>OY728141.1:1115908519-1120708519 GCA_963277665.1 Viscum album
AACCGGTTTAGTGAAACAGGACTGAAATGAGGAGTGAACTCGGTTCAGAAATGGACTTTGTCCAATAAGATATTCTTGGCAATGAGTCTTGACTAATAAGAAATGATTCTCTATGATTATGTGTGTATGCCAAAAATTTTCATGTTTTAAGTTATGATTATTGGGATTACATTTCACTACTATGATTTATCCCATGTTATGATATTATGATCTCTTTTGCAGGTTAAGATTTCCAAAATGTTATGTTCTTATGAATATGAATATGATGTGATTGATATTTCTTTTGTTTACCCTTACTGAGCATTTTAGATCACCCTTTTATGTTTTCTTTTCCCCAGGATATAAAGAAAGGTTTTAGGTAAAAAAAGGAAGATATTTATGGGAGATGTTGAAGATCTTTCACCACAATTAGAAGATTATATTCCGAGTTTCCAAAGACACTAAACTATTACGGTCCTTGTGTGTGTGTTTTCTTATTGTGTACTAAGTATTCCGCAAAAGTAATGTAATGTCCATGTACGTAAATCTTAGGATCTGTACAGTTGGTATCAGAGGAAAGGTTTAGTCAACCTTTGGAAACTAGGATGCGAAAATGTTAGTGAGATCCCTAGAGATATTTCCAAGGTATGTCTAGGGATGTACCTAAGGATAAGTATACGTATAGGATATAGTCCTAGAACTATGATGTCACGACCCGCCCTCGGGGTCCGTGCCGTGACTACCCCAAGCCCGCCTTCCATAGGCCAGGGGCTGGCGACTAGCACCAAGGCGTAAATCCCGGTAAAAAGGGAAGGCATTGCCTTTGTAAAGTAAACAAACACCACGGAGTAAGCAAGCGGAAAGTAAACACTAAGCAAAAGTAGAGTACAACTGAAAGTGCGGAAAAGTAAATGGGCCAGTATACAAACCCAAACTGAAAGTAAAGTACAACTCGAAAGGGAAAACAACAACTGAAAAGTAAAAGCCGCTACACCGAGCTGTCCACCGGAAATCCCACCTGAAGGGTGGGTACAGATAGCTCCACAGCTCCACGGGTCCCGCCGTCCGCTCCGAGCACGTCCCGCCTAGTGGTCCACCTCCGGGTACCGTCTCGCTCTGCAAGCCTCAGCTAAGGTCAACGCTGTCCGTCGTCTGCAACCAACACAACTTAGTGCGGGCAAAGCCCGTGCAGGGGTGAGTATAATCTACTCAGTAGGGACCCCGAGACCCCTGAAGGTCTCTCAAATCCACAAAGGATAAACCACGAAGAAAGGTAAAATCACGAAGTAACAACCGACACTGCTTAGGTATATGCCCATACATATACTTAAGACATCAATTTCAAATACGCTACAACCTCCGAGCCCAAGTACAACTCAGTCCACACAGGAAAGTAAACGTATTCCACACAGGAAAGCAAAACGTAATCCACACAGGATTGCGCAACACAATCCACACAGGAAAGCAACAGGATTCAGCTCACACAGGTATACTTCTTCAAAGGACGATAAAGATGATCTCTGATCCATCTAAGTCGTCGGACCCACGAAGGATCGATAGGTAACTAACCCCCGCAAAAAGACCCAGACAGGATCGGGCCCACGTAGGACCTGTAGGCGCTGGTTCACACAGGACCGCTGAGCGCAAAGACCCACACAGGATCAGACCCACACAGGATCGGGCCCACACAGGACCTGAAGCACTGATCCACGTAGGATTGATGAGTGCTGAAGTCGTCGTCATCGAATCCACACAGGATCTCTGTACTGTCGTCGTCGCAGTCACAGTAGCAGTAGTAGCAGTAGTAGTCACAGTAACAGTCGCAACCAGCACTAGGGTTCCCACACACAGCAAGCTCGTTTGGAGGGACCGCTCCACAAGCCGAGAGGCTGATACATCAACTGTCACAAAGTCCAGAGTTGATGTATCCAAAAGTTCTGTATCGACAACAGGAACTCAACGCAACAGACGGCGCGTCGATCGGACGCCCGGTCTGAGAGTTATTGGCATTTTCGTCCCCAGGGCCCGGTTGGTTTTTAAGGCAAAACCAACCCAACCGTACTCCACCTGCGTCCAAACCTCGGGCGGAGTATGCCAAAAGATCCGTCTCACTAAGAGGAACACAACACGGCTGACGGCACGTCAATCGGACGTCCGTAGCCCAAGATATGAGCGTTTCCGCTCCGAAGGCCCGGTTGGTTTCGTGAACGAACCAACCCGGCCGAACTCAAAGTAATCCGAAACCTTGAGTGAGATATACCGAAACGGCCGTCTCGATCAAAGGATCGCTTTGCCGCAGACGGTTCGTCAATCGGAGGTCCGTGGCTCAAGATATGGCCAAAAGACCGAATCTGATTCGAAACGGGGGGGTCCGGGTCCGGGCCGACCCGGCCCGGCCGGCCGGCCGGCGGCGCGGCGGCCCGGCGCCTCACGGAGGCAGCGCGCGCGGGGGGGGGGGGGGGGGGGGGGGGCAAAGCCCCCCGCTTGATTGGGATGGCGGCGCGACCTTGTGCCGCGCCCTTTGAAAAGGAAACGGCCCCCCCTCCACGTGGGGGGCCTGCTTGTGCGGTAACCGGGGGGCCGCCTGCCCCCCCTCAAGAAACCGCCTCCCCCAATTAAATGGGGGGGGGGCTTAATTGCTGGCCGGGGGATTAATTTCCCCCGGATTTGACCATCCGGCCGGCCGGTTTTCTCCAACGGGACCAGAAAATCCGGTCCCCTCTTCGGCTTCCGACGCCAGCGGCCCGACCGCCGGTCTTCTCGTTCCGCCGCGGCCCGGAACCGGCCGCAGTGTTCATCGTCCGGCGAGGTGCGACGGCACCGCGCCCCTCCGCTGCGCCTTGAATTCCTTCAACGCGGCGCGACGGCGTCGCGTTCTTGATGATTCTTCCATGGCGCGCGCGCGACGGCGTCGTGTAATAAGATTCGGCGAATATCCGCGTGGTGCGACGACACCACGCCACCTTGATTCACCGCAATATAAAATATCAAGAACGAAGGAGGGGGTTCGGCTGTGTTCATGCGGTCCGGCCCCCTCACGTTAAAAGATAACACAACATAAAATCCTTACATTAGTTAAGCATGAACCACGAACAAGGATAAATAAATAAAAAAATTACAACAACCCCTACCTTGGGTATAGGTTCGAAGATTTGTCAACGTCCCGCGGAAGACAACGTCACGGAGGCCGGGTGTCGCGGTAGTCGTTCGTCAAATCCGATGACGAAGAGGTGCGTCCGATGAGATACGTCGTTGGCGAATCTTCGTATGCCGACGAAGGGAGTCCGAGGAGGAAGCGGCGTTCCCTCTTGTTGACACGGAATACGAAGAAGAGAGGAGCGGCGTTCTTCGTCGGAACTTGAGCGTTCTTCGTCAAGTTGAGCGTTCTTCGTCAAGTTGAGCGTTCTTCGTCAAGTTGAAGAAGAAGGAGGAGGAGCTCTCAAAATTCCTCACAAGTTGGCTAAACAAAACTAACCAAATAAAATAAGGTTCCTCCTTATTTTATTTACCAAGCCAAGGAATTCAAAACTTCAAATTCAAAAACATAACACTTAATTAATTATACATGTCATGTGTAATTAATTAGATGTTAAGTTAACAAACTTTTAAGAGGGAGAGAGGGGAGTTTAAGGGGGAAGATGAGAGGTTTTGGTTCCTGTGGGTCCCACCACACTTAATCCTCTCAAGGGAGGTTAAGTGGGTGTGGGTCCCACCCCTAACTCCCTTTGAGAGGAGTTAACCTACAAAAGTAAAAATAAAAAGAATTACACATTTTTTTTATTCAACTTTTTATAAATCTCCCAAAAACTAACTTTCGTCCCGCAATAAACGCAACTTCCGAAAAGTTCTCTTTAAGCGAATATCGGCGCTGCGAGTTCATCGGTGCCCTCGGATTTCAATTCCGAGCACCGGATCAAAAGTTAGGAATTCCCGCTCGTTCGTTCACTGAACGTACCCGAGCCAATCTTCGGAAATTGATTCCGGGCACTCCGGGCCTCGGAATCAGGTGCCGTCTGAAACTGCGCTCTTGTAAAATTCTAAAGAAAATTAAGAAAAAAAAATTTCCCTTGAATTTTATGGGTCTTTACATTACTCCCACCTCAGGGATTTACTTCCCCGTAAAGATACATCAAAAACTAGGGAAACAAATGAGGGAACTGAGCACGCATCTAAGCCTCCCGCTCCCATGTGCTCTCCTGGAGATTCCCGTGCTGACATCTGATGTGCACAAGAGGAATCGATCGCCCACGCAGGACCCGCTCCTGTCGATCCTCTATCTCCACCGGGACCTCCATAAAAGTCGCCCCATCGTCAACGTCAAGCTCCCCATGATCAATGATGTGCGTCGGGTCGTGCACGTATCTCCTCAGCTGAGACACGTGGAAGACGTCGTGCACCCGGTGAAACTGAGGTGGTAGAGCCAGGCGATAAGCCACCTCACCAATCCTGCTGAGAATCTGGAAGGGTCCGATGAAGCGCGGAGATAACTTGCCGCCTCGGCCAAATCTACGAATACCACGTCGAGGTGAGACCCGCAAGAAGACGTGGTCGCCATCCTCGAACTCTAGTGGCCTCCGCCTCCTGTCAGCATATGACTTCTTGCCGGCTCTGTGCTGTCCTCATCCGCTCCTGGATGACTTGGACCTTCTCTGTCGTGGCCTGGACCATCTCCGGTCCCACTAGTGCTGACTCCCCAGGGTCTGTCCAGCACAAAGGAGATCTACAAGGTCAGTCGTACAATGCCTCATACGGTGCCATCCCGATGGTGGAGTGGTAGCTGTTGTTGTACGCAAACTCCACCAAGGGTAGGTGGTCCTCCCAGCTACGACCAAAGTCGAGGACACATGCGCGGAGCATGTCCTCGAGAGTCTGAATGGTCCTCTCCGTCTGACCATCCGTCTGATGTTGAAAGGCTGTGCTCAGACGTAGCTGCGTTCCGAACGCCTCCTGTAACCCCTTCCAAAGCCGGGAAGTAAAGCGAGCATCTCGATCGGAGATGATAGATGATGGCACGCCGTGGAGCCGCACAATCTCCTGAACGTAGAGACGTCCCAAGCTCTCTACTGAGCCCTGCTCTCTGATGGGTAAGAAGTGTGCCGACTTGGTGAGTCGGTCAACAATCACCCATATGGAGTCGTGACCTCTGGAAGTACGTGGAAGTCCAGTCACGAAGTCCATATATATGCCGTCCCACTTCCACTCTGGAACCTCCAAGGGCTGTACCAAACCTGCTGGTACCTGATGCTCTGCCTTCACCTGCTGGCAGGTGAGGCATCGAGAAACGAACTCTGATACAACCTTCTTCATGCCCGGCCACCAGTGCTGTCGTCTGATGTCCTGGAACATCTTCGCCACTCCAGGATGTACCGCCAAAGGAGAAGTGTGAAACTCTCTCAGCACTTCCTCTCGCAAAGATACTGGTACCATGGTACGTCCTCTGAAAAGGATGTCATGCTCTGCTCCAAGGGAGAAACCATCAGGTGCCTGTCCCGAGGATATCTGTGCACGCTGTGTCTCACAGTCAGCGTCCCCACGCTGTGCCTCCCTGACTCGCTGCAGTAGTAGAGGAGTGACTGTGAGAGACTGAAGGAAGGCTGCTCCATCTCTATCCACGAAGGATATCTGCAAAGAGGATAGCTGCTCTGTCGCCTCCTCAAGTAGCTGAATGCCTGTTCTCCTGCTAAGGGCATCGGCTACTACGTTCCCCTTCCCAGGAGTATAGACTATCTCAAAGTCATAGTCCTGGAGGAACTCGAGCCATCGCCGCTGTCTCAGGTTCAGGTCCTTCTGCGAGAAGATATACCTGAGACTCTGATGATCGGAAAAGACCGTAAAGCGCTCGCCCATCAGATAGTGTCGCCATGTCTTCAGAGCGAAGACCACTGCTGCTAACTCCAGGTCATGGGTAGCGTAGTTCTGCTCATGCGGCCTCAACTGACGTGATCCATAGGCGATCACTGCCCTCTCCTGCATCAGAACACATCCAAGTCCGGTCCTTGATGCATCGCAGTAGACTACGTACCCTACTCCCTCCTCGGGCAACCTCAAGATGGGTGCGCTAGTCAATCTCTGTCTCAGCTCCTGGAAGCTCTGCTGACATCTGTCTGACCACACGAAGGGTTTTCCCTTCTTCGTCAAAGCTGTGAGTGATGCCGCAACTCTAGAGAAGTCTGGCACGAATCTCCGATAGTATCCAGCTAGTCCCAAGAAACTCCGAACCTCAGTCACGCTCCTGGGTGGCTCCCATGCTAACACAACCTCAATCTTCGCGGGATCCACTGCAACTCCCGCCTCAGAGATAACGTGTCCCAAGAAGTGGACCTCACGTATCCAGAACTGGCACTTCGAGTGCTTACCATAAAGCTGGTGCTCTCGGAGTGTGTCTAGTACAACTTGAAAGTGATAGGCGTGCTCCTCCTCAGTCGTAGAGTAAATCAGAATGTCGTCGATGAAGACCACGACAAACCGATCGAGGTATGGCTGAAATATCCTATTCATGAGAGCCATGAATACTGCTGGAGCATTGGTTACACCGAAAGGCATAACCAAGAACTCATAGTGGCCATACCGACATCTGAAGGCCGTCTTCTGCACATCCTCGTCTCTGACTCTGAGCTGATGATAGCCTGACCTGAGGTCTATCTTCGAGAACCACCGTGCTCCCTTGAGCTGATCAAAGAGATCATCAATCCTCGGTAGCGGATACTTGTTCCACACTATCACCTGGTTCAGGCGACGATAGTCAACACAAAGACGCAAGCTCCTGTCCACCTTCTTGGCGAACAAAATCGGGGAAGCCCAGGGTGAAACACTGGGTCGGATGAACCCCTTGCCCTGCAAGTCCTCCAACTGTACCCGTAGCTCTCGAAGCTCGGCGGGGGCCATCCGATATGCTGGAGTGGATATCGGGGCTGTCCCAGGGTACAAGTCAATATAAAAGTCTACCTCTCTGCGAGGAGGTAGCCCTGGAACATCGTCGGGAAAAACGTCCGCAAACTGATCCACCACTGCAGGAAAACCAGGACTCCGCACGTCAACTGCTCCAAGGATGAGGCTAGACAACTGATGAGTGATGGGCTGTCCTCTCCTTCGCGGAAGTCCATCCTGTGCTGCTAAGGCTCCCTTCTCACCGGTGAAGGTGAACCTGCTCCCGTCGGTGCGTACACATCGCACCTTGCGCCTAAAACAATCAATCTGTGCATGGACCGTAGATAGCCAATCCATGCCCAAGATGATGTCGTAAGGCCTCGACGCTGCTACAAGAAGATCCCAGCCGAAGCTCTCGCCTCCTAGAGTAAGCTCACACTGCCGGAACCAGTGCGTAATCGTCGAGTCTGCTCCCGTAGGAGTCTCTAGCCGTAAGGATCGAGCCAACGGCTCTGTCGGAATCTCCGAGATCCGAACAAGGGCAGCGGCTATGAAAGAGTGACTCACTCCTGTGTCTATAAGAACTGTAGCAAGGGTGGAATAGACACAGATAGTACCTCGAATCATCTCGGGTGCGCCGTGGTCGTAGGCCTCTGCTTCCTGGAGCTGTGCCTATCTCTGCCCGCCAGCTCCCTGTGGTCGGGGTGGACCTCCTGGTGGTGGTGGTGGCAGAGCCTCAAAGCGTCGCCCACCACCGGCTGCTCATCCAGCTCCTCTGCCTCGTCCGCCTCCTCCCTGCGGACCGCCACGGTCGACCCTCTGCCTCTGCCTCGGTGGTCCCTCAACCGTCTGCTGCTCCTCGGCACGGCGGGTCGGGCAGTCATGAGCCATGTGGCCCTGCCCGCCGCACGAGTAGCACTGTCTGCCTCTCGAATGACTGGCTCCGCGCTGTGTGCCCCGCACTGCTGAGCCAGTGTCCTGAGGTCGTCTGCCCGAAGGCCTGGTCTGTCTGGACCCCTGAGTCATCCGTCGACTGCCTGCTGCAGATGACTCTGCCACGTGCCGCCCTGCGGTGGGTCGCTGCGCTGGTGTAGACTCAGCAAGGAAGCTCTCGATCAGAAGGGCCCGCTCCAGTACTCCTGTCTGAGTCGGTATGCTGAGGGAGATCAGCGATGCCCTGATCTCGTGTCTCAAACCCTGCTCGAAGGTCCGGGCCCGGAAGAATGGGTCCCGTACCATGTCGGTCGAGTAGCGCGAGAGATCAGTAAATCTCGCCGAGTACTGAGCGACCGTCATGCTGCCCTGCCGCAGCTGAAGAAGCTCCTGGATATGCACCGCACGAAGGGTGGCTGGGACGAACTCCGAGCGGAAGAGGCTCTCAAAGTCCGTCCAAAGTAGAGATGCCTCATCGTGCACCTGGAGCATCATGCTCCACCATCGTCCTGCTGCTGCGTGTAGTAGGCTCGCAGCGAGGATCACCATGAGGTCTGCTGGTGTCCTCACTAGCCTAAACACTCATACCACTGCCTCCAGCCAGTCCTCTGCTGCCTGGGGATCCGTCTCCCCGCGAAACCTGGGCAGTCGCTGGCGCTGAAACTCATGCAGTGCGCTGAGGCGACGTGTATCGTCAGCGGATGCTGCTGGAAGCATCGGGGGATCGGCGGGTAGAGCTACCGCCGGTGCCACTGCTGACAAAGGGCCCTGCACCGAGGCCTCGTCGCTCGGTGGGCTGTCGTCACGCTCAACTCTCGGAACCCAAGCTGGCTGTTGTCGTGGGGCCATCCTGAAAAGAAAACAGGTGCGCCACGGTCAAAACAGTATACCTGGTGAGCTGATATAAGTAATCACAAAGAAAACTTTGAAACACACACGCAATCAACGTTTTCGTGCATTAAGTCGGAAATCAGAAGTCAGGGTCCTGGTGTACGGATACGTCGGCCGCCGCACCAACCCTGGACTCCCTGGACTGATAACCACACTCAATACGCTAAACATTATTGCTTCACATAGAAAAGATCAGAGTTCGCGGTAGAACCGAACTCCTCTGATACCAATTTGTCACGACCCGCCCTCGGGGTCCATGCCGTGACTACCCCAAGCCCGCCTTCCATAGGCCAGGGGCTGGCGACTAGCACCAAGGCGTAAATCCCGGTAAAAAGGGAAGGCATTGCCTTTGTAAAGTAAACAAACACCACGGAGTAAGCAAGCGGAAAGTAAACACTAAGCAAAAGTAGAGTACAACTGAAAGTGCGGAAAAGTAAATGGACCAGTATACAATCCCAAACTGAAAGTAAAGTACAACTCGAAAGGGAAAACAGCAACTGAAAAGTAAAACCCGCTACACCGAGCTGTCCACCGGAAATCCCACCTGAAGGGTGGGTACAGATAGCTCCACAGCTCCACGGGTCCCGCCGTCCGCTCCGAGCACGTCCCGCCCAGTGGTCCACCTCCGGGTACCGTCCCGCTCTGCAAGCCTCAGCTAAGGTCAACGCTGTCCGTCGTCTGCAACCAACACAAAGTAGTGCGGGAAAAGCCCGTGCAGGGGTGAGTATAAGCTACTCAGTAGGGACCCCGAGACCCCTGAAGGTCTCTCAAATCCACAAAGGATAAACCACGAAGAAAGGTAAAATCACGAAGTAACAACCGACACTGCTTAGGTATATGCCCATACATATACTTAAGACATCAATTTCAAATACGCTCCAACCTCCGAGCCCAAGTACAACTCAGTCCACACAGGAAAGCAAAACGTATTCCACACAGGATTACGCAACACAATCCACACAGGAAAGCAACAGGATTCAGCTCACACAGGTATACTTCTTCAAAGGACGATAAAGATGACCTCTGATCCATCTAAGTCGTCGGACCCACGAAGGATCGATAGGTAACTAACCCCCGCAAAAATACCCACACAGGATCGGGCCCACGTAGGACCTGTAGGCGCTGGTTCACACAGGACCGCTGAGCGCAAAGACCCACACAGGATCGGACCCACACAGGATCGGGCCCACACAGGACTTGAAGCACTGATCCACGTAGGATCGCTGAGTGATGAAGTCGTCGTCGTCGAATCCACACAGGATCTCTGTACTGTCGTCGTCGCAGTCACAGTAGCAGTAGTAGCAGTAGTAGTCACAGTAACAGTCGCAGCCAGCACTAGGGTTCCCGCACACAGCAAGCTCGTTTGGAGGGTCCGCTCCATGAGCCGAGAGGCTGATACATCAACTGTCACAAAGTCCAGAGTTGATGTATCCAAAAGTTCCATATCGACAACAGTAACTCAACGAAACAGACGGCGCGTCGATCGAACGCCTGGTCTGAGAGTTATTGGCATTTTCGTCCCCGGGGCCCGGTTGGTTTTTAAGGCAAAACCAACCCGACCGTACTCCACCTGCGTCCAAACCTCGGGTGGAGTATGCCAAAAGATCCGTCTCACTAAGAGGAGCACAACATGGCTGACGGCACGTCAATCGGACGTCCGTAGCTCAAGATATGAGCGTTTCCGCTCCGAAGGCCCGGTTGGTTTCGTGAACGAACCAACCCGGCCGAACTCAAAGTAATCCGAAACCTTGAGTGAGATATACCGAAACGACCGTCTCGGTCTAAGGATCGCGTTGCCGCAGACGGTTCGTCAATCGGAGGTCTGTGGCTCAATATATGGCCAAAAGACCGAATCTGATTCGAAACGGGGGGGTCCGGGTCCGGGCCGACCCGGCCCGAGCCCCCCTGGGTCGGCCCGAACCGGGTCGACCCGAACCGGGTCGACCTGACCCGGGTCCGACCCGGCCTAGCCGGCCGGCCGACGGCGCGGCGGCCCGACGCCGCACGGAGGCAGCGCGCGGGGGGGGGGGGGGGGGGGGCAAAGCCCCCCGCTTGATTGGGATGGCGGCGCGGCCTTGTGCCGCGCCCTTTGAAAAGGAAACGGCCCCCCTCCACGTGGGGGGCCTGCTTGTGCGGTAACCGGGGGGCCGCCTGCCCCCCCTCAAGAAACCGCCTCCCCCAATTAAATGGGGGGGGGGGGCTTAATTGCTGGCCGGGGGATTAATTTCCCCCGGATTTGACCATCCGGCCGGCCAGCTGGCCGGCCGGTTTTCTCCAACGGGACCGGAAAATCCGGTCCCCTCTTCGGCTTCCGACGCCGGCGGCCCGGCCGCCGGTCTTCTCGTTCCGCCGCGGCCCGGAACCGGCCGCGTTGTTCGTCGTCCGGCGCGGTGCGACGGCACCACGCCCCTCCGCTGCGCCTTGAATTCCTTCAACGCGGCGCGACGACGTCGCGTTCTTGATGATTCTTCCATGGCGCGCGCGCGACGGCGTCGTGTAATAAGATTCGGTGAATATCCACGTGGTGCGACGGCACCACGCCACCTTGATTCACCGCAATATAAAACATCAAGAACGAAGGAGGGGGTTCGGCCGTGTTCATGCGGTCCGGCCCCCTCACGTTAAAAGATAACACAACATAAAATCCTTACGTTAGTTAAGCATGAACCACGAACAAGGATAAATAAATAAACAAATTACAACAAACCCTACCTTGGGTATAGGTTCGAAGATTTGTCAACGTCCCGCGGAAGACAACGTCGCGGAGGTCGGGCGTCACGGTAGTCGTTCGTCAAATCCGATGACGAAGAGGTGCGTCCGATGAGATAAGTCGTTGGTGAATCTTCGTATGCCGACGAAGGGAGTCCGAGGAGGAAGCGGCATTCTCTCTCGTTGACACGGAAGACGAAGAAGAGAGGAGCGGCGTTCTTCGTCGGAACTTGAGCGTTCTTCGTCAAGTTGAGCGTTCTTCGTCAAGTTGAGCGTTCTTCGTCAAGTTGAAGAAGAAGGAGGAGGAGCTCTCAAAATTCCTCACAAGTTGGCTAAACAAAACTAACCAAATAAAATAAGGTTCCTCCTTATTTTATTTACCATGCCAAGGAATTCAAAACTTCAAATTCAAAAACATAACACTTAATTAATTATACATGTCATGTGTAATTAATTAGATGTTAAGTTAACAAACTTTTAAGAGGGAGAGAGGGGAGTTTAAGGGGGAAGATGAGAGGTTTAGGTTCGTGTGGGTCCCACCACACTTAATCCTCTCAAGGGAGGTTAAGTGGGTGTGGGTCCCACCCCTAACTCCCTTTGAGAGGAGTTAACCTACAAAAGTAAAAATAAAAAGAATTCCACATTTTTTTTATTCAACTTTTTATAAATCTCCCAAAAACTAACTTTCGTCCCGCAACAAACGCAACTTCCGAAAAGGTCTCTTTAAGCGAATATCGGCGCTGCGAGTTCATCGGTTCCCTCAGATTTCAATTCCGAGCACCGGATCAAAAGTTAGGAATTCCTGCTCGTTCGTTCACTGAACGTACCCGAGCCAAACTTCGGAAATTGATTCCGGGCACTCCGGGCCTCGGAATCAGGTGCCGTCTGAAACCGCGCTCTTGTAAAATTCTAAAGAAAATTAAGAAAAAAAAATTTCCCTTGAATTTTACGGGTCTTTACATATGATAACGATCTTATATTTTAACCTAAGATATTATATATTGAGGGCGCTCCCCCATTAATATTTTGTTTTCCCTAGTATTATTTTTGCCTCTCACACTATTCTTTTTGGGTTTTAGAAAATGGCTGGAAACAGGAAGATTCATGATAATGGAGGATATGATGGACAATGGAATGATATTCTTCATGAGAAACCAAATGAAACATGATTTGGAAGTCCAAACATCATTATTATGCCTAATCAGCAATCTCATAATATGATCAATAATCTCAACTTTGGTATGTTTCCCGACTCAGATAATAAGAGAAAGATGGAGTTTCATGATGATCATAGAGGAAAGAAAGTTCAATTTCCCTCATGTAAATCATGTGGGAAGAGGCATCAGGGAGATTGTTTCAAAGGAACTAGAAGATGCTTTGGTTGTGGAAAAGAAGGACACAAAGCCAGTAGGTGCAAAGGAAAAGGTTCAGTTAACACCAGGGATGAGGATAATGGTATTGCTACAACATCAACAATGGTTAAATGTTTTAAATGTGGAATGTACGGGCATTATGAAAACCAATTCCCTAAGGGAAAGTCTCATGAAGAGAATCAGTACGGTCGTATGGGTAGTGTTTATTTTGATGATGATGAAGAGACTAAAAATGATATGTGAGATGAAATAATTGTTAAAGCTCGGTCAATGGTTTAAGAAGGTAGTGGAATGATTGCATGTTTATCAAGTGTAATGTTTTATAAGTTATCTCATGGTACTATAGAATAAAGAGACATCTAAGGATTGTTACACTATTGTCTTTCCTTGAGTTTTGAAAGTGTATGATTAATGGTACCAGTATCCATGAAAGGTTATTCGGATATTTTTGTAATGTAGATGATATGCGCATAATGAAGGGATAAAGAGAAAATTAAATTTTTGATAGTATTCATGAGCTCATGACTGATATAAGGAGAATGTTATATCATGGTTTGAGTATGTAGAATTTTTGGATTTTGGTATGTGGAAGGATTTAACTTTTGACAGCATTCATGTTTTTACTAAGGTTTAATAGGTATTCATTTTTCAAGATAATACATGATTAAGGTATTCACATTATTGGAATGTGACCAACAAGATATATGGGGGATAAATGATGGTATTCACATGCTTGGTTGATGACATTTCAAGTAATCGTTTTCCTTATACTATGAGATTGGACCGAAGTATTTTAGATAAGCCTAAAGATTCGAATGGATTACGTTGGACATAAGTTAGTATTGTTTAAGGATATAATTTTTTTTGATATTATTGAGGGGATGTTATAGTAATGTTGTTTTAGAAAAAGGACAACCTGCAGGACGGGCGACAACCCATCGCGTCGGACAAGGCTGTGGGAATCAAACCCACAACCGAAGTGCGACTGGCCTTTATCGCCTACCACTGGCCTACATGAAGTCCCTGGTTAGTAGAAACTAGTTTTATTTTATTAAGCGGTATGATATATGAAGTATAAGTTCATTTTTGTAACCATATACGATTAATCTAACCATAAGACGGACTTATAACTTTTTCTAACCTTTTGTTTGAAAGAAATGGAATGACCCATCATTATATCACATGATCTGCTAACATATCACAAATAAAAAATTCAACTTCATTTCTTTAAGGGATGAAGTGGAAATTGTTCAATTCACAAACAATAGTGAGATTGTACCAAAATCATGCAAGTATTTCCTTTAATTCATCAACTTTAGGGAAATGATCTTGAAAACCAAAAATGTTGTCCTAGTTCCCTTATATCCGATGACTCAGATGGTACCTTAGATCACCACAAATCAATAGCTTTGAGATTGTTGGCTTTTTCATAGCCATGTTCTCTACCACTCTCCATCAGAACTTGATGGTTAGATTTTTCTTCCATATCCATATTTTCACCTATGTACTCTTACGTGGAAACCCAGTGATGAGTTAATTTGGGTAATCATTACATTTCATACTTTAGTTTTTAAATCCATGTTTTGGTATTCCTTTTTACGATGTGGGTTTTTATTAAACAAACTTTCGAGTAGTAAACCATTTATAACCCCGACGAATTTCGAGGGCGAAATTCATTTTAAGGGGGGTAGAATGTAACACCCTGAGATTTTATGAAAAATATTCTTTTAATTTCATTAATGTCTTGTGTTGTATGCTACACCAAGATTACCTTGCGCTATACGCAACACCGTATTAGCTTACAGTATACGCAACACTATTCTTGGATCGTGTTACACACAATTTTGATAATAGTTATTCTACGCAACATTGAGTATATATATATATATATATATATATATTCAATGTATAAATGAAATATGGTTGGATTCTATTATATGAAACAATGAAGGATTATTTCACAACACGCAACCCTGACTTGGCTTGCATTACACGCAATCCCGACCTTCCTCGATAGCGTGTGTTGTACGCAATACCGGGTTTTAGTAAACAACGATATATTATTATAATATTATTACAAACTAGCCTTTATGAATAGTATTAACTAAATTTTGAATTTTATAACATTATTATTCATCTTACACATTTTCTAGAACATGGTATAAGAACAAAATAATTTTTTCGGGTAAAATAAGTATTTTTAAAAAAATGCAGTTTTGCCGCCTTTTGATGGCGCACCCATTTTAAATCTAGTTTTTGACATGTTTATAAGTTCAATTTGACAAAATAAAATTCTTATTTGGAATCAAGAAATAAAAATTTACTTTGGATAAATTTTTCGTATTATTCTGGTAACTTTCATATTTTGATGAATAGTAAAAACACGCTATATGTTAATGAAAAACAACTTTTTTAATCGTAATAATTTATATGGTTAAATTATAATATTGAATGGTTTTAAATTATAAATAGAATATATTTTTATCATTTAATATAATTTATGTCATTAGCATTGATTTTACATTGAATTCGTAGGTTAAATCAATTCAATCTTTTTGCAATGTTTTAAACAAAAACCCGTTTTCATTCGACAACGGGATTAATTTTAATTTAATTTCTGCAACTTTTGTGTATTGAATTTGAAAAAATGTATTCCATATTTGGAATCAGTGGGTCCAAATTATGTTAATAGGCTAATTTTTATTTTTGGGAATTATGAATAGTAACTATGATAAATTTTATTTACCATAGTTAAAGGTAAATCGGGTAATTAAGGGTAAATATAATATTATAAAATTACCATAACACATGTCAAAATTCTATTGGATGGCTAAAGGTAAACCCATATCAACTAAGGTTCGGATTAGATTCATTTTATGGACTTTTGACAATGAAAATAATTTAATTATTATTAAAACCAAAGAAAGTGACAACATGTCACTCTCTTAAATCTTATAAGTATAATAATTTTAATTTAGTGATAAACATCATAAAACTTAGAAAATGAATAGTCTCCAGAAATATAATAAAATTATCTACATCATGATAATTTATTTAGAATTTTTAGGGATTAAATAATTGTCATTAATGGTGATACATTAATGATACAGAAATTATTTATTAAGTGGAAAATAAGTAATATAGTTTTTATTGAAATAATAATACCCATTAAAAGGCCCAAAAACCTGACCAAAACTTATTGGTAGTGTATATATACACCTTATTCATCCAATGACCTAATATATAACCGTTTGGATCCTTATAAAAGTGATTATGACACCTATATTATTTTATTTTAAATGATGCCAAAGTTGTCACCTTCATAATTTAATAAATATAACAATTTAAATATTGTGATTTTAAGATGATAAATTCGAGTAAAAGTATTATTGTGAAAGGTAATAGATTTATCTTTATCATAGGATTTTATTTTAAATTTTTATGCCACAAATCAGTATATTAAATAATTATACAAAAATGTTGTAGTAATTATTTTATTAAGAGATAAACCAAATAAATGGTATTAAAAATAATAAAATAAATATTATATGGACTATTTAATGTGATACAATAATTTTATAGATACATATGACCTTTTATTAATTTATTTAAGATTTTATTTCAAACATATCCTCTGTATATATTTTATTTAAATTCAAATAAATGAATAGTGTCAAAATTGACACTATTGTTATTTTATAAAAATGACATATTATAAAATTGTTTAAAAATCACAAATATATTTAAAAATTATAAATTTAAATTTATATGATATATAATGTTATAAGGTAAACAATTATGAAAAATTCACAACAAATAAGTAATTATTTGTTATAATTTAAAATTTAGAATTTTATTACCACAAATAAACTTAAATAGACTAAATAAGGATAAATCAAAATGATAAGGTTTAAAATAAGATCCAAACATGTCTAAATTTGATTTGTTGATGAGATTACAACCCTATATCATCTAATCTTCTAATATGAGTCATTTTTGGAGGTTTTAAGTGGGGTTAGATTTATTATAAATTAATATTTTTTAGAATTCCAAAGGTGCCCCTCTCCTCCCTTATAAAAGGGCACCTCCTCCCTCTCTTCCTCACACCACTTTGAGCCTTCAATCTCGACCAAACCCTGCAAAATTATCTTCTCCAATTTTCTAGAAACATCCTAGAGGTCCTGGTCTTCTTCAAAGACCAATTTTAGTTCCCTAAGAGGAGGACTCAAAGAGGCGCTTCAATGAAGAGGTAATGTCCGTTACAGATTCTTTCAACTTTATTTCTTCTTCCACTTCTTCTTCTTAGGTTTTTTCATTATGAAGTAATAAAATCAGTATAAATAATATACTTATATGTTATTATAAGTATTAAACAACCCTATTTCACCATCTATCCATCCTACGGAAAATGAAATCACCGCGCGTGCATACGTACCGAATACCGTCTCCACGCCGTGGTGTAATCTATTTTCCACCACCACCATACTTCGATGGGTATAATGGTGTACATAATAACTATATATGATTATTGTAAAGTGATATTGATTATTAAATAGTATACATACACTCCAATACAATTCCACGATCATGAGAATGATATCATCGCTCGTGCGTACGTACGGACTACCGTCTCCACGACGCGATGAGATTCATTCTCCACGTTAACCATTCATGAATGATTATAAAGTATATATAAAAAGTAATAATGAAATATATGACATAATAATACTGGATTTATGTGTGTATATATGTATGTCATCTACTTAATTCCGTTCAACTCAATAAGGAAACGAAAACAACGTTCATGCGTACGTACGGCCTACCGTCTCCACGAACGGTGTATTTCTTTCCATTTACTGATTTATTATATATATGTATATTCTGAATATATATTATATATAAATCATGTTATATATTCTGGAATTAAGTAATCATGTTCTAAGTAATCATATGAATAATTACAAGTCAAAACACGGACGACAAATGAAACGATTTTACCAAAAAACGCTCTTTAACATGAATTTACAAAAGAATGGGTAATATAAAGTAATAAGTGAACCATATATGATATAATAACAATGCATATGATTCTATAATAAGTCAATGACATTATTTAAATCATTATACAGGAGGTTCGGACACTTACGAAGCAAATCGTACCTAAGGTAAGGGAAAATATCACAATCTCATTTTATCCGAGATTGTTTATACTTCGGTATTTACTGGGGTGTATTTTATCATCCACATCCATTTTTCCTCAATATTTAATATTATTTCCATCCAACTACAATTTTTTAAATCCAATTTTACCCTTCGGTGAGTTTTTAGTAAAAGATATGAAAGGAATCTTTTGTCGTTTTTCATACGAGGTACTTTTTGACTTTTCCGACAAAAGTACGGGAAGAATGTTTTTTTAACTTATACGGCATGAATGGATTTTTAAAACATTATTTCCAAGAAGCTTCCTTTACAAGATTTCACATTTATTTTTAATCAACTTCTTTTAGTTTAGAATTGTATGACATGTTAAGAAAGGAAAAGTGTTTTTGAAGTAGAAAGGATATTTTTCTCAAGAATGGAGTTCAAGTGTTTTATCAAAATTATTTTCCAAATAAGATAATATAGGGTTTTGTTTCTATACCTATTATTACATTGATTTTATTATGTTGTGATGGAATTATTTTTATGAATTCCTTTATCTTATATGAATTGTTTTATGATGTCATGTTGTTTAAGAATCCCATTTTTATTACATGGGTTATGCAATGATGTATGATTTATGATTTTGTGGAACACATATGAATGGTATAATTATGATATGGGTGGGACCTATATCTCTATCCAATGCATTGGGTAAAGATTTTATATCTCATGAGATAGACATGGCTGGAACGGCAGGTTAAACCGGTTCAATGAAACAGGACTGAAACAAGGAGTGAACTCGGTTCAGAAATGGACTTTGTCCACTAAGATAGTCTTGGAAATGAGTCTTGACTAATAAGAAATTATTCTCTATGATTATGTGTGTATTCCACAAAGTTTCATGTTTTAAGTTATGATTATTGGTATTACATTTCACTACTATGATTTATCCCATGTTATGATATTATGATATATTTTGCAGGTTAAGATTTCCAAAATGTTATGTTCTTATGAATATGATGTGATTGATATTTCTTTTGTTTACCCGTACTAAGCATTTGATCTCACCCTTTTATGTTTTCTTTTCCCCAGGATATAAAGAAAGGTTTTAGGTAAAAAAAGTAAGATCTTTATGGGAGATGTTGAAGATCTTTCACCATGATTAGAAGATTATATTCCGAGTTTCCAAAGACACTAAACTATTACGGTCCTTGTGTGTGTGTTTTCTTGTTGTGTACAAAGTATTCCACAAAAGTAATGTAATGTCCATGTACGCCAAGCTTAGGGTGTCTACACACCCAATTCCATTCACTATAACTTGAACAAAACATAACTTTGTCTCAATTACTAGAAAATAAAGTCTTATTAATTCCAAATTTCCATATCAACATATACCACAACCATTCCTTTAAAAATATAACCATTTTCATCATTTTAATCAATCCTAAAAATACTACAACCATGATTTTGAAAATCAAACCATTTCATCTATTTTTAAAAATTAAAAAAATTTCACCATTTCATAAACTATTAAACTCAAAATAAAAAATGAATTCCTAATGGGAAGTCTTACTATCAATGAATTATATGCCACTATCCTTAGTTATACTCATGATGATGATGAAACACTCACCTAAAAGTGTCTTAAAACACTTATATACCCCAATAACCTAGTAACTTGAAGTTCATATTTAAAAGGTTTTATGCATATTTCTAAGTGATACATTCCAAGGATCAATGATCCTATCTCCTTTCCAACATATAAAATATAGACTGATACAATTTTCAACTCAAGGACTGAACAAGCTTATAAAATCTTTCCCAAAAATATAGATAGACTAACCAAGATTAATACCATATGTAACATTCCACACTCCTCATTAGCATTATAAGAGACAGAGGTTATACTAGGCCTTAGGTTGCATCACCAAGATATATTAGGTTTCCAATAAATTCTAAGGTATTCGAGAACACTTATGGGATGATTTTCCCTTTGAAATATAAAACACTCAAACAACAGAAAAAATAAATATCCAGGCCTCTATATGATTCGTGAAAAAAACTACAACCAAATCATACCCAACCAAACATAAAAATATCATGGTTATGAAAAAAATGAAACAAAAAAAGACAAAAGACAAAAAGAACAAGTAAAAAAGACAATCAACTCCTAGTTATCTCTAAGATGAAACTCCACATGCATCACCCACAGTATCAAGAAACGTCACTAAAGAAACAAGATACATTATATTTACATATTTCCTAATAGATGAAATTTTTAAATGCACTGAAGTTCCCAAGAAGGGGGTTAGTATAAATTCAATAGGATTTCCCGAATGAATTCCCAACTCACGTAACTAGAACAAACCATGTTATTATAATTCATATAAAATAGTTTAAAATTAGTTTAAACAATGTATATCAAAACCATCAACAATTTCCAATGGAAAATAATTATCATGTTATAAAACCATTTCAGTTATTTAGAAACCCATAACCATATATCGACACACACCCATGAATTCCCAAGTGAGAGTTACATAATCATGAACAATCTCTTATTGATCCACCAAGTCATTACAAGGTGACTAATAGTAGGCTCCCTAATTGCACACACCCTTTCTATAGGGTTACACCTATGAATTCACTCACACTAACCATGTATGAAAAAAACCATGACAAAAACCATTTCACATAAAACAGAAACCTACTTCAAATCATTTTCTCAAACATCTTGTGATGCACAAAACAATTCCATAATTTTAAAATTATTAGCAAAGATTTTTTTTTAGTAATCCATCAAATTTTCCCAATTTCAAAATCCCTAAAAATGGTATTTCCATCAAGAGTCACAAAAGTTGTTCAAAATAATTACACGGAAAACATTTAATTAAAACTTAGACTTCAAGTTCTAATTCATGTGGAGATGAGAGAGAATCCACCTACTTGTCAAGGGTTGGAGAATATGAAGAATTCTACATAAAACTTCTAGATCCGATTACAAAATACATTCCTATCAATAGAAAAAAAATATTTTATCAATATTGACATCACACAACATAGATATATCCATAAAGGACTAGATATATGGTTATGAGAGAGATAAGAACAATGGATCTTGGAAGAACAAAGAAGAACCGATAATTAATGATGAATCTGGATCTCCAGCACACGTTGATTCATCTAAGATTCTATTTTGGAATGAAGGAGATCATATCTCAATCCTAGAGAGAAAATGTAATTTTCAATATATTGGGAGAATATCAGATTAATGTGAGTCTTAGGATTAAATTTAGATAAGATCCACTAATTTTATAAGTCCAACTATACAAAACTTCGTTAGTCCACACATTTTGGAAAACCATGCTCCAACCACACATTGATACTACCTTAAGGTCACACCTCACATGGTTGGCTTACATGGTTAGAAAAAACATTCACCAATTTTTCTTTTCCCTATATTGCAAAAAGTATAGTTTTCTCTAGGCACTCGCATGTCTTGGCCAAAATGTGTGCCAAGTACGTGCTGACACAGTGAGCACTGTCCTCCCTTTCACCGTTTCTTGGATATAGTGAATAGTTTATACTAATTGTACACCTATATAAATGCCTTCAAAACATTAAAAATCCCCTCAAAGCCTATTTAAATATTACCAGAATATTGTATAGACTCAGAATACATGAATAAAGGGATGTGTACTTAAAACCGGGGGTGCTACATTGATAATGTGATTGATTATGAAACACACGATTTACCCTAGGCATGATATAAGTTTCATTCACATTAGGTTTCAGAAATATTCAT
The DNA here is from genome assembly GCA_963277665.1 of Viscum album. Classification (NCBI taxonomy): domain Eukaryota; kingdom Viridiplantae; phylum Streptophyta; class Magnoliopsida; order Santalales; family Viscaceae; genus Viscum; species Viscum album. Next base: position 1,115,930,219 of record OY728141.1, read on the forward strand.
AGTCACATGAAAAAATAGAATAAAAAAATTAACTAATTAATTGAATTTAATTATTATTTCTATTAACCTAGATTATAACTATAAATAGATTTCATTGGTGACCCTCTAGGGTTATCCACATAAACCTAGAGAATTGTGAGAGAGGGAATGGAAGATTATGATGGCATATAAATTATGGATAGTTGGGTCTAGGGATCATTTCCACTGATGATGCATGATTCTCATCTTCCCCAATTGATCATGGATCTTCATAGAGCGAACATTGAACATTGTGGATTTTTTGAAGACATATCTATTGTACTTTTTATTTACCAATTATTGATATATTCTTGACATATGTATTTTATATTGTTTGTTTCTCCCCATTTTGATTATTTCTATATACATGGATTTAATCTTCCTAAATTAAATCCATGATAGCTCAATTTTCATAGCCCTATCAACTTCTAATTTTTAGTTTATATCATGAATTGATATTTTTGACCTTTAAAATTGAAATTATTTATCTTATTCCTAGGATTTCACTACCATAGATGAAGGCCAATCATGCAGAGTCTTAATCATTATCCATTCTTATATACTATTATATTTCACCATTCGTTATTCATGCATTGTTTACCAACCATTCATTTGGGACAATTATTTTTCCATTAATATGGATGAATTATTTTACTCATTCAGTTATTGGTCCCTTGAATCATTGATATAGATTAAATGTTGAGGATGGTAATACGATAATGGTTTCTGGTTGGTGATAAAACATGGTGGGGTGAAAAATTCAAAGAGTTTCTCAAACAATGATTTGTGTAATGATGGAATCGCAAAGAGAGATTGATCCTAAAAAAATATTGTATGGAATCAGATATCTATCAAGGTGATAAAATAATGATATGATGTACTCAGATGTTTGGAATGATCACATCCATGTATGGCTTCCTGTGTGGCAATGAGATTATGATAGTGATTTGTTTTCCAAATAAGGGTAGCCATAATCCAAATTCTGGAAAGAGATTGACCTCAGTCAATGTATAAGTAGGATTTAGAAGTTATTCCCAGAGAAATAAATGGATGCATTAGAGAAAATTGATACCATGACTATCTCAGATTATTAAAAATTGACTACATAGTGTATAGTTCAAAAGAACACACGTTGTGTGTTTTGATGATACAATGCTAATATTTCCATAGAAGATAAATATCAAATGTTTTGTGATATTAAATTGTATTCCATGTGACCCCAAGTGTATATCTAGTTGTATACTAGAAGTATATTCCCATGCAGTCATCTGTCCCTACACACTAGGTGGGATAGGACCACATTCTATGTTTGTGTTGGTTTACATGACCCCATGTAGAGAAGTACATGAATAAGTGATTATTTGAGTCCTACAAATTTTCAAATATATTCACACACCATGCAGTTGAATTTTCACATGCCCAATAGAACATCAGATCATGGGAAGAGATGTTATTGGGTAGTACATGTTGTGTACCCCATAGAACACACCGTGTTAACTAAGAGAATGATTTATATTTTTTGAGCTCAGAGGTGGACCCAAAAGCATCCCCTATTGAGTGTTTTGGGAGACAATGGCGTGGAATGAAGAAAAATAAGATCTATTGATACTTATTAGTGTAGAGTGACTAGATATGAGGATTAGTCCATGATTTCGAGAGTTAGTTATTCCCATCAACCTATTATAGGTGAGGATCCTCTATTTAGAAATAAGTAACTACCCCCAAAGATAGGGTTATACTAGGGATTTTTTACTCTCTCTATCCTTTTGTAAGTTAGGATATCCACCTATTTGTTAAGAAAATAATATACACTATCCATAAGACCAAATAGGGTTAGTTATTCCACTATATTTATAGGGTGCATGATCCTCCATCTGCAAAGCTGGTTATCCCCGTTACCTAGTGAGCTCAGGTGAGCTATGAGATCCACTATTGTAGTAGGTTATTCCTTTAGACTTATTAGAGATGTGAGATCCTCCACAACATAGAAAGAGTGGTTAATTGGTTTGTGGAACCTAGAATGACATATGATATTTACATACTGATATCCTTTTCATTTGATTGTTGAGATTGGGACTAGGTCCCCTAACAGAGTTTATATAAGAGAATATTTGGTTTTTTATATTTAATATGGTCCAATAGAACTCCACTTTATTGTTGATGATTTATGTTTTTTTTATTTTGGGGTATCCTATTGAGTATGTTTATAGTCACTCCTACACGAGTTCTTCCATCATGTGTCGTGTCTTATATAGATGATAGGTAGTTTGATAGTGACATTATAGAACCCGGAGAAAGTAGTTCTTAGTGGAACTTAGTGGATGATATTGTAGTGGTGGACCATCCCTAAATATTTTAGTGAATATTGACTTTATTTATGATAGTATAGAACTATTTTTTGGGGTTGTATTCCACCCTTTTCTTTATTTTTAGTATTCTTCATTGTTTTAATTTGATCTGGGATGCTAGAGGTTTATGTATGCATTTATTTACTTATATGTCAAGTTGTTTATTTATTTTGTTTCCTTTATAAATTATTATAGTATATATGAATATGTATCTTGTGTAAATTTAATGGTCTAAGGCCTCCTACATGTGTGAAATGAATTATTAGTACTAGTCACTAGCCCCTGGCCTATTGGGAATTGGGAAATGGTGTTAAAGTGTGTCATGTTTGGATCTCAAACTAAGTAAAATGGTGGTGGTGTAGTGGTTGATGTATCCATTCACCAAGACTCTAAAAACTGGCTAATAAACATAGTATTATAGGACACCTTTTTTAAGGAAATTAGTGGTAAATACATCATATAGGAATGGGTTTGTGATTTCCATATCCTTTTTGAGTTAGTTCCCTAGATACACTCTTGAGAATGGTACATATTATTAAATTTAAAAATGAAACTATAGAGACTACTAATGATAGTTCCACGTTAGGGATACAATGATTATTATCTTAGTTATGAGGCTTTCATTTAAGTGATAACCCATGATATGTTCTCATTGATAGACAAGGAGTAGTTATTCCTCCCATTGAGTAGTAGGTTGATCCACGCAAATGGTCCCCATGGATTTTCTATGGTAGGATAAGCTGTAGTTAGTTCCATTGGTGCATGGTGATGATTCACATAGTATAAGTGCACTTCATGAGTTCTTGAAGTAGATACCACCCATTTTATGGAGAGATCCAGATCCACAAGTAATAGAAAATTAGAAGGAATCAGTGTTGAAATTTTTTCATCTCTTTTGGACCCTTCCTGACCAGATGGTTGTCCTTGAAGATAGTCTTCTTTAGGATACTTTAGGACATTGGTGGAGTTTGGTGATTCAGACTCATGATGAGGTGATGATATCATGGTATGTGTTTCATCACATTTTTGGGAAGAGTATAACTATTTAATTTGTGACCAGTTCACATTCAAAATATTTTTGAGTTGAATAAAGGGAGTATGACATTAGATGAGTATAAATCAAGGTTTATAGACCTCTCATGATACTCTTAATATATAGTTTTTGATAGTTACATTTGGGTATGAAATTTTGATCAAGGATTTTATATAGATATTCAATATCAGAAACATGGATCACAAACATAGGGTTTTTGAAGGAGATTTAGTCAGCATAGAAATTGGTGATACTACACCTATGAGGGATTTGGAAATATGACGAAGGACTATACAACTAATTGTGTATTTGAAAGAGAGATAATAAATGGACCTCTACAGTAGAGGCAACATCATGGTGAACAATAACATAGGGGTGGTCTATATGGACCCTTGGGTGAAGTGCATGGTAGAGGGACTGGAGGATCTATAAGAGGCGGTCGATTCTATGACTTGATGCCACCACCACCTCCAGGAGGACCACACCAGGAGTAGAGACCATGTGAGGAAGGGAAAGAACATATGCAGTTCGTGGAGGTATTTGATTCGGTCACTCATGACATGATATGAGGTATAATTTTTATATAATCTACCTTTGAATCACTTATCATAGAAATAGGAATGATACATTCCTTCATTTTGTTATCCTTTCTTTTAGAGATGGGGATTTTAGTAGATCCTTTGACCCAACCCCTGTATTTAGATGCTCCCACTAAATGTGATTCTACAATCACGAATGTATCCATATTGGGCATCATAGCAATTTGAGAAGAGTGTTTCTCTTTTGATCTTTTGATAGTTATAATGAAGCCACATATTGTCATTCTCAGAATAAAATGTTTATCAACAATCTATGAATAGATTAAAAATTTCAATTAGAGAGTGGTATACCTTTGGTCAGCTGGAATGAGGATTTACTTCATTGGTGAAGAGGATTTCAAACTGAGGTAAGCTAGGCTCATGTTTAGGAGGTTGTAATTGATTTCTTTTCAGTTGTCTAACTTGAACCTCAGACCAGTAAACATTAAGGGCCCCAAAACACATAATAGTGTTAAAATGGTATGATAATGTCTTCCCCAATGATGTTTTGGGTTTACCCCCAATAATCGATTGATTTCTATATCAATTTTTACCTAGGGACCACTCCAATATATTCTAAAGTATATCAGATGGACTCTGCTAAGATTTGAGAGTTAAAGGATCTTTAGAGTAAAGGATTTATCAGACCCAATGTGTCCCTATAGGAATATCCTATGTTATTCACCAAAACAGAATATGTGAGGCTAAGTTTTTACAGAATATTGTTTCCTGAACTAGGCGATGGTTAAGAAAAAGTACCCTTTGTCAAGGATTGATAATATTCTTGATAATTTGAAAGGAGAAAAGTGGTTCTCTAAAATTAACCTCTTTTTAGAATATCATCAGCTTTAAGTGCAGGATGTGGATATATCAAATATGGAATTTCAATGACATTAAACTCATTTTTAGTACCTAGAGATACACTTTTGTACCACCCTGAGGTTTTAAAATAACACTATTTTCGATAGCTTACGTTTCACAGAACACCGAGCTTATACAAAATCCAAAATATTATTATTTTAAAATGAAAATTATAAATTATCCATTAAATTGGAGGGTGTGAATAATATTATCTATATTATGAAATAAATATGAATATTTATATTTAATAAAAATTTAATTATGATTAGGAAATGAACATGTAATTTTTAGTAATGTCATTTTATTCTTCAAATATATGTCTTATTCAAAAAGAAATTTATTGAATTATATGAGAAAATAAGTATAATTAAATTTTGAAAATTTTAGAACATTTATTTGAAAAAATAAACTTAATTTTTGTACTCATAACATCAAAATTATATTAGGTCAATTTTTTGGCAATTTTTTAAAAAGTTGATTTTTGGTTTAAAATGTGAAAATACTATTTTTTTAAATACCACAACCCTTATAATATAATTATTATATGATCATTATTTCAAATTTATTAAACATATTTCTTGATCAAAATTTATTTAATGAATGACATAATATATAAGTTATTATATTTAGAAACACATGCTTAGTAATTTTGAAAACCATGATTTTAACCTTAAAAAACTATTTTCATGAGTTATATGAATAACATATTTAGAATTGATTTTTATCACCTTTATAAATTGAATCAAGTAAAATTTATTCCATATTTAGAATTATAATTTACAAATTATGTTTTAAGGTCATTTTAATTTTTAGGCATAAAAAATTTACCATAGTAAAAAAAATATTTACAACAATATATCTAAAATAATGAAACGAATTAAAGTTAAAAGGTAAAAGATTAAAATACCTAAAAAATAAAACTTAAATGGGTGTTTTTTGTGTTTCTGAACCATAAATAGCCTTTAAAACATTAATTATCATCCAAATTCATTGGAATTAATTCCACCAAAATGTGGTTGGTTTTAAATATAAAATAATCATTATTTAATCACTTAAAACCACCCCTTCTCGTGTATAAATACCACTCCTCACCATCCCCTTTCACCTAAAAAGACTTGAGTCTTATAAAATATCGACCAAAACCTATACTACCTACTCTCACCAGGATAAAGTGCTGCTGGTCTCACCCAAATACCAATTCCAAGGTCTTTAAGGGTTTTTTCAAGGAGGTGATATCCAAGAGGTAATTTTCTCAAACAACCACTCTTATTTCCTTTTCTTATTCTACCTTCTCCTCACCTCCTTTATCCATAAAGGAATAAAAAATACAGAATAATTTAAATACTATAATTTTATGTTTATAATGGAATATATTATATCATTCCCATTTTATTACCTCCTCTTATTCAAAGAAACAAAACCATTATCCGAATTATGGTGGTTAACCGTCTTCGTGGATAATGATTTTTCATTTTACATTACCACCTTCAAGTATGGTCATAGAATTATTATCCTAGTTAAATAATAATTTAATATGTATATTATAACTTATTTAATATTAATAAATTAATATATACACATAATATTAAACAAAAAAACTAGTTCGTGATGGTCGAAAAAACTGCCAAAATAAACTAATCATTTATCATTAACATTTTATCAAATGAATCATCCTCATGATAGAAATAAAAATTTCATATAAAACCATTTAAAATTATTAGAGTTAATTAATTCCATTTCAATTCAATTCTAGAGTTTTATTTCCATTTGAAAATAAAATCCATTATTGTACACAAATGAACTCTTCATGAAACCATGAAACTAACGCACCCAAAACAATGAAAATAATGAAATATTATTAACTAATGAGTGATAATATGTTAGAAAAGTATCATATAAGGTATAATAAATATGAATATAGTTCTTTAATTAATTAATAAAATTATTTAAACCATTATATAAGAGGTTTAAGTAAACAAAAATAAAGGAAAGAGCGAGGGATTCCCATCTGACTTTTACTTCTATGAGATATATTTCATATTCACCACTTATTTGATGTTCATGGTTTATATAATACCCTTTAATATGTTATATAATTAATACCATTATTTCTATGGTATTAAATCTATAATTTTATAATTATTAATTTTATGGGTCATACGATTCGACTGATTACAAAGTGGTAAGGTATTTATTAACTCATTTTCCATTCTATGGGTTAAAATTTCACTTCCTTATTTATTTAATACTAAGATTATTTTTGAAATAAATTTTCAATATATTATTTTGTATTTAAAATTGTTTTATTTGGATTTATAGCTAATGAACACAATCAATTCATTAGATTAATTCTCACTTCAATGATATGATATTTATAAGGGAATTTATTTTAAAAAATTATATTTTTAAAGTTTCCCTTAAAACTATCTTTTTCTTCCATGTCTGTATTTTCTAAAATTGTTTCCAAAAATGTTTTTAATATTATAATATGATTATTTAATTTTATTTTTAATTATTTTTTACATTTTACAAAACATTTTGAAATGTATATTTTTTTCATTTTCTAAATAAGGTTCTTGGAGGCCTTTATCAAAAAATATAGAAGGAATGTTTTTTTAACTTATATGAAATGAGCAGATTTTCCTATCATCATGATGCCTTGATTTTTTGAAGATTAATTTAATATTTTATAAGGTAATATTCAAATAAAATTTTTTATTTTATAATTTCATGGAATTTAATACATATGTGAATTTTAAAGATAAAATGGGAAATTTCCTAAAGAAATTTTCAATGATCTCATTTAAAGTATTTTTGTCTATGTCAACATACTTTTTTGAATATTATGATTTATTGAGGTTGATATTTTATGATAACATATTAAATAATTTATTAAATGGTTTATGATTAGTTTTAATAGAGATATAGTATTTTTATACAATTACCACATTACTCTAGATGGTTTCTAATTATATTTACAGATTAGGGAAATTTATTTACATTTCATATTATAGTTTCAATAAAAATGTATATATTGATTATTATTCACCCATTTAATAATAGGAATGCATTGGACTTAGTAAGTGAAGTATGGGGCCCACTATATCCCCTTGATGTATCCGCAGGTCTCATGAGACAAACTAGACTCGGTTTTGAAAAAATGACTTACCCATTTATAAGATTCTTGGCACGAATCCTTGATGATGTTAGATTCTTGGAATGAATACTTGAAAATATGTTTCATATGTATGAATTTATTCATTACATAATTATGAGGTTAATTATTGATATCTATTTGAATAATATATTATTATAATATCCATGGTTAATATTTCAAGAACATATGATTATTTATATGGAATTAATTGATTATCATTTATTCGTTCCATATTATGCTGAAGTTATTAATGAAATGAAATTTGTTTTAAGTTATTATACCTTGAAATGTTATTTATTCTTATTGATTCATGATAACTTACACTATACTTAACACCTACTAAATATTTGATCTCACCCCTTTATTATGTTTTATTTTTATCCAAGATGCTAGGAAATTTTTTTATGGTATAAATTCATTGATATGATTGGGGATTAATGGTGTTATCAAAGGAATCGATAAGTTGTATTTTATGTTTTCTAATTTAATGTAAGATTCAAGTATGTATCTTGTTTTTCAAAGCTACTAAACTATTCCGTCATTTGGGATGATATTCCTTGTATCTTATGGAAATGTAATAAAGTAACCACCAACTTTGAGCTACTAGGGTTAGAGTATTTATAGTTGGTATCAAAATAATATTATTAAAAAACATGGTAAATATATTTAATAAAACATAGATTAAAAAAATGAAAACCAATTGTCAAATTTTTAAATAATCCCAAAGAATCCAAACTTATGATATAGAGATTAGTTATACCTAAAATTTAAATTTTTGTTATGTAGATTATGAATTATTTTTCATAATTTTATTACCTAATATAGTGTATTCCAATATTTAGAAATGGATTATAGTATAAGGATTGTGAACTATATAAATTCATGCAATCTATGTAGGGATTTCCCTTCTGGGAAAGATAACTAAGCTAGTGATAGAGCTTCTACTGGAGATGGAGATAAACAAATTATATCTATATCAGTATTGATGAATCAATTTAAAATAAATAACCTTGTTCTTATAGAGCATCTTTCTGATCCATAATATAGTGTAATGATTTTAGACCTCTTTGTGTGACAAAAGGTCCAACATTCACTGGAACTTTAAATCCATTTGTAGTTGAGAAATGGATATGTTCCTTAGAAAAGATATATCTCACATTGGTAATGGAAGTTTATTATCTCTCAGGGGATGTGGATCAGTGGTTTTCCTTATTTATTAACACCAAATATTAGGCATAAATATAAATCATTGAATGAATGTATTTTAATGAACTCTTTTTTGGAAAAATATTTAACTCATGTGCAATAAGAATATATGGATAGATAATTGTTTAGTTTGAGAAAAAAAAGGAGGATGAGATGTTTATAAGTATGAAAACAATTTTACAAGATTAAAAAGGAATTATATAGACTACATAAGCAACCCAAAGATCAAGACATATTGTTTCTTTGATGGGATTAAACTAATTCATCGAAGGGCACTAGTATTCCAAAATTTATCATCATATGAGGATATAATATCATGTGATATCATGATAGGGAAATAATTCTAAAAGTCTCATCACATCAAAGGGAATAAAGAGAAGAAGATAATGATGGATTAATAGAAAAATAATGGGAAGAAGGGAAAGAGTTATTTCTCAACATGTGATACTTGTGTAAGGGAACACCAAGGAACATGATTAAAAGAAAAATGTGTTTGTTTAAAGTGTAGGAGAAAAGGTCATAATGTTAGTGATTTTTAAGAAAAGAAATAATTTTAAAATGTGAAATGATTCCACTGTAATGATATGAAGAACTATGTAATTGAATTCCCTAAGCATCAAGGAAATATACCTCAGAAAAAGATAAGGGATCAAGGTCAAGCTTATGCTATTAATACTACTGCATTGGAATGAATATTGTTCTTGTGTATTTGGATCTAAGAAATATTTTGCAAAATTATTCTATTCTTGAAACGGATAAGTATTTTCCAGTAGTGACATTTATTAAAGGATTTTAGGGCACAAGTTTAATGGCACTGATGACCAAGAAAAGTGATTTAGTGAAAAGACGAATCTCTTAGAAAACACTTGATTAAGGGAGGATAACACTTACAATGTTCTTGATGTTGTATTTATAGTTTATATTTTCTATATCTTACTACATATTTGGATTTGAGGAATATATTAGACAAACTTAGATTTTTTCCATTAAGGTTTTATGGAGATTACCATGTTTTAGGAGAATATGTGATCAAAGTATTCACTTGTTTTGAATGTGACATCATGAACTCCTTTATGTTTTAAACAAATAAATTTTTGATAAATTTTTGGATTTCGAATATGTTCAGTAATATTTAGGAATAATTTTATAGTTAATTACTTATGGAATGGATTAAGTTTAATTTTTGAATATTATTATTTAAGGTTAAAGTATGATTTATCATTTTAGATAACATTTTCTAACCAATTTTTTTTGTTAATATTTATAGGCTGAAGGAATAATTTTTTGTATATTATGATTTATTAATAGGGCTTCTGGTATGAAATAAATCACCTTGAATATCCATTTCTCAATGTAAGAGATAAAGTGGATATAGATCGAAGATCAACTAAAGTATGAGATTATAATTATACTTAAATTAATTTTATTTATTTAGTGATTTATATAGATAGTAAAATAATTATTCAACTCTAGGAAAATGATTTTGGAAAAATGTTATTTTTTTAGTTTTCTTAATGATAAATCAATGTAATTTTAACCCATTACAGATTTAAGTATTTGTGATGGTAAAATTTCTAATGACCATGTTCTAAATTACAATCTATCATTACTTGATAGTTATATTTATTTTCAATTTCCATGTTTTCACTTCCCAATAATGATCTCCTTCACATAAACCTAGTTTTTGGTAACATTTTCATTTTCCTTTCCCTATTCTAAGAGGGAGTTTTATTAACCCTTTTTATGATGTGGGATTTTTACAAGGTTATTTTAAAATTTCAACTCCATGATTAAAAATACCAAGTTTAAATTGTGAGGAATAAATTTATTGAAAGTGGTGAGAATATAACACCCTAAGATTTTAAAATAACATTATGTTCAATAGCTTACGTTCCACAAAACACCAAGCTTATATGAACTCTGAAATATTATAATTTTAAAACAATAATTATAAACTAATCGTTAAATTGGTGGGTGTGAATATTATTATCTATAGTATGAAATAAATATGAAGTTTATATTTAATAAAAATTTAATTATTCTTAGGAAATGAACATGTTATTTTTATTAAAGCAATTTTATTCTTCAAATATATGTTTTCTTCAAAAATTAATTTTTATTTCATTCTATGAAAAAGTTACATAATTAATTTTTGAAAAGTTTAGAAAATTTATTTTAAAAAATAAAATTCATTTTTTACTCATAAAATCAAAAATATATTAGTGTATTGTTTTGGGAATTTTCTAAAAAATTTGATTTTTCAGATGAAAAAAATACCATTTTTAGGAAATACCATAAATCTTATGAAATAATTATTATATTATAATTATTTAAAACTTATTAATACTTAATATTGATCCAAATTTATTTAATTAATGACATAATTCAAAAGTTTTTATATTTAAAAACACACATTTAGCAATTTTGAAAACCATGATTTTAACCTTAAAAAAACTATTTTCATGCGTTATATGTATAACATATTTAGAATTGATTTGTATAAATTTTATAAATTGAAAAATTAAAATTGAATCCATATTTTTTATCATAATTTCAAAATTATTTTTTTAATATCATTTTCATTTTTAGGCATTAAAGGTTTACTTTGTTGAAAAAATATTTACTACGGTATAGGTAAAATAATGAAACGAGTTAAAGTTAAAATTTAAAAGATTAAAATACCTAAAAAAATAAATTAAAATGGGTGGTTTATGTGTTTATCAACCATAAAAATCCTTTAAAACATTAATTATCATCCATTTTTTTTGTAATTTTTTCCACCAAAATATGGTTGTATTTAAATACAAAATAATCATTATTTAGTAACTTTAAACCACCCCTCGTCAAGAATTAATAACACTCATCACCACCCCCTTTATAATAAAAAGAATTAAATCTCCTAAAATATCTGTAATATATTATCCTCCCCACTCTTTCCAAGACCATGTTCTTTTAGTCTCACCAAAAGACCAATTCCAAGGTCTTTAAGGGATCCTTCAAGGAGGTGATATTCAAGAGGTCATTTTCTAAAACCACCTCTCTTATTTCCTTTTCTTATTCTAACTTCTCCTCACATAATTCATCCATTAAGGAATAATAAATCTATAATCATGTAAATAATGAAATTTTATGTTTCTAATATAATAAGATAGGTGGTTTTAGAAAATTACCTCTTGAATATCACATCCATTTTATTACAATCTCTTATTCAAAGAAACGAAACCATTGTCCAAATTATGATGGTTAACCATCTATATGGATAATGATTTTTTGTTTTAAATTATCGCCTTCAAGGATGGTCATAAAATTAGTGTACTATTTAAATAATAATTTAATAGGTTTATTATAACCTATTTCACATTTTATTAGTAATATATATACATGATATAACATAAAATGAAACTAGTTCGTGATGGTCAAAAAAACCGCCAAAAAATAAACTAAACATTTATCATTAATATTTTATCAAATGAATCATCCTCATGTTAGAAATTAAAATGTTATATATGACCATTTAAAATTATGGAAGTGATATAATATCATTTAATTTCACTTTTATAGTTTTATTTCCATTTTACAAGAAAACCCACAATTATACACAAATGAACCGACCATGAAACAATGAAATGAATGCACCCGAAATAATGAAAATAATAAAATATTATTAATTAATTAGTGTTAAGATATTTGAAAACTATCATATAAGGTATTACAAATTTAAATATAGATATTTAATTAATTAATAAAATTATTTAATTAATTATACATGAGGTTTAGATACAGAAAACTAAAGGAAATCACGAGTAAGGGTTTCTCGTTTCACTTTTACTTCTATGAGATATATGCCTTATTCACCACTTATTTCTTATGTGTGGTGTATATACTGAAATTTGATATATCATATGACAAATATAATTATATTAATGGTATTAAATGTTTCATTTTATAATTATTTCTTTTATGGGACATATGATTCAACTAATTACAAATTGGTAAGTGATTTCTTAACTCAGTTTCCATTCTTTGTGTTAAACTTGTATTTCCTTTCTTGTGTTGTACGAAGATTATTTTTTAAATGAAAATTGAATATATTATTTTTTATTTATACTTTTTATGTGGATTTATAGTAAATTAAAATATTATATTCATTTTATTAATTCTCACTTCAATGATATGATATTTATAAGGGACTTTATTTTATAAAAATATCTTTTTAAAGTTTCCCTTAAAAATATCTTTTTACTAAACATCCATGTTCTCTAAAATCGATTACAATATTTTTTATTATTATCATATGGTTGTTTAAATTAGTTTTTACTCATTTTTTATTTTTTAAAAATCATTTTAAAGGTATATTTTATTATTTTCTGAACAAGGTTCTTTGAGACTTTTCTGGAAAAAATATGGAAGGAATGTTTTTTTAACTTTTACAACATGATTAGATTTTCCCACTACCATAATGCCTTAATATTTGAATCTTAATTTAAAATTTTACAATTTAATCTTCAAATTAAATGTTTTATTTTTTAATTTCATGGCGTTTTAAATGTATGTAATTTTTAAAGTGAAAATGGGTATTTTCTTAAATAAATTTTCAATGATCTCAATTAATGTATTTTCATCTCTGTAAATATCCTTTGTTGAATATTATGATGCACTGGGGTTGATATATTATGATAAAATATTCCATAATTTATTAAATTATTTATGATTAGTTTGAATGGAGGTATACTATTTTGACACCATTCATCATATTAGTTTGGATGGTTTCTAATTATGTTTAATGATTGGGGAAAGTTATTTACATTTCATACGATATTTTCAATACAAATGTCTATATTTATTATGTTTCACCCCTTTCATAAGAGTAATGAATTATAATTATTAATTGAAGGTTGGGACCTACTATATCCCCTCGATTCATCAGTAGGATTCATGAGACAAACTTGACTGAGTTTTGGTAAAGGCCTTACCAATTTATAAGATTATTTTCACAAATCCTTGATGATGTTAGATTATTGGAAATTATCCTTGAAATTATGTTTCAGATGTCTAAAATTATTCATTCCATAATTATGGGATTAATTATTGATCTCTATATTATTATTTGATTAGTAGAATATCCATGGTTAAGATTTCAAGCATATATGTTTTTTTATATAGAGTTAATTGATTATAATTTATTCCTTCCATAGTATGCTCAAGTTATTGATTAAATGGAATGCGTGTTAAGTTATTTACATTTTTTGTTTATTATTATTTATTCATGATATATTTCATTGTACTTAACACATAGTGATCATTTTATCTCACCCCTTTCTTATGTTTTATTTTTACTCAAGATGCCAATATTTTTTTTGTGATTTATATTCATGGATAAGATATGGGATTAATGATGTTATTAAAGAAATTTATATATTTTATTTTATGTTTTAAAATTTAATGTAATATTCAAGTATGTGTGTAGTTTTCAAAAAATATTAAACTATTCAGACCTTTGGAATGTGATTCATTGTATTTTATGCCAATGTAATAAAGCAAACATCGAATATGAGATACTATGTTCTGGGTATTTACACATTTTTGGTAACCAATTACCCTATGGTACTTATGTGGATTATAAATCAGATCATCCATCCTTCCTTATATTAGTTTTGTGTGGTCTTAATTGATTACATCCTTATATACTCTGCATCAGAGGTAGTGTATGTGGATAATTTAAGGATGGTCCAAAATGTACTTTGAGAGAACCAACAGTATAGGAAGCTCTCGAAGTTTAAGTTATAGATTATAGATGTCCACTTTTGAGGGCATGTAATATTTAACTAAGGATTATACAGGGACCCAATAAAGGTCAAGATGGTACTATCTTGGGAGCCACCTAAGAGTGTGATTAATGTGCACAGCTTCCTCAGGATGGATGGATTCTACCATATATTAATAAAATATTTTTATAGGATTACAACACCATTCAAAACCTTGAATGGGAAGAGAAAACCATTTTTTAGTTAGATAAATATTATAATTCCTTTGAGGAGTTGAGGAAATAGTTGATGATTGGTCCCATTATGTGACTTATAGAGGAAGGATTGGAGTAAATGGTTTATTTCCATGCCTCCTGGCCAGGACTGAGATGTGTTTTTATAAAATGAAAGATAGTGAGTGCCTATGGATCTCACCCCATGAGTAGAAATATGTGACCCATGAACTATATATGGAAATTATAATGTTCACCCAGAATACATATAGGAATTATATTATAGGTGAGTGGTTCATTGCTTATTTTTATCACTAGAGTCTCAGGTATATCTTCTCTCAAAAGGAAATCAACTAGAGACATATTCATTGGCTAGAATTACTATAAGACTATTATTTTGAGTTAATATATAAAAATGGGAAGGGGAATGTGATAGTTGATTATCTTATCGATAAATCTCATTTCTATTTGTTAAGAATAGTATTGGATCAGTTGGAATTATTTCAGTTGTCTTTAGTTAATGAATGTGAAGTGTTGTGTCTCCAGTTGATGGTGGTAACTACTCTACTTATTAAGAATTTTAGATAGGATTTTCTTCAGGACATTGATTTTGAAATAATTTAGGATCAAATATTTATAGGGGATTCACTTTATGGTTTTTTTCTAAAGGTGGGGATCATGTCATATTCTTCTAAGGATAAAAATTGGTGCCAATCATGTAGTGTGATGAGGTGTTGAGGGAATATCATTCATCTCCTCTCATGGTATATCCCGACATGTTAATGATATATCATGATCATTAGTGATAATTGTTTTGGCTGGAGATATTGAGGAGTATTTTGGAGTTTGTCTCCCAATACCTTAATTATTAGTAAGTAAAGGTATAAAATTTGGTTCTGGTGGGTTTAAATCAACCCCTTGAGGTTTTGGAGTGGAAATGGGATAACATATATATGGATTTTGTGATGGGACTTTCAAAATCAATGAAAGGTCATGATTCTATCTAGGTTATTATTGATCGAATCACAAAATAGACCCATTTCCTTTCTATTATAGAGTAGAATTTTTTAGGAAGAATAAAAATCTTTTACATGGATGAAATCACCTAACATCACAAAGTACCCTCAATGATTGTATTTGAATGCGATGACCAATTTATTTCCTAATTTTAAAGAGGTTTGTAGGAGGCTTGCAGGAATCAATTGAGGGTGAGAATGGATTTTCACCTACAGAATAATGGTCAGAATAAGAGGATTATTTAAATATTAATAGATATAATGAGGGCTTATATTCTAGATTTCAAATGGAGTTGGGGGACCATCTTCCATTGGTGGAGTTTTCATATAACAACAGTTATCACTTCACTATTGGCATGACACCATTTGAGGCCCTTTATGAGATACCCTATATGTCACCTTTTTTATGGTTTGAGATGGGAGAGTTAACATTCACAGGAATAGAGTTGGAGTAGGTTATTATTTAGAAGGTGTAAATCAATCTGGAATAGATGAGGTCAACACAAAGATATCATATTTCATATGAAAAAATTTGATGGAGGCCCTTAGAGATTGGGTGGGTGATCATGTGTTCCTAAGGGTCTCACATTAGTGTGTCTTGTAAAGATTTGTCCGAGGTGGAAAGATATATTTGAGATACATTGTTCCATTTTAGATTTTATATAGGGTTGGAAATGTTTCTTACCACCTATATTTACCCCTACATCTGAACCGAGTCCATGAAATCTTCTATGTTTTGCAGAGAAGAAGATACATGCATGATTTGATGCACATTATTTACTAGGGTAGGATGAATATTGAAGATAGAGGAACCTTGGTGGAGTAACTAATGGAAATTGAGGATCAGTAGGAGATGATACTTCAATGGTGATATATTCCCCTAGTTTACATCATGTGGCATTATGAGAATATCCATGAGATATAATTGGAGGATGAGAACTAGATACGAGCATAATACCCTCTATTTTTCGAGTGAGTTGGGATTTCTAGGATGAAATATTTGAATGTGGAGAGAATATAACAACCTTGTATGTTGGGTTTGGACCCTTTTTTTAAGAATTACATTGAATTTTATTTTGGTGATGGTGTGATTATCAGGTGTCATTCGAACTTTGATGTTGAGAATTTAAATTTATTTAAATATTTATTTTTCTCACACATTTGTCATACTATATATTATAATCATATTATCTGTTGTAGAAAACAATACCATAATTGAGTATGAAATATGGTATTTACCCAAGGCATGACATAAGATTCATTCACATCGAATTTTTTGATGATGCAGAGTCGTGAGATGGAATAGAATGAATAAATTAAATAATTAATTGAATTTATTTATCATTTTCATTGACCTATATTATGGATATAAATCTATATCATTTATTATTATCTATTTTAATCCACATAAACTTAGATAATTGTGAGATATGGAGAGGGTTCTTATGGTGTCATGGATGTTGACGGTCAATGTGGGGTCGAGGATTACCACCACTGACACCATGATCTTCTATTATTATACTATCGATCATGGATCTTCAAAGATAGAATGAAGAACACAACATTTTATTAGATTACATATACAGAGAACAAATTATTAACCAATGATTGATCTATTCTTGAGGAATATATTTGAAATTATTTGTTTATCCCCATTTTTATTCTTGTTATGAACATGGATTTAATCATCCTAAATTAAATCTGTGATCACTATTTTCTCATGGATTGATCAAATTTGGATTTTCTATTTATATTATGAATTGATATTGTTGACATAGAACATTTCAGTTGGTATTCTCTAAATTTCACCACCATATACAAAAAATGGTCGTGAATGGTCTTCAATGATAACCACTCATGTGTTTTCTTGTATTTAGCACTCTATTATTCACACATTCATTACTAGCCATTTGTTTAAGTCTATGAATTGAATATTCCAATGAAAATATTCTTGTTTTCATTTAGTTAATGGTTTGATGAATCATAGATTTAGATTTTTTGTTGAGGTTAGTGATGTGAGAATGGTTTCTAGTTAGTGATAAAACATAGTGGGGAAAGGGATTTGAGGTATTTATCAATGGTGATGAATGTAGTGATATAGATATAAAGAGATATTGATCATTTAACAAACCATGCCTGGAATCAGATCTCCATAATGGTTATTATCTAATGGTATGATGCGATCAGATTATTAGGATGATAATCCCCAAGTATGACTTCATGTATGGAAATTAGATTGTGATGGTGATCTATTTTTTGATGAAGGATAGATAGAAGTTGAATTTTTGTGCATGATCAACATAAATAAATGTAGATAAGGGATTTGTGGTAAGATTCATGATAAAATTAGAAGACACGATAAAGGAAATAAGGATAATAACCAAGTATGGTTCATAAACTTGACTACATGGTATGTAGTTTGAAAGAAAACACATTGTGTATTTTTGTGATGTAATGCTAGGGTTTTTTAGAAGTTAGATATCATACATCATGAGATTTTCAATTGCATGATATATGAATCCTAGTGGATAGCTAAACATGTGCTAATAGATAATTCCTAGGTAGTCTTCTGGACATGTACACCATGTGGGATAGGACCAAACACCATGTCCATATAAGTTTACATGACCTCATATAGTGAAGTATAAGAAGAAGTGATTCTTTTAGTACTACATTCTATGTACCATATCTACATTCTTTGTACTTGACTTTTATTATGTTTATTTAAACAACAAATAATGGGTAGGGTTGTGCTTGGGGAGTATATTACATATTCCCTATATAACACATCATGCACAATAGGACCATGTTTTCTTTTTTGGATCCTATAGGTGAACCCAAGAGAAATCCCTCTTGACATATTTGAGAGATAGTAGTGTGGAATGAAGTATAAAAATATCGATTAATCCTTATCAGTGTGGTATGACCATAGATGGGAATTACTCTATATTTTTTATGTTAGTTATTCCTCTATACTATTAGAGGTACATGATCCTCTATTTAAAAATAAGTAACCTCCTATAGAATTAGAGTAATGCTAGTTCTTAGTTCCTCTTGTGATCCTAAGGTATTTTTATCTATCCCCCCCATTGGTTAGGGGTGTGGGATCCTCTATCCACATGACCAGATAGGGTTAGTTATCCCCTACCTTTATAGGGAACAAGATCCTATATATGTGGAGTTATTTATTCCCCATTTCCTAGTTATCTTGGTAAATACATGAAATCCACCATTAGAAGGGAATATAAGATTTTTATAATGATATCTTTTGTGGCTGATTGTTTCGACCGATACTAGGTTTCCTACCATAGTTTATATATGAGCATATATGGGTTTATTTATTAATTATGGTCTATGCCGATTAATATATATTATTGATGATTTATGGTTTTATAATTCAGGGAATCCTTATATGTATGTTTATACTCATCCCTACATGGGATCTACCCACACATGTAATGTTTTATGAAGAAAACCGATAGTTTGGAGATGAACTTAAGGGGACAAGAGTGAGTGGTGCTTAATAACACTTAGTATTTGATATCATACTAATGTTCCATTCCTAGATCTTGTAGTGTAGATTACCTTGATAGGTGATAGATTATACATCTTTTTGGTGGGATTTTATTTCTCCCCTTTTCCCATTATCACTTTATTTTCATTGTTGTACTCTTATGTGGGATGATAAATGTATATATATTCTTTTATTTCCTTAGTCATCAAGTTGATCATTTATTTTTTTCTTTTTTGCATTATTTTAGTATATATGGAGATTAACCCTATGTAAGTCTAATAGGATAAGGCTTCACATACATGTAATATTCCTTCTTGGATTTAGTCACCAACCCATAGACTATTACAGGTGGGACTGAGGTGTCACTACTGGAATGTCATTGGACCAGAGAGCCCCAGATAGGTCGGGATGTGACATTAATATATATATATATACTTATATTAATGTATTAAAACACACACACATTAATATATAATCTAATACACATAAAATAATATTTATATTTTATAGTTATCGAATTAATTACTAATATATATGATTTTTTGTACTTATTATTAATTATTTATTATTAATGATCATTTAGTTATTAGTTATTATAAAATTAATTATAATTATGTTTTAAATCATAATTAATAATGGCTAATTTAAATATAAATAAATATATATATATATATATATATACGTATTTTTTTAATGCTATATAATACTATTATATTTGTATTATCTACATGTATTTCCCTCTCTCTGTATATATGTATGTATGTATCTATGTATGTATTAATATGTGTGTGTGCATAATATAATATAATAATATAATATAATATTAAAAATAACATATATGAATAACACACACACATGTAATATTCATATATGTTATTTTTAGTAATATATAATATTATTATATATGCGTGCATGCGCGCTTGTGTGTAGACACACACACACATGTGTGTGTATATATATATTCATGAATTAATATATATATATATATAAATTAATATATAATTTTTTATCATATTAATATTATATATTAATGTATATTTTTGTGTGTACATATAAATAATTATAAATTTATATATTTATTTATAATTTAAAATATTAATTTACACACAAATCAATATATATATATAAAATAATATATTAATATATGTATATATAAATTAATATAAATTAATATATAAATATATAAATATATACATATATAAATATATAAATATATAAATATATAAATATATAAATATATAAATATATAAATATATAAATATATAAATATATAAATATATAAATATATAAATATATAAATATATAATATATAATTATATAATTATATAATTATATAATTATATAAATTTATATTATTATATTTATATACTTGTATTAATTAATATGATTATATATATATATATATATCATATGATAATATATTTATGTGTGTATCATATATAAATACTTATAAGTTATATATTTATTTATATATCAAAATATTAATTTATATATATATAAATATATATAAATAATATATTTATGTGTATATATAATTTAATAGATATATATATATATAAATTATTATAAATTAACACACACACAAATATATATAAATTAGTATATTTATATATGTTTGTATATATGTATTAATTATATATATATATATATATATATATATATATATAATTAAGCCACTTTTTTAAAATGACTAAATTATTCATGTTTTAAAATATGGCTAAATTAAATATTATTGAAATTTTAAAACATGATTAAGAAAAATTTATAAATTAACAATATTAAAATTTCGCCACGTTTTTAGAAAACATGGCGAATAAAATGAGGGTAAATCAGAATTTACCCCCATTTTGAGAAAACATGATTGAAAGCCTATTTTTATAGTGATATTATAGCCGAAGAAAATACAAATAAATAACATATACATGTTATAATAATAATGTTCTATCCAAAATGTCTTACAATTCATGAATACATTATAAGGTTTCCCATGAGTATATAATATACAACACAAACCAAATGTAAAAAATAAAAAACACCAAACTATAATCACAAAACAATTCAAAAAATTTACTTTTGGGGAGTCCATGGTTGGGAGTGAGGAAGCGAATCCACAAACACCGATTTGAATGAATTTCCTCCAAACCTTCTACCTTGATTCTCTAAAGACTAGTAGTGGTTTTCCCTTAATTATCTAGATCTACAAAAGCATCATGGACTCCTTCAACCCAAAATGGGAACAGTCTTTCAAGAATCCTATTCCCGAAGCATCAAAGAAAAAAGAACTATTAGATGAAGTGCCGAATCTTAATACTCCTTGAAAATCCAAAGGAACCTTCTTCATAGACGTTCTTAAAGGGGAATATCTATATAAAGAAACTACTTGGAATCTCCCTCCTTATAAAAAAATTAGAGGTTGGAGGTTTTTTAATAGCTGTGGATTCAGAATCTCTACAACAAAGGCTCAACAAGTGAAATTTATCTATTTTAGGATGTATTACTTATCTAAAAGGGGAAAATCCAAGGTCTTTTATTGATATGAAATCTCAAATATCCCACCTTTAGGGTAAAATAAATTAGAATCTTATTCCAATTAGAAGGGGATATTTTCACATTATACTTGGTACCCAAGAGGATTTAAATTTCGTATGGAAGTTTGGTAATTTGAAATTGAATCCTGGATTCATTAAACTATCTAAATGGGATATTAACTTAAATCCTCTCACATTTATAAATTCAATGGAAATTTTTTTGGTTATGATACATGGACTGAACTTGGGTTTTTGGCTCCCAAATATTTTGAATGACATTGCTTCATGTATTGGTGTTCCATTTAAAATAGATCAAATTACTTTAAATGGGGATATTTGTCTATATGTAAGGATTATGGTGGAATTCAATTTGGATTCAAAGTTTCCAGTAGTAATTAGCTTCACTACTAATGAATATTGAGTAGATATTAAAGTGGAATATGAGAAGATGCCTCTTTTCCATGAGGTATGAAAGATAATTAGTCATTCTATCTCAAATTTTGGGGTCATTCAGAAACAGGTGATACCCCTGAAAATGAATGGAAAGAGATAAAAAAAACACAAAATGGTAAAGGGACCTATTATTGAGAAAGATGAATCACTAAAAAAGATTGAAACTTGTAGATGGTTGAAAAATAAATATATTAGTGCAACCTCAAAAGCAGTTTTTGGAAATCTTTGTTCTGAGTTAGTTGAGGAGGAAGAGAAAGAATCTGAGGAGGAAACCATAGCTAGAGAAATTACTAAGGAGGTTTGAGACATTGTCAATATTACATAGCAGGACCACAAACTTTATGATCCAAAACATAGCAATGAAATAAACACTCTAAATCTGGTTATAATCCAGAATTCTGATTTGAACAATTATATACCTTTCAATTCAAGCCTTCAAAAGTTCAAAAGTACCATAAATGGTGCTGAAAATATGGATAAGATGAATGTTAAAGAAAAAATCCAAGAGGATACACCTGCTGACATTCAAGTTTCTCCTAGACAATCCTCTTCTAAAACTAAAACCACTAATCAAATCCATGTAGAACATAGGCACTCTTTATCAAGATTTACTGGAATAATTGATGACTTAACCTCCTATGATGGGATTAAAGTGGTCAGTTTTTAGAGAAATAAAGAGAATTTAGAAGCTTTTGTCACTATTATTCCAAGTGACATCATAACTTCTCGATCTGAAGGGGAAAATTTTTGTAACAATCTTCTTTGGATTTAAATACTAGAAAAAATATCCTGTCCACTAAGGAAAATTTTGGTGAAGAACAAAAGAATCCCTCAGCTTGAGAGGTAGGAAAATATAAAACTATTATTTCTCATACTTATCCTATGCTCAAGAAGGTTGAAGTATCTTCTTCTCTAAGTGAAAATACTGTTAAACGAACTTGGAAATATTCAAGGAGGAAGGTATCTGACGGTAAAAATTAGGGGGATCCAACCCCAAAAATGGTTCAGATGAATATTCTTTATTTTAATTGTCAGGGTATAACTAACCCAGACACTACAATTTCCTTAATAATAATTATTTTCACACATAAAACAATTTTTGTTTGCTATTTCTAAGCCTAATGTTAAGTTTTACCCTAGATTTTATGGTTTTGAACATATTGGATACACTTTTATTAGTGCATCCATTTATAATTCTTCTCTTGAATCTATTTGTTTTTTTTCACAATTCTCTCTCAGTAATGATTGTGTTTATAACATTGCTGACCAAGCTCTCACTTGCGAAGTAGATTATCAGAATTACCGCATGCATTTTTTATTTATTGATGAAAAAAATAGGTACCATGATAGAAGATGTATTTAGAATAATATGTCTTGGTTAAATATAATATTACATGATCCTTGGAACATTATTCAATATTTCAGTGATATCCTCGGCCCGAGTGAAAAAATGGACCCATATCATTCCACAATCTCTTCAAGGGAGTTCAAATCCAGCAATGAGGATAATATTTTAATTGAGATTAACTTAGTTGGAACTAAATACACCATGTATAGAAGAAATCTTAATATAATTTTAGAAAGAAATCTTGTAAGATTCTTTTTTAATGAGAAAACTCTAGATAAAGGGGAACTATCTTCAATATTACTCTTTCTTGATTAAATTCATATCACCATCAAATTTTTCTTATCCTTTCTATTAGAATCTCTAGAACATACCTTCATTTTATATTTACCAATGCCTAAACTTTAGTTACTGAATGTGGTGATATTGTTATAGAGACTTTTAGTTATTTGAATTAAGGTAATGATGCTTTTTCTTGTATCATGAAACTAGTTTTTTTTTAAAATAGAAATCAAAAGGATAGGGTAAATTCAAGTAAAACCCAATTGAAAATGATATATCCTCTTTGGAAGAAAATCTTAATCATCTACAAGTTTCCTCTGCTAACTATGAATTTTCTATTTATCCTCAATAAGAAATTGAAATTTATACCAAAAATAATTCTCTAGTTTCCATTAAAGATAAACTTCAAAAATAGTTCTTCAATATTAAATAGATTAAAGACGGTGATTGGAACACAAATTTCTAAAAATCTCTACAAAGATCTAGAAAATATGGTATACCTCTTTCCTTTCTAAAATATGGAGACAATATAATTAAAAATGAAGAAGGACTCATTGATCATATTTTTTCTTATTTTAATAATATCTTAGATGGACTAGATCTAAATAAATATATTCTTCCTGATATCATTCTAATAATTTTTAGCAATGATGATAATACTTCTCTCACTTGTGTACCCCTTGATTTTGAGATCAATGATACAATATTTAGTCTAAACCCAGAGAGTGTCCTTAGACCAGATGTCTTTTCTAATTATTTTTTAGAAATATTGGGATATAATTCCCCTGGATGTATGTAGATTGATTAAATCATTTTTTATACAATGGCACTCTTATCCTTATCATTAATGCTCAATTCCTATATTTGATACCCAAAGTGGAAATTCCTATGAGATTCACCTCTTCATACTCATATCCCTTTTTAATATAGTTTACAAATTCATTTATGAGATTATAGCAAATAGAATTGCTTCAATTTATTATAAAATTGTTTCTTGGAATCATTTTGGATTAATTAAGGGTAGAACTATTCAAGATTGAATCTTTTTGGACTTTGCAGGCACAAAAATATTAAATAAATCTAATAAAGGAGGAAATATTACTATAAAACTGGACATTAGAAATTCCTTTGATACCATGGAATGGAATTTCATTTATAAGGATATTCAAAGTTCTGATTTCAATGTTCTTTTTATTAATAGAATAAAAATCCTTTTTAACTTTAACCACATTTCTATTCTTGTTAATATTTTTCCTAAGGGTTATTTTAAATTCACAAAACGTGTTAGACAGAGTGAACCCCTTTCTTCCATACTCTTTTATATTATTTAGGACTATATAAGTATATTTTTCACTAAATTTGTAAATAAAGGTAAACTTAATCCTATCCTTTCCTCAAGGAATTTGGTTGTACCTTCTCACCCCCTTTATGTTGATTACATAATTTTATTTTTCAAAGGGGTAAAAAATCCAAAATCTTATGGTTTCTCTCTTACATTATGAAGTCGTGTATGGCTAGGCTATAAACTAGAGAAAATATTTTATTTTATTTGGAAAAATATTTCTTTTTTATAGAAAAATCAATATCATAAATTATATAAATATTAAAGAGGGGAATTTCACGTTCACATATCTTGGGGTCTATATTTTTTGGGGAAGGCTTAAAAGTAGTTATTTTTCAAAAATAATAGACCAAATAAAAAATAAACTTTCCTCTTGGAAAGGGAAAAATTTATTTATGGCTATAATAATCACTCTTGTTAAATCCACCATAGTCTATAAAATGGTTTATTCTTTAATGGCATACAAATGTCCTGTTGTTATTATTCAAGACATTAATGTTTCTATCAAAAACATTGTTTTAAGAAAATGAACTCTTGAAAGAAATCAAGATATTGTTTCTTGGATTAATTGATGTATGCTTCTTAATAACAGGGACATTGGAATTAAGAATATGAAACTATTTAATGTTGTTTTACCAGATAGGATCACTTGGAATTTACTAAATAATAACATATAGATTTTAATTTACTAAGAGGAAAATTTCTTCATAATTTGGAAAAGGGAAATCCTCTCTATATGGACTCCACAATTCTTCCTTCCTTTAAATATTCTTTCTCCAAAACATTGTATAACTCTATATGGATTGTTAATAAAGAATATTCCTTGAATTTTTGGATGGATAACTGAACTGACTCTCCTCTTATATCGATGGTGGATTCTCAATAATCACATGTTGATTCTTATATTTCAATAAATTATCTCTTGAACTCTTTAGATTTGGATTTTACTGATGAGATTAATATTATAATCAACAAATAATCCTTTTCTAACATTGATGATTTTTTAATTTGGGAACCTACTAATAATGGCATTTTGAACATTAATATTTTCTACAAACATATTTTCTTTGAAAAAAATCATGAATTTTATTAGCTGAAAAACTTTGATAAACCTTGGATTTGGCCTTTCATATTTACACTTGTTTGTAGAATTGGTCATAACAAAATACCCACTAATACATGTTTCCAATCTTTTGGTTTTTAACTTTGTTCCAAATGTTGTCTGTGCAATTAGCATAAAGAGAATACTAATCTCATGTTCCTATCTTGTGATACTGATATTGATTTATGGATGTATATATATGTGATATTTTTTGATTCATGTGGCTAAAATTTGGATTTCATTCATCCTTTTCTTCAATGCTGCACCAATATGATAACATCTCAATGGATTAAACACCTTTTCATCACCATAGTGGATGAACTACTGCACATGATCTGGTATGATAGAAATGACTTTATAAATTATAATAATGCTTTCAATATTCACGAATCTATAGTTAGGATAAAAATTGCAATCAAAGAGTCTATCATGGTACAACAGGTTTTCTGCCATAACTCCATTAGGGACTTCACTATCCTCCACTGCCTGGGAGTTGAAGGAGAATACATTTAGACTAGGGGTACTTTTGTATTTTTTTGGCAAGCGCCACTCTTTGGTTGGATTAATGTAAATGTATATGGTGCCTAAAAGGGAAACTTGGATCCCTAGGGTTATGTAAAGGCCTATAGGTACCATAATAGTAATATTATAGGATTTTTTATGGTACATTCGGTAATGTATATTCTTTATAAGATGAAATGTTAAGTGTTATCACTGTGATTTTTTTTGCTAAGAAAAAAGGATATAACAATATACGATTATAAAGTGATTCATCCACCAATGTTCAAGTGGTCCAGAATGGCATGAAATATCTTTAATGGACTCTTAAACCTCGATAGAAGGATTGTTTTCAATCTCTTTTGGGGATTAATCATATTATCACTCATGCATATCGAGAAGTGAAGTCAGTGGCTGGGGGGCTTTAAAAAAAAGGATTCAACAATGACATCACATGGTTGGATGGATTTACTACGTATTTAATTATTTTTTAGGAAAATTACTGTAATAAAATTACATATTTCATACTTTTTAATGATTCTTTATTTTAAATAAATATTACTTGTCCTTTTTGGCTAAGGAAACACCTTTGAAAAAAAACAAGAAACCACTAATTAGCCCTGAGTCCTTACCCAATCCCAACCCCTGACTCCGTCCAAGTTATTTAGCTAAACCATCCATATTGGGATTTTTTATGAATGTGAAGAATGTTTCAAAAGGTTTTCCCTAACAAAAGTTCACTAGTTGATGAAAGTCAATGATCATGTTTTCAATAACATCAAATTACAAATAGTTTTTTTCAGAATTTCTACATTATAATAGGAACCATAGTTCATCTTTCAATGAATACTTGGATAATTAATTTAAAATAAGTTTTTGATTATGAAAAAAGGGGAATGATATTTTAAAAAACTTAGGTTTTTTTGATTTAACAGGTAAACATAAATAAACAAGTTATAAAAGAAAACATAAATTAATAAATTTGATTAAGCATGATCAAATCAGGAGAATATCATGATGATCATCCTTAATTTCTTCAATATATAGGGTTTATAACTTTTAATCACTATTTTTAACACTTATAAATATATTTTTATTTATTTTATACTAGAATACCTCTTAGGTTTTGGTCAGAAACAAAAAAATATTCATCAGATACTACTAATGATTGAGTTATTTATGTCTGACTTCATAATTAAAACTTACCAAGGAAACACATAAAGAAATCAATGTGTTGTATAGGTTTGTGTGTTATTTTAGTGTGATACCATGAAATAAAAATATTTTTCCATATAATTATTTATCTGAATTCAATCTACCAATATAAACCACACAAACACTACAATGAAAAGGGGGAAGAAAAATTGGTGAACGGTGTGTGAAATATTACATGAATTGGTACTACCAAAAAGGATAATATGAGTTTGATTATGATATAATAGTATGTAAATCAATTAAATAAGAAGTTTGTATGAATAAAAACAATATACAGACCTAAAATTTAAAATACCATTCAAATATTACAAACAAGAATATTAGGATTTACATCACCTTCCTCCCTAGGTGATTACAAGGAGATTTGAACTCCATGGAAGGGGAAGAAGCCATATATGATTAAGAATATTATAAACAATCCTCAAATAAAACAATTTATTAAAAAATCCTTTCCTAATTAGGGGGAAGAGTCATTTTATGGACAATTACATCAAAATTTCCACAAAATAAGTCAAGTGTTAAAGGGACTAGGTGACTATTCACAGAAGAATTTCTACATCTACTTTGTATGGATGGTTGAATGACTAAATTTATTAGTCTTGAATTGAAATTCAGTGGAGATTTGGATCTTTGAGTTTGTTATCCACTAGATGAGGAATCAACATAATTAGGTTTCTAAGTCAATTTTATGTCCCAATTATTATAGTTAGGTCCAATCTATCTCACCCATAATTTATTCACTTTATGGTACTCTTGTGTTTATATCCAACATTTGGTCTAGTTTGATTAATTTAATCCCACAAATAATATAATCCTAAAGAATATAATTTTTATATTTTCATGAGTGTATATAATGTTTTTATAAAATAATGAACATCTATCAAATTGGTCTATTGTAAAATTACATATTTTAAAGAGTGTTTTCAACACATGAATTCAAAATATACATTGAGTGAAAAATGATAAAATAATGTGATACTAAAACCCATAAAAAATTTAATACAAAAGTATAAGGGTTATAATATATGATATATTATTGTGTGATCAAACCCCCATACTGAAATCTTTGTACTATTATAAAAGTCCTATATCATAGTCGAGTCTCATTTATAATTCAAAGGTAAGAAAAATCCCAAGATACTTTTGAAATGAAATCCATCATGACTCATTTATAAAATCAATTTTCCTATCATTATTCTTATCTCACATTCAATTTTTTTCAACTTCATCTTCTTACCCATGCAACATGTTGCAACCTAACTCACTTTGAAAATTTCCCTCTTAACTCTAAGAACACATGAAAGTGGAGTACTGCTCATTTCCTAGAGCTCATGTGATATTACAATATGATTTATGAGATTTTTAGTTCTATATTGGTATAATCTAATGTTATATTCAAGAGGATTTAAAATAGGTTGTTCTGAGGTTTAAGGGTTGGTAGGATTTTATGTTTAAAAAATATTAGGCATAAGTAGAGTGTTTAATCACTTAAGTACAAAGCATGTTAAAATTTTACAAGTGTTAAAAATAATGTAGTCACCCAAAAAATAAAAAATGTATCACTTCCAACCCAATATTATATTTGTTCTTTTTTATGGTCTAAATACAAGCAATGAATAATAAAGAGTAAACTTCCTATTTTCCAAATTTCTTTTTCTTTTATTTGGTTTATTTTTTTCCAATATATAGAAAAATTGGTTTTATATACAATTTTATTTAGAGATAAATAGGGAAACATGTGTAAAACAATTATATAATATTAATTTTGAACCCAATTCCCAAAAAAATGTAAGCACCCTTTCACTCAACCCATAATAATGAATATTTACCAAGAATTCCCATTGAAACACCCTTTTCGCAAAATTTTTAAAAATAAAATGAGAATATACACAATATATGGGTATGTAGGGATAAATTAACTTATAATATAGCTACCTAATATAAATTTCATGGTATATAAATCTTAAGAAGGGTCAAATCTCAAAGCGGACCAAAATAGGAGTTACTTGTACAAATAGATTCTCAATAGAATGATAATCTCTATAATGGGTGTGGAACATTAGAATTATATGGATTCAAATAGAATCAAGGAAATTTATAGTTTCTTTGTATGAACTAAGACTCTCAAGAAAGTGATTAAAAGGAATATTATTCAAGAAATGACTAATAATGTCTCTTGGGTATGGGATTTAAAATATTGGATATTTTTAATGAGGCATGGGTTTCAAAAAATTCATTAAACTCATAAGAATCATTTGAAAATACAAATTATAAAAAAAAATTCCATATCAAAATTCCTTTTAAATAATTTTTCCAAATTATAGTAAATTTCCACAAAATCAATTAAAGTATGAAAAATGATTTTGGATATTCTATTTAAGATCAATTTGTATCTAAAAACATAACAAACAAATAAAAAAAATAACAAATGTAAACAAAATGATTTTTTGTTTTTTATTTAAATCCTAAAAATACTATGTCACCCTCTCCCATACCTAATAATTTAATTGTCCTCAATAAAAGGAGTTTAAATAACCAGACAAGTAAATAAATTCAAGGATAATGGACAACCTACTAAGTGGTGTCATATATGGAATCTAACGACTGGATTTCCTCCATCAAGTGCTTCAGTTAATCATGGAATAAGTGTTTAAGTATCTAACAATTTATGGTAAACCTCTGGAAACTCTTATCATGAAAAACCTATATTTCACCATAAGGGTAAAAATTATCAATTGTATAAGGATCTATCCTCCAGGAATAAAGCTTACCTTGGTTGATCTTCAGTCTTGAATTGCATATAAGGACCTTTTCACCAATATAAAACTTCCACTGAGGAATCATATCATCATGGATCACCTTTTTATTCTCTTTATAGATCTATGAGTAATCATTTTCATCATTCCAAATTTATCTAACTCATGAATATTAAATATATTATGCTCACCTAAATATGATAGATTCATATTACATTTTTTATAAAACCAATATGTATGATTATCTACTTCCAAATAGAGGTGAGAATTCTTTCCAAATACAGTCCTATATGGTGAAATTGAAATTGGAGTTTTAAAAGCTATACGGTATGACCAAAGTGAATCTTCTAAGTGTAAACTCCAATCATTCCTATTGGGTTGTATCATTATTTCCAAGATTCTTTTAACTTCCCAAATTGAAAATTTTGACTACCGATTAGTTTGGGGATGATATTTAATGGAGACTTTATGAAAAACCCCATACTTATAGAGAATATTTTTCTTGTCACAATTACAAAAAATTGAAACCAGATCAATAATAATGAATCTTGGAAAACTAAACCTACTAAAAATATGAGATCTCAAAAAATCAACAACCACTATAGAGTAATAAGTCTTAGTATCCTTTTCTTTCACCCATTTAGAAACATATATTCAACAACCAATAGGATATAAAAAAATCTAAATGAATTTGGAAAATCCCCAATGAGGTAAATTCTCCATGCATAGAAGATGTCACAAAATAATATGGGTTGCTGGGGAATTTCATTCCTCTTAGAGATATCCCTAGTGAATTGACATCATGTGCATGTCATAAAAAACTAATGGGTATCAATATAAAATATTTTCCAATAAATTATCGAGTTAGGGACATTTAGAATTGTATATTTATAGATAAAGTGTCCCCCATAATCCCAAGTGTGGAAAAATATCAAGACATAAGTGAACTCGTGGATGGGGACACACTGATGAACAAACTGGTCACTAAAAATTATATACAAGAATGAGTCCTTCCAAATGCACCATCGTGAATAATGTTTAATTCATTAGAACTATGAAGTGATAAAATATATGGGGACCCTAGATGCTTCTAAAAAATCCTCAATGTCCACATACTAAGGGGTAAGGTATACTGTATCATAGAGGTATTTATTTGGGGATAATTCTCTAATGTGGAGGGATGAGTCAACATGTTGGTCCAAAAGAATATAAATCCTAATAATGTGGTTATAAACTAAATTTTTTACTCCTCACTTATCTCAAATATCTTGTAAAAACTCATAGAAGAGTATAATACACTATATGAGTCATGTATTATCTTCAAGTTTCTTAAGGAGAAACCAAAGGTCAAGGTTATCAGAAAACATAATGTCTTTCGACTAAAAAAGATATAAACAAAATTTTTCCAAGTAAAACACAATAGACATAATTTATTTTTTAGTGGTCATGTTGTTTTCTTGGGAAAGGTCAAGGGTACATGAGGCATACACAATAAAATGAGGATATCTCTCAACCATTTGTAATAAAACATCCCCAAATACAAAGTTAGAGGAATCAACTATAAGTTTTAAGGGGAGATCCCACCTTGACCATTGGATGTTGTGAGGTGATGTTAGAATAATTTTTAGTGAATTAAATTTATTACATTTTTTATCAAAAAAAACTCAAAATACTTTTCTAACAGTTGGGATAAGGGAAGTGTGATATTACTAAATTATTTAGTGAATCAATGATAAAAACCAGCATGAACTATGAAGTATCACACCTTACTAAAACATTTGGGAAATATAAGGGAAGAAATTATTTCAATATTTTACTTATCAATATGAATTAAATTACTTGAAATCACATTCCCAAGAACTATCCCTCTCCCTAAATGAAATAACATTTCTTATAATTTAATACAAGATATTTTTTCAATATCATGGTAGAGGAAAAATCTTGGTGTTCCAAATAGTCATCAAAGTCAGAGCCTTAAACTATGAAATAATCAATAAAAACATATAAAAAATTCTCAAAGTACTTAAAAAATATACTCAATATACAATAATGAAAAGTACCCAGAGAATTGTACATACTAAATGGAATCCTCTTGCATGTAAATGTACTGAATGAATAGGTAAATATTATTTTTTATTGATTCTAAAGAGCTATATGGATTTGAAAATAACCCAAATATCCATCAAGGAAATAATAACGGGTATTACTAGACAATATTTCTAACATCTGTTAAATTAAAGGTAAAGGAAAGTGTTCCTTTCATGTGACTTGATTTTTTTAATTATAGTAAATATAGACTCACCAACTCTTTTTCACCCATGTGGGAACTAATTCATTCCTTTCATTTAACACTACTATTATTCAAGTTTTTTAGGAACAATTTTCACCAATATAACCCATTTACTATCAGATATGGGATAGATTATCTTAGTAGTAATTAATTTTATAATTTATAATTTTACCACTTTAATGAGGGTGGGATTTAACCATCATTGATATTATATTATGGTCTTGGACTAATTATATAAAAGTATATGGTTCATGAAAATAGATGGGATAATTCAAGGAATATCATCCAATGTCCATCATATCACCTTTTTACACTCTCTCAAAGGGTTTAATAGTTTTGATTCATTCTCCATAGAGAGTTTATTGGAAATAATAATGATCAATTTTTCAATACCCTCAATATAGACGTATTTTAAATTATATAGAAGTGGTTATAATTTAAATAACAATATTTTTTAGATTTTAGGGAAGGTATTTAGGAGGAGTGAGGTCCATGAAACTATATATCTACTCAATTTTGTTCTCTATGGAAAGATAATACATGGAAATTATATTTACAGAGTCATCAATTTTCATGGGTACCTCAGAGTGAGACCACTCTTCAATTAAAACACAAAAATTTCATTTTTGAAAACCCTCACAATACTCAAAACATGTATCACAAAACAAATAATCAAAGAGAAAATAATAGGAAAATTAATTAGAGTGTGGGTTGAGGAGAGAACATTATGTGTGTGTGTGTGTTGTTGTTGGATATCACTTCGATTGAACAAATATAAAGAATGAAGTTCTCTTTAATGAGGTGTTTCACAACATCAAATTGATTAAAACCTACTTTTTATCCCCCAGGATCTATGGGAATAATACCATTTTGAACATTGATGATTTTATTTTATTTTTCAAGGAAAAGAATTCAAATTATGAGAGGAGCATGTCCTTAGGTCCAAGTCTTTTTCATCTCAAGAACATAGAAGCTTATAAGTAAGATGAGATTATTCACTCACATAAGGACATCCTGGATCACTCATGCTACATGTGTTATTATTTCATTGGAAATTTTCATAATTATTTCCATTGGTTAAATATCTCCAATCTATAGATAAGTATACACAGAGTGAAGAATCACATTAATTAAATCACCTAAATCAAGTGTTACATCAGAAATGAAAGTCCCCCTACTGTGAAAAGTTTCATAAAATTTTCTGAATCCCTGCATTTGGTTAGAATCATTGGTTGTATCAAGGCCAAGACGTTCCTTCCAAGGTTTTATCTCTCATCTCACTCCAGTAACCATCTTTGGGCGCCAAGTTATTTAAGAAATTTGGAATAGTGATGAATTTTTTTATCTATATCCAAGAGAGGAATGTTAACCTGTATCTTTTTAAATGCATCCATGATATCTTTATCAATTTCATTATGAAATTTTTTCTTATATTGAGAGAGTATTTGTGGAAGGGAATATGAATGAATTTTTCAGGGGAATACTCAATGATAACCTTTTTGTACCCATTTCGTTTGTTTTTTCTTCACTCAACTGTTTTGAGTTTAGAGAAAGAGAGTTTTCAAGGAGAAGAAAAACCTATTGTGTAGAATAATTAAATGTAGAAAGTTATTTACCACTAAAAAATGTGAAAACACATACATTAATTTTATCCTTGGGATTGAGAATAGGTAGGGATATTAGTTGTCGAGAACCTTGTATATTTATCTCAATGATAGTTATTTCTAGTTATTTAACTTGAATTTGTAGGTCTTGAATAGATGAGTGTGTGGTCTATTAGAACTAGAGGTTTTGGGATTCCATTTTCTTTACCATATCATTGTGTCTTGGTTTAGATTTTAGTGGAGGGATACTCTAAGAAGGTTAAGGATAATAATGATGCATACCTTGTTTTTATTGACACTAGTTTTGTTTGTAGTATCTTGTGTTTCCTCCTTATTGGTACTATGGTTGTGCTTGCTACCCATGGTTTAGATTTGAAATATTTTCTCTTTCTTTAATGGTGATTCTTGATAAAATACACGATCAGGGAATACTACTACACACGACTCAGATTAATCTTGAAGTTTGGTGAAATGATCTGATAAATAAGTGTTATCAGAATAAATACCACAATGCAATGGAATAGGTGGTGAGTGTGAATTACTTTGAACCTGAGATAATTTTCACAGAAGAGTATAAATTTCATCAAGTTTATTATATTCATTTTTTAAGGGATGAATGGAATACCTTATGAACTCCTTGAGTGGGTGAAATTTCTTATGTACTAATTTTTTTTCATTTTTAGTAATGCTGATATTAAGTCATAATATACAACAAAGGTTTTATCGACTAGGTCACCACTATCTACTATTTCTATCATGCTATGATTCATGGGGAAAAGTCCCTCACCGAAGTATTTAATTAGAAAATTTTCCCTAATTTGGTGGTGTGGGTAACTTGAGAAAAGTCTTTTCAATCTCTCCCAATATTGATAAAGGGTCTTTACTTTTGATTTCTTAATGAAACAAATTTATTTTCTAATGGATACAATTAAGGATACTAGGAAGAAATTCTCTAGAAAGAGTCATTTAAGGCCATTACTACCACCAATTGTCATAGGAAGATATTATAACCAATACTTGGCTACACCACCAAGTGATAAAAGAAATACCCCAAACATTATGAGTTCCTTAGACACATTTTTATATTTTTATGGTGGAGCACACTATGTGAGACTCCTTGAGATTTTTGTGAGTGTCTGAACCAAAAAGACCATGGAATTTAGGAAGGAGGTGGATGAGTCCCAATATCATCTCAAAGTTTGATGCTTCCGTAGGATATTCAATGTACACAGGTTGTTACTCCACATTATGGGTGGTCAGTTATTTTAAAGTATGGTTTTTTATAATTTATAGCCTTGTTTTTAGGGATTTTATTTGGCTAAATTTTTGATTATTTTAATATCTATTGAGTTTCAGAAATGGGATCCTCTATGTTACTTGATTGTTCAACTCTATAAGACCTACTGTGTGAGTGGCAAATCTTTTTAATTTCAGGGTTTATTTCAATTATTTTTTTTCCTGATTGGGTCATGTAAATAAGTTGTGAAGTTATTTTAATTTTTTTATTTAGATATAATAATAGAAATAATTAAATAAAAAAACTGGATAATTAATATTGAAAAAATAAAAGAAAATAAAAAATAAGGAAAAAACACTTTTACTAAATAAGAGAGAAGAGAGAAGGAGAGAGAGAGAACATGAAAAACCAAAAAACAAAATAAAATAAGGGGGTGGGATATTGAAATGAGTATTAAATAAAAAATAAAAAATGTAAATAAAAGGAAAAAATGAGCATGAATCCCCAAAATTGGAACCAAAATTTGATACCACTGTTAAGTGCATCAAATTCGAAATTGTTTTTACTAGAATTTTTGTAGTATAACAAGAACCCATGGAGATCTCTCGATGGAGACTTAGATTATTAATTTAAAAATATTTATTGATTATGAAAATGTGGAATGATATTTTATATAACTTAGGTTTTTTTGATTTATAGGGAAAAAATAAATAAGAAAGGGATAAAAGGAATTAGAAATTAACAGATTTGATTAAGTGTGATCAACCAGGAAAATCTCATAATGCTTATCCTTCATCACTTCATGAGATAAGGGTTAAATATTTTAGTACCTAATTTTTAACACATATAACTAGATTTTTACTAAGTTTATACTATTATAACTCATAGGGTTTGGTTAGAAACAAAAAATTTTTCACCAGACACCGCTGATGATTGGGTGATTTGTGTCTGAATTTATAATAGAAACACACCAAAGAAACATGTGAAAAACTCAACATGTATTCCAAGTTTTTATGTTATTTCAGTGTGATACCTTGAAATAATTATACTTAGAAATGGTAGTGTTTATATTAATTAAATCTACCAATATGAACCACAAAAACACTATTATTGAAAGGGGGAAGAAGAAGTGGTAAACGGTGTGTGAAACATCACATGAATGGGTACCCCCAAAAATGATCATATGAGTTTTAGTATGACATACTAGTATATAAATAAATAAAATAATAAGTGTATATGAATAACAATAACATAAATACTAGGAATTTAAAATATCATTCAAATATCACAAAAAATAAGCTTGGGATTTACATCATGTTCATCCATGGGTGATCAAAATGAGTTTTGAACTCCATGGAAGTGGAGGAATACATAGATGACGAATAATCACATCCCAAAGCCTCCACGCCTACCCATTGGTCAAAAAATAATTTTATAATGAGGCTAAAAAGTAAATGTATGGACAATTACATCTTAAGTAAAAATTCTAAGGGACCAGGTGACTATTTATTGAATAATTTCTCCATATACTTTTTAAGATGGTTGTATTAATATATCACCAAATCTTGACTAAAAATTTGGTAGTTAGGCATATCATCACATTATATATCCAATGGAGGTGTAATAAAAAAATTGGAGTTCCAATCCCGATTTATGTCCCAGTCACTACAAGTAGATATAATCTATCTCACCTATAATTTAATCACTTTGTGGGCATATTTTGGAACACTTATACTCACATACAACCTTTGGTATAGTTGGATGAAATAAATCCCCATGATCATAGAATCATATAAAAAAGAATGTTCATATTTGGAGGATTTTATAAAATGTTATGATATAAATAGTGAACTGCTATCAAAATGGGCCACTGTGAAATTACATATTTTTAAGCATGATTTCAACACATGAATTCAAAATATAAATTTTGTAAAAAAGGTTTAAATAATGGGATAATAAAACCCATAAAAAAAATATAATACACATGTATAAGAGTGATAATATATGATATTAACTATGCGATCACACCCCCACACCTAAAACTTTTCCTCCAAATTAACTTTTTTTATTATCAAAGACAATTTTTTGGGGAAAGTGTGAAACAAAAAGTTCAAATACCAAATGAAAATAAAAAGTGATTAAAAAAACTTAAATCTACCAAAATCATTTCCCTTACATAGTTTTAAGAAAAGAGAACTTATCTGAGTCTTTGGATCCTCCATAATAAGGTATTCAAAATGGGATGACAACTTGTCCCAAGTATACGTGTACTGATCTTTGTTCACCTTCCATTTATTGAATCCACTAATTATTATGAGATACTGCTTGTCAATATATGCATATAGCTCATCATTTGCCTCAACTTTATGTGGCCTTCCAATCATCACTTCAGAATATGCTACTGAGGCATTAATCCTCAAAACCAATTCCTTCATTTCTTTGTCCGAATGTATAAGAAGTTCCAGGTTTTGGTTAAGAGTTTTCTCTATTACCTTTATTGTTTAGTTGGATCAAAACATGAAGTTTCCCCTTGGTATCCTAGCTCATCCTAAACAAAATTTTCATATTTTTTAGGGACAATTTACTTTATCTTTGATTTTGATTTCTTAGCAGATATTTTCTCTATTGGTAGTGGTAAGTATGAATAGTCATTTCTCCCTTTTTTATTGCCTCTCCGACTCTTCCTCCTCGGGTTGGGTGTTTAATTTCCTATAAAATTCATCTTGTAAATCACCTAAAAGGAATCGAAAGGACTCATCACTATGCTCTGGAGCCCCCTTCTCATCATTATAGATCACATATCCAACAATCTCTTAACCCTGGTCATCATTTTACAAAATTTCAAAGCAGTTTCCCATCTCAATAGTTTGAAAATTCACACCTAAATTATGATTTCCCAAATCCACTCCCCTATTGAAATGTTTTCAGGTCATGCTTTCTGAGAAGTCACATGTTTTAAATACATTAGAATCCACTATTTGTTTGATAATATCTTATTTCCCATGATTCCCTCCTTGATCAGTAATGTCATTCCCTGAACAAGATATCTCCACATGGGATGGAGCTGTAGGTGGCCTCTGGCCTCCCTCAAGCATAGTATCGGAATTTTCTTTCTTTGAAGGAGGATGAAAAGACTCCATGGGAGAACTCAGATCAGTCCCCAATCCATTAAAGAACCCAAATACTATTAGGTTAGATTCCCCCATTCCACTTTTCACATTTATGAAATTGGGACCGGAGGAAACCCCCCATTAACTGCATCCAAGAAAATTCTCCCTCCACAATTGGCCATAATCCTTTTTCACTGCCTTCTATGTCCGCACCATCCATATTAACAGAGCTCCTTGTTCTATGCCTATAGGTAGCTTCCAAATGTCCCAATTTCTTATAGATGGAACAAAATTTAACCCAATATTCATAAACTACATGATAACTGCAATGAAATTCTTCACCCAATTTAATCCAAACAAACTTGGAAGGAATCCTCGAAGCACCCACTTTCACACAGACCTACAGATAGACTGGGTGATAGAGAGCTCTTCTTTTGTGTTAAATCATATAAATCTACCCATGAGGTTCCCTAACATTCTCAAAATAGATGGGTTTTTAAACAGAAGTGGGTGTTGAGGAAAACTTACGCAATAAATTCTCTTACCTAATTTAAATGTTATAAAACATCCAATATTTTTTGAAATAAAATCCATCATGTATCATATATGAAATAAAATTTCCTATCATTATTCCTCTCTCACATTTTATTTTCTGAAATAAATTTTTTCACCCATGAAATATATTCTAACCTACCTCAATTTAAAAGTTTCCCTTTTAATTACAAGAACATATGAAAGTGGTGTTATTTTTATTTCATAGATTTAATGTGATCATACCATATGCTTTCTTAGATTCTTAGTTCTCTACCGATAAGAACTAGTGTTCTATTCAAGTGTAATTCTAATAGGTTTTTCCGAGGTTTAAGGGTTGGTAGGATTTGATGTTTAAAAAATATGAGGTAGAAGAGGAGTTTTTAATCTATTATGTAAAAAAATTTCAAAATTCAGCAAGTGTTCATAATGAATGTACTCTCTAAAACCCTCACAAAGTGTATCAATTTAAAATCACTCTTTCCATTGTTCTTTTTTTTGTGGATCACAACCATGAAATGAATAATAATGAGTGAAATTTATCTTTTCTCCATTTATTTTTATTTTGTTCAGTTTTTTTTCTAATATATAGAACTATTGTTTTTATAAACAATTTTATTTGAATATACATATGGAATTTTTTTAATACAATGATATAATAAGGTTTTTGAACCCACTTGCCAAAAAAATGCAGGCACCCTCTCGTTCAACCCATACCAATGAATCTTTCCCATGAATTATAATGGAAACACCCTCTCCCCCACACTTGATGAAAATTAAATAAGAATTTACACAAGATATGGGTAGTTGTGGATAAATTAGCTTGCAATTTGGATACTTAATTGGAATTTCATGGTCTATAAATCAAAATATTGGTCAAATTTCAAGATTTCCCAAAATATAAGTTACTTATACAAAGGGATTTTTAGATGAACAATAACCTCTTTCATGGGTGTAATACACTATAATCTTATGGATTCAAATAGAATAATGGAAAGTTTTAGTTTTTTTACATAACCTAAGACTCTAAAGAAAGTTATTGAAAATAATAATATTAAATAAAGAGATTATAATGTCTCATGAGTAAAGGATTTAAAATATTTCTTATTACTAATGAGACCTGAGTTTCAAAAAATCTATTAAACTCATTTGAATGATTTACAAATAAAAATTATAGAAAAATATTTCATATCAACATTCATTCAAAATTATTTTTCCAAAACAAAAGGAAATTTCCACACATTCAAATCAAGCATGGAAATTGTTTTTGGATATTCTATTTATGATCAATTTTTATCTAAAAAAATAACAAAAAATAAAGGAAAATAAAGAAAAATTGGAAACACAATGATTTTTTTGTTTTTGGTTTTTTAATTTAAATCCTAACTATCCTATGTCACCTTACCCCACTTCTGAAAATTAATTTTTTCTCAATGAAATAAATTAAAATAAATTGAAAAAAAATAAAGGTAGGTAGAGGGGAAAAAATTTTATGTTGTGTTATATATGGAATATATCATGTATATTTCCCCCACTAAATGGGTTGTAAAATACTCATAGAAGTGTTGAAGTATCTTCCCTTTAATTATAAACCTACGACCACTCTTCTCATGCAAAACCTGTATTACACTAAAAGTGTAAAGATTATTAAACATATAAGGGTTAATATGTTAGAAAAAAATATTACCTGGGTGGAGCTTTATCATGGATTTGTATATGAGTACATTATCCCCAATATGATAATTTCACTGATGTATCATCTCATCATGGATATCCCTTTTATCCTCTTTATAAATCAAGGAGTTCTCATATGCATCACACCTAATTTCTTTCAAATCTTGAATATGTAACTTACTATTCTCACCTATATCTAATAAGTTCATTTTAAATTGGTTAATAACCCAGAATTAATGTATCTGTAACTCTATAAAGAGGTGATAATTCTTTCCAAACATAATAATATATGGTGAAATTATGATTGGGGTTTTAAAATCTGTACAGTATTCTCAAATTGCATCATCCAAGCATAAAATCCAATATTTTATTTTGGGTTGTATCATTTTTTACAAGATTCTATTGACTTTATGATTTGAAATTACTACTTTTCCATTAATTTTGGGGTGATATACAGTGTATAATTTATGAAAAACCCCATACTTATGGAGTATGTTTTTCATGTTGTGATTAAAAAATGTGAACCTTGATCACTAATTATAAATCTTGGCAAACCAAACCTGGTTAATTATATGATCTCACAAAATCAACAACCACTTGAGGGTCATCAGTCCTAATAGGTTTTTCTTCTACCCACTTAAAGACATAGTTAATAGCTGATATGATATATACAAATAAAAATGAAATTGAAAAAGGCCCTATAAAGTCAATTCCCCATGCATCGAATACCACACAAAATAACATTTGTTTCTTGGGTATTTAATTCCTTTGGGAGATATTCCATGTAAATTGACATCATGTGCATTACTTATAAAAACAATGGGAATATCTATACAATGTTATCCAATGAATTCCAGATTCTAGGACATTTTGAGTTATATGTTGGGAGCTAAAGTGGACCCCACATGCCAACATGTGGTAAAAGCACAACCCAGAGGTTAACTCATGGTTGGGGACACACTGATGAACAACCCAGTCATTATAAATTCTCTACAGGTTTGGTTTATCCCAAATTTTCCATTTTGAATCATTCTTAATTCTATAGAATTTTGAAGTACTAAAATACATGGGGAACCTATATTCTACAAAAAAATTTAGAAACTCCATATACCAAATGGCAAGGTCGACTATATCACAGAGGTATTCATCAGGGAAGAATTATAAAATGGGGAGGGATTAGTATATATGGTTTTCAAATGGTGTGTAAATCCTAATAATTTTTTCAGATACCAAATTTTCATCTCCTATATTATCATGAATTTTTAGGTACAACTCCTAGAGGAGGAGCATGCACCACATGATGTGGGTCGTAGCTTCAGGTTTCTTAAGGAGAAATCAATGTGCAATGTGTTCAAAAAACTGAATGAATTTTTACCCAATAAGATATGAATGAAATTTTTCCAAGGGGAAAAAATATAAATAAGTTATTTTTCAGTGTTTATGCAGTTTTTTGGGTAGGTTAAAGGGTACATAAAGCATATACAGTTACATGAGGATCCCTATCAACCCTTTGTGATAAAAAATTCACCAACTGAAAAGCTAGAAGAACTTAAAAAAAGTTAAAAGGGAAGATCCCACTTTAGTGGTTGGATGATGGTATTTGATCTGAGACTCCTTTTTATTGAATTAAATGCATCTTCATTTTTTTATCAAAAACAAAACTAGAATAATTTTGTAACAACTGATACAAATAAAGTGAAATCTTACTAAAGTATTTATTGAATCAGAGGGAAAAAATAGTATGTACCAAGAAATATCACAACTCACAAACACATTTTAGAAATTAAAGGGTGGAAATTATTTCAATTTATAACTTATCAACTTTAATTCCCTTACTCGAAATAAAATTCCCAAGAAATACCCCCACTCCACCATAAAA
Source organism: Viscum album (assembly GCA_963277665.1). Taxonomy (NCBI): domain Eukaryota; kingdom Viridiplantae; phylum Streptophyta; class Magnoliopsida; order Santalales; family Viscaceae; genus Viscum; species Viscum album. The sequence continues at coordinate 1,115,973,773 of OY728141.1, forward strand.
TATAATTTCTCATAATTTAATACAATATATTTTTTAATGAAAGAGTGGAGGATAGAACTTAAGCATGACAAAAAAATAATCAAAGTAAGAGCCATAAACTATTAAATAATTCATAAAAACTTCAATATAATTCTCAAGGTACTTAGAAAATATAGTTTACAAACAACACTAAAATGTAATATGTGTATTATAAAAACAAAACTTGTTTCATTCTATATGAAAATGTTCCAAATGGATAGGTAAATGTTGTATTTTATTTATGCTTAGGGGTTATATGGATTTAAAAATAACTTAAACATCCCTAAAGGAAAAAATAATGGGACGTAATAGTTAATCTTTATAACATTTTTTCAATGAAAGGTAGGAGAAAGTATTCCATTTTCATGGATTGATTTAGTTAGTGGTATTCAATACAGACTCACCATCTGTTTTTCACCCATCTGGGAACCAATTCATTTCTATCATTTGAAACTACAATTATATTATTTTTTAGGTACATTTAATATTGGTATAACCCATTTACAATCATATATTAGATATATGATATCTATAGTAAGTAATTTACTAACTTCTAATTTTATGACTTTAAGGAGGGTGTGATTTAACTATTATGAAGCATTCCTTATGGACCTATCCTCATCATCTAAAAATACATGGTTCATTAAAATTGATGTTATAATCCAATAATATTATCAAATATCCATCATATCACCTTTTTACACTCTCTCAAAAGTTCTAATAGTTTTGATTCATAATCTTTAGAGAGGTTATTTTCATTAATGATGGGAAATTAGTCAATAAACTCAATATAGTAATACTTTAAATTATATGTAAGTGTTTTTAATTTCAATGATGGTGGTTTTTGGATTTAGGGAAGGGATTTTAGGGGAGTGGGGTCCATGAAACTATTTATCTACTCTTGTTTATTCTCTATTGAAAGCAAATGAATGGATATGAGATTTACAGAATCATCGAAGGTCAAGGGTACCTTAGAATGAACATAATCATAAATTAAAACAAAAAAAAATAAAAATTTCCCAACCCACAAAACACTCAAAACATAAATGAAAACCCAAACCATTAAAGAGTGAAGAAGAGGAAAATAAATTATAGTGTGGTGTGGGGAGAGAATGTTGTATGTGTATCGTTGGTTATTACTTCCATCAACTAGATAGTAAGAGTTAAGTTCTCTTTAAGAGGGTGTTTCATAGAATCAATTATATTTAAATAAACCTTTTTATACCCCAAATTTATTGGATTGCATAACATTTTGAATATTCATGGTTGTATTGTCTTTTATAAGTGAAGGAATTACAACTATAAGAGGATCATGTACTCGGGACTGTGTATATTCTATCTAAAGAATGTAAAAGTCTGTAGGGAAGATGAGATTATTCACTCTTATATGGATATCCTTAATCATTATTGTCGGGTGTGTTGTTCACTAGTTGTAAAGTTTCACAATGATTCTCATTGGTTGAAGCTATCCAACCTACAAATAAGTATAAACAAAGTGAGACATCATAGTAATTAAAGCACCTAAACCAAGAACTTAATCAGAAAAGAAACTGCCCCTTATGGTAAAAGATATCATAAAAGTGTTTGGATCCTTGAATTTGGTTAGAATCACTAGTTGTATCAAGTCTAATACATTCTTTACTAGGTTGACTCTATCACTCCCTTTTATTCACCGTCTGTGGGTGAAAATTTCTTTAAAAAGTTTAGAATAGTATAGAATTTGTTTAACTACATCCAAGATAGGAATGTTAACTTGTAACTTTTTAAATATATTTATAATATATTTATCAATTTAATTATCAAAATTTTTATTAGATTGAGAGAGTAATTGGGTAAAGGGAAAAGGAATTAATTGTCTTGGGCAATCCTTAAAGATAATTTTTTTCACAATTTTTTTTCTTCACTAGAATTTTTTTGAGGGTAGAGAAAGAGAGTTCTCAAGAGGACATACTTGTTGTATAGAATCATTATAAAGAGAATGTTATTTACCACTATGAATTGTGATATCATATACATTACATTTTTTCTTGGAATTGGAAACTGGTTGGATGGTAGTTGTCCATAACCTTGCATCTTTATCCCAATGAAGGTGTTTTATAGTTTTCCCACTTGTGTTAATAGTTCTTGAATAACAGATTATGTGGTCAGTTGGATATGGAGGTTATGAGATTCCATTTTCTTCACCATGTCCTCTAGGCTTGGTTCATATTTTGGAGGAGGATGTTTATTATAATAAAGTGGTGGATAATAATAATTCATACCTTATCCTTGTTGATGTCAGATCTATTTAGGGTATCTTGAGTTTCCTCTTTATCAGTGTTGTGGTTGTGCTTTCTACCCAGGGATTGGATTTGGCCTAAAGTTATCTTTCCTAAAGGGGTGTACTAACTAAAAAGTTCACTTATGGAATAATTCTACACAAGACTCAAATGAATCCTAAAGTTGGGGATTACTAATTAGAGAAATGAACATTATCATTAAATATACCACAATGAAATGGAATAGGTGGAGAGTGTGAATTACCTTGAGTTTGATATAATTATCATAAAAGGGTATGCATTTCCTCAAGTTTATTGTCTATATTTTATTCTAGGGATGAATGGATTACCTCATGAACTCTCTGAGTTGGTTCAATTTCTCATATACTAATTTTTTGTGCATTTTGATCCATGTTGACTATAAGTCATGAGTGGCATGAGAGGTTTTATCCACTAGGGAACCACCAGCTACATCATCTATCATGCCATGATCCATGGGGAAAAGTCCCTCATATAAGTATGAAATTATAAAATTTTCACTTATTTTTTGGTGGGGGAAACTTGAGGAAGGATTTCTGAATCTCTCCCAATATTCATGAAGGGTCTATCCATATGGAGTCCAAATGCCATAAATTTCTATTCTAATGGATGTAGTTTGGGAGATGGGTAAAAAATTATATATAAAGAGTCATTAAAGGTAATTATAGCCATAAATCATGGTAGGTAGTGACTATATCTATTCTTTGGATACACCATCAAGGGAGAGCAGGAAGGCCCTAAACTTTATAAAATACTCAAACACATTTTGGGGTTTCATGTTGGAGCACACCATGTGAAACTACTTGAGATGTTTGTGAGGGTCATAAATAGTAAGACTGTGTAATTTAGAAAGGAGGTGGAAAATATAACACCAATTGTTTTTATTAAATATATATATTTTCAAATAAATTCAATTTCTTCAATAGCTTACATTACATTCAATACTGTGTTTTAACACACTATGATACATTATTAATATTATTATTCAAATATTACTGTTATAACATAGACATTAAAATTGAAGGTATGAACATGAATTGTAAAGACCCGGAATTCCTATGGAATATTTTTTAAATACATGGAAATTTTATGGGTCCACAGTTTCTGACGACGCCTGATTCCAAGGCCCAGTGTGCCCAGAATCAATTTCTGAAGTTTTTTCGGGTACGTTCAATAAATGTATGTGCGAGATTTTATATCTTTTGAACTGGTGCTCGGAATTGAAATCTGAGGGCACCGTTGAACCCGCAACACCAGTATTCGCTTAAGGAGACCTTCACCATAGATGCGTTTTATCGAGGTTGGAAGTTAATTTTTGGGGTTTATAAATAAATTAAATAACAATATGTCTAGCATATTGTTATTTGAGTGGTGGTTTAATCCTCCAAGAGGAGATTGGAGGTGGGGTCCACCCCATGAATAATCTCCCTTTGGAGGATATTATGTGGTGGGGCCCACACGAGCTCAAACCCCCTTAAACCCCATTTAACCCTTGAGCTCCCCATTAACGGGGGAAACTCTTGATTTACCCCTTAATGGTGCAAACACACCTAAGAGATAATTAATGCGTCAATTAATTATCTTTTGAAAACTTTTGAATTCTTCCAACCCATTTAATTTAATGAGTTGTTTAATTTAATTAAACACAAATCTTGTGTATTGTTGTGCAAACAAATAATAGAATCCTCCTCTATTATTTTTGGGTTGGCACATAATATTTTGGTGGAGCCTTGGAGAAATAGAGAGAGAGCATCCTCTCCAATGAAGAACGATATCCTCTCCAACGAAGAACGATATCCTCTCAACTAAGAATGTCCGTCTCCACCGAGGAACGACAATGCTATCTTCTCCCTTTCCAACCGGGCAAGAAAGGGAAGATACCGCCCACAAAGAATGTCACAAATGACTACGTCATCTCCTCCTAACGTCAACGAAACGACACTGCCTTTCTGAATCTCCGCCGAGCGAACACTGATTACAAGTAGAGGGATTTGATTATTTTAATGTATGAATTTTACCCTCATTCTTTGACGTTTATTTTGGTTCGATGGTGGAAAATTGTTATCACCTAATGCGGAGGGCGTGGGTCGAACAAACAAGGCCTAAAGTCCCTCAGTTTTTTCCTGTTTGGTTGACGTCGGAGGTAGAGGCGGAAGGGTGAGGTGCCATTGCACTACGTCGGAGAAGAACCACTGCGGACGAAAGAGGTGCAGCGCCGTCGCACCACGCCACACCGGAGGTGTGGAACCGTAGCCAGGGCGGGCTACAAAAAAGGGGTGCGGTGCCATAACGCCGCACTGGAGAGGAACTGCGGCTGGGAGGGCCGTTGCAGATGGAGAAGCGCGGTGCCGTTGTGACGTGCGGTGGAGCCACAGGCCGCGGCCAGGTCGGGCCGCGACGGTGATGGCGCGGCGCTGTCATGCCGCACGAAGAGAAGGAGGACCACGACAACATCACGCCGTAGTGGAGGTGTGGTGGCGGCCGGCTGGCTGACCGCCATAAAGCCGGACACACGGGACCAACCAGATCCCGCAGCCCCTGAGCCGACACAAAGCGCCAGTTCTGTTCGACGAACTGGGGAGGAGCGTGGCACCCCTCCCTCGCGTGGCCGGCTGGGCCTCCACGGGCCAAGCCACCTTGGCCGAGCTGCCTCGGCCGGGACACCCCCCCGGCCGGGCTGCCTATAGGCTGGGCCGCCATGGGTAGGGCCATGCATTCGGGCCGGGCCGTGCCTTCGGGTCAGGCCGCGCCTTCGGGTCGGGACGCGCCTTTGGGCCGGGCCGCCCCTTTGGGCCGAGCCGCCCCCTTGGTTCGGGCCGCCCACTTGGGTCAAGCTGAACACTCAGTTCGGGCTCCACCCGCTGATTGGGTCAGACCCCGGTTCAGACAGGGTCAGGCTGGGTCGGTCCGATTGGGTTGTACTGGACCCGGACCTGCTATGGCCATTTTCACCTTTTCACACCTATCTTGGGTTACGGGTGGCAGAATGGCAAACCGTCTGCGGAGATATAATTCTTGGAGGGAGATGATTATTTTGGCATACCCCTCTTGAGGTTTGGACATAGTTGGGGTATGGTCGGGTTAGTTTGAACCTAAAAACCAACCAGGCCCCTGGAACGCAAATGCCAATAACTCACTGACCGAGCGTCCGATTGATGCACCTTCTATCGCATTGGGTTCCTTATGATGAAATGAAACTAAGGGATACATGACCTCAGGAATTCATGATATTTTATGTATTGACACTTGGATTGAGGAGAGGACCCTCTCGAAATCGAGCATGCTATGTGCAGGAACCCTAGGGCTGGCTACGACAGTTCCGACTTCTGTTCCTAGATCTTGTGTGGGTCTGATAGAATAGCTAGTCTTGTATCCTATGTGGGTCCAACAACTTAGTTGGTCCTGTATCCTGTGTGGGTCTGGCAACTTAGATGAATTAGTGACTACATCTGATCATCTCTATCACTCTATAAAAGATGTATACCTGTGTGAGCTGAGTCTTGAATTTTAGTCAATATTATCAAGATGATTGAATTTACTTCCTTTGTGGAATGGGTTGTGCTTGGGTTCGAGAGTTGAATCCAGATTGTGTAACTTAGGTATATGTATGGGATATACCTAAGTAGGGTTGGTTGATACTTTATGATTGTATCTTTCTTCTGTGGTTTATCCTTAGTGGATTCTGGGAGACCTTCGGGGGTCTCGGGGTCCCCTACTGAGTATTTTTATACTCACCCATGCACGGGCTTTACCCACACCTTGTTGTGTTCTGTGAAGATGGCGAACAACAGTGATCGAGGCTGAGGGTGATAGACATGAGGTTGCTTGGAGTTGGACTAGATGGACGTACCGCAGGGACGAGTTGTTCGAGTTCTGTACCTAACCTTCAGGTAGGATTCCCCAGTGGATGAACCAAGAGCTGTTTTTACCTTTTTACATGTACTTGTACTTGTTGTTCCATTGGGTTTGTATACTGGCCCACTTACTTTCAACACACTTTACTTTTCTATATTAGTACTTTCTGCCTCTACTACTTGTGTTCAGAGTGTGTGTGATACAAGTTTAAAGTTAATTCCTTCCCTTTTATCAGGATTACACCTTTGGTTCTAGTCGCCGCCCCTGGCCTATGGAAGGAGGGCTTGGGGTAGTCACGTCACGGGCCCTGAGGATGGGTCATGACAAATTGGTTTCAAATGAGTCGGTTCTACCACAAAACTTGGACTCTGATTCTTTTAACAACAATAGTGTTAAGTGTTTTGGGTGTGGTTATTAGTTTAGGGAAACCGGGGTTGGTGCGGCAATCGACGTATCCATACACTAGGACTCTGACATCTGATATCCGACTCAGTGAACGAAAACACTGATTGCATGTGTGTTTCCTTTGAAAAAGTTTTCTTCGTGATTACTTTGTGTTAGGTCACCAGGTATACTATTTTAACTGTGGTGCACCTGTTTATTTTCAAGATGGACCCATGAAGGCAGCTAGCTAGGGTTCCAAGTTACATACGAGATGGTAGCCTACCGAGCGACGAGGTCTCAGTTCAGGGCCCCATCATAGCGGAGGTACCAGCGGTACCACTACCCGCTGGGCCACTGATACCACCCACTCCAGTAGCAGAGAGTGCATGCCATTTGAGTGTGTTTTACTAGTTCCAGCACCAGAGACCGCCCTGGTTCTAGGGAGATACAGACCCACAGGCAGCTGAGGATTGGCTGGAGGCTGTCGTGAGAGTTTTCTAATTGGTAGGGACACCATCCGACCTCATGGTGATCCTTGTCGCGAGTCTTCTGCATGCAAAAATAGGTAGATAGTGGATCCTGATGCTCTAGGTGAATGACGAGACATCACTACTCTGGGCGGACTTCGAGAGTCTCTTTCGGTCAGATTTTGTTCCAACCACCCTTCGTACGGTGTGGATATATGAGTTACTGCATCTAAAGTAGGGTAGCATGATGGTAGCTCAATACTCAGCGAGGTTCACCGACCTCTCGCGCTACTCCACTGATATGGTTCGAGACCCATTCTTTAGGTCCCAGACCTTCGAGAAGGGACTCATGCATGAGATTAGGGCTTCAATGATCTTCCTCAACATGCCGACGTAGGCGGGGGTGCTGGAGCGAGCCCTTATTGTGGAGAGTTTTCTTGCTGAGCAGACACCAACAGCGAGACCCACCATAGGGAAACACGTAGTAGAGTCTTCTACAGCCGGTAGTAGATAGATGTTTCAGAGGTCTATGAGGAATAGGCCATCAGGTGGGTGACCTCAGGGTACAGGTTCGGTTGTGCAGGGCACACGAGATAGATCCTGCCATACAAGGAGCAGGCAGTGCTATGCATGCGGTGGGTAGAGTCACATGGCTCATGACTGCCTGACCCTCCATGCAGATGAGAAACAAACATTAGAGGTACCTCCCAAGCAGAGGAAGAGGTTCGACTGTGGTGGTCCACTGAGAGTAGGCGGACGCGACAGAGGAGCTGGCCGAGTAGTAGGTGGTGGACGACGTTTCGAGGCCCTACCACCACCAGCACCAGGATGTCCACCCCGACCACAAGGAGCTGGCAGATAGAGTCAGGCTCAGCTCCATGCAGTCAAGGACTATGACCATGGTGCACCTGAGATGATTCGAGGTACTATCTGTGTATATTCCACCCTTTCTTCAATACTAATAGACACAAGTGTGAGTCATTATTTTATTGCTGCTGCCCTCGTTTGGAGCTCGGATATTCTGACAGAGTTGTTGGCTTGATCCTTACAACTAGAGACTCATACAAGAGTAGACTTGACAATTACTAATTGGTACCGACAGTGTGAGCTTACTCTAAGAGGCGAGAGCCTCGGCTGGGATCTCAGTGTAGTGGCGTCGAGGCCTTACGACGTCATCTTGGGTATGGACTGGTTATCCACAGTTCATGCTCATATTGACTATATTAGGCGGAAAGTGCGGTGTCTTTGTGAGGATGGGATGAGGTTTACCTTCACTAATGAGAAGGGATCCTTTGCAGCACAATATGGACTTACCCAGAGGAGGGGGAAGCTGATCACACATTAGTTGGCTAGACTCATTCTCGGAGTGGTTGATGTGCGGAGTCCGATTTTTCCTGTTGTGATAAATCAGTATGCGTATGTTTTCCTTGACGATGTTCCGGGACTAACTCCTCGCAGAGAGGTAGACTTCTACATTGACCTGTACCCTGGGACGACACCGATATATTACTCCAGCATATCGGATGGATCTCACCAATATTCGTGTGCTGCGGGTACAGTTGGAGGACTTGTAGGGGAAGGGATTTATCCAACCCACTGTTTCACCCTAGGTGTCTCCGATTTTGTTCTCCAAGAAGGGGGATGGGAGGTTGCGACTATGTGTTGACTACCATCGCCTGAATCAGGTGACCGTGAAGAACAAGTACCCACTCTCGAGGATTGATGACCTCTTTGATCAGATCAAGGGAGCACGATGGTTCTAAAAGATAGACCTTAGGTCAAGCTATCACCCGCTTAGAGTTCGAGATGGGGATGTGCAGAAGACAACCTTCAGGTGTTGGTATGGACACTATGAGTTCTTGGTTATGCCCTTTGGCGTAACCAACGCTCCAGCAGTGTTCATGAGTCTTATGAAAAGGATCTTCCAACCTTACCTCGATTTCTTTGTAGTAGTATTCATCAACGACATACTGATCTACTCGACTACTGAGGAGGAGCATGACTACCATTTACGAGTAGTACTGGACACACTCCGAGAGCACGAGCTTTATGCTAAGCTCTCGAAGTGCCAGTTCTAAATCTGAGAGGTACACTTTCTAGGACACGTCATCTCGGAGGCTGAAGTTGCAGTGGATTCAGTGAAGATCGAGGCAGTACTTGCTTGGGAACCACCTAGGGGTGTGATAGAGGTTCAGATTTTTTTCGGACTGGCTGGGTACTATCGGAGATTTCTGCCAGATTTTTCCAGAGTTGCATCACTGCTTTCAGCATTGATGAATAAGAGGAAACCCTTCATGTGGTCAGAGAGATGCCATAAGAGCTTTTAGAAGATGAGGCCTAGGTTGACTAGTGCACCCATATTAAGGCTACTAGAGGAAGGGGTTGGGTACGTAGTTTACTGCGACACATCAGGGACCCGAATTGGGTGTGTCCTGATGTAGGAGTAAGAAGTGATCACATATAGATCTCAGTAGTTGAGACAACACGAGAAGAAATATGCTACCGATGAACTGGAGTTAGCAGCAGTGGTATTCTCCTTGAAGATGTGGCAACACTATCTGATGGGAGAACGTTTTATAGTCTAATCTGACCACCAGAGTCTCAGGTAAATCTTCTCACAGAAGGACCTGAACCTGAGATAGCGATGATGGCTTGAGTTCCTCCAGGACTATGACTTCGAGATTGTCTATACTCATGGGAAAGGTAACGTTGTAGCAGATGCTCTCAATAGGAGATCAGGAATTCAGTTTATAGGAGAGGCGATAGAGCACCTGTCTACGTTGCAGATATCCTTTATGGATAGATATGGAGAAACCTTTCTACAGTCTCTCAGAGTCACTCCTCCACTTCTTCAGCGAGTCAGAGAGGCACAGCATGAGGACGTTGACTGTGAGACGCGACATGCTTAGATATCCATAGGGTAGGAACCTGATGGATTTTCTGAAGGTGGGGAGCACGTCATTCTCTTTAGAGGACATACCATGGTACCAGTTTCACTACAAGAAGTTGTTTTGAGGGAGTTCCACACAATTCCTTTAGAGGTACATCCAAGAGTGGAAAAGATGTATCAGGATCTCTGACGACAGCACTGGTGGCTAGGTATGAAGAAGGAAGTAGCTGAGTTTGTATCACGATGCCTCACTTGTTAGAAATTGAAGGCAGATCACCAGGTTCTAGAAGGCTTGGTTCATCCCTTAGAGGTCCAAAAGTGGAAGTGGGATGGGATATCCATGGATTTTGTGACGGGACTTCCACGTACCTCTAGAGGACACGACTGTATCTGGGTGATCGTAGAATGACTCACCAAGTTGGCCCACTTTCTACAGATCAGAGAGCAAGGATTAGTAGAGAGCTTGGGATGCCTCTACGTATAAGAGATCATATGGATTCATGATGTGCCATCGACGATCGTCTCCGATCGAGATGCTCATTTCACTTCCTGGATATGGAAGGGGTTGTAGGAGGCTTTCGGGACGCAACTTCACTTATGCACCGCCTTCCATCCTCAGACGAATGGCCAGACTGAGAGGACCATTCAGACTCTTGAGGACATGCTCCATGCATGCATCCTCGACTTTGGTCATAGTTGGGAGGATCACACACCCTTGGTGGAGTTTTCATATAACAACAACTACCACTCCACCATCGGGATGACACCTTACAAGGCACTGTACGACCGACCTTGCAGATCGCCTCTATGCTGGACTGACCCAGGGGAGTCAACACTTGTAGGATCAGAGATGGTGTAGGCTACGACAGAGAAGGTGCAGATCATCCAGGAATAGATGAAGACTGCATAGAGCAGGCATAAGTCATATGCTGATAGGAGACGGAGACCACTGGAGTTCGAGGATGGCGACCACGTCTTTCTATGGGTCTCACCTCAATGAGGTCTACAGAGATTTGGCCGAGGTGGAAAGTTATCTCCGTGATTCATCGGACCTTTCCAGGTCCTCAGCAGGGTAGGCTAGGTGGTTTACTGCTTGGCTCTTCCACCTCTATTGCACCGGGTGCACAACTTCTTCCACGTATCTCAACTGAGGAGATACGTGCAAGATCCGTACCACATCATCGACCATGGGGAGCTGGACATCGATGACAGGGAGAAATTCATGGAGGTTCCAATGGATATTGAGGATCGACAGGAGTGGGTCCGGTGTGGACAGTCGATTCCTCTAGTGCACGTTCGCTGGCATCACAGGAACCTCCATGAGAGGACATGGGAGCGGGAGGCTCAGATGCGTGCTCAGTACCCCCATTTGTTTCCTTAGTGTGAGTTGTAGCTTAAGGGGATGTAAATCCCTGAGGTTGGGAGAATTTAAAGACCTGGAATTCCCGTGGAATTTTTTTAAATACATGGAAATTTTACGAGTCCGCAGTTTCTGACGGTGCATGATTCCGAGGCCCGGTGTGCCTGGAATCAATTTTAGAAGTTTTGTTTAGGTACGTTCAGTAAACGTACCTGTGGGATTTTATATCTTTTGTACCAGTGCTCAGAATTGATAACTGAGGGTACCATTGAACTCGCAATTCCAGTATTCGCTTAAGGAGATCTTCACCACAGTTGCATTTTATCGAGGTTGGAAGTTAATTTTTGGGGTTTCTAAATAAATTAAATAAAAATATGTCTAGAATATTTTTATTTTAGTGGTGGTTTGATCCTCCAAGGGGAGGTTGGAGGTGGGGTCCACCCACACACAACCTCTCTTGGGAGGATATTATGTGGCGGGGCCCACACGAGCTCAAACCCTCTAAAACCCCCTTCAACCCTTGAGTTTCCCATTAATGGGGGAAAATTTTGATTTACCCCTTAATGGTTCCAACACAGCTAAGAGATAATTAATGCCTCAATTAATTATCTTTTGAAAGCTTTTGAATTCTTCCACCCCATTTAATTTAATGACTTTTTTAATTTAATTAAACACGACTCTTGTGTGTTGTTGTTCCAACAAAAAATATACTCCTCTATTATTTTTGGGTTGGAACCTAATATTTTGGTAGAGGCTTGGAGAAATAGAGAAAGAGAATCCTCTCCAATGAAGAACGATATCCTCTCCAACAAAGAAAGATATCCTCTCAACGAAGAATGCATATCTCCACCGAGGAACAACGACACCATCTTACCCCTTTACAATTGGGGAAATAAAGGGAAGAAACCGCCCATAAAGAACGTCGCCAACGATGACGTCATCTCCTCCCAACGTCAATGGAATGACGCTGCCTTTCCATGACTCCGCCGAGCGAACACCAATTACAAGTAGGGGGATTTGATTATTTTAATGTATGAATTTTTCCCTCATTCTTTGACATTTATTTTGGTTCGATGGTGTACAATTGTTATCACCTAATGCAGAGGGTGCAGGCTAAAGAAACACGGCCCAACGTCCCTCAATTATTTCTTGTTTGGTTGATGTTGGAGGCAGAGCCGAAAGGGCACGGTGCCATCGCACCGTGCCGGAGAAAAACCATGGTGGATGAAAGAGGTGTGGCGCCATCGCCCCACATCGTGCGGGAGGTTTGGAACTGCGACTAGGGTGGGCCGCGACAAAGGGGTGCGGCACTGTCATGCTGCACTGGAGAGGAACCGCGGCCGGGAGGGCCGCGAAAGATGGAGAAGCGCGGCGCTGTTGTGCCGCGCGGTGGAGCCGAAGGCCGTGGCCAGGTCGGGCCGCGGCGGTGATGGTGTGGTGCCGTCATGCTGCATGGAGAGCAGAAGTACTGCAACGTCGTCGTGCCATGATGGAGGGGCTGTGGCGGTCGGCCGGGCCAGCCGCCGTGGAGCCGGAAATGCGGGACCACCCAGGTCCTGCAGCCCCTGAACCGGCACAAGGCGCCAGTTCTGTTTGACGAACCGGGGAGGGGCGCAACACCCCCTCCCTCGCATGGCTGGCTAGGCCGCCCCCCCAGCCGAGCCACCCCTTGGTCAGGCCTCCTCGGCTGGGCCGCCCCTCAGCTGGGCTACCACATCCAGGCCGCCCCTAGGATGGGCCGCCATGGGCCGGGCCACGCCTTTGGGCCGGGCCGCTCCCTTGGTTTGAGCCACCCACTCGGGTGGGGCCGACCACTCAGGCCGGGCCTCACCCGTAGCCGGGTTAGATCTAGGTTCAGACCAGGTCAGGCTGGGTCGGTCCAACTGGGTTGAACCGAACCGAGACCCGCTATGGTCATTTTCTCCTTTTCGCCCCTATCTTGGGTTACAGGTGTCCGAACAATGAACCGTCTGCGGTGATGTAATTCTTGGAGCGAGACGATTCTTTTGGCATACCTCGCTTGAGGTTTGGACATAGTTGGGGTATGGTCAGGTTGGTTTGAACCTAAAAACCAACTGGGCCCCTCGAATGAAAATGCCAATAACTCACAGACCGGACGTCCGATTGATGCACCGTCGGTCACGTTGGGTTCCTTTTGATGAGACGGAACTACGAAATACATCAACGTAGGACTTAGTGATAATTTATGTATCAAAACATGGCTCGAGGAGCAGACCCTCCCAGAATTGAGCACGTTGTGTGTGGGAACCCTAGGGCTGGCTGCGATAACTCTGACTTCTGTTCCTGGATCCTGTGTGGGTCCGACAGAATAACTGGTCCTGTATCTTGTGTGTGTTTGAAATCTTAGCTGGTCCTGTATCCTATGTGGGTCCAACAGCTTAGATGAATCAGTGACTACATATGATCATCTCCATCACTCTACAGAAGATGTATACCTATGTGAGCTGAGTCTTGACTATCAGTCGATATTATCGAGATTATTAACTTTACTTCCTTTGTGGAATGGGTTGTGCTTGGGCTCGAGAGTTGGAGCCGGATTATGTGACTTAGGTATATGTATGGGAATATACCTAAGTAGGGTTGGTTGATACTTCATGATTGTATCTTTCTTCTTTGGTTTATCCTTAGTTGATTCTGGGAGACCTTCGGGGGTCTCGGGGTCCCCTACTGAGTATTGTTATACTCACCCCTGCACGGGCTTCGACCGCACCTTGTTGTGTTCTGTGCAGATGAAGGATAACAGTGATCGAGGGTGAGGGTGACGGACGGGAGGCTGCTCGGAGCTGGACTAGATGGACGTAACTTAGGGACAATTTTTTTGAGTTATGTACCTACCCTTCAGGTAGGATTCCCGAGTGGACGAACCAAGAACTGTTTTTCCTTTTTTACTTGTACTTGTACATGTTGTTCAATTGGGTTTGTATACTAGCCCACTTAATTTTAGCACACTTTTCTTTTCTATATTAGTACTTTCTGCCTCTACTTCTTGTGTTCAGACAGTGTGTGATATAGTTTTAAAGGCAATGCCTTCCCTTTTATTGGGATTACGCCTTTGGTGCTAGTCGCTAGCACCTAGCCTATGGAAGGCGAGCTTGGGGTAGTCCCGGTACGGGCACCGAGGATGGTTCGTGACATGAATAACCACATTTTTAAAATTAATTATAGATGTTTTATATAAATAAAACATAATGATAAAAAGTACTTAATTTTTAGTAAAGTCTTTATATGAATGGTAAATACATTTTTCTCAAAAAAGGTTTTAATTACTTTTTATAAAAAAATAGTAAAAGTAAATTTTGACAGTTTTAGAAAATTTATTTGAAAAAATAAAATTAATTTTTAAATATACATGTCAAATTTATATTTGAGTGATTTTGTTTACAATTCCTTAATTTTTCATTGAATAGTAAAAAATACTGATTTTTATTAAAAAATACCTTTATATATAAAAAATTTACAAGATTCATTTTATTTTGATATGGTTTTAAAAGTAATATTTATAAAATTATATAATTTTTAATCTAATTTATGCTATTTAAATTCATTTCATATTTAATTTTGATATTAAAACTTTCTACACTTATAAAAACGTTTTTTTAGAAAACCACTTTTTCATCGCATCTGCAGGATTAATTTTAAAGAAATTTAAGTCCATTTTGTGAATTGAATTAATGAAAATATATTCCATATTTTAATCATCATAATTAATATTATATAATAGGTTCAAATTATTTTTTGGTCATAATGAATAGTAAAAATAATAAAAATTAACTACCACGGTTAAGGTTAAAAACTGGTTTACTGGGAGGTTAAATTAAAAATATATGGTTTAAAATGATCTGAAAACTTGAAAAATTAATATTTTATGAACATATTTAGACCATGTATTATCTAATTTTTGATAATTATATATTTTTAATCCTTTTTTCATGTGAAAAATGTTGGTATACAATTTTATTTGCAAAAATTCCAAGTGTGTCCTCTCCTCTTATAAAAGGGAACCCCACATCCTCTTCTATTCACACTTAAAAAGACTTTTAGTTTAGGAAATAACCACCTAAATATCTTCCTTACTTACCCACCCATATCCTATAGTCATTATTTTTATTATTAAGTCATCCTAATAAGGATTTTGGTGCAACCCTATAGAGGTTATCAAAAAAAGAGGTATCATTTTAACCAAGCATTTTTGTTTTATTTATTCTTAAAACTCCTTAAAATATTATACTAGAATTATTATATAAAAACATAATAATCTACCATATATTGATATATTATTATTTTAATGTCATAACACACATTCATCTCCTATTCCATCAATGGAAAACGAAACTGTCGATCATGTGTATGGCGGACTATCGCCTCGCGAACCGATGTAATTTGTTTTCCATCACCGCCTATAATGAATTGATATAATTATATATTTAACATATATATATATATATGATATTTATAACTTAATTAAAAGTGTTTAATCATATTATCACATCAACCATCTTACCTTCTAATCCATTGGAAAATGATAACATCACTAATGCGTACACTTGGATTACCACCTCCACGAAGCGATGTGATATTTTTTTCATTTTATTTTGAAGTGGATTTTAATAAGGATAGATTTAATTAATATATATGATATCTATTATCTAAAAATT
Source organism: Viscum album (assembly GCA_963277665.1). Lineage (NCBI taxonomy): Eukaryota > Viridiplantae > Streptophyta > Magnoliopsida > Santalales > Viscaceae > Viscum > Viscum album. Next base: position 1,115,989,720 of record OY728141.1, read on the forward strand.
ATTCAGAAAATTTGAATTAATATTATTCATTATTTTATTACATCCATCAATAAAATGAAAACAACGTTCATGAGTGCGCACAACCTAGCATCTCCTTGAATAGTGTAATTCATTTTCTATCTCTATATTTTGGGATTAAAATAAATAAATATATAATAAATATATATGATATTAATATAATTTTTAACATTATATATACGATTAAACCATTATCAAATTAAAATTACTAAAAATACCAAACTAAAAAATGCATAAAAATGAAGTATTTATTACCTGAAACATGATTTTAACAAGGAATTGTTAATAAATAGATTGTAAAAGTTCATAAGTAAATAAAATATATTATTTTATATATTATTATTATTATAAAATATATTTATATTTATTTTATAGGAGTTAAGAACTTGTATGAAGAAATTGGAGACTTGAGGGAAATGATTTTCGTCTAACTTTTATTTCTATGAGACACATGCCATTTTCATAAATGTTTTATTTATTGTGGTCTATATAGTTCCAACTAATATATTTTATGATGATTATTATGAAAATTTTGGGTATTACATATCCATATAAAGTTATTTATTTCATGGGTCTTATGAATCTAAAGTTACCAAAGTGGTAAAAGTTTTATATTATAATCTAATTGTTTACCGGGATTGTTTATAATTATGTTTCCAATGATAACATATTATGATATAACTCTCAAGAAACTCATGCCATTTCTTATACTTTGGCTATTTTTTTATAATACATGTTTTTCTTTCATTTTTCTCTCTTTAATAACTAAAGAAACCAATTGTTTTTAATAAAAAGGACCTTATTTCACTCTTTGGTCAAAAATACATTTTTTCCATGTTTATGTTTTCTAAAAATATTTTAAAAGAAGTTGTTACTATTCTAAAATTAAATTTTAAAGAAATTTTTTACCATGTTTTATTTTTTTTCAAAATGGTTTAAAATAATTTTTTTTAAATATGGTCATTTTTAATTTTTACTAAAAATGTTAAAGTAATATTTTTTTAACATTTATGACACAAATCGAATTTCCCCCCACCATGAACAATAAATTATTTGAAGCTGATTTTAAAAATTTTAAATGTTATTTTCAAATAAAAATTTTCTTGAATATTTAGAATGTTTTTATATTTTAAAAAGTGGTTTTAAAATGAAAATAATGTCATCTTGAAAATGTTTCAATGTTATTTTTATGGAAATTATATTTATAAATAAAAAAAATATTTGGTATCGATTATGTTTTACTAGGGATATTATCCAATGGTACCTGCATACTTATTTCTCTTTATGGTTTATTTTTATGATTATGATGATAATATGATTATGAAACCTATTTATTTTTCTATGGGTTATGTTATTATGGATTGATGAAATATTTATGAAACCTGATTTATTTTTACATGTTATTATATGATGCATGTTTAATGATCATATGGAAAAAAGATGTATGGATTATGTGATAGGTAGAAATTTTTGTCTAATTCATTGGGAAATGATTTATATCTCATGTAATAATTATGTTAAACAATCTAATGTGATCGATACACTATGGATAATAGGTGATGATTTTTTATCTATTATGTTTTTCTGAAATAGGAAGGGATTACTAATCCACTATGATTTTATGGTCACAATAGTTAAACTTAACATATGAAATGGTTTCTATAAATATAATGGTGTTGCAGTTATATGACATGAACTTATGGTACATGATTGATTTGTGATTATTTATCAATATTTTGATGCATGTATTTGAAATGAAATTTGTTATATTATGCCTCATGTTTATGATCTTTAATAGATTGATTATGAACTTTTTAAGTTATGTTTGTGATCTCATACCCTTAGTCTTATTTATTACTTCTTATGATCATTGATTAATATCTTCTATGTTTACCCTTACTAATCATCCAAGAACACCATTTCTTATGTTTCCTTTCCCCATGTTATGAAGAAAGGATTAAGTACGGTATGCATATGAATTTTTCTAAATGATAATATCCTTATGGGATATGTTGGTTATATTTCAATAAATAAGAATAATGTGTATCCAGTATCCATATAAACTAAAACTTGGTGGTCCTTAGATGTGTATTTGTCAAATGTATTGAATATTCATCTAAAAAGATATAATATTTATATATAAAAGCCTGGTTAATTATATTTGGTATCATAGGAATTTTTTAGTTAAAATTTTGAACTAGGATGAAATAAATTCATTGAGAACCTTAGGAATAAGTTTAAGGACAATTTTAATTGTAGGGAAATATCTTGTAATTTTTGTGAAGGATAAAACAAGTGGTTTCCAAGCAATTACATCTCTTTATTGATACTAAAAAAGTATGTGGATCTTTTATATTTTTACTTATGGGTAATAACTTCAAAAATGGTGCATTGAGATTTGGCTCAATCTTCACTTGGTGAACAACAATGGGTCCTACTGCCGTCCTAGTTGAAACTCCTTGGGGATATGTTTTGGAATTCACAAAATCTTTATGAACCATCATGATATATATGAATAGATAATGATCATTAATGGCCTTATTAAATCCTAATGTTTCATAGATTGAAAAGAAATCTTATTGATTTAAAAATTCTATAAATTATTTTTCATGATTATATTATTTTTTACTTGATTATTGTTGCTTATATTATGGATTTTAGTTTTAGTTAATGGATAGACACAAAAAAAACCTTGTTAATTGTGAATATGATGAATAATTCAATGATTGTCCTACTGAGAAACCAAACATTATGTGGGATAGAATACAAAATCTCACTACTATGCTCACACAACATTCTCAAGCTATGAATCATGTGAAAATTACCAACAAATAAATGAGAATTTTTTTATTGAGTCCTTAAAGAGGAAATATCCACCTAATTTTAGTGGTTTTATTGATCTACTAATTTTTGATTAATGGATCAAAACCACTGCAAATATATTTTCTATTATCTATTTTTAAGAGCATGTAAAGTAATTTTGGATATTTAAAATTTAGAAGGAGATGAATATCAGTGGAGGAATTTTATCAAGAACATGAGGGAATAAAAAAAGCTGTATGGAGTGGGATGAGTATAAGTGTTTATTTTTCAATAAGTACTTTATTTATATTCTTCATAAAAAATGGAGAAGGAATTTATTGAACTAAAGAAGAAGGATGATCAATTTGTTGGTACCTGTGAGGAAAATTTTACATGAATTGTGAGGTATGAAAATGGTATTATCATCCAACCTAAATTTAAGGTTTATCGATTCTTTGGAGGCCTAAAACCAAGTCTCTGAAACCCGTTAGCTATAAGAGACTTTAGTGCCTATAAAGAAATCATTTTATATACACTCATGGTAGAAATGGAAACTAAATATTCCCAATATTACCATGGTATTGATAGAAAAAGGAAGATCTAGTATCAAGAAAACTCCAATAAATCACATATTTGAAAGAAATTCCAACCAACTACATGCCAGAAATGTGGGAAGAAACATCAAGGTAACTGGTTGAATGGAGTTGGGAGGTGATTTAAATATATAAGTGTGGGTAATAAATCCTATGAATTTCAAATGGAAATTAATGGGTTGGTTAACATAATATAAGAAAAGAATACACCCACTAATTCAGCATTCATTCTCTAATGCTTCAAATGTAAATAGTGTGGGAATTATCCTAACTATTGATCAAATACAAAGGTTAATGATGATGATCAACATCAATAGCCTCTTAAGATGAGATAAAAATGGAAATATCATGTGATCATTATTAATGATGAGGGATATAATAATAACACGGTGAAATCTACACTTAACATACACTATAGAACTAAAAAATTATCATTTGAAAATGGATCTACCCACTATTTTATATATAAATAATTTTCTAAGAGTATCAAAATTACACCCAATAATTAGATGTTGAATTAGTAGTGAAACCCACCAATGGTATAATGATTGAATACCATGTCTATGATTATTATCCCATTGATGTTTATGGGAACTTGTTTCATGTAAATATTATTATTCTCCATATGGTTGAATTTTATGTTATATTAGACATGGATTGGATTTCTCTATATAATTTCCACATCAATTTATAAGTAAGAGAGGCCAAGTTTGATATTCCAAATGAACCTAAAATTATCAATCAATAAAATGATAGATATGAACATCTAATGGAGATCAAATCCATTGTATGAGTATAGATTCATATTCAAAAGGGGTGTTTATCTTAGATGGATGGGGAGAAATGCAAAATCGATGATATGTCTATTCTTTAGAAGTTTGTTGATGTCTTTCCAGAAGAGTTTCATAGTCTTCTACCTTATCATGAATTTTAATTTTCTATAGAACTCATAACTTGTGCTACACTTATATCAAATACTCCCTATATAATGCCCCCAATTTACTTTTAGGTGTTAAATAAGAAACTATAGGATGCTATTGACCAAGAATTCATTCGACCACGTGTATCACCTTAGGGTGAACATTTTATTTTTGATAATAAGAAATATTGATCGATGAAAATATATATTCATTATTAGGAACTGATCAAGGTCAAAATCAAGAACAAATATACTCTAACAAGTATTTATGAATTTTTTGATCAACTATGTGGAGATCAATACATTTACAAGATTTAAATTCATTATGAATATCATCAATTGAGGGTCTATAAGGAAGATATACCCTAGAAAAGATTCCATACACATTATGGACCCTGTGAATATATAATGATTCCATTTTTTCTTGCTAATTACCCCAATATCTTCATGGATTTAATGAATACATTCTTTATACATTAAATTGATTAGTTTAAGGTAGTCTTTATAAGATATATTCATATCTATTCAAGGAGAAAAGAAGAGAATGAAGATCACTTGAAAATTATACTGAAGACAATAAGGAAAGAGAAATAGTATGAAAAATTCACAAATCGTAAATTTTATCTATAAATGGTTTCATTTTTGGTTCATTTAATCTAAATATAAGGTATACCTATGGATCCATCATAGATGGATGATATTGAATGTTGTACAAGACCAAACACAATGATTAATATCCATAGTTTTCTTAGTTTGAATAAATATTATAGAAGATATTTTTGAAAATTTATCATGGCTATCCAATCCACTTACCAAGTTAACTCCTAAAAAATACAAGTTTCTTTGGACAAATGAATATGATTAAAATTTCAAGGAATAAAAGGAAAGGCTGGTCAGAGAACCAGTTATTATATTACCCTACAATGTATATGGGTTTGTAATCTATAGTTATACATCAAAAAAGGGATTAGGATGTGTTTTTATGAAAAAGGATATGGTGATAGATTATTCCTCACAAAAATTTAAGGTCCAGGAGAAAAATTACCCAAGCAATTATTTGGAGTAAGCTATGGTAATTTTTTAATTAAATATATGGAGGAATTATCCTTACAAAGATAGGTGTGATATATATACTGATCATAATGTTTTAAAGTATATATTCATATAGAGTGAGTTAAAAATAAACCAGACAAGATGTTTACAGCCTATTGAAGATTACAACTATTCAATACATTACCAACCTAAGATGGAGAATAAGGTGGATGATAATTTGAGTTGAAAGGATCATGCTTGTCTATCCATGATGAGGATTATAAAATATCCAACATTTCAAGATTTTCAAAGGATGGATTTGAAAATTTTGAAGGAAGGGGAGAAATATTATCTTTCTTAAATGTGTGTTCAACCATATATCCAAGTGAAGATTAAATAGGTGTAGAATAATGATGTAGATCTGTAGAAGAAGGTTATAAATATTCCAAAATTTAACCTTATTTATGATGGAATGGTAAGGTTAAAAAATTATTAATGTCTTCCATATATACTCGATTTGAAGAAGGATCTGTTAGAGGAAGCTCATAGTTATTCATTCTCTATTCATCCTAGAATTATAAATATGTATATTGATTTGAAAGTGTATTTATGGTGGAAATGCATAAAGAGAGATATTATGGAGTTTGTATCTTAGTGCATTGTATGTTAGAAAGTTAAGCCTAAGAGACAACATTCTAAGAGGATATTTAACCCATTATCTATACCAAAATATAAATCGGAAAAAAATTACCATAGATTTTGTCTTCACACTCCCAAAAAATATCTAAAAGGCACAATACTATATGGGTTGTAGTAGATCACTTTACAATGTTTTCACACTTCATTTCTATCATAGAAAATTTATCTATGAATCAAATTTATAAGATATATATTAAATAAGTGGTAAGGATTCATGGATTACCACATTCCATTGTATCTAATTGGGATCCAATGTTCATCTCAAAATTTTGGATATGTATTATGAAAGAAATAGTTACTAAGTTGAGTTTCAGCATGGTGTATCATCCTAAAAAATATATCCAGTCTGAGAGAACCATTAAAACACTTGAGGATATTCTGAGATCTTATTATATGGATTTAAAAGGTGGATGAGATAAAAACCTTCCTCTAATCGATTTTTCTTACAACAATAGCTTTCACTTGAGCATTCAGATGGATCCTTATAAATCCCTTTATGGAAAAAAGTGTAGAACTCTAATATAATGAGATGATGTTGGAGAATGAAATATATTGGGACTATAGTTTTTTTAATAAATGTAAAATAAGGTTAGATCCATTCAGTAACACATAAGGGTTTCAAAAATTTGATAGAAAAGTTATGATGATAATCATTGACGTGATCTAGAATTTGAAGTTGGTGAGAATGTGATTCTATGAATTTATCCACGGAAGAAGGTTATGAGATCTAGAAAGAAAATAAATATGAGACCTACTTATATTGTATTTTTTGAGATTCTTGATTAAAGAGAGATTATTTATTATCGATTGGTGCTTCCACCAAACCTCTCTTAAGTCCATGATGTATTCCTTATATCTTTCATAAGAAAGTACATAGTCGATCCTTCACATGTATTAAACTCAGAGGCCATACCAATTTATCATGATATTTACAATGAAGAAAAAACTATGGAGATTTTGGATCATAGATAGAAACTTCTAGAACAAAATACCATTAACCTAATCATGGTTTTATGGGAAAACCACCAACTTGAAGAAGCTACGTGGGTACCTAAGGATATGATGAGACAAAAGTATCATAAGTTATTTGTAACAAAGAGATGAAATTTCTAGGGAGAAATTCATTTGAAGGTGGGTATAATGTAACACCCTGATATTTTATAATATATATATATATATATTGAAATAAATTTAATTCCATTGATAGCTTATGTCATGTGCAACAGTGAGTTTCAAGAAACCACAATATACTATTAATATCATTATTTGAACCTAATTATTATAACCTAGCTATTAAAATTGGAAGTATTATAATAAACAAAATTTTAAAATTAAGTATAATGGGAATATATAAATAAAACATGTTGAAAAAAGTACTTAATTTTTAGTAAATTCTTTATATGCCTTGAAAATAGTTTTTTCTTAAAAAAGTTTTTATTTATTTTTGTTAAAAAATAATAAAGTTATTTTTTTTCTAATTTTAGAAAATTTATTTGAAAAATTAAATTTTATTTTTGAAATTTAATTGTCAAAATTAACTTTGAGTGGATTTTGAAGTATTTTATGAAAATATTAATTTTTCATTGAATAGTAAAAAATACTCATTTTTATTAAGCACTAATTTTTGATTTAATTAATCTACGAGATATATTTTATTTTAATATGGTTTTAAAAGTAAAATTATTTAAATTATATATTTATTAATACAATTTAGTTTATTTAAATCAATTTTATATTGAATTCTTATATTAAAACTTTTTAAACTTATGGAAACATCATTTTTTAGAAATCCATTTTTTCATCATATATATGGGATTAATTCTAAATTTATTTATAACAATTATATGAATTGAATTTGAAAAATTGATTTAATATTTGGAATAAAAATAATTAATATTATATAATAAGTCAAACAAATTTTTTGGTTATAATGAATAGTAAAAATAATATAAATTAATCACCACAGTTAAGGTTAAAACAAGTTTATATGGATGTTAAACTAGAAATTTGAGGGTTAAAATGACCTAAAAAATTCTCAAATTTCTATTTTATGGCCATATTTTGAACTTATATCCTCTAAGGTTTGATAATGATCCATGATTATGCCTTTTTTCATGTTTATAATGTGGGTATGGCTTTTTCTTTTAAAAAATTCCAAGTATACACTCTCCCTCAGTTATAAAAGGGTACCCCCTATACTCTCCTATTAACACCCCAAAAACATTTTAATTTAGACAATAAATACCCAAATATATTCATTAATTCCCTAACCACTTAATAGGGTTTATAAGTTTATTATAAATCCCTCCTAAGAATGATTTTTGGGAAAACCTAAGGAGGTTTTCTGAAGAAGAGGCATCGTTTATAACAAGACATTTTTGTTCTATTTATTCTTACACCTCCTTAATATAATCTCCAGATATACAAATATAATAACATCAATATCATCCATATAATGATATTTCATTATATTAATGGTATATCCCATATCCATCTCCTCTTCCATCATTTGGGAAACGAAACCATAAATCATGTGAATGACAAACTACCGCCCCACAGACCGATGTAATTTGTTTTCCATCACCACCTATCTCATATAGATATAATAATGGATTTAAAAAATTTGTATTATATTTAATAAATAATAATATATCTATAATTATAATACCACATCTTTTTTCTTACCTTACAATCTATTGGAAAATGATAACATTGCTCGTACGTTCATGTGGATTACTGCCTCCACAAAGTGATGTGATATGTTATTCATTATATTTTGACATGAATGGTAATAATGATAAATTTAATGAATATATATGATATTAATGATATAATAATTAATATATAATGGTAAATTAATATTTAACTTTCTTTAATTTTATCTTCCAAAAAATGGAAACAATATTCATTCATACGTATGGAATATTATCTCCATGAATATTGTAATTCATTTTATCTAATAAAAAGGGTTTTTCATGTCATAATTTTCTGGTTTTTAACATTTTTTACATTTCTAAATTATTTTAGGAATTATTTTAAATATGTTTTTAACATTTTACAACAAAATTGGTTGTTAAAAATACATTTTGAAGAATGTTTTTCAATTTGGTTATTTTATAAATGACTTGAAAGGTCAGTTGTAATCAATTTTTTTATATCAGTTATATAAATATAAATATGAAAAATTATAGCATTTTTGGTTTTTCATATTGGTTTTAATATAAATTATGTAAAAAATATTTTACCGCATTTTTTGTTTTTTCAAAAATTGGTGTAGAATATCTTATTTTTAAATTTTCATATCTGTTATAAAATAACTAATGTGAAAAATATATTTTTTATAATAAAATTAATTAAATTAATCCCTCTTAATATTAAAATAGAATACCACAAAATTTTTGTAGAAAAACAATAGCATACCAGAAAAATATTCATAGAGAAACATCAAAAACACAAACATTTACAATTTGGAGTTTAAACTTTTCTAATATAAATTACAAATAAACCAAAAACCAATAAGACCTATGAAATAATTCACCTGTTCAATTTTAAGTGTCTTAGATCTTGTCCATTATAAGGATGAGGGTCATCAAAAAGATAAAAATTAAAAAGAAATCATTTAACATGTATTCAGAATAAAATAAATGAAAAATTAGAGGAAATTTTTTTAACAAAATCTATCCTTTTAAAACTTTATAACTATCCTGATTGAAATTATTTAAAAAAAAATTAAAACGTAGTATATATATTACATTAAAGTTTCTTGTTTATGAAACTTGTGTTTAAAATGATTTTTTAAAATTTAAAATAACATTTTATGTACTAATAGCCAAAATGTTGTAATTGTAAACGAAAAGTCACATTTTATTTTACATATTTAATATTTGTGCTCTTCTTTATTGTTGGATCTATAAAGAAATTCTATTCCCTATTTTAAAATAATATGTATAAAAGAAATTTAAATTTCATTATAATATATAAAAGTATTCAAATATTCAAACTTACTTGTTCAATACATTTATAAAATTATCTCGTACTTCACCATGTATAGAGCATATCCAGTAAAGTGTCTTATCTCTTGAAAAGAACACCAAATATCTAATAGATACTAATATGTAAAAAACATAATATGAGGGGTCATTTTTTAAGAGATATATAAAACTTTATAAGATGTATGTTTCATTCTCTTGAAGATACGAAAGCATCAAAAACTGTATAATTACATTATTTTGAAGTCTTTCAGTAATATAAACCGCTCTTTCTACATAAAACATTTTCCTCACTACAGGTTAAATAAATTTTGGGTCTATAAATCTATATATTCTTGTCATGTCATTCTATATACAAATTTTATAAATATACCTAATATACAAAAAACATTATTATTAAGTTTTAATTATCTAAAATAACTGAAATATATATGTTAACATAATTACAAAGAAAATTCATGAATCATGTTGTTTCAAAACTCATCTCTAGTTACATGCTCCATGATATCTTTTTTAAAATGTGGTAGAATAATTTTATGCCCAAAAATGTTAGATTCCATTGGAATGTCATAAAAATCCAACAAAAGATTTGAATATGTTTATAATATATCAAGACTAATAGAAGTTTTATATGAAGTTATAATATCCTATATTTGTTTTTGTTGATATAATATGTCTTTAACTTTAAGGTATTCCTTTAAAAATAGATAAATATATAAAATTTAAAATGTAAAAAAAATTTAACAGTAATATGAAACAAAGAATATAATATACACATACTCTATGATAATTTGTCAAAAAATTCTAGATGGAAAAACTAAAAAATGACTGATACTTTGTTCAAATATATTAACCTCATATGTATAAAATGTTATTATTGTTGATATATCTATAATATCTTTTATAGTGACCCAATGATTCTTTGTCTACATCATTTGATGATGAATGGTATCACCAATGTAATATATCATTCTATATGAAACAATATGATGTTAAAGATCATCAATATATAAATCAAAATGAATGGGAAGTTGTGGCAGAGTAGGTGTAGGAGTTGGACAAGTAGAAGGAGATGGAGGAGTGAGATCTATAGGTGAAGGTGGAGGAGTGGGATCACTAGCCAGAAATTATCCTTTCATGTCTAAAAAATTGACTATACCAAAGCTCTGATCCTATCCTTTATTATCTCAAAAATATCATGAACATTATATTAAAAAGATTCTATTCTTATTTTATAAAAAAATTTTGTTGAAGAAGCTTCATAGTGATGAAGCACTTTTTAATCGATACACATTGGGCGTAGGCATTGTAGCAGACTGAAGCGGGGCTGTAGCAACAAAGGAACTGTAGCAACAACGAGTACTGTAGCAATGGCAGAACACTGTAGCGGCAGCTAGAAACTATAGCAGCAGCGGGTATTTTTTGAGTACTGTAGAAGGAAGTTACTATAGCGGTATTATTCCCAGAATGGGTCTTTGAAAAAAAAATTGGGCCTACGGGCCATGCAATGGGCTACATGCCCACTAGGACTTCGGGATATGTAATGGGTCTCCCTCTACCCAATTAAAAGAGATATTTTATTTTCTTTAATAATAAAATGAGGCTTCATCGCCAACCTTAAAAAAGGTATCCTTGAACTCGACTTCAATGTTTAGGATTTCCCAATGCATTATATAAAACATCCTACTTACCCTCAATTATGAAGTTCCCATGTGTTCTTTCACCCTTAAGAGATTCCTATATAGGATATTTGAAAAATTATATAGTGAATCACAATATATAAAAAATTTATTTAACTTAAATAAATAAATAGAGTAATAATATTACAATCTTCTTAGCTATAATCCTCGTATCTTCCACAATATTTTCCCTTTTCTCTTATCTGAGACCTCTTCTATTTTTATTATATAGATAGGATGAAGAAGGGTTAGGCTCTATAGAGACTGAAGACTTAGCTCTCATTATTTGAAAATTTTCAACTATCATTTGTTCTTCCAATAATGTATACCCTCCATGATATAAAATATAAGGTATATGTTTTTGGATTGGATCTCTTAATGAGATATCCTAATTTAGTATAAATTATTAATAAATAAATCATTAATATGACCATTAATATAAAATAATAAATTATCAAATATAACAATGAACTTTCCAAAAATGATTCTTGGAATCTCCTTTCAACAAATTTCTTCTATGCATCTTTATCTATTAATGGATATATATATCACATGGATTTTTATGTTTTATATACCAAAAAATAAAATTTTATGTCAGGGTTGATTTAAAATCCCTTGATCTCCCAACATCCAATTTTAAACATTCCTCCAGACTCCTCTAATATCAGGTATATTATATGTCATATTATAATAATGGGAAATCCTATATTAGTATAAAAAATTTATGATAAATAAAATAATAACAAATAATCTTACCAAAAAAGAGTCCCATAGTTGAGATATTTTTATTTTTTCAACACTTCTTCAATCAATAATTAAAATACTAAATTTAATTTTAGTTTTCACTATAATAAAATTAGTGATTTTTTTTGAATTTGGACGCCTTGGAATATCATTATCATTAAATTCAACTGATATCCTTTGGTCCCAACTATGAGAAAATTATAATTTTGGTAAATGTGTAAGGATTCATTTACCAACTCTCATACTGTTTTTTCCTTATGAAAGTAGAAACCAATTTTATAAAAGGATGAGGAGGCTCATAAATGAGAATATGTCTACACTCATCCCAAAAGCTATGTGCATGATCCTCCTAAGAAGTATGCAGAGGATTAGATGTTCTATCTTCCATTATCCAGAAAATTAAATATAAAGTGACATAAAATAAATATTATAACCACAAATACAAAATGAGTTAATTCCAAAAAATATAAGTAATAAACACCAACTATAAACTAAAATCAGAACTGGGATAAGCGACACCAATGTGAATAATCATGAGTGGAAGTCGATGAAAGGTGATAGTGGATGGTGGTGGTGGATACCAAATAAAATATATTCAAAGACAAGGATCAAATAATGAAGATATTTTTGGCCACAAATCAAATAATGAATATATTCAAGGCCACAGATCAAAGATAGAAGGGTTTGGGTTTGCTATATGAGAGACAAATGAGGGTTTTTAGTGGAAGAGTGAAAAAAAGACTCCTACCAATAATATATAAAAATTATAAAGATTTTCCATGTTTTTTATTTAATAACTGATGTTAAAAATTAGATTTTACATGTTAGTTATTCAGTAACCGATGTGGAAAAACATTTTTTCACATCGTTTATTGAATATATAATATGGAAAATTTTGTTATTTTATTTTACATGTTTCTCACTCAATAAAAAATGTGGAAAACAATTTTTTCATGTTGGTTATTTAATAAACCTCATGAAATATAGTAATATTTATTTATCATATCTTTTATTAAATAACTAACATGAAAAGCGTACTAGGATTAATCAATTTTATACCAGTGTTTTTATCTCTATTTTTTGGATTACAATAAATACACATATAATGAACATATATGATATTTATATCATGTTTAACATTCAGGATATAATGAAACCGTGATCAAAGTAAAAGGACTGAAAATACCAAACTAAAACATACATGAAAAACAAAATAATTATTACCTGAAATGTGATTTTAATAAAGAATTTTTAATAAAAGGTAATAAATGTTCATAAGTAAATAATATATGGTATGATAAATATGATTATGGTTTTATAATAGATACATAATAAACCTATATTTATTATACACGTGGTCTGAACATGTACAATGAAATTTGAGACTTGAGGTAATGGATTTTTGTCTCACTTTTATTTCTGTGAGACACATTCCATATTCACCATGTTTTGCGGTGTATATACAGAACATGAATTTACTTTAGGATACTTCTTATGAAAATCATGGTGATTTACATATCCATCTAATTTTATTTATTTTTTGGGGCTTACAAATAAAATATTATCACAATGGTAAAAGTTTTATATTACAAAGTAATTGTTTATCGAGATTGGTTATGATTATTTTTCCGATGGTAAAATATCATGGTCTTATACTCAATAAACTCATTTATTTTATTATCCATTAGTTATTTTTTATGATTACATGTTTTACTTTCATTTTCATCTCTTAAATAAAAAAATAAACCAAAATATATTTTTAATAAAAATGAATTTATTTCTCTCTTTAGTGAAAAATATTTTTTCTTCCATGTACATGTTTTATAAAAATGTTTTAAATGAATTTTTTACTACTTTCAAGTGATTTTAATGAATTTTTTACACATATTTTAATTTTTGAAAATTGTTTTAAAAGGAATTTTGTTTTTCATTTTTTTAATGAGATGGTTTTGAATTGTAACTAAAAATGTGGAAGGAGTAATTATTTTAATGTGTACGACATGAATATAATTTTTCGGCATCATGAACAATCAATTATTTGAATATTACTTTACAAGTTTTCAATTTTATTATCAAAGAAATTGTTTTGTTTAATATTTGGTATGTTTTTATATTTTAAATAAGTGATTTCAAGATGGAAAGTATATTTTCCTCAAGAAGGTTTTAATGATCTTTTTATAGAATTTCTATTCGTCAATAACAAAAACATTTGGTGTTTTATAAGTTTTATTAGGGATATGATCCAATGGTAACATCCTTAATCTTTCTATAGATGGTTTATGTTTATGATTATGATGATGTGATGATTATGAAACACATTTATTTTTCCATCAATTATGCAATAATGGATTGACGAAATGTTTACAAAACCTGATTTCTTTTAACTAGTTATGATATGGTGATATGATTAATGTTTAATTATTTTATATAACAAAAATGTATGGATTATGTGATGGGTAGGACTTATATTTCCCTCCAATGCATTGGTTAAATATTTATATCTCATGAGATGATTATGGGAAATAAGGATAGGTACTTGATTTTCTATGGGAAGTAGATCGATGTGCTTGATCTACTGTGGGAAAAAAGTAACTATGCTTGATCCACTATGGGAAATAGGTGATGATGTTTGATATTTTAGGTTATAGGAAATAGGTAGGGATACCTAATCCACTATGATTTGATGGTATCAGTAGTTAACCTTGATATATGAAATGGGTTTTATACTTTTGGTGGTTCCAAACATATATAACATGAACTTATGTTACATGATTGATTTATAATGATATCTCACTCTTATGATGCATGTATTTCAAATTATAATGTTTTATTCCATGAATCATGTTTATTATATTTTATATATTGGGTATGAACCTTGTAAGTTATATTCATGATCTAATACCCTTATACTTATCTTATGACTTTTTATGATCATCCATTAATATCTCCCATGTTTACCCTTACCGAGTATCTTATCTCACCCTTTATTATGTTTCATTTCCCTAGGTCAGGAAGAAAGGTTTATGTAAGGTATGTATATGAAGTTTATTGAATTGGAAGATTTTTATGGGCGATGTTTAAGATCTTTTATGAAATAACAAGATTGTGCACCTAGTCACCAAATATACTAGACCTTTATGGTCCTTAGGCATGTATTTGTTAAATGTATTGAATATTTATATAAAAACAAGTAATATTTATGTATAAAAATACAATTTTTTTATAGATGAGGACCGATCTCAGCTCAAATTTTGATGCTTCCTTATGATATTAGATGTACGCAGGTTGGTACTACACATAAGGGGTGGTAATTTATCTTAAAGTCTAGTTATTTATAGCAATGTTTTTAAGGATTTTATTTGGTCTATTTTTGGATTGGTTTAATACCTTTTGAGTTTACAAAATAGGATCCTTCGTGTTACTTGATTTCCTAACTCTAGAAAATCTAATATGTAAGAGGAGAGTATTTTCATTTTTAGGATTTATTTTTAATACTTTTTATTTTCTTGGTCGGGTCTTGAAAATAAGTTGTAAAGTTTTTTTATATTGTTGATTAAGGTAAAATGACCAGAAGAAATAAAAAAACATTATTTAATTAAGAGTAAAACAATGAAAAGAACATAAATTATTAGGAAAAAATATATTTTACTAAATAAGAGAGGAGAGAATGTATAAGAGCACAAGAAAAAAAGTGGAATACTGAAAGTAGTAATAAATAAAAATGAAAAGAAATAAATGAAAGTAAAAAATGATATTGGGTCCCTATAAATGGTGTAAAAATTTGTTGCATCCTCGAGCATGTTAAATTTGAAAATTTTTCTACTAGAATTTATGAAATATAGTAAGAACCCCTGGTCGCCTATTGATAGAGCCTTATATAATTAATTTAAAATTAGTTAATGATTATGAAAAAAGGGGAATGTGATTTTAAAAAACCTAGGTTTTGTTGATTTAGGAGGTAAACATAAATAATCATGTGATAAAATAAATAATAAATTAATAGATTTGATTAGGTGTGATCAACCTGAGGAAATATCATGATATATATCCTTCATAGATTTACGAAATAAGGTTTATACCATTTAATGAATTGTTTGTAACACCTAGAAATATATTTTTATTAAATTTATACTAGTATACCTTCTAATTTTTGATCATAAACACAAAATGATTCAATATATACTACCAATTATTGGGCGATTTGTGTTCGAATATATAACTAAAATTCACTAAGGAAACACATGAAGAATATGACATATTGTCAATGTTTATATTTTATTTTAATTTTATATCGTGAAATAAATAAACATGTCCATGTTAGTGTTTATGTGAATTAAATCTACCAATATGAACCACACAAAAAATACAATTGAAATGGGGAATAAGAAGTGGTGGACGGTGTGTGAAAAATAACATGAAATGGTACCCCAAAACATGATCATATGAGTTTTATTATGAAACAAAAGTACATAAATAAATTAAATAGGAATAGTAGATAAATAAAATAAATATAAAACCTAGAATTTAAAAGATCATTCGAATATTAAAAAAAAGAATATCAAGATATATATCATGTTTCTCTCCGGGTGGTCATAAAGAGTTTATAAATCCATGTAAGGGGAAGAGTCCATAAATATTGAATAAGAACATACCAAATCATAATCTCTTCCATTTTGGTTTAAAATCATTTTATAATGAGTGATAAGAGTAATTTCGTGGATAATTACATCAATATTTCCACAAAATAAGTCTAGTGTCTAATGGAATCAGTGACTATCCATGAAAGAATTTATCCATCTACTTTCATTGTATGTTTGAATGAATAAATTACCAAATATTGACATAAAATTAGGGTGATAGATGGTAATTTGAGTTATCTATCCAATAGAGATGGAATCAGTCTGATTGGAGTTCAAAACCCCAAGTTATGTTCCAATCACTACATGTAGGTCCAATCTCTCTAGCCTGAATTTTTTTTAAATTTGTAGGCCACTTGTTCTTAAATATAACCATTGATCTAGTTGTATTAATTGAATCCCCATGATCATAGAATCATAAAAAATGAATTTTTTCATTTTTAAGAGTTTATATAATTTTGTGATGAAAATAGTGAATTTATATAAAATTGATCCATTGTAAAATTATTAATTTAAATAATGTTTTCAACACATGAATTCAAAATATACATTGAGTGAAAAAGGATTAAATTATGGGATAATAAAACCCATAAACAATTTAATAAAAAATTATAACAGTGATAATGTATGATATATCACCATGGGATCAATCACTATAAGTTCATGTTGGCTAGATGTTGTTTCTCTAGAAGCTGTCTTTGGTAGGATAATTTTGGTGTTGTAAAATGGCACTTTCCAATGAATGCAACATGGTGCTTGATTCACTGGAAGTCTAGTAGTTGTTTCAATTATCATAATGGTATATTTTATCTAATTTTGAACTACTATTTACATCGATTATATGAGAAAGAGTTAGGTGTAAGAAACACTATTTCTTTATTGTTGATTGATGGTAAAACTAGGGAATGATACCAAGAATTAACAGTTAGATAGTGAAACATATGGAATTATAGAAAAGTAAGAAGTTGGTGATACCGAAGGAATTTTAGGGGGAACTATATAAAAGTAGGGTGGGAATGAATTTATAATGTTTCAAGAAATAATTTTAGTTAGTGATCTATGTTGTAGTATAATAAGAGTGATTGTAAATTTTTACTTCCAAAGTAATACAATTCTTATAATGTTCTACCTTGAATGTAGGATGAAAATATGAACCATGTAAAAATTAAGTGTTATTTAATGTTCCTTTTATTTTATTTTATTATTTTAGTGTTAAACATTACATGTGGTGATTTAAGTTATGTTTTTAATTTCTAATGTTCCAGTGAACATATCCATGGAGGCATTGTGTACCTCTATGTGTGAATTTAGTAGAGTTAAATTTCCATTGATTGATGATTTAAAATTCCAATGGTTTAAATTATTATATCTTTACTATTTTATATCTTTCACCTCCCAATAAGTGTTATCAAATCATTGGTCCAAAGTATATAACTCTCATCATATTGATGTATCTTATTTGCAATTGACTTTATGATTTGTTTTAGTAGGAGTTACTATGTTGGATAAATGTCATCGAAATAAATTTAGTTGTGAGTGGATTGGTTTTAAGGAATGGAATTCAGTTACTGGAGGATGCATATGAAATATTATATTATCTAAAAGTATCACGAAGTTCCATTTATGAGAATTAATTCATATATGATGAATATGGATGAATGGGAATGTATGGGAAAGAAAACTCTTTGTTTGATTTGAATTTCATTATAAAGAAAGGTTGATTTCAATATCTAGGAGAAAAAGGAAAATATAAAACTTATGAGACACTAATAGATATCTATAAGATTTTAAATATGCTTAAAAAAGTGTTTTTGATAGATATATGATGAAATATGATATTGTTGGAAGGGAGATAAGTGACATATCACATGAATGACATTAATGTGACCCAGAATAAAATAATGGTAGTAAAGGTAATATTTACTGATGATGTTTGGGTGATCTTATTACTTTTATATTTGTGAGAATAATGGGTAGAGATAGTGAAAACAATGAAAAATTATTCAAGTGAAGATGATCTAGTGTTCAAATATGTTTTAACATAATTCTGAGTGAAGAAATTAAGAGGAAGGAAGTACAAGGATCCATAGAAAATGTGATGAATATAGATGGAAGAGTATTTTCACCTCCCCAAAGAAGTCATATATATTAAGTGGATAAATCTAGAGGTATAATTCATGAAAAATATATTGGACCTCACCCTTCATGTTGGCATTGTGGGAAGAGGGTCACCTCAAGAAAGATTGTTAGGGCTCTAAGGATATTAGAAGGACAATTTATGGAAACTCAAGTTCCATAAATACAATAGTAGAATAATTTAGCCCTATGTTTATTAATGTAAAATTTCCAATGGAATCATGGATTATAGATCCTTGATATTACTTCCATTTTATAGGCAAAAGACGATACATTTAAATTTTTTTCCATAAATTTCAGTAAGTTGAATCTTGTGGATGGTCAATCCTTAGATATTATGGGGAAGGTAGTTATTAAAATCTAGTTAAATAATTACACATTTCTTAAGTTGATGGCTATTTGATATATCCACGGCCTTTAGAATAATATTATTTTTATTATTTAGTTGGATGATATTGGTTTTATAAGAACCTTTTCTAATGGGTTGTGGAGAATAACTTGAGGTTCTATAGTCATTGTTAGAGGAGTGAAAGATGGAACTCTCTATATTTACAAAATAACAAAAGGAGGTAAAATTTATAAAGTGTAAAATTTCCAAAGATCAGGTTAATGAAACTACTGGTTGGGTCATATTAGTAAGAATGTCATGATTATTCTAGTTGGTAAAGGAATGTTGAAGCCTGAACATTTAGAGTTTAGAAGTTGTGAAAGTTTCATACTGTGAAATAAAAAAATATTTCTTTCAATATTTATGGAATAACTACTAAGAAATGAATGATAGAAACTATACATACTGATTTTTTTGGGTCTAATACCTATTATATCACATGGAGGGTCATATTATTTTTTAAGTTTCATTTATTATTACCTAAGGAAGGTGTGGGTTTATTTCCCAAAGCATAAGTCAGATGTGTTTTAAACCATTATTCAGTGGAAATAAATGGTGGAGAGAGAAAAAATGTAATATTAAGTGTTTAATATTTGATAAAAGATGTGATTTTATAGGTAGGAGTTTCCATTATTACTATAGATATAAGGGAATTAGACATGAGAAAATAGTTCCTAGAATTCCTGAAAAAATGGTACGGTAGAGAGGATCAATCAGATATTGATGGATAAGGTGCCGATCATGATTATTCAATCTATAATGCCTAAAGAATTTGGCTAGAATCAATGTACATGAACATACACTTAATCAACCAATGTAGTTATTTATTTGTAAATAAGGAGTTACCAAAATCATTGTGTTTTTTAAAACACTATAAGTTCATCATCTTAGATACTTTTTCTATGTTTCCTATGTTAGTGTGGATACCAAGGACCGAGACACGCTTTAATAATAGTCTCACACATATTTTTTTGTAGGGTATGGAATAAAATAGTTTTTATTTGAAAATTTGGATGACAATAAGAGGCAATTCATCACAATTATAAATGTGTTCTTTAGTTATAAGGTTCTTTTGATAGACCAAAATATGGTGGTGAAGGAAGATAAGATAAAATAATCAACTCAAGTCCAAGTTTACCAAGGTTAAATTTATAAAGGAATTTAAATGATAAAGAAAATCATGTGGTATTTGTTCTATTAAAGTTCATAGATTTTTTCTGGAAAGTTCTAGAAGTAGTATTAGAAGTTTTTATATAAGACTATTAGAAGTTATATATGAAATATCAGTGATTTTTGTAGATTGAGATAGATCTATAGAAGAATATTGTCTATAAATATCAATTTCAGAAATATCTAAACCACAAGTATAATTGATAAGATATTCTATAATAAAATAGATATTACAAATTTATGGTATTAATATTCACTTCTTACTCTTAATGGATAGTGGAGAACTTAAAATTCTAGAAGAGATGACCAGTCTTAGTGATTATGATAGGTGAGAATTTTTTATGAATTAAGAGTTGGATTCATTATTTGAAAATAACATTTGGAAGCTAGTGAAAATTATTCATGGTAAGATGGAACTAGATAATAAAATAGTTTTTTTTGGTTAAAAGAGGAAGCTAACGAAAGTTATAGTTATAAGGATATGCTAGTAATGAAAGGTTTCCAATAAAAGAATGATATTGAATTTTTATAAAAACATTTCAATGGTTGTAAAGAAAAATCCCATCAGGGTTATTCTTATTTTTATTTCTTCCAAAGATCTATATGTAGAAAAAATAGATGTTAAGGAATTTTTTTTTTGTGGATTCTAAGGAGAAAATTTACCTAAAGCAACCTGATTGTTTCATAAAATAAACCATCCCATTGTGTGAAAACTCAAAAGTTGTCTTTATGGGATGAAATAAGTTCCCATATAGTGGAACCAGATGGTTGATGATCTTTTGTATAATAAAGGATTCTTATGAATATACATGTATCATTATTTAAACCCAAATATGTTTAAGGATGGAAGTTTCATTGTCTTTATCTTATTTGGATGATATGATTTAGGATGGTCCTAAGTTTAAATGGTTTTAGGATATTAAAAAGGATTTATTTGAAATTTTACAAATTAAAGATCTTGGTGAAGCTAGGAAGATCTTAGGAATATAGATAAAAAGGGATAGAAGCACCATAGGTCTAGTTATATTTCAGACAGAGTAAATCCAAAAAATTCAATTAATGTTTTAGGATGATTAGATGTAAATCCATTTCTACTCCTCATAGCCAGAATTTCAAGTTATCCAGGGAGAATGTAACTTAAATATAATATGAGATGAAGTTATGGATAAATTTATATTAATGTCTATCATTAAAATATTGATGTATGATATAGTGTGAAATTATCTTGATATTTCTCATTCACTGAGAGTTGTTTACCAGTTTACGGAAAATGCATATAAAAAATACTGAGAAGCTGAGAAGTGGATTCTTCATTATCATGGAGTAATGGAAGAAATTTTCATATATTTCAATCTAAATGACCCTTTTAAATGATATTTTGATGCTTAATTTAGGGGATATTATAATAATTGAAATAGTACTTCTAGTTATGTAATTAATTATGATGGAATGATTATCAGTTTTGTGTTAAGATTGCAGTCAATTGTTTTCATCTCATTAATGAATGTATATTATATTGCAACAATGAAATCAGGAAATTAAATGGTGTGGTTAATAATATTTATTAAGGAACTAAGAAGGGTCTAATAAAGAAGGACACTTAATATGAAAGTCAAAGTTCCATTAACTTGGAAAAAATTTGGGTATTCATGGGAGGAAAAACATATTAAACTAAAGTATGATTACATTAGTAAGATTCTAGAATGTTGGGATATTGAGCTGTGGAACATTAATGGGAAAAAATCCCAATGGACATATTCCCTAAGTTGATTCCCTAAGATAGTATGAATTTATATAGTGCCTCAGTGGTGTTGGGGTGAACATAAGGAGAATGTTAAAGATTAATTCATGGATTTTAAGGATGTTTGTATCAAATATTTTTCTATGTTTTACCAAGTTTTCTCAAAAAAATATTCAAGTTAGATATTGTTAGGAATATGAAGAATGTTTTCAAAAATTTTCCTTCATATAATTTCACTAGTTGATGAATGTAACTAGAAGTTCATATTTGATTGATGTGCTTTAAGTGGTAGTAGTTTTGGAAGTATGACATTGATTTTGTCAGATGGTATTATTTTCTGATGAATGAATCATAGAGGTTGATTTATTAGAAGTGCAGTTGATATTATGTTTTCTTGAAAGAAAATACATGTCTACATTTGACCTACTCTTTCAATGGATGGTGTGAGAAAGGGTGAGGTGTAGAAAGAACTACTTTACTACCCAGTGATTGGTATTTAGATCAAGGAATGAAATTTGGAATTGAATGTTACATAGTGCAATGGATGAAATCCCATAAAAGAAGGAATTCGATGCTATTGGATAATAAGGTGGGACCCTATATAAAAGGTAGGTGGGAACACATTACTGTTGTTTTGAGAAATCATCTGAGCTAGTGATATATACAGTGGTATAATTACTGTGATTATAACTTTATGCTTCTGAAGTAATAAAATTCTTATAGCATTCTTCCATGGATGTATGATGAAAATAAAAACAATACAAAACTAAAGTGTTTTTATTCTTCCTTTTTCTTTCTTGTATTATTTTATTAAAAGATCTTATGTGGGGATATTTAGGGTAAATTTTTCATTTCCTATGTTCCGAAGAATTTATTCCAGGAGGCATGGTGTAGCATTGTGCATGAAGTAAAGAGAGTGAACTTCTAGTGGGTTTAAGAACAAAAATCCAGGGGGTCTAATTTCCTATGACTTTACCATTTTACACTTTTCACCTCCCAACATGACTTTTACCTACTCGTTCTTTCAATCATAAGAAATTCTTGGTTACCATTGTTCTAGGGATGCCTAAGTAGGTTGTGAGTCAAACTTAGCAGGCCACCAAAAATAGTGTCCATAACATAACTAGGAAATACCATGAAAGTATAATGTGATATTCTCATGAATATCAAATAAATTCTATAAATTATATAAATAATAACACTGAGCCTTGGGTTATAAGGTGAATCCCAAGGTCTAATTTATCTACAATAGTCAATGTGGGGATACATCTGATCATAATATATCACTACCTAGAGAGAAATGCATCCTACCTCATAACCTTTTATAACATTACCTAGGGGAACCATATTCTATTATATAACTTTATAAAATAACACCTAGGGGAAATAATACCCCTCCCTAGAACATTTCATACGAATACACTCTTGGGGAATAACACCCCACTCCAAAAAATCTCATAATAATACACCTAGGGGGAATGAAACCCAACCCCAAGTCTTGTAATGATCATACATCTTGGGGGGGGGGGGGGAATGGTTCCCGACCATAAAATATCTCATAATCATATACCCATGTGGATTTTTTCCCTACCTTGACATAATATCATAATAATACACTCACTGGGTAATTGTGACCTTCCCTTAAGAATATCAAAATCATACACCCATGGGGTAATGTCACACCACTCCATTATACCATATTATATCATAATTGGGGGGGGGGGGGTAATTCCTTCCCTATCATTCCCATCATAATACCCACCCTAGAGAATTTTCAACCCATAAACATCTCATAAATCACACACATGGGTTTTTAATTTTTTCAAACCCTATATTAACCATCTAATTTATCCTTCCAACATAAAACCTATTCTTAAATGTACATTAAAAGATGATATCATCATTACAGACTACATTTACTACTCCCCTCTAGAGCCAATATAAGATTGAGTTACTCACTATGGTTCCTTAATTAACATCATGGTTTGTAAACCTCACAGAAGTTTCTTTATCTATTTCAACTCTAAGGTAAAGACCCATCACTCAGAGGAAATAACTCCCCTCAATATAATAGTGATCACATCATGGCATAATCAATGACACTAGAAATATGTTACAAGAATCATAAAAAGGATGGTATATCTCCCATATCTCTTCCAAAGTAAAACTATATTTATCCTCTCACAACCAAGATGTACATAAGTCTTTCCCATGTAATACCTACCTGGGTACTCAACTTTTAGTAGAGGAGTAACACCCATTCCACACAGTAGTTAACTATCCAAGATGATACAAGGTTTCTGAAGACTTTTGGATAACCTACCTCTAGGACAAAAAATTCTAATCCATTACTACACCTTACTCAGAAGGAACTAAGGGAACCAATATCAAGGTATAATATGTATCATTTATTGATTTCACACTCCAATAAGTATTTTTTATTGAAAAAATACACTTTTACAGTCAATCAATGACCACCGGCTTACAAGGCACCAAACTAGTGACTATGGGTTCATTTTGTCCCAAGAAAATTTCATCCCTTTAAAGGAGATTTAAAGGAAATAATTCATTTTTAAATTCAAGGTCGACCACACAAGTGTTAAGACCACATACCACATACTATGTTACATCCAAAATCTTAATTTATATTACTTATATCCTTTTTTTGAAAATATTTGTTATGGACTTTTATCTATTTTTGGGTGACTTTTGGGAGTTTTTAATGGTTTTTAGCCCTATTCATGGTTTCCAAGGTACAAATACATAATTTTCAAAAATTATGTGACCAAACCATGAATCTTATCTAGTAGCCCAGAAAGAGGTACATGGTTGGTACATAGTATTTTATACCATGCATCCAAACCTGGTGATGTGAATTAATTAATTATAATTTATTTGAGACCTAAAATTCACCCAATTTTCCATTCATTATTTTGGTTGAAAAAGATCTCAATCAAGGAGACTGTACATGGAGATTTTGGATATTTCTTTTCCTTATAGTGATCATTTTGTATGGGCATTTTTGTGATAGATATGGTGTTTTGAAGGTATGTAACTGTTCTTTTTCATTATTATTTGTCCTTATATATCCAACCTTATCTCCTTGATTGTAACCTTATATTAGGGCTGTCAATTAATGATCTATGGTTTTTCATGATATAATTTGGTTTCTTATGGATTTTTTATGAAATTGGATTTTTATAGATCTGGATATTAATTTATAGATTATGTTTCTAGGTTTCTCTGTTGGTTGACTATATAAATTTATCCCCCTCCAATGGTGGATCCATTTAAAAATTATTGATTAATTTGATTTGAGATGAATTATTTACCCCTAGATTTATTTACTCAAAGAACATAGGTGCCTTTATAGTTAGGTGGGTAGTATATGAAAAGAATCCTAGGAATTTATTAGATCCACAATTCCATGGTTTGGTGATGACAATGATACTAAAATTAATGAGGGGAGGGAGTTAATTCATTAGGGTGGACACTTATGCCACCTAGGTCTGAGATCTAGAGAATTATACACACTTAGATCCATATTTCCATAAGATGTGTGAGGATCCTTGATCATTGTTCTATCTAAACCCGAGGATTATAATCATGTTGTTATAATAGAATATGATTTATATATTATGGTGTTTATGAAATGATTTATTCATGATTATTTTATCAATATTTTTATTCATAACTATTTTGATGGAAATGATTATTTGTAACTATTTTTTACTTTTCATTTAAATGATTTAAAAATCATGAATTATTATAGATTATGAAAAGATAACCATTCCATGTTTTATTTAAAATTAAAAATATTTGGTTTATTTTATATGGACCTCTTATGGAATTCTTGGTGGGTTCCTACTGGGATAGTGTTTCTCACACCCTACATATACCTTTAAGCATATATATACTTTCCTTTTAAAAGTCCTGTAAAGGTAAAAGTACCTCTAGGTGGTAGTGGCTGTTCTTAATAGAGAGACATTAGGGTTTGTTACTGATAGCTGGAATATGTGATCCATCTATTATGGGGAGATCATGGTTATTATGATGTTGTGGGATTGTTGATCCATTTTGGGATTTGTACTTATCAACCATGTGTAGTTTTTTTGTTAATGATTTTATTGGAATAAATACTATTTATGGATTATTATCCACTAATTTTATTTTTTTTTTGTGATTTTTATAGTGAAATAATTCCTTGTAATTTTTCATGATTCCCAGGAAATATTTTCCATCAAATATTTTACTCATGCTAGTTGCGACTTCTTCCTCACTGTTTTTCCCCGTCTTCTACACCCAACGTTTCCTGATGGTCTGGTTACATGAACCTACTCTTCCCAGTGTCTCCTTTCCAGATCTACTTTAGATCTAGGTCCCCCAATAAATGATGGTTGTGGGGCAGTATCTTCAACCTAAGTCCCTCCAAATGGTGGATGATCAGAGGTTGTGTGGTCTGTGGGTGGTCGCAATAGAAACATGAAAGGCATTGATTCGTAATTTAGATGGCAGTGCGACAATTTCATATAATCTTGGGGTTTGCTGCTAGTTTTCTCAGTAGTTCTAGTGATGAGGGTTACGAGGTTCATCAATTGCTGTAGAATGGACCAGATCTAACTTGAGCAGGTGGTGGTGTTTATGGGGATTTTGGTTTCATTTATTGGACATGGTCCATTGGGCCTTTGGGTTGTGTCTATTTTCCTTCAGGTATTTATGGCCTCTAATCCATGCGTTTTGTATTGTTTTTTATACCATTGATCTCTTAGGACACTGTAACTTGTTGGGCTTCTAGACCACTGAAATTTAAGGATATGTTCCTATAAGATTATGGGATTATAATGGGGTTACCCTTATCTAATTTCAAAAGGGGTTCCTATTTTATTTTTCTCTATTTTTAGTAAAGGGGGTTATCCCAACCTTTTTGGTATATTTCGTTTATATTTTTTTTAAAGTTTTCCTTTATAGTGGTAATATTAGAAATTTTTTTATTCTAACTATAAACATAAAATTTCATTTTTACCACTAAGTTTTAAAAATTCACTTTGTAAACTATTTTTCTCAGAAATTTTTTTCTCATGATCTTTTTAAATACTATATTTTTCAAAATTATATCTATCAATATCTTTAGAAAGATATGATATTTCATTAGTTAAAATAGTTATACTAGAATTTTCCTTTACAAGTTTTTCTTAGAAAATATTAATTATTTTTAATAAATTTTACCATTTTCATTTTTAAGAGGTTAAGAAAATCTGAACACTTCTTTAAGGCTAGGTATAGTATTTTTTTTCTCATTATTTGAAAAATATTATTCATCAGAAGATGTAGAATTATTTTCATCATTACTATCAGAGTAATTTTCATTCAACGTAAGATTAGTAAGAGATTCATTAGTAGTTACCCTATCCATGATATATTTGTTCACCTTGGGTATTTCTATAAAGAAACCAATATTATTCCATCTAGAGATTTCATTTTCTGAAAAATTATCAGAAGAAATATCACCCCCACAAGAACTCCATGTGTTTGAAGCTTTTAGAAGTTTCTTACTTTTGTAATTGTAATACTTCCTAGAATTTATGTCATAATTCCTTTAATTATTATGCTTTATTTTATGTTTAAAAAAATATGATCTGATATGGAAACATTTCTTACACTCATAACATATCACTTCAGAAGATTCATTTTTAAATAAAAAATCTCTCAACACAATGGTCAATGTCTCTTTCTTCATATCCTTAGAATCCATCAATCTGATGGATCCGACTCTTCTATATTCCTATCCATAGAAGCCATGGATTGTTACCACGATTAGACAAAACAAATATAAAAGAAATGTGTTCTATGGAATTTACAATCCTCACAAAAGTTCTATAGAACTCCAACTCTCTAAGAAATTACAAAGCAATAAGATCTAGATGTTTAATCAAAGAAAAACGATAGACATTTTGTGTTGAAAATGTATCTGCACCAAACTCTTTAAATAACCTATTATTTATAGTTAATTCATAAATGGTAATATTTATGAGTTGGTTACAACAACCAAAATTTTTGATATCGCATAATGATTTTATTCTTCATTTTGATTGCTAACCATGAACTGTACTTTGTTTGTTTGACATCAATTTGTTTTAGCACCACTAAAATTTTATTATAGATTTTTTATGATAGAAACAATTCAAAATTAAATAATTATAAAACATTGGATACTAAAATGGACTTCACCATTTTTTTTTCAATCTGATAATCTTCACAGAGTTTAATCCAATGTATCATTACTATTTTCAATCTGATGTTAATGACTTTTGTCAATATGATAGAAAAAGTGTTAGTATAACCACTGGTTATTTTAATAGTTGTTATGATTTATTGGGATTACCCTAACTCTGATGGATTATATTGAATAATAAAATTTTATATATTTTTTACATTAAAACATTTTCTTTGTTCCGTATAAAAATCTGTTTTCTTTAAAAACATACTAAAACACTTTGGATATGTAAAGTAATTAAAATATAGTTTTAAGAAATTGTTTTCAATTTCTAAAACTAAGGAAAGAAAAAGGAGAAAGTAATAAAATTTAACTCAACATATTTCAATTTTATAGGTTTGATCAAATCAATAATAAGATATTCTTTATTATCACATTTATTCTTTTCCTTAGTCATCTTCTTGTTATCTTTCATTATCTATATATTTTATTTATCAAGCTTGGTATTTTTCTCAATATATCCTTTTAATTAATCTTTTAACATATGTTTCATATTATTTGGTTACAAATCATATATATCACTACTTGTTGTATCAAACCATTTTTAACATGATTTATGATATCAAAGAATTTATCAGCAAATTCACTTTCAAAATCACTATTAAATGAGTGAGTAAATTCTTCAATTTTTCTTATCACACTTATTATCTTTCTTATAAAATATATATTCTTAATTATTTGATCTTTGTATTATTATTTTGATATTTTTAATAATTCATTATTTGAGGTTTCTCATCTTTTTTAGATTCAAAATATTATTTATTCTTCTTTGGAAAGTTTACTAGAAAGTTTTTATTACCATTAAATTTATATTATTTGAGTGAATTAATTAAATTAAACTCACTATTTACTTAACAGAACCTTTTATAAATAATAAAAATGATTATTTGATAGTATCCATAATCCTCATAGTTTCTAGATTCACATGAATACTCATCATTAATGTTTTATTTGTTTTTTAATTTTCTCATGTCCTCAAAATAAATTTTATCTACATCCTTATTCTTGAATATTGGGAGTTTCTTCATCTAATAAGCTATGATGATGTTATGAAATTAATCACATGGGAGGTATTATTTATCTTTAAGAGTTGATACCTTTGGATCAAACCTATTCAAAAAGGTTCTCATAAATTTATTGACAACAATATAATATTTATGTTTTTTAGAAAACCCTTGAATATTTATTACTATCTCATTGATCCATGTAAAATAATCATTATTGTTCTTATATTATATCATCTTGATTTTTTCAAATTTTCTGCTCAAAATTTTTAATTTTGAATCTTTGACTATTATATTTTCTTCATTGATACTTTCTATTTTGTCCCCATTTTACCTTTGCAATTGCAGTGAGGTGACAAAAACATAACATACATAGGTATCACATCATTTTAGATGAATATTAAATACATATCATAAAAATACACTATATGTAACCAATAATGTTTAGTGTCTTTGGAGACTATATACATAATCATCTTATTGCCGGAAATAAATTCAGAATATCCTGCACATATCTTATCACATAATACACTTCTTAGGTATACCCTACTTAAAACCATTATTCATCACCTAGGGAAAGGAAAAAAAATAATGGGTGAGACAGATACCCAGTAATAGAAAACATAAGAGATATCAATCAACGATTATAAGTGAGCATAAGATAATCCCAAGTGTAATGAAACATGATCAAAACTTATGGTAATCACACCCAATCAGTAAAATATAATTAATTATAAATCATGGAATAATTATTTTTCATAACAAAATACTTAATCCTTAAGTTTTCAAAATCATCAATAATCATTCATAATCTACGATAACATATCATAATCATAGTCAATAATTTTTTGGCATACACATAAGTACAAAAAATTATTTCCCTATTCAAATATCACTACCAAGACTATTATAGTGGGTTAACTTCACTCCCCATTCTATCATTTTCATAGTAATGGTTCACTCTCCATTCTAGTCTTTATCATCTCATGATATTTCCATATTAATCTATTGAATTTAGGGTTATTAAATTTTTGGCACACCCATCACATAATGAAAACAATAAATATGAGTTCTACAAGATCATAAAAAATTCATTATATCATCACATCATCACATCATAACCCATTAAAAGATAACCAGTTTTATACAAATTTCATCATTTCATCATATCATAAATCATTGAAAAGAAATGAGTTTCATAAATGTTTCATCATAAATTAACTGACAAGTGGTAAAGATATGGGTTTCATAGAATCATCGTTAAATCCCCATTGTAATAATCCATCATCAAATTTTTTTTTGATGGTTTCATAAGATAATATCCCAATAAATTCATAATAATACTTAAAATATTTTGACATAGATGAAAATATATTTTAAAGAATATTAGAACTTTTCTTTGAAAAAATGAGAAAAATATCATTTTATTTTGATTAAATTTTAACTGAAAATTCCTAGAATATTGAGAAAATTATTTTATTTAAAAATATACATGGAAGATTATAAATTAATTTTCAAATAAAATAACAATCACGATGGTTGGAAAATTCATTCATACCATATATGTTAAAAGTGAACATTATTTTTACACTTTTATAGGAAGTCAAAAATGAATTGTTCAAAAAACAATTTATCTAAAAATATTCCTTTTAAAAAATTATAAATAAATTAAAGGTAATGAAAATGATATTTTTAAAATATTTATTATATAGGTATAAAATTCTATAAAATAATTTTGAAGGGCATGGACATGGAAGAAAAACTTCAACAACCAAAGAGGAAATAAGGTATACTTTTCATTAAAAATGTTTTATCAATAATTTTATATACCAAAGTGATTAAAATGGTACTAATAAAAATATTTCTAGGAATAAATAGAATCTAAGACAATTATTGGGTTTAAAGTATTATATTCATATAATTTCACTCAATGGAAATTTAGTATAGTCAATCCCTAAAAGAAACAAGATTGTAACGTAAACCCTTAACTCAAGTGTCGTTTTGCTTCATACACATTCAAATATAATATATATAAAATTTATAATTATTATAAATAAATTATAAAACCATATTAATACATAAATTACAACGTATCATTCCTTTATAATTTCTAATTATCCATTTATTAATAATTTCTTTGTTAAAATGAACATTCAGGAGAAAACTGGTATGTTTTCTATACACATTTCAGTTCGATTGTTCTAGTAATTTCACATTGTTCATAATTTTATCATATTTAGAATATTAATTATGAAATAAGGATCATATTTATTCATTATTTAAACTTTATAAATATTCATTAAACTAGTTACGAAAAATGAATTACATCACTTCATGGATTTGATAGCCCATATGTATGCGTGAGTGATGCTTCCACTTTTCAATGGATAAAAATAAAGGAAAAAAATAATTTATAATTTCATAATTATGGTCAAATAATAAATATAAAATATATTCAATAAATATATCAACATTACCTACCATATAAATAAAAAATTAAAAAAATAATCACATTGTTTCATAGAGGTGGTAGTCGACACATACTCACGAACGACATAATCATTTTATAAAAGATGGAAAAATAAAGAGATAGATAAAATATTATAATCATATAAGTTTAATTAGGTCATAAATATCATATATAAACATTAAATACATTATAATAACCAACCTTGAATGATGGTGATGAAAAATGAATCATATCTCTATGTGAATGTGGGAGTTCACACTTACACATAAGAGAAAATTTTATTTACTATTTCATGGAAAGAAGGTAGAATATAGTTTCTAAATAATCATAATAAAAATAAATTATATTTAATATAATAAATTAATTATTTTATAATGTATACCATAAATTTAGAATAGGTATAAGAAAAAATAAAATTGAAATTACTTGGTTAAGAGTATTACCTCTTCATTGAGAAACCTCCTTTGGGTTACACATTAAGCCTTGAAAGGATGGTATTATAATAAAAAAAATACCTATAATAAGTGGGGATAGATATTTGTAAAGTTTTTTTTTGAAATTATGGGTCTATATAAGATCATATTTAATTGTGAGGAAGATGGGATATTTGTTGTCCTTTTATAAGAGAGAGGGAGGACACACTTAGAATTTTTCAAAATATTAAAATATATTAATGTATTACTCTAGAGAAATTGCTCCAAAATGAATCATTTTTAATGATGAGATGAAATAGGGTCTAAATATGACCATAAAATAGGATTTATATTAGTTTTAGCTCATTTTTACCCTTATCATTTTAGTTTTAATCTGTTTTAATCTTACCATGGTAACTGACTTTTTTTTACCAATGTTACTATTCATAATGACCATATACTAAGTTGAACTTATTAAAAATTATTAATTATGATGATTATAAATATGGTATAAATTTTATAAGATTGAATATATATAATTTTAATAAATTCATTTCAAAAAAAATTGTGTAAAACAAAAAAACTATTTAAAAAAAATGTATTTTTAAGGATAAAAAACGAGTTTAACTTCATTCCTTGACATGTAAAAACTATTAGATGAATTTTAAATATTTAATTGAGTATATTATCTAAAAATTTGTTAATAAATAATTTATAATTAGATATTAATTTAATTTATTAAAATAAGAACACATTTTTCACACACAATTAGATATTTTAGAGAAAAAAAATCTATTTTTTACCTTCAAATTATATTATTATAATTTATATCCAATTAAAAACTAATTAATTAATTTTATGCATATGTAAAAAATAATTTTTCATAATTTAATTACTACCATTCATATTATCCAATTAAATAGTTTGGTGATTAATTTCACATTAAATAATAATAATCCAATAATATATCATGGTTCATTTAAACTTGGTATTGCATGTCAAGAAAGATATTAAAGAAATTAAATTTACTTAAATAGAAATATTTCATAAAATATAGAGGTGTTACATTATTATCCCATTATTATATTTTTTCTCTTGAAAACAATTGAAGATATTTCCACCTTATCACTTCTTTCAGGAACAAATATAGCTTTCTAAAATTTATATTTTCACCACAAAACATTGATATAGTGATTGGTATTGTATTGAATCACTTTCTCTATTAAATAAAGAATAATCAAAAGTTTTTACTCATAAGAGAGATAATTCTCTAATGGTATGACCTTTGAGTTTATTACATGTGAAGTATCAGGTATATATATTCTCAAGAGACATACATGAGATACATTTTGAAATTGAGGGTGATTCAGTGGAAGAACCAAGAGATAAGAAATTGTCTAAATATGATAAATAATTTCATCGAGAACAATATATATTGGTATCATCATCCCCTTATTTAAAAATATCATAACCTTATTCCATTTTTTATATTCATTGGAATACCTTATCGCTGAATTAAAACACTCAATCTCACTAATGATTATGAGAATAAATTTTCTATCAACTATGAGATATTGTGATGTGCTAATGAATGTCTCTGAAATTCTCTTACATTTAATCAAATAGCTCAATTAACAAATTATTTCTTTCTTTAACTTCAACCCAACACATTAGAGTTCTACACTTTCTTCCATAGAGGGCTTAATAAGGATCCATCTGTATGATCGACTGAAATCTATTTTCGTACAAAGATTATATAAAAAGAAATGTGTAGTTCCAAAAAAACTTTATAACCTATAGAATAGGATCTTAGTATATTTTATAGGGTTTTAATGGACCTCTCATACTGACCATCCATCTAAGTATGATATACTATGATATAGTTCAACTCCGTATTTAAAGTTTTTTGAATACTTCTCTTAAACTCCAAGGTAAAACTACGATATCGATTAGATACAATAAAATGGGTTACATTATATATAATAACCCGGTTCTTAATTTAATGTATAGGTTTCTATTTTTTTCTGTTTTAAGCCAGTTTTTAAGAAAAAAGGTGAAATTGGGATATTCTAGAAAATTTGTAGGTTACATGTTGTGTACTCCATAGTACATGCCATGTGTATGTTAGGTGTGTACCGACTTTCTGTTGAGTTAGTACATGATGTGTGGTGACCATGTAAAATTAATCTACTACACGACATATAGTGTTCCTTAACACACATTGTATTTTACTTTCCGTGTACCAGTTGAGTCCTAGTCGTGTGTTGACCCATGTGACACGTCTAAACTGTGTGATGACCTAGAAACCCGAGTAAGTCGAAGTACAGACAAGATACTAAATGGTGTTTAGTCTTTAATACACACTGTTTACTTTTATTTTTATTCATTTATGGGATCACATCACATCTCATTTACGAAAAAATATTCTTCTTCCATGTTTTCAGAATGTGATGCTTCAAGTGGATGAGAACACTTCTTCTACTAGATTCTTCATCTGACGCCTATTCTTTAATCCATCAATGGTTGAGGGACTGCATCATGAAGTATAAACCCACACATCCTACTATGTTCTTGTTATTTTTACTCACACGATGCATTTTTCATCTAAGTATAATTGCTTGGATTTGATGGAAATGGAGGTATACGAAGATTGGCTTCAAATTAGAGCTTGATATCGGACATGCCTATGTCTACAAGTCTAAGGTTGGTGGTGAATACCCTGTTTTGTGTTTTCATGGTCATTTGTGGGTTGTTTCTTTTTAGCGCAACATCAGGTATTGAGAGAGACCCATGTTTCTTTATATTAAATTGACTGTATGCCTTATAGGATACCGTTGGGAATTCCATTACCTTTTTATGCCTAAGAGAGGCCGTGTTAGAGGTTGTTTATCACTTGGGGAATTTTGGACGGGGGTTCCAAAATGGTTATAATTGATTTGTTTCGATTAAACTATAGATTTTAAATGTTTTAAACATGATTAAGTTTATTAGAGGCTTTCAATACCTCAATGATGGTATGGGACAACACATGTCTAGTGCAATCAACTGTTTAAATTGTTTTTCCAATTTAAAGTGATTCTTTATTATTATATATATGTGATGCTTGATATTGAATATGATGTAACCTCTGCATTGTGTTGGGTGTGGACCAAATATTCTTGAGTGATGTTGATCATAGGTTGGGATTGGACCATATTATTAGGGTGGTCTGACCAAGGGATAGGTGTCATAGACATCGGATTGAGGCAGTGTGACTGTAAGGTAGGGCATGGCCTGAGTTACTTTGATGAAAAGGCCATAGAATTTTGAGTGACATGGTCATAGGGGAATGAGGTTCTAGAAAGGTTGTGGCTTGGTTTATAAATTTGGTGATTACTGCTCACCCATGATTTGGGTCGTGTGCACATAGATGACTCTATAATGATTTGGTTTTGACCAATCATGTGGGTAGAGGCCCTGTAGTTGTAGTTATGTGATAGTAGTTTGTGGGTGATTACTGTGGAAGCTACATGGAAGGTGATGAGCCTTCATATTGTTTGGGTGTTCTTATCGGATGTTGGTACTTGAGACACGAGGTGTTAGGAGGCACATGGTTCTAGGTTACTACTGCTTGGGCATGCATATGGGACATTGGTACTTGAGACATGAGGTGTTAGGAGGCACATGGTTTCAGGTTACTGTTTCTTGGACGTGCCATTGGGACATCGGTAATTGAGACACATAGTGTTAGGAGCCACATGGTTCTAGGTTAGGTGACTGAGATTCCAGTGTTGGCTGAAGGAGGTGACACTCCCTGGTGGCTGATGAGCACTAGTGGAGGTTGTGTTTACATTGTGCATCATACTATTTACTTTCCTTATAGATTCATGCCTTCTTAAACACCTATACTAGGTACGAACTATTGGGTGGTATCCTACTGAGATTTTTCTCACACCCTACATGGGCCCTTAGGGAGACACGTAGACTTTATGGATTTATATGCAGGAAATAGATCATTTTCAGGAGCTGGATCATATTAGGTATTACATGGAGATTTGGCATGGACCCTAAGGTCATGGCTAGCTATAGTTTACTCTTTATTTCTTTCTTGTATCGACATGCTTAATTTATTTCATAGTTACTATTGGTTAGCCATGGGTTTCATTTTTTATTGACATGTATGACCCACTGTGGATGCATGCTTTTTTATTTCAACAGTCGTTGCAAGTGTTATTCAGCATGCTGCCCTGTTTACTTTCCGCTACAATTGCTTACTATATTGCTTCCACTGGTTTATCTTCTATTGATTGTTCTTCTACTATGTGGGTCAGGTTCGAGTTTGTATAGTCTCTTATTTTATATTATACTCAAACCAGTACCATTAATCTTCGTCCTACCTAGAGGGTATAGCCTCCCCACTATACATATTACACCCTCGCTACTAGTTGGAATCCTTTGGCATTCAGGGAGGTGTGTCTAAGGTCAGTAACAACCAACCCATTTAGCTCTGTTCGGGTGACTTTTCAGGTCGGGATGTTACAAAGTGGTATCATAGGAGTTTTTCATTACAGGGATTTAGTAGCTGATTTTGAATGACTACTAATGAGGTTGATATTGAATTTTTATTTCTACTGGATTACTATTTGGGATATGGTTGATTGGAGATAGGTTGTTATTGGAACTAGGTTTCTAGCTTGTTCTTGGGTACCTGCATCCCCAGGTACAAGGGATGGTTCAAGTTACCTTGGGTGGGAATTTATTATTTTATTTTTCTCAGATTACTATTTATATAATTTCCACCGTGGTGGCTTACTTAGTGTGTGATATTATTGGTTGTGATATGTTATCCTTGACCCGATGTGGTAAGGGATAATTGGAACTTTTCATAGTATGTAAATTCAGGATTTTCTAAATTTTAATAGGAACCTTTTAGGGTATTTCAATTTCATAACTCCACGTATTCTTTGTAAAGTGATAATACCCTGTAAATAATATCAATTTCCATGATATAAATTATTTTGAAATGTTAAAGGTGAAATTATTGATAGAATTTCTTGTTTATTTCAATGTAATATGTTATGATTTAAATTATGTAAAATTTCATGTGGCATGAGATTTTGTCCTGGATTATACATGAGAAAGTAGGTACTATGACTGAGGTGATGTTGATCCCCAGGATTTAGTGTCCTAGACTTCAGTTTGTGGCAGTGTGGTTGTCTGGATTGGCCGACTCGATTGTTGTTTTGAGGAAATGATAGTTGTAGGGATGGGATTGGCTCAGTGTACTTTTGATACTTGGCTCTAATGAGGGCGGGTAAGGAGGCCATGAGGCTAGGATGCTATGGGGAATAGTTGCGGTGGGGGAGAGTAAGGGTAGTTATTATGCGCTGCCTCTTTACTGATTTCCTTATCTGCGTTACACACACACACACATATTGTTATATATGTGGGATATCTAAAAATTTATGGAATTTAGTGGGTTACTTCTAGAAGGATCGATGGAACATCAAGCGGGTGATGGTACAGTGCCGGAAGAGAATGATCATGTTCAAACACCTAAGGATTAGGCAGAGCATGAGCCATAGGTACAAGATCAGGGAAATTATTAGGTTCAGGGTCTAGTGTAGGCAGAGCAGTAGCTGAGTTTGGAAGCATTCAATCCATGGTTTGACGACCAGCTCCGATCTAGTTTGGTATGTATCTTGTAGGGGATTAATAGAGGTGAAGAAGGTTCAGATCCCTCCATGGAATATCTGATGTGGGAGTTCCAGTCACAACACCTGCTACTTTTTCAGGGTGAGGGTGGTCTATAGGCGACTGAAAACCAGATAGAGAGCATGCATATGATCTTCTAACATCTCGAGTTTCCTCCCAAGAGGAGGGTCAAGTTAGAAATGTACATTCCGAGAGGACTGAGGAAGCATTGATGGTATGTGAAAATTCAAGCTCGTAGATATGAAGGAATGGCCTTGAAGGACTTCAAGGATAGGTTTTTCAAGAAAATTTTCCTTAATACGCTAAGGGTAGAGAGAGATCAAGAGTTCCTGAACCTCTAGTTGGGTGACATGTCTGTCATGGACTATGAAACTGCCTTTACTGAGCTATCTCTATTTGCACCATGTATGGTAACCGATGACACCATGAGGGTGAGGCACATCAAAGATGGATTATGACACACCATTAAGGTGTAGGTAAACATATTCAGGTTGGACTTGTTCTCAGAGGAAGTGAATCAGATGATCATAGTCGAGGAAATATTAATAGATAGGTCTCATTTGAGCTTGTTGGAGGCTTCAGGTGATGGTTTAGATTTATGGAAGCAAGGTCAGGATGAGTTCCAGTAGGGAAGTTAGACCAATGACTTAGCTAGACCACCTTGTAGAAGTTCATCAGTGGTTTGCTTTCAGCGTGGGTAGTCAGGACATGTTTGAACTTAGTGCGATAGGCCTCCAAAGGAGTTCCAGGAATGTGGACAGGTCGGACATCTAGAGAGGTTCTGTAGGTAGACTTTTTAGACAGCTGGAAGGCAAGGACTAGGATAGGTGGTGGCGTCTAGGATCGAATCAGGATTGGTACCATGTGAAGGTAGTCGAGGCTCAGCTACACGCGGAGGACGTGGTTGAGATAGCAGGACCCAACTAAGGGGTTAGTGGTCGGTGACTAGAGTAGCACTGTAGGGAGGACATGCATCAGGTAGTCGTACTTCAGTCTAGGTACATAGGTTGAGCATTCCTGTGAGCCAACTATGGTTAGAGGTTTGGCTCAGGCATGTCCATGATTCTTATTGTTTTTTTGGGCATGGAATGTTGAGGCATGTCCGTTTTGAGTGCACGAGGTGTACATGATATATGTGGACTAACTAGATTCTATTTAGTGGGATTGACACC
Organism: Viscum album; assembly: GCA_963277665.1. Taxonomy (NCBI): domain Eukaryota; kingdom Viridiplantae; phylum Streptophyta; class Magnoliopsida; order Santalales; family Viscaceae; genus Viscum; species Viscum album. Next base: position 1,116,029,294 of record OY728141.1, read on the forward strand.
ATTTTGGGTGCATGATATATTTATATATGTATATATATGAGATGCGTGGAATTAGGAACATCGAGGATGCAAAATACTTAAGGTGTTGTGGGCATCAGGGCATCGAGGATACGAGTTACTTGATGTATAAGGCACCAAGTTTTGTTTTGAGTATCTATGGGATGCAATACCTCATGAAGGTGGACACCGATGCAGTGTGGGATATGTTTGGGTGTCGGGAACAACACGAGTAAACCCGATAGGGTACATGGGTGATGAAGTATTACAATAGGACCATGAGTCTAGAATTAGGCCATTAGACCTTTTTTTTATTTGATTTTTAGGCCATAATTTTCTGGAGTTTTCTTCCCCACACTTTGAAGGGAAATTCAGGGAAGAATTTCTTTAATGGGGGATGTTTTTAAGAACTTGGTTCTTAATTTTAGGAACAAGTTTATTTTTCTTTCTGTTTCGAGCTAGTTTTTGAGAAAATTGGGGAAACTAGGAAGTTTTAGAAAATTTCGAGGTTACACGCCATGTAATCCATAGTACACACCATGTGTATGTTAGGCATGTACTAACTCTGTGTTAAATTAGTAAATTCCATGTGGTGACAATGTAAAAATAATCTACTACACAACGTGTAGTGTTCCTTAACATGCTGTGTATTTTACTTTCCACGTACTGGCTGAGTCTTAGCCGTGTGTTGACCTGTGTGACGCGTTTATGCCATGTGATGACATGGAAACCCATGTAAGTCATAGTATAGAAAAGCTAATACACGAAGTGAATTACTTAATACACACTATTAAATTTTTATTTTTATTCATTTATATGGGAGAGCATCGCATCTCATTTACAAAAACATCTTCTTCTTCCCTGTTTATAGACTACGATGCTCCGAGAGGCTGAGAACAATTCATCTCCAAGATTATTCATCCGATGTCCATTCTTTAATATGTCGGTAGATGAAGGACCACATCAGGAAGGATAAACCCACAAATCCTATTCTATTATTGTTCCTTTTCCTCACATGCCACATTTTCCATTCTAGTAGAATTACCATGATTTGATGGAAATGTAGATCTTTGAAGATCAATATTGAATTGGAGCTCAATATCAGACGTGCCTATGTCTACATGTCTAAGGTAAGTGGTGAATACCGTATTTTGTGTTTTCATGGTCATTTGGGTGTTGCGGATTTTTAGAATAATGTTGGGTATTGAGCAAGGACCATGTTTCTTTATATTGAATTGACCGTATGACTTATGGGATGTCGTTGGGAATTCCCTTACATTTTTATTCTTGAGCGAGACCGGGTTAGAGGCCATTGCTCACTGGGGCATTTTGGTCGGGGTGAAAAAAGGGATATTATTGATTTTTTACTAAACAGAAGAGTTTAAATAGTTTAAGAGTGATTAAGTTTATTATAGGCTTTCAAGACCTCAGTATAGGTATGGGACAACACTTTGTTAGTGAAATTAAAATGTTTAAATTTTTTTCCTATTTAAAGTGATTCTTTTTGATTATATATTTGTGATGCTTTATATTTCATATGAAGGAACTTTTTGGTTGTGTTGGACATGGACGAAATATTCTTGAGTGATTTTGATCATAGGTTAGGCTTGTCTTGGATTATTTGGGTTTTTAGACTATGGGATTGGCGTCATTGATGTCATATTGAGGTAGTGTGACTATCCAGTTGGGCATGGTCTGGGTTACTTTGATGGAAAGGCCATCAGATTCTGAGCAACTTGGTTGTAGGGGCATAAGGTGCTAGAGAGGATGTGGCTTGGGTTCTAAATTTGGTGATTATAGATCACCCATGATTTGGGTCGTGTGCACATAGATGACTCCGTAATGAGGTGGTTTTGATCGCTCATGGGGGTAGAGGCACCATAGTTGTGGTTATGTGATTTTAGTTTGAGGGTGCTTTCCATGGAAGACACATGGAAGGTGAGGAGCCTTCAGATTGTTTTGGTGTGCCTATGGGACGTCTATACTTGATACCCGAGGCGTCAAGAGGCACATGGTTCCAGGTTACTACAGGTTTGGCGTGCCTATGAGATGTAGGTACTTGACAGATGAGGTGTTCGGAGGCACATGGTGCCAAGTTACTATTTCTGGGGCATGAATTCGATACGTTAGTACTTGAGACACGTAGTGTTAGGAGGAATATGGTTCCAGGTTACGTGACTGAGATTCTGGTGTTGGCCGAAGAAGGTTACACTCTCTGGTATCTTCTAAGCACCAGTGAAGGTTGTGTTTAAATTATGCATCGTATTGTTTACTCCTCTTATAGATGCATTCCTTCTTAAACACCTATTCTAGGTACACACCATTGGGTGGTATCCTACTGAGATTCATCTCAAACCCTACATGGTACCTTCAGGACGTGTGTAGACTTTATGGATTGACATGAAGGAAGGAGAATTTTTTTTTGGAGATGGATCATATTAGTAGTTTCATGGAGATTTGGCATGGATATTGAGGTCATTCCTAGCTGAAGTTTACTTTTTTTTTCTTTCCTGTATCAACATGATTACTTTATTTTGTAGCTATTATTGGTTATCCATGGGTACCATTGTCTATTGACAGGTATAACCATCTTTGGATGCATGATTTTTTGTTTTAGTAGTTGTTTCAAGTGTTATTCAGCATGATGCCCTATTTACTTTTGGATACACTTATTTCCTATATTGCTTCTGCTGGTTTATCTTCTATTGATTGCGCTACTGCTATGTGGGTCTTGTTTGTGTCTACATAGTCTCTTATTTTATATTATACTCAGACCATTAATTTTAATTTTCTTCTTTTAAAGAAGGAATATCCTCCCCACTATACCTATTACACCCTTATTTCTAGTTAGTAGACTTTGGGATTCGGGGAGGTGTACCTAAGGTTAGTAACACCCAACCCGTTTAGCACTGTTCATGTTGTTGTTCGGGTCAGGACGTTAAACCATAAAACCCTAAAAATTACTTAATATATATCTAATAAATCTGATCAAGAGATATATCTTATCTAATGGAAATGAAGTGTACTAATTTTATAATAATTTTGGCCATAACCCAAATAGTATTATGCTCTTTAGATGTTTTGGGGTGTCCAATAATGGAGTCCATGATAATGTTCTCCCATTTTAATTCTGTTATGGGTAATGTTTGTATCATCTAATTAAATTCATCTCTCTCATCCTTAAATTGATAAAAAACTAGGCATTTAGATACATACTCTATAATATCCATTTTCATGTTATCCCACTAGAAAAAATGTTTCAGATCTCTATACATATTCATATATCTAGGATGTATAGAAAATAATGAACTATAATTTTTATCTAATAGATCATTCTTCAAGTATGTTATTGGTGGAACACATACTATGTTCTTGAACCTTATCACTCCATCGCAATCATTGTTGAACTCATGAACATTTCTAAATTTCTTCTACAATTCTACGTCTTTATTATGAAATTCTACATGTTTCTTCTACCCCTATTTAATACCAAAATGGATGAATAGTTGAACATTCATCTAAGAAAGAGAGTATTTATCACATTTCATTAGGATTTCAAGTTACATATTCTATAAATACATAGGTATTGGGTCATGTTCAATCATAATCATGACCAAACTTGCACGATCCTTCTAACTCAAAGCATCAACCACCTTGTTCGCCTTCCCATGGAGGAAGTTTACTATGAATTCATGATATTTAACAAGTTCCAACCATCTATTTTGGCTTATATTTAACCAAATATGTGTGAATACATACTTCAATATTTTTTTAATGTATATATCATATATTTAACCATAAATATAATTCCTCTATATTTTCATTTCAAAAAATTACTGCTAAAAAATAAAAATCAGGAGTCTAGTAATTTTGGTCCTGCATTTTCAATTGATGAGAGGAATAAGATATCACCATATCATTATACATGAGGAAACATCCCAACACCTTCATCAATGCATTAATAAAGATCACAAACCCTTGTCCATTACAGGGTATTATAAGAACTAATACACTAAAAAACTTTCTCTTTATCTCTATAAAATTTTCATCACATTTATCTATCGAAAGGAACTTAGCTCCATTTGAGTAAAATTAGTTATTGGAATAGATAACCACGATAAATACCTCAAAAAGTTCTAGTAGTATCCAACCAAGCTAATAAAACTATGGATATTAGTTACCATGTTTGTTTGGGTCCATTTATCAATAACTCATGTCTTTAAAGGACCCATTGATACAAAATCACTTGATATTATATAAACCATGAATGAAAATATTTGTAACCAGAAGTCACAATTACTAAATTTGGCATACAAATTGTCTTTTCTCAAGGTATTCAACAAAATATTAAAATTATCCCCATATATTTTCTTTCCCGTAGAATACATAGGAATATAATCTAAAAATTATATAAAAAAATAATTGAGGTAATATCTAAAGAATATATTCACCAAATCCATGAAGACAATAGGATAATTAGTAAATCCAAATGGAATTAATATAAATTAATAATGACCATATCATTTAAAAATATCAATCATGGGTATTTTTTTTCTTGACCCATATTTGATGATATCTAGATCAAAGATCAGTCTTGGAAAAACATCAATCTCTTTGCAATTGATCAAACATATCATCGATACGGGGTATATGACACTTTTTATTAATAGTGGTATTATTATGTTCACAATAATAAATAAAAATATTAATTGGAGAATATTTATTCTTAATAAAAAATAATAGGTGAACCCCATGTAGAAGAACTATGCTGAATGACTCCGTTATTTATATTCTCATAGAGTTGCATCTTTAATTCTTATAACTCAATTAGGGAAATTCTATGAGAAGTATTTTAAATATGTGGAACATTATGTATGAGTTATATTGAAAAATAAACATCAAAATTTAGGGGAAGACTAGGAAATTACTTATAAAATACATCAACATATTCCTGAACAATATGAAAATTTTCAATTTTATGTTTCTCCCCAACCGTTTGAGATAAATATCCCTCATGAATTGGTAGTAAGACCTATAAAATATAAGTAACTTACAATGGAAGTCCATATTCATCCTCACAAAAAAAAATTATCATAATTTGATTCAGAGTATCAAACCTGACTTCCCATCTTTAAAAATCGATATAGACACTATATACAGAGAGACAATCCATTCTAGAAATCAAATAAAATTAAAATATATGGATAATATTAGGATTTTCATGAATCACATTCCTATAAAATTATATCATAGAGGAGCTATAGACTTGAGTTGTGACCTTCATAACATTATAAGTTTTCATTAATAACTTAACGTATAGTCATTGAGGATATGATGGAATATCCCTAGAGACTTTTCATGATATAAAGTAATTCATAAGACTAAACTCAAATATAATACATCAATATTTGATCATTCCTATCACCACCTTAACATCAAATTTTATGTTTATTTCACTATTAAAAACAAAATGGTTAGTTAATATTTAACCATTAATAATCATAGTAAACAATCATATTATCATTAAAATCATTATTATGATTTCCTAAATTATGATACCTTCTATCAGACAATGACACCTTAGGTTTAACCTATGCCATCCACGGTTATCATCTATTAAAATAATTTATAATGGTTCATAAATAAAATATGAATTAACCTAAGAATATACCATAGGAGTGTATAACTAGGTGTGTAGTCTTAGGCTCACCCATAATGCACCAATAAAAATTAATTTAATACCCAATATGCACCTTTCAAAGTTGTTAACCATTGGTGAATCTGTGAAATAACCACATACACTTTCCAGTATCTTTTCATAGTTGTACATTCTAGGAAAAATATAAAATATATACTTTAATAAATCTTGAAGATTTTATACTATACATAGAATTTTCCACATGATTTTTAACAAATTTATTTAATCCTAATCTCAAAAATAATCGAACCCAACTCTGATACAACATGAGGTGACAAAATCATAACATACACAAAAATTAAATCATTTCATAAAAAATTCAATACATCTCATTTCAATACATTCCCTAGAACTTTATAGGTTTACTTTCATTGGAGACTAAATACATACTCACCTTATTTCATGAATTATATTTAATATCTCCCATAAAGATCTTCACACATAATACACTTCTCAGAAATACTCTACTTGAAAAGATTCTTCATAACTTGGGGAAATAAAATATAAAAAAGTTTGAGCTTAGATGATAAATATGGTTAAACATAAGAGATATCAATAAATAATATTAAGTGATCATAAGATAAGAATAAGGGTATAAAAAAGATAAAAAATGTTAATTATACCCAATCAGTCAAAGATCATTAATCAAAAATAATTTCATAAGGATTTGTTTTAACAAAATTCATAATTTATAAATATATAGAGTCATAAATAATCATTGATGGGCCATGAGAACATATCATAAGCATAAAACATAAAATTTTGGTATACACATAAGTGTAAAAAATTATTTAATTAGTCAAGGATCTCTGACAATAATATTACAGTGTAATGAATTCACTCCCAATTCCATCATTTCCTTAGTTAAAGTTCACTACCAAGATTATCATAGTGGATAGAGTTCCATACTTAACTATGTTCATTCCCCATTTGAGTCTTATCCATCTATACCTAATTCATTTGAGGAATTATAATTCTAGGACCAGACATAACATAATAAAAACCATAAATATGTGTTCAAAAATATCATAAAAAATTAATCATATCATTATATCAATACCCATGTAAAGGAAACAAGTTTCATAAATATTTCATCATTTTATCAGAGAATAACATGAATAAAAGAAAAGGGATTAATAATGGTTTCATCATAACTTAATTAACCCACGAGAAAGAAAAAATTTTCATAGAATCATACTAAAATCATCATCATCATAATATATTCAGAGAAATAAAGTGGATGGTATTACAATTTATATACCTAGTGAATCTTAAAAATCCATAAAGGATATTGACATAGATGAAAAATTCCTTTAAAAGAATATTATAACCTTTATTTGAATACATTAGAAGAAGATTATTTTCTTTTTATAATATTTTAACTAAAAAATCCTATAATTTTATGAAATTGATTTTCTTTGAAAATAAACAAGGAAAATTTTAGAGGAATATTCAAAAAAATAAATAACCATGTCGGTAGGAAAATCCATTCATACAATATATATTAAAAGAGAACATTATTTTCAAACTTTTAAAAAAAGTAGAAAATGAAAAATTGAGAAAAAATTTATTTAAAAAGATTAAATTTATACATGTGTAAGAAAAGTAAAATTTATTGAAAAAGAAAATTTTAAAGAATTTAATATAGAGGTAAACAATTGTATAGAATAATTTTTAGGAGCATGGATATGAAAAAAAAGTTTAAAGACTAAAGAAGAGATAAATTCATTTTTTTAAAACATTTATTGATAATTTTATGTACCGAAGAGATGAAAATGAAACTAATACATAAAAATTATAGGAATAACTATAATTGAATAAAATATATGAGGTTTAAAGTATAAAATCCTTAGAATTTCCCTTATTGGAATTTTAGCATAGACTATCAGGAAAAATAATGATATTGTAACACAAACCCTTACCTATAGATTCTTCATGATTATTACTCATTAATGTATCCTATATGAAAAATATTTATTTATTATAAATACATCTTATATAACACCCTGAGTGTTTATGAATTATTTTTTTTCAAATAAATTAAATTTCTTCAATGGCTTTCATTGCACACTACATAAAGTTATGATTTATTTATATGAAACACCAAGTTAATATTTAATTCATGAAAAACTTATATTAGCTTGAGGTACACAAAACAATATTTTGGATTTTGGTACACACAATTCCAAGTTCCATTGATAACTTTTGTTACATGCAAGACTGATTTTTACCAAATTGCAATATACTATTAATATTATTATTAAAATATTATTATAGTTATCACCAAGCCATTGGAATTGAGGGTATGAAAAAGATTAAATAAATTATAAAAATTGGTTTTATGAATTTTTATAAATTGAATTATTTGGTAATAAATTAGTTATAAATAAAGCTAAGAACTATTTTAAAATATAGAAATTTGTTTTTCTGAAAAACTTTTTTTTCTATGCACAAACTCGTTTTATCTCTACAAACAAAAAAAAATAATTTTGATGAATTATTTTAATAAAATTTATATATTATATATACAATAAATTATTTAACATTCATATTATGTGCTTTATAGATAATATATAATAATAAATCTATTTTTATGCCTTAAAAGATATATTTTTTTTATAAAAAGGCAGTTATAACATCTTTTAATGGAACAATTATTTTAAAACAAATTTTTGAAACATTTATGAATTATATTTTACAAAATAAAATTAATTTTTAAAATTTTAATTTCCAAATTATATTAGGTTGATTTCTTTGGTAATTTTCTCATAAGTATTCATTTTTTTGATGAATAGTAAAAAATACAGAATTTTAATTGAAAAATTCCATTTCATCTAAATTATTTATATATTAAAATTATATTTTATATTTGGTTTAAAGTATAATTATATAAATTATACATCAATTAATATAATATAGGTCATTTAAATCAATTTAATATCGAAATTTAATATCGAAATTTAATATAAAAACTTTGTATATATTTATTCTTTTTCACTTTAAAAACTCGTCGTCTCGTCCTATCCATGAGATTAAAATTTAAATTAATTTATACCAATTTTTTAAATTGAATTTGTAAAAATGGATTCCATATTTTTAATAAGAATAATTTATAATATCTAAAAATTCCAACTTAATATTTTACCAAAATTATTAGTGAAAACAATTACAATTAATCACGACGATTAAGAGAAAAACAAGTTTACTAAGGGAGTAAACTTAAAACTTAATGAAAAAATGACCTTTAAACTTGTACAAAACCAATTTTATATCCATATTTATAAATTATAACCTATTTAATTTAAAATTTCTCATTATTTATGGCACATTATGTAAGGGATACCTCCCTATAGTGTTTACTTCTTGGTATTTACAATAATTCCACTCCACCTCCACTATAAAAGGGCATTCACCCCCTCACTTATTCACAACTCTAAAGACATTTAGATCATACTAAACCTGAAAAATAAAATCTAAAATTCCTTATACTAAACATATAATCCTTAATTTGGGAATAAATCCAACCAAGGAAGTCCTTTGGTGAAAACCAATAGGAGATTCCCAAAGAAGAGATAACGTTCATCAAAAAAACATTTTTATTTTATTTCTTCCTCAAAACAATTAAATTATTTTTAAATAATTATTATATAATAAAATTACGATATTAAATATACTTATATTTTTTATTTTATGTTTATACCTAAAACTTCCCACACTTCAATCAAATGAGATACAAAATCATCGTTCGTGTGTGTGATGGATTACTACCTTGCGAATTGATGTCATTTTTTCTTCCATTACGTTCATTAAAGGTTGGTAATAATGATGGATTTATAGTTTATATGTAATATATTTTATTTATATGATTTTATTTGTTTTATTTAATTATTATATAACACATACCTTTATGCTTTTCATTTTTTGAGAATATGATAATTTCATTCGTGTTTACGGCAGACTACCGCCCCACGATGCGTTGTAATTCATTCACGCTTTACATGGAATGTAATAAATATTAGTTTAATAAAAATATGTGATATATATTAAATAATAATTCTACTATAATTAATATACACACATATATATATATATGATTTACTTTTCTTTCTTTCATTAAGATAAAAAATTGAAACAACGTTCATGCGTACATACGACCTACCGTCTCCATGAACGGTGTATTTCATTTCATATTTTAATATTTTATAGATTATTATAAATAAATATATAATGAATATATATGATATCTATATCTTGGTTTAAATTCTATAAATTATTAAATCATGATCAAAGTAAGAGGACTAAAAATAACAAGTCAAAACATACATGAAAAACAAATCTCTTATTACCTGAAACTGAACCTTAACATGGAATTGTTAATAAAAGGGTAATATAATGTCACAATAAAATCTTATATAGTAGAATATATATGAATATGGTTATTTAATATATTTATAATAAACTTAAATTTATTATATAGGTGGTTTTAACAAGAACAGTGAGAGTTAAGACTAAAGGTAAGGGGATCTCTAGTCCCACTTTTATTTCCATGATACTTATTACATATTCACGACTAATTTATTTAGTGTCATGTATATAATTCCATATGAAATGTTATATCATTAATTTCATTTATTTAATGATATTTAAAGATTCAATCGATGTTATTATTTCATGGATCTTACGATTCAAGTAGTAATGGATTTACATCTAACTTTTTACTTTTGTGAGACACATGATATATCCACCACCTATTTATTCCATATGGTGTATATAATAACCATGAATGTACTTTATGAATATTATAACTAAATTTTTGGTATTTTAAAATCCATTTTAGGATCTATATTTCATTGGGTTACTGTTTTGAAATTACCATTACGATAAGATAATTTTGTCTCAATTATCCTTCCTTGAGACACAAGTTATGTTATGAACCTATATTATTTTATGAGGTTTATATACTACCCATTTTATGATATTTTATATCATGAATATACTTATTTTTATGATATTTTATATTTTGTGAAATTTTATTATTTCATGAGGATTCGGATTCAAGTTACCAAATTAGTAAGAGTTTATTTCTAAAATCTCATCATTTTTTAGAATTGTTTATGATTATACTTCCATTAATGGAATATTATGATACATATCTCAATAATTATCCAGAATTTATTGTCCTATATTTAATCATGTTATTTAAAATTAATGGTACCATTTTCCACTCATTGGTACTTATGATAATTAAGAGAATTCTTTTAAGAAAATATTACATTATTTCTCTGTTTGGTTAGAAATATGTTTTCTTTGAAAATAATTTATTCTAAAAATGGTTTAAAAAATGTTTTTTAATATCATTTTAAAGGAAAATTATTTTTAAATTCCACTACTAGAAAATCCACCTATACCCACAGTTTTCCAAAAACTATGGGTATAAGTATTGGATGGGAATGAATACCCATAGTTTTGGAAAACTATAGGTATAGGTTGAATATTTCCACCTATACCCATTATTTTTTAAAAAACATGGATATAGGTCACCCTTATAACCACTTTTCTTTTCAAAATTGTGTGTATAGTGTTTTTTTCAAGATATTTAGCCATTGTTTTTTGTAGAACCATGGGTATAGGGTTTTTTTAAAAACCAATACCCATATTCTCCAACATCCATATGTATATGTAATAGCTATACCCATGGTTTTCCAAAACCATGGGTATAAATTTCCCATGTTAAGGTGGGGGAAAAATATCTACGAGATAAAAAATAAAATTTCTGGGAACACCTAATGCCACTGTTTTCACCTATATCCACAATTTAGATAAATATATAGAATTAAATATATATTTATATACCTATAATACAAATTGGTGTAGTGGTTAGGCACATGAATTCTATATAGGTGGTCCAGGGATTGAGACCTGTGGCAGGAATTTTTGTTAATCCTATAGCAATGGTTTCAAAATGATGGGTATAAGGTTAATGACACAATGTCATACACCTATTCCCATGGTTTTGAAACCATGGGTATATAATTTTCAATCCTTGGGTATATCTTAGAGCTATACCGATGGCTTAACATGCCAACATTTTGATAACTATGTATATATCCTATACCCACAGTTTTAGGGGTTACACCCACAGTTTTAAAATGTAGGTATATGCGGATATTTCGGTAGTGTTTTTTATGTTTTAGAAAACTATTTTAAATGGTTTTGAAATATTACTTTTAAAAAATTTAAATTCATTTTCAAAGAAAATGGTTTTCAAAATATTTTTATTTTTCAGAAATAAATTTCAAATTAAAAAGTATATTTTCCTAAAGAAATGATTTAAAAGATCCTTTCAAAAATTTTCTCCATATAAGAAAAAATCTTTTGATATGGTTTATTATTAAATGGTTATATGATCCAATTATTCCATTATTATTCTTTCTTTGAATGTTTTATGTTTATGATGACAAGTTGTTTATGGAACCCATTTCTTTTCAATGGGTTAATCATGATTATAAGAGACTGAAATGAAACCCATTTTTTCTATGGTTTAATCAAGTTATAAAGGGTAAAATGATTATTTATAATTATATTAAATATCTTTATACTTTATTCATGTTGTGGTAATTAGAAATATCCTATACAATGTGGCGGCCCATATAGTACATGGTAAGGCCATTACAGTTTAACATGGGGTGCCCCGGACAAAATTGAGTAAGTCAGTTACAACATAAATTTTGGTGTCCTAGATAGTAATGGGTAATATGATTACAACTTAACTTCGGTTAGAATAGATAACATCAAGTAATAGTGTTAAAACTTAACTTGGGGTGTCCCAGATAGCATTTAGTAAACTTGTTTTATCTTAACTTAGGGTGGAATAGATAGTGTCGGGTAAGACCGATATAACTTACATAATGGGAGAGTATAGATAGAACTCCAATTTATTGCATAAATATTTATATCTAATTATATATACATGACTAGAATTTGGAGTGATCTAGGTTCAGTTATATAGAGCTAGAATTGAAAGGGAACTCAGTTCAGTAATACTTGGAAGAAATAGGGTGTGTACCCTATTTAGTAAATGAAATACTCATCTATGATGGCCTTGTAAGTAAGCCTTGAATACTATGGAAATTATTTTCTATGATTATATGTATGCCAAAAATTCTATGTCTTATTCTCTCATGACTCATGTTTATTGATTCCCTTATTATTCATGTCTTATAAACCACCAATCCTTATTCCATGACTCTTGATTTTGATATTTGATATATAAGTTATGGGTTTCAAATGTTATTTTCATGTTATCATACCCTTATTTTTGTGTTATTCTTCTATATCTCCATTATTTACCCTTATTTATCATATAATATCTTCCTTTCCTATGATTACTTTCCCTAAGTTAAGAATAAAAGTTTTAAGTAGGAGTAATAAATGGGAAGATCTTTATAGGAAAAAATGAAGATCATTAACTCGACTAGAATATTTTATTCTAACTTTCCAAAGGAACTAAATTTAAGGTACCGGGATGACATAGTGGAAACCGATGGGATGAGAATTTAAAATTTTCTGCATCACAGGAGTGACATAACCCTGTCAACTCCGGTGATCTTGTCCCAGCTTGGTCTGAGGATCACGTAAGGTTTAAAAAAAGCACAAATAAATTGAACATGTACCTAGTTCAGTTTTGTCGTTTGTAAGTCCATCGTAGGTCGCTGGTGATCGTGGCTCGAAGACTCTGACTTCTAATAACTCTAGATCTTCCTCACACACCTCTAGAATCTTCTTGTGCGCCGTTCATTGAGATTTGGGTGCTATCGCGGATCTTCAACAGTCACTTCAGCGCAGCGACGATCACCACAAGGAAAGATCCTTCAATCTGAGATAGATGAACTTCAAGATCTTCCTTCTCTTGAGATACTCTCTCTCTATATTCTAGGATGAGAGAGAAGCTCTTAAATCCAACACATGAATAGTTCCATGGGAGAGCCTCTCTCTAACTTATATAGGGAATCTTTAAAACACGCGGTATGGATTCCCAACCCCCGTGTAATAACTGTCTGCTATTTAAGTGTTATAAATAATTATTTATGACAAATAAAATTATTCCATAAATAATATTTATAATTTATCACCTACTCATAATATATATATAAATACATTAGGTGATAAATTTGAGTTTTTAACTTGACTCAAACCTCATTTTAATATTAATCATACCTAGGATATTAAAATTTATTTGAATAATATTAATACTTGTATTTAATATATAACTTGTAAATACATGTTATAAATAAATTCAATGAATTATTCTAAACATGAATAATTAATGAATTTATTTATTCTCTGGTGATCCGTATAATTTGGATAGTACTCGAACCCTTTGATGAGGCCCACCAAGATCTACATTCCTATTCCCAGAATAGAGAAGATTCTCAAAGGACTATTGTGTGTCACCCTCTAGGACCTTACCTCAATAGCAGTGAATAATATCCACCAACCAAGAGCGGGGTCTTGCAACCCATCAAATACCCTATGGAGATATGGAAAATTCAATGCAACGACTGCCTTCTTATGAACACGGTCTATGTAATATAATCTCTTCATCATTGATATCTCAATAAAGTAGAATGCACACTAGTGTCATCATTATTTATCTTGCTTTATTTTATTTGTTGATTTGTTTGGATGGTCTTACCTTACACTACCATGGCCATGTATTAAATGAAGGTGAAACCATCCTAATCAACCAGGCCCAAGATATCTCTTCCTAAACTTGTAAGTGAAAAATCCTTTCTCGATAATTCAATCAATGCCATGCCATTAATGACGTACCCAATAAAAACTTCCTCACCATGAATTTGTCGCCATGGTTTTCTCCTTGCATCAAATGTCCATAATTAAATGAAATTCATTGATAATGATATCAAGTCTAAAGACCATTACACATGTATATAGATAGGAACAACTAATGACACCTGAAACATGTGGTGTTCCTATTATGCATGTTTATCCTCATGATATCAACTACTCGAGATCATCAAGTGCGAACTTCATGAGAAGAAGTCTCAATTCTTATGATCCCCCAACACCTAATGGTCACACATCATCTGTTCCCTTTCAGAATGATGTAACTGGACCATAGGATGTTAATTTAAGATTCTATCATGGAATCTTAGGGTTATCATTATAGCATGGGATCTACTATAACCCTTTGATGCGACAAGTAATCTGAGGACATTTCCATAAAAAAAGTGGATACAGAAGTATATTCACTATTTTGGAAATATAAACACATATTTATTATAACAAACTACATAAATGTAGTGGTATTCAAAGTACAATACAATTTGGGTATAGGGTACCCATTTTCAACACTTCCACTTGCACTATAGCTAACTGCTAACAGGTTTCAATCTGCTAGCTGTCACTTGTGAATCGTGCTTCTACTGAGAAATGGCTTTAGTTAGGGGGTCTTCCACACTGTCCTCTATTGATACTCTTCTAACTGTAACTTCACCTATTTGAGTAAAATCCATCAAGAGATGAAACTTCCAAAGAATATGCTTTGTCCTCTGGTGAGACTTGGGCTCTTTGGAAAGCACCACTGCAGTAATATTATCACAATATACCAGAATAGGGTATGCACTGCTAGGTACAACACCAATGTCTGAGATAAAACTCTGTATCTAGATTGCTTCCTTTACTGCATCAGAAGCTGCAATATATTCGGACTCTACTGTAGAATCAACAACCACTGCTTGCTTCAAGCTTCTCTAGCTCACTACACCACCATTTAGGAAAAAGATATAGCCTGACCATGATTTCATATCATCATGATCTGGATGGAAACTAGAATTAGTTTATCCCCTCACAACTAGTTCATCATCTCCTCCATACACCAAGAACATATCCTTAGTATGCCTTAAGTACTTTAGGATAGTTTTAACAGATGTCCAATGCAGCTCTCTTGGATTGGCTTGATATCTTCCCACCATTCTTAAAGAAAAGGCGACATCAAACCTTGTACATAGCATGACATACATGATAAAACCCACTGCCGAAGCATATGGGACTCTACTCATTCTTTCAATCTCCTCCTGTGTTTGTGGACACATTTTCTTGGAGTGATTTACACCATGTGACACAAGTAATAATGCTCTCTTGGATTGTTCCATAATGTACCTTTTGAGTACCTTGTCAATATATGTACTTTGACTTAGCCCAAGTAGACTTTGAGATCTGTCTCGATAGATCATGATCCCTAGAATGTAGGCTGCTTCACCTAAGTCTTTCATGAAGAAGTATTCATTTAACCAAGTATTAACTGATTGTAAGACTTGCACCATGTTTCCCATAATTAATATGCCATCAACATATAATACCAGGAAAATGATGGCATTACCTTCAAACTTTATATAGACACAAGGCTCACTTTAATTTTTTACAAAACCAAAATCTCTAATGGCCTCATCAAAATAAACATTCCATGATATTGATTCCTGCTTCAATCGATAAATGGATCTCTGCAGCTTTCAT
Organism: Viscum album; assembly: GCA_963277665.1. Taxonomy (NCBI): domain Eukaryota; kingdom Viridiplantae; phylum Streptophyta; class Magnoliopsida; order Santalales; family Viscaceae; genus Viscum; species Viscum album. The sequence goes on from OY728141.1 coordinate 1,116,045,525, forward strand.
ACTTTATTGGCATTCTTTCACTTAAAAAACCCTTCGGGTTGAGTCTTATAGACATCTTCAACCAACTTCCCATTTAGAAAAGCAGTTTTGACATCCATTTTCCAAATTTCATAATCATGAAAGGCTGCTATTGCAAGCAATATTCTGATGGATTTAAGCATTTCCACTGGTGAGAAGGTTTCACCATAGTCAATACCTTGATGTTTTCTGAAACCCTTTGCAACCTGTCTTGCCTTAAAGGTATTAACCTCACAATCCATGTACAACTTATTCTTGAATACCCATTTGAATCCAATGGGCTTTACATCAGTTGGAGGGTCTACCAAAATCCAAACTAGATTTTGGTACATGGACACCATCTCAGAATTCATGGAATCTTTCCATTTAGAAGCTTATTTGCCTTCTACTACTTCCTTATAGGTTAGAGGTTCACCATCCTCAAGGAATAATGCTTCACCTGACTCGGTGACAAGAAAACCATAATGCTTTAGTTATCTAACCTCTCACGTAGACCTATGCAGTATCTGTGTCTTAGGAACAACTTCTTCTTCCACTTGTTCTTGTGTAGATTATTTCTCTACCAACTCTTGTTCATCTGGAGCATTAACTTCATCAAATTCAATTTTTCTCCCACTATTTCAAAAAGAAATGTGGTGTATCTTGCCACTTTTACTTTTCTATCTAAAGGGTAATATAGGTAGTATCCTATTGTTTCCTTAGGATAACCTATAAATATTCACTTAGTTCTTATGGATGCTAATTTGTCACTTGGTAAAGTCTTGACAAATGCCTCGTACCCCCATACACGTATGTGTATCAGGTAGGGTTTCTTTCCATAACATAACTGATATGGAATCCCATCTACAACTTTTTTTGGTACTCGATTAAGGGTATATGCTGCTGTCTGTAAGGAGTATCCCCAAAAAGATAATGGAAGGGTTGCATGACCCATCATTTATCTGACCATGTCAAGAAAGGTCCTATTACTTCATTCAGTAACACCATTCCATTGTGCTGTATAAGGAGGAGTGAGTTGGGATACTATCCCACACTCCTTCAAGTGATCTACGAAAGCTTGGTTAAGATATTCTCTGCCTCTATCTGAGCGGAGTGCTTTTATCTTCATACCAAGTTAGTTTTCTACATCATTTTGGTATTCCTTAAATATCTGAAAGGAATATGACTTATGCTACATTAAGTAGATATAGCCATACCTACTACAGTCATCGGTAAAAGAAATGAAGTATATAAAACCACCCCTTTCCTATACTAGAAATGGACCACATACATCGATATGGATTAAATCCAACACTACATTGGCTCTTTCTCCCTTTCCTAAGAAAGGTGATTTGTTCATCTTTCCATATAAACAATCTTGACATACATGTAAGGGTTCTAACTGTACTGAGTCTAGATACCCTTCTTGACGCAATCTTCATAACCGCTTCTTGTTTACATGACCAATTCTGAAGTTCCATAAGTGGGTGATATTTGAGTCATGTTGGCTATTTTTTTCATTGATTTCCATTTAAAAGTTCTCTAGTTCCAACATATATAAACCATTGTTAAGATGTTCCATACCATAACATATGTTATCCTTATAAAAGAGACGACATTTATTTCTAAACTTGAAATAAAAACCCATAGTGTCTAGACTTGACACAGAGATAATGTTTCTGGTAATAGAAGGTAAATAATAGAAATTGTTTAAAACTATAACCAAAACAGTTGGCAAGGTTAAGTGATAGTCTCCCACTGCCAAGGCTTCCAGACTTGCACCATTTGCATCTCGGAGGCCCACTTGAACTTTTTCAATATTCTTGAACCTAATTAGTTCCTATATATAAATATAAATGTGTGATCCACATGCCGTATCCAATACCCAACTTGTAGATAAAGATAGATTTAATTCAGTGACAAAAATACCTAAAGTAGAAGCATTAGCTTGCTTATTCATCTCAGCTATGCAATTCTTCTTCCAGTGGCCCTTCTTTCCACATCCAAAGAAAATAGCTTCCTTCTCATTACTTTGCCTCTGAATCTTTGGATTCTTTGCAGGATGATGCATTGATGTCTTAGGCCTGGACATGGCCTTAGACCCCTTTTCCTTGCCCTTGTTTTTCTCATTCACCATAAGGACAAATGAATTGGTATTTTTTATATCCTTATAAGCTTGTCTAACTAAATCTAAAAGGTCCGAGAGCGACTTTGTCATATCATTAAAATTATAATTGACAATAAAATTTGAGAAGCTTGTCGATAAAGAGGAATGAATTATATCCAATGCTATTTCTTGGTTCAGTTTGAACCCAAGGGCTTCAAGCCTCTCAATATACCTAATCATCTTGAGTACGTGAGGACCAACTTAGTTCCCTTCTGCTAGCCTGCACTTATAATGTTCACTTGAGATCTCATACCATTCTTGTCTAGACCTCTCCTCATATAGTTCTTGGAGATGTGAAAGCGTCTTGTAGGCGTCCTCATCCTCATGCATTTTTTTAATTGGATGGACATGGATGACAACATGATGCATTTTAAATCAAGAACATCATCTACATGCTTTCTCCATTTACCTTTTTCCTCCTTACTTTCTCCCTGAGGAGGCTCATTAGGAATTGGGGATTCTAGCACATATAACTTCCTTTTGTGGCGCAATACTATGCTCAAGCACCTGTACCACTCCTGGAAGTTATTGCTGGTCAAGATATTTTCTTTATCCAAAATTGATCGTAGTGAAAAGTACTTGTGGTGTTGGTTATTTCCATTTTGAATCTACATCAGATAAACATTTACCAGTTAGTAAATTGTCTTGATTACCTTTTTACATTTATGATTAATAAATTATTATATCATTTTAATGTCTCCAACTATTTTAGCGAACCTTAATAGCCCTCACTATTAGATTCAGAATACTCTGTCTCCTGAGTATTCTAGTGGTAAGGATCCTCGAAACCTCCCTCATAGTCTACAAACTATGGCTACGCCACTACTTGGAGGGTTTCAAGGTAGGCACTATTCTAGCCAACCACTTATTCCTGTGGTTCCTTGTGTTGTCGAGTAAAGTCCCAGCTTATGGAATCTAAACATGATTCCCTCAACATCTTGCCTCTAAAGTAATAGAAAGTTAGCTAAGGCTAATCCTTAACTACTCACTTTTGTTAAGTTGACCCAATTATCCCATGAAAACACCTCGGTAGTAAGAGTCACTCTCAACTATGGAAGATGATCACCCCAAATAGCTGGTTTTGTTTAAATGTGAGAAGTAGAAGGAATTTATTGGACTTAATATATCTTTGAGGGATTTTTAATATTTATTGACGAATATAATCATTTTCTATTTATTATATTAAAACTGGGTTATCACGCTCACAACTGAACATGCAATAGAATATAATTCATCACATATTTATGCATTTTATCTTGTTTACTATTCTATGTGATCACACAATAATCATGCAGATTCATAAAATAATAAACTATGCATAAAGTAAAGCATGCAATATTACTGGTCTTGAGAATTCTATAATGATCGATCCATAACTGATCAATCATCACCTAGGAGAAACCATACCAGAGTCAAAACGTGACTCACGTCCCTGCTGGCCCCAGTTCAAAGTGCTCAACTCTTGTCCGGACTACTGCCTCGACATGGTGGGGTCTGTATCTCGGATTGTCACTGTATAATTACAAATTTACTTGCACATAGGCGAGGGGTCTTGGGTACAAAATAAAAATAGTGCAATCGACACACATTCCCTTATACATATTTGAATTAAAAGATGATTTACAGACCGTCATTTATCTAATTAAATATTACAATCATCACACACGTTGTGTAAATAGTTAAATAAATAAAGCCAGACATGCACTGGTCAGTCGCTAGATCAAGACCAGTCGAGGTAAAATATGCTCAATAAAATTAAATTGTAATAAATTTAAATACTGTGAGGGTGTTCTAATAAATAAAATGAATTTGTTTTAATTAAAATAATTTATTTATCGGTTCTATTTATTTAATTTAATTTTAATTATAAAAATTAAATTAAACAATTAATTTAATTTTAATCCTAAATTAAATTAATTTTTTGGATTAAAATAAATTAAACCCCAAAACTAATTCTAATTAATTTAATTTAAAAAAATAAATTAATTAAAATTGATTTAATATGGGGTTACCTCAATCCAAGGAGGATTCTGGAAGTACTGCGAGCCGACACTTGGTGTCTTCCGGAGGAGGGCCAAATCTCAGCATTATCGTGGCGTGATCCTGGCGTGATCGCGGCGTGAATGTGGTGTGACCGCGGCGGCCCGATCCAGTGAAATTCGCGGGGATGATTTTTCCAGCCTAGAGTGAAGGGAGCGGGAGGAGGCCGAGAAACATCCTGGCTAGCCGCCTGGCCAGCAGCCTGCTAGAACAGCTTGCCGACGACCCTATCTGGCACGGCCTGGACCTGTAGTGGACTAGCCTGGCGTGGTTGGGACCGAGGCGGTGTGACCAGGACGGTTCGTTGAGAGGGTGTCCAAGGGTTCGGGAGAAGCATAGTGTGGCGGTCTGGTGGGGTTCAGTATGAGGTGGTGCGACCAGGCCAGTTCGATAAGAGGGCAGCCTGGGTTTGGGAGCGGCACGATGCGATGGTCCGGTGGGGTTCGGTCTGAGGCAGCGCGAGGCGAAGGTCCAACGGCCGAGTGGGGGGCACTACAGTTTTTCCCACAAGGGGAAGGCAGCCTCTGTGTGAAGAAGAAGGCCCCATTGGGTCTTCTATTTTTTTAATTTGTCCTTAGACAAATATTCCACCTACATGTCCCCTTATTTTTAAATAAAAGGAAGAAGAAGACCCCAAAATGGGGTCTTGGTCTCCCTTTTTTTACAAACTTTGTAAAAAATATTTACCACACCCCTTTACTTTGTGGAAAATATTTTATAATAAAATATTATATAATATCATAAAATATAATATTTAAGTTTATCTCAATAATGATTTATATTAACATCGAATGAATGAAAAAACTACTACGTCAATCTGATTAATTTTTTTAAATGATCGTAGTTTGATGATTTTAAAATGAAACGACACGTGGTCAGATCATAATGAAATGTTTTAACACCCCATAATTAAATTTATTGAAACTTTATTTTTTTTATTATAAAAACCTTGCGATCCATTGATACCACTGTAAGGTACTGGGACGATGCCAAAAAGGCAGTGGGCTGGGAATTTAAAATTTTCTACATCGCCAGAGCGACATAACCATGTTAACTTTGGTGATCTTTTCCCAGTTTGGTCAGAGGATCAAGGAAGGTTTAAAAAGAGCAGAAATAAATTGAACATATACCTAGTTCGATTCTGTCATGTGAAAGTCCACTGTAGGTCACTGGCGATCGTTGCTTAAAGACACTAATGTCAAAGCCCTCTAGATCGTCCACACACACCTATCGAATATTATCATGTGCCCTTCGTCAAGATCTGGGTGCTAGCACGGATCTCCAATGCACACTTCAGCGCAGCGGTGATTACTACAAGGCAAGATCCTATAATCTGAGATGGATGAACTTAAAGATCTTCCTTCTCTTGAGAGACTCTCTCTCTAGATTCCAGGAGGAGAGAGAAGCTCTCAATTCCAACACATGAATAGTTCCATTGAATAGAATCTCTCTAACTCATATAGGGAATGTTTAAAACACGCGGTATGGATTCCCGACCCCCGTGTAATAAAGGTTTTCTATATAAGTGTTATAAATAATTATTTATGACCAAAAAAATTATTCCATAAATAAAATTTATAATTTATCACTTACTCATAATATATATATATATATATAAATATATTACGTGATAAATTTGATTCTTTAACTTGACTCACACCTCATGCTAATATTAAATGAACCTAGAATATTAAAATCTATTCAAATAATATCAATACTTGTATTTACTATATAACTTGTAAATACAAGTTATAAATAAATTCAACGAATTATTATAAACATGAATAATTTATGAATTTATTTATTCTTTGATGATCCATAGAACTTGGATAGTACTTGGACCCTTTAGTAGGGCCCAAAAAAATTTATATTCACATTCCCTGAATAGGGAAGATTCTCAAAGTGCTATTGTGTGTGACCCTCTAGGCCCTTACCTCAATAGTAGTGAATAATGTACACCGACCATGAGTGGGGTCTAGCAACCCATCGAGGCCCCTATAGATATATGGAAAAGTCAAAGTAATGAATGCCTTCATATGAAAATGGTACGTGTAATATAATCTCTTCATCATCGATATCTCTATAAAGTAGAATCCACACTAGTGTCATCATTCTTTATCTTACATTATTTTATTTGTTGATTTGTCCAGATGGTCTTACCTTCCACTACCATGGACATGGATTTAATGAAGGTGAAACCATCCTGATAAACCTAGCCCAAGATATCTCTTCCTAAACTTGGAAGCAAAAAATACTTTCTTGATAATTCAATCAATGCCTTTCCATTAATGACGTACCCGATACAAAATACCTTGCCATGACTTTTTTCCATGGTTTCCACCTTGCATCAAATGTACGTAATTAAATGACATTCATTGATAATGATCTCAAGTCTAAAGACCATTACACATGTCCATAGATAGGAACAACCAATGACATCTAAAACATGTGGTGTTTCTATTATGCGGGTCTGTCCTCATGATCTCAACTACTAGAGATCATCAAGTGCGAACTTCATGAGAAGAAGCCTCAATACTTATGAGCCCCCAACACCTGATGGTCACACATCATCCGTGTCCCTTCATAATGATGTAACTGAAATATAGGATGTTACTTTAAGATTACTGTCATGGCATCTCATGGTTCTCATTATAGCCTGGGATCAACTATAACCCTTTGATGTGATATTTAATCTAAGGACATTTCCATAAACAATGTGGATGCAAGAAGTATCTTGACTATTATGGAAATATAAACACACCTGTATTATAACAAACTGCATACATGTAGTTGTAATCAAAATATAATACAAGTTGGGTCTAGGGAACCCATTTTCAACACAAAATTATTATGGTCATTGGGCATGTGTTTGGGAAATTTAATTAATATTATTCTAAAAATATATAATTTCTATGTTTGAGAAGCCAGGGGCTCTATATTTGGTATAAAAGGAAAGTTTTATTTAACCTTTGCAAACTAGGATGATAAAAATTTAGTGAGATACCTATGGATATTTCTAAGGATATGTTTAGTGATTTTTATAAGGATATATCTAAGAATGATTCAATGTTTAGGAAAATTTCCTATAATTTTGGTAAATGACTGATAGAGTGGTTTATAATAAATTAAATACTTATCTGGATACTACAAGTGGATATGGATTTGGGACAGATATACCTAGGGGTAATAACCCCAAAACACCGTATTGAGCTAGACTGGATCAAGAACTGGTGAATGAAAACTGGACTAACTTCACACCTAGTTTGACACTCCTGAGAGATATTATTTGGAAATTCATAAACTCTTTATGAACCATCATGAAGGATTTAAAAAGATGATAACAATTAATGACCTAGATTAATCCTAAGAGTCATATATTGGAAATAAGGCATTATTATTTAGTTATCCAACAAGTTATTTTCCATGATTATATGGTTTTCCACTACGATTAGTGTTTATCACAATATGATTTTTTGTTTCAGTTAATGGAGTAAACCATAAATAACTAGGTTAACCTAGGATGTGAAGGAAAATTTTCTAATGAGCAACCAAAGGGGATGATGACTGGAGTAAATGATTTTGTGATAACACCCAATAAATTATCATAGAACATGATTAAAAATATATACCTTTACCAACTCTTAGACTCACAAAAAAAGGTAATGAAAGGGCTATATGAGAGTTTGGGTGATTGTAACCATGGAGGACTGAATATTCAATTTCCTATTTGTCAAAAATGTGGTAAGAATCACTCTAGGTAATGTATCAAAGTAATGATAATATGTCTTATGTGTGGTGAAGAAGGCCATAGAGTAAGTAATTTACAAGAAAAAAGAAAGATATTTGTTAACTTAATGGATGGGAATATTGGTATCCCTAAGGTATTATCAACAATTGAATGTTTTATGTGTGGAATGTATGGTAATTATTCAAATTAATGTCATTAGGGGAAATATCGTGATAGAAATTATCATGTTTTTATGTGTAATGGTTATATTTATGATAATGAGTAGACTATATATGACATGTGAAAGGAAAGGGTTATTAAGGAATAAGATAAAGAAGCCTAAGTTATGGATTAAGCATGATGTGGAATAATTGAATTGGTTATGAATTTGAATTCTATAATTGTGTTATATGAATATATATATAAATATTTTTTATAGAATTTTAACATTAAGGATTATCAAGAATCTGTTAAATAATACCCATGGACAATAAAAGTGATTTAATGGAAATGTGATATTTTGACTATGGAAATATAACCCTTAATATGTTCTAGAGGTTGGCTTAATATTTTTGGGATAAAGAGATTTCGGATATGAATAAGTAAATTGGACGATACTAATTATGTTAATGTTTTTTGAAAAGTGGTATATGCTATCATGGATGGAGTTTATGATTTTTTTGTATTTAAAGAATATATCTAATAATAATTGGAATAATAAATCATGTATGTTTTCAATAAGGTTTAATGGTAATTTAGGTAATTTCCATGTTTCAATAGAATACATGATGAAGGTATTAACATGTTTGATATGTGACAATCAAGAGATACTTTATGATATACGTGGGTTAAATGTTAAACTGAATTTGAAAGATTTTGGGGCCTTGTTTCTAATTTTTCTGAATCTCATATTTTAAAAGGGTCAAATGGTTAACCATTTATGAAATATTTTGAAATTAAAATGAGTTTTTATAAATTAATGCATTATTTACCCTTATGAATATTTATGCATATTGGATGACCAATGTTAACTAAATTTTTTTTATGATAACTATAGATTGAAGAGATGACTTATCATTCTATCTATGGATCATATGACCCATTATTTCTTTATTGATAACAAATTAACCTTCATCTTTGGAGTAAAAGATGAAGTAGAAATTAGTAAAGGCACAACTGAAGGGTGAGATTTAGTGTATGAAATAGAATGAAATAAAGTAAGTATATCTCCTTGTGAAAATTATTTGACTTTAGTAAAAGTATCTTGAAATAAAATATTTTCCTATTGTACTCATTTTTGATTATATCAACGAACTTTTTATGCCTAAGCGGGTTATGGCTTTAGGGTCACTATCCTTTTATGGAAAACCCAATATCTTATTATTAGTGATATTTATCACTCTCTATAATTATTTAATATTTTTTCCATGACCAAATCATTACTTTACACCTATGTTTTACTATTTTGAAACCTAATTATGAGTTACTTTTGGTAACCGGTATGTTTCAAACTTTTTTAAAGGATGTTTTAGTATTCATTTTTACGATGTGGGTATCTATGAAATAAACTTTCAATTATTAAACCGTTGATGACTTAGATGATTTTTGAGGGAGAAATTTATTTTAATAGGGGTATAATGTAATGATCTGAGTTTTTATGAATTTTTTATTTCGGAATAAAATAAGTTTCTTCGATGGATTTCATTTCACACTACAAGAAGTTATATTTTATTTATATGAAACTAAAAGTTAAAATTGCATTCAGAAAACACTTATATCAGCTTTTGGTATACACAACACTATGTTTTTTTTGTGTTGGACATAATTTCTAGTTCCTTTGATTGCTTGTGTTACATATAAGATGGAGTTTTACCAAACTACAATATATTATTAAAATTATTATTAAAATTATTATTATTATCATCACCCAGCCATTGGAATGGAGGGTATGAAAAGGTCTAACTATATGATGAAATTAATTTTATGAATTTTTATAAAATTAATTCTTTGGCAATAAATTATTTAGAAATTAAGGTTAGAAGTATTTGAAATTAAAGGATTTCCTTTAATAAAAAACTAATTTTCTATGAAAAAACACATTTTATTTCAATAAATTAAGAAAATAGTTTTCATGAATAATTTTGTTTAAATTTATGTATTATATATTCAATAAATTATTTAAAATTATTATTATGTATTTTATATACAATATATAATAATAAATCCAATTTTATGCAAAAATGATGTATTTTTTTTATAAAAAGAAGTCATACCACCTTTTAATGGAACACTTATATTAAATTTTATTTTACATTTTTATAAATTATATTTCTCAAAATAAACTTCTTTTTTTAAGTGTAATTTAAAAATTATCTTAGGGTTAATTTTTTTTTCAATTTTCTGAGAAGTTTTCATTTTTTGATGAATGGTGAAAAAATATTGAATTTTAATTCAAAACTTCATTTTTGTCTAAATTATTTATATTGTTAAATTATATTTTAAATCAGTTTTAAAGTATAATTATATATATTATAGATAAATTAATTCAATTTATGTTATTCTAATCAATTTCATATAAAAATTGAATAAAAAAACCTTGTAAACTTTTGATATTATTTTCTTTAAAAACCCGTTGTCTAGTCTTGTCCGTGAGATTAAATTTTAAATTAATTTATTCTATTTTTTGGAATTTAATTTGAAAAAATGGATTATATATTTTTAATAAGTATAATTTATAATTTATAAGAATTCCCACTAAATATTTTACTAAAATTATTAGTGAAAACGGTTAAAATTAATCATGATGATTAAGAGAAAAGCAAGTTTACTGAGGATCTAAACATTAAACATAAGAGATAAAATGACCTAGAAACATGTAAAAAACCCATTTTATAGACATATTTAAACCATATAATATATTGGATAAAAATGGTTTATTATTTTTGGAACATTATGTAAGGGAGACCTCCCAATTGTGTTTATATTCTGGTATTTACAAGAATTCCACTCCTCCTCTAGTGTAAAAGGGAACTCACCCCCTCACTTATTCACACATCTAAATCCATTTTAATCATCAAAAACCTACCCAAATCAAATACCAAATTACCTAACCTCAATCTAAAATCATTAATTTTGGATTAAATTCTTCTAAGGAAGACCTTTGGTGTAAACGTAAAGAAGATACTTGAAGAGGAGGAAACATTGATCAATGAATGTTTTTGTTTTATTTCTCCCTCACACCTCTTAGTTTTTTATTTATTACCTATATAATTAACTAAGTATATTAAATATACTAATATTTTTTATGTTAAGGTTATGGCCTAAAAATTTGCACACTTCCATCAAATAGGACACACCATCATCATTCATGTGTACAGCAGACTACTACCTTGTGAACTGATATCATTCCTTCTTCCATTATCACTATTAAAGGTTGGGAATAATGAAGGATTTATTGTTTATATATTATATATTCTTTTTTTATGATTTTATTATAATTATTTAAATATTATAGAACACATACATTCATGCTTCCCATTTTTGTGAGAATGTGATAACGTCATTCGTGTTTACGGTGGACTACCGCCTCACGAAGCAATGTGATTTGTTTACGCTTTACATAGAATGTATTAAGGATGAGTTTAAGAGAAATATATAATTTATATGAAATAATAATTATAATTAAATGATAATATATATCATTTAATATTCTTTCTTTCAATATGATAAGAAAATAGAGATAACATTCATACGTACGTACAACCTACTGTCTCCCTAAACGATGTATTTCATATCCTATTTATATATTTTTTAGATTAATATAAACTCATATATAATGAATATATATGATATTTATATCATGGTTTAAATATTTTTAGGATTAAATCATGATCAAAGTAAAAGGACCAAAAATAACAATTCAAAACATACATGAAAAAGCAGCTATTACCTGAAACATAACTTTAACATTGAATTTTTAATAAAAAGAAAATATAATGTCATAATAAAATCACACATGGTAGTATATATTTGAATATGGTTCTATAATAGATTTATAATAAATTTATATTTAATATATATGAGGTTTTAACAAGCATGGTGAGACTCATAACATAGGGCAAGGAGATTTCTAGTTTCACTTTTATTTCTATGAGACTTATGTCATATTCACCGCTCATTTATTTTGTATGGTGTATATAATACCACATGAAATTTTAGATCATGAATTATATTTATTTAATGATATTAAAAGTTATAATTTATGTTATTATTTCATGGATCTTATGATTCAAAAGTTACTAAATATTTAAATCTCACTTTTTTACTTTTGTGAGACTCATGATATATTCACCACATTTTTCTTCTATGTGATGTATATAATTCCCATGAATGTAATTTATGAGTATTATAATTATATATTTAATTATTTAAACATCCATTTGAGGATATATATTTCATGGGTTTACGATTTAAAATTCACCAAAATGTTAAGTGAATTTTGTATCAATTTTCCTTATTTGATACAAATGTTATGTTATGAACATATATTATTTTACGAGGTGTATATACCGACCCTTTTACATTCTATATAATTAATATACTTATTTTACTGATATTTTATTCTTTATACAATGTTATTCTTTCATGGGGATTATGACTCATGTTATGAAATTGGCAAGATTTTATTTATACAATCTCATCATTTATATAGATTATTTATGATTATGATTCCATTGATGAAATATTATGATCCATCTCTAAATAATTCTCAATAATTTATTATAATATGATTTTTAATTATATCTTTAAGTAATGGTTCCATTTTTAAAAATATTTGGTACTTATGATAATTAAAAAACATTTTTATGAAAATATGAATTTATTTCTCTCTTTGGCCGAAAAACTTTTCCTAAAAAAAAACATGTTTTCTAAAAAACATTCATTTTTTAATATAATTTTCAAGGAAAATAATTTTTAAAATGTTATATTTTTTAATAAAGTGTTTTAAATGAGTTTCAAATCATCCTTTGAAATTTTTCAATGTTATTTTCAAATAAGATGTCTTTGAAAAATTCTTTTAAAAGTGTTTTTAAATAGAAAATAATATTTTCATCAAGAAATGATTGAAATAATCCTTTAAAAAATATTATATATATAAGATTACACACTTTGATATAGTTTATGAATTACTATGGATATGATCTAAGGATATCATTCTTATTGTTTTGTTTTAATGGTTTATGTTTATGATGATAGGTTGGTTATGAAACCCATTTCTTTTTCATGGGTTAATCATAATTATAAAATATTGATATGAAACCCATTTTTACAAGGGTTAATAAAGTTATAAATGATACAATGATTAATTATAATGATAATAAATATATTTTTACTTTATTCATGTTGTAGTTCTTGGGAAATGCTTATATGATGGGGTGGGCCAGATAGTGTTGGGGGTAATCTCGTTACATATTTACTTGGGGTGGCCTAGATAGTTCTAGGTAAGCCTATTACAACTTAACTTGGGGTAGTCCATATAGTGAAAGGTAATACAATTATATCTTACATGATGGGTGCACCCATATAAAGATCAAATGAATTAGGTAAAGATTTATATCTCATAAGATATACAAGGGCTGAAAGATGGTGTGTACCAGGTTCAATAAATTAATTTTTTCCTATGATGGTCTTGGTAGTGAGCCTTAACTAATATGAAAATGATTTTCTATACTTATGTTTATTCAAAAAATTCTATGTCTTATACTATTCTGGATCATGTTCATTAATTATCTTATGATTCTTGGCTTATGAACTAACAATATTTTTGATATTACACTTTATTGTGAAATTTGATATGGAGGGTATGGTTTCGAAATGTTATGCTCAAGTTCTCATGACCTTATGTTCATGTTATGATTTTGTGTCTCTTTTATTGACCCTTACTAAGAATTTGAACTCACCCTTTCTTATGTTTCCTTTCCCTAGGTTATGAAGAAAGGTTTTAAGTTAGATTAATAAAGGGTAATATCTTTATAGGTAACATTTATTATCTTTTATCTGACAATAATATTTCATTCCATGTTTGTGAGGGCACTAAAATATTATGTTCCTCGAGCATGTGTTTGTGTAATGTAATGAATATTCATTTAAAAAGATATACGATCCATTTATGTGAAACATGGGTTACTATATTCTAGAAAAATATTCATATATAACTTACTATTAATCATTCCATTATAATTTTAAATCATCATTTTATTAATAATTTCTTCATTAAAATGAATATTCTAGTGAAAGCTAGTCTGTTTTCCATGAATGTTTCAGTTCAATGGTTCTAGTACTTGAACCTTATTCATGGTTTCATAAAATATAGAATATTAAAAATAAAAGAATTATCATTTTTATTCACAATATGAAATTTTAAAATCATTCATATAAAGAATTTATGAAAAATGAATCACATCACTTCCTGGAGATGATAATCCGTACGTATACACGAGTGATGCTTCAAATTTTCGATGGATAATATGCAATAAATTTAAATGATAATACACTATTATATAATAATTATTGTATAATAAATAACTTATATATTCACCAATTCTGTCCTTATTACCATTTTTATATATTTTAAATGAAATATTAATCACATCGCTTCATGGAGGTGGTAGTCCATCCGTATGCACGAGAGACATTATCGTATTCTAAAATATTTAATGGTAAGAATATAGATAAGATATTATAATTAAAAAAGTATAATTATGTCTTAAATTTCATATATAAACCCTAAATTAATTACAGTAACCAAAATTTAATGGCAGTGATGAAAAATGTTATCACGTAGTGGAGGTGGTAGTCGATATATATGCATGATGAATACTTTAATTTACCATTTGATGGAAATGAGGTGCAAAATGGTGGATCTATAATAAAAATGAAAATTAAATATATTTATGATACCAATTTAATTATTATATATTTTATAAAATATATTTATAAGAGGTATAATATGAAATAAAATTGAAAGTACTTGGTTAAGAGTTATACCTTTTGATTAGGAGACCTCCTTTAGCTTACACCTTAAGCCTTGAAAGGGTGGTATTATGATAAAAACAAGGAATATTAGATGTGTGTAATGATTTTAGAAAATTATTTGGCCATGTATTGGATGATAAAATAGTATCCTTAAGTGTGAGGAAGAGATGATATGTGGTGTCTTTTTATAAGGGAGGGAGAGGACACATTTTGGAATTTTTTAAAATATTAAAATATATTAATATCTTAATCAATCCAAATGGATAAAAAATGAATCATCTTCAAAAATTAGATGATATAGGGTCTAAATATTATCTTAAAATAGTATTTATACAATTTTTTAGATTATTTTACCCCATATCATTTTAGTTTTAACCCTTTTAACACGTTCTAAATCTTATTGTTGTAACTGAATTTTTTAACAATGTTACTATACATAATGGCTAAAAAATAAGTTGAGATTATTACATAATATTAATTATACTAATTAAAAATATGGGATAGATTTTATAAAATTCAATTTATATAAGTTGATGAAATTTAATTTTAAAATAAGTTCACACAACATAACAAATCCTTTTTTTAGAAAAATACATTTAAGCATAAAACCGAGTTTACATTCATTATTTTCCATATAAAAACTATTAGATAAATGTTAAATTTTTTTATTGAATATATTTTATAAAAAATTAATTAAATTATATCATAAGTATATATTAATTTAATTTATTAAGATAAAAACACATTATATCCATAAAAACAGTTGTTTTAGGAAAACACGTCATTTTTACCTTCAAATGACTTTATTTCAATTTATAACCAATTGAAAATTAATGAATTAATTTTATACATATGAAAATAAGAATTTTTTCATAATTTAATTATTTCTATTCATACCCACCAATACAACAATTAGGTGATAACTATCTTATTGAATAATGATAATTCAATAGTATATGATAGTTCATTTAAACTCATTATTGCATATAAAGAAAGGTATTTAAGAAACATTTAGTTAAATAGAAATATATCATAAAAAATAATGGTTTTAAATGTAATACCCTTGATTTTTTTAATATAAATTTTCTAAATAAGACATTAGAACAATATTTTATTCCTTAACATCTACCTCCAAACTCTTTTTGTTAGTGAAGATCATTGGTGCATCATTTTCATTTGGTGGAAAACCAAAAAATTTGGCATCTATAACATCTATTAAATGAGATAAAAGTAATGGAAAAATTATATTATGAAAAATAGATTAATTATTTTAATCAAACATAGGGACACCCCTACTGTTAATTGAATTTATATTGTCCATCATAAGCCCTGATTGGATTAAATGGAGGGAACCATGTTCTCTAATACCACTTAAAGTGCATAGGAACAGGATGCTCTAATGAGGGGGGGGGGATAAATTACTGCAGGATAATTTTTTATGATTTCTTATAATTTAAAAATTAACCTTAGTGACCTTTTATAATTTTACCCATTTAAATATAAATTCTTATCCTCACCCATATATAAAAAAATAAAGCACAAGTAACACAAGAATTTTTACAAGGTTCATCTCCTTATAATGCATACTTCTTTTTATTCTCCCTAACCATATATTTTTCACTATAATCAAAAGTGAATCCACACCTTATAACATATTAATAACTTCAAACCATACAATTATAGAGTCACACTGGACCTCATAACTTCATATCACAATAAAAGGAAATAAAAACTGAATGAGAAGCATCATCTTGAGAGTTTGGATTCTTCATCAACTATAAATATAGATCCTACTAAAATATTAAATAATAACCACCTAGTTAATGTGTATCATAATTTATAACTATTTTTTGATCTCAAAATCAGATAAACTCACTGGCTTCTTGATCTCAAACTGATAAATATCATAGGTTTTGATCTTAAATCATTGATCACTATTTTCCATTACACCACACACTTCAACCCCAAATTTATCAATCTCATACCACCTCCCTTTTGATATAGAAACACATATTTTATTTTTACCACTTATTTAATTTTACCATATCCAATTTTCCCAAAAGTATATCATTTAGTATCATTAAATTAGTTCCATCATAATAAATATCATCATGTGTAAAAATAATGTAACCTCTTTTTCTTGCCAACCAAATGAGTGATTATTAAATAAATCATTTAAAAAAAAACTTCAATGACAACATTTTTAAAAATATACACATCATGTATATTGTATCCATGTGAGTTTAAAAAGTACCCTTATAAACATTCTCTTCTAAAAAACCAGATATGAAATTCACACACACAATAAATTAGCACAGAGAAACTCATCTGATCTTGAAAATACGTAGCAGGAAATATCCTACATTTATACATGAATGAATACCTAAAAAAATATAATTGTAGTAAAATAAACACTTTATGGATTGTTAAATAAATAAATATTAGATTAAAAAATAACTCATTATTTAAAAAACCAAAATTCAATCACTACAACCTATGAAAATTATCATACTGATGAATATCAACAAAGTATCATTAGAAGAATACACTTAAATTATTCTTGAAAATTGATAAAAAAATTATAGTTCTATATAAATAGGATTATCTCATTTTTTTCTTTATGATATGAAGATCATAGAATGTTCATGTTTCATGAATTAGAATCAATTTATTGTATTTTAATCCTGGAGGAACAATTTTGGCATCTTTGGGTTTGGTTTCTTTAGAATATTTAAATTTTGAAATATCAAAAAACCTTTTATATAGCTCTTATTTTTATAATTACCCATATAAATGTTTGGCTGAAAATTTTATTGATAAAATTTACCTTTAAGAAAACACTTTGAAATCATAGATCACCTTTATAGGAGAAGAAAAAACCTAGACTCAACTTTACATAGGTTTTAAGAGACCTTTACACAAGAAAAAAGATATATGGACATGAGGAAAAGGATTACACCAAAAAACACTTATGATGAAAACATAAAATGTATTATAATCATGATAAAAGGATTATACTTAATAATGTATTATAATTAATGAAATATAATTAAAAATCCTTATGAACAAGTATTACGGTCTGCCACTACCATAATAAATGATGTAAAGAATTAATAAAATAAAAGAGACATATAATCTTCCTAGAAAGTCATATGATCATGAATTTTTCAATTTCCTTCCACAACTAAAAATCATGTTATGAATAAATTATTATAATGAAGAATTATTCTTGGATCGTATGTTATACGCTCAATATATAAATTTTAGACCACTTCAAACACTTAAAAAAATACTTAAAAATTACTCATGGAATATTTAACCATATAAAAAACACTTAAAAAAACCTATTAAAAACATGTAATGATTATAAAAAGTATTGAAAACAAATAAAAACCATTGAAAACTCTAAGGGAACTTCAGGAAAAAAAATGGTGGTTAATTTGTTTCTGAAAATTGATAGCCATGTCTTTAGGATCAGTAGAGATTACACCTACTCCATGAAACTTGACATAAAAATTTAAAAACGTTCATGTTGTTAAAAATAGAATATATATTATAGAATAATATAAGTTTACATATCATAATATTATAAAAAATTATTTAGGATATTTTTAAACTTTTATAAATTTTAATTTATTCATAAGTTTTTCAAATATTTTATAGAAAGAACTTGAGGAGAAAATAACTTAAGGGACCATTATACTAGATGGTAGGAATGATATTTTGGATACCATATTATGAAATATAAAAAATCTTAGGTAATAGGTGTCGATACAATGTGGGTGTATCAATTAAAAAATTAATTGGTATTTCTGGAAGTTCTTCAAGGGAGGATGTATATAATGGAAGAATATACACTTTAGAAGATAAAGTTTAGTAGATGGGTGGGATGATGGAGTTGATTATTAAATCATCATTACAATTTATCTTTTTAGATAAAAATTTATAGTTTTGGGTTGAATATCCCACTCCTCTACCTCTTTTTTCATATCCCACTCCACCTATTGCCGTATATCTAATTCTAACACCTAATCCTCCACATTTTTCCATCTACTGTAAGTTGTGTGTTGAGGATCCATAGTATTTTATTATAGAATATGTGATTGTATATTATATTTGGGATAATATATATCATCAGTATATGTATATGTATCTACTTAGGGAAATAATACATGATCTTATGGATGAATTAACTATAATATTATTCCCTATATATGAGGTTTATGTAGTAATACAATGTGTCAATTTTTTTAATTTAGAGATCAATACTTGTATGATAACTTACCATATAGATATGAACAAATTATATCCTTTATTTTATATTTGTGTTAATTTTGTTCTAATATTTTATCATATATAAATATAATAAGAATACATTAAAGTTCACGACATTCCGTATCGAATAAAAAAATAAGTTGAGACCCCTTCGACTTCACACACTACTTTTTTCAGATAGAATATCTAAATGATAACCAAATGAATTTATGTTTTTGGATGTTTATGAGATACTAATGAGTTATGGAATTACTAGGGGTGATATTATTATGATAATTTATAAGAGATATATCTTGGAACTTTTAACTATAAATATGTTAGGAATCATAGGGTTGCAAGTATTTTCCATTTAAGTAAGATATAATGTATTTTTTAGTTATATCAATTTGGTCTAACATAGAAACTATATTTTTATTATATGTATATTTATAATTTTTTTTCTGTATGATATCCAATTAGTTTAAATATCATTGGATTAATAATTTATTTCACCAATAAAGAAGACAATAAAGGATAAAAAGATAACGATAAGTATTTATGAAATATTTCATAATTATGCAATTCAGTGTCAGATTTTTCCTTATCTTGATAGATGTAAAACATATATTTCATAAAGTGTTATTTCTCATAATTAAATTACTATTCATATTATATATTTTTTATATTATTGTCCATTGGAAGTGTGTTTTTTCATAAGAAAATACATCTTACTCATTATGCTTCATCGATGGTGACATGTGAGAAATAATTAAATAAATATTATAGACACAAGTTTGATTATTTTAATACATATATCTTATAATATATTTTTATTTTATTTCATAATTATCATTTTAATTGTGGAATGTATGAACTATAATTTTTATATAGGAAAAAGCACAAAAAGATAAAATATCACTGGTAACTTCATTCATATGTACTATAATTTAGCATATTTTTACAATTTTATTTTTAATTGATAAATTATTTTGATCAAGAAATGCTATCAGTAAGAAGGATTAAGAAAATGTGGATATTATGGTATGATATTTATATATGAAATAATTAAAATGAGAAAAATTATAAATTTTGATAAGGTTATATTTTATTATAATCTTTCATTTCATTTATCCTAACATTATATTGAGAATACATATTTAATAATTTTTTTATATATAGTATTTAATTACCATCTCCATTATATTATAAATGATATAAATCTTTTACAAGGATCATGAGTGGATTATTTTACAAGTATGATTTATTTTTAGTTTATATCTATTTTAGTATAGATTTTTAAGTTTGAATTTAAAATTATATAGTTGTTGTAATTTAAACAATGTTGCTACATAAATATATTTTATTGAATTATAATATATTACCATTGGCTATTGTTTATTCTTCTATTTTAGCTGGATTTTTCTCTATTAAAAATTTAATAAAATAGGTTTACAAAACATATTATTTTATTTTTTTAAGTTATTTAAAATAATTAATGTAAAAAGGGAGGTTATTTTATATTTTTAAGGGTTTTATATGATTTTTTTATAATAACTAATTTAAAATATATTTTTTTTCGTTAAAATAACTGACATAAAAAATTACTTACAACATCACGTACAATGATGTAACTAAATAACCAACATTAAAAAACCCGATGTAAAATAACCCTTTCTGAAATACTATAATTTTCTAAAATCTTCATCGATTTTTCCTCTTAAAAAAAACCTTCTTACTCTTCCCTTACTCCAATAATTTTAATAGATCACTTTATATTGATTTTTTTTCTTATAGATGATATATTAGTCCAAATACATGATGGTTATTTTATTTTTTCCCTTAAATGTTTTGAGCTTCTCTCAACATAAGACTCCTCTCACTTCTATTTTAGAATTTATTTAGATGTTTTAACTTATTTTACTTTCATAAATATTCTCTTATTTTTTTAATACACCTGCTTCATTTTAGAGATGGTATCAACATTCAACGGGGATTCCTTTCTTCTTTAAGAATTTTTTTTCACTCCTTTATCTAACATGATTTTAACCATTATATTATTTAATGTTTGGATGTAGGGAAACATTTCAACTTAACCTTTCTAGTGAATAAAACTTTGGAATTTCCCAAAAATAAACTTTTCAATGTTAATATTTATTATATTGGAAAGAAAGTATCACAAACAATGAACTTGAATCTTTATTAAGTCCTACTCTCATTTTCTAAGAATAATAAACCCTTGAACCCATTGAAAATTTATTCTATTTTCAGGATAAAGGTGGTTCATATTATGAATTATAGTTAGGGTTTGGATTAATGATAATCAACCTATAATACTACATCAAGGATTGGGGTTTAAAACCCATTGGATGGAGGTTACTATAACATAACTATATTAGTGTTGTAACAATGACAAAACTGTATCTCCAAAGACACTGTATCTGTAGTGTACACTATAGAAGGTATTATTGAATCCTAGGTACTATAGTATTAATATTAAATAGATGGATTTTGGGAAAAATATTTGGGTCTTTAGAGCCATTTAATTGGAATTAATGCCCATTGTGTCTACATGCCATGTAATGGGTCTCCTCTACCCAAAAAAGTGGTCCTTTACATTGTTTCAATAATAAAGGGGTTTCATCCCCAAATTTATATAATTAATGTTTCATCTTATGATTTTTATCACTATCCAAGAAGTTATAATTCACAAAATTACATATGTTAAACATTTTATTAATCTTCAAACGATGGTGTGAAACAAACAATATTTTTTCCTTCTATTGGAATTTTAATTTCCCAATCTAGATATTTTAAATATATAATATACTCATTTTCCTATAATTTTAATTTAATTATCATCACAACATTTATGTTGTATAAAATGACTATTCCTTATAACTAATAGACAATATTTGAATAAAAAATAACCTTTATTATCCAAGAAATGTTAAAAACTCCCATCCTTAAAAAAATATTTCATAAATAAAGAATACTTTTTAATAAACCAATATTGATTAATTAATATTTAATCATAATTTATTGATAGAAAATATCTATATTTTATGATATAATGATTATGTAAAAAGTAAATAAAAATACTAGGTAATATGATCTTAAATTATTTAAATATTTAAAAGTATTACAGAAACTAACATTGGGAACACATCACTATTTATAATCAATTGACACTACTATTGATAAAATCACATATAAAGGTCCTTATAATTTCTTTCAAAAAATTATAATTCTAGATTTATTTTTAACATAATAAATTTCAAATATCTATGATAAAATAAAATACCTTATAATGATTTTGAATGCATAAAATAGAATTTTTAAGTATAAAAAATTATGAAATTACGTAATATAAAATATTTAAAAAGTTTATAAATTTTTATAGTAAAAAATAAAGAAATTTGAATTTCCTAAAAGTTATATTCCATAACCATGATATGATATTTATTAAGGGAAGTTGATTCTAATAGTCATTCAAGGAAATCATTAATATCCTCCTTTTATTATTAAAATATATTAAAATATAGACTCTACATGAAATTTAGCCAAAAAAATAAATCCACCTTTGTTAAAGGAGTTAAAAATTAATGTAAAACATTCTATAACCTTCATCAAAAATAAAAATAGTAAATATTTCATTGTGATGAAATTATTAACCTTCCTGATATTTTCATCCATCTTCTTCATCCAGATGTGGAAACATAATGGGTTTTTAATTTTTTAAATGTTGTGATTTTCTCTTTTTTTATTCCCAGAGGATTTAATATTTATTTTAAGTAGAAAATAATTCCATAGATGTTTCCTTAGGCTTCATAGAATCATTTTAATAATAAAAAATATAATTATTAGAAATATATTTTGATGATCTTAATGATTTTGGAAAAGGAATGAATGCTGAGAAATTTTCATCTAGAGAATTTAGAGGAGGAGTGGCTCAGATCATCACCTAAATTTATTCTGATGCACTGATGGATTCTTTAGAAAGTGATATAAGTGAACGAGATTTAAAAGATAAATCATATACTGACTATCCTGAAATCCTCTTTAAATTATTATAATTCATTAACTTCAATGACCTCTTCAGTTCCCATTTAATTTCTCTTACAAATTCTTTATAGGTCTCAAGAGGTGAAAAAACTTGAGTCTCATTTGACTTTAAGGAATATCACATTCCATTCTAAGATACCTTTTTCTTAACGTACTCTTTTCTCAAGGCTTTAAATTATACCCCAGAAAAATAGGAACATATCATAATGTTTGAAATATCATTACACTTGATTTTTAGTATATAAAGTTTTTTATATTTTATTTACTAGTAGAATAAATTGTAGTGATTTTTCTTCATGTTTTATTTACTATTTGAAAAATGTGTCATGGATTTTTTGTGATATAGTGATGTCTTGGATGATAATATCCTCAAATTACCCAAAAATATATTCTATGATTCACATATTGATCAATTAAACTCTTCATTTAAATCTTATATGTGATTTTCACAAAAGTTTATGCCCTTAAGTCATTGAATATGATAGAATCAATTCTTTAATAGTTTGTGTCATTTTCAATCAAACAATTGGCTTCCATAACTTAATTATCCTCAATAACAAAAAATTATATCATTAAAAAAATAATCATTGAATATTTAAATTATGATATTTAATTATATGTTATGAAAATTGTGGGTATATATTTATATAATTACATTACAAAAATAATAAAAAATTACGTTTTATTAGTGTTTAATGTCACTAAAATCAATCATAGGACATGAACTTCTATACAATAAATTTTTTTTGAATGATTTTTTTTCCTAAAATGGTGAAAATTAAATAATTCAATGTAATATTAATGTTTTTTTTATAAAATAGTGAGAAAATATCAAGTAGGAGAAAATTCACATGGTGATAATTAAAAAATCCCAAATTAATTTTTTTATTTACGAATATTTTTTATCTTTTTATTATTTGTGAAATATGTTTTAATATTTATATTGATATTTAGAAAAGTAATTTTGAATTTAAATTTGAATTTATAGTAAATTATATTTGAAATTTGAAATTTGTTATAGGTGATAATGAATCGTACTTGGATTATTGTGCAATGAACAAGTCAATGAGATGAGAAAGGGGTTAATGATTCCTTTAATTTTTCTAATCAAAATATTCTAAATGATAAAATGTTTTTATATAAATAAGTTGATTTTTTTAATATAATAAAACCATAAATAAGTGAAATCCAAGAATATTTTTTTAGTGGGTTCAATTCAAGTTATAGTTTTTAGATTTTCCATAGTGAAATTGCACTAAATTCAAGAACTAATAAAGGTAAGGATTTTCAAAATGATAGTTATAAAAAGATTAATGAAATGATTCATGATATAAAAGTGGAGTTAATTAATAAATATCTATCAGTCAATTGATTATATGGTGATATTGGTAAACCACTGTATATAAGTTGTATAAAATTCATTATTTTATAAAAAAATTTAAAATTGGATAAATTGAAAGCTAGGAACTGATAGAGTGAAATGAGTTTTATAGAATTTCTATAACTATTAAGATAAATAATTTCTGAAGTCAAAGGTCTTATTGATTAAAATTAAAATTAAAAAAATATTACTACCAATGTGATTGGGGTACAATAAGATATGGGTATAATATCAGAAATTGAAATAAGTACCAAACGTTTCTGTATCTATTATACTAAGTACAAAGTCAACTGCTAAATAAATTTGGTGTCTTTCTTCGATTACTCATTAGAAACATTTATTTACAAATTATAATTATTAAAAAAGTTTAATATTAAATATAAATTATAGAATATATGATGGAAAATTAAGTCATCTATATGATTTTCCAAAATGGAAAAAAATTAAACAATAATTTCTTTAATTTGAAAATGAAGCTAGAAATATCAGACTTTGTCTATATAGAGATGGAGTGAATATATATCAGAGACATAATAAAAAATATATTTCATATATTTTTTTTCATAATTTAAATTTCATCAAATAAATTTTGTGTGATGGGAAAATATTTCATATTGATTTTAATTTTTTTTGGAACAAAAAATCCTGGAAATGATATTGATGTTTACTTTTAACCATTAATTGATATTTTGAAACACTAATGGGAGGAAGGTACTAATGTTTACATATCTTATAAAAAGTAATATTTTTAATTATAGTACTGGTTATTTCCACTATAAATGACTTCCTATAATATGTAAATTTTCTTGGATACTCTTTCAAGGGGCATGTCAAGACCCACATTCACCAAGATGAGGGAAGGGAAAAAAAACCAACATACCCTTTGATCTTTATTTTGAAGGAGAGACAATGACCATTGAGTCCCAACTTTAATAGGCCCCGAAGTGGCAACTAGCCCCAAGGGTATAAAATCTCACGTAATATGTAAGGCATTACCCTTTTTATAGAACATTATTGGGAGATAATATAGTAAATCTCAAACAAATCCAAAAGATGAAAGTAAAATTAAATCAAAATCTATTCCCATATGCATGTCCAAAATAAACTAATAAAAGTACAAGATAAACTATGGGGTGTTTGACACGAAGTTATCAACATGGGTAGGGTGTGTATAAGAGACACAAGGACTAAATATTATACATATAGGTAATAAAGCACTCATCCAAACCTAAGGTTTTTGAAATAGACAACCAGCCCGTACACAACCACTCTCACTGCTATCCCTACATGCACTGAAAATACTCAACAACCACCACCATATCTCAACCTGTTTATGGAAAACAATCCCCCATTATACCCGTTCTTGTTATCAGGTTCAAGTGATTCCATTAATACCATTTCTCCACTACCAAAAATATAACAAGCATAACCACAAGTCAACACCACAACAGAAGAAAAAACATCCAAGCAGGGTTTTAAGCATTCACACCTAGTTCTCTTGTAAAGTCACAACAACAAAAGGGACATGTGAGATCCCTCGAAGTACTGGAATGAAACTAAGCGCCAACATTCATGCTCCACACGGCCTCATATTTAAAATCCAACAACTTCTCATCAAGTGGTTCCATTCTCCTCTACATCACCTCAAAAACATCAAACAAAGTAACCATGCATATCACAAGAACAAAACAAGAAAGTTTCTAGATTTATCCACACCATTCATTGAGGTCATTCCTTCAATTTTACTAACTGGGGTGATCACATAAGGATTCTTATTCATTAGAAATCAATTTAATCAACCAAGTCTACATGATTAACCAGTTTCTATGTTATAGCCATTCAATCACCAGATTGTCTAGAAAAACTGAGTTTTATTAGTGCACAAGAAGGACCACCAAAAACCACAATTTTCATTGGACACGAGTCCATACAACAACATAAAAGATAAGGTAAAACACAACAAAATAATCACCATTCTTTCCACCCCTTCGTTCTTTAAAAGCCCATTTATTACATTCATTAAGGCTGGTTTCATCTAAGTCCTAAGGTAAAATCATCATTCCCACCCAGAATTATGCCCAATAAAGGGAGACGAAGGAAAAACCCATACTTGGATGATCAAGGATCGAAGATGCCTCCTCGTACCCAGAATTGGGGATGCATGACTTGCAGAGGAAGATCTCCAAGGAATCCAAGGCTGGTTGGGAAGGGATCCAGCATGGGCGCATGATTCGTCCCCAGAGGAAGTCTTGAAGTGAACGAAGAGAAACCGAAAGGAACAAGGAAGAGAGGCTATGACATTAAGAATAATCTAGATCCTAAAATTAGGGAGATGATTTCGATTTACTTAAATGTCAAATTGTGTCTCAAACATGCAGTTTTGTGGTTTCACATGTTGCAATTTATTGAGATTTAATAATTCTCCTTGGAGATGTTGGAGATAATGGATGTGAGTGATTAGATCTCCTCGAAATGGAGAAAATGCATAACAGGGGTGAAACTGGAAACACACCAATGAGCGTGACACCAAGGAAAAAGGCCACACATTTTGGTAACTCAAGGGTCTCCAAACTCTTGGGGGTTTAAAACATATTTTAATAGCTTTAAATGGCTTTAAAAGGGGTATTAAAACACTTTTATGTCAAAAGGTGCGTTACTGGGGTGAAATAGGGAAGTCCTGGATGAACTGGAAATGACTCATCGTTAGGTGATTCACCATCTCCCTAGCACCATCTCCCTAGAACTGATGCCAATCAGTGCCACCAATGACCCATCGGTGCCACTGATGGTTGATTGGTGCCACAACTGCCCGTCAGTTCCACTGATGGCTGATTAGTTCCATTGACGACTCACAAGTGCCACCGACACCCATAGGTGCCACTAATGACCCATCGGTGCCACTAATGGCTGATTAGTTCCACCAACGCCCATCGGTGCCACCAATGACCCATTGGTTCCATTGATGGGTGATCGGTGACCCTGATGCACATTGGTGCCACCATTCGTTCGACCTTAAATTTGGAAAACTCTTCAATGAGTCGCCGATGATCCCTATGATACCCCGAGCACTAGAGTTTAACAATGTAATAGACCAGGAAGGTCCATGCCATTACATAACATACCTCTCAAACTCTTCATGACCTCAAGAATCCAGAGTAAACCCAATGAAAAGAGAGGTGTCTAAACAACCACCTCGTAAGATACCTCTTTGGGACAAACCACCCTAGATTTTTTCAAAAACTGGAACAAACCTAAAAATTCAGGGATACCCCACTCACTTCTATCTCCTAAAAAAGTACAAAAACACTAAGTAACCACACAAACACAAAAGAAACCCCATATAGACATATAGATTAGGGAGTCTCTTCCTCCATGTCAAGATACTATCTGATTTGGGCGACACTGACTCACCCGTATAGCTTTAATAGAATCCACCTTAATGTGTCTTGATTAAGGATCAGGTTATCCCCTCCCCACGGTTAGGAATTTTCACACACATTCAAAGAATATGGGAAATAACCCATCACATAGTTAAAAAGTTCAAGCATTACATCAAACCAAAGAACAATGAAACCACAAGGTCAAAACTTAAAATAGCTCTAGGTACTAGGCACACATCTATGCTTCCCATTCCCAGGTACTCTCCTTAAGGCCACCATACCTCCACAACACACGAACCAAGGGAATGGTCTATCCATGAAGAAGCTTCTCCTTACGATCCTCGATCCTCACTGGTTGCTCCATGAACGTCGCATCGTCCTCAATATCTAAATCTTCCCAATTGAGGATGTGGTAGTCATTGTGTATATACCGACGAAGATGGAATATATGAAAGATGTTGTGGACCCTCTCTAGTGGTAGTGGTAGCGTTAACTGATACGCTACCTCACCGACTTGTATCAACACCTCAAAGGGTCCATCGAACCTGGGAGAAATCTAACTCCCCCTACCAAACCTTCATCATCCATGCCGATGAGAGACCTTAAAGAACATGTGGTATCCAACCTCGAACTCCAAGGGTCTACTCCTATGATTGGCATATGAATTCTGCCGGTACTGATCCTCCTTCATCCTCTCACGCACATGCTGAACCTTCTCTGTCATTGTCTGCACCACCAATAGGCTAAGAACACCTTCCTCCCCAACCTCTGTCTGTCACATGGGTGAATGAAACGGTCTCCCATACAAGGCTCAGAATGATTCCATGCTAATGGTAGAGTGATAACTATTGTTGTAGGAAAACTCTACTAGAGGAAAGTGTCATACACATGATCCTTTGATGTTGAGAACACATTCCCGCGACATGTCCTCTAACATTTGGATGGTCCTCTCTGTATGCCCATCCGTCTGCGGGTGGAAAGCAGTGCTAAGGAAAATCTTGGTGACAAAATCACACTATAATCCATTCTATACTCACGAAGTAAAGAGTGTATCCTGAACTAAACCGATGGTTCTGGGAACTCTATGCAGCCGCACAACTTCACACACATACTTTTGTGATAAGGTATCCATTGCGGTCGACTCCATAATCTCTAAAAAGTTATCCCATTTTGTCAAATGGTCCACCACTACCCAGATGGGATCATAGAATCCCTCAGCTTTAGGTAGTCATATAATGAAATCCATTCAGACGTCATCCCACTTCCACTCAGGAACGACTAAGCACTACAACAGATCTCCGAGAACACAGTGTTCATCCTTCACCTATTGACACACGAGGCACTTTTCCACAAACTCCACCACTTCCCACTTCACTCTGGGCCACCAAAACTGATCTCCCAGGCCTTAGTACATCTTGGAAACTCCTGGGTTTACTTCCAGGGTTGAGTTAGGGAAATAAATTAGGGAACTCTCAGGCATTTCCATCAGGACAAACAACCTCCCATAGAATAACATCCGGTTCTGACCATCCATTGACCATACTTCCGGAGCATTTCCCTATCTAACACAATAATTTATCAATTTAGCCTCTACTTCTCCCCACTGAGACTCCTCCAACTTCCATAATAAGGAATACTGCACTATCATCTAAAACAAGAAACTACTACCATCCTCCTATCTCATGCCTAGATGTAAAGCAGCAAACTCCTCCATTGCTTTCTAGGAATTTTATGAATCCCTAACCACATCCTTATATGAATTCCTGCTCAAGGAATTGGAAACTATGTTTCCCTTTCTTGTGGTGTTTGAGATATTGAAGTCATTATCTAGAAGAAACTCAATCCACCTCCTCTACTGCAAGTTCATGTATCATTGGGAGAAGACATACCTCAAGATCTTGTGATCTGTGAAGAACACAAAGCATACCCTGATGTGGTAATGCAACCAAAACATCAGTTAGAACACCACAGATATAATCTAAATGTTGTGGGTGGCATAATTACCTTCGTGTAGACATAAATTCCTAGACCCATAAGAGATCACTCCCTGCTGCTGCATCAACACATACCCCAAGCCTATACTAGAAGCATCATAGAACACTTCAAATGTTACCCATTCCTCTGGAAACCTCAGCACTAGGGAACTTACCAACTTCCCCTTCAGATAATCGAAAACCTTATGGAACTCCTCACTCCATACAAAATCCAGGTCCTTTCTGATCAAAACTGTCAAAGGTGCTGCAACTCGAGAGAATTCGGGTACGAACCTTCAGTAGTAACCTACCAGTCCCAAGAAACTACGAACCTCTACCCATTCCTAGGTGTTGGAAAAGAAACAACTGCTTTTGTCTTTGATGGTTCCACTACTATTCCCTTACGGGGCACCAAATTTCCAAGTAAGTGTACCTCTCGTGTCTAGAACTTTTATTTATACTACTTCCCATAGAGCTGGTGGTGTCGGAGGACTTTCAAAACTATCCACAGATGCTCGACGTGATCCTACTTTGATCTTGAGTAGATCAGGATGTCATCAATGAACATGACTATGAACCTATCCAAATACTCATAGAAAATAGAGTTCATAAGACCCATGAACACAGCTGGGGCATTTATAATGCCAAATGAAATGACCATCAAATCAAAGTGCCCATATCTATACCTGAAAGTAATATTCGAGATTTCTTCCTCCTTTACCCTTAACTGGTGATATCTAGAATGTAGGTCGATCTTAAAGAACCAACATGCTCCCTTTAACTGGTCAAAAAGTTCATCGATTCTAAAAAGGGGGTAATAGTTCTTGACCATTTCCCAATTCAGCCTTTAGTAGTCTATATACAGCCTAATACCACCGTCTACATTCTTTGAAAATAGGACTGGAGCACCCCATGGTGACATGCTTGGTCAGATAAAACCCTTTTTCATATGGTCATCAACCTGAATCCACAACTCTTACAACTCAGAAGGTTCTATCCGATAGAGAGACATCGAAATCAGATGGGCACTGGGTTATAAGTCTATCCTGAACTCAACATCACGTCTAGGGGGTAGAGTTACAACCTCTTCAAGGAAGACGTCCAGGAACTCACTAACAATTCCCAGGACTACAACCATATCTGAGTCTGTTGATTCCACTAACAGCTCGAATAACAAGGAAATAAGGGTATCCGCTCACCCACTACCCTCCAGGAAACCCCGCTAGCCAACAAAAGCTACACATTGGTCACCCATATATGAGAACAATACCCTTCTCTAGAAGCATTCGATAACAATGTGAACATAAAAATGATAGTCTTTTCCCATGATGACATTGTATGGTTTCATTTGAAGCTGAAAGTTATCCCCACTAGACTAAGGTGGCCCAACATCAGCCTACATCCTCAACTAACATCAAACAGAATGGTGTGACTTCTAACAGGAATTATAAACACAAGGGGAATATAGAGTAACTCTAAATCTAGGACCAAGGAATGGACTAGACTATGTGAAATAAATGGGTGATAAGCTCCTAAATCAAACAAAGAACATGAAAGAGTACTAAAAAAGTGGATCATACCTTGAATGACCTTTGGAACTACATGAATTACTACCTCTAGGGTGTGAAACTTCCAATGCCCAAATCCTTTATCCCATGGTAGTCAGATGCCTCCTAGTCCATGCCATGATCGAGGTCCCTATGGAGCACCCTAAGGCTGATCTCCTCCGTCACTGTTCGCCCTTGGTGGAGTGGGAGCTCACTGCCCCTGCTGCTGCTGAAAATTTCTATCCAGTAACTGGTGATGTTGTGGTGGGTAATGAACCCGCACACTCCTAATGTAATGTACTCTGTTTGAAAACAGATTCCAAAGGTTCTAACTGATACCATAGATAAAGCATCTCAGTCCTAGGCTCAGGGAGAAAAGGAGAATACCGAGAGATCAAAAACTGAAACTACTGAGGCCTTCTCCCCATCAACTGAAACCCAGAAGGACCTGATGCTGGATTCCTGCTACTGAAGGCCTTCCCCTTTGGTGAACCAAAATGGATCCCCTCTAATGGTACACCTCCAAAAGTGTGCATCCTTTCCACCACTTTAACCTTCTTCTGGACCTCCAAGTACATCTGTAGAGTGAATGAAGTAACAAAATACTGAAGGGAAGGTTAGAGCACCTCCTCTAAGCATAAATCCCACAACTCCTCATCTGGGAAGAGGTCTGGAGAGAAACAAAGGAGATCCTTGAACTTGATCCCCAAATCCCTTACTATCATACTCCCTTGCTGAAGGGAGATTAGCTTTGGTCTATTTTCGACCATTATCATGGTAGAAAGGAATTCTACCTGGAACTCCTTCTCGAAGTCAATCCATGAAACCTCAACTTCCTTCGTATCCCCAAGATAGAGCATCCATCACTAACACACTACACCCCACAACTAGTTCATGGCCAGAGGAACCTAGTACTCTTCCAGAGTCTAGATCAAGCTGAGAGCTATCACCATCTCCTCATGCCAGCTCTATGTCTCTATGTATGAGACACTGCCCTCGTACTTCTCGAGGGTCTGCTGCTAAAATGAAATAAGCTTACTCTACCACTGGTCATCCTCCTCCAATTGTTCATCCCTCCACTAATTAACCAAATCATCCTGTTGGGCCTCGATCACCCACACTACTCCTGGATGTTGTCTATGTGAAATAGCTATAAGGTAAAAAAGGAATTCCTAAGCCCGAGTGGTGTGGAAAAAACATTTATCTTAAATTTTTTATAATTTTTTTACTCATTTTACATTCCCAAAACACCCAAACCTCACATGAACAAA
The DNA here is from genome assembly GCA_963277665.1 of Viscum album. Classification (NCBI taxonomy): domain Eukaryota; kingdom Viridiplantae; phylum Streptophyta; class Magnoliopsida; order Santalales; family Viscaceae; genus Viscum; species Viscum album. The sequence continues at coordinate 1,116,078,359 of OY728141.1, forward strand.
AGTCATTATGATGCACATACATTTTCCTAGGTTCTCTACCCTGTAATCAGTGTAGCCTCACATGGCCGTTCGGTAGGTCCAGAGTCCTTGCATCAGATCATAGGGGGCCCTAAAATCTTGTGTCCTAGTTAGTCTTTCCTAGCCTATTTCATGCACCAATATTTCCTAACACCATTACCCTACCATCCCATGTAATACTCACTATTCCTAAACCCAAACTCCATTCTATCTCTCAACCATCACCTCTGATACCATTTTTTCATAACCTGCCTTCACCAATATGAGGGAATGGAAATCGAACTACCATACCCTTCCTTAATCACATTTAAGGATAGATAATGACCCCCCCAATTCCCACCTTTAATAGGCCCTAGAGTGTAGAATAACACCAAGAGTATCGAATATCACATAATATGGAAGGCATTACCGTTTTTATAGAATAAGATCTGGAGATAAGATGGTAAATCTTAAACAACTCCAAAAGATGAAAGTAAAATTATATCCAAAATTAATTCCCATATGAATGTAAAAAAAAATGAAACAAGTACAAGAAAAACTCTGGGGAAAGGTGCCAAAGGGAAAGAAAAGCAGCAACAACGAATCCTAGCGCCCGAACTGGTAAGGTCCGGCATGGTCCTCAAAGTCCTCATGGAAACCTGAAAGCAGTTTTATATACGTAGGGTGATTATATTGGTATACTTAGTAGGGTAAACCCAAAAGCTATTATGAACAAGTGGGGAGGTATTATAATGCCCCTTGAGAAAGTAGAGGTAACCGGAAGACCTAGTAAGGAAACTATCGAACCGACATCACCAAGGAATACTCACCAAATAACAATAGTTAGGTAAAGTAATAGTAATAGCACATCGATGTTTTGGTACCATGCACCACCTTCCCACTAGTTATTTAGTACATCCTATGCATCAGAAATCCCATATAAGTTCCACTGTAGTCCCACTGTCTCCCCAAAAACAACCTTATGGGCCTACAAAACCACACATCCCACCCACAAACACTTGGGCCACCACAAACACACCTATCCACACTCACAGACACCTGGGCCACAAAATCCACTAACACACCAAGAAACACATGGGCTAGAACAAACACTGCCATAATTGAAGACACCTAGTCTAGAACAACTACTTCCATGCCCGAAGAAACCTAGGCCTCATCCCAAAGAAACATGAGAAACCACCTTCCCGTACACACCTGTGCCAACTACCTCAACACACCCTTCCTAGAGATTCTCGGGCCATAGTGAACCTTAACCCATCACATCTTGCTCGTTGAGTCTTGGGATACTTGGGAGAGGGAGAATAAAGGAGCTAATAACCATCCACTCATAAGAATGTGGGGAAACACACCCTCCACCATGAAATGGGGGTGTTGATCATGAAGTGATCAACATGGGCGGGGTACGTATAAGAAACAAAAGAACAAAATATTATACATATAGGTAATAAAGAACTCATCCAAACCTAAGGTTTCTAAAATAGGAAACCAGCCCATAGAAAACCAATCTCATTTTTGTCCCTACATATATAAAAAAATACTCAACAACCACCACTAGAGCTCAAATCATATTTGGAAAACATTCCCCCATTGTACCCATTCTTGTTTTCATGTTCAAGTGATTCCATTAAAAACATTTCTTCACTATCAGGAAACTAATAGGCATAACGACAAGACAAAACCACAACAGAAGGAAAAACAACCAAGTAGGATTTTAAGAATTCACACCCAGTTCTCTTGTAAAGTTACAACAACAAAAGGGATATGTGATATCCCTTGAATTACTGGAACCAAAATAAGCCCCAACATACATGCTCCACATGACCTCAGATTCACCATCCAACAAATTCGCAACCAAAGGATCCATTCTCCTCTATGGAACCCCACAAACATCAAACAAAACAACCATGTATATCACCAGAACAAAGAAAGGATGTTTCCAGATTTAGCCACACCATTCGAAGAGTTCCTTCCTTCTGTTTGGTTAACTAGGGTGATCATACATGGATTATTATTCATAATTAATCAATTTAATCAACCAATTTTATGTGATTAACCAGTTTTCATGTTACAACCATTCAATAACTAGATTATCCAAAAAAACAGAGTTTCATTAGTGTTCAAGAAGGGCCATAGTGTCCACAATTTTGCAGCGGACACGAGTCTATAAAGTTCACAACATAAAAATGAAGTTAAAATAAAACAACATCATTATCATAATTTCCACCCCCTCATTCTATAAAAGTACATTTTTGGTCTTCTTTAAGGTTGGTTTAATCAAATTTCTGAGGGAACATCATCATACCAACCCCACATAATGCACAATAAAGAGAGACGAAGACAAAAACCCTACTTGGATGATCAAGAATTTAATTTTCCTCCTCACATTAAGAATCAGGGATGCATGAATTGCCGAGGAAGAGCTCTAAGGACTCTATGGTTGGAAAGGAAGGGCTTCAACATGGGCACACAATTCATCCCCGTAGGATGTCTCTAAGCACATGAAGATAAACTGAAAGGAATAAGGAAGAGAATATCTCAACTTAAGAAGATGTCAGATCCTAAAATCAGGGAAAAGATTTCAAATTACTTAAAATTTGGATCATGGCTTGACCACATAGTTGTTCGGTTTCACACGTTGGAATTTATTGATATTTAATAATTCTCCTTGGAGATAGTGGAGATAACAGATTTGAGTGAATAGATTTCATTGAAATAGAGAAAACACGTAACAAGGGAGAAAGTGGAAACACACCAACGGGTGTGACACCGAGGAAAGAGGACACATGTTTTGGTAACCCAAGGGTCACCTGACTCTTGGGGGGTTTAAAACATATTTTACAATCACTAAAAGGATTTTAAAGGGGTATTAAAAGACTTTTACGTCAAAATATATGTTACTGGGGTGAAATTGGGAAGTCTTGGAAGAACCGAAAATGACTCACCGTTAGGTGAGTCACCATCGCCCTAGCACTATCACCATGGAATCGATGCCAATCTGTACCAGTGATAGCCCATTGATGCCAATGATGGCTGATCGGTGCCACCAATGCTGATCGATGCCAATGATGGTCGATCGGTGCCACTGACATCCCATCAATGCCACTGGTGGCTGATTGGTTCCACTGATGCCCATTGGTGCCAATAACGACTCATCAATGGCACTGTTCATTCGACCTAAAATTTTGAAAACTCTTAAATGAGTCACCGATGGTCCCCATGATACCTCGAGCAATAAAATTTTACAAAGTAATGGACCAGGAAGGTCTAGGCCATTACAAGGCTTATATCTTATACAATTTTTTATGAATGTAATTTATTTTCTCAACAATAAAATGGGATGAAAACATTGTACATGGTTCATCATAATTTTTCTATGGATCACTCTTATGGAATATGAAAAAATTAATTTAATGAATCAAAATAATTTTATATTTTCCAAATCCTTCATCAAATGATCATATTTTGAGAGGGTGAAAAAACATTTATGTCATATTTAAAAAGACACAGATATTTGGTAAAGATATAAATATATGGAAGAAATAATCAATACTTTTTGATCTTAAATATTAGAAATATCATGAGATCAAAAAAAACATTGATGTGATGCATGTTGAGAAAAATATATATTACATTTTTATTGAAACATTATTCGATATTAAAGGGAATGTGAAGGATAGTTTGAATGAAATATTGTATTAACTATTAGTGGGAATATTTTTTGAGTTATCTCCCACTTCTAAAAGAAAGATAATATACTTCCAATATGTTTTTTACATTTTCCTAGAGGGATAAAATTATTTTTTATTAGTGTATCCATTTTATAATAGTTCTTCAGTGTTATTCTTAAAATGTAATTTTTTTTCACTAAAATATTTGAAGTTAATAGGAATAAAATATAATTATTTTCATGTTATGATAAAACATATTTTAATAGTATTATTACATAGAAAAAAACCCATCAGTGGGAGATTAGATACTATTATGTTGTGTTATTGTTTAAATTCCACTTGTAATAAAGTGATATATTTTAATTCATTGAAACATTTAGATAATTATGCAGTCTATATACTTTACAAATTATAAATTTACTTTCCACCATTTTTTTGATATCATGGTAGATTGAATGATTCATTTCTGGTTATACATAAATATTTATGGTCCCATATATCTATATTGGACATATCATTTGAAAATGTAAATTAAAATATTGAATAGGTATGTTAAAAATCCATATCGACCAAAAACTCAATTTTTTAGAAGTGTATTTATGGGTAAGTGTCACAGTTTTGTTCAAAATACTTATCTATAGTAGATAATATATTTTTTCCTATATATTTCTATAAATGAGTTATTTTCGGAGAAAGAGGATCCTTTTATTGAAAATAAAATAATTGAAAATTGAACAAATATAACAAACACATTTATAGATTGTGAATAACTTAGATTATTCTTAGACATTTATAACATTTCATATTAAATTGATAAAAAAATACTATCAAAAGAATAAAGATATTTGGGTAATGAATGAGTATAATAATTTTTTTTCAAAGGTATTAAAAGTTCGTTCATGGTATATTAGATGCATCGAAAACACTAAGATGGTTAGTAGGTGACCCATGTTTAAATATGATAACATGGTACATAATGACTATACATTTTATTCCAAATATTAGGATAATTAAAGTGAAGTTATAAATAATAGTGTATTAGTGCTCCCTGAAGTAATGCATTTTTATAGTACAAAAGAGAAAAACCTAATCTCTACATCAGGTGCATATTATTGAGTTGTTGATGAAATATGAAAGCCTTGTTACATTAAATTTTGAGTTCCCATATTCAATTGTAAAAGGTTTGTTGGTCAAAAAGTATTAAACATGAGGAAGTTGGTGAGTCACTAATAAATATGTGTATATTGGAATACATATATGATCCTTTTATTAAGGAAAAACATGCGAATTTATTTTTTTATATTCTTGATCCATCAAATATGGAGTGTTATATTATTTTTCATGGAAAAATATAATTTTGGTGATGAAAAACCTATTGAGGATGGTGAATTATGGGAGATCCCCACTTCCATGAAAATAATATAAGAGGATATTAAGGACCACATCATAAACATATTTTTTTCATAATAAACAATATTGAAGTAGGTATATGAAAAACAATCCTTTAGTAATCTTCTAATATTACCAGTAAGACATATTTATTTCTTATTTAAATTTTCAAATATTGAATAATTACATATATATATATATATATCAAATATTATTTTTTATTTAAGTAACATATTTTAATAAATATGATAAATTTATTTTTGGGTTAGTTTTTTTGTATCATTTTAAAATTATTCAATTTTATATGTAATGGTAAGATTTGTATAAATATTAAATTATATTTTTTTTCTTCTTTATATATCAATTAATATCTGATAAATGTTATCAATATTTTTTTTGTCTTTATGGTTAACTACTCCAACAAATACGATAAAAAGTTTTTATATATTTGTTGGCGCCAAAATATTGCACGAAAGGAAGGGACGAAAAAGATGTCCCGCACGCTGCCTCACGAAGCACCGACGCGAAGCACCCCAAGCATCGCGAGCCCGCCACGAAACTCCGGAGGCGGTACCTCTCCGCGAACAAATTTGACGTTCGCGAGCCCGCCACGAAGCTCCAGAGGTGGTAACTCTCCGCGAACGAATTTGACATTCGCGAGCACGCCGCGAAGGACCGGAGGCGGTACCTCTCCGCGAACAAATTTGACGTTCGCGACCCCGCCGCGAAGAAACTGCTGCCCTTTCACGCCGCGTGAGTTCTACTTCATGGCACCCCTCGCCTATAAATACTGGTCTCCCCCTGAGTCCCAGGGACGGACAATCCAACCTTTCGGCTTCTCCTCTCCCGAATCGCGAAGCACCCTTTGCCCTCAGGAATCATGAGCTCCACGAGGTACTTCTACTTCGCGTGACGCCATCGCTTTGTCTCGTTTTGAGCCCCTATTCCGAGAGGGATGCCCTTCGTGAAGCTCAAGGGCATTCACGAAGGAGGGAGATTCCCAAGGGAACCCAGGAAGCCGCGGAGCATTTATGCTTCGCGAAACACCCAACCTGTACTAGTGATCCCTATCCTAAGGCAGGATCGCTACACATCGCGAAGGACACTGCTTCGCAGCACCCTGCTTCACGAGGCACCTCTTCTTCGCGAGGCAGTACTCCGGGAATACTGTTCTACTTCACGAAGCACCCTCCACTCACACCTATGCCCCATGCTAAGGCCAAGGCACTCCGCTTCGCGAAGCACACTCCTTTGCTTGGAAATTTCGCTTCCCGTGCGACCCTCCAGGTATGCACGATGTGATTTCAAAGTCCCACGGACAATACTACTCGTATCATTGCTTCGCCTAATGCTTCTTCGCATAGGCACTCTAACGGCTATTGCTTCTTCGCATAGCCACGCTAACGTGGACCCCTTGATGGTTCGCTCCACAAACCCCCTTGACCATGGCCTTACTGGTACCTTCCCTCCCCCAAGGAGCAATGGGTACCAGTTATGTAAGTCCTAGGGGTGTGGAGTGAACCCGCCTCGTCCGAGCTGCAGGACGTTAAACTGCCAAGCACCATGTCCTCAACACATGACGTTAAACTATGACCCGACCTCGTGCCTCGCACAAAGGGTCCCCCCAGCTCGAACATTTTTTACGCCAGTCGTCTCCACGGGAGTGGAATCACCCCTCCACAAGGGATGATATCCTCATTATTGGAGTGGCGTATGTTCTGAGTAGAAGGGCGACCCTAGTTCCCCAACGGATGGCTGCACCCCTGCATCTCCGTACTTCCCCACTACCAAGGTCAGTGGAGGGCGTGATAGGGAACGAGGCACCTCCAATCATTGGTCCCAAATCCCTCTTTCCCTGCGCTTTGCCCCACTTCATGCCTCCATCCTTGAGTATTTCCCAACACCATGGGCCGCCTAACGCGTAAGACCCTCTTCGGTTCTCACGGACGCACCCTTCGCAGCGTGATCGTCAGGTCCTTGCTGTCTCTTTTTTCTCACAACGAGCATGACTCACGTGGGCTTAGAGTTGGCATTGGCCATGACAATACCTCGTCCAACATGACGTTAAACTGCATGCCCTCATCCAACATGACGTTAAACTGCACACCCTCGTCCAGAATGATGTTAAACTGAATGCCCTCATCCAGCATGACGTTAAACTGCATGCCCTCATCCAACATGACGTTAAACTGTATTCCCTTGTCCCGCATGACATTAAACTGCACACCCATTTGAACTACGAGGTATTTGATCCATGTCAAGGCATGGTACGTAGGAAGAATCCATGAGGTTCAAGCCCACCCGTCATCCAATTCACTTCGAGTTCTACCTTCGTCCAGCATGACGTTAAACTGCATTCCAGTTCGACGGCAAGCCATTGTCACCACCCGAACTATGAGGACTTTGATCCGTGTCAAGGCATGGTACGTAGGAAACCTCCCTGAGGTTCAATCCCAACAATCATTGGCCCAGACTGTCTCCCTGTCGGTGTGCCAAGACCCCATTTTCAACCCGAACTATGAGGACTTTGATCCATGTCAAGGCATGGTACGTAGGAAACCTCCCTGAGGTTCAAGCCCTTTCCCCTGTGGATCAAGGTCCACCTTCACGTCAGTTCGCCGACAACCACCATCCGAACTACGAGGACTTTGATCCATGTCAAGGCATGGTACGTAGGAAGCCTTCATGAGGTTCAAGCCCACCACTAGCAGACCCCTGGGTCTCCTTTCACATCGGTTCACCGATGAAACCCTTTGAACTACGAGGTCTTTGATCCATGTCAAGGCATGGTACGTAGGAAGCCTTTCGAGGTTCAAGCCCACCACCCATCGGACCAAGGTCCACCTTCACGTCGGTTCGCCGACAAAGCCCCTCTGAACTACATGGTCTTTGATCCATGTCACGGCATGGTACGTGGGAAGCCTCCACAGGGTCCAATCCCACCACTAGTGAACCAAAGTCCACCTTCACGTCGGTTTTCTGACAAAGCCCCTCTGAACTACGTGGTCTTTGATCCATGTCACGACATGGTACGTAGGAAGCCTCCACGAGATCCAAGCCCACCACCACCAGGACCCTCCTGGTCCTCCTCATTCACATCGGCCTTCCGATGTCCAACCTGAACAACGTGGTCTTTGATCCATGTCACGGCATGGTACGTAGGAAGCCTCTCAGAGGTTCAAGCCCACTACCTGTTGGTCACTCCGACCTTCTTCATGCCGGTTCATCCACACCCGGGCAGCCTAGTGTGTAAGCCCCACACCATCTGGACCAAGGTCCACCATTGTGTCGGTTCGCTGACGCACCGGACCAAGGCCCACCATCACGTTGGTTCGCTGACGACATCCATCGGACCAAGGTCCACCTTCATGCCAGTTCACCAGCACCATCCCAAACTACGTGGACTTTGATTCCCTGCCACGGGGATACGTAGGAGGTCTCTTCGAGGCTCAAGACCAACTTCACCGCCGCCCTTGCGATGGTCCCTTGCCATTCCCCCCTCCACATCTTTCATCCATCCATCATCCACCCTGATTCTCACCTATACCGTCATATCCCGGTGTGACCATGTCGGTACGCTCCTCTTCACAGCCGCCCATGGGCTGGTCCTAGTATCGGCACCCCTTCAAGGAAAATCCCTCAATCCGATCCATTCTAGCTAATGCTCTGATCGGGCTGGTCCGTCTCCACTGGACGTTAAACTCACGGCATACCTTGTGTTAAACATAGGAAGCTGAGGAAAACCTCAGATATGTGTCTATGGCATATAATTCCCCATGCTCGATGTGGGATGCCTCGGGCTCCCACGCCCTCGAGAAGCCCTATGACCAGGGATAATAGACAGACATGCCGGTTCCCCAGCATCCAGACACGCTACTGATGCCTCAACGTGACTACTCCCCCGACTAAAGGTTGCTGCCCTGACATGACCCTTTGGGATGTCCCGATAGAAGCAGTGTAATTAACCGGCGTCCACGGAAACATGGTACTAGGAAGAGTTTCACGAACAATGTATTAAATCTATGAGGGACACCCGGACTAGGTGACAAGTTCGGAGGAGGAATCCGTAGAAGAAAGAACCGACATCCCATCATCCCGTTTCGATCAGGGAGCAGACATCCCTGAATAAGGAGCGAATGCCGCCCGCCTTTGGAAAGCGGGAATGCGGGGCAACAGTGCAGCGCATCCTCCTCCGCGGACGGACGGATGCGCGCGCCCCGACGAAAGTGTAGGAAACATAAATGGTGAACCCGACGTGAAATTATTCTCCTCAATGTGGAGATTAGTAGCGTTCGAGACACCAGTAGATTGACGTGTCACCGGATCCAGATATCTGGTGCCTGGTCTCGCCAAGAAAATAGCAGGCCTGTCGTGAAACTCACCGGAAGTCGGGGCAGTAGAATGTGGGGAACTCCGTTCTGCAACGTGTTGACATGGATCCTTCTTACATACGTGGAGAATGGAAGGACGCTGGGTCACTGGTTGTCAATCCTTTTCCTCGTAGTGCTGATGAGTTGATCCCTTCGTTTCCCAGGAACCAGGTTGCTGTTGCGGAGACACGATCACCGCCCGCTCACCTACGCAGGGGCAAGGGAAACACTGGCACAACCACCCCGGATGGCTCTTCTACCGCCACGACGACCACTATATCGCGGCATATGGGGCGCCCACGTCCCCTCTCCCCATCAGAGATCATCCAGCGAAGGGTGATCAACAACCCTGTACGCAGGTACGAGGAGGAAGGGGTCATCCCAACTCGGGATATGACCCGCCTGGACCTAGAGGCATCCAGGCCCCGCCGTCAATGCTGCCCTAACAGGCCGTGCAGGGAGCCCTTGCTCCCCACCCCAACGTTCTATCGTTTCGGGAGCCTGTCCCCGGAACGCCTCGACGACTCCTCGCCTTATGCTGATGAGGCGGGTGATGTCCAGCTCAGCCCGGTCAGGGTCCTGACCCAAGGGCTCCAGGCAGGGGCTCCCATTCGGCTGCGTCAGCGCCACCGTCCGACTCCACAGGAAGAGCAGGCAGGCCATGCCCCTACACCACCTACGCCAGCTCATCTGACCCGATGTCAGTGCCGGGCCCGGTCTGAGGACGCTCGCCCAGATGTGTCGACGTCAATAGATACAGTGCCCGAGCCACCGCCGACGTGCCTCAGGGAGTCCCTGCATACACTGAGCAGGGGAACTCCTTCACCCAACCAGGATCGAGACCCCAACCGCCCCACGGGCAGGCTGGGTTGACTCTCCGGGTTGCAGGCCTGAGTGGTGATCGCCCCGAACTAACCCGCGGTGATGTCACCCCGTACGGAGGCCCTCCCCGTACCACTACTCCACAGAGCGTGGGCCTTCCCCACTCCGAAGCTTATCATGGAGGTATGCCTCGTGCTACCTCCATCCTGAAGGAAGACCTGCCCCGCGGTAGTGACGCTCAGTGCAGAAACCTTTCCCGCGCCCACTATACAGGGTATGAAGTCCATCCTCCTGCCCTCGACCGTCGATCTGAAGGCACTATCCACCCAGTCCTTCTCCAATATGGGGGTCCTCCCTACGTCCTATCTGTAACTGGAAAAGGTCCTCCTCACCCCGGCAACTTGGGGAGTGAAGGTCAGCCTCGCTCCGCCCGCACCGTCCATGGAGGTCCTCCCCATGTACCCTTCGACATTTTCCCTGGTGCCCCTCGCACCCCAGCCACCTCGAGCAGGGTCCCTCTCCGCCACGGTGCCATAGCCGCCCCAAGACTACCTATTGGGAATCAATCCTGTCCCGAAGAGCCACCCCGGGGTAGAAGAGCGAGTCGTCGCCACCACAAGAAGAGTCTTGGGAAGGCCCGGGTGGAGATCAAACCGGCCCGTTTCTCGGATTCTGAAGCGGAATGCGACTCAGCGATGGAACCTTCTCCCCACTCCTCCATATCAAGGACTGGGGCAGGAACCAGGCGTGTCAGCCTCATTCTCCCGGAATGCGAGGTCCACCAGATTCCCACCTCTCTCCATAGGTACATCCAGGAGGAGGAAATCGTGGAAATTCCGCAGGTCCCGACCGTGCAATCACCACCATTGTCACCAGAAGCGTCCTCTACCTCTACCAGAGATTATGGAGAGCTATTTTGGGGACCAATGGCGGTAGATCAATGAAATGACCTATCACTGGCAGCCACGACTCTTGTGCCGGAAGCTGTGGCTATCAGCCCATCTTATCGTGATATCGTGGTCAGGTCACCTCCCTCTTCAGAGGATGGACCAGAATTTGGCGGCCAGTCAGCTCATTCGTCGTATTCTATGCCACCGAGTTTACTATCCCATAGGTCCGCCTCGGTACCACTAATGGTCCCTCAGTTTCCCCCGGTTGATGAGTGGGGCAATACAGGGCCAGACCCCGAGTCCGAACCCAGGAGCTTCTGGAGAATTCTCGCAGTGGATTACTTCCCGGAGAAGTTCTGGCCGACGGCGGCGCTGAACTTTCACGCACCAGAGTCCCTTACCCCTAAAGAAGTGGGGTGCTTTTGTCGAACCCTATGGGCGACACACTTCTGCCTTTGTTACGAGCGGGTGGTGTACCCCAGAAGTCGAGAGAACTTTGAAGAAATCGGCGAGCAATGTCGCCTGATCGACTTGGCCGCACTCCTTGTGCCCCAACACCCTGAGTCACCAGGCCGTCAGAGCACCTTTCAACGGAAATGTGTTCAGAGTTTCAAATTACTCCGCAGAGTTATCAGGTAAGGTACCCCCCATGTGCAAGTCCATGGTTGGGGACACTATGCCACTCTCCTCTTCGACCCTATCCGAAGGCAGCCCAATTCGTTATGCGACATTGAGGATATGCCCTCGAGAGGGGTCGCGGTCCACATGGCTGACGTAGTGGACAAGGAAGACGAGTTTGAATTTCTTGATGGAGAATTACCCCCTGAGGGCGTACCGCCACTACTGGACCCATCAGGGAGGGTTACATGACAGCAGAGGAACCTTCTAGGCCTCCCTGTACCCACCGAGTCGCTGGTACTCAGTCAAAATACTGGAAAGGGTAAGGAGCACGTCGGAAATGTCAAGCACTCTGACCCTTCAACCTCTGTGAAGAAAACGGATGAAGATCCCGAGAAGGACACATTATGCCAGCAACTTTCTGAGCAGAAGAGGATGGTTGACGAACTCTTGGCTGAGCGCGCTGTAGAGCGGTGACCCGACTATGGTAATCCCAGGCCGGGGAAGCAGGGGAAGGAACAATTTCCCCCCTGTGAGATACCTATGGGAAACCCTGATCATGATACTTCCGAAAATAGGGTAGAAGCCGGAACTTACGGCAAGAGGGCGCGATACGTCTCGCCAAACCCCCCCGAACGACGGGGCAGCCTGAAGAATCCAGTCCGGGTTCCCCCAGTCGCCCCAGATGTAACGCCCCGACCCCAGCTACCCAGAGTCGATGCATTACTTCGTAACATTGGCATGATCACAAAAGATCAAGTCTTGAAAGACCGATTAGTTTAGTAGCCTTGGAAACACTAGATACAATCATAAGTCTTACATTACATCATAAAGTGAAAAACTAATAACAAAGTCTTCATAGTCCACACTCATATCCTCTTCTGACTATCCCTGCAGGTCATTCCTAAAATACTTTTTTCACATCCTGGAAAATATTAAAACATTGAAAGGGGTGAGCTCAGATGCTCAGTAAGGATAACAATATAGCGGAATCTTTCATCAATAAACATAAACATTTAAGGCAATGTATAACTAAAACAAAAGCCTTTTAAACATGAACATCAACATAATATGGAAAAGGTAAAATGAGATAATTCCATTCACTTCTTCACATGGATATTCTACTGGTCGAATAATCACATGCAATATCAATAACCACTTTCATAATGAGGGAATGTATAATGCCAGACATTCTGAAACATTTTTTCAAGGCCTCGGCCAAGACGTCTAAAATGATTAAGGCCTCAGCCAAAACCATAAATCAAATTCGGAAAGGGCCTCGGCCAATTCCATGTCTAGTTGTCTCATGAGACCTACAGATGCATCGAGGAGCTATAGCGGGCTCCACCCGTCACTTATTAAGTCCAATGCATTCCTCATATGAATAGGTTTAAACATATCATAAACCATAACATAATCGTATCACATAAAACATGCATAAAGGAAACATAAAATTTACACATTTCAATCACAAGATATCAATAGAACACATTGATATAATAAAAACACTTTCAAAACCATTTTCAATACCAAAATAAAAGAAAGGTAAAACATGGTATTTATTTTTCTTTTTTTTAAATGTATGGCTTGTAAAGGAAGCCGAAACTCAAATAACGGTCACGGCGGCAGAGAAGTCATTGTCACCGCATACGTACGACAAAAACATTCCCTTTTGTCATTTAGTAAATGCTTCGTATAAAAATATTCCTTTTGAATAAACGTAAAAGTCAAAGGGGTTTATACACCGTATAACAGAAAGTTGTGTATAAAACCAAATATGCCTCAATGAATGGGGATTGAGACGAAGTCCTTAAAAAGATAATTTTTAAAATAAAATAGATATATTATGTATATTCACTATAGGTACACATAAAGAAAGTAAAAATACAAAATAGGACATAATAATATCATGACATAATTTGAAAGTAGGAGATTAACCCAAAGAATGGAAGTTGGGTTAAGAAATTCCCTTACCTCGTGTCTGACTTGACTCAACCGTTCTTTAACCTCCTGAATAATAAACTAGAGTTAATATATACCTTATTAAGAACCATTTTCAATTTCATTGTCCTTTTTATATCACTTATTACAATGATATGAACATTATGTAATTATTTAGGTTAATAACGGTCGTTTTGTCGATCTTTGGTACTTGAGTCAACAATAAACTTCTTATAATTACAAGTTGTTTATGTGGTAGAATATCAATTATCTCCAGAATTATATTCATGATTTAGATGTAATATATATCATATATATCCAGTATATACATTCATTTATAACATTACGTAACATTTAGAGGTAAGAAATGAAATGCACCGTTCATGGAGACGGTAAGCCGTACGTACGCATGAACGCTACTTTCATTTCTATTTCATATTTAATGGAATGAAATCATAATGATATAAATGTATAATATAATTCCAGTATAATATAGCGTATAATACCATTTACTCCATCCTTTATACATCCCACATATGGCATTAACGATTCAAATCACTTTGAGGGGGCGGTAGTCCGCACTTCCAAAAATGAAATTATCGCGTTTACCCATAATGGAAATCATAAATTATGCCATAAATGAGAAATACAGAAGCATAAGTAAAACCTAAACATATTATATATCATATATAAATATAGTGACATCTTAATGGCCACCTTTGAAGGTGTTATATGAGTGTTGAACAATCATCGTTTCGTGAGGCAGAAATTCGCCATCCACAGGAACCGTATGTTCTTTAACCATTAGATGTAGGTGTGTGTAAGTGTAGCTCGAATCCTTCTTATAACAACATCCTAGTATATTGAGGATAATGTTTTTTTTACAAAAGAAATGAATAAAAAGAGTTTAGGGGGTTGGAGAAGAAAAATAAAACAAAACAACATTAGAGAAGACATTACCTCAAAATCGAGTAACTCTTTTTGATTTGAGCCAAAGGCTTCCTTTAGAAGCGTTCTGCCCAAAGTGAGTCTTCTAGGAGTAAGAGGGGGAAGTTGGGAGAGTATTTGGGCAGAGGTTGGCCGAGCCAAATGGCTTGAAAGTGTAAATGAGGTGGGAGAGTTGGGGGCCTTTTATAAGTGGAGAGGAGGGGCTCTTTTGGAAAGATTGAAATGTTACATTATTTTACAATTCTTTTAGGATTCTAAAGGTCCCAAACATATATAATTCGTGGCTAAGGTGATAAGGATTCTAAATACCCTCATCCAATAGGATTTGGACAAGTGTACGCCTTGGATTTTGCATTATCTTCTCATTTTATTTAAATCGTTAAATAATGAGGTCATCGCTGCATCATAATGATGTCATAAATAATTTACTTTATTTAATTTCTAAAAAATATAAAAAAAATACTATGATGTAGGAAATCTTTTTATCTTTCTAATGAATATTTATAGTCAAAATTTGGACTTGTGTAACCCCACTTAAAAACTGTTTTAGTAAAACAACTCATGTTTGTGTCAATTTAATTTTAACATTAAATAAAGATATATTAATGTCATTTTTCCAACCAAAGTGGCTCCATGGGGTCCCCAAGTTGACCCATGGGTTGTCTTGGTCGGCCATGACTCATCCAATAGGAGTAGGACAAGTGTCAAGCTCATCTCATATTATTAAAACATTTTTTTACCTTAAACTACACTAATTACCTCTAATCGCGATTAAGAACTTAAAAGTTACTATTCACCCAAAAAATTATTTTAATCTCATTGAACCACATTTTACTTCTTAATGACAACCATGTATGTTGGATTTTTTAAAATCAAATCACAGAAGTGGTAATATTTCATTTAAACGAAAAATCAGTTTTTTAACTACCACTTAGTGGTTTCACTATTCATCAAAAATTGAAGTTTTTCAGGACAATGCCAAAATTTCACCCTAAGCTATAATTGATATTACGAATTCAAAAATGATGTCTATTTTAAAAAATTCCAAACATATAATTTTCATTAATTAATTTTATAATTAATTCCCGCTGTCACAACAAATAGCGTGTTTTTAAGAAACAATTTATATCAAAAGATTGGCAATTGTTTATGTCCAATTTCAATGTTAAATTAATTCTAATGACCACCATTGGATAAAATGGTAAAAATATATTCTAATTATACTTTAAAACCACTAAATAGTATAATTTATCATAATAAATTATTTTGATTAAAAAAGTTGTTTTATGTATTTTTCACTATTCATAAAAAATAGAAGTTCTCAGAAAAATACCAAAAATTCAACATAGGCTAATTTCGATATTCCGAATCCAAAAATGAAGTCCATTTTGATAAATAAAATTTATAAAATTTCAAAAAGTAGGTATTACTATTCAAAACGGCTAGTTTAATTCGTTGTGGTGTGTGTTAGAGCTCGAGTTTGCGTACAACACACGCTATTGCATTATTCGAACTGAAACGTACTGTGGAAGCTTGGGGTGTTACATTATCCTCTCCTTCAATAAATTGTGTCCTTGCAATTTGAAATTTTTCTTTGAAAATAAAATGTTGAAAAGAGAAAATACCTTTGAGGAAAACCCACATCGGAAATAAGGTTAATAAATATATAACATTAAAAGAAAGCAAGATAAGTACAAAGGTCACCCGATATAGCCCATTCTAGGATTCTATGAAAATATGGATATGGAGGAGAAACAAACCATCAAGGTCTGATGGAGAGTTATAGAAAACAGGATTAGGAGAAAGTTTAACTACAAGAAAATCACAAACTTGTGATTGGTTAAACGGTCATTGATTCCCCAGTTGGAAAAGTTAACCGAATTTTTTTTTGTTTTAAGTTACCTTTTATAATGTTGAGGAATTTATTTAGGAGATTTACTAAGAACGTAAGGGAATATACATACTTGTTATGTATACTTTCATTCGTTAATAAATTTTTACCACAAACACATCTTTTACTCCAAATGGTAATGGAACTCAAAAATATTCTTTTTATCCTAATTGTATAAGGTTCCAAATATTAACCCATACCATTTATATTAGTAAAACTATTTTGTAATGACCAGGGACTTCCTGTCGGCTAGTGGTAGGAAATAAAGGCTTGTCGCACTATGGTTGTGGGTTCGATTCCTGCAGCTTTGTCCGACGCGACGGGTTATTCCCCACCCTGCAGGTTGTCCTTTTCCTAAAACTATAGTATTATAATATTCCAAAAATAATCTTCAGAAATGCTTTAACCTTAAACAATAATATCCATGGTTCAACTTAATCCACTCCAACCTTTATAGTTATCCAAAATACCTCTATCAAGACTTTCTCTAAAAGGTCTCTTAATTCCAAAATCAATTTATCAGATTCCCCAAACAAATTAAAGTTTCTTTTATTGTCACATACTAAAAATATAATTACCTTCATCATATAAAAACCTTACTGAAATCAACAAGTACTGCAGTACAATCCTTATATATATATATCACATTATTCTAATAGCCAAAATATAATACATGAGTCCAAAAGCACCAATACATTATTTATTCTGCTTCAACTGTAGTAATAGCATAAGATTGTCCTTGATCCCTTGGCCTTTTCTGAGGTAAGTTTCCTTGACGCTTAGGGAATTCATTTGCATAATGCCCCATTTCTCTACAATTGTAGCATTCAACTTTGATAGCCTCTTTCTTTCCCTTGCAATCATGCGCCTGGTGACCTTTTTCTCCACATTTATAACCAACTCCCATTCCTTTTAGGCAAGTACCAGGGTGATTCTTCCCACAATTATCACATAATGGAAAATCCTTCTTTCCCTTTTTCCCTTTATCTGTCTCTTGTTCCACCGTTCTCTTCTTCTCTTGCTTTACTATGTTGTCATAAGACTTAGAGAATTCCTTTTATGTCTTGATAGCACACGAGACAATAACTTCGTATGATGAGAAGGATTGTGATACTAAAGCTCGACGGAGAAATGGTTTTAACCCATCAAAGAAACGATCAATCTTACTCCTTGGGTTACGTATATAATTGGCAGCATGCCTCGCTAACCTTGTAAAGTTAGCCTCATACTTTGCGACATTCTCATCCTCCTTCTTCCTCAGACTCAGAAATTGTCTTTCCATATCTGCTCGATGGTCACGAGGAAAGTATTTTTCTAAGAAAAGATCTTTGAACTCCCTCCATTCCATATTCTATATGTCATCATCTTCCTTTGTGTTTTGAATCAGTGACCACCACTGATCGGCATCTCCAGTGAGGCGGTAAACTGCCAGGACAACCTTCTCCCTTTCGCTACTCCCCAAGGCATGGAGTATTTTCTCTAAGGAGTTTATCCATTGCTCAGCTACTAATGGATTTGTACCCCCATTAAATGTTGGTGGTTGTTGCCTCATGAAGTGGTCTATAATTGATCCTCCATGTTGTGGATCAGGGTGATCCATACGAGTAAGGTTATTATTCATAACCTGAGTAAGTTGTCCCAGTATGGTGATTAGCTGATCGGCACCAGTTGCATCACCAGCCCCACTATAATTATCTTGAGCAGGAGGGAAATCCCTACATGGAGTGCATGCATTGATACTGTTTCCATTTCTTCCACTAGGCGCCATTTCTAAACAATTTCATAAACTAGATTAGTTTATGAAATACAATACATAATTCCATATTTGTAAAATACTTTACATAAATTGAACTATTTATGGATATAATCCATAATCATAAAAAGAAATGTTTCCTTTGAGGAAGTATATACTCATAACCCTTCATAGTGGTTTGTAAAGAAAATGAGAATTATCCTAAGCATATCCCCTGGGAGTGTCGTAACCAAGAGTGTAGCAAGGCCCGTTGTCGTGCACCAGTTCCCGTTCGAGTCTGGCTCAAAGCGGTGTTTTCGGGTTTTACCCCTAGGTACATCTGTGCCAGAGCCGCCTCTACCTGCTCGTATCCAGACAGGGACGTATTGCTCAGAAAACTCACAAAAGCTCTACAATAACAAAATTCTAGGAAGTTCTTCTATACTAATCCTCAAAGTCTATCTTTGGGCTATGTGCTCTAATCAGAGTTTATCTACATCTAGCTTCCAAGGTTAGTACTAAACTTCCTCTGATACCAACTGTAACGCCCCGACCCCAGCTACCCAGAGTCAGTGCATTACTTCGTAACATTGGCATGATCACAAAAGATCAAGTCTCGAAAGACCGATTAGTTTAGTAGCCTTGGAAACACTAGATACATTCATAAGTCTTACATTACATCATAAAGTGAAAAACTAATAACAAAGTCTTCATAGTTCACACTCATATCCTCTTCTGACTATCCCTACAGGTCATTCCTAAAATACTTCTTTCACATCCTGGAAAATATTAAAACATTGAAAGGGGTGAGCTCAGATGCTCAGTAAGGATAACAATATAGCGGAAGCTTTCATCAATAAACATAAACATTTAAGGCAATGTATAACTAAAACAAAAGCCTTTTAAACATGAACATCAACATAATATGGCAAAGGTAAAATGAGATAATTCCATTCACTTCTTCACATGGATATTCTACTGGTCGAATAATCACATGCAATATCAATAACCACTTTCATAATGAGGGAATGTATAATGCCGGACATTCTGAAACATTTTGTCAAGGACTCGGCCAAGACGTCTAAAATGATTAAGGCCTCGGCCAAAACCATAAATCAAATTGGGAAAGGGCCTCGACCAATTCCACGTCTAGTTGTCTCATGAGACCTACCGATGCATCGAGGAGCTATAGCGGGCTCCACCCGTCACTTATTAAGTCCAATGCATTCCTCATATGAATAGGTTTAAACATATCATAAACCATAACATAATTGTATCACATAAAACATGCATAAAGGAAACATAAAATTTCCACATTTCAATCAAAAGATATCAATAGAACACATTGATATAATAAAAACACTTTCAAAACCATTTTCAATACCAAAATAAAAGAAAGGTAAAACATGGTATTTATTTTTCTTTTTTTTAAAAATGTATGGCTTGTAAAGGAAGCCAAAATTCAAATAACGGTCATGGCGGCAGAGAAGTCATTGTCACCGCATATGTACAACAAAAACATTCCCTTTTTTCGTTTAGTAAATGCTTCGTATAAAAATATTCCTTTTGAATAAACGTAAATGTCAAAGGGGTTTATACACCATATAACAGAAAGTTGTGTATAAAACCAAATATGCCTCAATGAAAGGGGATTGAGACGAAGTCCTTAAAAAGATAATTTTTAAAATAAAATAGATATATTATGTGTATTCACTATAGTTACACATAAAGAATGTAAAAATACAAAATAGGACATAATAATATCATGACATAACTTGAAAGTAGGAGATTAACCCAAAGAATTGAAGTTGGGTTAAGAAATTCCCTTACCTCGTGTCTGACTTGACTCAACCGTTCTTTAACCTCCTGAATAATAAACTAGAGTTAATATATACCTTATTAAGAACCATTTTCAATTTCATTATCCTTTTTATATCACTTATTACAATGATATGGACATTATGTAATTATTTAAGTTAATAACGGTCGTTTTGTCGATCTTTGGTACTTGAGTCAACAATAAACTTCTTATAATTACAAGTTGTTTATGTGGTAGAATATCAATTATCTCCAGAATTATATTCATGATTTAGATGTCATATATATCATATATATCCAGTATATACATTCATTTATAACATTACGTAACATTTAGAGGTAAGAAATGAAATGCACCGTTCATGGAGACGGTAAGCCGTACGTACGCATGAACGCTAATTTCATTTCTATTTCATATTTAATGGAATGAAATCATAATGATATAAATGTATAATATAATTACATTATAATATAGAGTATAATACCATTTACTCCTTCCTTTATACATCCCACATATGGCATTAACGATTCAAATCACTTTGAGGGTGCGGTAGTCCGCACTTACTAAAATGAAATTATCGCGTTTACCCATAATGGAAATCATAAATTATGCCATAAATGAGAAATACAGAAGCATAAGTAAAACATAAACATATTATATATCATATATAAATATATTTACATCTTAATGGCCACCTTTGAAGGTGTTATATGAGTGTTGAACAATCATCGTTTCGTGAGGCAGAAATTCGCCATCCACAAGAACCGTATGTTCTTTAACCATTAGATGTAGGTTTGTGTAAGTGTAGCTCGAATAATTCTTATAACAACATCCTAGTATATTGAGTATACTGTTGTTGTTACAAAAGAAATGAATAAAAAGAGTTTAGGGGGTTCGAGAAGAAAAATCAAACAAAACAACATTAGAGAAGACATTACCTCAAAATCGGGTAACTCTTTTTGATTTGAGCCAAAGGCTTCCTTGAGAAGAGTTATTCCCAAAGTGAGGCTTCTAGGAGTAAGAGGGGGAAGTTGGGAGAGTATTTGGGCAGAGGTTGGCTGATCCAAATGGCTTGAAAGTGTAAATGAGGTGGGAGAGGTGGGGGCCTTTTATAAGTGGAGAGGAGTGGCTCTTTTGGAAAGATTGAAATGTTACATTATTTTACAATGCTTTTCGGATTCTAAAGGTCCCAAACTTATATAATTCGTGGATAAGGTGATAAGGGTTCGAAAGCCCCTCATACAATAGGCTTTGGACAAGTGTAAGCCTTGTATTTTGCATTATCTTTTCATTTTATTTAAATCGTTAAATAATGAGGTCATCGCTGCATCATAATGATGTCATAAATAATTTAATTTATTTAATTTCTAAAAATTATAAAAAACTAATATGATGTAGGAAATATTTTTAGCTTTCTAATGAATATTTATAGTCAAAATTTGGACTTGTGTAACCCCACTTAAAAACTGTTTTAGTAAAACAACTCATGTTTGTGTCAATTTAATTTTAACATTAAATAAAGATATATTAATGTCATTTTCCAACCAAAGTGGCTCCATGGGGTCCCCAAGTTGACCCATGGGTTGTCGTGGTCGGCCATGACTCATCCAATAGGAGTATGACAAGTGTCAAGCTCATCTCATATTATTAAAACATTATTTTTACCTTAAACTACACTAATTACCTCTAATCGCGATTAAGAACTTAAAAGTTACTATTCACCAAAAAAATTATTTTAATCTCATTGAACCACATTTTACTTATTAATGACAACCATGTATGTCGGATTTTTGAAAATCAAATCACAGAAGTGGTAATATTTCATTTAAACGAAAAATCAGTTTTTTAACTACCACTTAGTGGTTTCACTATTCATCAAAAATTGAAGTTTTTCAGAACAATGCCAAAATTTCACCCTAAGCTATAATTGATATTCCGAATTCAAAAATGACGTCTATTTTACAAAATTCCAAACATATAAGTTGCATTAATTAATTTTATAATTAATTCTCACTGTCACAACAAATAGCGTGTTTTTAAGAAACAATTTATATCAAAAGATTGGCAATTGTTTATGTCCAATTTCAATGTTAAATTAATTCTAATGACCACCATTGGATAAAATGGTAAAAATATATTCTAATTATACTTTAAAACCACTAAATAGTATAATTTATCACAATAAATTATTTTTATTAAAAAAGTTGTTTTATGTATTTTTCACTATTCATAAAAAATAGAAGTTCTCAGAAAAATACCAAAAATTCAACATAGGCTAATTTCGGTATTCCGAATCCAAAAATGAAGTCCATTTTGATAAATAAAATTTATAAAATTTCAAAAAGTAGGTATTACTATTCAAAACGGCTAGTTTAATTCGTTGTGGTGTGTGTTAGAGCTCGAGTTTGCGTACAACACACGCTATTGCATTATTCGAAGTGAAACGTACAGTGGAAGCTTGGGGTGTTACACCAGAGGTCATTCCGCCAATCGATCCATGAGCTGCTGAAGCCATCTACCATGTTCAAGAACCTAGAAACGCACTTGTGATTAGGGATCCCCGTCAAGATAGGGACCCCCACCCAGATGATCTTATAGCAGCACTCACAACCCACCTTGAAGCGTTGGAAACACGGAAAGTGGTGGTCCCACCGGATGGAAAGACATATCCCGCGTGGGTGGATGATATTCCTGCACCCCCGGGTTTTGGGAACCCCACTTTCTCGTCCTTCAACGGGACAGGGGACCCGCCATAGCACTTGGCTCATTTTTCTTCCAGGTGTGGCCCCATGCTGGGGACCCCGGCCCAACAAGAAGCCGCCAAGCTCCGATGTTTCGTACAAACATTGGAAGGCCCCGCATTCGTCTGGTACAGCCAGATCCCTATCGGATCGGTGACCGGTTGGGAGGATCTCCGCCGACAGTTCCTATACCAGTTCAGCTCCACCACGCGGAAGACCAGCATTGCAGACCTCTTCAAGTGCAAGCAAAGGCCTGATGAGAGAGTCGCAGATTTCATCGCCCGGTGGAAGGGACTTACGTATTCCCTCGATATGACACTGAATCAGGAGGAATTACTGACGATGTGTGTGGGGAATGTCAAAACGGAGCTGGTACCCTCCCTGATTACCCAGAACTACCCTGGAGGGTTCATAGATTTCTTAGATAAGGCTCAACGCCTTGAGGCGGCTCTACAACAGGCTAGCCAGGCACGTTCGTTGCCCCCTATGATCTCGGCCAGGAGGACCGCCAGAGCCGAACCCGCCACGGTGGCCCAAATAGAAGCCCCTAGGCATCTGGAATTACTGCCAGTGACACCATCCCTGCAACCCCACATAGGTCCTCCACCTCAAGCACAGGCTCCCGCCCAGTAGCGACCGCCTCAGAATCGACAGGTTCCCCCGCGCAATGCACCACCTTCACCTAGGCGAGATAATCAGGCGTCGCCTCCTCGGCAGGCCCCTCCAGCTCCTCATCAGGGCCAGGTCCCTATGCCCCCCTATCCGGAAAGAAGGCACCAGACTTATTCGTTCAACGAAAATCAGGTCCCTGGCTACTTCCGAAGTTCTCTAGAGCAAGGGATTGTGCCCCTTCCCGAGTGCAGAAGGCCGACAGAGGTGAATATCATCGATCACCCCAACTACTGTCCTTATCATCGGATTCTGGGGAACACCCTCAAGCAATGCTATGTGTTTAAAGAATGTCTTCAAGACCAGGTCAACAACAACATTGTCAGGTTGGGCCCGACACCAACACAAGTGGAGGGTGTCTTTGCAGGGTCAGAGATCGGTAGCGACAACGAAGGCGAGTGGCAGCAGGTTCCCAGCCGCGGATCTCGGAAATACGACGACTGGATGGATCGAAAAATTGCTGTCTGTGCCCATGGTATCATCTGGGCGCGCCTGAAGCAGCCAGAACCTTCAGAAGAAGTCACCAGTACCTCTGCATCGTCTTCACAGCCAACCTCTTCCCAAAAGGGCAAGCAGCGATGATGCAAGAAGAAGCAACGCGCTCCGCCGATGACATCATCATCCCGCACTCTCGGTGACTTTATGCCCCCTGAAATGGGGATTCCTCCCAGAATCCGCCCAGTGGTGGATGACTCGTCGAGCGACAGCTATGGGTACGCTTCGGTTAACACCGTGGAGCTAGTAAAACCCTATATGACTCCCGACGAGGGGGAACGCCAGGCGAACCTCCCCAATGTTTCTAGCTGACGTCAACGTCAACGGAACCGCAACCATGCCGGTCATCGAGGTACATCAACAAGAACTTTCAGCCAAGCCATGCATGCTACTGAGACCAGACAGCAGGCTCAGCGCAGAGCTCAGCACGCGCAACCCCATCTAACGCCCTCAGCTCTACCTCCACCGCCGTTTGTGCTACTAGATCAGGGAGAGCTACCTCGTTCGCATCACAATCATTCTTTCCTAGCTACAGGCCAGTCTCCGCTGCCCGATCCAAGTCCAACGACTACTATCCAGGCTTTAACTAGTAGGAAGCGGGATGTACCCAGTACTAGCTGACCACCGGTTCAACCGGCATGACCCGTTATGCCTCCAACTGCCAAATGACCTCCTGTAAGCAGAGGTTCACGTTTGGCATGAAAGTATGATGTCTTGAAGCACCTATAAGACATCCTAGAAAGTCTTTCTATCCTTGAGGCCCTTCGCCTATCATCTGAAATGCGTGAGGCACTTGCCGAGGCCCTAAGGATCCCCCTCCAGTTTGAGATAGAGGTAGCATCTGCAGAAGCCTTCCATGCCAAGACAATTGAGAATGCCGAATGTCAGGCGGTTATCTCATTCTCCGGTGAAGATGAGGACCCTCCTATACAGGGGCATATTTGCCCACTGTACATCATTGGCCACTTCAATGGTGTGGAAGTCCGCCGCTGCCTCGTTGACACGGGTTCTGGAATCAACCTAATTTCGACTCGGACACTGCGAAAGCTAGGTTTGTCTGAAGGTGATTTAACTCCCTCTGACCTCAGAATCCAGGGGTACGATAGGACCGAGCAAACCCCAGTTGGCAAGATCCACCTGAAGACTCAGTCTGGTGGCTTAATTGCCAACACCGAGTTCATGGTCGTCTCTCAGGACACCGCCTACAATGCGTTGATGGGTAGGCCATGGCTCCATCTGCATGCAGTGGTCCCTTCATCATATCACCAGTGCCTCAAATAATCACTCAATGGTCGAGTAGGCATGCTCCAAAAAGATGCATCTCCTTTCGCCTCTTGTGAGGCCCTCTATCTGGATGCTGATTATTACAAGAGTAAGGATAAGAAAATCCTAGTAAGTGAGGATGAACCCACCCTAGTCACAAGTGATCCCTGGGAAAGAATGGATGACGCCTACATCCTCCTGATCCATCGATTGGAGGCCATGACCCCGACATGGGGCAATGCTTTGTTGTTTCAGGTACACAAGGAAGGCATGTTCCCGTGTCCAAGTGACGGTGAAAAATTACCTCGTACTCCTACATCAACCAGGCTCAGGTGATCCCGGAACCTCCTACCCCTGTACGGTACCAGAATTTCAAGCTTATGACAACGGCGGTATGCCATACGTGTCTCTTCTGCCGGGATGGAATCAACTGACTCAGGACGACACGTCACCACTGCTTTGATATCATCAAACACTGCCCTTTAGGCCGAAGGCCAGATGGGATAGGGTCGACTGCCTTCATTGCTATGGTCTCAATGGCGAGTGAGTCTCCTGATATGATGACCACTGCTGCCCAAGCCAACACCAGCTGCCCCTCAGGCTTTGATAGCCTAGAAGTATCTCCCGTCGAGGGAAATCCCCCCACGGGTGGAGAGGAAGACCTGGAGAATGCTCCCCCTGCCTTTGAGGAAGGCGTCTTTACCATGGTTGATGAACTGGTACAGGTGAACCTTGGTAGTGTGGCAGATCCGAAACCCACATTGATCAATGCAGCCATGTCCCCTGAGAAGCGGCATCAGTACGCATACTTCCTCAAACAAAACCATGACGTGTTTTCCTGGAGTTACAATGAGATGCCAGGACTAGATCCCCAGGTAGCCGTTCACCGTCTGGGCCTCCCGGAAAACCATCATGGGTTTAAGCAGCCTCCCAGGAAGATGCACCCCTCTCATGGTGCTATGGTTGAGGCCGAAGTTGAAAAGCTTATCAAATCCAACTTTGTTAAGGAAGTCCAGTACCCCAAGTGGCTTGCCAACATTGTGCCAGTCAGGAAGAAGAATGGGCAGATCAGAGACTGCATCAACTTCCGCGACCTTAATCACCACTGCCCAAAGGATGGATTCCCACTCCCGGTGACAGAGTTATTGATTGATGCCAAAGACAGGTTCCAAGCTCTCTCTTTCTTGGATGGGTATTCTGGGTACAACCAGACCCGGATGGCCCCCGAGGATGAGGAGTCCACCGCCTTCAGGGCTCCCCAAGGTACCTTTTGCTACCAAGTTATTCCATTCACCTTGAAAAATGCAGGTGCCACTTATCAAAGAGCCATGCACTGCATATTCAAGCCGATTCTCAGGACACTGGTGGAATTCTACGTGGATGACCTAGTGGTCAAATCATGTCAGTGCTAGGACTATCTCAAAGACGTTGAGAAGGTGTTCGGTTTCCTCCGTTCCCATCACCTGAAGATGAACCCGTTGAAGTGTGCCTTCGGGGTCACCTATGGGAAGTTTCTGGGCTTTGTTGTTAGATACCGAGGCATTGAGATCGACCCAGAGAAGATCAAGGCCATCAGCCAAATGCCTTCCCTGAGCAACATTCGGGAACTTCGAGGCATCCAAGGCCACTTAGCCTATATACGCCAATTCATCGTGAATCTAGCCGGAAAGTGCAAGCCCTTTTCCCGGCTCATGAAGAATGGCGCCGCCTATGAATGGGATGAGGAGTGTCAGACCTCCTTCGAGGAAATCAAGCAGTATTTGCTCCAACCTCCGGTTTTGATGCCACCCATCTCCGGAAAGCCACTTGTCCTTTACGTGACCTCCCTAGAAATATCCCTCGGTACACTGCTCGCCCAGAAGAATAATGAGGGTACTAAGAACAGTCTCTACTATCTCAGCCGCATGCTTCTCGATACGGAGGTCATATACTCTCCTATCGAAAAAAGTTTCCTTGCACTCGTCTTTGCCGTACAGAAGTTGCGACATTACCTGTAGCACCATGAGGTGTGATTGGTCTCCCGGGTATACCCACTGAAGTACATCCTGAACCGCCTCATGCTGACTGGACGATTAGCACGTTGGGTGGTGATTCTCCAGCAATTTGATATCAGGTTCATACCTCAGAAGGCCATTAAGGGACATGCGTTGGAAGACTTTTTAGCTGCCCATCCAACCTCCGCGGATCAATCCCTGGACCTGGATTTTCCTGATGAGACGATCCTCTCAGTCGATCATGCCTTCCCGTGTTGGCAAATGCATTTCGACGGTGCCTCCCGGAGCCCCACCGGTAGGAGGGTCAATGATCCTAAGCTCAACAGAGTGGGCCTGGGTATTTTCTTCATTACCCTGGTGCAAGCCGTCCTGCCATAATCATTCCTGTTGTCAGAAGGCTGTACGAACAACGAGGCAGAGTACCAGGCTCTCATCACCAGCCTCGAGTTGGCCCTTGAGATCAATGTTCCCCATCTACATGTGAAAGGAGATTCTGAACTAGTAATCAAACAGGTTAATGGCGACTAAGTCATCAGGAAGCCGGAGCTTGTACCGTTGCTGGAGTACACCCTCCACCTAATGGCCCAATTCTCTTCTCAACCAGAGATTACCCATGTCCCACGGTCACAAAACGGTCAAGCAGACGCCTTGGATGGCTTAGCCGCGTCACTCACATAACCCGAGCAAGATGATTTGATCATACATGTGGCACACCGGAGAGTCATTGCCCCCGTCACCCAAGAGGACAATGATGGCCTACGGGTAAGTCATCTCACCACCGGACCCTCTACGTCTGGGGTCCCGGGTTCGTCAGATACAGTGGTTGAAGCCACTCCCGACTGGAGGGCACCTTTTGTCGAGTATATCCAAAATGGTCACCTCCGGGTTCTTGTGGCTCCCATCAAGCTGGGCCAAAGCTGTCCCATCAAATCTGGAGGTTGGGGTACTTCTGGCCCTCTATGATCCACGATTGTATCCGGTATGCCAAGAGATTCCACACGTTCCAAGTTCACACCAACTTCATGCATCGGCCGCCGGAGCCCCTCCACCCCACCAAGTACTCTTGGCCATTTGCGGTATGGGGACTTGATGTAGTGGGACCATATCCACCGGCAACTGCCCGCCAGTGTAGGTTCATCCTGACTGCTACAGATTTCTTCTCCAAGTGGGCAGAGGCAGTTCCACTGAAAGAGGTCAAGGCCCGTTCCATCGTCGACTTTGTGAGCTCCAATATTATCCACCGGTTTGGGGTCACTCATGCCGTCCTCACCGATAACAGCACCAACTTCCAAGCGGCTGAACTGAAGAAATTGTACGCCAAGTACGACATCTGTTCAAACCATACCTCCCGCTACCATGCGCAGGCAAACGGATAGATCGATGCGTTCAACAAAACCCTTTATAACATTCTGCAGAAGACGGTGGGTCAGAACAAGAAAATTTGGCCGGACAAGCTCCCCAACGCCCTCTGGGCTTATCGGACGACGACTCACAACTCTACCTAGGTGACCCCATATTCTCTGGTGTATGGAGCTGAGGCCGTCCTACCCATTGAGATCCAGCTGCCATCATTACACACTACAGTCTATGATCACCAGTCATCAGATGATGTAGCTGAAATCCGTCTAGCTGAATTAGAAGCACTGGACGAGAACCGGCTTCATGCCCTTCACAATCTGGAAAGGCATCAGGATAAGATAGCGAGGGCCTTCAACAAGAAGGTTCGTCTCCGTTATTTTCTACAGGGTGACCTAGTACTGGCCCTTTGAGCACTAATGATCCCCGGTAGGAAACCGCCCAAGTTAGAACCCAAATGGGAAGGGCCTTATATCATCCATAAGGTTTACCCCAATGGAGCATACTCCTTGGTGACCACAGATGGAGAGCGCATAACACCTCCCACCAACGCCATGTTCCTCAAGCGATACTTTGACTAGGGAAAAAGGGTCCCGTACGACCTCAAACTGCACGTTATGGTCCAACATGACCTTAAACTGTAGGGACTTGCATGACCTTAAACTGCATCTTCATCCTGCAAGACGATAAACTGCAAAATGGTCTGAGCTCTATGACCTTAAACTAAGATCTCCCCCCGTCCTTACTGTAAGACGTTAAACTGCAAGCCAGTTAGCATTCCTGACTGAGGATCATCCTCAGGCCCCTTGGCCTCCTCTGGTCCCCGACCCCCGTCCTTACTGTAAGACGTTAAACTGCAAGCCAGTCAGGCCTTCCTGACCGAGGCTCAACCTCAGCCCACTTGGCCTCCTCGGGTCCCCGGCCCCCGTCTTTACTGTAAGACATTAAAATGAAAGCCAGTCAGGCCTTCCTGACCGAGGCTCAGCCTCTGACCCTTGGCCTGTGTCGATTTTGGCTCTCTAATGGGATTGTACAGTGTGGTGTGGGATTACATCCTCATCCACGTCAGGTTACCCACCGTACCGTACATATACCCAATTGAGACACATTTCTCGTCCAGAAAAACACTAAACCGCGCTTCAAGAACTACATGTGGATTGATTCCCATCTTAATGGGATACGTAGGAATGCTCAGACACCTCGTCTTGAGCCCAGACCCATGCTTTTCTCTTCCACTACCCCCTGGGAATAGTTTCCTTGGAGGATCCTTGTGTAGCGAGGAGTAGGCTTTCTTAGCCCCGCTCATACAACCCCGCTCACAAAGATTTTAAGGGTTGCACCATGTGCCCACTCCCGTTCTTCTATCCTTTCACGTCCTCACCGCAAGACGTTATACTGCATGGCCTTCAAGAACTATGTATGGCTTGATTCCTATCCTAATGGGATACGTAGGAACGCCCGGGCATTTCGTCCGTTCGCCCAGCCCAAAAGACAAAATCTTCCCCTTGGGACAAGATATATGGCAAGGTGCACACTTTTGCCCCAACTCACATCGAGCAAGCCTCGACCCGGCTGCACATCCCCCCTGGAGATGTTTGCCTCTTTCGTGGATGGATACAACTATGCTTCACCCACTCCTTGACTGGGATTCCATCATTTTTTCACACCCAGAGGGACCCCCAAGAACGGCCTAGATACTACGCCCAAGGGCTCTCCTACCGATACGGGACAACGCCCCCGAGGGTTTTCAAGAAACAAGCTGATACAAGTCCCACGTTGCGAATTTTGTCAACGGTCGACGCTCATTTGTTGCTCCCATATTAGGTCACCATAGGAACGCTGTGTTTCGAACATGGTCAACAATATCCTGGATCTTCGGGTCCACCCCGAGATGTCCCAAACATCGAGTGCAGTGATTCGTTCTACCCCATCCCGAAGTGACAAACTTCCCTCCGGGCGGTGCTAGCGGTCGGGCCCACGGCCCTGATTCCCCTATAAGGAATGTATGGCGTGGTGTAGGATTACGTCCTCATTCACTTTAGGTTACTTTCCATGCCGTACACACCCCCAGATTAGATACAATTATCTTTTTCCCCATCCTCATGTAAGACGTTAAACTGCAAACCAGTCAGGCCTTCCTAACTGATGCCTGACTTTAGGCCCCTTGGCCTTCTCGGGCCCCTCCGCCCAATCTCTTACCCGGGGTGTACGGTGTGGTGTAGGACTATCTCCTCATTCACATCGGGATCATGTACCATGCCATACACCTTCCCTTACGAGGCCCAGCCTCATGCCCCTTGGCCTCCTTGGGTCCCTAGCCCTCGTCCTCACTGCAAGACGTTAAACTGCAAGCAGGTCAGGCCTTCCTAACCAATATCTAACCATCAAGCCCCTTGGCCTTTTCGGGCCCCAACCCAGGTCCTCTCTTATAAGAGTGTATGGTGTGGCATGAGATTATTTTCTCATTCACATCGGTTTATTCGTCGTACCGTACACATCCCTTGTTTGGGGTTATATTACTCCCCCTTGTCCCGGATGACGTTAAACTACATCTAGAGAACTATGTGTGGCTTGATTCCCATCCTCATGGGATACATAGGACCACCTGAATGTCTAGGATTCGGGTCCAGCCCCATCTCTTGGGAATCTTCATCCCACCTTGGCCACTTGGTCTACCCTTCCTCCATGAGAGGATTATATGGTGTGGTGTGGGATTATGTCCTCATTCATGTCGGTCTCGTAATGACCATGCCATGTACCTCTCCCTCCTGAGCTGTTTCGTTGACCCCTTTTCAGCGGTTCACCAATGTGCCCAAGGGGACTCTGGTCTATTAACTGGAATTCCAAGCTTTACTCGGACACGTCCGAACCTGCTTTCTAGGCTTTGTGTATCCCTACATCATGGATTCCATCATCTTTCACACCCGGAGGGACCCCCAAGAATGGCCTGGATACTACGCCCAAGGGCTCTCCTACCGTTACGGGCCAACGCCCCTGAGGGTTTCCGACAACAAATCGATAAAATCCCGCGTTGCGAATATGGTCAGCGGTCGATGCTCGTTTGTTGTTCCCACCTCAGGCTAACGCGATAGGGATGCTGCATTTCCACCATGGTTAACAATTTTCCTCTATTGCCACTCCAACCCATTAAGCCCAAAATGTTAGGTACACGATTCACACCCTTCATCACTTCATCGTGTCCAAGTGGAGTCTTGGAACTCTTGGTACTTTTCCTCCATGCACGTCTTCGCGTTGGGGAAACAAGCCGCGTCAAAGGTGTCCTTCAGGGCCCTCTGCCGACTCACCCTCTTGCGGGATTGTATGGTATGGTGTGTGACTACGTCCTCATTCACGTCAGATTACTTGCCATACCTTACATATCCCCAAATGAGATGCCTCCTCGTCCCACATGACGTTAAACTGCACCTTCAGAACTACATTCAGCTTGATTCCCATCCTAATGGGATATGTAGGAATTCCCAGACCTCCTGTCTTTGGGTCCAGCTTGAGTTCAGCTAATTCGCCTCTCTGGTCCTGCCATCGGGACCCTGACTACGGGACCGCATGGCGTAGTGCGGGATTATGTCCTCATTCACGCCGGGTTTGCAATATCTGAACCATGCGCACCCCGTTCTAAGAGTTATCCCTCTTATTCATTGTCCCACATGACATTAAAAGGCACCCTTCAGAACTACGTTCAGCTTGATTCCCATCCTAATGGGATACGTAGGACTGCCCGGATGCCTTGTTGGGTCCATCCCATTTAGGGAGCTAGTATCTCCCCCCTCTTTTCACCTCTTACCTCTGTATAGGCCCCTCGGCCTAAGGTCTCCCTCTCAGAGTGGCGTACAGTGTGATGTGGGATCATGTCTCCATCAATTGTGTTTCATGACACTGCACACATTCCCCACCTAGCATCACCTCTGCTACGTCTGCACTGCATGATGTTAAAATGCATGCTTGGTCCTATCATACGACCCTAAATTGTGACATTATCATCCTGGCCGCACGATGAAAAATGGCACTGCATTGTGATGACCTCATTGTAGAGGTCATCACGTTGGGTATTGGTCACGTGCCATGCCATTTGTCAACGCCTATCACGGCTTGATTCTTGTGGCGAAACCACGACCTACTACTCTAGGCCTGTCGCTTCACAAAAAAAAACCACTCACCTTAAAGGACAAACAAGATTTGTCAAATTCTGCTTCTTTTAGTGCAAGGGCCACGCTCGCACTCCCCTTTTCCCCTGACACTGTTATCTTACCATGTCACCCTTCAGAACTTCGTATGGCTTGATTCTCATCCTCATGAGATACGTAAGAGGGCCCAGGCACTTCCCCACGGGCCCAACCTAACCTTCGTGTTCGGTCCCTGGACTCGAGCATTTCCCCAGAGAACGCATGGTAAGTAAGGACTATGTCCTCATTCACGTTGGGTTTTGTTGCCATGTGTCCCATGCTCCCTTTACCCATTTATGGTCCGAGCTCTAAGACCATAAACTAAGATCCATCAAGAACTACGTGAGGCTTGATTCTCATCCTTATGAGATACGTAGGAGCGCCCAGGAACTTCCCTGCAGGCCCAGCCTAACTTTCGCTTTTAGTCCCTTGACCAAAAAACTTTCCCAAGGAGGTCGTGCGGTGTGATATGGGATTGTGTCCTCATTCGCGTCGGTTTGTTCACCGCACCGCACACACACCCCCTATCCCATTCACGCCAGGTGTTTGAGTTACTCCACCATGTGCCTCTTATGTTTCCTTACTCTATCTAATACGTCTCATTGTCGTATTCAGATGTGTTTTGAAAAATCCAGAAGTGTGGAATTTTCATGGGGACATTCCCTTCGTCCCATGACCATGCTTCGTGAGCTCGCTATTTGAATCCTCATCCTCTTCCACATCCAAAAGGACCCTCAGACGACATGGATACTAGGCTTAAGGGCTCTCCATGGATGCTGGACCTAAGGGCCCTCCAATCATTTCGGGCCAACGTCCCTAAGGATCTTTGACAACATTTGCGACATGGTCCCGTGTTTCGAACATGGTCAGTGGTCAACCCTCATTTGTTTGTCCCCATTCTAGGCTAACGTGATATGGACGCCGCTTTTCCACCATGGTTAATAGTTACCCTCTATCATCACGCTGCCATCATTGTGATCCCAATCTCGAGCGTCATGATTCACACATTTCCACTTCCTCATGTTCAAGTGGGATTCCAACATATTCGGCTCTTTCTCTTCACGCATCCAAGTGCGCCACATGGGTGTATTAGTATCATGGGGCCGGTATTCACCTGGTGTATTTATACCCTAACCTGCCCTTTTCCGTGTCGGGAAAGTCCCACCACTACTTCTTGTTTACCACATCGAGCATGACTCACGTGGGCTTAGTAGTTTTGGCGGGATGTGTACCGACACAACCAGGCTTTTCCTCATTCTGCATGACGTTAAAATACGATCCCAGAACTACGTATGGCTTGATTCCCATCCTCATGGGATACATAGAGACACCCTGGTATTTTTCCTAGGGTCCAGTCCATAGAAATCATTAATCTCATCCTTCCCCTTTCCGGCCCCCTGGTCGGACCCCTCGTTAGAGAGGCCCTGTCTCAAAGATGGAAGGATCCATGACCAAACCAACGCGCCCATCTGGCGTACTCCCACCACGGTGTTGTAACTACCTAAGTGTTGGATTTTGTTTGGACAAACCATCACTCCATATTCCACACTTTGTGTGCCCCTTATTCGAACCCTCATCCCCTTTCATGTCTGACAGGACCCCCTAACGGCCTGGTCTCATGCTGCATCAGCTCACCTACCATCCTGGGCCAACGTTCCGGAAGACTGGTCATGTTTGGAAGGACCCCCTAACAGTATGGATGTCTGACCTATGGTCCGCCAACTGTCCTGGGTCAATGTCCCGAAAGATTGACCGACAATATTTGTGACATGGTCCCATGTTTCGAACATGGTCAACGGTTGACCCTCATTTTTGTCCCCATTACAGGCTAACGTAGTAAGGATATCACTTCTCCTCCATGGTTAATGGTTTTCCTTTATTGTCATGCCATCCCCACAGTGCTCCGAATCTTGGGCATCATAATTCATGCTTCCCGTTTCTGTCTGTTCGGACTGATTCCAGTGCCCCTGGTGTTGCACCATTCATGCATGAGGGCATGATGAAGAAACGGTAATTCAGCTGTTCTGAAAAGTTCCTCCTCCGGTCAGACCTCTCCCATATTTCGGAAATCCGGACTGGTAATCCAAATCCTGGATGCCCGGAGCATAGTCTCCACTCCTATGTTAGGTGAGACAAGAAGGCAACTATCTCCTGTTTCTCACATCGGGCTCGACCCGTGTGGGCTTGGGGAACTATCGCCGAATGTTCTGCAAACATTGTAGGGATGTAACGAAGCGATTCAAATAGTGGAAATTGTGCGCGCTACGACATTCAAATCAAAGGAGGAATAAATTGAAGCGCGAAAGTACCAATAAAAGGTTTTTAGTTTGTTACAGTACGTGGGGGTCGACTCCCCCCCATGGACGGGTTGACCCCGTCAAAAGAGCGTTGCAGATCCACCACCCGTCGGCTTGTGGCGTCCAAGGCTTGCTGCCGCTGACTCAACTCCCGCTCCTCCTCAGTAGCGGTGGGGCGTAGTTCGTCAGCCTTGGCTCTAGCCCTCTCTACCTCAGCCTGAATGACAGCCATCTTTCTGGAAGCCTACCTCATAAGCTCCTTTGCCTCTGCCAGTTGGGTCTTCAACTAGGAGATCAACTCAGATTGCGCATTAGGAGGGGTTGAGTGCTCATCCGCCCGGGTCTGCAGCTGTTGGACCTCGGTTTCAGCCTCTTGGAGATTCTTGATGTTTGTTGCCTTCTTCCGCTGCCAGCCCACGCTGAGCCCACGATCATGCTCCCGGATCTTCTCAGCCATAAGATCTCGGATGAGCACATGAGGACATTGGGAATCCAATCCCCCAGCGCACAGTTCATGCAACTGCGAGCATATTC
Organism: Viscum album; assembly: GCA_963277665.1. NCBI lineage: Eukaryota > Viridiplantae > Streptophyta > Magnoliopsida > Santalales > Viscaceae > Viscum > Viscum album. The sequence goes on from OY728141.1 coordinate 1,116,113,995, forward strand.
TGTCCATTTCGGCCAGCCATAGCGCTTGGGGGGTGTCCTTGATGAAGCGCATGATTAGCTTTCACGACCGGTGGCGGACTATGCTGCTATCTTCCTCATCGGAGGCCGTTTTGTCCCAGTCTGCACGATTGGAAGGCTCATACGCAGGATACGCCTGCAGGAAGTCCTCGGTAGGATCTGCATCTGGCATTGAATTCAGCGTGACATCTGGCGCCAAGGTAGGTGCGACAGGAGTGGGACAGGCCAGTCGATCCTCTTCATCGGAGTCCACCTCAATGACCTCGGGCACGACCCTGCTGGTGGTCCCGCTAGTGATGATGTGTGTTGCAGCTCGGGGAGATGGGGGGACTATTTCCACCATCACCGGCATGCCCCTAGGAGGGACGCCACCAGATATCCCGGCCAATCTTGCCGCAGCACCCCATGATAGTCGAAGAACTGTACGACAGAGAGGGACATGAACGTTAGTTGGCACAGTCTACATATGACGACAAGAAAACCGGTAGAGGAAACTTATATATATCGACCTCCTGGTGCTGCTCTTGAGCCGGTACTGACGGGAACCCGAGGCGAGGCCCTCCGTATACTGTTGGAAGGTCTGGAGATTCCAGAGGAGCCACCTCGGGTGCTCTGGTCCCACCGGACGCAGAACTGGATGCGGCCATAGGCACGGGTTCTGAGGGTCCTGCATCATCACCCACCGAGAGGCGAGAACGAGGCCTGCGTACAAGTTCCCCCTGCATGGATCAAACATCGGTGATAAGTCCATACTGGCCCAAGAATAGACCATGAAGAAAGAAGTTCGGAATGCTACCTCGAGAGCCTCTGCAAAGTAGTTGGAATCTGAGCCTTGATCTCCGACCTCGCCCTCCTCCAACGGGCTCCCTCCTCCAGCCTCATCCTCCTAAGAGGAGTCCTCTGATTCTTCCAGCAAAGGGAAGTGCTCCCTCAGGTTGGCGACCAACAACTGTGGGGGGACCGTTCGATTCAGCAGTACCCTCACCCGGTCTGTCATTGGGCGAGGGACACCATTGGAGTGAACGTAATCCTCCAGCTCATCCAAGTATTGCTCTGCCTCCGCCGGAGACGCCATGAAACCAGCCCGGACTGGGCCTATTCCCGGTAACTCCATTCCGAGGCGATTCAAGTGCGCCCATATCTCAGGTGGGCTGAGGAATTGCCGGTTGACATCCCAAATGTCCCAGGCTTCCGGGAAAATGACATCCTCTTCCATGTCGATATGACGCAACCGCTTCCCCGGAGCCTGAGTGGATATCCTACAAAATCCCCTCGGTGGATGCCCCTCCGGATGGCCCTGATCTTCCGGAATCACCGGATCCGCCACTGCTGCCACACCCTCGGCCGGTGCGGGTCTCGCCGCCATGGCAGCCCTGCCACCGCGAGAGGCCCTAGCTACCCTCCGACCCCGACCTTGAGATAAGGGAGGCCCACCGTCACCGACCCGAATAGTTGGCTGCTTCATCATCTCCCCTGGGTAAGTAGCTTCCCATATAATGGCATAATCCCTCACCAATCCAAAATCGGATGTGGATGGAGGCAATGTAATTCGCATCTTCCCATCTTCCCGTGTGAACATGAGCCACAACTGCCTCATCACACACGGGTGGTCCTCATGACGCACCTCCCAGTAGACCTGCGGGGTCAGCCGTTGGAGGCATCAGAACTGCCTCACAAACTGATGCGGGGTGTACGGCTCGCAGAGTGGCTCATGATCCACTCGTGCCACCAAAACTCCACCTCGAAAGGCCAGGAGGTAAGCCCAATGTTCTTCCGTTCCCCTCCCGTCGTCAGTAAGTATCCCCGTCGGTAATGGGAAGGGGTGGAAATTAAATTCATCTGCCCTCCACACCCGATTCAGCCCCATCGACACGGTTAGTTTGAAAAGGAAGCTCCCGACCGCATTCAGGATGGAGGGGCGGAAGTTTGATCCCGACGGCGAAATAGGGTTTGGATACTCATAGATCCCCCTGATGTGCGCCGCAATCCACCCATAGAGGAGGTGGAAGGGCCCGCATATCCTTCGCGGCTTCTTACCCTTGCTAATATTCCGCATCATTCTGTACAACTTGGCGAGCATTGGAATCCCTAGATTTACCCGCTACCCCATGGCCAACATGGACACCATAATAAACGAGCTCAGCCACACCCCCATGCTTGTATCCCTCACCGGTAGGATCCAACCGCAGATGAGAGCCGCGATGAATGCCGCCAGCCGGACTATCGACTGTTGTTCAGTGCTGACACTGAAACCCCAAGTCTTCCATTGAATGTCCTCCAAGACCCGCCAATACAAGTGCCCCTTACCCCGTTGGCCCGCCCTCGGACAAGTTCGAGGCCTCGGAGGGAACTCTTGATTCTCTGGGAAATTCAGGAAGCACTTGAACCATCTCTTAAAGTGGACATCCCTCACTGCCTCCTTATCCTCTCCAGGGACGAGTGCCATCAGCACTGACGCCAGTAGCGACATTTGCTCTGTATCCTCCCACGCGCTCATGACGGGGAGGAACTCATCATACATGGACCACAAGATCGGAACCCCAGAAATCTGGTGGACATCCCACAGGCTGATGCCCACCTCCCCGTGATGCAAGTGAAAGGTATTGGTCCTAGATGACCATATGCTCAGCAATTCCGGCATCAGTTGCTTCGTTTGGTAAATGTGGAATTGGGAGGCCCATGCCACCTCATATAACCCCACTCTCCTTAGCTCGGCCCCAAACTCCTTGCATGAGGCGCCTACCCAGTAGGCCCAGGCCCAGTCATCAGTAAAGTTTCCGCCCTGACGCATGTCCCACTCATCGGACCATCCTTTCTTCAAATCCTACGAAGCTTCATTCAGCATGGTACGGTAGAGAGGAGGGGATGTCTCCGGTTGCAGTGGCTTCCCGTCAATATTGTTCACGTGGTTATAGAGACAGTCGGTGGTAACGGGTGTGAAGTCCTCCTGCCCATGGCCATCGACCGCCCCTGAACCATTGGTGATGACATGGCGTGCTCCTAAACCAGCAAAATGGTTCGTCTCTACTCGTCTCAGGGATGAAGACATCATCCCTCAACCCGAAGCCGTACAATGGCAGCTTCTTACACTGCAGATAATTATTCTGACCCTCCGATAGAAAATATGTCAAAGAAACGTGGTCCAAGTGTCTTCGGACCATCTCCCCAAGGCCTGGACAGTTGGCCATCTCGTCCCAATGGGTGACATCTGCAAGCACCCCCAATACAGCCTCTTGATGGGCCATTTCGGTTCCGACACAGAAAAGAATTTTTTCAAAACGGATCACGAAGCTGGATCACGAAGACGGCTCACGAAGGTCGGTCGCGAGACCAAGCCATAGATTCTGACCTAGGTCAGAAAAAAGGAGTTCTCTTGGTGCGATCGCGGATTCGGAGATCCGAAATTCGCCACGAAGCTCGATTCGCGAAGAGCAGGCACGGAGTACGCGGAGATTCGTGAAATCAAGAGCACAAAAAGACAAGAAAATCGCGTGAAGACAAAAGAGGTTGACCTCCCTATTTAGAGGCGGCGACCCCAGAGTAGCGTGGCGTGCCCCACCTACATGAAGCATCGCGGAGCATCCGGATCCGTGGCCCCGGTCAGCACCGCGGGCCCCCTTCGCGAAATTGCATCGCGAACCGCCGACAATTTTTTCAATTTTCGTTCAGACTTCGACCCTTCACCCTCTGCGGCTCCAAGTCTGAGGGGGGGCATTTGTTGGTGCCAAAATATTGCACGAAAGGAAGGGATGAAAAAGATGTCTCGCACGCTGCCTCACGAAGCACCGACGCGAAGCACCCCGAGCATCGCGAGCCCGCCGCGAAGCTCTGGAGGCGGTACCTCTCCGCGAATGAATTTGACGTTCACGAGCCCGCCGCGAAGCTCCGGAGGCGGTAACTCTCCGCGAACTAATTTGACGTTCTTGAACCCGCCGCGAAGCAACTGCCCCCCTTTCGCGCCGCGTGAGTTCTATTTCATGGTGCCCCTCGCCTATAAAAACTGGGCTCCCCCTGAGTCCCCGGGATGGACAATCTGACCTTTCGGCTTCTCCTCTCCCGAATCGCGAAGTACCCCTTGCCCTCGGGAATCATGAGCTCCGTGAGGTACTTTTACTTCACGTGACGCCTTCGTTTTGTCTCATTTTGAGCCCCTCTTCTGAGAGGGATGCCCTTCGCAAAGCTCAAGGGCATTCGCGAAGGAGGGGGATTCCCAAGGGAACCTGGGAAGCCGCGGAGTGTTTATGCTTCGCGAAAGACCCTACCTGTACTAGTGATCCCTATGCTAAGGCAGGATCGCTACACATCGCGAAGCACACTGCTTCGCAGCACCCTGCTTCGCGAGGCACCTCTTCTTCGCGAGGCAGTACTCCGCAAATACTGTTCTACTTCGCGAAGCACCCTCCACTCACACCTATGCCCCATGCTAAGTCCAAGGAACTCCTCTTCGCGAAGCACACTCCTTTTCTTGGCAATTTCTCTTCCCGTGTGACCCTCCAGGTATGCATGATGTGATTTCAAAGTCCCACGGACAATACTAATCGTAGCATTGCTTCACCTAATGCTTCTTCGCATAGGCACGCTAACGACTATTGCTTCTTCGCATAGCCACGCTAACGTGGACCCCTCGATGGTTCGCTCCACAACCCCCCATCACCATGGCCTTACTGGTACCTTCCCTCCCCCAAGGAGAAAAGTGTACTAGTTATGTAAGTCCTAGGGGTGTGGAGTGAACCCGCCTCGTCTGAGCTGTAGGACGTTAAACTGCCAAGCACCACGTCCTCAACACATGACGTTAAACTGTGACCCGACCTCGTGCCTCGCATGAAGGGTCCCCCCATCTCGAACATTTTTTACGCCACTCATCTCCATGGAAGTTGAATCACCCCTCCACAAGGGATGATATCCTCCTTATTGGAGCGGCGTATGTTCTCAGGAGAAGGGTGACCCTAGTTCCCCAACGGATGGCTTCACCCCTGTATCTCCGTACTTCCCCACTACCAAGCTCAGTGGAGGGCGTGATAGGGAATGAGGCACCTCCCATCATTGGTCCCAAATCCCTCTTTCGTTGCACTTTGCCGCACTTTGGGCCTCCATCCTAGAGTAAGTCCGAACACCATGGGCCGCCTAACACGTAAGCCCCTCTTCGCTTCTCACAGACGCACCCTTCACGGCGTGATCATCAGGTCCTTGCTGTCTCTTGTTTCTCACACCGAGCATGACTCACATGGGCTTAGAGTTGGCATTGGCCATGACAATACCTCGTCCAACATGATGTTAAACTGCAGGCCCTCGTCCAGCATGACGTTAAACTGAACGTCCTCATCTAGCATGGCGTTAAACTGCATGCCCTCATCTAGCATGATGTTAAATTGCATGCCCTCATCCAGCATGACGTTAAACTGTATGCCCTTGTCCCACATGACATTAAACTGCACACGCATTTGAACTACGAGGTCTTTGATCCATGTCAAGGCATGGTACGTAGGAAGCCTCCACGAGGTTCAAGCCCACCCGTCATCCAATTCACGTCGAGTTCTACCTTCGTCCAGCATGACGTTAAACTGCATTCCAGTTCGACGGAAAGCTGTTGTCACCAACCGAACTACGAAGACTTTGATCCATGTTAAGGCATGGTACGTAGGAAGCCTCCCTGAGGTTAAAGCCCAACAATCATTGGCCCAAACCGTCTCCCTATCGGTGTGCCAAGCCCCCATTTTCAACCCGAACTATGAGGACTTTGATCCATGTCAAGGCATGTTACGTAGGAAGCCTCCTTGAGGTTCAAGCCCATTCCCCTGTGGATCAAGGTCCACCTTCACGTCGGTTCGCCGGCACCCACCATTCGAACTACGAGGACTTTGATCCATGTCAAGGCATGGTACGTAAGAAGCCTTCATGAGGTTCAATCCCACCACTAGCGGACCCCTGGGTCTACTTTCACGTCGATTCACCGATGAAACCCTTTGAACTACGAGGTCTTTGATCCATGTCAAGGAATGGTACGTAGGAAGCCTTCCAGAGGTTCAAGCCCACCACCCATCAGACCAAGGTCCACCTTCACGTCGGTTCGCCGACAGAGCCCCTCTGAACAACGTGGTCTTTGATCCATGTCACAGAATTGTACGTGGGAAGCCTCCACGAGGTCCAACCCACCACTAGCGGACCAAGGTCCACCTTCACGTCGGTTCGATGACAAAGCCCCTCTGAACTACGTGGTATTTGATCCATGTCACGACATGGTACATAGGAAGCCTCCACGAGGTCCAAGCCCACCACCACTAGGACCCTCCTGGTCCTCCTCATTCACGTCGACCTTCCGATGTCCAACCTGAACTACGTGGTCTTTGATCCATGTCACGACATGGTACGTAGGAAGCCTCTTAGAGGTTCAATCCCACCACCTGTTGGTCACTCCGACCTTCTTCACGTTGGTTCATCCACACCCGGGCAGCCTAGTGTGTAAGCCCCACACCATCTAGACCAAGGTCCACCATCGCGTCGGTTCGCTGACGCACCGGACCAAGGCCCACCTTCACGTTGGTTCGCTGACGACATCCATCAGACCAAGGTCCACCTTCATTCCGGTTCACCAGCACCATCCCAAACTACGTTGACATTGATTCCCTGCCACGGGGATATGTAGGAGGTCTCTTCGAGGCTCAAGCACAACTTCACCATCGCCCTTGTGATGGTCCCTTGCTATTCCCCCCTCCACTTCATTCATCCATCCATCATCCACCCTGATTCTCACCTGGACCGTCATATCCCGGTGAGACCATGTCGGTACGTTCCTCTTCACAGCCGCCCATGGGCTGGTCCTGGTATCAACACCCCTTCAAGGGAAATCCCTCAATCCTATCCATTCTAGCTAATTCTCTGATCGGGCTGATCCGTCTCCGCTGGACATTAAACTCGTGGCATACCCTGTGTTAAACACAGGAAGCTGAGGAAAACATCAGATATGTTTCTATGGAATATAATTCCCCGCGCTCGATGTGTGATGCCTCGGGCTCCCATGCCCTCGAGAAGCCCTATGACCAGGGATAATAGACAGACATGCCGGTTCCCCAGCATCCAGACACGCTACTAATGCCTCAACGTGACTACTCCCCTGACTGAAGGTTGCTTCCCTGACTGGACCCTTTGGAATGTCCCGACAAAAGTAGTGTAATTAACCGGCGTCCATGGAAACATGGCACTGGGAAGAGTTTCACGAACAACGTATTAAATCTATGAGGGAGACCCGGACTAGGTGACGAGTTCTGAGGAGGAATCCGCAGAAGAAAGAACCGACATCCCATCATCCCGTTTCGATCTAGGAGCAGACATCCATGAATAAGGAGCGAATTCCGCCCACCTTTGGAAAGAGGGAATGCGGGGCAACAATGCAACGTGTCCTCCTCCGTGGACGGACGGATGCGCGCGCCCCGTTGAAAGCGTCGGAAACAATATTATTTTAGTTTTTTTGTATCATTTTCCAATTATTATTCAAATTTATATGTAATAGTTGTATTTTTATTATATTTTATTGTTTTTTATTCCATATATTATTTAATTTCCATAAATTTTTGTTGGTATTTTTTTCATTTTTTGACTACTCTATCAAATACGATAAAATTTCGTTTCTTTTGTTTTATTTTATTTATATAATTTTCATTTTTATTCAAATTTATATGCAATAGTTGGATTTCTATAATATAATACATATTTTCTTATTATATCTATATAAATTATTTCATCATAAATATTTTTAAAATTTATTTGAAAATTTTAGTTAACTAATTTAATAATAATAATAATGTGTTTATTTCAATTTAGTTTTTACTAGATCATTTTTCAATTTTTATTTAATTTTATATATAACAGTTTTATTTATATAAAATTTTACTAATTTTTTTGTTAATTATATTGGTAGGATAATGTATGATCAAACAGCAGGGTCACCTCAATATTCTAGGGAGGACCCTACACATACATCTACATAGGATCCTCCTCATTACTTTTTATTTGAGCATTCTACTCACATAGGTAAATAGAAGGATTCTAGGGTTTGTAAATGTCGTAGCACATGTTTACCTAAATTATCACTTTCTTGTAGCTAGGATAAGAGGATATCTATTGAGTTTGATGATAACATTAATCCTATGGGTATAAATTCAAAACAATTTAAGAGTTTAATTTCTATGAAATCTCAATTGAAAGTATGCATTTTGATTTCTAATTAGAGAAGTGTTGACAAGAAAATACTAAATCATCCATGGGATATCATTTATTACTATTTTATTTATCATGGAATGTTTTTAAATTATATAATTATTTTTTATTTCACATATGATGATATAATATTTACCCAACACTTAAAAATCAAGAGTAAATGTTTATCTTATTTTTTCAAAATATGGAGAGGTTTTAAATCAATAATATCTTCAGATTTAATTTTTATTGTATGGTTAAATTAATATCCATATGATATTTATCCCTTTATATATGGTGATACATGGTTTAATTTTCTTTAAAGTAAATGCCAAAAATATTTTTTTGTATGTTAAATTTCATCATTTTAATTTTTTTTATAATCTATAAAAATGACCATATTAATGTTTTTTAACTTAATTAATAGAACTAAGAATATCTAACCTACAGAGTCAATAAAAAATGTATGCACAGTTTATTTATCACATAGAAGATAACCATTATTAGTAGAACAAATGATGGCTGTAAAATTTTAGAAATTGAGAGCTGAGTCTTTAGGATCAGTAGATATTGCCTCTCCTTTTCTCCAACTGGAAATGAAAAATGTAAATGTTCCCGAATGACCAAAAATGAAACACAACTTATAGAAGAGTCAAAGGATATAGATTATTATACTATAATAATTTATTTAAGTTATTTTTAATCTATTAATATTTTGTAATCTAATATTTTTTTTCTAAATATTCTCTATGATGTTTTTTAAGAGCAGAGTACATAGGGGACCTTTATACCCAAGGGTAGGGAGGATGTTTTGGATACTACATTTGAATGGATCGAACAAACAGGTAACATATGAGGATATAAGGAACATGTATTAATAAAATAAATTATTAGGTCATTTTGGATGTTCTTTTAGGGAGGATGTATATAAAGGAAAAATAGACTATTTAAGATGTAATGTTTAGGAGATGGGTGAGACAAAGGAGGGTATGTTTAGATCATCAGTAGAATTTATGTCTGAAAAAAAATACCTAAATATTTTCAGGCTATATAAATAACTCCTGCACCTTTATCTACACATCGAAACCCTCCACCTCCACCTACATATTCCACTCATATGCCTCCTCCTCCATAATTTCCCATCTATTGTGAGTTATACATTGGGGACTATAGTATCATATTGTATAATTGGGATCATATAGTATATTATAAATTACATACATCGTCAATATATAGATATAGATTAAATTAGGGTAATGGTACCATATACTATAAATACATAGACTATAATAGCATTCCCTACAAATGAGGTGTCTTCAGTTGGAAAAAGAATCAGATATTTTTTACATTGACCATATAGACTTGTTCGAAAACTTACCACTGTGGTATGCATAAATCATATCCTCTATTTAATATTTATGTTAATTTTTTTAAATATTTTATCATATATATATATATAATAATACCACATTAAAGGTAAAGAAATGCTGCATTGAAATAAAAAACATGTTGATACATGTTTGAATTATCATACTACTTCTTATGAAAGACTTTATAAATTATCAAAAAATTAATTTATTTCATCATATGTTTATGTACTACTAATTAGTGTTGAAATATTTTGGCATGATTTCATTTTTATTATTTTTAAGGGATATATCTTATATATTGTAACTATATAGATGTTGGAAATGATTGTGATGTAAGTCATTTCCTTGTAATTCAAATACCATATTTTTTAATTATATTAATTTTATATTACTTAATAATTATGTTATTTTTTAATAGGAATATTTTTTAATAGGAATATTTTTTAAATTTTTATTTAGTATGATACAACATCAATTTTGGATTATTATACCCACAATTTATTTTTCCAGTGGAGTAGAAAATGAAGGATGAAAAAAGAACAATGTATATATTTTTGAAAGATTTCACAATGATATAATTAAATGTTTGATGTTTCCTTATATTAATGGGAATGAAACACATATTTAATTGTGTTATATTTTTTAATTAAATAACAATTTACATTATATTTTTTTATATTGTCTTGCATTTGGTATTGTGTGTTTTATGTATAAGAAAATATAGCTTACTGGTTATGATTCATCAATGGAGATGTGTGAAATTTTTTTAAAGTAATATTAGATATGTAAGTTTATTTATTTTAATACTTATATATATATATATATATATTTTAAACTTATCATTTTAAAACAGGGTATGGATTCACTATAACAAGTCAATATGAAAAAATACAAAAAAATAAAATATATGTGCACACATGTGACTTCCTTTATAAGTACTATAATTTATTAGATACATAAACTGTTATTTTCAATTGATAAATTATTTTGAAATATAAATTTCTTCATCAAAGAGTAATCGAATGTGTATATTATGTTATGAGATTTAAACTGAAAATAATTACAATTGAAATAGTTAAAAAATTAGCATCATTATATTTTATTATAATATTTAATTTCATTTATCATATAATTATATTGAAAATACATGTTGATCACTTTCCTTTTAATTTGTATCTTTTTGATGATTTGTAATCATACATTGTAAATGAGGTAAATCATTTATGGGGAGAATAGGTGGTTATTTAACAAGTTTGATTTGGTTTTAGTTTATATCAACATGCAATGTAGATTTTTAATGTTTAATTTTAAATTATATTGTTATTGTAATTTAAAAAAAATTTGATATAAATTTTAGTTTTAATATTGTAAAAAGTTTCTGTTTTATATTTTTTTTATATTACTCCTAGTTTTTGATCTATTATAGTTTGGGTGAAAGTTATTTTAAAAATATATATTTTTAAAAATATCTTCATATCAATAAATTTAAAACCAATGTAAAATAAAATTTTATGTTCATTATTTTAAATAACCAAAGTAAAAAAGTATCATTTACATCTATTTCAAAATAAATAATGTAAAAAGTTCACCAATTTTACATTTAAGGGTTTTCTATGGTATTTTATAATAATTTATCTGAAAAAAATATTTATAGTGTCATTTACAATGAAAATTATAATTAATTAATGTTAAAAATATTATGAAAATGATATACAATCCATTTTTATAAACTAGTAGAGTTTTAAAAAAATCTTCTTCTATTTTAGATCTTTAAAAAACCTCCATACTCCTTCCTTTCTCTTGGTCTTTTGATGAAGCAATTTAAACTATTTATTTTTAGAAGATGATGTATCGGTTAGAATACCTTATAGTTATTTTATTATCCCTTTTAAAAAATTTGAGATCATCTCAATTGTGTAATTATCACACTTCTCTTATATAAATTCTATAGATTGAGTAACTTATGTTTCTTTCACAAATAATTTCTTCCCATCCAGATGATACATCGATTTTATCTAAGAGATGGTATCAAAATTCAATGCTGATTCCTTTATTATTTCTTCAAAAGAAAAGTATTTAACTCCTTTATTCAAAAATATTTTTACTAGTACACTATTTAACTTCTAGGAGTAGTGAGAAATTTTCAATTTGAGATTCCCTATAAAAACTGCATCGATATGTTCCCAAATAAACTACATATTGTTAAAATTTCTCATCTTGGAAATAAATAATAACAAATTAATTATTGAATATTTATTGCATATTGATCTCAATTCATTGGAATAATAAATATTTGGAACCATTAAAAAATTATTCTTATTTAGGGTGAAGGTGGTTCATCTTATATATTTTCTCAATAACTTGAAAGAGATTATTCAAACCAATGATTATGTTGAATATTCCATTCATCAATGGAAGCTTGTGTGAAAAAACCAAGACTTCTATTTATAATATAATTTCAATAGTCTGTTATAGATATTTTAAAGACACATTAAACTATTTTTTGTATTATTTTAATTTCATTATCTTCACATCGCATGTGTTGTAAAATCAATAGTTTTATAGAACTGACATGAAATATCTAGATAAAACAACTTCCTTTCTCCTCTAAGAAAATCTAATGAGTCCCAAAATTAAAAATTAATAGATTTATTCAATAAATACTAATGATTCATAATCCAATATTGATCAATTAATATTTAAAACAAAATTTCTCAAGAGGTAGTATCTCTATTAGATGAAATAATTAATCAAAAAAATAAGAGAATACAAACATCGGAAAATAAGAACTTAATTGCGTAGAGATTATCAAGGAATGTTGAAAACTAACAATGGGTCCATACCAATATCTATATGAAATAGACACTACCATTTATCTAATCTCATCTGATGCTCCTTATTATTTTATTCTATAAAATATAACACAATATTCTATTTAAAAGAATAAATTTCACATTTATAGATAAAATAGATTATATTTAAATTAATTTGAATTATAAAAATATATTTTTAAAGTAGAAAAAATTATGAAATTATGCAATGTTAAATATTATTTTAGTTTATAAATTTCATATGTTAAAAATAAATAAATTTTAAACTATAAGAAGTTATCTCCCATAAATGTGGAATATATAGAATATATTTCTTGAAGTCATTCAAATTACACATTTATATCCTCCATAAATTGTAATGGTAGGTAAAAAGATCATATTTTTATGAAAGTTATGCAAAAAATCTCATCCTTGATAAAGGATTTATAATTTAATGAAAAAATTTCTAAGACTTACACAAGTTAAAAAACATAAGATTTAAATTACAAAAAAATTAAAAAATTACTAGGTACTGGATAATTTTTTAAATCTATTAGTATATAGTGAATTCAATTATTTAAAAATTATTTCCATAAAGTCAGAACCAGCTTGGGTTTAGATATATTAGAGAGTTGAACCTTAGGATCCCAAATATATCGAATTTATTATATACATGAGAGTGAAAAGCTATTTTGAAATATAATCTCTATGATATCTGAGAGATTAATCCTTGTTTAAAGTATAATTTTTCTCCATGTGCCTTTTTTTGATACTCTATTCATAAAGTTTCATTTATTATAACAAAATAGTTAGAATAATACAGATAACCTCCAATGGATTTATTTATAAATTTATAAGTATTTCTCTTAGGTTTTATCTATATTTGTATCTTTTTAAAATATTTTGTTCCCATGGTAATGTTAGTTTGTAGATTCTTTAAGTGGTCAAATTCAGAAATAAGTTTAATCATTTTATTTTTATATTCACTAAAGATAAAACTTTTCCATTTTTTTAGAATTTAGAATTGAAATATTACTATTTTATTTATTTAAATTAGATATGATTTTATGATCCTAATTTCCCACTTTTTTATAATTCATTTATTTACTTAGAAAGAACATTTTTCTTCTCAAAAAATAAATATTTATGTTTCTTATATATTCTCTAGATTTTTTATACAAACCTTCACACTCCAAAGTATAAGATTTATTCTCATCATTGGTTTTAGGAAAATCATCCAAATCATCTTTATGATATTCATTGTAAGATGAATAAAGAAAATTAGTCTATAAGGTTAGTTTAGACAACATGTTGGATGTTATCTTCCCCATGAAATATTTTTCTTTTAAAAAGTACATTTATATAATTTTTTATAAAAAATAATATTCTTAATTTGTTCATGTATGTATCCAAGGAATTATTATAAAATAGATCATCACTAATACTATATGTATCTAATGCCTTCAAAATTATCTTATATATTATTCTTTAGAATCTATTCAAACTTATCATGTCCCTTTTTTATTCACGGTCAGTCCAATTGAGTATGTCTAGGCTTATATAATTTATACAAAATAAATTTCAAATACTATTTATTATAATGGTTTTTCTTTTTTATCCTCCAGGTAATCTGTTTGTAATTTTTTATTTTTATGTATTCTACTTCCCATATTATAAAGATCAACATCAGTAGGTTCTATGTCACTACCATCTAAATTCTTTCTAGAATTTCTCTTAAATGTACTATATTCTTATTTATTTTCTCCAAAATTTAAATCTCTATAATTTAAAGTAAATGAAACCCCATTATTTTTATTTTATTTTGTAGCATCTCTATTTAAGTGTTTTTATATAAAATTAATGGTCTAATCAAGTCATCAAGACTTGAAATATGATTCATATAATCTATAATTATTAATTTCCTTCCAATACTATTTTTTCTTATTTTCAAAAAAAAAAATTTAATGGTCGAGTGGGAACGTCATGATGCTGAACCCCTATTTTTAAAATTCTACCAACATAAATATTTTGATGCACTTGATACACAAAAAATAAAAATAAATGAAAATCTCCTTGGGTCTTGAACCATAGATGACATCGACTAAAAATAAATTATATAGTGAACACTAATATTTGGAACCTTTATCACCATCATATGAGAAAATTAATTCTATATAATATGGATTATAATGAGTGTTAAGAAAATGGTTAGAAAATTCTATTAGAATTCAAAGGGAAGGAATGAAGCACACCCAACACACATCCTAGGTCAATGAAATCTTCTTCAACAACACATTCCTAGACCTCATTTAGAACTACTACACCAAGCTAACATGGAATGAGGGTTTAGAATAGGAAGCAAATTAATAGTTAAAGTGGACTAAGTCTACAACAATTAGACTTGATCATTGAAACATAAAATAAAACCTTTATTCAGAATAAAGGAACCATAGAAACCCCACGCTCAAAAAATTTAATGAAACTTGAATAAGCTATAACTAAAACTCTACCACATGATAGAACATCACCGAGGCACCTGGTAACTATAAGGTAATGGAAAATAGACCATCATTGCTTTATACTAGAAGGACCACCACCTATTCCTATGAAGAACTTCGGGAATGGGGCCTAAAACACCTAGAAATAAGTCCAACAGTAAAAATATTTCATATGAACTTAGAACCAAAATTAGGAAGACTGAATGAAATCAGTGCTCAAAGACACACATCATAATTAGGGAGAAATTGTTTCATGGATATCCATGAAATGAAATGAAGGATATGGGGATAAATAACCACAAATAGGACAAATGAATCCAAGAGAGGAGATAATACAATCCATAGAAGAAATGTAATGATAAAAAAAACCATGTGATGGAGGGGGCATCACCACTAGGGGAAAACCCTATATATAATAATAAGGAGAGATCCTAAGAGAGTCAAGTTTTGTTTAGATTACCATTATTAGGGAAAAATGTCGATGAATTTTTCCACAAGATCATGATCAAAAAATTATTTTTCTCTATGGTACTACTGACTATTGGTGATATTCATAAATCTTTGAAGCATCTATGTGAATAATTTTCCCTGTATAAAATTAACTGCTTAATAGTCAACGGGTATCGTAGATCTTTTTGTTTTTAGAAACATGGATGTCCCATTGTGATTTGTTTCTAACATTTAATATATTCTACATATATTCCAATATAAAAAAGTTTTATATACATGTTTCTTTGGATAAAAAATAATTTGGTATTTATGACATGAAATTAGAGTTGAAATTTAGTCTATTGATACCGAGACAAATTAGAAATTTATTTCTTTGTAATATTAAAAATTTTGGTTAACATTACTAATTTAAAACCCTAGTGTTGATATCTTATGTACCAATAAAATATGTGCAATAATTATAATATGCTCCTTTAAATATCAGTGTCCTATTGGTATTTAAATTATCAATTGATCTAACATGAATCCATACCATTTCGAAAATAAAAGATATTTTCTCATGTATATGTTAGTACATTGAAAATATTTCAAGTACTGATAAAACGATCGAATAAAAAATCAAGAGATTACATCACAAGTAGAATTAATATAAGATATTAGGAGATTTAATCAGATAAAAAGTGTTTTTATAAAAAGTTATGGATATAGAGAAACAATAGGGAGATGAATTACTATAAAAAATAAACTATAAACTATTATAATACTCAAGTCTAAGTTAATCAGATGATATATTCTTCTGATGAAAAATATAATATATCAAAGTTAACAATTAAAAATTGTTGGAATAAAACTATATATATTCATATTATTGTATGATAAATGTAATTTGAACAAAAAAAACAATATAATATTAAATTAGTATATAGTGTATTGATTAATAAATAAAATACCCTTAAAATTATATTATTTACCAAATCAATTCCAATCAATAAAAGTCTTATATTTTAACCAAATTGGTAGGAGGATCTAAAATTCTAATCCTTGGTCACCCCATTCTAAATTTGAAATATAATTAACTGAAAAACCATTAGATGATATCATTGTCCCATCACCATACACTATATCTTCCTATATATCAAATCCCTCAACCAGCTAGATCATAAAATGTTTCTTCATATGCCTTTAAGCCCTCGATCATAAATAATTAGATAAATGAACATTTATATTGGATTCTCTATGATCTCTATGATATAAAAAATAAAAATTACAATAATGAAATATTTCATCATTTATAATTAAAACCTCACACATAGATTCTATAAAAAAATATTTCTAAAGTTAATATCAATTAAAATAACTTAGAGACTACAATTTACTATAGACTTAAACCTGATGGAAAACTATTTATCTTGATTCTTATCTAATGTAATTAATATCCTTGATGTTTCAGGTTGAATTTTTAGATATCCACTACCACTAACTATGATAATCAGATTTTGAGTTCTTAGGCTCATAATTAATAGTATCAGAAGTAGTCCTTCACTAACTAATAGTTGAATAACAGATTTGATCATCTGATTTGTTAAACACAATCCTATTGCACACAAGTCTATCTTATAATGTTTATATCAACTCTTCAATATTCTAGAACAAAATTTTCTCCAAATATTTAAAAAAACTAAATATGTGTATTACAAAACATAAACAAAAAAATCCAAGATAGATTACACTCATATTAAGTGTATTGTGATTTTAAAAAAAAATGATAAAAAGTGGACTTTTTACCCAACACAATTCAACAAGACCTTTTTATAAAATACTCAATTTCATATCTCAATTCATCCATTTATTTCACCCAAATTGATATAAATACCAAAATAAATCAACAAAAATGTACCTTAATTAAATCACATAAAATTTAGAATATCTATTCTCCTAGGACCTCATATAACCAAGACGAATAAAAATACCAATCATATTATCATGATTCCAACACTGTCTAGTGGAATTTATATACAAACCTAGTTCTAGTCACATCAAATTAGTAGTGAATAAATAAGAGAATAAACCGATGAATAATCATAGATTAGAGATATATTTACCTATATCTATCAATTATAATAAATATGACAAATATTCGATAATAATCTAGGAAGTCTCCCCTTGAAGTCAAAGATATGAATTAAAGTGAGGAAAGGGAATATTTTCATTCTTTAAAATGGCCCAAAAATTTCTTTTTTATTTCATTTAAAAATTTTATTAATATTTTAGAAACTCTAGAATTTTTTTCCAAACTTTATTTTGGGATAATTATGGGACACTTAAGTATTACTCCAGTGGACCCTTATATATTAAGGCTTCCCATACAATACTAATTTTCTCTATAATTATTCTTGTGGTCTCATGAATCCTCCTTATATTCAAAATATAAATTTCAAAACACTTTTCAATGATCATAATCTAATCCTTAAAAACACTATGTACATAAATTTCAAGTCTCTAATTTGTGATCAATATGTAAAAGTAATATTCTAATTTCTATAAAATGAATAAGGGCCTATGAATTTACCAAATTATGAAAACATTAATAATATATCCCCTTATGTATCATATGGGGATATAGAGTTACATTTACACATCCTAAAACTTGACCATTTTATAACGTACATGTATCGAATTAACATTTATGAATTATAGAGAACTTCAATCATTAATAAATTTTCTGGTTTTATGTATTTTCTATAGGGGTAAATTATTTAGAGTTTCTTATCAATATTTGGATTTACGGCTAGTTGAACCTCAAATCATCATCTATAATTTCTTTAATCTTCTAGACAAATAACTTCTAAAATCACTATGAAGAACCTTATGTACAATCCTTATTTTCTTTTACTCTCAAGAACCAGTCTGAGTCAAACCCTATTCTGTGTCCTTGAGTGGGCATATTGTAAGGCCAAATGCACATTTCCAATCAACATGTGATAAAAACTAGTGACATAAAATCAAATATACTATATGGGAATTATTTTAACCAATAAATAATAATAATAAATTCCAAGGGGAATGTTTCCAAAATTTATGCATGACCACTCTATACATCAAACATCTTTGTATAACAAAAAAAGAATTAAAAAATTTAAAATGAACCAAATAAGGTATAATGTAAATAAATATCCAAAAAAAACTCCAAAATAAATATGATCATATCTAGAAACATTAGGATGACTTTGACAGTAAAAAAACTATACTAAATAAATAATAAAGTCCAAAATACCCGAAATAATATCAATGTGGCCCCTTAGTTAGTATCCATCTATAATACTATTCCACTCCTTGAGTGATAAAAAATAAACCAAAACATGAAAAAAAATCAGGTCTTCTAACATTGAGTACCATAATATGGGTATAATAATAGAATCCCAATAGGTAATCAACACATAATCTAAACATTTTGTTCATATAAACAAACATTTACTTCTAGTGTGAAAATAAACTATTTGAAAATATAGTTTTATCTAATTTAGGAAGACAAACTCATAGGGTTTTCCACAAATTATTTTTAAAAATCTAAAATGAAATCAATAAAATATCAATGTTTTCATTAAATAATCCATTTCAAATAAGATATTTAAAACCCATTGTAAATATTTTATTAAAAAATATATAGTAGAGCTCATAAATAGTAAATAAATTATAGTCCGAGAAAATATATAGGGATAATGAAGCATATAAGAGGTCTAGTAGAATATGTAAGTCACTACCATAATCATAATGTAGTGTAAGGAAATAATAAATGAATCTGGAGTAAAACTATGATAGAACATAGAAATAAAAGGGTAAAGTGATATATACAATAGAAGTAAAATAACTAAAGATGTAAAAAAAATGGAGAAAGTGGGTATAGTAATAAGGAAATAGTAATGTATAGATATTTATGGAAAATTACTAAACATCTCATGATGAAACCATAGATTTACTTTGATGGAATCATTTTTGGGCCTATCGATGCATTCCTAGTCTATAACCTCTCAACTAATCCAACCTAGTCTCTCTAGTGGAACTCCCTTTTGGTATATAAATCCATTTGGGATCTATTCTATCTCATCATGAATAGATAATAACTACCTCTCAATCTATTCTTAAGGCATCTAGGATCCCCCAAATATAGTGATGAGAGGTGAGGTAACATTTGTAAATCACATAACCATGAATCCATATAAGATTATAATATCTTCTCATACCATATCCATACATCCATCAATTTGAATCACATTTTACATAATAAAATATCATTATAAAACAGATCATGACAAACTGGGGATTTTATAGTGGGTGTAACACATTTATAGAAAATCATTAATCAAAGGTTCCAACCCATCAATTAGTTTTTTAAATATTTGATATCCCTTAAAAAAATACTAAAATACATATCTCAATTTATTTTAGATTGTAAATACCTTTTAAATGTGACAAGGAGTCCTTTTTAATAGATTTTATAAAACTAAATTGAGTTCCCTTTTAAAATAAATTTTAAAAAAGATCTCTTTTTTAAAAAAATCATTTGAATCATAAGAAACTAATTTTTTTATAAAATAGTCTTTGATTTGTTTATACATACACATGTATCGATGTAATAAAAACAAATAGAAATATATAAACATGAAACACATAAGTAAAATACCCAAAATTATCAAGTAAATCAATCAAATATTTTAATAATAAAGACCAAATAAAATAACATCTCATTCCCACAAATAAATTCTTATGAAATCACTTAAAAATATAAATTTTTATTTAATAATCAATAATTATTTAGAAAACTATTTATGAATTGTAATGAATCACATAAAATATGTATTTTAAACTCTAAATAATAAATATTAACTGAACATAACCTATAAAACATGATTAATTTTAGGAAAAATATATTTAAAACCATCAGAATAATATGAGATGGTTAAAGGGTATTGGAATGGGAACACCTACCTATTTCTTTCTTTCCACAAATGGAGTCTATATTCACCCCCGATATGCCTACAGAACACCAATAAGGAAATATAAACCCTAAACCAATGAAACCAACAAAATCATTTGATCTAACACTAATGTATGTCATAGAGACCTGATTAGGGAATGAAATAAGAGGTGAAAGGATGAAAAAGAGAAGGAATTATTCCAAGAAAATTAACATGAATAACTGAATTTAAGATCAAAGGGTATGTATTAAAATTAATGAATAAAATATGGAAGACACTTTGGTATCTCTTATAGCTCATATCATGCAAATGGAGTGGGGTGGAGGAACCCCAAATGGGGTAAAAACCCAATAGTGGTGAAGTTAGAAATTGACAACAATTTAAAAGTTTACCTAGAGTGATTCATAATATGATATACTAATTTATAGGGAAAAGCCTTTTAGGATCCACATTTTAATTGAGTGAATCAATACATTAGTGTGTAAAATACTACATATATAATCAAGGAGATACTATCCAAGTGAATGTGATAGTTTGAATCCCTATTACATGAGCACAAATTACATTATTCTAGAAATGTGGCTTCCCAAGACCTCTCATACACCCCCAAAACATGGGAGAATCTATATTAGACTAAAAATAGTATAAAATTATTTTTAAACATGATAATAGTAACATGGGTGTCTGTAAATTCTCCCAAAAATTCCACTTTATACCCCAATTATGTTATAAAGTTTAAAGATTAGAAACTATGAAAAAATTCATTCAAAAATGATGAATGAAATATGATATGATAAAGAAAACATTTCAAATACACATATAAATAAAATCATTACCTTAAGATACATATCCGTACTCAAATAGTCACATTCGATCACTATAATGAATTTTTATGAAATGGGGACCGATAGTGGTCCTCTCCACCACATGAGAAGTTCACTAATATATTGGATTAATAAACAAAAGGCACGCAAAAGGAATAACTATAAATCATGACCTGGATTTTCAAGTGAAATGAAATAAAACAAAACATATGATCAAAATATCATATGTATTCCCACTAAAATAATCATTGATTCTAAAAATAAGTAAAGGTATCAAGTTTCCCAATATATCATCCATTGATCAAAACTAACAATACTTAACGAACAAGAAAGGGAATGGAAGAGGGAAAGAAATGAACACCTAAAAAATTCACCGAACTATTCTAAATGATATCTCAACCTAAATAACACTCCAATGATCCAAAAACAAATAAAATAAAAACTCTATCACAATTATTACAACTATGAATGAATGGTTAGGAGACATAAACAATGAGAATGATACATCAAAAAATAAATTGGCTCCAAACCTAGGTTCGGAATAAAGGGAGGGTAAACTAAGATCTCAAACCTAGATCACTGACCATGTAGATCCCAACACATGTTGAAATCACACTATATAGAGTGTAAAGTCATCTCGTATAACATCCTTCATAGTCACTCAAATGACACAACCTTGGTTTCATAATTATAGTTAATCAAAATTAGATATCCCCAAAACCCTCATCACATAAAATAATCAAGAGACACATCGACAAAAAATAATCAATGAAATAACCCAGAATTATCACAATCAACAAGAAACAACCAAGTTGAACCTAATGAAATAAACTCAAACATGAAGTACCAAAAAAAATAAAATAATCATTTACTCATAATAGACAATCACCCAAACCAAAAAACAGTCAATAATGTTTTATGAGACATATCCAAACAACATGAAATAAAAAACCAAAACAAAAAAATCTCATTATGATAATGAAAATGAAAAAATATCTTAAAAAAAAATACCTCAGTTTTTAAACAAAAACTTTTCATAAAAAACATTACCCTTTATTTATTAAAATAAAATTTCACATCCTATGAAATCAAAAAACCTATACTCCCAAATCTAGTGTTAAAAACACTATATATATATATATTTGTCTTTCATACAAAAAAATGATAAATTTTAGTCATCCAAAACATATAACATCATCAAAAAAATATTGTATCACCTATATACTCCAGTAACATTTAGGTTTTGAGTTTAGATAATTATGAAAAACTCTTACATAACAATACTCACGACCTTAAGTGATAATTTCTCCTAATATACCCAACATTTCTTATTTCAAAATTATTCTTCAATATCTCCCATAAAATTATTCAAAAATAAATCCATTATAGGAATAATTAATTTAATATCATTATTCAAAATAAGGGGAAATTGAAAACCTAATACGGGTGATCTCAAATTCTCAATAAGGTTACATGTGATTATTAACAATTTAATGTCATTAGTGAGTATATGATGAGCATAAGGGTATGATGACATAATGAAAGTTCATAAAATACCATAATAAAATTAATACTGATAAAAGCTCAGATCAATAAACATGGGACATGGAAGAAATATTAATCAAATTAAAGAGTCATGAGAATAAATAACCATGATCCATGTGATGTTACACTTGGTCAAATGGACCATTTAGCTCTCATAGAAAGTAGAGAGAAAAAATGTTGGTATATTAGAATATTATATTCATAAAACATGTTCAATCATGTCAAATATAGATGGGTCATATTTAAATCCATAAGAGAAAACTCCCTATCTATCTCCCTCCTTATTATCTTTAATGACAAGGAACATTACCCAATGTATTGGAGAGCTATATCTAGATCACCTATCATAGAAGTTGTATCAGGCTCACCCTTCATATAAGTTGTATTGGTATCACCCATTTTATAAGATGTATTGGGATCACCTATCATATAAAATGTATCAATATCTTCTATTATAATCAATATTTTCCAAGTACTATACAATAATATAACAATAACAACAACTTCTATTACTTTATAACATGATTTACCCATAGAAATGACATGAGTTTCATGAAAATGTCACTAAAACAGTCATCATAATTCATCTAGATAAATAATATGTATGGTATCATAATAACATATTCCCATTTAATTATATGAATCATAAAAAGATGCTGAAAAATAAGAAAATATCCTTAAAATAAAATTTAAAACATTTCCTTGAAAATTAGGAAAAATAATCATTTATTTTGATACCTTTAAAATTTAAAAATTCAAAAAATATTTATAAAAGTATTTTAATTTAAAATAAAATTATACAAATATAAAGGAATATTAAAATCAAATGTGTTCATGATGTAATGGAAAATCCACTCATGTTTTACATTTTAAAAATAACCACTCTTTTTAAACTTTTATAAAGAGAGTGAAAAGTGATCCATGTAGAAAATGTTAAGAAATGTATTTTAAAAATCTTTAGAAACAAGGTCAAATATCATAGAAAATAAATTTTGGAACTAATTTATGTTATGAAAATAACATTATGGAAATAAGATAAGGAACATGGTGGAAGAGGTTGGTTAAAAGTCTTTAAAAACATTACGAGAACATTTTTAAGAAAAAACCCTATATGATATAATAAAACAAAAAAAAACATTTTAAAGAAATAAAATATAAAGGAATATAAAATACTAAAAAAAAATTTATGATATTAAATTTCAAGAGTCTTTATATACACTATATAAATTAGTATAGATGAATTAATCAAAGCATGACCCAAATAAGAAAGTTTGATATGAGAAACCCTTGCAACATGGGTAATGTCTGAATAAAAAATACATTGAATAAAGGAACATAACATGATTATATAAAACCCATAACTTCTATAAATGAATATGTCAAAACACATTCATAGGGAAGTTATTATAACATACAAAGTAAATCACAGTGCATAAAATGAGTTATTTCTAAAAGAAATGAAATCGTGGCCATGGAAACCCTCTAAACATTTATAACATATGAATCTATATCACATGAAAGAGATAAGTTCAAAGGAAATATAAATATCATGATAAAAATAATATCTGAATAGTTATAATATATAACTTATAAAAATAAGTGGGTTTATAATATAATATATTCCTCAAATAAAAAATATTGAGATGAATTATTCTTACAATGATCATATCATTGAATTTAGAATTTAATCAATTAAGTTGAAGATCCTTTTTGATGTTATGCTAAAAATGTTTAATATTTGTTAAATTTTTTTTAAAGTGGTTTTTTGTAAAATAGGAAAATAAGAGTTTATTAATGTTAAGAAATATTTTTTATAAAGTTTTTGGAGATGAAGAAATTGAGAGAGTGAGAATGTGAGAAAATTTAGAAAGTCTAAAAGTTTCTTGAGAAAAATAAAGTTACAAAGTCAAAAAAATTAAAAATTTATAATTTTTCTATAAAATAATGAAGTTATAAATTTAGGAAGGTTATAAAGTTTCTATAGAAGAATAAATTTAGAAATTTAGACATATTATAAAGTCAGAAAGTTTCTAGAGAAGAAGAATGTTATAAATTCAGAAAAGATAGAAATTTAGAAATTTACTAGAGAAGAAGATAGTTATAAAGTAATAAGAGTTAAAAATTTTATTTAAATAAATTTATAAAAAATTTAGATGATATTATTATGATCATTAAAAGTTATTAATATGATGGAAAATCTCATGATAAAATATTTTTATCAAAGGGTGGGTTGATTTTTTATGAACTAACTTTTTATAAGAATTTTTGTTGAGTTTGTTGAAACTATTTTCTAGAAAACAATTATATATTAAGAGTTTTTTAAAAATTATAAGGATTCATGTTTATGTGTTTTTACAAAGTGAATATTTCACAAAGTGAATCATATTAAAAATTTAAAATCAGACAGACTTTTGTTAATCAGATAGAATTTTTTAAAATTGATAAAAAAATTTAAACTTGAAGAAATTTTATTAACCAGATAGAATTTTATGCATTATATGGAAATTTATTAAGTGGATATACTTTTTTTAAATTGGATTTTTTTAATCAGATGAACTTTTTTCCATCAAATTAATAGTAAAAATGGATGTAGTTCATAAAATCTTTGTAGAGAGTTGTGAATTTGAATTTGGGAGTTTATAAAAAGGTCATAGATTTTTACAAAGTTAAAGTTCAAATTTTTATAATGTTTTACTAACAAATTTAAAGTTGAAATATGTAAAAAGATTAATCTAAAATGTTGAAGTTGCAATATGTACAATTCTGAAGTTACAAGAAGATAAATAGTGAAAATGGATGGAAAATATGAATTAATAGTAAAAACATATCTACAAAGTTCACAATGGACGAACAATGAAAAGATAATTATAAATTTTGAATATTTTCCCGAACAGAAAATTTAAGAATTATTGAACAAGTTCCTTAACGTTGTGTTTAAGGAAATTCCATGAAATATTAATGATGTTGATTTTTGTAAAAAACTTAAAAAATATTCTATAAGACTTGAAAATAATCCAACAAAATTGTTTTTATAAAGAGTTATTGAAATTTTAATTTTCGTGAGTGGGAAAATGAAAAAGGTCTCCCACATTTCCCCCTAGTAGTGAACCTATAAAAAGGAGTGATAAAGTACATAAATAATTTGAACTTTTATTACATTTGAAGAGAATAAGTGTCACAAAGATTATGTCAGAGTAAGTTCCTAACTAAAGTTTAATTTAATGTGGAATAATTCCATACTTTATATTACAAAGAAATTCCATTTAGATAAATGGATAGATCATCCAAAATTTTCTATGAAATTTTTTTGTGAGGCATGAAGTTTTGTTAATTGGGAAAATTTTATATTTTTTAAAAGGAAAAATTTTTAAAGTGGTGAAACAGGTTGAGATTATTGAAAATAGGCACACCACAGAGGCAGATATCATACAGAGAAATATATATTGAGAAAATTGGATGGATATTTCTGATGAACTTTTCTTGGGAATAATTTACAAATATTCATAATTATTTTGGCTCATGTTTTATAAGAAAAAAAAGTAAACTAACAGGAGTCATTATATTCATAACTATCGTGAGATAAAAGGAGTCTAATAGGACTTGGGTCAAATTGTTTTTCACTTCTTTCTAATAGTGAATTTCCATAGACCCATGGGAGTGGCCATAGAGAGGATGTAGGTTCTCACACTTAGGAAGAACTTGTAAATATTATATGCCTTGTTTACTTTCCTATCTTTTCATGTTTGGAAATTTTTTTATAAAAGTTAATAAGTAAATAACTCTAACAATTATAAGGGGATAAATTACATAAAGTTGAAAATTTATAAAAAAGAAATCAACTGATTCAACACCACCCATATCAGTGGTTCATCGATCCTAAAGAACTTCAATTTTTATCAGATAATGGTTACCTAATTGAATCCTTATCATATATAATATCAATTCTATAAACAATAGAGGTATTACTAAATTTGATTACCAAAATTATCATTTTTATAAAAGTAAAATGATATCCCATATTATTTCACTTGGACTATTGGTTATTAATGCAACAAAAATTTGGTTTCCAACCATTGAGAAAATACTCCTAAGAATTTTACTGACAAGGGAAACATTGAGGTTCATGGAGAACCTAGAAATTCTATTCTTATGTCTTTGTTATAATTTTTTTTATTAAGGGGATGGGTCTAAAAATGATAAGAAAATTTGGTAAAATATTGAAAGTGTCTTCATGTGAAACATAAAAGTGAAGGATGTAAAGTTACAAGTCTGGTTAAGTAAGTTTAAATATATAAAAATGGGAGATTAAGAAAATTATGATGAATACTTAACCATATTTAATAATGTTTTGTTCAATATTAGATGTTTTGGATATTTCATGTAATATTTTACTATTTTAAAGAAACTCATGAGAAACTTCCATGATTGGTTTGATTCTAAAATTGTATCTTTAGAAGATAAAGATGATTTATCACTTGATGAATTGCATAAATTTATTATTTCTTATGAGATGAGAAAAGATATATATTTACAAATATGATCATGGATGAAATTAATTTTAAGGATATGATAAAGTTAAAAATTAAAGATTCTGAGAATTCAAATTTTAGTGATTCATAAGGAAAAAGGATTATAAAATGAATAACAATATCATGTAACTTATCTACAAAAACTATCAAAGAGGTAGGGGAAATCACAAAGGAAAATTTCCACTAATTTTTTTAATTGTGTAGGAATTGGAAAATTTTCTTTTAATTTACTAAATAAAAATGTTGGTTAAAATGAATATCATTTTGAAGAATTAAATTGATGGAATAAGTTTAAAAATTCATTTAATGAAGATAAGAAATAAACTGGTAGTAATAAAAATTTCACTATAAATAAAAGAGGTATGTTGCGTAAGAATGTTTAATTAGACTAAACTAAAAATAATTATTTAAAAGATTAAATTTTAGAGAGAATCAGAAGATTCTTTGAAAAATTTGAAAAAAAATTAAAATTTTAAACAATAAATAAGAAGGAGATGGAGAAAGTTATAGACAAAATCAGTTGATATTAGAACTAGTAACCTTTCTTGAGAAAAAAAACTGAAGAAAGACATCAGAAACATAAATAAGGAAATTGGAAAGGATTGGGGAGAAAGAATATATTTTATTAAATAGAAACATGAGTATATTTAGGGGGTTTTAAATCTTGAACTAAATGTTTTTGAACAAGAAAATATGAGGGAAGATATCATTAATAAAATTTTGTATAAGGAAGGTGATTTTTTTAAAACTCTCATTAAACATATTGGAGTTGAAACAACTATAAAAAAGTGAAAATAAAATTTCAAAAAATCATTATAGGTAAAAACTAAATCATCTCAAACCATTGTAAAAGGAAATATCTAGAATTAGGTGAAATCCATGGTTTCTAAAAGTAAAAATTAATCTAATTTAACTTGATTTATAGGTGTTAAGAAAAATTATAGGAAAACTTGGGTTGAGAAAGTATTGGTAAATTTTCAATCATTAGTGAAATATGAAAATAATTTTTTTATGAATGTTTCCTCACATCAGGAAAAAAAGTAAAAAAATTGAAATCTTAGAAATCTAATTATAGAGAAAGATTATATTTCTATAGAAGGAAAGATATAGTGGTTATTTTTGGTGATATAGTTTTTTTGGGAAAAATATTATAATTGTTTGCACAACCTATCTACACTTATAAAAAGGTATGAAATGTGGGGGTCTAATAATAGAAGAAAATTAAGAAACTTTCCTAAAGAATAGGAAGTTGGAAAACCAAAATCTCGAGATGATATAAAAATTCCAATGAAAAAAATAGTATGAATAATTTGAGTTAGTCTTTGAAATATGTGAAAATAATGGTTATATTTCTGAGGAATGTTTAAAAACTCTCCCAGGACTGAATTTATATTATATAAAGGAGAATGAGGAAGTAAAGATGAAAGTTTAATAAAGGTTATTTGTTTTTGAAAAAACTTTGTAAGTAATCAAAAGGAACAAACCATATATTTTTATAGTGATTGTTCCTCACACATGATGGTTTATTTTAATGTTTTAAAATATATTTAAAATCATGACAGGGGATGGGTGAATTTTGGAAATGATAATTCCTTAAAAATTAGTGGAATATGAACTTCTAAGCTTGATGATGAGAAAAAATCTATGTAGTTTTTATGTGTTTATGGTATAAAAAACATACTTAGTGATATAAATCTTTGGGATGATGGAAAATAAATGAAATTTAGGAAGGACTCATTCATCATATTAGGTGTGAATATGGTAAAGTTATTACATTGGGAGAAAGAACAAATAAATTTATTTTTCATATAGGAGATATTTATAACTCTAGCTGTTTGAGTTCTTAAGATGAAAACAATTTATAGTATCACAGACTTAGGAACCTTGGAATGAAAAGTCTAATTTTTTTTCTAAATTGGAAACTATAAGAAACCTGAGAATGTTGGGAAAAAAGAATATAATATATGTACAATATGTTAAAACAGACAGATGATTAATAAAATCTATAATAAAGTTGAAATTCATTCTACTAATAATTTTAAGATTATTTAATCATATATTAATGGGAAAATGGGATACCAAAAATAAAAAGGGATTTATACTTTAATGTTTTTATTAATTATTTCATTTTAATGTTAAAAATTATATTTATGAAGCATAAAACAAATGATGTGAAAATATTCATATTTTTCAAAAGAGTTATTGAGTGAGAGATGTGTATTTATATAATGAATTTGAGATCATATAATGGAAAGGATTACACATGTAATTTATTGAAATAATATTTTAAAATGAATAGAATAAAAAATTAGTACAATGATCTATATACTCTTCAATGAGATGGATTAATAGAAATGAGAAATAGAATATTTTTGGAAATGGTAAGAAATATGATGACAGAGTATGAAATTTTTATGTTTTTCTAGAGATAATCTTTTAGTAATGATATACATGTAAAAAATAAATTATTTTTAAGGCTGAGATCCAACATGACTTCCCATGAAATTTGGTATAAATTTTTTTTAGTGAAATATTTTAGGGTTTTTGGAATTCCTTGTTTACTAAAAATAAATACTTTGGATCTTGGAAAAATTGACGAAAAAGACAAGGAAGAAATTTTCCTAGGATATTCACCCAACAAAAAAAGTTTTAAATGTTAGAACAAACATTTACAATAGTTTATGGATTATAATGATGTGAAGTTTGTTAAAAAGATTACTTTCTTGATAAAGGACATTGAAAAAGTTGTGGAAGAAATTTTTATGATTTCAAATAAATATAAAAAAGATGATTGTGAGTATGAACCCAATCAGATAAATTAAGATTCATATGAATCATGTGTTGAGGAAAGTGAGGTAGAAAGAAAAACACTAAAATTTTCTACCTTACAAAAATAGGTTAAATTTGAGAAAATTATTTGAATTTAGAGGGCTCCACTCATACTAGATTAAATTTGAGATTAGAGAATCAGGCTCCAATTATCTCACAGATTATGTTAGTATTTGTTTCAGAAGTAATTAAACACGCATAATTGGTTGATTTAGTGAATGAAGAGTTGGGTCAGATAGAAAATAATAACACCTAGTAACTTATTCCTCATCCACTAGTTAATAATGTTATTGGGATAAAGTGGATATATAGAAAAAAACTGAATGAACATGGGAAAGTTTCAATAAAAAAAGAGTTAATTGTTTGTAAAGGATATTCATAGGTTAAAGGAGTGGATTTTTAAGAAAAAAATTCCCCTATGGAAATATTGTAAACAATAATAATGTTAATATAGGTGGTTTCACATCATTATTATAAATTTTATTAGACAAATTTTATGTTTTAATTCTTAAATGGGGACATTGAGGAAGAAGTGTACATTAGAATTTTTTTTGTATTTTTTTCTTGATAAAGATGAAACTAAGGATAGTAAGTTGAAGAAATCCTTCTATTGGTTGAAACAAGCCCGTGATCCAGGTACACCAAACTTGAAACATGTTTGAAAATAAAATAAATTTTTATAAATGGAATTTTGATAGAAAATTATATGTGAAGAATTTTAACCTCATAACACTAATTTTTATTGTTATATTGAATACATAATTTTTTTAGGAGATAAAGAAATTTTTTTAAATAATTTTCTGATGAAATGATGATGCATTCTAAAATATCATTTCTTAGAGAATTAACTATTTTATTAGGTTTAAAAATTCATCAAAATGGAAGATATAATTTCTTATCTTAAGAAAAGTATGCCAAGTAACTATTATAATGTTTTTTCATGGTGTATTCTATATAAGTTTCTACTCCAATTTCTATTGGAATAAAAATGAGTAAATAGAATCAAGGAAAAGTGTGAATAAGAAGGAATTTAGAAGTTTTATAGGAAGTCTGTTATATCTTATATCTTAAAGCCCCAAAAAAGTATTGTGCGAAAATTTTGTTCTCTATATCAATTTAATCCTAAGGAATCTAATATTTTGGTAGAAACAATTATTTTAAGATATGAAAATGGAACGGAACATCTTTTTATATGTTTTTTTGTACAAAATAATAAATGATGTAAAATTTTGTGGGAATAAATTTGCTAATTGGGTTGGATATTACTATAATAGAAAATAAACTGTAGTAGGAACATTCTTTTTAGTTTAATGTTATTTTAGTTGGAAAAGTAATAAATAATGTTTAGTAATTTTGTGCACAATAGAAGTGTATTATGTTTCTACCAACCGAGCTTGTACATAGATGATCAAGATGAATTTTTAGTTGGAATACTTAAAAGTGAATGTCTGTAAACCATTAAAGATACTTTATTATAATCCAAGTTCTATATATATTTTAAAAAATAATATAAGAAACTCAAGATCCAAGAAAATTGATATTAAGAATCACTTCATAAAAGATAAATTTTCTAGTTGAGAAATCAATATTATGTATATTTATAAAATATATAATTTTTTTGATGTTTTCATGAAGGTAATTAAAATATAAATATTTGTGGAATTGAGGCTGAAAATTAATTTTGAACTTCCACATAAGATTTCCTAAAAAATTGTAAGGAATTCTCCCACTCTGCTTTAGATTATGTTGTCAAAGGGGGATATAAAGAAACAACTTTTATATTTGTTTTTAAAATTTCTTTCTATATTGAATCCGATGTTGTGGTTTTTATAATATTGGGGATAAAAAATGTGGGAGAGTGAAAATAATTGATATTAAAAAAAGATAAAAGTGAGGGGTGGTTTATCTTAACATGAAAAAAACATTCTTATAACTGGGGGATGAAATAACATAAAAATCATTACCTTATATAATTGTGTGGTGTCAGCACAATCTCTTCTCATAAAGGCTATGTTTTCGTAAATTTTTAAAAATTTGATTTTCTTGAAAAATTAGTTGTGAAACATTCTGAGTGATGAAAAATGAAGAGTTTTAAAATTTAATAAATAACTTTTCCAGAAAATAAAAATGAATATATTGATTAACCTTTGTAATGTTTTGCTAAATTTTGTTATTTCTTGTGAAATAACATTTGTTAAATAATATTTTTTGTAAAATGGAAAAACAAGTTGCTAGATGTTATGATTTTTTAAAAAGTTTTTAGAGATAAAGAATGTGTGAAAGTTAAAAATCCATAAATTTTTTGGTGAAGAATAATGTAATAAATTAATAAAATATGGATAGAAATAAAATATTTAAAGTTATAAAAGTATTAATGTAACAAAAAATTTAGAGAAGAATAAATTTTAAAATTTAAAAAATTTAGAAAGCTAGAAATTTTCTAGAGAAGAAGAATGTTATAATGTATGAAAAGTTATAAAGTTAGAAATTTGTAAGGAGAATAGGAAAATTATAATTTTATAAAATTGAGAAAGTCATAAATTTACTAGATAAGAAGAAATGTAGAAATTAAAAATATTTAGAATAATCCCTTAAATAAATTTTTTTAAAAATCAGATGATTCTATAATGGTCATTCACATTTCTTAACATCATGAAAAATCTCATTTTGTAAGATTTTAATCAAAGGGATTTGGAGTTTCATAAACAATTTTTTAAGAATGTTTTTTGTGTTTTTTGAAAATAATTTCCAAACAAACTTTCTTGGTTGAGAGTTTTTCAGAAAGTAAAATCATGAATGTTCTTGAGTTTTAAAAAGGTAATATTACAAAATGTAAATCCAAAATAAATTTGCAAATCAGATATATTTTTTAAAATCAGATTCACTTTTATGAAATGGATGGACTTATTATAAATCATATATTCTTTTTTCAACAAGATAAACTATTTGAAATCAAAAAGACTTTTGTCAATTAGAAATTTTTTTAAATGGATATTTTTTTAATTTGATGAATTTTTTGCATCAAATTAGTAGTAGGAATGGAAAAAGTTCTTATATAGTTAAAAAGTTAAAGATGTTTTTTTACAAATCTCATAGAGAGTTATAATGTTTAATTTTATGTTTTAGAAATTTATACATTCAATTTTGATTTAAGAAAGTTTAACTTGAAATATGTAAAAAGTTGAAGATGAAAGATGCACAATTTTGAAGTTAAAAAGTAGATAAATAGTGTACAATTTGGAAAAAGTGTATGAATAGTGACAACAAGCATACAAAGTTCACAATGGATGAATAGTGAAAATAGATATACAAAGTTTTTAAAAGATACTCATAAAACAATTTGGGAAAGATAAAAGAAGTTCCTTAACGTCGTGTTTAAAGAAATTCAATGAAATTTTGGTGATGCTGATTTTGTTACAATCTTAAAGAATATTACAAAATCCTTGAAAAGAATCCGTTGAAATTGATTTTATAGGGAGTGTTGAAATTTTAATTTCAATGAGTAGAAAAATGAAAAAGTCTCCTACCTTTTTTAAATAAGAAGCACCTGTAAATAGAAGTGAAAAATAATATAGGTAAAATACATTATTTATACATGTGAGAAGTAAAAGAGCTACAAAGTCTGTTTTATAGTGAGTTTCTTACTGAAGTTGAGTGTTATGTTGAAGATTTCTAGACAAATTTTTTCATAGATATTATTAGACATAACATCAATTTTTAGAACAAAACAGGGCATTAGATTTATTTTCCATATAAAAGTTGTGTAAGTCATAAAGTTTTTTTAATTGGGAAAAATTCATATTTTATACCAAAAAAAATTTTAGTGAGGTGAAATGGATGGAGATTATTGAACATAGGAACAATGGATAAACACATACCAAATGGAGAAAAATTGATAGAGATTTTGAATTAAATTTTATGGGGAAGAATTTATAAAGTTTAATATTTTTTTATGGATCATGTTTTGTAAACAAAATGTATAAACTAATAGAAGTTAGTATAATAATACCTATTAGGATATAGAATTATTACAATGGGATTTGGATAAAATTTTTATTCACTTATTTCTAATATTAAATTTCCATAGATCCACGAGAGTGGCTATGGTAAGGATATAGGTTATCACATTGAGACTAAACCTGGTAAATCTTGTGTTCCTTGTTTACTTTCCTATATTTTCATTGTTGTGATTTTTTTATAAATTTTTATAATTAAATAACTCTAACATGTTTTATGGGTTATATTTTATAAAGTATGAAATTTATAAAAAGGAAATCAATGATTCAACACTCTACTTAGTATTTTATTATTCTTAAAGAACTTCATAAGTGATTATGTATAATAATTGTAAAGCTACACAAAAAAAGTGGGAATGAAAAGTAATATAGTTATTGGTATTTTTACATATAATATTGGAATAATTTTGTCAATTAAAAATAAGTATAACCCAATGAATAGAAATTAAGTTACAAAATCTCTTACCTCAAGTCCAGACTTTCCATGTATATCCATTAACCTCAATATAATAAACTTACATCAATTATTTAATTTTTAGGAATAGTTTCTTGGTCTCTTACTTTACTATTAAAACATTTGTTTCATTTATTTAAACAACTTATTTAATTAATTAATCAGTTATTTCCACATTATGTGTTTTTATGACATTCTATTTATAATTGAAAAAAGACTTTTGTAGGTTGACCATGGTCAAAGGGGCCATTTTTAAATCATACCTAGAATAATAAACATGTGATAAATATCATTTTTATACAATAAATAAAATTTTATATCTATCTAGTAATGTAATACATAGAAAGAAAATAATATCCCTACAAGATGGTATTCAACACGTAGACATGAATGACGTTACCATTAAAAAATGGAAGGGTAAGAAAATATATGATATATTATATTTTTAGATTGATATATATGTCATTAATATCATATATATACTTTAAATATATCATTATAAACACCCATGAGCGGCGGTGATGGAAAATGAAACACATCTCTTTATGGAGGCGATAGTCCACATATACACACAAATGATGGTTTTGTTACCCATTTTATAGAAAATTAGATGAAAAATGGTTGTAACAGAGTCATAATTACATTTAATTATATTTTCAATACTTATGTTTTTAAATCATCAATATTCAATAATATTTAGATAATGTATAAGAAACAATAAACTTGAAATAGGTTGTTTAGGACTTATAACATCTCCTCTGATAACAACATAGGATTACACATTAATCCTCATAGGTGTGGTCTTATAGTGATACCATTTAACACCCCAAAATTTCATAGTATTTTATCTCTCTAAAGTAATTCAATAACTTGCGCTACACAAAACCACAAGTTCGAGCACACCACGACTTACCAAACTAGCCGTTAAAAAAGTGGTTATGAATAGTATTAACTTCATTTTGAATTATATATATATCCTATATATTTTTAACATTATTATTTTGTGTTTATTAGACATAATATAATGGAAAATTCAATTTTGCAGATTAAAGAAGTATTTTTCAAAAAATGAAATTTTACCACCTATTTAAAGAAGAATCCTATTTAAAAAAATATTTGAAACTTTTATATATTCAATTTAAGGAAATTAAATTCTTCATTATAATCGGCATATAAAAATTTAGTTTGGATAACTTTTTGGTACTTTTATGATAACTTTCATATTTTGATGAATATTGAAAAATACTAAATTTTAATTGAAAATGATTTTTTAATCGAAATAATTTATAGTGATAAATTATTAATTTGAATAGATTTTAAGTATAATTATATTATATTTTTATCATTTAATAAAATTTAGGTCATTATAAGTAATTTCACATATAAATTTGACATAAACACATGTTAATCTTTTGATAGTTTTTACTTTTAAAAAACCCGCTTTTTTGGTTTTAACAACTGGAATTAATTTTAAATTAATTAATGCAACTTATATGTTTTTAATTTGGTAAAATATAATTAATTTTTTATTATTTAATATCAAAATTATCTTAGGGTGAATTTGTGGTATTTTTTTGAAAGCATTCAATTTTAGATGAATAGTGAAAAACACTCCGTTATTATTTAAAACAAACTTTCTATTTAAATAATTATTTATTTTATTAAAATTTATTTTAAGTTAAAATAGATATATAGTACCTATATATGTTCAATTTAATTCATTGGATTCATTTTATAATAAAATTAGATATATAAATTTTTATTGAACTTTTTACCGTCTTTAACCCACATTTTATGTGCATTTGAAAATTTGCATAAAACTTAATTTTACCACTTCTGTGAGTTGAACTTAAAAAATCCGAGAGACATGGTTGAAATAAGTAAGTAAAATGTGGTTCAATAAGATAAAAATAATTTTCGGTGAATAGTAACTTTTGAGTTTTTTACCACGTTTAAAAGTAAATAGGGTAATTAAATTTAGAAATGATATTATAATTACCCTAACACACATTATAATTCTATTGGATAAGTGTAATTCAACCAAAAACAACTTTAGGAATAAAATATGATCCTTTTGGTCCACTTGGATTAGATTAGAACATTTATTATTTTTTTATTTAAAGAAGAGTTAAAAGTGTTAAATTCAAAGTTTATTACCTAAACCATTTTTAATATAGATTTATACATAATATAAATTGAAATATAAATATTAATTAGAAAGATAAAAATATTTCCTACATAATGGTATTTTATTTATAAATTTTATTGCATAAATAATTAAATTTATTTATGACACAAGGATGATGGAGTAATTACCTTCTTAATGAAATAATAAACTAGTTTATATTATAAATATTAAAATAAATAAAAGTTAAACGTTTTGATGCCATAAAAAAATTTTATTGGTTAATATGACATGTTAGGGTTGATTAGATAAATTTTCTTTCTAAGTGATAAGGTTTTTATGACTTTCAGAAAAACAAAATACCAAATAGTTTCAAAATTGACATAAATTATTTTTTAAATCAAATACTATATTATTTCTTGATATAATATTCCTAAAATTATATGGTTCATCCAAAGAGCTTAAATAATATTATAATTGTCATTAATAAACCACTTGAGGTTATCTTGGAATTTTAGAGTAAGTTTATTAACCATATAGTGTCTGAATACAAAAAGACACGGTAAAAGTTAAACTATTTAACTAAGAGTTAAATCTAAAAGTTAAGGCTAAATGGTAACCTAAACTTATCTAAAACCTATCGGTTGAGATTATTTAGACCCATAACCACCGAAGTCACCAAATAAATTCATTTAGAGACATTATAAACCGAATATGATTGTAAAATAAATTAATGTTTTAATCTTTTCCTAAAGTGAATCTCACCCCTCTTATAAAAGGGAACTTCCCCTTATCTCAAAATCACACCTCCAAAGCCATTTGTCTCGGCCAAACCCTGAACAAATATCCTCCCAAATTTCCTCAAATAATCATAGAGTCCTTAATTTGATCAAAAAGCAACCCTAAAGAGCCCTTTTGATCAAATCAAAAGGAAACACCCGAAGAAGAGGTAATAATTTCACCACCCTCTTTCAAGTTCTATTATTCTTCCACTTCCTCTTTCTTTGTTGTTTCCATACCAAAATAATAACTCCAATACCTCTTACATACTGTGATGTTATTATGAATATTTTACAACCATATTTTTTATTCTATCCATCCTATAAATGACAAATTCACCATCCGTGCGTACGTACGACTTACCATCTCCACGTCGTGGTGTAGTTTGTTATTCAAACACTTCATTATTTGGATGGGTATAATAATGAGTATAACTGATTTAAATAATAAATATAACATGTTAATGATTCTGTAGATATGATATACCATCCAATTACATAAAATTTCACCATCAATATAATGATATTGTCGCTCGTGCGTACGTACAGATTACCGTCTCCATGACGCGATGAGATTTATTTCCACGTTCACCATTCAATGATGACTATGAAAATATATATTATTAATAAGAATTTAATATATGACATAATAATTCTATAGGATATATTTATATATATATATAAACTTACATATATCTTATTCACTTACTTCTGTTCAATACTATATGAAAATGGAAACAACGTTTATGCGTACGTACGACCTACCGTCTCCATAAATGGTGCTTTCAATTTCATATATCTATCTATTATATATATTTATATTCTATATATATATATATAATATAAATAATTTTATATATTCTGGAAGTACTTAAATCATGATCTAAGTGATACGATCAAGAATAACAAGTTAGAACACATACGATAAAGAAAGCGATTATTACCCAAAATGTTAATTTAACTTGGAAATCATTATAAAATTGCTAGTATCAAGTCATAAATGAGTAATGTATGATATAATAAATATGAATATGGTTCTGGTAAAATTTAATAACATACTATGGTCATTATACATAAGGTTAAACGTACCCTTGACCAAAGGAAAGTGCAAGGTAAGGGTTAATTCCTTAATCTCATTATTACCTAAGATTATTTATGTTTAAGTATTTACTGGGAAATTTTTATCATACATGTCCATGTTTCATAAAAATGTTGTAAAAATGAATATTTTAGTTTTTTTGGAAGGTAATCTTTATCAAGATCAATATTATAAATGTTTTAATGATTTATTTTTCTAAATTTTTTAATTAATGTCATTGTTTTAAAAATGATTTTAAGGATTTATTTATATGGATATCAATTTTTTAAAATGTTAATTGCTTTAAAAAGTTTAAAATTGGTATGAGAAACTTTTATTAAAAAATATATTTTAAATTTCATCCTTTCTAAATTGTGTAACTTTTAGAAGATTTCATGAAAAAGTGGTATCTCACTCAAGGGGTTTTATTGATCATTTTCAACTATATCTTCACCATTTACTAGATATTATTCTTGATTGAGGTTGATTTATTATAATACAATTTTTTATGTTGTATTGAATGAGTTATGATATGTTTTACTATAGATGTGCTATTTTTATACCATTCATGGTTTATGGATAAATTATTGACATTTAATATGATAGTTTTAATATGAATGTTTATTGTATGTTTCATCAATTTCATTTGAGGAATGCAGTGGACTTAGTAAGTGATGGGTAGAGCCCGTTATAGCTACTCGATCCATTGGTAGGTCTCATGAGACAAACTAGTGTCTTGGAACAAGTCCTTGACAAGAAAAGTTTATGTGTAGTCTTGGCACAAGGCCTTGACTATGTGGTAATGATGTCCGGCGTTAGGTATTCCCTCATTATGAAATTAGTTATTACATATGATTATTCAACTAGTAGAATATCCATGCGCTTGATTATATGGTGATGTTTGATTTAATTTTTTCATATTTTTTTCAAGATTATGTTTAAAAAGGCTGTTATTTTTATTACACATCTTGCCTTAAATGATTATAGGTTCTGCCAAATTATTTACCCTTAATGAGCATCTGACCTCAACCCTTTCTTATGATTTATTTTACTAGGATTACAAGAAGTGTATTATGGTTAATATGAAGGGCTAAGCTAAATGTAATAATGGAATTCTCAAAGAACAATCTATGATGTGTTTTATGTTTGAAATTTTAATGTAAAGCTAATGTATGTAACCTATTTTCCAAGACTGCTAATCTGATCCGTCCTTCGAGACTTGATTTATTGTAATCGTAGAAATGTATTAAAATAAAGCACTGGATTTGGGTAACTGGGGTCATGGAATTACAGTTGGTATCAAAGGAAGTTTAGTAATAACCTTGGAGACTAGATTTGGAAAACTTTGATTAGAGAACATTACCATAAGATATAATTTGTGGATTAATATAGAATAACTTCCTAGAATTTTGGTAATGTAGAGATTTTGTGTATGTTCGAAGTAATAAATCCCTGTCTAGATACGAGCAGGTAGAGGAGGCTCTGGAACAGATGTTCCTAGGAGTTAAAACTCTGACAAAGAGATTCGAGTTTGACTTGGCGTGTCCTAGTACATGACAATGGGCCTTGCTGCACTCTTGGTTGCGACAATCCCAGGAGAAATGCTTAGTCTAATTCACATTTTCATTACAAGACATTACGGAGGATTTAAGAGTAAATATTTCCCCAAAGAAAACATTTTATGATTATAAGTTATATGTATAATCTTTTGAATTTATGTTAGGTATTTTACAAGTTTGGAATTATGCATTGCAATTCATAAACTAACCTAGTGTATGCCATTTTTTAGAAATGATGCCTAGTAGAAGGAATGAGAATTCCAGCAATATGCATGATCGAAATATTAAGAAGGATCATATCTTTCATGGTATTAAGACAACATTTAAAAGAGAAATAGTCTCCCATGTATTCTCATCATATAAATAAATAATATCATGTTTTAATAAGATAAGTAAAGAATTATCAGAGTCCTATGGCTTTGAAGGGAAAAAAGAGAAGAAAAGGTTGGAAGAGAGAAAGGTGGATAAAGGGAAAAGGGGAAATAAGGATTTTCCCATATGTGATCACTGTGGAAAGAATCACCTTGGTAAATGCTTGAAAGCAATGAGGTTTTGTTATAAGTGAGGAGAAAAAGGACACCAAGTTCGTGATTGAAAGGGTAAGAAAAAGGTTTCAAATGTACAATGCTT
Source organism: Viscum album (assembly GCA_963277665.1). Lineage (NCBI taxonomy): Eukaryota > Viridiplantae > Streptophyta > Magnoliopsida > Santalales > Viscaceae > Viscum > Viscum album. Next base: position 1,116,154,678 of record OY728141.1, read on the forward strand.
CATCTGCAAGGAGTTGGGACACTACACGAATCAATGTCATAATCATCAGAGTATACTGCAAACGACGCTATTTGAGAATAATAAAGTTGTGATATTATCACAGATGAAGAGTAATGACTAGTTTTATTATGTTGATATTAAATTATTATGTTATTTTAGTAATGTATTAATGAGGTAAATGTTATAAGAATTATAGAGTATATAAGAAATGTACTGCAGTACTATTTCATTAAGGACTTGAGATTATGTGGAACCAAGAAAAGTGACTCAATAGAAGGTGAATGTTTTTGGAAAATATATGGTTAAGAGAAAGATAAACCTAAAAAGGATTCTAATACTGAGGTAGCGATTTTGGAATAAGATATTATTGATTTGGATAAATTATATTTTATATTCTTGACTACCTTGAAACTGATTAATGATTTGTATATTCCATCATTGTTGGAGATTACAACATTTTTTGATATAAAGAGTATATCAAGTATTCTATAAGGAAGAAAGGCGCATGAATGTAATCAATAAGGTTTTATGGTAATTTAGGGTGTTACCGTGTTTTAAAAGAATACATGATGAAGGTATTCACATGTTATTATGTGGAAAAAAGGATCTTCACTGTGTTTACCTTCCTTATAAATTTTGGACTGTGAGTTTGGACAGAAGTATTTTGGATAAGTATAAAGGTTTGAATGGATTAATTTAAACATATGATAATATTTTTTATGTTTAAAAAAACTTCTTAATATTATTTTTTGGATTGTTATAAGAAGGACAACCTGAAGGCTGGACGATAACCCGTCGCGTCCTGCAAGGCCGTGAGACTTGAACTCAAAACCTAATGGCGACAAGGGTGAATCACCTATCACTAGCCTACGTGATGTCCTGGTTTGTATAATGTATTTTTTAAATAGTCTGACAAGTGAATTATAAATTAATTATTTTTTTAACCCTATACTATTAATATAAATATAATATTTTTGAATTATATTATCTTTTGGAGTGAAAGATTAGTTTATGGTAGGAATTAGTTGAAGGATGAAACTCTACTTGTAAAGTATATATATATATATATATTCTTCTTATTCTATGAATAAATGAATTCTTAAACATTAGGGAAGGGATCTTAAAACCAAAAATGTGTTATCTTAATACCTTATGTTTTGTTGAACCGCTGATATTTTACATCATCTTAGATTGATGGCTTTGAGGCCCTCAATTTTACAGTTGTTTGTGATTGATGACCTCAAAAACTACCTATAAATATTTATGTTTTTCTTCCAATTATGTCTCTCTAATTTCAACCAATAATCTCATAATCGAGATCATAATTTGGTGGTGACTTTTCCATTTCCCTTTCCCTCTTATTAAGACTAAATTTTATTAAACCAATTTTCTATGTGGGTTTTCCACAAAGGTATTTGTCTATTTTAAAAATTTTCAAAGAACAATTTCAAATTGCGAGGACACAATCTATTGAAGGAGGGGATAATGTAACACCCCAATATTTCATAGTATGTTATCTCTTCAATGTAATTCAATATTGTGCTACATACAACAACGAGTTCGAGCGCACCACGACTTACCAAACTAGCTGTTCAAAAAGCAGATATGAATAGTATTAACTGAATTTTGAATTTTATATATATCCTATATAATTTTAATATTCATAATTATTGTTTCTTAGACATAATATAAGGATAAATTCAATCTTCCATATAAATAAAGTATTTTTCAAAAAATGAAATCTTACAACCTATTTAATGGAGAATCATTTTTAAAACAAATATTTGAAACTTTTATATATTCAATTTAATGAAATTAAATTCTTCTTTATAATTGGGACATAAAAATTTAGTTTGGATAAATTATTGGTACTTTTCCGACAACTTTCATATTTTGATGAATATTGAAAATACTAAATTTTAATTAAAAACAACTTTTTTAATAGAAATAATTTATAGTGTTAAATTATGAATTTTAATGGTTTGTAAGTATAATTAGATTATATTGTTATCATTTAATACAATTTAGGTCATTATATGTAATTTCAAATTTAAATTTGACATAAACACATGTCAATCTTTTGGTAGTTTTTACTTTTAAAAAACCCGATTTTTTGGTTTTAACAAAGAGAATTAATTTTAAATTAATTAATGAAACTTATATTGTTTGAATTTATTAAAATAGAATTAATTTTTGAATTTGTAATATAAAAATTAGCATAGGGTAAATTTTTGGTATTTTTCTGAAAACATTCAATTTTTGATGAATAGTGAAAAACACTGTATTATTGTTTAAAACAGAAATTTTTATTCAAATAATTATTTATTTTATTTAAATTTATTTTAAGTAAAAATAGATATATAATACTTATATAGGTTCAAATTAATTCATTAGAGTCATTTTATAAAAAATAGATGTATAAATTTTTATTGAACTTTTTACCGTCTTTTACCCACCTTGTTGGAGTATTTGCAAATTTGCATAAAACTTAATTTTACCGCTTATGTGAGTTGAATTTAAAAAATAATAGAGACATGGTTGACATCATAATGTAAAATATGGTTCAATAAGATGAAAATAATTTTTGGTGAATAGTAACTTTTGACTTTTTTTACCATGGTTAAAAGTAAATAGGGTAATTAAAGGTAAAAATGATATTATAATTATCCTAACACATGTCCTAATTCTATTGGATATGTGTAATTAGACCAAACACAACCTTATTAATAAAATATGACCCTTTTTTCCACTTGGATTAGATTAGGACATTTATTATTATTTTATTTAAAGATGAGTTAAAAGTGTAAAATTCTAATTTTATTAAATAAAACTGTTTTAATATAGTGTTATGTATAATATAAATTATACTATAAATATTAATTATAAATATAAAAATATTTCATACATAATGGTATTTTATTTATATTTTTTATAGATTAAATAATTAAATTTATTTATGACACAGTGATGATGCAGTAATTAAATTCTTAATGAAATATTAAAATAGTTTATATTATAAATATTAAAATAAATATAATTTAAAGGTTTTTATGCCATCCACGAATTTTCAAGGTTAATATGACATGTTATGGTTTATTAGAGATTTTTTTGAAGTGATAAGGTTATTATGACTTTCACAAAAACGAAATACCAAATAGTGTCAAAATTGACATAAATTAGTTTTTAAAACAAATACTATATTATTGGTTGATATAATATTCCTAAAAATCTATGGTTTATAAAAAGGGCTTAAATAATATTATATATTTCATTAATGCGCCACTTGAGGTTCTCCAGGAAGTTTAGAGTAAGTTTATTAACTATATAGTGCAAGAATACAAGAAGACACAGTAAAAGTAAAACTATTTAACTAAGAGTTAAATATAAAAGATAAGGTTAAAATGGTAACCAAAACTTGTCTAAACCTATTTATTGAGATTATTTCGACCCATAACCACCTTAGGATCAAAATAAATTCATTTTTTTCCATTATAAATGGAATATGATTGTATAATAAATTAATATCTTAATCTTTTCCAAAAGTGACCCTCACCCCTCTAATAAAAGGGAAATTCCCCTTCTCTCAAAATCACACCTCCAAAGCCATTTGTCTCAGCCAAAACCATCCCAAATATCCTCCCAACTTTCCTCAGATAAACTTAGAGTCATTACTTTGTTCATAAATCCATCCTAAGGAGCCCTTTTGATCAAATCAAAAGGAAACTCCAGAATAAGATGTAATAATTTCACCACTCTCTTTCATGTTCTTCTCTTCTTCCACTTTCTCTTTATTTGTTGTTTCCATTCCAAAATAATAAATCCATTACCTAATAAATACTATAATGTTATTATAAATATGGTACAACCATATTTGTTATTCTACCCATCCTATAAATGAAAAAGTCACCATACGTGCGTGCGTACGTACATCTTACCGTCTCCACATCGTGGTGTAGTTTGTTATTCAAACACTTATTTATTTGTATGGGTATAATAATGAGCATAACATATGTAAATAATAAATATAAAATGTTAATTATTTTGTATATATGATATACCATTCAATTACATATGATTTCACCATCAATATAAATGATATTGCTGCTCGTGCGTACGTACGAATTACAGTCTCCACAATGCGATGAGATTCATTTCCACATTCACCATTTGACAATGATTATAAAAATATATATTATTAATAAGTAAGTAATATATGACATAATAATTCTATTGGATATATATATATATATTTACTTACATATATCTTATTCACTTACTTTAGTTCAATACGATATGAAAACAGAAACAACGTTTAGGCGTACGTACGACCTATCGTCTTCATAAACATTGTTTTCTATTTCATATATCTATCTATTATACATATTTATATTATATATATATATATATTATATATAAATCTTGTTATATGTATTATTAAGTATTTAAATGATGATCAAAGTTATATGATCAAGAATAACAAGTTAAAACACGTACGATAAAGAAATCAATTATTACCCAAAAGGTTAATTTAACATGGAAATCATTATTAAATGGCTTGTATAAATTCATAAATTGATCATGTATGATAAAATAAATTTGAATATGGTTCTAGTATAATTTAATAACATACTATGATCATTATATAGGAGGTTAAACGTACCCTTGAACAAAGGAAAGTGCAATGTAGGAGTTAATTCATCAATCTCATTATTATACGAGATTGTTTATGTGTAAGTATTTACTGGAAAATTTTTATCATCCACGTCCATGTTTCATAAAAATGTTTTCAAAATGAATATTTTAATGCTTTTTGGAAGGGAATATTTATCAATATTAGCATTTTAAATGGTTTGATGATTTATTTTTCTTAATATTTTTAATTAATGTACATGTTTTAAAAATGATTTTGAGGATTTATTTATATTGACATGATTATTTTAAAATGTTAAGTACTTAAGTTTCAAAGTTGTATGGGACACTTTGATTCAAACATATATTTTAAATTTCATCATTTATAAATTGTATGACTTTTAAATGATTTCATGAAAAAGGGGTATTTCACTCAAGGGGTTTTACAAATCATTTTTAACTATATCATCATCCTTTACTGGATATTATCCTAGATTGAGGTTCATTTAGTATAATAAAATATTATATATTGTATTGAATGATTTATGATATGTTTTACTGTATATGTTCTATTTTTATACCATTCATGGATTACGGATAATGTATTGACATTTCGTATGCTATTTTTAACACGAATGTTTAAGTTATGTTTCAACAATTTCATATGAGGAATGCCGTGGACTTAGTAAGTGACGGGTGGAGCATGCTATAGCTCCTAGATGCATTGGTAGGTCCCATTAGAAAAACTAGTTTCTTTCCACAATGCCTTGACAAAAAAAATTATTTTTAGTCTTGGCACAAGGCCTTGACTACGTGGTAATGATATCCAACATTAGGCATTCCATCATTATAAAATTAGTTATTACATGTGATTATTCGACTAGTAGAATATACATGTGCAAGTTTATATGGAGATGTTATATTTATTATTTCCATATTATGTTCAAGATTATATTTAAAATGGCTGTTGTTTTTTATTACACATATTTCCTTAAAAGTTTACAGCTTCTGCGAAATTATTTACCCTTACCGAGCATCTGAGCTCACCCATTTATTATGGTATATTTTCCCATGATTCCATGAAGTGTATTATGATTGATATGTTGGGTTAAGATAAATGGAATAATGGCATTCTCAAAGAACTATTTATGTTGTGTTTTATGTTTGAAATTGTAATGTAATTTAATGTACGTAATCTATTTTCCAAGACTTCTAATCTGATCGGTCCTTCGGGACTTGATTCCTTGTAATCATGCGAATGTATTAAAATAACGCACAAGCTCTAGGTAACTAGGGTTGGGGAGTTACATACCAGGACCTCTAAAATGTGTTGAGGGATGTTAAGGAGATATTTGTTTGGGTATTGACCAAACTAGAGTACCAAAAATATATGGGGAAGAGAGGAGAGGAGGATCTGTTTTATAAGTGAGGGGAGGGGAACTCTTGGAATTACATAAAGTATTAAATTAATATAAATTATTTTTTTTGCATAAGTGGAACCAAATTGATGTATTTAAATTATAATATTATTACGAGTCTAAATACTCTAATAAAATAAAATTTATTCATGTTTAGTTGATGTATTAACCATTATCTTATTGTTTTAACTCCCTATTAAACTTTTTTATTATTACTACGATATAAATGTTTTTTACTCTTTAGGGGTCATAAAAGTTACTATAAAAGGAAATGTGGTACATAAATGTAAAATTTTTGATATGATAGATAATATCCCATGAACTTCTCCAAATAAAATATTTTTATGAATTTTAAATTATTAAATAATGTATTATTTAACCTAACATACCATTAAATTCATTTTTGAGACTATTCACATAGTTTTAATTTAATGGACTCAATATAGTAATCAAATTTTAATATAAAATATTAAAACATATTACCCCAACCCAGAATCCACATAGAATAGTTCCCCAAGCCATTTTTCTACTAGGCCTCAGGCGTGCCTCCTCAAATGCTAGAGGTTACTGACTAGCAGCAATGGTCTACTAGAGGTACAATGGGGAGAATATATCCTCTTGATCATAATAAACAAAATGAATCAATAATAAATAAAGGTAATATAATATAATAACAAATGATTATAAATAATAGATTAATGAGTAATCATGTATGATATGATTTGACATAAATATAAACAGGTAAGCACAATACATTAAAAGACCGATAAAAGAAGTTAATAAATAAAAGACATGTAGATTATCTCCAACAACATCAAAAGAAAAATATTGATACTTTTATCCCATGATCCATCCTATTCTAGAAGGATAAACAAAATTAAGAATAATCCATGAACCTGATCTCGCAAACATGAGGTATGCACTAGTACCAAACGTAGGGCCGAACAGGGTGTGAGATATACTCAAAAGGCCACCACCAACAACATCTATTATAAATTTTTTTTTTCAGATTTAATATATATAGAAAAATAAACTTAACATACATATATATTACATCATTTTTTTAAAAATATTAATAATATTATAAAAACACATGTCCGTTGACCATAATATTTTAGTGTCTTTGGAAACTTTTAAACACCAACAAATAGTCCATAGGTTAAATACAGCATCTCCCACTAACATCTTCATAACAAGAATACTTATTAGAAACATCATATTTAATATATTTCATTATTAATTGGGGAAAGTAAACATAAGAAAGGGTAATCTCAGATGCTCGTTAAGGGTAAAAAAGAGAGATAAGTAAGCATAATATGAACATAAGGGTATGAGAACATGTGAATACCATTATAAAACCATACCCAACATATCAAAGATTTTAATCTTGAGACATGGAATAAAAATTGGTAGTTCATAATACATAAACCATAAGGTAATAAAATAACATGATCCTTGATATCATAACATTGGCACACGACATAGATTTTTGGAATACACAAAAGTATAGAAAATTGTTTATATATGAATCAAGTATAAATTGAAAGACTATCATAGTAGAATGGGTTCACTCCCCAAACCATCATAGTTTTCAGGTTTCACTCCCCATACCATCATAGCCGACAAATTCCATTACTAAAATGAGTTCACTCCCCATTCCATTCACGTCTATATCATGAGATATAAATCTGTACCCAATGCATTGGAAAAAGATATAGGTACTACCCATATTTGGTTATCATGTAACCACCTTATATGGATATAATGTAACCACCATCATATAATTAAAATCATACATATTTGTTTCATAAGATCATAAAACATTCATCGTATTAGAACCCATTAAATTAAATGGGTTTTATAAACATTTCATCATGAGATAACATTTTTAAAATAAATTGGTATCATAACTATATATTTATTTCATCAAGATATAACATATGGAAAAAAGAAGCATGTTTCACACTAATTTTATCATGGTATAACCCATGGAAGGGAAACAAGTTGCATAAAAATATTTTCATCATAAATATAATCCATTCATATAAAGAATAAGAATGTTATCCTTAGATTATATCCGCGGTAAAGAATAAGTAACATTAATGTTTATCATCATAGACGAAAAATGATTTTGAAATATTAATTGGGACATTACTCAAGGGAAGTAACCTTTACACTTGGAAAAACACTTTTTAAAAGTTGAAGCATTCTTAAAATCCTTTTCTTTAAAAATGACCTTTTAAACTTATACCTGAAGCTTTAAAAAACATTTAAAACATTTCATGAGGAAATTATTCTTTCCCATTTGAAAAAAATAAAACATAATGTTTTTTGAAAACTATTTTCTTTGAAAATAACCTTGAAAACATATAATGGTATATTTAATACATTTTTAGGTCTTGATGGTGTAAAATTATGTATATGTCATACATGTTAAAACAAATATTTCTTTTGTATTTTTGGTAACAACCAAATGTGAATTGTTAGGAATATCACATGAATATTCCTTTAAAAATATTTTTTTAAAATAAAATATGGGTTACAATTTCATTAAAAAATAATTTGAAGAATGTTAGAAATATTGTTGAAAACATTTTTTTATAAAACATGGTTTTGGAAGAAAAAGTATTTCCGACCAAAGAGATAAATTAATTAGAATTTTATTGAAAACATTATATCAATTATTTTAAATAAAAATAGTTTAAAAGTGATAATATTTCATAAAAATATCATTACTAATATGGGGATAATAAAATTCATGTGTTTCTTGAGATATGGATCGTAATATTTTACTATCAAATACATAATCATAAATAATCCTGATATACAATAAGATTATAAAATAAAATATTTACCACTTTGATGAATTTGTAATATAAGAATAATTAAGGAATAAAATAAAATGTGGCTTAAAATATCACAAGGATAAATTAAATATTAATAATACATCTCAAATGGATTGTATATACACCTTGTTAAAGAATATATGTGCATAATATATGTACATCTCAAAGAAATAAAATCGAGGGAAAAACCCCTTACCAATTTGTTAACTGTTAAACATAAACCCCATGAAATATTGATCCTAAAATTGATATTTAAATACAAAAAATTTGAGTAAAATCATCATAAAATACATTCATGTATAGTATATATACCACAAAAAAGAAACACATAGTGAATATGACATGTTTCTCAAAGAATATAAAAGTGATATAGAAATACCTTACTTTAAGTCTTGAATTACATAATACACATTAAAATATCAAATATAATAAATATATTTTTATTATAAATATATTAAATAATAAAATTTTTATATATAATACAATATATTATTTGGTTACGACTTTTTATTTCCTGTTTATTAGCAATTCCTTGTTAAAGTTTTGTTTCGGGTAATAACTACTTTGTTTTTCATATAAGTTTTGATTGGTTATTGTTGGAAATATTACTTCAATAATTGTATAAAAATATCCATAAATTTAAAAATGAAATAAATACCATATATATATATATTTATTTATAGTAATCCATAAAATTTAGTAATAGAAAATGAAATACACCGTTCATGGAGGCGATAGACCGTATGTTTGCATGAACGTTGTTTCCATTTTTTTGTCAGATTGAAAGAAATAAAGTTAAATGTTATATTATCATTAAATAATAATTTTTATATCATATATATAAAATATTTTCAGCAAATCAATCCTTAATATATTCCATGTAAAGTGTTAATGAATCACATCATTTTGTGAGGTGGTAGTTTTCCATACACACGAGCCATGTTAACGTATTCCAAAAATATTGAGAGTATGAAGGTGTTTGTGATAAAATAATTAAATAATTATAATAATATCATATATAAATAATAAATCCATCTTTATATTCATCCTTGAGATGTGGAAATGGAAAAATGAATGACATCGAATTGCAAGGCGGTAGTCCGTTGTACACATGATAGATGATTTCATAACTTATTTGATGGAAGTGGAGATGGTTGTAGGCCATAAAATTAAAATAAATAAATATCAGTATATGTTATATTGTTATATTATTATATCATCATGTAATTATAAAAATATAAGGAGCTGGAAGAATAAGTAAAACACAAATTCTCATTGATGAGTATTACCTCTACCTCAGGTATCCTCATTAGGTTTGTACCAAAATTTTCCCTTGGATGTGTTTGTATCAAAAATAAGGATTATAGGATTAAATTATGGAATTTAATAAGGTATATGGTCTATTATTTTCCTAAACAAAAGGTTTTTAAGGTGTGAATATGAGAGGAGTGTGGGTGGCCTTTTATAAGTGAGGTGAGTGGCACACTTATAATTTTTTGAAAGAAAGAATTACACCCACATTTTTTCATGTGAAAAGGATATAATAAAAACATATTCTTGATAATTGAATATATAAGGTAAAGTTATGTCCAAAAAATTTGTTTACATGTTTTGCGTTATTTTTAACCCTTATCTTTTTGGTTCAACCCCAGGTAAAACCATTTTTAGCCTAATCGTGGTAAATAATTTTTACTGCTTTTACAATTCATTTTGGTGAAAATTTAGTTTAACTTAGTAAAAAATATTAGTTATTATGATTCAAAATATTTATTCCTTTTTTCCAGTTTCCATTCACATAATTGGAAATGTTTAATTTAAAATTAATCCCACATATGTGATGAGAAAGCGAGTTTTTAAAGAGAAAGTGTTCAAAAGTTTACAATGTTTTTATATACAAATTAAATATGAAATTGATTCAAGTGAACTAGATTGAATAATTTAATTTATAATTGGTTAAATTTTAATTTAAAACAAATTTAAAATATAATTTAAATTTATAAATAAACAATTCAAAAGGTAGTTTTCAATTAAAATTCAATATTTTTCACTATTCATCAAAAACTGAAACTTTTAATAGAAATCCCAAAAATTCACCCTAATATTATTTTAACATGATGATTAAAAAAATTCAGATTATTTTATCAATTTAATTTTCTAAAATTTTTAAAATTAATTTTATTAATATTCACAAAAATAAATTCAAATTATTTTAAAAAATTATTAATTTCGAAACATATAAAGACTTTACCGAAAATTAAGTAATTTTTTTCAATATTATTACTTTATATAAAACCATTATAATTAATATTTAAAAAATATGCATTATTATTCATATCACTAAGTTTAATTTCTACATTTTAACAGCCACGTTTAAATAAACATTTTAATAATATATCATGGTTTTGTTAAAATTCAGTGTCGTGTGTAACATAAGCTAACCCTTTGTAATTTGTAAAAAAAGATTAACTTGATGTTGAATATAAAACAAGCATAACTTGTGGTTGTTTGTGACACAAGCTATGAAAGAAATTTAATTCATTAGAAAGAAAAGTAATTCCTAAAAACTCAGGGTGTTATATTTTAGCCCCATTTAAAATAATTTATCCCTAAAAATTATACACTCTAATAAAGATAAAGAGGATAATTCTGCCTCATCATGTCCTCATGTTCCCATACAGATTACTCAAACTGTTGGTTTCACCACAAAAAATTAACTAGGTGAGTGGTTTTGTTTCAAATAAATTTCTCTTTATGAATCCAGAATCTTTACCGGTTATTCATTATAAGAAAGATCTTGGTTTAGTGTTATGATATATAATTTAAATACATTTGAAGTATCTTGTATGTACATCTAAAAAAGTGATAAATGGAACACATCATGGACTTGAGAGAGGTTTGGTGGAAGCACCTGTTGATAGGATACCATCCTGATATGACCAATAATTTCAAAGGGACCAATATACATGGGGCTTAGTTTTCCCTTTTTCATAAATCTCATAAACCTATTCCATTGAAAAATTATTGAAAACACCTTTTATAACCAAATTAAAATTATAGATCATGCTAGTGTTTTTAAATATAACATTTCTTCAAACTCTAGGCTTCCTTGATGTGTTTCCAAATGTCTTTAACCTTATCTACCATTTCTTCATCTATCTCAGGTCCTAATAGATTTCTTTCTCTAACTTCATTATTTCATGTTCGAGCTTTATATTTATTTCCATAGAGGGATTTATTAGGATCCATTTTAATACTTGAGTAAAATCTATTGTTGTAAAAAAAATGAACTAGAGGAAGGCACTGATCTCAAACACCTTTTAAATACAAAAACATGATTCCAAAATATCTTCTTGGTTTGAATTTTTCTATCAGACTAACCATATGTCAAAGGATAATATGTAGTTTTAAAAATAAACTCCATATTAAAATATTGATGAATCTTTTCAGGAAACAACCCAGTTATCCCATGAAGTTGTCACCAAATCCATCCCGCAATAATGCCTGAGATTCACTCCCAATCTTCCAGGGATAGTAACTAGTGTCGGGAATGAAGATGAAATCATTGGGAATGATTTATCCTAGAAAACAGCTGACAAATAAAAAAATATAAACGGAACAAAACAAATAAACACTAGTGGTAGAACGAAAAAAACTCTACATACCTCAGTGTGACCCTACGGTCCACCACCGACCACTAAATTGACATCACCCTAGGGTGAATGAGGCCACTCTGGAAGCAACACCCATGATAAAAAAAGAAATGAAACTATAGGTGTGAGTATTAAAACTCATTTGGAGAGTGAAAAAAATCTAATACTATTTCATTTTCTTTAAATAAAAGATCCATAAATTTCAAGTCTAATATACATTGTATAAAAGAAGGTTTTTCTTACATTTCTTATTTTAAGAAAAACAAGGTCCACTGCCCCTTTTTTAAAACCACTTTCTCCCCAAGTATGAGGGTTTAGAATTTTAGAGAAAGAGGGGGAAGAGAAAAGTGAAGTTTTTATTTAAAAGGGAAATATAGTGTAAAAAATCCTTAAATGTTTTTCATAAAGAATTTCAGAACCAATTTTTTACCTTTAGAAAGAGGTAATCCATACAATAGAGTAAGAGAAACAATCAAACAATAAAGAAAATAGAAAATAACATACAAGAGTAAGCAACCAAATAATGAACCTTAATCAACTGCCGTAGAAACCTAATTTCAAAAGATCATGGAATCACCTTGGTGCTTAGTGGATAATCTAGAAAATAATGATACCTGAATCACCCCATAGCCATGCCTCACCTGATGAAATCAATCCTCCCATACACTCGGTCTTTCCCTACCTATACTAACTATTTCCGAAGCTTTTGTTGGGGCACGCATCCATATTTTGAGGATGTACTGGTTGTTTCCCCGTATTCCTACTTTCCAAAGGCAGTCATTATCCATCACTTATTTAGGGATGTTTTATCCTTGATTGAAATGGGAGATGGGATGTCAGTTCCTCCTTTCGTGGATTTCTCCTCAGAACTCATTGCCTCGTCCGGGTCTCCCTCAATGACTTAATACATTGTTCATGAAACTCTTCCCAGTGCCATGTCTCCATGGATTCGGTTAATTAAGCTACTTCTATCAGGACATTCCAAGGGATATAGTTAGTGAAGAAACCTTCGGTTGGGGGAGTAGTTATGTTGGACATCTCTATTGTATTTGGATGTTGTAACACTGATGTGTCTGTGTTTCTTCACCTTATGATAGGGATTCTTGAGGGTGCAGAAGCCCGAGGCATCCCACATAGAATGTGGGGAATTATATGCCATAGCCATGTCTATGAGGTTTTCCTCATCTTCCCATGTTTAACAAATGGTATGTCGCGAGTTTAACATCTAGAATAGACAGATCAAACTAATCAAAATACTGAAGGGAGTGGATCATGTGGGTTTGACCCCTGGAGGGAACGTTGATATTTGGGATAACATGTGGTTAGTTACATGATTGCTTCTATGAGTAGTGAGAAAGTGGGTAACATTATCTCACAAGTATGTGGCGGCCCGGGTAAGAATCAAGATGGATATAGATTGCAAAGAGTGGATGGATATTGAGATGGAGCTGACGTGAGGGAGATAGTGATGTTGGGCTTGAGCCTCAAAGAGACTTCCTATATATCCCCTTGGCAGGGAATCAATGTCCATGTAGTTTGATGGGGTGATATGGAACTTGAGGAGGTGACCCATATGGATGGGACCCAGATGAAGTAGAACCTCTAGGTTGGGACATGACCTTCCTGAAACACATAGGCTCGAGGGAAAAGTGTCACGATGGGACATGAGTGATGATATTGAACCTCAGGGATGCTTCTTATGTATCCTTATAGAAGGGAATCAATGTTCACATAGTCTAGGTTGGGGGTATAGAATCAGGGTGTACACATGTGAAAATGACCTGACGATATACTGGGGCTTACATGTAGTTAGTGTCCTGGGTTTTTCTAACACCACGAAGGAGGACCAGAGATATTGTTCCCAACAAAAGGGGCCTATAATGTCTTATCATCAATTGTGGGATACAATGACTTACCTCTAGTTAGGGTTGATAATGGCTTACTATTGAATGAGGTTCCAACAGATTACCACTGGTTGGGGTTACAACGAATTACCTCTAATTGGGGTTACAACATCTTACCGCTGGTTGGGGTTACAAAAACATACCACTAATGGGGGTTCCAATAGCTTACTACTAGTTGGGGTTGGACTTTAGGGAGGCTTCCAATGTACCGTACCTAGGAGAAAATGATCAAAGACCATATAGTTCAAATGGGTACAGTTTAATGTCCTATTTTATGAAAATGGGCATATAGTTTAACATCATGTTGGATGAGGGTGGACCGACATGGAGTGGTCAGGACCGATGGGTGTTGGGCTTAAACCTTAGGGAAGATTCCTACATACCTTCCCTTTGAGATTTGGATCAAATTCTACACAGTTCATGAGTGAGGATACTGTTTAACATCATGCAGAATGAAGGTAAACTGGCATGGATGGGTCGAGACAAGTAGGTGTTGGGATTGAACCTCAGGGAGGCTTCCTACATACCTTCCCTTGGCAAAGATCAATTTCCATGTAGTTTGGGAGTGAGTATTAGTTTAACATCATGCAGGACTAAGGTGAACCGACGTGAATGGGTCGGGACAAGTAGGTGTTGGGATTTAACCTTAGGGAGGATTCCTATATACCTTGCCCTGACAAGGATCAATGTCCACGTAGTTCAGGTTGGGGGTACAGAATTAGGGTGTACACATGGGACAACGATCCGATGATATACTAGGGCTTACACATAGTTAGCGACCTTGGTTTCTCTGACGCCACGTGGGTGGACCAGAGATTTTGGTCCCAACTAAGGGGACTACAACAACTTACCGTCGATTCCAGACTAAAATGGATTTTTTCTAGTTGGGGTTGACAACAACTTACCGCTGACTAGGGTTAGAATGACTTACCACTGATTGGGGTTGGACCTCAGGGAGGCATCCAACATACCATTCCTAGGAGACAAGGATCTAATCCCACGTAGTTCGAATGGGTACAGTTTAATGTCTTGCGAGACGAAAATGGGCGTATAGTTTAACATCATGTAGGATGAGGGTGGACTGATGTGGAGTGGTTGGGATCGATGGGTGTTGGTCTTGAACCTTAGGAAGGCTTCCTATGCACCTTTCCTAGGAGATAGGGATCAAATTCCACATAATTTAGGAGTGCAGATACATTTTAACATCGTGCAGGATGAAGGTGAATTGATGTCAAAGGGTTAGGACAAGTTGGTGTTGGGATTGAACCTTAGGGAGGCTTCCTACATACTTGGCCTTGGAAAGGATCCATGTCCACGTAGTTCGAGAGTGGGGCTTGGGGATTACATTCTAAGTCGGACAAAGAAGGATTCCATGTTTGATGACTATTCTCAGCCCACGTGAGTAATGCTCGGTGTGAGAAACAAGAGGCAGCAAAGACCTAATGATCACGTTGTGAAAGGATCGTATGTGGGAAGTAGAGTGGGGCTTATGCATGGTTAGCGACCCAAAGAGGAAACAAGGGATTACATGTGGTGAGAATTCTAGAGAGATGGATATTGGGACTTACACCATGATAGAGGCCCAATGGCGACAAAGACTTGGGGGAGAGAGATGTGATAATGAAGGCCCTTGTGCCCCTCTCTCCTCTAGTCTTTGGCATAGAAGAGGGGAAGAGGAGCAGGGATGCTACCTACCACAAGAATGTAAAGGGGCTTACACAAAGAGGGATACCCTTCCCCATAGACATGTGCCACTCCAATAGAGAGGATCTCATTCCATGTGAGGAAGACCTCACTTCTATGGAGATGAGCGAGCATAGAGAATGTCTGAGATGGGGCACCCTGTGTGGGATGAATGGGTCGAGGAAACAATTTAATGTCATGTGTTGAGGATGATGGAGCTTGGCAGTTTAATTTCCTACAGTTTGGATGAGGTGGGTTCACTCCACACCCCTAGGACTTATATAAGTGGCATGATTTAACCCTTAGTGAAGGGAAGGAATCTAAAATTCCATGGAGAGGGAGTGTTGTGGAGTGATTCACTGAGGGGCCCATGTTAGAGTGGATATGAGAAGAAGAAATAGCCATTAGTGTGCCTGGGTGCCACTGAGGAGTGACAATGGTGAAAGGGGATTACGCATGGAAGCAGCCCGAGTGTCTTCCTCATGTCTTTCCATGAGTGCATCCCAACTCACTGGTGGGTTGATGCTTATAATTGAGGCTTACATCTATGTTCTAGTGCACAAGCGGGATAATTCCAATGGTGTTGGAATTAGTTTGAACAAAGGGAGATGAAAAGTGGGAATCACATACCTGACATTTGGAATGTGATGAGGGTGGAGTGATGTTGGAGGATAACTATTGACTGTGTTCAAAACACTGCATCCATATTGTGTTAGCCTAAAATGGGGACAAAAAAATGAATGTCTACCGTTGACCGTGTTCGAAACACAAGACCAAACTCGAAGAGTTGTTCAATGTCTTCCAGAACGTTGGCCCAAAATGGTAGGTGAGCCGATGAGGCATGGGACCAGGCCAGTAGGGGGTCCCTTAATATATGAAAGAGGATGAATATTTGAATATAGGACACATAAAGCATGATGTGGAGTGATGGAATGCTTGAATGGTTTCCAATGCTCTTGAAATTATGCCACTGTAATCATGGCATGAGGTATCTTATGATTTTCACATAAGACATCTCTTATTTGGAACAAGAGGCTTGATATTATTGAATTATAGGTTATGAAATAGTTTATAGTCTTGTAGTAAGGACTATTGGAATTGTATGCTTGGAGCATAATACATCTATTATTTGGAGTAAGAGGAATCCTATATTTATCATATAGGGTGTACTACAGTTTAAAGACATGTAGAGAAAACTGTTGGCATCTTACCCTTGGAGAATAAGGAATCTCTTGTTTGGATCAAGAGGCATCATAAGTTTGTAACATAGGGTGTACTATAGTTTAATGTCATTTATAGAGGACTGTTAGGAAAAAGGCTCCTAGATATGGTTGGTGTTGGGACTTATGCAAGAGTGGCCCTTTCTGGTTTAACATGGTTTAGAAGTCAGATGATTGGATTTGGAGGAGTTTCTTGAGGAATGGTTAGACTCAAGGTATTCAGGGAATTGATGATGTGAACCTCAACTCATGACATGAAAAATGAACCAATAGATGTTGACTCAAGGCGTTTCATGGTGTACAAGTGAGTATCTAAAATCATGGTATTCCATAGGTGGAAGGCGTAAGTGCATAAGGGAGAAATTCAAAATGCTGACATCCCAACCCAAAAAGTTCTTGGTGCAACTCTCTTTTTTTCAGGGGCGTCAATGACACTAATGAAGGGACCAACCCAGAGGGCCGGGACCGTTGCCCGACACTGATCCCAAGTAGGGGTGCGGGGGCGCAACCCTTGTGGTATGGACCAATAGGCGCAGACCTGGATACTGTTGTGCGTAAGATGCGCCACTTTCAGGATGGGTTGCATGCAAGATTGCACTGTGCGACACATGTTCCCACAAGATTGGGCACCGTGGAACTCCTGCACGCAATAATTAAGTCTTTCATGCAATTGGTATCTGTTGCATGCAATAGGGAAGGATTTCATGCAATAAGGAAGTTTGGAACACAATAGGGAAGTGTGGAACACAAAAGTGATGTTTTTCTTGCAATATTGGGTGAATTTTTACATTTTTCTGCAAAAGTGATGTTTTGCACGCAATATGGGGTCTTTCGTGTGCAAGCATGGAATATGCGGAGTTACTCACATCAGAGCAGCGACCGACCTCTGACCCCCTAGAAGAAGGGGGTTCACTTGTATTTATAGAAAAAACGTTGAATGGATGTGCATGTAAAATTACATTCCAATTTTGCACGCAAATCCATTTTGCACCCAAGATTTCATTTTTTCACGTAAGATTCCATTTTTGCGTGAAAATACATACTTTTCGGCAAAACCATCCTAGAAGGAAATTTCTAGCAGGCTAACTTTGAATGACCATAACTTCTAATCCGTAACACTGTTTAGGATCCATGACCAATAAAATAAGAGATTTTGAAACTATCTACCCTTTGAGATCATGTTCGGCCGCATTTGGTGAAATTACATGGTTGCATTTTCTGGTGCCGACAAATTCCACCCTAATAATGGGGTAAAATGAGGATGAGGAGGGTGAGGCAGACCACATTATGAGGAAACAACTACGAAAAACTCCTAACCTAGGGGTCAATGTGTCTCGATCACATTGAGGAAGTAAAAAAAAAATATAAGCCCACATGATAAAAAATCAGTGTGGGAAACAATTGAAAATGTAAGATCATTCACTTGTGAGAGAGTGATAAATAGTGGAAGATGTGATGGGATCAGAACCCAACATTGATCACCATTTGTAGTGTCCAGAATAAGAGGGGCCACAGCTAGAGAAATGGGGTCTCTGAATAGACGACTTTCTTTCTAAATGTGATATGGTGCTTGAGCTGGGTAACTACAATGGAATTAAAATCAATCCAAACATAGGGGAGTGTAAAGTGTGAATCACGATACCCAAAATTCGTAATACTATAGGGATGGAATGAAAATGAAGGATAACTGTTGACCATGTTCAAAAAATCGTACTCCTATTGAGTTATCCTTAAATGCGGATAAAAACTAGGGCCAACCACTAACTATGTTCGAAACAAAGGTCCTGACTTAAAATTTCATCCATTAGTCCTCCAAAAAATTGGCCCAAAATAGTATGTGGGCCATATGATGAGCATCTGTATCATTAGGGGTTCCTTTATATGTGAAATAGGATGAGAGTTTGAATAAGGAACATGAAAATTGTGGATTGTATAGTGATGGGTTATTCTAATAGAGTCCAACACTCTTGAAATTATGCCACCATGGTGGAAACACATTAGGTGGGTGCATTGGTCATATTTGGGATTAAACTTACTTCTGAACATGACCTTTCTGATAAGTACTTGGAGTGACTTGTAGTTTTACTTCATACTAATAAGTATGATAGAAACATAGTTTAAAATTTTTATTGTGAGGATGATGCACATAGATTTAAGGTTATACTTCCTGGACCAAGATCAGGGCTAAGGGGATAGAAGGGTTAATGATCCTGGGGCTAGGCCTGAGGTGAAAGGCCGGAACATCACTACGTATCCCATATGGATGAGTATCAAACCAAATGTAGTTCTTAAAGAATGGTGTGGTCAAATACCAACGTTGTTATTGAGAATCCTTTCTGGAGAGGAAGCTGACGCATCCCATGATTAACATGGGGCATCCTGAATGAATGCGAGAAATTACAATTGAAAGAAAAACATGGATAGAAAGGAAAAACATGGATTAAAATTTACTTCATCACCAGATCCTTATATAGTCAAATTACGAGACTTAGTTTGACCCACAATCAATACATTCCTTCCCCATTAATTTAGAGAGTAAAAAGGAGGGTGAGAAAATCATGGGAGACTTGACGTTTCAAAGTTGATTGGGAAAATCGTCTAGATTCACCCCCTTGTTGATGTGTAATTTTTTAAGAAAGGATAGCTAAAATAGAAGGATCCATTTAAAGTAAATATATTCATAAATGTTTCCTCTAATAGCTGTAATTTTTTTTGGAAAATTGGGCCATCTGTTTGGATGTTATTCTCAGTCTAGTGGGATAACTTTATGGGTGTTCAAATCTAGCCTCCCATTTAAATGTCAGTTTGGGATACCTTTATCTCCATGAAAAATTCATAATTATATCTAGAAACAGTTGAATTAAATGATTAACATATTTCAATCTTTCTAAAATTAAAATTTGTGCTTCATCAGACATCTATGGTGGGCCCCACATTTGTTTGATGGGTCATAGGCCCATTATGATTTGTCTAGAAACTTTCTGAATTCATGCCCAAAAACCATAATTATCCATTAAGATTCACCCATCAATCCTGAAATATAAATTGTTTTGAATAAAGTGATACATCATATCAAAAATATTAAATTAAAAAACCAAAGAAATGAATTTCACAAATAGAGGATTGATTGGGCCAAAATTTTCACTTTAAACATGAATTGCACTTTTGATAAGAAATGAAGTTAAATTTATAAAATTCACTATAATTGATGTTTATGGACTTTGAAACACGTGATTATTAAAATATTAATATTGAATATTATCTTCTTCTAGTGGATAATCACACCCCAACTTTATTTTTTCTAGTCTCAAGCATAACATATCTCAAAAATATGAAATTTAATTCCATTTTTTAAAAGAATTTTAACATACATTGCTCACCAAAAAGAATCATGACAAACAATTGTGAAACCTATCAAAATCCTTTCACAATAGACAGGTTCAAAAGAATATTCCAATCCCAAGCCCATTCCTTTGTTAAAATTTCTTAGTAAATTTCATCCAATTTCAATTAAGCATGATGATGTGTTGTACATCACAAAATACATGGGACCCATTTTCTTATACAAAGGGAAACAAATGGAAGTGGTAGGGGAATCAAATTAAAACTTTATATAAGTATCCATTTTTTTGTTTTTTTGATTTCTTTTGAACCAAAAAATATATGAATAAGGCTAAATCTGGGGAAGACAACTATCGAGTCATGATCCCTAAGTGTCGAACACCACACATATTTTAGTTCCATGATCTAAAATAGAGATATAAATCATAACTCTAGGAAAGAAAACTATGGATTCATGATCCCAAAGTTCCAGACTCCACACATTTGGGAAAAACATTTCTCTTTATGGTCATTATTTCATATATATATATATATATGTATAAATATATTTTTTAAGAATCTTGAATTAAACTACAATTTACCCCAAAACCTATGCTATAATTAAAGGGAACCAAGAACATAAATTTACACCTAAGATCCAGTGGACCTGCATTGTGACATTTTAATTACGAGTATGAAAATGTTAACTTTGAAAAATCAAATCGGACAACCACACATTCCTAGAACTATGACCATGAACTTAAACATGCATTCAAATAATAACCAAGTAATTCATAATCATATGAAATTTAGTATTCATGTTTCACAATTTACATAAATGCATTAAATGATAATGAATTGAGGTTTTTTTTGAATTTAATTGTTTTCATAAAAGGAAATTTATTTTAAATCCTATATTTTCAATCCCCCCAACTTAGTATGAAACTTCCCACGGTTTTGAAAGAGAAGAGAAGAGAGAGAAAAGAATTGGGAAGAAGGAGGGGAGATGTGATTTGAAAATAAATCATAGAATTAAACCACCTAGGTTACAATTGATGAACCATCAAAAATAAATTAATCACTTTGGATTCATGTAATATAGACTCCTTGGGGACGATTTATGGTTGAGTTTGAACTCTGGAAGACATGTGTTTAATTTAAAAAATACTGAAATACTTGGACTATAAAATCTCACAAACGAAAAAAATTAGATCAAATTAGAAACATGAAGGGGTTCCCATAACCAAAGACACAAAACACACAAAATAAAACAAAATAAATACATAAATCAGATTGCCTCCTGGAAAGATCTTATTTTAATGTCTTTAGCTCGATTGGGACCCCCTTACTTATCTAATTCCAACTTTCAACATTTTCCGGACCCCGTTATTCTAAAATTCTTCTTGATTTATATTGATTTTTTATATGTTTTTTCATGTGTAAACCCATATTCAATAATGAGTGTGAAAGTCCAAGTAATTTTAGAAATAGTTGATCTGTTTTCTTCTATTTTATTGCCTATGAAATCAAGGACCATTCTAATTTTATTAGTTTCATGAGAATAATAAATGACTAACACAAGGTGTTGGTTATCACCTATGATGTGATACTTGAGTGGGGGTGGAATAAAAGTAATTTTGATTTCGGGTTGATTGAAATTTCCTAAAGAAGAATATAAATTTAAATCAAAATATGTTTCTTCTCCAATTGTTTTTTGATAGAATTGATTAATTTAAAAATCATGATTCATTTCACAAATTTTCCAGTTGAATTTCATTATTGGCTATAGAATCACTATTTCTGATCTCTTCCAATGGATTGGTGATTGGTGGTCTTGAAAAATCATAAATGGGGATAAATTCAAAACACTCAATCCATGATGAAAATTTCCCTCTTGTGGATATAGAAAATCATTTTCCTCTAGATTTAAAATCCCATCAACAATTGCTTCATGTTCATAAAGTCACCTATATTCAAAGGTTGGTTATTAAATAAATTCAAGAGTGTTATGTGGGTAATAATATTCTTCTATCAATGTTGAGGAAGGGACATCATAAGTGGGCATGAGTTCCATATATGTTTCAATTCTTTGTATTTCTAATCTCAATGATGAAACATGTGAATTAATTTTATCCATTTGTTCATACAATTGTTCAAGAATTTTTTGGGGAATAAGATCGAAAGAAGTTTGGACATCTTGGACTACCCAAAGATTAATCTTTTAAATCATCCTTGATAGGGCTGGAAATTGATATTTTTAATGTTAGTTATCACAATGATTATACATGTTATCAGATGCGGGGTAATCATTCAAGTTTTGATAAATTAAATTACCTATGTGAGGGGATTCCTAATAAAAATTTACTATTTTATTCTATCTTGAGTTTATGAAAGGATTTTTTTATGATTCTCCGTTGAATGTATTTGAAAATGGGGGTTTGATATTCTTTGGAAAGACTCAAATAGAAAGGGAAAGAGAGAAGAGAAACGAGGGTGAGAAAAGATTATTTTGAGTGTGAAAAAAAGGTGAGTGTATAAGATACTTAATTGGATCCCCAAAAATGGCACCAAAATTTGGTTGTTCCCAAATTTACTATATATGTATTTGAAATTTGTTTAGTAAAGGTAGGGATCGAATCAATAGGGACCGAAGAAGAAACATTAAGACACTCAGATTTGTTGATGGATTGGATATGAAGTGGATAACTAAGGTGTTGATTGATTTGAATAACTAATTATTTAATTTCATGAAAAAACACAATGAATTTAACTAGAAAATTTAATTAAGATGAGTCAATATTAGGTTGTCTCTTGGGTTAGATTGGATGTATTTATTTTCTTATAAAGTTTCAGGTGACTAATTCAACATCTATCCACGAAATAATATAATTAAACAACATCAATCATAAATTTAGTCCAAAAAATTTTCTAAGGATAATAAAAAATTCACTAATAGGATCACATAAATGATCAGTTTAAGGAATTGGATCATACTATCACTCAAAATGTGTCATTGTTAATGTTAGTGAAGACAAAGAAGAAAACAAATCCTCGAATGGAAATATTAATATAATGAACTGGATATTAATATTAAAGAACATAAAATAACATCCAACACATACCCTTTCTACTCCCTTGGATAAACCCATATATGTTTAGTCATATATTCATACTATTATATCAATGTAATCAGGAAGTAGACTCATGGGGGTAGAATTGAAGAAGAAAAATATTTAAATAAACAAATACTCCACAATTGTGTGATTGAATCCACACGTGTTGGTGGGAATAAATTCAAAAATTTATTCAATAGTATCAACATGTTAATAGAAAGGAATAAAAGAAATTAATAAAAAGTATAATAACTTTTAATTAAGAAAAGAAAATATATGAAAAAACATACATGGAAAAAATGAAAGTGCGATTACAAAATGAATGTGGGAAATTATAATTGAAAGAAAAAAATTTGTTAGAAAAGAAAAAATGGATGAAAATTACCTTCACCAATACATACTTATATATTCATATGAATAGCCATTGGTTTACCCACCATAAAAAAATTCCTTCCCTATTAATTGAGATAGTCTAAATGAGGGTGAAAAGTCAAGAGAAATTTGACGTTTCAAAGTTGACTAGGAAAATTGTTCAGATTCACCCTTCTTGGTGATGTGTAAATTTATAACTGAATATTTCTGAATATTAAGGGGTTATAAAAAGAAAATATATTGATCCATGTTCCCTATAACATTTTTAAAAATTTCAATAAAATTGGACTAATAGTTTGGAGATAATGATTGATCTAGTGGAATGACTTTATGGGTGTTTAAATCTGGCCCCACCATTTAAATGTCTAATTGGTCCCCAATTATCTCCATGAAATTTTAGGAATTATCTCTATCCATAGTTTAATGAAATGATATCCATATATTTAATTTTATACATTTAATATTTGAGCTTCATTGAGATTTAATGGTGGGCCCCTATTTTGATTGATGGGCCTTAGTCCCATTATGCTTTGTCCTGAAAATTTATGCATTCATGACCAAAATATACATTATCACTTGAGATAAATCCATAGATACTAAAATATAAAATGTTACAAATAAATTGACAAATCATATCTAAAAATATCACATTCAAAAAATTATATAAATGAATTCCACAAATAGATGATTGATTGGGCCCAAATTTTCACTTTAAACATGAATTGAAGTTGTGATGAGAAATTAAGTACAATTTATAGAATTAACTAAAATTGATGTTTACGGACTTTAAGAAACATTATTATTAAAATATTAACAATGAATAATTTCCTCTTTCAGCGGAAAATCAAATCCCGTTCTTGTTTTTTTCTAGTCTTGAGAAAAACTTATCTCAAAAATATGAAATTGAATTCTATTTTTCAAAAACATTTTAACATAAATTTATCATGAAATGATATCATTCCAAACAATCATGAAACCTATAAAAATCATTTCACAGAAGATATATTCAAAAGAATATCCCAATGTAACGACCCAAAATTTTGAATAAATCTTGTTTCCTAATTTTGTGTGTTATTTTATTTTTATATTCAACAAAACTGTTTCATTTGATAACATTAGTATAATTAAAATGAGACCATTGGGTTTTGACTGTTATATGACTATTGGTCAATATGACTGCTAGAAACTAAACGTTTCGATTATTTTCTCTAAATACAAGTGATCTTGGTTAATTAATATAGAAAGAAGATTCAATGGCCTCAACTAGTAGTCTCGGGCCAATCGAAGCCCATCTAATGGAACTTGGGAAGGAGGTAGCACCACTGGGCTTCTCTCTAGACCAAACCCAAGCCGAACTTCATCATGTGAAGCTAGAACGGAATCGTCTTCGCGATAAGTTCAAAATGATAGAAATTACTACTCGTGCAATGTTGGTTGAGCTGCCCTCAAATTCTCTCACCTTAGCACACCTTACACTTAGGTCATATGCTAGGGTTATAAGGGGCTATTTAAGGAGACCGTAACTGCCTTGTGTAATCCTTTATTTTAAATAAGAATTTTGATTTCTTCTTATGATGAAGTTTATGAATTTTCAAATGTCCAGATAAATATAGTATGCATATTTTTGATGAATTTTAGAGAAAGGTTATTTTAAAAATGTTTATGTAAACCTTAAATAATTAATAATGTGTAATGATTTTTAAAAAATGGTCTTCTACAATTATGTTCAGTACGAAATTTAGAGTCTAATAAGGTCAACTTAATTTTTGATGAATAGTAAATTATGAATAGTGATTTTATGCTTAGGATTAGTAATGTGACCAAATGGATTAGTAATCTCACTTAAAGAAATTATTAATATAATCTAGGCGCCTTGATTAAGTAATGTGATTCAATAAAATGGTTAAAAAATGGTTTCATTAATTATTAGTCAAGTATTTGTTTTTTTGGGTGAATTATGTTTTTTTAATTAAAAATTAAATTAAAAATATTTAGAAAATTATTTTTATAAAATGGACTTTATTTTTGAACTCAGAGCATCGATATTATGTTAAGGTAATTTTTTAGGGGATTTTTCTGAAAAAATGAATTTTCGGTGAATAGTGTTTTTATTTAAAAATCAAATTAAAAATATTTAGAAAATTATTTTTATAAAATGGAGTTCATTTTTGAAATTAGAGCATTGATATTTGGTTAAGGTGAAATTTTGGGAGTTTTTGGAAAAAGTTGAATTTTCAGTGAATAGTAAAAATACAGTTTTAGGGTTTCGGTATGTTTAATGACATCTTGACTGCATCATGATGATGTCCTGAGATATTTTAAGGGGTGGTCGAATAAAGGGGATGAATTATTGTATGAGGTGTCCCAAGTGGACAATACAATGGGAAAATACCATGGGAAAGGCCATGATTTTTCCAAAACCACCAATGAGGTGTCCCTTGGCCATTAATGCCTTGTCCCCTCACTTTCCCTATAAATACCAAGCCATCCTCTTATCCATTCGACTCCAAAATCATCCTAAACGAAGTTATGGTCTCCTTACCTCCCAAGGAGTCCTCCCAAGGTTCCCCCAATCCCTCAAAGTTCCAACCTTTGAGTTTTATGAGTTACGTTTAAGGTAAGGGATCCTACCTCTCTCTTTCTTTTCAAGTAATCTCTTTTATGTCAGTTATTTTATGCTCCATTATCTTATGTTTGAGAATGTTATTTTATATTCCTCTTACTTAAATATTCATGTTCATATGATGAGAGATCCCCTCTTCCTCTCATTAATTCATTTTAAGAAAGTTTAAGTGACGTCGTTAGGCTGCCAAATTTTTAAGGGATTCGTCCACCTTTCTTAGTTTTCAATGTTCTACTTTCATGTCAAGTATTTCAAGTTCCTTTTTATTATGTTGGGGTATGATCTCTATATCTATCATAATGATAATTTATGTTCATATTATGAGTGACCCTATTTGATCTCATCAATTCATTTTTGTTGAAGTTTAAGTGACGTCGTTAGGCTGCCGAAATTTTAACAGATTCGTTCACCTTTCTCATTTTTCAAAGTTCTACTTTAATGTCAAGTCTTTCAAGTTATTTTTTATTATGTTGGGGTATGATATCTATATCTATCATACTTATATTTTATTTTAATATTATTAGATACCCTATTTGATCTCGTCAATTCATTTTTTGAAGTTTAAGTGACGCCGTTAGGCTGCCGAATTTTCATAAGAGAAATCTTATTTTTGTCTTCCTTTCATGTTCTTTATTTCATATGGTATATCTTTCAAATTTAATTACCATGTTCTTAAATCCTTTATATTAAGGCCCCCTACTGTTTTATGGATCATTTATGAGTGGGTTACCCATTTCCCCTCTCTTTTCAATGTTTTCTAAAACCCTACAACATAGCCGTATGCTGCCGAATTTCCGTCTCAAAATGTCTCTCTCTTATTCTAAAATTAATTTATTTTATTAAGTGAATACTCAAAGCTATTTCTTCTAAAGGGGTATTCACATATATACCAAAATTTTCTATTTTAAATTCTGGGATTTACATACATGAGACCCGCTTTCCCTTTCTGTGGGTTTAAAGTGACATAAAGATCATGTCTTTAAAGCAGTTTTTAAAACGTTATGATTATGAAATGAAACCCATCTATTTTATGATATATGGGTTGTTTATGAAATGATTGATTATTATATATGTGGATCACATAATAATAAATACAAATTAATGGTGAGCCCTGATAGCGCTCCAATGCATTGGGTAAAGACTTAATCTCTAGATATGGCCATTTTTAACGACGCCTTGGTGAATAACCTTGGTAAATTTTAATGACACCTTGGGGATGTACCTTGGTGAAACGGAAATAATTTTCAATATTAAATGTTGTAGCCACATCTTCAAGTTATGAAATATGTTATTTTTATTATGATATTCCTCATTATTTCTTTCTCATTCCATAAAGTTCTTTTTCATGACATTTTTGATGTATCTCAAGTTCATATGTTAAATGTTTCCCCTTTTCCCCTTACTGGGCCTTCTACTCACCCTTTCTTTTGATGTATGTCCCTAGGTTATGATATGCAGTAATGAACCAAGGATGAACATAAGGATAATCCTTTCAAGTGTTTAAGAATAATGTTTTATGTTTTCATGTTTTATGTTCCTGGTTTCCAAGACACTAAACCTTAAAGATCCTCAGTTTTGTAAAATGTAATGAAAAGTTATGTTAAAAAAAGGCGGGATGTCATAGTTGGTATCAAATTATGGTTTAGTTATTTGTGGAAATTAGGATATGAAAAATTTAGAAAGAAACCTATAGAAATGTTTAAATATAGAAAATATTCCTGGTATTTTGGTGAGTATTGAGTAAGGGGTTTCCAACCAAATACATCCCAGTCTGGATACGAGCAGGTAGAGGTGGCTCTGGGACAGATGTACATAGGGGTAAAACTCGAAAACACCGCTTTGAGTGAGACTCGAACGAGAACTGGTACACGACAATGGGCCTTGCTGCACTCTTGGTTACGACACTCCCGGGGGATATGCTTTGGTAAATTAATAAGCTAAGTATGAACCATTATTAAAGAGACAAAGATAAAATAAAATAATGATTCACATAAGAATATATGATCATGAATAACATAGATTGGAACCTAGGGGGTCACAAGATAGGATATAATTTTCTTTTACAAGTTTATCCTTATATTGTTAAAGTTTCCTTTTAATGATTTTTGGCTAAGTATTTAAGCCCCTAATTATACTTTCTTTTCTTAGTTGATGGCGAGAAATGGAAGAACATGTCCCAACAACCAATGTGATAGGAAATGTGATGATTGACATATTAATGTGATAGAGATGATGAGAGATCAAGTTAAACATATTGTGATTATGCCAAACCAGCTATCAAAAATCACAATTAATAATTGGTACCTAGTTTAATGCCTAAATTCATCAAGGAAGAAGAAGACAAAGTCTCAAGGATATTCATCTGATAAAGTTGATAAGGGAAAGAAGACCCAATTTCTTTTTTTTTTGCAAAAAGTGTGGGAAGAGACACCAAGGAGAATGTCACAAAAGAACTGGGAGATGTTTTAAGTGTGGGAAGTTAGGTCATAAAGTATCCAATTGCTTTAAAAAAATGGATAATGTGATGAATGAAGATAAGGTTCGATCTGATGTACCTTATACATTTTGATGTCGTAAATGTGGAGAAGTTAGACATTATCCAAGGCAATTATCTCTTGGAATGGGTGAGAAGCATGATGAGCATCAACAATCTTTGAGGACAAGGGAACAATGCAAGTCCTATGCTGAGATGGATCATGATGACTAAAGTACATCTAACTTCTTCGCAATAATTGTCTATGTCATGTTGTATTTTAGTTCATGCTCTATGAGCATATCTTTTATGTTTTATAAGATCATTGAGTCACTACCTAAGATGGTTTTGTATCATTAAAGAAAACATCTATTGTTATTTATCACATGTTGATGTTATGAAGCTGTTATTCTTGAAACAAAAAGAGATGATTAGGGGATTAAAAGATGATTATTATTTTGGAAGACGTTCACTATTTTGGGAACCCTATTTGATCGAGGTAAATAGATTACTATGGTATTTTCTTTGAGGAGTAAATGTTGACTTATATTTTGAATAATAGATTAATTTAAGGTGAATTTATGGTAATTTAGGTTACTTATGGATATGATTAACCTATCTTGGGGAAAATATGTTTAGGTTAGTTACTTTTGTTATAAGATGTTAGGAGTGGTTGATGTTGTTTGGAGATGAATGATAAAGTTTATCTTGGAAGAATATGTTATCAAATCCTTCTTGTAATTGGGTTTCAATATTATTTTGGTTTATTTTGAGGATTTTTAAGGACAGTTATTTATGGAATGGTCTATGATGAACTTTGGGTAGTACTGTAGAATTTTGAAGATTTAAAGAAGTTTCCATTCCTATGGGATTATTTTTTTGAAGAATTTTTTTATCTTACCCCTTCTTTTTTTGGGATAATGTTTAAAGATATAAGAAATAGATAGTTAATATTTTGTGGATTATGTGATTCTCTAGAAGATGATTCTTGTGCTTTTATGAGACCAAGTAGTTTTGAATGCTCATCTTTTTGAGAAAAGATTAGTTTTGGTAGAAACTTATTAAAGGAAGAAACTATACTTGAAGGTAAATATATTTCCTTGTGATTTTATTCTATGTAGTAAATGAATTCCTCAAAATTATGAAAAGGAATGTTAAACAAAAACGTTGTTGGTTTATGTTTCCTACTTGGTAATCAAATTCCGTTTACACACATCATAAGTTTGTGATTTTCTTATGGTTAACTTTCTTCTAATCATGGTCTCTATCACTCTCCCTCAGAACTTGACCCTTTGTTTTCTCCTCCATGTCCATGTTTTCCTACATGGAATCCTAGTGTGGGTTAACTCGGGTGACCATTGTACTTCCCTTTATTTCTTTTAAAGTAATAGTTTTACTGAATCCTTTTCCGATGTGGGACTGTCAATGAAATTTCAAAACCCGATTTTAAAAATTGTGAGGATGCAATTTCTTAAGGGGGAATGATTGTAACGACCTGAAATTTTGAATAAATCTTGTTTCCTAATTTTGTGTGTTATTTTATTTTTATACTCAACAAAACTGTTTCATTTGATAACATGAGTATAATTATAATGAGACCATTGGGTTTCGACTGTTATATGACCATTGGTCAATATGAATGCTGGAAACTAAACGTTTCGATTATCGTCTCTAAATACAAGTGATCTTGGTTAATTAATATAGAAAGAAGATTTTATGGCCTCATCTAGTAGTCTCAGGCCAATCGAAGCCCATCTAACAGAACTTGGGAAGGAGGTAGCACCACTAGGCTTTGTTCTGGACCAAACCCAAGCCAAACTTCATCGTGTGAAGCTAGAACGGAATCACCTTCGTGAGAAGTTCAAACTGATAGAAATTACTACTCGTGCAATGTTGGTTGAGCCGCCCTCAGATTCTCTCACCTTAGCACACCTTACACTTAGGTCCTATGCTGGGGTTATAAGGGGCTATGTAAGGAGACCGTAACTGCCTTTTGTAATCCTCTGTTTTAAATAAAAATTTTGATTTCTTCTTATGATGAAGTTTATGAATTTTCAAATGTCCGGATAAATATAGTATGCATATTTTTGATGAATTTTAGAGAAACGATATTTTAAAAATGTTTATGTAAACCTTAAATACTTAAAAATGTGAAATGATTTTCAAAAAATGGTCTTCTACAATTATATTCAATATGAAATTTAGAGTCTAATAAGATCAACTTAATTTTTGATGAATAGTAAATTATGAATAGTGATTTTATGCTTAGGATTAGTTATGCGACAAAATGGATTAATAATCCCACTTAAATAAATTATTAATATAATCTAGGCACCTTGATTAAGTAATGTGATTCAATAAAATGGTTAAATAACCATTTCATAAATTTTTAGTCAAGTATTAGTTTTTTCGGGTGAATAGTGTTTTTTTAATTAAAAATTAAATTAAAAATATTTTGAAAAATATTTTTATAAAATGGGCTTTATTTTTGAACTCAGAGCATCGATATTATGTTAAGGTAATTTTTGGGGATTTTTATGAAAAAAATGAATTTTCTGTGAATAGTGTTTTTATTTAAAAATTAAATTAAAAATGTTTACAAAATTATTTTTATAAAATGGGGATCATTTTTTAAATTAGTGCATTGATATTTGGGTAAGGTGAAATTTTGGGAGTTTTCAGAAAAAGTTGAATTTTTAGTGAATAGTAAAAATACAGTTTTAGGGTTTCAGTATGTTTAATGACATCATGACTGCATCATGATGATGTCATGAGATATTTTAAGGGATGGTCGACTAAAGGGGATTAATTATTGTATGAGGTGTCCCAAGTGGCCAAAACCATGGGAAAATACCATGGTAAAGCCCATGGTTTTTCCAAAACCACCAATGAGGTGTCCCTTGGCCATTAATGCCTTGTCCCCTCACTTTCCCTATAAATACAAAGCCATCCTCTCATCCATTCGACTCCAAAATCATCCTCAACAATGTTATGGTTTCCTTACCTCCAAGGAGTCCTCCCAAGGTGCCCCCAAGACCTCAGGGTCGCAACATTTGAGTTTTAAGAGTTACGTTTAAGGTAAGGGATCCTACCTCTCTCTTTCTTTTCAAGCAATCTCTTTTATGACATTTCTTTTACGCTCCATGCTATTATGTTATAGGATTTTATTTTATATTCATCTTAATTAACTTTTCATGTTCATATGATTAAATACCCCCTCTCTCTCTCATCAATTCCTTTTAAGAAAGTTTAAGTGACGCCGTTAGGCTGCCAAATTTTTAAGGGATTCGTTCACCTTTCTCATTTTTCAAAGTTCTACTTTCATGTCAAGTATTTGAAGTTCCTTTTTATTATGTTGGGGTATGATATCTATATATATCATACTTATATTTTATTTTCATATGATGAGATACCCTATTTGATCTCATCAATTCATTTTTGATGAAGTTTAAGTGACGCTGTTAGGCTGCCGAATTTTTAAGGGATTCATTCACCTTTCTCATTTTTCAAAGTTCTACTTTCATGTCAAGTCTTTCAAGTTACTTTTTATTATTTTGGGGTATGATATATATATATATCATACTTATATTTTATGTTAATATTATGAGATACCCTACTTTATCTCGTCAATTCATTTTTTTGAAGTTTAAGTGACGCCGTTAGGCTGCCGAATTTTCATAAGAGAAATATTATTTTTGTCTTCCTTTCATGTTCTTCATTTCATATGGTATATCGTTAAAATTTCATTACCATGTTCTTAAATCTTTTATATTCACCCCCCTACTGTTTTATGGATCATTTATGAGTGAGTTACCCATTTCCTTTCTCTTTTCAATGTTTTCTAAAACCCCACAACATAGTCGTTATTCTGCCGAATTTCCGTCTCAAAATGTCTCTCTCTTATTCTCAAATTCATTTATTTTATTAAGTGAATACTCAAAGATATTTCTTCTAAAGGGGTATTCACATATATATCAAAATGTTATATTTAAAATTCTGGGAATTACATACATGACACATGCTTTCCCTTTCTGTGGGTTTAAAGTGACATAAAGATCATGTATTTAAAGCAGTTTTTAAAATGTTATGATTATGAAATGAAACCCATTTATTTTATGATATATGGGTTTTTTATTAAATTATTGATGATGATATATGTAGCTCACATGATAATAAGGAAAAATTAATGGTGCACCCTGATAGCGCTATAATGCATTGGGTAAAGACTGAATCTCTAGAGATGACAATTTTTAACGACGCCTTGGTGAATAACCTTGGTAATTTTTAATGACACCTTGGGGATGGAACATGGTGAAACAGAAATGATTGTCAATATTAAATGTTGTAGCCACATCTTCATGTTTTGAAATACGTTATTTTTATTATTATATTCCTCATTATTTCTTTCTCATGACTTAAAATTATTTTTCATGACATTGTTGATGTATCTCAAGTTCACATGTTAAATGTTTCCCCTTGTTTCCCTTACTGGGCCTTCTGCTCACCCTTTCTTTTGATCTATTTACCTAGGTTATGACATGCAATAATGAACCAAGGATGATCATAAGGAGAATCCTTTTAATTTTTTAAGAAGAATGTTTTATGTTTTCATGTTTTATGGTCCTGGTTTCTAAGACACTAATCCTTAAAGATCCTCGGTTTTGTAAAATGTAATGAAAAGTTATGTTATAAAAAGGCGGGATGTCATACCCAATCCCAAGTCCATTCATTTTTTAAAATTTATCGTCACATTTCATCCTATTTCAATTAAGCATAATGATGTGTTGTGCATCACAAACTTATTAGGGACCATTTTCTTATTAAAAGTGGAAAATGGAAGCACTAGGAGGGAATCACATTAGACCTTAATATGATTATCCAATTTTTTTTATTTTCTATTTTTATTTTTATTTTGTTTTTTTCATCAAAAAAATATATGAATAAGACTAACTCTGGGGAAGAAAACTATGGATTCGTGATCCCCATGTTTCGGATTCCACACATATTTTCAGTTGCATGTTCTACAATAGAGATATAAAGCCTAACTTGGGGAAAGACAAATACAGAGTCACAATCCCCAAGTGTCAGACACCACATGTTTAGAAAAAACATTTCTCTATGTGATAATTATTTCATTTTTATATATACATATATATATTGGGATACTAAAATTAAACTAAAAGTGACCACAAACCCTATACTATAATTAAAGGGATTCAAGAACTCAAATTCACACCCAAGATCCTATAGACGTGCATTGTGTCATATTTATTAAGAGAATGAAAATGTAAACTTTGAAAATCACATCAGAAAACTGCACTTTGGAAAAACTATTATCATGAACTTAAACATGTATTCAAATCATAATCAAGGCATTCAAAATTGTTTGACATCTAGTTTCCATGTTTTACAATGTACATTAATGAATTAAAGGATAATGAATTGAGTTTTTTTAATTTAATTATTTTTATAAAAGGATATTTTTTATATACTATATTTTCACTCCCCCCAACATAGAATGAAAATTCCCACAGTTTTGAAAGAGAAGAGAAGAGAGAGAAATGGACTAGGAAAGAAGTGGGGATATGTGATTTGAAATTAAATCATGGAATAAAACCACCTGATTTGTAGTTGATGACCCATAAAAACGAAATTAATCAATTTTGATTCATGTAACATGTAGAATTATTAGGGATGAATGATGGTTGGGTTTGAACTCTAGAAGACATGTGTTTTATTTGAAAATACTGAAATAATTTGACTATTAAATATCAAAAAACAAGAAACATTAGATCACATTTGAAAAAATAAGGGGTTCCCTTAAGAAAAAAATAAAAACACAAAAAATAAAATAAATTAAATAGAGAAGCTGGGTTGCCTCCCAGAAATCACATATTTTAAAGTCTTTAGATCAACTTGGACCCCTGAACTTATCCAATTTTTAAATTTCAACATTTCAGGAACACATTTTTCTCATCTTACACTTTATTGATATTGATTATCCTTTAAAAATTTTTTTTCATGTGAAAACCCATGTTCATCAATGAGTGTGAAAGTCTAGGTAAGTTTATAAATGGTTGATCTGGTTTCTTCTATTATTGCCTATGAAATAAAGGATCATTCTAATGTTATTGGTTTCATGAGAAGAAATAATGACTAACACAAGGTGTTGGTTATCACATATGATGGGATACCTGAGTAGGGATGGATGGACAATGATTTTGAGTTTGGGTTGATTTATATTTCCTAAAGAATAATGGAAATTTGAATAAAAATCGATTTCTTCTCCAAAGTTTTTTGATAAAATTGGTTAATTTATAAAACATGATTTATTTCCCAAATTAGCCAGTTGAATTTCAGGAGTGGGTATGGAATCACTATTTCTGATCTCTTATAATAGATTAGTGATCAGTGGTCTTGAAAAATCATCAATGGGGATAAATTCAGAATACATAATCCACAATGAAAGATTTCCCCTTGTGAATATATAAAATTATTTTCCTATTGATTTAGAATCCCATCATCAATTCCTTCATGTTCATGAAGACCCTAGATTCAAATGTTGGTTATTCACAAAATTCAAGAGAGTTTTTGGGTAACACGATTCTTCTATCAATGTTGAGAAAGGGGAATCCTGAGCGGGCATGGGTTCCATATATTTTTCTATGATTTGTATTTCTAATCTCAATGATGAAAATTATGACTTCATTTTATCCATATGCTAACGTAGTTTCTAAATAATTTTTTGGGGATTAGTATTGACAGAAATTTGGACATCATGGACTTCCCTAAGATTTATCTTTTCAATCATCCTTGATAGGGCTATAAATTGATATTTTAAATGTTTATCATCACAATGATTGTACATGTTATCTAATGTGGGGTAATCATTGAAGTTTTGATCAATTGAATTCCCTATTTGAGGGTCTTCCCAATGTAAATTTACTATTTTATTCCATCCTGAGTTTATGAAGGGTTATTTTTTATGATAATCCAATTGATTTATTTTAAAATAAGGATTTGATATTCTTTGGAAAGACACAAATAGAAAGGGTAAGAGAGAAGAGAAACGAGGGTTAGAAAAGAGAATTTTTGATGATAAAAGAAGGTGAGTTTCTAAGATCCTTAATTGGGTCCCCGAAAATGGTTCCAAAATTTGGTTACACACAAATTTACCTTAAAGGTATATCTGGTATTTTTAGTACATGCATGGATTGAATCCACAGGGATCAGAGAAGAAACCTTGAGACACTCATATCTGTTGATGGGTTGTCTATGAAGTGGATAACTATGATTTTGATTTATTTGAATAGAAAATTATTTAATTTAATGAACAATGAAACACATAATGACTTGAACTATATTAGTTAATTTAGATGAGTCGATCCTAGGTTGTTTCTTGGATTAGATTAGATGTATTTATTTTCTTATAAAGTTTTAGGTCACTAATTCAAGATGTATCCATGAAATGATATAATTCAACAAAATCATTCACCAATTCAATATATACACTATTCTAAGGCTAATAAATAATTCACTTATATGATCACTTAAATGAGCACTCCAAGGAATTGGATCATACTGACACTCAAAATGTGTCATTGTTAAATTTGGCGAAGACTAAGAAGAAAATAAATCATTTAATTGAAATATTAAACCAATGAAGTAAATTTAAATATTAAAGAACATAAAATAACATGAAATCCATACAATTTATACTCACTTGGATCAACCCATTATATTTTAGTCCTCCATTTATTCTATTCTACCAATAGAATCAGGATGTAGACTCACGAGGGTGGAATTGAAAAAGAAAAACATTGAAATAAACAATCACTCCACCATTGTGTGATTGAATTCAAAAGTGATGGTGTGAATAAATTCCCAACTTTTTTCAATAGTTCCAACGAGTTAATTTAAAGGGAAATAAAATTAATAAAAATAGGAATAAATTTTATTTAAGGAAAGAACATGAAAAAAAACATACATGGAAAAAATGAAGGTGTGATTACAAAATGAATGAAGGAAATTAAATTTGAAAGAAAAACTTGGATAGAAAGGAAAAAACATGGATGAAAATTTCCTTCACCACCAGCTAATTATATATGTATATTAAGAGCCTTATGTATACTAAAATTCAATACATTCCTTCCCCATTAATTGAGAGAGTCAGAAGGATGGTGGGAAAATCAAGAAAATATTGACCTTTCATAGTTTACTAGGAAAATCATCTAAATTAATCCCCCTTGTTGATGTGTCAATTTTTAACTAAAGATGGAAAAATAATAAGGGCTCATATAAGTAACATATTTTTTTTTCATGAGTCCTTTAATTGCAATAAAAAGTTTAGGGAAATTGGACTAGCCTTTTGTAGTTTATTCTCGATCTAGTGGGATGACTTTATGGGTTTTCAAATTTGTCCCACCATTTAAATGTCAACATGGTATCCCTTTATCTCTATGAAATATTTATAATTATATATATAAATAGTATAATTAAATTATCCCCATATTTTTATCTTCCTACATTTAAAATTCGAGTTTCATCAGGCTTCTATGGTGGGCCTGACTTTTGTTTGATGAACATTAGGCCCATTATGCTTTGTCCAAATATTTTTTTGCATTCATGCCCAAAAATATTTACTATCCCTTGAGATTAAACCATTAATCCTAAAATATAAAATGTTACAAATAAAGTGATAAATCATATACCAAAATATCAAATTCAAAAAATTAAATAAATGAATTCCACAAATAGACGATTGATTTGGCCCAAATTTTCACTTTAAACATGAATTTCACTTGTGATGAGAAATGAAGTAAAATTTATAAAATGAACTAAAATTGATGTTTAAGGACTTTGAAATAAATTATTTTTAAAATATTAACAATGAATTTTAGCCTATTTTATTATCTAATCAAGGATATATATATATATATATATATGCATTACCTGTGCACATGCGTGTAAGTCACCATCATAGATGGCGCTCCAAAACCCACTAAATAAAATTAATAGAAATTAATAAAATACAAAATAACCAATTATATATTGATAAATAATTAATACAAGAGGAAAATACTTTAAATTGATGGTAGGTGGACCAAAATGGTTTGAAATCCCTTGCTTTTGGTGGTGGATGTTGAAACATGTGAGAAGTAATCCGAGGAGAGCCATCACATTTCCTACTAAGAAGAGAAGCATAAATAATCAGTCCACCCGAATAACAAGGGTTTGGATGAGTGAACTGGGAGATGGGGAAGTGAATAATCACTAAAAAAGAGGAAGATGAGGGATTTAGAGTGTATACCTTTAAGGATGAACCACAAACCTGAAAGAAATCTGGTGGATTCATCATACCAGAGGAGGCCATAAAGTGGGGTGGTGCACAACCATGGAAGATGGGAGGGGGTGTGTCGCACGAGTGTATTTGGGGGAAGAAGAGAGTTATTAAAAAATAAAATGGAAATACATATAGTAAAAATAAAAATAAAAATGAAAATAATATCCATATGTTTTTTGAAAAAACTGGGCAACTTAAATAGTTTGCACATAGTTTACCAAACCGTGCGTTGGACACTACCTAGCCAGGGTACGCATGTAAAGTTACCCCTAGGAAGATGAAAGGTTGAGAAAAATATGCTCCAACCATTCCAAATGGTAGATCCCTGATGAAAGATTCTCACATATGGTTTCTGTAAGGTTACTCTTAACTGTGAGCAGGACCTATTTTCGCATGAAAATATTAAAATTTAAACCCAGACTAACCCGAAATCAAAAGAGAGGTGAAAAATAAATAAATAAATAAATAAATATTTCAAAATTTTAGTGTGACAATTCTCCCAATTAAAATCACTTCATTCCCCATAAATTCACCTAACCAAATTAAGAACCAGACTCAATGTCGAAACAGAACGTAGAGGAACCAAACCACCAACCTCGAGGTGACTCTTTTAACTTCCTAATTCACATTGGACCAACTATAATAAAAATCAAATTCAAGGATATCCATGGTGGATATCCCCACCATAATAGAATATCTATCCCCAATCAACATTGGAACCAAGAAATCACAACCCACACAAGAAACCCATAACACAAGGGAAACTCGATGGAAGGAATTCAAACCATGTATCATACCAAACCAAAATTCATAATTTTCACAGGATATGATTATATATAAAGTGAGAACAAGCCAAAAAAAATCCACAAATAGAAATACATTCAAAGGTTCAATCCATAATTCACAACAACACAATGTGGAAGAAAATAACTCCATCAATCCTTCTTAGAATAAAAGAGAGACTTTAAAAAACAAATAAGTCTATAACAAGGAAAGAAGGCTTCTAAAACTTCTACAAAAAAGTAGAACCTGAAAAGATAAATAATCTACAAAATATAAACTTAGACTAACCATATAGTGAACCTAGTCTTTTACACATATCATTACATGAATTTATGCATAATTTTATATCAAATTACAATCCATAGATCATAAAGTCTTGTTTCTTGGAAGACAAGCTACATAAAACTGAAAGAATGGGACTAAATAAAACATTTCATTATTTATCATCTATTATGATCTCCTAGATTACTTTTATCCCTTAAATCTGCATAGGATAACCTTTGGATAACATAATAAAATGGACGAGCTAAAAATCCTAGTAAGGGAATAATCATTAAAATAAAGTGTAGCACACGAGTCAGAAGGCATAACAAAATGATACATAAGGGAATGGAGCATGATTAAACATAAAGAATAATGACATGGGATAATATAATCAAGGATTAATAGTAATGTTGAGTAAATATAAAACATTAATTTAGAATGAGTGAAGGAACATTTCAAATAGAGGAGCATGAGTCATGGGTTGTTGCACATAGAGGGGTATGAGTCAAGGCTCATTTCACAAAGACTAGCACAAGTCAAGGTTCACCACCAAGACTGTTGCACATAACATATCACTATAATAAAAATTACCCAATCAATTATAGTGCTATATAGTCGAACCCATCATAAAATTTTTTTGAATATGTTTTCCTCATAAAGAATCATACATAAGAAATCAAACATAAACATAAGGGTTACCCATGGAAATAATTGGGTATTATAATTATGTCAAAAGGAATATCAAAAGGGAATATCATAGTGGTGTCCATGAAATGATGTATTTAAATAATAAGTGGAAATTTATAATTAAAAATAAGAATATATGAGGATAATTGATGTCAAACTAAAGTGAAAAGAGTGTTTAATAAACTTTATAAATAAAACATTATAGTATGGTTTAATTGAAACCTTTCAAGATTATTTAAAATGGAAAAAGAATAATTGCTTTTATAAAACCATAATTTAACCAAATTAGTTTTTCATGATAAATTGAGTGATTTTAGAAATATAATTTAATCTTAAAACAGATTATAGAGCTCACATTAAAATGGGTAATAATTTTAGAAGTTCCCTTAAATCGGGCTTTCTTATCAGGAAGAATTGAGTAGGGAACCTTTAAAAATCATATAAATACCCAAAGAAGAAGGATGAATGGATACTGATATAGGATTTTGGAACATATAAAAAAATTTAAAATATTTAAATAAAAATAAAATTGAATTTCATTTGGGTAAAAAGAGATAAAGAGTAACCCAATGGAACAATGGAGGTTCAGGTCAAATCCCTTAAGTTATGTCCGAAATGATTCTTTACTTGATCTTTATGTCCTGAATAATCAAATTATATTCAATAAATAATAATTATAGATCTATTTATAAATTTATTTGATTTATTATAAATTTATTATTTTTATTTATGGCTTTTTTGATGGGTTAAGAGATTCAATTTCATCGTTTGGGAGCGTTAATTTCATTGGTTTTCATGATCATTTTACCTTTGTAAGTGTAAGAAAAGTCATGTAGAATGAGTATATTTTTCCAGAACTAAACTTATATGTTATAAATGAATGTATAGAACATTAAAATACATTTTTTTCATAATTGGGAAGGATTCATTAGATAAATCATTAATATTAATCATTTATATTAATTTAGCGCTTTTTGAACACAACGAACTCATTTTGTTATAAAAATTAATATCATGTGTCAAAAAGGATTTAAAAACATTAAATAAGATATAACACATATATTATAATCTTCTTAAACCATAAAATTGGTTTTATGACCATTATTGAATATGAAATTGAAATATGACAGCACACCCTCCATGAAGGTGGTAAATCGGCACCTCACAGACGATGTTTTCATTCTTAAAGTAAAAGGGAGAGGGGTAGAGATTTGATGAAGAATTATTCCTTTAACATGATAAAAATCCAGTATATGTAAGATAATTTTGTTTTTATGCCATTTTTATTAGGGGAGGTTAGGAAAGAAAAATGAAAGAATGTAACTTGAAAAAAAGGAAAGAAAATATAAGAGGGTTTTACCGCATGATTCCTTCTTCTTGAGAACCTCCATAAAGGATTGGTTTTAGTATTTTGTTGACAAACAAAATACTAGACCTGGGGGGAGAGTTTTTGGAAGAGTAGTGTCTATAATTTGAACAAGGATCAAGGGTTGAGAGGTCTGAGTAGAAGAGGTGGTGAGGGGTGGTATTTACAGTGGAGGAGAGGGGTGCTTTCACATTATTTTAATTAATATTTTATTATTTTTCTCAAGACAAGAAAAAGTGTTTATTCTTGAGACTAAATAAAATAATTAGATAATATGAGTTCGAACCAATTGTGCTTACATTATCTATGAATCAATGAATAGTGTATTAAAAAATATAATGTCTAAATAATGTAAATTACTGTATTTTACTATTCACAAAAAATTCAAGTATTTCAGAAAAATTACAAAAACTCACCCTAACCATTTTTAGATGTCTAGAACTTAAAATTAACTCCATTTTATGAAAATAATTTTATTGAATATGAGAAATATAATTTTTAATTAAAATGATCATTTACCTAGAAAATACAAATTTTAAAATTAAAACTATTTTTCTAACACTTTGAAAAATTAATTAAGGTATCATAAAATTATATTATAATATTAAAACATCAAAATATTAATTTATGAATAAATTTTAAGAAAATAATTTTTCTTTTAAATTATTAAATTAATAAAAAAATATTAATTAAATATTTATGTCCTATCAAAATACCAACACATAATTAATAATTTTTAAAATATTTATTTACTAATACTATGATGTAATTATATCATATTTTCACTTATAAAATGGATAAATTCTCTTTATACTTTCATTGGTGAGGTTACTATTGAATTGGACAGTTTACTATTCATAAGGGTCATATTACTATTCCCAAGGTCAAGTTACTATTTCATCGGTATAAGTTCCTTAACTTATAGAAATGATTTTTATTTCATTAATTCATCATTTATAAAGATTTTATGATGTTCTCTTATGTGTTTATACCTTATTATATAATTATAAGAAGGTAATTTATGTTGATAAAACTTTGGGTCTTTACATTCTTTCTCCCTTTTGAAATTCCTCCCTCAAAATTATATATTACATACTAAAGTGAAAATGGGTGTGGGTATGTTCCCTTAATAGCTTCCTTTGGTTCCAATGTTTCCTCTTCATACATATTATTCTACCAAGGTAATTTGATCAGGTGAGTGGTCATGTTACATAGAACTTTATCTCTATGATACAAGAACTTCACTCGCTGCTCCTCATAAGAAATATCATTTTCCAACTGTACCACCTCTGAAGCCAGTACATGCGAAGGATCTGGTATGTACTTCCTTTAGAAGGATATGTGGAATATATTATGTACTTGAGTCATGGTTGGTGGAAGTTCTAGTTGATAGGACACATTTCTGACATGACCAAGGATCTATAAGGGGCCTATGTACCTACAAATTTGCTTCCCTTTATTCCCAAATATCATGATCCTCTTCCATAGAGATATTTGAAGAAATAAAATGTGTCCAACCATAAAATACATTTCTCATCGATGATTGTCTGCATATATCTTTTATTGACTTTGGGTTTCCTTCATGTGATGCGGAATGGTTTTCACCTTTTCCATCATTTCTTTAACCATTTCACATCCTAGAAGCTTACAATCACCGAATTCATCCCAACATGCCATTATTCTATACGTTTTCCTATAAAGGGATTCATATGGAGCCACTTGGATGCTTGAGTGGAAAATATTATCTTAGGAGAATTTTACTAGTGGTAGGTGTTGGTCCCATACTCCTTTTAAGTCTATATAATAGAAACTCAACATGTCTTAAAGTGTCTGAATAGTCTTCTCAGATTGGCCATCATTTTGAGTATGATAGGCCGTAATAAAGTTCAACTCAGTGGTTAGAGCATATTGGATACTTTTACAGAACATGGAGGTGAATCTCAGATCTCTGTCCGGTACAATAAATAGTGGTACTCTATAAATCCTTACCAATTATTTTATGTATATCCATGAAAGTAGATCTAGTGAGAAGTCCTATTGAATTTATATAAAGTGATATATCTTTGTAAGACAATCCACAATAACCAATATAACATTTTTTACTCTGGATATCTTTATAAGTTTAGTGACAATGTATATGGTGATGTTTTCCGATTTCCGTATTTATATGGGTAATGGTTGTATCATGCCTATATAATTTTTTCTTTCAACCTTCACTTGATGACATACTAAACACTTTTATGTATATTCAACAATCTACTTTTCATATTCTTCCACCAAATTTTCTACCATAGATCTTGATACATCTTTGTGATCCCTAGGTGAATAGAGATGGTTGAGCTATGAGAGTCATTCAGAAGATATTTCTTTATATATTGATTGGATGGTACACATAGATATGACCCAAATCTTACGAAGCAATCCTCATCAATATTTTACTAGGAGGATTTACCATTTCAGTTAGCTTCCACCCTTCTTATAATTTCTACCTCATTTCTTTAAGAATACTTTATTTTCTCCACAAGGAATGGTTGAGCTATAATTTGAAAAAGGATTGATTATATTACTCCATTAATTATTCCCATGTCTATCCTTTTTATGTCTAAGAATATTGGATCTTTCTAAATTCTCATCACTGGTAATGATGTTGGATCCTTTCAACATAGATCATCCACCACCTTATTTTCCCTACCAGGATAGTAGTGGATTGGGAAGTCAAAATCTTTGATGAGATCTAACAATATTCAATAGTTCATATTTATATCATTCTATGTGAATATATATTTGAGACTCTTATGATTAGTATATATCTCATACTTCTCCATATAAGGATTATATCGCTATATTTTCAATGAAAAGATCACAACTTCCTACTCCTAATAATGAATAGGATAGTTTTGCTTAGGAATTTTCAACTAACATGAGAAGTAGGATTTCACTTTATAATTTTTAATCAGTACATAGCCTAGGCCTTTCATTGAAGCATCACTATATACCAAAAAGAGTTCTCTACTTGTGGAGAGTGTGAGTACTGGTGCAATGATAAGCCTCTTTTTGA
Organism: Viscum album; assembly: GCA_963277665.1. Classification (NCBI taxonomy): domain Eukaryota; kingdom Viridiplantae; phylum Streptophyta; class Magnoliopsida; order Santalales; family Viscaceae; genus Viscum; species Viscum album. The sequence continues at coordinate 1,116,199,431 of OY728141.1, forward strand.
GCTCTATAAATATTTCCCCACTTTATTGAGTCCAGAAAAACTTCACTCCCTTCCATGTCATCTTTTTTATTGGGTTTGACCATCATGATATGTTCTAAAAAAATGTCCAGTAATACTCAGCTAGACAAAGATTTTTTTGGATCTCCGTTACAGATGTTGGTCTAGGCCAATAATTAATTGCCTTTATCTTGGTAGGGTACATAGATATTCCTTTTCTGGCGATAACATGCCCCAAGAATGATACATTCTTCATAAAGAACTCAAATTTACTGGACTTTTCATATAGTTTTTCCTTTCTCAAAGTCTTCAAAACACTATTCAAAATCTCCTTGTGTTCCTCTTTGATCTTGGAGTATATTAGAATATCACCGATAAAGAATATCACAAATTTATTGAGGTAGTATCTAAAGACTCTATTAAATAAATTCATGAAAATTTATAGAGAATTAGTGAGTCCAAAGGGCATCACAATGAACTCATAGTGTCCATACCTTGTTCGAAAAGTAGTGTTGGGAATATCTTCCTTCCTCACCTTTAATCTGTGATATCCCGACCGAAGGTCCACCTTAGAGAAATAACTAGCCCACGTAGCTAATTGAAAAAGTCATCTATCCATGGAAGGAGCTAATTTGTCTTTATCATGATTTTACTAAGATCATGATAATTGATGCAGAGTCCCATTGATCCATCCTTATTCTTGATGAAGTGGACTGCCACACCCCATGGTGATTCACTCAGGTGTATAAAACCCTTTCCTATATTCTCATATTGCTGCTTCTTCAGTTATTCTAGATCAACGGTGGACATTCTGTAAGGTAACTTTGATATAGGTAGATATCTAGGAATAAGTTAAATTAAGAAATCAAATTCTTGGTTAGGGGGAAGACCAAACAATTTTTCAGGGAATACATAAGTGTAATCCCTCACGATAGGAAAGACTTCGATCATGATTAACTCCTTTTTCTAAATCATTTGAGAAATATATTATTGATCTTAATGTTGTAATATCTACACTTGAGATGATGATTTTGAAGTAGATTTATCTTAATTCTTACAATTTTAAATAATTTGAGGATGCTTTGGGATTTGAAGAGTGATCTCCCTTTACCAACAGATAATTTTCTCTTTATATAAAGATAGCCAATACATGCCCAAAATAGTATCAAACTCTACCAAAGAGAGTATGACATGTTTTTATATATTTTTATTCCACAAAATTTTAATCAAGAATGAGTTATGTACTTTGGATGCAATAATTTACCCAGTAGCTGTTCTCACTTATATCTCAACTTCAAAATTTATAGGTGCTGTTTGAATATTTCTACCAAACTTGAAAGATATGAAATAATGTGCAGAACAAGAATCAAATAGCACGTTCTCTATTCTTTAATGAGTAAAAAGTGTACCTATCACCAAATCATTTTCTAGATCTACATCAACAATAGTGATAGAATAATATTTTCCTTATTTCTTTATAGGATAATATTTATTGGATCTTACTACCCTAGGATTAGGGAATTATTTCACAAAATTCCCGTTTTCCTTGTTGTTGAAACACTACACAATTGGATGAGAATTGGTATGACTTCCATTATTCTTCCAAATTAGTGGGATTATTCATATCTCTTTATAATTTCTTAGCCAAATTCCCCATTCTTCCACATTTGAAGCATTTTCGGGTTCCCTTTAAATAGTTCCCAGGATGTTTCTTCCCACAATTTTGACATGTGGGATAGTATGTATTTTTTCCGTCACATGATTTATTTGATGATAAACCCATATTAGACTCCATTTTATTATTTTTTCACCGGTACCTTGATACCATTGAGATTCTCTGATCCCCATTTCAACCTTGCGGTCACAATGGACAATATGCTCATAACTTTTAATGTCTTGAGTTACTAATGTTTTTCATAGACTCAAATTTAATATACTAAATAAGCAATCCACCTTGCTTTCAGGGTTCATGAAAAAGCTGAAGGCATATCTTGCAATCCTGGTAATGTTTTCTTTACATGATCCAATAGGACCATCTTCCTTCTGCTTAATTTTGAAGAACTATCTTTCCATATTGAGGTGGAGGGTTTGGGGAAAATATTTATTGAAAAACAATTCATGAATTCCTCCCAATCCATTGAATCGGTTTCATCCATGGAATTATTACATTTGATCAATTTCCACCACCGATAAACTTCCCCATCAAAATGATAGACTACCAGCACAAATTTCTCTTCATCTGATCACTGGAGGATAGAGAAAATATTTTCAATGATGTTAATCCACTATTTTGTGAGGAGGGGATTTGATGATCCACTAAACATGGGAGGCCTTTTACGCATAAAGTATTTGATAGAAACTTGATCTCTCTTAGGAGAAGGGCACATTCCACGTGATTCAATTTATTATTCATAACTTGAGCCAGTTGAACAAGTACTTTAATGATGTTTGGAGAAACCTTCTCCATGATATTTGGCATATCATCTAGGAAATCATCACATTTACTATCAAATTGATTGTTTTAATTTGTTCTACTATTTACCACTATTAACTAAGAAAAATAAAGTGTAATTATAGGGTTTTAATACTAAGATAATAACCCTAAAAATGAAAATTCAAACATAAAAGGATAAACTTTTAAAATACAATTCTATCCTAACTTGTTAATCTGTAGGTTTAAATCTATGTTATCCATGATCTTTTTCCTAACATGTATTCTTATGGGAGTTTTCTTTCTTCCCTTAAAAATGGTTTGTAATGATTTTATGAATTTACCAAATCATATCCAATGGGAGTGTCAAACTAGGTGCATAGTAACGTCCATTTTCCTTTACCAGGTTACCCTAAGTTAAGCTCAAAACACCTTTTTGGAGTTGTCACCCCTAGGTACATCTGATCTTGAACTAAAACCACTTGTAATACCCAGAACATGATGTATTTTCTTGATAAAAAACTTACTCTATACTTACCCAAATTTAGGGATGTATTCTTAGACTTAGTCTTATTCCTAAGGTTCCTATGAACATGTTATTTTCCTAATATCAAAAAATAACTAAACTTTTCCTATGATACCAACTATAGAAACCCTAGTCTTTTAATCATATCATTACATGATTTTAATCATAATTTAGCATCAAATTACAATCCATGGATCGAAAAGTCTAGTGTCTTGGAAGAGTAGGTACATAAAAATGAAAACATGGGAGTAAATAAAACATTTATTTATTTGTTATCCATTTTGAGATCCTAAATTCCTTTTATCCATTACATCATCATATGTTAACTTTGGGATAACATGAATAAAGTGATGTGCTAAAAATCCTACTAAGGGAATAAACATTAAAATAATGCTTTGCACACGAGTTAGAAGGCATAAAATAATGATATATAAAGGCATGAAGTATGATTAAACATAAGTAATCTTAAAATTGGATCATATAATCATAGATTCATAGTAATATGGAAACAATATAAAACATGAATTTAGAAAAAGGAAGGGATTATCTCATATAGAGGAGCATGAGTCAAGGCTCGTTGCACATAGAGGAGCAGAAGTCAAGGATAACCATCAAGACCATTGCTCATAACATATCATGAGACCAAAAATTACTAAATTAATTGGAATTATATATGGTTACAACCATCATAAAATTTTCATGAATATGTTTTCCACATAAATAATCATTCTTAAGCAATAAAACTTAAACATAAGGTTTACCCATGGAAATAATTTGGTATCATAATTATGTCAAAAGGAATATCAAAAGATAATATCATATTTGTATCTATGAAATGATGTATTTAAATCATATTTGGATGTTAATAAGGGAATATAGTCATATATCATGATAATTTATTTCAAACTGAAGTGAAAATAGTGTCTAAGAAACTTTAGAAAAATACATTTTAGTACAGTTTAAGGGAAAACTTTCATGATTATTTAAAATGGAAAAAACATAATTGTTTGTATAAAACCATAATTGAACCAAGTTATTTTTTAATGTTAAAATGAGTTATTTTTTACAAATAATTATGTCTTAAAACATATTATTGAGCACACTTTAAAATGGGAAATAATTTGGGAAGTTCCCATAAATCGGGCTTTCGTATCAGGAATAATTGAGTAGGGAGCCTTTTTAAATCATGTATATCCCATCGAAAAAGGATTAATGTATATTTATACATGAATTTCGAACATATACACAAAATTTAAAATATTTACTTGAAAATAAAATTGAATTTCATTTGTGTAAAAATAGAGAAAGAGTAACCCAAAGGAATAATGGAGGTTTGGGTAGAATCCATTACGTTATGTACGAAATGATTATACACTTGATCTTAATGTCATAAATAAAAAAATTATATTAATTAATTAATAATTAAAAAACCATTTATACATTTATTTTATTTATTATAACATTATTAAGTTCATTTATAGCCTTTTTTTGGGTTAATATATTCAATTTTATAATTTGGGAGCATTGATTTCTGTGGATTTCATGATCAGTTTACTTGTGTATGTGTATGTAATGTCATGTAGAATAAGTATTGTTGTATAGAAATAAACTTATATGTTATTAATGAACTTATATAATATTAAAATTACATTTGTTTCAAAATTGATAATGATTCATTAGATGAATCATTAATGATAATCGTTCATATTTATTTAGTGATTTTTGACCACAACAAACTAATTTTGTTTTATAAATTAATATCATTTGTAAAAAATGATTATAGAACATTAAATAAGATATAATATATATATTATAATATGTTTCAACCATGAAAACAGTTTCATGATCATACTTGAAGATGAAATTAAAATATGAAAGCATGTTATCCATGAAGGTGGTAAATCATCACCCCACAGACGATGTTTTCATTCATAAAGTAAAAGAGATTTGATGATGAATTATTCAATAAACATGATAAAATTCCATTATATGTATGATAATTTATTTTTCATTCCATTTGGATGAGGGTAGGAAAGGAAATAAAAATAAAAGAAAGGAACGTGAAAAGAAATTGAAAGAAAATAGAAGATGGTTTTACCTCTTGATTAATTCTTATTGAGAAGATCTTTAAGGGAATGGTTTTGGTATTTTGTTGAGAAAAAATTCTCCTGATCAATGGGTATAGTTTTTTCAAGTGTAGTGGGAATTACATGGAAAAGGTTCAAGTCTTTAAAGGAGTGAGGAGAATAGGTGGTGAGGGGTTGTATTTATAGTGGAGGGGAGGGGTGTTTCTCATTATTTAAATTAATATTTTATTATTTTGATCAAGACAAGAAATAGTGTTAATTATTGAGAATAAATATAGTAATTATATCATTGTAATTAGAAACAATTGTTCTTACATTATCCATGAATAAATAAATAATTTTTTTTAACCTACAATTTATAAATACTGTTAATTACTGTATTTTACTACTCACTAAAAATTCGAGTATTTTAGAAAAATTGAAAAAATTCACCCAAACTAGTTTTAGATTTATAGAATTCAAAATGAAATACATTTTATGAAAATAATTTTCTAAATATTAGTAATATAATTTCTAATTAAAATGATCATTTACATGGAAAATACAAATTTTAAAATTAAAACCGCTTTTCTAACTCTTTGAAAAATTTATTAATTCATAAAAAGATCGTATTATTATATTAAGATATAAAAATATTAATTTATGAATAAATTTTAAGAAAATAATTTTTCTTTTAAAATTTGTAATAATAAAATATTTAATTAAATATTTATGACCTATCGAAATATGAACACTTAATTAATAATTTTTAAAATATTTATTTACTTATACTACAATATAATTATATTATATTGTTACTTATAAATTAGATATATTTTATTTATACTTTCATTGGTGATGTTACAATCTATTTGGCAAGTTTACTATTCATAAAGGTCACATTTCTATTCCAAATTTCAAGTTACTATTTTATCAGTATAGGTTCCTTAACATATATAAATTCTTATTATTTAATCTATTAATCATTTATAAAGCTTGTATGTTGTTCTCTTATGTGTTTATACCATATTAAATAATTATAAGAAGGTAATTTCTATTAATAAAACTTTGGGTTGTTACATTATTTCCCCCTAATTAAATTTCTCCCTTGAAATTTTATTTTATATACTAAGGTAAAAATAAGTGTGGGTAATTTTCCTTCATTGCTTCTTTTGGTTCCTATGTTTCCTCTTCATACTTATAAATCTTACAAAGTAATTTAATCAAGTGATTTGTCTAGTTGCATAGTACTTTATCTCTATAATACATGAACTTCAATTGCTGCTCTTCATAAGAAAGATCATTCTCCAACTGTACCACCATTGAAGTCAGTACCTATGAAGGATATGTGATGTACTTATTTAAGAGTGATACGTGGAATACATAGGGTACCTGAGATGTGGTTAGTGGAATTTTTGGTTAATAGGACATAATTTTGACACAATCTAGGATCTTGATGGGGTTGATATACTTGGGACTTAGCTTCCTTTTATACCTAAATCTGATGATCCACTTCATGGAGATATGTGAAGGAATACCAGGTCTCCATCCATAAATTCCGGTTCTTGTCAATGATTGTATGCATAGCTCTTTTGTCTAATTTGCACTGCCTTGATGTGATGCTAAATGGTTTTAACCTTGTCCACCATTTCTTTAACCATTGTAGGTTCTATCAACTTAAATTCACCAACTTCATCTTTGCATGCTGGTGTTCTGCACCTTTTCCCATAAAGGGATTAATATAGAGCCATTTGGATGCTCGAGTGGAAAATATTTTTGCAGGAGAATTATAATAGTGGAAAATGTTGGGACCATACTCCTTTGAAGTCCATAGAACATGCTCTCAACATGTATTTAAGTGTCTAAATAGTCCGCACAGATTGGACATCATTTTGAGGATGATAGGACATACAGAAGTTCAGCTCAGTGCTTAGAGCATGTGGGAGACTTTTCCAAAACTTAGAGGTGAATCACAGATCTCGGTCAGATAAAATAGATAGTGGTACTCCATGAAACCTTACCACTTATTTGATGTATATCTATACAAGTTTATCCAGTAAAAATTTCTCTCAAATTACGTTAAATTGAGCTATCTTTGTAAGACGATCCACAATAACTCATATATCATTGTTTCCTCAAGATATCTTTAGAAGTCTAGTGACAAATTCTATGGTGATGTTTTCCCATTTCCATATTGGTATGGGTAATGGTTGCATCAAACCTTTAAATTTTTTCCTTTCTCAATTCACTTGATGACATACCAAGTACTTTTATGTAAATTTAGTGATCTCTTTTTTTATATTGTCTCACCAAATATTCTCCCAAATATCACAATACATCTTTGTGCTCCCTAGGTGAATAGAGAAGGTTGAGCTATATGCATCATTTGGAAGATCTTTTTTTATCTCTAGATTGGATGGTACACAAATATGTGACCCAAACCATAAAAATACATACTCATAGATCTTGAAATATGAGGATTTCCACTTTTGGATTGCTTCCACCCTTTTCTAAATTTCTACATCATTCCTTTTTTTTCATCCTTTATTTTATCCACAAGGAATGGTTTTGAAATTATTTGATCAAGGATTGATTATTTTCATCCCTGAATGATTCCCTTGTCTATCATTTTTAAGTCTAATAATATTGGATCCTTCTTAATTATAATCATTGATAAATATGCATGATCCCTTCTACTTAGAGCATCTGCCACCTTATTTTCCATACCAAGATGGTAGTGGATTGGGTAGTCATAATCCTTAATGAGCTCTAACCATCTTCACTAGAACATATTAAGCTCATTCTATGTGAACATATATTTGAGACTCTTGTGACCAGTATATATCTCACACTTCTCCCCAAATAGATAATATCACTAGATTTTCAACGCAAATATCACAACCTTCAACTCCAGATCATGCATATGATAGTTTTTCTCAAGAATTTTCAACTTCCTAGAGGAATAGACTTTCACTTTATTATTTTTCATTAGTACATAGCCTTAGACTTTCTTTGAAGCATCACTGTACAGCATAAAGAGTTCTCTACTTCTCAAGAGCGTCAGTACTGGCGCAACAATAAGCCTCTTTTTGAGATCCCTAAAGCTTTACTCACATTCTTGAGTCCAAAAAACATCACTCCCTTCCTTTTCATATTTTTTATTGGGTTTGAACATCATGATAAGTTCTTTACAAATTTTGGGTAATACCTGGCTAGACCAAGAATGCTCCAGATCTCTATTACAAATTTTGGTCTGGGACACTCTTTGATTGCCTTTTTCTTAGAAGGGTCTATAGATATTCATTTTTTGGCAATAACATGACCCAATAATGATACTTTCTCCATCCAGAACTCACATTTACTATACTTTTCTTATAGTTTATCCCTTAGTAGTTTCATCAACATAGTTTTCAAATTCTCTTCCTATTCCTCCTTAATGATGAAGTATATTATAATATCATCGATAAAGACTGCCACAAATTTTTCAAGGTAATATCTAATGACTCTATTCATTATATACATGAAAATTTATTGAGCATTAGTGAGTCAAAATGTAATCACAATGAACTCCTAGTGTCTGTACCTGATTAGAAATGTAGTCTTGGGAATATCTTCTTTCCTCATCTTTAATTAGGGATATCCCGACCAAAGGTCCACCTTAGAGAAATAAGTGGCCCATGTAGCTGATCAAAAAAGTCATTTATCCATGGTAGGGGTTACTTATAATTTATCGTGATTTTATTAAGTTCATGGTAATTGATATAGAGGCACATTGATCTATCCTTCCTCTTGATGAATAGTACTGAAATACTCCATGTTGAAGCACCCAAGCATAGAAAACCCTTATCCAAATTCTCCTATAACTAATTTTTCAGTTCTTCTCGCTCAAAAGTGGCCATTTTAAAAGGTGTATTTAATATAGGTAGAGTTCTAGGGATAAGTTCAATTGAAAACTCAAATTCTCAGTCAGGGGGAAGACAAGTAAATTCATTAGGGAATACAATAGTGTGATCCATCATGATGGGAATATCTTCAAGCATGATCATCTCCTTTGTCTCAATCATTTGAGCAGGATAAGATTTCTCATAAGGAAGTAATATCCACACTTGATATGATGATTTTGAAGGATATTCATCTTCCTTCTTACACTTGTAAAGAATTGGAGGATGATTCAGGATGTTAAGAGTGAACTCCCTTTCATAACAGTTGACTTTGTCTTTGTATAAAGACAACCAATCCATGCCCAAAATAGTATCAAAATCTACCAAAGGGAGTATGAAAATATTTTTTGGGAGGTTCAATCCAAAAACATTAACCAAAGAGGATTTTTGTACTTTGGATAAAATAATTTCCCCAATAGCTATTCTCACAGATAAATCAACCTCAAAATTTGTTGGTTCTATTTGAATAGTTATACTAAACTTACAAGATATGAAAGAATTTATAGAACAAGAATCAAATAGGATGTTCAAAATTATTGAATGAGTAACTAATATACCTATCACCACATTGTTGCATGTATCCACATTAGTATTATTGATATCATAATCCCTTTATTTTTTCCTTGGAGGTTGTTTTGGATTGCCTCTCACAACCCAAGGTTTAGGGCATTGTTTCACAAAATTCTCATGTTCCTTACTGTTGAAACAATGCACTACTGGATGAGTGTTGATATGAACCTTCCTTTCTTCTTCCACATTAGTGGGATTATTCATATCCCTTAAGTAGTTCTTAGCCATATTCCCCATTATTCCACATTTTTATAATTTTATGGTTCCCTTTGGAGAGTTCCCAGGATATTTCATTCCATAATTTTGACATGTGGTATATTATATCTTTTTTCCATCATGGGATTTATTTACTGATCAACCCATATTCGACTCCATTATCTACTTTTTTTCCTCAAGACCACAATCCCATTGAGATTCTCGGATCTCTATTTCAACATTGAGTGCATAATGGAAAATCTCTTCATAACTGTCAAAGTCTCAAATCACCAATGTTTTTCATAGAATATGCTTTAGTCTGCTAAGGTAGTAATCCAACTTGTTTTGAGTTTTCATGAAAAATTTGGAGGCATATCTTGAAAGCCTGGTAATGTTTGCTTCATACGCCCCAATATGCTCATCTTCCTTCTTAATTATAAGGAACTCTCTTTCCATATTGAGATGGAGTGTTCTGGGAAAACATTTATTGAAAAAAAAATCTTTAATTCTTCATAATCCATGTAATAAATTTCCTCCTTGGACATTGTATGCTTGATCAGTTTCCATCACTGATCAACATACTCATAAAAATGATAGACCTCCAGCACAACATTCTCTTCTTTTGAGCACTAAAGGATAGAGAAAATATTTTCAATGAAGTTAATCCACTATTCTGTGAGGAGGGGATTATAAAATCCATTAAACATGGGAGGCCTCTGTTTCATGAATGATTCAATGGAAATTTCTCTCTCTCTTAGGATAAGGAGGTTCTTCCATGCAATTCATGTTATTATTTATAAGTTGAGCTAGTTGAAAAAGTACTGTCATGAAGTTTGGATCACCCGTTTCAATCATATTTTTCATATAATCTATAAAATCATCACTTTTCCTATCACTTTCATTTTTGGAATGTGTTATTCTATTTCCCTCCATTATCTAAGTTAAAAAAAGTTAAATTTGGTAGAGTTTTTTGAAAAAGGTGAGCTCTAGGTCTCTTGCATTAAACAAAAATAAAAAATTAAATCATTCTGAAATTAATAAGACTACATTTTTATATTTTAATCAGTGAAAAAAGATAATTTGTTTGGGAGTTAGGCATAAAGAAAACCTCCTTATGTTCTCCATTATTAACTAGTTCATCTGCAAGGGAATTAACTTCACAATAGATATGCATAATGATGTAGGTCATGTAAGATAGATGATCAAGGAAATTAGCCTAGATCTCAGTCAATTTTCATGAGAGATTCACATGACCAGTTCTGAAAACATGAAAAATTGGTTATAGAATCACTTTGAAACCAAATATTATTCCAATTATTTTCCTTAGAAGTCTTTATAGCATTGATAAACCCAAACATATCTACTTCAAGGGTTGTTTCCATTCCACAATTCTCATAATTAAGATCCATGAAATACACTGTAGAGTTCCTAAACACATATCCATAGCCTACTTTTCCAGGGTGACCCTTTTAATCCCCATCTGAATTGAACTTTATCTAGCTTGTGAAAGGATGAATAATTGAGTAGGGAACCTTTAAAAATCATGTATATCCCTGAAAAACAAGTATGAATGGATCTTGATACATGATTTTGGAACATATATATAATTTATAATATTTACAAAAAAAAAGATAATATCATTTGGGTAAAAATATAGAAAGAGTAACTTAGAGGAATAATGGAGGTTCAGGTAGAATCCCTTACCTTATGTCGGAAATGATTCTTAACTTGATCTTAATGTCCTGAATAATCAAATTACATTCATTAATTAATAATTATTAAACAATTTATACATTTAATTTATTTATTATAACTTTATTATGTTTATTTATGGCCTTTTTGATGGGTTTAGAGATTCAATTGGAGCATTTGGGAGTGTTGATTTCCTTGTTTTTCATGATCGGTTTACTTGTTTAAGTGTATGGAAAGTCATGTAGAATGAGGATAGTTTCCCATAACTAAAATTATATGTTATAATTAATCTTATTGAACATTAAAATACAAATTTTTTCATATGTGAGGATGATTCATTAGATAAGTCTTTATTGATAATCATTTAGATTAATTTATTACTTTTTTGTCACAAAATATTCATTTTGTTTTATAAATTAATATCATGTGTAAAAAATGATTTCAGAACATTAAATAAGACATAATACATATTTATATATATATATTATAATATGGTATAACCATAAAAATGTCTTCATGTCCAACCTTGATGATGGAATTGAAAGAAGAAATCATGTTATCCACGAAGGTGGTAAGTCGGAACCTCACAGATGATGTTTTCATTCTTAAAGTAAAAGAGAGAGGAGAATAGATTTGATGAATAATTTTTCAATAAACATGGTAAAATTATTGTATATGTAATATAATGGAGTTTTCAGGCTATTTAGATGTGGGTAGGTGAGAACAGAAAAAGAAATGAAAGGAACATGAAAATAAATTGAATGAAAACGGAAGAGGGTTTTACCTCTTGATTCCTTCTTCATGAGAACCTACTTAGTGGATTGGTTTTGGTATTTTGCAGAGACCAAAATCTCATAAACATGAGAGAGAGTTTTGGGAAGTATAGTGGTCAGAATTTGGAGAAGACTCATTGCTTGAGAGGTGTGAGGAGAAGAGGTGGTGAGGGGTGGTATTATAGAGGAGGAGAGGGGTGTTTTCTCATTATTCTACTTAATATTTTATTATTTCTCTCAAGACAAAAAATACTGTAGATTTTTGAGACTAAATATAGTAATTATATCATGTTACTTCAAACCAATTATTCTTATATTATACATGACTCAATTAATAGTGTAGTTAACTTATACTATTTATGTATCATAAATTACCATAATTTACTATTCACTAAAAATTCATGTATTTTAGAAAAATCCAAAAAAATAAACCAAACCATTTTTCAACCTATAAATGAACTCCATTTTATGAAAATAATTTTATAAATATGATAAATATAATTTTTAATTAAAATAATCTTTTCGTTGGAAAATAAAAATTCTAAAATTAAAACATCATTTTTAAAACTTTTAAAAATTAATTAAGGTCTCATAAAATTATCATTTAATATTATGACAGAAAAATATTAATTTATGAATGCATTAAAAAAATAATTTTTTTTAAATTGTTAAATTAATCAAGAAAATGTAATTAAATATTTATGAACTATCAAAATACCAAAACTTAATTAACAATTTTTAGAATATGTATTTACTTATACTAAGATATAATTAATCATATTTTCACTTATAAGATGGATAAATTTTATTTATACTTTCATTGGAGAGGTTACTATTCAATTGGTCAATTTACTATTTGTATGATCCGCATTACTATTCCAAAGGTCAAGTTACTATTTCATCGGTATAGGTTCTTTAACATATAGAAACACTTATTATTTCATTCATTCATCATTTATAAATCATGTATTGTGTTCTCTTATATGTTTATAACATATTATATAATTATAAGAAGTGAATTTCCATTGATAAAACTTTTGGTCATTATAGTCCCCATTCCATCACTAGAGACAAAAGATAAACCAAGGTCCCCCTCACCCAATGATCTTTTGATTATGAGAAAAGATCCACTCTGAGACCTATAGTTGGAGCCCCAATGTCTTGAAGAAGCTTATGGATCGTAGTAAGGATCAAATAAACTCTGACTAATAGTTCCTATTATAGAAATGATGTGGACAATGAAAAATAATATTCATGAATTGATAAGAAGAATTTCCCAAAATTGGTTCCTTTGGTTCAGACTCCTCACTGGATGTGGAACCCCCCCAATCACGAAAAAGGAATTAGACACTGAACCCTAGTCAGAGACCCCTCATAAAAGGAGGATCTTCTAATAGATCACTCAACACTATCTCTCAAGAAAAGGAAATCGGTTCATTGAAATGATGAACATACCCCTTCACCATCCGTTGACCTTGTAGATCATCCATGAGCTCTTTCACTTTCTTCACCTTTACTTCATCAAGAATAAACCACTAGAAGAATGTGGTCTTGAAGATCAACCAAGACATCCCAATAAGTAATGAGAATAGAACACTCACATTCTACCAGTCCAATACCATTCCTTCAAACATAACCAAGAAAACTCACACTCTAATGATAACTAGATCTTCCAAAAACCTGAATACTCTAAAATTTACAAATCCACTCAACCACATCCAGTGGACTTTGATGACTGCTAATAATAGGCATTGATTAAGAATACCTCAACTCCACCACTCTAATAAAAGTCCAGGTAGAGCCAATGACTGGATGAAAATCCTCAGAAACTATTAGAGTGTTTCTAGGCTACATACTCCAAAAAATGTAATGAACATAACCAAATATGAATATCATAATCCACTACATCACAAAACCAAATCAAAGAAAAATAAAATCTCAACCAGAAAAAAACCATGACAATATCACAAAATAGCCAAGAAATATCTTTTAAAATACACCATTTTACAAATTCATCAATTTCCAAATTTAATTTCTCATTTTTAATGAATTTTTTTCCCTTTCCAATAACCAATTTATAAAAGCTAAGTCAAATATTTGATTTTAAATATTCACCCATGGTATCTAATAAACCATCACATATGTGTTCTTCCCCACTCCATCTTATAACATCTAGACATACATAACAACAAGAAATTTCCACACACACTCTCATATGTCAACATTCATAAGGAATACCAAGGGTCACACATACCATATTTCCATAAAAACTAAGCATTTCCAATTAATTATCATTTAATATTTTATAAAACCTTTCAAAATTCAATTTTTTTCCCCTTCTATTTTCAAAATAACCAAAGGTTTTCCTTTTTTAAATCCATCTTTAGCCATTTAAGACTCATTTTATAACTCAACGAAAACAACCCAAAAACAATTTAAACCCATACCCACCAAAATCAGACTAAGGTATATCCTTTAGAAATGTAACTAAAAAATTTAACTTGTGGTCTTACATATCACAATAACATGGTTTAGTAGACCATGCACTTAGAATGCACTAACCACTTGAAGCATATTAAACCATGCACATGAGCTACACATGGTTTTTATACCATGTAAGCTCACTGTGTTTCACCAACTCACTTCCACTATCATCCCACAATACATACAAGTTCGTCAAACTAAAAAATTTCCAATAACATAACCCAAAACCAAAAATAAATATTATAAACCCAACTAACTCTGGTGACTCAGGTCTCCTCATGAGTGGTGGTGATCAAGCATTGAACCATGACCTACCTCCTCCGCACTGAAAATCCTATATTCGATCTACCTAACATCTTAAATAACAAAGGGACTTCTCTAATAAAATTTTCTTGAACCAACTTGGGTTGAACCTAAACTGGTCACCTGATCCAACCTGGAACAAGGCCTGAGATGTATTATCGATCCTCTCGGGCTGAAAACTAGTGTTGGGCATCAATATAAAATCATTGGAAACTATTTATCCTATAAAAACATAGACAAAGAACTGAATATAAACTGATCAAAACAAATAAACACTGGAACTATAAAAAAAACTACACATACCTCCATGTGACCCTATGGGACACCATTGAAAACTATATCAACATTTCCCAATGATTATTGAGATCTAGTTGGAAGAAACACACATGATAAAAAACAATATATGTGTGAGCATTAAAACATAGTAGACATTTAAAAATAATCTATTCCCATTGAATTTAATTTTAATAAAATATCCTTAAATTTAAATTTTGAGATAAAATGTATAAAATTAGGTCTTCCATACATTTATTTTTAAAATAAATAAAGGTGTATTTCCCTTTTATTTATAACCACTTTCTCCCCAAGTTCGAGGATTTAGCATTTTAAAGAGAGGGAATAGAGAAGTGATGTTTTTTAAATGGAAAGTGGCTAGAAAATAACATTAATTTTATTCATAAAAATTTATGAATAAACTATATACCACTATAAATAGATAAACCATACAAGAGAGCTGGTGAAACAATTGCACAACATGGACAATAAAAAATAGCACACAAAAGTATGTAACCAAAGAAGGTACCTAAACCATTCTTTGCAAACTAATAAGGGCCAAAGAACATGGGAGAAACTAGGATATTTGTGGATAATATAAAACATGATGATACTTGACTCACCCTATAGGTTTTCCTCACCCAATTACATCAATCCATCCACACATATGGTCTTACCATACCTAGCCTAATTGAGGGGTACAATCCCAAAGTAGAGAAAAGTCTACACTAAGGGACACAAGCTAGTGTTTAATCTAAACTAGTGCAACAATTGTTCTCAGAAAATCCACTAGCAATTCCAAGTCCACATGTCATGCTAAATTTGGGGTGATCCAACCAATTCCAAACAAGAAACCAATCACAAATAAATACATCACATACACATGAAACACACAGAAGAGTCCCACCCAAATCACTATAAGGGGTATCCCCCTCTTTCCATCAACCGTCAACACATGAGGGAAGTACCATAAAAGGAACTCTTATTCCCATTAGCATCCAATATGGAAATATGTTTATCCCATGGAGACTTTTCAAAGAAACTAATTTATATAAATGTTCCAAATGGGCCTCATTCCACCATTGAATGCCAAATCATTTCCAATAAGAATCAAAACCAACATTTTCAACCCAAAACCATTTATAATTCCATTTTAGGAAACAAAAACAATAGTTGGGAACCAAAAAATCATTTACCAAGTCACAACTATGCTTTAAAACCCAAAAATTACTTATAAATACCAACACGACATTTTAATGAATACTTGGTGCACAAAATTTAATAAAAAAATTACATACAATTGAATAAAAGAGGAATTTTACTACATTACAAATAAATCAATTTATCTAAAAATCATACAACTCTAATTGATGTAAAATAAAGGTGAGGAAGTCAAGAAATCAAAGTTTCATCAATTTAAAAGCCAAATGAAAAGGGAAAACTACCTTAATGAGAACATAATCAAGCTGAAACATCCCCAAAATCAATGACTTTGATGATGAATACATGAATCCACTATTTAAACATACACTCACATGGATTTACACACACACACACATAGATATATATATATATAACAAACCGTGGTTGCATTATATATATTCCTCTGTCCATGAGGGAATATGTATAAAGAAGGAATATATATATTCCTTTCCCTTAGACATGCGTATAGGTCACCCTCATGAACGACAATCCAAAACACACAAAAAAAATTAACAAAAACAAAGAAACTATGAAATCTACAATAAAAAATTTAGGAATAATAAAAAGGGGGGAAACTACCCAAAATGGATGGCTGGTGGACTGAAATTGTAAAAAATGCATCACCTTCATCAGTGGATGCCGAAATTCATGAGAAGAAGTTACAAGAGACCCATCACATGCCTTTTATAGGGGATAAGCAGAAAAATAGGCCCATATAAAACACTATGGTTCGTCCAAGTGAACAGGGTGATGGGGTAGAGAAAAATAGCCCAAAAATATGAAGATGAGGGAGCCAGAGTGCATACCTCGAAGGATGGACCACAAAACTGGAAGAAATCTGGTGGATTTGTTGCACTATAGGAGGTAGTGAGGGAGGTTGGCACAGGATAACAGAGGAAGGGTGGGGGTGATTTATGTGAATGGATTGGTGGGAGGAAGAGGGTAATAAAAAAATAAAAGTGAAATAAAGAAAGAGAAAAAAGACAAAAATAATTAAAAACTATTTTTTTAATAAAATGGGCAACCCGCCTAGTTTTCACATGTTTTACCAAACTGTGAGCTTACCATGATCTGGACATATCCCAGGCTAGTCACCCTCACATGGTTACTCTTAGAAAGATATATTTTTGAGAAATCTATGCTCCAACTGTGCCATAAGGCATTACCCCTATGATAGACCCTCACCCACTGTTGTCAGATTATTACTCCTAACCGTTTGCAGCCCGTGTGTAGGATCCCCTTTGACATAAAAATTTTAAAATTTAAACCCTTAATTTCCTGAAATTAAAAGTTAGGATAAAATTAACTAAAAATAATTGAAATAATTAAAATAATTTAAATACTTAAAATAATTAATATATCAAATTTGGGGTATGACAAATACTTTTCAAGAACATTGAGGTAAACTTTATATCCCAATCAAACATAATGTAAAATGGTACTCCTTACAAACTTACCACTTCTTTAATATATATCCTTGAAAGCTAATCCAAATTAAATTCTTTTCAGATAGTGACAAAGTTGACCAACTTATTAAGGTGATCGACTACAACCCATATAGAATTATTCGCTTTAGACATTTTGGAGAGTCCAATGAAAAAAATCCATGGCGATGTTTTCCCATTTCTATTCTGGTATAGGTAATGGATTTAACATCCCCTTAGAATTTTTTTATTTCATCCTTAACTTTTTAATATACAAATAACTACAATAAATATTATACGATATCTCTCTTGATTCCATCCCCCAAAATACTCTTTTAAATATCAATACATATTCATACTTCCTGAATGAATAGAGAATAAAGAACAATGAGTTTCTCTAACAAATCCTTCTATAAATCTTGTATATATGGAATGAATGCATGGTTCCTAATCCTTATCATTCCTTTATTATCAAGGTTAAAATTATTAACACTTCTAACCTTCGTTTTCATCTCTACATCCCTTAGGTTCCTCTTTAATCTAAACTTGGATAGATGGTTGAACATTCAATTGAGCAAGATAATATTTTCCCCTTCGACTAGGATTTCTAGATCGATTATTTTCAAATACATAAATATTTGACCTTTTTAATCCTCATAATGGATAAGATATCATGATACTTTTGACTTAATTAATTATCCAACTTGTTCTATTTCCTAAGGTGGTAATGTATTATAAAGTCAGAATCTTTAATGAACTCTAACCATCATCTTTGGTTCATATTTAACTCATTCTATGTGAATATATAAATCAAAATTTTATGATCGATATATATATTATAAATTTCTTTATATAAGTAATTCATACATATTATAAATGAAAAAATTCTCACAAATAACTCCAAATCATGAGTTAGGGAATTTTTCTCATAAACCTTCAATTGTCATGAGGCATAAGCTATAACCATTTCTTTATATATAAGATCACATCTCAATCCCTTATTTGATACACCAATGTTGATTAAAAACCCTTACCAACTACATGGTAATGTTGGTATAGGTAAAATTAATAATCTTCTCCTCATTTCCTTGAAATTTTCCTCATATTCATCAATCTAGAGGAACTTGGATCCCTTTTGAGTTAACATGGTCCTATGATTAGATAGCCTTGATAAATTCTCCAAAAAAAAACAATGTTAATATCTAGATAAACCACAAAAACTATGGATCTCAACACCATGGTTTGTTTGGTCCAACATTAAATATCCTCTATCTTTGATAGATCTACTGATATACCATCTATTGAGATTATATGACCCAAAATGAATTCTTTTTCTGTCAAAATTCACACCTTATAGATTTTTCATATACTTTGTCCTTTCTCATGGTCATTAGTATAATTATCAAGTGATATTCATGATCTTTAATTATCTTTTTGTAGATAAGACTATCATCTATAATTATTACCAAAAAATGATTGAGGTAATATCTAAATAATCTATTCATTAAGTCTTGAAAATAGAGGGGGAATTAATATTACAAAATTGAATAACTATATATTCATAGTGTTCACACCTTTTACATAATGTTTTCTTGGGTATATAATACTTATTGATCCTCAATTTAAGATATCTATAATAGAGTTCAATATTGTAAAAGTATTGAGCTTTATGTAGTTGATCAAACAATTCATCAATATAGGGAAGTTGATACTCGTTCTTAATTTTGATCTTGTTCAACTCTTAATAATCAATACAGAGTCACATTGATCCATATTTATTTAAAAAAAAGAATAGGTGAACCCCAAGGTGACACACTTGGCCACACACTTAACCAAATGAATCCCTTGTCAAGGTTTTCCTGTTGCTACTTCTTAATTCCAACAACTCAATAGGGGTATTTCTATAGAGGGACTTGAAATTGTTATAGCACTAGGTATGAGTTATATTAAGAAATAAACATCAAATTTTCATGGAATGATATGGAACTCTTCATTGAATTCATCAATAAACTCATAAACAATTATCATATCATTGATATTAATTTTATCCCAACCATTTTAGATAAAATCCACATCTGAATGGGAATTAAGACACATACAATGGATGAGATCTCCATTATAAATTCGTACTTATCATCACATTGATTCAAAATAATAGTTTTGTTTGTAAAATAAAATTTGAATTCCCTTAAATGACTATTTATGTGGGATTTATGTAGAGAAATCCAATACATACCCAAGATAACATCAAATTAAACTAGGGGAAGAATTAAATATTTACAGGAAGCCCATTCTCACTATTGTCAACCAGAGAGGAATTATATACTTGAGATGAAATCAGTATACCATTAGGGGATTTTATGTTTAATTAAACATATATTCTCTTAGGTGGAATCCTGATTCCATCATAAAATTCTTTATATATGAACTAATGGGTAGATATATATTTAAATAAGACATTATATATTCTGGAGTGGATGATAAGTCAACCTTTTACCATGTCATTATCGCACCATCATCAGAAATAGTGATCATATGAAATTTCAATTTTACACTTTTATTTAGAGGATGTTGATATTTATCATCATCATTAACCTTTATATTTGGATATTGGTTAGTATAATTCCTATACTTATTATATTTTAAACATTTGAGTGTGGGTGGTGCATTCTATGTAGCATTCTATCAGTTTTCATCATTAGCTAGCTTTTTTCTATCACTTCAGCTATTAGTTTCTTAATAACCTACCATCAAAACTTGAAAAATTTAATAGAACCCTTAATACAATTTTCCTCATAATTATTACCATAATTTTAGTATAAAAGAAATCTCATATTTATAACTCCATGGTTTTTATATTTTTCTTTGAATTCTTTCTCTTATTATCGAAACCATGAGATTGATACGTAAATACAACCTATATTCCCACCTTGATAACACATAAAATTGTATTATAATAGATAATAAATTATATTATGGATTCCACCCTTTAGAGACTTGGTTTTAAGATACCGAAGAATTGATCAACCTTACTTTCATGTTGGATGATAATATGAGAATCGTACCTCATAGGTCTTGTAAAAGTTTACATGAAGGTACCAATAGATTCACCGTAATTTTTATTTTTCTCAAGGAATTGTTTCTCAATATTAATATGAAAAATATGAGAAATGTAATTATTGGAAAATAAGTTCGTGAACCCATCATAATCCACGGAATCGATATCTTCTTATTACCTCATATTCTTGATAATATTCCACCGTTAACCAGCTTCACCTTCCAAATGATAGAGAGATTAAATAATCTTTTCATGTTCCAAAGATCAAAGAATGAAAAATATATTTTTAGTGGTTCTGATCCATTGTTCATCAACTAGTGAATTAAAAGAACCAAGGAAATAAGGTAGAAATTATCTCATGAATTTCCCAATAGATTTTTCTTCCCTCTATTGTTTGTTTGTAATTTCATCATGATTCATAGTTTTGGAAAGTTTTGTATGTATAACAATGATATTTTTCATTCTATATCCCATAACATGTAGAGGCTTAGAAAGAAAATAATTACATTTTTCATCTCACTCATCATTAACATGATTCCATCAGGTTCGATCCTTTGACTAGAACCAAAAATCATAGTGTAAGAAATGATAATAATGAAGAGGAATCACATAATATCAAAAATCACTCAAAAGATATCTTAATCATGAAACCTTATTTAATACATGACACATTATATTTATCCTACATCATCTATTTAAATCCTTCCTAACAGTTCATTAGGATTTTGTGAATTTTCAAAGCCTATCGCCAGGGAGTGTCAAACGAGGTGTGAATAAAGTCCCGTTATCATGCACTAGGTGATGATTGAGTCTAGATAAATGAAACCATTTTTGGAGTTATTCTCCCTAGGTACCTCTATTCCATATCTACATCCACTTGTAGTATCTATACAGGGTTGAAATTTCTTTGAAACCACTCACTCTATTCTTTACCCAAATTCCATTGAATTTTCCTAAACATGGCATATCCTTAGATTTATCCTTATACATTTCTGTAGGTATATCACTAAGGTTTTCTCAACCTAGTTTCAAAATTTTAACTAAAACTATATTATGATACCAAATATAGTGATCGAGTATTATCATACATAGATATTACATCATTTTTTATGAATATTCATTAAATTAAAAAAACACATGCCTATGGACTATAATAGTTTTGAGTCTTTGGAAACTTGGAAACCTAGAAAACTGGTCCATAGGTAAAATAAAACATATCCCACAATGATATTTATAACTACAACCATTATTTGACATTTCTTACATAATAAAGTTCTTCACAATTTGGGGAAAGGAAACATAAGAAAGGGTGATCTCAGATGCTCACTATGGTTAAACTCGGGAGATACATAATCATAACATAAAAAAGAAGTGAATGAGAACATGATAAAAATATTTTAAAACAATAATATTAATATCAATGAAAATAATATTGAGTTATGTAATAAATATTGGAATTTCACTATAAATTAATCATAAGGGAATCAAAAAAACATGAGCCATGATATCATAACATTTTTATAAGACATAGATTTGTGACTACACATAATCATTGAAAATAATTGACCTATTAGTCAAGGACCATTTCCAAGGATATTATAGTGGAATGAGTTCACTAACAAAACCATCACAATAGTCATGGTTCACTCCCAATACCATCATAGTGAAAGCATTCCTATATTAAACCTGGTTCACTCCTCGTTCCAGTCAAAACCCATGAAATGAAATGGGTTTCAGAAACACTTCATCATAATAGAACATATGAAAAATAAATAAATTTCATAATAATATCTTTAATTAATAAAAACATATCCCATGAAAAATTAAAATGTTTTTATAAGAAATTTATTATGGTGTAACTCATGAAAAATAAATGGGTTACATAAACTTATTTTCATCATAAACATAATCCATTCATAGGAAAAATAAGAATAGTATACTTGGATCACATCCCCAGTAAAGAATAAGTAACATTGAAATATGTAATATTAGATGGAAAATGAATTTGAAATATTACATGGGAAATTTCTTGAGGAAAAAAAACACTTCTAGTTGGAAAAATATATTTAAAAGTTTAAATATTGACAAAATCCTTTTATTTAAAAATATCCTTTTAAACTTATATAGGAATATTTAAATATAATTTAAAACATTTATTGTGGAAATTATCAATTAAAATTATAATTTTTTTTGGTGAAAATCCATTTCCATGAGAATAAATGTGAAAAATTATGAAGTAATATTTTAAAACATTTGAGAACCTGAAGGAAAAAAATTCAGTATATGTTTTACACATTAAAAGAAACACTCCTTTCACATTTTTGATAAAATTCAAACATGAATTGTTTTTTAAAATGACATAAATATTCCGTTGAAAATATATTTTAAAAATTTAAAAATGGGTAAATATTTATTTAATAAATAATTTGAAGAAAATTATAATCAAATTTGATAACATTTTAAGAAAACAAAGTTTTGGAAGAAAAAGGATTTCTGACCAAAGAGTGTAATAATGTTAGATTTTTTTTAAAAAATTTCTCAATTATTTTAAGTAAAAAAAGTGAAAAATAATAATATTAGTTGAAAAAATAATGAATATAAACTTGATAAGAAAATTAATGAGTTTCTTTAGACATGTATCATAAGAATTTATCATTAGAATTATAATTATAAACAATCTCGGTGAACGATGATATTATAATATAAATTCTTCACCACATTCATAACTTTGAAATGTAAGCCCTATAAAGGAATAAGATAAAATGGAAATTAAAATATAATGAGGTTAAATAAATTCATGATATTACATGAAATAGTTTTTCTCTAAATACACATTGTGAAAGAATATAGGTTTATAAAAAACATACGTCTCAAAGAAGACAAATTGAGACCAAAATCCATTACCGATTTGTTAAATTTTTAACCGTAAACCCCATGAAAGATATATCCTAATATGGATATATAAATAAAAAAATTAGAGAAAATAACCATAAAATAAATTCATAGGCATTATATACCCCACATAAAAGAAACAGAATGTGAATATTCATTGTGTCTCATAGAAAAATAAAAGTGTGATGGAAATCCCTTACATTTTGGTTTGATTTCCATTGTACACATTAAAACCTACTCTATAATAAATATAAGTTTATTATAAATATATTTAATAAAAAATTTCATATATATAATTCCTTATATGATTTTTTTAATATTTTTTATTACCCATTTATTTACAATTCCATGTTTAAGATACGTTTCAGGTAATAACCTATTTGTTTTTTATATGTTTTGATTTGTTATTTTATTTACTCTTAATTAAATAATGTCATAGTAATATACAAAATGTTAACCAATAAATAAATATCAAATACATTCAGTGTATATTTATTTAGAGTACTCAATAAAATTTAGTGATTGAAAAGGAAATTCACCGTTTATGGACATGGTAGGACGTGCGTACGCATGAAAACCTTTTCCATTATCCTGTCAGATTGAAATAAATATAGGTAAATGATATATTATCATTAAATAATAAATTATATTTCGTATATATCACATATTTTCATTTACCCCATCCTTATCACCATCTATGTAAAGTGTGAACAAATCACGTCGCTTCATTAGGTGGTAGTCCGCCGTATGCACTTGTGATGTTATAATATTCCCACAATATGGACAGTGTTAACATATGTGAGATATAATAACTTAATAAGTATAATAATTTCACAAATATAATATATAAATAATAAATACATAATTATTTCTATCTTTGAGATGTGGGAATGGATAAACGGATGACATCAGTTTGTGAGTCGGTAGTCCGTCATACAAACGAATAATGATTTTGTAACCCACTTGACGGAAGTGGAGATGGTTTAAGGTCCCTAAATTTTCATAAAAACATATAAATATATTTAATATAATTATATTATTATATAATAATGGTATAATAATTATTTAAGGAGGTAGAGGAAGAAATAAAAAATGCTCATTGAATAATGTTACCTCTTGTTCGGGTATCGTCCTTAGATTTGCACCAAAATCATACTATGGATAGAATTATATCAAAATTAAGGATTATAGTATGATAAAAGGGAATTTAGTAAGGTATTTTTTAAGTTTTTGGCTGAACCAAAATGGTTTTAATGTTTAAAGAGTAGAGGAGAGGTGGTGGCCTTTTATATGTGAGGTGAGTGGAACACTTGTAATTTTTTGAATGAAATAATTACACCCATGTTTTTTTCATGTCACAAGGAATAAATAATAGAACATTATTGATCCTATAAGATATAAGGTCAAAATATTTCTAGAAAATCTGTGTATTTTTTTTTGTTATTTTTAACCCTTATCTTTTTAGTTTAACTACCGGTAAAACCATTTTCACCCGAACCACAATAAATTTTTTTTACTGCTCTTTCTATTCATTATGGTTAAAGTTTATGTTGAAATTATTATATAATATAAAATATAATGATTCAAAATATTTAATCTATTTTTCCAAATTCAATTTATAGTAGTGGACAATTTTAATTTAACATAAATACCTCAGATGGGATGAGAAGGGGGGTCTTTAAATATAGAATGTTCAAAAGTTTATAAAGGTTTTACATGTATATCAAGATTAACTTAATGTTTAATTTAATATAATATTAACTTGGTATTTCATGAAACACAAGACATAAAAGAAATTTCATTTATTCAAAATAAATAATTCATAAAAACTTAGGGTGTTACAATGTAACAGTGTGTAAATATAGTATGAATAAAGATGTAAAGTGAAGATATACAGTGCAATCTATAAGAACATTCTATAATAATAAGTATATAGATGATTAATGACTATAAATATAGAAAATAACCAACTACAACCTATGAAAACATATCATGTATTGTGAAAGTACGAAAAAATCAAAATAATAATATATCAGACCTACGAGGGTCAGGACCCAGGACCATTGAAAAAGGCATCCTCTTCAATTAAATGGAACTCATCCATAGAAAAATCAATGAAATTTAGACCTAATAGGGCCATTACCCAAGGCAATTTACCAAGGAATCCTTTTTAATTCCACAGAATGCATCAATAAAAAATCAGCAAAGACATGGGTGGAGCCCAAGGAGCGTGGCCAAGGTGGTTCAAGAAAGCCAGATCCACGGTTATAATCCAAGGAAACCAATGATATATGTATATATATAATATGTTAAATAGTTCCACGCTTTGTTACATCACACTGGTTACATTCCATGAAATCCCATTCAATATAATTCATCTAATGATACAAGGGTCCATGTTAGTGTCCTTTACCATATCAATTTAACTCATAAAATTCAATTCTTAATTTAATCCACATACATGAGATGAGAATGTGGTCCCTATTAATGTCCATGTATTTTCTTTAAATAACTACAAAATTATCATAAGTCATGGGATTTTCCATTTAATTCCACATTTCCCATTTAATCCATTTCATTAATCCTTTCACTTATAATTACATGGTTCTAACCAAGGTACTCAACCTTTAACATTTCAATTATATGAATTTTTATCCCATTAAAAATAGGATAAATCAATACACACCATGGGTGGGTTTAAATAGGGGAAGTATCACAAAATCACCTCAAGGGTTGTTCGAGTTGAGGGTGAATACATCCAACCTTGCATACAAGTGTAATAACATGTTTTAATCATGGTCAAAGAATCTAGTTTAAGGGTCTTTTAATTTAAGGAGAATTGTCTAGAAGGAATGAAATGAAATAAAATGGATCAAGCAATAAAATTCTCAATTTTTTATTGAAAATTTATAGAACACCAACCTCATGCTTCAGATGGTCCACTCATCCAATATTGGTCATTGATTCATGCAAGGATGGTAGAAAATGAAGTATTAGAAAAATGACAAGAAAGTATGGTGAATGAAATAGCATGGATTTAAAATTCTCTATGGTGATATAAATGAATAAACAAAAATGTGGAGTCTAAGAAATACCAAGGCCATTAAAATGTATCTGAAGGTATTCAATTTAAACAATTAATAAAGGAGATTCAACAATGAAGAGGAGAGGGAGATCTAGGTGCATTCTAAGAAGCTATTGGAAAAACAGGGGAGGGAAAAGAGGGGTAAACACTTAATGTGTTGGAGGGAAAAACAACATTTTCACCCTTTAATTAGGATCATGATCAGATTCTATGGTTTGGATAACTTTTCACCAACCATGCAAACTCTCACTAATCAAGATCTATACCCCGCAAAGTTTAATCTTACCATGTGCCAACCATGTGGTGCTACTTGTTAATTGGAACTAACCATGTGTCTAGGAACATGATTTGGAAAACTATATGTATCCCATGTTCCCACATTTGTAATTTACTATATAAATTCTTTACAACCATGTTCTCCCCTTGTATGGTTTAATAAACTATACAAAACACCATTATAGGGTCACATAGTTTTTTCTAAGGTGTCTTAATGTTTAAACAAACCATGTGCCCTATCTATTCTCCTAGAAAGTGAGAGTTTTGTGGCCTGAAGCTACTAAAAATAATATGAACTCCCAATACACTTATCATCCCTTAAAAACCATCTAAAAATAACACTTTTAATTGGTCTAACTCTCAAAATTACATTCTGAGGCTTAATTTAATGTTTGGACCATCCAACAAAAAAAAGTTCAATTTCCCTTAGAAATTTCCACCATATCAGAATTCAGGATGTTATAAAAACTACCAATAATATATTATATTTATTTAAAAAATTCCTGGAACAAAATAATTCATCTAAATTTTTTAGTTTTAAAGATTTTATAAATCATTTAATCAATTTATTAGTACTTGCATAAGCACCGTGTCAACATTGTGTATGAATTTAAGGTAATTATTTCATCACTAAAAAAGATAAATAAATTAACATGATAAATAAAATCTTTAATAATTTAAATAATTATTTACAACAAAACTTAAATTTTTTTTATCCCTATGAAAAAATATTAGACTGATTAAAATAAATAAGGTGACATATTGTTATTATTCTTTATTTAAAATCAAATTAAGGTCCTTATAATGTCTTATTTTTTGGACTGGGTAGAAAAGTCCCTGAGAATTTGAAAATTTCATTTAGTGAACTTGTAAAAGACTAAAAAAATACATGAATTGTAAATATTAGAGTTAGATCACTTAAATATGTTATTTTAGATGGGGTTTAAGTCTTGAGGGGTGTATTGGGTGTTCTATTGAGTTTCGGAAGCATCAGGATTCAAAAGATGTGTGGGAGATAAATAGTTTGTTCATGGTTAGTGAAAACCATGAACCCATAATCATGTGACCTAATGTATTGGTTCCTAGTTTGTATAAACCATACAAGATGGGCTTTAAGACCATGTATATATTCTATAGAAAGTTTCAGATGTGGGTTCATGGGTTGAAAACAATTTGAAAGACCGTGTGCCTAGCCATGCGAAGGGGAGTCCCTTTAGTTAGTAGCACGACATGGTTATCACACGGTTAGAAAAACAAAGTGGCTAACCCGTGGGACTCTTAAAAAAAGGAAACTTAATGATTTTCCTTCAATCATTTAAGTTTTTACCCCCTTTCTACCCTTACATTAATAGCCCCCACCCACACACAACTCCTCATCCTCTTCCCATGGTATGTTCTCCTTCATTCAGGCTTTAAATTGACCTCCATTCATTTTCTACAAGTTTAAAGGTAAGGATAATATTTATATTATCTCCATTTTTATTTTTATTTTTTATATGGAATAATATTTCTATGTGATATCATATTACTTATTTGTATAGTGTTTTGTTATTCTTCTGATTGATCTCATTCTAAATCAAATTAGAGATCTATAATGTAAAATTAAAGCTTCCCAAGCATGAGGTAGGTGGTCTATGTCTTATTCCTTAAAGTCGAATCATTTTTAAAAAATTATATTGTATCACATATTGTATTCTCCATGTAGAAATACTATTTTTTAGTCTTAAATTTAATTTTATAGACAATTATATAGACCCCTTATGAGGAACTTTAACATAGCTGTAGGTGAGGCTTAAAATACAGACTACCCAATGATATTTTCACTTATATTCCATCAGTGACTAATGTGAGAAATTAGATAAAACACTTATAATTGTGTTTGGTATGTATTTTAATAAATGAATTGTAAAATGATGGTAAAAAAATTGATTGAAGTGATTTCATGCATGCATCCATACTAGGGTTATGATAGTTTATGAAGTATTCCCTTAGAATTAAAAGGGGTTGGAAAGAGATGAACAGTCACATAATTATATTCATATTATAGAAATGTTTCTTGTGTTACCAAAATTACTTCCAATGTGTGTTGGATTAAATATTTAGAAGGGAAGTGTTATGTATATTCATACTTGGGAACTTATTAATTATGATCAAAGTAATTACTGGAGGAAGGTAAGTGTCCATTAAAAAGTTGTTAAATGGAATGTGTATTTACATGGCCCTTATTACTGCTTGAAGTGAATATATTAATTAACTAAATCATGATCAATGATTATATGTAATGTACACATTCATGGACCCTCTTGATCACATGGATTTAATTTGATAGAATGTTTGGTTACTTATGAATTATAATTTGGCATGAAAATTTCCATGGATTAAGATTAATTATTGAATGAAACACGCCTGTTTATTATTCATACACCTTGATAGATAGTAGGGTTTATTATATGGATCCCCTTGTATGGGATAATAGAATGAATTATAATAAATATTCCTTTATAAATACATGTATTCCAATTATGGAATTCTGTGGTTGAACTCATAGGCTATTTGAGATTATATACACACTATGGGTGATACATGTGTTCCTAGTACAAAATTACTGGGATGGGATTCATGGTTAAATTAATTATAACACAATAGGAGGGATACAAGGGTTATTATATAGAAAAATTTATATGGGTTCACCAAAAACATTTCTTTATAATACCCATGAGAGATACATGGTTCCCTAGTGAATTATCTTGGACAGTCTTAGAGGGATAATGCTACTATACCATGTAATGAGAGGTTCCTAGTTCTCTATGTGGTATACCATGAATGGAATAAGATCACTATACCTTTATACCATTAATTGTGTGATAATTAGGTTCTTTTTGTGGAAAACCTTGGAAGAACACCAATATTTATGGGCTTTTATATCTCACCTGTAATGATACCTAGGCTTCCTTTTTTTAAAACACCTTGGGTAGTCTCATGATGCCTTTTAATTAAATAATTATTGTGTCTTCCAAGTTAAATCACATAATTGGATTTATTATTTTCTTCACATATAGTAAACCATTTTATATTTCATTCATAAGAAAATATTCCATGATAATTATAGAACCTCTTATGATTAAACACGGATACCTTGGCATGTACCTAGGGTCCTGACTATTATTACGTATTTATAAATATTCTCATATATTATCATATATATATATATAAGGTATAAATATACATACCTATTCATTTTTATATGTATAAATATAAATAAGGTGACATATGTTTATAGACATTAGGACTTAGGCCAAAGAAGGTGTGGATAGCCAGGTGACCTTTGAGGAACCTGAGCCTAACTTGATTTCATTTATTTATTTACTAATTATTTATTATCACTATACATTAAATATTATATATGAATTATATTCCATTTCAAGTGTCCTTTAGAGTTTTACACACACCCTATTCGAGCCACTGATTGGTTCCCAAACAAATCTCTTGGTTGTAGGTTATGTCAAGGATCATACTCTGTGATGTTACTCATGTTAATGGGAGATTAGGAGTACAAGAATGATCCAGTGCTCAATATTCTCATAGATATAGCCCTTGGGGATTTTTTTCCAATTTTTATGCATGTTTATGTACTACCTATTTTATGTCTACCTCTTAGGCATTATTGCATTTTCACACATGGTTATTAATTAGTTTTTTTACCATGATTACTATTCATAATGACTAAAAATAAAAGTAAACTATTTACCATATTTAAATATCATGATTAAAAATATAGAATTAAATTTTAAATATTTATTTCCTAGAAATGGAATTAATAATTTTAAATATAAATTCATAAAAGGTAATGGAAAATAGTTTTTAGAAAAATTCTTTTTTAAGCCAAAAAATGAACTTTATCCAAAATCAAATACAATGATGATTCAAATGTAATTAATTATATTATATATAATTAAATAATACTTATTTCAATTTAATATATAATTCAATTAATAATGATACTTTATAATAGAATGAAATGATTTTTTATAGAAATAAATATTTTTCACTATTCATGGAAAAATTAATCATTTCAAAAAAATCTAAAAATTTCACTATAAGATAATTTAGATATTATTATTTAGAAAATGTTATAAATTTTAAAAAATAAAATTATTAAAATTTTTAGTAATTAATTATAATATTTTCTCACAAAAATCAATAAAAACCATCTTTGAGGAAAACACTTTTTTGAAGCATAAAATGAATTTACTAAAAAATGAATGTTGATTTTAAGAGTATATATTATTACATTTTTATTGAGTAGGAAATATATATATATATTTCATAATGTGGTTAATACTATTCATACCTTCCAATTCAATGACTAGATTATAATGGTCATATTTAAATAATAATATTTCCTGGTTCATTTAAGCTCAGTGTTACATGTCTTATATGCTATTGAATATATTTTTATTTTAAAATATTGAGATATTAAATACCTTATAAAAAAATAAAACACAATTTAAAATACCATAACCAATAATAATTGACATTTTAGTAGAACAACTCAATGGTGTTAACTAGAACCACTACTCATAAATATCATTACACTTAAAAAATTTATGAAGTTCCCCTTTACAACTAATTCCCAAATCAAAAATTCTAGTTTTGAAACCATAAAATACTACTTGGAAACAACTTTAAAATTTCAAAATTTTATTATCAAATTTTTTCTACTTTCGAATATCTAATTCACTTTAAACCATTTTTGAAAACAAAGAAACATAATTTAATTTTTTTAAAACCCATTTTATCACTAAGAATTAATGAAAATGAACCATTTAACATGACACAACAAAAAACTTACATATAAATGGACTAGTTATTGAGAATGATTTTACTACATATCTTGGTAATCAATGTTTCAAGTGTAGAAATTCCACAAAGAGTTATAAAAAACAATTTCCATTGGATTCACTTTATTTCCCAAACCACACAAACTCATTGTACAGCTCTAGTTCAACTCCTAGTGTCATCCCCCAAAAAATAGGATTTGTTTAAATAATGAACATAGTATGACTACATACCATTAACAAAAAAAATGTGTACCACAAATTGAAGAATAAATATAAATGTTTAAAGATTCACAACCTGACATCCCTAGGCAACTAAATGATTACAATGGAAAAGACAAAGATTGAATCTTCTCACACATATCTATCAAGTTCTGAGAATACTATATCCAATATACCACCATTCATGAAATAAAATAGGGCAATATGATACAATTTTATCACAAAAATGTATGGAACGCCACTATTTTAGGTCCCCAATAGGGTTTGTGAAAGGGTCTATGTTTTATTTCCTATCACATTGGCCTAAACATTAATGTTAGCGCACAACAATTTACTATATGGGTATGGTTTTGATCAAAAAATAATAATATTCTCACAATGAAATCAGACCATAATTTTGGCATGGAAATTACATACAACAGAGATCCACGTACAACAGAGGAATCATTTATAAAATTTAATAAAAAAACTTACTCATAACACAAATCAACATCTAAAACTAACTCCAAAATAAATAAATATTAATCTAGATAAATGAGGCCAACTTGACAGATATAACTAATATAAAAAATAAACATGAAATCCAAAAATACATGACATGACCACTATGTGACTTTTTGGTCACTATCCATCAATAAAACCGTCCCTCTCCAAGAGCAATACAAACTAGACATAAAATTTCAAAAAAACTCAGACCTATCAATGTAGAGTAGAATGGGATGGGTGTAAGAATACCATCCTAGTAGGGAATCAACACTTATAACATCCCGAATAAATGAAGAATAAGACATTTTCATATTTATTAATATTTTTTAATTAAATATTAATTTTAATTTAAAGGGGTTTCTATGTTGGACAACATACCCGATATGCAACAACGAGTTTCTTTGAAATATTACGTTGCACACTAATAATATAATATTATTATTTTAAATGGAAATTAACTCCAAGAAATTATATTGGAGGGAATGAAAAAAACTAAATACAATATGGTTATACATGTTTGTTAAATTTATTTACATTTATCCAATAAAAGTTAGAGGATTAAAATGTGAATGAATCTAATTTTAAGAATATTTTACATTAAAAGGTCGATTTACCGCCTTTTAATGGAGAACCATATTTAAATATAGTTTTGGAAACTTTAATACATTCCTTTTGACCAAATAAAATCTTTATTTAGAATGGGGACATTAAAAATAACTTTGTGTAAAATTTTGGAATTTTTCCGATAAAGTTCATTTTTTAATGAATAGTGAAAATAATGTATTTAATTCAAAACTACGTTTTAATAAAATTTATTTATATGGTTAAATTATCTTTTTAATTAGTTTTAAAGTGTAATTAGAATATATTTTTACCATTTAATCCAATGTTGGTCATTGGAATTAATTTCACTTTGAAATTGGACATAAACAAGTGTTAATCTTTTGATAGTTATTATTTCTTAAAAGCAGGCTATTTGTTTTAACAATGGGAATTAATTTTAAATTAATTAATGAAACTTCTATGTTTATAATTTGGTAAAATAGGCCAAATTTTGTAATTTTGAATATCAAATATAGCTTAGGTTGAGTTTTTGGATTTTTTTTGAAAAACTTCAATTTTTGATGAATATTTGAACCGCTTAGTAGTAGTTAAAAAAACTGAATTTTTCATTTAAATGAAAATTTACCACTTCTATAAATTGAATTTCGAAAATCCGACATACATGGTTGTTATTATTTTGTAAAATGTGGTTCAATAAGATGAAAATAATTTTTGATGAATAGTAATTTTTGACTTTTATTTACTGCAGTTAAAGGTAAATAGGGTAATTCAAGGTGAAAAGAATATTATAATAATTAAAAATTACCTTAACACTTATCCTAACCATATTATATGAGTAATGTACGACCATGGGCATATTTTGGTAGATTTTGGGACACCATGGAGCCACTTATGAATGATAATGTCACTTTAGATTAAATTATTTAAAGTAAAGGAAAAAATGACATTAACAAATATAATTTAGTAAATTAATTTTTATATGGTGTTATATATGTCATATTTTATACTATAAATATTTTTTATAAATTTAAAAATATTTAATACATGATAGTATTTTTTTTATAATTTCTAGACATCAAAAAAATTAAATTATTCATGACACAATAATGATGCAGTATTTACCTCAATAATAAATGATATAAATAAATAAGATTATAATCATTAAAATATTATCCAAAACCTATTAAATTATTATTTAATGATTTTATTTCTACCATTAGTCATCTTATCTTCTACCTTAATGATTTTTGGACCATTATAAAGCTAATATCATTATATAATAAAATAATATTTTCACACTTTCCTAAAGAGCCCCTCTTCTCCCTTATAAAAGGAGACCACTTCTAACCAATTACTAACACCTCTAAAGCCTTTTTTCTCATCCAAAATAATCCCAATTAATCCCTATACATCCATATCCTCTTTCTAGAATCCTTAACTTAGGTAGAAGGCACTTCAATAAGTACTTTTGGTTCAAACTAGAGGAAATTACCCAAATTAAAGGTAACAGTTTCTCTTAACTTATTTTCTTTTATTTTACCTCTAAAACCACAAAACTCTTTTTAATACTTTCTTTTATAACAAAACCAGTATCATAAATATACAATTATGTTTTTATAAGAAGTATTTTAACAACACTTACACACTCCTCCATCTAATGGGTGAAGAACATATTGTTTTAGTGGATAGAAAACTAACGCCTCATGAAATGATGATTGTTTGATTATCTCCTACCACCTCTCATGGTGGCCATTAAGATGGAACTATATTTATATATGATATATATTATGTATATTTTTTTATGTTTCTGTATTTTATATTTATATCATACCATTATGGTTTCCATAATGGGTAAACACGACAATTTCATTTGAGGTAGTGCGGACTACCTCCCCCTCAAAGTGATATGACTCTCTAATACCATATGTGGGATGTATAAAGGACATATTTAAAGATATTATATATGATATTATACAGAAATTATAATATACCTCTATATAAATATGTTTTAATTCCATTAAAATATGAAATATAAATGAAAGTAGCGTTCATGCGTACGTACAGCTTACCGTCTCCATGAACGGTGCATTTCATTTCTTATCTCCAAAATGTTATGTACTATTATAAATACATACATATATATATATAATGGATATATGAATTATATTATATCTAAATCATTAATATAATTCTGGAGATAATGGAATATTGACCACTTGGACAACTTGTAGTTATCAGGTGGTCATTTTTGACTCAAGTACCAAATATCAACCAAACGACCATTATTAACTTAAATGATTTCATAATGTTTATAACATGGTAATAAGTGATATAAAAATTATAATAAACTTTAAAATGGTTCTTATGAAATTATAAATTAAATTTAGTTTATTATTCAGGAAGAATAAGGAACAAACGAGTCAAGTCGGACACGAGGTAAGGGATTTTCTTATCTCACTTTTAATTCTGTGAGATTTCCATTGTTCGACACCTATTCATTGCATGTGGTGTATTGTGTTCTGCCATTTGATATATATTATCATTATTATCTTTCTATTCATGGTATATTGTGATTCATTTGGTGGTTATTAACTTTTGGTAACACGACTCAGTTGATTACAATGTGGTAAATGGTTTCATCTCACTTTTTATTCCCGTGAGATTCATGATGTATTTTCCACTATTTCCTTTTTTGGTGTATATACTACACATTATTGTACTATTTGTGTAATATAATTTCATTTATCAGTATTTAAATCTTCATTGTATGATCCTTCTTTCATGTGGCGTATGTTTTGTAAGTTACCAAATCGGTAAGGGAACCTTTGACCCTCCTCTATTTAAAAGACTTCTTTTGTTATGTATTTTAATTTACATCTTATTATGTTAGGATATGTTCTAATATATCCTAATTCATGTAAAATTTATGTCCATGTGATGAGATACCCTTTTTATCTCATCAACTCATTTTCTGAATTTTAAAGTTTCACCGTTAGGCTGTCGAATTTTTATAAGGGAACATCTTAACCCAATTTCATTTCTTTGGGTTCAACTTGTAATTCTTGAATATATCATCCTACGAATATGTGTGAATTACCTATGATTGTTTTAAACTTAATATCCACTTATATTGGGTGTATTTATATTTTTCACACATAATTATGTGATTTATTTATCCTTAATTTAAGGATACCATCTTTATAAGGGATTTAATCTCAATTTGCATTTCCACTGATACTTCATTTTTGTTATGCACCAATTCACTCTTATATAGTGTATATATTGTCCTTTTACATATTATATCATTAATCCCTTTATTATCATGATATTATGAAGTTCTGATTACATGTTATTCCTCAATTATTTGTATTCAAGCGTCTCTCTTTTTGTTAAAAAAACCCATTAACTAAAATATCATTTTAAATGTTTTAAATATTTATTCTTCTAAATATTTCTCATTAATGTCTATGTCTTCAAAATGGGTTTTAAGATTTAATTATATGGATAGTATTGTCTTCAAATAATAATTAATTTAAAATCTTCAAAGTGGTATGGGACACTTTGATTCAAAAATCTCTTTTTAAATGGTTTTGAAAATGATTTGATAAAACATTGTTTACTTCAATATCTTGATTTGATATATTGTAATATGGAAATGTTATCTTTCCTTTGTACATGTGTTATATGTTATGATTATGTTATGGTTATTGGGCATTGTTTACATATACGGGTGGTTCTGTGATAAACCTAGGGCGGGTGAGCCCGTGATAGCTCTCCAATGCATTGGGTAACGTGACAGAGTTAAACGTGATGTTTCTTTTAAGAGATTTAGGGAATATACTATGATGGGTATTCCAAGTTTAACTCCCTACGTAGATGTGATTGCTCCAATGTATGTTTGATAAGGATTCCATAATTGACCTTTATGATTTAGTATTTGAGTGTGTTATTCATAAATCTCATGATTTTGTAAGGTATGTTATGATTGAAAAGTAGGGTTTCTTTGATTTTTATTTATTGATTGGCTAATGTTTTCCTTCCTTATTTTAGAACCCTTACAATGCTTTTTATGCTCATCCCAAGGTTTTGAAATGTTTTCCACTGGACTTAAAGATGAATAGGGTCAAGGATTGGATCAAGGAAAAGTCATGCTGTCTAAAAAATGGAACTAGACATGCTTATTTTTAAGAATTTTTATTTTACGAAGAAAATGGATACTGACTAGTAGTGTATACATGTAATATTCATGTTTTTATTTAATAGTTATGGCCTAATTCTCTAAAACTCTATACCTAAAAAGATCCTCAATGTGAATTAATCATTTAATTAAATATTATGTATTGTTTTAAGGTCGAGTTCTTATAGTTGGTATCAGAGGTTGGTTTAGATAACTTTAGAGGGCAGGGTATTCTTTAAGCATAAGTGACATTACCATAATGGTTAGGATTTCAGAAAGATTCATAGTTTTTTCAGATAAAGTGAATGAGTTTAAGATAACATGAATAATTATATCTTAGTATTTAACCTCCTCATAAGATATTATATGATGATTTTAATAATATACTCACACTTACATTTTTGGTTTTAGTCAATGGTTGGATATAATAAGAATCAAAGTAACAATGGATGTGAATAAAACTA
Organism: Viscum album; assembly: GCA_963277665.1. Lineage (NCBI taxonomy): Eukaryota > Viridiplantae > Streptophyta > Magnoliopsida > Santalales > Viscaceae > Viscum > Viscum album. The sequence continues at coordinate 1,116,237,371 of OY728141.1, forward strand.
TGAAAGTTTTCTGAATGAGCAATTGAATGAAATGGGAGCTACAGTGAGAACTCTTATGGTTATTCTCAACCAACTATTTGGAGTCACGATTGACCACTTGAACCTTGGTGATTTTTATAAGGCATCGTATATACAAGAAACAAATCCCAATATACGTTCAGGTAATAATCATATATGTATGTGTGTTAAAAAACCTATGTGTCAAGGATGTGGAAAGAAACACCTAGGAAAATGGTTAAAGGGACAGGAAGATGCTATAGATGCGGAAATTAAGGTCATAAAGTAATAACCTTCCATGGAAAAAGGAAGCATCCAGTTGACTCTAGGAAAGGGAAAGAAGTTATTTTTGAGGGATCAATTGAATGTTTTAAATGTTGTTTGCATGTTCATCATACAAAAAAATGTCCTAGGAAGAAGATTCGGGAATGGGGTCACTAGGATCGTACAAATATTTGTTTAGCAATACCTAATTCCATTCTGATTGAGGACGAAGAAACTGACAATGACCAATGAAAGGTAGGGATTATTTCTTAACATATGTTTTGATATTATTGAATCATAGGATATGATTCATGATTCTTAGGAATGAAGTATTTCAGAATAAGTTGAAAAGGAATGGTTAATGGATCATGAATAATGTTGAATGAGTAAGAAGTCACCATATAAGGGATTCAAGAGTTATGATAGATTTTAGGATGGTGAAATGCTTAAAAGTATTAAGGCTCTTTTGATGATGGGAATTAAATTAGAAGAATTTTTATAGTATGTTTAATCCTAAAGTTTGATATATAAAAATTTTATTCATGGAATAATTATCTTTTATTTTGTGGATATAGTTATAAAGAACTATTTGGGTTTATATGATCCTTTATTTTAAAAAAATTATAGGTTGATACATTTTTAGAATGAAAAATGAAAGTTATTAGATAACCTTCATGGTTAAAATATGTTATGGTTATTTTTTATAAATTTATCTCTTTTGTGAATGATATAAAATTATATAGTTTTTGAAAATAGGACAACATGCAGATCATGTGACAACCTATCGCATCGGAAAAAGCGTCGGGAATCGAACCCACAACCAAAGTGTGACTAGTATTTATCAGCTATGGCTGGACCATGTAAAGTCCCTAGTATGTTTGAATAATTATTTTTAGTTATATGATTTTATGAATAAAGAATAAGTCAATTTTTGGGTATCTATGAAAATGATTAACCTATTATGGAGGATATGTGATTAGGTTGATTACTTTTCAATATGAGACTTTAAGAGTAACTGAAGTTATTTGGAGATAAATTTTAAGATTTATCTTGGAAGACTATGTGATTATATCCTTTGAATATTTGGGTTTCAATATTAGTTTGGATTACATTGAAGAATTTTATAGACAACTATTTATTGAATGGACTTTGTTGAACTTTGAGTTTTGTTTGAAAAATTTTGGAGATTAAGAGTAGTTTTTCTTTTTGTAAAAGATTATACTTTTTAGGGATTATCTAATCTGGTGCTAAACATTTTGGTTTTGGTTAAGGTCTAAAGATATGGGAAATATATAGTTCATCTTTTTTGGATTATGTGATTCTCTCGAATTTGATTATAGCGCTCTTAATGTGAAAAAAATTCTTCCTGAATACTCATCGTTTGGAGAAAATATGAGTTTGTGTTAGAAATCTAGTTAAAGATGAATGTATAAATGATAGGTAAGTATATTTACTTATGTTTTTAGTTAACCACATAAATAATTGTATCAATGAAAAGTAGCTTAAAACAAAAACCTTGTCTGTTAACTTTTCCTACTGGGGAATCAAAGACTGTTTAACCCACTACATGTTTGTGATTCTCTGGATGTTAACTTTCTCCCAAACATGTTTTCTATCACTCTACATTAGAACATGATGGTTTGTTTTCTCCTTCATATCCATGTTTTCATGGAATCCAAGTATCTGTTGTCTTGGGTAACATTTGTACTTCTCTTCCTTTATTTTAATGTGATAGTTTTATTTGACTCTTTTTTTTTATGTGGGGATTTCAATGAAGTTCCCGAGCCCAATTTTAAAATTTCAAGAATGTAATTCTTAAAAGGGGGGAAGGATGTAACATCCCGGATAAATGAAGAATTTAAAATTTTCATATTTATTAATATTTTTTAATTAAAAATTAATTCTACTTTAAAGGGGTTAATATGTTCGATAGCGTACCCGATACGCAACAACATGTTTCTTTGAAATCTTATGTTGCACACTAATAATATAATATTATTATTTTAAGTGATAGTTAAATCCTACCCTTTGTATTGGCGGGAATGAAAAAAACTAACTACAATATGATTGTACATGTTTCTTAAGTGTATTTACATTTATCCAATAAAATCTAGTGTCTTAAAATTTAAATGAATCTAATTTTAAGCATAATTTACATTAAAAGGCTGATTTACTACCTTTTAATGATGATCCTTATTTAAATATATCTTTGGTCACTTCACTAAATTTTTTTGACCAAATAAAATCCTTCTTTATAATCGGGACATCAAAATTTACTTTGTGTAAATTTTGGGAATTTTTCCGATAAAGTTCATTTTTTAATGAATAGTGAAAATATTGTATTTAATTCAAAACTACGTTTTAATATAATTTATTTATATGGTTAGATTGTATTTTTAATTTGTTTAAAAGTGTAATTAGAATATATTTTTACCATTTAATCCAATTTTTGTCATTGAAATTAATTTCAATTTGAAATTGGACTTAAACAAGTTTCAATCTTATGATAGTTATGGTTTCTTAAAAACATGCTATTTGTTTTAACAACGAGAATTAATTATAAATTAATTAATGAAAATTATATGTTTATAATTTTGTGAAATAGATATCATTTTTGAATTTGGAATATCAAATCTAGATTAGGCTGAGTTTTTCGTATTTTTCTAAAAAACTTTAATTTTTGATGAATAGTGAAACCACTTAGTAATAGTTAAAAAAACTGAATTTTTCATTTAAATGAAATTTTACCACTTAATTGAATTGAATTTCGAAAATCCGTCATATATGGTTGTTATTAGTAAGTAAAATTTGGTTCAATAAGATGAAAATAATTTTTGGGGAATACTAACTCTAGACTTTTATTTACCGCGGTTAATGGCAAATAAGGTAATTCTAGGTAAAAAAAAATATAATAATTCAAAATTACCTTATCACTTGTACTAACCTTATTGGATGAGTAATTTAAGACCATGGAAATCTTTGGGTTGATTTTGGGACCCCATGGATCCACTTATGAATGATAATGACACTTTAGATTAATTAATTTAAAGTAAAGGAAAAAATGACATAAACAAAAATCTTTTAGTAAATTAATTTATATATGGTGTTATATAAGTCATATTTTCAACTATAAATATTATTTAGAAATATAAAAATATTTGCTACATGATATTTTTTTTTATAATTTATAGACATCTAAGAAATTAAATTATTTATGACACAATAATGATGAAGTATTTACCTCATTAATAAATGATTTAAATAAATAAGATTATAATGATTAAAATATAACCCAAAACCTGTCTAATTCCTATTGGATGATTTTATTTCGACCACGAGTCATCTTATCTTTGACTTTAATGATTTTTGGACCATTAGAAAGCAAATAGAATTATAAAATAAAATAATATTTTCCCACTTTCCTAAAGAGCCCCTCCTCTCCCTTATAAAAGAAGACCACTTCTAACCAATTACTCACACCTCCACGATTTTGGATCGTCCAAACTATTCCCAAATGAGCTCCCTACATCCATATCCTCCTCTTAGAAGCCTTACCTTAGGTAGAAGGCACTTCAAGAAGTCATTTTGGTTCAACCAAAACGAAGTTACCCAAATTAAAGGTAACAATTTCTCTTAACTTCTTTTCTTTTATTTTACCTCTACCACCACTAAAATATTTTTATTCCTTTATTTTATAATAACAATAGTATCCTAAATATAATAGGTTGTTTTTATGAGAATTATTTTAACAACACTTACACACACCTCCATCTAATGGGTGAAGAACATACTGTTTCAGTGGATGACAAACTAACGCCTCACGAAACGATGATTGTTTGATTATCTCCTACCACCTCTAATGGTGGACATTAAGATGGTAATATATTTATATATGATATATTTTATTTTTATATTTTCTCTATGATTCTGTATTTTACATTTATATCATTTCTTTATGGTTTCCATAATGGGTAAACATGATAATTTCATTTGAGGAAGTGCGGACTACCGCCCCATCAAAGTGATATGACTCATTAATACCATATGTGGGATGTATAAAGGATATATTTATTGATATTATATATGATATTATACTGTAATTATAATATAACTCTGTATCATTATGTTTTAATTCCATTAAAATATGAAATAGAAATGAAAGTTGTGTTTAGGCATACATAGAGCTTACCGTCTCCATGAACGGTGCGTTTCATTTCTTATCTCCAAAATTTTATGTACTGTTATAAATAAATATATATACTGAATATATTATTTAAATGATATCTAAATCATGAATATAATTCCAGAGATAATGGACTATTGACCACATGGACAACTTGTAATTATAAGGTGTTCATTTTTGACTCAAGTACCAAATATGAACCAAACAACCATTATTAAATTAAATGATTGCATAATGTTTATCACATGGTAATAAGTGATATAAAAAGGATAATAAACTTGAAAATGGTTCTTAATCATTTTTAAATTAACTTTATTTAATTATTCAGGAAGAACAAGGAACAAACGAGTGAAGTCGGACACGAGGTAAGAGATTTTCTTATCTCACTTTTAATTTCATGAGATTTCCATTGTTCGCCACTTATTCATTGAAAGTGGTGTATTGTGTTCTTCCATTTGATATATATTATCATTATTCTCATAATATTAATGGTATACTATGATTAATTTGGTGGTTATTAACTTTGGGTCCTACGACTCAGTTGATTACAACGTGGTAAAGGGTTTCATCTCACTTTTTATTCATGTGAGATTCATGCTATATTTGCCACTATTTTCTTTTTTTGTGGTGTATGTACTGCCCATGATTGTACTATTTGTGTAATATACATTAATTTATAAGTATTTACATCTTAATTTATGATCCTTCTTTCATGTGGCGTATGTTTTGTATGTTACCAAATCGGTAAGGGAACCTTTGACCCTCCTCTATTTAAAACACTTCTTTTGTTATGTATTTTAATTTACATATTATTATGTTGGGATATGTTATTATATATCCTCATTCATTTAAAATTTATGTACATGTGGTGAGATACCATTTTTATCTCATCAACTCATTTTTTTAATTTTAAAGTGACGTCGTTAGGTTGTCGAATTTTTACACGGGAACTTCTTAACCCAATTTCAATTTTTCAAGTTCAACTTTTACTTATTGAATATGTCATCCTATGAACATGTGTTAATGAAATATTATTGTTTTACACTTAATATCCACTTATATTTGGTTTATTTATATTTAAAACACAAAATTATGTGACTGATTTATCCTTAATTTAAGGATACCATCTTTATAAGGGATTTCATATCAATTTACATTTCCACTAAGACTTCATTGTTGTTATGCACAAATTCACTCTTATATGGTGTATATACTATCCTATGACATATTATATCATGAACCAATTTATTCTCATGATATTATGAAGTTCTGATTAAATGTTATTCCTCAATTATTTGTATTTAAGCATGTATCTTTTTGTTAAATAAACTCTTTAACTAAAATATCCTTTAAAATGTTTTAAGAATTTATTATTCTAAATACTTATAATCAATGCCCATTTTTTCAAAATGGGTTTTATGATTTATTTATATGGGCATTAAGTTTTTCAAATGATAATTAATTTAAAAGCTTCAAATTGTTATGGTACACTTTGATTCAAAAATCTATTTTTAAATGGTTTTGAAAATGATTTGATAAAACATTGTTTATTTAAATATATTGATTTGATATATTGGAATGTGAAAATGTTATATTTTCTTTATACATGTGTTATATTTTATGATTATGTTATGGTTATTGGGCATTGTTTACGTATACAGGTGGTTTCATGATAAACCTAGGGCGGGTGAGCCCGAGATAGCTCTCCAATGCATTGGGTAATGTGACAGAGTTAAACGTGATGTTTCTCCTAAGAGATTTAGGGAATATACTGTGATGGGTATTACAAGTGTAACTCCCTACATAGAGATGATAGATATAATGTAAGTTTGATATGGATTCTATAAGTAACCTTCATGATTTGTGATTTGTGTGTGTTATTCATAAATCTTATGATTTCGTAAGGTATGTTATGATTGAAAAGTATGGTTTCATTGATTTGTATTTATTGATGGTATAATGTTTTCCTTCCTTATTTTATAACCCTTACAGAGCTTTTTTATGCTTATCCTAAGTTTTTTAAATGATTTCCATAGGACTTAAAGATGAATAGGGTCAAGGATTGGATCAAGGAAAAGTCATGTTGTCTAAAACATGGAAGTAGACATGATTCTTTTTAAGAGTTTTATTTTCTGATGAAAATGGATACTGATTAGTAGTGTCAACATGTAATATTCAAGTCGTTATGTAATAGTTATGGCCTAATTCTCTAAAACTCTAAACCTGAAAAGATCATCAATGTGAATTATTAATTTAATTCAATATTATGTATAGTTTTAAGGTCGAGTTCTTATAGTTGGTATCAGAGGTCAGTTTAGATAACATTAGAGGTTAGGGTATTCTTTAAGCATAAGTGAAATTGCCACAATGGTTAGGATTTTGGAAAGAGTCCTAGTTTTTTTAGATAAAGTGAATGAGTTTAAGATAAAATGAATAATTATATATTAGTATTTACCCTCATCATAAGATATTATATGATGATTTTACTGATATAATCACACTTACCTTTTTGGTTTTAGTCAATGGTTAGATATAGTAGGCATCAAAATAACAATGAATGTTAAGAAAACTATGACAGTTTTCTGAATGAGCAATTGAATAAAATGAGAGCTGCAATGAGAACTCTTGTGGTTATTCTCAACCAACTATCTGGAGTCATGATTGACCACTTGAACCTTGATGATTTTTATAAGGCATCGTATATGCCAGAAACAAATCCCCGAGGAAGTTTAAGTCATCATCACAAAGTTATGTATGTTCAAAAACCTATGTGTCAAAGATGTGGAAAGAAACACCTAGGAAAATGTTTCAAAGGGATAAGAAGATTCTATAGATGTGGAAATGAAGTTCATAAAGCAAGAACCTTCCATGGAAAAAGGAAGCATCCAGTTGACTCTAGGAAAGGGAAAGAAGTTATTTCTGAGGGATCAATTGAATGTTTTAAATGTGGTGTGCATAGTCATTATACAGACACATTTCCTACAAAGAAGTTTTGAGAATGGGATCACTGGGATCGTACAAATATTTGTTTACCAATAACTAATGCCATTTCGACTGAGGATGAAGAAACTGACAATGACCAATGAAAGGTATGTATTATTTATTAACTTATGTTTTGATATTATTGAATCATAGGATATGATTCATGATTCTGTTTTTAGGAAATAAGTATTTGGGAAGAAGTTGAAAAGGAGTGGTTAATAGATCATGAAGAATGTTTAATGAGTAAGAAGTCACCATATAAGGGATTCAAGAGTTATGGTAGATTTTAGCATGGTGAAATGCTTAAAATTATTAAGGCTCTTTTGATGAAGGGAATTATATTAGAAGAATTTTTATATTACGTGTAACCCTAAAGTTTAACATATGAAAATTTTATTCAAGGAATAATTATCTTTTCTTTTGTGGATATAGTTATAAAGAACCATTTGCGTTTATATGATCCTTGAATTTAAGGAAATTATAGGTTAATAATTTTTTGGGATGAAAAATGAAAGTTATTAGATAACCTTCGTGGTTAAAATATTTTATGTTTTTTTTTGATAAATTTATCTCCTTTTGGGAATTCTATAAAATTATATAGTTTTTTAAAAATGGAAAACACGTAGACCGTGTGACAACCTGTCGTGTCGGACAAAGGTGTGGGAATCAAACCCATAACCAAAGTGAGACTGGTATTTATCGCATACCACTGGACTACGTGAAGTCCCTGGTTTGTATGACTAATTTTTTTTAGTTAGATGATTTTATGAATCAAGAATAAGTTGATTTTGGGTTATCTATGGAAATGACTAACCTATCGTGGAGGATATGGGATTAGGTTAATTAATTTTCAATATGAGACTTTAAGATTAAATGATGTTGTTTGGAGATAAATGTTAAGATTTATCTTGGAAGACTATGTGGTTAGATCCTTTTGATATTTGGGTTTCAATATTAGTTTGGATTACTTTGAATAATTTTATGGACAGCTGTTTATTGAATGGTCTTTGTTGAACTTTGAGTTTTGTTTGACAAATTTTGGAGATTAAGAGTAGTTTTTCCTTTTGAAAAATATTATCCTTTTTGAGGATTATCGGATCTAGTGCTAACTATTTTGGTTTTGGTTATGTTCTAAAGAAATGGGAAATATATAGTTCATCTTTTTTGGATTATGTGATTCTCTCGAAGTTGATTATAATGCTCTTAATGTGAAAAAAGTCATCTTGATTACTCATCGTTTGGAGAAAATATGAGTTTGTGTTAGAAATCTAGTAAAAGATGAATGTCTACATGAAAAGTAAGTATATTTCCTTATGTTTTTAGTTAATCTCATAGAGAAATTCCTCAATGAAAAGTAACTTAAAACAAAAACCTTGTCTGTTAAGTTTTCCAATAGGGGAATCAAAGACTGTTTATCCCATCAAAAGTTTGTGATTCTCTAGTGGTTAACTTTATCCTAAACATGTTTTCTATCACTCTCCATCCAAACTTGATGGTTTGTTTTCTCCTCTATATCCATTTTTTCTTTGAATCCTAATATCTATTGTCTCAGGTAACCTTTTTTACTTCTCTTCCATTATTTTAATGTGATAGTTTGATTGACTCTTTTTTCGATGCAGGGCTTTCAATGAAGTTCCCGAGCCCAATTTTAAAATTGAGAGAAGCAATTCCCAAAAGGGGGGAAGGATGTAACATCCTGGATAACTGAAGAATATGACATTTTCATATTTATTAATATTTTTTAATTAAATATTAATTTTACTTTAAAGGGGTTTCTATGTTCGATAGCGTGCCCGATACGCAACAACGGGTTTCTTTCAAATATTATGTTGCACACAAATAATATAAAATTATTATTTTAAATGGAAATTAAATCCAAGATATTTTATTGGTAGGAATGAAAAAAACTAACTAGAATATTGTTATACATGTTTGTTAAATGTATTTACATTTTTTTAAAAAAAGTTAGAGGCTTAAAATGTGAATGCATCTAATTTTATGCATATTTTACATTAAAAGGCCGATTTACCGCCTTTTAATTAAAAACCTTCTTTAAATATAGTTTTGGTGACTTTAATACATTATTTTTGGCCAAATAAAATCATTCTTTAGAATGGGGGCATCATAATTTACTTTGTGTAATTTTTTGGAAATTTTCCGATAAAGTTCATTTTTTAATGAATAGTGAAAATATTGTATTTAATTCAAAACTACGTTTTAATATAATTTATTTATAAAGTTTTATTGTCTTTTTAATTGGTTTTAAAGTTTAATTAGAATATATTTTTACCATATAATCCAATTTTGGTCCTTGGTATTAATTTCACTTTGAAATTGGACATAAACAAGTGTCAATCTTTTGATAGTTATTGTTTCCTAAAAACATGCTACTTGTTTTAACAACGGGAATTAATTTAAAATTAATTAATGAAACTTCTATGTTAAGAATTTGGTAAAATATACATCATTTTTGAATTTTTAATATCAAATATAGCTTAGGCCGAGTTTTTGGTATTTTTCTGAAAAACATCAATTTTTGATAAATAGTGAAACCACTTAGTAGTAGTTAAAAAAACTGAATTTTTCATTTAAATGAAAATTTACCACTTCTCTGAATTGAATTTAGAAAATCTAACATACATGGTTGTTATTAGTTTGTTAAATGTGGTTCAATAAGATGAAAATTATTTTTGGTGAATAGTAACTTTTGAATTTTATTTACCACAGTTAAAGGTAAATAGGGTAAGTCAAGGTAAAAAGAATATTATAATAATTCAAATTTATCTTAACAATTTTTATAAACTTATTGGATGAGTAATGGATGACCATGGCCATCTTTGGGTCGATTTTGAGACCCCATGAAGCCACTTATTAATGATAATGACACTATAGACTAATTAATTTAAAGTAAAGGCAAAAATGACATAAACAAAAATCTTTTAGTAAATTAATTTTTATATGGTGTTATATAAGTCATATTTTTGACTATAAATATTATTTAGTAATATAAAAATATTTTATACATGATAATATTTTTTTATAATTTTTAGACATCTAAATAAATTAAATTATTCATGAGACAGTAATGATGTAGTATTTACCTCATTAATAAATGATTTAAATAAATAATATTATAATGATTAAATTATAATCCAAAACTTGTCCAATTCTTATTGGATGATTTTATTTCTACCATGAGTCATCTTATCTTCAAATATAATGATTTTTGGACCATTAGAAAGCGAATATCATTATATAATAAAATAATATTTTCACAATTTCCTAAAGATCCCCTCCTATCCCTTATAAAAAAAGACCACTTCTAACCAATTCCTCACATCTTTCAAGCTGTTTTAATTTCCAAAAACTTCCCAATTAATCTCCCTACATACCTATCCTCCTCCTAGAAGCCTTACCTTGGGTAGAAGGCACTTGAAAAAGTACTTTTGGTTAAAACCAAAGGAAGTTACCCAAATTAAAGGTAACAATTTTTCATAACTTATTTTATTTTATTTTACCTATCCAACCCCTAAAAACTTTTTATTCCTTTCATTTATAAAAAAAAGTATCCTAAATATACTAGGATTTTGTTATGAGAATGATTTTAACAACACATACACACACCTCCATCTAATGGGTGAAGAACAAACTGTTTCAGTGGATGGAAAACTAACGCCTCACGAAACGATGATTGTTCGATTATCTCCTACCTCCTATCATGGTGGTCATTAATATGGAACTATATTTATATATGATATATATTATTTTTATATTTTCTTTATGATTCTGTATTTTATGTTATAGCATTCCATTATGGTTTCCATAATGGGTAAAAAAGATAATTTCATTTGAGGAAGTGCGGACTACCGCCCCATCAAAGTGATATGACTCATTAATACCATTTGTGGGATGTATAAAGGATAGATTTAATGATATTATATATGATATTATAATGTAATTATAATATACTTCTGCATCATTATGTTTTAATTCCATTAAAATATGAAATAAAAATGAAAGTAGCATTCATGTGTACGTACGACTTACCGTCTCCATGAACGGTGCATTTCATTTTTTATCTCCAAAATGTTATGTACAGTTATAAATACATATATATACTGGATATATGATTTATATGATATCTAAATCATGAATATAATTCTCTAGATAATGGACTATTGACAACATGGACAACTTGTAATTATAAGGTGTTCATTTTTGACTCAAGTACCAAATATCAATCAAACGACCATTATTAACTTAAATGACTTCATAATGTTTATAACATGGTAATAAGTGATATAAAAAGGATAATAAACTTGAAAATGGTTCTTAAGAAAGTATAAATTAACTTTATTTTATTATTCACGAAGAACAAGGAACAAACGAGTCATGTCAGACACGAGGTAATGGATTTTCTTATCTCACTTTTAATTCCGTGATATTTCCATTGTTCGCCACTTATTCATTTCATGTGGTGTATTTTGTTCTGCCATTTGATATATATTATCATTATTCTCATTATATTAGTGGTATTCTATGATTCATTTGGTGGTTATTAACTTATGTTCATATGACTCAGTTGATTACAATGTGGTAAAGAGTTTCATCTCAGTTTTTGTTCCCGTGGGATTCATGCTATATTTTGCACTATTTCTTTTTTTGTGGTGTATGTACTGCCCATGATTGTACTCTTTGTGTAATATACTTCCATCTATGAGTATTTAAATCTTCATTGTATGATCCTTCTTTCATGTGTTGTTTGTTTTGTAAGTTACCAAATCAGAAATGGAACCTTTGACCCTCCTCTATTTAAAAGACTTCTTTTTTTTTATGTATTTTAATTTACATCTTATTATGTTGGGATATATTCTTATATATCCTTATTGGTGTAAAATTTATGTCCATGTGATGATATATCCTTTTTATCTCGCCAACTCATTTTATGAACTTTAAAGTGATGCCGTTAGAATGTCGAATCTTTACATGGGAACTTCTTAACCCGATTTCAATTCTTTGGGTTCAACTTGTACTTCTTGAATTTGTCATCCTATGAATATGTGTGAATGACCTATGATTGTTTTACAGTTAATATACACTTATATTTGGTGTATTTATATTTTTCACACATAATTATGTGATTGATTTATCTTTAATTTAAGGATACCATCTTTATAAGTGATTCTATCTCAATTTACATTTCCACTGAGACATCATTGTTGTTGTGCACCAATTCACTCTTATATGGTGTATATACTGTCCTTTGAAACATTATATCATGAATAACTTTATTCTCATGATATTATGAAGTTTTTAATAAATGTTATTCCTCAATTATTTGTATTCAAGTGTCTCTCTTTTTGTTAAAAAAACTCTTTAACTAAAATATCATTTTGAATGTTTTAAAGATTTATTCTTCTAAATATTTCTCATTAATGTCCATGTTTTCAAAATGGGTTGTAGGATTTATTTATATGGACATTAGTGTTTTCAAATGGTAATTAATTTAAAAGCTTCAAAGTGGTGTGGGACACTTTGATACAAAAATCTCTTTTTAAATGGTTTTAAAAATGATTTGATAAAACATTGTTTATTTCAATATCTTGATTTGATATATTGTAATTTGGAAATTCTATCTTTCCTTTATAAATGTGTTATATTTTGTGATTATGTTATGGTTATTGGGCATTTTTTACGTATACGGGTGGTTCCGTGATAAACCTAGGGCTGGTGAGCCCGAGATAGCTCTCCAATGAATTGGGTAACGTGACGGAGTTAAATGTTATGTTTCTCCTAATAGATTTAGATAATATACTATGATGGGTATCCCAAGTGTAACTCCCTATGTAGTTGTGATAGCTAAAATGTAAGTTTGATATAGATTCTATAAGTAACCTTTATGATTTAGTATTTGTGTGTGTTATTCATAAATCTTTTGATTTCGTAAGGTATGTTATGATTGAAAAGTTTGGTTTCATTGATTTGTATTTATTGATGGGATAATGTTTTCTTACCTTATTTTATAACCCTTACAGAGCTTTTTATGCCCATCCCATGTTTTTGAAATTTTTTCCACATGGCTTAAATATGAATAGGGTTAAGGATTGGATCAAGGAAAAGTCATGTTGTCTAAAACATGGAACTAGACATGCTAATTTTTAAGAGTTTTTATTTTATGAAGAAAATAGATATTGAGTAGTAGTGTCTACATGTAATATTAAAGTTATTATGTAATAGTTATGGCCTAATTCTCTAAAACTTAAAACCTGAAAAGATCCTCAATTTGAATTATTCATTTAATTCAATATTATGTAATGTTTTAAGTCCGAGTTCTTATAACACTGATTCCACATATTTCATTTTTTGAAATAAACTATAAATGCTATTTTGAAAATTCACTATTTGAAAATATGGTTTTTATCTATTTTATAAAAACAAAAGAACAAGTTTCTCTGAGAATATGTTTCTAAAACTCAAAATAAATTTAATAAATATTAAACTTTTATTTAATTAATACAGTAATAAAATTATTTTAATACCCATTTTTAAATAATTTTTTTAAAATATATATAGGTAGAGAATATGAATGAAAAATAAAACATCAAGTGAATAAATTTTCATGGAAAATAAGGCATAAAAAATTACTAGAATATCAAGTAATAAAATACCAAAAGCAAAAAATAGGGAAGGAAAATACTAAATGGTACAAGGATAAAACATCCAGAAAACCCGTACATAAAATAAATAATGTGAGAACATACCATGAATGTACAATAATAAAAAATGTAATTTATAATGTATAATAGGGGTAAAGTATGAAGGAAACTATAATGTATTGATATTCATGGGATATCCGAAAACATCTGATGAGGTGACCCTAGATGTACTCAGGTGGAATCATATGCTATCCAATCAATTCATTCATAGTCTATAATATTCTGGCTCCTTAAACCTAGACTCACTGATGGAACTCCCCCCTGAACTATAATAAAATAGGTTATATAGTTAATCTCATTATGAATATATAGTAATTGTCTCTTAATCCATCACCAATACTCCTAGGATCCCTATTAATGAATCTAGGTGAGGTGAGGTAACATTTTTAAATCACATAACAACCATGAATGGACATAATAAAATCACATATGCTTATCCCGACTCTATATTCCCATCAATGAAAATAACTTATTATATAAATAAAATATCATCATAAAATACATCAAGAAAAATTGAGGCTTTTATATAGGGAGAAACCAATTTATAGAAAATAATTTATCAGTGTTTCCAAATGAGCCTTTATATTTTGAAACTAGTGATATATATTATAAATAGTCCTTGAATGTTATATCACAATTGATTTCTCAATTAAAAATCGTTTTATAAGTGAAAAAGTGGGCCTTTATGATGAATTTTATAAAAAAAACATGATATCCATTTTTAAAGCCTGTTGAAAAGAATATATATATATTTTTGAAACTTATTTTAAATCATAAGAAGCCAAATTTTACTTAAAATAGATCTAATATATATAAATATACACACACACATGTATTTAGGTGATGAAATAATAAATAAAAGCCTATAAACATCAATAAAAAAAATGAAAACATCAAAAACTATTAAGTAAATATATCGAATACATATATAAAAAATACCAAATAAAATAACACCTCCATCATAGAAATAAATTTTTATGAAATAACATAAATGTGGAAATTATCTTTTAATTGAATAATCTTCTTGAGGAAACTCTTTATTAAATTTTATCAAATAGATTTTATATGTATTTTATACTCTAACTAATAAATATTAACCCACAATAACCCATAAAAATGCATAATTTTAGGAAAACTATATTAAAAACTACAAGAATAACATGAGATATTAAGAAAAAGAAAAAATTCATGGAAAAACTTACCAAAAAATTTTTTATTTCAAAAATTGAAGTCTAAATAAAAACCTAATCGGATAAAGGAATATAAGTAGGTAGATTAGAACCATTAACCCCAAAACCACTTGAAAAAATTTATCAAACACCTCCCCACATCAAACAAACCTGATTGGGGTGAGAAACAAGAGGTGGTGGATAAAAAAGACGATAATAGATGATTAAATGTGACATAAATTTAATAATTGTATATAAATCAAAGGGGTATGGCCAAAAATATAAGTATAAATGAAGACAGACACTTAGGTATATACTTAAACTTATCTTGTGAAAATGGGGGGAAGGAGAGAACTCAAATGGAGGAAAATTCTAATAAGGGAAAAAATTGAAAATAATAAAACATTTAGAAGTTTTCCCAGGGTGAGTCATGGTGTGAGATACTACTACACATAGTGAAGGATTTCAGAAGCAACATGTTCATGGAATGAATCCCACTTTCATGGAATGAAAGGATAAAAATACAATGAAAGGGAAACTTTCTAGGTGTTGGTCATTATGTGAATCTATGCTTCACGACTATGAATTGTTGTTGTTCAGAACTGTAGCTTCCCAAGATCTACCAGAAACCCCCAAAACATGGGATAACCCATATAAGTCTTAAAATAGCCTAAAATAACTAATTAATATGAAAATAATTACACGAGTGTGTGAAATTTATGTATATATATATCTTGTATACTTATATGTATCATTCTTTTTTTAGGATTATATTTACGCATATAGAGACTTTATGAATTTTGAACCTCACAAATCAGAAATAACCCTTACACATTTTGGGTAACCCAACACTTGGTCAATTATTAAAATAATACAAAGGCCTTTATGAATGTATTTCAAAATTTTCACCTTCACTAAAAATTCTAAAACTTCTCCAAAATCACTTTGGAACCTATAAATTCCACTCTCTACCATTTATCTCATTATAAACATTCTCAACCACTATAATTAAATTTAAAGAAACTTAAATAACCTATGTAATATATAAAAAATTCTCAAAATTCAATTGAATTAGTCTATTATTAGCCTTTGATGTCCTTATTTATGACTGGGACACTTTTGTGGGATGTAATTACAAACTCTTGACCCTTTATCGTTTAATAAGTTAATGTTCATAATCATGGAAAGTAATTTCTAAGAAAAACCCTTAACTCTTGGATACACTGCTTTCAAATATACCACTACCAGATTTATTATCTTCTTGTAGTCCCAATGCTCTGATGAAAAATATTTTACACAAAGAAATTTATTTAAAAAATTATATATTTTAAACTAATAAAAAATTTCCACCCTTGAATCAGTCATAGACTATTACTTACCCCAGTCGTATCCTATGACACATGACTTGAAATTTTCTAACAACATACAAAATTCAAATCTACCATTCTTAGAACTCATGATGTGGTGCCTTTAATCCATGAAATAACCTATTACTAACCCTATACCAATCATAGAAATGAATTAACCATCACACCATGATTCTTTTAGTCTAAAACTTTACTTACATCTTACCAAAACGTTCACAATAAAAAACACCGGGAATTAATGTAAATCCTTCCCAAACAAAATTTAAAATTTTCTAAAATAGTATAAGGTCCTAGTTAATAATATAAATAATCATGAAAAGGTTATGAATAATATTCCATTACACACTTGAGATCCTTAAACACCTCCCTTGACTCTTATAATATTTAAAAACACATCTTGAAGATATATCAATATATAGTTTTTGATCTAAAATCAATTTCTCAAAAAATACTCCACTATAGGACCAAAGATTCAAATTTTATATATTTCAACAACTCGTATGACTTGGGTCATTACATACTCCATTCATATTAATAAACTATTTATAATATATGTTTTTATAAAATATTTGGGGCTTATAGGTTAAGAAGGTGTCCAAAATCAATGATATCATCTTTCATAAGAACTTGATTATTGAGGGAATTCAAAATCCAAGAAAATTCATTAAGAGAATGTGTTAATGAATCCATTATTTTTACAAAATCTATAATAAAACATCCTAAAAAATAATAATATTATGTGTAATAATATGCATCAATTAAAAATAGTAGTCAATTGATAAAAAAATTAATAGGGGAGGCTCAATCTTCTTCACAAGAAGTTGAAAACCATGGAATGATCCATGCGATGGTGTGTCACCTTAACCTAATATTTCCTAGGATCAAATTTCTATATAATAGAGGATTTAATTAATTATATATTAATAATTATTTTACTTATTATTGAGTAATATTTTAGATCAAAAAATCTATTAATAAACTATATATTATTTCAAAAAATTCAAATGGTTTCATGTAATGGAGCATGAGATAATGTCATTGATGAAAAAACAGACATATACTTTGGAAGAACTACAAAGAGATAGGAATGTACTAATGGATAAATGCCTTTTTAGATTTTAAAAGAATGAAATCATAAATTAATTAAAGTAAAATATATTTATTACTGGTCAAAAGACGCCCTCAGAAGAAAGGATTTGATTTTCATATGGTTTATTCATTAGTGGTGATGACATTCTCAATCAAAGTTTTTTGTACATACTTGATTAGAACTAGATCCTATGAATATGGATGAAAAGATTAATATTCTTTAAGATAACATAATATAGGAGATTTACATGAATAAACATTAAGGTTTTGTGGTTTGGTGGAAAGGAAGCATCATGTATAAAATTAAAATGAATTTTTATTGAAGAAAATAGGCTCTCATATCGAGGTATAAGAATTTTGATTCATTCTTGGTGAGTATTAACTATATTCAAACATAAGTAGACCAATATTTCTATATATATAAGTTTTAGGTTGGATACATTGTTATTCTATTACTTTATTATGATGGAATGTTTATTATTGGGAAATATGTGATGAAGATTAGTTAAATAAAGAAGGAATTAAAAAAATATTTTGATATAAAATATATGAAAATGGATTAATATATTTTGGAGAAATAGGTCATTCATTCTATGTAGTGGAGGATGTAACATCTAGGGGT
Organism: Viscum album; assembly: GCA_963277665.1. Taxonomy (NCBI): domain Eukaryota; kingdom Viridiplantae; phylum Streptophyta; class Magnoliopsida; order Santalales; family Viscaceae; genus Viscum; species Viscum album. The sequence continues at coordinate 1,116,255,760 of OY728141.1, forward strand.
TTTGGATCATGAATAATTCCTCACCCATTTTGATTTTTTTTTGATTTTGGTGTGTATGCCAACTCTTTTCTCTTTTAACATATCTCAATTCCTAGTTTTCCATTAATCCAAAACCATGTTTTAGATGGGTTTTTAGGTTTTCAAAATGTATTGGGTGGTAAAATATGTTTTGGGTGAATCAAAGGCATGAAGACCCTCTTTTGGAGAAGTAAAGTTTGAGGTACATGGTTTGGACAAACCGTGCGACCTCCCAATAGAAACTGTAAAACCAAAAAATGAACTGATCATGGGTTGGGAAAACTATGTGGGGTGAGTATCACACCTGTGCGAGACCATTTTAGTTTTGGGAATACCATACAGGGTGTACAAGATGCACTATTGTTTACAAATGGGCTGCACCTATGCACTGTATCCTCATAGTTTGTGCATGGTTAGGCATAACCATCCGCATTATCAATGCAAGGATTGGTTCCTTTGCAGTTGGAGCCACATGGGTACTGTAGGGTTTGGAAAACCGTATGAGATAAACATATTTCTGTTTAATGTTAGGAAATTAAAAAAATCACCCTTCCTTCTTAAAACGAATTTCTTCCTCATCCTCCCCCCATTATATCTACACACACAAGAGGCCTCCTCTCTTTTCATCCTTCATTTGATTTTGATCCAACTCCTTCGTCTGACCTTCGTTCTTCAAGCTATTTTTGGTGTTGGATCTGTCTCGATATAGATATACTCTCCCATGATTCTATTTATTTTTCCCTCACCTCACAGAGTACTAAATCCATTTGAATATTTTTCCCATTCTATGGGTATTCATTGGAAACATTGATTTCTTCCACATCGGTTGGAGTTAGAAGCTAAGATCAGATCTACCTATGTCTACAAATCCAAGGTAGGCGGTGCATACTTTTCTTTGTAATTTTGTGAGTGTTTGGGGGCACGAATTTTAGCATTATGTTGTATTGAATGAAAAAGTAATTCTAACTCATATGGGTTATTTTAATAAATTAAATTGATCATATGTAATGTTGTTGGGAATGCACTCACCTTGTTTATACATGAAAAACCAGGTTAGAGGTCGTCAACCAGTTAGGTAGCTAGGCTGAGTGTGTTTCTTATGTTGATTAAATTGTTTTCTATACATTTATTTTTTCAATTCAATTATATTCAATTACTTGGTTAATTATAATTGAATTATATAAATGTGGATAGAATCTGATGTAATACTAATTTCCATGAGAATGTGATTGGCTCTTCCGAAGGATTGAGATAGATATGGCTATCTATTTGAGGATATATGACCATCGTGATGGGTGTCATTGATTATATAACTATATGAGTGATGTTGATCATTGGTATCATGAAGTGGTCATCATTTGAAGTCACAAGATCATATGGTACAATAATTCCAAGGATGTTGGGATGGTATGGCCCTCAGATTTATCGACAAGGATGCAGGGGATGAGGTGCCATAGTTGATGTGCATTAGGTACTATTTAGGGATTTCCACCCACCTGTGTTAGCCAAATAATAATTTGGATTCATGTTCACATAGATTGACTTAGAAATGAAGGGTTTTAGAGAACTTTTATGGCTATAAGACCCCTATAGTTGGGGCATAGGTTAAATGTTAGGGGATATTACTATATAAAGCCATGGGGTTAGTGGGGAGCCACCATAGGACAATGTTGAGGCAATTGGTTAAGGGATGAGGATTTCCACTCATTAGGCCGTTGGGCCAGGATCATTTTAGAGGATGGGTGTCATTATTCCTTGGTATTTATGTTTTTAAACCAACATTGGTTATTATTTGTGAAAAAATATCATTGTGCCTTCAGACGTTAGGTTTTGAGTTAATGAATTTCGAGCAGAGGCATAAGGGACCTGATTTGTATCGATTGGGCATGCCTTCATGAAATCAGTGACATGGCATGGACACAAGGTTTTAGGAGGAACATGATACTAGGTGTCTTATTTAGAGGTGGAACCTTAGGGTTCTCCTGGATTATTTTTCATCAGAGGATTCCTTGAGCTTATTGATAAGGATTCTCACTCTATAACTATTCTGACACTGGCCGTAGTAGGTTATAGCTTCCTAATGGTGTTTAGGAACTAGTAAAGTTGAGTTTATTTTATGAACATGTTGTTTCTTTATTAATTATTAGTACACACCTACTTAATAAAAAATGTGAGGGACACACATGTGGGTGGAGGCCTACTGAGATTCATTCTCACACGCTACATGGTCCCTCCAGAATGTATGTAGACATTATGATTTTGTGTTCAGGAAAATTTCTGGGTCCAAGAGCTAGATCTTAGTGGCTGTTAGTATGGGTTGGAAGGAAAGTGAACACTGGGTCTTTCCTCATCTGAAGTTTAACTTTTGATTTTTCCTTTCTATTTCATCAATATTATTTCATATATATGTACTTAGGTCATATATAAAAAACTATCTTATTTATTGATATATATGACCTAATATTTATGAATTTTCTATTTTAAATATCTAGGAATGGAATGTTTATCTTCCTTATTTATTTTCTGTTCTATTTTTTAGTTTTGATTCCACTAATTTATGTGATTTATTGTACTTCCTCCATTAGAGGGTCATTAGTTTGAGTCTGTTTAGTCTTTACCCCAATTTCACACTATACATCTACTTGGACCATTATATCATCATTACTAGAGGGTATATTCCCCCACTATCACTTCTTTACACCCTCCCAGATAGTTAGTATCCTTTGAAATACGAGGAGGCATGCATAAGGCTAGTGGAACTCGACCCGAAAGCACTATTTGGGTGGCTAATCAGGCCATGGAACAAAAAATGGTATCTGAGATGTTCTTAATTGGGGATTAGTAGCAGTGATTTGATGGAAAGTAATGGTACCAAATTACTTTATTTTCAACTGGTCTTACTATTTCAAATATGGTTGATTTGAGATAAGGATATTGTCAGAATTGGGTTTGTAGCTTGTGTTTGGGTGCCTGTAGACCCGATCATGGGGGACTAACCATGTTTTCAATGGTGGGAATTTTTGTTTTTATATTTATCATTTTATATTTTAGTTTATTTCCACATTTATTGGATCACTTGGATATGGTTGTTATCTATTATGATATGTGAGCCTTGGCTCAGTATGATAAGGAAGGATATTTGGACCCATGTCCCGATATGGAAAGGGGTGTTTAATATGAATGTTTATTCTTTTTTAGGAACATAGTGTATTTAAATTATATATACACGGGTTCCAACAATAAGAATTAATTTTTATATGTGATACATATATATATGAACCTGTCTCTTATATGAGTAGGCATGTGTGATGATTTGTGGTAATTGTGATCACCAGGTTGGGTGTCATGGATATTGGTTTGAGGAATAACATTTCGTCAGGATGGGTGTGTCTTTGAGAATGATTGATATTTGGATATGGTATTTGTGGGTGAAGAGACAATGAGGCTGAGATGCTATGTGGAATGGTTACGATGATGGAAGGTAAGGGTAGAGAGTTGAAACTACCTGCTGCTGCTTTCCCTATATGATATATATATATATATATATATGTGTGTGTGTGTGTGTGTGTGTGTGTTATATGGGACATCTGAACATATAATGGTATTCAAAGGATTTACACCTAGGCAGGCTCAAATGGAGCATTATGAGAGTGATGGTTTGGTGCCACAAGAGAACATGCAATTTGAGACACATGAGGTTTAGGTAGATAATGAACTTCAGGTACATGCTATGGTGAAGCCACATGATTTGATCAACTTTTGGCCATGGCTTGATGACCAACTCAAAGTGATCCTGGTGAATGTCTTCTAAGGGATTGACAAGGGAGATATTGGAGTAGATCCTTATATGAAATATCTAACATGGGAGTTCCAATTGCAACACCCAATGATTTTTCACTATGTGGGTGAACCAAAGGTGGATAATAACTGGATCGAGTATATATAGATGATTTTCGATCATCTTGATATGCTCTAGGGTGGAGGATGATGTTGTAAATGTACATTCTTAGAGGACCAAATAAGAATTGGCAGGATGTGCAGGTTCAAGAAGGCAGACATGAGGGATGAGTCTAGAATTAATTTTAGTCTAGGTTCTTCGAGCACTTCCTCCTGGAGACTTTGGTGTAAAATAGAGCTCCTGAGTTATTGAGCCATCAGCAGGGTTAAATTTCCGTCATGGACTATGCATTGAAATTCATTGAGTTGTCTCACTTTACACCCAACATGGTGAGCGATGACACCTATTGGGTGACGTGATTCAAGGATGTTTTACATCACACCATTCAAGTGCTGGTGAACTTATTTAGGTTGGAATCATTCTCAAAGGTAGTGAATTAGGTGATCATAGTTAAGGGAAACCTAATGGATAGGTCTTACTCGATCTAGATGATGTCTTCATGTGATTTTTGTGGCGATGCTTCAGATATTAGGAAGTAGGGCTAAGATAAGTTATAGCATGGAATATAGGCCATGGACTAAGATAGATCACGTCAGAGTGGATCATTGATGGTGAGCTTCAAATATGGGCATCCAAGACATGTCCAGAAATAGTGAAAGTAGCCTATAAAGGAGTGATGGGAATGTGGATAGGTTGGGCATCTCACGAGGTTCTGCTAGAATCCTTCACAGAAAGACAAAAATCAGGGACCCGGGTATACATAGAGTTGTGAGGTTGGCCTGGGAGTGGTACCAAGTGATGGTGGTTGAGACTCAACTATACATGGAGGTCATGGAAGATAAATTAGGACCCATTAGTGGGGTCGTTTTATAGTGAAACACTATAGGGAGGTTAGGCTTCAGGCCTTTGAGCTTCAAGGAAGGTGCATGATGTGAAGTTTCTAGGGTAAAATAAGGCAGGTGAGTTAACAATGATCAGAGGTATTCTGTGAGCACGAACCATGTGATTTTTTTAGAAAGGCCTTTTTATGAATTCCTATTTTTGGTGCATGAGGTGCATGCTATATAATTATGGAATAATTATACGCTGGTCTATAGACTAGCATCGGTTCAAGTGCATTGTGTAACAACCCGAGATTTTATGAAAAATATTCTTTTTAATTTCACTAATGTCTTGTGTTGTACGCTACACCAAAAGGAGCTTGCACAACACGCATCCTTGACTTGCCTTGCATTACACGCAATCACAACCTTCCTCGATAGCGTGTGTAGTACGCAATATTGAGTTTCACGAAACAATGATATGCTATTAAAATATTATTAAAACTAGCCACTATGAATAGTAATAACCACTTTTTAAATTTTAGAAAATTTAGCTCTCAAAATGGACTTCATTTTTGGATTCGGAGTATCGAATTTATCCTAATGTGAAATTTTGGTACTTTTCGGATAACTTTCATATTCTGATGAATAGTGAAAATTACTAAATTATAATTAAAAACAACTTTTTTAATCGAAATAATTAATAGTGATAAATTATTAATTTGAGTAGTTTTAAAGTATATTTAGAATATATTTTAACAATTTAATACAATGTTGGTCATTTGTTGTAATTTCACATTTAAACCAGACATAAACAAGTGTCAATCTTTTGAAAGATATTGTTTCTTAAAAACACGCTCTTTGTTTTAACAGCGGGATTTAATTATAAAATTAATTAATTCAACTTCTATGATATGAATTTGGTAAAATAGACTTCATTTTTGAATTTGGAATATGAAATATAGCTTAGGATGAAATTTTGGCATTGTTCTGAAAAACATCAATTTTTGATGAATAGTGAAACTACTAAGTGGTAGTTAAAAAAATTAATTTCTTCATAAAACTTAATTTTACCGCTTCTGTGAATGGAATTTCAAAAATTCGAGAGACACGGTTGATGTCAGTAAGTAAAATGTGGTTCAATGAGATGAAAATAATTTTTGGTGAATAGTTACTTTTTACTTTTATTTACCACAGTTAAAAGTAAATAGGGTAATTAAGGGTAACAATGATATTAATATTATCCTAACACATGTCCTAATCCTATTGGACAAGTGTATCTCGACCAAAAACAACCTTAAGTGTAAAATATTATCATTTAGGCCCACTTGGATTAGATTAGGACATTTATTATTATTTAATTCAAAGAAGAGTTAAAAGAGTTAAAATCAAAGTTTATTTACTAAAACATTTTTAATATAGGGTTACACAAAAGATAAATTCGATTATAAATATTCATTAGAAAGATAAAAATATTTCCTACATAATTTTATTTTATTTATAATTTTTAGACATTAAATAATTTAATTTATTTATGACACAATGATGATGCAGTAATTATCTTATTAATGAAATATTGACAGAATTGATGTTATAAACACAAAATTAAATGTATTTTGAGACTTTTTATAAATTCCAGTATTTTTATAGGTTACTATGATATATTAGTGTTTATTTAAGCAACTTTGTTCGAACATATAATTCTGTTATGACTTTCACAAAAATCATATATCAAATAGTGTCAAAATTGACACAAAATAGTTTTTAAATCAAATATTATATTATTAATTGTTATTTTATTCCTAAAAATCTAAGGTTCGTCAAAATGACTTAGATAAGGATATATGTATACAATTTGGGGTCCGGTTGTCATGTTATAGTAAGTGTATTAACCATATAGTGTAAGAAAACAAAAAGACACGGTAAAAGTTAAATTATTTAACTTAAAGTTAAATATAATTGATAAGGTTAAAATAATACCCTAAACTTGTCTAAATACTATTGGATGATAGGATTTCGACCCATCCCCACTTTAGCTTCGAAATAAGACCCTTTGGAACCACTATAAACCGATTTTGACTTTAATATAAAATAATATTTTGAGATATTCCTAAGGTGCCCCTCTCCTCCCTTATAAAAGGGAACCTCCTCCCCGTCCTCCTCACACCAATTTGAGCACTCAAGCTCGGCCAACCCCTGCCATTTTCTCCTCTCCACTTCCCTAGAATAATCCTAGAGTTCCTGGTCTTCTTCAAAGACCAATATTAGTTCCCTAAGTGGAGGATTCAAAGAGGCGTTCCAAAGAAGAGGTAATATCCATTACCGATCATTTCAATTTCTTTATTTTTCAACTTCTTCTTCTTTAGTTGTTTCTTGATAAAGTAATAACATCAGTATTTCTTATATACTGATATGTTATTATAAATATGAAACAACTCTAATTAACCTTCTATCCATCCTATGGAAAAAGGAAATCACCGCGCGTGCGTACGTACGGAATACCGTCTCCACGCCGTTGTGTAATCTATTTTCCGCCACCACCTTAATTGGATGGGTATAAAGGTGTAATGAGTAACTATATATTATTATTATAAAGTGATATTTATACTAAAATAGTATACATACACTTCAAAACAATTCCACGACCATGGGAACGATATCATCGCTCGTGCGTACGTACGGACTACCGTCTCCACAACGCGATGAGATTCGTTCTCAATGATTAACCATTCATGAATGATTAAAAAGTATATAAAATAAGTACTAATGAAATATATGAACTAATAATGATTCTGGAATTATTTATATTTATATGTATGTCATCTACTTAATTCCATTCAATTCAATAAGGAAACGAAAACGGCGTTCATGCGTACGTACGAACTACCGTCTCCATGAACGGTGTATTTATTTCCATTTACTGATTTATTATATATGTGTATTATGAATATATATATATATATATATCATGTTATATATTCTGGAATTAAGTAATCATGATCTAAGTAATCATATGAATAATTACAAGTAAAAAACACGAACAACAAATGAGACGATTTTACCCAAAACGCTACTTTAACATGAATTTACAAAAGACAGGGTAATATAAAGTCATAAGTAGACCATATATGATATAGTAACAATGAATATGATTCTGGAATAAGTCAATAACATGATTTAAATCATTATACAGGAGGTTCGGACACTTACAAAGCAAGTCAGACCTAAGGTAAGGGGAAATATCACAATCTCATTTTTATCCGAGATTGTTTATACTTTGGTATTTACTGGGGTGTATTTTATCATCCACATACATGTTCCCTCAATATGTAATATTTTTTCCATCCACTTACAATAGTTTAAGTCCAATTTTACCTTTCGGTGAGTTTTTAGTAAAGAATATGAAAGGAATCTTTTGTCGTTTTTTTCGTACGAGGTACTTTTTGACTTTTCCGACAAAAGTGCGAAGAATGTTTTTTTAACTTATACGGCATGAATGGATTTTTAAAACATTATTTCTAAGAAGCATCCTTTACAAGTTTTCATGTTTATTTTTAATCAACTTCTTTTAGTTTAAAGTTGTATGACATGTTAACAAAGGAAAAATATTTTTGAAGAAAGGATATTTTCCTCAAGAATGGAGTTCAAGTGTTTTATCAAAATTATTTTCCATCTAAGATAATAAAGGGTTCTGTTTTTATACCTATTATTACATTGATTTTATTATTTTGTGATGAAATTATTTTTATGAATTCCTTTATCTTATATGAATTGTTTTATGATGTCATGAAGTTTAAGATTCCCATTTGTATTACATGGGTTATGCAATGATGTATGATTTATGATTTTGTGGCACACATAAGAATGGTATCATTATGAGATGTGTGGGACCTATATCTCCCTCCAATGCATTGGGTAAAGATTTTATATCTCATGAGATAGACAGGGCTGGAACGGTAGGTTATACCGGTTCAGTGAAACAGGACTGAAACGAGGGTTACTCGATTCAGAAAGGGACTTTGTCCACTAAGATAGTCTTGACAATGAGTCTTGACTAACAAGAAATGATTCTCTATGATTATGTGTGTATGCCACAAAGTTTCATGTTTTAAGTTATGCTTATTGGGATTTCATTTCACTACTATGATTTATCCCATGTTATGAAATTATGCTCTCTTTTGCAGGTTAAGATTTCCAAAAGTTATGTTCTTATGAATATGATGTGATTGATTTTCTTTTGTTTACCCTTACTGAGCATTTGAGCTCAGCCTTTTATGTTTTCTTTTCCCCAGGATATAAAGAAAGGTTTTAGGAAAAAAAGGAAGATCTTTATAGGAGATGTTTAAGATCTTTCACCACGATTAGAAGATTACGTTCTGAGTTTCCAAAGACACTAAACTATTACGATCCTTGTGTGTGTGTTTTTGTTATGTACTAAGTATTCCGCAAATGTAATGTAATGTCAATGTACGTCAAGTTTCGGGTCTCTACAGTTGGTATCAGAGGAAAGGTTTCGTCAACCTTTGGAAACTAGGATGCGAAAACGTTAGTGAGATCCCTATAGATATTTCTAAGGTATGTCTAGGGATGTCCCTAAGGTTAAGTATACGTATAGGTTATAGTACTAGAATTACGCTAACGATCATAGAATTAAACCTAAGATGTTAGATATTGAAGGTACTCCCCCTTTATTATGTTGTTTTCCCTATCATGATTTTTGCCTCTCACACTATTTTTTTTGGGTTTTAGACGATGGCTGGAACCTGAAGGAACCGTGTTGATCAATGCAATGGACAATGCAATGATTGTACTCCTGAACAAACTTATGTTATGGGAGATGGAGTGCAAAATCTTATTGCTATACTTACACAAGCTATGAATCATTCTGGACTTCCAAATGAGCAGAGAAGGGAACAATATTCTATTGAGTCCTTCATGAGGCAACGTCCACCTTCTTTCAGTGGGTCTTCTGATCCACTTGTTGCTGAACAATGTATCAGTACCACTGAAAAGATATTTTCAGTTCTTCAATGTTCTGAACATGATAAAGTCATCTTAGCAATATATCGTTTGGAAGGTGAAGATGATCAATGGTGGAATCTTATCAAGAATACAAGGCAAAGAGATGAAATTGAGTCCATGGAATGGGACGAGTTCAACAACTTATTTTTCAATAAGTACTTCCCTCGTATTCTTCGAACAAAGATGGAGAAGGAGTTTCTTGAACTAAAGCAAAAGGATGATGAATCTGTTGGTATATACGAAGCGAATTTTACAAGACTTGCAAAGTATGCATATGGCATTATCATCCAACCTGAAAGTAAAGTTGATCGATTTTTCAGTGGCTTAAAACCAAGTCTTCGAAGGGCATTAGCTATAAGAGGCTTCAGTAGCTATGAAGAAATTGTGTGTTGTGCTATCAAGGTAGAAATGGAAGTTGGTGTTACATATCCATCTCATGGTTTTGACAAGAAACTAAAGATGGAGTTCAAGGAGAAATCTCAGAATAATGGTGAAAAGAAGATGAATGTTTCCTTATGCTCAAAGTGTGGAAAGAAGCATGGTGGAGATTGTCTTAAATGGACTAGAAAATGTTTTAAGTGTGGAAAATAAGGACATCGATTAGCTGAGTGTCGAAGTAATGGAAAAAGGGTTTCTAATGATGTGAACAAAGCAAACACTGCAGAGAACACACCACCAACACTTCAATGTTTCAAGTGCAAGGAGATGGGACATTATGCCAATAAATGCCCTAATCCAAGGGTTAGTGATGATCAACATGAGCAACCACTTAAGGCAAAGGACAATGGGAAGTCACATGCGATCACTATTGGCGATGTTGAATATGACAACGATGTGGTGGAATGATTAAGTGCTTATGTAATGGGATTCCAAAATAATGTTGTATCATTGAGTATTGCAATATTTATTGATGTGGTATTCAAAGTGATTGAGATATTTTTTGGAAATAAGATGATATGCACATAATGATGGGAAAACGAGAAAATGAAATGTTTAATAGTATTCATGACCTCATGATTGATATAAGGACTAAGTGATATCATGGTTTGATTATAAAGAATTTTGAAGAATTTGGTATGTGGAAAGTGTTAACGTTTAACTGCATTCATGTTTTCACTAAGGTTCAATGGGTATTCAAGAGAATACATGATTAAGGACTTTGAATGTTTAGAATGTGACCAACAAGACATATCTTATGATATATGGGGATCAACGATGGTATTAAATCTATGGTAATTGTTTTCACTATATTATGAGAGTGGACTGCAGTATTATGGGTAAGCCTAAAGATTGGAATGGATTATGTTCGACATAAGTTAGTATTTTTTAAGGATAGAAGTCTTTTTTAGAAAAAGGACAACCTGCAGGACGGGCAACAGCCCATCGCGTCGGACATGGCTATGGGAATCGAACCCACAACCGAAATGCGACTGGCCTTTATCTCCTACCACTGGCCTACAGGAAGTCCCTGTTTAGTAGAAACTAGTTTTATTATATTAAGTTGTATGACATATGATGTATAAGTCCATTTTAGGAACCATATATGATTAATCTCACTATAGATCGACTTATGTATATAATTTTTTGCTAACCTTTTGTTTGAGACAGAAGGAATGACCCGTCATTCTATCACATGATCTTCTAACACTTAACGAATAACAAATTCAACTTAATTTATTTAAGAGATGAAGTGGAAATTGTAAAGGCACGAACAACAGTGAGATTGTACCAAAATAAAGTAAGTATTTATTCTAATTCAAATTCTTTAACATTAGGGAAACGATCTTGAAAACCAAAAATGTTGTCCTAGTGATCTTATATCTGATGAATCAGATGGTACCTTAGATTGTCACAAATTTATGGCTTTGTGATTGCTAGATTTTCCATAGCCATGTTCTCTACCACTCTCTATTAGAACATGATGGTTAGATTTCTCTTCCATATCCATATTTTCACCTATGTGTAAACCCAGTGATTAGTTTATTTGGGTAACCGTTACGTTTCGTACTTTTGTTTTTAAAGATTGGTTTTGATATTCCTTTTTACTATGTGGGTTTCTATTAAATAAACTTTCGAATAGTAAACCATTTATAACCCCGACGAATTTCGAGGGCGAAATTCATTTTAAGGGGGGTAGAATGTAACAGCCCGATTTTTTATGAAAAATATTCTTTTTAATTTCACTAATGTCTTGTGTTGTACGCTACACCAAAAGGAGCTTGCACAACACGCATCCTTGACTTGCCTTGCATTACACGCAATCGCAACCTTCCTCGATAGCGTGTGTAGTACGCAATAATGAGTTTCACGAAACAATGATATGCTATTAAAATATTATTAAAACTAGCCGTTATGTATAGTAATAACCACTTTTTAAATTTTAGAAAATTTAGATCTCAAAATGGACTTCATTTTTGGATTCGGAGTATCGAATTTAGCCTAAGGTGAAATTTTGGTACTTTTCGGATAACTTTCATATTCTGATGAATAGTGAAAATTACTAAATTATAATTAAAAACAACTTTTTTAATCAAAATAATTAATAGTGATAAATTATTAATTTGAGTGGTTTTAAAGTATATTTAGAATATATTTTTACAATTTAATACAATGTTGGTCATTTGTTGTAATTTTACATTTAAACCAGACATAAACAAGGGTCAATCTTTTGATAGATATTGTTTCTTAAAAACACGCACTTTGTTTTAACAGTGGGATTTAATTATAAAATTAATTAATGCAACTTCTATGATATGAATTTGGTAAAATAGACTTCATTTTTGAATTCCGAATATGAAATATAGCTTAGGATGAAATTTTGGCATTGTTCTGAAAAACATCAATTTTTGATGAATAGTGAAACTATTAAGTGGTAGTTAAAAAAATTAATTTCTTCATAAATCTTAATTTTACTGCTTCTGTGAAGGGAATTTCAAAAATCTGAGAGACACGGTTGATTTCAATAAGTAAAATGTGGTTCAATGAGATGAAAATAATTTTTGGTGAATAGTAACTTTTTACTTTTATTTACCACGGTTAAAAGTAAATAGGGTAATTAAGGGTAACAATGATATTATTATTACCCTAACACATGTCCTAATCCTATTGGACAAGTTTATCTCGACCAAAAACAACCGTAAGTGTAAAATATTATCATTTAGGCCCACTTGGATTAGATTAGGACATTTATTATTATTTAATTCAAAGAAGAGTTAAAAGAGTTAAAATCAATGTTTATTTACTAAAACATTTTTAATACAGGGTTATACAAAATATAAATTCGATTATAAATATTCATTAGAAAGATAATAAGATTTCCTACATAATGGTATTTTATTTATAATTTTTAGACATTAAATAATTTAATTTATTTATGACACAATGATGATGCAGTAATTATCTTATTAATGAAATATTGAAAGAATTGATGTTATAAACACCAAATTAAATGTAATTTGAGACTTTTTATGAATTACACTAATTTTCTAGGTTACTATGTAATATTAGTGTTGATTTAATCAACTTGGTTCGAACATATAATTCTGTTATGACTTTCACAAAAATCATATATCAAATAGTGTCAAAATTGACAAAAAATAGTTTTTAAATCAAATATTATATTATTAATTGTTATTTTATTCCTAAAAATCTAAGGTTCGGCCAAATGACTTATATAAGGATATATGTATACAATTTGGGGTTCGGTTGTCATGTTATAGTAAGTGTATTAACCATATAGTGCAAGAAAACAAAAAGACACTGTAAAAGTTAAATTATTTAACTTAAAGTTAAATCTAATTGATAAGGTTAAAATAATACCCTAAACTTGTCTAAATACTATTGTATGATAGTATTTCGACCCATCCCCACTTTAGATTCTAAATAAGACCCTTTGGAACCATTATAAACCGATTTTGACTTTAATATAATATAATATTTTGAGATATTCCTAAGGTGCCCCTCTCCTCCCTTATAAAAGGGCACCTCCTCCCCCTCCTCCTCACACCAATTTGAGCACTGAAGCTCGGCCAACCCCTGCCATTTTCTCCTCTTCACTTCCCTAGAATAATCCTAGAGGTCCTGGCCTTCTTCAAAGACCAATATTAGTTCCCTAAGTGGAGGATTCAAAGAGGCGTTCCAAAGAAGAGGTAATATCCATTACCGATCTTTTCAATTTCTTTCTTCTTCAACTTCTTCTTCTTTAGTTGTTTCATGATAAAGTAATAACATAAGTATTTATTATATACTGATATGTTATTATAAATATGAAACAACTCTAATTAACCTTCTATCCATCCTACGGAAAAAGGAAATCACCGCGCGTGCGTACGTACGGAATACCGTCTCCATGCCGTGGTGTAATCTATTTTCCGCCAACACCTTAATTGGATGGGTATAAAGGTGTAATGAGTAACTATATATTATTATTATAAAGTGATATTGATACTGAAATAGTATACATACACTTCAACACAATTCCACGACCATGGGAACGATATCATCGCTCGTGCGTACGTAAGGACTACCGTCTCCACGACGCGATGAGATTAATTCTCAATGATTAACAATTCATGAATGATTATAAAGTATATAAAATAAGTACTAATGAAATATATGACCTAATAATGATACTGGAATTATTTATATTTATATGTATGTCATCTACTTAATTCCATTCAATTCAATAAGGAAACGAAAATAGCGTTCATGCGTACGTACGGACTACCGTCTCCATGAACGGTGTATTTCTTTCCATTTACTGATTTATTATATATGTGTATTATGAATATATATATATATATATCATGTTTTATATTCTGTAATTATGTAATCATGATCTAAGTAATCATATAAATAATTACAAGTTAAAAACACGAACGACAAATGAGACGATTTTACCCAAAACGCTACTTTAACATGAATTTACAAAAGAACGGGTAATATAAAGTCATAAGTGGACCATATATGATATAATAACAATGAATATGATTCTTGAATAAGTCAATAACATGATTTAAATCATTATACAGGAGGTTCGGACACTTACAAAGCAAGTCGGACCTAAGGTAAGGGGAAATATCACAATCTCATATTTATCCGAGATTGTTTATACTTTGGTATTTACTGGGGTGTATTTTATCATCCACATACATGTTCCCTCAATATTTAATATTGTTTCCATCCACTTACAATAGTTTAAATCCAATTTTACCTTTCGGTGAGTTTTTAGTAAAGAATATGAAAGGAATCTTTTGTCGTTTTTTTCCTACGAGGTACTTTTTGACTTTTCTGACAAAAGTGCGTAGAATTTTTTTTAACTTATACGACATGAATGTATTTTTAAAACATTATTTCTAAGAAGCATCCTTTACAAGTTTTCAAGTTTATTTTTAATCAACTTCTTTTAGTTTAAAGTTGTATGACATGTTAAGAAAGGAAAAGTATTTTTGAAGAAAGGATATTTTCCTCAAGAATGGAGTTCAAGTGTTTTATCAAAATTATTTTCCATCTAAGATAATAAAGGGTTCTGTTTTTATCCCTATTATTACATTGATTTGATTATGTTGTGATGGAATTATTTTTATGAATTCCTTTATCTTATATGAATTGTTTTATGATGTCATGAAGTTTAAGATTCCCATTTGTATTACATGGGTTATGCAATGATGTATGATTTATGATTTTGTGGCACACATAAGAATGGTATCATTATGAGATGGGTGGGACCTATTTCTCCCTCCAATGCATTGGGTAAAGATTTTATATCTCATGAGATAGACAGGGCTGGAACGGTAGGTTATACCGGTTCAGTGAAACAGGACTGAAACGAGGGTTACTCGATTCAGAAAGGGACTTTGTCCACTAAGATAGTCTTGGAAATGAGTCTTGACTAACAATAAATGATTCTCTATGATTATGTGTGTATGCCACAAAGTTTCATGTTTTAAGTTATGATTATTGGGATTTTATTTCACTACTATGATTTATCCCATGTTATGAAATTATGCTCTCTTTTGCAGGTTAAGATTTCCAAAAGTTATGTTCTTATGAATATGATGTGATTGATTTTCTTTTGTTTACCCTTACTGAGAATTTGAGCTCACCCTTTTATGTTTTCTTTTCCCCAGGATATAAAGAAAGGTTTTAGGAAAAAAAGGAATATCTTTATAGGAGATGTTGAAGATCTTTCACCACGATTAGAAGATTACGTTCCGAGTTTCCAAAGACACTAAACTATTACGATCCTTGTGTGTGTGTTTTTGTTATGTACTAAGTATTCCACAAATTTAATGTAATTTCAATGTATGTCAAGTTTCAGGTCTCTACACATTGTATATATTTATGAGGTTTGAGGCACCGAGTTTATTATGGTGAATTGGAATCAATGAATCAAGGAGATATGGGTTACTTATTGTGCATTAGAATCTTGTAATTGTTGTTATGTGATACTTGATTGAGGTAGGAGGCACCATGATTGATCTGAGCATTAGATGAGATGCATAACCTCATTTGTCACATGTGTTACATGGGCACAAGGTGGGTACCAATGCGATGAAAGATTATGGTGGGGGTAAGGTATGAAACAAGAGCACCTGATAATGCGTAAGAGTGATGATGATTCATAAGAGTAAATTCGAGTCATGATATGGTTAATGAGCCATCTATTTTATTGAGTTTTTTGTCTAGATGTGATCAGAGTAGGTAACTGCTAATGTGGGGAGCCCCCTTGAGGTTGTTGACCTGTTCCCTTTTAACTAGGTATTCTATGTTAATTTTAAATATATGGGTATATTCATTACCATTTCTGGGTTGTGTTATATAGACCAAGGATGAGCTATTTTAAGGTCAGGAGATTGTAACTTCTTGAGTTGTTGGAGAAGGTTGAATTCCTTATCTGTTTTGAATTTTTAGAGTTTGGTGGGTATAAAAAATACTCTCTTGTTTAACAAATCTCAATTTTTAGTTCTACATAAATCGAAAACATTTTTTAGATGGGATTATATTTTTTACAAATTCCTTGGGTGTTCGGATGGGTTTTGGGTGTGTCGGAGGCCCGAAGGTCCTGTTCTAGAGAAGTTCAGTTTGAAGCGTATGATTTGGAAAAACCGTGAAAACTATCAATAGAAACCGTGAAACCCAAAAATAAACTAATAAAGGTTTGTGAAAACCATGTCGGGTGTGGCATATGATCATGAGGGACCTATATAATTTTTATAAGAGGTCATATGCATGGTTGGTGAATAGTTTGGTAAACTGTGCATAAGCTGCATGGTTAGTGACAATTGGGTTGTACCTATGCACTGTAGCTGCATGGTTTGCACATGGTTAGGCCTAACTATACATAATAAACATGAAGGTATTGGTTTCATAGTAAAATTAGATGCATTATTGTTGCACAGTTTTAAAAAACCATACGAACTAACCATGTGGATCATTAAAGTTGTGAAATGACCAAAATTCCCCTCCTTCCTTAAGCCTAATTTCTTCCTCCTTATCCTCTCATATGAGTCTCATATGCAGAGGGTCTCCTCCATTTTCCTATAATTTATTTTTATGAAACTTTTTTTTCTAAACTATGTTCTTCAATCAATTTATGGTTTTGTATTTGTCAAGGTGATGCTCTCATTCCCCATGCTTCTATTTTTTTCTCTCACCTCACAGACTACTAAATATGTTCAAGTTGTTGTTCCCTATTTTTAGGGAATTAATTAAAAATGTAAATTTATTTAAAATAGGTCATATTTAGAGAATTATATTAGATATTCCTATGTCTATGACTCTATGGTTTATGGTTCATACTTTTAATTTTGATTTCATGAGTGTTTGGGGGGTGATACTTTTATCGCACAATTGTATTGAATGAGTGAGACCACATAATTCATATGGTTACTTTTAATTAATTAAATTGATCATATGGGATGCCGTTGGGTATTACTCAAACTTTTTTATACATTTGAGGTTGGGTTAGAGGCTACAATCCACTTGAGTAGCTAGGTCGGGTGTGTTGACTATCTTAATTGAATTGTTTTCTATAAAATAAGTTGTTCAATTCAATTACATTGAATTGTTTATTTAATTTGAATTTCAGTATATAAACTTGTAATGCTTCTGATGTACTAATGAGTTCTAAGAAAACATTATGGGATCATCCCAAGGATTGTGATATAGATGTCTATCTATTTTGAGGCTATACAATTTTCGTATTGGGTGAGACCCATTATATATATATATATTCTTTGAGTGATTTGATCATTGGTTGGATGATTTGGTCATTGTTTTAGGAAACAAGGCAATCATGTATGGGAATATCCTTGGATTTTGGTATGTCATGGCCATCATATTGAGTCACATGGTCGTAGGGTAATTAGGTTCCAGAGTTGATGTTTCTTAGGTAAAATTTGGTGATTTCCGCTCACCCGTGTTAGAAAAAGTGCCATTTGGAGTCATGTTCACATAGGTTAACTCGGTGATGAGGTGGTTTTGACCACTAGGATGTGTATAGGGCCCCATTAATTGTATTTTAGGTAAACGTTTTTGGTTTCTTAGTTTATAAATACATAGGGATGATGAGGATCCATTAGAGGACAATGTTGAGGCTATCAGTTGGGGGATGTGGCTCACTGTGCTTGAGGCCATTGTGCCAGGATCATTTTGGAGAATGGGTATCATAGTTCCTTGGTGAATGAATTGTTTATTCAATGATGTTTATAATTTTAGGAAATATATAGTTGTTCCACCATACATTGGGATTTGAGCCAACAAGTATTTTCAAGTATGTTTTCGAGGGACTAGATTTGTATCGATTGACATGCCTTTGGGAAATCAGTGACATGAAATAGACACTAGATTTTGGGAATCACATGGTGAAATTTATATTATCTAGAGGTGGATCCTATGGGTTAACCTGAATTACTTTTCATTAGAGGACTCCTTGAGCTTATTACTAAGGATCCACCCTCTACAGTTATTCCATCAATGGAAAAAGTAGGTGATAACTTCCTAGTGGATTTTTAGAACCAGGAAGATGTGTTTATTTTATAAATGTTCCACTTCTTTATTAATTATTAGTACGTGCCTTAATATTTACAAATGTATGGTACAAACAAGTGGGTGGAGGCCTACTAAGACTCATTATCACAACTTCCATGTGCCCTTCAGGATGCATGTAGACTTTATGCTTCTTATTGAGGTAAAGGATGGGGTTTAAGAGCTAGATATTAGTGAATTTTAGCATGGGATAGAAGGAAAGGGACCACTGGGTCTTGAATCATTAAGAGTTTTCCTTTTGGGTTTTACTTTCTATTTTATCTTGCTTATATTATATGTATATACCGAGGTCATCTATTTGAGACCCACCTGTTTATTGATATGTATGACCTGATATGTATGAATGATCTATTTTTAATTTCTAGAAATTGAATTTTGGATTCTTTATTTATTTATATTGATGATGTTTATTTATTCTTCCACTATTTTATGTGATTGAGTATGCTTCCACCATTGGCGGGTTACTGGTTTGAGTCTTTTTAGTCTTTACTTCCACTGCATATTATTCATCTACTTGGACCATTAAATCATCATCACCATATGTTATAGTCCCCCTAATATCGCTCCTTTACATTGTCACTACTAGTTGGCAGACTTTGGGGTATGGGGAGGTGCACCTAAGGCCAGTGGAAGTCAGCTCGAAAGCACTGTTCAGTTGGAAAATAGAATCAGTGTGCCACAGAGGAGTTGATGACTATCTATAGTGAAGTATGTTGAATATGTTATGAAATGTTTTGATTTGGATGAAATGAAACCAATGATTATTCCTCTACTCTATCATTCAAGATGATAAAGAGTTCAATTTTTTCATAGAAGAAATAAATTGTAGTGATAAAGAAGATAACATACTCCTTGGTGGTTAGAGGTTTGATATATGATATTATGTGTATGAATCTATACATTTCCTATGAAGTTAATATTGTGAGTTTATTTATCTTCAACCATAAAAAATAATACTGAGATATAGTCAGGTATATTATAAGGAATATTAATTCTATATTGAAGTTATGTTTGTGTTACAAGGTAACATATCTACTATTGGAGGTTTGTACCAATGAATATATGGATTTATATCATGAAGAAAATATTAATTGAACAACAAAATAGGTATTTATAATATATAATACATAACATGGTCAAATCATGATAATTTTTTTATAAAACCAAAAACATTATAATTATTCGTAAATAAATAATAAGATAGGTATTATCACTCCATATACTCCTTTATTAGACTTGGGGCTGAAAATTAGTTCCAAAATGATGATCCCACACATGACTAGTTAATGACTAGATGTCAAATGATGATCACATACATAATGAGAGATATTCTCTTCAAAATTATACATTCACGTTGTAATACAATAATAAGAAAACAAGAATAATTATTCATAACCAAATTAAATATAATATGAACAATGTGGATAAATTCATACATAAGTATGGTAAAAAATGCATATGACATGAATCAAACCCATGAATTGTATAATTAATAAAAGGGTTCTATAATGAATACCTACGATATATGAATCTATTTAAGACACTCCTAAATAAATGGTCTCTAGAAACACCATAAGAGTCAACTCTACCACTTTATCTTGAAAAAAACAATTTCATGGTCATAAATACAACAACATATAAATATCCATGTATATATAAATATAAATGATCAGTATGGTTGTCCCATGTAGTAGATCATAAGCATTCAAACAAAATGTTAACGAAGTGAATCACATGAAGATAAAAAACAAGTTAATAACCCTACCCCACCAAGGGATAGTCACCCCTAACTATTAATTCTCAACATTGCACAAATGTTGTCTATTAGACATGTGGATCCATTCATGTGATAATTATCATGACATTCTAAACTCAATATTTTTGGTAAGTTCAGTATAACCATAATATATCTATATTTTTCTTACCATTCTTATCTACATTATTTAGAAAAAGATAGATTTAACTGGATACCCAATTCATTTACTAAACATCATAGTGGGTGAAACCAATCTAATCTACTAATAGGTTCTAATATGTTAATGAGTAAAAATATACTTTCATGATTCTAACTATTGAGTTATCTCATAAACCCAAGCCTAAGATATATTTTACTAAATAAAACTCAAATTCTCAATAACCCATCCAAACATTTTGGTGTCCATGCTAACTATAAGTATCATCACACAATATTCCCATATCACCTAATGAAAAGAATATATTCTATTGTTTCTAAGTCCATAATAAGGGTAATAATTCCCCCTAAAGATATCTAGGGCCACAAGTATTACTCAACCAACAATAATACTATTGAAAATCAGTTCTTATATAGTTTTGAACCAACCCGCTCACATTGATCACACTATCATGGATTATTAGTTGGTAAAACTAGGTTATAAATAACATATACAATGATATGGTTTCTTAGCATATCATATGTTCTTATGAATTATCTATGTCTAAAAATTCCATAGTTTTTTGTTAATTTGAATCGAAGTGATCTTTAGTGTGAATGTTTTTGTTAATTCATAATCTTTCAAAATAATTAAACACATAATTGAAGGAAATACAAGAATATATAGGATAGAAAGTATCATTATCATGCCTATATCTTCAATTTTGTTCCAAAATGTTAAAAAATCTATGCATGATGTCATATATTTATATCTAAATAAAAAAATCACCAAAATCTGGTCATCTTTAGTTATTTTATTATCCCAAATAACTTATGGTCACTTGAACAATGTTATCTATATAAAATATTCCATTAAATAACCCATATAAATATTTAAATAGCTATAATATATGAATAAAATGTTTACACATGCATTCTATGTTGTTCAATCAAATTATGAACATATTCAAGAATCAACGTATTGTATACAACATGCATGTTTTACTATTCATTAATCATAATGAAAATTAGAAAAAAAATTAGGAAGCATGGCATTCAAACCCCATGCTTGATAATGTATTATTTTACATAAATTTATATAGGTTCATATAATTTAATTCCATTTATGGATTTATTTTCTTTCCCGACTCTATTATAGTTTTCTTCTACACAGTGTACAAACTCTATGCATGATTATGCACTATTGTATTAAATTTATTAGAGGTGTTCACAATTTCACCTCATGAATGTTTTTTTATATCATTGATCCTATCATATTTTTTACATGATGTTTACACCATATGCATGAGCATGAACTATTGGAAGAAAATTACTTGATACGTACACAATTTGAAATAATACATGTTGTTTTTGTATCATTGAGTAAATAAAATGTTTCTTCAAAGATAAACATTTACTTCACTTCATTTGAGAGGTGTAAAAATTAGAAATTTTTTATTTTATAATTTTAAAAATTAGGTTTGTGGATTGTTTTAGACTTAAAAAACATAAAAGTGTTTTTAGTGAATTATTTTATGTGAAAACTTAAATTTGATGCCTCATACACATTGAGTATGTTTCCGATGCTTTCGCCAGCGCGCGCACATTCGTCATGCAGAGGATTCTTATATACCATGCCTTAACACAGATCAAAGTCCCCGTAGTTTGGGAATGAATGCAGTTTAACGTCATGCGGGACGAGGGAATTTGGGGCTTACACTCTGATATGGCCCAAGGTGGTGGGGCTTGAACCTCATGGTGGCTTCCTACGTACCATGCCACAACATAGGTCAAAGTCCCCGTAGTTCAAGATGGATTGGGATTATGATTTTAGACGGCCCAAGATGGTGGGGATTAAACCTCATGGAGTATTCCTACGTACCATGCCTTAGCATGGATCAAAGTCCCCGTAGTCCGGGATGGTTGGGTCTTATGCTCTGAGGCAGTCCAAGGTGGTGGGGCTTGAACCTCGTTGAGGATTCCTACGTACCATGCCTTAGAAAAAATCAAATTCCCTATAGTTTAGGATGGATGGGGCTTACACTCTAAGACGACCCAAGGTATGTCATGGTCGGTGCCCACTCTAAGCTCATAGGAGTCATGCTCGGTGTGAAAAACAAGAGTTAGCAGAGACCTAACGATCATGTTGCGAAGGGTGCGTCTGTGGGAAGCTAGAAGGGGCTTACGCGTTGAGCGGCCCATGGTTTCCGGGATTACTTTAGGACGGAGGCCTGGGGGCGACAATGTGCAGTGGGAGAGGGATTTGGCTCCTAGGAAGAGAGGAGGGGCCCTGTTACCTATCACGTCCTCTGATGGCATTGGGGGATGAAGATGAAAGGAGGGAGCACCATTCCCCACCACGCCCTTGGCTGACCTTGGCACCGACGGTGTGGGGAGGAACATGGGAGCTACCTCTTGCAAGAATGGTTAGGGGCTTACACCAAGGTGGATTCCCTTCCCCGCGGACAAACACCACTCCAATAAATTCTTCCCCGTGAGGGATGATCCCATCCCCGTGGAGACGAGTGGGCGTGGGGAATGTCTGAGGCGTGGGGAACCTGTATGCGAGGCACGGGGCTAGGTCACAGTTTAACGTCATGTGTTGAGGATGAGGTGATTGGCAGTTTAACGTCCGGCAGCTCGAATGAGGTGGGTTTTCCCCGCACGCCTAGGACTTACATAATCGGTACCCCTACCCCTTTTGGAAGGGAAGGCATCATCAAGGCTGTACTGAGGGGGTGTCACAGAGCGAACCATCGAGTGGTCCAGGTTAACATGGCTATGCGAAGAAGCAATAGCCATTATAATTCCTATGCGAAGAAGCAAAAGGCGAAGCAACACAACGGGAAGAATTTTTCAAGGGACTTGAAGTTACTTCGTACAAGCCTAGAAGGTCGTACGGGAAAACCATGTATGATGAGGATACCTGGGGTTAACAAGACACCTGTGAATGACACCTGGAAGAAGGGCATCGGGCGCTCGCGCAAGGGGGAATTCAGGGAGCACAGAGGTGAAGGGAGCCAAGGAATTGCATGCAAATCTTGGGGTTTGCGCAAAATAAAGGGTTCCATCACGAAAATCCCCCGGTTGGCACAAAATCAGTATTGCTTGCGCGAAATAGGGGGGGCTGAAGTATTACGTGAGACTCGAAGGGAATTGTGTGCAAGAGAAAGGATGGTTCATAAAGGAAGGTGTGGTTACGCAAAGGAAGTATTGTGCGTGGATTAACCTTCTTGAACACCCCGGAAGGGATTATGAACAAGGGGCAGACCCTGAAGGGTTTGGAGTTCAGTCTAATCCACGAGGATCTTGTGTGAAGGTGGATCCTGAGGCGGCTTGGCATGAAAAATAACCTTACTTGAAAGTCATATTGTGCGCGCGCGGAATGCCGATTACACGCACGAGAGGCGATTCAAAATTTTCAGCCTCGAATAAGAATGGGTCGCCTTCTATTTATAGGTATCTGGCAGCACAGAATTCTGGGTTGCGCAAAATATTTACGTGACAGAGGCGGCAGTGCGAGGGCCAAATGCGTGGGGCGCGAGCACGAAATTATTTTACGCCGGCGCATGGACCCTTCACGAAACTCGGTACTTTCCATACAGGAGAAATTTTTTCACCCGCTTCACCCTTTTTTCCATGAAAAACCTCTAGGACCTCCAGACCGAGCCTCCAGGTCTGAATATGACTTCTCTTTTTCTTTGAGGAACTTTCTCCGGCACTTAAGCACTTTTTGGAGTTTACAAATTCCCCCCCTTGGAATTGGATCAGCGAGGGATAAAAAAAATTGGATTCTAAGGGAAATGACGAAATGTCGGGCTTCGTGGGCCCTGGCGCACAAAATTTTCGAGCGGCGCGCAAAACCAAGCCACACACGGAAGCTTCTTTTCGCGCAGCACAAAACCTTGTCTTTGCCTATAAATGCTTCTGCGGGTCCCAGACTCCGTAAAACATTTCTCTCGCAATAAGACTTGATTTCTCATATGCGAAATTGATTCTGCTCTTGCGCTAAAACTGCCACGGCCACACGTAATTCCACTGAGATTCAGCGGACTTTTACGCGCAAACCTGGGATTTTTCGCAAAAAATCCTGAAATTTCACACCAACCTTCCAGTTTTCACGCCAACTTCTGAAACCCCTGGAAGAATATGGATGCAAACCAGGTTGATGAGGGAAAAGCTGCTGCTCGTAAGGCCGAAATAGCTACGAACCCGGAAGTTTATGGCGCAAAGAGGGTTGTCTCCGAGAACCACACCCTCTTCAACATGCCAACCTTCGCACAGAAAGAATACGCCTTGTATGACAATATTCCGCTATGGAACATAGGCATTCTAGAGGAGGTCCCTCTGCCGGGATTCGAAGTGGATACCCCGCGGTCATGGGTGACTCACGAGGATGACCTTCCTCGATACAACATCACCAACAACAGTCATCCTGCCAGAGAAACCTAGCATATGGACATCTATGTGCTGAACCCCAGGACCAGGACCATTGCAGGGGGTTCCCCTGTTGCGGAGAGCTCAACGACCCTCTACTCAAGCACTTTACCCAAGAGAATCACTGACGAGACCAAGGGTTTGCTGCAGGACTAGGACCTGTGATCCAGAGGCAACTTTACCAGTGAGTGGGCCTGGGTGTACTGGGTTTTCCACACAAGCGACCAATTCGTGGCCGAGCTGCGGCATATTGGTCTATTTGAGGCAGTGTGGACAATGCAGTACCACTTCTACCGGCAACCTGAGGTTGGTCCAGAGCTGTTCACTCGGTGGACCCCTGACACCAACACATTTCATCTTCACCTTGGGGAAGTCGGCATCAGTCTTTGGGACATCCAATGCATCAGAGGCATCCCTTTGGAGGGCCATCAATATGATGAGTTCCTCCCACCGATGAATATCTGGGGTGAAAGGTCTCGAACCCCCATACTGATGTGGCACCTACTAGAGTTATCCAAGGAGAAGATGAAGGTCAAGGACTTCCTAAAGGACATCACCTACAAGGATTGGTTCAACATGTTTCGAGAGAAGGATCCCGAGGTCAAGATTCCAGGGTGGAGAAAATGTTGTCCAACCGCGGTTTGCAGGAGCAAGAGTGGATCCTACTTGAAGATCCTAGAGGCGGGGAAATACCAATCATGGAGCTACAACATCAATGGGGCCTGGGATCCGAATGTCCGGTACACCGGATTCCCCACCACATTCATGAGCGGGTGGCTCTTTCCGGTACGGGACGCAAGGATGGGCATCCGTCCAACGACATTGGTGATGGTGGGCATCATGGCTGCCAACAAGAGGTTCAACCTAAGGGTCCCCATGCTAGATCAGTTTTATGAAATCTTGGGACGCATATCGAGAGGGGGATCACCTAGGAGAGTATGAATCCACTTCCAGATCTTTCATGGCTGGGTTGTAGCTCACTGTGGCGGCTCCACCTTCCCAAATTCCATCCGTCCCCCGGGCAATGGACTGCGACACTCTCTACTGAATATTGTCGGGGTCATTACAATGACGCTCAATGAGGAGGGGGTACGAATCAGGATTGAAAATCATGCCAAATTCAACTTCAGCCCATTCCCCTCCCCAACTGGCCAGCTGATACACGATGGCCAAGGCTCACTGGAGTAGAAGGAGTACTTCGAGAGCTTCAGAGGTGGGGTGCTCCTGGCCCGAATCGGTGGGAAGATTTTCTGTGAGCAATATGTGTTTCCAGGTTCGCTAGGTAGTTTGGATGCCTCTAGTGAATGCCGAAGAGAGTATACATAGATGTATGGGAGGAGAGGCATCTATGTGTTCTTCGTCATCTATGGATGATGTTCAGAACCTACGGCTCCAACAACATCATCACTTTTCCTCCTATCGGAGTCAATGCCAGCCTGCCAAATGATTATGGTGAACATTGTACCATAGTATACCCTAAGGGGCTTCTGCGAAAGTGTGTCCGGCAGCTCAAGGTTGCCAGTGCGGAACCTCGGCGGTGAGAGAGCAGGCAGGGTGCCTCTAGAGGAGGAGGACCAGCAACATATCTGTAAACGGGGCCTACAAATGCTGGGACCTCAGCAGCGGGGGCGTCGCATGGTGTGGTCGCACCCTCATTCCCTAGAGGAGGGTCCCATGGAGCGTCTATAGAACTTAATGGGAAGAAAATAAAATACCTGCTTCAACCTTCCCAGGATGCCATCTTCCCTGCACTGTGGTCGGATTGGATAACCCTACGACAATCAATGAGCACTCAATCCTTCTGGCAGAAGATAGTGCGAGATGGGATCCAGCTGCCAGAATTCGGTCTTTTCTGGGTCGCCGATAGAGTGGACTTCCACCGATGACATTCATACCTGACAACCATGGACACATATGCACACCAACAGGGTCGGTGTGCTAAGCCACCTCTCCTGGTGAAGGTGCTACTCAGCCAGGAGCATGATTTGGAAAGTTTGCCGCCAGGGGAAGATGACAGTGATGAATCAGAGGGCGAAAAAACAGGAGAGTGGGTAGAAGGAGAAGGGAAAGGTGAAGTATGAGGAGAAGGGGATCCCAAAGGTGAAGGGTCACAAGGGGAATCCCACCAAGGGAGTCTCCGGGAGAGAGGCGAGATCGTCGGCTCCGATATGGATGTGACCGAACTACTCGAGGTATGCTTCAACCCTTATCTTCTTCTCTGTCCTATTTCCTTTGAAATAAATTAATCCACTTTCTCTCTCTTGCTTAGGAGCATATCAGTGCTGATCAAGCATTTCCGGCCGAAGGAGGGGAGGAAGCGTCAATGGGGAAAGGCGGGGCACTGACCCTTGTTATTGAGATGACAAGTACTAAGGGGTCCCCCTCCATGATATCTCCTGTAGTGGCCAGAGAAATAGAGGCTGATGCCTTGGGTTCATGTAAGTTCCGTTCTTAGATACCGGTACTCACTGTGGGAGGACTCAACTGATCAGGGTGCTCCTTGTCTGTACAGTGATCACGGCGCTGGAGGCTCATCGAGCCGCTTAGCTTGGACCATCCATTAGCGTGAAGATGGAAAACATGCGGCCCCATCTAGAAAATGCCTCCCAAACTGAGTTGGCTCTGGTAATTGGTGAGCAGGGAGTGGGGTACATCGGTGGTACTGCCATCGGGGCATTTCCAGAAATCGACGCGGGCACCACCAGGACCAAGGGGAGAGAAGGTCACCCAGATGCCGAGGAGCCTATTCCATAGGGAGGAATCTCTGAGGAGGACCATGTTACTACCCTGTTGGTTGTCTTCCCTGTCTACCGGCCCACTGATCTGAAAGAAATTAATGATTCAGATTCGGAAGTGGCCAAGGATAGTCAGATGATGCAACACAAGGGATGGAAGTGCATCCATCATTTTATCAATTAGTCCCAAGGGGAATGGATGAAGTGGATGGGGTCCCTCCACACCTGGCTGCACTTTCTATGTGCTGGAGGGGCGGAAACTCAACCTCTTCACCTGGCGGTCCATGACTACATGGATGAGATGATGCGTGAGAGCAGCCGGCGCGCCGATGTCATCTGATGCCGGGAGGAGTCATGGAGTACCCGGGCATTTCTGAGGGCGGAGCAGGAGGTACAATGCCTTGAGGAACAGGAGAAAGAGTAAGAGGTATTCATCGCAAAATGATCTGATCTCGTGGAGCAGCTGAGGGACCAGCTTGTGAATGCTCAAGAACAACTCATAGAAACGAGTCACCAACTAACCAAGCCTCAAGCTGAACAGGCACGGGCACGGTCCAGGGTCAGCGAGCTATGCTCCGTAGCTACCGATGAAGAGAGGGTCCTTAGGGTATGGGTGGAAGTCCTAGGGGCCATTAGTGAAAAGGTGGTGGCATTGG
This sequence comes from Viscum album, assembly GCA_963277665.1. Lineage (NCBI taxonomy): Eukaryota > Viridiplantae > Streptophyta > Magnoliopsida > Santalales > Viscaceae > Viscum > Viscum album. The sequence continues at coordinate 1,116,284,286 of OY728141.1, forward strand.
AAAGATCTATCCAAGAATCTGACCCTTAGGGGCCATGTTTTGGACAAACCCATACACTTGTCCCACTTTTACTGCTTTATGCTGTTTTGAACCGTATGTATGAAAAAATTTACTTAAATTCCCCTTTGCTTAACATACTTTTCCATTTGGATTAACATGATCTACCCTAATCTCAAAATAAATAGCAATCCATCAATAAGCTCACGCGGGCCGTGAGAAGCAAAGGAGGCTCGTACAATCACTTAGTGTGATCGTGGGAGCGTTAACCAAGCTTCAGGAATTCAAAATTCAAACCTGGATTTATGAGGAGAAGAGGGAGGCCCTATCTAAAGGAGGATGACCTCAGACCAATCGATGTATCATCTTCTCAATGTGCTCTAGTGCACGAGCAGGGCAATGCTAGGGGCATTGGAATCGGTCCAAACCTAGGGAGATGAAAAGTGTGAATCACAATACCCAAATTCGGAACACTACGAGAGGGGCGTGGAAATAAAGGATGACTGTTGACCGTGTTCGAAACATAGTGTCCCTATTTCATTTTCCTGAAATGGGGAAAATAAATGAGGGACGACTGCTGACCACGTTCACAACATGGGGCCTAACTCAAATATCATCGATCAGTCTTCTAGAACATTGGCCCAGGACAGCAGGGGAACCATAGGTCGAGCATCCATACTGTTAAAAGGTCCCTCTAAACGTGATCAGTCTTCCAGAACATTGGCCCATGACAACATGCGGACCATGGGTCGAGCATCTGTACTGTTAGGGGGTCCCTTCAAATGTGAAAGAGGATGAATATCCGAATAAAGGGGCACGAAAAGCATAGAAAGTGAAGTGGTGGTTTGTTCGAACAGAATCCAACACTCCCAGGATTACGCCACCATGTACATTAGGCCGATGCATCAATCTGGTCATGGGACATCCATTATTTTAGAAAATAACTCTCAGGTGAGGGAACTGTCGCTTCCCAATGTCATTATGGGACATCATGAACTTATTTGGGGCAAATGCGACAGTTACACAACTCCCCGAGAAGTCAGGCCAAGGGGCCGACAGTAAGGAGGGATGGGGTTGGTAATCCCCGGGGGTGGACCTGAGACAAAATGTCTGGGAATTCCTTTGTATCCCATAAGGATGGGAATCAAGCTGCACATATTTCTAGAAAGGTGGAATGACATGGTAAGGTACTAGCGCAAAGGATGAAAGGGGAGTGCGAGTCTAGCCCTCGCACCAAAAGAAGTGTCATTTGATGTATCTTTTTTTTCTTGTAAGGTGAATGGTTTTTCTTTTGTGGAGTGACCGACCTAGGGTAAAAGTTCTTGGAATCACCACAATAATCAAGCTACATACGGGCATTGACAAATGCTATGGCAAATGACTGATACCCAATATGATGTCCTCTTTGATGAGGTTATCAAAATGGAGTGCCGTTTTTTGTCGTACAGCCGGGATGATATCGTCACAGTTTATGGTCATGTGGTAGGACCAAACAACACAGTTTAAAGTCATATAGCTTGGACATGGAGGAATGAACATGACATGATAAATCCTACCCAGCGTGAATGTGGGTGAGGTCCGCATCATCACTGTGTGTGATCCTGGGAGAGGAGCCTCGGGCCAGGATGCCAGCGAGGGTCAGAAGATAAGGGGTAGGAGAGACTATCTCCCAACAGAGCTGGACCTAGAAGCATGATGTTCGGGTTATCCCACGTATCTCATGGGGATGAGGATCGAGCTACACATAGCCCATAATGAAGATCCCAACCTATATTCTTAGTGCTCGGATCGTGGGAGCCTCGAGAGATTCCGTATTTCAGCCATCCCCCCCCTGATGTGCGAAGGTGCACTGAGTGATAGTGCCAAGAGTGTCGAGATTCCACCTGGACATAATGGGGTGGAGGATAATGTGAATCATGAAACAATCATTCATGGCCTAAAGGCGCTGGCATGATGATGGAGTATTACTGCTGACCATGTTCGCAACATAGCATCCCATCGCGTTAGCTTAAAATGGGAACAAAAAAATGAGCACAGACCGCTGAACATGTTCGCAACGTGATATTTTTATCAATTTTTTGTCCAAAACCCTTGGGAAAGTTGGATCGTAATGGTAGGAGATCCCTTAGGCGTGGTATCTAGGCCGTTTTTAGGGGTCCCTTTGGGTGTGAAAGATAATGGGGGCCCAAATGAAGGGGAAATGAAGCTTGAAAATTTGAAGGAACTTGTATAAGTTGAATCTGACACTCCAGGTCCTAGACCAGAGTACTCTAAACACATTGGACGACCACTGTAACGGGTCTAGAGACTCAATTCGAGGGAGACCAAGAGATGGAGGATTCCCGAGAGAAGGGGGGAATGGCACCAAAAACCCTGTACCACACCTATATATCCCCCTCATGGAGAGGGACATGCCAATGGGCCTAGGTGACTGGGAGATCGGGGGGATCTCTTAAGAGATGGGGCTGGACCTGAAATCTAGATGTTCAGGCGGTCCTATGTATCCCATAAGAATGGGAATCAAGCCACACATAGTTCTGGAAAGTGGCACCCAGGGGTAATATACCCTATCAGAAAAGGGGGTGTACGACATGGCGAACAACCCGGCGTGAATGAGGACATAATACCACACCACACCACACCGTAAACTCTAGGAAGAATTGGGGCTGGAGTCCAAGAAGGACAAGGGGCCTGAGGCTGGCCCATGGTCAGGAAGGCCAGACTAGCTTGCAGTTTAACATCATATAAGACGACCGTGAAGTTTAAGGTCATGTAGGACCATAGGGGCCAGAATGTAGGACCAAACATAGTTTAAGGTCGTGCAGGACCATTATATAGTTTATGGTCATGGAGAAACGAATGCGCTCAGGAAAAGTATTGCTTGAGGAACATGGCATTGGTGGGAGGATTTATACGCTCACCATCCATGGTCACCAAAGAGTATGCTCCATTGGGGTAAACCTTATGAATAATGAAGTCCCCTTCCCATTTGGGCTCCAACATGGTTGGTTTCCTATCGAGGATCATTGGCACTCTGAGGGCTAATACCTAGTCAACTTGCAGGAAAGAGCGGAGGTGAACCTTCTTGTTGAAAGCTCGAGCCATCCTGCTCTGATGCCTATCTAGGTTTTACAGGGCACAAAACCTATTCTTGTCTAGTGCTTCCAATTCTACTAGATGTATTTTATCCACTTTATCCGGTGCTTGCTGGTCATAGGCAGTTGTGCGCAACGAGGGAAACTGAAGCTCGATGGGCAGGATGACCTCAGTTCCGTACACCCGAAAAAATGGGGTCACCTGGGTGGAATTACGGGTCGTCGTCCGATAAGCCCAGAGGTCATTAGGAGATTATCCGGCCAACTCTTCTTGTTCAAACCAACCATTTTATGCAGAATTTTAGAGAGGGTTTTATTGAATGCCTCAATCTGTCCATTTTCTTGCACGTGATAACGGGAGGTATGGTTAGAGCGAATGTCGTACTTGGATTATAATTTATTTAGCTTGGCTTTCCGAAAGTTGGTGCTATTATCAGTGAGGATATCATGAGGTACCCAAAATATATAGATGATATTGGAACTCACGAAGTCGGCAATATAATAGGCCTTGACTTCCTTGAGCAGAATTGCCTCTGCCCACTTGGAAAAGAAATCCGTAGCTGTCAGAATGAACCGGCATTGGTGAGCCATTGCCGGTGGGTATGGTCCCATGACGTTTAACCCCCAGACTAAAAAGGGACAAGAGTATTTGGTAGTATGGAGAGGCTTCAGTGGACGATGCACAAAGTTAGCATGAACATGGAATGCACGGTACCTCTTTCCAAACTTGATGCAGTCGTGGATCATGGTGGGCCAAAAATACCCTAGCCTCCGAATCTGATGAGATAGTTTTGGCCCGACCTGGTGGGCACCACAGAAACCAGCATGAACCTCTTGCATGACCTGTGGAATCTCAACTCCTTGAAGGAAACAGAGGAGAACACCATCAAACCCATGCTTATAGAGGATCTGCTCAGGGCTAGGACCACTCTGGAGAGTAAACTACAGTGCGCGGTGTCAGATTCACTCGCGCTCGGCTCGATCTGATGGGAGATTTTCATGAGGGAGGTATTCGACCAAGGGTGTCCTTCAATCGGCAACTACATCGATCACCACATTTGGAGAACTTGGGGTTCCTGACGTAGAGGTTCTGGTGATAAGATTGTTCACCTACGAGCCATCATCATCCTCTGGGTTGATGGGAGCAATGACTCTCCAGTGCGCCATGTGAATGATTATATCATCATACTCGGGCTCAGCAAGTGACACGGCCATGCTGGCCAGAGCATCTACTCGACCGTTCTGTGACTGAATAACATGAAATACCTCTGGATGAGAAGGGAACTGGGACACTAGTCGGAGAGTGCGTTCTAACAATGGTACAAGCTCTGGATTCCCGACAACATAGTCACCATTGACCTACTTGATGAACAGCTTGGAATCCCCTTTCACATTAAAATGAGGCACGTAGATCTCAAGGGGCAACTTGAGACCAGTAATGAGGGCCTAATACTCTACCTCTTTGTTGTTGCAACCTTCCGATAATAAGAATGATTAAGGCATAACGGCTTGTACCGGGGTGATAAAGACGATACCCAGGCCAAATCTATTGAGCATGGGATCATTGAGCATTCTACCAGTGGGGATCCGGGAGCTGCCATCGAAGTGAATTTCCTAACATGGGATGAAATGGTCTACTGAGAGGATTGCCTCATCAGGAAAATCTAGGTCAAGGGACTGGTTCACAGAGGTTGGATGGGCAGCTAGAAAGTCTATCAATGTCTACCCCTTGATTTCATTCTAGGGAATGAACCTGATGTTGAACTATTGGAGGATCACCACCCATCGCGGTATTTGTCTAGTCAACATGGTGCAATTCAGAATGTACTTTAGCGGGTATGCTCAAGAGACCAACTGTACCTCATGGTGCTGCAGGTAATGTCATAGTTTCTGCACAGTGAATACGAGTGCAATGCAGCTTTTCTCGATGGCGGAGTATCTAGTTTCTGTACCGAGGATCATGCGGCTGAGGTAGTAGAGGATGTTCTCCAACCCCTCATTTTTCTTCTAGGAGAGAAGGGAACCAAGTGATTGTTCCAGGGCGGTGACATAGAGAATCAATGACTTTCCAGAGATGGGTGGCATCAATACCGGATGCTGGAGAAAATATTTCTTGATTTCCTCAAAGGCGATATGACACTCCTCATCCCACTCATAAGCAGTTTCCTTCTTCATGAGCTATGAAAAGGGCTTACACTTACCAACCTGATTCTCAATGAATCGGAGTATATAGGCTAAGTGGCCTTAGGGACCTCAAAGCACCTGAATATTACTCGGGGGAGGCATCTTTCAGATTTCCTTGAACTTTTCTGGGTTGATCTCGATGCCTCGGTACCAGAAAACAAAGCCAAGAAACTTCCTGGAGGTGACCCCAAAGGCACACATCAATGGGTTCATCTTCAGGTGGTGAGAACAGAGGAAACCAAAAACTTACTCTAGATCACTGAGATAGTCCTGGTGTTGGTGAGATTTGACCACCAGATCATCCCCATAGCATTCCACCAATGTGCCCAGGATTGGATTGAATATGCGATGCATGGCCTGCTGATAGGTGGCACCTGCATTCTTCAGGCCAAAGGGCATGACCTGGTAACAGAATGTACCTTGGGGAACCATGAAAGTGGTAGAATCTTCATCCACAGGGGACATCTATATATGATTATATCCAATGTAACCATCCATTAAGGAGAGGTCTTGGTACCCCAACATAGAATCGATCAACAATTCTGTCACTGGAAGGGGAAAATCATCCTTTGGACAGTGACAGTTGAGATCGTGGAAGTCGATGAAAACTCTAATCTGCCCATTGTTCTTTCTGACTGGCACGATGTTGGATAACCACTTGGGGTACTGGACCTCTTTGACGAAGTTGGATCTGATGAGCTTTTCAACTTCGGCCCAACCATGGCACTATGAGACGGATGCATATTTCTGGGAGGCTTCTTGAACCCGCGATGGTTAGCCGGGAGACCGAGGTGGTGGACTGCTACGTGAGGATCTTGTCCTAGAATCTCATCATAACCCCATGAAAATACGTCACAATGCTGCTTGAGGAATTCCACGTACCGCTGCTGCTCCTCAAGGGACATAGCGGCACTGATCAGTGTGGGTCTCAAATCGGCCTCAATCCTGAGGTTTACCTGTACCAGTTCATCATCCTTGGTAGAGATTCCTTGTTCAAAGGTAGGGGAGCATCCTCCAAATATTCTTATCCACTTATGGGGGGATCTTCTGTAGGGGAAGCTACTTCTGAGCTACCAAACCCTGATGGGAAGCTGCTACCAGCTTGTACGGCTGTGGTCATTGCATCGGGGCACTCCGATGCTATTGAGACCATGGAAATGAAGGTTGTCGATCCGATCCCATCTGGTCTTAGACCCAAGGGGACAAACTTGATAATATCAATGTATTATTGGCTTGTTGGACGAAGTTGAGTTTTTCAAGCCTGGTGAAACAGACAAGTATGAAGTAGTGCCGTTTCCATGAGCCGGACGTCCCTATACCTGACGGGAGTGGGAGGCTCTGGGATCATTTGAGCCTAGTTTGTATAAGTATACACAGTAATATTCCAAAAATGCCTGGATTAGGGAGTTTGGTTCCCTCTTGTCCTGGAAATGACAAAACACTGCCCCATGTTGGGGGTTGTGGCCTCCAACCGATGGATCGAGAAGATGTAGGTGTCGTTCAGACCTGTCCAAGGGTCGGTCGTAGCGGCAACGGGCTCAACATCGCTTGCCCGGACTTGATTATCCTTTCTCTTGTAATAATCAGCATCTAAGTAGCGGGCTTTGCAAGAAGCGAAAGGAGATGCATCACCTTGGAGTACACCTACTCGACCATTAAGGGAGTAATTGAGGAATTGTTGATATGGGGAGGGGATGGCCGCGTGCAGGTGGATCCATGGCCTACCTATCAATGCGTTGTATGTGGTGTCCTGGGTGACAACCACGAACTCGGTGCTAGAAATCAGGCCACCGAACTGGGTCTTTAGAAAAATCTTGATGACTAGTTTCTGATCTGTCCTGTCATATCCCTAGATCCTTAAATTGGAGGGAGTCAGGTCATATTCAGATATCCCTAGCATCTGTAGTGTCAGTGTTGGGATAAGGTTGATTCTGGAGCCGATTTCAATGTGATAGTGGCGAACCTCCACACTGTTGAATTGGCCGGTGATGTACAGCGGGAAGATGTTCCCCAATATGGGAGAGCCTTCATCCTCTCCCGAGAATGAGATGATTTCCTGGAATTCGACATTCCCAACTACTTTAGCATGGAAGGATTCTACAACTGCTACCTCTGTCTCAAATTGGAGGAGGCTTCTTAAAGCCTCAGTGAGTGCTTCACGCATATCTGGAGATAGGAAAAGGGCTTCAAGGATGGAGAGACTTGCTGGGATACCGGCAAGGTGCTTCATAACATCATACTTCTGCACCAGGCGAGGAATTCTGCTTACAGAATGCCACTCTATGATGAGAGGAATGGTGGACGCTGCCGGCTGGACCAGCGACTGACCGGTACTGGGAACATCCCGCTGCTCACTAGTCGAAGCTCAGAGGGTAACTGCTGGATGAGGACTGGGCGACCGAGATCATCCTGTAGCGGGGTGAAGCTGGTTACGATATGGATAAAGTGGATATGCCTGACCCAGTAGCACAAACGGTGGAGGAGGTGGGCCTATCAACACTAGATAAAGAGGCTACGCATGCTGAGTTCTACGCTGGGCCTGCTGTTTGGTCTCAGCGGTGTGCACGACCTGGATGGAGGTACCAAATGACATGCATCGACGACCCATATGGCCACGGTTCTGCCGATGTTGACGTCGGTTGAGGACATTGGGGAGGTCTGTCTGGCGCTCCCCCTTATCGGGAGTCATAAAGGGATTTACCAACTCGACGGTGTTAACCGAAGTGTACCCTTGACTGTCACTTGATGAATCATCCACCAATGGGAGGATTTTGGGAGGGATTCCCATCTCTGGGGGCATGAAGTCACCGAGAGTGTGGGATGACGACAGAAGCGGCAGGGCGCATTGCATCTTCTTCCTCCGCCGATGCTTGCTCTTCTGGGAAGAGGCCGGCTGAGATGATGATATAGAGGTTCTGGCCACAACTTCTGAAGGCTTTTTCTGATTCAGGTGTGCACGAATAATTCCATGACTGAAGGTGACCGTTCTGGAAGCCATCCAGTCATTATACTTATGGGACCCGTGGTCAGGAACCTTCTCCCACTCACCTCCGTCGTCGGTACCTCTATCGGATCCCACAAAGACACCCACCACTTTTATCGTGGTTGGGCCCAACCTGAATATGTTGTTGTTAATCTAGTCTTGGAGCTGGTCCTTAAACACATAGCATTGCTTGATGGTGTTCCCAGGATTCGGTGATAGGGGCAGTAGTTGGGGTGATCAGTGAGATGCACCTCTTCCGGCTTCCGGCACTACAGTAGTCATACGATTCTCTGCTCGAAGGTGCTTCGAAAGTATCCTGGGACCTGAGACTTGTCGAACGAGTAGGTCTGATTAGTTCTGTCTGAAATGGTGGATCTAGGAGCCTGAACTTGAAGGGGGGCCAAAGGTGCCTTCCAAGGGGGCGGAAATTGATTATCTCACCTTGGTGGCGGCAGCACATTACGCGGAGGCGCCTACCGATTCTGGGGTAGGCGCTGCTGTGCAGGAAACTATGCCTGTGGTGGATGGCCTCTGCATTGCTGCACAGCTGGCTCCACTGGTAGCAATTCTAGTTGTATGGGGGCCTCTATCTGGGCCATGATGGTGGGATCACCTCTGGCAGCTCTCCACGCTGGAATTGTAGGGGGCAGCAGGCATGCATGGCTAGCCTGTTTCGGGGATTCTTTGAGCGCTAGTCCTTATCCGAGAAGTCTCAGAACCCTCATGGATAATTCAGAGTAATCAAGGAGGGAACCAATTCTGTCTTGACATTCCCCATGGACATCTTTAGTAATTTCTCATGAGTTAGTGGCATGTCAAGGGAGTATGTGAGCCCCTTCCACCGGGCGATGAAATCTGCAACTCGCTCATCAGGCCTTTGTTTGCACCTGAAGAGGTCTGAGATGTTCATCTTTCGGGTGGTAGAGCTAAACTGATAAAGGAACTACCTGTGAAGGTCCTCTAGCTTGTCAAAGATCCAATGGGGAGCTGGATGCACCAAACGAATGTCGACCCCTCCAGCGTCTGAACAAAGCAATGGAGCTTGGTGGCCTCCTGCTACGCTAGGGTCCCTAGCATAGGCCCACACCTTGAGTGGAAGTGGGATAGGTGCTGGGGTGGGACTCCCATCCCGTTAAAGGGGGAGAAAGTGGGATTTCTGAATCTCGTGGGTGCCGACATGTCATCTACCCATGTCGGGTATGGTTTTCCATCAGGTGGGATAGCCACTTATCGCGTTTCCAAAGCCTCGAGGTGGGTGATGAGCGCCACTATCGGATCGTCTGGACACGGGTCCCTGTCCGGGAAATGATCCCTAACCACAAGTTCATTTCTAGGCTCTTCAATGCAATATCCCAGATTGGCGTCTCTTGGAGCGACTAGTGGGGCGGCCCTTGGAGGAAAGCGGGCCGGATCCCTTGGGTTGTCGGGCCGCTCGGGAGGGTTCGACGAGATATACCGCACCCTCTTTCCATGGGCTCCGGCTTCCTCCCTATCAGAAAATACAACATGATTAGGGTTTCCTGGGAGAATCTCGCCGAGGGGTATTTGTTCATTCCCCTACTACATCATCCTAGGACCACCATAGTCTTGTCACTGCTCTGCAATGCGTTCAGCCAGAAGTTCATCGACCAACTTCTTCTTCTCAACAAGCTGCTGGCATAGAGGGACCTTCTCGAGGTCCTCTTCCGTCTTCTGCACTGAGGTCGACGCGTCAGAGTTCTTGAAAACTCCAACATGCTCTTTTCCTTTACTGACATTTCAGATCAGTACCAATGCTTTGGTGGCTGGAGGGATACCTAGGAATTTTCTCTGTTGGCGAGTAATCCTTCATGATGGGTCTAGTGGCAGCATGTCCTCAGGGGGGACGCACCCATCGAGAAGTCCTAGTTCATTCAACTCTCTTGTCATATCGTTCAGGTTGACCACCACTATTCCTGGGGGCATGTCCTCGCTAACGCCAGGTGAGTCAGGCTACCGTTGAATCACACTGAAGAGGAGGGTAGCGTACTTCCCCGAACCATAGACTTGCACATGGGGGGTAGCTTCGTCAATAAATTTGTGGAGTACTTGGAAACTCTAAATGCATTTTCACTGGAGGGCACTGTGGTGTCCAGGTGACTTAGGGTTTCGGACCACAGGGAGTGTGTCCAGGTCAACCAGGCAACATTGTTCGCCGATGTATTCAAAGTGCTCTTTGGCTCATGGGATAAGTCACCTTCCGGTGGCAAAGACGGAGGTGAGTTTCCTAGAGGGTATGGCAGAAACATTCAAAATCCTCCAGGTTGAGCGATTCTGGGGTACCAAAATTCGATCCTGCGACCGACCAAAGCTTCTCAGGGAAGTGGCCCACTACGAGGATGGTCTGGAAGTTCCCCGACTCAGATCCATGGTCTAGCCTTTGATAGCCCCACTTGTCAACTGAGGGTGGCTGAGGAACTGGCATTGGTGCGGAGGCAGGCCACAGGGATGGTAGGCTGGCTGGTGGAGAATACGGCGAGTGGCCTAATTGGCCTCCGAATCATGGGCTATCCTCTGAGGATTGTAGCGACCTGTCCTCCATATCACGATAGGATGGACCGATGACCAAAGCTCCTAACGCAGCAGTAGTGTCTTCCAGGGGTGGGTTACGCCCCGACTCTTCCGTCATTGACTCCCAAAATAGCTCTGAGGTAGAGGGAACTTCTGGAGAAGATGGTGGCGACTGCGTGGTCGGCCCTTGGAGACATTCCATGGTCTCGTCCTCCAGGATATACCATCAGAGGGAAACATGGATCCTGTGGATCTAGAATTTCGGGAGCACGAGGCTGATGCACCTCCTTCCTGCCCCAACCCTTGACACGGAGGACTGGGGGAGGGTGCCTACGCTGAATTATACTCTGCCTCGGAGTCTGAGAAGCGGACCGACTTGATTCTTGCCCGACCTTACCCAGGATTCCTCTTGTGGCGGCGATGACCTTCTCTCCTGCCCCTGGGTGGTTCTTCAGAGCATGGCTGATTTCCGACATGGGGTCCTCCGGCTGCAATAGTGATAGGGTGGAGAGGGTTTCCACCCGAGGAAGCCGAGGTGCAAGGATCACTGGAAAAATGTCGAAAGGGACATGGGGAGGACCTCTGTGTTGGGCGTTGGTGAAGCGGGGTTGGCTTCCACCTCTCCAATTGCTGGGGTGAGGTGGAACTTCACAGATTGGCACAGGGACATCGGGAGGACCATCTTGTCGGTGAGTGAGCGGACATGCGATGTCTCCAAGCTCATGGCCTACGGCAGGGGGAGTGACCCCATACCCAGTGTATTGAGTGCGGGAGAGACCCCATATGGAGTGTTTCCATCACAGGGAAGAACCTTGCCTAGGTTGCAGGTGGCACGAGGCAGACCTCCAAGCTGAGGTTGGAAGCAGGGTGGGCCCGAACCTTCCATAGTGGTGGTGTGGAGTGAGCCTCCATGCTAGGTGGCACTACTACGGATTGGTCCGCGACAACCATCACCTGTACAGACGACTAGAAGAGTCAACCCAACCTGCCCGTGGGGCGGTTGGGGCCTCGATCCAGGTCGGGCATATAGCTGCCCCAACTCAACGTATGATGGGATCTGGGGATAAGAAATAGCGGTGGCTCGGGCCACATTAGTCTCTGACATTGACGCCCCAAAGTGAGCGTCTTCTTCTACTCATGTTCGACGCAAGCACCAGGTCAGATGGACGGGAGCCGGTGGTGCAGGCGCGTGGCTTACCTTCTCTTCGGCTCGGGGAACTGGGCGGCGGTGCTGACGCGGCCCGGTGGGGGCTTTCACTGGGAGCCCTAGAAGCGAGACTCTGATCGGGATGGCCTGGATATCCCCTACTTCATCGGCGTAGGGGAGGGAGCTGCTGAGGCGCTCCTGGGACAAGCTACCGATGTGATTGAATGATGGGGTGGGGAGGAGAGGCTTCCTGTGCGACCCTATGGGGTGGTGTGGATGGTGGCGAGTGACTGCCTCGAGGTCTATGAGAGCCATATCCCTAGTGGGGATGACCCCGTCCTCCTAGTACCTACATACAAGGTCATTGATTACCCTTCACTGGATGATCTCTGATAGGGAGAGGGGGCGTGGGCGCCTAGTAGTTGTGGCGGTCAAAGCCGTTGTGGAAGAGGTAAAACCATTCAGGGTTTCCATGTCGGTATTGCCCCTACCCCTATGTTGGCGGATAGGTGAACAAGATCCAGATGCAACAACATGATTCTTGAAGCAGGGAGATGAACTCATTAATACTTCTAGGAAAAGGAATCAACACGCAGTGCCCAGCACCATTCCATCTTCTATGGTCGACAAGAGGGATCCACGCTAACAACATCACAGAACAGAATGCTCAACGTTCTGACTGTCCCAACTTTTGGTGTGTTTCACATCAGGCCTGCTTGGTGAGACCTGGTACCAGATGACGGGATCAGATGAAATGATTATCCACAAATGTCCCGAACAATACCAGCCTCCATGCTGCAGAGAGGAGATTCACGTCGGGTTCACCATTTTCTGTTTGCGATGCTTTCACTGGGGCGCACACATTCGACACACAGAGGATGAGCTGCTGTTACCCTACATTCCCACTTTCCAAAGGCGAGCGGCATCCGCTCCTTATTCAGGGACGTCTGCTCCTTGATTGAAATAGGATGATGGGATGTCAGTTCTTCCTTCCGTGTATTTCTCCTCGGAGATCGTCACATAGTCCGAGTCTCCCTCATAGATTTAAAACGTTTTTTGTGAAGCTCTTCCAAACACCATATCTTCATGGACACCAGTTAATTACACCGCTTCTGTCAGGACATTCCAAGGGGTCTGGTCAGGGCAACAACCTTTGGTTAGGAGAGCAGTCGCATTGGGGCATCACTGGCCTGTCCTGATGCTAGAGATTTTCATGTCTGTCTTATGTCCCTTATCATAGGGCTTCTTGAGGGAGTGGAAGCCTAAGGAATCCCATATCGAACGTGGGGAATTTTATGCCATATGAATGTATTTGAGGTTTTCTTTAGCTTCCCATGTTTAACACAGGGTATGCCGCAATTTTAACGTCCAGCGGAGGTGGATCAGACTAATCAGAACACTGATAAGAGTGGATCATATTGAATAACCCCTAGAGGGAACACCGATATTGGGGCCAGCACGTGGGAGGCTTCCCGAATATTGTGAAGGGGAATGAGGAGTGGCATGATCTCATCGAGATGTGGCGGCCCGAGTAAGAATCAGGATGGACGATGGTTTTGGGCTTGAGCCTCGAATAGAATTCCTACATATCCCCGTGATAGGGAATCAAAGTCTGTGTAGTTTGATGGATCGATGGGACTCCTGAAGAGGCGACCCATGAGAATGGGCGTGTGGATATGACCCGGAGTAATTGGAACCTCCAGGTTAGGGCATGAGCTTCCCGAGACATGTGGGCTCAGGGGAATGGTCAGGATGAGTCACGTGTGATGGGATTGAACCTCATGGAGGATTCTTACATATCCTCGTAGCAAAGAATCAAAGACCATGTAGTTTGGGTGGTAGACACAATTTAACTTCATTCAGGACAGGTATGAGGCTTACACTCTAAGGTAGCCCATGGTGTTAGCGAACCGACGTGAATGGGGTCGAAACGACTAGGTGGTGGGCTTGAACCTCGTGGAGGCTTCTTACGTACCATGCATTAGCACAGATCAAAGTCCATGTAGTTCAGGATGGAATTTAGTTTAACGTCATGAGGGACGGAGGCATTTGGGGCTTACGCTCTAAGACGAACGAAGATGGTGGGGCTTGAATCTGATGGAGGCTTCCTACGTACCATGCCATGGAACGGATCAAAGTCCCCGTAGTTCAGGATGGATGGGGATTACGCTCTGAGACGGACCAACGTGGTGTGGCTTGAACCACGTGGAGGCTTCCTACATACCATGCCTTAGCATGAATCAAATTCCCCATAGTTCGAGATGGTTGGGGCTTACGTTTTGAGGCGGCCCACGGTGGTGGGTCTTGAACCTCTTGGATGCTTTCTACGTACCATGCCTTAGCACTGATCAAAGTCTCTGTAGTTTGGGATGGATGGGGCTTACGCTATGAGACGACCCAAGGTGTGTCATGGTTGTTGCCCACTCTAAGCTCACAGGAGTCATGCTTGGTGTGAGAAACAAGAGGTAGTAGAGACCTGATGATCATGTCGCGCAGGGTGCATCCATGGGAAGTGAGAAGGGGCTTATGCATTGAGCGGCCCATGGTTTGGGGGCTTACTCCAAGATGGAGGCACATGGGAAAAAAAGCATAGCAAGAGATAGATTTGGCACATAGGAAGAGAGGAGGGGCCCCATTCCATATCACGTCCTCCGTTGGCCTTGGGGACCAAAGATGAAAGGAGGGATCACCATTCCCCACCACACCCTTGGCTAGCCTTTGCAGCGAGGGAGTGGGGAGGAATAGGGGTGCTGCCTCCTGCAAGATGTGTTAGGGGATTACACCAAGGGGGATGCCCTTCCCTGTAGACAAATGCCACTCTAATAAATCACCACCTGTGAGGGATGATCCCATCCCCGTGGAGACGAGTGGGCGTAGAGAATGTCCGAGGTAGGGGGACCCTGCATGGGAGGCATGGGGACAGGTCACAGTTTAATGTCATGTGTTGAAGAAGAGGTGCTTGACAGTTTAACGTCATGTAGCTAAGACGAGGTGGGTTAGCCCTGCACCCCTAGGACTTACAAAACCGGTGCCCCTTCCCCTTGTGGAAGGTAAGGCATCAGCAAGGCCATACTGAGGGGGTGTCGTGGAGGGAACCATTGAGGGGTCCACGTTATCATGGCTATACGAAGAAGAAATAGCAGTTATCATGCCTATGAGAAGAAGGAAAAGGAGAAGCAACGCAATGGTAAGGATTGTCCAAGGGACTTTGAAGTTACTTCGTAAAATCCTAGAAGGATGTATGGGAAAACCATGTATGATGCAGATGCCTGGGGTGTACAAGACACCTGTGAATGGCACCCGGAAAAAGGGCATCGGGCGCTTGTGCAAGGGGGTGCTCGGGGAGCACGGAGGTGAAGGGCCCTGAGGAATTTCGCACAACTCTTGGGGTTTGCGCGAAATAAAGGGTCTCAGTGCGAAAAGCCCTATGTTGGCATGAAATCAGTTTTTCTTTCACAAAATATGGGGGGCTGAATTATTGCGCAAGACTTGAAGGGAATTGCACTCAAGAGAAAGGATGGCGCACAAAGGAAGGGGTGGGCACACAAAAGAAGGATTGCATACGGCTTAACCGGATTGCACGCCCCGGAAGGGATTGCACATAAGGGGAAGACCTTGAAGGGTTTGGAGTTTAGTCTAATCCATGGGGATCTCGCGCGAAGGCGGATCCCGGGGAGACTTGGTGCGAAAAAGAAACTTACCTGAAAGCCATATTGCGCGCGAACGGAATGCCGATTACGCACACGAGAGGCGGTTCAAAATTTTCAGCCTCGAATAAGAAGGGGTCTCCTTCTATTTATAGGCATCCGGCGGTGCAGAATTCAGGGTTGCCCGAAATATTTGCACGATAGAGGAGGCGACGCGAAGGCCAACTGCACGGGGCGCGGGCGCGAAATTATTTCGCACCGACGCCGGGACCCTTCAAAAATCCCATTACTTTCCTTATGGGAGAAATTTTTTCGCGCGCTTCACCCTTTTTTCTGCACAACACCTCCGGGCCCTCTAGACCGAGCCTCTGGGTCCGAATATGACTTCACTTTTTCATTGTGGATCTTTCTCTGGCACTTAAACACTTTTTGGTGTCTATAGAGTATATAATTAAAATATAATTTATAAATAAATATTAATTTATAGAAATGTTTTATAATTACATTATTTTAAATATTTCACAAAAATATAAATATAAAAATTGAAAAAAAATATAAGCATGATTATTAAATCAATTCGAGGGGATATAAAAAAACATACCTTATGGAATTTCCTCCATTAGTATAGATTTTTTCTTATAGATATTTATTATTTAAATAATAATTATGATCCTTTTTTACTTGTGATTGTATTTATACAAACCAATAATAGAATTTGAGTCAGTCTAGAATCATAAATCAAAAAAAAATTCACCCCTAAGAAAAATTTCATGTTTTGAATGGAAAAAATCTATTATATTTTCATCCAAAAAACTGAATAAAATATTTTTACATATTTTTTAGATTTCCAAACTATCAAAACTAAAAATTATAAATACTCATTTTTTTCATATTTCCCCTACTCAATGATATCTAGTGGTTTATATTTTTAACAATGTTTCACATTTTCTTGACTCATTAAAAACACTATTCAGATTATTTTTATAATAAATTATCATTTTTAAAAAATTGGGTATATAATATCTCACTCAACTTTAATTTTTTTCCATGAACATTTTTCATTCAGAACAAAATTATAAATAATATTTATTTTATTAATTTTAATTGAACCTATATATGATAACTTCTGATAATTTTATTGAATAAACCGAAAATCATTAATTTTAGTTTAAAAAATTAAGGATACTACACTCTCATATGAGATTCATACTTTTAGGTGAAATTCCATGTTCAACTAAGATTATAAAACATAGACATAAGGTGTATGGAATTTCACTAAAATAATTTCTCTATTTGTTCCTAGATCTCCATTAGTATTTTATCAAATGAGGAATCTAGTTGAAGGTATAAACCTCTCAAACTAAAAAAATGTAATGGATAATATTGATACATTTTAATTTAAAATATGTGTAACACTACATGAACCAGAATTAGTTTTGAGGGTAATTATAGAGAATATAATAACTCAGTAACTCAATATAAGATCTTAAAATATCTAATTAACCATACATATTTTTTGTTTCCTCAATGAATTATTCACCACCCTCGACAAGGAGAGATCATCTAGAAGATATTATTTCTTAATTCTAACACTATGTATATCCTTATGTGATCAATATAAGATTTATTAAAAAAGTGAGTTTTTTTGTTGTAGTCACGAGTCACATATACATTATTTATGTATAATTTTATAATATTTTTTCTTGATTTTTTTTCTTCACGAAATTCAACCAAAAATATATAGAATATACATGGTATACTTAAAGTTCCTCATAAAGATTCATATTTATAGTGCTTTGATAGTTTTTGTCTGACAAGAATTCTACCAAGGGTAGAGGATTTTTCCTTGAAGCACCAAAAAATTTTCACACGAGACTAAATCATATTCCCAAACACTTGAATGACATTATTCATCTTATTATTCATATAGGTATGGAATTTTTAACTAATGTGTAGTTACATCTCAAATGATTTATAAGAACTTTTCAAAAACTATAAGGAAAACCCCTATCACAATTAACATGACCGTTGAAAAAACCCCATATAGTTGAATGATATAAACAACATACAATAATATGAGGAAATCCATTAGATATACATTTAAATGGGTAAGATGTATGCTATGACTTAGAGAAAATAAACCACTAACCATAATATATAATTATCTTTCATAAAATGTGGTCACTCAATCACAAAATCCATAAATATATTATATCACTTCAATATTGGAACAATCAATGACTATATCAACCTAGAAAAAACTAAATTCTATCCTCTTAAAATCTAAATGAAAATAAACCTAAATAAAAATTAAATAATTCTAATCTTAACCCATGGCCACCAAAACCAAGATATCAAAATTGGTTGAGTATTTAAAACTGTTGGATGTACCACAAAGAGACATGAACAAAAATATCATATAATCTTATAAAGAATATTAATTAGAAGTACTATATATATATATATGTATAATGATATCATGATCCCAACCTTTAGAGAAACCAACATGATAATTACTTAAAAATATAGGATGTAAATCCCCATAAATAGAATTCTAGATTGGGTATGACAAAACTACATTATTTATACATTATATTGTCATTGATTACATTAAAAAGTATTATAATTACAAGTTTAATGTATTTGGAAACTAAAAAAATATTACATAGAAACAGAATGAAACAATCTTTATATAATTATTTTTAGAAACATTCATATTCATAAGACCATATAACCATCATAATTTTATTTTATTTCTAGGGATTTTACATTAACATAAATGTGTGAGATAAAAAGATCTATAAAATTATAATATCATTATTATAGTCGGTCGAGGAATATTAAACCATAAAACATAGGATATAAAATATTATAATAAAAAAAGAATAGGAAAGATCAATAATAAAATTGATATATAAGTAATGCATGATAATTAGACATTATAATCATATGGTTAAAGGAAATAATATATCTCGGATACCTTCCAATGTCATAGTATCATAATGAGATCATTTGAAAAGGTTATCCAATAATTTCATGGTATCATAATTATGCCTTATATAAATTATCTATATATATGAAACTGCAATGAACCTAGTTTTTTTAATCAGACCCTTTGACTACTTTTAAAAATTATTCTACAGTTTATTACAAAGTTAATATAGAGTATCGAGTGTCATAGAGACTCAATATTAATTTATTCAAAATAAAAAATATTTCATCTAAAAAAATGCATTATTTTGAAAATAATAGATTTCTTATTGAATGAATTATCAGATGAATAAAATAAAATTTTCATTGGTTTCAGAATACTAGGTGGACCCTAGAAACAATTTAAGTTCTATTCATAGCAGGTCTCACAATATCTCATAACCATGGGTTTATATTTTATAAATTAAATTAAATAATAAAATAAATCAAATAATTGATTTGGTTTAATAATTTGTTAATTGATTTATTAATTATTCAATCCTAGCCCATGATCTATATAATCCACTTTATAGATAACACCCAAGGTCATCTGCATAACTCTGGAAGATTAGAGGGAGATCATTATGAGAGGATTTCATAGATCATGATTGAGTATCCATAGAATCGACAACCATAATTAGTGAGAATTAGCAACAACTTCAATACAGGTTCCTTCTTAAACAAAAATAAATCCATCGAAGGGGTAGAACATCCTTATTTATCGATTCCATACTTATTATTTATAATTTCATGCATGTATTTAGAAATATATTTTAAATCCCATATTATTTTATTTTTTATATGGCCTAATTAATTTACTGAATTCTATTTTCCTCAGAACTTTAACCATTTTTTAAGATTATTTTTATTATTTTGGATTCCATAATTATGATCAATAACTAGGTTTTTTATGGATTTCGATGATCTCACTTTGTTTATTATTTCTTTCTCTCATTTTTCTTCACATATTTATTATCATCATGTAATAGGATAATGATTTGACTATTAGTCAAATTCAAATCATGACCGAACAACAAATTTTAATTTTTTATGATATAAAAAATAAGGATATGGATTTAGGAAATGTTTTTAGAGGATTAGAGATCATGGGAGATGGAAGAGTTCCCATATATTTGGACGGAAGAAAGAGGCACAATGGGGGCCTATGTAGATCGATTAGAATCCTGATTTCCAATAACTGAAGCTCAGAAATCAATGATGGGAGGTGTTATATTCAAATAGAATGTCCATGGATTTGTTTTATAAAAATTGGGGGGGATGGTGAGGTCGATTGATATTGGTGATTATAGTGAATAAGAAAATTCTAGTTCAGAGAAACTAACTTTAAGAAATTTATATTGATACAATGAATTTCATTCACTTTGAGATATACTTTAGCTACATTTTTGAACTGAAAAAAATATGAAACACCATGTGGCTTTCTCGACACATTGTGTGATTCCAAGAGACACGCTCAGGCACATGAGCCTCAACCCAGTTAGTGAGATATCCTTAAGTGTGTCCACATGACCCAGTTTCAAAACCTAGTTGAGGCATATTTTTAGGTACTATAGAAGTAATGTAGCAGGTAGTGTAGTAGTACTGTACACTGTGAAGGTACTGTAGTAGAATTTTATACTGTACAGGTACTGTAGTAGAACTGTACACTGTATTAGAACTGTAGCAGGTATAGTTTGGTATTGTAGCAGTTAGAACTATTCACCTAGGGCCACTGGTTTGGGCTTGGTGTCTTAAAGGATTTAGGGCTACTCAGGCCTTCGGGTTAGTATGGATTTAGGGCCACCTTTAAGGCATTCAAGCCACCTTAAGGCCTTCAGGCCATATGCAGTTTCCCAAGACACATTACAAGAAAAAGGTGTAGCCCTAGAAGAGGATTCGGAGCAGGTGCACTCAACAGAGTAGATCCAAATTGATTTATTAGAATGAGAGGGTATGGCTCTGCCATCATTACCAGCCTATGATTGTACGAGAAGCATATCCAGATGACCATGCGAAGGTGGAGAGATTTTATCATGATGCAAATGCTAGGGAGGGGAAATTCCTTGATGATAGTCTGGTTGAATTCCCTAAGGCCTTCGGGTCATGTAATCTCCTAAGACTACGGGCCATGTAATCTCTGAGCCTATGGGCCTTGTAAGGATTCCCCCTCATTCCTTGAAATGGGGGTTATAAAAAATCAATAAAAATGAAGGCCTTCGGGCCATTCGGGCCAGGTCTTGAACCCTTAAGAGACACACCAGTGGGTATATAGAGTACATTCCTAGGAAACCATAGTGGCCTACATGTCATGTTTACCAATGTTTCACACGATGTACCCTTAGTGGAATATTACATGAGAAGTTGGGTACATTTAGAGTGCCTCACTTGACCATTCACGACATGTATGATATCTTACATACTATTTATTTTCCTATAATGAGATACTTATAATTTTTTCTCCTTTGGACATAGAATTAGAACCATGAGTAATCCCTTATATTTTAAATTCCACATAGAGTGTGATGGTGACATTTGATTTGATATCCAAGATATAGTGTGTGGTAGTGTGATCATGCCGCTTATCTCATCATAGTCATGTAACACCAATATTTGAGTATTATTATCTAGAATTAAATCTAGGTCAGTGCCCCGATGATAATGCATACATATCATGTCATGGATCCTCCACTTCATTTATATAGATAAGTCTAACACACACCCACTTGGGGCATTGGTATTTTTTCAATTGAGCTGATATCCTTAATCTAGGAGCTTTGATATGGTATTGGTCCTCCATTGGGATTAACACACTCTTAGTAGTGTTATTCAATGGGAATGGTGTGGGTCCCTTATTAAAGATCTGGTGAGGTTATGTTGGGCTACTGGAATTAAGATAATGCTAAAACCTAGAACTGTGGGTAGAATCATCATCTATAGATGGTTATGAAAACCAATATCTCTCTTTTTCTCAATGACTTGGATAATTTATAAGTATATATATTTGATGGATTTTCTATCCCCCTGTGTATCTTCAGTTCAGATAGTTTTATTTATTTTAAAAATTCCATTTTATGGTTTTTGAGGTGTCCTACTAGGTATGTATATATTCACCCATACATGGAATTTCTCTGTATGTGTTATATCTGAAGAAGATGGTAGATAATGGTATGGTGACTTTAACATGCATAGAATTGGTGGAGTTTAGTTGTTCTTGATGGTCGTGGACATAAGTGGTGGTTAATTTTAGATTTTTTGAGTAGGGATATCATTCACCATCAGTTATTAGGTTGTGAATCTTTTTATTTCTTATCAGGAATGTATTTTATCTTTCTATTCATTGGAATTTTTTTTCTACAATCTATTATTATCTTATAGGTTTACGAATTCATTTGTTTCCACTTGGGTTGGTACAATTATTTTTATCCTACTTAGTTATGGTGTACTTGGAGGTGTTATAGGTTCATCTATCTAAGGCCTCCCATTTGAGTGATTTTACTATTCACTGCTAGTCACCAGCCCCTATCCTATTAGAGGTGGAATTGGTGGAATAATCAATTTACCATCGACCTATGACAGACATAGATGGATTGGGTTGTATCATAGTGGTATCATATAAGAGTTTTCCTTGATATTGAGTTTTCATATTGATGTGTTGTGAGGTTTGGTTTGGAAACTTAAGGAAATGGTGTTATGTTATCTTGTGTTAGGATCTTGGGACAGAGAACCTTGTTATGGTGTGGTAGACAATGTATCCAAACACTAGGACTCGGGAAACATACTTGTTGACTCAAAATTCAGAAAAAACCTTTATATGGAAATCCATGAACATGCATAATATAAGAATGAGTCATTAAATTTCCTTTCCTTTAATTATATACCTAATATACTCATCTAACTTTCGAATTTCATGTTAAATTTCAGGATTCATCCAAGAAAAAGAACAAATAAGATACTGATATAGGGTTATGATGATGAAAATTAGAGTAATTAGGATTTAGTACAAGGGTACATTCATAAGGTGTTCCCTCATAATGGATAGATTTTAGTTCTCCAAATAGAAAAGTGATGGGAAGAAATACCTCCACTACTTCAAGCTAATGATTCCCATTTTTTCAAGGATATGACAGTTTTGATAGGATAGGATGATGATGTGTTTAGGTTAACAACATTATAGTAGTTTTAGTGGTAGTGACAGCCTAGGTTCCAAGGTGATCCCACCCATAGGTAGATGAGGAATGGACGGTGTCAGTAGTTTTAGTATTCTATCATGAATGGACCTCATTTGAGTTTATGGAACCACTACTAGGTATCCTTTTTTACTGTGTTCTAGGGCATTGGTGGGGTTTGGTCACCCAGAATAATGATGAGAAAATACACTCAAGATGCTGTTTGAGATCTTTTTTTGTATGTACTACTTTATAAATACCTTGATATCAGTACATATTCATAGGTTTCTTGAGTTGTAACAATGTGATAGGAATATGGTGCAGTTGGTGTTTAGGTTCACTTACATCATGAGATACTATCTCGATATGGTTTGAGATGGATTATTTTGATCATGAAAGGTCAAGATTGGCCTTCATAGGGACATTCGAATGGAAGTGTTCCCTATGTACATTCCCATTTATGATAGTGTAATTGAGAAAGGCTCGGTGATTGAGTGATTCTTATTAGAGGAGTGATTGTAAACTAGAGAAGGAAATGGATGATATAGAATAGAGTTGTATACTATTGATAACAGGCCTTGAAAATTAGGATACTAGTGTAAAAGGAGTTCATGTATGATTTCTCGAGATCAATGATCTATGAAATAGGGATCCATCTAGGGAGTCATTCAGCCAAAGAAAGGAATATGGTATGCTGATGAGGTTTAGGTTCACATAGTACAGGAACCCCCGACCAAGAATACTTCATATGGAGGATAGACAGTCATTGGGCCTCTACTGTAGAGGCACTATTGTGATCAAAGATAACTCTATGTTGATTAGGGTATCCCCTTGGAAAACAATGATGAAAAAGGGGATGAATGAGTCTGATGAGGAAGAGCTATAGGCGTAGGATAAAATTATGGCATGCTACCACCACCACCCACAATTTAAAAACACTAGTCTTAGAGGGGTAACAGTTTGAGAGTGGATATCTATAATCCATAGAGGGATATGATCAGGACATGTGTGATTTGATTCACAGAAAAATCTAGGTCTTTTATATCTTATCACCAACACTCATACATATAGGTTCAATATATAAGTTTTTTTTATCCCATTTACAAGTGTTTGAGATTGTAGAAGATCCATTACCCCAATCATTATTGATGGAGACTTCTAATTGGAGTGATTCCACTATTTCTCACTCTTGAGGATTGTGTGATTTTTTATCAATAGTTAAATTTTCAAGTGGGATATTTTTATATCTATGATGAGTCTATATGACATCATCCTTTGTATGGACTGGATATCCACCATCTATTCCCAAATATACTATCATCTTAGAAGATTAAGGTTCTTAAGGGATAATGGGATGAGATTCTATTTCAATGATGAGAAATATTTTTCCAATTGAGTGATCAAAGATCATACAGTGGAAGCTACATCCCATCACTTATCAGTTAGATGATTTGGAAGTTGGTGTGGAAAAATATTTAGATATATATATTCTAGAGGCAGTGGAGTATTATATAGATATTTCCCCAAATAAAATCCTAGGATTATTCCCACACCATGATATTAACTTCTATATTGAATTTCACCAAGATACCACTCTATTATCCTATATGACATGTTTAATATCCGCTAATAATATTTGAGAGCGGAGGGTGAAACTAAAGGATTTGCAGGAAAATAATTTTTTCAAACTTAGAGTTACCACTTAGGTTTCTAATTTTTTGTTTGATAAGGAGGTAGATGAGAGCATGAAATTTTTCATTGACTATAGTTTCTTGAATAAGGTGATGATGATGAATAATTTTCCACTACCATGGATCAATGACTTTTATGATTAGACAAATGGATCTTTATGGTTATTGAATATTGAGCTCATCTTTGGATATCATGAGCTACAGGTTCATGAGGAGTAAATTATAAAGATTAGTTTATTTTGTCACTATTGATATTATGAGTTCTTGGTGATAACATTTTGTGAAATTGACACCCGCACAATATTCATGGGATGTATGAACCAAATCCTCTAGTTATTTTTATAGTGGTTTATGTTCATTTTTTAAATGGAATCCTCTTTTATTCCACATCAAAGGAAGATCATGCAGTGTGTCTGAGGATTGTCTAAGATATACTTTCGAAGAACCATATATATATATAAAGAACATGATTTGTATGTTATAAACATGATAGGTCCACTTTTTGGGGAATGTTATCTCAGAATATAGAATATTAATGTACTTGTTGAATATTTAGGCAATTATTGGTTGATACCCACAAAAGAGTGTAACTAAGGAGAGAAGTTTCTATGGTATGGATGGGTACTATAAGAGAATTTTTATATACCTCTCTAGAATTTGGGACCATTTTATAGACTTGAATTGAAATGGGTAGTATTTTTTTGTGGATTGATATGTGTAATAAGGATGTTAAGGAATTAAGGAAAAGGTTGACTAGCTCTTTATTTTTTAGGATAGTAGGGGTGGGTATTTAGTACATATTATTTTTGTGAGGAATGTAGATCTAGGCATCTATGTGTGGTAATAAAAATGTTAGTGGTAATTGATTTTGAGTCATGGAATATGATACCCCATGAGGAGAGCTATGTGACCCAAGAATTAAAGTTGTAAGTGGTGTTTTTCACTTTGGATATATTGAGGCACTATCCTCAGTGAAAGTAGTATGTAGTTTAGTTAGATCACTAGAGCATCTTTTATGTCTTTTTGTAGAGAGATATAAAACAAAGAATGTGGTATTGGATTGAGTTATTATAGGTATGTTACTTTTAGATATTATATACTCTAGGGAAGGTCAATGTAGTGGAATATTCCCTCAATAGAAAATCCCAATCATGGATAAGTAAGGTGGGGTCAAAGTAGGGGGCATTATTTCAACTAACATTGGTTTATGATAGAGAATAATTTTATATTTAATTTATAATGGTTAATCCACTACTAATTTATAATTTGATAGAGGATTAGATAGTAGAAATTTATTCTGAGGTTCTATATGACTCTATATCCCCATGATATGCAGAGAATGAATTTTTCGAAGGTGGATAGTATACCATCCTTTTCCAAGGATGGACAATGGATCAAGTCACATTGTGTGATGAGGTAGTGAGGGATCCTGATACCCCATTTGGTTGTGAATAAATGAATTTATAATATTTACCAAAACCCTCAATGATAGTTTTGGTGGTTAGGGAAGAAGAATATATTTTTTGAGTTTATCTCTCAATGAGTTACCTAGCAGTTAGTAATGGTAGAATGTCATATTCTAGTAAGATTAGTCCAATCACTTGAGGTCCCAGAATAAAATTGGGACAGAATATAAATGGAATTTTTATGGGGATTAAATATACATTTAGAATCCATGAATCTATATAGTTTTTTTTAACTGACTCTCCATGTTGGCCAACTTCTTCACCAGTTGAAAAAAGGGTTCGGTGGAAAGATTAGGATGCTTGTGCATACCAGAGCTCATATGGATTCATGGGATGAATTTGATACATGTATCTAACCATGATTATTTTTTCATATCCAAATTTTATTTTGAGAATTATAGTATGCTTTCAAAACCCAATTAGGTATGCACAAAATTTTTTCCCTTAGATGGATGTCCAGACAAAATAAACCATTCTTGATTTGGAGAACATGATGATAATATGCATGTTTGAATTTGTCAAAATCTAGTATGATCACTTATCATTACTAGACATTATATATAATTATATATATCACTATAATATTGGTATTAAACCATTTAAGTCCCTTAATGGGATAATTTTTAGGTTAACCTCATACAGGATAAAGATAGGTGAGTCATCAGTCATGGGGTTGAAGCTAGTTCAGGCAGTAACAGAGAAAGATTAGGTGATCCAAGAGAAAATGAAGAATTCTAAAAGGCGGAATAAATATCACGTGTATCAGCATTATATAAATTTGGATTTCAAGTTGAAATATCATGTGTTAATTAATATCACTCTACAATTAGTCTTTCATAGGTTTGGTCAGAGTGGAAAGCTATCTCCAAGATTCATCAGACTATTGTAGGTCTTTTGTAGGGTGGGATAGGGTTCTTACCACTTTTATTTAACTCCATATTTAGAATGAATGAATAATTTATTTTAAATTTACCAACTAAGGAGGTGCATGCGTGATCTATTTCATCTTATTGACTGGGGAAATATGGATTTCAAGGATAGAGATGTCATTTCCAAGTACCCTATTTCGATCAATGATTGAAAATATAAAATCCATTATGGGAGATAAATTTTATTGGTTTGATTATTTTGCATCATGGAAACCAATATAAGTTCTCATAGTATAAGTAGATCTATATTTGATATTAGTACCCACACCTTTTTGAGCGAGTTGTGGAATTTTGGATGTAAAACCTTGAAGGCAAGGTGAATTTATTGAATTTTGTTGTTGAGATTATACCCATTTGAATATTTTAAATATTATTATGGTTTTATTATGAATTTGGTGTAGATATTTAGGTTTCATAGATCTTTTATTACAATATATTAATAATATTAAATATATTAATCCACACATGGGAATTATATCATAAAAATATATTTTCTCTTTAATGGTGTCTATGGTGAGGAAACTGATACCATAACTAGCTTGAGAACACCAGGTGAACCTTAGAAATGATATAATTCCTATCAAATTAAGTAAAACAACAGTTTGCAGTCATGGAAAGATATTTGAGTAATTAAATTGAATAATAAATTAAATTTAAATTTTCAGATAAATTGAATAATTAATTCATTGATTTGTTAATTATTCTAACCTAACCCATTATCTATAAAATATCTTTTATGTATAATCCATAGGGTTATCCAAATAACCAATATTATTAGTGGGAGGTCATAATGGGAATATTTCTTGGATCATGATCAAGAGGCCATAGGATTGATGAACATAATCATAGAGAATCACTATCATTCAGTGCATGTTATTTATTATCCGGTGATCGATCCTTGAATGAGGCAGGGATTCATTATTTTTGACTTCCAAACCTATTATTTTTAATTTCATTCATAGATTTAGAAATCTATTTTGAATCTAATATTATTCCACCCTAAATGTTTAATCAATCATTTTGGAGATGGAATTTTATTTGTAACACTGGATTCTTCATCTAATTTTAGATAATGTGATTATGATTAGTGTCTGGGTTCACTAAAACCACCAATGATCTCACTTTATTTATCATGTTTTTCTACCCTCATTATTCATATATTCATCATCTTCCTATAGAGGGCCAATTACTTGACTATTAGTTTGACTTGAATCACAATCAAACCACATGTCTATATTTTTTAGTGTGATTTTTGATGATGAGATGGATTATAGAGACATTTCTAGAGGATTATGAATTATGGGAGATGATAAGTTCATATATATCCAGATCAAAGTGTGAGGTAAGATTAGGGCTTGCATGGATTGGTGAGAATCCCAATTTTTTTCTATAAAAGGTTAGAGATTGATGATTAAAGGTGTTATCCTAAAATATTAGGGCCATGAGTGATGTTATAGATAAATTCAGAAGTGATATCAGTAGATATGGGGGATTATAGAGAAAAAGATAATTCTATTTTGAAGAACCTGACTACATGGAATGTAGTTCATAATAACACACACCATATACTCTTGGATATATAATGTATATGGTTTAGGACTAAGATAAATATCCCATGCCATGTAGCCTTCCCCACACGCTGCATGATACTAGAATACCAGATTGACATGTACATTGAATACATTCTCAAGAAAGTCATGTGGACTATATTCTATGTTCATTAAGGCCACATGGTTTGTACCATTAGGGTAACATCACATGAGAATCCATGTTCATGTTGAGTGTCCCATTGGACATCACACACTATGTATCATATCTTATAGACTATGTACATTTCTTAGAATGGTATACCTAATATTTATTTTTTCATGGAATCCGAATCGGGCCCATGAGTAGTCATTCACAAGTAAAATTATACATGGGCATAATGGTGGCCTTTGTTTCAATATATGAGAATTAATATGAGGTGTCGTGAATACTTCACTTCTCTTGGAATGATCAAGTTATTCTCATATTTGAGTGTTATTCTATAGGGAAACATAGGGTGAGGTATCCCATAATAACATGTATATTTTGGATATTGGGTCCCACACATCCTTGGTATATATAGGGTCAGTACCTCCCATAACCAATCAAGACTTGGATCTTCTCTCTGTGTAGTTTTTACTCCCTCATCTAGGAGCTCAGACAAGGTGTGTGTCCACCATTGAGGTTGGTACCCCATAAATCATGATATGCCACAAGCAAGTTAAGGAACCCCTACTATGGATCTAGTGAGGTTATGTTGGGATAATGGTAGTGGGATAGATTTGAAACTTGGAGATGTAAACAAACTTATCATATATAACTAGTCATGAATACCATGATCTCTCTTTATCTCTTTGAATTAGATAATTCTATAAGTATATCTATTTTATGGATTTATTTATCAAACTTTGTCTCATTGATTTATATAACTATTTTTCTTTTAAGAAAACCCTTTATGGTTTTCATGGAATCCGATAGGGTATGTATGTAATCACACATACATGGGCTATTCATTCACATGTTGTATATTATGTAGATAAATTGATGTTTGATAGTGGCTTTATTGGGTTTGGTTTTTGGGGAGTTTAATTTTACTTTAAAAAGGTAGCTATAGATGATGGTATATTTTGGATTTCATGTCCAAGGATCTCCTTTCAAATCCGTTTTTAGGTTAGGAATCCCATTTTTTTCTTATTGGGAATGTATTTTTTACATTCTATGCTATGGATGTATTTTTATTATTGCACATTGGTTTTTTCATAGTGGTTATTGACTGTATTTGTTTCCACTTGGGTTGGTATAATAATTATTATTATGCATTGTTGTGGTGAACTTGGTGGTGTGTGTGTGTGTGAATGTATTTTATTCTAAAGCATCCCATTTGAGGGCTATACCTACTTAGATATAGTCTCCATTCCTAGAACTATTTAATATAGTATAAAGGCGTAACACATAGTTTAATGTTGTCCCTGGTGAGACCTTGGTGGGTCAGGTCATGTCAGAAACATTACTCAGTTTATTAGATGTCAATATAATTTATAGCATACTCAACACATGTATTATACATAATTAAATACATGGAAAAAAAATTAAATTCCTAATATCTTAAAATAAAATATTCCTAACATGAGATCTATATTTAGAGGTGACCTACTTGAAATGGAATTTGATGTTTTTTTATAGAAATCCCCTATCAAAGGATGATATTTTATGAAAAATATTCACTTAAAATCAATATATTGTCAAAATGGGAGAAATCATAGAGGAATATAATCTTAATATTTAATTTATTATTATGAATAATTTATCAGTAAGGAAATGAATAATTTATGGATAGTAATGGAACTAAACTTGATTAAACTTATAAATGGGTGATAGTTTTTTAGAGATTACAATAGTGGAAAACATATATGGTGATGAATAAATACTCTATATTACGAGTATGTATCCCATATATTTGGGATAGAAAACTCTTAAAAAATGAATTCCTAAGACCATGAATATTGATACCAAAGGTTTATTCATGCCAATATATGGAGGTACTAGTTAATATAAAATAAAATATATTTTACCAATAAAAAAATTATCCATATAAGAAATTATATTTTAAAAATACCATACATAAATGACATAAAAAGAGATTTATATTATAATAAATTTAATTTTTTGTAATATTGAATAATAATTATTCTAGTATCATTAGATACCCATGGAAAGAGTTTAATGAGTGGTTTTAAACAATTATAATGAATTGTACATTAAATAAATAAAACTATTATGTATATAAAAGAATAACTAAGTCTAAAACAAAGGTATAATGTCTTATTAAAAAAGGAAATTAGATACAGAAAAATTGAAACCCTTAACTTACTTATCATTATTTAGAACATGAGTAATAATTCATTAGAACCATAAGATAATCCTAAAGAGAGTATCAAGAGAGAAATGAGTGGAAAACCATTCTCAAGAGATTTGGGAGTGATGATAATTTTGTGGAGATATTTCTATTTATAGTTAAAATTTCTTAATAAATTAATAATTCATTGTATAGAACTTGAAATATTTGAATTTAAATATTCTCATACAAAATTTAATAAATGTGTTTGCACCCATGGTTTTTGGATTACCACCCCATGATATTTTATTTAAAAACTATGTTTTATTAAATCTAAAAAAATCTGAAGAGAAAATTTTATCTTTAAAAGAAACATTACAAATGGAAAATAAAAATTATTTTTTAAATGAAATAAAATATGTTTCCTGTCTTTAAAATTAAATTATGCTTAAGAAGATGAGCAAAATAATTGGGAAAAAATTAACCAATAAAACATTGTTTAAGTTGTAGAAGTGATTATACCAATTATTACATCATTTTTACCAGAAAATAAACTCACATAATATATTGTATATATATACCACATTTTAATATTTAACATAAAATTATACTCTTAAATAGAATTATTAAAATAATTCCATTACTAAATTTTTGAGAGTTGATTCCAAAATTTATATCATTTTTTTAAACATTAATCTCTAACTATAATATTTTTTATTAAATATATACATTAAGAAAATTGGGTTGAGTGCAACAAAAAATATAATGATAACATTACCATTCTAATGACCACATTATTTTTCAATGCCTACATTATCCATTTTCATCTATCATGTAATGTACACATAACACATATATCTTTATATAAACTCTATCTATTTAGATCACACTTCTCAACTCATATTTATTTTTATTCTACAAAATTTCCATTATATTCATTATATTTTTTTTTCTTTATAACTCATTTCTTAGCCATGATATCTATTTTTATTTACTCTATAATTTTACTCTTAATAGTAATGTGTAATATTTCTCTTTAATTTATATCTTCCTTTAATATAATGAGGAAATTATATTTTTGATCACATAATTATTTACGTATGACTATTATCAAAATTTATAATTCATAAAATAAAATAAATTTAATCATTAATCTCATACTAAAGAAGAAAAATGAATATATAAATTCTTAGTTCTTACTTTATAACCATATGAATAAAATTCACCCTCAAATATTCTAACCATTATCAATTGGAAACTAACCTAGGAACTTCTTTATCATTACTTCCTCTAGATACAATGTTACTTCTCTAAATCCTTTTCCCCCTATAACACCTTCAATAATCAGGTTGTGTGGTTTTGTGACACCTTCTATATTTGATTAATAATTTAAAGTGATATTTCCTTATATAAGATATATCAATATTTAGATGAAAAATTTCACCATTGAGTATATGAGATTTTTATGATGTATACTTCTTGAATACAGAGACATATAAAATGAAATGAAATTAATAAAGGTTTGGTGGTAGGGTTATCCAATATCACATAACTTTGATTCACTAAAATATCTCAAAGGGACCGATATATCTCAAACACAAATTACTTTTATTTTTTAATCTCACAATTCCATTAGACTGATACATCTTCATGAATATACTATCACTAACTTACAACCCTAAATATCAAAACCTATTTTAAGTATTTATTGTTTATTTACTATGAACTTCTTTGATATTTGTTTCATTTCCATCACCTTATCTATTATCTATAGAATTATCTTTATACCAATAAATTTTCTCTTATAATATTCATGCCAATAATATGATGTTTTTCACATTATCCTATATAGATCCTCATAGTTTTCCATATATAAACCTAAATTATAGTTATAATTTTACAAAAATTACACAATATCAGTATTGTTATATAAATTTCCTAGTAAATAAATTGAGAAACCTGTTAACATACCCTCTAATGCCTGAGAAGTGATTTTAATATATCTATTAGTTTAAGGGTGATAAGTAGTGCAAATATGTTTCACTATGCTTAATTCTCATTGATGAATCCTCTAAATTTTTGATTCAAACCTTTGATAATGATAAAAGATAATAGATATAGGTGTATCATGAATCCTTATTACATTTCTTATGTATAACTTAGAAAGAATATCATGAGGAAAATCTTAGTAAATTTTTATAAAATGGGTTAAATGTTTATAATGTTAAACCAAAACCCATATAAAATTATCACACTTTAATTTACTCATAAGATCCTTGATAAATGCATCATAATATTATACCACTTATAGATTAACACATAAAAATTTAAGCATTATTTTAGGATACTAAAATAATCTTTTATTTGCTAACACAAAAAGTATATTGATGGATAATTATATATTTAATATTTCATATTTCCATACCAACAGTTATATCAAAGATCCATGAACAAACCTTTTCTCTCTTAATGTATATGGACGTTTGAGGTATATGATGTAATGTCCCAGCCCAGGTGCCACTAAAACTAGTTCCCTGATCTAGAGTGGTACATGACCCCAAGCGCACCTCATCATATTCTAGAGGCTAGAAACTATAAAATGGGGATTAAGATTGTAGTGTGAGGATACTACAACCCTATATCTAAGTGCGTAATAACAAAATAAATTACCAAGTACCATTTTAATTATAGTGCATAGAAATAATAAATCAACTAGACATGAAATAATAAAATGAAATGAAATAAGGGCTTGATGATCCATGTCACATATACAACATACATTCCCTACTGGTACAAACTCATACAATAAATGAACAACTAAAAAAAGTATATCAGGAACTATAACATCACCAAGACAACCCCCATAAAAGCTTATGATACCATCTGAGATGTCTAGACAAATAGTGAAAAAATCAACAAGGGACCCAACCCAAACTTGTTCTTGAAATAAACATTTGAGATATTCTAGGGTACCCATGTAAAATGGATGTTTGAGAAGTGTGTGATTATAAATCTGTAGGTCACCACTGACAATATATAAATATAATACCAGTTAGTACAACAATGTATGCAGTGGTTTAGTAAATGATAGACACGGTAGTAAACAAATCAAGTATTCTTATTCAATAGTATTTGAATTATCTAGTTTTATTATATGTTTATAATGACACTCATTACCATAAAACCGAATTTATCCCATGATGGTCATATGAACAATATACCACGGTGATCCTAGGTTGATATACAAAGAGGTTCCATTTAAGTATACAACCAGGATTTGGAATGTCATGTCCGACCATCCCAACCGTATATAATAGGGGCCACAATTGGAATACAAGTATAAATAGTCTATGTATCTAACTAGGATTCACAAAATCATGTACTACCATCCAAAAAATGATATGGAATGCAATGACCATACCCTTAGAGTTAAGAGAATCAGTCTATCCTTAGAAAAGTAAAGTGCATCAATGCTCCTGGATCATCAGTTTGGTTCACCCAAAACCATGGATGGGGAACACCATGTTAAACACACTAAAACATATATCATTCTAGTGGTGCATCGAGCATCAGTCTAGCCCTTATACCATGGATGAGTAATTTCATGTCCAACATCCTATTCCATTACATTATCAATTAAATCCATTATTCAAGGTTCAAAATGCTTATTCTTTTTTAAATAATAACATACGTGAAAAACTCCAATTACTTTATCAATAGTCAAAACCTTTATTCAATTCCCCATTTACAAAGGTCCCAATGGGTCCTAAAAAGAAAAAATTCCTTGAAAACCCGAACCTTTTCATATGTTATAAAAATAACAAAACCAAACATATTTGTTACACATTCTAAAAAATCCAATTTTAAATCATTGGTATTTTTCTTTAAAGAAAACAATCAAGCTCCATGGCCTTAATTTTCCACCCAATCCATTTAAAAGATCTATTTCCCCATTTTATTTGTAATAACCGACACCTCATTTAAATCAACATTGGAAATATATTTTAAACAGATCTAAAATCATCCTGTGTTCAACATCCCATTTCAAAACAAAAACTATTTTAAAAAATTGTTTTCCCAAATTAGAAAGTAAAACCAAATAAAAAAAGACCACTATTTAATAATTTCCAAATGCCTCATATACATTTCCAACAACTCAACACCTAAAACATTCCATCTTTCAAAGGTGGGAACACCCCATGGGTTTCAATAGTTCTAGTATCACAATATCACATATCCAATAGGATCAATGAAATATATAAGGAAAAAAAATAAAGACACGATGAAATAAAATCAAACTAAGTAGGAAACCCCTCACCAAAAGGTCTCTAAGACACATACCACACACACCTATAAAAAATTATGAAGACTATTGGTAAATCTATTAAAATAGCTACCTCATTTCGGAATCATTCTAATACATTTCCAAAGCATAATAGCCTTTCCACGGCCATCCAAGTATTGTACAAACCCCTTAACACCTAACTGAGCTCATCACTAACACTCGGTCTCTAGTCTCACATGAAGTAACAAAAATTCATTAATTATAACAAATATAATTAATTAATAATTTAAATCCCAATGATAAATAATGTCATAAAACTCTAATAGTCAATCAAATATTATTGAAACTCTAAGAAACCACCATGCGAGTTCCACATGGACCCCCTACATATTTCTCATGAAAAAATCCCTAAAAGGTGATACAATTTAAACACTTAAATAAATTAATTCATTTGTAAAATACTAAGAAAATTAAATTCAAAAACATTACTCAAAAAACACCACATAATGATGTGAAAAATCCATCTCAGGATATCCTCTACCTAAGATGACCAAAATACACATAGAACAAGGCCGATTCAAACCTACTACATTAGAATCTGAATCAAATACCCTTACCCGCACATTCTAAATTAGAAGGAACCATGAGAATGGAGAATGATAAAGAATGGGAAGATAAATATCTCTTAAAACACCGAATAAAAAATATGAACACACCCTAAATCAAAGGGTGGATGAAGGAAGAATTTGGTTTCAACCCACTATTTCATGTTTACCTAATGAGAGATGAAGAGGGAGGAGTGGCTAAAAATACCAAGTGGTTATTTTGGTTATTTACCCCTATTAATGTAATCTAGGTAGCCACACAGTTTGGGTACAAATATTTACAAAACGTTCACCAACCATGCACCAAATACTATCTTACACCCACACCTCACATGGTTAGGACACATAGTTTGAAAAACTATGTGCCAAACGTGCTTTCAGAACAACCTCCCTTCTCTAGCAAGGCTCATAGTTTGTCTGAAACCATGTGAAACTCATGTGATGTGCCTCTAAACCACATCTGACTCACATGGATTCTCTTTTTGCCTCACATGGTTTACCAGAAAACATTCTCAAACCAAGGAAATAAACAGTTTGTAGTTGAAAATTAACTAAAAATATTATGACCATCAAGTTATCACACAGTTTCTCCTTAATCATGGAAACCAAACCGTGCACCTGGGAAAAGCATTCATAGACTTCCTGAAACATAATACGAGGACTACGAATCTCAATTGAACAACTAAGATAACTATCGAACATCATTAATTGTATCCAAAATAACTTTTGAGACATTCCAACTCTCATAACAACATTTTGAGTCTTGAATCATGAACTGAACCATTCATTCATGAAAAAAAAATTTATTTTAAATTTTAGACCCATCTGAATATGGCATATTACAACCACCCAACCTAATATTTATTTCCCTAATAAGTCTTTTTAGTCACCCATCTACACTTATTGACAAGTTTTTTACACCATATTATCTCCAATAACATAAATCAACTCTGATATACTAAAACAATACAATGAAATGAACTCCAACTTAATGCCCTCAATAACAAAAAAATATGAGATAATGAATGTTACTGTGACCAAAATACCCTGATGGTGCATAACTGATCCTATTAATTGGAAACATTGATTACAACATCACACCCTCAATCATATATCTGTGATTCTCTTCACCATAATCTTCAACTTATAACCTCCCAACTTCTTATACATAACAACATTTCTATCATGAAATCCTAAAAGAACCTAAAATCATGATCCTACTAAGCACATGAAATAGTTATGAACTCACCCCACCCCAACACCCATGAGAATTACAATCATTATCAGTAACCATCCTCATTGTCAAAAACTAACCAATGTGGATGCATACATATCATACATTCATGAACTTAGAATACAATGGATTTTCCTCAAAAGCCCAAATCAAACCTAAAATACACCCATCATTCCCAAAATGACACACCGGATGTCTCTTACAACCTTATGAACCCACATTATATGCTAACCCCAGTTGGACTGTCCTCATCCAAATTTTCCAAAAAGTTCCCAACTCCATCTACCAACCCATTTGCTTCTCAATTGAACAAATTGACTTCCCTCCAAAAATAAATACAAAATTTCCCAAAAATTCCCACTAGGGTACATACCTATCCCTTAGTGAGATTCGATAGTCATATCCACTAAAGACTCAAAAGCGTTATCATGTACTAACGCACACATCTTCGCCTCCAACACAACCACCTCAATTTTTTTTGGAACTACTTCAAGACCAAATTCAATTATTGGCACATCCATATACCAAAAATGACTCCTCATTATCATTCCATGTGTAAATCAATCACAAAACTCAATGGTTCTTCCCTGTTTTCACAATGACACCATAACTGATCCACAACAAGTTCCACACACCTATGACCCTTCCAACATGAGGGTCATGTCCCAACAACTGAGACATCACTACCCACCATAGTAGTGTAATTATCATTTCTCCACACATGTGACTCCAACCCCAACATACCAGGTTCTATTTACTTCTAAAACAAGAATAAGATGCAGCCTTCTCACTCTCACTAGATCCAAAAAACAAAATGTCAACTATCACACATTCTTGACTCCTAATAAGGGTATCCATAGAATTTGATGACATCTAATCCATCACAATGAGATACTCATAGAAAAATGATGGTGAAACTCTACAATATGATCCCACTTACACTACTCCATGAGTTCCACCTCCAAGGAGGACCTACACCAATCCATGAATGAAATTATTTTAATTAGGTGCATATAAATTTACTTCCCCTTATAATCTAGATGATTCTAAGAGATTAGGATGATTGTCTCTAAAATGAGAGTAAACTATGATTTCATCAATAAAGTCCACCACAAATCACCCGTTTCTTATGTCACATATAAATATAGGGACATAGAAACATATTCAAAGTCCCCAAACCTCCCTTCCCAAAACCATCTCATTACACCCACACTATTTCTCATCATTATCATGGCTTCCTTCTTAACCCAAACTATCCGTTCATAAAATCATGTGACATTTGATCCAAAACAAAAAATAAAAGAGCACAAATCTCCATGGTCAAACCACCAAGACCCCATTAACTCTGTTCCATCACACACACACACACACACACACACACACACTTCTAAGTCCCCACTATAGAACACGATTCCATCTGTAAAGAGTCAAGAATTTTAAAAACACATCTCACAATACCTGTCCACTATCCACACCTACCCTACATGCCCATATAACCTAATGTAGGGAACCCTCAATAGTTCCCAAAAAATAAAAGTTACTAATCCAATACCAATTTCACGACCACTCAAGATATAAGAAACATTAAATAGTTACACTAAGTTCAGGTACTCTCTCAACACATTCCTAAATATGTATATAATGATAACCAGGCTAGGAACCTAGAAAATCCTATCCTCAGAAGCCAAATGTGAAACTGAAACATGTGAACTGTAACCGAATTTTCATCCTAAAGAAACAAGGAATCTTCATGTGTCTCTTACTTTGAAAATACCAGGTATACCTCACATGTATAATCATCACCCAAAAGAAAAATTGTATACTTAGAAACATATACCCTCAAGAACCTCTTGCACTCCCCATCATGTTCATAACAACTAGTACGACCTATTTAAATTTCCATTACCTGATACAGGCACCTAAATGAACCTTACCTCTAGAAATAAACCACGAGAAAAAATCCCTAACTCACAAGTTCTATTTCTCAAATAATAGACATGGAATAAAACTAAACATCATACAAGGTTTCACCCTTTGTGAAGCACTGTCAAAAGTACCAAAACATTCACTTATTCCTCACACACCCAAAAGAATGTACAACTTAGACAACCCCTCTCATGGACCATCCAAAAAATCTATATAACACTAACTTTATGAATGATATTCACATCCATAAGGTCACTATGATCTCCCACCTAGTCCCATTAGTAACATTTCACCACATGTCACAATGACCAACCACTTAGGTATATGATAACATATAAAAGGGCCAAAACTCATAGGCAATCATACAATCTCCCTCCCAAATGTCATACTCCATCAATAAGTCAAAACAACCTCTTTTAGTGTCTCAAAATATTAAGTAATCATATACAGACCAACTACACACAACTTGGGTTCCCATCCTCTCTGAGAATTTTCACATTAGAACACTCCCTAGTGGACCAAGGAATTAAATTGATCCAAAAAAATCACCCGCATGGGGTCTAATTCTCTTATAATTATACTATTGTATCACACTAGGGTCACTGTACCATATGTGCATGAGGACCACACAAACTTCCTCATCATTGAACGTCTCACCATAGATCTACATAACCTTCCTTTAGAAAGAAATCCATAAACTAAAACACTAATAGGCCAATAATATGTGGATCTAAAATTTCTAACATGATTCATGAGACTCCTATTTACATTATAGACCAAGATTCAAATCAAAATTATAGGCCTATTTACAATGGTCCAAGAGCCAAAAATCCATCACAAACTCTCAAATCCAAACAATATGTATGTTTCCCAAATTGTAGATCATATACAACTTTATCATTTCTAACCAAGAAAATTAATACCATATCTTGAAAAACTAGAATTACTACTAGAATAAGTGATTACCAATAACCAACCTAGTATCCATATCTAGATTTTATGAATTATTATATCTCCATTCTACAAAACTGAAAATCATATAATAATAGGAAAGTAAATCGACTAATACCACTTTGTAATATACTGAACTAGGTGCCACTAGAACCGGTTCCCTGAGTTAGAGAAGTATGTGACCACAAGTTCACCTCATCACATGAGAGAGGATTTAAAATAGAAGTGAGAGTTTTAGATGGTACTATGAGGATTCGATCCCCATATCATAGTGTACAATATAAAAAGAAATAACTAAGTGTCATACACATCATAGTACATAAAAAGAATAAATCAAATAGACATGTTGTAATAAAATGAAATGTAATAATGCTATGAATAGCCATGTCACACATTCAACATTAATAACCCACTAAAACTATCCCATACATTAAATGAACAACAAAAAATAAGAACAATAGGCCTGACAGCATCACCAAGTCAAACCTCATCAAATTTATTAATACCATATGAGCCATCCAGCATAACCACAAAAAAAACAACATGGACCCTATCCCAAACCTATTCTTGTAATAAATTTGTGAGAGATGTATAGGTACCCATGATCAATGGGGTCTTGAGCATGGTATTAGTATAACTCAAAATTTCATCACTAATGATATAAAAATATAATACCAGTTAGTACAACAATGTATGTCATAGTTCAATAAATGATAGACAAGGTAGTAAATAAATCATGTTTCATTATTTAACTGTATTTGAATTAGTCATGTTTATTCTTAGTTCCAAGTGAAACTAATACCCATAAAACCTAATTTTCACCATACTATTTGTTTAAACAATATACCATTGGCGTCATAAGTTGAAATACAAGAAGAATTGGTCCATGTATCCAAATAGGATTAAGGAAATCATGTACAAACATCCCAATTATATATATTAGGGTTCACATTTCGGTATTATAGGAAAATCAGTCCATGCATCAAACTAGGATTCATAATATCATGTCCGACCACCAAAACCACAATATATAATTCCATGTTCATAACCTTAGAGTCTGAAACATCAACCCATACTTTGAAAATTATGGTCCACCAGGGCACCTATAGAATTAATCTAGCTCACCCAAAACCATGGCTGAGGAACTCTATATCCAAAATCCTAAACCATATATCATACAGGTGGTGTCGTAAGAATCATTCTAGAATATATACCATGGAAGAGGAATTCCATGTTAACATCTTAGTTAATTACCTTATCAATTAAATCCATTATTCAGGGTTCAACATGCTAAAATTTTCTATCATATTTAAAATAATGGTGAAACCCCATTTATTTATCAATAGTGAAAAACTTTATTATATTAACAATTTACCAAGGTCCCAGGGGGCCTTGAAAACCAAAAAACACCTCAACAGAAGCTAACCATTTTAACATTTCCTAGAAATACTAAAACTAAATAGGTTTGTTACATGTTTTAAAACAAACCCCTATAAAACACGGTTCTTTATATTAAATTAAAAAGTCAAGGTACAATGTATTTATTTTACACCCAATCTATTTAAAATATCAATTAAAAATTTTTATTTATAAAAAACCACACCACATTTCAATAATATTTTTAAAACCATTTAAAATCCATCTAAAATCACATAGAGGTGAAAAACCCATTTCAAAGCAACTTCCATTTTAAAAAATAGTTTTCCCACAATGGAAAGTACAACAAAAATCAAAATCTAAAGCTCCACATTTAATTATTTGAAAAGGAATCATAGTATTTTGAAAAATCTAAACACCAAAACATTCCATTTTTAAAGCTAGGATCACCCCATGGGTGGCTGTAGTTATAGTCTCACAACCCCACATATCCAACATGGTATGTAGAAGGTATATGGAAACAAATCGAGGCCCACAGATATAACGTCAAACCATGGGGGGAACCCCTCCAAATAATGTCTCTAATAACATACCACACAAAAATGAAATATAAATATCAAGACTATTTGTAATTCTATTAGACCACCTTTCTCATTTCAAAATCCTTCCAA
Organism: Viscum album; assembly: GCA_963277665.1. Lineage (NCBI taxonomy): Eukaryota > Viridiplantae > Streptophyta > Magnoliopsida > Santalales > Viscaceae > Viscum > Viscum album. Next base: position 1,116,326,001 of record OY728141.1, read on the forward strand.
TACATTTCCAATGCATCGATGCCTTGACCAGGAATGTCCAAGAAACATAAAAACACCACATCATCTAATCAATCTATTCACCACCACATGATATTTAGTGTCACACCAACAATCCATAATTAAAGAATTATTACAAATATAATTAATTAATTAATTAACCAAAAATGTGAAATAATTCCAAAAAAATCACTATGTTGAAGAAATCATATTGAAACTCCATGAGACAACAATGGGAGGAACTCATAGATTCCCTACAACTCTTCCTAAAAATATACCTGAGATGAAATACCATTTCAATACATAAATAAGTTAATTCAATTGTAAAAACTTACAAAATTCACCGTGAACATATACCTTAATAAAATTCGATGAATTGACATAAGAAATTCATATTAGGATATCCTCTACACAATTCGATCAAAAGGACCATCATCCTTGGATAATTCCTACATTATTTGGTGGAATTGGAAAAAAAATCCCAAAACATGCACATCCGAGATTAGAAGTATCCAAGGGAAGGGAGAAATAGAAGTAGGATTAAGAGAAATGTCACCTTAAACACCAAAGAAATGCCATGAATGAAACCTAAACCAAGGGGTGGTTGAATAAGGAATGGGGTAGGTAACCCCCTAGTTTATGAACACCTAATGAGAGAAGAAGTGGGAGGAGTGGTTGAAAATAATGAGGGGTTATTTTAGTCATTTACAACTTTTTAATGAAATATGGGTAGCTGCACAATTTTGAAACATGGTTTATGAAACCATGTTCCCTCTACAATCCAACACCCATTCCATATATGGTTAGGTCAAATGAATTGAAGAACTATGTGTTAACCATGCATCAAGCATTGCCTATATTTTTAAGTAAAGTTCATGGTTTTTTAAAACTGTGTGAGTCCCATACACCATGCCTCATATCCTCTTCAACCTCTCATAGTTTCTCAGTTCTTTCCATATGTGGTTACCCTAAACTATGATAAAATCATGAAAATCAACTGTGAATATATCAGAATGAACTAGAAACCTCTTGAGAATCGAGGTGTCATATAGTTTCTCTTAAACCATGCACACCAAATCATGAAAATGTGTAAAAAATTATGAAAATTCCCAAAACACATATTAAAGCATCCAAAGTTTATCAAACACCTAGGATACCACCATAAAATCAATTTTCATCTAAGATAACCCTTTTAAAAATTTCAACTTTTGGAACTCTATTCCAAGTCTTGATTCAAAAAACAAAACCATTCAATATTGGAAATTAAAATTCCTTAGGAATTTTTGACCCATCCTAAAGTGGGAACTTACATACGATTCATCTAATTTTTTAATTTAATTAAATAATTGGAGGAACATAATATATCTTACTAAACTGCAATAATCCCTCTTTATAAACACTGAACATAAAAACATTCCCATGTTGAACTGCTTTAATTATAATTTTGAACCCAAGATTATCGAATTCATTACTCTTAATTTTGTCAAATAACAAAGTTTGAGAGAAAAGTATAATAAAAGAATGATCTCATTTCTTACCTTATTATTATTGAAGTAAAACATTACCATGTCATTGATCATAGGATCATACTCAAATATCATTTTAAATAGAGAACCATGATATTTATTTCTCAAGTAATTAGCCACCTTGTTCACTTTTCTAGGATGATAATGGATGGTGTAATAAAAGAGTTTCTGTAATAACAACCATCACCCCTACCTCATGTTTAACTCATTTTTATATAGAAATTTTATGCTTTAATATATATACAAAACATATCAATATAGATACAGTGATATCATATATTTAAAGAAATAAAAGTTTCTCGAAAATATAAGTCTTAAGTAGGATAATTCTACTATTAAATCTTTAATTGTTGTGATACATATGCTATTAGTTTCTTATTTTACATTAAGACAAAACCATGACTATTTTATAATGAATCAATATAAATGATAAAACCTTATCATTCTAAAAGAAATGTTAATAAAATTTATCTTTCCAAAATCCTATTGATATTTTATAAACATTTTGTACACTATTTAGACCATTAAAATGAACCCACCTTCATATAACATGGTTAATGGACTGCGAAATAATTAAAAAGTTTCTTAGAAAATGAAAAAATACTTATAAAAGAAAAAGAAACTATGAGTCTCACACACTATAATTGGTATATAATGATCCTCAATTACCTTTAAAATTGAAGGATTAATAAAAATCCATTCAAGAGAGATAAAATTTCCTAAATTTATCAACTCCTTCTAGGTCCATTATTGAGTCACGTTGAGCTATGACAAGTATTTTGGTTCTTGATCTCTTGAATCATAATTAAAATCAATAATCATTCTAAGATGGAGCTCAATAAAGTATTTTTTTAGGATTGAGGGGCTTAGTCAAGTTACTCAAATATGATAAATTAAAATACATAAACACATATTTTTTTATAATCTTGATCAGATATTGATTAAACAAACACAAATATGCACTTGTGATCAAATCTCTTGGTCAACAAAAAAATATTTAAAATTAACAATATATTTAAAATTAGTATACTCAATTAAGTAATTTTTTTAATATAAATGATATTATGTTAATGCAAGAGTATCTCAAAATTGATCTTATATTTATTTAGATGAAGATAAATTTAAGAATTATTTGAGTGGATCCTGATAAACCTGTGAGTATAAGTGCATAACTGACACCCCTACTTATTGAATCAAAAAATGTACACTTTATAAACATGATATAAATATTATTATATATTATATATTGAAAAAACTATAATTTATCTTCATGAACATCCTAAATTTATAAATATAAAATAATATCATTAATAAATACAGTTAAAGAATTATTGATTTAATACATAAAAACACTAATAATTAAATTTGTAAATATTGTAGATGAATTATTTTGATAGAAAAGAATTAATAAATAATTTTGAATATTCATTATTAGAAATTCACACTTTAACATATATCTCTACATAAAATTTTGTGAAATATATGCATATTTAAGATCAATCATAGAAAAATGACAAGCACTTTGATATTGATTAAATAAGTTTTCAATTCTTGATAAATGATATTTATTATTAATAAAAATTTATTGAGATACATATATTAAATAAATATTATCATTAAACGAATTATCTTATTTATAAAAAATATTAGGATAAGACGACATAGCTTATTTTAGTGATTTTTATGCGTTTTTACATCCTGTTGGGAAAGGGTTGAAACCCATTCAACACCCAATTTCTTACCAATTTAGGGGGTGTGTGTAGGGTTGGGAGGGGGGTCATAGTTAGTCACTTTAGCTTCATCCTCTAGATATATACACCAATATTCCTATATTTTCATATTATTTATAAATAATATATATATATGGGGATTGTCTCATCCTTAAAAAATAGAGTTTTATGAAACTCGTGTGGAAAGATACCAAAAAATATTTAATAATAAAAAATACTACTATATTTATTCAGAGTTTTTTTATATTATTTGAGATAGAATTATATAACATTACATTTCTAATAATCATTGAACATTATAATTATTTTTCAATAAATTCATTTTAATCATACAATTATATATTAATTTGGTTTGGTGGTGTTTAATGTAATCATTTTATTATTAAAATTTTTAACAGACTTATATGATTCAAGAAAATCCATATACTTAATAAAATATAATTGAAGTAAAGGAAGAACCACTAAATTTTCATATAATACTATCCGAAAAATAGTTAAAGAGTATTATTTTAAAATCACAGTGAAAATTTTTATACTATTCATAGTTTTTTTAATAAATAAACCTCTATAATTTTAGGTTTTAGACTCATGTGACCCATAAATTTTAAATATATAAATGAAATATTTATTCCATTATTTAACAATAAATTTTCAATTATTTAACATATAAATTTAACACAAGGGACAACATCATTAAACTAGTACAACACAATTGTGTAGGAATATTTAAAATCTTGACCCCAAGGTTTCGTGTATGAGGATGTTGATTTTTACACTAAAACATTTACTCAAGGAATTGATTAACATAATTTCATACTTTATTGTAACAAGAAAACACACCACTTGATAATTCATTATAAATTCTTTTACAATATTTTCTAGCTTGGTGGCCACTCATTCCACATTTGAAGTACCTTCCAATTACATATAAACAATTACCCAAGTGTTTGTATCCATACATATAACATGTGGGATATTGAAGTTTCATCATTTTCCATATTAAATATAATATAATAATAGCTTAATGTTCTCTTTTTCTCTTCTTATCAAATAATAATTAAGGCCTAAGAGAATTTGAAAACTATATTTCTACCTTATCAACCCAAGAAATGATATTTTTATAAATTTCAAACTTTTAAATGACTAGAGACTTACAAAGACTTGGATTTAGAACTTTTAGAACTTATTCTATACTAACTAATCTATTTTCATGGTTTAACTGTAAAATGAGATAACCTGCTATTATTATTTTGCAAACCAAGAAAATAGAGAAAAAAAACTCCTACAAAAACTCCTACAAAACCTCCCATAATCTCATTTTTCCTCTTCCTGCTACTTGATATCCTCCCATGTTTCCCCATTCCATTACCCCACCTTTCTCCTTTCACATCATCACCCCTTTTATTATCACACTGTTTACAATCATTCCGACCATTTCCTAAAAATGATACCCTCACCCATCCATTTGAAAATCGGTATTGTAGAGCGAAATCTTCCATCTCTAATAGATTTTATATTTAATGGATTATTAATATGTTTAATTATTATTACATTTATTTCTATTATTTGGGGTTCCAATTAGGGATTTATTGTTTGCACATGGTTTTATGTTCTCATTCATAGTTTTTAAAAGTTATTTTTTCTTAGATTGGGTTGTATTTGGGGATTTTAATTAGGGTTTTCACATGGTTTTGTAAATATTAATAAATAATATTATAAATTTATAAATATTAATCAATATAAATTTGTATTATATATAAAATATATAAAATTATTACATTTTTATATAATCTAATAAATAAAATAGAATGTACTATTATAATTTAATAAATTATATATACTTAGTTTTTATAAATTATAAATATTTTTATAGTTTTATACTTTTATAAATTTATATACTTTCATAAATAATACATTTATATAAAATTTTATAAATTACACTATTATCAATTTAATAAACTTACCAATATTAAAAAATATTAATCAATAATTTTATAAATTTATAAATACTAATCAATATTTATCAATATTTTTATAAAAAATAACTAATTATTTTATTTATTAGTCAATATAAATAAATATTTTTATACTTTGATAAATATTTTTATAATTTAATAACTTTAACAATATTTTTAAAACGTTATACTATCATAAATTTTACTATTATAAATTATATTTTTATACTTTTATAAATTATAATTTTATGATTTTATATTTTTAAATTTTATATAATTTTATAAATTATGAAAAACTAAAAATGATGTATACATTTATAATAATTTTTTTTAATTTTATAAATTATATAGAATATAATTTATAATTTATATAAATTATATATGATGTTAAATATATACTATTATAAATTCTAATCATTTATAAATGAAATATAATATACTTTTCTAAATTTAAAATTTATATAATTTGTAATATTACTGTTGTTTTTTCAAAAAATTCAATCAACTAATTAAGAGTTATTTTATTATTTGAAGTGTTATATTTTTGATTTCAAAATGTATAATATTTTTGTATATGTTCTGGATGGGGTGTTGAGTGTGTTTATGCATATGCTTGAAATATTTTTTTTTCATTCAAAAATACATCAGAGAGGGAACTTATTTAGTGAAATATTGTAAATGCATTCAAAGATCATGATTAGATCATGAAGAAGTGATTTATCATGTAACTGGAGTTATATTTCAAACCAAATATGTCATACGAAACCCTAAATGAGAAATAATTTAGCTAAAAAGGTGGAGAACCTAAGACGTGTGGTTTAGAAGATATGATATTTGATCACTTTAATTTTCATTTTCACTTTGAGAATTCACCCATGATCGAATAAATATTAATGAGTGTAAATTTTATTTCATGTTCAGTCACTAATAACATGAATTATGAAATCAAGAAATTTAAGTAGTTGATGGAGGTTGTTTAGGCACTGGGGTATCCTGGTTGTTTCATGAAGAACAAACAATAATTCATGAAATTTTTATTTCATGAGAAAACCATGTATGGAATTAATGATAGTGGGATTAAAGATTTACTTTACATTATTAATTAATTTCTTCCTGATGGTGAAAATGTATTATCATTTATTTTTATATGTATATTTTTCTCATATATTCAAGTTATGAAAATTTTTATTTTTCCTTTTAAAGTAAGTAAAATAATAGAACAATATCACAGATAAATAAATAAATATGATTATTTCATTATTTTGTTTAATTGATGTACATGTAAAAGACAATAATTATACATAATTTATAGATGAAAAATTGGATAACTAATACATCTTAACACATACTCTACAAAAAATTATACCATTAAGAATCATGGAACATAAGAAACACAAAAAAACCTGAAATATGCGTGATGTATGCATAAAATGATTTTAATAAAGAGAGAATATAGAATGGAATATAAGGTATGTTTCCATCACATGAATAATAAATATATATTCATTAGATATGATCATTATATAATCAATTTTTATATACTATAAATATTTATTAACCATTATAAATATTAAATTTGTTATATATAAATTCATTATCATTAAAAATAAGTAATAATGAAATTTTATTAAATAACAATTAATTATTTGAATGGTAATAATATATTCCTAACTATAAAATAAGTGTTTTATAATATATTATAATTTTTTTCTCATATTTATATATTCATAATATATCTATTGGTAAAAGTGAATTTTCAAATAACATTTGTTAACAATTGATACAAAATTTAATTTTCTGCATTTTTCTCAAAATAGTAATAAATTCATAAAATGTTTTTAAACATATTTCACTAAATTAATAATTTTTTATAATTACATTTATTACATTTATTATTTTATTAAAAATATAATTCATTCAATATTAATATAGTTATCAAAATCTAATTTTCATCATGGTATATAACTGTAATATGTTACCATAGAAAATAATGAAATATGTTTTTATATAGAATTTTATGCGCATAATATGATAAAACAATTTCATTAAGAGTTAAATAATATTTTAAAATAAAGTATTATTTTATAATTAATTTATAATTGATATATTTTTTATGAGTTTTTATATATTTATAAATTAAAAAACATTATTTATGCATGTTAAAACATGGAAAAATTTCATTCTAAAGGATAAGTGACATATTTTTGAAGGTTCCAAGATACAAAATATGTGTTTGGTTTGGGCCAAATTTTGTCATTAATATTAATTAATTAATTCAAGAAAATAGATGAAAAAAACTTGAAATATCATAGATTTGATAATTAAAATTCAATTTATAAATAATTTAAATATTTAATTACTTTGTTTGTGGTATTATTTTTTGATCAAATATTCATTTCCTCCCTTGTTTCATAATCATTGCATTAAAAAATACAACTAAGGATTCCTTTATATATATCCATAAATTCTAAAAAAAACTCCAATATATGTTGAAGATATGTTGAATGATAGAGTAAAGAGGATCATGTGCTTAAAATTTTTCATTATTTATCATAATAAGGATATATTTTTTTCCCTCTAGGTTCTTAAGAGGGAAGAATGGAAGAAATTATCTATCGGTCTAGATTGAATCCTTACCAACATTTTCAATTTCTTCCATAGAAAAGGTGACATATTTTATATTATATACTTAGGTTTAAATAAATATTATTTCATAAAGTCAGTTATATTATTATTTGATCTAAGTAATATACAATGTAAAAATAAAAACAATATTTATATTAATATAAATCGTGACTTGTGTTAAATATGTTATCATTTCTTAAATAAATAAATAAATAAATATTTAAAATATTTTAAGTATTCAACTTCCATTAGACCATAAAAATCAATCTATATCCTCCCATATAATTTATAGAACCTTGAATAATAAAATATATTTTACTGGAAAAATAAATATTATATTCATGTAACTTGCGATTAAATATATATTTTATTACAAATTTAACTTGAATAAATATCTAATTTACACTATTTAATATACTCCTGAATAAATAAATGATATATAAATTAAATTTCATTGGAAAACAATAAATAAATTTCATCTGATATACTCTAAACTTTAAAATTTAATGATTAAATTTCTATAATCATAATTTTACTTGAATAAATACTATTCCACATACGAGGGATAAAATTTACACAAAAAAATTAATTTCATTATAATTTTATGAGATTTTGGATACACTAATTATGTGACCATTTATTCCCTCATTCCAATGTAAATTGGTGGAACTAACACAAAATCATTGATCAATGTCTAATAGCACATAAAGGCATATATAGAGAAATTATTAAGTGTAGAAACTACAAAAACCATCCTATGAATTCCACTGTAAAGTATAATCCCTATATTAACTGATATATCATCATATATAATGTGTACTTATGTCATCACCCAATATACTCGATTTATATTTAAGTGAATTTTTTAAATAAACATCTATATAAACTATCATAACCATATATTTTGTTATAAAATTCTATTTAAATTAAAGTGATAAAGACATATTCTTCCATTAACATATAATGGGAAAATCCTCTCCTAACTGTTCAGTGAATTCTATGTCACTTATGATTCACCAATATTAACACATCAGACTACAAGCATATATCATCATTTTTTTATTCCATATATCAAAGTATTAAATTCATGATACCCATTAAGGACCAATAAAAATTATTAGACATAAATGTACAATGGTATATAATGCATGTGGAATTCTTATTGGAAGGTATTTCCTCATGATCTCCCTTATTAGATATCAATAAGTGTGATCTTCATGATAATTAGTCTTAATTATTATGATCCCCATCACTTAATGGTCAAACATCATATATGTATTTTTTAATTAACATATATAGACTATGAGAAATATTTATTTAAGAATATTATCATATCATTTCTAGGTATCATTATTGTGGGAAACTATTATAACCATCAGATATGAGAAATATTATAAGTAAATTATCACATCAATTGTATACAGAAGAATAATTATTTACATTGATGTATGGAAAGAGGAAATATTATAATGAAAATCAAACAACAAAAAATTCATGAATGTACTTAGTGAGACTCAAACTCAAGCCATTTCCAAGACCCATATAGTAAACTTCCACGAAGCATCACTCTAATGGTTATATAGGGGAAAAATTAATATGCGATAAGAATAATTATATATTTATTCTTATAATTGAATGTAAAAAAGTTAGTTGGTTCTAGGTCACCAATTTATATAGACATCCACTTGTAAAAGAGTTAACTTTTAACCACTCTTAAGTATCTTGATATCACGTGATGATTATGATTCTACTGAGGTACTAATTTAGTGAATGAGATTAATATCTTTTCTTCTACAGCTATTCTAATAATTGTGATGTCACCCCTCTAATTGAAACATCTTATGAGGTAATACTTCTGAAGAATATTCTTTATCTATTGGTGTGTCTTAAGCTCCCTATCTTGAACAACTAAAATAATATAATCACAATATAATGTAATAAGATCTACACTATTAGGTACAATAACAAATTCATGGATGATGTTTTTTATCCATACTACATATTTAAATTTATCCAAATCCATTATATACCTAAGAACCCAAACCTTTAACAAGGTATATATTTTTTCAATTTTGGTTGAAATCCTTTTTAAATGGGTTTTTAAATGATTCACAAGAGTAGGGAAGGTATATGCAGTATTTTGAATGTTCAAGAGTTGTAAAAGACTTGAAGTTGAGTCACAGTGCATGACACATGGTTAATGTATGGTTAGTTCTAACGTTGCACCATGACTGCACAACATGGTTGAAGGTGGATCACAGTTTTTAAAACCAAACATGGTGGCCTAAAAGTCATGTGACATTATTATGTGGACACCCACAATTCTTTTTCAATGTTTCTAAAACCATATGGGTGGCTTAGGAGATTGTGTTAACTATCAAAGAATCAAACATGGGAGGTCTCATGGTTGGTGTATGGATTTTTCGAATAGTGTTTCTAAACCATGCGCCTCATTAAAAAGTGGGAAGATTGTGATTTTCCCTCATGAATTTATATAAATGTTGCATAATTTTCCTCCTCAATTCACTTCTAGTAGACTATGGTGTGAACCAAGCTTTAATTTATCTCACATGAGTATATGTCCTTTGATTATAATGAATTTTAGGTTTCATTTCTTGAAATTGAAAGCACTATGTAAGTCCAAAAGTTTTTTTCCTTTTATATTATGAAATATTCATAGCTTAGTTTCTCCTCTTCTTCTAATTATTTTGAGCTCTATTCACAAGGTGTTCTTTAATTTTTTAATTATGGTCATTTTAGCTTCAATCAAAGGAAATGGTTGGCCAAGTGGTCAGCCACAAACCAAAGGTAGGTGGCCTATAATCTATTTTATATAGTATTGAATTCACTCTCATGTATGTGGTATGTGATATTGTTACAATGTTCTATGAAATTGATTCTTAGTTTAAAAATAATATGTTGAGTCTCATAATTAGTTGTTCGAACGACCATGGACCCCTTTAGGTCCATTGATGATAATAAGACTAGGACAATGGACACCCATGGAGTGTGGTGATCCCTTTAAAGTGGTAAAGTTAGCTTTAAATGATAGAATATAGGGTTTATGGGTTGAAACCAACAAAAATATTGAATAATTTATTAGAAAAACATAGTGGGTTTCATGGTTTATTTGATAATTAAAATTTTTATAACTTGGTAAGGGGAAGACATGGTAAATGGTTTAAAAGGGGATTGTTTAAGTTGTTAAATCATTTTAAAGAACATTTTATTGGTGTATTACTTGAATAAATGGTGAAATTGTTTAAATGTGAGGTGTGATTAATGATATAGGGTATTATAGAAAATGGTGGATAATAAATAATTGAAAATGCTAACCCATTTTTTATTATGTTAAAAGATCAATTATGTCGAACCTTGAATTATGGATCATGAAAGAATGAGTTGGGAATAATGGAACTGGCACTCCAAATCTATGGGATAGAAATGGTTGAATTCAAATTCCAAACACAGGAGTAATGATGATAGTTGTGAAATTCCATATCCTTTATTTATAATGGATAGAGAAGCTTCTCATCATCCTTGATTTGAAATAATGGACATGAAATTCCTTATTCTTGTCTTGGTTGTTGGTATGACCTTCTAATCATAAATAGAATTTAACTTGGTGTAAGTAATTAATCCAATACTCCTCTATGAATAAAATTATAATGATTAATAAATTACCCTCTTAATTTATAGAGCTTAACCGCATGGAAAATGGTTCATACATTCAATGCATGCTGAAACAAGTTTGGTTTTTTGAGTGTAATTGTGGAACCCCAGGGCCAAATTAGAAAATTAATGAATGTTTAATTATAAATCATTATTCATCTATTTTATTTTATATTATTCCTAATACTTCTATATAAAATATTATTTAGACTAGATATTTCATTATACACCATTAGTGGTGGCCTATTTAGGTTTACTCATACCTTACATATGCTGTCATTGGTACTTGAGAAAACATCATAGTTGTTTGTATAGAAAAAGGAAAAGACACTGTGATAGATGGATGATTTTGGATGTGGGATGGAACAAGGATAAAGGTACTATACATGATGTTTAGAACTATTTTGGGCATATTATGTGTTTCCTTCTTTTGGGTATCATTGAAACATGACACCATTATGACATGTCATATTTACATTATTGGTTACAGGTATTTACCCTGTTTTGGGATTTGGTTATATGATGTATATTATTAATGGAATTTTTTCCCATTATTTAATTTTATTACTCTATTTATTTACATTGATAAAGAAGGTATAGTATCCCACAACCCTTATTATAGTCTCATTTCTAGTCAATTTCCCCTGGTGTATGGGAATGCATGCATGAGGTCACATATTGAATCGTTTTGATGACTATTTTGGGTGAGCTAGGCTGATAATCTATAAAATGGTATCAAAGGATATTTATTTTATATTAGTTTACTATTTTGGAAATTTATAAATGAGACTAGGATGTGTTATGACTTAATAATGAGTTTTTGTGTGGGAGTAGCTAACTCATGTATGGGGGAAAACCCAAGTTCCCAAGATAGGGTTGTTATTATTAATGTTTTATTATTACAGTTTAATATTATCTCACATTGTGAGATACACTTATTGTGTGATGATATTTTTTTTGTGGCTTTACTCATGAGATAATATTTCATGAGATCTGTATAAGCATTCAACAATTTAATCACCCAGGGATTTATGTGACATGCATCATATTAGGCACACACATGAAATCATGTTAGGGTGAGGTTTGGAGGAAAAAATAAATATCTTCTATACCATTTGTATTTTAAGGAAATAATTCCTAATAAAGAGATTCCAACTATGTAAAAATTGAAATATATTAATTTAAGGGGTTAAAATTGTTTCAAAGTAAATTATTTTATATTTAAAGATTGTTTACACTGAGTTAGCTAGTATCCCTGGATAGAGATGGTTGGGTGTGATGATGGTGTTGCAGTTATGAGTGTTTGGATATTTTATGTGAGGTTTCTTGATATGGATGTCTATAAAACCCCTGATCCATGTAACTATGGAAATGATATGTTATATTTCATGAGATGTGTGTTTGAAATTGTAGATAGATGCCTTAAAGATGACGTTTTCCATTGGAGAGACATGATAAAATTTATGATAATTAACCTTCAGTAGTGGAACTAGAGAACCCTTTGGTTTCAGATGAGAGAGAGAAAGATTAGTTTTGTTATAATTTCAATATATTTATATTGTTTATGAAGATATATTTAGTGTATGTTGTGCTATATATGTTTCATCTAACTAAGGAGTTGGATCTACAAAATCCTTTTACATTCTCTAGAGGGGGTGTGTCTTTGTTAGATGAGTTATGGATTGTGTCTAATTTATATGATTCTTGATCACTTTGAGACACCTCTAGAGAATAGATTTAAGATGGAATCTTATATGTTGCGGGGACCATCAAATCATTGGGTGATATCTAGATTCAGGATGAGGACTCTGAGGGAATGATTTGGAAGAAATTTTAGGATATGTTATTGGAACACTTTTACCCAGATACCATGAGGTTAGAAAGGGATGTAGAGTATATTAATTTGACTTAAGGGGATATGTTTGTGATGAACTATGATGGTCTCATAATTGAATTTTTGTGTTTTTTCCAATTTCTATAGGGGTTGAGGAATCTATGATTTTTTTTTTCTAGGATGGACTAATATGTGAGATCAAGTTTCATATAAGTATCATCCATTGAAATATGTTTATTGAGGTGGTAATTCAGGCTCTCCTTTCAGAGGAGAAACTAAAGGAGACCTAAATTAATAGATATGAAGTTTTAACTGGGTATTTTGGTGGCATTCCATCTGATAGTAAGAAGTATAATTATGATAACTTTCCTCAAGGTGGTAGTTCATGGAATAACTAGGGGATAAAATCCTCCTCTTAAAAAAGAGGTCAGATAGTTTTCTTAAATCATGGAAAATATATTAATATGTAATGTTAGCATATACCTCTAAAAGTATATTGTCAAGATTATGGTAGGATGAAAAATATACAAAAGATTTTTAGGAACCCTTGATTGATGGGTAGTTATGGAGGACCTAGATTTATATAAAGAACCAAGAAGGGATCTTTTTCCTCATATCTGGCTGGTAATTAGATTTTTACTAGCGATACCTGTAAGGGTGGGGGGTGAGGTGCTTCAAGAAAATGAAATCTATATTAATATAGAGGTGTATAATATTGAAATTAGATATTAACTCAATGTAGATGAACATTTTAGCGTAATATAGTTCATATTATACTCATCGGTTTCAAGGATGTGATATATACTATCTAAGGAACAATTCATGTAGCTTATACACATGCTGGTTATTTATTTTATACATGATATCACATAATTTTATATTTACTCTAATTTTGAGTGGTTTGGGTATAGAGATGAAATTTTTTCTTGGGATTAAGATGATTTTCATGTCACTGGGGGTGAGATCACAGGTAATATATCTTTGTATGGGGTGTTCCCTCAAGGTTGGTGAGTACAATTTTATTTAGTATTTCTAAATTATTGAGATGTAAGGTTTTGAATTGATACTAGGTACAGAGTTGTTTGTTTTATATCATGTTCACATTTATTGTTACCATAAGAGACTAACTTTCACATTCTATATGGGTGAAATCTATGTTCATTATAGGGAATGTGATATTCCAGTAGGCCATGTAGGTCCAGTTATTTAGTAGTTGAGTGATATAACCACCTTGGTTGTAAAACTATTTATAGATGATTTAGGAGGAGAGGATAATGTCTTACCTCCTATAGTGGATTAGTTTGGGGGTGTTTTTATCATGATGTTCTTTGGGTTTATAACTAAAAGTGAAATTGATTTTAGTATTGATCTGATGCCTAGAGATGATTAAGTTTCCATTCTACCTTATTGAATGTCACCAACATAAACTCAAGAGATTGTGAATTAGCTGGAGGAATTGGAAGATAACTAATTCATATTTTTGAGTATGTCACCATGGGGATCTCTAGTTATATTTTATAATAAGGATTGTGGAACATTGTTATTGTGTTTTGATTAATGAAAGTTGAACTAGATGATGATTAATAACCGGTACCCACTACCATGTCTTCATAATTTTTTGTGCAATTGTGGGGTGCCAATGTGTTCATCAAGATTGATTTTAGATCAAGGTATCATTATATGTGGGTGAGACCATACGATATACCATAGAATCCTTTTAAAATCATGTATGAATTTTATGATCTTATCAAGATGAATTTTGGGATGACTAATTCTCTTTATATGTTTAGAGACTTGATGAACTGAATCTTTCGCCCATACCTGGATCAATTTTTGGATTTTTTTGATGAAATATTGGTGTACTCCAAGACTCAATATGAACTTTCCAAACATCTTCAAATTATTATAAAGACAATTAGAGTTCATCGAATATACTCCAAGATATCTAAGTAACATTTATGGATAGAAAATGTAAAATTTTAAGGTCACATCATCTTAGAAGAATGTGTGTATGTGGACCCTAATATTTATAGAGTTGTGGTTTCTTAGGAGCACTCCAAGAATGTTTTCACTATCTAAAACTTTTTTGAGGTTAGTGGGTCACTAACAAAGTTTCATCAAGGGATTTTATTTCCTAGAAGTGCTATTATTAGGACTTAATTGGATGGGAATAATGATTGAGTTTTCTGTGTCATGAAATAATTATTTCCCAGAGATGAAGAGTCTTTTGAACACAACACCAATTATGATCTTATATTATCTGAGATAGGAGTATAATTTGTGTTATGAAGTATCCAGGAATAGACTTATACTGGTACTAATACATTGATAACAAGTCAGAAATATGGATCAAAACAATTGAGACAAATAAATGAAACTATCCTATGAATGATCTTGAGTCAGTCATGGTAGTTCATTCCTTGAAATGTTTATGGCATAATCTCCTTGGTGAGAGGTTTAAAATTTATACTAACCAAATGAGAATTAAATAAATATTTTATTAGTGTGATCCAAATATTTTGTAGTTGATATGGGATGATTATATGAAATCAATCGACTTAGAGCTAGATTCTATGATTGGGAAATTAAATAGTGTTTCGGATTCATTGAGTCAGAATACATAAGCATATGTGATTCAAGAGTCTAGTTATGAGTAGAAGTTGATGCCCTTTTTCATTAATATGCATATAGGTGTTTAGAAGGAGAAAAAATAGATGAACCTTTTGTGTTTATACATCATGAACTATATTCTAATCCGAATCAAGAAGATATGGTATGAGGATCCATAGTTCCATGAATCGAGGGATAACTTTGATGGCAGGGAGGTACCTCATAATAGGACCATCGATGAGGAAGGATTCATTTCAGTGTCAATGTCTAAGTTACCACTTGTATATATGAGGATATAATATGTGAGATTCATGATTCTATGTAGGTTTTTCACCCTGGTATAACAAAAATGTATTGTAGTATTCATATATAGTATTAGTGTCTAAGAATGAATAAGGAGATCATAGGGTCTATGATGTGATACTACACAGTTTAGTAGGTGAAGGATGGGCATAAGAAGCCTTTAATCCCTTTATAACATTTTCCTAAACTAGAATAGACTTAGGGGGATATTAACCTGAAAATTTTAGTGAGTTTTATAAGAACACATTGAAATAATGAAATGATATGAGTGATTTTAGATCAACTAAAAAAGTAGACCATTTTTTCCCATTTTTTGATACTTTCACAGTTGAATAGTTGAGTAACTTTAATTTATAAGAGAGAGTGAGTTTTTATAGGGTTACTCAAAGTATTTTTTATGATAGACACACACATTTTATATTTCAATTATAGTTAGGATTGTATAAGGAACTTGGTACTAAAGTAATTTTGAGTACATCTTACCACCCACAGATGGACGATAAATCAGAACATACTATTCAAGTGTTATAGGACATACAGAGGGCATACATCTTAGATTTTAGTGGAATGTGGGATAAGAAGTTATAAATTATAGTGTTATCCTTATAATAATATTTATTAGGATTATATTTAGATACTACCATACAAGGAACTATATGATAGGCCATACAGGTCCCCTTTATATTGGATGAAAGTGGGAGAGTCAGAGTTATTAGGATTGAGACTTATGCATGAGCTATTAGAGTAGGTCCAGTTGATCTAGATGCATATAGATACGACCCAGAGTATATAAATTTATTATATGATTCAAACCATCGACCTATTGAGTTTATATTGGGTGACTATAGGTTCCTTTGATTGTCACTAAGATTGGGTCACTGTAAAATTCAAAAATAGGGTAAGTTGGCACTAAGATAAGTCAATCCATTTGAAATTGTGGAGATGATATATTTGGTTTCATATCAATTAGATCTTATAAAGTGGTATAGTACTACACACAATGTGTTCTATATTCCACAACTTCAGAAATATCACCCAAACCCTTCTCATGTGATTGATGTGTATGATTTTGATTTTGAGGATGATGCATCCTTTTAGAAGTATCTAATTCTTATTGTGGATCATAGTGAAAAAATACATTAGCATACGACTATTCCATTAGTCTTAGTTTTTTAGTAGTATGTCTCTGTATAGGAGGAAACCTAGGTTAGGGAAGCTAATATCTGGGCCCAGTAGCGTAACCTTTTGACATTGGAGGCTTAGTGATATTAGGGAGTATAGCTTGCTGATGAAATATTTTATGGCGGTGAGTTTATAAGACACCACCCATTTTACAAGGCATGGTTTTATTTAAATTTTGGTTTAAATCGTTTTTTAATAGTTTGAGAAATGATTCATGGGAGTAAGGAATGTTTTATGATAGTCATTGGGGATTTGACACTTAGAAAATAGTGGGAAAATATTTATAGTAAACAAAACATGATTAACACATGATTATTACTAACAATACACCATGACTATAAAACATGGTGGGTGGAAGATACTTTTTTTTTAAAAATGGTGTAATATTTCATAAATATCTTGAAGAATTAGTCTAGACTCATTTTCGTAGATTCCACATAGTTTATCAAATCATGATAGTCTCCTAGGAGACCATGAAAACCATGTGTGCCTTAAACAAAAGAGATCACTCTATTGGAATTTTACTTGTCAAAATATTCTAATAATCCACGTGGCTCATTAAAAAGTTGAAATTTTATGATTTTCCATCTTGAGATTATATCATTCTGACCCGATTTTCCCCTCATTTCACTCCATGTTTACAAATGTAAGAACTAATATCCCTTTTATCTCAAAAAGATTTATCTCCTTGGATTATAAGGCGTTTTAGGTGCTGTTTATTGTGATATGGTGCCCTATATAATTCTACAAGTCCATTTTCATCTATGTCATAGAATACCCATCAAATGATTTTGAATTTTCTTCTAAGTATTATAAGACCTATTTCAAGGGAGTTCTTTAATATTTTTATTATGTCCATTTTATATTGAATCAAAGGCTAGGGTTAGATGAGTGGTTTTCTATGAACCTAAGTTAGGTGGTATGAAAATTATTTCCAATAGTATTGATCTCAATATCATGTATATTGTATATGATATTGTACCAATGTGTTTCAAAATTTATTTCCTTTTTAGGAATAATATATTGGGTCCTTAAATGATGGTTTAAACCCACCAAAAATTCTTTTGAGCTGATTTATGACTATGAGAACAAGCTTATGGCCTCCCATGGGGAGTCCCAACCCATTTAAAGTGGTAATATGTGTTGTAAATGATGTAATAGAGGGATTATGGGATACATTAGTACACCTGTTTCATGATTTTTTTTCATGGAATTTGGGGTTCCTTATCTTATTTATTAATTAAATGGTTTTGACTTTGTTAAAAGAATAAATAGTAAATTATTTAAAAGGGTATGGTTTAAGATGTTAAAATGTATTAATGAAAATTTAAATTTTTTTATATGAATAAATGGGAAATGGTTGGAATATGAAATGGGGTTAAATATGTAGGGTATTATATATCATGAAAGATAATGAATGAATTAAAAGGTGAAACTTTATGATTTATTATGTTAAAAATAAGAGTATATTAAGAGTGGATCCTGAAGGAATGGGTTGGGGATAATAGACATGACACTACACATCTCTAGGATAATGGGAATTATTCTCCACACACATGGAGAATAATGATGAGAATCACATTCCATATCCTTGATTTATGATTTCTAAACATGACGGTTGACATCCTTGATTTGAAATGTTGGAAATGGAATTCCTTATTCTTGGCTCAGGGGCTAACATATTGTTATGGGCACTAATACCATTTGATTTGGTGTAAGTAATTAGGCAACATTACTTGTTTCCAAGAATTGAAATGATTAATAAACACCCGTTGATTTATAGAGTTTTACCCCATGGTATGTGGTTCAGACTTTTGGTGTGGGATGAAGTTGGTTTGGTTGCCCGGGTGTCATAGTGGAACCCAAGGGACATAGTGGAAAATTAATTACTATTTAATTGTAAAAAATACTTCATCTATTTCATTTTTTGTTATTCCAAGTACTTATATATGTACTATTATTTACACTGTATATTTCATTAGACACCATTGGTGGTGGGAAACTATGTTGTAATCACACCGTAGTCAGTACATCATTGGTACATGAGAAGACTTCATGGTTTCAAGTATAGATAAGGGAAAATTCCATATGCTGGATGGATAAATTGGGATATGGGATGGATAATGGAAGATGAGTCTATGGATGATGTTGGGACCCATTTTTTGGATTTTCAGTGTGTTATTAATTTTGGTTTCCTTAATTCATGACACCAATATGACATGGCATATTTAGTGTATTGGTTTTGGGAATTTACCAAGTTTTATGATTTGGTTATACGGTGTAGGTTATTTATGTATTTTGTTTCTCATTATTTCATACCATTACACTATTTATTTACAATTACAAATAAGTTATTGTCTTCTCACATCCACCATTAGACCCATGATATTATTCCTAAGCCTCTAGAATACTAGGAGGTGTGCTTAAGGTCACATATTGAATCGGCTCGGCTACAAGTTCAAGTGATCAAGGATGGGTCACCATAATATACATTGATTATAATATAACAGTAGTGACAACCAGATTCTTCAAAATATTCCATGTTAAAGTTCCTCTACTGAGGAAAAAACATATCCTAATTGAAATTTTTGATTATTTTAATATATTTAGAAAACAACATCAATATATCCCCTCACAAATAGTTTCTCATCTCATATAAAATTAGAAATATAATCTTTATATGATTTAGGTAATTTAGAATAGCCTTTACATGTTACCAATTTTTCTTTCTTAGGACTTCTTTATATCTAGATACCTTTTCTCAAGGTGCAGAAAAGAGTAATCCTCATACATATCATGACACACATGATAAAACTAATCACTGAAGTATAAGGTATTATACTCATTCTTTCATTCTATAATTGATTTTGGGGAACATTTTTTGGTTGGGATGTACACCTTGTGATAAAGGAAAAACCCACCTCTTAGATTATTCCCTTAGGTATCTTTGGAATAACTTTTCAATATATTTTCCATGACTTAGTCCAAATATCCTCTTAGATCTATGTTGATGGATATTTATCCCATAATATAGGATTATTCACTGAATAATTTCCTGGAGATAAATTTATTCAACCATGTCTTAACAGATTATGTTAATGGTTTCTTATTTACCAATAGTAATATATTATGAAAATATTTCATTAGGAAAATAGTATCCCTCCTACTAAAAGTTTTATATACATAAGACATATTTTCATTCTTAATTAGAATTACTCTCTTTTATTTCTATTAAAAAAATATTCTATGATCTAGATGATTTCTTTAATCTATAAATGGTACTGTGAAGATTTTATAACTTATTTTCATCCTTTAATGTTACAAAATCTTCTGGTTATGTCATATGAACATCTTCTATAATATTTTTATTCAGGAAAGTAGTTTTTATATCTATTTTAAAAATTTCATAAACATATAAATCTATTATGAAAAATATAATTCTTATGGATTTTAGTATAAAGAGTAGTGAAAAGGGTACTTCATAGTCCATTGTCCAATGTTTCATGAAAACATTAGTAAATAGTCTTTCCAGATAAGTACTAATTTTACCATCCATGTCTATTTTATTCTCGCATAACAATTTATACCCAACAAGTTTTACATTAATTGTAGGATCTTCCAAAACCCAAGCATTCTTTTGCTACTTGGAATCCATTAAAGTAATTTATAAATACTTTACAATTTAAAACTTTGATCTATTGGATAATTGAATACATGACATAGGATTATCATTATTAATAAATGATACATAACATTCCTCAGTGATAATAAATCCATATCACTTTGGTTCTCTAACCTCTATAGAATTTATATGAAGCACTTGTGTCTCTATAAGAACATATTCCCCTATTTTTTTTGGAAATTTTTCACGTATCAAGTCTTTCATTTCTTGAATATATACTACATCAAAATAATGTTCTCTTCCACTAAAACCTTTTTGTATATTCACCCTTTCCTGAAATTTGGAATGCTTCTGTATAATTAATTTTCCGTTTAAGGGGTTGTATATATAATATGATCTTGTCCCTTTATGAGATTTTATAAAGATAAACTTTTCAGAATGAAATTAAAGTTTTTCTATAATTAAATTTAATAAATTCTACACATATATATAAATATATATGGGTAAAAATTATTTCTTATTATACTATAAATCATAAGGGATTATTCTTACTGCTTTATATGAAACTCAATTTAGTGTGTATTCAATTTATTATAATGTAATCAATAAAGGTACAATGGATGTTTTTTATTTCTCATCATCGATCTAACCATATTAAACATGTTTTAGTTCCTCCTTTCACTGATACCATTCCACTATGGTGTATAAAGAGGATAGAGTTGGGGTGAAATCCAAAATTATTTAAGATAATTAATTAAGACTTAGATAAGATATTCCATTCCTCTATCTATATGGATTTTTATTATTTTATTACCCATATGATTCTCCAATTCATTCTTCATTCCTTAAAATTTTAGTGGAATAATACTTATACCTTAATAATTAGATATATTATTACTTACTAAAGTCATAAAACAATTAAAAATGTTGAACAATACATATCTATCTTCTTCTAAAAATGGTCAACATATATCCATGTGAACAAATTCTAGAATCTTTGTTGGTATCTCACCTTTCCACTAAAAGAAACATTAATCATTTTTTCTTCTAAATAAGAATGAAATATTCCCAGGTGTTTCAAATAAAAATAATCTAAATTACCTTGTTGATATAATCTCACCGAAAACTTAGGGCTTATAAGATAAAATTATTAATTATACAACTAGTTGTAATATAAGTCCTGAAAATTTGATTTATTATCAATTTCCAAGAGTATATTTTTATATTATATTATATAATGACCATCATTTAGGTGTTATATGACATAACATATTATCTTTATAAAATAAAAACATATATTTACATTCATGAATATAAAATAATCAATGTCCAATATTTCTTTAAAAATGGTGTTTTCAGTTACAATGAGTACATAAAAAAGTTCACAAAAACATAATCATTATAGTCTATAATGTGAGATGGTAGTATTTTATAGTCATTTCCTATAATATTTCATTATTGATAGTTTAAAGATCCACCTCTCCTTTTATAACCTTTTTTATTTTACTTTTTTCTAGTAGTTGGATACAAATGTGTGAACTATAATCTGCATCAAATAACCTATTAGTAGAAATTGAAATATTACACATAAGAATGAATAAACCTGAATCATTCAATTTATTTTCACTAAGGTATAAATTGTATTCAAGTGAACCTTATTTCTATAATCATAAAAACAAAATCATTTTCTTTTGGTTCCTTATAGATCTTTCTCTTTTTGGATGTGAATTTCAATATTGCATTTGCTTTAAAAAAATCCTTTAACCTTTTTCCTATGAATTTCATTTTTTATCCATATAAGAAAAATAATTGTCTTGGTTCATAAACTTATCATATTAAATTATAAAAATAAAAAGTTTTGTAAGTTAATTTTCAATATTTTTTATATAAAAATTAAAAATAAAGCTGAGTAATCATAAAAAATGATGAGAAAAGATAACTTCTGCGTATAAATCCTTATGCCTATTGAAAATCGTATTCTCTAAATGATAAATGTATCTAATAATCTTGAATAAATAGGTCTATATTTAAATAATTATCTTAAGTTATAAATGAAAATTTCATTAGTGAACACATAGAATCGTTGTCTTTTATTCCCCTAATAATTAAGAAAAATATGAGACAACATGGCACACAAATCCATATCTTCATGAGGCTTCTGAAGCGCACTGGTTATTGATGATGAAAAGAGACATTAAAAATTAAATTAATTACATTCATGGCTCTATATGATATTATCATCAAACTAATTCACCTCATAAGTCTCAATATTAATAATAAACTATAATATATATAACTTTCTTTCATGGAATTGTATAATGCATTAGCATCGGTACCACACCAAGAAGTTTCCACTTTTAAATAGATTCTCTTTATAAATGATAGATTTCAATGATAGTGAATTTTTTTGTGTGACTTTAAATTATTTATACAAATTAAAATATCAATTTAGTAATTTATCTTTGTTATATTTTATGACACAATTAATGATATATTTAATTATCCCATTATTTTATATAATCCTAATAGTCCTCACCATTGGATTTGGAATATCCAGTCGCAAATATGTTCTAGTAAAAAAGATCCATATTTCCCTTATCATAGCTTAGAAGGACATATCCAATTACATGAATTTATTTTGGTAGGATAATTATTTTTAGATGTATTTATTCATAAATCGTTGATCTATTGAGAAAACACCCAAATCCTAGAATCATATAATCATATTTCCTCATCACATATCTCCAAATTACAAAAGGAATGGTAAGGAAACTTCTCTTGATAAAAATATGTTATGTTGTCTAAATAATTTTTATAGATTTCCTAAATAATTTAAAGTATATTGATAAGGGAAGGACTAGTACATTGAACTGTGGTTATATTCAAACTCAAGTGATGAAATGAGGCTGAAATTTTTGAAGCCTAATTGGTATTCATGGTTAGATCATAGAGTATTGTAGATGCTGAGGCCATGGAAAATTCATGGGACCTTCTCATACACTCGGAGTGAGTAGAAATTATTGGCCATTCCTGATTCTAACAATGATACCGAAATAATGAACAAGAGGCCAATTCAGGTGGTAAAAAACATAGAGCAGGTCGATTGGATTGAAAAGAAACATTTAATTCTCAATAGAGGATTCAACGAAAAGAATATAACATTGGAGGAGTTCTTGAAAACGTGGAAAAAATTGTCCTACCAATTCAAAGAAATTTTCAAAGTTGAACCACATAAAAAGGAAACCGATATGTCCTAGAAATTTTATATAGGGGTCGCGACTAATAGTTTAAAGATATTCATTAATAATTTAGTTATATAATTTAATTTTTGTGGCTATGGTTGAACATGAAGGTTTCTAACTTCTTCCACAAAAGTGATTTATAATAAAAAAATTAATTTTTATTAAAATAAATCATGTATCACATAAGTAAATATATAACCACACACTAATAAAATAAGATAAATAAGTGAAATTATTATGTTTTTTATACTGTTTGGTTTGTTGAGTGAATATAAAATCATCTCTACCATTGAGTAAATAAATACTTGATATTTATCTTAGCTTAGTTTATATCATTGACCATTATCTTATTTATCACATTGTTTGGATTCATCCATCTTGGTTTATAAGTAGTATCTTCTACCCAAGAACTCCATCCTTTATGAATGTATACTCATATACAAGTGATCAGTACTAATGGTTTAGGGTTACAAGAAATAACCATTGGACACAAATGCCGATGCATAACAATGTTGGTAAGTATGATTCGAAGACCATTATATTTAATTTTAAAAAGGTATCATATAAAACCCATGTGATAAATAATTAAATTAAATAAATAAATTCAATATAAACATAGTCTTGTTAATGATAAGGATAATTACTAACAAGAAATTAAAATAAAATTTAATATTTATTTTTTCATTATACTATTTACATTTAAGATAAATTCACTTGAATTAATAAATAAATTGATAAAAAAAATAAATTATTTCTATTAAACTCTACTCAATATATGATCATTTATGAATTTTAAAAATCCTATCAATTATTTTAAATAAGTTAAATAAAATTAATATTTCATTTAGAATCACTAAATACATAGCATGTACTTAGGATGAAACATGATTTGTACATACAATATGTTATTTAATCCCATTTCTATAAATTTAAATATCACATGATTTTTAAGTCGATTACCCTATACATTATAGATTAATACTTTATATAGTTTTTCATGACATACACATGATGTTTTATCCATGGTTAAACCATTTAAGCCACATGGAATATATTACCACATGTCATGACATTAATGTATATAACATTTATTTCTAGAATATGAACATTTTGCATGGAATGTAACCAACAGTTACAAGTCTTCTGATAGTTGTTAATACATAGAGAGTAATTACAAAAAATATAGACATACATGAGATGATGAAAATTTATTTATGTGTACATTGCGTGGAGTGAAATAAGTCACATGGTGTGTATACCAATTACCCACCATGTTATATACATCTTTCTTCATTTAGGGATAATATTAAAAAAAATATGTAATGATTTAATGTATTAATCCATACTATATATCATGATTTATGTTGTTTATACATTGTGTGGCATTCCATTTTATGTTCTAACATGATACATGTTGTGTACTCCCTCTTAACCCACATTCCTTGATTCCATTCAGTACATGGTGTTTAAATATGTCATATATTAACCAACATGACATGCCAAGATATATGAAATGTGTAACTTTTCTGGAGAAAAATAAATCACATGAAATATAATTTTTTGTTACTAGTGTTATAACTATGCTATGAATCCTATGATGTTGGGTCCTTCAAATGGATTCAACATGTTTTGTTTATGTGTTTCAATCCTGTTCTTGGAAATTCATTGTTTGATTACTGAATCATATCGATCATTAGATTAAAATGAAAAATATGAATATAAATACTATAAAACCAACCCATAATGTTGATCAAATAAAAATAATTAATTAAAATTAGAATTAAACTCATCTAATACCACTTGAAGTTTCCAGGTAATAACTAAATCATTGATTGGGGACACAAATATTTTCATTAAATTTAATAAATAAATTCAATGAACTAGATGTATACACCCTAAAATATCATTTACTGGATCATTCACATTTAAATTTCAATTAATTTAAATATAAAATTACCTCATCCTCAGTACTCTTTGTTGATCAAATTTCCATCATTACTTTTGTTATATTATAATACCATTGTATAATCAAAACAAAGATTCCTAAAAATGTATTGAAACTTGCTTCACAAATATTTAAATGACATTATTTATATATAGGGTGCTAGCACAAAGTGAATCATGTGCATAAAATTTTTCAACATCTATAAATATGAGGATATCTGGTTTTCCCTCCCAGTTCTTGAGAAGAGAGAATAGAATAATTTGTATTTAGGTATTAAGAGAATTATCGAAAATGTTTTCAAAATATACTATATGAAAATTGATATATTTTAGATTATATACTTATGGTTAAAAAAAGATAACTTCAAAAAGGACCTTATCATACTATTTAATCTATGTAACATCCCATATCAAAATAATAATAATAATAACATTATTATTATATTTCATAACATGCATGAAATATAATATCATTTATTAAAGAAAAAAATTAACATTCATTAAATTATATTAAATATATCATTTCATTCTGATCACTAAACTCAATCCATATCCTCCCATATAATTTATTAATCATAGGGTAATAAAATATATTCATTTGATAAAAAATATTTTATTTACATAACTTGTGTATAAATACTTATTTCAATATTCATCTAAATTGAATAAATATAAATTTTTCTCTCTTCATTAAACTCCTGAAGAAATAAATATTATATTCATTACATTATGAAAAATACAGAGATATATTTTTACTCACATATTCTAAAGTTTAATATATTGTGACTAATTATATACAACAAACCATTTAATTGAATAAATACTATATTAAATAAATAAATAAAAATCTCAAATTTGAATACAATATAATTTTATGAGTCTTGGGTTCAATTAGAGTGTGACTTTCTAGGATCTTTTCAGAATAGAAATAGGTATAACGTATGTAAAATATGATATTGGTGTATTAAAACATGTCAAGACACCCATATAGAAATTCATAAGTATATAAAATATACAAAACATCCTAAGAATTGTACTATGTAATATAATCCATTTTCCAACCAATATCTCATTAAGAAGGATGAATACATTTTTCATCACCCTATATTATTGATTTAACTTTCTTTGACATTATATACTGAACTCATCTATAAACTACCATGGCTATGTATATTTTAAGACAATTTCATTTCAATCAACGAATGCATATATATTATTGCATTTATATGGTTGGAGAAATCCTTTATTTACCGTTCAATTAAGTGCCTATCACTTATTATTCACTTGAAGTATGATACCTTTTCATAATCGTATATCATCATGGTTTTCATCTATACATCAAAGTTAACAATTCACGATACACATTTATAATGAACACAACTCTAAAAGCTAATACATATGTTCGCATACTAAAATATCCAATGACACATAAAACATGTGGAATTATTATTAGTGGGTCCATCCTTGAAACTCCCTTCTTAGAGATCCCAAACCAAAACATTCATGATAAAAAGTATCAATTCTTATGAACCTCTAGAAACAAATATTTAAACATCAACTATTACCAATTTTATTGATGTAATTTTTCTATAGAAAAAATTTATTTTAAAATATCATCATTCAATTTATATAATCACATTATAGTAGAGAAATTCAATAATATTTTTAAAAAATAAATATTATAAAGGTATTATAAAATTAAGGTTACATTTAATAAGATTTATTGTGTGATAAGGATAAGTATATTTATATTCTGGTAATCAAAAGTATTACGATAGTTGGTTTATGGTAACTAACTCAAACAATTTTTTCATGAAAAAATATTTTATAAAATATTTATTAATAAAATTTATAAATTTATTTATCATATTTAGAGGTTTAAAATTATAAAATATATATTAAATTTTAATAATAAATTCATTCGAAAAATAATATGTCCATTAGAATAGTTATATAATTGTTTTGAATAACATTTATTACGCCAATTTTTTTTTAGGATTATTTAATTAAAAGTTAAATTTTCCTTAAATATAAAATTAATTTGATGAAATGGATTGTATATTTTGAATAAGGTCATTAAAATTTTCTAGGTGATGGAGCTTATATTTTTTTGGTAAAAATAATTAAATAATGTAAAAAAATGGTGAAATATGGTAACATACAATAAACATAACATTATATATAAGTAGGAATTAAAAACTATTTACATTATTGAGATCTTGTACAAGTTTCAATATGATATATTATATTTTATCATTAAAAGAAGTTATGGGGTACTGTTGGAGTAGCATCAAAACGCATGGGATAATCAAAAAATAAAATATTGAATAGTTTATTTGAAGAGAATACACCCACCACACCTATATAAACACACCCTTATTCTCATTATCCCTACAAAAATTCAAATTATTTATTCATATACCACTGATGTATTCTCTCACATATTTATCTCTTTAATCATAAATATTTTTAGTGGTTAGAAGGGTTGGTTCTTAGTTAATAAACTTGTATGATGTAAGGGAACCTATTTGCCTCTCTTCATTTCAAATTTGAATTATTTAATTTTAATATATTTTTAAAACCCGTATCATATGATAATGTATTTATATTTTCATTATATTATAATAATTATAATTTATTATACTTGATATATTTTTCATTCACTTTCACTAATCACCTTTTCTTAAGTTGTTATCATGCTGATATAGGGATCCATTTTTACTCCACTTTTAATTCATATTTTAATTTAATTTGTATAATCCATACTCAATTTACAACTTATAGTTATAATATTTTTATAATATAATGTTATGAACTATATTTTTGATATCTTATCCATGTGTTACCCCATTTATCTCATATTATACTCAATTCATTGGATATTATTAAGCTGAATTATTTTAAGTGGAATCAAACTCTATATTGTATCATGATAAAAAATACATATTTCTTCAATGTATTTGTAGTATTATGAATGTATTATTTATAATAAGGAGACTTTATTTAAGGAATTATAATTATGATGTAGTTGGTGGAGCCTCTACTAGAACCCAAGAGGATTAATCATTATTTTAGCATAAGTCCACCGTTTTCGTCAAGGAATACTAACACAGAAGTTTAACCTTTATGAAATTTTATATCACTAATGTATATAAAATATGTATTATCACATACACCTAATGTTTATATGGAATTTTTCAACTATTTATTTAGTCTCTAACCATTTTATGCACATATATTACATTTAATAAATAAATCTAATAATATTAATCATTATAAGTACTTGAAAATCATAATTCCATATTCATCACTTTATAAGGGTACTAATTTTAAAATAATGAATAATTAATTATTTATAATAATATTCCATGAAATTATCCTCTACTTATTATTTCATTTATTGAGGAAGACTATTGATATTAATTCGCAATCCTTTGTTCTATATGGGAAAATATTAAAAGATAAGATTCATTGAGAAATTATACTACGCATTTGAAAGTTGTTCATTATTGAACATCATGACATTAATTTCCTATAATATTTTAGTATATGATGGAATGGATTGAAATTTTATGAGATGGGTGGGGATTGAAATCACTACAGCAAAAAATGGCATTTCAAGGATGGTTTTTTCCTTATTCATTGTGGTTTAAGCTACCCATGATTGTTTTCCATTAATTTTATGAACCGTCATATTTAATACTATAGATAGTTAATTAGAACAATACATTTAAAATAGACTATGGTTTTAAAAAACTATTTTATAAATTTTAATTAATAGAGGTTTAAACTTTCACTAATTAATTAATTATTCATTGTGGTTTTTAATGACATGTAACCTTTTCATATCAGTTACAATTTCACTATATATTTTGACTTATATAGCAATGATACAAACCACCGTAGGTTATTTGTATGAAATATTGATAGATTTCAATTTTTTGAAACGTTTTGTAGTTATAATCAGTGATTTAAACCACTACCAAATGAGACACAACAGTTTACCAATATTATAGGGTTTTTAATCCACTATGGATGATGGTATTGATTCTAAAATCTATATATACAATTCAAGATCCTATGCCAGAATTCAGAATATGCAATAAAAAAAAGACAAAAAGAAATGAAATTTATATTATAAAAAAACCTCAACTTTTTTACAATATTTCATAACATAAAACATATTAAAAAACAAATGTTCATTAAAATAACCAATAAAATCATTCAAATTTCATACAAATCCAAATATTCACAAACATAAAAAATGCATTATTGACCACCAGACATTGCATCTACATCGCTATTGATGCCTTGAGATGTTACCCACTCAATATCTTGACGATTGTTTACCTTCAGTTATTTTGATTATAATAATTAAAAACAGAAATTATATTATGTTAAATAATAATACAAAAAAAAATGAAACGTTTGTACCAACTGAGTCTATCACTTCCATTGATCCCAAATTAGTCCGAATTATACTTGTTTTAGTATTTGATATTCCAAATAGAGTCAGGAATTTAATTGGTTGTGTAGTGTCATCTGAGTATGTAGACCATCTGTAGTAAGTATAACTTTTAGTATATATAATTTTTATAATAAATAAATAGTTAATGATTTTAATCATTTAAAAATGATACAAAAAAATAATGAAATTAAAATTTCAAAATTTATAACAATTTCAGATATGAAAATAGTTTATTTAATTTTTAAAACTATTGATTTATTTTATTAAAATTTCAATATTGTTATATATAATAACCAATCTTTTCCTTTTTATTTTACATTTATTCTATTATTTTATAATCATTGAATTCATAAAAGTAAATTATTTTACCCCTATACCATTACTAATAAATTTTGACTTCTTAATTTTTCAAGCATAACTATGTTACAAAATACTAATATTCGTGAGATTAATGTTAAAATAACATATATGAAATAAACTCTATTAAATAATTACTATTTTTGAAAGAGTAAATAAAAGATGATTTACTATGTTAAATGAGTATTGGACATATATCAATTTACTTCATAATTGATTATCATATTCTACCATTAACATGATTTTCTCATCTTAACCCTCTGTTGTAAGATTAACAGTTTCAATTTAATCTTGGAAAATGGCATCTATCACTTTTATTAACAAGGTTAACTATTATTAAACCACTATTCAATGTCATCACTAATACCATACATGTCTATTGATTTCACATGGACTACAAAACTCCTCCCTTCATTAATTTCATTATTAGTATATTATACCATTATAGAATATGAAACCCAAATATATGGATTATGTTGTTCATTCCCACAAGAATCAATAAAATTATTTATTTCTACATAAGTAAACTATATTTAATTTTTATTTAAACCTATGTAAATTTCTACACACTAGGATTTGAAAAATTTAATAAAAAAGTGTTCATGATAATTTAATTTGATAATTTCAATAAACTTTCCAAAATACGCATACTTTGAAATTTTTTGTAAAGATATAACAATTTGTTGTTATCAAACCATAATCATGAGAATCTATAAAAAAAATGAAAACATTAGTATTGTAATAATCAAATCTCCTAGATTACTTCAAATGACCTCAAGCTAAATATTTCAAATTGGAATTTTGTTCAGCTCGATTATCCAAATTCATGATCTATACAGATAGATTGAAATTATTAATATTTATAAGTGATTATTATTGATATATTATAAATATAAAACTGATTATGAACACACATGATGGGAAAACCAATTGATAATATCATTGTTCAAATATTTTTTTTTATTTCTTTCTCATTTCATGTTTGAATCTAATGTTATATATTTTTTGTGTCTTTAATTATTAAATGAAAATTTCCACAATATCATGATTTATTATCACAAATATTTGTTCTTGTTTTAATTCGATATGAGATAGTGAAAATGGTGATATCATTTCAATTGTAAAACCTAAAATTACAAATATTGTTGATTTAATCTAGGATTGAATATAATTTGAGTTATCATCATCACATCTTTAATGACTCTAAAATTTATGTTCGACATTTGGAATATTTTATATAAAATTTTCATACTAAGTTATGGAGTTGATGTAGGATTCTAGGTCTCGTGGATCCTTGGGGAGATATATTACAAATATTAAATGTAATAAACAATGAATGTAGAATGTTTCATAAATAATAGAATAAATCTCATATGGTGTCTTAGATAGGTAAATTGAGATATTCATTAAATTTGAAGTGTGGATTTTACCCTAGGCATAACATAAGTCTATTCATTGTTAGAATATTTATTAGAGTGCATCCATGGGTGTATTAAATGAAGTTATTAATTTAATTTTTATATAATTAGAAAACTCTAATGTATTCCCTTTTATAATATCATATTTTTTAATTCCCTAGGGTTAGTCTCATAACCCTATAGGGATAGATAGAATGGAGAGAACCTTAGTGGAGTGTGGGTTATAAGGGGATAACTGGGTCATGGATTGGGGATTTGAGTACTATGAGGATAACCTTCATCAATAGAGTTCTTGGATTTCCCAAATAAATTATTTGGAAACATTCTTCACCAATGATTGATCCTAAACCGAGGCTGGGCATTTTATTTTTTGGTTTTATCTCCATTTATAGATTTAGATAATTGTGAATTAATTACTTACAAATTATGTCTTGGATCATTTTTGTTGTTTTTTATAATGGTATTTTCAATTTTTATATCTTAGAATTTGAGATTTCTATCCAAGTTGATTTTTGACTATTTGATATTCCACCCATTCTTTGTATTCATATTATGATAAAAAAACATGTCCAACAATTGAAGCTCACATTGTGTTATATTTTTTTCTCCCATCATTCTTAATTTTTCATTAATGAAATTTCAATTGGTCAATGGTTTACTAATAATAAGGAGGAATCTTCATTGTTCATTCATTGTTTCTCATAAGGGATAATGGTCACAAGTTCAGTTTTGGGTTTTATAGATTTTATGGTAGTTTGGATATTAAGATGGGAATCTGATGGTGGTTTAAGTGATGGAGGATCTATGGGATGGATTGATAATATCTCTTTTGTGGTGTGATGGTAGTTGTTTTTGAGATACAGGTGGTTGGAATATTTCAAACGGAAGTGATGTTGATCCAGGTTTTGTCTAGATAGTGATGTTCCCATGAGTTGGGCTATGTAGTGCTTTGAGATGGATATGAAGATAATTTTTCTACTGAATAATGGATAAAATTTTACATTTGACTATCCATTGATGATGTTCAACTCCATTATTGGAGTTATGGAAAATATTGGCAATGAAACTAATGGAAACCAAGGATACATGGGTAAAGACACATGGACAATATGAAATTTATAGAAAATTCAAATTTACACGGTGGGTAGTTCAGAATAAAAAACATAATGTATCCCCCTTAGTATGGTAGATAAGGTATCCCATTGACTTAAATAACACATGCCATGTGATCATCTCACACATCATGTGAACCTTAACAAGCTATCTCGACGTGTAAATACAGTACACACTTTTGAGGTCATGTGACCCCACACACCACATGTGACAAGGTACACACTTTATACATTAGAAATTTTACGAGCATAAGAATATAGAACACATCGAGTGTTGACTCATCATCCACATTTCATGTGATTTATAATACACCCCATGCACTTCATAAAATACATGATATTGGAAAGACAACAAATGTATAATTCTAGAAAAACTCTAAACACTAGGTATTGTAACAACATAACATGTACCTTGAGGAAGACATTATGTGTGAGATGGATGGAAATAGGCTATTGAAAAACCATTAAGAGATTCCATGTACCATATGATACAAACTGAATACTTCTTTAAGTGAATCTTAGATCCCTCTTTCTCTTTAGACCAGCTGTTAGATGAGTTTCCTAGAATTGTATCATTTTGGGTGTGTTTCTTCCTTATAATGTTCTGGAGTGATTTTTCATAGTTTCCATCCATGAGGGTTTTGTGTGGTATTTTTCTAGAGAATTGTTTGTAATATCCTATTGGAATATTTGAGTAGGTATCCCTCAAAGGGGATCATGTATTAAGTTCCCATTCACATATTTATCTCTTGGTAGGGTTCAAGTATCACATGACCTATGTACTAGGGTTTTTGATCCCTCACCTGGTGGGTTAATCCGGTCAGGGTCTGGGGTCCCCCATTAGCCTTGGGTGTGGTCCCCTATCTCTGTATCAACATATTATGTCTTATGATACATTGTAGTACAATCTAGTGGGTGTCTCATATGATCACTCGTATTTTCCTTGGTAATTATTTATAGAAAAACCCAATGATTATGTCCTCTAATATGAGTTCCAACAGTATTGTGAGGCTCGATGAGTGATTTCTCTTGAATGGATGTTACCTGGTAGGGAGGAAATTAAGCCACCTTTAGACTTGGTTTCTTCTGTTGAGAATATTTTTATTATCTTTTTTATTCTCTGGGTTTTTTTGATTTAGATCTGACTCTCCCTTTGAAGTGTTTTGTTTGGTAATTTGTGTGTGTTATACTTTGTATGTTTATACTCACCCGTCCATGGGTTTTTCCGGCACATGTCATGTATTATTCTCATGAAATCCCTTTTAACAGAGTCACAGGGGGACCGAGATAAAGTGAATATTTGTTTTGAAAGATGGATCATAGATAGTTTTTGGTATTTATTTTTGTTAGTTACCCCCTTATTGTCAGCAGGTTGGGTTATTCTATAGTTTTAGTGGTCTTGTATTTAGCCCTTTGGATTTTATCACACTTATTATTATACTCTGATGTAGGATATATGTCATGAATTCACTTTATAGTATCAATATTTCATCCTTTACACACTATAAATATATATGGAGATGTGTTGGTGTGTATAAGTACTTTAGGATAAGGCCTCTCATGTGTGTGGTATTCCTACTCGGTGAAGGTCACAAACCCCTGGCCAATTGTAGGTAGGCTTGGGATGTTATTCATGGATTATCACTAGCCAGGTGAGCCCCTATGGGCTAGATTTCAAAAGAGTGGTATTATAGGAGGTTTGTCTTATGACTAGAGTATGAAGATAGTGTAGCTATTTGTTTTGGTTTGGGAACTAGGGTAATAATGTTAAGGTTCCTTCAGTTCATTGATAATGATTGGGAACCTAGTGATTATGTGGTAGTTGAAATATCCATCTATCATGACTCTGATAGCCTAGTTGTTGAATCATAATATGTATGAACTAGTTTTAGGGTAATCATCAGTACATAGATTATATGGGAATGGGTTGTGATTTCTAGGTCCTTCTCGAGTCATCTCCTTATGTATGCTCTTTTGATCATGGGGTTTCTTAGATACTGGTGGATTCATCCATGGTGATATTCGGATAGTATTATATAGTAGTATCATAATTATTTTCAACATAGTGACTAGGGTTCAGTCTAAGTAACTGTGTAGGAGGAAATTCTACTAGGTAAAAAATGAGTGGTACCTCCACCCAATGAGCAGTATGCTAACCTGATTCTAAGAGCCAAGGTGGATGCTCCCCACTAGGTTAAGCAATAGTTGATCCCAATAACACTGATTGATTATGTACCTATGATGATTTATCTTTGTGAGTTTTACATATAGAGACCACCCAGACATCAAGGTGAGCTAACCCCCCCCCCCCCCTCAGACAGTAGAAGACTATCTTGAGTGTGTGGAATGATTGTTCCATCTAATTAGGACCCCTTGTGATGGTGTTATTTGAGTTGATACTTCTCAAATGTGATTCAAGGTGTTGGTGTTACCCTTTGTCAATGATGTTTAATGACGAATTAAGAATGACAAGAATAGTGACACACCCCCACTAAGACACATTCCCTTATAAAACTATTTAAATCTATGACGATGAGTCGGTGATACTAAAAACTGATAGTGTCGAGGTATGGTATAAGGTTTATTTTTATTTTTATGTTTGAGATATTTTTATCATGATTATGTGTCAGAGTGAGGCTTGGTTGTGGAGAATAAACTTGAAAGGGGAAAGAAAGATTCTCGTAGTGTGGGTTTGTTCTCCGGTGGCTCTGAGTGTTTTTTCGAGTTATGGCCAATGTCTTATCCACTCCATCTATAGTCTTGGTATATAGTTTCAATCCAAAATTTCAAGAATTCCTCTCATTCTTAAGACCTATAAATTCCAGTGGATACTTTTTCCTGACCCTTGGGTTTGGAGGCTCTAATATAGAATATTCATTGATAACGAACTTCTATCGATAATGTGAATTATCTTTTGGAGTAGAAAGACTCTCGCATGGAATATCTTTGTAAGAGTGAGGTGGACCTATGATGTATTCTTGAGTATGAAATTATTCCCTACTATCCATATCCATTTTAGTATTACCAGTTAGGGTTTTAGAGTTTCAAAATTTGTGGAATATTGTTTCCCTATTTGATGAGGTGGAATCACAAAAATTATATGAAATGATCATATGTATGAGGATAAAAATGACTCCGTCATCAGTTTTCTAGTAATACCCTTAAGAGTATAAATTTTTATAATCTTTCAAATCCTATGATGTTGGATGGTTATAATGAAGTATTCCTTGAGTATGTTCTTGGATTACCACCCTATTAAAAGATTGAATTAGGCATAAACTTGTACCGAGGGACGTCCTAATATCTTCACTAACATATCAGATAACCCCATCTATTATTGATAATTTAATGTGAAATTCGTTAATTTAAAGATAAGGGGGATTCATTAGACCTAGTATGTTCTCCTAGGACACCCTAGTGTTGTTTTCTAAGAAAGAATATGCGAGATAAAGGTTACGAATTGATTAAGGATACATGATCTAGGTGACTACTATGAATGGGTATCCACCCCTGAGAATCAATGACATATTCAACAAGTGGTTAGTGGTGAGTTGATTCTCATAGTTTGAACATAGGACTAGTTATCACCATCATGGGTTTTAGGGGAGGATTTACCAAAGGTGGATTTCTAACACCACTAAAGTTACTATGAGTTCTTCATGATACCTTTTGGTGTGGAAAATGTCCCAATATATTTCATGTAACACATGAACAAGACCATTTATACCTTCTTAGACTAGTTTTTGAATATCTTCATAGATGACATCCATGAACACTCGACATCATATGTGGAGCACTCAAGACACTTAATGATAGTTCAAGGTATTCTATAAGATTTTAAACTTTATTAAATACTCCAACAGTGTCAATTATAGTTCAAAAGGTCCATTTATTGGGATATTTTATATCATATTAGGGAGTAACTATTGACCCAGTAAAGGTTGAGGCAATTATAAATTCAAAGTCACCCTATAATGGGGATGTGGTAGCAGCTTCTCATACACATTGTTTTCCATTTTCTATTGTTTAGTGATGTGATAGAGTGGTTAAACTTATTAGAGTTGAACCTTAATTATAATGATAGTTCAACATACCTCCACTCAATGGTTTTAAACACTCTTCTTATTAATCATGTCAGGGAGGTTCAACTTAGAGAAATTGATTGTGAGATATTTTTTGACCAGAAATCCATTATACATTCTCCTATGAGATTTTTTGATGGTGGTGAGCACATAATAATTTTCTGAGGATTGATGGTGACACTAGCCATGCTGTGAATTAAGGTGATAAAGGAGTTATTACCTTCCCTAGGTTGTACGACGTGGAGTGGTGAGGATGTCTAGGACCATCGATAATAGTTTTGGTAGCTAAGAATAATGTTGTGTGTTCTTAAGTTTATCTCTTGATAACAAACCTATAATAGGTGAAAGTCGTGGTGCTGGGATGGAAGTTGAAATGAGTTGGTATCTTTGTGGATTTAATTATTTGACTTCTAGGATTTAATATAGGTCATGAAAATATCTGATTGACTATAGACCAAATCACCAAGTAATCCCACTTCCTAGCTATTTGAGAGCATAACATAGTTGATAGTTTATGATGTATTTGAGTTCAGGATATACAAGGACTTCATAGAGTTTCCTTGATGCTAATTTCAAATCATGATGATGGATTTGGGTCATGATTATATATAGGGTTATGGGAGGATTTGAGACTCAATTACGGTCAATAATGGTATTTTTACCCCCAAATAGATGGCTGGGAAAAGAGGGCCATTTAGCTTATGAAGAACATGTTCTCAATTTTCATGTTAATTTTTTTCATATCAGGTAGGATAATCTACCATTGGTGGAGTTTTGGATAAAAAAATTACCACTCTATCATCAATGCAGAATCATTCGAGTCTGTATATGGGATACCCTATAGGTCACCACTTTACTGGTCGGAGATAGTGGAAACAACCCTTATGGGACAAGAGTTTGTGCAATCAATGGTAGTGAAGGTATCATTTATCCATGGCATCATGAATACTTCCCAAATTCACAAGGTTTCAAATAGAAATTGATGGCATGTGATTTTGGAGTTCAAATAGGGATTTGGCATGTTCATGAGGGTCTAACCTTGATGAGGGTTGTGAATATTTAGTTATGGTTGCATAAAATATTTGAGGTTCACAGGTCCTTTATCTAATTACTATGTTTGGTTAGTGTTGTGGCATACCACTTAGCCCTACCACAATAGTTATATTCAGAACACGATATATTCCATGTGTCAGAGTTGAGGAGATATGAACACAATAAGTTTCACCTAGTCGACCAAGGTGAGCTATACAATGGGAGTAGAGTAACCTTCTCAATCCACCTGGTGGTGTTTTTTTATTAGAAGAGAATATTATTTAAGGGAATGGTTTTTTACTTGGTTATGTACATTTTGACATCATATAAACGTTTGATATGGATTTTGGGAGTGGGCTATACGTATGAAAGCTCAGTGTCCTCACTTTTCTGAGTAAGTTTTCTCTTTTTAGGAAGAAAATAATTGTTGGTAAGTATAATGTAACAACTATGAAATATATATTTGACACTTTGGAATATTTTAAATAATGTTTTTGGAGTCATTTTTGGAGTTGGTGTGGGATTTTAGACCCCATGGGGCTTCAATTTTGATATATTAAAAATGTTAAATATAATATATCATGTTTTTTTAGTTCTTTAGAAATGATGGAATACCTCCTAAGAGGTGGATCATATAGGGAAACTAAGACCGATATTTAATATAGAGTGTGTGTTTTACCATATGCGCACTATAATTTTTTTCAACATTAGTTTCATTAATAGAGTACAATCATGGGAAAATTAAATGAATTAAAAGAAGTTATTGTTTTAATATTCATTTAATCACAAAACCAAAATGGCTCCCCATTATAATCCCATCTTGAAAAATTATAAATGGTAAGCTACATAAACTGAATTTTGTTGATAGGATATAGATAAATATAATGGAGGCTACATTTTAGGTTGATCAAAGGGTCATGGTTAAGGGATTGGAGTACCCTAAGGTTTGTCTTTATTGATTGATATTTTGGATCTCACCAAAAAAAATGATGAAAAAACATAATTTTCCAATGATCGATTGAAAAAAAGTTAGGGAGTTTGATTTATGATTTTATCCCTATTTATAGTTTGATATGCATATGGATTAATAATTTGTAAATTAATTCCTGGATCATGCATGGTTTTTTATTCCAAAGGATACTTTATGTTACTAGATCTAGGGATTTGAGGTTTATTTTCCTAATGATTTTTTTGATACGATAATCCACCCATTCATTATATTCTAATGATGATTGAAAAACAAAAATTTCCATCGATCAAATCTAAATTTGTGTTATGTGAAATTCTTTTAATATTTTTTGTTGTTCATCGAAAAAAATTTGGTTAACCAATGAGTCGATGAAACCTATGAGGAAAAATTATTGTGCAATCATTATTTGGAATAATTGATCATCGTTCATGGATTCAACATTGGGTTTTGGTGATGCAATAAAGGCAAGGTGACGATGATAGGAATTTGGTGGTGGTTTGGGTGATAATTGATCTATTTGATGGATTGATAAGATATATCATGTGGTATGATTATGGGTGTTTGTGAGCTATGGGTCACAAGAATCCATCCCCCAGTGACATGGAGAACCGATATTGGTGTGGACAGTGGGGTTCAAGAAATGTGGGCTACATGGTGCTTTTGGATGGCTAAGAAAATATTTTTTCTAGTAAATAATAATAAAAATCCATATTTTTATTGTGCATTTAAGGTGGCCATCTCTTTTCTAAGAGTTATGGATGAGATTGGTGGTGAAAGAGAATGTTATGATAGAGGCACGAGAGAAGACATGTAGACAATATAGAATTTATGGAAAATTCTGATGTACACAACTAGTAGTTTAGAAGAACACAAACCATTTAGTCCCCTTATTGTGATAGATAGGGTTTTTCATTAACTTAAATATCACACCCCCCATGAGCATCTCAAATATTATGTTACCCTAATCCAGTTAGATCATCTTGTACAAGGAGTACATGGCCAAGAGGCCATGTTTCCCCACACTCCTTGTGTGACAGGGAACATCATATGTACTTTATAATGTACATGAACTTGGGTAGATGAAAAACAAAAAGTTCCATCATAACCCCTACACGTCTGGTGATTTGGAGTACACACTGTGTAATTTAGAAAATACACTTACTTGGGTAGAAAATTCACACTGAATACAAAAATAAACTATACATTTTGGGTTTTGTTACAACTCTCTTTATGTCCTAAGTATGGCATGAAATGTGAGATGTAAGGGCATGGGTACTATCAGACTCAATGAGACATATTGTGTACATATTTATGGTAACATTATATCCCTTGTGATTATCACACCAATTGTGGTAAGTGAATGGGTGAGTTCCCCTGAATTCTATCCACACATGTGTGTTCCCTCCTTATACTATTCAAGAGTTAGTTTTTCCAATCTTCATCCATGAGGATTCACTGTGGTATATTTTCATAATCAGTGGATATAATATTTCATCATCAAATTAGAGCATTTATCCTTCTTTATAACTAAGTATATAGATCCCTATTCCCATATTTAACCCTAATAAGGGTTTAGGTATCACGGGACCTATGTATCATGTAGTTGGACCCCTACCTAACAGGTCAATCCAATACAAGGTCTAGGATTCCCCATTAGCTCTAGGTTCGATAACCTATCAATGTATCAACATCTATTATATCTGGGTATGTTTTAGTCTGATTGAGTGAGTATCTTAGATTTACCCTATCAGTTTTCTAGGTTATTCCTCATGGTAATAACCCTTTAGTATTTCCTCTTAGAAGAGTTATATAAGTATAGATAGACCGATTGAGTGAGTTCTCTCATAAGGATGTTACCTTTGAGCCTTTGGTGGAATCCTAGGATAGATTTTTGGACATGAGATCCCCGTTAGACTTAGTGTATTACATTTAGAATATCCATGTTATCTTTTTTATTCTATTGGATATGGGATTTAGAACTGACATCCTCTTTATTGTTTGGTGTTTGATGACTTGAGGGTGTCCTATTGGGTATTTTTTTACCCACCCTTTCATGAGATTTTCCCATACATTTCATATCTTATAAAGATGATATTAATTTTGATAGAGTCCTACGAAGACAAGGATCATGTGGATATTAGTTGTTCTAGATGTACCATTGATAGTTCTAGGAGTTTCATTTGGTTAGGCACCCCTTGTTATCATGAGGTTGGGTTCTTTTTCAGTTTTTGTGGGATTATATTTGCCCCATTTTCTTTTTCTATACTCGTTGTTTTACTATGATGTGGGATATTTGTTTTTCATGAAATTATAGTATCATTTTTTATCATTTAATCATTATACTAGTGCATGTTGATGTGTTCTTGAGTATATGTACTTTAGTATAATGCCTCTCATGTGTAAAATATGTCTACTCAGAACCAGTATCTATCACCTAGCCTATTAAAAGTGGGATTGGGTGCATCATTCTCGGAATACTGATAGCCAGGATATCCCCTAAGGGTTGGGTCATGACAACATCCCACTCTATTGAATCATGTCTCAATCTAATCTAAATACCTCAAACAAAAGTTGAGACACTCTTCAATCAAGTAACTTTTAGGAATATAACATTATGTTTGAGATTTTTTCATCACATAATACATCAAAAGAAAAGGTATATAATTAATCAACACATGAT
The DNA here is from genome assembly GCA_963277665.1 of Viscum album. Lineage (NCBI taxonomy): Eukaryota > Viridiplantae > Streptophyta > Magnoliopsida > Santalales > Viscaceae > Viscum > Viscum album. Next base: position 1,116,368,362 of record OY728141.1, read on the forward strand.
AAATATATATGTTTTTAAATAAAATAATTCATCACTGAGTAAAATTGTAAAACCCAGTACCTCTCTATGGGATACATCTATCAATAGTGTACAGGTCCTCCAAATTTAGATTCCTTGTTCTAATCACTATCAAATGAATCAAAATAGTGACAAATTATATGGAAAATATAATACCCATGTGAAAATGTGTCCTTAATATTATTTCTTATAATTTATTATAATCATTGGGTATTTCTATTTTCTTAGAGAGATGTTTAATGAACATGAAAAACTCTATTTTGACTACTATTATTGTATCATGGGAAAAGTTATGCAATGAAAATGGTAAAATCTTGTCCCTCAAAAAATTTATGTTTTGAAATTTTATTCTTTGAAACATACAACATTGTAAGTAAACACATCATGGAATTTTACTAGAACATCGCTTAGGTACTTTTAAATTTTTATTTATTCAAAGGAACACATATTTTTCATAGGTTTTAAATATAAAAATTGTTGTAGGATACTTCAAATTCTCATTTTACCATAGATAATATTTTTATATTAAATTTTTGTAAGTTTTTACATGAATTAAGATGATCATTTGTTTTTACATTATTGTTAAGTTTTATGAAAAGCACATTTTCATACACATTTTTCTTTTTGTTCATAACATCAAGATTGTGACATAGCATATTTAGTTTCAGATAATGGAGTCTAAAAAAATTCATTTTTTCTTCTATTGTTGTGTTCTAATTCAATCTAATGTTGTACAAAATCATTTACCACCATCAGTAAACTGATGGTATTTCCAAAACTCTAAAACAATAGTTGCTAATTATGTCAAAATTTCTGAACCAAATAATAATTTTGGAGGGGAAATCAATTAATGTTTTTCCATAAAATAATGAATTATTAAATCAAAATCTATAAGATTCTTATTGTAAATTGAATATGACACCTAAAACCCCATTTTTACTATAATTATTTATTTTATAATTAAAAATAAAGTTACAAATTAGATATTCCATGCAAGTATGATCATTCCAAGAAATCAAATTCCCATGTCCCAAAAATTCCCTGACAATCCACTAAATATAATAATGCATATTAAACATTTTATTAGTTGATGCATCATATATATCCACACCATTCTCATAGAAATGTTTGGATGGATGTATAAGAGGCCGAGTATATACATCTATATCATTTACACGCATCTATTCTATTATAATAGTCATAGAAATGACATATAAGTTTTTGTATATGCATCAATTCGGTAAATTTGTAAGGGATACAAATAACTATACATATTCTATAACTATATCATATATTCCTAAATGGTTTAAATATATTATTATTTAAGAAAAAATGCATATTACTAGAATCTGTAGAGAAATTTGGGTATAAAGACTCCAAATATTTCATACTACAAAATATATTGGATGACACATAAACCTTTCATGTTTTTCTTTAATTAAATTCAACATTGTACTCTCTATGGTTTTAGAAGATGTAAATAATATTTTTTATCTCAGTTATAGAGGTAATTAATGTAAAACCTTTGAAAGATTTTCATTTATCTATTTATTTGAAGGAGAATGTTTCTTTAGAATTTCATGATTATTAATTGATTTCAATATATAATCATGCCATATTTTAAACATAGATCTGTTTGAATCTTATCTCATATAAAACATAAATTCATTATGACATGAATTTATCTTCTTATAATTTATACACAAATTTTTAATACCTTTTTTATCTCAAAAAATGATTCAGGGATCTCTGAATTACCAAAATCACCACACAATAATTATAATATCATTGAAATTTATTTATTTCTATTTCCACATAAACACTTGATATGGTGAAAATTTAGTATAAAGGAAAAAATTTATTTTATTTCACACCCATCATAATGCTAGGTATTTTGAACATCTATAAGATCATAAAACTCATTGAATTTATCAATTAGGTTATACCCTATATTAATATCTTAAAATCATTAGAGGCATAATTTTTTCTTTTAAAGACATTGAAATATTTCTATATATGTGTCGAGTTCTAGGTGTTGAGACAGTGTGCAATTCTGAGGTCTAGTGTGCCCGAAATTAATTTTATAAATACATTAAATATATTTTATATTTCGTGCTAAAAAATTCTTTATGAAATTGAGATAACTCTTAAATCCAATATTTGATTAAAAATATGAGACCACAGTTGAGTCTAGAATTTGGATTTTAACCTTGGAACAACATAAAATGTGATGGTGTTGGGCATTCAGACTCCTCACTCGTTGGTGGTACGTTCAGTGAATTAATTAATTAGTTAATTATTTATTTCATTTTGATATAGCGAAATGATCTATAAGATTATAGACATGGTAAACTCTCTAGTGTTATCTAAATAAACCTTGGGATAATTCTAGATCTCTCCCTTCTTTCTTCATTTGTAAATGTCATCATATAACAAAAAAATGTTGGATCAGTAAATAGTGAAAGCAACAAATTCTCTTAATCATTGGCAAGCACAGTCTTCATTAATGAACGATCCAAAAGTTTGGTGGGTATTTTGAATTTGTTATTTAATCCCTTTTAATAATTTTTTTAGCATGTCCATAATTTTTCTTGGATTTATTGCCAATTATGGCCAATTTAATCCACCTATGTATTGAAATCTATGTTTATTTCATTGGTTTGTAACCCAAAATCAGTATTCTCGATCGTTGGACAAGTAAACGTGGATATAAATATTCTAAACCATTGTTATGTCTCTTTTCTCCTAAATATTATTCACATTCATCATTGGTAGGAACCCCACGGTCCTATTTTGACATTATTGGGTGGTATTGATCTCGATCAGAACCTCAGAACTATCGAATATTGAGAAAGGAAGAATAGTTTGATGAAGTGTGGAAAGATCTTGTATGTTCTCAAGGCATGAAAGATTTTTTGGATGATAAAAGTATGAATATAAGGAGTTGAAAGGCATGGTTTCATGTTTATTAAGGGACAAGACTCCTATTGATCACCTGAGATGATTTATGATGAATTATGACTGGAAACAATGATTTTTTCAAAGACCAACCATTTTCGGCATAAGAAGGAACCAGATCAGAAGTGGCAAGACCAGATTTAGGAATGAGGATCAAAACTGCTATTTTTGGAAAAACCCCAACTACACCCATTATACAAGGATAAACACATAATGTGTATCCCCCTCAGTGGTGTGGTTAGAGTTTTCTGGAAAATTTAAGAATGGCCTAGAGTGTAGTCCTCTTACATATCATGTACCCATTCCCCTGATGGAAAACCCATATATAGGATCACACAGGTGATAAACCATGTGGAATTACACAACCAAATACACAGTTCTGTACATAATTACATAGACAAATGGTACAGCGCATAGACATGGTTTCTGGTACACAAACATGACCAACATGACAAGGCCTGATCCGTGTTAGCCTAGACATGCCGTGTAGTTCACCTACATAGTGTGTACTACAATTTGGATTAATGTCATGTGATGGCTTGGGATATGACCAGGTGGTGGAGTGGAACCACACACCCTGTGGGTTCCCTTTCACACCATATACCCCCTGACCAGTTTTTAGTGAACTTCAATTATTCAGATATCCTTCATTGAAACTCAGATTTTGGTCATCTAGTATCTTATCCTGAGTTTTTTTCTACATAGAAAGTGATGATTCCCTCAGTTACGACTTTGGAGATATGATGCAGAATATTTCAGGCATGGTGCATGTTGAGGAAACACTCGATGATAGCAGTGATCATTTAAGATCACTAGATACATCCAAGTTGTGCCCTCTAGTAGAGTTGGGCAGCAGAGTCCTCAACCTTTGGAGAAGAACCCCCATCAGTATAGGCGTGGGTCCTCTATAGATACCTTCTGATTAAAACCCCTTATCGGGTAGGTAATGGGTCCTCGATGACTATAGTGTAACTACACATCAGCATGGGAATGGGTCCTTTACCTCATAGAGTGGAACCCCATATCAATATAGGGAATGTGTCCTCATGACACTAGAGTGGAACCCCCCATTAGCATGGTTTATGGTCCTCTACCTTACAGAATGGAACCCCCTATCATCATAGGGTGTGGGTTCTAGTGATACTAGATTCGAACCCCCCACTAGCATGGGCGCATGTCCTCTATAGATACTATAATAGTGGAACCTCTAATGTACTGGTGTGAGAATCCTATGCTTTGAGTTTGTGGTCCCTCAACTATGTGACACAGTGAAAAGGCATGGATTGACTAGGATGACTACTTCTGGGAAGGCGTGTGAGATTCTAGGCATTGTTGATGAAATTTTAAAACTATATGAAAATCTAATAATTAAGATAAGCTATTTGATGAAGATCCCATTATTCTCTCATTTGGGATTCTTTGACTAAGAATTTATATATATATATTCTTATCCATCCACACTTCCGATTTTGATACTCTCCTTCTAGGGGAGGAGAAGACATGTGGGGCATGCACATGCTTTCCGTGATTATATTCTCATGGTTGGATAAGTCTACTCTTCTAATATTGGTGGTGAGGAGTTGATGAGTAGTTCATATACTCACAATATTTATCCCCTTATGATTGGAAAAGTGTTCTTTCACTCTAGGTTTGGGTTGAGCTATTCTCCTCCACTATACCTTCAATCTACTATATTTCTTTTCCATTAAATCTCTTACTACTCCCCTTCAAATTTTGAGTTTTCCTAATATGTATGTATATAATCACCCCTACATGGGATTTTCCTAGATGTTTCTTCTCTTTTGTAGATGATAGATAGGTCAATGGTGACTTCATAGAAGATTAGGGATACTAGGTGATTTGAACCATGTACGGTGTTCATAGCTTGGATATATTGCACAAGTCTATCTCTGGAGTTTACTTTGATAGTTTTTTTTTTCATGTTGGGACATATTTCTAATTGGGAGTGTATTTTTCCCGTTAATTTTTAGTTTCTAATATCGTTATCTTATACAATGAATAGGTTATGAATGCTTTGTTTAAATTATAAGCTGTGTTTCATTTTTACTCTTTCCCTATGCACTTTTTTCATGAATATGGTTGTGTGTGTCCGTACAGGTACATAGGAAATGGCCTCCCCATTTTTTATTCCTTCAACACTTGTCACCAGCCCTTGGCCTATAGAGGCACACTTGGGGTAGTTTCAGATCGAGCCCCAGCTTGGGCCATGCCATGAAATATTGGTATCATAGGTGTTTCGATCCTTAGGAAAACATTCAGACTAGTCCCCTTACAAGGATGTTGGATTGGTTTAGGGAAACCATTTCAATGTGTCTCATGTGTGGCTCTTAGACCAGGGAGTCCAATGATGGTGTGGGAAACTGGTGTATCCATTCAAAAGAACCTTTTCTATCTACTTTTCTACTTGGGACAACGAAACATTTTTTGTAGGGTTTAATGGTATATTCATCGTATATGATTGAGTCTTTGGTTGTCCTTCTTGAGTCAAATCCCCATTGATGTTAATATATATATATATATATATATATTCTCATCTGACCATGGTACATATTGATTAATATCAAGATTCCACCATGATGATAGCCAAGTTGGATACCAGTTGAGGATAATGATGATGAATCAAGGAGTGAGGAGGCCTCTTTTTGGATCCATCGCATGATCCCCTTCCTCCAGGTGGGAATTTAGTAGCAACTCCACCTATCTAGTAGTAGATCAATCAATAGAGTAGGTTATGGATGTGCGTAGGATTAAGGTACTCCACGGGTTCTAGTTCCAGAGGCCATTGAGGTTCTACAATGAGCTAGATCCTCAGAAAGTAGAGGATTGTCTAGAGTTGGTGGCCCATGTATTTGTAATGACCCGAATCCGGAGCCCCTCCACTGGTGCCCCTTACCCGGTTTGCCACATGACCTCAAGCACATTTCCCCGAATTCCAGAGGCTTCCAACTAGTAGCAATGGCCTTGGTGATTCGGTGGGGAAACTATGCCCTCATTCGGTAAGGTATATAGAGGAAAAACAATAGTCAACATCAGAAGCAGTAACAACATGAATCACAGCAGAAACCAAATAGCGGAAGTAATGAATATATATGGAAATGATGACAATGATGCAGTAGGTACAAGTAACTATGGAAAGCAGAAAACACAAAAACGTGCTGGAATACAACTGAAAACAAGTGCAAAATAAAAACAAAATAAACTCCTCAGCATCGCGAGCCCCGGCTCAGTCCCATGCTCTCCAGCTCCAGCGCAATCAAGATCCTGAAGTAGAAGGGAGCTTGCCCTTATCTATACCTGCAGCAAAATAGTCTGCTTGGGCCCAAAAGCATGGCCCAAAAAGGGTGTGAGATACATTCTCATTAGGAAATCACCCAAAGATTCGTGCCTAACAGTCAATGAATACAAGGCAAGTAATAAAACAGGAAGTAGTAAACAGGAAAGCACAAGTAGCTACAATCCATAGTTCTAACAAATAAAGTACACAAGTAAGCATCCAACAACAAGAAGAAAACATGTAACCCTCTGAGTAGCTCTCACAGCCTGACCCCTATGGTTCAACCTATAAGTACCAGCAATCCTCTAGGAGGCACACACAGTCTTACCCCTCTGGTTCAGCTCTGAAATTTATAGACTCTCTAGGGAAGCATTCACCGTCAATTCCCCCTATAGTCTCGTATCATGATAAAGGATCTCCGGGGAATCACTCAATGTCTATTCCCCATGTGGCCCACGTCGAGGAACTATATACTCTCTGAGGAAGCACTCAACGTCAATTCCCCCTGTGGTCTCGTCCCGTAATTAAAAGACACTCTGGAGAAGCCCTTCTGTCAATTATCCCTTTGGTCTACTACTCCAGGTTCTCACAGACCTGAGTGAAACTAAATATGCTCAGCACATGTGCATCGTCCAAGTAAACCTCAAGAACTACTTGGCTATCAACTAAGGCTCAGTAGCAAAACAAGGTAGAAGTTCCAATGTCCTACAATTGAGCATGACAACTGGTAAAATTCCAAATAGGTAGAACAAGCATAATAGACATCCAAGGTATAGTAAAGATACCATAATCATAGGAAAAACATCTACTCTAGAAATCAAAAAAAGAAGGCAATACAACAAGGGAAAAAAGGAACATGCAATACCCCATCCAAGGGTATTAGTGGAATTTGCACAAACTATTCATCAAATTTCTACAGAAAGGAACAAACCACCTACCTCGATCATAGGAGATCGATATAAGTGAACCATGATGACAGATTCCACTTGGAACGACGTAGATCTGAGAAAATGCAAAAAATGATCACCCTACGATAACATGGAAACCATAAGGAATCAATAAACAAGACTCAAGAAGAAGGGAGACCTCACCACTGTGATTCCAACACAATTGACCGCACTTGAATCAGAGAACGGACGAAGAGGCGGGAGCTTGTCGAAGGTCCGGCCGTACGGTCTCTCTCGGGCGGATGAAATCTGGAGAAGAAGATGAAAACGGGGGTTAGGCGCGACCCCAGTCCGTCTAGTGAAAAAAAAATAAAGTACACGGCGTGTACTTTTAGGGTACACGACGTGTACTGGATCCTTTCTGTACTCCACCAAAATCGGCCTCCACGTCACCCGTACACACCGTGTGTGTGGTCCGGGTACGACCAGCACACGGCTTCGAGCTGGGGAAGAGTACACGGTGTGTACTTAGAATGTACACAACATGCACTTTGAAAATTTCCAGAAAATTCATTTTTCTTAAAAAATATAGAAAAAAGGAAAAACATACCTAAAAAGAAGATCCGGGTTCTTACAAACTTCCCCCCTTAATGAAATTTGTCCCCGAATTTCCTTAACGTGGCGTAGAAGAAGGATCCCTGAACAGCTCCGGCCACTGTGATTGTACATCGGTTTCCCTTTCCCAGGTCTCGTCCTATACTCACCCGTGCTGCCATAGCACTCATACCAGAGGAACATACCGCCCATGGAGAACCTTCATACTGCGATCGACAATCCGGATAGGATGCTCCTCGAACGACGCATCTGCTTCAAGTTCAACCTCCTCAGGCTGAAAGGCGTGAGACGGGACTGAAAAGTAACGTTGGAGTTGAGAGACGTGGAAGACGTCGTGCATGGCCCGATACCTCTGAGGTAACTGCAACCAATAAGCGACCAGCCACACTCTCTCCAAGACCTCAAATAGACCAACGTACCATGGTGACAGCTTACCCTGTCTCCAAATCCTTTTGTGTCCCAACCTCAGTGCGACACACAGGAAAAACTGATCTCCGACCTCAAAGTCCAGAGGTCGTCTCTACTGATCAACATAAGACTTCTGTCGAGACTGTGCCGTAGCCATCCACTTCCGAATCAGCTCTATCTTCTCTGAAGTCTCCTGAATGAGACAAGGCCCCAGCAGAGCTGCCTCTCCTACCTCCAGCTAGCATAACGGAAATCGACAAGGCATACCATACAAAGCCTCATAACGGAAATCGACATCGTTCCACTTCCACTCCTGAATGGGTAACTGCTGTAAAAGGCCCGATGGTCATTGATGCTCTGCCTTCACCTGCTGACAAGTAGAACATCTCATGAAGAAACCAGAAACATCCTTCTTCATACCTTGCCACCAGTACTGGCGATGAAGATCTTGATACATCTGGGTGATGCCAGGATGAACTTCCCAAAATGAGGAATGAAAATCTCGCATCAGCTCCTCGCATATGTCTGCTGGAACCCATACGTATCCCTATAAATTCAAGATCTCATCCTCACCCACTACCCATCTAGGAAGAGGGTTCTCTCCTGACACACTCTCCCGCATTACTAAGCCTTCAGTGTCTGATAGCTGCCACATCCGTACCCGATCAAGAATTGTAGAGGTAACAGCTACAGAAGATAGGAAGGTCCGTACCTGTATGCCGTGCACCTCTAGATGCATCTCAGAGAATAGAGCCATCAGCTTCCACTCACTGTTGGCCTCTTGAACTACATGAATCTGAGTTGTCATGCTCAATGCATCTGCCACTGCGTTGCCTTTCCCTGGCATATAGGAAATCTCTAAATCAAAAGACTGATGGTACTCGACCCACCTGCGATGTCTCAGGTTCAGATCCCGCTGAGTGAAGATATACTTGAGACTCTTGTGGTTAGTGAAGATCACAAAGTTCTCCCCCAGCAGATAGTGTCTCCAACAACGTAAGGCATGAACAATAGCTGCCAACTCCAGATCATGCATCGGGTAGTTCCTCTCATGTGGCCTCAACTACCGAGACCTGTATGCAACGACTCCATCTCCCTGCATAAGCACAGCTCCCAGCCCGATACCTGAAGCATCACAGTAAACAATGTAGCTCTTTCTTGACTCTAGAAAGACTTGTATCGGCGCTATCGTCAACCTCCCTTTCATCTTTTTAAAGGATGTCTCGCATGAATCTGACCATAAGAACTTCGATCCATTCTTGGTAAGACCTGTCAAAGGTTCCGCTAGATGAGAAAAGTCCTGAATGAAGCATCTATAGTATCCAGACATCCCTAGAAAACACCGTACCTCAAATATGTTTCTCGGCTGCTCCAAGGAAACTACAACTCTCACTTTCTCTGGTTCCACTGATACTCTTACCTCTGAGATGACGTGACCCGAGAAGTGAATCTGATCCATCCAGAAGTGGCACTTCGAGAGTTTAGCATAAATATGATGCTCTCTCAGTGTACTAAGAATGATCTTAAGATGTGTATCATGGTCGTGTCAAGTGTGAGAGTACACCAAGATATCATCCATGAAGACCACGACAAAGGAGTCCAAGTAAGGATGTAACACTCAGTTCATCAGTGCCATGAAAACTTCAGGCGCGTTCATGAGACCGAACGACATGACTGTATACTCGTATAGACCATACCTGCTTCTGAAGGCTTTCAGAGGTATATCTGATGGTCTAACGCGCAACTGATGGTAACCGGACCTCAAGTCGATCTTCGAGAACACCCGGGCTCCTCGAAGCGGATCGAAAAGGTCGTCAATTCTCGGCAAAGGATATCGGTTCTTGACCGTCAACTGGTTCAGCTTCCGATAATCCACACAAATCCAAATGGAACCGTTTTCCTTCTTCGAAAATAGGATAGGAGAACCCCAAGGAGAGGTACTGGGTCAGGCGAAACCCTTAGCATGTAGCTCCTCCAACTGCTTCTTGAGCTCCTGCAACTCAGGTGTGCCCATCCTATAGGGAGGAACGGACACCGGTGCCGCTCCTAGAATGAGCACAATAGAGAAGTCTACCTCAAGTTTCGGAGGCAAACCTGAAAAGTACTCTGGAATGACGTCCCTGAAGCGATATACCACTGGTGGAAAATCTAACTGTGGAGTCCCCTGATCATCCAGATAAAGACTATAAATCTGGGCCGTCACCTCTCCTATCCCATGATGCTCGAGTCCTGCCCGACTCGCTCGAATGTCCCACTCGCCCTTATGAAGAAAAGACTCGCCCTATGGTGAAACGAAACTCACTCTATGTCGATAGCAGTCGACAACTTCCTGAAAGGGAATCAAAAAATCCATTCCAAGGATAACATCATAGTCTGTCATCTCTAGGACATAGAGGTCCCATAAGAAGCAATACCCTACAACCTCGAGAGGGCACTCTCTACACTGGCGTACACTAGATGTCCTTGTCCCCAAAGTTGTGTCTAGTGTCAATGAGTCGACAGAAGAAAAGACGCAGAGTCCAAGGCTCTCCACAACAGCGAAAAAGATAAAGCTATGCGTAGCACCAGTATCAAAAAGGGATGAAGTTAAAACTGAGGCTACTAAAATTGTATTTTGAACAGCAGAAGGTCCTGGATCCTTCCCCTGATAAGTCTACTCCACGACAAAAGACTGTCCTGCACCACAGACCTACGCCCCTGGCTGACCACTCTGGGCTGAACATCCTTGCTGGTGTTGAGTAACCGGTGGCTGACTGCCACAGTCTCGACCTCTGCCTCGGCCCGAACGGCCAGAAGAACTCCAGTTCCCCGACTGGTGAGAAACTGGTGGTGCTGCTCCTGAACGAGGAGTCATGGAAGAACCCCGGTCACCAGCTTCTGGTGAGAAAACCAGACAGAAATGCTGAAGGCGACCCATCTTACAACAAGAACGGCACTCCACGGGGTCCCTTTGGCACTGCGGCCTCGTGTGCCCTGACCGGCCACACTGGTAGCTTATCACCTGGCTACCTGACGATGCTTCTCGCTTCCTCGGATCACCACGTGTAGGATCTCTATGGCGCTTCTTGCTGTCATCTGGAGGCAAACTAGCTCTGGAAGCATAACCGCTCTGGATCGCAGCTCCAGAGTCTCTCAGATTGCGATCTGCGATCAGTGCCTAGTTGATGATGGATGTAATGGAAGTCACCTGGAAGATGTTCACCTATGAGCGAATCTCCCGCATGAGACCATCCTAAAAATTCCTTGCTAAGAACACCCCACTCCCATCTCAGAGGGGTGTGAAGCACTGCAGCTTGGTGAAATGAGTGGAATACTCCATGACAGAAAGAGTACCCTGCTCTATGCTCATGAACTCCTGGGCTCGATCGGCCCTCAGGGTCTCTGGGTAGAATTAGTCATAGAACAGGTGCTGGAACTCCTCCCAAACCATAGCTTGCTACTGAAATGCCTGTGAGTTCATGTCCCACCACCTCTTGGTAGAGTCTCGGAGCATGTAGGTGGCGAGCTTGACCCGCCTCTTTGGAGGCGTCTCTCGATGCTCAAAGATAGTCAGCATGGCTTCTAGCCATGACTCTGCAGCCTGAGGTCCTCCTTCCCCCGAGAAGGTGGGAGGATGTTGCTTCTGAAAAACCTGTTTCAAGTCTACCATAGACGTGGCAGGAGGTGGAACTCCCTAGAAGGACTGCATCATCCTCATGAAAGCTTCCCTAAACTGCCCATCAACACCTGCAACTGGTATAACAGCCGGTGCCAAGGCTGGCCTGACTGGAGGATCGGCAAGAAGTCCCTGATCAGCCCTATCTGGCGTCTGATCACTACCCAAAAACAGACGTACGACCGAAGGATGTCTCGGAGGCATATCTCTGAAAGATCAAAAGCACAACTTAGATAAGGAAAACATGGATAGAGAACACAAGAGTATAAAATGGAAATAGGGGAAAAAAACACACAAGTTTACAAAACATGACTACACGGCGTGTATAAAACTACACGACATGTATAAAACTACATGACGTGTCTTCTTAACCCACTGACATGGGCGTGTACTCCTTCCCTACATGTCGTGTACACTTCAATCTACAAGGCATGTTGCACCCACACACAATGTGTACTTGAAAACTGTTCCCCTGCCCGAGTCTCCTTACACAGCTAACCCACATGGTCCGACTTAACCCGATACTACACGGTGTGTTCTTAACACACATGGCGTGTACTAGACAAGGTTTCGGCGGCCCGCATTTTGGAAACACATGGCTGTCTACACGGCTGAACCTTACACGGCATGCTCCGAACAAAAATGGCATGCATAGGCCTGGTGACCCCATCCCTTGTTGTTCGTGACATGGCCGGGTTCCTGGAAAAGACTACACGGTGAGTTCCGAACAAACACGGTGTGTGGAAAAGAAGTTAAAGCCAGCCCGTGTTGTTCGTGACACGGCCTTGTACATGGACATGACTACACGGCGTGTTCCCTAAGGACACGACGTGTTCTACCCGAGCTTTCCCGGCCCATGTTGTTAGTGACACGGCTGGGTACACGACTTGAAAACTACACGGCGTGTATCAAAAAAGTATACACCGTGTATTCGGGGTTTTTCTGGGCAGTATCTCAGAAACTGCCCAGACTCCCAGAAACACTAAAATAGGGGAAAGAAGTGCCAAATTTCGATTTGGGAGGGCCCATACTCCCCGCGAATCAAATCTCGGCATCTCCTGTAGTAACATACACGAGAAAATATTAGCTCTCTAACATAACAGCAGGGACTCTATCAAGCATCTATCACAACATCATGCATAATATTCACAAAGCATATCACAATAGCATGCAATCGCTAATGCACCCTAGATGGCATGGAAAGAATGCATGGCATGTAATTTCTAGAAGTTCCTATATGATTCATGAGATGGCATACCCTCATCTCATCGGGTTGCAATAGAAATAGAACCGAAATATCAAAACAATAACCGCACAAGTCATGCGAATCACTCTAGGTGAAAACATATCAACCATAAAAACTCAAAACTAGCAATCTGCAATTAACGAGGTAGTATGGACTTTACCTATACACGGGTTAGATACTCCCGAGCACAGTTTAATACCAAGTACCAAATAAGTCCTATCCCCATCTAAAGTCTCCAAACAGTAAAGAAAGAGAAAAGAACTCCTCTGATACCACTTTGTAACAACCTGAATCCAGAGCCCCTCCACTGGTGCCCCGTACCCGGTTCGCCACATGACCACAAGCGGGTTTCCCCAAACTCTAGAGGCTTCCAACTTGCAGCGAGGGCCTTGGTGAGTTAGTGGGGAAACTATGCCCCCATTCGGTAAGGTATACAGCCGAAAAACAACAGTCAACAGCAGAAGCACTAACAACATGCATCACAGCAGAAACCAAACAGCAGAAGCAATGAATATACATGGCAATGATGACAATGATGCAGCAGGTACAAGTATCTATAGAAATCATAAAACATAACAACGTGCTGGAATAGAACTAAAAACAAGTGTAAAAGAAAAAAATAAACTCCTCCGCATCGCAAGCCCCGACTCGGTCCCATGTTCTTCCAGCTCCAGCGCAATCAAGATCCTGGAGTAGAAGGGTGCTTGCCCTTATCTATACCTGCAACAACATAGTCTGCTTGGGCCCAAAAGCATGGCCCAAATAGGGTGTGAGATACAATCCCAGTAGGAAATCACCGAAAGATTTGTGCCTAATAGGCAATGAATACAAGGCATGTAATAAAACATAAAGCAGTAAACAGGAAAGCACAAGAAGCTACAATCCATAGTTCTAACAAATAAATTACACAAGTAAGCAGCCAGCAACAAGAAGAAAACCGGTAACCCTCTGGGTATCTCTCATAGCCTAACCCCTATGGTTTAACCTATAAGTACCAGTAAGCCTCAAGAATCCACACACAGTCTCACCCCTTTGGTTCAGCTCTGAAATTAATAGACTCTCTGGGGAAGCACTCACCGTCGATTCCCCCTATAGTCTCGTATTATGCTAAAGGCTCTCTGGGGAAGCACTCAATGTCTATTCACCCTGTGTCCTACGTTGAGGAACTATAGACTCTCTGAGGAAGCACTCAACGTCAATTCCCCCTGTGGTCTCGTATCGTAATTAAAAGACACTCTGGAGAAGCCCTTCCGTCAATTCTCCCTTTGGTGTAGTAGTCGAGGTTCTCACAGTCCTGAGTGAAATTATACATTCTTAGCGCACGTGCATCATCCAAGTAAACCTCAAGAACTACTTGGATATCAACTAAGGCTTAACAGCAAAACAAGGTAGCAGTTCCACTGTCCTACAGCTAAGCATGGAAACAAGAAAAACTCCAAACATGAAGAAAAAGCATAGTAGACATCCAAGGTACAACAAAGCTACCATAATCATAGGAAAAACATCTACTCTAGCAATCAAGAAAAGCAGGAAATGCAACAAGGGAAAAACTGGAACACGCAATATCCCGTCCAAGGGTATTGGTGGAATTTGCACAAAATATTCATCAACTTTCTACAGAAAGGAAAAAACCACCTACCTCGATCCTAGTAGATCGATATAAGTGAACCACGATGATAGATTCCCCTTGGAACAACATAGATCTAAGAAAATGAAAAAAGAAGCTATGATAACTTGGAAACCAGGAGGAATCAAGAAACAAGACTCATGTAGAAGGGAGAGCTCACCACTGTGATTCCAACGCAATCAACCACGCTCGAATTGGAGAACGGATGAAGAGGCAGGAGCTCGTCAAAGGTATGGCCATACGGTCACTCTCGGGCGGACGAAATCTAGAGAAGAAGATGAAAACGGGGGTTAGGCACGACCCTAGTCCATTTATTTTAAAAAAAGTACACGAAGTGCACATTTAGAGTACACGATGTGTACTGGGTCCTTTCTGTACTCTTCCAAAATTGGACTCCACGTCACCCCTAAAAACCATGTGTGTGGTCTGGGTACGGCCAGCACAAGGCTTCGAGCTGTGGAAGAGTACACGATGTGTACTTTTAAAATTTCTAGAAAATTAATTTTCCCTAAAAACTCCAAAAAAAAGGAAAAACTTACATGAAAAGAAGATCTGGGTTCTTAGAGTATTCTTGATCATCTTGACACCAACATATCAGGTGGTTGACTAGCTGCTATCGTTTTCCATAGAGTATCAGGATGTGGGTGGAGCCTTGTTATAAAGATGTATGATGAGTCAACACTCTCATGGACTAACTTTCAGCAGCTATTCCATGGGGAGTACCACCCTTCCTGATAGTGATCAGTCTAGATCCATGAGTTTCTGCATATATAGAGGGGAGGGATGCTTGTGGATGAGTACACAGTGAGGTTTAGAGACATTATTCAGCACTCCCTTGACATGATTCAGGATGGATAATTCGGAGCACAGAAGTTTGAGAAAGGAAAATGCAGAGAGATATAAGACTACATTGTACCCTTGTGCATACCCACCTATACCAAGGTGTTGGATCAGGCACTAAAAAGATAGATATTTTTGTCATAGGTATGGAATAAAGCAAGATATGGTTGTGGGATCCATAGAGATGAGTAGTTTGTAGAAGCTAGCAGACTCTAGGCACTAGGATATTAGTTAATAATACCTCCCTATTATTAGACTTAGGCATATGGTAAAAGGAAGCACAGTGATTTAGGGAATACTAGAAAGTTGTGTTGATTTACTTGTGATAGGTGATGTCACATAACATGGGACATGAAGAACTGACTTGCAGAGTAGCATTGGTAGATTTCTGATGGATAGGAGTGAAAAAGGAAGTATCGTGATTATGTATCCACTAGGTGAGGACATGGATGCCACTAGGGGGGGACTTGGAAGAGGATAAGTGGAGATATGGGTGGTAGGATGAATTATGATATAATTTCACCACCAATACTAGGTGGGCCATGTCAAGCTCGAGGTGTCGGTAGTCAGGGTCGTAGAACGCTACATGATTTCATTTTTTTTTGACCCCACAGTGAATGAGATGATTAGAGATACAATTTTTTGGTTTTCTAATCACGATTCAGTATTAATAAACAATGTTTCCATTCATTATTTTTTCTCTATTCTAATGGTGTGACAACTATAGCTCTAATTTGTGGCACTATTCTAAAAGCTTCATCTTGAGGTTCTTATAGGAGACACATCTTTGGTATCTTTTATCTTCCAGTAGTGAGAGATATTTCTTGGTAGAGAGAGGATAATGTGGGACATTTCAGTCATCAAAATAGAACCCTATGATGTAATATTGGGTATGGGTTGGTTTTCCATGTTTTGAGCTGAGATTGAATGTCATCGTGGACATATTAGATGCCTACACACAGATGGGATGATATTCACATTTTTGGTGAGAGGTATCTCATGGTGGGATGAGTTGGTAATGAAATAAATAGCCTAGATCCCATCACCTGTTAGTTAGAGACTGTTCCCCTTGGTGTATTAGGCTCTTCAAGCATATATATTTCTTTTGTTGTGGAGGATTATATGAATTTCTTCATTATGGACGTTACGGGACTACCTATAAGGTAGGATATGGAATTTTTCATTGAATTTCATTCTAAGATTTCTCTGATATCTTATGTGGCATATAATATGGCCCCTAATGAGCTATGGGAGTTGAAGTTGTAGTTGGGGGACCTCTGAAAGAAATTTATTATTAGGCCAATTGTGTCCCCTTGAGTAGCTCTAGTGTTGTCTTGAAAAAGGAAGATGGGATCTTGTTGCTTTGTGTGGATTATCGTCTCCTAAAGCAAGAAACGATAAAGAAAAAGTACCCCTAAAAGATGATTCATGACATATTTGAACTATTTTGAGGTGAAAGATGGTTCAAGATGATTAATACTAGGTCCAACTACCACCAGTTGTGGGTTCCTCCTAAATATGGCATTTCGATGTCGCTACAGACATTATGAGTTCATATTAATTCCCTTTGGTGTGATAAATTCCCTCACTATATTTATGGATTTGATGATCCAAGCCTTCTAGCCGTTCTTGAACCATTTTGTGGTTGTCTTTGTCTAAGACATAATCACATGTGATACATCATAGGAGGAACATACAAAGCACTTGAGGATGGTCATAGATTTTCTTCAAGAGCACATGTTTTTGGAAAGCTCTCAAAGGTGTAGTTATGGATTCATGAAGATAAAATTATAGGGAATTTCATTAATAATCACGGTTTATCCATAGAACCAGAAAATATCAACATATTTCTTTCTTGGAAGACACCCAAGAAGGTGTTAGTGGTGAAGTGATTTCTTGGAATGGAAGGGTACTACATGAGGGTTGTGGAAGAATTCTGTAGAATCACATCCCCTTTTACCACCCTAATGCCTAAAGGAAAACCATTTACCTTGTTTTTGATGTTGTAGAGGGTCTTTGAGGAGTTGAGTCTAAGGATAATGAGTGATCCATTATTATGAATACAAAGGAAGGCCCAAAGTTCATATTGTTTTGTGATTCCTTGGGAGCTAGGATAAACTGTCTGTTGATGCAGGGGCAAGAATTTATCGCATATGGGTTGAGGAAAATGATACCCCATGAGATACACTATGTGAATCCGGACCAAGAGACAGAAGAGGTAGTATTTCCATTGAGGATTTAGAGGCACTCCCTTCTTGGAGATCTCTTTATGGTTCAATCAGATAATTAGAGTCCTAGGTATGTATTCACGTAGAGAGACTTGAACCTGAGACAATGGTGCTAGTTGGCGTTCTTATAGGACTATGAAATTGAGATATTCTATACTCTAGGGAAGTTCAATACTTTATTATATTCTCTTTGCAGTATGTCCTAGGCATACTTGGTGCTGGAGGTTTGGAGTAGTTGTCCTCCGTGAAGCTAACCCTGGCAGAGTAGGAAGGTATATGTTTTTTGTAGATGATGGTGTTGAATCCACTAATTATCAAGACTGTGAGTGAGTCACAGTTGGGAGACATCAACTGCGAGGTCTTACATGAACATATATCCCCAGTTGACTTGCCATATGGATATTATTTGGGAGGTAATCATGTCATCCTTTTTTTGAGAGGGATGCTAGTCCTAGTAATGTTGTGAGAGGATGAGATTTGAGAGTTAAAAACATATCCCCTATCTCTATATACTAGTGTGGGAAAGATGTATGGAGGCCTACAATTATTTTTTGGTGGTCTAACATGATAAAATGCATAACTATGTTCTTATCTCATTACCTCTCTTATCAGTAGGTGAAGTATGATCACCATGTTTCCAAACTGTTATTGCAGGACCTTGATATCCCTAAGTGGATGTTGGATGACATATCCCTGGAATTTGTGATAGGGATTCTATGAACAGTGAAGGGGAATGATGCTATCTGGGTGATAGTTGAGTGAATCATGAAGTTAGCACACTTAATTTCTTGCAGGGAGCAGAGTTATGTGGAGAGTTTGGAGAAGTTATATGTATGAGAGTTTTTTCACCTTCACGGGGATGCCATAATTTACTATCTTTGATCATGATATAGGGTTGATGTCATCATTATATAGAAGACTGTAGCAGGTATTTATTACCCAAATGAGGATGTGTACATCCTTCCACCACCAAACTAATTGGAAGACCGAGCACACTATCTAGGTGTTGGAGGATATGCTGAAGAATTGTGTATTAGTGTTTTCCTGGAGTTGGGAGGATTAACTACCCTAGGTAGAGTTTTTGTACAACACAATATGCCTCTGTAACATCAGGATAAAACCATTCAAGGACCTATATGAGATACCCTTCTGGTCACTATTGAGCAAGACATATATCCATGCAAAATATTTTGTGGGCCTAGAGACGGTGTGGGATATAATAAGGAAACTCTTGGTCATCAGTGAATAGAAGAGGAAAACCTAGAGATGACATAAATCTTAAAAATATCACTATAATAGGCCCTTGGAGTTCAATAATGGAGGCTAAATTTTCCTTAGAGTCTCTTCATGATGTTTATTTTGGAGGTTTCTATGGGGATACAAGCAATCCTTGGATTTATCGGGCCATTCAAGATCATTTAGAGGGTTGGGCTGGTTTCTTACTACCTCTACCTACCCCCACATCAAGAGAGGGTTCTTGATGTGTTCCACATGTCACAAATGAGGTGATATTTTTATTAACCCACCCACGTTATTGACTTGGGTGAGGTGGACATCAAGGATGGAGCGACCTTTGTGGAGTACTCGGTGGTGATTGAAGATCAGTAGGAGAGGATACTTCATGGATAGACAATCCCCTTTGTATAAGTGTTTTGGCAGCACATAAATGTGCATGAGAGTTTTTAGGAGAGGGGGATCCATGTGCGGGATTAGTATCCCAAGTGTTTTTCTTAGTTTTTCTTCCCAGGGATGAAAATCATGAAGGAGGGAATAATGAAGAGACCCAATTTTTTCTTTCTAAAAATTTAAAATATTTCTATAAATATTTCTTGAGATAGGAACTGATAAAATTTGTGATTCTGTAACCTAGTAAAACATGAATTAATTTATAAAAATATTAAAAATATTTTATATTGCGCGCATGAATATTCTTAAAAAAATTTGGATAACTATTAAAAAAAGTCAAGAACATGATTTTTACCCAATGCATAACCTAAAATGGGTCAGCAGGGGGGGTGTATAGATTCCTCACTCATTAGCAGTAAATTAACTGAATTAATTAATTAATTAATTAATTAATTAATTGTTTATTTTTTTCATAGTGAAATGATATATAAGAATACTACCATGGTTAATTATCTAGGGTTAGCTACATAAACCCTAGGAGAATTCCAGAGCTCTCCATTCCTTTTAGGTGGGAATATATCGTTAGACGATGAAGAAATTATGGATCAGATCAGATTAGGATGTACAAAATTCAATGGCTTCTATCGATCAGTTGAAAGTGTGTTCTTCATAAAAAAATGATCCAAAAGCTAGATATGACTCATTAATTGGTGATTTTAGCAATTCTATTAAATTATTTTAGGATATACATAATTTTTATGAATATTCAGTAATTTTGGCCAATTACATGCACCTGTGTTTTGAAATCTATGTTTATTTCATTAGTTTCTAACCCCAGATCATAGTTCCTAGTTTTTAAACAATAATGATTTTCCAAAAATCATTAAAAACTTTTTCATGGTACATTTCATCCAAATATTATTCATATTCATCACTTGTAGGACCCCATAGACTTTGTTTGAGATTTCTGGGAGGTACTGAGCCCGATAGGACCCCCAGAATCGTGGAAAATTGAGAAACAAAGCACAAATTTACAAATCATATCTAGATCTAGGATGTTGGTGACACATGGGAGATTATTTTTATGATCATAGATTGAATCCAAGATAGCGGAAGGTGCAGTGTCATGCAGGTTGAGTGATGGGATTCTCATGGACCACAAGAGATTATTTCATGTGAAAAAAGGCTGAAAACCATGATTTTTGGCTAAATCCACCTTCTACAGCAAGAGATTGTAGTATATATGAAGTGGTGAGACTATATTTTTGTATGAGGATTAGATCTGGTGTTTCTGAAAAAATCCTGACTACACGCCATGTACAAAGATAAACACCTGACCTATATTCCCCTCGGCGCCAACGGCTAGGGTTTTTGATAAGTTAAGGATGACATAAAATATATTCCTCCTACCTATCGTGTACCCTTTCCCAGGCTGGAAAACCAACGTGGAGGATAAAATGGGTGGGAAACCATATGGAAGTACTTGTCCATGTACATGAGTATACAGACATTGGGTCCAATACGCAGACACAACCAATAGGGCATGTCTCGGTCCTAGTTAGCCTAGAAAAACTTTATAGTTATCCTACACAATGTGTAATAGTACGTGGGATGGAATATATGTGCCATCTAGGTAGTGGAGTTGGACCACACACCATGTGGTCCCCCAAATGTTGTGTACCCCTTTACCGCTTTTGAGGAAACTTCAATTGTATGTATCTCCTTCATTTGAACTCATATTTTGGCCCACGAGTAGCCTACCACAAGTTTTTTTCATGTAGAATTAAATGGTAACCTCAGTTATAGGTTTGGAGATATGATACGAAATTTTATGGTCACATCACTTGTTCAGGAAATGCTTGATGGTAGTAGTGATCATAAAGGATCACTAGAGACTACTGAGTTTTAACGTTCAATAGAGATGGGATATGGAATACTCAACCATTAGATTTGATACCCTCATCAGATTGGGAATGGGTCCTCTACAACTAGATTTTTAATGGAAGATACTACTAATAAGGGAGTGTGTCCTTAATGACTAAAGTTGAACCCCCCATCATCATGGTTGCGGGTCCTCTACCATACTGAGTGGAACCCCCTGTCAACATAGGGTGAAGGTCCTCATGACACTACAGTGGAAACCCCATTGGCAGAAGAGTGGGTATTTTACATTAATGAGTGGAACCTTTATCAGCAGATGGTCTGGGTCCTATTGACACTAGAGTGGAACCCCCATATGCATGGGTGAGGTTCCTCTATAGATATTATAAGAGTGGAACTCCCATAATGTAATCAGGTGTAGGTTCTCTACTCTATGTTTTGTCCCATTGATTGTTCATCATAGTGAAGAGGCATGGATGGAGTTGGATGACTACTTATGGGAAGACCCGTGAGATGTTGGGCATTGTTGATGGAGTTTTGGAATTGTTGTCTACTCTTATTCTTGAGCTCATATATGATATGGAGAACCCCTTACTCTTTCATTTTTAATTATTTGAAAATGTATATATATATACTTCTATATCCACACCTTGGATTTGGTTACTCTTCTTCATGTAGAGGCGAAGATGCATGAGGTATGCCTCGTGATTTCCATTTTTAGCTTCCCCAGGTTGGATGAGTCTAATATTATACTATAAGTGATGAAGACTCGATTAATAGTTCATATACTCTCCGTGTTGAGCCCCTTATTCTTGAACAAGTTTTCGTTCACTATTGGATTGGGTTGAGATGCTCTCTTTCACTATACATTGTATCCACTATATTTCTTTGAAAATTTTATATCTTATTGCTCACCCTATATATTTCTAGGTGTCCCCTACTTGGTATGTATATATTTACCCCAACACAGGATTTACTCGCACTTGTCATTTATTATGAAGATGATGAACAAGTTGGTGGTAATTTTAGAGGATCTTAGGGGTATTGGGTGCTTTGGACCATGGACGATGGTCATTTTTTGGATATATCGATCATGACTCTCTTAGTAGATTACATATCTAGTTTTTATTGGTTTGGAAGTGTTTTGAGTTGGGTGTGTCTTTTTTCCTTTTACTTTTTATTTTGTACTATCATACTATTGTACACCGAGGGAGGTTATGCATGATTTTTTTACTTTATAAGATTTTTTCTGTCTTTTAGTCTTTCCCTATTCACTTTTGAATCGATATGGATGTATGTGTTCATATTGGTACTTAGGTAAAGGCCTATACTTGTTTGTTATGCCTTCAACACTAATCACCATCCCCTGGCCTATAGGGGCGGGCTTGGGGTAGTTGTGGTTCAAGACACAACTTGGGCAAGTTTATGAAAAAAATCAACTTGAAAATACATTGGCATGTTATTATATTCATCTTGTACTTCAGTTATTCCAAATACATCGATAATTATGTTTTAATTTTCATTCTCTATTACTAGGGGAGTAACATGATGATTGTGATGTTGAAAAAAGATAAAATTTCTATTCCGTTTGATTATCAATGATAATCCATCCCACATACCTAAAAAGAAATTATTTTATTATCTAGTGTTCATAAACATCAAACCTTTTAAAAAGTATTCTAAAATTATAAGTAGTATATTCACATTAAATTATTCCCCTGAATGATAAATTTTCAATTAAAATATCTAAATATTTCTCTAACCCTTAACGATATTGAGGGGTATTTATAGGTAATGTATTCCAAGTTTTATCCACTCATGTACTACTATAAATAAACACTACTAGAAATGCAGGACTTCCCAACGGTTTAGAACCATTGTGAAAGGCTGCAGAACCGTTGGTATATGTTATACCAATGGTTCTGCAACCCGTATGGAAGTAAGCCATTTGGAAAAGTTTTTCCCAATGGTTTACAGTGAACCGTTGGGATAAGGTGATGAAAAATTACCCTATCCCAACGGTTTTCAAGAACCGTTGGGAAATATTTTTCCCAATGGTTTACAACCATTGGGAAATAACCAAACATATCCTATTTCCCAATGGTTATCCAAATGTTGAGAAAAACCCAATATATTCTCTTTCCCAACATTTTAGAATCGTTGGGAAAAGTGTTTTACCAATGGTTCATAGAACCGTTGGTAAAACAGGGCCTACACATTCTATGCCAATGGTTCAGAACCGTTGGCATAGCCTCTGCTGGGAAAATTTCACAGCAGCTCTGCAATTTACCCAGCAGATATACAATTTTCCCACCAGGTCTCATTTTGTGGGTTCCCTCTCATTTTCAATCTAATTATTGTACCTTCAATAAACTAACACATACATATACAATTATTGTACCTGCAATAACCAACTAACAATTACATATAGAGAACAAATTCATACACATTTAACATATAATGATGGGACTATACACATCCATAATTAAATTAGAATTCATAACGTAATTATAATTTAGATGACAATTATATGTGGAATCCGGAAGTCAATTCTTAATTTCATCGGTTTTTTGTACTCCATATATTTTTACTTGAAATAATGTCCATTTTAAACACAATACATACACCTGGAGAGCTATCGGCTACACCGCGCCTCGGATTGAGGGAGGGTTGACTTGTACATGTCACATATGACCCATGGATCGTTGTGCTAATGTATCGACACAATCCGAATGCGTTTGGTAGGTTTTCTGTATGTCAGTTGATGTTTTTCAATTAAAATGATGTACTTTTGAAACAAAAGGTAGAAAACTTGAGTGGTGCCGACCACACCGCACCTTGGATTGAGGCGGCGTTGACTCGTAAATGTCGCATATGACCCATGGATCGTTCTTCTAAAGTTTCAATGGAAACCGAATGCGTTTGGTCAGTTTTCCGTATGTACTTAAATTGTTGTCCATTTTAAGCAAAAGACAGACACTTTGAGTGGTGGTGGACACACCGTGCCTCAGATTGAGGCAGGGATGACTCGTACACATCACATATGACCCATGGATCATTGTACTAAAGTATCGACACAATCTGAATGCGTTTGGTTGGTTTTCCGTATGCCAGTTGATGTTTTTCACTTCAAATGACGTCCTTTTAAAACAGAAGACATAAACTTTGAGTGTTGGCAGCCACACCGCCCCTCGGATGGAGGCGGGGTTGACTCGTACACGTCACATATGACCCATGGATTGTTTTTCTAATGTATCGACACAATCCGAATGCGTTTTGTCGGTTTTCCGTATGCCAGTTGATGTTTTTCAATTAAAATGACGTACTTTTGAAACAAAAGGCAGACACATTGAGTGGTGCCGGCCACACCGCGCCTCGGATTGAGGCGGTGTTGACTCGTACATGTCACATATGACCCATGGATCGTTGTTCTAATGTATCGACACAATCTGAATGCGTTTGTTTGGTTTTCCGTATGTACTTAAATTGTTGTCCATTTTAAGAAAAAGACAGACACTTTGAGTGGTGGCGGCCACACCACACCTCAGATTGAGGCGGGGTTGACTCTTACCCGTCACATATGACCCATGGATCGTTGTGCTAAAGTATCGACACAATCCGAATGTGTGTGGTCCATTTTCCGTATGCCAGTTGATGTATTTCACTTCAAATGACGTCCTTTTGAAATAGAAGACAGACACTATGAGTGGTGGAGGCCACACCGCGCCTCAGATTGAGGCGGGGTTGAATCTTACACATCACATATGACCCATGGATCGTTGTCCTAATGTTTCAGTGGAAACCGAATGCGTTTGGTCGGCTTTCCATTTGTACTTAAATTGTTGTCCATTTTAAGAAAAAGATATACACTTTGAGTGGTGGCGGCCACACCGCGCCTCGGATTGAGGCGGGGTTGACTCGTACACGTCACATATGACCCATGGATCGTTGTGCTAAAGTATAGACACAATACGAATGCGTTTGGTCGGTTTTCCATATGCCAGTTGATGTATTTCACTTCAAATAACGTCCTTTTGAAACAGAAGACAAACACTTTGAGTGGTGGCGGCCACACCACACCTCGGATTGAGGCGGGGTTGACTTGTACACGTCACATATGACCCATGGATCGTTGTGCTAATGTATCGACACAATCTGAATGCGTTTGGTAGGTTTTCCGTATGTCAGTTGATGTTTTTCAATTAAAATGACGTACTTTTGAAACAAAAGGCAAACACTATGAGTGGTGTCGGCCACACCGTGCCTCGGATTGAGGCGGCATTGACTCGTACACGTCACATATGACCCATGGATCGTTCTCCTAATGTTTCAATGGAAAACGAATGCGTTTGGTCGGTTTTCCGTATGTACTTAAATTGTTGTCCATTTTGAGCAGAAGACAGACACTTTGAGTGGTGGAAGACACACCACACCTCAGATTGAGGCGGGGTTGACTAGTACACATCACATATGACACATGGATCGTTGTGCTAAAGTATCGACACAATCCGAATGCGTTTGGTCGGTTTTCCGTATGCCAGTTTATGTTTTTCACTTCAAATGACGTCCTTTTGAAACAGAAGACATACACTTTGAGTGGTGGCGGCCACACCGGACCTCATATTGAGGCAGGGTTGACTCGTACACGTCACATATGACCCATGGATCGTTGTGCTAATGTATCGACACAATCTGAATGCGTTTGGTCGGTTTTATGTATGCCAGTTGATGATTTT
Source organism: Viscum album (assembly GCA_963277665.1). Classification (NCBI taxonomy): domain Eukaryota; kingdom Viridiplantae; phylum Streptophyta; class Magnoliopsida; order Santalales; family Viscaceae; genus Viscum; species Viscum album. The sequence goes on from OY728141.1 coordinate 1,116,394,382, forward strand.
CAATTAGAATGATGTACTTTTGAAACAAAAGGTAGACACTTTGAGTGGTTTTGGCCACACCGCACCTCGGATTGAGGTGGGGTTGACTCATACACATCACATATGACCCATGGATCATTTTGCTAATGTATCGACACAATACGAATGTGTTTGGTCAGATTTCCGTATGTACTTAAAGTGTTGTCCATTTTAAGCAAAAGACAGACACTTTGAGTGGTGGCGGGCACACCGCTCCTATGATTGATGCGGGGTTGACTCGTACACGTCACATATGACCCATGGATCGTTTCGCTAAAGTATCGACACAATCCGAATGCATTTGGTCGGTTTTCAGTATGCCAGTGGATTTATTTCACTTCAAATGACGTCCTTTTGAAACAGAAGACAGAAAATTTGAGTGGTGGCGGCCACACCGGGCCTCGGATTGAGGCGGGGTTGACTTGTACACGTCACATATGACCCATGGATCGTTCTCCTAAAGTTTCAATGGAAACCAAATGCGTTTGGTCGGTTTTCCGTATATACTTAAATTGTTGTCCATTTTAAGCAAAAGACGGACACTTTGAGTGGTGGCGGCCACACCGCGCCTCGGATTGAGGTGGGGTTGACTCGTACATGTCACATATGTCCCATGGATCGTTGTGCTAAAGTATCGACACAATCCGAATGCGTTTGGTCAGTTTTCTGTATGCCAGTTAATGTATTTCACTTCAAATGATGTTCTTTTGAAACAGAAGACAGGCACTTTGAGTTGTGGCGGCCACACCACGCCTCGGATTAAGGCGGGGTTGACTTTTACACGTCACATATGACCCATGGATCGTTGTGCTAATGTATCGACACAATCCGAATGCGTTTGGTAGGTTTTCCGTATGTCAGTTGATGTTTTTCAATTAAAATGCCGTACTTTTGAAACAAAAGGCAGACACTTTGAGTGGTGCCTGCCACACTGCACCTCGGATTGAGGCGGCGTTGACTCGTACACATCACATATGACCCATGGATTGTTCTCCTAAAGTTTCAATGGAAACCGAATGTGTTTGGTCTGTTTTCTGTATGTACTTAAATTATTGTCCATTTTAAGAAAAAGATAGCCACTTTGAGTGGTGGAGGCCACACCACGCCTCGGATTGAGACGGGGTTGACTCGTACACATCACATATGACCCATGGATCGTTGTTATAAAGTATCGACATAATACGAATGCGTTTGGTCGGTTTTCTGTATGCCAGTTGATGTTTTTCACTTCAAATGACGTCCTTTTGAAACAGAAGACATACACTTTGAGTGGTGGCAGCCACACCGCGCCTCAGATTGAGGCGGGGTTGACTCATACACATCACATATGACCCATGGATCGTTGTGCTAATGTATCGACACAATAATAATGCATTTGGTCGGTTTTCCGTATGCCAGTTGATGTTTTTCAATTAAAATGACGTACTTTGGAAACAAGAGGAAGACACTTTGAGTGGGACCGACCACACCGCACCTCGGATTGAGGCAGGGTTGACTCGTACACGTCACATATGACCCATGGATCGTTGTGCTGAAGTATCAACAAAATCCGAATGTGTTTGAATGGTTTTCCGTATGTACTTAAATTGATGTCCATTTTAAGCAAAAGACAGACACTTTGAGTGGTGGCAGCCACACCGCGCCTCGGATTGAGGCGGGGTTGACTCGTACACGTCACATATGACCCATGGATCGTTGTGCTAAAGTATCGACACAATCCGAAGGCGTTTGGTCGGTTTTCCGTATGCCAGTTGATGTATTTCACTTCAAATGACGTCGTTTTGAAACAGAAGATAGACACTTTGAGTGGAGGCGGCCACACTGCGCCTCGGATTGAGGCGGGGTTGACTCGTACATGTCACATATGACCCATGGATCGTTCTCCTAAAGTTTCAATGGAAACCGAATGCATTTGTTTGATTTTCCGTATGTACTTAAATTGTTGTCCTTTTTAAGCAAAAGACAGACACTTTGAGTGGTGGCGGCCACACCACGCCTCAGATTGAGGCGGGGTTGACTTGTACACGTCACATATGACCCGTAGAACATTGTGCTAAAGTATCGACACAATATGAATGCGTTTGGTCAGTTTTCCGTATTCCAGTTGATGTATTTCACTTTAAATGATGTCCTTTTGAAACAGAAGACAGACACTTTGAGTGGTGGCGGCCACACCACACCTCAGATTGAGGCGGGGTTGACATGTACATGTCACATATAACCCATGGATCGTTGTGCTAATGTATCGACACAATCCGAATGCTTTTGGTAGGTTTTCCGTATGCCAGTTGATGTTTTTCAATTAAAATGACGTACTTTTGAAAGAAAAGGCAGACACTTTGAGTGGTTCCGGCCACACCGCGCCTCGGATTGAGGCAGCATTGACTCGTACACGTCACATATTACCCATGGATCATTATCCTAAAGTTTCAGTGGAAACCGAATGCGTTTTGTCGGTTTTTCGTATGTACTTAAATTGTTGTCCATTTTATGCAAAAGACAGACACTTTGAGTGGTGGCAGCCACACCACGCCTCGGATTGAGGCAGGGTTGACTCCTACACATCAAATATGACCCATGGATCACTGTGCTAAAGTATTGACACAATATGAATGCGTTTGGTCAGTTTTCCGTATGCCAGTTGATGTTTTTCACTTCAAATGACGTCCTTTTAAAACAGAAGACATACACTTTGAGCGGTGGCGGCCACACCGCGCATCGGATTGAGGCGGGGTTGACTCGTACACATCACAAATGACCCATGGATCGTTGTGCTAATGTATAGACACAATTCGAATGTGTTTGGTCGGTTTTCCGTATGCCAGTTGATGTTTTTCAATTAAAATGACGTACTTTTGAAACAAAAGGCAGACACTTTGAGTGGTTCCGGCCACACTGCGCCTCGTATTGAGGCGGGTTTGATTCATACACGTCACATATGACCCATGGATCATTGTGCTATTGTATTGACACAATCCGAATGTGTTTGGCCAGTTTTCCGTATGTACATAAATTGTTGTCCATTTTGAGAAAAAGACAGATACTTTGAGTGGTGGCGGCCACACCGTGCCTCGGATTGAGGCGGGGTTGACTCGTACATGTCACATATGACCCATGGATCGTTTTTGTAATGTATTGACACAATCTGAATCCGTTTGGTCGGTTTTCCGTATGCCATTTGATGTATTTCACTTCAAATGACGTCCTTTTGAAATAGAAGACAAACACTTTGAGTGGTGGAGGCCACACCGCGCCTCGGATTGAGGCGGGGTTGACTTGTACACGTCACATATGACCCATGGATCGTTCTCCTAAATTTTCAATGGAAACTGAATGCGTTTGGTCAGTTTTCCATATGTGCTTAAATTGTTGTCCATTTTAAGAAAAAGACAGACACTTTGAGTGGTGGCGGCCACACCGCGCCTCGGATTGAGGTGGGGTTGACTCATACACATCACATATGACCCATGGATGATTGTGATAAATTATCGACACAATCTGAATGCGTTTGGTCGGTTTTCCGTATGCCAGTTGATGTATTTCACTTCAAAGGACGTCCTTTTGAAATAGAAGATAGACACTCTGAGTGGTGGCGGCCACACCACGCCTTGGATTGAGGCGGGTTTGACTCGTACACGTCACATATGACCCATGGATCGTTCTCCTAATGTGTCAATGGAAACCGAATGCGTTTGGTCGGTTTTCCGTATGTACTTAAATTTTTGTCCATTTTAAGAAAAAGACAGACACTTTGAGTGGTGGCAGCCACACCGCGCCTCAGATTGAGGCAGGGTTGACTTGTACACATCACATATGACCCATGGATCGTTGTGCTAAAGTATCGACACAATCCAAATGCGTTTGGTCGGTTTTTCGTATTCCAGTTGATGTATTTCACTTCAAATGACGTCCTTTTGAAACATAAGACAAACACTTTGAGTGGTGGCAGCCATACCACACCTCGGATTGAGGCGGGGTTGACTGATACACGTCACATATGACCCATGTATCGTTCTCCTAATGTTTCAATGAAAACCAAATGCGTTTGGTCGGTTTTCCGTATGTACTTAAATTGTTGTCCATTTTAAGCCAAAGACAGACACTTTGAGTGGTGGAGGCCACACCGCACCTCGGATTGAGGTGGGGTTGACTCATACACGTCACATATGACCCATGGATCATTGTGCTAAAGTATCGACACAATCCAAATGCGTTTGGTCGGTTTTCCGTATGCCAGTTGATGTATTTCACTTCAAATGACGTCCTTTTGAAATAGAAGACAAACACTTTGAGTGGTGGCGGCCACACCGTTCCTCGGATTGAGGCGGGGTTGACTTGTACACATCACATATGACCCATGGATCGTTGTGCTAATGTATTGAGGCGGGGTTGACTCATTCAGTGACAATAAATTTGTACCCATTGATAACAATTGATTTACAATCACGAACCACGGTATTAGGACCAAAAGCCAAAGCTCTTATTTCCTTAGAGACAGAGTCATCAGAAAAACTCAATACCTGTAATATAAATGACTATTAAAGTTAATTAAATATTGATATAATTATTTTAAACATTAATTTTTTTATACCTTCAATTTTAACCATGCAGAAAACTCTTTTCTATGCAAAGTCTATCTCCTTCTCAAAGATAAAGAACGATGATTCCTATTTATCATTGTTTTATGTTCCCTATAGATAAAAAATATTAATAGTTTAACAGATATATATGTAAGATATACATAATCAATTTAGTTACCTGATATAGTCATCAAACAAATCACAGTTGCACAAAACTGTGCGATGTGCCATCTCCCGATCTTCATGGCATAATGTTTTCAATGTATATGATCCATGAATTCCTCCTGTTTGAGGAAGTGATGGAAAACTGGGTTCAATTTTATCATACTGTTCTTCTTCATTTCTCATCGGTCTGTTCAATCTTGTAGTAAGATCAAACAAATACATCGAGCAGAAATCCATACATTCTTGAGACAAGTAACCGTTCACGATAGAACCTTCGGGACGATTTCTGTTTCAAACATAAGACTTTAATGTGAAAATATTTCTTTCAGTTGGATACATACAACGAAAAGAAATAGTTCCTCCAAGAAGTATTTTAGTGGGAATATGGATAGTCAGATGCATCATGCATGTGAAAAATGATGGAGGAAATATTTTTTTCCAACTCACACAAAATTAATGGGGCATCTGCCAACATTTTTTTCAAGAAATACTTGGAAAACTTTTTAGCACAAAGATCTCTAAAAAATGGCACAACCGAATAACAAACACACTTACATTATTGGACAAAATATGAAGGATTGCTATTGGAAGCAACTCATGCAGTAGAACATGAAAATTACGAGTCTTCAAAGATTTTAGCTTCAACTCTCTTCTGTTGACCCGTTTAGATATGTTGCTTGAATAGCCACCAGGAACTCTAATAGTCTCTAATACTTCCAGAAATTGTATCTTTTCTGCAGGTGTCATCACATAAGAAGCACATGGAAGTTTCCATTTATTTTCACTGATACGTACATGATGCAATTCTAGTCTGATGCCCCAATCCACCAAGTCACGCCGAGATCATAAATCATCTTTTGTCTTCCCCTTGACATTTAGAAGAACTGAAAGAAACATTTCGCATATATTATTTTCAATATGAAATACGTCTAATAAATGACGTAACAAATTGGTTGACCAATAAGGCAAATCAAAAAAGATACTCTTCTTCCTCCAATTGTAATAGGTTTCAGTGGAAACATTATTTCTCTTTCCAGATTTCATTTGAACCTTCCCGAATGAAAAACTGAAATCTTTCAATTCATTAAGCACATCAGTTCCAGACATACACTGAGGTGGATCATCGGTCTCTATGGTATTATCAAATCTTTGACGATTCATTCTATATGGATGATCCTTTGGAAAGAATCGTCGATGTCCCATAAAACTGAAACTACAGCGATGTTTCAGTCTTCTAGATCGTGTATTCTTCATACATACAGGACATGACAGTTTTCCCTTCGTGCTCCATCCAGACATCATTGCATAAGATGGAAAATCATTGATCGTCCACATAAGCGCAGCACGCATCAGAAATATGTCTTTCAAACATGCATCATATGTGCGCACACCCACATCCCAAAGAAGTTTCAACTCTTTTATTAAAGGTTTCATGTATATATCAATATCAATGCCGGGATCAGAAGGACCAGATATGAGTATACTCATGAAAGTGAAAGGTTTTTTCATACAAAACCATGGGGGGAGATTATAAATGTGTATAAAAACTGGCCATGTGCTATGCGAAGTAAGAATCTATCCAAACGGATTAAAACCGTCGCATGAAAGACCCACCCTCACATTACGCACGTCAGCTGCAAAATCAGGATGTCGAGCATCAAATATCTACCATGAAAATCCATCTGCAGGATGAACCAACTCATCATTAGTCTTCTTTCTCTCTGTATCATGCCATCTCATTTTTATTGATATGTCATCAGACATAAAAATATTCTGAAGTCTGGGGATCAACAGAAAGTGCCACATTACTTTTTGTGGAACGCGGGATGGTGTTCCATCAGATTTTGTCTTCCAGCGGGATGTGCCACATTTTATACAATCATTTCATTCAGCGGTTTCCTCCCAGAATAAACTACAATCTTTCGGGCAAGCTTGAATTTTGTTTCTTGAAAATCCAAGTTCCTCAACTAACTTCCATTCCATATAGTGGTTTGAGGGAATATCTACATCATCTGGAAGTAAATCCTTCAAGAGGGTAATAATGTAATCGATTGCTGTATTAGAAATTCCAAACATAGTTTTCCCATGAAACAATCGGATTAAAAATTCCAGCTTTTTCATTTTATCGCATTGTTGATATACTAGAGTCATGGAAGCATCATTAAATTTTTTCACCCTATCAATATCATCATTTTCACTAGATGCATCAGCTGTCCTCATATCGATGTATTCTTAAGTCGAAATCCTTTCTTTTTCATGATGACAAATAAATGTAAACCGATCATCTAAAAAATTATCCATTCCAGTCCTTTCATTTCAATCATCACCAATTTAAGATTTCATTTTCTCCCCATTGTGATACCACACAAAGTAGTTTGCTTGAAAACCATTTTTGGTTATGTGGTAGCTGACTTCTTCACGGCTCAACCAAGGTCTACCAACACAATTGGAACATGGGCAGTGTATGCGACCACTATCTGAAGCATTGTGAAATCCAAAATCTATAAATCTCTCCAAATTGTTTTGAAAATCGCTTGATATCCGATCGGTTTCATACATCCAACTTCTATCCATTCTGTAAAAAGAATTTATATGTCATTTTTTTATAAACAATTCAATAGGATTGGACATTAATAGAAAATACCTTTAAGTAAATGATAAAGGAAGAAAATAGTCAAGGTATCAACTACACATGTTAAAAAAGCATACAAATGTGTTATTGAAAAAATGTAAAACCAACAAGAAATTAATGTGTTATATCACATCATAGCATGCCTCATCCCATAACCATATTAGTAGGGTATCATGAACATGAATAACATCAACCTTGTGCCATCCTCCTACCCTACATGACCCCAATCACATGCCACATCTTATTATAGCCTTATCACATCACACCTCACCAGAAAACACTAGGGAAATCATAGTACATCTCACCTGAAGACACATGGACAATCACATCGCATCTTGCCTAAAAACACATGGTCAATAAATTTTGAAGGATAAGTAGGGAAGACATGGTAGCTATCCAAACATATAACCACCATCCTAGATATTAGAAAAAATACTGATAACTCAAAACCTCTGATCATTAGTAAGTTTACCCAACTCTGGTTGGGAATGTGTAAAAATAACATAAAAATACATGATATATAGATAGCACAAAATACTCAACATATGGGTTCACATTAACTACATAATCACACACTTCGCTACTACCATAAAACACATAAACCACACCACCACCACACAAGATGCATAGCATTTCTCACTTTCATTTATATGCCACTTCATTCACACTTACATTGTCCATTTATTTAATGTTAAATTAATTAAATCCATTTACCACACATCCATTTCTATTCCATATCATTTATTTAATATCTTGTTTTTTGTTTTTAACAACATAATTTATTCCATAGATAACCAGGAAACTAATAAAACCACCACACAATAACTCACCATCTCACAATAACCATCGACGCCATGTTACATCGACCAACCATCTCACCAAAACAACCACATATCACAACAAAAATATTACACATCACAAACCACCACACAACCAAAACCACCTCACAACCAAAACTATGAATCTTAAAAATTAGAACAAAATAAAGAGACACCGTGCCCTTATAAATGTACATGTGTAATGAAAACATTAATTGGACATACACCGATATAGGGATTTGACTACAGAATTCGTGGAACAATCATAAATTTTTACAGAAACCCTAAAATTTGGGAATTAGGAAATCATTCGTAGAAGTATATTCTTTATAACAGGTGGAACTAAAATATAGGAATCTAACCTAGTGGCTGGTGAACCGATGGAATATGTGGGGATTGGGAAGTGATTCTTCCGAGGAATCACTTCTAGAGAGCTTCTGGAGACGAGAAGAAGGCCCTGGATCTGCTTCGGAATCGTGGGGAGGCCGCTACTAGCATTGGCGTATTTGGGGGTTTCATTCCCAACAGTTCATTAAAACCATTGGAAAAAACCAGTCTTTCCCAACGGTTTCATAAAACCGTTGGAAAAAATAAGTTTTCCCACCTTTTCCCAACGGTTTTATGAAACCGTTGGGAAAGTCTGAATTTTCTCTACTTTTCCGAATGGTTTCATAAAACCATTGGGAAAAGTCTCTTGTAAAAGGTATTTCCCAATGGTTTATATAAACCGTTGGAAAAGACAGAATATACCAATGGTTTCTTTGAACCATTGGTAAACAACAGTTGGGAAAACTCCCATTTCCAGTAGTGAAAGTAAAAAATAGAAAATATATTATTGAAATGAAATTAGGATTAAAATATAACATATGAATCATATAAAATCCTTATAAATCTAATAATAAAAATTTTAATTCATCATATATTTTAAACTATAATAAATGTTTGTATGGTATGAATTTTCATTCATAAAGACAATATACGATGTTAAATTTTATCTTTAAAAATTCAATAAATACTAATTATTCTATCACTAGATTCTAAAACATTAAAAATAAAAAAAATCAATAAATGATTCAAAAATAAAATAATCAAACTCAGGAAATACTACATCAAATTCTAATAAAAACTCATCAAATTTGACAATAACCATTATAATGGGTTCCAACATATTCTTCACAAACTATAGATACCAAAATTAGGAAGATATATGAAACCTCACCTATTTAGGGTTTATCCAAAATTGATCACTATAAGGGGAAATCAGACACATTGAATAAGAGGTGGAAGAGGAAGAAATATAAGAATAAGGATATTATACCTTGATTATCTAAGCCCAAATAATGTGTAAATAAATATTAATCAACAAGAGAGTGATGAGATACTTTGGGGGAAGGAGTCACAATAGAGTTGCCATAAAAGAGAGTGAAAGGAGATACTGTTATGTTGTTTGAAATATTTATTAGTATAACTTTTAATTAACCAATACTTATTTACTGGTTGTTTTTAAAATTTTTTTTTTAATAATTTATAAATGATTTTTTTGAAAAGCACCTCTATCTCCATGAAAAAAATATTCCATTATTCAGGATGGTTTCTAAAAACCGCCATGAATAAAACACAACTATTATAAAATTTTTAAGTTGTGAATTATATATCCCCTTAGTGAATTGGTTGGACTCATATAACAACTAAGATAGGTTAAAAGAAGCATCCTTACCCTTTTGTTGTGGTTTTATTTTATAAGTCATCAGTGATCTATTTACGATGTATGATATTATACATTCACTTCATTTATGTCATTATGAGATCATTTATTATTATGCATGTGATTATTTATTTGTATAATTATGACATTCGTGGATTATGTTATGATTATTTAGTAAATTTTATGAAAACATGGATTATTTATTCTCATTATGTATTTTATTATATTATTATTCTATTTTAGATTCTACTATATACACCCTTATTGAGTGTCTGATCTCTCTATTTTTTCATATTTCTCCGTATCCTTAGTAAATAAAGTTGTGTATTTTGTATGATGTTCTAAGGATATTTTTTTTTGGAGGAATAAAGAAAACATTTAAATAATCTTTATGTTCCAATTATTTTATGTCAAAATAATTTAATATTCATATATTTTTATATCATCATAAAGAAAGTTAAACTATTGGATCCTATGTAATGTGATGTCATGTAATATGATTAATATATAATAAATTACCCACCAAGTCTGGGTGACACGGTTTAGTTTGATATAGATTGTATCAATAAAAATTTTGTAGAAAACTTATAAACTAGATTTATAAAAACATTATGAAATGACATATAATTTATAGTGAAACCATAATAAATTCTAGAATGATATTTTTAGGTTTTTAATAATTAAAATATTTATTACATAAAATAAATAAGACATTAATATCATGATTTATATGATATAAACCTTATTCATTTCTATTATTATTTCTTAAAACCTGATTATGAAATATAATTTATTTGAAAAATATACATTCAAGAATAATTGGAATCATGTCAGTTCTCGTATAAATTGTTATTATTATTTTAATAATCAAATTAATTAAGGTATATTTATTATCATAAATAAGTTCAATTATTTTAGAGAAATAAAATTTTATTTTTCTTTCTAGTAATGAAATCATTATGGTAGAAAACCTATAGTTTTAGACAACTAGTTTAGGTATAACTACTTTAAACCTACATGGTTAACATTTAAAATCTTTATTTTAATTCATGACTAGTTTAATGATTAAGATTTTAGTGAGAAAAACTATGTGAAATCTATAATAGAAAATATTACGATGAAGTCAACATGTTATAACCTCTAAAATTAATTATATGAATTCTTATGTAAATATTATTAGGGTGAAATTTATTTAAGTTTCGGATAATGTAATATTCTAGTTTATATATATATATATATAATATATTCAAATAATAATATTAATTATTTTTTTATATAAATAAAATTATATAATAATATCACTGATAAATATATGAAAATGATTATTTTATTATTGTATTGAATGAAAATACACATTGAAGATAAAAATTAAACATAAATAATTGAATAAAAATTGAATAAAAAAATATCATAACTCAAAGTATATAACGAAATACATAAAAATAAGAATTATGGAACATAATAAACGTATGTGAATTTGGTACCTTGATGCTAGAGATACATATTAACTACAGTCTTTTGGGTCACTATAGGGTGACAAGTGCATGTCAGTATCAATGAGTAGAGACCAGGTTGGGTTTAAGGAATCTAGTGCATACCCCTACGGGAGATATATAGATATTGATGGGTTGATTATTTCATCCTATTATTTACTATAATGGCATTGGATGTTTAGCTTGTGAGGATATGTGGGTCATGATATGCGATTTTAAATGTGTGGTTAGGTCACAAGTGACTTTGTCTTGGTTGTGAGTTTGGTATACAACATGATGATGGTATATGGAACGAGATGAGAGTTAGGGAATGACCATGTGAGCCATGGTAAGGTGACTTAAACATTATGTACATAAATATTGTATCTTATTAGATGAATATTCATTAAATATAATTATGATCAACTCCAGTACCATAAATGTTAAGAGTATTTGGAAACTTGGGTACATAAAAAACTGGTATAAAAAAGATTTACAACATCTCTCACTATGATTCGCATAGTTAAAACCCTTCTTAGGAAATACATATTTAAAATATTTCTTCACATCATGGGTAAAATGGAACATATGAATGGTTATCCAAGATTACCAGAAATGGGAAACAAGGGAGATATCAATCAATGATCAATTTTAAGTATATGATGATCTTAAGGGTATGATAACATTAACTTATAATTTTAAAATATTAACCAACAATTCATAGACCATAAACATGGAATAAAACACTGACAGTTTATAAGACAACCGTCATAAAATAATCAAGGGTCACAATCCATGGGATCATTTTATAAACATAATAACATGTCATAGTTAGTGGGATAAAAAATTTGGAATAATAATAATCATATAAATCTTATTTAAGGTCTACCCACCGATAAATTCATCACATGTTAGTCTTTGGATAACAACCAGTGTAGATTCTTCAGTATTGGGATAACCCCTCATATACCCTCTTACATGTTTGTGATAACCTATCATATACCATTTGATCTCATAAACTCTAATCACTAACCAATGTTTTATAGGGATAAAATTGACCCACCCATCACATAATCATAATCCATTAATATGTATACGATAGTACAATGAAAAAACTTATCATTTAATCAAAGCATAACCTGGGAAAAATAAAACTGGGTTTCACTAATATTTCATCATTATGAAAAATACCACTAAATGAAAATGATAGTATTAAAGTATCATATTCCTAGTGAATAATAAGTATCATCAATGAATGCCATCATAGATAAAAAATTCCTTTAAAATATCACATGAATATTTCATGAGGAAAATACCTTTTTCATTTTAAAATCATATATTTAAAATATAATATTTTCTTAAATTTTAAGGATTTTTTGGGAATAAATATTAAAACTATTAATGTAATATTCAAAAAATTTAGTGTTAAAATGGTAGGAAAATCCATTAACATGGTATATGTTAAACCATAGAATCCTTTCACTACTTCGATAAAGTAAAAAGTGAATTGTTTGAAAAATGAAATAAATATTACATTTAAAATTTTTTATATAATGTAAATAATTATTAAAAATTAAATTAATATATATTTATATAATATTATATAAAATCTTCAAAACATTTTAAATAAAATATAGGCATGGGAAAAAAATATTCCTAACTCAATAGAAAAACAATTTCTGCTTTCCTTAAAAAATTTACTTAAATATTTTGAGAAATTATAGAGAGAAAATGAAATGAAAAATTTTAACTTATATAAATAACCAAATGATATGAAAATACATAATATATTTGAGAGATAAATTATATAAGTTCATTATTTTAAATTTAAACATAAAATATCCTAGTAAAATGGTGAGATTGTAATATAAAACCCTTACATCAAGTTCAAAATTATAGATAAGTTCTATAAAATAAATTATAATAAATTTAAATTTATTATACCTATATAACAAAAACATTTTATAATTTTGACAACATAAATTTATTTTTTATAAAATCCTATCATCCGTTCGATAAAATTTCTTTATTAAAATCATTGTTACAGGTGATAGTAACTTTTATTTTCATGTATCTTTCAATTCAAGTGTTATGGCGTTTGCATATTGATATTGGTTACGTAAAATATATAAATTTTAATAATTATATTAATATCATACATGTTAATTATATACATATTTAAAACTGTATATAAATTTTAGAGATATAAAAATGAATTACACCATATATTGAGACGGTAGTTCATTAGTTTGTATGGACACTATTATCATCTTCTAATGAAAATAAGTGAAAAATGTTAAATAATGTTAAATAATTATAGAATAATTAATATATCACAAATATCAAAAATATATTACTAAATCTATCATTATATCCATCAATGTGATGCAGTGAATAAAAATAAAGTATGTCGTTACATGGTGGATGTAGTCCACACTTATGCACGAGTGATACTTTCATTCCCCATTTAATGGAAAAGAAGTGAGAAATGGTCCAATGATAATAAAAATAAAATGTAAGTATATTTATGATACATTAGTTTTTAATATTTAGAGGTATATATGAGATTTATATGTGGGATAATAATAAATAAATTAAAGGTAGTCGGGCAAGACAATTACCTCTTCTTCGAGAAACATCCTTTGGATTACTACCTAATCCTTAAAGGGATGATATTAGGATAAGAAAAATGGATATAATAATAAGGTAATGAATATATATAGGTTTTAGGGAAGGTATTTTCGAAGCTCTAAGTCTCAAAATTTATGAATAAATGATGATAAGGGGTGATCTATTTTAAGTTAGAGGAGGGACACAAATCGAATTATATAAAAGATTTGAATAATATAAAGTCACATTCTTATAAAAGTGGATCAAAATAGACAATAATTTTATGTTATGATAATATAATGTTGAAATATATTCAACTAATATAAAATAGATAATTTTAGGGGTCATTTTTTCAATTATCACATAGTTTAACTTTTGAAAAAACTTTTTTAACCCTAACTATAGTAACCAAATTTTACTACTTTTAAAATTCATTATGAAAAAAATATAAGTTAAGAATATTAAATTATTTTAATTACTATGATTAAAAATATTGAATCCATTTTAAAAGATCACATTTCGATAAGTTTTAGAAAATTAAATTTAAAATATGAGTGCAAAACTCAACAAAAATAGTTTTTATAAAAACACATTTTTAAGCATAAAAATGAATTTTTAAGCATAAAATTGTATTAATTCTTATTACATGCCAAGTAAAAATAATTAAATTATTATTAAAACATTTTATCAAATATTTACTCTAAAATTTTCATTAAAATTATTCTTAAATAGAGAAAAATTTAATTTATTAAGATAAAAACACATCACGTGCATAGAAACTCTTTTTCAAGAAAACATATCTTTTTACCTTAAAATGATATAATTTATATTTATAACAAATTTATAACCAATTAATTCATTTTAAAAATGTGTAAAAAATAATTTTTATAAATTTTTAGACTTTTCATAACATCAAATTGAATATATTTGTGATATCTATCACATTAAATGATTATATTTTAATAATATATAGTTGTTTGATTTAACTATTAGTATTATTTAATGAAATATATTAGTAAAATAAAATTTATTTAATGATAAATATATCATACAATATTAGTTTGATACACTTGGTGTGTGTCTTGGTGGAGATATTTTATGATAAGTATAACTTATGTGAGTGTATAAGTCAGTGTTTCATATGAGGACCCATCCAGAGTGAGTGGGTAGAGGTCATAACCTATCAAAGGTCAGGGTTTAATATAAAACCTTTCACTGTGTGAGTGGGTGATGTTATGATATGCAGTATGTGATGTGTAATTATACTTCACCTTAAGTGACTTGGTGATGATATGAGATATGAGATGAGGCTATGTATGGTACCTCATCCCAAGTGACATGGTCGGGGTATTAGATGTGATGCATGATATTGTTTGAGGACTCATCCTAATTGATAGAGAAAAGTATGAGATGTGTGATGATATAGGGTATGTGACATGTTATAATACCAAACACTAATTGAAAGGTTTTTGGTATAAGGCATAGTACATAATATGGCTGAGGACATACCCTTTGAGAGAGAGTAGAGGTTAATACTTCATACAATGTACTATAGGTTCAGTATAGACCCAACCCTTATCAAGAGGGTAGTGGTTGTGACATGCTATGGAACCCTACTGGAGGTTACCTGAGCTAATCATGCCTCTATTTTACAGAATTTAAATAATTAAAACAATATATTATATAATAATCTCAATA
Source organism: Viscum album (assembly GCA_963277665.1). Lineage (NCBI taxonomy): Eukaryota > Viridiplantae > Streptophyta > Magnoliopsida > Santalales > Viscaceae > Viscum > Viscum album. The sequence continues at coordinate 1,116,410,080 of OY728141.1, forward strand.
TCCCATGAATCTCATTCATAATTATAACCATTTATGATAAGCATTGATAATTATTCCATATATATATATATATTATTTTGTTTTTAACCAATTTACCACATTTAATGATTATGGTTTATAATAGTTTCACAGGATCATATTCAATATTTTTTCTTCTTGCAAGGTAAAAATTTTGAAAACCATTAACTTAACTATAAGGGATAATCTATAATGATATATGCTATTTAAATTTCCTTTCATGTGTGCCTTAGTATTTATCTTATAAGTTGAAATCAGTAAAAAGAATATTTTATTTTTTAACTCCTGATGGGTGTTTTCACAGTTAAGGAATTAAATATTTATATAATCATTAAATAATTAAATGAAAATTATTTATTCAAATATTTCTACAATATAACAAAATTAATTATGTTTTCTTAATCATCCATGATATAATTTCATAGAAACATTCATGTAGGTGGTCAAACTTACATAAAAATTAACATATGAAGATTATGAGGTGATTTAGGGGAGAAGTAATTATAAAATTTGAATAATGACATTATTTATTCTTTATTAGTTTGATTTATAAGATGTATAAAGAAGTAAGACACGAAGTGATGGATAATAAATATTTACAAAGTATCAACACATTGTTTTCCCCATAGTTATCAGGTTTAAGATATTTAATTTTATAATGTTTGTTCATATCTCCTTACATTAATATGTTATTAAATTTTTATTAAAAAATTTATATCATAAAAAATTATTTATTTTTTAAAACCATTCTAAGATGTATCCTTGAAAGTAAGTATTGAAAAATGGAATTCATCACACCATGGAAGTGGTAATCTACACGTAAGCATGTAGTATTATTTATTTTCTCATAGAATGTGATAAATAAATAATATAGTTTGGTATTACATAATCATAAATATATTATAAAGGTCATAATTATATATAAAATTCCCATTTTGGACCATCTTGGTAAGGCAGTGAAGGAAAATTATCTTGTCTTTTTTAGGATGGGATAAATGAAAACATAAACATGAATGAAATAGCCAATTAAGGGATAAATGCTCATTATAAATTTATATGAGAGAATAATAAAAATGGATTATTTTAAAAATAGATACTTTTTACTATAAATGTAAAAATATAACATAATTAAAAACAATAAATATATTAATAAATAGAATATTGAAGGATTAATTACAAAATAAACTATATAACTCAAAGAGAGAGATTTGAGTTACTAATTTCCCATATGAACAATATATTTGATGAAGTCATAAAATTTTGAAAGAGGGGTTATATAGGGAATATATAAATCCTTAGACATCAAATAGAAAGTAAAAAATTATTATAATCATAGTGAAGAATATACATTAAAAATATGCAATATGTTTTTGAAGAAAACTTATAACTCGATGAATGATAATAGAGTTAAAAAATCCTTATAACTTGAGGAGAAATAAAAACAAAACATTTTTGACGAGAAATATTTAGATGGATATTAAATTACCCTTAATAAAATGTATATTTTTTTATATGATATGTTAATTAGGTAGTATATACACCACATTAAATAAATTAGGAACATAATATAAATCATATATCGAAGAGATGAATTTGAGATGAAAAAACATAACTTTATCTTGAATCATTTTTAACATTAGCAAAATATAATCAAAAATTTAGTTAACATTATTAGTTTTCTACACAAATCCTTTTAAAAATAGGAAGCCACCCTCATAGAAAGTGGATCCCAAATTTGTAAAATTTTTGAGTGGGGAAGTGATAAGGTTGAGAAATCCTATCCAAGTGTTTTACACATGTTTTAAACATGATTTAATCCCTTCAACCCTTGAGTTATTAATTTTATGAATTTATATTCTACCATAGAAACTAGTTTTTAGCTAAGGAAACTTAATCTTTAAGAATAAATATAAAGTGAAATTTATTTGAAAATTTGGACCTAATAATTCTATATTTTATGTCCATTTTTTCTGATTCATTCTTTAAAAGTGTTAAAAATTAATTTTAATATAATAAATGTATAATGTAGGAAGAAAAATTGGAGAAAAATATTACTCGAGTTCTGAAATATCATTTATTGTACTGTAATATATAGTAAATATTTTAAAATTTATAGTTTCAATTACAAAATAACTATTTTTTCAAGAAATGTTTTTCATAAGTTCCCAAGTCAAACATATATACTAACAATGGCATAAAATTTATAGTCTTAGTAAAAATTGTATATTGCATTATTCTACTAAAAATCTAATGTTTCACAAAAATACGAAAATTTTACCCTAAGATAATTTTATACATCTTAAAATCTAAAATGAAGTTTATTTTATCTAATAAAAATTTTAAAAATTATATTTTTTATTTACAATTAGAATAAAAAATATAAGGATAAACTAATTTTATTGAAAATTGGAATTTTTAAATATTATGTTTCATTTTTTGTAATATCAAAATTTAATTTAAATGATATTTATATATTTTTTCACATAAAATAATATTTAATATTTTTATTAATATAATCTTTTAAAAGAAATATACAATAATTAACAAAATAGTCCTTAAAAAATATTACCTTTATACAAAATACACTTTAATAAATACCTTTAAAATTAATTATTCATACTCTAAAATATAATTTTAATATTCCATTGATATTAACATATTTATTTAATATTTATATATGAATCATATCATATTCTAATAATAATAATTTTAAAATTTTACTAAACACACACAAAAATATACATATAGTATCTTAATATCATATTTTTAGTTCTTTATGAGTAATATTATTTTAAATTTACTACATAATAAAAAAATCTTCAGTATACTTGTTGGATATATATCCAATGATTATATCCATAATGACCATATTTGTAATTACCATTTTTTCAATGACTGTATTATCAATGACCATATTTTTTTCATATAAATATAACCTTACTGAACTTATTCCATTCATACTTTCAATTTGTATAGTTTTTCATTTTAGATCTGACAACATGCTTTATAATTTTTCTGTAATATTTCTCATTGTATAATTATTTATACTATTGGAAATTCTTGAAGGAAAGGATGATCTAGGGGAGATTGTAGTTCTAAAGATATTATTCTTATAAATTTATTAAACCCTTTTAATTTTTATAGTTTTAACGGATGTTGTCATCCAAGATGTGTACTTATTAGTTTCAGGGGATTTTTTAGTAATCTTTTACTATAAAATAATAATGTTTTGATAGTTTAATCTATATCTTTTATGACTTGTTACCTAAAACATTTCAATTCCATTAAATAAATATAAATTTTTTATAATTATAAAAATATAATTTATGTAAAGAATATTATTCCTAAATATATATGGTGTTATAATACCCAAATTTATAGAGTATGAGTTAGAGTTCATGGAATAAAGTGGATTATTTTTTAACATTTTAGGAGCTAGGTAAAGAAGGGTGTCTTCATGGAATGGTTAGGAAATGATGACCCAATGTGAATGCTTGTATGTTATAAGATATATTATTTGTATTCCTCATTAATAAATATGTATATTATGGAATATATTATGGTAAATTTGTTAGGACACACCCAGATGTATTTTTCACACATAAAACAAGCACTATGGTTCACATTAAGACCTTACATTTTACTTTTAAGAGAGAGGTTTTATTATGGGTTTTGTCGGAGAAGCTTGAAATGATTGGAGATGGGTTGAGGTGAAGCTTATGTTAGTGGTGAAACTTCATTGTGTATTTTATTATTATTTATCATATATATGTGACCATCTTGGTTGGTCTTATGTTGGGATGTATGACTGCCTCACTTGAATTTACATTTGTTATATAATTGATGGGTATTTATTCGGTCATCTTTTTCTTAAGTTATACTTACATATGTATTCACTTGGATATGTTATGTTAACTAATGTTTAGTTAAATTTTCATTATTGATAGATATTATATATACAGTATAGTCTACCAAAATGTTTTATATTTTCTTCCCATTAGTCAACAACCTATAGTGTATGTTGTGGTATAGCGACCCTCGATTTTCATACATTAACCTTGCATAACATTTGCAGAATAATTTAAACATAATACAAATAGATGCCCAAAGACTATACTATTTTATTGAGTTTGGAATCATGGATACACTAACACTGGTACATAAGTGAGCTATATTATATCACACTGGGTTCTTCTTGACTAGAACCCTTCCTAGACACATCAAAAATAATACATATCTTCATAACCTGGTGAAGGAAACATAGAAAGGGATGAACTTATATACTCAGTAAGGGTAAACAAGGGATACATATAAAAATATATATGAGCATAGGGGTATGAAAATGTAATCCTGAAAATAGATTATTATATCCTGCATATCAATGATCATAAGAAGGAATCATGGAATACAGATAGGCAGTTCATAAGATGTGAATCCTAAGAAAATAACAGACATAATCCATGAAAGAATAACATTATAATAAGATGTGGAATTGTTACAGACACAAAATCATATAAGATTATTTCTATAGTATCGAAGGTATCACAACCAAGACCATCATGGTAGTATAAGTTCACTCTCCATACCATCTTAGTAACCATGGTTCACTCCCAATGCCATAATAATAGCATGCGTTCACTCCTCATACCCTTTTGGTAGACATGGTTCACTCCCATGGATATATTAGTATTAATGTTCCATACCCAAGACCATATTAGTCTATCAGATGAGATATAAGTCATTACATAATGCATTGGAGGGAGATATAGGTCCAACCTGTATGATAGTTAAATCATACATACATGTTATAAAAAATCATATCATAACCCATGAGATGAAATGGGTGCCATAAACATGTAATCATATCATATCATATGAAAATTGATTCAGGTTTTATAATCAGTTAACCATATTCATAACCTGTGAAAAGAAGCGGGTTTCCAAATCATATAACCCATAATAGAGAAACAAGTTTCATAAGAATCATTACATCATAGAATAAACCATTTTAGAAGAAATATGAATAGAACATTTGGATTATTTTCTACAAGGGCATGAGTAACATCAAAAAATATAATCTTAGAAAAAAATAACAAGGACTTTTATTTTGAAAATATTTTTTGAGGAAAATATAATTTCTTATTTGAAAAAAATTCTTTAAAATAGAAAATATTTTTAAAACTATTTCCATTGAAAATAATTAGAAATCATAGAAATACGTTTTAATTTTTTTTTGAAATTTTATTTCCTTAAAAACATATAAAATGAACATAAAAAAATTTAAAAAATTATTTTCAATGAAAAATTATAAAATAAGCTTGAAAAAAACTTCAAAATTATTTTCCTTGAAAACCTAGAAAATGAGCATGAAAATGTTGTGAAAAAAAGTTCCTTGAAAATAATTTTCAATATTATAAATGAGGCTTGAAATAATTTTGAAAAATATTTTCCTAAGAAACTTATAAAATAATTTTCAAAACATTTTTAAAACAATTTTCTTTGAAAACTTATAATAGAATGTTGAAAATATTTTTTAAAAAAATTTCCATAAAAAATTATAAAAAAAGCCTCAAAATATTTTGGAATCAATTTCATTGAAAATATATTTTAAAACAATTTTATAAAAATTATCCTTTATACTTGAATATATATATTCAAATTATTGAGGGATGATAAATCTGTTCATGTCGTACGAGGTATAAAGAACATTCATTTTACAAGGTTAGATGGATAGAAAAATGAATCATTCGGAAAATGAAATTAATATTACATTGAAAACATTGGAAAAATGAAAAAATGGTAAAAATATATTTTAATGGTCATAGGTGAATAATAGAATATTCTTGAAACCCTTTTTTGATAACATTATTTTAAAGGAACATAGATTTCCAACCGAATAGTTGGTAAAGTCAGGATTTCGTAAAATTGAATTCTTAACTATATTATTTTCCAAAGAGTGGATGAAATATTAACTATATAAGAATAAATAATTATTAAACATAAAATAAGAAAATTCATGAATTTTCTAGGGATATGGATCATAATATTTCAACAAAGAAGCATAAACAAAAACAATCTTGAAAAGTGATAAGATTGTCTCAATAAACTCTTACAACTTGGTAACATGGGGTCATACTCTCCAAGTTATAAAATAAAATTAAATGAATATTAAAATATCATTAAATTAATTAAATTCATGATATATCATGTGAAATTTAATTATATACTCTACAAAAGTGAATTTATGTGTATACCGAAACATGAGTCTCAAAGAATGAAAATCGAGACAAAACTATTTCACCGACTTGGTAACTTATGAAAATTATAACCCATGAAAGTAATATCATAAAATTTCTATTTGAGTTACCATAAATTTAATTTTAATAAATTTATAATATAGTAATGGGTATTATATACACCATACAAAAGGAAAGAGTGGCGAATATAGCATGTATCTCATGAAAATAAAAAGTGAGATGAAATCCTGTTACCTTGTGTATTGACTCTCATCGTGATCATTCAATTCATCTATATAATGAATATACATTTATTATAAATCTTTTATAGAACCATATTATTATATCTAATACCATATATGGATTTATTATGACCTTATATTACCTGCCTTTTAACTATATTTTGTTAAGGATTCCCTTTGGATAATATTTGCATTATTCTTCGTATGTGTCATAGTTTGTTATATCATTGGTCATATACCTACATGATGATTCCAGAATGTAAAACATTATATAAATATCATTTATATATAATATATTTATATTATAATAATTTATATAATATATAATTATGAAATGGAATACACTATCAATGGAGACTGTAAGCTATACGTACGTATGAACGCTATTTCCATTTTATTGTCGTGTTTAAAGAAAGAAAGAAAATGAAATATATGTATAAATGTAAGAAATTATTATAATATATTTATGATATAATATATATCATATATATTCACTAAAATCATCCTTAATATTTTTTTTATATAGTGTATGAACGAATCATATCACTTTGAGGGGGTGATAGCCCACATTTCCCCAAATGAAATTATTGTATTAACAGAAAATGGAAATTAAATAGATATGAATTTTAAAATGAATAACAAATCTTAATTAAAAATTAAATATAATATATATAATATATAAACATAATTTTCATCATATTGTTCACCATGAGAGGAAGTAATGAAAGAATGAAAAATCGTCGTTTAAGTGAGGTGGTAGTTCGTTGTACACTTAAAAAGTATGTTTGTTACCCACTAGATGGAGGTGTGTTTATGTTTAGGTATAAACCTTATCATAAGAAATCATAGTATATTTGCGATACTGGTTTTGTTATGAAATCATGGAAAAAAGAGAGTGGAGGGGGTGGAGAAAGAAAATAAAAGAAAGGATCTTGAGAGAAGGTGTTACTCTTAATCCGGTAACTCATTTTGGTTTGTTCCAAAAGGCTTCCTTGGATTTAATTATTCCCAAGGTAATGATTATAAGAGTAATTTATGGATTATTGAATGTTTATTGGGAATATATTTCTTTATCCTAATACGTTTGTGAGGTCTCGTGAAGAGGGAGAGGTGGTGGCCTTTTATAGGGGTGTGAAAGGACACACTTGGAATTTTTTAAAACATGTTATGTGCACGCAAGTTTTTACTTAAAAAAATTTATAAAAAAACCATAAAAATAAATAATTTATGGTTAATGGCCGGTTACTAGACATACAATGGGTGTTGGTAAAGTGTATAGGTCATTTTGGGACTTAAATTTAAGGTTTTGCACATTATTAACCTAGTTTTCTCTTAACGATTGTAATTAATTTTAATCACTTTCAATAATATTATTTGTAAAAAAATGAACTTATTATTGATTAAAAATTATTATCATTACATATATGGAATCCATTTATACAAATTATAGTCACATACATGGTAGAAATTAATTTAAAATTCATTCCATAGTCAGGACGACAATGTGGGTTTCTAAAGTAAAAACATTCACATGGTTAATATGTTTTTATATCAAATTTCATTGTGAAATTGGTTCCAATGACATAAATTGGATAAATTTATAAAACTATTATATAATTAAACTTTAAAATATATTTAAAACATAATTTACCCATGTAAATAAATTATATAAAAAAGCAGTTTCGAATTAAAATCCAATTTTTTTAACTATTCATTAAAAAAATGAAACCTTATAGAAAAGTACCAAAAATTTATCATAACCTAATTTTTATATATAAATTTAAAATATAAAGTTTATTTTGACATATTAAATTTATAAAAGTTCCAAAAATTGGATATGAAATGGGTTATCCATTAAAAGGCCGTAAAACCACTTCTTTTAAAATAGTTTTTATGCATAAAATTGGGTTTGTTCTTCTATTATTTCTTTTAAATATATAGGATGAATATAAAAAATATTTTATTTTATATATAAAATATATATTATATTAATATGACTCACTAATTATAATTATTTTAATTTATAGGGTAAAAAAATTTATAATAATAATAATAATAATAATATTTTCTTATATATTCAATCTATTTTCATATTCACTTATCATTATTCGGTAACTTATGAATTTATATTATATTTTTGTTAACCATATATTTTCAAAAATTATTAAATATTATTAATAATTACTAATTTAATAGCTAGGTTATATCTTACTAAAATAAATAATAACATTTTAATGATATACTATTATATGGTAAAACACAACCTTGCATGTTATAGAAGCCATTGAGGAATGTTATTGTTGCATGTAATGTAATCTAAACATTGTGTTCCATGTAGAGAAAGATAAAATTTATGTCGCATATAATACGTGATTAGGTTTTTTTTGTATAACTCAATCCAAACATAGTAATTTGTTATAAAATAAACTATTTTTAGTGTTGTATGAAAATAAAAAATATAAAAAATGTTAAACTAATTTTAAAAAAAGACACCAATTATTGGGGTGTTGCATTATAACCCCTTCAAAATTAATTTCACCCTAAAAATTCATTTAGGTTATCAAGGTTTTAATACTTGAAATTTTAATTCATACTAACCTACATCATAAAACTAAATACTAAAACTTCTCTTAAAAAGGGAATGTTGGGACCTTAATAGTTACCCAAAGTAACATATTAATTGGTTTATACATAGAATAATATTATATGGGAGTAAATATTTGACATATTGTAAATGAATAAATATTTTTAGGGAGTTATTGTGGTCATCAATCATTTAATATTGAATGATAAAAGAAATTTCAAGGGCCTTAAATACATAAATTTTTTATGCTTTATTAGTCCACCAGTTCAACAAAAATTATGGTATTAAGACAACAAATTTTCTTTTTTATCATTATCCTAACATTGAGTAATTATTTTATTGACAAAGAATATAATAAAATATGGTTACTTTATATATTTTTATAGAAGAAATTTTTTTCTTTAGTTATGATTTTGTCAATTTCTAATTCATCCATTACTTCATGTAACGGATGTATAAAAATTAACATTGATGCATTAAGTGATAAAAAATATTTACTAGATCTTAAGGCCCATAATAGAATTAAAATCATAACTATTTGTATAAAAATATTCTTAAAAATCAACATGTTTAATACATTAATCTCTAAACATAGAAAGTAACACCATTATTTCATCATAGATAATTATTTCATAAAAATAATCATACATTAACTTGCACATCACGTAGGATAATGGTAGGCCTGAAACCCTAATCATCCTTTGATCATGGGTTCAAGGCTTATGATCTTACTAGACTTGATTGATTATCACTTGAAATACATGATGTCCTTTTAGAAACCATACTAATATAATTTCTTAAATATTATGGACATACTTGTACCACCTTGATGATCCTCTTCCAGATATTTTTTATTGGGACATTGTGTTTCATAATGATAGTTTATTACACACATAAAAAAATAGAACTTCAATTATGTCGTTGGGAGTCCAATATTATCATCCATTTTTTAACTAAAGTCTTCATTTTTCCTCTAAAAACAATTTTTTTGTGTCTTTTTTTTCAATAGTTAAAACATATTATTTTTCCACCTTGACATTAAATTAGGTTATTCTTACACATTCTTGACACAGAGGAAACTGGATATTATTTTCCATGTGGTCTCCATTACCTTAATAATCAACATTCTCCTTATTTCTATTCCTTTGTGAATCTAAGAGTTGGTTAAGGTACACATTTTTAGTCAAAATCTATGAAAACTAATTAGGCATGATCACAATATATCTCACTCCTATGATAATCCCACTTGACTACTCATCGGAAAATCATCCATCACATTCCATATTAATCTAGTTTCTTTCATGGACTAAACACAGAGGCATACTATGAGCATTACTTATCATAGCATAAAAATTCATAGTCATGAAAATAATTACATTTAGGATGCCTAAATCATGATACCTTCCCTAATTTATGGTATCCCAGTTTTTCATAGATTATTAATAGCCAACATAATTGTAAATCTTTCCTGATGGTTTGTGAAGAGTTTTTTTATTCTCAAATCATATCCCATAAGAGTATCAAACCATGTGTGCATCAAGGAACATTTTCATGTACCATATTACCCCAAGTTATGCCCATAACATCTTTTCAGAGTTTTTACCCTTAGGTATATATTTTTCTAGATCTACATCGACTTTTAGTATCTATACAGGGATGTATTGATAGGAAACCACTCACTCCATCACTTACCAAAATTCCAGAACATTTTCTTAAATGTTAACTAATCCTTATACTTATCCTTAGAAAAATCCCTAAACATATCTATAGAAATATACATATGGATCTAACTAAAGATTCCTCATCATAGTTTTTAAAGGATAAATAAAAAATTTCTTTGATATCAACTATATCCATACTATATTTTCATAAATTCACCATACATATCATTTGTAGAATACATAAAACATAAAACAAAGAGACACCCAAAAGATATGAAAAGTCTTGTGCCATAAGAAACATGGATACATGAACACTTATGTGAGATGCATTATCTCCCACTAGGTTATTATTGACTAGAACCCTTCTTAGACACATTAGAAAAAATACATGTCTTCATAACCTAGTGAAGGAAACATAAATAGGTGTGAGCTCATATGCTCAGTAAGGGTAAATAAGGGAGACATGTAAGCATAAATATGAGTATAGGGGTATGAAAATATGATCCTAAAAATAGAATATCATACCCTGTACATCAAAGATCATAGATATGAATCATGGAATAAATATAGGTAGTTCATAAGATATTAATCATATTGATTTAAAGGACATAATCCATGAAACCATAACATATGAATAAAACATGGAATTGTGGAAATCATATAATCATATAATATTATTTTTTATAGTATCCAAGGAATCACTTTCATGAGAATGTTGGTGTTATAGGTTCAATCCCCATAATATCTTTGGAGTCATTATTTAATCCCATGTCCATATTAGTAGTATGAGTTTACTTCGCATACCATCTTGGTAGTCATGGTTCACTCCCATGGTCATATTTGTAGTCAAGATTCATTCCCAAAAACATCTTATTATATCTCATGATATCAAGATCATTATTCAATTCATTGGAGGGATACATTGATCCCACCCATCTCCTAGTGAAATCAAACATACATGGGTCACAAAATAATCAACAATAATATCATAATTCTTGAGAAAAATGAGAATCATAAAGATGTAATCATATCATAACCTATGGAAAATGATATAGGTTTCTTAATCATTTCATCATAATCACAACTCCTGAAAAGAAGTGGGGGTTCAAAATCATATAACCTCTAAAGGATAAATTAGTGTCATAAAAATTTCTCCATAGAAACACAAACCAATAAATAAGTAATATTAACAGAACCTATTTATTATTTCCTTGAAGGGAAAAATTTACATCAATGAATGTAATCTTATAATGAAAATAACATGGAAGGATATTTTGAAAACATAACTGGAGGAAAATTTCATTTCTTATTTAATTTTTCAAAAACATAAATCCTTTTGAAAACCATTTTCTTTGAAAATAATTTGAAAACATAAAAAAAGTATTGGAATCATTTTTGAAAACACTTTTCCTTTAAAACTTATAAAATAAACATGAAAACTTTTTAAAAAAATATTACCTGAAAATTTATAAAAGGAGATTGAAAATGTATCTTAATCTATTTATTTTAAAATAATGGTAAATATTATAAATGGGTCTTGAAATAATTTTTAAAATAGTTTTCCTTAAAAAAATTATAAAAGAATCTAGAAATAAATTTGAAAAAAATTTTCCTTGAAAACATTTTGGAAAACATTTCCCTTGAAAATTTATAAATGAATATTTAAAAAATAGGAAAATAATATATTTGAAAATATCTCTGAAAAAAAATTCTAAAAAATTATCCTTTATAAATGAAAATAATGCTTCAAAGGATTGATGATGTATAAATCCATACATGTCATATGAGTTAAAATGAACATTCCTTTTGCAAGGTAAAATGGTTAGAAAAATACATAGTTCAAAAAGTGAAAATAAGATTAATTTGAAAAAATTAGAAAAATAAAAATGTTAAAAATTAATTTTCATGATCATAAAAGAATGTTATAATATTCAGGTAAACCCTTTTTGGATGACATGATTTTTAAAGGAACACGTATTTCTTACCAAATAGAGGGTAAAGTCAGGCTTTACTAAAAATAGTTTATTAACTATATTATGTATGAAATAGTTTAATAAATGGTACCAATATACTAATAAATCATTAATAACCATAGGATAATAATATTCATGAATGTTCTTGAGATATGTATTATAATATTTCATTAAAGGAAATATAAATTTAAATAATCTAGAAAAGCGATAAGATTGTATAAAGAAACTATTATAACATATTAACTTGGGATCATACTCTCCATGTAAGAAAAATAAATTTCATAACTCTTAAAATACCATTAAAAGAATTAAATTCATGATATAACATGTAAAATAGAATTATATACACAATGAAATAGAATTTAGGTGAATAACAAAACAAGATTCTCCAAGATAGAAATTTGAGAAAATAATATTTCCCCAAATTAGTAAATTTTGAGACTTATACCCCATGAAAAAATATCATAAAATGGATGTGTGAATATAAATAAATTTATTTATAATATAAATATAATATAGTCATGGCCATTACATATTCCCCACAAAAGGAAAGTGTGGTGAACATAGTATGTATCTCAAAAAAATTAAAAGTGAAATGAAATCCCCTTACCTTGTGTCTTAAATCTCATCATACTAATTCAAAAATCCTATATAATAAATATAAATTTATTATAAATCGTTTACAGAACCATATTCATTTATCTAATACATTATATGGTTTCATTATGACCTTATATTACCCTCTTGACATCCAATCTATGTTACAGTTTCACATTGGATAATATTTTCTTTGTTCTTTGCATGTGTCTAAATTTGTTATATTGTTTGTCCTTACACTTATATAATTACTCCATAATTTTAAGAATTATATAAATATAATTTATATCTTGTATATTTTTGTTATGATAATCAATAGAATATATAATTACAAAATGGAGTGCACCATTCATGGAGGTGGTAAACAGTATGTAAACAAGAACATTGTTTCCATTTTTATTACTCTGTTGAAAGAAAAAAATGACACATATTCATATATGTATATAATTATTAAATTAGATTTATGATATCATATATATCATATATATATTCACTAAACCCATCCTTAATATATTCTATGTAGTTTATGAATGTATCATATTGCCTTGAGGGGACTGTAGTCTATACTTCCTCAAACACAATTATTGTATTAACATGAAATTGAAAGTTAAAATATATGTGTTGTAAAAATAATTAAGAATATTAAAAACACAATAAATATAATATATAATATATAAAAATAGATTTTCCATCCTAATTTCCACCTTGATAGGCGGTAAATGAAAAATTTAACAATCATCATTTAGTGAGGTGTTTGCTCACAGTACACATAAACAGTATGTTCATTACCCATTAGTTAGAGGTGTGTGCAAGTGTAAGTTGAAACCATATCCTCGAACATCATATTATATTTATTATACTAGTTTTGTTTTAAAATCATTGAATAAATAGATTGGATGGTGTGGAGAAGGAAAATAAATCAAAGAAGTTTGAGAGAAGGCGTTACGTTTTAATCAGGTAACTCTTTTTGGGTTGTGCCAAAAGGCTTCCTTGGATTGACTTCTTCCCAAGTTATGTCTTCTATGATGAATTTATGGGTTTGTGGAAGTGTATTTGGAAGATTTATTTCCAGAAAAATAGGTTTTATAGGTGTGAATAATAGGGATAAGTAGTGTCATTTTATAGGTAAGGGAAATCACACATTTGAAATTTTTGAAAACAAGTTAGGTGTACCCACGTTTCTACTATGTAAAAAGTCATTCAAAACCATCCATACAATATACTAGATGGTTAATATATGATTAATAGACATAAAATGTGTTTTTCCCATGTTTATATGAGGTTTTGGGTCTAAAATATATGGTTTAGTACTTTATTAACCTAATTTTTATCTTAACTGTTGTAATTAATTTTATTCTCTTTCACTAATATTTTCAGTCAAAAAAAATTTAATATTATAATAAATTATAAATTACTCTTATTAAAAATATGAATTCCATTTTTCTAAATTACAATCATAGAATAGAATAAAATTAATTTTAAAACAATCCTATATTCGGGTCGACAATACAGGTTTTGGAAGTAATAACATTCAAATGTTTGCTATGTTTTTATATCCAATTTCAATATGAAATTGGTTCCAATGAAGTAAATAGGATTATTTGATAAAATTATTATCTAATTATACATTGAAACCAATTTAAAATATAATTTAACCTTATACATAAATTAGATGAAAAATCAGTTTTGAATTAAAATCTAATATTTTTTAACTATTCATTAAAAAATAAAACCTTATAAAAAAGTACAAAACATTTATCCTAAATTGGTTTTTTCTATTATATTAAAAAAATAATCTTTATTTTGACATAATTAATCCATAAATGTTGAAAAAATTGGATTTAAAATGGGTTCTCCATTAAAAGGTGGTAAAAGTACCTTTTAAAAATAAGTCTTTATGCATTAAATTAGGTTTGTTCTTACATTTTTTATGTAAAATATAATCTACGAATGTAAAATGAATTACTGAATATATAAAATATATAATAAATTAATATCACTCACTCATCATAATTAATTTAATTTATTAAGGTAAAAAAACTTATAATAATAATAATATTTTCTTTTACATTCAGTCGGTTTTCATATTCATTTATAATTATTTGGTAACCCATGAATTCATTATATATTTGTTTAATATATATATTTTCAAAAATTAGTTTATAATATTCAGAACCTCTAATTTAGTATCTTTGTTATATCTTATTATATTAAGTAATAAAATTTTAATGATGTACTATTATTTGGTAAAACATGGTCTTGTGTGTTATGCAAGCCATCGAGGAAAGTCATTATTTCATGTAACGTAAACTGACCTTAGTGTTCCATGCAAAGAAAACTAAAATTTATATTTCATATAGTGCATGATTAACATGGTTTTTTGTATAACTCAATCCAAATATAGTTCATTAATATAAAATAAACAATTTTCAGTGTTCCATGAAATGAAAAATATCAAAAAGGTTAAATTTATATGAAATGAATTCAAAAAATCTCTTGGTGTTACATTAGGAAAACATGATTTTATGTGTATACCCCAACTATACAACTGTTAGAGTTATTTTATTTAGGGAATTAAAAATTAGTAATATAACATATTGGTAATTTTCTTACTATTTTGTAACTTGATAGAAAAAGAATGTAATGTTTCAGATCTTATTATTAACGTTGGATAGGTGGGTTTTGAAAATATATTTGTTGGTAAGTCTAGGTTATCAGGGTTAGAGGATTATTATTGTTAGTTTTAAATGTTATAGTCTAAATTTTGATTCGTGTATGATTTTTTTATTTAGGATTATTTTTTTCTTTTAATCTTGGATCATAGTGTCAAGATGTGTGAGTACATGCATTATATTTTTCTTGTTGGATTCACAAGGAATGCATGTGAATGTCTGTGATTGATTTTAAAAATGATAGAGGGTTTAAGGTTTTAAAGTGTCAGTGAAAACTTATATAGTATTTTCCAATATAACATGATGATCCCATTCCACTTAGCTCAATCATGTTGATTTTTGATGACATGTTATGTGTATCTTATCATTTGGTGTTATCTAATAATTAATATACAATACAATGTATTAATTGTGGAATAATAACCCTTGGTTAGTTGATTATACATTGGATTCCTTGTCTATGAAGTGGTAATGATGAGGTATACATGATATATGGCTCATCATGGTCATATGTTTCTTTCTGGGTTAGATAACCTTTATAGGGAAGTGATAAATACATATATAATATTATTGGAAAAATCCCTCAAGTTGACTTATCAGATATTGTCAGTTAGGATTATTGATAAAGCATATTAACATAACCTCTAGTGGAAAAAACCATGGGGTGTTCCTAAATGAAAGGGTATAGATGAGGTTAATAACTTTTGATGAATAATGTGTAAAGAATTGGGGTAAAGTAAGGATTATCACATAAATTAAAAAGGCTCTTACACAATAGTGATATATCAAAAAACAAAATTTATTCAAAAATGGTGAGGTTTTGGAATATTAGATCACAATTTTTTCATAAGTATAAGGGGTTTAAAATTCATGTTTTCAATATTGGTTAGCCTATAAATAGGGAACTAATAACATTTATATATATATAATAATAATTATAGGATAGTCGAGTGCTCTATTTTTTTATAACCCTTGGTTAGTTAATTCTACATTGGATTCTTTGGATATGAATCATTTTAGATGAGGTATACCTGAGATGTTGTTCAAAATGGGCATAGGTTACCTTGTAGGGTCAGATAACCTTTATAGGTTAGTGATAAATACAAATAGAATATTACTGAAAAAATACCTTAAGTGGACCTATCAGATATTTTGGGTTATGCTTATTGATAAATCATATTAACATATCCCCTAGTGGAAAAGTCCATGGGGTGTTCCTAAATGAAATGGTATTGAGGATTTTGATAACTATTCAAGAATAATGTGGAGAGAATTGGGGTAATGTAAGAAGTCTCACATAAATCAAAAAGGCTATCACTAAATACAAATATATCACAGAACCAAATTTATTCATAAAATGTGAGTTTTTCAAGGTTAGATGACACATTTTTCATAATTATATGGGTTGTGAAATGCATGTTTTCAGTATTGGTTATCCTATAAATAGGTAACTAATAGGATCAATATATATATACATATAATAACAATACTTATATTATAGTCAAATGCTATATTTTTAGAAAAGACTTTTCCAAATTTATTACTTACGTAAATAAATTTATTTGACCAGTAGTTGTATTCAAATAAGACATTACATAAACATGGGATTAGGGGAATGTGTTTTATATGAACACCATTTTTTAACAAGAAAGATTTAAATTATTGTTAATTAATTTTCAAGAATTTATATGGTAAAACTAAGTTCATTATTTTGGTTAAGAAATGGATTTATATCACACTGATGTCTGTGTGAACCGTTTCTAAGGCAATTCAGATTATGAAAAGATTATTCTAGAGGAGTATTGAATTCAAATTATTAGGGATATTTGTGAATTATATGTTGTAATTGGTTGTATAATAGGGTCAATAGTATGTATACATTAAAAATTCTAAAAAATAAAATTGATTAGTGATTCGGGTACATCAATATGTCCTCGTTGTATTCTCCTTGGATTATCTCAATACAGGTAAATAACATAAAATTTCTTACGTACTACTTTATTTTATTTATAGTCTCATTTATATTGTGAGGGATATATAAGTTACTACAAAAAGTGGAACAATTTTTTTATTGAGTATATTTTAAATAAATCAATAGTATTCCTCTTTCTTAGGGCCAATAAGTGGCACTAAAGCTTGATGATCAAGTTAAGGAAACTCTTTTACAATTGGTAGTCGAGTCAATTATAAGTCACAAAGATATTATAATCAATTATGGAAATAATTTTCAATAGTGTAAAAATATTTTACAACATTAATTTAAATTTTTATGAATGTATGTTTACATAACTGTTATTCTTCGAATCTTAGTTATTATGTATAGTGGAGCTCTATCAAAAAAAGAGATCACAAAGTGAAAGATGCAAAAAAATGAGGGAATCAATATATTTTGGGGAACATTTGATTGAATAATTTAAATCCTCACTCTCTACGTGGGAAAATATTCTTAATATTTATGAAGGTGACTCAAAGGTAGGAGAGAAAATATTTTCAGTTCTATGTAATTAGTATGAGGACTTGTGGATGTATGCAAATGAGTTTTTTTTTGAATTCTTTAATCATATAAATATGATTATGAAGAATATGAATGGAATTAGATAAAAAATTGATTTAGTGAATATAATAAAGTGGATCTTGAGAATATTTCCACTTTAGTTTAACTAATATATATCTAGGATTGAAGATAAAAATATGATGTTCATAGAATTGAATAGTCATCATAGCACACATATTTTTTATGAGGTGAGGAATGATGATAATGAGTTTGTAAAAAACGAGAATTATAAAGTGGTTTCCTTATATTAACTAAAGAAATTTAACATTTTAAAAAACATAGAATAAGAATAGGTTGATGATGTTATGTCATTCCTTTCCTCAAATTTGAAAATGGGAAAGGGAAATTTTAACAAAAATCTTCCACATTATTTATTTTGGTGTTGAAATTTTTGTCACATTGAATCAAAGTGTCCCAAAATATTTTTATATGATTATTATTATAATTATGTTCCTATGATGAAATATTTAACTAATATTAATTAATTGAGTAGTTCTAAGAACAAATTATTTAAGAAGG
Organism: Viscum album; assembly: GCA_963277665.1. Lineage (NCBI taxonomy): Eukaryota > Viridiplantae > Streptophyta > Magnoliopsida > Santalales > Viscaceae > Viscum > Viscum album. Next base: position 1,116,429,136 of record OY728141.1, read on the forward strand.
ATAACCTGATTTCACCCGATAATTATAGCTTAGAAGAGTTAAAAGAATAATAAATTGAGGAATATAAATATGTAAAATAAGATGTTCATGTGTATATTTAATCATGTAATAAATAAGATAAGAAAAATATGTTTATGAAGTTGAAGTAAAAGGGAGTTTGGATCTCAATGAAGCATTAGAGGTTGTACTTGAGGAGATATGTGTTTGAAAAAAAGAAATCCATTATAGTAATATGTGATGGAAACCACTATATGAAATTGTATAAATAAGAGAAGTACATATTGAAATATTAAATTGTAATTATCAAATATAAAAAATTGAGGAATATCATAGAAGGTTATTTAGTACAAGATCAATATTAAAGAGCATGAACAAATTATTAATGTTCTTACTAAAACAATGAAAGATTGAGTAAAATGTTTCAAATTTAGTAAAGGAAAAATCATCAGTTTTAAAAAAGGAAGATCAATAGAGATTCTTTACTATCTATATGTTATATAATCAAAAGAGAAATAAAAAAGGTGAAGGTAAATCATGGAGGTTTGAAAAAATAGTTAGAGGATTTTCTATAGGAGAAAAGACACATTAGAATGATAAAGCTGATATGGTGCTTGATCAAAAAGAATAAATCATATTTTGAATGATCATAAATAGAATATTATACTGGTTTATGCCATGAGTTAACAACCCACTCAAATGTTTGAGGATTATTCAGATGTGACTCAGAATCAGAACACTTAAGGAACCCAAAAGAGCATTGGTTTTATAAAAATTATGCACAAGAGTATTCTATAAACCAGGTATTATTATATTGTAAATATGATACAATCATAAAATGTGTTTCCTTTATCCAAGAGGTATATAGGAGAAAAAGAGAAATAAATAAATCCAATAATATTTCAATATTTCAGGTAAACATTTGATGGTTTCTGCTCTTGAAGTGGTGGATATAACTAGTCATATGGATTGTAATTAACCATAGATGATGCAAAGGTGTGTTCCTATAGAGATTAAAATATGTCATTTTTAGTATCTCTTGGAATCCTCATGTAGGTAGATGATATAAATCCAAAATATAGAATTTAAAAAAGAATATTTTTCATTATATCCCAAGGAATTTAATGAATACAAATCAATATCTTCCTTGCGGTCAATGACATGGATAATCAAGAAGAGATGAGAGGGAATTGGTTGTGAAGATTCTCATGAAGTAAATGGATTGATCTAGAGTATGGATCCTTTAAAGTGAATTTTCTTCCCATATGATAAGAAAAAATGATCTTTTTATTGTACTTATATATGATAAGGGAGGTTTTTTAAAATTAGGAAACAATGAAGGATTAAAGTTTCTCAGCTATAGGGAAACCAAATTTGATGGTAGGGAAATGATATTTTGGGATGTTTTGGTTATTAAAGTTATTTGTTTCCACTTAATAAGTTTAAGTTTATTATGTGACATAAGACATGTAGTTAATATCACTAATAAAAATTGTATCTTAAATGGGAAGGATGGTAATATTATGGTGAAAGGGAAGATAAAAAAGGGAAATTTATACCTCATTAATGGAAAATAAGATATGTGATTTATATTTAAGGAATTTGAAAGAAGATCATGTAATAATAGGCTTGACAACACGATCCAATATTCCTTAGAATATATTGTGGAGAATAATGGAGATCATGACATACCTAGTCTACCACATGTTTATAAGCACACATGTGATGTTTGAAAATAGGGAATTATATTTAGAATACATACAAGCATTTTGACTAAATTTCATTGAGGTTATTTGGGTTAGTTTACCTTGATGTGTGTATATTGATATCACCATGATCCATTAATAGGAATATTTACAATTTATTAGTTATTTATGATTACAACAAGATGTCCTAGTTTATGGTCAGTACCCTCAAGTCCTAGGTATTTAGTTTCATTAGTTAATATGTAAATAATTATGAAAGGATTATTCATAAAAATATTTTGAAATTTAAAACTAAAAATAAAACCAAATTTACTAATGTGGAAGTGGAGGACAATATCATGTATCATGGGATAAAGAACCATGTTTCAATAGTAATAAATCTCCATCAAAATAGTGTAGTTGAGAGGGGAAATTAGATCATTAATAGCATAGTTAAAATAATTATTATTGACAAAGACATACAAAACCTTTTTTAGGGGGATGTACTCATGGAATCAATATATATTTATAATAAATATTTTATTTGTATTGGATAATAAAATAATATATATGAGATATGATATATGAAGAATCCAATACATAAAAATACTTTTTAATCTTCTAAATTAAGTGAATTATTCTTAATAAGAAGAAATATATGGAGTTTGATAATCATGAAAATAATGGTATTTTCCTGGATTGTTAATACTAGATAAATACATATAAATGTTTCCATAAGAGGATTGTAAATACTGTTAAAAGTAATGACGTCACTATATTGTATAATTTGTATAATCGTTATCCAAATAGTGATAAGATTTTGGTAGAAAGTTATAAGGAAGTGAGAAGATCAGGGGGTTTTAAGAGCTAATGATAATTTTAAATTTGATATTGACGAGATGGAGAATTAATTTTGATGAGTATCATTGTATAAGATGAATAACATCACATAAATTGATGAGTAGAATATGAAGGGTTACTAGATAATTCTAGAATACAAAAGGAGAATGTATTATTTATTTTAAACATTAATCTTATATCAAGTATAAACAATGATTTTTAAATAGAAGATGATTTTTTTTCAGGATATGCATGAATATATTGAAAAAATAAATAAGGCTCATACTTGGGAAATTATTATGAGGTTTTTGGAAAAACATTTCATTAGAACCAAGGGGGTGTTATATAAAAAACAAAATCAAAATAACAAAGTGAATCAAAGAATACACAACTGGTTCATAAGGTATATTTCCAAATAAAAGTAATTGATAGTAGTTAAACATTTTATCCTATAGTATAGTTATAAACTATTAAACTATTATTATAATAATCAAATAATATCGAAACTTGTTTTTATGGATGCAATAATTTTTATAGAATCAAGTCTAGAAGGATGCACATTGTCTGTAGAATGTTTGAGGGTTAGGTTTGAGATGTGCATTATTAGAGTGTTAAAATGTATTCCTTGATATATAGATAAATAAATAAAACCATTTCAAATTTATTTATCAATCAAAAGTTTGATAAATAGATGCTGAAGAGGTTTATAATGGAGGATTCTAGGCCGATGATGACATCGACGGCTACAAGGAAAATTATTTTAGGAAGAGATAATGTTAAATTTTTTATGTAATATAATATAAGAAAATAAATAGAATCATATTATAGATAATAATAACATGACCCAACATTATGTAATCCTGTTTTCGACACACAAATTATCAAATATTTCTTAAGTAAAGCCATTTTCTAGTAATAATTTCAGTAAAGAGAAGGATAAACAGGGGCCAATGGGGCTAGTGTATAAGTCATCAAAGGACATGTTTATATAAATCATAAAAAAATAACTACATAGAGATGATTTTGAAATACATTAGATTGTTTTTGAAGTATTAACTTCACTATAAAAATATATGTTTTAGAGAATGTATTATAATTACTCAAGTTAAATTTCCCTCACATGTTTAATATTTTTCATCCTATTACAGACCACAAAATACAAAACATTTCATCATTAGGAAAATGGAATAGATAATAATCCAATATATAGGGATAAGATTTCCCAAAGCATTACATAGGGAAAATAATCTTAAGAAAGAAGATCAAATTGAGATCATTTTTGAATATTCATGTAATGGGAGATATGATTCAAGGGGAGAAAAAAAGAAGTTGTGATCAAGATGAATGAAGGGATTGATCTATAATATTTTCATCTTGATCATGTCTCCCACACTGATCTTGAATAATGTGGGCCATAAGTAAATATTAATTGAGTATTTTTTTTCTTTAGGTGTTTTATATAGAAAATGTTGTTTGAAGTAAAAGGTGTGATTTATTTTCCACAAAATTATTAAGAAGTTTGAAGTCTTTGAAAAAATATGAAAAGAGATATATTTTTTTAAAAAATCTCATAAGTTACGTTATCATATATTTTTAGATATTTTAATAAACAAAACATGTTAAAAATGTTCTAGAGTTGTGAAAAAATTGATGTATTCTTGACTGAGATTCTCTATAGGGGTTAAATTTTGATCAATAATATTATACAGATATTCGAAGAAATGGATTGAGTATCATGGAATTTAGGAATACTCTCATGAAATGTAGATAGCATAGGGAACCAAATATACAGGTTAATGGTGAAATTTTTTTAACATACTTTGATACCATTTCCGAGAGTTCAAGTGTTGAGTCAGGAATATTTTCTAGATTGGTTGGCCTATAAATTGAGCACTAATAAAATCATTAAGGAGAGATAATAATACTTATAGGAGAGTTAGGAGTCCTGTTATTTTTTAATTCTTATGTGAAAAAAATTGATGTATAAAGGAATTTATAAAACCACTTGTTGAAAAAAGGATATTACATAAACCATTTTTTGTGCGAATGTGTTTTCTTCCAAACAAATTGTGTAAAAATGATGCTTATTTGAATCTTAAGGAAATTTCCCATAATTTTTATCTTATAAAAGAATATATCACTTTTACAAAGAGGGATATTCATGACACAACAATATCAGTGTGAGTCATTTCAGATTGGATTCAAAAAATCAAAATATTATTCTAAATGATAAATTCATTCGATTTTACATGAGAGAGTAGTGAGTCCCCAGTTTTAATTTGTTGTAAATATGGGTATATTAATATTGTTTTAAACATTATAAATAAGGAATATTCTTAGTGATTATGTGTTATTTGGTGCATCTAAGTTTTATTCTCCTTAAATTAGTCAAATGTGGGTGAAGTAAGTAATCTTAACTTCCCCAATTTATTTTCATTATCATTTTAGATATATTCTGATGTATATGGGAATTTCATTTAAAAGTCGAATAAATTTATTATGAGGGTTCATAGAAGAAGTCAAAATATACTAATTTACCCCCTATAAGGGTATTTACCTGGATTAGGGACAAACCATTCTTTGATATTTTGTGATGTGAAGAGAATTGAGTACCTTAGGGCATTTGATTATATATAGATGGAAACATCAGATGGATGATTAGACCTTTTATATTCAATTATAATTTTAGTAAGATAGTGAGAGGTAGTTCTATAGGCTTAGGTTTATGACATATATGGAATGAGTGAACTCCTTATTATTTTGGTGTGGCGCTTGAGTGGCGTGTTATCATTTGGTGGGTTGTATCTTTATTGAGAATCATATTATTATTAGTTCAAAAATTCTCAAGGAAATTTAATTTTTCAATTCAATGGTGGATTAATTTTGTGATTCAATATTCAAATGGAATTCCAATCCTAGGTAATTCTAAATGGTGTTTTTATATGTATCTTGGGATTTGAGGTAGGGTTTGGGTGTTCGGTGGAGTGTTAGAACAATAGTTAGGTGGCCAGGCTGTTGAGTTTCAGCAGATGGACACCGACCAACTTGTGGGGCCAGGGTGACCTCATTTTAATGATTATCATTTTGGTAATTTCAAGGGGGGTCCTATTTGGAACCCCCTTAGTTTTATCATCCTCCATACACTCAAACAGAATGGTAGATCCCTTATTGGCCTTTCCTTTCTACCCAATATTGTGTAACATCTTGAATTTTGTACGAGATTTGAATCTCTTTAAATTTTAGTGTAATATATTTTTTCGAATTTTTGTTCTTAAAGGTTTAAATATAGATTTGGGAGAATTTGGGGCTTGTTTAGATTCTAAAGGATTAGTTTTTAGAGAAAACAATGGGGTTCATGGTTGGTTCATGATTTGTTTTAACCATAGGGTTCAACCATTGGGCCGGGTAAGAGGAGGTTCATGATTATATTAACTATGAATAGGAGGACACACGACCATTTGTGGAGATAAAAATAAATTTTAGAGGGGATCTACATGAGATAAACATTGTTTGTCAAACCTTGTTATGATCCCATATTATTAGTGCCACTTAGGAAGTATAGCCACCAGGTTAGCGCATGTTTTGGCCAAACTTTGTGGAAAAACCATGCAGCCATTAAAAATGGTTGATTAGTCAATTTCATTTTTACATTAATTAATTATTAAACCCTATTTTATCCTCTCATTTTTTATATCCACACCCGCACACATTATCTCCTCTCTCCTCTACTCCTATTCATTTTGAAAACACATTCATTTTATCTTAGAATCAAGTTCCACTTGTTTCATTGGATACATGTCAGTAAGAACTTTATTCCTATTAATTAATTCTTTAATTTATTTAAAGAGATTGTCCATGCAAGTTAATATGTCTTATTTTAAGGGTATTCAAATATTTATCTATTTTAACCAATTCTAGCCTATATTCGAGTCAAGTAATAGATATTGAGTCTACTACCCATCGAATGTGGGTGGTTTAATTCTTTTGTATAAAGGTATAGTGTTTATATATTGTGTCCTTGTCCCGTGTTCCAAAATTTTAGAGCATCACCTCCTAAATTATGTTTTCCATAAATTAAATGGATGGAAATTTTTTATATGAACTGTAACCATCAATGATGGTTGAGAACCCCAAGTTTAACAAACAATTTTGGTATGATGAAAAATTAGTTTTAACAACCACGAGTTTCTTATAAATTGGATTCACATTTTGAGGTGTATTCTGGCCCCTTATAATTTGAAGGTTGTAATTAATTAAATGAAATAACAGAATTAAGTATATTGGATGGGTTGATACCATGAAAGGACTTCTAATATTGGGATATTCATTCGAACCACCTTAATAAAAGAGTTGTTTTCTATTAAATCAAATGTCCATTAATTAAGATATTCTGATGGTGATACATGGGTTCTAACTTGTAACTCCATGGACAGACAAATTGAGCTTGCTTAAATAGCTATTAATTAAAGCATACTTATTTTTTTATCATACAGAATTCCATGGATGGGAACACATGGAGGGTGGATTTTTGTAATTCCATGAGTGAAACATGGGTTCCCTATACAGAATTACATGGATGGTCTCAGAGGGTAGTTTATTGTATTACAAGATGAGTGAAACATGGGTTTCCTACATGGAACACTAGGGATAGAATCATTGGGTAATAAAATTATACCTCACCTTGAGAGATACCTAGATTTCTATAAGGAATGCAATTGATGGTCTTATAGGGTGATATATTCAAAGTAAAATAAGATGGATACTTGGGTTTCTTATATGTGATGCCTTATATGGGATCATTTTTTCAATTAATTAATTGAGAAAATAATTTATGAGCTGAATATTCTTGGTAAAATAATATATTTGGATTAGGTTAGGGATTCACCTACATGACGACCTTCGTTTATTAATTTTTCTGGATTTAAATTCTTTGGGATGTGTTAATCAATTATATTGATATGATCTTTGCGGGATTCCTTTTCAATGATTTGGGTTTAGACCGATTTTTATAAACAAAATCATAATTGGTAATCATTGAGAGATATTCTAGGTAGGGCCGAAGAAGGTGATGTCATACGGGTGACTTGTTCAACATCCATCCTGACCTATGGTTTACATATCTCATTCCTTGTTTATATTATTACCTACACCCATATTCTATATATATTCATAGGCTAGATGGAAATAAACATATTTTGTGTTGGCCTACTAAGTATATCTATCACCCGTTTTTGGACATCGATTGGTATTGGGAAAGACTTCATGGATACATTTAGGGAAAAGTGGAAGTCTCCAACTATGGAAACTTGATTGATTTTCTATACTAGTATGGATTGTAGGAGAAGAGGATTGAGTATGTAATGAGGATGATATTAGAGATATCTTTGAGATTTTGATCATTTTTTATAGAATTTTGTCTGAGAATATTACTCTATATCCCATGTTTTTTCTTTTTGTATAGCACAACCTGATCATCATTTTTTATATGATATTGGTTACTGATTCTACTAGTTTATTATGTATCAATGACTTATTCTCCAATAATTAATTTATTATTATATTTCCTATATTTAACTTTATATTATACCATTGTGATAAACATTGAAAATAATTATATAGTCTACCCAACATACCATTATAGACCCTCACTACTAGTCAGCATCATCTAGAATATTGGGAGGTGCGTTTGAGGCCATGTGGCCAACTAGGTTCCGTTACTTATGAGTAAACCTAGGTTTAATATGTTATAAGTCATATAAGAGATTCATTTACTTTTGAATTAATATTTGGTTTGGTAGATAAGAGACTAGGAATGTATCTGAGTTTGGCATTAATCCTATTTGTAGGAGTACCTATCCCATGTATAGTGAAAAGAGAAATTATCTGGGAATGGAATTGTTGTTCTAGATTATTCCTAGTACAATTGTATTGATTTAACCTTTTGTTCTAACACATGATTTTTGAAATTTACTATTACTATGAGTTTTTTAACCTTGGATGATAATGTAGGGAAGCATTGATTAATGCATCATGGTAGGAACTTGAGGATTAACATGTCATGCATACTTTATACCATATCTATTTTACTTTTTTGCATTGCTTTAAGTAAGAAGTAGTGCATTGAATGTTATATCTGTTATCTTACTAAACTTTTGATAGGATATTGAGATAAATAGTTTCTTAATTAAAGTATCTTCATCAACCTAAATGTTTATATATATATATATTGATGATGTCAGATTAATTAACCAATTATGGTATATTGATCCATGAACTATTGGTCACAAGGGCCAAAACAATGGTTGTATAAATTAAATGGATTCCAACTGAAATTTAAAGAGATATCGTGTCTCTATAAATTGGGGCTAAGGATCCGTATAATTAAAACATATTAAAGGAATGTATGAAGTTATGTGTTATTCCAATTGAAAATTATAATTCATAGAACATTATAACTTAGGAATGGTAGAGGTATCTAACTAAACCATAATATATATATATGTATAAATATAAATAATGATTAATTATAACTCTTAAATTAAATTGTTGATGCCAAATGTGTATGATAATTGGAACTCAAATGTTTTTACCCTATAAATTTTAATTGACACTACATATACCAGAACCTATGAGAAAATATAGAACTTTTCTTTGACCAAAATGTAGTAATGAAATGTGGGGTGACCTTTTTGTGTCCCATTGTAACTATCTATATCAAGTAAACCTAGAATTATTGGAAATTAGAGTGTTGTTAATCTTTATGTGGGAGGTCTTGTTCTTGTACTATTCCTTATTTGAGGTCATTTTGGATAAAAATGCCCATTATAAGACCTGTTCTTGGAAATTTTAGATATATTTCTCTATTATGGACTCGATTCGTGCATCAGGAATATTGAAATGATCATGCTCTAGAGGTGGTGGGCCCTTAACCATCCATAATACCTCCAGTAGTGCTAGTTGATTCACCACTTAATATCCCTAATCTTGGCATTTATGCTCAGTTTTGAGAGGTAGTTTCATAGATCATGAAGACAAAATAAGGATCCAAACAACATTCACCTACATTAAAAGAGATGAAGAGTGATCTTATGCTCTGAAAACAACCTATGTATTTAGGGGATGGTGGTCCTCATGCTGTTAAGCTAGGGCCAGAGGCCATGTTGTCTATATTCAAGCATATAGAATCACCTCATAAGAGGAGAATTATTATCTCTTTGTATATGATTTGAGATTATTCAAAGAAATAATGGGATGTTATTACCCATGAAAATCTTCATAATGATATGGTTTGGAGGGATTTCTAGGCCGCCTTTTATTTTGAGACATTGGAGGATAACAATGCTAAAGACACTATACACCTCAAGAATAGAACATTATCAGTTATGGATTACTATTATAATTTTACATAGATTCATTTATTCTCACCAATTCCTATGGGTGGTCAGCTATTTAGATCATGGATATTTGTGGATAAATACAGGTATTCCATCCAATCACTAAGGAATGTTTTTTAATTGACTACAATTTCTATAATATTGAATTAGACAATCATTTATAAGAATAATCTAAGATTTGGTGAAGGTTTGGGATAGAGTAGCTCCACATATAGACTTGGGAGTGATTCGACCAGTTGTAATAATAATCATTTTGTGTCTTCTCATGGGATAAATATCAGGAGTGTGCACCCAGTTAGGCTAGTGGTATTCCATTAGTATGGTAGGCCAGGAAAAACAAATATCTTGTGTATCTAGAACCTAGTATGGTGTCATCAGGAGGAAGAAATACGACATATAGCTCTATCAGAGTGGGCCTGACCCTGGTGGTAAGTCTATATCTTAGGGTTGTGGATAATACCATATAAATGTAGAATAGATGATCCCTGAGGAGTAGAGTTCTAGTCCATATATGGTTACACGTATGAGTTTAGTATGATTTAATACTTTATATCTTCTACTATTATGGAGATCCTTGTTATCGATCATTATTATTCTTATAGTGTAATGAAACTTGATAATTTTTTGGGAATTAAATCATAGAGTGTATGTTAGTGCAGGAAGAACCCCTTGATATAGGTGGGTATTATTTCATATGAAACCTATTCATACACTATATGATAGGATTTAACATTATTCTTATGATGGACTGGTCTACTCCTTATCATGATTATGTCGATTTCTATTACCATATGGTGTACTTCTCATCACCATAGGGTTTTAGTTATATCCATAGGGTGAATGGGATGGCTACGAAATTCAAGATAGATCCAAGCATCACAGGTTGGGTAGGGTGAAAGTACTTATTTATAGCCTTTATATAGATGATAAGGGAAAATGTCAGGGTTATATCCAACTTATAGAAGATGAATTCACTGACGTCTTCCCATGAAAATTTACTAGACTACCACTTGGGAGTTCGGTAGAGTTTACTAAATAGCTTATTCTTGGAGAAACATCGGTATCCATTCCTCCTCACATGACGGATACTATTGCATTGTTGAAGATCAAGAGGTAGCTAAAGGGTATGGAAGATAAGGGTTTTATGTGGCCCAATACATCCCAATGGATTTTACATGTTATTCTTCATAATAAGGAATATGTTCCCCTCAGTATTTTCATATATTTCCATTAGTTGAACTAGTTAATAGTTAAGAACCAATATCCACTTCCGTATAAAGATGACATATTCAACCAAATTAGATGGGAATGGGTTTTTGAAAAGATTGATTTGAGGTAATGATACCATCATGTATGAGTTAGACCATCAGATATATCATGTAAAATATTCTATAAAGGATATTTCTTGTATGGGTTTTTGGTCATGCAGTTTTGTCTCAGAAATAGGGAAGCAATTTTAATGTCTAGGGTGAATCGGGTTTTCCACGAATATTTAGATTCATTTTTCGTATTATTCATGGAATAAATATTCGTGTAATTTATTAGTGTAATTCATACATTCATTTTATAATGTTTTAGTACATTTATTTGTGGATTTAAATTATTAATATTTCCAATATTGAAATGAATTGAGTTGCTTTATGTTTTATGGCATGAAAAGATGAATCTTGGGAAAAGTAATGAAAATGGGTGAAAATATGAAAAAAATAACCCTTCACACTACAAGAAAAGAAAAGAGGCACAAAACCATATTTTTTAGGAAGAACAATGATGGAAAACTGAATAAAACATTGTCACACATCATGTACCACAAGTAAAAACTGTGACATTATATGTTAGATCTACCAACCTCTATCCCATGTTTCGACACTACATAACCTAATAAAATTCCATGCTCTACCATGAAATGACACTTTTCAAAGTTTAGGACAAGAATCTTTGCAATATAACAATTCAAAACCTTTCCCAAAATACATAGACATTCATAAAATGAAGACCCATACACTGTAAAATCATCCATAAATACCTCCATGTAGGTCTCAATAAAACTAGAAAAAATACTCACCATGCATATTTGGAAGATACTTGTGGTGTTGCAAAGTCCAAATGGCATCCTTCAGTAGGAAAACGTATAAAAAGGACAAGTGAATATTGTCTTCTCTTGATCCTCCAAAGCAATAGGAACCAGAAAATATCCTGAAAATTCATCCAAGAAACAATAATGTGTTTTCCCGGCAAGTCTCTCAAGCATCAGATCAATAAATGGGAGGGCGAAATGGTCCTTGCGAGTAGATTGATTTAGTTTTCTATAATCAATACAAAAATGCCAATTGTTTTTCACCCTCATTGGAACTAAGTCATCTTTCTCATTTTTAACAACAATAACACTACTTTTCTTAGGCACAACCTAAATATGACTTACCCACTGAGAATCTGAAATGGGAAAGATTATATCTTCCTTGAGAAAATTTTCAACCTCTTTTTTAACAACCTCCAAAAGAGATGGATTGCGTCTCATTTGTGGTTGCCTCACCAGTTTAGCCCCATCCTCCAAAATAATCCTATGCATGAAAATGGGGGTGGCTAATACCTGATCTGTCTACCATGGTCCACCTGATTTCCCTACTGTTCTTTTTCAAAATATTCAAAAGTTTATCTTTATGTTAAAAAGGAATATTGTTAGGAATGATAACATGTAATTTCTCACCACTTAACAAGTATGAGTATTTGAGATTTGGTGGCAATGTATTGAGTTCCAGTGTAGGGGGGTGGTGTATGGATGGAGATATAGAAAGAACTGAAATATGTGCACAAATAACATTAGTATCAAAATATACATCATAAAAATCAATGAATAAAGCATCAAATCCATCAGCCTACTCAACATCCATGTCATAATTAGAGTTGACATGATCAAAATCAGAATATGATTCAATTTCAAAATCAAATCTAAGAGAGTCTTGTGCATTAGAAATAGGCGCGGAAGTACTTTTAGACCTAAAATTGGAACCAATACTCATAATATACATAAGCATAAGACAATCAAAATCCATGTGGTTTTAACTTGGTAGTTCAAAATGGGAGATAACAAAAGCAGAATGGCCCTAAAAAGGGTACTTCATGAAGTCTATAACATTAAATATAACAACTTAATCTCCAAACTCCATGTAATGTGTACCCTCATTGACATTTATGATAGTTTTTTCAGTTTTTAGGATGGTTCTACCTAAGATAATGGGAGCATGAGAACTTACCTGATCATCCTCCATGTTAAGAACATAGAAATCTGCTGGAAAGATCAAGTCACTTACCCGTACAAGTACATCCTTCAGGAATCCCACATGATATGTCATAGCTCTATTCACTAACTACACCACTACTCTCATCGGCTTTAGCTCTCCAACTTGGAAAGAAGAGAATACAGAGAGAGGCATCACATTTATGGAAGCTCCCAAATCACAATGTGCATCAGAAAAGTGCAACTCCCTTATGGTGCATGGGATGGTGAATGTCCTTGGATGCTTGCACTTTGTCAGCATTGCTAGAGTTGGTGTAATGAATGCTGACACATTCCTTCCAATATTGATCCTTTCATTTCCCTCGAGGCCTCTTCGATTGGTACACATTTATTTTAAGAATTTTTCATACCTTGTAATTTGCTTAATGGCTTCAAGTAGAGGAATATTGATCTCCACATGCTTGAATGTGTCCAAAACCTTATTTTAAATTTCTTATTCATCCAAGTTCTTAGTTTGAACAACCTTTTTTGGAAAAGGAAGGGGTTTTGGAGGAATTTCATTAATCTTTTTATTACCTTTTTCTTTCTCCTTGGGTTTCTCATCAGTTGATGAGGAATTGGGATTTTTTGTAGTTGAGGTGAACCCCGATGGAATAATTGGATGTATCAGTTGTTTGCTTCCAAATTCTCAATGTTATGACACTGACATTCCCATTGTGATTTGGAGTAGGTTGGGATGGTATATTTATAGAATTATTACTTACCAGTTCATGGAGGGCAGTGGCAATCTGGATCATTTGAGTCTTCAACTCCCTTGACACCAAATCTTGAATCTTTAGCTCATTCCATAGATTAAGAACAATTTTCTTCAAATGTTTATCAGTGTTAGAATCTACCTTGGATGGGGGATTCCCTTGATGATGTATTGTTGATTCTTGGGCTTCAAATTTCCATTGGGGTTATTGGAAACCCTACTGGTAAGGTGGAGGCTGATGGATGTTTTGTTGAAAAGGGGCCCTTTGTTGTTGTCTAGAGCCATACGTCATGTCCAATTGATCCTTCCACCCTTGGTTGTATGTTGGAGGAAATGAATCAAACTTCTTTTGGGGTTATGTTTGTTGTTTTTGCTGATATGGTCTCCCTAGGAATACTTTTGTGCAATCCTCTTTCTCTTGTAGTTGTGGGAAAAAGTCAGTTGGGTGGCTTGTCTCAGTGAACATTCCACAAGGCCTTGAAGGAGGGGGTTGGGATGTATTTTGTGCCAAAGAAATCTACCTCACCATTGTTTTTAATTCTTCTAACTTGGTATAAATCAAATGAATCTCAAGAGAAGAAGGACGTACCAGATATACTCTCCAGACATGTGGTGTACCTTGATCGCCAAATTATTGGGAGTTTTGGGCCATTTGGTCGATCAACGCACATGCAGATACTAGTGTCTTGTACACCAATGATCCTCCAGCCATGACATCCACCATGCTCCTCTCCATAGGTGTGAGTCCTTCACAGAAGTATTGGATGAGGAGTTGCTCACTGATTTGGTGATGTGGGAAGCTTGCACACACCTTCTTGAATTGCTCCCAGTACTCATACATTGACTCCGCTTGGGCTTGCTTAATCCTTGATATCTCCTTACAAATGGAAGTGGTCCTTGATGCTGGAAAAAATCTTTTCAAGAAAAGACATTTCAAATTGTTTCAACAAGTTAAATCTTCGGGTTGTAAATAATACTTACAATCTTTCATAGCTTCATCAAGTGAAAATGGGAATGCTCTTAGTTTTATTTGATCTTAAAAAATATATCTGGGATAAAGGTTTGAGAAAACCACATTAAATTCTTTCAAATTTTTGTTTGGATCCTCACCAGATAATCCATGAAACTTTGGAAGAAGAATAATTAACCCTGATTTCAGTTCAAAGTCCGATTCGAGATTCGGGTATGCAATACAATTTCGTTGATAATTAATATCTGGTGCAGCCAATTATCAAATAGTTCTATTAATTTAATTTCTATTATTTTCGTCCATTGGTTATTGATTTATGTGGGAATTAGAATTGATTCCAATTTCAATGTTCTTGGAATGGAGAAATTATCCAACTATTTGAATGTTGAAACTTCCCATAGACTGAGAATGTCTGATTAGAGCCCTAAGGTTGTGTTCAATCTCAGGGTCAAGATCTAAGAGATCTTTGGAATTAGTTCATGTCATAAATCAAATAAAAATGATAAAATTAAATTGGAACATACTAAAATAAAAATTACTAGTTTATGTTGATGGTCCAAAAAGATGTAGAAGAAAATAAAAGAAGAAGAAAAAAATTAGATTGAGTAAAGAAGGAAAAAAGAAGATAGGAAGAGAATAAAATGTAAAATAATAAAATACCTCTAATTGGTTGAAATAATTACTTGCCTCCTCGAAAACAGCACCAATTTTAAAGAGCGCTGTCATGGGAGCCCTCAAATAATTAGTGGTATTTGGGTACTTAGGTGTAGCAGAGTGGATGACCAAGGTCGTCTCTAAAGGAGGAAGTAAATTGAAACAAATTATTAAAGTTATTCTAAAAATAAAATATAATAGAACTAAAATAATACTAAAGAGGAGGGGGGGGTTCATTTATAAAACATGAAGTAGTTTTCTGGAAGAAGATTGCATTTTTTTGTTTTTAATTTTGAAATAAAGTTTGATTAAAAAGATTCAACAAGAAGATGTTTTTTTTAAAAATATTTTAAAAGGCGTAATAGATCTAACTCTACCTCTTCATTTACATATTAATCATTATCATTTAAATCAATATCCACTTAATTATGATCCCCTAATTTTTTAACCCTATAACCCTATGAGAGTAAACTTAACCACAAAGATGAAATGAATTTAACCCTAGGCTAACTTCAGAACATGAAATCGCAGCACCTTGCTTTGATTGATGTTCTAAAGTTAGCTTATAGTAAGTGGTAAATTAAGTCACATATCCTCTCTATAAATTAAAATTAATTGAGTTTAGGGATTATATTTTAACACTAGAAATTGATCCCTTGTGGTTTTGAATTACCAATTAAGTTCGCGCTCTCACAATTCACACAATTCTCGACCTCACATGATTTGTGTTTATTGTTCAATTGAATTGTTAGTTTAATTTAAATTGAAATCTCAATTAATATATCATTTTAAGTTAATTACATTAGATCATTGATTCAAAATAAATGAATGAAGAAGGTAAGAGATATATTGATTACTAAAAATTCTACTCTTCCATGGGTGGAGTAATCATCGTAGAAGCGAATTGCATTTGCAAAAGTTTATAATGGGTATAACCCAATCAGACTTCTACTCAAGAATTTCATACCAAATAGGAATATTATTAGAAGAAAAAATTTGAATAAAACTCAAGAAAATATAAGAATTAAAATAATAATAATTAAGTTTAATACAAAAATGAAAATATTACACCATGAAGAAGAGAAGGAGGCTTCGATGAGGGGATCCTTGCTTCAAGAGCTACCCCTCTTACAATGGTTGGAGAATTTGAGTGAAACCAATTCTACTCTGCCTCCAATCTCCTAATTCATGTCCCAACCCTTCAAAATGAGAAAAATAATAATTTATAAAGTGGAGGGGAGGATAGGTTTAAAGAGGTTTCAAGTGTGAATGGTGAATCTCAGCCAAATATTTTAATACAACTTGCACTGCCCATTTTGCCTCCAAAACGCGTGAACCAGCTCTCCTTCTGGAAGGATGATTTATGAAAAACTTAATCCCTGAGATCCTCTCAAAATTTGGGCCTAATAAAATTAGGATTAAGAATTTATGGCCTAAATATAGAAACCATGTTTATTCTGGTGAGTCCAGCCCAACTTTGACTTCATGGCCCATTTTCACCAAAAAATGTACTCTTTAGCTCTAGTGTCCTGAGTAAAAGTTATAGAAGATAAAATGAGGAACACTATTACAAAAATTTATGTTCAATTAATTTATATTAAAATATTTATGTGAAAAATACTAATGTTCATTTTAAAATGGTAAAACTAGAATTTTAATGAAATTTTCAAATGAATGATCTAATCCCAAATATTTCATAAATGAACATATTTATCATAACGTGAGGAAATTATGTCATTTATTATCAATTAAATTTTCATAAAAATATTGTTTTATAAGACATCATCGGAGAAGTTAGCCACTTCTAGAACACGTTACGATGAGCATACATACTTTGAGCCACGAGGAAAATTCGTGTACCTTCAGTACATGACATGAAGGCGCTCAAACTTCAAATTTATGAGCAAGATTTGTGCCAGATTCGTGCATACATGAAGGTGATGTAGACAGAGCGTACACAATGTGTAATCCAACTAAACATCATGTAGGTTGTAAACATTTTAAAATCATGGCTGAGATGTGTGCATGAATCACACAGATACACAAAAATGGATGATCACTACATGATGTGTAGCTCAAGTACACGCCATGATAGGGGTTGGGTAGAACCTTTCCAACAACTATAAATAGAGCCCCTGGATGCACCTTGGGAGCATTTTAATCCAATTGGAGATCAAATCCTAGAGCAAATATGTTGTGTATCCCTAAGTTCATTCTTTATTTTCTCTTATGTTTTTATTTTCTTTTCTCATTTACTCTTATTCCCCTATCATTAGGATGGGAGGTAAACCCTCTAGTTCTTGGGTGATGTTATCTAAGGGGGGAAGGTGTGTTGGATTTAATTGTATTTTTTCATTCATGAGTTGGTTTGTGAAATTTCTAATTCAAAATTCTAATCACATCATTTTTATTTTATCATGACCATTGATAATTTAATTAAAAAGGGATGTTTAAATTGTGAAACAGACTACCATAAAGATAACAAGAACTTTTTCAAAATTAGGGGAAATAGGTTTTAAAAATTGGTTTCAGGACAAACTTGATTCGAAAACACCCTAAACTACTGGACCTAGGAAAATAGGGGATTTTAGCATTGAGGAGGGGATACCATGACTATTGGATCAACCTCATCTTGACTCTGAAACCAATCATTAATACATCAATTTAATTTCTAAAATATTATTTCACATGAACCTAGAAATTGCATTACATCCTCTCACATTCCAAATATGATAACAATCCAATCAATTTGCTTGATTTTGTATTTTCAAACCCAGTCAATGTTTTCTTACATCCTTCTCAATTTAATAAAATAAATAATTTTTAATTATAAATAAACTAATTTCACCATCCCTGTGGATTCACCTCAAAATTATTCTCTACTACATTTTTAATTAACTGAGTATCATAGTTTGGGTTTTATAAATTTTGTTTTTGCATAGTAAGATAAGGAATTAACGTCGCCATACAAGGCTATCAGTAAAAAAATAATCAACAAAAAATGACCAAAATATTGATGTCATTTTTAACACACTAAGAGAGAACCAGATATATTCTATGCTCAAAAAATTTTACTTTTGGATTGATAAAGTTCACTTATTGTGTCACAACATATCTTAATCTAGAGTATCCATGGACCCAAATAAAGAATGACCCATAAATATTTAAGAGTATCTCAAGAACAAATTTAACATACAAATTTTTTTAGGGATTTCTAGGTGTTACATGCTCTTTATATAAGACTTGTCATGCCATGAATCCCCACTCAAAATCTTGAAAAAAATGGTGTCATGTTTACAATGTCTGAAGAATGGGAGAAAACCTTTTAAGAGAGTATAGTTAGATTTAATTCATTACCAATCCCGATTTTACTAATCATAGAAGAGGCTATATGGTTATTGTGATGCATCATACATCAAAATATGAACAATTATAATTTAGAGTGACTAATTCGAAGCACATGGGTCTCTTTATTTGAGGATTCAAGAGTGGAATAGCTTGATGTATGTTCTCAAGCTAATAATCATGGATCAAGCCTTGGGTTGTTGGAGGCATTACTTGATGGGAGAGTTTATTGTGGTGTTTAAAGATAAAAAATACTTAAATAAATATTCATTAAATGAGAATTTAACCTTAGATAGAGAAGTTAGTTTGAATAATTACAATATTCTAACTTCGAGCATATTTATACACTAGGGAATATAAATGTCGTCGCCGATGCTCTGAGCTAGAAATATTAGACACAGGTAGTCTGGGTGGTACATAGAGAATGATAGTTGTTGGCCTTATTTTATGATATGCATATAAAGGTATAAAACTATTGGTAATATCATCTAATAGAATCATTAGCAGTGGCCTCTTCATTTATAGATAGAGTAAAGATGAGGTATATTTCAAATCCAGAGGTCTTGGTCTTATAGGATGGAATTTCAGGTAGGGATCCACCGACCTGGCTAGGTTTTTGGTGGGGATAAGGTATTGTACATTCATGAGAATGTTTGGGTTCAAGAAGAAATTTGAGATGATTTGACATGAGAGTGTCATGCCTCTGTTTGGGAAATACATCCCATTCATTCCAAGATATATCATTACTAACATTGCTAATACTTGTGTCTCTAGATGAAAAAGGATATAGATGTCTTTGTTATTGAGAGTTGATCCTGTTAGCTTATGAAGGGAGATAAACAAATGACTAACAAGGATTTTACATCCTTTACCCATTCTTGAGTAGAAATTATGATGTCACTATTGATTTTGTGATGGGTTTACCTTGGTAAACTTGAGTCTGTAACAGATCATATAAAGATTGAAATTTTTTATCATTTTTTCCTATCAAGGAGACATTTTATGTGGATGATCTAGGTAGGATATATATTAGGAAAATTATATGACTCCATGAATATAAATGCACTGTTATATCGTATAAGGAAACTCGGTTCATGTAGCAGTTCAAGAAGGGGTTATAGATGGAACTGGGTTTATAAGTACTATTGAGTACAATCTATCACTAATAGACTGAATCGTTCTCATAGAATATAATACAGATATTAGAGGACATGTTCTAGGCATGTATCCTTGATTTTAATGTTTTTTGGAGGAAAACCTACGAATCACTAAATTTTATTATAATAATAGATTCTAAGAGACTATATATTTAGATCCTTTAGGGGATATATAAGGTTGGTCGAGCTATTCACCCCTATACTGGTTATGGGAAAGAGAGGCAGTGGTACTGGGACCTCATATCATTCAAGAGACATCATAATATTTACAAATTTTCATAAACTGTACATCTATAGATTGGTCTAGGATAAAATCTTATGCTGATCACTATTGATGAACTCCAAAGATCGAGGTCTTGGATGTGTTATTCTTTCATGTTTTTACTAGATTGGGGAATCGATATTTTAGATGGAAAATGATGTTGGAACCTAGGTTTATTGGACCCTTTGTGATCTTAGAGAGAGTCGGGAAGGTAGACTATTGGTTGTAGTTACCTCAAATGAACTATGCTATGTATGATGTCTACTATGTTTCACAACACAACCTTTTTCATTATAACCTATCTCCCATCTTTCAACCTAATGAGGTTGATCTAGAAGTAGATACTTATTTTTCTGAGTATCTAATGTGTATCATTGATCAGATCATGAATAATCATTTAGGTAGGTGCGTTCCTCTGGTATGGGTCTTATTAAAGAAAATAATTTACATGATGAGACATGGGAGAGAGAGGTTGATTTATGTTCTCATTAGTAAGAACTTTTCTCAGTTGATGTTCTAGAACTATTGAAGGGAAACCTGGGGATGAATTGTTGTATATAAGGGAGGTTGTAACATCCTAGATTTTTAATGAAGTATGAATCCATTTTCAAATCAATATAATATGTTTTTTTTATTATAATAGTTGTTATTAATGGTTTATTTAAGGGTTAAGGTGTGTATGAGGCTTGTTCAGATCATGGAGCAATAGATTTTAGAGAAATTGCATGGGGTGCATGGTTTTTGAATAGTTAGAAGTAACTGTCTGGATCAACCATTCAGACCAATAATAGAAGTTCCATAGTTAGTTTAAATGTGCACAAGAGGCATCATGGACATGTTCGGAGATATATAGAAGTTTTAGAGAAGATCTGAATAGACTATACATGGTCTATCAAACTATGTGCCTAGACCTCAAGGTTAGTTATACATTGTTTGTCGAATTGCACAGTTGGCATAAAGTTAGGGAACACCATATGATCAAATCATTAAACCATTAAAAATGATTTTAAAGTCAATTTCAGGCATACAATATTTAAATATTAAACCCTCTATTATTATATCATATTGCATGCCCACTCCCCCAAGTGTGAAACACTCCCTCCTCTCCACCTATGAATTTTGAAAAATCATTTATTTGAGTTCAAAATTAAGGGGTTTTTTCACATTTGATCCATATCCATAAGACCATTAAACCTATTCTTTCATTCCATTATTTATCACAATATATGGAATTATAAATCCCAGAGATCTAATGTAGACTTTTTTCTATTTATTTATCATTTTTTTGTTTTCTCGCCTCATATCTCAGATTAGAGTATAATAACGAATGAGGAATCTACCAACCATCCATGGTAGGTTTTTTTTCTTAAAAGTATAGGGATTTATTTATTGGACCATTGTGTGGTTCATCATACATACAAATATTCACCGCTTAAATGATGTTTTCATTAAATTAAATAAAGGGTCCTATGTTATACGACCTGTAATCATTGATAAAGGCTGATAACCTTAATCAGAACCACCAATTTTGTTGTGTTTCTAAATTATATTGAAGAAAAAATAGTTTATTATAAATCCAGTTCACATTTTGAGGTGTGTTCTTGCCTCATGTAATTTGGAGGTTGTAATTATTTAAATGAAATGTATTAATTATGTAAAATGGATGGGTTGATACCTTTCTAGGACTTCTAATCATGGGATGTTAATTTGAACCACCTTCTAGGGTGAGTTATTTTTATTTAAAAGAAACGACAACTCATTATGATATGTTGAGGGTGATACATGGGTTCTAGCTGAGAATTACTAGGATGGACTTACCATGATATTTGAAATTAAATGAATTAATTATTGGATTATGTCACACTGTGGGTGATACATGGTTTCTCATAGAGAACAATGTGTATAGGAACATATGGTAGGTTGATTTATGTTATTCTAGGAGGGAAACTTGGGTTCCCTACATGGAATTCAAATGATGAGATCCAAGGGAAGTTTATTATATTATTCCATGAGAGACACTAGGGTTTCTAATGTGAAATTACAAGGAAAGAATAAGAAAGAAATGAAATTATACCATGCTTGAGAAATACAATGATTCCAATGAGTAATTCCATGAACAAGATTATAGGTTGATGGGTTTATAGTACACCTTGAGGAATATTTTGGTTCCTCGTATGGGTCTCCATGGATGTGTTCAGATTTATAATTAATTAAGTGAATAACTAATTTATGTGAAAACTATACCAATTTAAAGAATATACTTGGATTCTGTTAGATATTTACCTACATGAAGACATTATTTTAATCCATTATCATGTTTTAAATTTTAAATGACATGTTGAACCCTTACTCTAATATGATCACTGGGGGATTTCTAAGATATTAGATAGATCTTAAAACCCTTTTTATTACCTAAAAAATTATTTTTTATATAGTCATCCTATGGATGGAATTGGAAACCATTGGTGATGGACTACTAAGTATATCACACACCCTATTATAGCCTCCAATTACTACCCAGGTAGACTTTATAGATCTAGGTATGGAGAAGGGGAAGTAGTCTACTATGGGTGTTTGATTGGTTTTATGTACTAGGATAGAGAATGAGAGTAGAGTATTGAGCTTATACTTATGATGTTATTGGATACAACTTTGAGCATTTTTCATTTTCATATATCATTTTGTCTATTCTTGTTGCACTATATCCCATGAATTCCATTTTTTATAGCATGACATGATCATCATATGTATATAAAATTTGATTACTGATTTTTAAAATTTATTATATCTAGATGACTTAAGATCTTATAGATAATTTATTCCATTATTTATATTATTTAAAGTTATTTTATACTATTGTGATACACTCTAATCATGAGGTTATAGTCTCACCACCATACCACTAGAGACCCTCACAACTAGTCATTAGCCCCTGATATATGTAAGGGAAAGATGAAGGGTATGTAGCCAATCAGGTTTAGTTACTTATGAGTAAATCAGGTATAGGATGCTATAACATGTATACGATCATCTTTTCCTTGAAGAAACTAACCCAAGAATAAGGAAAATACAAATTACCTAGGAATTTAATTATTATTCTGTGTCATTCCTATTATATTTTTATTGATTTCACCACTAGGTGACATACATTAATTTTCAAGTTTATTGTCCCTTTGTTTTTTGTTTTAAACTTGGGCGATAAGGTAATAAATCATTTATATATACATTATGATAGGAACATGAGGATTACAATTTCATTTATATGTCATGCATATTCCATTATATATCTATCTTATCACACTCATTTCTTAAAGCATAATGTTGTACCTTGACTATAATATCTATTATCTAAATAAAATTTTTATAGGATAAATGATTTAGATATTTGGTTAATTAAAGTTGTTCCACCAAACTAAATGGTGGTTTCTAATATATATTGATGGTGCAACGTTTATTAATTAATTATGGTATATGCATCATGAAAAATTCACTACCTAATATTGATTTTGAAATAAAACACCTTGCTCTAGGACTATTCAGATCTCTATAAAAAAATATATTTTAGAGAATGGATTAATACACCCCAAGATAAATTATGGTTTCCCTCACGTGTTAAATATTTTTATTCCAAAATCATACCAAGAAGGCTAAAAAAAATTTCTTTAGAAAAGGGGATATATAATTTCCAATAGGGGGGATTATTTCCCAAATAATTACATAGGGAAAAGTCTCTTAACATTATAGATAAAAGGGACATATTTATTGAATATTCAATTACTGAGAGTGATGATTCATGTGGAGAAATGAAGTAATGGTGATAAATCTCAATGAAGTGATTCCTCAATAATATTTAAATCTTAGTATTGTTTCTCACAACGATATTAAATCATGTGGGAATAAAGTATATGTTAAATGAGACTTTGAGTAATTTTCATATTTGAAAATAGAAACTGGTGTTTCAAGTAAAATGTTTTATATATTTTTCAACATTATGGTAAATAAGTTTGATGTTTTTTAAAAATATCAATGTGAAAGATTATGGGAAAAAGTCTGATTAGTTAAATTTTCAATGTTTTTAGGATATGTTTATTGAAAAATCAAGGTGAAAATATTATAGACTGCTAAAGAAAATGAGTTATTCATGAAAGAAAGTATCTATAGAAGGATAAATTGTTTTAAAGAATATTTGATAGAGATTTGGTGCAATGGATAGAGTATCATGAAAACTAGGTATACTCTCACACAAAGTTTATGGACCACAGAACCAAAATTTTGAGATAATGGTGACATTCATGGATGAAATGTGATTCATCTTCAAATAGATAATGGTTTGGGTCTAGAGTGTTTTCTAGATTTTTACCCTATTAATTAGGTACTTATATCATTGTTAAGAAGAGATAATAAGAATTATAGGAGAGTCAAGTACCCTATTATATTATAATACTTATGTAAAAGTATTTATTTTATAATGGAATTTTTACAACCACTAGTAAAAAAATGTTGTTAAAAAACTATTGTTGGTTTCAATGTTGTTTATGCATAAGCCATTTGTGTGAAAGAGTGTTTTATGTTAATCTAAAGGAAATTTTCAATAATTTATATGATATAGTATTTTTTTTATCATTTTCCAAAAGAGGGAAATTAATTTCCCACCAATGTCAGTGTGAATCAATTGTAAGTGGATTAAAATCAACTAAAGATTATTCAAAATTGTAAATTCAATAATTTCAGTTCAAAGTGTAGAGTGTTTTTAGTTTTAATTGGTTGTAACAAAGTGGAGACAGTGACTCTACTGTGAAAATTACAAATAAGAAATGTGATTAGTGATTTTGGTATATTGGTACATATCTATTGTATTCTCCTTAGATTATCCCAATGTGGGTGTACCAAGTAAACTTACCTATGTCTCTCTCTATTTTCATTATCACCTCATATCTATTTTGTGGGAGAGAGGTATTTCTATTAAAAGTGGAGTATTATTTCCGAGGAGGGTCTTTAGAAGAAATAAATATAACATAATTTACCCCCTTTTAGGGTATTTACCCTGATCGGGGATCAAAAAATCATTATGATTTTCGAATGTGATTCCATTATAGTACATTAAGTAACTGTGATTATGTGTAGAGGTAAGCATCTGTTATATACCTAAACATGTTGGATTCATGTATGGTTTTGATAGTATAGTGAAAATTAATCCTATATTACTGGTTCTACGATGTATATGGAAGGAGTAAACACTTTATTGGTTTAGAGTGGCGCTTGAGTGGGGTGTGATTGTATGGTATGCCTTGACATGATTTATGTAATGAACAATTTCATTATACAATAGAATATTCCAAGGTAAATTGAATTTTTCCATTTGGTGATTTTTTTTGAGATTTTAGATTCATAAAAAGATTCGTAACCATTAGACATCACAAGGGCGTGTTTTTAGATGTATCTTGAGATTAGGGGAGGTAGTGGGTGTGTAGAATAGTGTTAGAGTAGGGGTAGGGTGAATAAGTTACTGAATTTTAGCAGTTAGACACTACCAATAGGTGGGTTATGGGTGCCTTCATTTTAATGAAGTTCCTTTGGGTATTTTTGTGGGGTTCTTATCTGTAACACCATTAGTATTCTCATCCACCAGATAAATAAGAATAAGGGGGATACCCCTTCTTGGATCTCCCTTTATATCTCTTTGTGTTCCTTTGATTTGAGTGATTTTGGAGATATTTCATGTAAAATTTATAGTTTAGGTCACTTACATTCTCCCCTTGTTATCATCCCCCATTACTCACTAAATTTTATTCATCTTGTCTAGGTGTTGGATGGATGATTCAACAGGAGCATAGAAAATTAGTTTTTTCTTAAGGGGTATTAATGTGTAGCTTGTAGAAGACATCCTTAGAGGCTAAAATCAATACATTTATCATGGGTTTTTATTAAAAAATATTCACTATTCGATTATAAAGTATTTACGAGGAATTTGGTGTGAAATTGACTATCAATTTCAGTATTAAAATTTGGGATTTTTTGTTTCCTAGGAAAGGGGGTGTGTTAGGAGTTGAACACACACAGTTTCTCATGATTCCAACATCAACGAACAACCCTATGTGATTTTTAGTAGTTATTACAATTTTTATTTTTTGTTTCAATTAATTAATTAATTTGACAAAAAATTTGGGTCGGAAGGTCCTCATTGGCTTGTTATAGGTTTTCATTGACATTATATGAAATTAATGAACTATCAAGTGAGTCTTGAAAAATCAGGCCTACTTTTTTTAATTATTTAAATAATTATAAATCATTATAATTAATTATTGGATACACTTGATATGATATATGCCCTATAGAGCTTAGGTAATGTTAGGATGGGCCTAGGTAGTGGTGTTCATGTTATAGAACTAATGTGAACGAATTCAGTTAAGATTAGGGGGACATGACTTTATTTGATTCTATTATTCAATTAGTGATTTTATTATTATGTACCTCATTAGTGTAACTCTCTACATGTTTCATGTGTTGGGTATTTTTCTATAAGGTTAGGATGGGCCCACATTATCTTAATAGTCAATATGGATGCCTAGATTTATAAATAGTGTGACGGTGGAGCCTTAGTTGAATGAGTTTCAATGACCTTGTTATTTTCTTTACGTGGTGGAATATATTGGAATTTAAAAAGGGAAACAGTTTATTTCTAAATTTTAATTTGAAATAGAATGTTTGGTTGATATGGAAGTCTTATGTAAATAGATCATTTGCAGATTAGATTTTGAAATGGTATTTCAAAACAGAAAGTGTGTTTTCTAAAGGGTGTTGAAGGAATTTGTTCCTAGGGACTGAAATGTGTAAAGTAGCATGTGATATGGTTTTAAAAAGAGGAATTTTCACGATTTTTAGGTTAATACAGAAGGGATTAGTGTGTGTTGGATTTCTCCCATTTAACCTAATGTGGGTGATGCCCTATTTTTCAAATCATTTGTGCTTTGTGTGTGGTGAAATTATGTTTCATTTTGTGGATTATTGTGGTTTAATCTATGGATATTTAATCTATGTTTTTTAACTGATGTTGTTTTATTATGGAATCAAAGTGGAAAAAAGTCCCAGATGAAAGTGATGGACCCATAGAGGGTTGGGATGGGTCTGAGGTACCTAGAAGGATTCATTTGAATAGGACAAGGTCCGGAGGGAGTATTTACCTATTGATGAGTAGGTGAGTTATGAGATGGGATGTATACATTTTTTTTTTATATTTCCTTGTTTATTGACCTCATATGTTATGTGACCTCCCTGAGTGTACAGTGATGGGTTATGGTACTTAATGATTGAATCCATGGAATTTGCAGGTATGGTATAATGAGATTTATTTTTTTCTCTATAGAACCTATGGGGATGGGATAGTGTGGTTAGTTATGGATTACCTATAGCCTATGAAGATGGGTTGATGTGACTGATTTTGATTTCCCTAGAACCAGAAAGGATGGGTCAATGTTTTGATGACCTCCCTATACTCTATGGGGATGGTTCATGGTAATTTTATGGACATCCTTGAGTATGTAAGGATGTTTTTTGGTACATGATAAGGCCTTAACCAGAGTGACAAGGATGGGAAATGTGATTTTTATGTCATGTAATTCCCAAAAGATATCCATTCCATCATGAAATAGAATTAGGTATTACATGTGTTATAGTAAAAGGTGTATCTTGACATATTATCAAAGTAGGTATGCTCATATGGGCATTATGTGATTTTTTTCTAGGTGGGTGTGTTTTATAGGTATTAGTACACCTTATATATTTATTTCTCAAACACCCAATTCATCATAGTAACACTCTTTTTGGTTGAGGAATGGGGATACTTAATGAGTCATTGGATTCAACCCTATCAAGGTACATGGTGTGGGTTCTTGTGTACATTTGTAGACTCACTTATTTTCTCATAGGACACATGTATCTGATGGAGCTAGAGTAATCACACATTTCAGCTAGTCATTATGTTAATGGATATGGAAGGATGTATTTCCATTAGTACTAAGGCCATTGTTTTCATTTTTTGTTATCATTCAACATGTGTACTGTTATGTGGGGACTTTTATGTATTTTATTATATGCATCTTCTTCTACTACGTTTTTTTATGATAACATATAGATATTTTACTATTTTATATTTTGGACAGTGGGTTCTCAATGAACTCCCTATTTTATGCATATAGGTTGGGTTTACATCTACTATACATATTTCTTAGACTGAATTTTCTCTATACATGGGAATGACACTAAAGACCTATTTTAGAGGGCCTAATCTCTCCATGACTATGTCTGTACATATCCATTTGTTAGAATCCTACATCATATGGGGAGGAACACTTGAGCTCATGTAGAGAACCTAGTTTGGGTGGCTCGGTATGGGATGATAAAATTTTTATTAGAGTTCACCAAAGATGGGGTATATATTTATAAATGGAGATAGGTTTTCTAGACTTAAGAGGTAGAGCGAGCACATACCCTACAAGAATGACTTCAGTTGAAACTGATGTTTCTATGGGATGTTCATTTTCATGATTAGTCACTATAGGATGAGAAATTTTTTCTATTGAATCTAGAATCCTAATGGGGGATGGATGAGACTTGATATGATTCATAGGTATTCTCCAGGAGATAGTGAGTTTTACAGTCATCATGGTTGTGGCATGCTAGGAGCAAGGTACACACACCAATGAGCGCTATTGTTTAATATGATTTCCTCTTCATAATCTAAATTAATTGAACAAACTAATAATATAATTTATGTTGTATCACATATACAATAAGTGGTAATTACAGTAATATGGAAGTGAGGGGAGTGTTTGATTTATTGTGATGTGATCGTATGGATTCTATAGGGATACAGATTTCATAAATCATAGATTTTTATTTTGAATAATTAGTTTTGAAAACTAAAACTCATGCAGTGGAATGAGCCACACATAAATGTTTTTTAGATTGGATTCATTGGAAATGGATCGAAGATACATTGGTTTGGGAATTTAGGATTTTAGGTTTTTGAAGATATAGAGAAATTTATTTTTAACTATGATTTCAAAATAGGTTTTGGAATAAAAATGTAAAAATATTTCATAAAATTTTATTTTGAGGCGGTTTATAGAATTTTTTTAATATTTATTCAAGAAAATAGGATTGGTTTTAAGGAAATAGGCTAACTAGGATGGGGATTTTTGTCGACTCGGTATTTTTTGAAACCCTCAGATACTAAGGGATGTGTTGGAAAATCATGTGAGTTGTGTGAAAAAAAATTTAAAAAAGCTTTTTTTTAATAAGTAACCAATTCTAGTAAAAACCAGTTTTAGTGATTTTATTTATTTTTCAAGGATATGATAGATTCTTGATTTTCATTCCCATATTTCATGGAATGTTTGGATAGAAAACCATTGACTAGGTTTATATAGTGTGTGATTGTTTTGGCATATTGTGTTGGAAGGAGTTAGTTCCTGTGTAGACTAATTGGTGTGGCCTTCTATTAAGGCCTAGTAGGGACACAATGGTTGAATTTTTTGTTAGATTGTACACAATAGATGATTGCGGGAGCCAATTATATAAATATAATTTGATATATTTTTAGTGGGAGCCTCTTGTGGTGGGATTTTGAAATGATGTTTGGTTTAGAGTTGTGTGTGTTGGTATCATGGGTGGTTGATATTAGTATTGAGTAACTGAATATATTTTGGTGGGATTAGGGATGGGGACCATGATATTTTTCTGATATGTTTTTCATGATTTAGTTGGGTTGACTTCCTTATCTCTATTTGGTTTGAGTCCTCCATTAGGTTTGGTTGGTGTCATCTTTTGGTATACGATTCCTATGGTGAGGAGACCGATTAATTATAATTGACAATCAATATCAGAGAATTATAATGAAGATAACCATAATAATATAGATGATTTTTAGTTTTTATGACACATTGGTGATATCAAATTGATGGGTGTGGTTGAGAATTATCTTAATACATTGTGGTGTTGATGAGCGGGATGCTTGGAATCTAGTCTTAGGAGTTCGAGGGAGATTGGGTTTCGTGAGATGATATAAGGATACTCCAATGGAGTGGAACACCATATCGATGGTGGGTGTCAAAACCTTGTCTGGGAAGGAATTTGAATGCTAATAATACTGGGTTAATTATTCATTGAAATGGTATTAGGGTTACAGAGAATAGAAAAACACAAATTTGTAATTTATGTGTGGGGAAGCCAGAGTTTTTGTGTGGGTATTGTGCTCGAGGTGGTGGTAGTGTGATCCGAGGAAAAGTTACATCAGAGTATCATTGGGTATTAAGGTGGAGTGTGACAATGAATGTCATTATTTGTGGAATTATTTTAGAACATACATCATGTGTCAAACTAGACCTCAATGAGGGTGTTTGATGGTGAGGTGATTCCTCTTGGAGTAGGTAACCATGTTTAGGTGATGTGGTGGTGCATCAACGGGTGAGACCAAGTGGGTTTATGTAATGTTTTTAGAGTAGGGAACAACCAATTGTGTTATATGGAATTATATTTGGTGAATTATAAGCCATGTTAAAATCATCATTCAGGATGTTTTTTATGAGGTTCATGGATTGAACGAGTTTTTTTGGAGGATCCTATTTGTTTGGGAATGGATCAGAGTAGTGATGTGAAAGTGTGTTAGGTGTTCGAGATTGATCATGATGAGTTTTCAATATATTGATGAACATGAGAGGATGAGATACACATTCTGAGATTTACTATGGCCTCTCAAGGACAAGAAGAATTGTAGAGAAGGGGGATGTTTGTAATTACCATTATTTTCATAGGTGGGAAACTTAAGAGGGAAATTGAGATTTTCTATTTGGTAGTTGCATCATTTTGAGATCCAAGATTTGAAATGGGATTATGAATTTTTTGGAAATATTAAGTGTTTGTTTGTAGATATATTTTGAGATTCAAGGGAGGTTATAGGTGTTTGTAGGTGTGTCAAAGAAGTGGAAGGGTGGCCAGGCTGCTAAATTTTAGTGGCTGGCCACTGACCCACTTGTGGGTTAGTTATTGGGTGGGGAATATATTCTAAGTCAACTGGATAGCTGGTGGGATCGATAGTGTATAGGGAATGATTTATAAACATACCGGATCACCAATGATCCCTATTATCCCTCTTATACCATCTTGAATCCTTTATTTTTATAAGAGGCCCTTTTTATTTTTTTCGGTACTCTTAAGTTGAAGGCCCACAAGTTTCTCCTCCCCAATCCATAAGAATAGAAGGAGAATTTCCCCACATGGATCTATATTTCTCTCCATAGGTGTTCGTTTTATCCAGGTGATTATGAAGATCTTAGAAATATAATTTTGTGGTATGTTAGCCTTGTTAACACCTTGTTATCTTATTTTGTTTTTTGCTAAATTACTTCTGGTTCGACTAGGTTTTGGATGGATGATTTATGCATATCATAGTGGAATCATTATTCCATTAGGTGATTTTATACGAGTCTATTTAATGACGTCCTATGATGTTTAAATCACACTTCCTCTAATTTTTTTTCAAATGGAATGATTCAAGGTGAGTTTTGTAAAGGAATCTAATAAATATTTGTTAAAATTAACATTAAATTTGGGTACAAGAATTTTTTTTGTTTCCAAGGATCGAGGGTGTATAGAAAATGGAGCACACTTAGTTTCTCATGATTCCAACATCAATTGATGGCCCAATGAGTTTTAGGCCGATTTTTCAAAATTGGATTTTTTGTTTTAATTTATTAATTAATTTGATGATATTTATGGGTATGGTTGGTCCTAATTGGTTCATTAGAGGTATGTATAGTCATCAGATTAATTTAATATCCTATCAGGTGAGTCTTGTAGAATAATAGATGTTTTATAATAGTTTTAATAATTTTAAAAAAATATAATTAATTTTTACGGAATCTTAATGTGAGATAGGGCCTTGAGAGTTGAGGTGGAGTTTAGAAACCCCTAGGCGATGAGGGCAGGGAAACAAAACTAAACAGAACAGATGCAGTTCATGTTAGGGGACTTTGGCTATATTTTAATCTCTTGGTTAATTAGTGATTTTATTTTCATATTATTCATGAACATAACTACCCAAATTATTTAGAAGTTGTGTGTGTTTATATATGTTTTGGATGGGTTCACTTCCGTTTATTAGTAATCGTAGATGTTTATCTTTATAAATAATCTGATGGTGGAACCGTGGTCCAATGTGTTCTAGTGGCCCGCATTATGGATTTTATTAGTTGAAGGAATTGGATTTCAAAAGGAAAATTTCTTCTACATAAAATGTAATTTTAAAAATGGTACATGGTTAAGATGGAAGTGTAATGAAATGAAATTTTATAAATGGAATTTCCTTTTTGAATGAATAAATTCTTTATCAAGTAGTCTAGATGTAGAAAACACATGCACTACTTTGGTTATATTTGGCCATTACATGGTATATCAAATTTAAAAGACTACTAAGATTCCTAATTGATGATAATATAGATATTGTACTATGAGCAATATGATTATTATATTTTGTATTATGGTAAGGCCCCTTTGACACAAATAAAGGAAGCGATGACCTTGAACAGTAAGATTGTACCCCCATGAATCCCATTTATCATAGCTTATAAGGAAGATAACATCAATGGGATTTTACCTTTACCAAGACAATTTAGATATTCAACAACTAAATTATTAATGAAACTGTTTATGAGAGAAGTTCAATCTCATCAATATCACAACCTAAACCATGTATGCGAAACCACCATAAGAAAAACTCACCATCGTACAAATTAACCTTAAGAAATCCACTTGTGTAATAAAGGGATATGTATATAGACTCTTATAGTATGATTCTTATATTTTTCTTTTCAATAAATCAATTAATTTATATATCACTCATTAATATTAATTTTTAAATGATTAAATAATGAATTTGATAAAAATTATATTTTGATATGATGAAATAAAAAATCTATTTTTAGAAATACTTTTTTTTCAATCAACACAATCCATTTTATTTATTGAAGAATTTTTTAAATACATATTATTTTAATAAAATTATATAATTAAATAATATTTATGATATTTTAATGATAATAAAAAAATTTGAAGAAAAATATATGGTTTATAAGGGATATAAATACTGTTATTGTCAATAAACCAAAATTTTTAAATAAAAGGGAATTTTTATTTACGAGTATCAAATATCATATTAATGGAATTATTTTTTATTAAATAAATTTTATTTTTGAAATCATCACATCAAAATTATACAATTATGATTATTTT
Source organism: Viscum album (assembly GCA_963277665.1). Taxonomy (NCBI): domain Eukaryota; kingdom Viridiplantae; phylum Streptophyta; class Magnoliopsida; order Santalales; family Viscaceae; genus Viscum; species Viscum album. Next base: position 1,116,462,719 of record OY728141.1, read on the forward strand.
AAAAATTTCTGAGAAAGTAAAATTTTTAGGTAAAAATTAAATATTGTATTAATATAATGTGTGTAATATGAAATTATAATGATACAAATGTGATGTAATATATTCCATAAAGGGTATCCATGACCAAATATTTATTTAAATTTTAAAATAATTTGTTTTTAATGTTATTTTACTAAGTTGTAAAACACATAATGAATCCTCCAATGCCTATATTATATTTTAAGGTTTTAAAATCATTTCTTTGTAAGAAAGACACATTTGCACATTACCAAGTGTATTATTTTAGTGATATTGGTTATTAAAAATAAAAAATAAGTAAAAACAATCCAATTTGGTATAAACCATGGGAAAAACTGAGGTATGGATTGTGGTTTTGAATACTTAATCGTATATAATCCAAAACCAAAATGTGGAAATAAATATAGAATTCTCCTCTATTTTTATATATAAAAACATACAATATCCCTTTCCTCTTCACCTAAAACTATTATATCATGAAATTAAATTGAAAATACCTCTCTATAGCTTTCCCATGGTTCCCCAAATCTCTTAATAAGATCATCCCAATATTTTAAAATCAACCTCTCAATGCAAGGGATCCACACCTTCTCCACTTTATTAACAAAATGTTTTTATTTAATGCATTTTTATTTTCAGTTGTTCAATTTGGGATATGTTTTTACACATCCACATTACTATATTTATAATTCAAATGTAGTGATATAACCATTTCATACTCAGTCACCCCTTATATAATCCTTCATGTACACCCATCATACTTGTGAAATTATCCTTTGATTGTTCTTGACAAAAAATTGTGTAGTGAAAAAGCTTATCCAGTTCCACTAGAGTGTATTAAACTAGTTGTACCTATCCTTAATTTATTATATATTTAATATTAATTAACCAAAAATCTTTAATTTTAGGGTCTAAATTTATGAATGACATCATCATGTTGAGTGATTTGTGTGGAACACTTATTCATGTATGTATTGGGTATTTTTCTTTATCTCATGATATTCCATAAATGTTTCAGAGGAGTTTATCCTAATCAAACTATGTAACATCCCATGTTTTTAAAAGGAAACACTATTTTACATAACATATATGATACAACATGTCAATCTTAAGAAAACTAATTAATATTTAAATGTTACCATTAAAACCAAGACATTAGAATAGAAATAATAAACGTTGCTAACTAAATATATTTTAAACATGTATATATAATTAATTATTTAGTGAAAAGTTAATTATAAATGAATGTAAAACCCATTATAAAATAAAAGGAAATGTTTATATGAAAACCATTTAAATGTGCACATGTATAAGGTGTAATAATATTGGGGTTTTATCATTTAATATAATTTAGGTCATTTAAATAAATTTAAATTTTAAATACGATATAAAACATATGAGAATTTTGAATATTTTACTTTAAAAACTCATTTTATTATTTGGTCAATGAGATTAATTTATAATTATTTTATGCATAGTATGTTTTCAGAAATTGAAAAAATAGATTCTGTATTTGGAATCCGAATTTCCAAATTATTTAAATAGGTCCCTTTTTGGGGAATTATGAATAGTAATTATAGTAATAAATTTTATTTCCAAAATTAATGTAAAATTAGGAAATTAATGGTAAAAAATATTATAAATATTGTAAAACTACCCTAACACCTATAATAGTGATATTGGATGATTTATTTTGGACCGTGAAAATAGTTTTTGTTAAATTTTTTCCTTTGGAGTCCACTTGGGTGTGTTTATGACATTTATAATATTTTATTTAAAGTAAAGACAAATATGTCATAATCATGTATCTCATATCTACCATAATTTTAATATGGTGTTATATAACTGATATCATTGACAATAAGTAGTATTTATAAATCTAAAATTATTACCCAGAACATGGTAATTTATTTATAAATTTTAATAAATAAATAATTAAATTAAATGATTACCCAATGATGACGTAGTAAATTCTTCATTAATAGAAGAATCAAATACATGATATTAAAAATACTAAAATAAATTCAATTTGAAATAAATTATTCCATAACATAATGGTATGGATTAATTTTACATGTTAGTGATGTTTTAATGGATTTTTTGACTATATCTTGATGTTATGATATTTTTAAAAATTCATAAAATAGTGTAAAAATTTAATCTAATAGAATTTTAAAATATAAATACATTATTAAATAATAAGATAATTATAAAAATAAAAAATTTTAAAAAATATTTTTTATAATACCAATAATTTCATAAAAGAATCATTTATTGGTCATTTGGCTTGTTATCATAATTATATTGACTCTAAATTTGTAAATTACTTAATAAAATGGAAAGCGTTAAAAGGGTTAAAAAAAAGATAATGACTATAAAGATTTTCCAAATAATCCTACTTTTCATTGGATTATTCTATTTCAACCCATCAAAATAATATATTTGATCAAAATCATTTGGTGAGCATTTAGATTATAAAATTAATTTATTTAAATTTAATAATTTAAATAATTCCAAGAGAGCCTCTCCCCTCTCCTATAAAAGGGAACCCATTATTCTATTTTCTTTACACATTAGAAAATATTTGGTTCAACTGTGCTCTAACCAAATACCTTCATAGAACCCCTCCTCATATTCTAGAGGAATTATATTAGGTAGAACACCCTCTTTAGAGGTGTTAAGGTGTTAATAAAAAGAGATCATCTGAAGAAGATATATTGTTTTTAATTAAGTTTTTATATTTTATTTCTTCTTCGAATTTCATCAAATCTATTTCAACCATGACAAAATAATAAATCCAATATTGTAAATATGATGATATTTCATTATTCTTTTCTCCAAACCCATATCCTTCTCCAATTCCATCAAATGGGAAAATAAATAATGTTTCACGCATATGTATGAACTATCACCACCACAAACCGATATAATTTATTTTCTATTACCAACTCTAAAGATTGGTTATAATGATGGAATTAAAGCATATATATTATATTCATGAAACATTTATCATTATAATATAATAATATCAATTACATTGCTAATGTTCTTGCACATAAAAATGAAAACATCGTTCGTGCGTACGTGTGAACTATCACCTCCAAGATGCGATGTGATTTGTTTTTAATCACCACAACACATGGATAATATATATAATTTTATTTAAATTATTAAAATTAAATTAATGATATAATGATAATTAAATAAATATAAAATGATATTTACCTTCTTTCCATAATTATCATTGAAAAATTAAAATGTTACTTATGCATACATGTGACTTACCGTCTCCATGATTGTAACATTGTTCATTTTTCATATACATATTTAATGAATGTATTGAAAAGTATAATTTATATATAAAATTAATTATTATTTCATTAATATTTTTCTAGATATTATGGACTTATGTCCACTTTGACTATTGACTCATTACAATTTCATTTTGCACTCATGTACCAAATATCATCAAAATGTCCGAAGTGAACATAAATAATTAAGTAATTTTTATAACATGTTAATAAGTGATATTAAAGGAAAAATAAATAATAAAATTATTCTAAATCATGTGAATATTTTACCAAATTTTATTATTCCGGAAGATAAATAACATACGTGATGAATCAAACTTGAGTTAAGAGACTTCATCTCAATCCACTTTCAGTGAGGCATATTTGGATGTTATACACCACATTATTTTATGATATATATAAAAAAATCTTTTAATTTTTCATTATATTAAATGGTTTTCAAATTGCAATAATTTTATACAATATATATGAAGCATTTTAATTTATTTAAAAATAACAACATTGATGTTTTTAACATATACAGCGACAATGACTTCTCTACCATCATGACCGTAATTTGATATTTGACTTACTCTACAGGACTTATTGTTTTTAAAGGAAAACATAAACCTCTTATTCCCATTTTTAGGGTATTTTGGTATTTAAAATGATTTATAAATGGATTTATTATCTCAATACCTCTAAATTATTTATTGGGATTGCAAATGAAATTTTATGAGTCAAGGGTTGAAAATTAAAAATTTTATGTGTTATGATTATATAATGGTACATGGTCATTTGAATGGTGGTTATGTGATAAAAATAGGATGGGTGGTTCTATCATAAACCAATTATGGGTTGTCACATTATACCCTACAATGCATTGTGTATAGAATTCGGTTATATGGATATTCCATTTGAAGAGTGACATGTATGGAAGTCAGTTGTATGATTATTTCATTTATACGAGTGAAGTGTATGGAAGTAAACCATATGGTTATTCCATTTCAGTATAATTTTTTCCCAAGTTACCTACTTATATATTATATATATTCTGATGAGTTTTCATGAAAATGGTTGTTTTCAAAAGGAAAGATAGTTATCTTTTTTAAATGATGATATCTTTTTCATAGTAAAAAGGTATGTTTTATTTTTTTAAAAAAATTAAATGTTTTTATTGGACTAATTTTTTTCTTTATTTATGTCCCTTATATAGATTTTTTTCTTATCATAATTTGTAATTTTTTTTCCACAGGGCTTAATGATTGGTATGTACAAATAATGTGTAATGATGAATGTATTGAAGATGTGACAAGAAAAGAAACCATGTTTTATTTTAAAAGGGTTTTCATTGGTGATTTTTTTACTAAGTATAACAATCCACTTGTAATGTACATGTTTAATATTTAAGAGTTTTTATTAATTCTATAAAACAATAGACCTAAAATATATTTAGTAATGAATGAAAATAAATCCTAGTCAAAAGTATATAGAATACGTTATGATTAAGGTCAGGTCCTTAAAACTGGTATCAGAGTAGGGTTTACAAAAAATGGAGATTGGGATATCTTCTTAAGAAATATGGATATCATCATGGGTGTTTAATTTTCTGGTTGTTTTTAAGTTTAGTTTCATAGAAAATCATTTGTGTATTTATGTTATAGAATTTTGAGTTGACTAAAGGTATATTTGGAGATATAGTTTTTTGAGGTAATTAATGGGTATTATATTTTGGGATGAAAAATGAATGTATTGAGATGAAATTTAAGGTTAAAACCTGATATGGTTATTTTTGAAGAGTTTAACATATTTTATGAATGTTATAAGATTTATATAGTTTTAGAAAAATGAAACCACACCAGACTGTTGACAACCCACATGTCTGGTAAGGCCATAAGAATCAAACCCAAAACTGAAGGTAGACATGGGTATATCACCTACCACTATCCTAGGCGAAGTCAAATGTTGGTAAGAATTTTTCTTTTTAGCTAAAAAAAATTTATGGATAAATAACAAGTTGATTTTGGTAATAGATTTTTTATCGAACATAGATCCTTGGGAATAGAATTTTTTTAGTGATTAAGTGATTTATATTGTTTCAGAAGATGCTTATTGTTTGAGGAATACTATATGATTATGGTAAATATAATACTATGGGATTTTAATTTAAAAGTAAAGGATGAATTATATTTTGGAATAATCTATTATATTTTTTTGGAAATAGGTTGATTCATATTTTTATGGAAATGATTAACCTAACTTAGAGAATTTTGGATTGGGAAAATTACTTTTATTATGAGTCTTCATGAGTAATTTATTTTGTTGGGAGATAAATGCTTAAAATTACCTTGGGATACTACATGGTTAAAATATTATAAATTTTTTTATTCAATGATAATCAAATATTTTTTGGATTTTTAAGGGTAATTATTTATTGAATGGTCTTTATTGAACTTTTTGTATAACTGTTTAATTTTGGAGATTGAACTACATTTCCTTTACATTAGGTTATTTATTTTTCGGAATTAATTTGTCCTATAATAACAATTTTTTTTAATTTATAAATATAGGAGTAATATATAGTTAATATTTTTTGGATTATGTGGTTCTTTGGGAGTTGATTCTAGTGCTTCAGGTGTGAAAAATTCACCTAGAATACTCATTGTTTGGAGGAAAAGATGAGTTTGTGGTGGAAATTGATTAGGGGATGAAACTAAAATTTTAAATTAAGTATATTTATTTATGATCTTATTCTAGGTTGTAATATAATTCCTCAAATATATGAAATGGAACATAAAAAAAATAAAGTTTTCCATTTACTTTTCCTACTACGAAATCACATGCTATTTAACCCATCAAAGATTAATGGTTTTTGTGATTTCTAAATTTCTCTTGAAAAAATTTTATATCACTCTAAATAACAACATGATGGTTTGTTTTATCTTATATATCCATTTTTTCCAACATGTAACCCTAGTAATTATTATTTATGGTGGTTTCCATAATTCTGTTTCATTCTTTTAAAGTGGTAGTTTTAAAAATCATTTTGCAATGTAAGATTGTAATAAAGGTATTTCGAAAAGTCATAAATTAGTTATAGAATATGAATTTAATTTTTGAGGATAAAATTTACAAAATTTATGGATAATGTAACATCTTATGTTTTTAATGAAAATACTACATTTGATAGCATCCATGATACACACGTTAAGCTTAATCGAACAACTAATTAATATTTAAAAGTTACCATTAAAACATAGCTGTTAGAATGGAGTGAATGAATAATATTAACTAAATATAGTATAAAAAATATATATAATTATATATAATTATTTTTTTCAAAAGCAATAATAAATTAATGAAAAAATCTTTTATAAATAAAAGAAAATGTTTCTTTAAAAACTATTTACATGTTCACAACTGTGTTTTATACCAATAAATAAACAAATCACCCTTGTTGGATTATATTAATTAAATATATATATATATATATATAATTTATTCATTATAAATTTTAAAATTCATTTTCTGTGTTTTAAAAATATTATATAAGAACAAATCCAATTTTATACAAAAAGATGAATTTCTCAAAAATGGCAGTTTGGCTACCTTTAGAAAGAGAACATGATTTAAATATAGTTGTGTCACTTTTATTAGTTTTATTAAAAAATAATCTTTATATTTGGATTATGTATATCAAAAATTATTTTTTAAAATTCATTAGTATTTTCGCAAAAATTTCATATTTTATTGAATAATGAAAAATGCAACATTTTAATTCAAAATTATTTTTCACCTAATTTATTTATATTATTATATTATCCATTTAAATGGTTATAAAGTATAATTATATTATATATTTATATTTAATAAATTTTATTTCATTGGAATAAAGATCAATTTTAAACTGGAAATAAAATCTATATGAACTTCTGAACGTTTTACTTTAAAAATCCATTTTCTTATTCTGTTAAAGGGATTAATTTCTAAATAATTTATCCCAGTTATATTATTTGAATTTGAGAAAATAGATTTCATATTTTTAATAATAATTTACAACTTATTTTAATATGTACCTTTTATTTTTGGACATTATGAATAATATCTTTTGTAATAAAGTGTATTACCATGATTAAGGGTAAATCAGGTAATTAAAGGAGAAAATAAAATTATAAATATTATGAAACTACCCTAACAATTTTCCAAAATTTATGTTATGAGTTTATGTTGACCTAGAAATTCTTTTAGCATATATTTTTGACTTTGGAGGCCATATGGGTGTGTTTATGAAATTCATTATATTTTATTTAATGTAAAGGCAAAGATATCATAATCATGTCTCTAAAAACTATAACAATTTTAATATAGGGTTATATAATTTATATATTCAACTATAAATATTATTTAGAAATATAAATTATTAACTAAAACATGATAATTTATTTATAAATTTTCATAAATAAATAATTTAATTATATGGTTACATAATGGTGATGCAATAATTGATTCATTAATATATGAATCTAATAAATGAATTTTTAAAAGATACAATATATATAATTTGACATAAATTATTTCATCCACAATTGTTTTGGATGGATTTGACATGTTATTGACATGTTAAAACAGTTTTTAGCTATATCTTGAATATAATATATTTTAATGAAGCCATAGAATGAAAAGTGTAAAAATGGCACTAAAGGTATTTTAAAATATAAAATATTTTATTAAATTATATAAAAGTTATAAAAATCTGAGATTAATCCAAATAGTTGGGATAAGACATTAAACGTTATAAGTTACTCTTTTATTGGTATTTTGTCTCATTTTTGGTAATTATATTGACCCTCAAATTATAAATTACTTAGTAAAATGGTAAGAGTTAAAACGGTTAAATAAAAAAGATATGGATTAAAAAAATTATGAAGAAATTGTTTAATTTAATTTGAATGATTATATTATTACCCATAATCATCCTATATTTTAAATAAATCATTTTGGTACCATTTATATTAGAAACATAATTTATATTAATTTAATAATTTTATGAATTCCAAGAGTTCCCCTCCCATCTACTATAAAAGGGAACCCATTATTTTCTTTTCTTAATACCTTAAAACATTTTTGGTTTGGAAACTATATTACCAAATACCGTCCTTGAATCCATAATCACATTCTAGAAGCCTTATTTTTGGCATAAAAACTTCTTTATAGGTGTTAATATGTTAATCAAAAGAGATCATTCAAAAAAGAGGTATCCTTTTTAATTAAGTGTCTCTATTTTATTTTTTCTTCCAATACCTCCAAAACTTCTTCAACCATGATAAAATAATAAATCTAGTATCATTAATATAATGATACATTATTATCTTATTAACATTACCCATATCCATCTCTAATTCCATCAAATAAGAAAATAATTAATCGTTTGTGCGTATGTGTGAATTATAACCTCTACGAAAAAAATATAATTCCTTTTACATTACCAACTATCAATAATTATTATAATGAAGGAACTAATGTTAATATATTATATTAATGAAAAATTTATAATTATAAGATATTAATATATAAATTTATTTCTTAATTACCATGCACATAAAAAAGATAACGTTGTTCGTTCGTACGTGTGAACTATCACCACCACGAAGAGATGTGATTCATTTTTAATCACCACATCACATGGATAATATATATGAGTTTATTTAAAATTTTAATATGATATTGATGACATTAATATAATTATATAAATATAAAAAAATATTCACCCTCTTTTAATAAAGGTAATTAAAAAATAAAAATGATTCTCATGTGTACGTTTGGCTTACCGTCACCATGATTGTAACATTGTTCATTTTTCATATACATATTTAATGGATGGGTTTAAAAATATAATTTATGACATAATGTGAAATTTATTTAATGAATACTATTATAGAGATGATGGACTTATGAAAACATTTACTATTGAAATCATACCAATTTCATTTTGGACTCCTGTATTGAATATCATCAAAACATCAGACCTAAACATAAACAATTAAGTAATTTCTATAATATTTTATTAAGTGTTTTAAAATTAATAATAATACTTAAAATTATTCTAATGTACGTTAATAATTAACCTAAGTTTATTATTTAGGGAGATAAATATCATATTTTGCGACTCGAGCTCAAGGTAAGGGACTTCATCTCAATCTGTTTTTATTGTGGTATATTGGGATTATATAAACAATCTTATTTATGAGATGTATAAAAAATAACTTTGAATTTTTCTTTCTATTAAAAGGTTTTAAAAGGTAAATATTTTTATTCCATCTATATAGTGTGTATTAATTTCATTAAAAAATGAAGATAATATTTTTTAATGTATACAACGACAACAACTTCTCTACCGCCATGACCATTATTTAATATTTTTCATCATCCAAAAACCTTAAAATTTTTAAAAGAAAAAGAAATCTCTTATTTTCCTTTTCAGGGTATTTGTTATTAATTTTTTTTGAAATGGATTTATTATTTCAATACCTTGAAATGATTTCTTGTGATTGAAAATGAAATTTTTTGAGTCAAGTGTTGAAATCACAATATTTTAGATGTTATAGTTATATAATAGTACTTGGAAAATTGAAGGGTGGTTATATGATAAAACAAGGATGGGTGATTCCATGATAAAACAAGGATGGATAATTATGTTATTACCAACAATGAATTTTGTATAGAAGACGACTGTATGGATATTTTATTTGAAGAGTGAAGTGTATTGAAGTCAGTTGAATATATATTATATTTGTAAGAACGACATGTATGAGAGTTGACCATATGGTCATACCATTATATTATAATTATTTCCAAAGTAACCTACTTATATATTAATGTTTTCTTATTATTTTTCATGAAAATCATTGATTTTCAAAAGGTAATATAATTTTCTTCTTGAAACTATGATCTCTTTTTTAGGGTAAAAATGGAAGTTTTATTTCAATAAAATGATTTATAGGTTTTCATTGGAAAAATAGTATTCTTTCTTTATGTCCTATTCCGATATTTTGTGTTCATTTATTATTTTAAAATTTTTTTTCATGAGGATTAAATTTTGGTAAGTACAAAGAAGGTTCCTTGATGAAAGTATTAAATATACGATAAGAAATGAAACCATATTTTATTTCAAAAGGGTTTCCTTTGCTGAAAAAATGGTTACTGAGTACAAGTATCCACTTGTAATGTATATTTTTACTATGTTAGTGTTTTAACTAGGTCTCTAAAACTATATTCCTCAAAGATCATTGGTAAGGAATGAAAATAAATTGTAATCAAAAGTAACTAGAATAAGTTATGTTTATGGATTAAGTCCTTACACACTATGTTATATTGTTTTGTTGGTTAGCCTTGACTTATGTTAATTATTTTATATTTTATATTTTTTCCATATTCCCATATTTCCTTTATGTTATCATGATATATCATGCGTCACCATTAATGATTATGATTCTTACCCACTTATGTTACCTTGATATACCACTTGGCTCAAATTTACAACTTTATCTTACTCTATGATTTTTTACACCATTACATTGATTTATATCTCACCTCTTTCTAATGTATATCCCAATGTTAACCCATCTATTTTTATAATGTCCAATGAAAATAAGGGCATGTTTCATAGATTTTAATTACTCGTGTTGTACTACTAATGTAATTTGTTTTTATATGTACCTAATTCACCAAATACACTCAGATTCATGATCTTATTAGATTTCAAAATGTGTAACTTTAATTAATTATTTATTATTTGAGGTGTAATAAAATATGGGTTTTCATTGTTGGTATGAGAGGAAATACTAGTCATTTCTGATTTTAGGGTTAGAAATATCTAGTGAAATTCATAGAGATAATACTAAACATAAGAAAATATCCCTAATTTTTTTGTAAATTATTGGGAAAGCGGTTTCTAAGAAAATAAATTCCTTTCCTAATATAACAAGTGGATGTGGTTCTGGAATAGATGTATATAGGGCTAATAACCATGAAAATGGTACATTGAGTTGGACTCGATCATTACATGGTGCATGACAGTATGACTTGATGCACAACTAGTTTGATATTCAAGAAGGACATGTTTTGTTAAATTCACATGACCATTATGAATCCTTATTAATGGAACAACAATGAAGATAATATTTTATGTTAGAAAATAAATCATTGATAACTTATATTGAAACGTAAAATCCATAGGTTAAAAATATATTTAATTCATAAGTTATAACATTAATTTTCATGGTTTCCCATTTATGTGTTGAATAATTTTTAAAAAAATCATTCTAATTTACTATAAATTTTATCCAATGGATGGAAATAAGAGTAAATGATCTAACAACCAATGTGTGGGGAAATATAATGACTGTCCAAATGAGATTCACAGCCCTATGGGAGTATGAATCTTGAAATGTTTGAAAATAATTTCTCAATTAACTCAAGTCTTACAATAAAACATGAATCACGAGTAATTACCAAATACCCCAAACAATGAGAGAGTTTCAATTAATTCATTTATGTTACAAAATCCACTAGACTTCAGTAGATCTTGTTATCATTTAATCATATAATAATGGATTAACTCCATTGAGAAGATCTACACCATCCTTTAATGCTTTGAGAAATAGAAGGTTGCTACAAGAATTTAACATTTTGAAGGATAATCTAATAAATGATGGAAAATGTAAAAAAATATGAATCATGAGGAGGATATTGAAGTGATTGAGTGGAATGGATTTAGGAAATTTTTTTTCCGAAAATAATTTTCCCACAACCTTTGACTGAAAATAGAGGGGGACTTCTTATCCTCAAGAAAAAAGTTGGGAGATCCATCTGGGCTATAACAACCCTAGTCTTTATTACACACTAAAATATTATTTATTATATAAACTCATCACCTAATAAAACATGTAGGATCAATATTTCTAGTGTATTGGGGGCTTAGTAACATTACATAACAACTTAAAACATGAAACACAACATCTTTATTGAAAACATCCTTTACATAACCACTACATTCCATCGTATTCAGCATTTAATGGGATAACCTGAGGACATGCATAAAAAAGGGTGAGCTATAAATCCTAGTATGAGAATATACAAGGAATAAAAAGAATATTAAAATACACATTAGGTCATTTTCATATAAATGGATCAAAAGAGAAACATGAACATAAAAGAATGATAAACAATTATAACCATAACATGGAAATGTGGCAACAACACTTAACATGGAATTAGTATGAGCCATGGCTTATTGCACATAGAGAATGAGTAAACCATCATTGAACATGAAAAATGATTAAAACCCCATTGCACTTGAATTATAATGAGTTAACACTCATTGCACATGACATATCATGATACTACACTTTACCCAATGCATTGGAGCACTATCAGGGTGCACCCTTCTTAAACATTTCATTTCATACATAAGTGTGCCACATGGATCATATAACATGGAATCAATCAACATCATAAGTTATTCAATTATTATGTAATATGGAATAAATACATGAAATTACCATTCAATATGTATATGTTCATAAAGGTGAATTCCCCTGATAGAGCCATGGGTATTGTATTCACTACACAATGATCTTGGCTTGAAAAAACACGGTGCAATTTTGGCAGCATAACGATATGACATAAGGATTCATGAAAATGGTTGATGAGATAGAAAAGGGTGTCTCATCATACATACATGAAATGCACAATTAGGGGGTCATATAGATACATTTACCAACAAGCGTAATGGAATTTAGATGCATCATAAAAAATAATTACTTGGATGTAAAAGAGGAGAGAGAAATCCCTCATGAAATTTTAGCATAGTAACAGGTGTACATAGGCTGCATTAATGAGAGAGAAATGGGTCTCCCATCATAAAAACATAAATAGGGTATTATGGGGGAGGTGATAAATAATACCCAAAAATTTTTAATTGAATACAAAAGGGCATAACAACCTAAAGAAAATTAGTAAAAATGAGAAAGAAAGAAATCCCTTACTTTGAAGTGTGATCCCAAAGGCTTAGGGGAGGCTTGAGAGGGGATTATTGGGCGCTTGGGGAACCTTGCGAGGATTATAGAGAGAGGAGGGAAAGGTTTGGTCGAAATACAAAGGCTTTGAGTGAAGAAGAAGTGGGACCCTTGGTGGGTTTATATAAGAAAGGAGAAGGAATTCTTTATTATTTATGTTTGGGACACCTCACATTAAATTAATCAAAACCACAAAACCAGACCATGGTTTTTGCCCATTGTTTTTGAGAAGGGGGATTGGAAAAAAATATTTTATAAGGACTGTGGCTGAACTTCTTAAAATAATAAGGTTTCCTATGTGGAGGCGAGTCACACTCTCTAGGAAATTCATTTAAAAAGTGAAAATGCTTTATAACTCTTGGAGGGTCCACTAATGTTTTGTGAATTAAATAAAACAAAACCAATATTAGATTATTTTAATTGTAGATCATTTATGGGCCGAAAATAATGTTTATTGTCTTTTATTACATCACTGTTGGGACATTATGATGTCATAAAACACATTATATATTTAAACGATATTTAATTTTTACCCAAAAATTCGACTGTTTTCGAAAATTATGAAAAATTATCCGTTGGTTAATTTCGATGTCCTGATTCCAAAAACAATATTCATTTTATCTAAATTTTTTCTCAATACATGAATTTTTAATTTTAAAATAAAAAACACAATTTATCTAAAATTCATGGGTTTTGACAAAAATAGCTTTCAAACGTTAATAAAAATTAAAATTGCATCCATAAAATTATATGATAATTTATATTTAATAAAAATTAATTTGATAATAATAATAATAATAATTTATTAAATTATTATTTAATTCAAAAATCAATTAATTCATAAAAATAGATTTCTTAGTTGAATATTAACTAAAAATACTATTTGTGCTTCAAAAAATATTTACAATGTAACAATAATAAAATGAATGCCCATTAATTATACAAAAATAATGTAAATAGTCATAGTGATATGTTCTTGTTACATAACCCCTTATAAAACCCTCATCTAACTGAAGGGTATGGTGTGCAATAGTGACAAACTCTTGGGGTGGCTCAGATAACATTGCTTGGGTGGTAATCTCTATTAACTTCCACTTCTCCCGTAGTCAGTTCTGCTGAAGCTTAAAATTTTCAAGATTGGATTGGGATTGTTCCAGAGTAAATCCCAATGACACCACCTCCTTTTCGAGCTTCGAAAAATGGGCTTGGTATGGGGAAAGTCTACTGGATGAGGCTATCGCTTCCTTTGTCTAAGTATGTTGGATTTTTTAAAGCCCTATATTTATACTAATCATGTGATCACTTCTCAACGAATATATTAGAAAAGGTCACAATTCATAACCATATTTTTAAATCCAAAAACATAAAACCAAAAAAGTTCACATTTTATATAACCACAATAAGACATTTAATTGGATCAAGAGGAATTTCCATTAATGAAAGTTTGGGTCGTTAAAATCTCCCCCCTAAAGAAAATTTTCCCTCAAATTTTCCTTTCCCCACTCTAAAACAAATGTGGGTAGCTTTTCTTCATCAGTTCCACTGATTCCCATGTTTCTTCTTCAAACATGTGGGTTTTCCACAACACCTTGACGAGGGGAATTGTCTTATTTTGTAGAACTTTTTCTCTACAATCTAATATCTTCACTGGTTTCTCCTAGTAAGAAAGATCATCATATAGATGTACTACCTCTGAAGAGAGTACATTTGAAGGGTCTGGTATGTACTTCCTTAAGAGTGATACATTAAAGGCATCATGTACTTTGGCCATGGTAGGTGGAAGTGCCAGTCGATAGGCCACAACCCCGACACGATCAAGAATCTCGAAGGGGTCGATGTACCTAGGACATAACTTCCCTTTCATTCCAAACCTCATGACCTTCTTCCATAGTGAAATTCATAGAAATACTATGTCTCCAACTTTAAACTCAAGGTCTCACTGACAGTTATCCGCATAAATCCTCTATTGAATCTGTGCTGCCGTGATATGTTGCTGAATGGTTTTCACCTTCTCCACAATTTCTTTGACCATTTTTGGTCCTAGAATCTTTTTCTCACCAACTTCATCCCAACATGTTGGTGTTATGCACCTCTTCCCATGTAGGGCTTCATAGGGTTCCATTTAGATGCTCAAGTGGATACTGTTATTATAAGAGAATTCAACCAGAGGAAGATTTTGATCCCAACCTTCTTTAAATTCAATTGAACATGATATTAACATATCTTCTAGTGTATGAATAGTTCGCTCAAGTTAGCCATCGGTTTGAGGATGATAGGCTGTATTGAAGTTTTGTTCATTATCTTGAGCATGGTGAAGGATCTTCCAAAAATTAGAGGTAAATCTTGGATCTTGGTAAGATATAATAGATTGTGGTGCTCCATACAGCCTTACCACTTCTCTAATACATATCTTTGCCAGTTGATCTAATGAGAAATCCTCCCGAATTGCAATAAAGTGTGCCGACATTGTATGATGATCCACAAAAACATAGATTGCATTGTTTCAAATAGATGTTTTAGGATGTCCGGTGATAAAGTCCATGGTGATGTTATCTAATTTCCATGATTGTTTGGACAATGGTTTCATCATACCCTTAGATTTCTACCTCTATGCCTTCACTTGCTAACACACCAGGCACGTTGATGTATACTCTGCGATCTCCTTCTTCATATTATCCAACCAACAATTCTCTCAGAGATCTCGATACACCTTTGTGTTTCCTGGGTGAATAATAGAATTTGAACTATGTGCATCATCCCAAAGTTCCTTCTTCATCTCCAGGATTTTTGGAAGACATAGTCTTTTACCAAATCTCAAAATTCCTTCTTCATTAACATTGAACTCCAAGGATTTCCCTTTTCTGATAGCTTCCTCTTTCTTTGGAATTCCCACATCATCCTTTTGAGCATCATTTATCCTTACCAAAATAGATGGTTGAGCAATCATTTGTGAAAGGATTGATTATTTTCTCTTCTTTATGATTCCCATGTTCATCTTCATCAAGTCTAAGAAGAATGGATCCTTCTTAATTCTCAACAATGATAGAATTTCTGGGTCCTTTCTACATAGAGCATCTACCACCTTGTTCTCTTTCCCAGGGTGGTAATGAATTGAGCAGTCATAATCTTTGATCAGATCTAACCATATTTATTGGAGCACCATCAAATCTTTCTGTGTGAATATATACTTGAGGCTTTCGTGGTCCATATATATTTCACACATCCCCCCAAGGATATAATGTCTCCAAATTTTGAAATCTAGGATCACTATAGAAAACTCCGAATCATGTGTTGGATAATTCTGCAAATGAACTTTTAATTACCTTGATGCATAGGCAATGACTTTGTTATTTTGCATCAACACACATCCCAAACCCTTCTTTGAAGCATCACTGAATACCTCAAAAAGTTCTCCACTTGAGGGTAAAGTGAGCATGGGTGTAGTGATAAGCTTCTTTTTTAACTCCATGAAGATTTATTCACATTAATCACTCCAAGAAAACTTTACTCCCTTTTGAGTTATCTTGGTAAGAGGGTTGGACTATCGTGAGAAATTTCTAAAAAATCGTCGATAATATCCATCTAACCCTGAGAAGATATGGATATCAATTACCAATGTTTGCCTCATCCATCCCTCAATTGCATCTATTATGGAGGGATCCATATATATCCCATAGCTTGTGATTATATGGCCCAAGAATATGACCTCCTTTACCAAAACTCACACTTGTTTTACTTTTCATGGAGCTTCTCATTTCGTAAGGTCTCTAGTACAGTTCTTAGATTCTCCTCATGATCCTCCTTTCTTTTGAAGTATATCTGAATATAATCAATAGAGACTACAAAAATGTTTTCAAGGTAATCCCTAAAGAATATATTCATCAAGTACATGAAGATTTCTGGATCATTAGTGAGTTCGAAAGACATTACTATGAATTCAGAGTGCCCGTATCTTGTACGAAAAGCAGTCTTGGGAATATCTTCCTTATTCACCCTTACTTAATAATATCCCGAAAACAAATATACCATGTAAAAATATTGTGATAGTCGTATTTTATTGAACAATTCATCAATTCGTGGGAGAGGATACCTATTCTTTATCATGATTTTTTAAGCTCACGATAATCGATGAAAATGCGCATTGACCCATCCTTATTCTTGATGAAGAGGACTGGTGCACCCCATGGTGAAGCACTTGTGCATATAAACCCTTTATCCAGATCCTCCTATAGTTGTCTCTTGAGATCCTCATGCTCCACAATAGCCATTCTATACAGAGTCCTGGATTTTAGAAATGCCCCAGGTATAAGATCAATTGAGTATTCAACACCTCTTCTTGGAGGAAGACCAGGCAATTCATCGTGAAACCCTTTAGTGAATTTTGCCACAATAGGCATCTCTTCAAGGATGGTTACCTTCTTAGACTCAATCATCTGAGCCATATATGCATGCTCATAGGTAAGAAATATCAATTCTTGATAAAATGGAGCTAAAGAAGATTCATATTCATCATTGCACTTGTACTGAATCGGGGGTAAATTCTCCACATGGAGGGTGATTTCCCTCCCACGACAAATTATGTTGGATCTATATAAGGAAAAGACAATAAATGCCAAGAATTGCATCAAATTCTACCAGAGGGAGTATGATGAGGTTCTCCGGGAAATTCAGTCCACATATTATGACAGGGGATGATTTATATTCATGGGTTGAAATGATTTCCCGATTTGTCGTACTCCCCATCATCTTTACTTCCATGATTTGTGGTGGTATTGGGATTGTTCTACTAATCATTATGGATATAAAAGAATGCATATATCCTAAATCAAAAAGTATGTTCACTATTCTTGAATGAATAGCTAGCGTACCTGTCGACACTTTGTTTTCAGGGTTCACTTCGGTAGTAGTGATGGAAAAATCTCTCCATTGCTACTTGGAGGTTGTTGGTTGCCTCTAAAAAACCATGTCTTAGGGAACTGATTTTCAAGATGACCTAGTTCTTTGCAGTTCTAGCAATGAACAATGCGATGAGGATCGAACATAGCATTCCTCTCCTCTGTTCCAGCTGCGGGTTTCTCTTATTAGCAGTTAACAACTAGGTTCCTTTCTCTTCCACACCTAAAGAATTTCCACATCACCTTCAGAAAATTTCTTGGGTGCTTCTTTCCATACCTTTGTCAAGTGGGGTGTTGGATGTTCTTAGGACCATTGGATATATCCATCGGACCACCAGCATTGAAGTCCACATTACGCTTCTTAACCTCATGGTACCCCTGAGATTCACCCATCGTCATTTTGACCATGAGAGCACATCATAAAATTTCCTCATAGTTTTCAAAGTCAGGGATCAACATAGCTTTCCATAGGCTAGGTTTCAGCCCACCAAAGAAGCGGTCAACCAAGTAATCAGGGGTAATGACAAAGCCTGAGGCATATCATGCAAGCCTTGTCAAGTTTTCCTTGTACACTCTGATAGATTTGTTATCTTTTTTGCTTGATTGAAAGGAATTCCATTTACATTTTAAGTCGGAGGGTGCATGGACAATATTTATTGAAAAACATCATCCAAAAATACTTCAATTCCAACGCCTCAATCTCCTCCATAGTCTTTGTATTTTTCATTATCATCCACCATTGATCAGCTTCACCCTTCATACGGTAAGCATCCAGAAGAACCTTCTCTTATTCAGAACATTTAAGGAAGAATAATATCTTTTCAATGGAGTCGATACATTGTTCAGTGATTGAGGGATCATATGATCTATTAAAATTAGGAGGCCTTTGTCTCATGAAGTGCTCGATAGTGACTTGTACTTTCATAGGGAGGGTTGAAAATTCCTAATAACCCAGGTTTCTATACAAATCTTGAGTTAACTAAGAGAGAAGTGTGACAAAGTTTTTGATTCCCTCTCCCATCAGATTGGGCATATCATTATCACAATCATCACATTTATTTTCACATTAGTTTTTAGCCCGAGTCCTCCTATTACTAGCCATTGGCTGGAATAAAAGAAATATTAGGGGTAACACATAAAGGGTAATCCAAAGACAAAAAACAGATGACTTATAAATAATTTTTGATTCCTTAACTTATGAATTTATTGTCTTTAGTATATGTTATCCATGATATACTTCCTTACATATATTCTTAGGTCATTTTTTTAATTCCCTTAATAAGAGTTCCTACAAATCTTGTGAATCTATTAAATCATATCCCCCGAGAGAGTTGTAACCAAGAGTGAAGCAAGTCCTCTTTTTGTGCACTAGTTCCCATTCGAGTCTAGCTCAAAGTGGTATTTTTATGTTTTACCCCTAGGATACATCTGTTCTAGAGTCGCCTCTACCTGCTCGTATCCAGACAGAGATGTATTTTCTTGATAAACCACTTAATCAATACTCACCAATACTTAGGGATGTTTTTATTATACTTATTATTATCTCTAATTATTCACTAGGGTTTTCTAATCCTAATCCAAAAAATAACTAAACCTATCATCTGATACCAGCTATAACAACCCTACTCTTTATTAAACACTAAAACATTATTTATTACATAAACTCTTCACTTAATACAACATGGAAGATTGATAGGTCTTGTGTATTTGGGGATTAAAAAGATTACATAACAACTTAATACATGAAACACAACATCTTTATTTAAAACGTCCTTTACATGACCATGAAATTCCCTAGTACTTATCATTGCATGGGATAACCTGAGGAGATGCATAAAAAAATGGCGAGATATAAAGCACAATAAAGGAATAAAAAAGGAATAAAATGAATATTACAATACATGTTTGGACATAGTAATATCAATGGATCCCATGAGAATCATGAACATAAAGGCATGATAAAGCATGATGATCATAACATGGAAATGTGGCAACAACACCTAACATGGAATTAACATGAGCAAAGGATCATTGCACATAGAGCATGAGTAAACCCTCGTTTCACATGAAGTACAATTAAACCCTCATTTAACTTGAATTATCATGAGCCAACACTCATCGCACATGATGTATCATGATACTAAACTTTACCTAATGCATTGGAGCACTATCCGGGCGCACCCTTCTAAAACATTTCATTTCAGGAATAAGTGTGCCACATTGCTCAATTAATATAGAATCAATCAACATCATAAGTTATTCAATGATTAAGTAATGTGAAAAAAAATAAAGTACCATTTAATTTTTATATGTTCATAAAGGTGATTACCCTTGATAGATACATGAGTATGGTATTCACAACACAATGATAATGGCTTGGAAAAACGTGTTGCAATTTCCACAGCATAACGACGTGGCATAAGGATTCATGAAAATGGTTGATGAGATAGAAAAGAGTGTCTCATAATATTTACATTAAATTTTCATTAATTAGGTCATATAGATACATCACCTAAAAAATTTAATGGAATTTTGATGCATAATACAAAATAATTACTTGTGTGTAAAAGAGGAGAGAGAAATCCCTCACGGAATTTCGTCATGGTAACAGGTGTACATGGGTCACATTAATGAGAGATAAATGGGTATCCCATCATCCAAACATAAATATGGAAGTATGGGAGAGGTTAGAAATCGTACCCCAACATTTTTAATTGAATAAAAGGGTATAAAAAATTAAAGAAAATTAGACAAAAATGAGAAAGGAAGAAATCTCTTACTTGAATGTGTGATCCTAAAGGCTTAAAAGAGGATTGATAGAGTATTATTGGGAGGTTGGAGAACCTTGGGAGGATTATATAAAGTGGAGGTAAGGGGTTGGTCAAACTACAAAGGATTTTAGTGAAGAGTAAGTGGGAGCATGTGTGGGTTTATATAGGAAAGGAGAGGGAATTCTTTATTATTTAGGTTTGGGACACCTCACATTAAACTAATTAAAACCACAAACCGGCGCATGGTTTTTCCCATTTTTTTCCAATGGGGAGTGGAAAAAAATATTTTATACGTAAAATGGAAGAATTTTTTAAAATAATAGGGTTTTTTATGTGGAGGTGAGTCACACTCTAATGGAAATTCATTTAAAAAGTGAAAATGTTTTATAACTCTTGGAGGGTCCACCAAAGTTTGTAAATAAAATCAAAAAAACCCAAAATCAAATTATTTTAATTGTAAAACTTGTATTGGCCGAACATAATGTTTATTGTATTTTAGTACATCACTATTAGGTTATTATGAAGTCATAAAACAGATTATATATTTAAAAAGTATTTAATTTTTACCCTAAAATTCGAATGTCTTAAGAAATTATGTAATATTTACCATTAGATAATTTTGACCTACTGATTCCAAATATAATATTCAATTTATCTAATAAATTTTCTATATAAGTGAATTTTTAATTTTAAAATTTAAACCTCCATTTATCAAAAAATCATGGGTTTTGATTAAAACAACTTTCAAACCTTAATAAATACTACAATTGTATTCATAAAATTATATGATAATTTATATTTAATAAAAATTAATTTGATAATAATAGTAATATTAATATTTTAATAATGTATTATTTAATTAAAAAATCCGTTAATTAATCAAAAAATATTTCTTAGTTGAATATTAACTAAAAATACTATTTTTTTAAAAAAAATTATTTACAAAGTAACAATAATAAAATGAATGCATATTATTTATTAAAAAATAATGTACAAAGTAATATTTCTAGGGTCTTTTTATATAACCCCTTATAACAACCACATATGAACAAAGGGTAAGGTGTGCGATGGTGATAGACTCTTGGGGTCGCTCAGATAACATCGCTTGGGTGGTAATCTCTATTAACATCCACATCACCCATAGTCAGTTCCGCTTAAGATTAATGTGTTCAAGATCAACTTGGGCTTGGTCAAGAGGGAAGCCCAATTACGCGACCTCCTTTACGAGCTCCGACAAATGGGCTTCGTACAGGGAAATGCAACTAGATGAGGCCTTCGCTTCCTTTGTCTGAGTAAATTGGATTTGTTAAAGCCTTATATTTAAACTAATCATGTGATCACTATTCAATGATTATATTATCAACAATCACAATTCATAACAGTATTTTAAAATCTAGAAACATAAAACCAATTATGTTCACATTTTATATAACAATAATGATAGATTTAATTAGATCAAGAGAAATTTCTATGAATGAATGTTTGGGTCGTTACATTGGAATACAAGTAAATATTTACCATATTTTCATGATATGATTATATCTTTGTCAGTTCCCCAAAATGTAATGTTGAATAATTATTTTATTGAATAAATAAGAAACTATGAAAATAATTTCCTATTCAATACATTGAAAGATAGAAGGAAATTGTCTAATGTGCCCCCAAAGTCAAAATGGTGATAATTATATCTCAAGTTTATCATGGAGATAATAAGGGGAAAAATAATATAATTCTGGTGGTATGATGAGAAAATATCATGGGGGAAGAAAGTCCGTCATTTTACTTTTTAAAAGTGTGGGATGAAGCAAACTAGAAATTTTCTGAAGGGGATAAAGAAATTCTTTAGGAGAAGGGTGGAAGTGAACCTAGTTACTCATATCCAATGGAAAAACCCAACAATGTGAGGGAATAAAAGAATTATCCAGTCAAAACATATCGAATTTTACATTTTTCAAATATATTGATCAATGATTTTATGTGAATTAATTCCCTAAGACAAAGGTTGTCGATGGCAACTAATGACAACAAACTCCATGGTCTAGAGAGAAATTTTAAGGTTATGCAATAAAAATTGTTGAGGTGGATCCTTATAAAGAAGTGTTAATAGTTACAGTAGTTGTTCATTCAATAACATAGTTCATATTTTATTGTTCAAATTTTACACTTTCTTACATATCCTTAAATTTTATAAGAACTATTCAAATACAATCTCCAAACATGGATGTCAAGTTAACAGTGGAGATGGAGAATGGGGAAATTGTTCCATCCAAAGAATATAATTCTCCCCCTTCCAAATTAGTAGTATTAATTACCCAAAAAACATTATGAAACTCCCCTAAGTTGAGTTAAAATATATTATGTAAATTCTATATATTTCCTTGTATATAAATAACATAAATTTCCCTCAGACGGAGATCACCCTTCGCATCACAAATTTCTCTTCAATTCAATATACTTGTAAGGAAGAGGATGAATATAATTTGGAACCATAATCTCAATAATGGATATTATTTACTTCAATAAATCTTATCTAGTTCAAATTATTGAGTTTATTGAGAAAATCACCTTTGATGACATGCCCATTGTAATGAAATTTACGGATGTGTTTCACGAAGAATTTTACGATATTACTTCAAGCTATGAGGTTGAGATCTCAAACTAACTCACACCTTGAGATTAATTGATATCCAAGGTTCCATATGGAATGAAATTTTTTAAAATCATGTAGTGGAAGAAATATTTATTGGAGAATCTAGATAATGTTATTTTAGTCCCAAGTGCTTCACAATGGGGTGCATCAGTCCTTTTTATTAAGATGATGGATAGGGAATTGCACCTCTGAAGAGATTATCATGTGCTCAAAAAGATCATGAAAATGAAAAAGTATCATATACCATGTATTGGTGACTAATTTGATCTACTACATATAGCCAAACAATTCTATATGGTGGACCTTTGGTCGAGAAATTATCAAGTAAAGGAGAAGTAGGGGATATCTGCAAAACTGCTTTTCATACTAGGTATATGCACTATGAGTTCATAGTGATGCAAATAGGACTCTATAATACTCCATAAATATTAACAAACTTAATTAATAGAGTATTTAGGTATTTTCTATAAATATTTGTGGCAATCATTATAGGTGATATTCTTATATATGGAAAAAATAAATAGGAACAATAAGAGCCTTTAAATAATGTACTAAATACCTTGTAGTTAAAAATGTTTTTTGAAAAGTATACAAAATGTGAGTTTTTGTTAGAGGATGTAAAATTATTAGGGAATGTTATCACTGAAAATGGGATATATGTTTATCCTTCAAAAAACTAAGGTAATCGAAGGATGGTCAAGACCAACATGTGTGATAGAAATCTGATGATTCCTTTGATTGGATGGGTACTATAATTAAATGTGAGAAACTTCTCATGATTTTCAATCCCTCTAACCGAGATTACTCGAAATGGAGTCCTTTTTTTATATATTGATGACTGTGAGGAAATATTTAAATAGATGAATAATAGGTTAATCACTATACATGTTTTCAAATTATGCCCTTGTGGGGAATGATTTTTGATCTATAGTAATGAATCCAAAAATGGATTATGTTGTGTAATCATGCAAGATTATAGAGTGATATCCTATTCCTATAACCAATTAAACAATAATGAGAATAACTATCAAACATATGATCTAGAATTGGCAGTACTAATATTTATATTTTTGATTTGGAGACATTATCTTGGGGGATAAAATTATGACATATTTACAGAATAGAAAATCCTCTGGTATATATTATAACAAAAGGATCATAACATATTCCAAAAATGGTGGTTCAAGATTACTGGGGATTTTGATTTCTAAATCTATAATAGACCTAGAGTGGTGAAAATTTTGGAAGATTCATTGAGTAGAAAGGATCCTGTAAACCTCTTTATCATGAAGATTAAAAGGGATATAATAATCAAGGACATGAAAAGGAAGGATAAGTGAACAATAAAAGAATATTTATCCTAAATTTTTCATATAACATCTCATATATATATTCTTGAAAGGATCAAGGAGACCCAAAAAGATAATGAGTTACTATTGAATAATGTAGAAAATCAATCATAGTTCAAAATTACCCGTGATGGAGTTAGATGGTTAGGAACCTTGATATATGTCCCATCAAAACCAAAACTAAATAGTTAACTTCTGGATGATTTAAAAAGCTCATACTTCTCTATTTATATAGGTATCACAAAGATGTATAGATATTTGAAGAAAAAAAATTAATGGGATAACATTCTGTGGGATATTTATTAGTTTGTATCTTGATGCTTGGTATTCTAAAAAGTCAAGAAAGAATGACATAAGTCTAATTGTATGATGAAACCATTGACCATACCACCATGGGAATAAATAACCATGTATTTTATTATAAGACTCCCCCAGATACCTAAAAGAAATAGTTCCATATGGGTGGTAGTTGATCACTTTAAAAAGATATCATGTTTAATTATTATCAATAAATGTTTCTTTCCTATCCAACTAACTGAGATACACCGAATGTAAGTGGTAATAATGCACAGATTGACACTCTCTATTATTTCTAATCAAGATTTTGGTTTTACATTGATATGTTGGGGAAGACTTTATCATGTTTTAGATATAAAACTAATCATCATCACTTCTTATCACACTCATTTGTATTGTCAATCCAAAGTACCATTCAAATTATAGAGGATATTATTGTATCATATTTAATAGATCTTCAAGGATGTTGATACTAACACCTTCCCATAGAAGGGTTCCATATAAAAACATTTTCCATTATAACATTAAAATGTACCCTTATGAGGTTTTTTATGAGAAGAGTTGTTCGGATAGAAAAAGCTGGGATGATGTTGGAGAGAATAAGCTTATGGGACCTAATATTATACATGATATGATAAATTAGGTTCTGTGAAATCATCATTATAAGAAATCTGAAAATTGTTTATAGAAAATATTTACATAGAATAATCAATGTGATCTAGATTTTGGGTTTGGTGATAAAGGTTTTTATCGTATGTCACCATGGATCACATTCATGGGGTTTGGGAATAATGGAAAGGTAATCACTAAATATATTGGCACATTTGAGAACTCTAATCGCATCAAAGTGGTTTCATATCGACTAGAACTTACATCTAACCTATTTAAAGTACATAATGTAATCCATGTATTCCTTTTCGGGAAGTACATAACAGAACCCTCACATGTACATAAATCTAGAGGTGGTACCATTTGAGAATTATTTATCATGCGAGGAGTAGCTAGTTAATATATTATATCATATATAAAATGTTTTATGAAACAGGACAACTCACATGATCAAAGTGTTTTGGTGAAACATTATATTTGAGGAAGTGATAAGGGAAATAAAAGAAAAGATGAAAAATAAGTACCATCATCAGTTTTAGTTTTTGAAATGAATGTTTCAAGTGAAAAAATTATGATGGGAGGAATAATGTAAATACCTGAATATTTATAAATGATATTACCTTTTTAAAAGAATAATTTTTTATCGTGTAATTTAGTTGTCAAAAAAACATTCACAACTTTGGTTTATTTGGGCCATTACATGGTCTATCAAATTTAAAATACTGCTATGTATCATAACCATTGATAATAAATCAGTTGTACTATGTTAATTAAGATTATTATATTAAGGGTCATGGTAAATTCCATTTGACACTTACAAAGAAAGTGATAGACTCAAGTAGTAGGTTCATAACATATGAATCCCATTTATCAGAGATTCCATGAGATATAATATCACTATGATTTTCCCTTGACAAATACTAATATAATATTATTAAAATAAAACATGAAAAAAACCATTTAACTTTAAAGTTTATGTTCATTTGGAACATGACCCAAACTATCTATGCTAAACAACTATAGGAAAATCTCACTATTACACATCTTAACCTTAGGGAATTAACTGGTGTAATGATGGGCTATGTATATAGACCCAATTAATAGGAATTTATATATTTTTTTATAAGAAATCAATGATAATATTTATCCCATTTTAATATTACTTTTTAAATGATTAAATAATGAGTTTGATAAAAAAATATTTTTTTAAACGATGATGCCCAAATTTTAATTTTCAAAATATATAGTTTCAACCATGAAACATATTTTTTTGAAATCAATATTTTTTTAAATAAATTTTATTTTAAAATAATTTTATAATGAAATATTATTTATTAAATATAAATGATAGTATAATTTTACAAAGTCAAATGTAATGTGTATAAGGGAAAAGAAAATATTATTTTAAACAAACCATTATTTCTAAATATGTGTGGATTTTTATTTAAAATTATAAAATCTCATTTTTATAAAATTATTATGATAAAACTATTTTTTTGAGACCATCATGTAGATATTATCCAAAGGATATTTTTTCATAATTTTCTATGATAGTCAATTTTTTTGGGTAAAATTTAAATTTGTTATAAATATATGGTGTCTATTATGACATTATAATTTCCCAAAATGGATGTAATATATTACATTAATGGTTTACATAGATAAATATATATTTACCCTTTATAATAATGTGTTTTTAAGTTATTTGAATTATTTTATAAACCATTAATGAATCCTCTAAAACCAATATTATATTTCAATTTTTAAAACACAATCATTTGTAAACATGACTAAATTATATATCACCAAAGGTATTATTTTAATTATATCAGTTCCTAAAATTTAAAAATAATTAAAACCACTTCACTTTTTCTAAAACCATGGGAAAATCATTTTTCTGGTTTTTGGATTTGATTAAATTATCATACAGAGTCTAAAACCTATATTTGGAAATTAATAATAAATTATACTCTCATTTTATATATAGACACATCAATATTCCAATTAGTATTAAATAATAACTCTTTATGTTTGAAATTAATCTATAATTACCTCTATAAAGTAATCTTATGGGGCCCCAAACTCCCCAAGCATTTAGAAGAGCCCTCTAAGGGATCCTCGCCTTCTTGTTTTTATTCAAGAAACATTTTATGACATGCTTTATCATTTCTAGTTGTTCATTTTGGGATATGTTTTTATGCAATTATCTTACTAAACATATGATTCCCATGTACTGAGAGATAGTTTTCACTCTTATTCACCCCTTCTATAATCATTGTCTGAAAAATTTAATCTTTTAAAATTATCCTATGATTTTCGTTGACAAACATTTTTATAGTGAATACCCATCTCCATTTTCACTCAAGGTTATTAAAAATGTTATAAATATACTTCATAAATTTGGTATTTACATTTATGTAACCCAAAATCCTTAATCATGGGTTTAAAATATATTAAAGTCATCCTTTTGTTGTAGGATCTACATGGAATAATTAAGCATGTATATTATTTGAAGGTGATGGGTGGGAATAGAATTATATATCCCTCCAATGCATTTTGTAATATTTTTATATCAATAGATAGCATGTACAATGAATGTGAGGTTATTATATGCACATTAAGTTGTTTTCTCTTAATGTTTATCCTTGAATTATGCTTATTATTCCTTGTTTTATGTTTTTTCAACATTCCCATATTGACCTTATGTTATCATGTTATATCATGCCTCATTGTTTAGGATTATGATTTCGGGTCACCTTATGTGACCTTGAAATGACTCTTTGATCACATATAATACTCTACCTTATGATATTATATTCTTATCCCCTAAATGGTATTTATATCTAACCCCTTTCTTTTGTACGTCCCAATGTTATCCAATGTATTTTTAAAATATACAAGGAAAATAAGGGTATTTTTCAAAGTTTTTAGTTTTTGATGTTGTATTTCTATTTGATGTCGTTATCTTATGCACCTAAATTTTCAATGTCACTAGGATTCATAATTTTATGGGACAGTATAATGTGTACCTCAATGTAATATATCGCAAATTAGGGTATAATAAAATATATGTTGTTTTAGGATTTGTCATGTTAATGAATGATTTGTGGATTGAGTTTTATAAATGATGTTGATAGAATTTGGTCCTAGGGTTTGATATGTGTAAAGCTTTATGTGAGTCCTTTTGGTGTGATTTTAAAATATATAATGTTCTGTATTTTTATAATAATCTTGAAGGGCATAGTGTGGGTTTAATTTAGTCTATTTTTTCTTATGTTGGAGATACCCTATTTTTAGAAGCATGTACTCCATGCATGTGGAAGTTGGTATGTTTATTTGTGTGGATTACTATGCGTTGATGTATGGTAATTCCTATTATTTGATTTAACTAACAATGTTTTCTTTTGGAATAAAAGTGGAAGGTTGATCTCGATGTAATTGATGGACCTATAGAGGGTTGGGACATGTTCTAGAGACCTAGGGGGTTCTTAATCTTGGGACTATGTCCGAACGGTCTAGTTCATAGATGATGAGTTGGTGAACTGTGAGATCGTCTATATTCCATGTTTTTTATTTATGTGTGTTAATTTCTCAAACATGATGCGACCTCCCTTAGTGTTCAGGGAAGGGTTAGGGTACTTGATGATGGAGTCCCTATAACTTATAGGTATCGGCCGGTGTGGTCTAACACGGACTCCATAAAAATTATAGGGATGATATCGTGTTCTCAACTATGTCCTCCTCACAACCTTTATGGATTGGCTAGTGTGACTAATGGTGACATCCCCATATCTTCAAGAAATGGTTAGGTGTGTTGATGACCTCTATAGACTCAATGGGGATGGGTCATAGTGAATTTTTATATATCCTTGAGTATACATGGATGGGCCAATGAAATTAATGGGGTTATGAACTACGTGATAGGTATGGTAAAAGTGATTTCTATGTTACTGTCTTCTTTAAAAATTTCTATTCCTTCATGGAACTAAAGTCAATATTTCTTGTGTTATGGTACAAGGTGTATCTCTATATATTGAAAGAGTAGTTATTCTCACCTGGTGAGTGTGTTTAATGATCATGGTTTCACCATATATATATATATGTATTTTATGCAAAGTCACTTGACCACAATAACATTCAATTTCGTTAAGGCACTGAGGATACCATCTAGTTCATTGGACAAACCCATTATCTACATACATGTCATGGGTTCTAGTGCACATGGATATAATATCCTATTTTTTCTTAGGAAACATGTACCACATGGATCTAGACTCATGTTATAATTTGTATGGTCATAAAGTCCAAATATATGTAGGATATATGTGAATTTAATAAGAGATAATTAAATTTATTTTGGTTACCATTTGATATATCAATGGAAAATTGGAGTCTTTTAATGTATTTTATTCAATGTATCTATTTATAATCTGTTTTTATTGAGTAATATAGATATTTTTATATTTTATATTCTAGATTATGGGGACATAATAGTCCCCTATTTTATGCCTATAGGTTGGTGGGACATCCACTATAAGGATGGGTCATGTAGAATTTTTGGTAGTTTTGAGAATTACTTCAATGACATATTTTATATAGAATATTATGTCCTTGGATGTATTTTGTACTCTTCCTTAGTTGACAACATCCAATGTATGAAAAGGTATGACTAAACTCATGTGGAGACCCCTGCATGGGTGCTGTTCAGGTGACCTAGATTGGGGAATAATAATTGAGATGA
Source organism: Viscum album (assembly GCA_963277665.1). Classification (NCBI taxonomy): domain Eukaryota; kingdom Viridiplantae; phylum Streptophyta; class Magnoliopsida; order Santalales; family Viscaceae; genus Viscum; species Viscum album. The sequence continues at coordinate 1,116,493,415 of OY728141.1, forward strand.
ATTGGGTTTATTGGGTTATTTTTTTTATAATGAACTGAAGGTGATTTCAAGATTAAATTAAAATGTGAGGGTTAAATGAAGTTTGATTAAGAACATGATTCTATAATTAATGAAATATGACTCTTGGGAGAAAGAGTCAAGTGCTGTGATCTAGTAATACAAGTGTTATACTATCATTAATCTAGATGAAATTGAGATAAGTAGTGGGAAAGTACTTGTGAGTGGTTAATTTAAATATTCAATTTTGCTTTTAAGAAATAGAATTAGTGTTCATGTTGTCTCTTAGAGAAACTACCAATTTGTGAAGGAAGGTGTACATTAGTAACACATAATTCAGTTTTATTATGAAGTGTTAGAATGATATTTGTGTGGGTTTATTGATAATTATTTGGTTTCCAAGAGAACTTGAGTGGTGTAGAGAGAATGATATGATTGTTTTTATAATCCCTTATACCTTATTGGATAATATACATATAGTGAGACTCTAGTTATTCTAAGATAGGATCACACTTCGGTGTGATATGTGGTGAGGTATATAATTTTTTGTTTTGTTATAGATCATGGAATGATAAAATTAGGGACATACCATTATCCATACTTTCACATGGTTTTATGGATTTTCGGAGGTGTTATATTTGTAGTAATAGGATGCATCAGAGAGGGATCAAGACACCATAGTTCAGTTGCTCAAATCTTGTCCTGTCACACCATGACCATAGTAGTCAATTGTTTTTTATGTCACGATGTTAAATATTTTGGTTGAGGTTTGGCACGAGTTTCCAACAAATTTTTTTGTGTTTTAGGGTTTTAGTTTTCTTAAAATCCTATTCATGGTAATTATGAGTGTTATTGTGAGAAAATTTATTGTTGGAGAGTTTGGGACACCTATGTTGTCACTATATTTGGTTTAAATCCTTGAAGGACCATTAGGTGAGTCTTTTCTATTGCGTGGGTAGTCATTTGAGGGGTGTTGGCCATTTTTTTGGGTTTATGGTTTGATAATGTCTTTTCCAAACCGTGAAACTTAAATCTGCAAAGTTTAATAATTTTTCTATAAGCATTCACATGGTTTGCGCACGTTTTACCAAACCGTGCAGCAAAATCGTGTATGCACTTACATACTTAATAAAATTTAAGGAAAAAGTCATATTTGGAGAATTCTTCCTCCCATTTAAATCAATATCACTCAAATATCGACCGGCGGGTTCCCCCCTTCATTCTCCATCAATTTGGTCATGTTTTGGGGAAATATCTCAAGAAAGGTTACTGATTCTTCATGGGTTCTCAATCGATTCTATCATTTTCCTCTTATAATCTCTTCTCTCTATCAATTTATTGTTTTTATTTGGGTTTTCCTACCATCAACAAAACCTAGGGTTAGGGTTGGCTCATGTGGTTCTTTTTTCTTATGACTAGGGTATGCAGATCATTTGTGGGGCTTAGATCTCCCTCTCCTTCAAGATTTATTCCCATTGCACGATGTTTCAGTAGGTGTTTCCATGTTCTTCCTTTCCAATGAATTTTAATTGACTATTGATGCTTTTAATAATCTTCTAATCTTACTATGAACCTATATGATACACATATTATGATTTTTATGATGTTTTTTAGTCGTTATAATTTGGTAAAAATAGATGTTTTCATAAATATTCGTGTATGCATTTTATATTGTGCCTAAGGTGTTTGTTAAAATAAAAATTGAATTCTGTAGATGAAATTTGGTTGGCTGTGTGAGGATTTCCAACCTGAAATTATTTTCTATATTGTTTTGGATCATTTTTTAAATTTTATGTGGGAAATATGGTGGTTTCTCTTGGTATGGTTTGAAACTGGTTTTAAAAAGGGAGTTTAGTTTATGAACATGTGAATAATTTACAATTGAGAAAAATGGATGGATTTGAGTTGAAAGAAAATGGTGGTTTTATAAAAGTGGGGTTCAGATGTCTTGATTGGTTTTGGGGTGTTCCATTGGATGAAGAAACATCCATGGGTGCACCGGGTGCAGACATGGATGTGAAATCTTGTAAAAATGGAACTCTAGAATCAGTCCCCTCTCAAGAACCACTCTTCTCCATTTCTCCTGTTTTCTTTAAAATTGTTTCATGTTTTCCAAAATGGGGAAAGTGGTACTTCTTGTGTTTTAAAAGTGATTCCAAATGTGTTCCTCTAGGTTTCGACCGATTGGCCATGAAACATAATTCAGTGAATGGTTTGGAATGATATGTCCACTTTTCCATTTGAGGTGTGTGTGGGTGAGGGTTGGAAGCAATGTCATGTTTTTGATTTTGTAAAAGGGATTTGTATTTTAGGTGTTTTGAAATCCATTTCACAACATTCTTATTATTTTTGTGTTTTAAAATGGTTTTAAAATGAACATGGGGACATTTTTTTGTGAATGCTTGGTCTAAAGGACCATTTGGACATGTTAAAACAAATATGATGTTCACTGTTTCATTGAAAATGTTCTCAAATGGATTTTGGTAAATGGTTGAATGCTGTGAAACTAATGTCCTTGTTGGAATCTAGAAATGGTTTTTTGGAAAACCCCTATTGAGTTAGGTCTTTGGCCTAGCTGGTTGGTCGTGAGATGGGAGGGTCCTCAATATGGGACCTCCTTTGTATGATAATTATTTTAAGGCATGTGACTAACCATGAGGTGGCCGGGGTGGTGACGAGTTGTGTGGTGTGTTTGGTTATATATATGAGGCTTGTTGTTTGAATGTGTGGCACACCACTTTGTGAACACAACATGTGAAAATATCATAGCAAAGAGGAATTCTAAGAATGATTGCTGCCCTGGTAGTTCACTTACTAACCAATGTCCCATAGTAGGTGGATATTTTGGTTTATTACTATGTGATTGGGCTCCTTGGTCTATCCTAAGATAAGGTGTCTGAGTGTTTGGGTGTTTTGATATCATCATGTGTGACATGCTATAGGGGATGAAGTCATATGTATTAATATGACCTAGTTCTCATCTAAGTTCATAGGTTTTCCATGATCCTCTTATACAATCACTATTAGTACCATTTCCCTTGTTATGTAGAATCATACCCATTTACATAATTTTGGTGTTTGTTTGAAAAAATTGGGAATGTGTGGCTGTTTTAAAATAATTTTAGGGTATATGTTTTATAAGATCATGTTCATGCCCCATTTTCTTTCTTGTTCTTTGTTTTAAATTATAAGGGCAATAGATTGTGTTTTATAGTTCTCAAAATGATTGTATGTAAAAACCTTATTTTTATAGTTATATTTCAAACTATTGTTAATGGATTTCCATGGTAAAGTATGATACATGGATATCTTGGTGGTTCCCTACTAAGATTATTTGGCTCACACCCTACATATACATCTATGTGTTAGTATACCCGATATGTTTTGTAGGCTCTCTTTTAGTTTATGTTATCTGGTTTGATCTGAATCTTGGAGCTATTGGGTCTTGTGGTTGGAGGTGACTAAGTGGTCACATAAAGATTATGTTGGTGAGTTTCAGTTTGTTTTAGTTTTATGTTTGTTTTGTTTAGATACATTTTCTAACTGAATATATTTATATTTATTTTATGAGATTCAGTTTATTTATATGGTCCTTGTTTTTTTCATTCAGGCTAAATCATTCCCTCTTGTATGTTTTTATGTTTGGAACTAGTTGTCGGCCCTTGGGGATAAGGAATTCCCCGAGGGACATGTTGCAGACCGGCTCGGGTAATCGGTTCAGTGTTTACCCATGATGGTTCATGACAAAATGGTATCAGATCCATGTTATTGATATTCGGGATGTATGGTAGATGTAGAATGTGTTTTTTTGGGACTTAGGAGGAAGGTGTGGGAAGAGTGTGGTGAAATCTTGTTCTCATATATCTTTGAGTCACCAGGGGTATTTTGGGATTTGATCTTTTTCTGTTTGGTTGTTTTGGATTGGGGGATGAAAATGGTGGTGAATTAGGTTATGTCTGGCCTCATGTGGAGTCTAAGCTCCCAGTTCAAATTCCTCTAAGTGTTATGCCGTACATGGGGCACGGATCACCACCATGTTGTCGGGTTAATCATGGGTACTAGTTCCTCATTCTAGTGGTTCATTGTTGGTTGGGTTATGTTCTAATTTTGGTTGGTGTAAGCATACAATTAAAATGAAAGTAGATTTTGAAATGAAAATTTATTTTCAAAATGGAATCAGTTTTGGAATTTGAAAAAGATATTTATTTAAAATGGATTTTAATTAGTGAAGTGGTGTTTAAAGGAAAAATGATTGAATTTGATAATTGGATATATGTTTATATTTGATGAGTAAAATAGATGGTTGAACCTTGGTACTCTTTATATAGGGTCACATGTGTGTGGGTATGTGTAAAGAGTGCGTGGGGGAACTTTTCTATGGGTGATGTAAGTGGGGTTGGATCAACAAACATGTGATGGTTTATATGATACCATGGGTGAGTCTTTAAAATTTAATGATTTTTTAAATTGGGTATTGCAATTTGGAAATTTTCATGGGAGGAAGGTGATTTTAAAAATTAAAAGGAAAATGGATTTTTCTAGGAATTTTATTTGGTTTAAAAAGAGAGTTTTGTTACATTGAAAGTGGATTTGTAATGTGGTGATTTTGAAAATTAATATGAAATGGGATTTATGGAAGTGTTTTTTTGGATGTCCTTGAGTTTTTTTGGATTCTGAGATTGTTGTTTTTAGCTGGGGTCATTTCTGTTGATTCTGTTTTGGGCTTGATGCCGGTTTCAGTTAGTGGTTCTTGTGTTGTTTGGGATGTACATCCTAGAACGTATCCCTAAGGATGAAAATAATTCATGACCAAGTTATGGTTTTTTTGAGTGTTTCATGTTTATCGTGGTGATGAGGGTCCGTTAGAGGTAGTGGTGTGGTTAAGGAATTAGAGTGTGTCTTCAGGTAGTTGGGAACTCCCATGTTTAATAAGGTTCATTCCATCTCGAGTTTGTTTTGGGGTATATTTTTAGACCATTTGAGGTAAGAAGGCTTTACATATTTGAAGTATGGTGTATAGTTGGTAGTGATTGGATCTCATGAAGGTTCCCCATCTGTCGAGGAGTCCATACTAGAGGAACCTGTCTATAAGAAGATATCCTCATTGGATCTGACATCTTGTTCGTCAAACCAGTTTCTGATGTTCCATTGGTATATTTGGTTCATGCTTCCTAAGACATCATGTTTCATCCCTCTTAAAATATACCATCATTGTGGTCATTTGAATCATTTAAAGAAAGAAAGCATTGGGAATGAGGGATGAAAATACATGTCGATGAGGCAGGAGATTCTTCATCCATTAGTGCCCTAGCCATAGGTTTTGGGGTGAAGCTCACACCCAGTCAGATGTGTCGGGGGTGTGAATCCCCAACCTAATTTTTTTCATTATTGGGATGGATTTGTTTAATGTTTTACATGTTCTTGTTTACCTACTGATGTAATTTCATCATTGTACTATAATGATATGATGTACTAGTTCTTTTGTAACCTAAGTAGTAGATTCTTTCTGAATGTGTCCTTTTTAATTCTTCGTTATTCCTTGAGTGTGTCATGCCTTTGTAAAATCCAGTCACAATTTTACCTTTCACCAGTTCCCTTTTGGAGATTTTATAATTTTGTAGAATTGATGTATTATATGTTTGTTTCATGTGGGAGGTTCCATGTTTCAATTTCATTAGTGTCCATATTGTACAGGGACCTTCAGGTTGAGTCTTGGATAAAATCATCAAGTTTTGGATGTTTTGGGTGAATTTTTATGTGGCGCATGGTTTGTTCACTGTTAGAGGAAAAAATGAACCTTTCCCATGTAACCGTGTGAATTTGTATAATTTTCATAAAGAGGTGTTTGGTATGGTTTGTGCATGTTTTTGAAATTATGTAGCCAAACCATATGGGGTGCCCCTTCATTCTAGTAGCTCATTCATAGTTGGTGCACTGTTTGGTAAATAATGATGCCAAACCAAGTGATCTGTGCATGAATTTTAAATATTGAAATCATTATTTCCATTTTTCCATGAGGGTTTTGTTTGGGAAATAAATTTTGTTTGTATTAGCCATCTTTTTGTGTTGGGGAGAACCCCCTCGTGTTGTCCCTCATCCTTATGCGATGGTTCTTTCTTGATCAGTTGGGTGAGACTTATGGAGTGATTATCCACCTTCGGATTCATAGTTTCACCCTGGTTTTGGATATACATGGACTTGAGTTATGGTTGTCTTTTGGATGGGTGACTTTCTGGGGGTAGAATGTTTTTGTGGTGGGTAAAATTTTCACACCCTAACCACAATGATCTTTTTTTTATTTCTCAATGTTTAATATTTTGGTTAAGGTTTGGCTTGAGTGTCCAACAATAGTCTTTGTGTTTTTGTGGTTTGATTTTTCTTCAAAGTCTGTTAATGGTTATGATGAATTTTATTGGGAGAAAATTGAATGGTTGAGAGTTTGGGACACCAATAATGTAACTATATTGGGTTCAAATCATTGATGGATCATTTTGTGGGTCTTTCCTATTGATTGGGGGTGTAATTTTAGTGTTTTGGAAAAATAATGGGGTCGCACATTTTGAGACCTACTTGCGCAAACTATGAGACTTAAATCTACACTATTGCAAAATTCTTCTCGAATCATTCACATGGTTTGTGCACAGTTTACAAAACCACATAGTAAAACCTTGCATCCACTTACGAGCTTAGTAACTTTTAACCTTAATGTCAGATTTATGAGATTACACCTCCCATTTTAATCAATATCTATGTTCTATCAACCAGAGGGAACCCCCCTTAATTATCCATTGATTTGGATCACTTTTGGGGAGATTTTTTATGAATGGTTGGTGATTCTTCATGGTTTCCCCACCAATTTCATCCCTTTCCTCTTCAACTCTCTTCACTCTATCTATTTCTTGGTTTTCTTTGGGGTTTCCTACCTTGGTAAAACACTTGGGTTAGGTTTGGATCATGTGGTTCATTTTTATTGTGTCTAGGGTATAAATATCTTTCATGAGGCTTAGATCTCCTTCTCCTTGAAGATTTATTCCAATCTCACATGGTTTTGGTATGTGTTTTCATGTTCTTACATTCCAACAAATTTCCTTTGGAGCCTAATGATTTTAATAAACATTTATCCTTGCTACGCACTTATATAATACACATATTAAGCTTGTTATGATGTTTTAAAGTCCTTATATTTTTCTAAAAATATGAGTTTACAAGAATATTGGTTTATTCCATGTATATTGTTATGAAGTTATTTGTTAAAATGTCAATTGAATTGTGTGAGTGAAAATTGGTTTGTTTTTTTGAGGATTTCAAACATGAAATGTTTTGAAAAATTAATGTGGATTATGTTTTTGATTTTATGTGGGAAACATGGTGATTTATCTTGGATAGTTTAGGAGCTTGTTTTAAAAATGGATTTTGGTTTGTGAACTTGTTTTTTATTTTATAAATGAGAAAAATGGATGGATTTGAGTTGAAAGCAAATCGTGGTTTAATGAAAGCTGGTTTTAGATGTCTTGATTGGTTTTGGAGTGTTCTATTGGATGAAGGCACATCCATGGGTGCACTGGGTGCACCATGGATGTGAAATCAATTGAAAATGGCACTCTAGAATTAGTCCCCCCTCAATAACCCCTCTTATCCCCTTTAAGCTATTATCCTTAAAATGGATTCATTTTTCCAAAATGGGGTAAGTGGTAATTATTGTCTTTTAAAAGAGATTCCAAATACATTCCTCAAGGTTTTTCTTGATTGGATATGAATCATACTTGGGTGAATGGTTTGAAATGATAAGTCCATTTTGTCATTTGATGTGTTTGTGGGTGAGAGTTAGAAGCACAAGCCCATTTGGAACATTATTAAATAGCGTTGACTTTTAAGTGTTGTGAAATACCTTTTACCACTTTCGTATGATTTGCGTATTTTATCTTGGGATTAAAATGAAATTGTGAACATTTTTGTGAATTCATGGTCTAAAGGCCTATTTGGACATGTTAAAACCAATATGATGTTCATTGTGTCTTTGAAAATGGTTTCATAGGGTTTTTGTTAAATGGATGAATGTTTTGAATCTAAATATCCAATTGGAATTTTGAAATGATTGTCTGAAAACCCCCTATTGAGTTTGGTCTCTTTCATAGTGGTTTGGTCATGATATTGGAGGGTCCTTGATATGGGACCTCCTTTGATAGATAATTATTTAAAGATAAGGGAATAAACTTGAGGTGGTTAGGGTGATACCAGATTGTGTGGTGTGTTTGGTTATATATATGAGGCATGTTGTTTGAATGTGTGGAACTCCCCTTTGTGAACATTGCATTGGAACCTATCATAACAAATATAAATTCTGAGAATGATTTCTACACTGATAGTTCACGTACTAACCATTTTCCCGTATTAAGTGGATATTTGGGTTTATTTATATGGGATTGCGCACCTTTGTCTGTCATGAGGTAGGGTGGCCCGGTGTTTGGGAATTTTAATTTCATCATGTGTGGCATGCTACCGGGGTTGGAGTCACAAATAGTAGTATATTATGGTTCTCCTCTAAGTTCCTAGGTTTTCGGTGATCCTCTGATACAATAACTATTGGTACCATTGCCCTTTTTGTATGGAATAATACCCTCATACATAGTTTTGGTGTTTGTTTGGACAATTGTGAATGCATGGATATTTAAAAACAATTTTAAGGTATATGTTTTCTAAGAGCATGTTTACACCCCTTTTTCCTTTTTGGTCTTTGTATTAAATTATTTGGGCAATGGATTGTGATTTTTAGTTTTAAAAATTAAAAGTGTATTTAAAAACATAATTTTTATAGTTTTATTTTAGACTAGTGTTAATTAATTTCCTTGGTAAATAAAGATAAATGGATTCCTTGGTGGTTTCCTATTGAGCTTGTTTGGATCACACCCTACTTGTACATCTTAGTGTAAGTAGACCTGATCTATTTTGTATGTTCTCTTTTGGTTCAGGTTATATCATTTGATCCAGATCATGGAGATATTTTCTCTTGTGGTTAGAGGTGACTAAGTGGTAACATGGAGTTATGGTCGATGAATATTTTTTTTAGTTTTCAATTCGTTCTGTTCAACTTCATTTTGTAACTGAATCAATTTATATTTATTATATGAGACATAATTAATTTATCTGTTCCTCTTTTTTCTTTTGGGGTAAATTGTTCCATGTTGTATGTTTTGATTCCTAACACTATCTTTTAGCCCGTGGGGATCAGGGACACCCCATGGGCATGTCTCAGACCATCTCAGTTGAATGGTTGAGGGTTGACCTAGGATAGTTTGTGACATATCCCATGGTAAGTGTTTTCAGGGAAGAGATGGCCATGGATTAGAACAAGTGACAGACATTTATTATTAGTATATATATAGGTCTGTGTTTGTGATGTAGTGTAAGGAAATCCATTTGTTGGGGAGTGAAAAATAGGATATTGGAGGGTGTGACCCTTATTTCCAATGAAGTTTTGTTATCATTGGGGACAATGATACTGTAAGATCTTAAGTAGATGGAATTTGGTGTTTTCAGTGCTAACGATTGGGATTGAATATGTTGATCAAAACCAATCATTAACTTTGTTAATAGAAGTAGTGTGGGACATATATATTGGGTGTTTTTATTTAGAGTGAAAACTATAAGGATACTGTTATGATTGGGAGAATCTTATCTATCATAGATTAATTATCCTTGTGTTATTGGGTTCATGGTTGTGGTGGAACTAGTTGGTGGGTGGTCAAGATAGAAATGGGATTTTAGTGAGAAAATATGACTTATTTTATTTGGTTCGTTAGGGAATAATAGATTAGGTACTTTAATGTGGGGTTAAATGGAGTTCATGTGATGGTAGTGGAATCAAGATATAATTTAGGGGGAATAGAGAGTGATTCAGATTAGGGGCGTGTTAGTGTCCATTGAGATAAAGTGTGATAGTTTATTTGATTGGTTGAGGACCCAACCATGGAATGATATTGAGTGTCATGTTCTGAATTTAGTGTGGGTATTTAAAAAATTCCTTGATTCCTCTAGGGATCAATATATTGCGATCGAGATGATATGGGAGTGTGCCAGTGTGTAAAGATGAGTGTTTTTTTGGAAGGATTGGGCAATAAAAAACTAGATGGCTATCACTTGAGTAATTTGATGTGATGAAATGTAAATAACATTCCGAAAATTGAATTATGTATGTAGTGGTACTTCAAGGATTAAACTATTGATTTCTAGAGAGAAGCTAGTGAATTTTATCTTGTTGAATGAGCAGTCAATATTAATTCAGTTGAGTTTTAAATTAGTAAAAATTTGTTATATTGGATTAAGATTATTGGATTGAAATTCAGGAGTTTTTTAGAGTGATTTCATAGTATGAGAAGCATTATAGGGGGTCTTGTAATTTTCCATGAATTTATGTGTCATTTATTTTAGAAGATATTTAAATTCTCATCCCAAAGTAGGGGAGTTTTAATAATTCTAATTTTTATTATAATTTAACGATTTAAATCACCTTTAATGTGTTTTTGGACAAGTTTTAGTGTTATATATAGTTCTAAGAGGTGTCATAGATGATCAAGGAAATAGAGTACTAGGATTTTAACTATAGCATTAAAATAATTGACAAAAGGTACTCAGTTGGGAATCACCTGGTACATGATGGATAAGGTATTGGGGATGTGTCCCTAGGGGTTCCCTCTGGTAATTGGCGTAACCACACTTTGTTGACGGTTCCATATTGGGTACCCAATGTGTTCTAGGATGATTTTTAAAATGTGGGGAATGGGCTTCATTTCGTAGTCATCCCCTCCCAATATTTATATGTAAAGAAGGATTGGGGAATGGCCATTAGACGAACCCCATACCACCTTATTCATCCCTATAATACCCCTTTATTAGGGGTGTTTTGGGTGGATTCTTTGAGATGATTGGTAGAATTATGTTCCCCTTATTTCTTCATTCTCATTCTTCTTTATTGGATTTTTATTTGTGGTGTTTCTGAGTTTTGAATCTAGTATTAATTCTACTAGAGTATAGTGTTATCATTCTAATATGATGGGGATTTATTATACAATGGTTATAGGACAATGATAAATTATTAATTCATATAATTGATCATTATTTTTGTTGAGGGTCATTTCCCAGTGAATTTATTTGGGATTTAATTTTTTCCTATTAAAATTCAGAATATAATTTAGGTTGGTGAATATAAATTATTTTTAAAGAGGATCTATGGGTTTTCCATAGACCATGTATGTGCCATTGGTTAGGGTTTTAGTTTCTTAAGGCCTCCCAATGAAATTTTAGGTAATTATGCCTCTAGATATTAAGTTGTATAATTAATTATAATTTTTACAATTATTTCATAAATTAAATATAGAGGTTTTATAATTATTTGTGGCATTTTAGTTGAAATAAGGATTTATGGGATGGATTTGTTTTGGATAAATCTTGGACGTGTCTTCAAATAGATATCTCCTTTTTGGTTAAATTTATATTTGAGGTAGGTGGTCCCAACAATACATAAGCACAAACAAATTTATGAATCATTGTGCTTGATCACATGAATATTTGGGTTTTGGTAAATTTTAAAGGGACAGAGGCAATATGATAAGATAAATTATCTGTCTTAAATCCTCTTTTGACATAGAGTGATCTCACTGTTGTGTGTTGAGTGAATTAGAATTATAGGTTACTACATTACCAAGTGGGCTAGGATGTCAGTTTTTTTAACGGTTGGGGCCAAAGCCTCAATTTATTATTTGATAGAAAAGACCTCTTTAGACTGGGTAGAGGGAGACCCATTACATAGCCCGAAGGCCCAAGGAAAAGTGGCCTGAATTCATGGCTTGAAAGCCCATTTTTTGGCCCAAAGGACCCCTTGGTGAACAGTACTGCTACAGTTCCCGCGCTGCTACAGTACCTCCACCGCTACAGTATATGCTACAGTCCCTCCGCCACTACAGTGCTGCTACTGCTACAGTGTCACTGCTACAATAGTACCTGCTACAGTACTGGTACAGTACCTGAGAAATTTGCCCCTTCCCGGATTTGATCCTGGGTCTTTTGGATGCCAAGCAGGTGCCTGTACCACTAGGGTACATGCTCGTTGGCATAGGATGTCAGTTGACTTAATGAGATGCATAGGGAATGTCTCTGAGCAAGGATAAGCTATGCGTCTCTTAAGATGGATCTTATAGGGATTGTACCATTGGCATCATATGATTTCAAATATGGGAGACTAGTGAGATATAATCATGTATCACTTATGGTTGGGAGGACCCCCTCAAGAATGGTTAGTAACCATTATGCATATGGTTATATTTTTAAGTATTTTTAGTCTAAGAGAAATTTTATATTGGGTTGGTCCAAGAGTATCAGTACAAACTTGTTAATGTTGGAATTGGAAGGTGAACTAGAAAAAAATTCTTAATTCCAAAAATACTGATCACATTTTCACCCTTAAAAATTTGATTTACACAATTTTTATTTTCTATTATCCACTAATTTAATTATTTTTCCTTCAACACATATTTTTTATTAATTATTTTGAAATTCATTAAAATCGTTTATTTCACTATTTTTGATATTTTGTTAAAAAATTGGTTTTTTTTGTCATAACATTATTTACATTAATCTAAATCTAAAAATTAAATTTTTATTAGATTACATGAATTTTTAGATTCATTAAATACAAATAGACTAATTACTGAATTGTAAAATTTGGTACCCAAATAAATTAAATAAATAAGAAAATATTTTGTTGGTCTAAATTGGCCAACCTTCCATAAATGGGTAATTACAAGAAATAAAAAACTAGAAATTTCCATATTGTAGTTGTAAATGAATAATATCTTAAAGTAATATATTTTAGAAAAAATAACAAGTCAATATGTTTTCATTAAACTTTTTAGTTGGCATATGAAGGTGGAGGTAACTGAATATTCCTCAGTAGAAGAAATGTACACTTTAGTAATTATGATTTATCTTTTCTAAACAAGTCTAATAGAACATGATTTTTGTGGGATAACAAATATGACGTAGTTTAAAAACATTATAGTTTATAAAAGTTTGATATTTGGTATTCTTGGGGTAAAACATTCCTTCTGATCGATATATAGAATTAGAGGGAGAATTTTCACACCTCTTTCTTATTAATTAGTTCATACACTTTTATTCAAGTGGTTAGAATCTATCTTGATGAAAATTAGTAGGCTAAGAAGATCCATGACAAAATATCAATGATATATTGATGTTTTATTTGTCTATATTCTTCTTCCATCTGACTATTTAATTCTAACCAACTCTTAATATTAATCTAATTAGTACCATACGAAATATTCCCTTGATCCATGCTTGTAATCAGTGAGAGATTAATAGAAGTTACACGTTTGTGTTTTTTTTATTGTTGTTTTACGTAGAGAATAACTTAAGGAAAACCAATCATCATTCTTTATTGTATAAACAGGTTTGTGTGATGATCTAAGATGGTTGGTTTCTCCTACCACACTTTCTTTATCTTGTGTGCTCATTTTGGTTCCCTCAGTTGGCTAAACAGATAGACAAAAACTAATGAGATTACATTTTTCGTGTGATATCATTTTAAATAAATAATTAAACATATAAAACACATCAATTTTTTTGCATGTTTCCTTGGTGATTTTGGATAATTATATAATATGATAATTTATAAATTCCCGAGGATTCTTGGTGAATTACATTTCATTTAAAATTGCATCATAAAAGGTATCCATTTAGGAATTTAGTTTTCATGTTGTGTTCAAAAATGTATAATTTATAAAATATATGATTTATCCCATAACCTTTGAGAGAGATAGTGGTTTAAAGAACACTATAGTTCTTTTAAAGGAGTTATATTTCTTTCACCTATTTTTTAGTGGATGCGAAGAATGGTGAAGAATATTTGGAAGTCTTTTTAGTTGTTTTAAGGTTTACAAGGGTGATTTTATAATAGAAATACTTTTTTTTAAAACATGAAATGTTATATAGGATCCCAAAATGACTATTTGTATCTATATACATATTAAGGAAGATAATTTATGAATTATCTAGTATAGAGGTTAATTAAAATTTTACAATGTGTTAGACTTCATACGAGTCATTGGACTCTATGTACACTTCATTTGTTTCCATGTATGAGTGATTGAAATTCTTATTCTGAGTCATTAAATATTATAAAGATATATAAAATGGATCTAGTTTCATTGTTTGAGTTATTCAAAGAGAACCTTTCCTATAAATGAGCCATCACTACAACTCCGTATGAGTAAATCAAGACTTATGTGAGACTTTTATAAGATTTTTCATGAGGTATTTTCATGACTCCATGTTTGTCAATTAGTAAATTTTTATGACTTATTCTATAATGATTAGGTGACTATGTATAATTAATTGAAAAACTTCATTTGACACATTTAGTGGCCACTATATAGTGAAATGTTGAAGTTTTGAAAACTAAAAGATTGGAGATTTCCAGAGTTATTTATTTATAGAATAAATTATTTAAACTATAATGAAAGACATTTACATAACTTATAAAACATAATGATTAATTAAATGATTATGAATCAGGATGAAATAAAAATTTAAAACCATTTATTTGTGGATCATTACCTAATACCATGGTGGAGAAATGACATACTCTTATTTTGTAGATGAGGTAAAATATCCAAATGTTTCATTTCCCACCAATTGTTGGCCTATCTCCGTTCTTTCCCTTCTCGCAGGGTAGGGATTCAATTGGCGGAGCGGTGAAGCCAGTTGTCGTTGTCCGAACCTCTCCTAGCCGAGGGTCAGCTCAACGGTTCTGTGTCAGCTGGAATCGTGAGTGGCGATTTGAGGTGGTCTTCGGGTGAGATCAAGAGGGCGGCGACGAGATCTGGCTCTGGCTTGTGTTTGGTGTTTGCCTATTCGTGATTTTGGGTTCGTATCCGCTCGGCTTTGCGGTGAAGTTGTGGAAATTATGCAATGGGATCATCATTCATCGGTAAACTTTTCTACGTGATTCTGTTTTCGGTGATGTTTTTGCGGTGTGTAGTGTTTTGGTTTCTCGGTGTACGATGTTCGGCCTTTGGTGGAGGAACATGCGATGGACAGGGAGATACTGATTTGCATCTCACAAATTTATCTATCAGAGAAATATTCGTGCTAATTCCCAGTTTATGCATGTTGCTATGAACATTCCTGAAAATTGTCTTGGAGGTTATTTTTTGAAGAATACGAATGAGTTGATATTTAATTCCATTCAAGCAATGGAATAATTTCGTGAGGACTCCAAATCCTCCGAATGAGGAAAACAGGAGGAGCATGTCAAACAGGTTTAGGATGATATCACATCACTGAGGTTGGAACTGGACAGAATTTCTTGAAGGATACTGTGTGATGATTGTTGATTTTTTTTTCTTTGTGGATTACTGTTAGTGGAAATGTTTTCCTTGTGACCCTACGGTTTGCTTTTAAGAGAATTTGCAATGGGTTCATTTACAAAGGGTGCTCCAGAGCACGAGTTTTCACCTAGCATTGTTATTCGATTTTAGACGTTTGAGAGGGTATGTCAGTGCCATCGGTTTCAGACCCATGCATTCATGCATGGGATAGCATTTTGAGTAGTAATGAATATGTGGAAGCTCGTATTCATGGTCATGTTGCTGGGTTGGAGCCTTTTTTAGTCGTTTTGAATGAGTTGTTTTTTCTTGATCTCAGTTGTTGTTTATGTTGTGACCTCATGTTGGGTTCCCCCTCAACCCTTAAAAGGGGGTTTATGATAATAAACAAATTAAATTTTAGTCAGTCATTCTCTCATACATAAGTGAATATAAAATTTAATGTTTTAAAAGTTTAAAATTTTTCAGATAAAGAAGCTATGATATTTTAATATCTTATTTAATACTGGAAAATATTTATTCTTAGGGAGATTTAAATAAATAAATTAACCTTAATTTTAATGGGAGAAATATCATTCTACATAAATTCATATAATTTCTATAATTCAATATCATATTTGTTTGAGAATTATGGTAAAAATAAATCATATAATTGAAGGACATAAATGAGTTCATGAATTGAGAACTAAATGAGTTGATACTCTTATACATTGGATAATATCTATATGTAGGAGAGGGAATAACTAAAGGAGATTGACCTAAGTTTCATCTATTATTTTTTTTGATGAGGTCAGAGAAAGATAATTCATATTTCAATCATTTTGGTATTCTATAATAAGGAGGAAAGAGTTATTTTCATCAATTTATGGTTTCATGAATAAAAATATCATCATGAAGATATATGAGGAGAAGACTCTATGAATGTTTTAGTATTGATACATTCTAGAATTTGAATCAATTTTAGAAGAAGATAGATTCTTTGATTCTAAGAAGTCCATAAGAAGACTAAAGATCAAATTCACCTTCAAGAGAATATGAGGAATCTTAAATTACATGTGTTTCTAGTATGTATATGTCCATACATAATTTTTGAGAGATAGTAAATACCTTACCCATTCATGAAGTGGGTGATACATTCTCAAACCTTGTATACAACATGTATTTCATTTATGATCAATATAATTCTATAGTGAATACAAAATTCATGGATTAATAAGAGGTTATATATGAAAATGAATAGAATCTCACACTAAGGTCTAATCATGTAAAATTTTCATATGATCTATTTTATACTCTTATTTATTCATATGGGTGAGGAAGATATTTTATATAGTAGATTAAGACTTTAATTAGTCCTAGGGGTTTAATTCAAGGAAAATAATTTTAAAAAATTGGTACCACTTATTAAACCCTCTCAGTGTCACCCTAATCAATCTTTCCTCTACATTTGGTTTCACATAAAAAAAGTATCCTATAAGATCCATTCTTCTATATGGTGATTTGTGGATAGTTTTAACTCAGTGAACAACATATGAGTTCTCGTTTTTCATGGGAATAACTTTCATGGATGGAAGAACCATATGTTATCCAACTTTATTTCACAAGGGATATACTTTAGTGATATTATTATGGTGTAATTTTCAACTCTTTTAAATTTTTTGAATATAGAGTCCAAAGTAAAACATATGCGGATATTACATAATTTAGATTAATATTCTTCACATTAAAACATTTAATGCTCAACAACCTTAATAGTTTAGTGTCTTTGTATGTTTGGAACACAATCTTCTAACTTAGTGAAATATATGTTATGTTTACAAAAAAGATATTAATAATTTCAACTTCTTTTTAATTTTGTATAAAATAGGGAAAGGAATCATAAGAAAGTGTGAGATCAGATTCTCAGGGAGGGTAAAAAAAGTATATACGTAAGAATACAATGAGGATATGGGTATGAGAATGGGAGAGTAACATTTGAAGATCATATTATGCATATCAAAGATCATATACATGAGTTACAACATAATGCTTGGTAGATAATTATAAATTAATTATGAGGTAATCAAAATAAAATTTTCATCATAGAATAACAAAGGAATAGTAAAAAGGATTTTGGTATACACACAAGCATAAAAAATATTATGTCAAGGGTAACAACCAAGAACAATATAACATGTTAGGCTTGGGTAGACCACCTGTGTACCTATGTTTGGATTCTAACGACCACCTATATAATCTTCTTTATTAGCTTGGGATGACTTCCTTGTACCTTACATTATATTATTAGGATTACCACATGTGTACCCTCCTTTATAGTCTTTGGATGACCTCCTATGTACCATCCTTTAAAGGATTATGATGACCAGTATTGCACCCACCTTTATTAGATTTAGATGACCACCCATGTGACCTCTAAGATCATATAATGTTTATCATTACCTAATATATTATAGGGACATATAGGTCCCACCCATAAATTAATTAAATCATATATAAGTGTGTTATAAGATAAAAAAACATTAAAAATATCATGACCCATAAAAAGAGATGGGTTACATAAACATTATATCATAAACTGTTAAATGAAATGGATATCATAATCATTTCATCATATCATAACCTACGTAAACTATACAAGTTTTATAATATTTTATCAACTAATAATATATGATAGGAATCATATATGATAAGTGTTTTATCACGGTATCACCCTTAGAAGAGAACCCTGTTTCCTAAACAACTGGTCTTATAAAACATAAATAATTAAAATAAATAATAATAATGGAGTCCTTGGATCATTCAAATAGTAAATAATAATCTATATTAAAGGATGATGTAACATATGGAAAATAATTTGGAAATAAAATTTAATTTTTTTTGAGGAAAATACCATTTCTACATTGAAAAATTCTTTTTAAAACATAAAACCGTTAGAAAACCTTATTCTTTGAAAACAACCTTGTAATACTATAAAGGCAATTTTTTTAAATAAAACTAAACACTTTTTAAAATATATTTCTTTCAAATCCATTTACTTGAAAATAGTCTTAAAATTACCTTTGAAAACATCTTTGAAAACATAGTTTTTTAATAAAACAAAATTTTCGATCGAGTGTAATATGGTAACATTAAATTAATATATCTTGAATAACCAAAGTATAATAAAATTTATGATAATAATTTATAGGTATATCATGATATTTCAATACTAGAGACTTGATCATAAATAATCTCAATAAATAGTGAGATTGTGACATAAAACTCTTACCACTTTAGTAACCATGAATCCTAAGACCCATGAAGAATAACATAAAATGAAAATTTAAATATAATTAGTATGAATAAATTTATGAAATTAAATTTTAAATGAGATTTATTTAATCCTCGTGAAAAATATAGGTTCATAACATAACTTACCTCTCAATGAATGAAAACTGAGACAAAAATATCTTATAGATTTGGTGACTTATGAACCATAAACACAATGAAAGAGAGACACTCAAATTTATATTAAAATAAAAAATTTATTTTTAATATTAATCATAAATTTAATATAGGTGAATTATTTTCACCACATAAATGAAATAAGTGGTGAATATAGCATGTGCCTTATAAAATTAAATAGTGAGATAGAAATCCCTTACTACTTGAGTAACATTTGAATCATGAGATCCATAAAAGAATAACATAAATTTAAACATTTAATATCATTAAAAAAATTATATAAATGGTATAAAATTTAATAGGGAATTACATTCTCCACAAAAAAAATGAGTGGTGAATATGATATAAGTCTTGAAAAAATAAATATGGGATTAGAAATCTCGTTACCATAAGTATTGACTCTCATCATACTTGTTCAAAACACCGGTATAATGAATATAAGTTTATTATAAATATATAAAAGAAAAATAATCATATCTATCATTCCATATAATTATTTATTATGACTATATATTACCCTTTTATTAGCAATTCCAAGTTAATGTTATGTTTCAGGTAATAACCGCTTTGTTTTTCAGATGTGTTCAATCTTGTTATTTTTGGACCTCTAATTTTAATTATGATTTCATCAAATACAGAATCTAAAACATGATATAAATATCATATATATTAATTATATATGTTTTTTTAATTATCTACAAATTATATAAATATGAAATTAAATACACCGATCATGCATACAGAAGGTCGTACGTACGCACGAATGATGTTTCCATTTTGTTATCATATTGAAATAATGAAAATTAAATCACATATATATATATATATGTTTGTGTGTGTGTTTTTATATAAAATAATTTTTATAGTATTATTTTTTCATATATATCACATAAATTTATTAAAAGGAACCTTAGTGCATTTTATGTAAGGCATGAATGAATCACATCGCTTCACAAGATGGCAGTCCTCCATACGCATGACTGAAGACATCATAATCCGAAAAAATGGAAATAATGAAATTATATGATATATAATAATTAATGAATCATAAATAAATCATAAATATCATATATAAA
The DNA here is from genome assembly GCA_963277665.1 of Viscum album. Classification (NCBI taxonomy): domain Eukaryota; kingdom Viridiplantae; phylum Streptophyta; class Magnoliopsida; order Santalales; family Viscaceae; genus Viscum; species Viscum album. Next base: position 1,116,513,330 of record OY728141.1, read on the forward strand.
CTATAAATATATTTTCATTACCCATAATTAAAGGTGGTAATGGAAGAATGAAAAACATCAGTTCGCAATGCGGTAGTCCGTCATACACACAAAATATGATTTCAAATCCCGTTTGATGAAAGTGTGTGATTTTTTAGGTCATTATATTGACATCAAAAATCTCATTATACCTAATATACTGGTTTTATTATATAATCCTAATATAATATGAATTGATGGGGTGGATAAGGAAATAAAATAAAAATTCACATTGACGAACGTTACCTCTACATTGGGTAACTCAGTTTGGTTTGAACAAAATGAATTGCTTGGTTAGATTTATTCCCAAAGTGATGCATAATGGTTTATAGAAGGAAATTTGAGAATATATTTGGATTATTATTAAACAATAAAAATCTTGTAGAGATGTGAATAAGTAGGGAGAGTGAATTCCCTTTTATAATAGAGGGGGAGTGTCATTCTTATAAGTTCTAAAAGGTAAAATCTATTGAGAAGTATCCCTAAAATAATATTTCTAAAATAATGATTTATTTTGAAAAAATAGGTTATATGATTTTAATATGTCTATAAAATGGGTTTTTTAATATTTTATAAGTCGTTTATTTCCTTATGTTTAATGTTTAGTCCTGTAGTTAAATAATTTTTCTCTTAATCATCAAGATTAATTTTAATTATTTTCAGTAATCATTACAGAAAAAAATCCATTTTGGTTTATTAGATATTATAATTTTTTAATTTTTAAATTTTTTATTCTATTTTTTCAAATTAATACCACATAATCTGTAGGAATTAGTTTATTATTAATCCCACAGACGTGGACAAGACAATGGGTTTTAAAGTGAAAATGTTCAAAAGATAGAAATGTTTTTAAATCTAATTTCAATGTGAAAATTATTAAAATAACTAATTTTATTTATTTATTTATAACTGTTCTAAATATTATTTAAATCCAAATATAAATATATAAATCTATATAAATAAATTAAATAAAAAATAAATTTTAATTATAATTCAATATTTTTTACTATTCATCAAAAAATAAAACTTCTTAGAAAAATAAAAAAACTCACCCAAATATATTTTTGATATCACTATTTAAAAAATTAATTTTATTTTATCAAATTTAATTTCTAAAATTTTCAAAAATATATTTTTAATGAGTCCTCCATTAAAAGGAGACAAAACATCTTTTTAAAAAAATAAACATTTTAATATTAATGTTGGATTTATTCTCATGTCTTGTCTTGGAAACACATAGTATGGATGTTAAATAGAAAATTGAATTTATAATATATTCATTTCATAAAAAATAATTCACAAAAATGGGTTTAATTAATATGTCAACATTGTTTTTTAGAAAATTACCACTAATATTTTTGAATGGGTTTTATTTTAATTTCTAGATAATTGGTCACCATATAATTCATCTTATAAACATATGTAAACCATATATTTATAATTTGATTAATATTATTAATAACCTCCATTCTAATGGATAGGTGAAAATTATAATATTTGATAATAATAATTTCATAATATGTTATGTTTCATATAAACTCAGGGTTGTATATCTCAAGCTAAACATAGTGTTGCGTGTAACTAAGGATAATACAGTGTTGTATGTAGTTAAAGAACAACTTGGTGGTGCATGTAACATCAGAAAAACTTTGTGATATCATATAACAAAAGATATTTTTAGTTTTTTTATGAATTTGAAAAATATCAATCAGATTAAATTAATTTGAACATAATACTTCAAAAAATCTCAGTGTGTTACATTCTACCCCCTTAATTTTTTTCCCTCCGAAATTAATTTTGTTCATCATAGATTTACTAATATGAAGTTACTTTAATATAAACCCTTATTATAAAAATAAATACTATAAAAACCTTTAAAAAGGTAAATTTGGAAGCACAATGGTTACAAAAAGTAACTCATAACTAGATATCCAAATTGGAGAACATAAGTAGAAAGTGGAAAAATAGACATAGAAAAGAAAACTAACTCCCAAATACTGATTGATAGTGATAGGAATCATTGATAACAAGAAATTAAAGAATCACTGATATCTTAAGGGCATGAAAACTATAAATTTATGATTATTTATAAGAATATCACTTCAATAAAAATGAAGACATTAGGGTCACATTTTGCTTCAATATCCTTTTCTTAGATTTTAGGAGAGAAATAAAGAAATGTACTTTCATTAAATTTTTCTCTTTCATATGTACAATTTCACCATTTGGTTTTTCCTTGATCAACTACCACAACATATCGTACTCTATGAAATGAAGGTTAATTTGTTATTCCTGAAGAACTGACAAATCATAATATCCTTATAAATAATGATAAGTCATTTTTTATATCATTTGGTATCATAAATGAAAAACTTTTAGCATTATTGATCCAATATGAATCAATATTCTTATATAAAACTGATACGTTATCCTCTTAAACCAAATTAAATGTTCAAAATCAACTATTTCAAAAATAACCTTTGAACACTTTGTAAAGTTGAAAATCCAAAACATTAGAAAGAAGTTCAATAAATTTCCGAAAATCATATCAACATTGATCCCCCATTTATTATAAATTAGATATTTATTTTTACATACCTAATATTTGAATACATTCATAATTTATTCTCTTGAAACATTTTTATAATCAGAATTACCCTAAAATCATATTGAAAACACAGAATCTTCTTTATTATTTACCTCGAACAAAAATTATTTTATATACTCATTAAATCATAAAATTCTATAAATTTCATCAATGATGAATTAAAACACATTGTAAAAAAATACGTAATCAGTTCTGATGTCATCAATACTAACCCATTTACTTAATCAATATCAATCATCTCTTTATCTAAGAAAATCACAATTTTATCAACATCAAAAATACATTAAATGTTACATTCCATTAATCAAAATATAACCTTTATATTAATCAATATTCTAAGACATCTAAAAAATTAAATATTTTTTTTGAAAATCTGTAATGAGGAATATATACTTTATGATTCATATCACACAATTCATGAATTCCAAAACATATATACTTCAATAATCCAACTTCTTTCTCGAACCATCAACTATTATTCATTATCTTACTATTTAACTTCACTTTCCTAAAATATAAAATATTAATCATATCTTAACATTAATCAAATTCAATTTATTCATGTTTATAAATTTTACTATTATAACGTCACATACCTTTCATATTTCGTTCGTGGTATCTTTATCATTAGCATCAATACCATTACTCATACAACCTTGATGATTTTCATCAGGATATCCCCCACCCCTGAAAAATTTATTTTCATAATTCCAATACTTTCCACACATAAAACATTCAGTTGTTTATAATACCATAGGGAGAACAATATTCCCATTAATATTTTAATGAAACTATTAATTTTTTATTTGTAGTTACATGCTATTTTCCTTATTTTCTATAGAAAAAAATATTATCATTCCTTTGAGACATTAACTTGTGTTATTTTCCACAAATTCCTAATATATATAAAAATTAATCTTATTTTTGATTTGGTAAACAATATGTGAATTCTAAATAAACTCTTCCCTTATCTTATTTGGTTAGTCTGAGAGTTGATTAATGTACATAGTTTGTTAATATTATTTCATAAAAACTGATCCGACATGATCTCAACATCATTCACTCCATTGATCATCCCATTTAACAACTTATCAAAAAAAATCATCACATTAAATGTTAACACAATATCTTCTAGTTATCAACATTGAATAAAATTCGAAATCACAATGTCGTAAACACCTATGATAATATAAAACCTCATCGAATGGCCTGAAGGCCTTCAATTTTTTCTTATTTTGATAAAACCCCCTTTTAAAGGAATAAGGGGGAAACCACATAGACATCACAGACTTAAGATAACTCACACCCGTAGGATGTCTAAGTCATGCAACCTTTTATTTAATATATACACCTTAGGTCCATCATCAGTTATTCATAGTTATAATCTATAAAAATTATTAATGATGGTTCATAAATATTATTTCAATTTCCAATGAATATCCCTTGAGAGTGTCAAACAAGGTGTGCAGTAAGGCCCATTTCCATGTGTTAGTTCCCGATCGAGTCTATCTCAAAATAGTGTTTTCTGAGTTTTCAAAACCATGAACATATGTGCCAAATCCACATCCACTTGTAATTTCTAGATAGGGATGAATTTCTAGGAAAGTACTCTCTTATCATTTATCAAAACTAGAAGAACTTTTTCTATACCTTAACTCATCTTTATTCTTATACATTGAGACATCCCTATAGATTTCATCAGAAATATACATAAGGATATCATTAAAGATGTCGTATACAAGTTTCTAAAGGTTGACTATGACTTTCCTTTGATTCCAACTATTGTAACCTAGGATTAACATACATGGATATTAAATAATTTTTTATGAATATTCAAGAAATTAAAAATGTACATGCTTGAGGACTATAATTTTTTAGTGTATTTGGAAACATTAAATTCATCTTATAACTTGGTTAAATATGTTCAATGTTTCCCATAAAGACCTTACAATTTAGTACCTCTACTTAAAAAATTTATTCATAACTCGAGGAATGGAAATATAAGAAAGGGTGAGTTCATATTATCATTAAGGGTAAATAATAGAGATATGTAAGCATAAAATGATCATAAGAATATGAGAACACCAAAATAACAATTAAAGATCATACCCTCCATATCAAAGATCATATAAATGAGTCTTATAAGAAATTTTGGTAGATCAGAAGACAAAAATCATAAGGTAATAAAAGGAAATGTTCCAAGAGAGCATAACAAAGGTATAAGACCTCATTTTTTGTAACACTCACAAGCATATAAAAAATTATGTCAGTTATATCCACCAAGACCTAAGTAGAATGTTAGGCTTGCTATGACTACCCTTATACCTAATTTGAGATTGGGATGACCACCAGTGTACTCTCCATTACAAGCTTTGGAAACCCACCCATGTAAAATACATTAATATAATCAGATGACCACCAGTGTACCTTTATTTATAGGAATGTGATGACCACCCATGTACCCTCATTTATTGGCTTAGAGTGAATACCCGTGTACCCTCCTTTATAGGCTTAGGATGACTAGAAGTGTACCATACTTTATAGGCTTGGTATCACCACCCATATACTCTTTGAGATCATATGACATTTATCATTACGAAATTAATTGGAGGGATATATTGGCCCCACCCATCACCAAATAAAATCATACATTTTTTTCACTACATAAGAAAAACATTCATAATATCGTCAACCATAAAAATTAATAGGTTTTATAAACATCATATCATAACCCAAAAAGGAATCGAGTATCAAAAATAATTAATCATATAATAATCTATGGAAAGAAGATAGTTTTTATATTAATTTCATTATTAAACTACCCAGGAAAGGAGGTGGGTTTCAAAAATATTTTATCATGGTATAACCCATGGAAATGAAATATGTTTCATAAAAAACTTTTCATCTTAAATATAAACCATCCAAAGAAATATTAAGAAATATTTTCCTAGATAAATCCCATATTAAAAAAATATATACAAGGATTCCGTCTTATATGGAAAATATTTTTGAAATAACATTTAAAAACATTTCGTGAGGAAAATATCATTTCCACTTTGAAAAAAATGTAACATAAAACATTTTGACACCCCTCTGCTTTGAATAAAAACACAAAATATTATAATGGATTTTTTAAAACCCATTTTAAATAATTTTTAAAATTAAATAAATTTTAACAATCATTTTACTTGAAAATAATATTAAAATATTACTTAAAAATATTTTTGAAAACATTTTAAAAAAACATGGTTTTTGAATAAAACAGATTTCTGATCGAAGAACGAAATATAGTTATATTTTCATAAAAACACATTCTTAGGTACCAAGATGTGAAAAAATGGAACCATTAAATTAATATATCATTAATAAATAGAGGATAATAAAATTAATGAGAATTTTATGGGTATATAATGATATTTACACATTGGATAGTTGTCATAAACAATCTCGATAAACGATGAGATTGTAACCTTAAACTCGTTCCAATTTGGAAACCAAAAATCCTATGCCACATAAATGAATAACATAAAATGAATCTTAAAATATCAAGATGAAAAATAAATTCATGATATTTCATCTTAAATGAGATGCATATACATCTCTATAAAGAATATAGGTTCGTAACATAACATTCATCTCAATGAAGGAAAATTGCGACAATAATATCTTACCGATTTTTTAAATTTTGGCATGTAAACCCCATGAAAGATAAATCATAAAATGGATATGTAAAGACCAAAAATATTATGTATAACAGTCATAAATTATATTCAAGGGAATTATATAAACCAAATATAATAAATTGTTCTTGAATATAGAATGTATCTCACAAAAGTAAAAAAGTGAGATATAAGTCCCTTACTACTTGAGTGACATTTTAATTATTAAATCATTGAAATTGTAACAGCCTCAAATGAAAAAAGGTTAAATGACTAAATTATATGACTCATGTCAACAAGGTGCACCTTCCTTTTCGGGAGCCTGTCTGATTAGAACTCCACAGTTAAGCATGATTGTCCTGGAGTAGTAATCAGGATGGGTGACCTTCTGGGAAGTCTCCCATGTTGTGTATGAGTGAGGACAAAGAACACTAGAAAGGAAATGTGTTGGCATGTGGGGACTATCATTAGTTAGATGACCCGTTAAGGCACATGGGTGGACCCCACCTGTCTATGGGGAAACTAGTGGTACCTGGTGGGCTAGGACCTGATGACCATGTTAAGGTGGGGTGGTTGTGATATCTCTAGGAACAAGTTGTCACATTTGGTATTAGAGGAGTAACCCAACCTTAAGTGCGGTGAACTGTTTGGGTTAAGATGTAGGGCCCACAACGAGGACGTTGTGCTCTAAAGAGGGGGTGATTGTAACGACCCCAAATGATAAAGGGTTAAATGACTAAATGATATGACTCATGTCAACAAGGTGCACCTTTATTATTGGGAGCCTATCTGATTAGAACTCCACGGTTATGCGTGCTTGGCCTAGAGTCATAATGATGATGAGTGACCTTCTGGGAAGTCGCCCAGGATGTGTGTGAGTGAGGAAAAAGCACATTGGAAAGGACATGTGTTGACCTGTGATGACGATCATTAGTCAGATGACCCATTCAGGCACATTGGTGGTCCCTGGGGTGGGCCCCACATGTCTACAGGGAAACTGGTTGTATCTTGTGGGCTAGGACCTGACAGCCTTGTTAGGGCGGGGTGGTTGTACTGTCACCGGGACCTAGTTGTCACATTAAATTGTCACACCCGTCATCTTTAAATAAGTTATTTCATTAATTTTCTCTACATCAGGTAGTCCGGGGTAAATCCTGACTTAAAATTTGAGGTTTTTATTTCAAAATGCTTGCAATGGCCATGAGTGCGTCCAATGCACCGCGGTCGAAGCCGTGCAACCTCGCACCAGTCACCGTGCGACCTCGCCCTGTTAAACAAACTGCCTTCCCGGTAAACAATTAATTAATTAATTAATTAATTAAGTTAAAAGGCCAATAAAAGAGTTAAATTAGAAGGATTTAAAGATGATAATTTTATTATGTTTATTGTTATTATCATCATCTTTCTGTTAAAATTTTTATGGGCCGCAAGGAGTAACCGCACAGTTGCCCGACTCTTTAAAAATAAAGATAATCAAGCGAAGTTTAAATATTTATTTTAATGATAATCAAAATAGTAATTATTATTATTATTATTACAATTATCATTAATATTATTATTATCAATATGTTCACTGTGTTTATTAATATATGGTATATTATTATTAAGTTAATTTGATTGACTTTCCTTTTATTAAATTTTGTTAAGCTTATTATGTTTATTCTTATCATGTTATGTTTATTATAATAATAATAATAATAATTTTTAATATTATCATTGTTCTTGTTAATTGATTTATCATTATTTTATGTTGGGGTTTAGTTTTTCTCTCCCCTTCTTTAGCCCATTGCGACCCCCTCCCCCATCTCTATCTCCTGTGCGTTTTCTCCCCCTTGAACCCCTATGTGTTTTGCCTCATCTCTAAATCCCGGTCGGCCATTTTGCGCCACATCTCCCTCTCCCATCCAGCCATGTCGTGATGCCCTACTCCCTTTGGTGACCTTCTGCACACACCACCCTCCTGGCCAAGCACCTCCCAGCGATCTCGCTCCCCTTTGGTCAGCCGATGCAGTCCTCCCAGTGCGCAACACTCTCCCATCGTCTCGCCTCCCTCTATTCTGGTGCCCCGCTCCCCTATCCGACTGGAAATCTCCACCTTAATGAACTACATCAAGTCGGCCCCCTCCTCCCTCGTAAAACCTGCACCCCCTTGGCCACACATCCGATCTCGGTCAAATTTTCTAGCACGGTACACCTCTGAAACTTCTCTGTTGTGCTCGGTCAGCATTCCACAGCCCTGCTGTAGGTGCGTACTTCTTTGTTTAGTTGGTTTCTTCCTTTGAGAGATTATCAGTTTAGTGTTTATGTGGTTTTTGGTCCGGTTTTGATGTTCTATTCGGTTCAAATTCTGGTTTAGGGTCCTTTTCGGTTCGCATGTGGTGCGTATGAGGAGCGATTAGAGATTCACACAAGGTTTGGGAGTTCCTCCTTCTGAGGTATGTGGTTCTGCGTTTAAACATTATCTAATAAGTTAATGTTCTTTTTTAGTAAATTTACAATATTACTTGATCAATTTTTCATGGGTGTGGATTTATTTATCTTGAAGTTTGTCTATGCATTATATTTTTTTAGCAGTATGTTTATGTGGTGTAGATACATTCTTTGTTTGAAAACTTGTTTTTTAGTCTATTGTTAGTGTTTAATAATATGTGCAGTTAGTTTTTTAGTTGTTCAAGTGGTGTTAAATATGTTTTTAATTCATTGTTTCTTGTGTTTGGTCATAAGGGAATGTGTTGTGTGGGTTGAATGATTTGTTTCCATGAAAACCCACACTGAACTATCTGCTAGTGTTTTATAAATTTTGTGTTTGTTTTCTGAAAAGGCGCAAAGTGCGCAGTTTATATTCTGGTGTAGCATTCATATACATTTTGTCTGAAAAGGGAATTTGAGTGCATCTTTGGTGTTTAAGTCATGTTTCATCATCTGGAATTGTGAAATAAAATTTTTAGTGTTTTTTTAATCGGGAAAATGGTCATTTAACTATGCTATTGGGTTATTAATTGATGTGAGTGGTGCAGGTTGTGTTCTTCATGAGGCGGTAGGTATGTTTGGTTAGGGTGGAGGTCTGAGTTATTTCTTTTTTTTAGTTGTGTTATGTTTCTTTTTAAATAATTTTTTGAAAAAATTTTAATATGTTTTAATAAAAAACAATTAGTAATGAAAAAATTGTTTTAATTGAGTTGGGTAAAGTCTTTTGGCATGCGTACTTTATCAAATGGTTTTTTGTGTGTGTGGAAGTGTGGTGTTCGGATCATGTTACACCCTATTTGTATTAGTTGTCTAAGTTTGACATGAAATGTGAAATTTTATCATCTTGACCACAAAAGGGGAAGTCTGGGTACTAGGTGGGCGGACTAGATCTAGCGTGCTAGTGATACAGAAGCGGTTGGGCATGGTTTCAATTAGTTGGTTTGACGATTACCACACTAACTAAACACTGGATGATTATTGGAGACCACTAGGTTATGGATGTGTTCCCCTACTAGTGGCTCGTGCATAAGAACAAATTTTTTGGGGTTCATATACTACTGTTCACCGAGACGTGATGTTCTAGGGTCCTATTCCTTTTTCTGGTACCTTTAGGGCCTCTCCCACTTTTGGTCCTCCTAGACTACTATACACTCACTCTCTGCATACAGTGTAGCTTTTGGGTGTTTCTTGAAGGTTCGGGTTTTTCTAAAATGAAAGGGTGTTTTATTTATTTATTTAAGTTGTTTTCTTTTAATGTTTTTTCTTTATAGAAATCATTTCTTTAAAATTGTTCATGCTTTGGTGTGATTTCATTTATTTAGCCAAAAAATATATTTGTCATTTAATGTTTACAGGTGGATCCTTTTTATTGGGTGACGTCCTATTAAGCTTTTCTCTCACACCCTGCATACACCTTCTGGTGTATGCAGACCTTATTTCTTGTGGTCTCCAGGTTGTGACACTGTGTTCAGTGATAGTGGTTCGGATGTTATTGGTCTTCACGTAAAGGTTGGTGTTAGTAGCTTGGGGATGCATCTACTCGTGTCATAGGGTGGTTGGTATCAGATATTAGTTTTCTATCCTTGTTGGGAAGTTGGGGTTTTTAGTTTAATTGTAGACTTTAAACCTGTTTATAGTTTAAAGGCATGTCTGGTTGTCTGTTTCCAATTTTAGTTTTTTATCTTGTTAGTTGTTTTTCTATCTTTTATTTTGGGTAAATCATTCCCATGTAATGTTTTGATACTCAGGCACTTAGGCCATCCTGTGGGGATCAGTAAATCCCTTCGGGCCATGTCGCAGACTGGGTCGGGCACCGGGTCGGATGATGACCTGGCCTGGTTCGTGACAAAATGGTATCAAAGGAGGTTTTCTCTCTTAGGTCATTCTATTTTGAGATAGAGTTGGGTGAATCAAAGTTAAGATTGATGGGACTCAACATCCTGACTATGATTAAGGTGCCTGGCCAGCACACCTCAGGGTGGGACTCGAGTTACCAGAGTAAGTTGTGGTTTTTATAAATCATTGGTCTGTATAGTTAATCTTGTTTACAAGAAATGAAAATGGGGTAGGGTCATTGGTCCTAGTGAGCTCACTGGGTCTAGAAAGCCATGTGGATCTGGGGATGTTGTCCTAGAATACCCTTTGTGGTGGTGGTGTTATTGGCGTATTGTCACCAACCATATGTTCCTTTTACCCGCTGACACTAGCTTTCTCTTGCACCATTCCTCGTTTCTTTGGTCTGGAGTTGTAGAAATGTTGTTTTTAAGTAAAAATGATTTGGTCTTGAATTGTTTTTTGAAATTATGCACATTAAATAAAAAGGAAATTATTTATGAGGTTTGCAAGGTGTGGGTTGAATGTTTTGGTTTTGAAAAATGGAAATGTTTGGTTTTAAAAAAATGGAAAGGTTTGGTTTTGATCCTTGGTGTTCTCGTGGGAAACCACATGCATGAGTGTATATGGAAAAAGAAATGGTTAATGACATGAGCGGATGAATTCTTGGATGGATATGAGGTGGGTGATGGCGAGGCACGAGAACATGCATGTGTGAGGACCATGGGACACCATTGGAGTTTGTGAGACCCACCAACCTTACTTATTTTTAAAAGGTTTTGTTAAATTATAATTTGGTGTGTTGATAATCAATGTTTGTGTGGTGTGTCCTTGTGTTTTGGAAATGTCGTATGTGAGGAATTTTGAGCTGAGGATCCTTTCTGACTGATTTCTGTCTTGAGTTTGAACTCTAATTTTTAAGTTGGTATGCAAGCAGGTAGTTAGTGAATTATTTTGAAAAGTACATCAGGGAGCCCTTGCAGTGGTTCCCCCTTCACGTTTTGTGTTCTCTTGTGGTATGTCTTGACCATTAGACCAGTTTGGTTTGGTCCATGGTATTCTTTCTTAACTAGTGCATTCCCCCCATAAAGCATTAATATGTGATTGAAGTGCGGCCAAGAGAAATTCTCCATTGGCCGACCCTCCAGTTGATTCAAGAAAGGACTTTCCCTTTTTAGTGATAGTTCTAAGTATATCCCTTTTTCCCTTTTCTGTTAAACGGATCCTCTCATAGTGGGATGACTGATGTGAGTGGAGTTGAAGGGAATTCTGGTCTCTTTGAGTTGTCAGAGTTGTTGGGTATGAATTTTGACATTGTCGCGTCTGAAGGTTTCCCCTAGAAGCGGTGAAAGGAAATTCTAGCGGGAAAGGGTGAAGGTAGTTCGGAGTTATCAGTGTTGACTGGTTCCTTGAAGGGCTTTGTAGTAATTTTATCGGTTGCAGGGGGTCATGTTTGGTGATGTCGTGCAGTTTGAGTTCTCTTTGAAGAGAAAGGGTGGATTTTGTAGGATCCTTCGGGAATCCCTGTTTTCATATGAGCGTGTTCTCTCAGGGAGTTCTAGTTTTTTTGTTAAAAAGGGGAGTGTTTATCGTGCATCTTTCCTTCTTATGTTTCCTGGTTAAGGTGAAGAGGTAATGCATGTGTATCATCTAAACCTATGTTCTGGTGGATGTTCCATGAGGGAGTAGTTGTATGTTGTGGTGTGTTGTGTTTGTTGGTGTTGTCTCAGTTACGGTGTTGTTGCGTATGGTATTGAAAGGAGAAGCTCCATTTAGGAGTCTTCAATACCTAACTGCGAGGTAGGAGAAGTTTCAAACATCAGGGCTCCAGCCATAGGCCTTGGAGTGAAGCTGACGTGTGGTCAGGTACCTCGAGAGTGTATGTGAACCCGACTTTAATTTTGTCATCAGTGTTAAAAGTAAAAGAAGTTTAAATTTTTTCTATGGTTGTTTTGTTCCGAACAAACCATCTGGCTCCGTAAGGTTTTTGTGGCTATATAGAGGTGTGGTCCTCTTGTTACCTTGAAGTCCCAGAGGTTGCGTCCCACCAAATTTAATTGCTTTTGGTGGTCCGAATGGGAGTCTGTTGGGTAAATCAGTCTCAAATTTATATGGTGCTCATACAATGATTTGGAGATGTTGGTCTATCTCCGGCCATGGTTCTAACGCACGGTAGTTGGGCTCGGCCTTCCCCACCCCTTGTGGTGGGGTGTTTGGTCACTATCGGGAAATGCCAAATGTTTTGTATCTTTCGTTAATCCTAATGGTGGGGAGAGAGACATCAGGTCTCTCTCGAAAGTCTCGGGAATAAATTGGTGTTGGACTTTTTCATAATGGTGGGGAGTCCACCCCGGCCTCCTCGTGTCAATTTTCTACTTTTGTCTCAGGCGTTGGTATGTTTATAATGGTGGGGAGCCCCTTCGGGATTTCCCTATATTGACCATTTAGTTCAGTTCTTATAGATGATTGGGTGATAGGTGATAAGAGTACTCTTGGGATGTGCTTGACCGTGTTTGTTCGTTTCAGTCAAACGACGTGGTTTACTTTCAATAGATTTTAAGATGTTTTAGCTTGGGAAGTTTTTTTCCAGGGATACATGTTCCTATCCTTGATTATTCAACTAAAGGTGTTTTTTCTCTTTAGGGCGAGTGAGACATATCATAATGTCTTTTTACATGTTTCTTGAGTTTGTCATTTTAGTCGCCTTCTCTGAGCACGATGCAGTTACCTGTTTTTTCTTGTTATCATAGGGATCCACTTTGGACATTAGGGGGGTGTCGTTTTTTACTTTGGGTCTTAGCGTTAATTGTGAATTTATGGGGTTGGAAAGCTTTATGGTGGGGAGAATTGTCACACTCGTCATCTTTAAATAAGTTATTTCATTAATTTTTTCTGCGTCGGGTAGTCTGGGTTCAAGCCTGACTTAAAATTTGAGGTTTTTTATTTAAAAACGCTTGAAATGGTCTTGAGTGCATCCAACACACTACGGTCGAAGTTGTGCAACCTCGCTCTGGTCGCCGTGCGAATTTTCCCGATTAACCACACTGTCTACCCGGTGCACGATTAATTAATTAGTTAATTATATCAGTAATTAAGTTAAATGATCAATACAAGATTTAAATTAAAAGGTGTTAAATATGGAGGTTTTATTATGTTTAATATTATTATCATCATCATTTTGTTAATCATTTTATGGGCCACACGGAGTAACGGTGCAGTTTCCCAAATCCTTAAAAATAAATATAACCAAACAATGTTTAAATAATTATTTTAATGATAATGAACATATTAATTGTTATTATTATTATTACAATTATCATCATTATTATTATTATCAATATGTTCACTATGTTAATTAATATAATGTATATTATTATTAAGTTAATTTGATTGAATTTCTTTTTATTAAATTTTGTAAAGCTTATTATGTTTATTCATATCATGTTAAGTGTATTATAATAATTATTATTTTTTTATATAGTATCATTGTTCTTGTTAATTGATTTTTCATTATATTGTGTTGGGGTTGAGTTTTTCTCTCCCCTGCTTAAGCCCGTCGTGCCCCGCTCCCCCATATCTATCTCCTGTGCGTTTCTCCCCCTTGAAACCCTATGTGCCGCCCCTCATCTCTCCCTCCCAGCTGGCCATGTCGTGCCACATATCTCCCTCCCGGACGACCATGTCATGATGCCCTACTCCTTTTGGTGACCTGCTGCGCACACCGCCCTCCGGGATGAGTGCCCCCCAGCGATCTTGTTCCCCTTTGGTCAGCCGATGTAGTCCTCCTGGTGTGCAGCACTCTGCCGTCATCTCGCCTCCCTCTATTCCAGTGCCCTGCTACCCTATCTGACTGGCACTCTCCACCTTGACAATCCTCCGCACGTCGGCCCCCTCCTCCCCTGCAAAACCTACACCCCCTTGGCCGCACAACTGATATTGGTAGGATTTTCAAGCACGACACACCTCCGACACTTCATTGTTGTGCTCGGTCATCATTCTGCAGCCCTTCCATAGGTTCATAATTATTTTTTAGTGGGTTTCTTCCTTTGAGAGATTATCAGGTTAGGGTTTAGGTGTTTTTTGGTCTGGTTTTGATGTTATCTTTTGTTCAAATTCTGGTTTAAGGTTCTTTTTGGTTCGCGTGTGGTGAATATGGGGTTCGATTGGAGATTCACACACGGTTTGGGAGTTACTCCTTCTGAGGTAGGTGGTTTCGCATTTAAACATATTCTGATAAGTTAATTTTCTTGCATAGTTAATTTACAATGTTACTTTATTAATTATTTTGGGTGCGGATTTAGTTATGTTGAAGTTTTTCTTTGATTTATAGTTGTTTATCAGTATGTTTATGTGGCGTGGGTATGTTCTTTGTTTGAAAATGTGTTTTTTAGTCTATTGTTAGTGTTTAATAATATGTGTAGTTAGTTTTCAGCTATTCAAGTGGTGTTAAATGTTTTTTTGATACGTTGTTGCATGTGTTTGGTCATAAGGTAATGTGTTGTGTCGTTTCAATGGGATGTTACCATGAAAACCCACACTGAACTATCTGCTATTGTTTTATAAATTTTGTGTTTATTTTGTGAAAAGGCGCAAAGTGTGCAGTTTATGTTCTGGTGTATCATTCATATGCTTTTTTTTTCTGAAAATGGAATTTGAGTGCATATTTGTCGTTTAAAGTCATGTTTCATCTTGTGGAATTGTTTAATAAAATTTTTAGTGTTTTTTTAATCGGGAAAATGGTCTTTTAACTATGCGATTGGGTTATTAATTGATGCGAGTTGTGCCGGTTGTGTTCTTCATGTGGTATTAGGTATGTTTGGTCAGAGTGGAGGTAGGAGTTGTTTCTTTTGTGTTAGATGTGTTATGTTTATTTTTATATAATTGTTTGACAAATAATTTAATATGTTTTAATAATGAATTATTAGTAATTCAAAAATTGTTTTAATTGAGTTGGGGAAAGTCTTTTGGCGTGCGTACTTTGTCAAATGGTTTTCTGTGTGTGTGGATGTGTGGTGTTGGGTTTATGTTACACCTTATTTGTTTTATTTGTATGAGTTTGACATGAAATGTGAAATTTGAACATCTTGATCACAAAAGGGGAAGCCTGGGTACTAGGTGGGCGGACGTGATCTAGCACGCTAGTGATACGGAAGCATCTTTGGCCCCATTTTACTTAGATGGTTTGACAATTACAACACTAACTAAACACTGGATGATGATTGGATACCACAAGGTTATGAATGTTTTTCCCTACTGGTGGCTGATGCATGAGAACATATTTTTTTTGGTTCATATACTACTGTTCACCGAGAGGGGATGTTCTTGGGTACCATTCCTTCTTCTGGTACCTTTAGGGCCTCTCCCACTTTTGGTGCTCCTGTACTACTATACACTCACCATCGGCATACATTGTAGCTTTTCGGTGTTTCTTGAAGGTTTTGGTTTTTCTAAAATGCAAGGGTGTTTTTATTTGTTTATTTAAGTTGTTTTCTTTTAAACTGTTTTCTTTATATAAATTATTTATTTAAGATTGTTCAAGATTTTACATCATTTAATTTATTTAGCCTGAAAATATATTTGTCATTTAATGTTTACACATGGATCCTTTTTATTGGGTGACGTCCTACTGGGATTTTTTCTCACACCCTGCATACACCTTCGGGTGTATGTTGACCTTGTTTCTTGTGGTCTCCAGGTTGTGACAACGTGCTCAGTGATGGTGGTTCAGATGTTGTTGGTCCTCACGTGCAGGTTGGTGTTAGTATCTTGGGGATGTGGATTCTCATGTCACAGGGATTTTGGTATCAGAGTTTAGTTGTCTATCCTTGTTTGCACTTGGGGTTTTTAGTTGAATTGTATACTTTAAACCTGTTTATAGTTTAAATGCGTGTTTGGTTGTCTATTTTTAGTTTTATTTTGTTTATCTTGTTAGTTGTTTTTCTATCTTTTATTTCTGGAAAATCGTTCCCATGTAATGTTTTGATATCCTAGAACTCGTGCCGGCCCATGGGGATCGGGAACGCCCTTTAGGCCAAGTCGCAGATCGGGTCCGGTGCCGGGTCTGATGGTGACCCGACCTGGTTCGTGATAGAAATAATAACATAAATTAAAACATATAATATAATTAAATATATTTAATTCATAATATAAAAATTCCTAGGAAAATATATACACCACATGAAAGAAATGGGTGGTGACTATGTCATATGTTTTGAACAAATAAAAGAGAGACTAGAAATCCCCTTACCTTATGTCTTTACTCTTGTTGTAGTCATTAAAAACTATTGTATAATAAAAAAAATATTATTATAAATATATAAAAAAAATATAATCATGTGTATAAAACCATATATTATTTTATTATGACTTTATATTAACCCTTTATTGACAATTCCACGTTAATGTTACGTCTCGGGTAATAACAACATTGTTTTTCATATATGTTCTGAATTTTTATTTTTGGTCCTCTTATGTTGAGCATGATTCAAAAATTTATATAATTTTTAAAGGTATATACATTTCATATATAATCATTATATATGTATTTATAATAATGTAAAGAACATTTAAATAGGAAATTAAATACCCCTTTTGTGGAGATGGTAGGTCGTATGTACACATGAACATTGTTTCCATTTTCATATCATATTGAACGAAATAATAGTAAATGATATATAAATATATAATCATTAAATTAAAATTTTATTTTAATATATTTCACAAGTTTCTATCAAACCCATACAAAATTATTTTAATATGTGTAGTCTGAACAAATCATATTGCTTCAGGAGGCTGTAGTCTACCGTACAAACAAAAGACATTATCGTAATCCTAGAAAATGGAAAGAATGAAGGTATGTGTTATATAATAATTGAATAATCATAAGTAAATATTAAATATCATATATACCATAAATAAACTATAAATCCATATTTATTCCAAATCTTGAAAGGCGATAATGGAACAATAAACGACATCAGTTCACAAGGCGTAGTTCACCGTACACATGAATACTGATTACATGTCTTATTTGATGGAGGTATGTGAATTTTTAGGTAATGAAATTAACATAAACAGATATTTTTATATTTTATAAAATTATTTAATTATATAATTATTATATAAGAAGAATTTAATATGGTGGAGAAGGAGAAATATCAAATTGTACATCGATGAACATTACATCTTCTTTAGGTAATTTATTTTGGTTTTCACCAAAAGTCATCATTGGTTGGATTTATGACCAAATTTAGGATTATATTTTTAGAGGAAGGAGGTTGGGAAAATATATGGATATTTATTTTTTTATCCAAAGGTTATTATAGGTGTGAATATGTTAGGAGAGTGAATTCACTTTTATGATGGAGGAGGAGTGACATTCTGGTAAATACTAACATGTAAACACTATTAAGAAGTATCCCATAAATTGTGTGCCTAAAATGAATAAAAAATTTATATAAAAATGTGATATTTCCTATATATATCCACAGTTTTTTTGGGGAAGGATTATATGTCATTTCCCCCCTTAATATTAATGTTTTCTTCCATAGTAAACTCGGTTTTGTCTTAATTATCGTGCAAATTTTTTACTATTTTTATTAATCATTATGTTAAAAAATTATGTTTGAATTACTATAAATTAGAAATTATTCTGATTATGAATATTTAATCCATTTTTTAAATTCAAAAAATATAAGTGGAAACAATAAATTTGAAATTAATCATGCAGACAGGATAAAACAATGAGTTTTTAATAGAAAATATACAAAAGATTGAAATATTTTAAAATCCAATATCAATGTGAAATTTATTATAATGAACTAAATTGGATTAATTAATGCATTATTATTCTAATTATTCTTTAAAAACAAATAAAAATACAATTTATCTATGTATATAAATTAAACTAAAAAACAATTTAAATGAAGAGATAATATTTGTCACTATTCATGAAATTTGAAACTTCTCAGAAAAATATTAAAAATTCACCCTAAGATAATTTTAATATTATAATTTTATAAATTATGTTTTATTAATCCAAATAATTTTATAAAAGTGTAAAAAAATGTTTTAAAATTAGTCTTCCAGAAAAATATGTGAAAACTGCTTTTTAAAAAAATACATGTTTTAAGCATATAATTACAATTATTCTTGTTAATTATTAAGTAAAATTATATGATGAATTTTATATATACAATTTAACATATTATATATCCATTTCATTAAAATAAATCTCCAAAATTGGTATAATTAATTTTTAAAAATAGTTTTCCAAAAAATGATTTCCTATATTTCCAAAGGGTTTCATTTTTATTTTAAGTTAATTTTTCTCACCAAAGAATTAATCTTACATACATGTGTAAAATATATTTTTATAATTTAGTTAATCATATTAATAACCTCCATTACAATATCTAAGTGAAAATTATCAATTACATAATAATATTCTAACAATATGTCGTGTTTCATTTAAACTCAGTGTTGTGTATAACTCAAGTAAAAATTAGTTTTGCATATAACATAGGCTAAGATAGAGCTATGTGTCGTGAAATATTAACATGGTTTTGTCTGTAAAATAGAAAAAATAAAATTATTTCACAAACCACAAGCTATATTCAGTGTTTCATTAAAATAAAAATATTGAAAATATTAAATTAATTCAAAAAATATATTTTAACAAAGTCTTACTGTGTTACAACGAACCTCGGTATTTTACTCACTCGTGAATTATAGAGGTCTATGGAAAAGCCTGAAATAATTTATTATAATTATTTCCTAAAAAATTATACAAAAATATAAATGGGATTACAATATCCTAAGAAATGTAGAGTACACTTGAAAAACTGTATGAGGGAAATGTCAAGATCAAAGAAGAAAATATATAGATTTAGAGTGATAGATTTGATGATATCAATATAGATAAAGATAATAATTCTAATGACTATTTAATAATGGGGAATGAAATAATTAGTTATATTAGATAAATCAACGATATTATGTAAGATCCTATAATTTAAATGAAATAAGTAAATTTCAAGATATATTTGATCAAAATGTTGAAGCTATTGAAGATAGAGAAGAGCTCTCTATAAATGAGTTTCAAAAAACCATTCATAATTCTAAGATGAGAAAAAACCTAGTTTTACAGAAGATGGATAAATAGGACATAGAATTTTATGACATGTATATGTTTAATATTAAATAAGAGTATGATGAATCTTTAAGTGATTCTATGGAATATAATGTGGTTTATGAAAATGTCAAAAAGGTTTTGGATTTTTCCTCAAAAAATTGTCAAAAAAGGAAAAAAAAATAAAAGTAATAAATCGCAATAAAGTTATTCAAATTTACTGTGGTTAGGTCCTTCTTTAGCTGATTTCTCAAGAATCAATAATGTTTTATAGTGTGAGATGATTGAATATAAATATATGTATTTAAGAAGATATAACTTGATGTAATTCAAAGAAGACAAGTGATCTAATAAAGGAAAAAGTAAAATATGATTAAGAACAAAATGAATAATGTTGAGTAAAGTATAGTAAGATAGTTATTTATTAAGTAGTAAATGAGAAGATAATTTTTCAAGAAATGATACCAATTGCCTATATAATAATGAGATAAAAAATATAGCTCTATTAGTGATGAAGAAGAAGAAACCTATATGGAGAACATGACGATAACTAAACATATGGTATATATTTATAAATAGACTCAACAAAATGAAGGAATTAATAATTATAAGAATGAATATATTAATTTTATGATTTTTGGGCTTGAGATTCATAGATGTTTAAAAGGTCACATTATGGAGACCATGCTTGTAAAAGTGAAAATTCCCTTATAGAAAAGAAGTGTAGGGAAGTTTGAGAAAATGATTAATACTAGAGAAGAATATCTTAATATGGATCTTTGAAGGTGTCTTCAATATTATTATTCATATGGTAAAATGAAATAATACTAGTGAAATTAGGTATAATTGAAGGTTGTGGCATATTAATCTATTGAAAAATATTGTACTCATGGTATGGAAAAATATTCAAATATTATATTTGAAAGAACCAAAAATATATTCCAAATAAAAGTAAAGGTCAAAAATTTGAAATTTAGAAAACTTGTACTAAGAAAACTCCTCAGAATATGACATCTATAACTAAGGAAGTTGATAATTCTTATAATAAGATACATACTTTAAAATATAAGGTGAATAAGGATAAAAATGTTTTGATACAACAATAACAATTTCATAATTGGACTCAGTTATTTAATGGGAGAAATAGCTTAAAAATCTATATTTTTGTTATAGAGGTTTTGGACACAAAACATATGATTGAGGGTATAATATTTTTCTAAATCACATACAAAGAATTCAGGACTTAATGGGGATCTATCCTAAAATAGAAATCACAATGCTCTGAGGGTGAAAATGGGATTCGAAAACCACCCAAGGTATCATTCTAGAACATGTTTTATAGGATTTTGGTGATCTATAGAAAATGCTACTACTATTATCACAATGAAAAATTTTGTAAGTCCATGATTCCACATCAAAAACAAGATATTTATCAAGTAAAGAGGACTTAGTATAAATCCAAGGTTGTAATGTCTGTTTTTTTTGAAGTCGCACAAAATGATATCATGAAGAGAAGAATATGTGAACTACATAGTGGTAGCACATCACACATTAATAGGGATGCCAAAGCCTTTAAAAATATTTAACACCAAGATAATAGTGTTGTTACCTTTGGTAATGAAATCCATTTGAATATAAAGGTAATTGTATATGTAGAAATTGAGTGACCTAGGTTGAATTTACATGAGGTTTTATTTATTGATGGACTCAACCATAGTTTACAAAGTGTGAGTCATATATGTGGTGATAGAAATTATGTAATTTTCAAGAAAAAAACTCAACTCATTAATATTATTAATGATAAAATAATAATTATGAAATGGGAAATAACTAATTGGAATATTTTTTATATTGGAGAGATAATTAGTTCATACAATCCAAGTACAAAAGAATAAAATTATCTATGGAATATAAGACATAGAAATATTATCCAAAAAATAAGAGGAAATTTCAAATGAAAATTCTGTGAGAGATTTACCACAATTGGGAGTAGATAGAGATCCTATTTATATAAGATTTCAATATGGGAAGATGACCAAAGTAAAGCATAGAATAATAGAGATAAAATTAATTAAACAACTTGTGTTGATTCAAATATATCTATGTAGACCCATGAGACCCTATTACACTAGAGTTACGTTATATTTTATTACCATTAGATGTATTTTATAGAATAATAAGAGTTTTTTCCATAAAAAATGTTATAAGTAGTGGAAATTATTAAAATCATTAGTAGAGAAGTTAAAAGATAGGTTGGTGTTGAAATCAAAAGGACAATGAATGATAATGAAAAATAGAATACAATGATTGAATTTCAATCCTATGATGATAAATATGGAATCAATAACCAATAAAACCTCCCTACAATATATAATAAAATGGTTTAGTTAAATGATTGAACATAAGAATGTTAGAAATGGTAAGAATAATATTCAAGTTAATTTCCAAAGCACAACATGTTTATAGAGGTTTTTTGGGTTCATTGTTGTAAAAATTATGAATTAGTGCTTAATAATACCTAATTAAAATAATATAATATATTAAATTTTATAAAAATATATTTCAATAGTGATCTATTTCGGTGTATTTAGTATCCTTTTTTTTAAATTGAAGACATAAATCTGAAAGAATTTGATGAAATTACTGAGGATGGTATATTTTTTGGGTACCTAAAAATTGAAAAAGGATACAAATGCTAGAATAAAATACTTCAAAAATTGTTTGAGTTTTTTTGATGTGAAAATCATTGAGGATTATAAAAATAACAGTGTTCTAAAAGAGAGGAATTTGGTTTTTATAAAGAATATTGATAATCAAATTATGTAAAAGATAGTACTATATTGACTAAAACAAAAATCACTATCATATAATGTTGTCAAAGAGTATAATAGCAATTATTTGGAAGTATTTTTGATTGAAAAACCAAACTAATAATGGATAGAGAAGATTTTAAATTTAGTGAATATAATAGGAAATCAATATGCAATAGTTCAGATTAGGGAGAAGCTATGATATGAAAACAATAAAGAGGAACCAACTATAATAATGTAATGTTTTTATTGTATGACCTTACATATATCTCATATTGGTCCCCAATCAATATATGAAGCTTTAAAGAATCAATTATTTATTATAAAAATAGATGTGGAGTCAGACTAGAAAGAAAATAAATTAACTTGGTACCATGTCATAAAAACCATATGATAAAAATATTATTGGGACCGATTAGGTGTTTAAAAATAAATTTTATGACCAAAGAAATTTCATCATAAAAATCCCAAAATTGTTTACAAAGTATAATCCCATGTTGAAGGTGCTTATACTGAAGGTACCTTTTCTCTTGTTCCAAGGATTGTGTTTATCAGGATACTCTTAGTAGTTTCCACCCATATTTAGTATAAAAATTTCCAAATGGATACCAAATCCTCTTTCTTAAAAGACGAGTTAGATGAATAACTATATAATAAGAATCCTAAGGTTTTATATTTATAATAATAGCTCTAATGTTTTAAAACCTAATAAAGAATTATATGGTATGAAGAAGGCCTTGAGTTTTGGAATTTCAAGTTAAAAATATGTTTTAGAGAGATAAAATACTTTAATGGAAAAGAATACATAAAAATGTTTATAAAAGAAATTAGATAATTCACTCTTATTTTAATTATTTATACTGATTATATCATTTTTTTTCAATTGATCAAGATATTTTATGATATTAGTTTTTAAAAAAATTATAGAAAAACATTGATATTTCCATGAACGGTGAGATGATACACTTCTTGGGTTTACAATTGATACAAAAAAAGTTCATCTTATGGTACCAAGATAAGTATACCAAATTATTTTTTCAAGGATATATATATATATAGATATTATTCTAAATTGGTGTCTACTCCTATTATAATGGGGTTGAAACTATCTAGAGGAGATTAAGATAACATAGTGTGTTAAAGGATGTTCAGAAAGATGATTTTGGATCTTTCTCTACCTCATTAAAACTATACAGTTCATTGTTTATTCTTGGAGATATTTTGTTAGATATGAAAGTGATACCAAAAAATATCATATTATGGAAATAAAAAGATTTATAAAATATATCCAAGTGATATCAAATTATGTGAAGATATACAGGATAAGAGAGAATATATTATTTTGGATTTATAGATACAGATTGAGAAGGTGAATTTGATAATGGAAATTCTACCATATAAAGATTATTTAATCTAGGAAGAATATCTGTGTGTATAAACTATAATAACTGAAATCATTCATATTGAGTATCATATAGGTGTAAACCATTACGGCTATTAGTGATTTAATTTAAATGAATTACATGTAGTCACAACTTGATAACATGAGAGTGAATGTCGAAAATCCTCTTCGTATTTTATGTGATAATCAATGTTATATTAAACATTATAAAATTCCAATACAATACTCAAGTTATAATAATATAATATATATTTTTATTTTATTTAAATAAGAGTATTAGACAGTTATATCATGATAAAATATATTCTTACCAAATACTAGTTGGTAGAAATATTTATAAACAAAATGCCTAATGTTTAGTTTGAGACTCTAAGGCTGGAAATTACTGTTCAACCCTTCCCTCTATCTTGAAGGACATTATGACTACCCCCAAAAACCAGGATTTATATTTGTTATCAATTGGGTATAAGAGAAAATAACTCAATATATTCTCTATTCAAAATCCAAAGTTGAATTTTTCATAAAATGGGGAGGAAATAGAATTAATGAGTGTAGGAATTGAGTGGGGTATAATTATAATTATATATCTAAAACATTCTTATCATAAAAGTATAAAATAATCTAAAAAACAATACATAATCCTATAGTGGTGTGTCCCGTTAAATATTCTATGAGATAGTGATTGAATGCGTCTTTTGTAAATTTGAATTTTTATAAGAGTTTAATAGGTATTGAAAAAAAAAATCAAAAATAGAAGATTTAAGTGCCCTAATTTTTTTTAATTAGATATAGTTTTTTTAAACCATATAATAATGGTTGAGAAAAATGATAAACAATGAGTTTGAGGAATTTTTTAATTATCTATAATTTCCCATGGGTTATTTTCTATGTGATTTTTTATTTTTTAAAGAAATATAGAGTTTTATGAAGGATGATAAAATGAATAAGTTTATCTATTAATGATTCATAGAATACAATTTATGATAAGTATAGTGTATATGGTATTTAAAATAAGACAAAGTCCAAGAATGTAAATGAATTTAGAACTCAACATACATGCCATTTTTACCAGAATATTAGTGTTTTATATTTTTATATGAGTCATTTAAGATTCTATAGTTTCATATGAGTAATCTTGTATCACTATATGATTATTTTAAACATAACTTCACCTGTATAAATTTCATCAACAAAACACTTTGTGTTTCATTTAGGAATTCATATGATTCTTTTTTAAACATATTTATTTGTTATTTTCATGAATCCATATATGTGACTTACTGACTATATAAGAGTCATTACAAAACTATTTTATGACTTTGTATGAATCATTGGACACTTTATATGAGCCATATATAGGTAGATACTTAGTGAAAATTTTATGTTCAAAAAAATAAAATTTAGATTATTTCTTAATTATATATATTCAAAATAAATAATTTAAAAAATTTAGTAAGAAATGCTCTTAACTTATTAAATATCATAAATAGTAAAATGAGCATGATTCAAGTTGATATTAAAGGAAAAATATATTTCTTTATTGATCATTCCATGGTATTGTAAAATGAGAGTAAAAATATTATCATGATAAAGAAGAGGTTCCACATTATAAAGTTGCATTTAGTTTGGCACACATGGTGGGAAGTTAAAAAGTTTTCAATTCCATGTATTTTCAAGATAAATAAGCTTTATTATTTTTAAATTTCCCAGAAGATGGAAATATTCCCATTTTTAAGAATATTTGAATAAATTCCAAAACTAAGATTGAATGAGTTTGAATAATAACAATCTTTGACTTCCTAAAATCATAGAGTTTTTATAATTCATTATTTAAATATTATTCCATAATTATGGTGAATATAAAAGGTATAAATGAAGGAGGTATTTTTTTGATGATTTTGAACCCAATTATACAATACTCTAATGATTGGGATATCATCTATACTGAGGAGAGAGAAGAAACAGTAGAGATCACCCTATTTTATGTTTTTTATTTTTAGAATAAATTAATGAAATTCAATTCTTATGCACTTCATTTTGGTTCAGGATACTAAGGATGAAGGATTTATTTACGTAAATTAATTCTATCATTCATGATAAGACAATTTTGAAGAATAGTGATGAGAAGATTATATGCAAGTTTTTTTTTCTTAACAACATTCTATAAATACAAATAATATTAGAAGAAGTTATATTCATTATTGGTAAGGAATCTAGTGGTGGTCTGAAGATATGATTCCCCTTAAAGTGTGTGAGAAGAATCTAAAAAACTGGTTGTTATAATATAAACAATGTTAGATCATGTGTGTGAAAATTTTGACAAATACCCCTTAAGAAAATTGGATTATACCATCTTAAAACTTGCATATGACCTAAAAAATATTTTTGATCACTCTAATTATGATGTGAATTTAAAATACATTGATCAATAAGATGTTGGATATGAAAAAAATTATGCTCTCACACTGAGGAAAAACCTTTTAAAAAAATCAAGTGTGATATTTTACCTTCTTCTTTTATATATATTATTGAGGGAGAGATTCTATGAATAAAATCACGATATTAATGGGTTATAAGGGTTTAATTCAAAATGAAATGAATTTTTAATAAATGTTATTACAGATTAACCCCTTTTTAGTGGAACCATAACTGATATAGACTCTACATGGTTAAAATATAAGTAATAAACCTTAAAAGTACCTAATATTTAGTTTTAAATTATGGATTAATTTTATTAAGTTTTGTGGATATTTATGATTTAGAGTCTTAGATAATTAGAGAATAACTATTAAATAATAAAACTATACATTACAAAGTGGAAACTTATATTCAATATCCACTTTTTTATAATAAGATACATTTAAATTGATACAAATTTTCATTTAATAAAAAATATTTCAAATTTTTAAATCAACTAAATCAATTTCTCTACTCATCTTTAAACACTCTAAAAAACAGATGAAAATGTTTTATGGTCATGAAATGCTCATTAAGGGATATATGAAAAGATAAAATTAAACTTTTTTCAATTTGAAAACTTTTTTATTATATATGAGAGTTCATCTTTATCATAACAAACTTTGATCTCAAATAATAATTTACTTATAGATGGAATAATATTTTATGCCCAATTTTTTTCATTTAAAACATTATAAAACATAATTGAAAAATTATAATCATGATGGTTTTCTATAAAACATTAGAACACTTGAGAAACATTTTCAAAATAATATATATTTTTCTTGTAAATGTCTTAACATTCCATTAAATTAAATATAATTATCTTAAGTTAATATGTCAAATGTTTTCCACAATATCTCATTAGAAAACATAAAAAAATCATTTTGGTTCATTGGAATATCATATTTTAAAAACCCTAATATGAAGCCTTACAAATGGAATATCCTACTCAATTAATTCTTATATAATTATTCAAATTACTTAATCATTACCCAATGAATTGGAGGGATATATTGGGAGAAAATGCAATGTGTCGGTTCTGAAAGCCACACAGAGGCGCCCCATACCAGGTTGGTCACATGGCCCCAAGCACATTTCCCCGAATTCCAGGGGATATCGAGTATCAGCGAGGGACTTGGGTGTGATAGTGGGGAAACTATTCCCTCATTGGAAAAGCACACAGTAGAAATACACAAATACATACAATAGCGGAAGTAGTAAATATCAAACAACAGTAACAGCAAAAGAATGATAAAGGAAACAACTGGAGCATATATATATAAATGATGGATGATATATATTTGTCTAGGAAAATAGCTAAACAAGTCATAACGCTAGAATACAAATGTGCTAAACCAAGTGCAAAAGAAATCAGATAAACTCCTTAGTATCACAAGCCATATCTTGGTCCCATTATCTTCAGCTCCACAATAATGAAGAACATGAAGTCGAAGGGTGATTTCCCATATCAATACCTGCAACAATATAATCTGTTTGGGCCCAAAAGCATGAATTAAATAGGGTGTGAGACAAAATCCTAGTAGGAAACCACCAAAAGATCTATGCCTAACAGTCAGTGAATATATGGAATCTAAAAGTATAGAAAAGTAATAAACAGAAAAGCACTCAGTAGAAAACAATCCACAGTTTCTAGAATATAATTTACAAACAAGTAAGATGACACTCAAGAAAGTAGAACAAACATGTAACCCTTTATGTAGTTCTCAGAGCTTAACCTCTATGGTTCAACCGACAAGTACTAGCAACCCTTTTGGAGGAATGCATAGTCTCACCACTCTGGTTCAGCTAAAGAATAGACTCTCTGGGGAATAACTCACCATCAATTCCTTATATAGTCTCGTATCTTACTAATGGAGCTCTGGTGATGCACTCTACGTCTTATTCCCACTGTGGCCCGCGTCGAGGAACTACAAACACTCAGAGGAAGCACTCAACGTCAATTCCCCCTATGGTCTCACATCGTATTATAAAGACACTCTAGAGAAGCCCTTATGTCCATTGTCTCTATGGTCTACTACACTAGGTTCCCATATCCCTGTGTAAATTCAACAAGTATCGCATCACGTAATGGCCAAAGTGAACCACAATAACTACATGTCTAGAAATAAACAACATAATGGCATGTTAGAAAAAAAACTCCATCCTACAATACTAGGATTGGTAACTGGAAAAAGCCTAATAGGAAAAACTAGACCAAATGGTCATAAATGGGAAAATCATGCATGGAAAACATCCAAAGCATAATGAATTACCATATTCACAAACAATAACATCTACTCAGGCATATAAGAAAGGTAGTAAAACAACAAGGGAAAAATAGGAAACCCACAATACCCCGTTCAAGGGTATTGGTGGAATTTGCAAAAAATAGTCAAAGACTTTCTACAGAAAGGCACACACCACCAACCTTGAGGTTAGGAGGGAAATATACTTGAGCCACAAGGATTTAATTGCCTTAGAATGTCAAGGTTCTTAAAAAACGTATAAAACATTCAACCTATGATAATTTTCAAAAGATGAGGAATTGGAAAATGATGCTCTAGAAGAAGGAAGAGCTTACCGCTGCGGTTCCAACGCAATTGACAGCGGTTGATTCGGAGAAAAGACGGAGGCTCAGGGGCTCGGAGAATATCCACGGCTATGCAGACTCTTTCAAACAAAGAACACATAGAAGAAGATGGTTCTTCCTATCAGACGTGACCCCAATGCATTTAATGAAAAAAAAGAAAATACACGACGTGTACTTTTGGATTACATGACGTGTACTTTCTATTTCTGTACTCCACCTTAGGTGGCCTCCACATCACCCCACATGACCCTGTGTGTGGCCCTTACATGGCCTGCACATGACCTCGCTCGGCAACTAAGCACATGGTGTGTACTCATAAAGTACATGATGTGTACTTTAAAATTTTCTAGAAACACCTATTTTCTCAAAAACTCCTGAAAAAGGAAAAACATACCTAAAAAAGAGGTCTGGGTTCTTACTAACTTCCCCCCTTAAAGAAATTTGTCCCCGAATTTCCCTAGAAAGGCATTGAAGAAGAAAACATGAACAGCTATGGCCACTTTGATAGTACATCGGCCTCCCTCTCCCAACTCTCGTCTTGTAATCGCCCGTGATTCCATTGCAACCGTACCAGATGAATAGACCAGCCATGGAGAACCTTCATACTGTAATCGAAAATCTGAATAGGATGCTCCTCAAACGATGCATCTGATTCAATCTCAACTTCCTCAGGTTGAAAGACATGTGACAGGTCGGTAAAGTAACATCGGAGCTGAGAAACAAGGAAGACGTCATGCATAGCCCGATACCTCTGAGGGAACTGCAACTGATTGGCAACCGGCCAAACTCTCTCCAACAATTCAAACAGCCTGACGTACCTCGGTGAAAGCTTACCCTGTATCCAAATAATCTTGTTTCCTAAACTCGGTGCGACACATAGGAACTCCTGATCCCTGACCTTGAACTCCATAAGTCATCTCCACTGATCAGCATAAGACTTCTGTTGAGACTGTTCCATAGACATCCTCTTCTGAATCAACTATATCTGCTCTATGGTCTCCAAGACAAAATGAGGTCCCAACAAAGCTACCTCTCCTACTTCCAGCCAACACAAGGGTGATCGGCATGTCCTACTATACAAAGACTCGTAAGGTTCCATTTGAATAGTTTTTTGGAAACTATTATTGTAGGAAAAATCCACAAGAGGGATAGGGTTCTCCCACGAACCTCTAATGTCCAGAATGCAAGCTCTGAGCATATCCTCATGCACCTGAATCGTACGCTCGGATTGGCCATCTGTCTAGGGATGGTAAGCTGTACTCAAAAGTATATGGATACCCAAAGCCTTCTGGAGCCCCTACCAGAACTGAGAAGTAAAATGGGAATCCCTTTCTGAAAAAATGGATTGTGGAACTCCATGTAGACATACAACCTCTCAGATGTATAACCGCCCCAGCTCATCAACACTAAAGGTATCCCTGATCAGCAAGAAGTGATAGACCTTCGTGAGTCTGTCGATGACAAACCACACTATGTCATTCCCTAATGGAGACCTAGGAAAAATGGTTACGATGTCCATCACAACATCATTCCACTTCCACTATAGAATTCGTAACTGCTGTAAAAGACATGTTGGTCGGTGATTATTTGCTTTCACCTAATGACAAGTGAAACACCTCATGAAAAAACCATAAACATCTCTCTTCATACCTAGCAACCAATACTGGTGGTGTAGATCATGAAACATACGGGTGATGCCAGGATGAACTTCCCAAACTAAGGAATGAAAATCCTGCATCAGCTCCTCGTGTATGTCTGATGGTACCCATACACATCCCTAGAATCGCAGGATCTCATCCTCGCCTATGGTCCACCAAGTAATAGTGTCATCTCATGACATGATTTCTCATAGGACTAGGCCTTCAGAATATGATAGCTACCTCATTCGAACCCGATGAAGAGGCGTAGAGGTAACAACTACAGAAGAAAGGAAAGTTTTCCACTATCTGTCGTGCACATCTAAATGCATCTTAGTGAATAGGGCCATAAGATGTCACTCACTACTGGCCTCCTGAACTGCCTATATCTGAGTCCTCCTGCTCAATGTATCAGACACTACGTTTCCCTTTCCTGACGTATAAGAAAGCTCAAAGTCAATGCACTAAAGATACTCGACCCACTGAAGCTGTCTCAGATTCAGATCATGCTGAGTGAAGATGTACTTCAGACTTTTGTGGCCAGTCAAAACCATAAAATTCTCTTCTAGAAGATAATTTCTCCCAAAGTGTAAGTCATGAACAATAGCTGCCAACTCCAAATCATGTGTCGGGTAGATTCTCTCATGTGGCCTCAACTGTTGAGACCTGTATGCAACGACTCCTTCTCCCTGGATAAGCACAACTCCTGGATAGATACTTGAATCATCATAGTAGACGGTGTATCTCTTTCCTAGTGTAAGAACTCGGGTTTTTGGAACGGGTCAAAATCCTGACCCTGTTTAAATTTTTGACAGGTTTTTGAGGAAACCGGATTTAATGGGAATTTTCTGGAAATTTCCAGACTACACGCCGTGTACCTTGAGTACACGCCGTGTATGTTAGGCAAGTGACCAGCCGTGTGCTCGCCGAGTAAATGTCGTTTGATGACCATGTAGTAGTTTCTTACTACACGACGTGTAGTTTTGAACACGCGGTGTAGACCCCCGACCTAGTGAGGCCATACATGGCGTGTAGGCCGTTGGCCGTGTAAGAACTAGGGGCACACCGTGTTCCCTTTGGACATGCCGTGTAGTCGAGCCGTGTATGAGGGATATACATGCCATGTGGGTATGACGACTAGGAAGTGAAGAGGAACTCAGTACACGCCGTGTACCCAGAGGTACACGCCGTGTACTCATGTCGGCAAGTTCAGAAAGTAAGTTGGTGGAATCTTTCCATCTTTTTAAAAGTTAAATGAAATACACACAGTGTGAAGTCCTAAATTACATGCTGTGTACATTCTTTTTTTCACTTAAATCGGGCAGTAGCCTCGTTTTTGAGGCAGAACACCCCTCCTCCGCCCGGATACGCGAACCAGGCCGACCGAAACTCTCTTTCCCTCCCAATCGTCCATCCAAGACCCGTTCTGAGCTCTGATTAGTGCGTTGGAACCCCCTAAGTAAGGCCTTGATTCCACTTTGTCCGTTTTGTTTTATTTTCGTTGTATAACGAGTTATATCCCTTTGAGCGGTTTTGAATATTTTGTAGATTTATCGCATTTTAGACCAAATTGGCGGGTGTTACCGGAGGAGTAGCATCATGCGAGTCTCAGGTAGGTGGTTGATACCTCATTTTGTGTTTTTGTGGTTGTTTGGGTAACGCGGCCTTTGGCACGTTTTTGGGTATTTTGAGAGGGACCTGTTTTATCTGCTTTGCTCATACTGTAATGCTTATGAGACCTCTGGGATGCTTTTGGGTATGCCCGGTTACCAGGTTGTGTGAGTAGGGCCGGGTGAGTGGTTGTTGCTCATCGGGGAATTTTGGCCGGGGAACGCCAAAATGGTTTTATTAAATTATTAAGGTGTTAAACTGCTTAGTTTAATTTATTAAATCCTGTTATAATTGTTAGAGGCATTTAAGACCTCAGTGCTAGTATGGGACATCACCAGAATAGTGAAATTCAACTGTTTAGGTTTTTTTGCCTGGTTATGTTTTATGTTTGCATATGTTATATATTCAATTTCTTAATTGCATCTGTTGTACCCCTTTGGTTGTGTTGGGCTTGGCCCGGTTACGCTTGAGTGATATTGATCACAGGTTGGGGCTTTGCCCGAGTTACTTTGGGTGGTTTTGACCATGGGATTGGGCGTCATGGACGTCGGATTGAGGCAGTGTGACTGTAAGGTTGGGCATGGCCCGGGTTACTTGGATGGTGAGGTCATCGGACTTGAGTGACACTGTCGCAGGGACACGAGGTGTCAGATGTTTTGGTGGCTTAAGAATATTTTTGGTGATTACCACTCACCGGGACTTTGAGTAGTGTAAACACAGAGATACTTCATGATGAGGTGGTTTTGACCACTCGTGTGGGTAGAGGCCCCCGTAGTTGCAGTTACGTATTTTGGTTGGGGGTGCTTTCTGTAGAAATCCATGGGGAAGGTGAGTATCCTTCAAGAAATGGGCGTGCCTTCGGGACATCGTTACTTGAGACACGAGTTGTCAGGAGGCACATGGTGCCAGGTTACTATTTTGGGTGTGGCTTCGGGACGTCGGTACTTGAGACATGAGGTGTCAGGAGGCACATGGTGCCAGGTTACTATTTTGGGTGTGCCTTCAGGACGTCGGTACTTGAGACACGAGGTGTCAGGAGGAACATGGTGTCGGGTTACTATTTTGGGCGTGCCTTCGGGATGTCGATACATAAGACATGAGGTTTCAGGAGGCACATGGTTCCAGGTTACTATTTTGGGCGTGCCTTCAGGACGTCGGTACTTGAGACACGAGGTGTCAGGAGGCACGTGGTGCCGGGTTACACGACAGAGATTCTGGCATTGGCCAAAGCAGGTGACACTCCTTGGTGGCTGTTGAGCACCAGTGGAGTTTGTGTTTACTTGTGCATTGTACTATTTACTGCTTTCCTTGTAAAGGCATGACTGATTAAACACATATTTTTGGTACACACAGTTGGGTGGTATCCTACTGAGTTTTGTGTCACACCCTACATGAGCCCTTCGGGATGCGTGTAGACTTTATGGATTTACGTGCAGGAAAGAGGCCAGCTTTAGGAGCTGGGCTACGTTAGTTATTGAGTGGAGATGGTATGGACCTTGAGGTCATGCCTAGCTGGGTTTACTTTGTTTTGTTTATTTTTCTGTATTGGCATGCTTGTTGTAGCTACTATTGGTTAGCCATTGGCGCCCTGTTTATATTCAGTTGTGTATGACCTGCTTTGGATGCATGTTTTATTGTTCAGTAGTAGTTACATGTTATCATCATGATGTTCTGTTTATTTCCATTTCTGTTGTTTCATTTACTGCTTCCACTTTTATCTAGATTGATTATGATTCCGCTCTGTGGGTCTGGTTCAATTCTGCTGAGTCTTTTTTTCCACTGCATCTTTATTGTTATACTTGGACTAGTACCCTTACTAAGATCCTCCGAGAGGGTATAGCCTCCCCACTATACCTAACAGACCCTCGCTGCTAGTCGGCAGCCTTTGGCGTTCGGGGAGGTGCACCTAAGGTAGTAACACCCGACCCGTTCGGCACTGTTCGGGTGGCTGGCCGGGTCCGGGATGTTACAAAGTGGTATCATATGAGTTTTTGACAGGGATTTAGTAGCAGCGTTTTACTGGATACTAATGAGTTTTAGGCTTCTCGTTGCTTTCTGTTGGTTTTACTATTTGGGATGTGGTAGACTGAAGATAGATGTTATAGGGACTGGGTTTCTAGCTTGTTCTTGGGTGCCTGCAGCCCCAGGTATGAGGGATGGACCTAGTTGCCACAGGTGGGAATTGCTATTTGCTTTTGCTCAGATTACAGTTTATATGGTTTCCACATTGGTGGCTCACTTGATGTGTAATGTTGTTGATTTTGATATGTGATCCTTGACCCAGTATGGTAAGGGAGAATGGGACCTTGGCCCGGTATGGCAAGACTAGTTGTTGGCTTTTGAAAGGCGCATTTTTAGGGTATTTCAATTTCATAATTGCACGTATGACTTGTGAAGTGATAATGCCATGTGAATGAAATATCAAATTCCATGATTTATATGCTTTAAAATATGAAATGGTGAAATTCCCAATAGAACTGCTAGTTGTGAAAATGTGTGTGCCATGCTTTATATTTTGTAGAATTTCATGCTGCAGGATATTTGGGTCTGACTCTTATGAGAGAAGGCAGGTACTGTGGGTGAGGCAGTGTAACTGTCAGGATTGGGAAACTCGGTCGTCGGTTTGGGTAAACATGAGTTGTCCGGACGGGTATGGCCCGAGGTACTTGTGATTCTTGGCTCTGTGGAGGGCCGGTAAGGAGGCCGTGAGGCCGGGATGCCATGGGGCATGGGTTGCGGTGGGGGGGGGGGGGGAGTAAGGGTAGTTGTTATGCACTTCCTTTTACTTCTTTCCTTATCTGCGTAGAATATATTGTTATATATATATGGGTTGTCTGAACATTTATGGCAATCAGTGGGTTACTCCTTCACGGATCGATGGAGCATCAGGCAGGAGATGATACAGTGCTGCAGAACCAGGGTCAGACATCGGTACAGGCTGAGCACGAGCTGCAGGTACAGGCTCAGGGACAGGAACAGGTTTAGGATCCAGTGCAGGAAGGACAGCAGCCGGGTTTGGCATCGTTCGGGCCGTGGCTTGAGGAGCAACTCTGAGCTAGCCTGGTACATGTCTTGCAGGGGCTTGACGGAGGAGCTCAGGGTACAGAGCCTTCTATGACGTATCTGACGCGGGAGTTCCAGTCGCAGCACCCGCCGCTTTATCAGGGGGAGGGTGGTCCGTAGGCAGCTGAGAACTGGATAGAGTGCATGAAGATGATTTTCGAGCAGCTCGAGATGCCTCCAGGGTGGAGGGTCAAGCTGGTGACGTACATGCTGAGAGGACCGGCGAAGTGTTGGTGGGATATACAGGTACAAGCTCGTATGCACGAGGGAATGGCTTGGAAGGATTTCGAGGGCAGGTTCTTTGAGCACTTCTACCCAGATACGGTGAGGGTAGAGAGAGCTCGGGAGTTCTTAAGTCTTCAGCAGGGAGATATGTCTGTTATGGACTACGCAACTACCTTCACAGAGTTGCCCTGTTTTGCACCGAGTATGGTGAGAGACGACACAGCTAGGGTGAGGCGCTTCAAGGATGGCTATAGAACACTATTCGGGTGCAGGTGAACATCTTCAGGCCGGGTTATTTCTCTGAAGCGGTGAATCAGGCACTCATAGTCGAGGGCAACGAAAGGGAGAAATCTCGCTTGGGCAGGACGATAGCTTCCAGTGATGGTCCAGATAGCAGGAAGCGAGGGCGTGATGAGTTCCAGTAGGGCATTCAGGCTGGTGATTCAGCTAGACCACCTCGTAGTAGTTCTTTGGTGATTTGCTTCCAGTGTGGGAAGTCGGGACATGTTAGGGCTCAGTGCAGTAGGCCTCTGAAGGAGTGTCGGGCATGTGGAAAAGATGGGCATCTGGAGAGGTTTTGCAGGCAACCTTCTCAGATAGCCGGTAGGCAGGGACTAGGACATACTGTGGCGTCTAGAGTTGGTTCAGGTTCGGTACCCGAAGAGGGTAGTCAAGGTTCAGCTTTGCGCAGAGGTCGTGACAGAGATGGTGGGACCCAAATGAGGGGTCAGTTGCCGGTGACTGGAGCAGCATCGAGAGGTCAGGCGTCAGGCAGCCGTGTTTCAGGCCAGGTGCACGCCGTGGAGCTGTCAGAGGCTGAGCATGCCGGTGAGCCGGTGACAGTTAGAGGTACACCGCGGTGTGACCGTGATCTCCATGTTTCCTTTTTATCATGACCTGTAGAGGTATGTCTGTTTTGAGTGCACGAGGTGCACAAGATCTTTGTGGACTGACTAGATGCTAGTCAGTGGGTTGGTACCATATCGGGTGCGTGATATATATGTATATATATATATATATGAGGTGTCGTGGGCATCGTGGCATCATGGATGCGGGTTACATGAGGTGCCGTGGGAATCAGGGCATCGTAGATGTGGGTTACTTGAGGTGCTCTCCACCAGGACCTCGTGGAGGTGGCCACCGATGCGGTACTAGTTATGTTGGGTGTCGGTAGTGATACAGGAGGACCAACGAGGTGCAGGGGTGACGATGCGTCACGAGAGGATTTTGCGTCCGGAAAACAGGTTAGTGAACCCTGTTTGCTTTAAATTTTGTTGGTTGAGACCGAGTAGGCAATTCCTAAGGTGGGGAGCCCCTTGAGGAACTTATCCAGAACCATGGGACTGGGGTAGTCTAGGTTGTTTAACTGGGATGAGCGTGTTCGGTGCCATCTCCATGTTTCGTTTGGTAGCTCGGGGACGAGCTACGTTAAGGTGGGGAGTTTGTAAGAACCCGGGTTTTTGGAAGGGGTCAAAATCCCGACCCTGTTTAAATTTTTGACAGGTTTCTGAGGAAACTAGATTTAATAGGAAGTTTCTGAAAATTTACAGACTACACGCCCTGTACCTTGAGTACATGCCCTATATGTGTAGGCGAGTGATCGGACGTGTGCTCACCGAGTACATGCCGTGTGATGACCGTGTAGTAGTTTCTTACTACACGACGTGTAGTTTTGAACACGCCGTGTAGACCCCCGACCGAGTGAGGCCATACATGGCGTGTAGGCCGTTGGCCGTGTAAGAACCAGGGGCACACCGTGTTACCTTCGGACACGCCGTGTAGTCGAGCTGTGTATGAGAGATATACATGGCGTGTGGGTATGCCGACGAGGAAGAGAATGGGAACCCAGTACACGCCGTGTACTCATGTCAGCAGGTTCGGAAAGTAAGTCGGTGGAATATTTCCTCTTTTGAACAGTTAAATGAAATATACACGGCATGTAGTCCTAAACTACATGCCGTGTACAATCTTTTTTTCGCTTAAATTGGACAGTAGCCTCGTTTTTGAGGCAGAACACCCCTCCTCTGCCCGGATACGTGAACCAGGCCGGCCGAACCTCTCTTTCCCTCCTGATCGTCCGTCCGAGACCCGTTCCGAGCTCTGATTAGTGCGTTGGAACCCCCTCGGTATGGCCTTGATTCCTCTTTGTATGTTTTGTTTGATTTTCGTTGTAGAACGAGTTATAGACCTTTGAGAGGTTTTGAATCTTTTGTAGATTTACCGCGTTTTAGACCGAATTGGGGGGTGTTACTGGAGGAGTAGCATCGGGCGAGTCTCAGGTAGGTGGTGCATACCTCATTTTGTGTTTCCGTGGTTGTTTGGGTAACGCGGCCTTTGGCGCGTTTTCGGGTATTTTGAGCAGGACCTATTTTATCTGCTTTGTTCATAATGTAATGCTTATGAGACCTCTGGGATGCTTTTGGGTATGCCCGGTTACCAGGTTGCGTGAGCAGGGCCGGGTGAGGGGCTGTTGCTCATCTGGGCATTTTGGCCGGGGAATGCCAAAATGGTTTTATTAAATTATTATGGTGTTAAAATGCTTAGTTAAATTTATTAAATCCTATAATAATTGTTAGAGGCAATTAAGACCTCGGTGCTGGTATGGGACAACACCGGTATAGTGCAATTCGACTGTTTAGTTGGTTTTTCCTGGTTAGTTTTCTGTTTACATTTGTTATATATGCAATTGCTGAATTCCATATGCTGGACCCCTTGGGTTGTGTTGGGCTTGGCCCAGTTACGCTTGAGTGATGCTGATCACAGGTTGGGGCTTTTCCTGGGTTACTTTGGGTGGTTTTGACCACAGGATTGGGTGTCAGGGACGTCGGATTGAGATAGTGTGACTGTCAGGGCATGGCCC
The DNA here is from genome assembly GCA_963277665.1 of Viscum album. Taxonomy (NCBI): domain Eukaryota; kingdom Viridiplantae; phylum Streptophyta; class Magnoliopsida; order Santalales; family Viscaceae; genus Viscum; species Viscum album. The sequence continues at coordinate 1,116,551,705 of OY728141.1, forward strand.
GGGTTACTTGGATGGCGAGGCCATCGGACTTCAGTGACATGGTCGCAGGGACACGAGGTGTCAGATGTTTTGGTGGCTTAGGATTATTTTGGGTGATTACCGCTCACCGGGACTTTGAGTAGTGTGCACACAGAGATACTCCGTGATGAGGTGGTTTTTACCACTCGTGTGGGTAGTGGCCCCCATAGTTGTGGTTAGGTATTTTGGTTGGGGGTGCTTGTCGTAGAAAGCCACTGGGAAGTTGTGGAGCCTTCAGGATATGGGAGTGCCTTTGGGACATCAGTACTTGAGACACGAGGTGTCAGGAGGCACATGTTGCCAGGATACTATTTTGGGTGTGCCTTCGGGACGTCAGTACATGATACATGAGGTGTCAGGAGGCACATGGTGCCAGGTTACTATTTTGGGCGTGCCTTCGAGACGTCGGTACTTGAGACACGAGGTGTCAGGAGGCAAATGGTGCTGGGTTACTATTTTGGGCGTGCCTTCGGGAAGTTGGTAATTGAGACACGAGGTGTCAGGAGGCACATGGTACCTGGTTACTATTTTGGGCGTGCCTTTGGGACGTCAGTACTTGAGACACGAGGTGTCAGGAGGCACGTGGTGCCAGGTTACATGACAGAGATTCCGGCGTTGGCCGAGGCAGGTGACACGCCATGGTGGATGTTGAGCACCAGTGGAGTTTGTGTTTACTTGTGCACTGTACTGTTTACTGCTTTCCTTGTAAAGGCATGACTTCTTAAACACATATATTTGGTATGCACCGTTGGGTGGTATCCTACTGAGTTTTGTCTCACACCCTACACGGGCCCTTCGGGACGCGTGTAGTCATTATGGATTTATGTGCAGGAAATAGGCCAGCTTCAGGAGCTGGGCTGTGTTAGTTATTGCGTGGAGATGGTATGGACCTTGAGGTCATGCCTATCTAGGTTTACTTTTTTTTTATTTTTCTATATTGGAAAGCTTGTTGTAGCTACTATTGGTTAGCCATTGGCGCCCTGTTTATATTCAGTTATGTATGACCTGCTTTGGATGCATGTTTTACTGTTCAGTAGTAGTTACATGTTATCAACATGTTGTTGTGTTTATTTCCGCTGCTGTTGTTTCATTTACTGCTTCCACTGTTTATCTATATTGATTATGCTTCCGCTCTGCGGGCCTGGTTTGAGTCTGCTGAGTCTTTCTTTCCACTGCATCTTTACTATTATACATGGACCAGTACCCTTACTAAGATCCTCTGAGAGGGTATAGCCTCCCCACTATACCTAACAGACCCTCGCTGCTAGTCGGCAGCCTTTGGCATTCGAGGAGGTGCGCCTAAGGTAGTATCACCCGACCCGTTCGGCACTGTTCGGGTGGCTGGCCGGGTCCGGGACGTTACACCTAGATCTGTTTAGACTAGTATTGGTGCTAAATTCAACCTATCTTTTAGCTCCTAAAAGGAAGACTCACAAGAATCTGACCTTAAGAACTTCACACCCTTCTTTGTTAGACCTATTAGCGGTGCTGCTAACCGTGAAAAGTCCTGTATAAAGTGTCTGTAGTATCCATACAGCCCTAGAAAAATCCGTACCTCGAAGAAGTTCTTCATATTCTCCCAAGAATATATTGCACTCACTTCTCTAGGTCAACTGATACTCCTATCTCTGAGATAAACTGACCCAAGATGTGAATTTGATCCATCCAAAAGTGGCATTTTGAGAGCTTAACATATAACTGATTCTCTCTTAGTATACACAGAATGATCTCAAGATGGGTATCATGGTTGTGTCGAGTGTAAGAGTACACCAATATATTTTCCATGAATACCACCATGAACGAATCAAAATATTTATGGAACACTTGGTTCATTTGTTCCATGAAAACTTCTGGCACATTTGTGTGGCCGAACGGCATAACCATATACTCATATAGACCATACCTATTCCTGAAGGTTGTGAGAGGTAAATCAGATGGTCTAATGTGCAAATGATAATAACCGGACCTCAAATAGATCTTTTAGAACACCTAGGCTACTCTAATATGATCAAAGAGGTCATCAATCCCAGGAAAAGGATATCGATTCTTAACCTTCAACTGATTCAGCTTCCGATATTCCAAAAAAATCCTAATAGTGCCATATACCTTCTTCACAAACAAGATAGGAGAGCCCCAAGGAGAAGTACTCGGTCAGATGAAACCCTTTTCCTGCAACTCCTCTAACTACTTCTTGAGCTCTTACAAATTAGGTGCAGCCATCCTATAAGGAGGAATGGACACCGGTGCTACTCCTGACATGAGCTCAATAGAAAATTCTACCTCAAACATCAGAGGAAAACCTAAAAATTCATCTGGAAATATATCCCGGAAATGATCCATCACTAGAGGAAAGTCTAAATGCGAAGTCCCCTTGTCATCCGGAAACATACTGGCAATCTGAGCTATAAATCCACCTAGCTCGTGATGCTCGGGTCCTGCTCTACTCACTCGGACATCCCACTCACCTTGATAAAGAAAATATCCACCCTATGTTGATATGAAACTCACCCTATGACGATAACAGTCGATGAATACCTATAAGGGAAAGATCTAGTCCATTTTGAGAATGACATCATAACATGTCATCTCCAGGACATAGAGATCCCGTAGAAAGTGATACCCAGCCACCCTTAGAGGGAACTCCTTGCACCGACGTACACTAGCCGTCTTAGTCCCTAACAGTGTGTCTAGTGTCAAAGTATCAGTAGAGGAAAAGATACGACACCCAAGGATATCCACAAAATCAAGAAATATAAAGCTATGGGAAGCCCATATATCCAAAAGAGAATTAGATAAAACCGAGACTACTAAGATCGTACCTCGAACTGTAGCGGGTCCTGGATCTTGCTACAGCTGGGTCTGCTCCACTATAAAAGCCTGACATGTACCATGGACCTGTGACCCTGCCTAACTGCTCTGAGCTGATCCACCCTGGTGTCGCTGAAATAACGGTGATTGGACACCATGGCCTCGACCTCCACCAAGCCCCGAACGGCCGGAAGAAGCCAAGTTCCCTGATGGGTGAGAAACTGGTAGCGCTTCTCCTGAATGAGGAGTCATTGATGAACCCCTGTCACATGCTGTGGGAGAGAAAAACTGACAGAATCACTGAAGGTGAACGATCTTTCTGCAAGATCGACACTCCACTGGGTCTCTCTGGAACTGCGGCCTCATATGCCCAGCCCTTCCACACTGATAGCATACCACCTGGTTACCTAATGATGTGTCTCGCTGCCTCAGATCACCACACATAGACTCCCTATGGTGCCACCTGCTGTCAGATGGTGAAGCACTAACTCTAGAAGACGAACCTCCCTATATCTCATCTCTATAATCTCTCAGATTGCGCTCCGTAATTACTGCTTGGTTGATGAAGGAAGCGATGAAAGTCAGCCAAATGATATTCACCTGTGAGTGGATCTCCAGTCTGAGACCATCCTCAAACTTCCTTGCCAAGAACAACCCATATCCACCTTGGAGTGGTGTGAAATGCTGATGCTTGGTGAAATGAGAGGAATAATCCATGATAGAAAGAGTACCCTGCTCAAGGCTCATGAACTCCCCAAATCGGTCAGCCCTCAGGGTCTCCCGATAGAAGTAGTCGTAAAAGATGCGATGAAACTCCTCCCACACCATAACCTGCTGATGAACCGCCAGTGAGATCACATCCCACAACCTCTTGGTAGATTCTCATTGCATGTAGGTAGCGAGCTTGACCTGCCTTTCTGGAGGCGTATCCAGATTCTCAAGGATCATCATCATGGATTCTATCCATGACTCTATAGCCTGAGGTCCTCCTTCCCCTGAGAAGGTAGGAGGATGCTGCTATTGGAAAACCCACATCAAGTCCGCCATAGTCAAGGAAGGAGGTGGTGCTCCCTGGAAGGTCTGAATCATCCTCATAAAGCCTTCCCTAAACTATACATCTGCACCTATAACCAGTATCACTACTGGTGCCAAGGCTCGCACAATAAGAGGATATGTGGGAAGTCTCTGATCAGCCATATGTGGCATCTAATCACCACCTGGTAGTTGGCATGCAACCGAAGGACGTCTCGGTGCAATGACTCTTCAAGGTCAAACACACACCTTAGATCCACATTATCATGTACTGAAAACAAGGAGTATAAGAAGAGAACAAGAGGAAGAAACATTCATGTTTAAGAAAACATGACTACATGACATGTACAATACTTACACGACATGTTTCTTGAGGTCATTCCCATGGGCGTGTACCTCAGTTTATATTGGTCGTGTAACACCCCAAACACACGACATGTTCTCAAAAAAAACACGGTGTGTACAAGATTCCACTTCCCCTGTCCAAGTCCTTTTACACAGTCAAGCCACACAACTCTCCTAAGGAAAAACTACATGACGTGTTTGAGGTAGACTCAGCGTGTACTCAACAAGCTTCACCGACATGTGTTGTTAGTGAAATGGCCCATATTCCCAGTTTCCACAACACAACATGTTCTAGACGAACCCGGCGTGCACTCCGAAGTCCCAACTGACCCTTTTGTTAGTTACACGACCAGATTCACGGTTCAATACAACACGTCATGTAAGTACCATAAACGGCGTGTTCTTGGAAGATTTTTCATAACACCATGTCCCTGCCCACACAGTCAGTGACACAGTTAAAAACTACACGGCATGTATTCATAAATTACATGCTGTGTATTCTGGCTTTTTCTGGGCAGTAGCCTCAGAAACTTCCCCAGAGCCAAAAAAAACACAGAAAACCAACACTACGGTGCCAAATTTGGATCCGTGAGGGCCCATACTACCCACGAATCAATTCTTGGCATCTTATACAATTTATAACAAGGAAAACAAGCAATGATCCACAAAATTCTGGTCCATGAGGGACCATAACACCTCAAGAACCAAATTTTGGCATCCATCTAAGCAAAACACTATAAAAACAAATTCTCTATCAACCAGATGAGATTATATAAAATCATCTATCACAACAGCATGCATAATGTACACAACGTCTACCACAACAGTATCCAATCGCTAATGCATCCTAGATGGCATGGAATGAATGCATGGCATGTGATTTCGATCAAGTGACTATATGATGCATGAGATGGAATACCCTCATCTCATCGGGCTGTGAAAAAAATAGAACCATGGTAACAACAATAGTAATAGAAAAAAGCATGTGAATCACCCAACAGTGAAATAAAATCAACTATAAAATTGAAAACCATTAAAATTACAATAAATGAGGTAGTATGGTTTTTCCCTGTACACGAGTTAGCTACTCCAATGCATAACTTATTACCAAGTACCAATTCTGTTCTATCTATGGCTATAGGATCCAAATAGTAAGTCAAGAGAAATGAAACGCCTCTATTTATACTTTGTAACAACCCGGTTCCAGAATCCACCAAGAGGCGCCCCGTACTTGGTTGGTTACATGGACTCATGTGCATTTCCCTAAACGCCAAAGGATACCGACTAGTAGTGAGGGCCTTGGGTGTGATAGTAGGAAAACTATGCCCTCATTGGAAAAGTACATAGTAGAAATACACAAATACAGATAATAATAGAAGCAGTAAATACCAAACAACAGTAACAGATAAAGACCGATAAAGGAAAAAACTGGAGCAGATATATATTAATGATGCAGGATACATATATGTCTAAGAAAACATCCAAACGAGTCACAATTCTGGAATACAATAGTGCTAAACCAAGTGCGAAATAAAGCAGATAAACTCCTCAGCATTGCATGCCATATAATGGTCCCATGCTCTCTGGTTCCACAAAAATCAAGAACTTGAAGTCGAAGGGCGCTTTCCCTTATCAATACCTGCAACAATATAATCTGTTTGGGCCCAAAATCATGACCCAAACAGGGTTTGAGACAAAAATAACAGTAGGAAACCACCCGAAGATCTATGCCTAATAGTCAATGAATATATGGCAGGTAAAAGTACAGAAAAGCAGTAAACAGAAAAGTATTCAGAGGCAAACAATCCATAGTTTCTAGGATTTAATTTACAAACAAGTAAGTACTCACTCAAGAAAGTAGAACAAACAAGTACCCTCTGGGTAGTTCTCACATCCTAAACCCTATGGTTCATCCAAAAATAATATAAACCCTCTCGAAGGCACGCACAGTCTCACCCCTCTGGTTCAGCTAAAGAATATACTATCTGGGGAGGCACACACCGTGAATTCCCCTATAATCTCGTAACATACTAAAGGCACTCGGGGGAATCACTAAACGTCTCATTCAACCTGTGGCCCACGTCGAGGAACTACCAACACTCTGAGGAATCACCCAATGTCAATTCCACCTGTGGCCTCACATCATATTATAAAGAATATTTGGAGAATCCCTTATATCCATTCTCCCTTTGGTCTACTACACTAGGTTCCCACAACCTTGTGTAAAGTCAGAAACTATCGCATCACATAATGTCCAAAGCGAACATCAAGAACTACTTCTCTAGCAGTCTACATCATAACAACATGCCAGAAAAAACACTATATCCTACAATACTAGGTATGAAAACTGACAAAAGAATAAAAACAAAAACTAGACCAAACGTTCATAAACAGGAAAATCATGCATGGAAAATATACAAAACACAGTGAATTACTATATTCACAAACAATAACCTCTACTCGGGCTTATAATCAAGGCAGGAAAACAACATGGGAAAAACAGGAAACCCACAATACCCTGTTTAAGGGTATTGGTGGAAGTTGAAAAAAAATACTCAAAGACATTCTACAAAAGGCACACACCTCCTACCTTGAGGTTAGGAGATCAATATACATGAGACACGGGGCTTGAATCACCTTATATTGTCTAAGATCTACAGAAATTCCTAAAACATTCAACCCAATATAACTTTCAAAAGAGGAGGAATTGGAAAAATATTCTCTAGAAGAAGGAAGAGCTTACTGCTGCGGTTCCAAGGCAGTTGACGTCGGTTGATTCAGAGAACAGACAAAGGATCAGGGGCTCGGAGAAATCCACGGTCGTACAGACTCTCTTGGACGAAGAACACCTAGAAGAATATGGTTCTATCTGTCAGACATGACCCTGGTGCATTTAATGAAAAAAAGAAAATATACGGCGTGTTCTTTTTGAGTACACGACATGTATTTACAGTTTCCATACTCCACTTTAGGCGGCCTCCACGTCACCCCAAATGACCATGTGTGTGGCCCTTACATGGAAAACACATGGCCTAACGTGGCAACGAAGCACACAACGTATACTCATAAAGTACAAGGCGTGTACTTCTAAAATTTCCAGAAACTCCTCTTTTCTAAAAAACTCAAGAAAAAAGAAAAACATACCTAAAAAGAAGGTCTGGGTTCTTAAATGAAACATAATAATAAGAATTTTATAGGGAAAAAAAATACTAAAACATATAAAATCATTCACTTCACACATCAAATTCATAAAAATATACATTTTATCTCATTAGATTATTTTTCCAGATATTAATATATCCATATCCATTAAATCCAATTCTAAAAACTAAAATATGTTGAACAAAAGGAATTAGGTTATTTATTTGTATAAATCATGGGATATTTCAATATATTTAAACCAAAAAATAATGGTTTTAATGATGGGAAAAGATTCCGTTGTCGTATATATTAAAATAGAACATTCATTTTCCTTTAGTTAATAAAGTCAAAATATCCCATATAAAATGAAAAAAAATATTACTATTTAAGAAGCGTGAAATAAATTGTAAAGATATATAAAATTAACTTTTTAATTCATTTTTTAAATATAAATACATCAATAAAATTATTTTAAGAATATGGGTTTGTGGAAAAATATTTAGAAATTAAATATTTAAAACATTGGGAAAGAGTTTTTGTAATGTGCCTCCTACCATGAGCCTAAACATTAATATATTTTCTTTATATTATTCAATAAAAAACTTATATTAATTATTTAATTTATTAATAACACTTTTATGTTTACTTCTCCTTTAGTTCACTTATATCCATGTTATACTGAAATACTTAATCGATTAAGTTAACATCAACCATCTGAGAAATTTCAGCTTATAAGTCAGAAATGGAATGGGTAGGTTGATTAAGGTAAAATGGTTTATTATTACATAATATATATAATATTTTTCACTAAATAATTATATTTTTTCTTCATTAAATATAATTTCATAACTTTTAATGAATAATGTGCATGAAAAATGACTCACATCGATTCGTCGAGGTGGTTCTTCATACGTACACATGAATGACAATGTAATTTTTCAATGGATAGAAAGGTAAGATAATAAATTATATACTATCATTAGATAATTATAATAATGTTATTAATATCATATATATTAATTAAACCTATCATAATAATCATTCTTTATAAGTGGTGATGAAAAAAACATTTTTTTCATGGAGGTGTTAATACATATGTATGCATGAGAGATGTTTTTCATTTCCCATAGGATAGACAATGAGATGAAAAAGGGTTATACCATTCTCATAACTACTTTTTAGAATATTTTTCGATAATAAATTTAATATTTTATGTAGGTGGAATAATTTTTAAAAGATGTATAAGAAGAAATAAAATTGAAATTGGCAATTTATGGATTATACCTTCCCTTCATATAACATCATTGTTTTACACCTTAAGTCTTATATGTTTGGATTTTAGGTAAGGTCATGACCTATAGTATGTGTGGAGATATTTTTATGAGAGATTTTATAAAGTATTTATTGAAATGGAGTTCTCCAAAGGTGTGAGGAAGTAAGAGAGGATGTTCCTTTTTATAAGTGAAGGTAGGTACAACCTTTAAAATTATTAAAGAATTAATGTAATGTAAAATAATTTTCATGTTCAAGTGGAAAAAAATTGAGTATTTATAATCAAGTTTGTGGATAAGTATAAATCATACCATACAATAAAAACTCAAAAAAATTAGGTGATTTGTTCACTTTATATCTTAGTTATAATCCCCTATTAACCCTTTTGGTGATAACTAAGATGTCAAGTTTTTTAACTCTATAGAAGTAGAAAATGTTAGTATAATATAAAAATTGACCCATAAGAAGAAACTTATTTATATTATATACCATTTCCAATTAATTTTTATGAATATAATATTTTTATGGATTTTAAATCAATAAATAAAATATTACTTCACATAATATACCATTAAATTTATTTTCAAGACTATTCAAATTATTTTAATTTAGTGACATCAAGATATTAATATAATTAAAATATAAAATTTTATGAAATAAAAAAAATTATTATTATCTAAAAAATTCATTGAATAAAACAATTCATCCAAATTTTATTATATTAAATATTTATTAAAATTATAAAATATATTTTTATTTTACTTGAAAAAACATTGTGTCATGGTTGCATAATAATTTACTCTAATTATTCCATAAATTAAAAATTAAAAATGAATTACCATGATAAAAATATATATTCTTATTTGAAACAACCATTTAAAACATAATATAATCACTTTTCATCCCAATGAAAAAATATTAGAGATATTAAAACAAATAGAAAACCATTTATTATTCATTACTTAAAATCACTTTGAGGTCATTTTCGAAGGAAATTTGGAATAAATTAAGAAATTATTGAAAAATATATGGTAATTGTTAAAAAATACTAATCCAATAAAAATAATACATTTTTTATAGTTTTTACACCTTATCTAATAGTTTATCCATGTTTTACCCAATTCACCTTTATAATGGTTAAAAATACATACAATGGTTACTATTCATAATGAAAAAAATAAAAGGGTCCTATTTATAAAATTGTAACCTCGTATATCCAAAAATTATATAATAATTTTATATCTTTATGTCTATAAATTTCAAATATCCATTTTGCAATAAATTCTAGAATTTAATTGGAAAAAATATTTAGAATATTACATTTTAAATCCCAAAAATAAACTTGTACCAAAATCATTTTTAAGGCTGAATGCTTTGTAATTAATTTGATTTTTTATCCTTAGATGATACTTGTTTTACGTTAGTAATAAATTTAAAAAAAATATAATTTCAAACATTATTATTAAGTGAAACAAATTTAAAGTTTTACAAAAAATGGCATATATCACTATTCAAATATAAATAAAATTTTTTAGAAAATTATAAAAAAATAATACTAATATTATTTTGAATTAATGATATAAAAAATGAATTTTATTTTTTTCATGTTAAAATTATTAAATTCTGAAATGAAACTTTGGAATACTACCATATAATGTATGAAACTCAATTTAGTTAGAAAAAAATATTATTTTTTATTGTAAAATTTCTCAATATATTTATAGTAAATATAAATATATAAAATCCAATTCAAAAATATTAATAAGGAATGATATTTACATATTATCAATATTATCTGGGTTGTTACTTTCTTCCCCACTTTTTTTTAATTTCATCCTCATAGTTTTATTCATTATTGAAGTAAGTTTAAATATTTTTCCTTCATACATTTTCTGATTTTGATGTTTCTTCATCAATCATATGGGTTTTACATAAAACACTAACATAGTGAATCAATTTATTCTGCAACAGCGACTCTCTACAATAATGAATATGAATATGACATCCCTAATAAAAAAGGTTCCCTTTAAACTATTCTAATTTAGGACATAAAATATGAGATGAATCTGGAAAAAACATATTTAATAATGAAACATGAAACAGAAGAGTTTTTTGGGATAAAAAGATAGGAAATTCCACTCATTAGGAAATTGATTCAAACATCTCTATGATTTCATATGGTCCAATGTACAAAAAAAAAGCTTTCCATTTTTACTTAAATGAATAGCACTTTTCCTTGGAGATACTTTTCAAAAAACATGATCATGTACCTCAAATGAAAGATCATTTATCTTATTATTTGTATAAAATTATTCCTACTATTAACCACCCTCATATATTGACAAATCATCAGAAATTTTCAACCATTTATTCTACCAATTTTGGCTATGATAACATTATTTTCCTAACTTCATCCCAACAATATGGAGTAAGAAAACACTTTTCATATATTAATCAAATGGTTACATATGTATGTTAGAATGAAAATTTTTATTATATAAAAATTAAACTATAGAAAGATGATGATACCAACTTCTATAGTATTCTATAAAACAATATTGAAGTATCAATTCCAATGCATGAATTATTTTCTATGAATTTCCATCATATTAAGGATGAAATGTTTTATTGCAATCTAATTTATTAGCTGATGACTTTTGTATGATTTTCTAAAAACTAAAGGTAAGCATTGGATCATGGTTAGATACAACAGAAAGAGAGAACCTATCAAATTTGATAATATATTTAATATAGTATCTATAAAGGTGATTTGAAGATATATTATCTTAAATAGTAATAAAATGTGTAGATTTATTTAAATTATTAACAATAACCCATGTCATAATAATACATCAAGATGTATTTAGTAATCTAATAATGAAATCCAGAGATTTATTCTCCAATTTCAAACATGGAACTAAAAAAGGATAAAACATCCTATTAAATAATTTTTACCCTTCATTAACCATTTTAAAACTGAAATATTTAATGTTTTATTCAAGAATATATCTTTTCATTCCATCCCACTAAATATGATATTGAAGGTATTTATAAATCATAGTGCTACTAGTATGAAAGATATAGTTCTATGAACATCACTCGACAATTTTTTCTTAAACTGGGTGTTACCAGGAACACCAAATATTTTTTTTGAATCTCAAAACAAATTCTTTTCAATGTCATATTGAATAAAATTACCTTTACTGACCAATTCTACATTTTTTATATAATACATACCTCCTTCTAAGATTTCTTAATTATGTCTGATAATGATGACTACACTAACACATAAAACAAGGATGTGGATATTCTTTCATGCACATTTTTAAGATAGAAACTCATCAAAATATTTACTAAAGGACCATGTTTCAAATGTATCATATTTAATGACACTTTATTTTTTGAATTAAACCATTAACTACACTATTTTTGTTCTTGGGTGTTAATTCATCATGTAATAATAATACTTAATTAGTTATAATAATTATCTATTCCACATGTTCAAATCTTTTTGAGTGAATATATACATAAAAATATTTAAATCAATTTATATATCACAATTTACTCCATATAAATGAAATCTTCATATTTTAAATGAAAAAATGTAACTTTTATTTCAAGTTAAAGTGTATGATGATTAATCTATTGAGAATTAAATTGACATGAATAATAAGAAATTACTTGATCATTTTGCATTAGAAAATAACCAAGTACCTTTAATTAATCATCACTATATATAACAAAGTCATTGTTTCTAGATGGGATGGCCAAAAACCGATCATTCACTAATATACAATTTAATTTCAATAGATATTCAAGAAATTATTTTATCCAGATAAATTTAACTATTTTTCATGTTAACATAGATAGCTTTCAGCATAATCGATAATTGTTTTTTACAAACCATCAATAGAAAAAAAAATCGTACTATACTATGAATCTCTATGAATCTTTTTGGTCTTCTACAATTTTTACACACTTTACTTTTACATAGAATAATATATATTACATCTTTATTTATAATATGTCCATGGAATGAATATATTTCAACAATAATTATCATTTAATAAATAATATACACATATATATTATTTAATTTAAGGATTATAGAAAAATTGTAACATATTTATCAAGATTATAATATCTTTTAGAATTTATCAAGACAATATCAATAAACACAACTGAAAAGTTATCTAAGAACTCATGGGAAATTATATTTAAAATGAACATAATTAGAAATGGAGTGTTTTTTAACCCAAAGTGCATAACCAAAAAATCATAATTCACATACCTAAAATGAATATTAATCTTCATAATTTCAGTATCATTAATATTTTGATGATGGTTCCAAGACCATTGATTAACCTTAAAAAATTACCAATCTTCTCCAACATGGTAACATAATTCATTTATATGGGGAAAAATTATTATTAGTAATGATGTTATTCAATTCTATATAATCAATGAAAATCATTATGGAACCATCATAATGTTTAACATATAGAAAAGTATTACCCCATTGTGAATTATCCAAATGAATAACCCCGTTATTAGACAATTATTGTGACTGATTTTCTATTGGAAAATTTATACATAATCAATTAGATACATTAGTTTTGGGATTTAATTACCATTAAAAACTAATTCAAAACTAAATTCAATCTCCCAATCACATATAATATGAGTTAGATCATTAGTAAATACTTATGTATATTCATTTACTATCAAAATATTCCAAACGCGAAGAGTTTTATTCTTCCCAAAAATATTTAATAGATAAATTTCATTTCTCTATTAAATTAATTTCTTATATTCTTGATATATTATCAATTACATGAATTCATTATTGTAAATAAAATAAAACTTATTCAGAAAAGAAACTTATTTAGGTCTATAATCTATCTTGGCATGATAAATAGAAATCCAATCCATACCTAAAATAACATAAAAATTTACAAGGGGAAAGACTAAAAGGATTTTATGTGAAAAAAATACTGCAAGTGATAACTTGAAGATTCTTGTAATTTTTTATTTGGTTAATACCACCCCATGTTTTTTTGTAACAATGCTTCTTTTTTTATATATTATGATGAAAATTTTAATCTATTAGTAAATTTATATGAAATAAAAGAACATGTTGATGATGAATCAAACAAGACATTTCCATAATCTAATTATTCATGTAATGTACCTGAAACAACATCATTGTATGGTCAAATATCTACCAAAGTATTCATAAATTATTTATCCATGCCTTTTTTCTTTTGATATTGAAAAATTAAATCCCTTATTCTTATCTATAGTCAAGTACACACAAAATGAACCATATCATTACAATTAAACAATATTACTATAATCTTTTCGTTACCTGAATGATTATTTTTTATACAGTCATGAGCCACATGTCCAACCTATCCTCATCAGAAACTCATCCCATATTTTATAAAGCATTCACTTGGGTTCTTTTTGACACACTTATCACAAGATGTAATATTAATTGTCTTACCATTATAATTGTTTGATTAGTGCTTCCCCATTACCTATTTCATGGAATAATTTTTCTTCTTATTATTTTGAAACAAATAATCCCCCAAAACTCCCTTTATACATTCTCATTACATAGAAAAAATTTCAGGTAAATTACAAATTCATAAAAATCCATTGATCTTCAGTATATGAGATTCAATCTGGAGTAAAATCAATTAGTTTTATGTTCAACATCCCAAATAAAATTTAGTTTATATCTTTAAAATTTATAATAAAACAAAAAATGATCAATCAAAATCATGAGGGTTTATAAGAAAATATGATAACCCATGATTTTTTATTCAAAATTTACTTTTTATCCCTAAATAGAATAATTATTTATATAAAAAATATCATCAACTTACCTTATGAAATAAGAAGGTTTCAATGAAAAATCATTATAAATAATTGAAAATTCATGTAGTTTCCTTCGATAATCATCTTTATATCACCATTATAATAACCCTTTAAAAGGAAAAACATCCTCAGCTAATTCCACTATGGCAATCTAGAGGACATAATCATTACCCAATGTATTAAAGAGATACATTGGGCTCAACAATAATCATAAACAATGTAAAAGTTCCGTAACATGAATAAAACACATATAATATTTCATTTTTGTCTTGAAACACATAAAAACATTTCTTTTTATTCATTAAGTAAAAAAAAATTAGATATTGATATATCCCTTTCCTTTAAAACCTATATTTCAAAAATAAAATACTCATAATAGTTGTAAAAATGGGTTTTCTATGAAAAAATCCTGACAACTTATAAATGAATAAAAACATAAAATAATGGTTACAATGGTGGGAAAATTTGTCAACATACTATGTTGTAAAATAGAACGTTCCTTTTTTCCTTTTTTAAATATCTTCCGAACATCCCTTCTAAAATATATAAAAGTGGTTCCCATTAAAAACATTCAAAATAAAATCACAAGATGCATAAAACATAATTTATAATTTATTTAGGTTAATATAATTATATCCAAAATTTAATTTTATGAATATGGACATGGTGGAAAAATATTTAGAAATTAAATCTTTAAAACATTTAAAATTAGGTTTTAAGGTAAACTTTATTTTACCTTGAGCCTGACATGTAACGTATGTTATTTATCTTACCAAATAATAAACAAATGTAAACTATTTAATTTATTAATAAAATATATCAAGTTTTTCATCCATTTAATTTTACTTATTTCCATATTATACTTATTTACTTTATCAATTAACTTAACATTGGTTCTTTGAGAACATTCTTTTAATAAGTCAAAATTATCTTGGGTAATTTGATTGGGCACAAAGGGGTCATCATTCCCTCACCTCCAAAATATTAATATTGAAATAATTATCATTTATATACATTAAACCAACATTTATTACCATACATTAATTTAATACTTGTGAATCTGATCACATTTATTTATGAAGGTGGTAGTAGACACCTATTTTTGAATGACATTATCATTTTTTTAATGGATGGAAATATTATATATTAGATTATATATTATCATTAAATAATTATAATTATATCCTAAATATCATATATATTAATTAAATTCATCATAATAAACACCCTTGTGTGGTGGTGACAAAAATGGATACACATCGCTTCGTGGTGGTGGTAATCTGCACATACACACAGGTGATGTTTTAATTTATCATAGGATTTAAAAGGAGAATAAAATGAACTGTACCATAATAATAATAATAAAAATCTATATTATTATGATACTTATATTTTTATCTCACCATGGTTAGATAATATTTTATGGTTTTAGAAGAAGATATAAATTTGAAATATGTCGGTTATGGATTGTACATTCTCATCAGATAACCTCATAGGATTAGATTAATACAACTTGTTTTGGTCTTTTTGTTATACCAAAACATTTAAAAATTGTTTAGATGTGTTAGAGAGATATTTTATTTGGTATTATCAAAACGTGATTGCTCATATTTTGTGTATAAGAGAGAATAGGGAGGTCTCATTTATAAGTGAACGGTCCCATATAGTTGGATGTAGATAATATTTCTATGAAATATAAATCATTAAATTAAATATTGTTAAATATAATATATCATAAAATTATTTTTTAGGAATATTAACATAGATAGAATTTAATGAAATTAAGATAGTAATTAAATTTTGTTATTAAAGTTTAATACATCACTAAAAAATTATTTTTATTTAAAAGATCCTTAGAAAAATAATTAATTCAAATTTTATTTCTATTAATGTTATTTGAAACTTTTTACTTGATTTTTCGTTTACATGGACAAGAACTGTGTCGACATTACGTAAGAATTTAATGTAATAATTTTAGTAATGAAATTTTAAAATAAATTACCATGATAAAAAAAATTCATATTTGAAATAATCATTTGGAATAGAATATTAACTCATTTTATATGAATGAAAAAATATTAGAGATATTAAAACAAGGAGAGTGATATTTTGTTTTTATTATTTACATAAAATCATATTAAGGTTATTATCAATGGAATGTGGAAATAAATTCCCATATTTTAAAATCTTTTGTGGATATAGTCAGAAATAATTATCCAACAAAATATGTACAAGTGTTTGGAATATTTTTAGGCCTTATCTCATAGTTTTAACCATGTTTTACCTGTTTTATGCTTACCAAGAAGAAAAATATTTACTATGATTACTATATATAATGTCCAAAAATAAAAATAAAATACTTAAAAAATTTGAAACTTATGATTCTGAATATTTAATACATTTTTATTGATTGAAATTATATAATTGTAATAAATAAAATTTAATATAAATACCTATAACACAGTGAAAAATTTTTTTTAGAGAAATTATATTTTATTCCAAAAAAATAAACTTATACTAAAAATATATATAATGATGATTCACATGCATTTAAATTTATTATTTATAATGAAATGAGACTTATATTACTTTGTGATAAAATATTAAATATAATAAGGCATATTTTTTATTCAATGAAAAGAACAGATTTTTTAAAATTGATATATTTCACAATTCACTTATAAATAAATATTTTACGAAAATTACCAAAATATTACTCTAAGATAAATTTTAATTGAAGATAGTGAAATTTTAATTTCATTTTTTAAAATAATAATTCTAATAATTTTAAATTAATCTTTTCAACCAAAAAAGAATATTTTATGAAACTCAATTTAGTGAGGATAAAACAATCATGTTTTTAACTGTAAAATTACATAATATTCATATAGTGAATATAAAAATATAAAATACTGTCCACGAATATTCATAATCAATTATATTTTTCTATTATAACAAATTTCTTGGTTTGTTACATGATCATCAAGGGAAACTTACACAGATTGATCATAATTACTCTACATATTTTCTTTCATTTTAATAATTTAGATTCAATTATTATTTTCATATAAAATCCAAAGAAATTTAACCAATATAATTTCTTTTTTTTGAAAATTTATTACTTTTAAGTTTTATGTTATACGGATTAATTGGGAGAAAATTTATGTTTATTGCAATACTTATGTTTTTCTTGTTAAAAATATCAATATAATTTGATGTATTCACCAGTATAATAAAATTTTTGAACTATTTTAGGGGAAGCCTAAATAATTTCCATATATCTTAAAATATTTATTTTAAATAAATAATAGATCAATTAAAAATCAATACTCTGAAATTTCAGTAATTAATGAAATATTATAATGAATTGATGGGATCTTTTTCTATGTGATTAAAGAGTGATCTTTAGAAGAACATATAATTTTGACAGAGGAATTTATTGATTACTATCACCATTCAATGATGAATCAAGATGAAAACATAATAAATCTACCCAAATTTTCAAACAAAATCTTGAGAATTATATAATGGATTAATTTCACCTTTTAATTTATTATAAAGTATGAACACATTACCAATGACTTACCCATTGATTTAAGAGTTTGAGATAAAAAATTAATAAAATAATTTTTTATCTATCTTTGTAAGAACTAATGTTCCATTTTATAACCTAAATATATACAAGTAAAAATTATTAACATTCACTATTATGATCAATTAAGATACTTATTTTGAGAATAAATAGTTTGAATAAAATTTTTAGAGACTATTGATCACCTTAATAAATGAATTCACAGTGGATATGATTGACGAGAAGGAGTTTAAGGATGAAATTTACTAGGGAGATTCAATTATGGGGAATTAATTTTATTCAATGATCATTCAAATATAATTAATAAATTTAATCCCTTGTATTTATTTTATATATTCAAATACAAAAGAGCTTCCTTTAATGAATAGGAAGTCAAATAATAGATTCTTGATGTTGAGGAAAAAATGGCGGAGCTTGTAGAGTTATATACTAGTCTATACTACGATAATGATACAAAACAATAAATCAATACAAAATCATTTTATAAACCTAGACTAGAAGAAGAGATATATGTCATGCAAAATTATTCATCAGTAATTGAAACTACTATTATAACCAAACAATAAATTAGAGAGCCTCTACCTTATCTTATATCCATATTTTCACATTAACATATTTTTTATACTTTCTTGGAGGTCAGATGATTTCTTATTCTTTTCATTAAGGGTTCAGATTCTTGGAATCCACTTATGAATGTCTAGAGATAAAGTATGTGTGGGAATCTATGAATGGCGCCAAAACCACAATGTTATTTATGGATAAAGTACTATCTTTATCTAGATGTGGATAATTAAAAACACAATTCCCCATTTGGGGTTCTTCCTAATATTATCACTGTTCAATATTTATTTACCTTAATTTTTTTATTATTGGTAGTTTAATAAATATTTTGTTTATTTTATTATAGGTATATAATAGGAATAAATTAGGATATTAACCTAATTTTTTACCTTATAAATAATCTTAGGTTTTATCTTTTATTCTTATATGTTTAACTACCGTATAATTTTATTTTTTCATGAGCATAAATAATAAAAGAATTAAATTTCCACGTGTTGAAGTGTCAAAATTTTTTTTTATATAAATTATATATATAATTGTTTTTGTGAATTTTTATATTAATTCAATAAAATTTATCTGTTTTCATTCTTAAAATTATTTTGTGAGTGTTTTAATGATTTTTTAAGGAATGGATTCTAAATGATTATTGATCTGTAAATTGTTCCTGAAATTAAATTTTCATATATTTTTTAATTTATGGCCAATTTTTAAATTCCATGTCCATCACACCTTAACTAAAATTATTTTTTTAGTATATTGAGGTATTCTAATCAAATTTGATAATTTTTTTTCACAATACTCTTTATTTTTTAAAATAGACATGGATTTTTTGTGAGAACCAGAACATGTGATTATTTATCATTAAAATAATCACAGATCATTATCTATTTTAAAATGATTGGAGAATTTATTTACACAACCCCATTGGTTTCATGAGTCATACCCTTTAAATAAACCATTGTTTATCACTTAGAATCCATGAATTTATTTATTTTTTTATCCACATTACATGCTTATCTTACTAACAAACCATCACTATTAACTTTTTTTATGATCATTTTATTTTTATCTATGAGGGATAAGGATTTCATGAGTTTTAGTTGGGAATGAATTCATTTTAGGGGGATGTAAGGCGTGTTTTACTATTCTTGGTAGTGGGGAGAAAGAAATGGGGATGTTTTTTTACTCATTATAAATCATTCATAGAATCCATTTCTCATAAAAATTTAAAAATAGAAAAAATTAAGGTGTGATTTAGTTATTTAGTATGAAGGCTTGAATAATTTTTTATTCATTCACAACATTTCAATATCATCTCATATTCCAATAAAATCTTGAAGAAAATAATACGTTATTAATAGGATCAAAACGGTTACTGTATTCACTATTTGATTCATGGCTTGTACAATTCAAAAAGGGGGTGCAGTGTTTTAATTTTTATGTGGAGTGAAGCATTTTATATTAAAAATAATTTCAATTGATTATTCATGTAAATTTATTTTGGTATGTTAATTATTTTATTTCTAAATTCAATCTTCAAATTATTATTCTCACTAAACCTTATACATGAAATATATTTTGAAATTCCTCAGGATTGAAAACATTTTTCTATTTCATGATTTGGAGAGATTAGAATTATTAAAAACATATAATGATATATGTATTTTCAAAGTTCAGTCATAACTCTATAATATATTTGTCTAGAGTGTAAGGTGTCATGAAGTTAATTGTGATGTTAATGGTGATTGGTTTATGAATGGTATTTTGCGGTTGAACAAATATAATTGCGAGAGAAGAAAATAAAAGGAAAATAAATTTACATATATGATATATGAAATATTATATTTTTTAAACAATCTTTAAAATTATCTATTGAGTTATTTTTGTTTCAATTTAATATGGGTAATATATGATTTTATTCTTAAGAGTTACAATTCTTTATTGAGGGAGTGTAACTACATAGGGAATTTTCCAATATTTTTAACCTCAATCATATGAATTATAATTTTTTGTGTCAATCATATTTAATGTAATAATTTTTCAATAAATCCTAACATTCAATAATTATTTAAAAATAAATTAGAAATATATTTTCACTTGTTTTAATATTAAAAAAAAGTATTGTATTTTTATTATAATATTAAATTACCTGATCCAAATTGGTTTTTGACTTAAATGATTATTTCTCTAGATTTCATTTAAATTTGACTAAGTACTAAATCCAAAAATTTGTGGCCCAAGTAGAGAATGAAAATCGTAATATATTAAGGTGGAATAAATAAATCAACATTTCATTAAATTGGTCATAAATTTAGATAAAAAACTATAAATTGGGATATTGAAATTCGAAATGGAAAATAAATCAGATATCCATAT
Organism: Viscum album; assembly: GCA_963277665.1. Lineage (NCBI taxonomy): Eukaryota > Viridiplantae > Streptophyta > Magnoliopsida > Santalales > Viscaceae > Viscum > Viscum album. The sequence continues at coordinate 1,116,572,733 of OY728141.1, forward strand.
TTTCATAAAATATCCATATTTGTTTATTAAAACAGTTAGTTTATGTGTTCAAATTAACGGAACTAAATATTCATCCAATATAAAAAAATTACAATTTTAATTAATGTATAATATTTTCTATATTTTTCTAATATAACTTGGATTTTTGGGGAGAACGTAAATTACATAGAAAAAACATCAGAATTAATCACAATTTTATATTTTCTAGGATTTAAGGTAAACAAATAGTCAAAGGTGATGTGATATAATTAGAGGGGAAATATTCTAAACTTTTTTATTATAAATAGGTGAAACCACATTCATTCAAGTGGTTAGAATATTTCAATAATAGAAAGATGAGGCCTAGAATGTTCAATGGAATAGAAAACTGATCTCTTGATATTTTTTCATTTTCATTTTTTTTCACACCTTTTACCTCTATACACTAATTGTGACCAATCTAAGGAGTGTATTTTTATGTAATTATACACTATGTATTTTTACACTTTGGGATATTAATAAAACTATCATCTTTATTTATTTATTTATTTATATCATTATCTTTTTTTAATTAGTTTTTTGTCAGTCTAAAATAAGGATTAATGAAAAAAAATCATCATACTTTCAAGCATAAAATGTATTTTCTGATGATATATGCCGATTGGTTTCTTCTCTCACCCTTTATCTATCATGAGTGTTCATATGGATTGAATTGGATGACAAAATCCATAGGCTACCACTAATTATAGTTCATTTTTTTAGAGTGAGGATATTTTTAATAAATATACCAACTTCTACAACACATCAATTTCATCACTTGTTACCATGATGAGTTTGGATAATTAAATTGGAGATAAATAGATCAATTATTGATGGTTTTTGGTGAATTAAATCATATTTACAACTGATTTAAAATAGATATCTAATTAATAATCCACATATCTTGTTGGGTACACTTGGAATAAATTAAGGAATATTTTATTTTTCCCATATCCCTTGAGAGATACGAGTTGAGCATAAAGGGAAAATTACTTAGGTTGGTCACAATTTTTTGTATAAAATCTTTCATTTTAGTAACTAGGTTTCAATTCTTTAATTTAAATAATAACCCACCCAATTATCTCCAATATTATTTCTTCTTTTTATTGTTTTCATTTTCCAATTCATTATCTAAGGCATTTTTCATATATAGCCTATGGTTACTATTTGATTATAGATTTTGAAGTCATTAAATAATAATCTAATTTAATGGGTTAAGTTGTGAAATAACATACTTGGTTCTTTTATGCCATATGGTCACTATGGTGTAATGAGTGAAGGTTATTATTAATGACTAGAGATTATATTGGGTCTATGTAACCTTTTAGATTCCCTTATGAGAGAGACATGGATACAAATGGGTTGAGTGTGTCATGCTCATGGGCACAAGAACATCTTGGGAAGTCTAGACCATATGGATAGGGATTTATAAGAGTTTCTCTATCAAATATATCTTGTACATGAGTAACTAACACCATGTTGTGAGAAAGGTATATATCTGGCTATTAGCATAAGAAGCTATATGATAGTCGATCCTATTTATATATTTCATTGTTTGTGTATGGGTTGAGATAAATTATGAGAGATCTATTGAATTGAGTGGAAAATGTATAAGGTTTAGTATAAGGACCCTCCATAAGTGAGAAGGTAGAGGTTATAACATTATATTAGAGGTCATAGTTTAATATACCACACCCTAAGTGAGAGGGTGTATATATGATACAAGGTAAATGATCTGTGATGAGACCTCACCCCAGGTCACATAGTGGTGGTTTGAGATGTTATATGTGGCACAATATGAGACCTCACCCAGAGTGATTGGGCTGAGGTATGAGATGTGATATGTTATATGGTATGAAGACTCACCTAGAGTGAGGTTTTAGAGGTATGAGATGTGTATTAAGATAAGTATTGTGGTAGGGCATGATACCTAACACTGTGTGAGAATGCAGTCATATGACACATGGTATAAGATATGTTTTAGGACCTAGCCTAAGTGATAGAGAAGTGATTGAGTGTTGAAATTCTGTAATTTAGGTTCAGTATAGACCCTACCCTAAGTGAGAGGGATGTGTTCATGACATGATATGATAACCTTCTCTAACTTATAGTGTGTGGGTAGAGGTTTGTTTTATAAAGTGACTTTTTTTCATTGATGGTTTATCTAGGAAGGGTTGGGTGTCATAGTTAATTAATTAGAACCTAGTTACCCAAAACACATGCCTATAATATATATGTTATGTTATTTATTTTCCTTATTGATAGAAAAGTATTTGTTTTAGTATATTAGAGGAATTATTTGAAAATATACTGACATGTATTTATCAAATACTACATGTTAAAACCATTTTGTGTGTGTAGACATTGCATTTAACTTTTAGGTTACAAATTGTATGAAGGATTGGGATGGAGTAGCTCAAAAGGATTGGATATGGGTTAAGGTGATGCTCAGGGTTGTGATGGATCCAACATTTTTATTTTATTATAATTATTTATAATATATTTGTGGTAGAGCTAGTGGGCGGTCTGTTAAGATGTATGTCTGTATTACTTTCATTTAAATTTTTTATATAATGCATGTGTATTTATTTAGTTATTATTTTCGTTTTCAATAATTACATACTTTTATACTTTATTATGTGATATTTAATGATGTTTTTATACTTGATTGTTATTGATGGTTATCATATAGAGATTATATCCTCCCCAATATTGGTTATAGACTCTTGGGGCTACTTATAAGCCAATATCATATGATTAGGAATGCATGAATTTATATTGAAATAAAAGATAGTGTAATATTTTGGATATTTTATTCAATTAATTACATATTATGTATATGAGACTCCATTTCCGTCAAATTAAAGTCCATTTATATGGCATTTTTATAAAAATATTATCATAACATGAATTAAACTCTATGATATCCCATGATGAAAATTACCAACTTATTCCATCTATTTGTGATATTATGGATTCTATATTTTTAATATGAGAAATTTACTGAGGAAGAATAATTTATATGTAGTTTGTGGAGCCTTTATTGGGTCCCTAGTGGATTAAACTCAATTTTATCACATGTTCAACATTTCCATTGAGGCATACCAACTTGGAAGTTTCTAAATTAAAAAGGTTAATATCATTAAAGCATATCAAATATGTGTGATTGAATAATAAAAAAATTTAGAGGGAATTCAGCAATGAATACTTGTTTTATTCTACCATTTTAAATAAATTTATTCTATTTTCTAACCACATTGATCACCATAATCATTCTATTCACCCAATAACTACAGTTTCATATTATTCACTTGATAATAGAACTTACTTTAATATTATAAATACTTAATAATTCCTATTAATATTTATAGGAATTAACCTAGAAATATATATTAACTCGTTAATTTAGGTATGATATTGACATTTCTATATAATCCTTTATTCCATTTAGGTGAATCTTATATGATAACCTTCATTGAGGAATTATAATAACTATTTCTAAGCTGTCTATCCTTGAACATTATGACATGTATTGACTATAATAGTATACTATATGATGAAATGTATTGGAATTTTATAGTTGTAGTGGGACCTAGAATTATATAGATTATCATCGTATTGTTAGGTCTCATGAGACAACTAACACAGGGTCACTAAAAACCCAAGAATTGCTCATTTTTAGCTGTGTTATCTTAATATGTGGATAATTTTTAAATTAATTTTATTTTTATAAAAACATGTATAATTTATAATTATTATTTTTTAAAAATATTAAAACATTGAAAATTTTTTATTTATCCATTCGTTCAAAAAAAGTGGAAAATTTTTCCATGTTTTAAAATCTGGATATTTTTTAATATTTCATTATTTTGAAAAAACATGTCTAATTTATCCCCATTTTAAAATAATGATAAATTATAATTTATCTACATTTCAAAATATGGATAAATTAAATACATACAGAGATACATACTTACATAAAATGATATAAACACAACAAAAGTTAAAATATAATTTTAATTAATTAATAACTACTAAATATGAGATCATTATAACACACTAATAGACACACAAATATATTAATTTATTTTTTAAACAAATATTGAATATATAAATTTATAGGTATTTTAAAATTATTATATATTTATATATAAATTAATATATCTATATTAATATCTGTATACATTAATATATATTAATAAATTAATATATGTATATTAATATATCAGTGAATATATAAATATATGTATATAAATATATTAATTAATATATAGATTTAAATCATTATTAACATATATTGAAATAGAATACAACATTATTGTATACTAAAAATAATTCTCGATCATGTGGTTCATGAATTGTAATATACCTTTAATGCCATGGGTTTGTGCCCCTTAACACGTTAAAAAATTTCACATGGGATGGGATGTGCCAGTAGTTGATAGGGAATCATGGATAAGTGTGTCGGTATGCATAGGGGTTAGTAGGACATATGGGTTTGTGGGGGGTAGGATGTCAGCCAATTCTGTGGATTTTGGGATGTATGTGTCAATATGGGGGTGCTGAGGGGTGATTCCAACCACTGCTAGGTTGTGGGGAGTACATGGCTTAACATGAATCAATGCGTATGGGGATCAGTTGAATGTAGGGGATAGTGGGGAAGATTTTTCCATGTTTATGGGGGATAGATTTCGCATAAGCCGTACATCCTCACATGGATATTTTTTTTTCAAAATCTCAGGGTATAAAGGTGGGATGCATGATAAATTATTTTTCAAAATCCTGTTGAATTAGAAAATACACACCAACATTTATAGATGTCGGAAAAGTATTACTAATTTACCAATATCAATTTTTAGGGGTGTGGGGAAACATTTTCTACATGGGGAGAGTTTAGGGTGAGGTTAGTTATTATTATGGAATGGGTGATATGTGTGTTAACATGTGTAAATGGGTACATGCTTCAATGGGATATGAGGGTAAGTGGGGGATGATGTTATCCTTTGTTGGGGAATGAGGGATATGTGTGTGTTTTCGATGAATGTGAGGTGCCTGATGTTTGATTATAGAAGGTTGAGTTTTGTTAAATCAATTATGTTATGTTTAATACTTACAAACAATCTATGAAGGGTTTTCTTTGTGGAGAAAAAAATAACCAATGGCTATCATATCCATGACAACACATGGAACTGCATTCCAATGGTAGTCATTCAAGGGATAACTTGGCCAACAAAATGCAAGAACTAAAATTGGTTGAGAGGATTGGTATTCGAGATCATCAAAACCATTTGCATAAAACTATTTCCTATTATAGGACTCATATATATTTAGGATATGTTCGTGAATCCTTTGTTAATTCCCAAGTATGTATACATCGGTCACCGTATGATAATGATCAATGAAATACATGCATGGTTTTGGAATCATCTATATGGATCTTAGGTTCTCCATCAATGGAACTCTTTTATGGAAAGATAATATATTCTTTAGTCATTTTATAAGATGATGATGGTTTAATTCACATGGTGATGCACTCTGTAGTTTTCTATCATACATGGAGATAGAAGTTGTTTTCTTGTCAGGATTGAACCCATACTACAATCTTCCACCATATCCTCATGAGAGGAATCAAAACCCATATAGTTTGATTCCACAAAACAAGAATCATCACCTTTTACGGTTGTGTGATGAGTAATGAACCATGAAGTTTGATGTCATGCGACATGGATGTCTAAGAGAAAGGTTCCCTATAAGTATAGTGTGTGACTTATGTTGAGGAGTAATTTGGGACCTAGAAGAGATGTGTTCTTTATAACGGATATTACGCTACCTAGAATTTTGTTTGAAGAGCATTAGGGTGAATTTGAGTGCTGGTTTTGGACCTTAGGGAGGTTTCCAAGGTTTCCTAGTTAGTTGGGAATCAATGCCCACATAGTCCAGTTGGGTTTGGGATGAAACTTTATAGGAGGTCCATTTTCGGAACATGATTGGGGATTACACATGTGATTATGTCCATATGTTTTACTTCATTTGGAATGTGGAACTTTTGAGGCTATGTATCACGGGTTCAGGTCTTATACTATATTAGAGGCCTGATTTAGTGGATATGGTTAGGGGTTAAACTTAGGGTATACCCGTAAGGTTTGGGATAATGTTGATGTTACAATCCCAACTAACCTCTAATACAACATGAGTCATGTTTTGTGTGATAAAAAAGAGGAAGAAGTTGATATGAAGATCACACAATCCACTTTTGTGTGATGATAGATGGGTGCTAGAGCCCAATAGTGGGGAGGTCTTTCTATGTCTATAACCCCACTCTTATTTTTATAGCCATGATAGACACATCTCGTTTCCCAACTAGCCATTTTCTAGGATGGATAAGAGGAGAAAAGGTGTCACATCCCACATAAAATTCTAGGGGATTAATCCTTGAGGGATTCTCTGCTGGTTTCTAGGGAACAGAGGAATGATTAGAACCAAACCTCATTGAAGGGAAAGGCCAATGGTTCCCCTAAATCCCTAGAATAGTGAGGTTCATATGAGAACATAAAAGGTTGGAAACCTAATTACCTTGGTAATTTAGATTTGATAAAATTTGAGGCCCCCCTTATGGATGAGTTTACATACATGACTTCGCTTACCAGAGTATGTATACTCAAGGGGCCCACAGATATGCCCAATAATTTGATCATATTTTTCTAGTGGATTTGGAAGAGGCCTTGGACTAATTCCGTTAGACTGGTACATGGAGGGGAAAAAATGGTGCCTGATGATATGATAGAAGAGAGTGATGAGAGGTGGAGAGTGAAAATCCCTAGGATTCCGCATTCCACATTGTAGGTTCTTATGTGGGATGAAGATTCCTCTTCCTAGCATGTTTCAATACTTGTGAGGGTACCATCAATGTAGCATGGTGCTACATGGACAGTGGGTCTACCCGTATAGTAAATTTCTATAAGGGTCCAGGTTCCGCCCATGTAGCATTTTTCTAAGTGGGGTGAAGTTTCTCCCACATTGCATTTTTCTACGTAAAGAAGGATTATGTATGCATTTCATTTTTCAATATGGGGTACTTGGCCATAAAGGGTGAAACCATTTATTATTCATATAAGGGTATAAAATTAAGGAATTTAAGTTTTTAGATGGCTGGATGATTTATTACATCCGTTTTATCTAAATGTAGTGGATTTTACATGATGTGAATAGAAAGCCCTATGTCTCATCTCTCATCTGGGATCTCCTTGTGCGATCACTATTTTACTATACTCCCCTCAATGTTCCCCACAATTTTCTTTTATAGAGGACTAGAGAGACCAGATATTGGGATGGTTGGTCATCCATGGTGGGCCATAGAACCTCTTTTCTGTGACCCTAAGGAGGATGCCCCGTCTAGCGAATGGCTTTTTCTACAGGGGGAGATTCTTCATGAGGATGGAAATCACTGTACGAACATAAAAATTATTTGGCTTTTTTTGTGGGGGTAGAGAGGTACCAAATTGTATTATGAGAAACATAGTTCATGGGGTTCAATCATTATAGTGTGTTAAAATTACTATCCATCCCAACCAATGAATGTGGTTTCATTCACAGGAACCGACGGTGCCACATCTTCCCATGAATGACTTCATTCATGGGGTTCTATAATTTTTGGGAGAATAAATTTCCATCTATCCCCACAAACCAATATGGTTTCATTAATGGGAACTATCAACTATCTTTTCCCATGAACTATTTCATTCTCTTGGTGCTTCATGATGCGATAAAATGCCATGCAGAACAGCTGTCTATAAAACAATTTTTACTGCATGGGATCAACCCATCCTTCTTGGGTCACCACATTTGAAAAAATTTCATCAAATTATTCCTTGGATTTTTTGCTATACTGTTCTATGTTAATTGAATTCTATTTATATTATATGTTTCAATTTCAGGACTCAAAAAATTCCCCCAATCAGAATATGTTCCGATCAGGATGAAGAGGAGGTTGTCATGATGTAGAAAGAGATTTGATTTTGAGATAGTTTGGAGTACACAATGGGACCTACAAGAGTGTAACATGAATATAAATATGGTTCTTGGATCATTTAATTTATACTATATTTCTTCTTGAATTTATCACTCTTAAAACTCTCCAATTGCATTCTGCTTCTGTATAGCATTTCCTTTGTGGAAAACTTTTCCTCGTATTAAAATTCAATGCCTATGGATAGTAATCTCTTTTTTCCTTTATAGTGTGTATCCAATAGCCCTTTAGTGGTAGTGTTCCACTTAGTGAATTCCTCATGGGCCAATTCATCACTAACCATTTCTTTATAGGCCATGACTTTTTGGGATGATGGTTCACAAACATACGCTCGGTGTGTGAAGTGGAATATAATTTTCTATGTTTTCTGTGTTGTCTTTTCATTTTTTATAATGAATCTCAAATATTTTTTATACTCCATCATAGGGATAAAATTAATCTATCTTTCACCTCGATTACTCTGACAAGGAAAATAAATTCCATGGATGAGAATGTCAAATACAATCATCAATACTACATCCTCCCATAGGAGGTTATTCTTAATAATATACATTCACTAGCACTTATGACTTACCCCTTGCACATCCAAAAAACACTTTATATCTTTATACATCAATATGATGATCCCCTTACATCAGTTTATTGTATTATCTCATCCTCTTGAATCGGGATGTCCCAAGATTTTGACCAAGTGAACATCTCTACTATAGGGTAGATCATTTCTAGTTTAGTTCAAGGGAATTTCTATGTACAAAATATTTCTTTCTGGATGAAAGAAACCCAACAAAAGCATGTAATATCATTGAAATCCTCCATTCAAGATTATTCATCCATATTTAACCTATCGTGATGAAATACCAACATATAGAGGACCTCAAAATGGGAATTTTTTTATGGAGGGATTTTATCATATGAGCGGGCTTAAGCATTATGGGTGCATCATAATTTCATTGAATTCCCCTTAAAATTGGAGGTCATTATCATATACCAAGTAGTTTGGGTCTCTTAGTTTGTGCTTTATTCATTGATCAAGATACGTCCTAAATTAATTTTCCATTGTTGTTAGAGAACCAACACATTCCACCTCTTTTATAGTGATTCTAGCATCAGTTTATGGGATATCTACCAATTAGGGTAAATCCCTATTCATTGTAACTTGTATGATTATTTCCTACCAACAACTGATACATGGAAAAAAATGAACAAGTATCTCCATTGGATAGGGACATGAAGACTGAAGTAGAGGAATTGCTTAGTCATATTCTCCATACCCACTCAATAATTTCATTCAATGATTGGATAAAGTCGTTTATGAAGGTTAGAGATATAATGCAAAAATTTTGCTATATAAGGAATCATCCAACTCAACAGTGGCCAGGAATTCAGGGTTCGTACTAGGATACTCTTACTATAGACCAACATACAATATGAGGCTATAGAATATGTCTAGAAAAATCTCTAGACTTTAGATTAGCATAATGATGTACCATGTTCATGAGTGAATGGGTCTTCCCATCATGTGAATCCTATACCTTTGTTAGATTCTGTATCATTATTATGGTTTCCAAACTTGTAGAGGGACAACCCATCAAATTATCTCTACCCACCCTTGCTCGTATTTATGAATTATGAAGCCTTACGAAAGAAGGTAGGTATCCACATCATCTCTGCGGGATGTTCCTATTTTTATATGGTTGGGGGAGTAAAATTTTCAATTCTATGAATATCAACATACCAAGACAATTCCTCGTTTCACATTTTTCCCTATATTTCATAATATTTTACACTTTTTCCTAAAATACCTATGCATTAATGAATCTATCGCACTATTAAGATATTTTTCCCACATTACCTATATCACTTACCTCACATCATCAGGAAGATTGGTTGATAATATTAAGGGGACTTTAGAGGAACACTCTTACTTCATCTCGTTAAAAGATGGAATTCTTGGTACACTTGTAGATAGCGTTACCATTTATTAATTATATACTAACATATTTTCAGGAAAATTTGGATATATGTAAAGCGTTACCTCTTTCCACCTTCCCTATATTCAGGGGTCACACCCAGTTATCCATTTCCATATATGGTTTATGATGATGCATATAGATTCTAGAATGCAAATTTTCCTTCCTTTCATGGACAATCCCATCAATATATCATAGGATTATGATATAATGTGGATGGAATATTATACCTATGGGATATTAGTAAAGGAAATCTGAATGGTTCATAAACCATTGGCCTCTACTAACTAAATACATGATACACATTCCTCATTAGATTCAAGGGGAGAACACCTGGCATCCCAATACTCTTAGGGACTTAGGGGATCCTCATTCTAATGGTACCCATTATTAAAGGTGGTGTAGACTCGATACATTCTACTAGAACCAAAGATATCAATATGGATGTTAGTCCCAGTGGAATGGCTTCAAGAACTCCCCCGATTTGTGTTGGGCCTATTATCCTGGTTCCCAAGACTAGATAAGTGGGAGAGATATAATATATTTCCACTCTAGATTATTTTTTCACACAAACTTGTCTACTATGGTTAAAATTATGGATTACATACCTATGGAAGTGGGTGAACAGGGTTAGGATCCTAGTGTTTCTATCAAAAACCAGGCTGTGCAAAAATATACATGATAATAAATTTTTACTATCATAATAGAGACCCAAAGTGGAAATAGATTAAAAGGTGGATAACCATTCCCAAACTTTCCTTAGTGTAAGATAAGGAGGGTTTGATTACCAACTCCTGCATATCCATATTCATCATATCCTCATTTCTAGAGAATAATTATCTATTTGGAAATGTGATTTTACCTAGTTTAATGTTTCTAATAATCATTTGGAAATGTTAAAGGATTATATCAAAGAGAAACATCACCTGGTTGGTAAAGAATAATGGTCTTATGATCAAGTGGTCACACAGAATGAAAATATTGGAGAATGTTAAGATTACATAACACAGTTAAAGGTGAAACTATCATTTAGAATTACATGTTTTGATTCCATCATGTAGAAGGGTCAAGATATTAGAGATGAAATTGAACAAATGAGATCAATAGATGAAATTGAAGCTGTGAAAAGGACTAGTTTGGAATGTGCCCCTAATGGATCACATCTGTTGGTAGTCCATTTTCTGACTAAAGTGAGTTGAGATTCATTGTAGCCATTTTAGATATCCTATTACATTTTTTCTTCTATCCCAATAATTTATTTAGTATCGGTATGAAGATAATTAAAAATGTTTATTTTCCTTTATTATCATTCTATAAAATGAAAAATTATTTTCTCTCTAATGTTTGTCACTTTCCATTCTCTACAATGCTAATCTGCTAATCAATAATAAATAGACGAATTTTCAAAGATAATTCACATTGATTATCAATTTCAATTGAAATATGGGAAAACCAAGTTGACATGAACATTTAATTCTATATATTTTTCTTAAGCCAAAGGGCTCATCAAGCCTAAATTTGACTATTATTATGGTTACACAGAAACCTATACAAACATTGTGTCTTCTCCATTAACATCATAATGTTTTCTTATGTTCACTATGGTACATGCTTACTGGAAAAAACTTGGATATTTCATTTTCCACCCTCTGTGGGGTTTTGAACTAACATGTTTTGTTTTCTTCAATTTTCTTTTTATTTCAAAATTTTTACTAAACTATTCTATGCATTGGTCTAGCAACTGGAACTTGACTTTTTTCCAGGGTTCCCTTAGTGGGTTTTCCACCTGGTGAGTTTTGTTTCTCATTTTTTTGAAGGTTTAGAGTCTTTCACACTATACTAATGAAACATATTATTTTTGTTGAATATATTTGACCATGAATTATGGTGTGAGGGAACCAATGCGACTTACTAGATTAGAATGTCTTGATATTTTTTAGAAAGGAATATGGTATTTTTAGACCATGGATTTGTGATTTTTAAATCTGATATGTGATATGGTTCAACTACGTGATGAGTAACTATAACAATGGTTTATAGTATATTTTTTTGGGTGTACATAGATTGAAGAATCCTATACTAGTTATCAATTTTCCTTTGGTTGAGAGGCCTTTTTGTGGGAAAATTATGCACAACTAGCTCGTGAATAATTTACATAATGAAAATAATGTGCCTCCAGAGTACATACCCTACATTTTTGATGGCGTGTAAATTTGTGAAAATTCATATTTCTCAAGACCATGAAAGATTGGTTTTTATGGGAATGATGTTTGAAAATGAAGAGGGTATTTCGATCAGTGTTATCCATGAATGAGAAGCCACTCCAATGTGAAATAGGATTGTTTAAAGATAGGATTGATTACTTTATAGTTTAATCTCATGTATCTAGGACATGGAACATGTAGTTGAATGTCCTAAAAAGAGGAAATTTGAGGGCTACAGTTTATGTTCTGTTAGCTTTGGCTGTGGGATAAATGATTTTCCCATTTCATGGTAAACTGATTAAGAATGCTCCATCATCCACAGGTATAAAGATGAATGGTTGTAAACACTAATATGATAGTTTCCAAATCTGATGGGTGATATGGGGTGAGAATGTAATATTGGAATATAGAGGTAAGAAAAGTTTCTCTTGAAGATGAGACTTCCTTTGGTTGACATTACTTTTTTTGGGTGACATATGTAGAGCCAACTAGGCCATATTGTGCATTGTCGACAAAAGTTTTTCTCAGGACACTGACTCTTAATATCTGATGTCCAGGGAGCTGTATAGAGATTCATACTTCATTAAGAACATATTTTGGCTTATGAAATGAAATTACCTGAATATGAATGGAGAAACCCATGTCAAAATTTTATAGGAATGGTTATAAATGTTTCCGTTAAGTAGGTATGAGCCATACATAAAAAGGATTTTTTTTCAAGATGATTGTGCCCAAGATATAAGTATATGGTGTCACTAAGTGTCCCATCAAAATTAGAATCAAACCATATTTAGTTCTAGGAAGGTTACTCCACACGTCCAAAAAACTATTGTGTGGGAAAGGGGAATTTCCTTTGAATATGTGTTAAAAAATGGGTGTGTCTCATATTGGACCCTATATGTAGATCTAAATCAAGTATAAAAGAGTTGGTGAATTTATTTAATGTGTCCATATTGGTATATAATATACAGGTGTCGCTATGTATCCCATCATAACAAGAATTGGGCCATACATAGTTATTAAAAGGTTTCCCATATAGGTCTGACCTCTACATAGGGAAATGTCATTTTTAACTTTCACAGTGGATGGAACCATGATAGTATGTTTAGTTGTTACTACATATCCTATGATGGTAGGAATCAATACAAATGTAGTTTTTAACATCATGCATTTTAGTTGTAGGCAACTGGGCCGTAATCCATGTTTTTTAACATTGTGCGCTGAGAAAAACATGCTTTCTTATAGTTTTGGGTCATACTCATAGGATTGTATGTCATGGATACTATGAGTAACAAGAGTCTTATCATTTGAAATTTCTGAACATGACTCATATGTGATAGGGTAAAGAATTTTTAATCAATGATTTCAGATATTCTCAGATCATGATAAATGATATGGAGCAAGAATGTCATTAGGGCTGTTCGAGGTAGAAGAGGCCTCTCCTTGGGCTAAATTTTCCTTTGTCTGACATTCCCTTTTTGTGGGAAACAAATGTAGGTAATACTAGTGAATATTTTTCATAGTCAAAAGGGGTCCCTAGGACACTAACCCTCCCCGTTTCTGAAGGATATAGGAATACTAAGAATATTTTAAATTTCCTAGTGCATTAAATATGTTGGATTGAGGTACTATATTTGATTTCATATGAAAAATTCAGACCAATATTTTCCGTATAGTGTTAATTTCCTTACATAGATCAGATTCATATGTATTTAGGGTGGGGGAATTTATGTTCCCTTGATAGATCCTAAATTATGAGCCCAAACCTGAGATTTCCTACATAGATATTTATTTGTACACGTGAGATAAGGAATTTTTTTAACTCATGGGTGAGACTAAGACATGAGGTCTTATAATCACAATATATCTCATAAAAAATGAGAATCAATATACATGTTTTTCTTGAGGCACCATGAATTTAATGTTGTTTGGGGAGGACAGACACTAGGCAATTTAATGTCCTGTGGTAAGGACATAGGTTCCCTGGTGTGATGTGGAGATATTATGGTTGGACAAAATATTTAAGACATAGGTGTCACTACATATCCTATGATAGTAGGAATCAATCCTTACTTATTTATTAATGGTCATTTGGGGATTCCCCTACCAAAACTCTTAAGCCCGTCTGAGACTCACTCAGTGTGGGAAACAAGCAGCAGAAAAGGTTTATTCCTCCACACAGAGGAGAAAAATGAAAGATCATGGAAATTTTAATTTGTGGTGGCTAGACTATGATGTAAAATCTATGATTTATTTTTATATCATTATGATGATAATCAATCCATATGTAGTTCTGAAACTAGCTCCCTGGGCAGGTCTGACCCATGCATTGGGAGTAGGGAATTTTTCCCTTTGATTTTTTGATTATTCCATTCAGACATGGGATTTGATATTTGGATGTCACTAAATATCCTATAATGGAAGGAATAAAGGTACATGTTGTTTTGGGGCCCTTTTTAGTTTAACTTCATGTGGTGATGATGAGGGTGACCCAACATGAAAGAGGGAGAATGTTTCAGATGGACTCAGAATAAAAGATTCATGTGTCACTATATATCCTATGTGGGAAGGAATCATGCCACACATAGTTATTGAGAAGGAGACTCCCTATGTGGATATGAAACTGACATGGGGACATGGTAATTTCATCTTTCTCCCATATATATTTAATTCATGACCAATGAAACATTGATTGAAAAGATGATTCCCATATAGTTTTAACATTATATGGTGAGGAATTCTGTGTTTTGTAGTCATGGGAAGGATGATTTTCAAGATCGATGAGAAACATTATCCTGATGAGATAATAGGACTTGAAAAAAAATAATGGTAGCAAAATCATCTTATGAATGGAGGGAAATTTTCAGATGGGCTTAACGCAAGGGGTATATGCATCACTACATATCCTACGACAATCGGAATCAAGAAATACGTAGTTCTAAATGTGCTTCCTTGCACAGATTTGACTCCGATGTAGGAATGGAGTGCATTTGTTGTAAAATACCTATAAATAAGACATACTTTGGTGTTTTATACGTTGATCTAGTTTGTTTGAATGGGATAGGGAATTTTTTATATTTCATGACTGGTCCTCAGAAATGAGGTATTGGAATCACTACGTATCCCATGGAATGAGAATCAAGCCACAATTATTTCCTTATAAACCATATAGTTTAAAATCTAATATTAAGGATGTGCGTCACTCCTGAATGTCTCTAGGGACTTTATATTTTTATTTATTATAGATAATACCACTTTTAATGGTTGAGGGGAAATCCATACATGACCAGTAGTCCGTATGGAATGAGGCCCATTACATGAACCGATGATCTAGAGGAACAAGGCCTAATACAAGAACCAAATCCCAGACCTTGACCCTTGGAACTTCCTCCCTATATAATCTTCAACTTTGAAGGATTTAGCTATCCTTCAAGGGAATGAATCAAGACACACGTAGTTTCTGATGGAAATATCCTTGTGTAGGATTGGACGACACACAAAGAGGGTAATTTTTTGGGGGTGGATAGGCCAAGATGTAGAATCTAGGCATCACTACATATCATGTGTGGATAGGGATCAAGCCATTCATTGATATTGAATATATAATGGAATATGGTCAATTATTGGGAAAATGTCCACTCAGGTGTGAACATTATTATGCTTCATATCTTAACATCATATATCAAGGACATTAACATTGTGCAGTTTATTATCATGCGACATGGATGTTTTAACCTAAAGTTTAACATCATGCGATTAGGATGATAAAAAAATAGAACTTATGGAAAAAATGAAGAAAAAAAATTCATGATGTTTCTACATATCCCATAAGGATGGGAATCAATCTACACATAGTTCTAGAACACAATGTGTTTAAATACCAATACTTGTGGGGTAAATTGTCTTTGGTGAGGGAACTGAGACATCACACAATCATTATGAGACATACCATGTTAAAATTATGGGGTAGAAATCATATCTTAAATGTTTAAGAGATATCCCAAATTTTCTTTTGGGTAGGATTTAAGTTTAACATCATTGTTTGAGGGTGTTATCACCTAGTTCAAGGTCATAGAGTTTAGATCAATGGTGAGAACTCCAAAAAACGGATGAACATAATTTGATGGCATAACAAACCCATTGTTAATGAGGACCAAGGAGTCCCACACACAACATACACATTCCTTAAGAGGACTGTATATAGTTTTATGTCGTAATGATTATACATGAGTTTCTAGTTTAAGGTCATGTAATTTGGATCAATTGTAGAATTTAACTTCATATGCCCAGGATGTGGACATGAATTTTAACATCATACAGTTTGGAAGATGATGGGATTTTAGTTTAACATCATGAAACGTGGATGATGGTTCCATGAACTTTATTATCTTGTATCTATGTGGTTGGATGTTATGTAGTTTAACGACATAAAAAAAGGACATTTGTGTCATACAGTTAATAATCTGGTGGCTAGGATAGTGGCGGTCACACAATTTAACATCATTGAACTAGAATGAATTACCATTAAATTTAATATCATGAAATAAAAAATATGTACCATGTGATTACACAAAATTCTTCTTCTGGAACCTTATTTTGGTGGGAGTAGTAGTCAGTTATTTTACTAATGAAATAAGATAATAAGATCCGTTGGAGTAGACCTTATGTATGGAGTATAGTCCTTCCCCTTTTAGTTCAAAGCTCGAATGTTTACTTTCAGGTATCATCAGATTACTGAGTACCAACACTATATATCCTTTAAGGAAATATTATAGGTGAACCTTTTCATTAATGGATCATTTTAACCAATTTTGGTGGAATTCCAAATTATTCAAGGTATGAAATATTTTTTCATCCACTCGGTCCAATTCATCCAACCATTTCTAGGATTTCTCATACATGGATAATTGATCACAGATGGTAATGTGGAAAAGGGAAACTAAAAATTGATGGGAATGACTACCTCTATCTCATATACTAATGAGTATGGGGTCACCTTTTTGGAAGTTTGAGTCATGGTCTGATAAGACCACTAGGCATGTAGGATATTTTTTGTGAATAACTTTTTATCCTTACCTATCATGTTATGAATTTTATTTTATAGGGTATTATTGAAGGCCATTATCTATCCGTTATAAATTGAATAGTGTGGGATGAATAGTTAGACTTCATTCCATAATCCTGATATTGTTCTTCCAACTCAGAAGAACATAAATTGGTCTCATTGTCCATCCGTATTGTATGAGCGACACTAAATTTGTGACGATGTTGGATTTCACAAAGATGACAATGTTCCTTGCCCTAACATCATTTAGGGGTATATATTCCGCCCACAATGAGAATAAGTCAATTGTAGTAAGAATATAATCAAACTGCATGGTCGTTGAAGGAGGATATGGTTTTATGATGCCCATTCCCCATATGAAAAACAGAAAGGAGTACATGGCTATGTGTAGAAACTCCCGGGGCTAGTCAATGAAGTTGGTGAGAACCTGGCCATAATGACACATTTTGGTTAATTTAGTGCAGTCTTACATTAGAGTGATCATGTAGTACCCAACCTCCAAATCTGGTGAGAAATCTTGGGTTATAATTGGTGAGAAATATAGGATCTATTGTTCACTTCCTTTATAATGGTAATTGTCTCTTTATTAATTCACACAATAAATAATCCTTCAAGGATTTACTTATAGAGGACCTTCTGGTAATTTATTACATCATATAAGACCAAGTTACTTACTCATCTGCAAATTTTATCTCTCTTGGATTGTTTTAGTGGGAGCTCTAACTTTTAAAGGTAGTATAAAATTGGTGACATACATCTAGTGGTCAGACTGTATGGTTCAAGGAAGGGACTAATCTCAACGATGTATTACCATTTTCATGAATGAATGGTGAGACCATCCAACAGTGTGCAATGATGATGAATATTTCATCATATTCTATATTACATAGAGTTGTGGTTGTATTTTTAAATTCATCATCTTGATAATTATGTGACCGTGGGACATGGGAAAAAGTCGGTTCAAAAGGTAATGCCACCATTAGCCCCATATGTTGTTTAGAAGGGGGATTATATTTTAGTTTTTTATGAAATAATCAATATTATCCTACTTAATGAGTAGAATAGAGTCACCCTTAATCTTCATGTGATGGACCTATACCTAATGTTATAGTTGTAGCCCTCCAATGAGAGCCTAATATTTTGTTTCATTGTTTTTGAACCCTTCTAATGTTATGAAGGAGTAAAGAGGGATTGTCTTTACTAGAGAGATGATCATAACTCCCAACCCCTCCTTGTTGTGTTTGGGGCATTCCATCCTCTTCCCTATTTTTCTTCTGGATGCTGCATAAAAATACATTTCCAATATCTGGGGTCCATCTTGAACATATAAAACATATTCATCAGGTAGTTCAATGTCCAAAGAAGTCATTTCCCCCAAGGGGTGTTCTTCCAAAAAATCAGGAAATGATTGATCTTTGACCAATTCAGGAGGAATGAATGGAATGTCAAATTGATGTAGGATGATCGCCCACCATGACAGATGTACAGTACACATTGGACGAATGATAATTTTTTTGAGTAGGTTGATATTAGAGACCAAAAAGACCTTGTGATTTTATAGTTAGTTCCTCATCTTTTGGACTACAAATATTAGAGATGGAAATTTCTTCTCGATAACTGAATAGTGTGTCTCATCATCGATAAGGGGTTGAAAGAGATAATAAAGGTTTTTCCCGCTACCTATGTCATTATTTTGTACAAGGAAGTCACCCATTTATCATTATAAGGATATAACATAAAACATAAGTAGCCTCCATTTTACATGAAACATAAAAAATATAGGGCTTAGGATATGTTTCTTGGTGCTCTCTAATGCCTCATGAAAATCAGGAGTTCAATGATATGTAAACCCCTATTTCATCAACCTAGTGATGGGAAGAAAATTATCTTCAACGATGGATATGAAACATTGAATTTAGTCCATGTGTCCTTGAATTTCTCTCCACTCTATGAGGTTTCATTGAGGTTACATTCTAGGGATATCCTTCTTCTTCTTGAGGTTAATCATGATGCCTTAATGGAATATGAATATGCTTCAAAATATACATGAGTTCACACAGAAATCACATTTTAAAGGGTTCATTTTCAGGATGTGCTGTTATAATTTGTCGAATAAAATTTCATGATCCACCAAGTTGTATAAGCATTTTTGAGATTTAACCACATGGTAAAAGATTTAGAATTCGACAAAACTTCATAACAATAGTCTGAAGATGTGATGCATGACACATTGTTACATAGTGCAGACATTATTCAAGTCAAAGGGAATTAACTGATAAAAATATTCTATATGGGGTAACTAATGGAAGGTTTTTATTTTTCCTCTTATTCCATTTGGATTTTATTGTATCTCAATTATATATCCATGTAATAGAGGGAGTGATATCTAACTATTGCATCGATCAGTAGTTCTATGATCAATAATGGAAAATCATCCTTCGTGTAGTGCCGGTTGAGGTCCATGAAATTAATATGGATCTGATTTTACAATTATTCTTCTTATATATAATAAATTGGAATTACATTTGGGATATTAGACCTCCTAAATTAAGATTGATTTTATGATTAAGTAAACTTCAGCCTCAATTTTGGAAGCATGTGTTGGGCGTGTCCTTCTAGCTGGCTATTTATAGACCCGGTGGTCCTCCATCAGGACTAGGTTATGAGTGACCACCTCAGTATCAAGGCCTTGAATTTTTATGTAGTTCCATTGGAATAAATTTGGATATTTCTTTAAGAAAGCGGTGTATAACTATTTTCTATTAGAATATATGGACCCACTAATCAAGGTGGGTTTTGGGTATTCATATATACATAGATTTATTTCTCTAAGTTCATCAATGGTGATAGAGATTCCATCCTCAAATACTATAGGGGAATCCCTAAGGACATCCTCATCTTCTTCCTCCTATTCCTATTCTCCATCTTACTCAATAGGAGGAGAAAGTAATGGGATAGGTTCCCTATATTTGTGGGAGGAGCCGACATCTTGGAATTATGGAGATAAAGAAACTTCCTCAGGTCCAATTGACTGTGTAATATTTCCTTGAAAATATAGACAGGATTGAGTGAAGTATAAAGAAAGAGTTTGTTAATACTTTTTGAGTGATGATAAAATATCTTCTACCTCAGCTGGTGAGGATGGTATTTTTTGGAGCTCTAGGTATGAACTGAATGCACTTTATTCGAAGATGTCAACAATGTCTATGGATTCATCAAAATTTTCAAAACATCTTGACATATTAGTCATGAATGAAATCATGAATATTGTTGAATATATGCCTGAATTTAGGCTTATATGCCCAATTTTATTGATGGGTAACACTTATTCTTCACCTATATGTTTAAAGTGGTCGGATGGGATCATTTCCAGACCGTTTGGGGAGGTGACCTAATCAGTATAATCAATCTGCAGTTGTTTCACTTTCCCCTGATATAGTCTTGTATTGATATAATGATAATAGTGGGATTATAATGGAGCCTCATCTGTGTGAAATGTCCTATTTTTTCATTAATTTATCATTTTATTCATTGATGGTACAATTATGGGATTGTCTCATGATGATGTGAATAGGGCCATCTGAAAAATATATTTAAGGTCATGTTCTACCAAACCACCAGAAAAAATGCGTAGGATATTAGGTATCCAAATTGATCCTTGAGATTTGTTTGGAACAATGTCTTCTACCAAAAATTTTCATAGCACTATAGTGTTATGGTGGAGGGTTCTAAGTTATCCTTGTTACGACCCAACCGATGAAGAGTTTGTATTGGAATGAAATTAACACTAGATCCATTGTTAATGAACACCTTCCATAAATCAACACCATTTATCCTGTTGGACACGTATGAGGTCTGTATTTGGCCCTATATAAAAAAATATATCTTGATATGTGAAAGAGATAAACACATGGAATTTATAAGATCATTATATGTCTCATTAAACTCATCAATATCCAATTCATCTTCTAACTCCTGGGTGATTAGAAATTGCTCTGTGAGTGCTTCTATGAGGTCATTTGATAATTTTTGAGAATCTAGGACTGATATCTTGGTTGGTACCAAGGCTAACTATCTCCGGATTCCATACTTCTGGTCTAAAGGACAATGCTTTCTACTGTAGGGATGTTCTTTCATAGGAGATTTAGGGGATTTACAATTTGATATATATTTTTTGGCCTTAGATACATGAGATAGAGGTGCTTCTTTCCTTGGTGGGTTGACCAATGTAGATATTCCTAGACTCCAAGGATGATCCAAAACCTGTTCCTCTTCTGATTGATATTCTAGGGTGATCAGGGAAGGGTGGATTTTGGCTATTAGAAGTGGAATTTCCTACTTATGGGGATATCACCGAAAGGATATTCCATTTGTTTTAGAATTATTGATAGTCTAGAGAGGGGTGAGGCTATAAGTGTGGATTATATTGAGACTATGCCTTCCCTAGTATCCTCAAATCATGGGGCCTCTTCCTCTGGTACCCCAATTGGATGCAGGGAACTTTGGTTCATATTCATACTTAACTTTAAATAAGTTATCCATTAGAAAGATACGTTAATGTAACTGAAGATTAAATCCTTATCTAATGATGAATTTTCCTGATTTTACTTCTCTGGTGGTTCCTTTTGGTGGGGCAGTGTTCATTTTTTCAAATTAGTGGTCATAAATTCCATGAGTGTTAGATCCACCTTCTTATTTGATGTAGGTTCATCACCCTACATTCAATCTATTTATTTCCATCTAGGAAGCATTTTTGGAAGCTTGATTTAGGAGGTTTGTAGGGCCGATGACGTCGATTATGTTGTAGTAGAAGGTGTTCAAGAAACGTTTTTTGTTTAATCTATGCTTCAATAATTCCATGAGTTCAATTTATTATCTTCTGAGTTATAGAACAATCAAACTTTTGTTCCCTTCTACTAATAAATTCTTTCCAATCACCTCCTTCCTTAAGGAAAGTGGATGAAAGATATGCCACTATTTTTGGTGGCCTTCTAAACATTAATTACCCATAATCTAACATTTTCTATATGATGTATTTGAAGAAAAATAATTTATTAATAGTGTGTCCCAATATCTTTATAAAGGGTAAATAATTATAAATGTCATCGAGACCTACATGGTCATGCAACTTTTTTTCGGAAGGTAGATTAGATCATTGTCCATAAATCCTGTAAAATATTCATGGTCTTAATCATTTTAGAAAGACCCATATTTTTTCCATTTCTCATCAAATTTATTCCACCTTGGTCCCCTCATCTCATATTGATGAGTTTGGGGTTTCTATTGAAACTTTGGGGGTGCTACATGATATAGTGTAGGATTCTATACAAGAGTAGGAGTGGATGATTTATTATATGTAATGGTTTCCACCTCCAATTTTCTCATTATTTTCCCCAAGAAAAGTAGATTTATCCCTGAATTAATCTTGGTCCTTTGTATGGAGACTTCCATTCCTTTTAAATGGAGGAGAAATACCAAAACCCACCTGTATATTTCACTGGGATGAGAATAGTTCACAGGGAATCGTGAAGGTTATTAGTGAAAATAGCAAGCATATCCTCCTAGGGAACTATTCCATTTAGTGAGTAGGTTATCCCTTTACATCTAAAAATTAAATCTAATACACTCTCATTTTCCAATTATTTTCTATTCAAGAGGTCATTGATTGTTGTCTTACATGTCATTAAGGTGAACTAGAAGAGGAAATGCTAGTGGAGGTATTGCCATCCCATGATCGACTGAGCTAGAAAACTGATGTACCATATAAATACTAGATCTTGAAATTTTTATATGAAGCCTATGAGTTTCACTAATTCTTGTTTCTCAAGGGTTCCATTCATGGGAAGGTAATGGGATTCATAGTGGGTCAAATGTTTTTCCAGGTCACCTGATCCATTGAATATCAGAAACATATGAAACCCAAATTTTGGTGTTGTTGGGCTGTCATTTATATATTTAGGGTAATTTTTTCATTCATGGTGCACTAGTGCATGCCACTCTTCTATGGATTCATGTTGAGATTCCATTGACTCATTGGTGTTAATAACCACTTGATGAGTGTTCAGTTGAACCTGATATTAGATAAGTGTAGAAATCAGTTGGATCAAGCATGCCAGTTCTGCAATTTTTTTCTTCTAATATATGTCCAGAGAAATCTTTTGAGGGTTTTCTTGAACTTGTTCTAGTTTTCTACTTAATATAGATAAATATTGATATCCACCAATGATTGGGTTCAGGAAAACTAATGGTCTAGTTGTCGAGTTGGGATGATTTCATGGTCATTCATTAGTCCTTAGGAAGAACCCTAATTGATGATGGAATCATAGTGGAAGAGTACATTGAAGAACAACTTGAGGAGCATATTAGATGGGAATTATACCTCAAAGAAACTCAACATTGATTCAGCTCAACTCTTTCATTTATTCCTCCTAGAGAGTGAATATTTCTTTGAGTGTAGGGAGATCTTCCTCATCGAGAAAAGTATGTGATTTATATAAGAACTTACTTTTATTATTATTAGAGATTATCGGAGGAGAAAGTGAGGGATTGATCAAGGGAGAAACCTAATTCAGAGATATTCTCTACTTCAGGTCACACACACTTTCATTCTCCATGTAGACTGTATTTTAAGTGGAACCATCATCTCATTTCTTTTATTTATTTTCATTTTTATCAATTCCATTTGAAAGACTTATTACCAATACTTTCACCGATCCATAATTAATTTCAGGAATTTTACTGGCTATCAAATAATAGGATCTATGTTTGCATAATTTTCTAGACCACTCCCTTCCATTTTGGGATCCTCTTTGAGTTTCTTGAAAAATAGTTACTTAGAGAGAACCACTATATATCCTAGTCATATGATTTCATTTTAGTGGAAATGGGTCATGATATGGGGTGACCACAGATACCTTCCCACTTTTTAACCTTCCTAAATGGGTAAAGTAGATTTTTGTTGATTGGGTGGTTGGGGAAAAAATACCCACAACCTAATGAGATAAGGTTCCTTCTATTCCCTTTTTATTGTTTTTGAGTATGAATTTTTCATTCGTACATGGAAATTTTGTGATAAAAATTTCACCAACACCATGGGTCGACTCATATCCCTTACTGTAGAAATTTTTGAAACTGTCACTGCTATCTTGATATTGTGTATTCTTATTCAAGCATGAGATGGATATGATTCTATGTTTGTACATGATCTACTCAATTCCAATAACACTAAAAGTTCATGGTGATTGAAATCACATAAGTGATATTCCCTTTAAATGTTCTCAGTTTCATGGTTCACGAGTTTTTAAATGGTTACTCTCATCAGGAATGACTCTTTTGACACTTATTCATGGTCGATTCTTGTTGAATGTATCATATTTCATGAGGAGGACATTTTCATGATAAACACCATGAAATAAGGACATTAAGTGATTTCATTTTAAGTGGGTTATTATGAATAGGGTGTGTGGTCAAAGGAAAATATATATGTTTCCCCATATCTGGATGTAAACACTAGGAAGGGTATCAATAATTAGATGACACAAGTCATACAACACATTGATGAATGCTAGTTGAATATATTTCTATCACTTATTTGATTGTGGTCATATCACATATAAAAGGTATTCCATGTTTATTTGATGACAAATGTCTTCCATTATTTTTTGAAATGTTAATAAATTTCATTTCAGGTGGAAGAGAGTTTCTTAGATACATAGACATATATTGTTTATTCATTATTCTAGCAATTCCTTTGTAATGTAAAATTGAGAAGTGGATGATGGAAAAACCATAATGGATATATCATCCCTATATAGTTTTATTCTCATAAGAAACATATCCTTTTGTTCTTATAAGAGAGACTCAACAATTTTGTTATCCTAAAATAGGTTCTTCGTGGTAGTTTTATTTCATCTGGAAGGACTGGTGGAGTGATTGTTTGTATCTAAATGGACAGAGGGTGGCTCAAATGATGGGCTTTTCCCCAGGCCATCTACTTGTAGAAAAAGGGTGTCACTTATCATTGATCGGATGTCTAATATGTCGGGACCCATCTTTTTGAGTGCCTTAAAATATAAGGGATCTATTGTATTTTAATCACTAAGGGGGGGAACTTCTTGATGGAATGGGATCTCACAACAGGGAGGACCTTAACAATTACTTCTATCATGGAAAAGACTAACATCATAGCTCAATGTATGATTACATGGATAAATTTTTTAGAATATAACATATGGAATAAATTTAGGGAATATAATATAAAGGGTATGAACTTATTTCTATTTGATATTATGTCTATAAGGAGTTATATTGTGACACTCATCAAAAGATAGGGTCACATGATTGATCAGTTTTTCCCTGAAAGGAATCCTTCATGGTAGGTCCTTTGGGGAGGATCGTTAGAGTTGTTGGAAACAATGTTGCAGGGGGGACCCTTTTAACTGATAACACTACTTCCATAATTTTTTAATATATTTGATAGATATTGGTCTGCCATTGATAGATGTTTTATGGCCTTAAGAACTTCAGATTCCAGAAGAGTTGGGTTTTGAATCTAATATTCATTTTCCAATTTCCTTCTATGTAACAACTTTTTAGGCACTCCCTTGATGGGAAATGGGGCCACATTCAATAAGTGAAGACCTTCATATATGTGTGTATTTTTGAGTGGATCTCATAGAGATACTGGGATATACCGGTAATATTCTAATATTTGGCAGGGATATATGCCTGTGCAAGAGCAACCACCGAAGTGGACTGGTTTCCCCTAGTTAGAACTATTATTAGCACTCGATGATGTTTTCAATTTATCATGAAAAATTTCTAAATAAATTCTTATGTGGGATCAGGTATAAACTTATGTTCTTGAGTGACCACCACATCATGTGGATGAGTCACCCCACTCGAGGATGTGGGGTTGTGGGCTAGACAATTAGATTTTTCCACGAACATGATTACATCATGGAATGTCTGTCGTATGTGGTCAGGGATTGATGTCTGACCACCACTATTTCTAAGATGTTTGGAGTGATTTCATTGGTTGGAAAATGAAATTATTTCCATTCCAGTGTTGGGTTAGAAACATAAGTTCTCTCTTGATTTTTAGTTGAGATATTTCTACTATGTTCTCAAATTACCTCTGTATTTTCATGGTGGGATTGATGTTTTTAAGAAAGTATTGAAATTTCTTATTGATTTCCGTTGTATTTTATTGAATGTATTGGTATTAGTTATCAGGAATTTTTATCTACTTATGAATTTCCACCATATTTAACTAGAAGGCTTTATATTTTTGAGCATGGATTTTTTGCCTACTCCTTTTCCATCACATTTGGTTGAAGGACTTCATATTTGTGAGCTTGGATTTATGTCTACCAATTTTCAATTTTATTTGGATGACATGCTTTATATGGGTGATTAGGGATATACATCTACTCATGGTTGGATTCTATCATATTTTCATTGAGGTATTGATGTGGATGAACATGAATTTCATCTTCTCATGTTCTTTCATCATATTTGACTAACAATCATGATATTCATGACAAAGAATTTGCATATCCTTATGGTTTTACATAATATTTTTTCTAAAAACATGATAATAGTGAGTATTAATATATGTATTATTGTAGGTTATTACCATGTTTACTCTATGGGAATCTTCATGAATAATTATGCTGATGAAGTATTACAAATTGTATGATCATCCCCTATTGAAAGTTGCCTTAGGAAAATGGGTTTATTTGACATTGGATAGGGTTCATGGGATGGTATCCTCTACATGGTTATGATACTATGATGAACCTTTTTATGGAGATTAATTTCAACAGGGACCCTTGGGGGAGACCCCTATGCTTTTGGGATAATGTCATTGGTGACAACTTCATCAACCTCCATATGGATATACTATAACTCGTTTTTGCATTCTATGGAGAGGACCCTAAAATATATTGACACCAATACTTGGGAAGTTTGGTTCTAGACAACCAACCCTTGCTTGGAGGATGGTTGGAAGGGTTTCATGGACTTTATATCCAGTCAAACATACACCATGGTGGGGAATGTACAATTCTGGTGGTACTCCCAAACAAATGAATTCATATCTCAGGATTGACGATGTTGGGTGGGTGTGGGAGTCCCCTGTTTAGTAGAGGACCCAACTGATGTAGTTGCTAATTTATGTGTCTAAAATTACTAGTGAGACACCATTATATTAAAGAGGGATCTGGTGAAGTGGTTCTATATTATATTTTGTAATTACACAAAATAAAATCTCTACAAAGTATCATATCAGGAAGACATGCATTATTGATGGTATCATTTTCCCCTCTATGATTTTGGATGTGAACGGGGCCTAAAAAGGGGTTACATCACCCCCTTAGATAATTATTCATGTTTGGTTCACCAATGTTTTTGAAATATATGAGACACCTGACAATTCATTTCTAGATGTTGAGTTTTTTACAATCATTTATGTTATGTTTATAACTTTCGAACAGTCTCTGATAGGTTTTTTTGTGGATTTCGAAACACCCAATGGATATCACATCCAAAAATACTCATCAAACTACATTTAAAATGTATGAGTTCATTTGGGAACATGTCCAATTACACTTAATAACTCACTTTGGTTGAGTGGTTAGGATTTCTGGCTCATCAAACTCTTTTTGGGGGAACTATTTCTGATTACAGGACACTCATAATGATTTAAGATAAGTTCATGAATACTTTTTTCATTCCAAAGTATTTATATATTGGTCACCCTAAGGTAATAATAAATTAATAAAAGACATGGTTTTGGAATAATCTATATATGTCAAAGTTTCTCCATTAATATTACCCTTTTATGGATAGATCTGAAGTTTTTATTTGTTTTTTAGGACAACGTTTGTTTAAGACACATGATGATGTTCATTGATGTTTTCTATCATATAGGGAGAATTAAGTTGTTTTTATGTCATGATAGATCCCATAATATGGGATTCCTACATATCATCATGAGAGGAATCATAACCCACACAGTTTGGGGCCAATTTATAGGACACATCACCTTTTTTAAGGTTATGTGTTGAGGACTAGACCGTGGAGTTTAACATCCTATATCAAGGACGTCCAAGTGAAAGGTGATTGGTCAAAGTTGGTGATGGACTTATACTGAGGTGAACCATGGGAAGTTGAAGATATGTGGTCTCCTAAGTGGATATGAACCTACCGGGTATGTGTCCTGGAGAATAATAGGTTGAATTTTTGTGTTGGATTTGAACCTTAGTGAGGTTTCATATGGATTCTAATCAGTTGGGAATCAATGACCACATATTTTGGTATGGTTGGGGATTAAACTTTACATGAGACCCATTTTAGGGGACATGATTGGGGATTATGCCTTTTGTATGTGAAAATGGTTTTTCTTCATCAAGAATATGTCTCCTTCAAGGTATGCGACCTGGGTTTGGGGCTTATATTGTATAGAAGGACTGATTGAGTGGAAATGGTTAGGGAAAATACATAGGGTATTTTCATAAGGGTTGATATCATGTGGGTGTCAAGATCAATTGAAATGTATAAGACCACATGAGTCAGGGTCTATGTGATAAATAAGAGGAATTAGAAGATTTAAAGACCACACAATTCACATTTGACTGTTGGTGGACGGTAATTGGAGCGCAAAGAGAGAGATATGGATTTTAATTCTATTATCTCATCTTTTGTTTTGGTAGACAATAAACTCACATAAAGTGACCCATATATCTACATCCCAAGAAAGATATGAAGAGTCAAAGGTCCACCTCCTACAAGAAATGTCTATGGGCTTACTCTAGGATGGATACCCTATAGATCCCCGTTGAAGTGAGGAACGATCTGTATTGGTAGTCATAAATGGGAAAGTCCATTGGTTCCCCTCAATAACTATAATGGGGAGGTTAATGTGAGAAAATACATGTTCAAAACCCTTATTACCATGGAAATTTATACTTGAAAACATTTTGAAGGCCCCCCTTATTTATGGGGATACACAAATGACTCTACTTACCATGGGTATGTAGAATTGAGGGGCCATGCTCATATGTATGATTATCTGATCATATGTGTCAGGTGGATTTGGAAGAGGCCTTGGATGATGTTGTTAGACAGGATCTCAAAGGGTACAAGGTGAGTTATGATGATATAATGGAAGGGAGTTACAAGATGTAGAGAGTAGAACACCCTATAATGCCTTATTCTACATAGCAGGTTCTTATGCAGGATGGGGTTCCCTATGTGTTTTATTTTACTATGTGGGTGAGGGTACCATCCATATAGGATGGTTCTACATAGACCTAGGGTCTTCATGCTTGAAATATATCTATATGAGGCCAGGTTTTGACTGCATATCATTTTTCTACACGGGGCCATGTTCCTCCTACATATAATTTTTCAATGAGGGGTAGATTTTCCTCCACAGAGATTTTTTCCCTGTGGGATACTAGGCTGAAAAGGTGGAATCTGTTAGTGCCTCGAGAAAGGGTATATATTTAATGTTTTTTAGTTCATGTATGGGTAGATGATTTATTATTTCCTCCTTTATTATATAATATGTATTTTATCTTATGGGAATAGAAATATTTGTGTTTTGGATCTCATCTAGGCTATCCTCCTATGATATTTTTTTTTCTATCCTCCCATATTAGTTTCCCATTAGGTTCTTTTATAGAGGAATAGAGGAACTAGATACTATGTTAGACAATCATTAACTATGGAAAGTTGGGCCTCTTTTATGGGATACCAATGATGATGCACCATACCACTAATTACTTAATTTGTGGGTAGAGATCATTCATAGGGATGCAAATCATTTTCGGACCCCACATATGAGTTGGTTTCATTTGGTGGGTCTTTTGGTACTACCTTATCCCATGAATGACTTCATTGATGGGGTGATTTGGTTAATGGGGGTTGAAATCTCTATCTATCCCTGCATAAGAATGTGGTCTTATTCACTGGAACCAACAATACTACCTCATCCTGAGAACAAATTCATTCATAGGGTGCTATGAATCACGGGGGCGAAAATCACTGTTCGGTCCAGAAAATGAATGTGGTTTCATTCATGAGAATATTTAGTATGTCTTTTCCCGTGAACTATTTTTTCAAAGGGTTATTCACGAAGCAGTGGAACACCATGTGGAGTGGAAATCCATGAAGTGATTGTCACTTCTTCAGATCAAACCGTCCTTCCTAGCTTACCCCCTTGAACATTTTTCATCAAATTACTCTCTGAATTTGTTTTTATCCTCTATGAAGTCAATGCGTAGACCCAAAAAATTCCCACAGAAGAATAGTTTCTTGTTAATATAAAGAGGATGCTATTCCATTGTAGAAAGAGTTACTATTTGGAACTATTTTTCCATACGTAGGTGATCCCACAAGATGGGACCAAGCCCATAAATAGGGGGCTTGGGTAAATTATTTTGAACCAAATTTATTAGAGAGAAGAGTGTTTTTTAAACACTATGATCTCTTACTTCTTCCAGGGAGCATTTATTTTGTAGATCTCTTTTCCATGAACTATTCTTCAATGCCTAAGAAATGTAATCATAGTTTTAGTGGATAGTGAGTAGTGAATTTCTCCTTGGATGGATCATTCTAGATACTATGATCTTATCAAGCCAATGCCTTATTAGAAAATACTTTGATTTCCCTTTCTTTACGAGTAGATAGTTCATGATCTTATGCGAGGTGAAAAGTGGCATATAGTTTTCCAAGAACACTATGAAGAAATTTCATAATTTTTCAAGTAATATAACATATTATTAATAATCCATAATATTGAAGCAATGGATCCAGACTCCACCTCAATAAACGTTATAATAAGGTTAAATTCAATGGCTGATAATGTTTAAGGCAATTATCAAAACCACATCCTGACTAAGGAGGGTATTCTGGAGAACATACATTCACCAGATCCTCTTAATTACCCATTGTTCAATGGAATACCTATTTATAACTTTGTACTTCAATATGATTATCCCCTTCAACTAGTTGATTAGAATCTCCCATCATATTGGCTGGAGACATCCTAAGATCATGACCATGTGAACATCTCTACTATAGAGTAGATCATTTCTGGTTCAGGACAAGAGAAATTTTTTGTTCTAAGTAGTTATTTGAGGATGAAAGTAACCAAAAATACAATGAAATAACCTTAAAATAATCCATTCAGTATTATTTATCAGTATTCAACATATTGTGAGGAAATCCCAATGGAGGGTGTTTTATGGATGAGTGGGCTTAGGAATTCGTAGTGCACAATAATTTCTTGGAATTCCGTGAATAATTAGAGGTCCTTATCTTATACCATGTAGTATATGTCTCTTAATTTTTTGTTTATTAACAAATAAATAAACTCCTCCAATTAATTAGACATTGGTCTTCAAGCACCAGAACTTTTCACCTCTCACATGGTGAAGTTGGTTCAACTTATGGGATATCTACCATTTAGAGGGAATACCCATTTGTGGTAACATGTATGAATAATTAATTCCTATAAACAATACCTAAGAAAACATATAATAAGTATCTATATTGGGAAGGGACTTCCTAAAAATAATATACTAATTTCTTGGTTATCCCCTCCAACCATACTCACTCATTCCACTATGTGATTTGATAAATTAATTTATGTAAGTTAGTGGTTTAAAGAAAAAATGTAACCATATAAGGAATAATTCAAATCAACAGTTATGATGAATTAAATGTTCATACTGGGCTACTCTTGAAATTTGGAAACATACCATGTAGGGCTATAGAATCCATCCAGATATATCTTCAGACTTTGGATGATCAGAATTTTTCCCCATGTTCTTGAGTGGAAGACTCTTCCCATTCCATGATTCCTATACTTGTGTCAGATTCTGTACCCTGATGATGGTTTACAATCTAGTATAGTTACAACCCATAAACATAGTTGTACCATCTCTTGATCATATTTACAAATTATTAAGCCATATATAAAAATTTAGGTATCCACATCATCTATACAGGTCATTCTAATTCTTATACTGTTGGGTGGAAGGACATTGTCAGTGATATGAATATCAGGATACAATGAAAATTCATTATTCCACCTTTTTCTGTAAACTTTTTAGTATTGTAGTCATTCTCCTAAAATCCAAGTTCATCTATTGCACTTTCAAACGATTGAGTAATTTTTTCACACATTACATTCTTCCCCTACCTTGAACCTTCAGGAACAGTAGCTGATAATAATTAAGAGACTTGATAAGAACACTCTTACACCATCGATATATAAGATGTAATTCTATATTAATTGGTATATAGAGTTACCATCATTAAATACATTACTCTTAATATATTTTTAGGGAAATTTGGATGTATGCAATGAGTTTCCTCTTTTCCCCATCCCAAGATTCAAGGATCAAACATTATTATCCTTCTCCATCTATGGTTAATGATAATGCACAAATATTATAGGATTCATATTTACATTCCTTAAATGAAAATACCCATCAATATATAATGGGATAATACTAGAATATGGATGGAATATTATCTCGATGGGATATCAGGTAAAGAAATCTGAAAGGTGAATAAATCGGTGGCCTCTCCAAAATCAATGCCTGACACACCTTCCTCATCATTTTCATGGGTAGAACACCATGTGTTTTGATTCCTTTAGAATATTAGGGGATCTCCTTACTCTAGACCCCACCCCCATTAAATGCAACACAGATCCGATGTTATCAACCAACCCTTCTGGTATACTTACGAATGTTGGTCCTAGTGGAACAAATTCAAGAACTCCCTTGATAGATGTTGGGTATTTTATCCTGGTTCCCAAGACTTTAAAAGAGGTAGAGATATAATATTTTCCCAATTTAGAGTCATTTCATAACCCAGAATTTTCTACTATGGTTACAATTCATGATTACATACTTTTTTCAATGAGTGAACAGACTCATGATCTGTGTGTTGCTATCAAACTCCAAGCTGTGTGAAAATGGGCATGAAACCAATTATTCACTATCACCATAGAGACCCCTGTAAGAAATGTATTACAAGGTGGACATCCTTTGGTAACTTTTTCATAGTTTAGTCTTTGGTAGTTTTGATTATTGGCACTCATATATCCATATCCACTAAATCCTCATTGATCGAGAAGGACTAGCTTCGTGTTAATGTGACCTTACCCAGTTTAATGATTCTAATAATCATGTGAAATCCTTATAGGATAATACCATTGAGATACATCACCTTGCTACTAAAGAAGTATGGTCATTTGATTAAGTGGTTGCACAAAATTTAGAGATGTGAGAATGTGAAGCTCGCATATCTAATTTAAAGGCACGTCTCTCATCCAAAAATGAAATATTTAAATCAATCTCTAAGAAAAGTTGAGATCTCAATGATTTCACTATATAGATGTTCCCAATAGCTAAAACTAAAGTTGGGAAATGGACCAGTTGGGAATGCGCCCTTGATAGATCAGATCAGGTTGTAGTAAATTTTCTAACTATACTGCACATAAATTTATTGTAGTAATTATAAATTTCATTTGCCTTTTTCCTTCTCCGCCATCATTTTTTAACAGTGTTAGGGTGGTAATCTAGAATTTAGATGCTAATCCATCCGCATTTAAAAAAATTAAAACTTTTTCCCTCAAATATTTATCATTTATCTCTGCCTATAATGCCTATCAATCATAAATAGTCACATTTTGAAAGATAATCCCATATAGATATCAATTATAATTGCAATATGACAAAACCAAATAGATATGATCATGTAATGCTATAATTTTTTCTTGAGTTCAGGGACATTATGACCATAATTTTGACTATTTATAGGATCATATAGAATCCCTTTAAATTTTGTACCTTTTATTACCACCCAAATTTTTTCTGAAGTCCACTATGGTGTGGTATTAGCAGGTTTAAAATGGATTTTTTCTTGGTGTCACTTGGTATCCTTTTCACCTAAATTTTTTTTGTGTCTCTTAAATTTTATTTTTTATTTCACCATTTTTCCAAAACCATGAAAATAATAATTCTAAATAGCTAGAAATCTACTTTTTTCCAAAGTTTTCTTTAGCAATTTTTTCACACTACATGTTTTGTGTCTCTTTTTGTGGGGAGTTTTGTGTCTTTCAGACTAGACTAATAAAACATATGTTTTAGGTTGAACACCTTTGACCATGAATGACAAGGAGAGTAACCCAATGGGTATCACTATCCAAGAATGTTCCAATATTTTCAGACATGAATGATAGTTTTTAGACCCTTTTTTTGCGATTTTTGAATCTGAGAAATGATTTTGGGAAAATATGAAAGGAGTAATTATAAGAATAGTTTCCATAATAATGTTTTCAAGGATTACATAGGTAGAATATTTCTCTCATGGGGATATATTTTCATTTGGTTGATATGTTTTTTTAGGGTATCTTATGCAGAGTGAACTGGGTCATGTTTTGAATAGTCAAAATAGGTTTCCCCAAGACATTGAAACTCCATTTCCAATGGCCATGTAATTTTAATAAATTTAGATTTCTTTAGACCAAGAAGGGTGGGTTATTAATGTAATGTTGTCTAAAAATGATGAGGCTATCTGTATCGGTTCCATCCATGAATGAGAGACAAATCCTACACGAATATGGATTATGTAATGGTTGGATTGACCATGAAACGAAATAATGAATTGTATCTAGGAAACATACCATAATGTTTAATGTCTAACAAGGAAATTTTAGGGAGGCAATTTTTGGTCACTTATCATTGACTATGGGAGGAAAGATTTTCCATTTTCAAGGTAATCTTTAAAACAAATCTGGATCATCCTCAGGTAAAAAGGGGAATGGTTTTAAACTATAATCCATGGGTTTTCGAATCCAATGGGTGATATGGTATAAGAACGTTATTGGGAAATATGAAGGCAAGAAACGTATCTCTTAATATTGAATTTTCCTTTGGATGAATCCTTTTTTTGGGTGACTAATGCATATACAACTGGGGAATATTGTGCATAGCAAAAAATAGTGTCCTTAGGATAGTAAACCTCCATTTCTGATAGCTAGGGAGGTTTATAGAGATTCATACTTCCCCAACCATAGAGTTTTGTTTCTGAAATGAAATTAACTAAATATAAAAGAAGCATACAAAGTCAATTTTTCTAGGAATGGGTAGAAATGTTTTACATAAGCATGTCTAAATAATAGGTATAAATATTTTTTTTCATGAAGTTCAGGCCTAAGATATATGGTTTGGTTGTCGCTACATTTTTTTTCAATGTGATATTCAAACAATAAATAGTTCTGGGAAGGCTTACCCACACATTGATCTAACTATTATGTGGGAAGGGGGAACTTCTCTTATGACATGATATCAAAAAGGGGTGAGTCACATGTTGGACTCCCCTATAAATATCCATCTCACATATAGGGTAACATGGAATGTTTATATTGTAGAGAAAAATATATGAGATCTGATTGCCCCAAATTATCACGTTAAAGTGATAATCAAGCCATACATAGTTCTTATAAGGTTTTCTATGTAGGTCTGACTAATTCACTAGGAAAGGAAATTTTTAACTTTCATTGTGGATGGAAATCATATTGGATATTTTTGTTTTACATTGTATCCTACGATGGTATGAATCAAGAAACACATAGTTCTTGACATCATAAATTTTAGTGTCATGTTTCTAGGACATTAGTCACACAGTTTAACATCATAAGATGAGGAAATCATGGGGTATTTTAGTTTAAGTTCATACAACTAGGACCATATGTCATGGAAATGATAATTAATAGGAGGATTATCAGGAAAAACTATTATGACATGTCTTGGATATGATTGGGTAAAGAAAATATAATAAATGATTCCTAGGATTTTCGGAATAGGATAAATGATTCGAGGAAAAAATTCCATTTGGGATTATAAAGTTAACAGAGGCATCTCCTGTGGATGAATTTTCCTTTGGTTGAAAATCCTTTTTTTGTGGGAAACTTATACATAGACAACTAGGGAATATCGTGTGTAGTCAAATAAATGTGTCCCTCAGTCATTGACCCACACCATTTCTAATGGCCAAACGAAGGACGAGGATATCCAAAATTGCATGAGGCACACAATTTGATGGATAGAAGGAATGTATACAAGAATAAAAGAAACATCAAGACCATGATTGTACATGAAGATTTATGTTCCCTACATAGATCTGATTCAAAATTATGGGAGATTTCTATTTCCTTGAAAGATCCCGGAATGAGGAACCGAAACCATTGATTTCCAACATAAATCATTATTTGTGTCCATTATAAGGGAAATTTTTTACCCGTGGTTAAGACTAGTACATGAGGTCTAGGAATTACTATGTATATCGTCAAAATGATAATCAAGCCACACAAGATTCCTATGGTCGTGTTCATTTTAATGTTATTCAAGGAGGATTATCTCCATGAATTTTAATGTCTTGCAGTAAGGACATTGGTTCCCTGACATGATGAGTATATATTATGGATGGACTCATGATTCATGACCTGGGTGTCACTATGTATCATAAAATGGTAGGAATAAAACCATAAATAGACATTAATTTCCATGACTAGATTCCCCAAACAAATCTCTGAATCCCATGTGATTAGTGCTCAGTGCTAGAAAAAAGGGATGATAAAGGTTTATTCCATTATAAAAAGGAAAAAAAATTACGGATCTGGGAATTTTTAGTTTGTCGTGGCTATTATAGGATGTAAAATCTAGGAATCAGTAATTATATCATTACAGGGAGAATCAATCCATACATTTTTCTCAAACTATGTCCATGTGAAGGTATGTCTTGTGCATCGAGGGGTGAGGGCATTGTTCACTTTTATTGTTTTTATTGTTTTGGCTAGACCTGTGATTGGATATTCAAGGGAAAATATTTATCCTGAGATGGTAGGAATCAATCCACTCATAGATCTGGGACCCCATGCGGTTTTATGTTATACAGTGAAGGAAAGGGTGACCCAACATGAAAGAGGGGGAATGTTGCAACCGAAACTAAAATTAGAGATCCATGAATTACTATGCATCATCTATGTGCAGTAATGAAGACATGTGTTGTTACTAAGAAAGAGACTCCCCATGTGGTTCTGAATATCACACGGGGACATGGGAATTTTTTCTTTATACCTCACTGATTTGACTCATTTGTGGTGAATCATCGATTGAAATGATCATTCCCATGCAGTTTTGAAATCATGTGGTAAGGATGTTTCTGTTTTGTATTCATGGGAAGGATGATTTCTTAGACCAGTGAGAAACAAAATCCCAATGTGATAAGATTGCTTGAGGAAAAATTATGGTAAGAAAATCAACCTGTGATTGGGGCGGGGGGATTTTCGTTTGGCATAACATAAGGTGTCTAAACCTCAATACATATCCTATGATAAAAGTAATAAATCCATATGTAGTTATAAATGCAGTTCCCAACACATATATGACTCATTTGTAGAAAGGGGTTATTTTCTTTAAATGGACATGTAAATATGGCTTATATTGGAGTCTCCTACAATAATCTAATTCATATTTAGGGGAGTGTTCATTTCTTATATTTCGAGGTTGTTCCCATGGTATCACATCGGTGCATCACTATGTATCCCACAGAATGAGAATTAATCTAGACATAGTTATTTATTAACCATGTAGTTTAACATATTTTTAGTAGGGATGGGGGTTACAAGGTGTGAAAAATGTATCATTACAGTACATCCCTTTAATGAAATACAACAACCACTACATATCCCGTGAAGTTAGGAATCAAGCCTCATGTAGTTATTGATTGGAATATCATTACATAGCTCTAGCCCACATTCAAGTAGGGGGAATTTTTTGGGTGGCTGGGCTAGGTTGTAAAATCCAAGAATCGCTACGTATCCCATGTGGATAAAAGTCAAGACATACGTAGTTCTTTAATATATCATGGTATATGATTGATTCTAGGGTAAATTTCTTCTCAGGTGAGAACATTATAATTTTATGTAGCTTAACATCATAAAATGAGGAAATTGATGTCGTGCAGTTTATCTTATTGAATCATTGATGATATACCCTAAATTTTATCTCCATGATATCAATATTATAAAAAAAGATAAACCATGGATTAGCCTGAAGAAATTTTTTTTGGACATCACTGCATATCTCATAAGGATGGGAATCGTTCTCCATATAGTTCTAGAACATATTGTAGTGATAGACTAACATTAGTTTTGGGAAATCCTCTATGGAGAGGGAAAAGAGGCATCCCACAATAATTATAAGGAATTCTATATTTAGATCATTGTCTAGGATATATCTCTTATATGTTTAATAGATATCCCTAACATGTTCATTGATAGATTAGAGTTTACTGACTTGTGTTGACGATGTTAACTCATAGTTTATATTTATAGAGTACAGACCAAAGGCTGAGCACAAAAAAAATGGATGTGTAACATGAGGTTTCATGAAAAAACCAACATTAATGAGGACCCGGAGGGCCACACACCACATAAACATTCCAAATGAGGCTCACATATAGTTTTAAGTCATTAATCTTGGACTTGTCTTTCAAATTTAAGGTCTTGTAGATTAAAATAATCATGTAGTTTAACATCATTTTCCTAAAATGTGGACATGAAATTTAACATCGTATAATAGAGAAGATGATTGGTGTGGATTTAAATTTATTGAAATAAAGACAATAGTTCGATGTATTTTATCATCGTACAATTGGAACATTTTCTGTTACATTGTTTAACTTCATGCAACTAGAACTCTGGTTCCATTCAGTTTATCATTGTACAGCTAGGATGCTGGTTTTTATAAAGTTTAACATCATTTAACGAGGATGATGTACCATATAGCTTAATGTAATGTGATCAGGGTGATTTACTATCTCGTTATAAGAAATACTTCTTTATAAACCTTGCATTACTGGGAGCCATAGTAAACTATCTATCCATCGAAATCAAAGAATAATATCCATTATAGTAGACCTTATTTAATGAATAAGGTCCCTCCCATTTAATTTCCAAATTTTTAGGGTTCATTTTGGGTATCATTTGTGTTCTATGTACTAACACCATATATCCTTATAGGAAATATTAGAGGAAAACCATTTTATTATAGCCTCATAAGATCTAGTTTTGGTGGAATTTAAAATGATGCAAGTTATGAAATAATTTTCATACAATCCCTCTAATTCATGCACCCATTTGTAGAATTTATCATCCACAGATAAATGATCACATATAGAAACATGGAGAAAGGGAAATTATACCATTATGGTCAGGACCACCTCTATCCCGTATACTGATGAGTATGGGGTTGATTGTGTGGCAGTGCCAATTGTGGTCCTGTAAACCCACAAGGCATGCATGAGCTTATCCAACTAGGAAATTCATCCTTATCTAACATCTTATGGAGTATATTTTATAGGGTCTTACTGAATGCCTCTATCTATCCTATAGTCTCTGTGTGGTAGTATAATGAATAGTCGGACTTGATAACAGACTTGAAATATAGTCCTTCAAATTAGTAAAACTGAAATTGGTGCCATTTTCCATTAGTATTGTATGAGGGACACCAAATCTGGTGATGTTTTTTGTTTAAAAATTTCTAACAATGTTCCCTACGATGACTTATTTAGGGGATATATCTTCAAACCACATGGAGAAGATGTTGGTTGCAGTAAGAAAGTACTTGGAATTATTGGGTGTACTTGGAGGATATGGTCCCGGAACATCTATTACCAATATGGAAAATTGCAAGGAGTACTTGGTTATGTAATTAAACTCTATGGGGTGGTGAATTAAGTTGGTGTGAACCTATAAATAGTTACACTTTTTGGTGAAATTAGTGCATTTATGGATTAGCGTGGGATATTAGTACCCAAGCCTCTAAATTTGATGGTAAAGCTTCAATCATGACTGGTGAGAACCATCACCTACAATGTGGAATTCCATCATGATGACATCAGTCTCTTCAACATTAATTCACCTAATAAGGAATCCATTAATGATTTGCATAAATATTACCATTTGGTGATTCATTCCATCATTTTAAAAAAAGGAAATTACTCATCTTGAAATTTCCCTCTCATGGATCAATCGAGTGGGATCTATCTCCTTTTTAGGTACTCCACAATGGGTTTCATCCAACTGGTGTTAGGACCATATAGTTCCGAGATGGGACTGATATCATCAATCACTTCCCTACTGTATTGATAGAATGGTTACAACAGATGGCATTGTGTAATGATGTTGACTATGTCATATCGTTCTGCATCAACTTGAGCTATGGATTCATTTTTCAGTGTATCGGCTAGATAATTTTGTGACCCTGGGACATGTGTCAATGTAACTTCCAATGATAATTCTACAATTATTTCCCAAACCTGGTTTATAAGGTGTATTATCTCTTCATTTTTTATGAAATAATCACTGTTAACATCCTTAATGACAATTTTAGAACCCCCATCTATCTTTAAGTGATTGACTTGTACATGATGTTCCCACTCCATCCCTATAATGAGGGCCTAATATTCTGCTTCATTGATTGTGAACCCTTCCGATAGCTAGAATGATTAAGGTAAAAGTACCTTTATTGGAGAGAGGATCATGACAAACAAACCCCACTTTATTAAGTTTGGGGTCTTCTATCCTCCTCCCTATATGGATTCTTGATACACCATAAAAATATATTTCCCATTTATGGGGCCCCTCTTGAACATAGAAAACCTCTTCATCTGGTAATTTAGTTTCAATTTAATTCATTTATAATGAGGGGTTATCTTCTAGAAAATAT
This sequence comes from Viscum album, assembly GCA_963277665.1. NCBI lineage: Eukaryota > Viridiplantae > Streptophyta > Magnoliopsida > Santalales > Viscaceae > Viscum > Viscum album. Next base: position 1,116,613,832 of record OY728141.1, read on the forward strand.
GATAACTCCTGGAATTTGAATACTTTATAAGAAATAAATGTATGCTAAAATAGTGTAGGATGACCACCCACCATGATAGATAATCCCGTAAACCTCAAACAAATAATAATGTAATTTAGTGGGTTCATACAAGATTCTAAATGGACCATGTGATGTTTTAGGTTGTACCTCAACTTTTGGACTAAAAATATTAATGCCATAAAACTCATCTTGATGTTATCATAGTGAGACTTAGCATAGATAATGGTTATAATGAGATGATAAATGTTTTTTATATATACTGATTTCATTATTTTTTTGTGAGGAAATCAACGAGTGATCTGTCTAAGTCTTTCATAAAAAAATTATGTGGCTTTCATTCGACTAAAGGCCACATCATAGGAGATATTAGGAGATATTTATTGTGACTACCAAATTATACCCTAAAATCATTAGTCCACTAATATGTACCCCCTTTTTCATCATCCCAGGGAAGGGAAAAAAGTTTCCTACAATGTTGTCTATAATATGATAAAAGAAGGATAATTTTCCTTGAAGTCCACTCATATTTTTTAGGTTTCAAGTAGGTGACATGCCATGGATAGGCATTTTCTTCACAAGGTCAAACTCAATGCTACAATGCTGTATTATGAAGCTATGAAATTTCCTAGAGGTCATTCTAAAATCACATTTTAATGGGTTCACTTTCAGGATGCGCTACAACGATTTCTGGAAGGAGTTTTCAAGATCTACCAAGTGGTTTGAATGTTATCGATATTTAACCTTTAGGTCATCAATATATCATTCAAAAAATATCCAAGATATTGATTTAATATGATATTAATGAAACATTGTTATGTTGCACTGAAATTCTTCTATCCAAAGGAAATTACCCAATAGAAAAATACTCCATGGGGGGCTAGAAGGTGGATTCTTATTCATCTTGTTGGGACATTTAGGTTTCATTGTATCCTAAATAGTCATATAGGAAAGAGAAAGCCTGATATCCGGCTGTTGTAGTGATAAATAGTTCTATGATCAATATTGGAAAATCATCCTTCAAGTAGTGCCATTTGAGGTCCCTAATATGGATGCATACTATGATTTAACTATTATTCTTCTTGACTAGGACTGTATTGGACAAGAATCTGGGATATTGGAACTACTGAATGATGTTATCATTGATGATTGTTTCTAGTTTAGCCTAAATTTTAGAAACATGTGATTGTTTTGACCTTATAGATACCTTTCTATGGCAATAGTGGTCCTCTTGTAGTCCTAAGTGATTAGTTTCCACCTCAAGATCAAGGCCAATAATTTCATTGTGGTTACATGAAAACACATCGTAATGATTCTTCAAGAAGAAGGTATATACCTATTTTTCATCAGAATACATGACCACACTAATCGAGGTGGTCATGGGTCTTCTCGTATACCAATATTTATTTTCTATGAGTCCATCAATGGTGGTAGATATTCTCTCCTCAAATTATGTATGGGTGTCCAAAAGGTCCTCCTCTTATTCTTCTTCCTCTTCATTTACAACCTCTAATTATATAAGAGGATAATGCAATGGGATATTTTACCCATAACTGGAAGATGGGTCGATATCTTGGAATTCCAAATATGAATTGATTTGCTCTGATTAAAATGATAGTGTGGTATTTCCTTGATACTCTAGTTGGGATGGAGTGATAGATGGAGAATGAGCCTCTTCATCCTTTTGAGTGTAGAGACAACATCTTCTACATCAACTGGTGAGGTGGAGATTTCATAGAGCTTATGCGATGGAATGAATGCACTTTCATCAAAGATTTCACAACTTTCTAGGCAGTCAGAAAACTATTCAACATTAATGGACTCATGGTTCATGACTAAAATCATGGATATCTTTTAATATGCCCATGAATTTGGGCTCATATACATGATATCATTGATTGGAAACACATATATTTCAATGATTTATTTAAAGGGGTTGGAGGGGATCATTTCCAAAACATTCATGGTAGTGACCCAATAAATGTGTTCAACTAGTGGTTGTTGCCATTTCCTCTGGTAGATCCATGCCTTGATATAATGCAACTCATGGGATTTGAATGGGGCCTTATCAGTGTGAAATTTCACATTTTTTCTTTTAATATAATATTTTATTCTTTGTTGGTATGATGAGGGGAGTTTCAAATACTGATAAAATATAGGTCTTCCTTGAAAAATTATGAAGGCCATGTTTTGATGAACCACTAGAAATTATATGTCGGTTATGAGGTCTCTAAATTAACCCTTGACATTCATTTGGCACAATAGCTTCTGTTCACATTTTTCATATCCCTACACTATTATGGAGGGGGGGGGATAGGTTATCCTCATTACAACCCAACTAATTATGTGTTCATACTAGAATGATTTTAAATCCAAATCCATTATCAAAAAACACCTTTTCGACATAGACACCATTTATAAATCTAGACACATACATGCGTTAGAAGTTTCCCTATATATAGACATCATCATTTTGATCTATGAAAGAGGTTACCACATGAACTTTTCTAAGATCATTCTCTATCTGATATTTATTTCCAATGGCCAATTTATATTCAATCTCCTACTGGCTTAAAAAATAATCTGTTCGTGCTTCCCAGAGGCCTTTTAACAATCTCAGGGAATCCACGATCGATATATTAGTCGATACCAAGTCAAAAAAAATCATGATTTCAAGATTCTGGTCTAAAAAATAGGATACATTATGTGGGGATGTGATTTTATAGGTGATTTTGGGTATTTAGTATTTTATGAAGATAGATCATGTCATTAGGTAGGGGTTGGAGGTGCTTCTATCCTTAGTGGGTTGGGCTGAGTAGGTCTTCCTACACGTCAGGGATGATCTGAAACCAGCTTCTATTCTGATTGATATTCTAGTGTGATGAGGATAGGGTGGATTTTGTCTAATATAGATGAATCCAACTACTCTTGGAGAACCAACCAAAGGGATATTAAACGATTTTCTACAATATTTACTGTCTGATCAGGTCTATAGATTGAATTTTTCTTCTTCCATGGCCACAATGTCCCCAGTATACTCGAATTCTAAAGCACCTTCCTCCGATTCCCCATTCAGATGTAGAGATCTTAGGTTCATAGATGGACTCATCAATGGTGAAATTATCCCTTAAATGTATGAAATTAATGGAATAGAAGATTAACACCTCATGTTATGATGACATTGTCTTATTGACCACCTTTGATGGTGTTGTTTAGAGGGGTGGTTTCGTTGTTTTAAATATCAGGGAAAAAATTATTTGAGTTTCAAAGAATTTTTTTTTATTAATATAGGTTCATCCTATTTTGTTCACACTCTATCTTTTCCTCTATATCAATATTGTAGATGCTTACTTTTGGTGGTTTTGGGGGGCTCATGATGTCAATTATATTTTAGTCGAAGCAATGGGGGAATCGTTGGTCATTTAAACATTTTTTTGTGAATACCATGAGTTAGGTTGATTGTCTTCGAGAAGATCCAAATATAAATATTATGTTACCTCCTACTAACAGATTATTTACAATCACCTTTTTCTTCTTGGGCAGTGGTGGAAAAATACCCCACTTTTTATGGTGGCCTACCCAACATTAATTTTCCCTAATCTACCACTTTCTATAGGATATCTTTTATAACGAATCATTCCCGAATGGTGTGTCCACGTATCTGATAAAAGTAGAAATAAATTTTCTAGTAATCGAGAATGACTTTTTCAATCCTCTTGGGTTCTATCATTTGGATTATATAATTTTCCATAGAAAATTTATAATTTCTATGGACTATATTAACTCATTTTGAGTAAACATTATTTCATTAGTCATTGAATTTATTCCACCTGGGTCCCCTCCAATCTTCTTGATTAGGAGGGGGTCTCTGTTGACATCTAGTGGTGGTGTATGATATGGGGAAGGTTTTGGTGTTTGATTTGGCATTGAGGCTATATTATGTGTGAAAAATTCTTCCTTTTCCATTCTTGTTCTCTTCCCCTAGAATGATGGAGTTATCTATGACTGGGTATCGGTCCACTGTATGGAGTCTTCCACTCTTTTCCAATGGAATTGAAATACCAAAACTCACATGTATATTTCACTAGGATGATCAGCATTCAATGCACATCATAAAGTTTATCACTAGAAAGGGTGATCAAATCCTTATGGGGAAGTGGTTAGTTTAGGGAGAATGTAAGCTCTTTCCCTATAGAAATGAATTCTGAGACTCTGTTTCTTTTTCCAATGTTTCATGTTAAAAAGGATAGGGATTTTTAAATTATGTAGAATTGATCTGAACTAGAATATGAACTATAGATAAAGGGCATACCATCCCATGATAAACTGATCTAGAATACTCCTATACCATATAAAGGCCGACCCTAGAATGGCCTATATGAAGCATCAGGGATTCAATGTTTATTTTTACTAAGGAGTTACCATAATGTGATCATAATCAGTTTCATAGTTTTTTATTTTTTTTCTAGGATACCAGATCCATTTTATATTATAATTGTTTGAATCCTAATGTTTGGTTCTGGTGGGGTGTCTCTCACTCAATCGGGGTAAGGTTTCCATTCAGGATTCCCTATTAAATGTTGCTTCTCCTTGGATTCCAATAGAGCTAGAAATGGATTGACAGTGTTGATAATCCCGAGATGAGTGTTATAATAAACCTAATCTTGGTCAAGTGTAGGAATATATAGGATCTAGCAAGATAGATCAACCATTATTTGATGATGATATCCATCTAGGTAAATATTTTGAGGGTTTTACTAATCCTATTTATGTTTTCTCCTTAATAGAGGGAAATATTGATATCCACCCATGATCATGTCTACATAAAATAATGGTCCAAGAACCCATTGGGGAATATTTTTTTGTCTCTACATTAATCACTATGATGAACACTTGTGGATATGTTTTACGTGCTATAAATATAAATTGAGGCTCTTAATGGGGAGAATATTCGATAGGGGTGATACCTTGGAGAAAATAATCATTGAGGCTCTTAACCTCTTTAATTATGTCCTCCTATAGAGTAAATCACTCATCGAGATTAGGGATATTATCCTCATCAAGAGGAATATGAGGTTCATATACGACTATACCTTTAATCATATTAGATATTCCCTGAGGTTTCATTGAGGGATTAGTCGAAGGAGAACCCATATTTTAGTTAACTCTACGGTTCTGGGTATGCACTACTTCATTCTTGATGTGGAACATATTCTAGGTAGAACCATCCTCTGCTTGTTCTTAAAAAGTTTCATTATTTTCAATGACATTTTTAGGGTTGATGTCCTTTACTTTTACCAATTCATAATGTTATTTAGGAATTATAATATAGTTTAAATGATAGGATGGTTATTTGAATCCTTTTATGGACATCTCCCCTCTTTCTAGGATCCTCTTTGATTTCCTTGGTGATGTGTGACTTAGAGATATCCTCTATGTAGCCTGGTTATACGTTTCCCTTCTAAGGGAAATGGGTCTCGAGAAGTGGTGAACTAGAAGACCATACCACATATCATCATCTCTAATTAGGAAAATATTAATTTTAATTTATCTGGTGGTTTACGTAAAAACGACCACATCCATGTGGTATGAGGGTGATCCCATTTCATTGTTGTTCTTCCTCGTTCTGATTCTATCTGTCCTACCTGGTCATTTTCTGAGAAAAACACCCCCATCCCTGTAGGCCATGGCTGATCCTGTTCTATGGAAATTTCTACTAATATCGCTTCTCTCTTGATATCACATATCCTTGTTTGAGTGTGATGAAGATATGATGCCAAGTCTACACGTGAGGTACTCGCTTCCATGTAAATTAGTAGGGGTTGATGATTGGCTTCCCTTGAGCGAGAAGCTTGCTTAATGATCTCAATTTCATGGTTCATGTGTTTTTTATGGATACCTCACATCATACCTGAATATTTTGAGACTTATTCAAGTATGATTGTTATTGAGTGTGACATATTCTTAAGAAGGGTTATTTCTTGATAACCTCCTATGAATAATGACATTACCACATGTAATTTCAAGTGGGTTTTTCTAAAAAAGTAATGAGGTGAAATGAAAAGATCATGTTCCACCATCCGTAGATGTCAACACTAGGTGGGGTTTTTGTAATTAGAAGACACAAATCATTTAATACATTGAGGGGTTCTTTTTTAAAGATATTAATATCACATCAATTATGGTGGAGTCTATGTAGATAAAAGGGGTTTTATGTCGATTTAACAACGGAGCTCTACCAATATTTTGACATGGTCAACAAACTTGTTGTATGGATTTTTTTATTTCAGGTGGTAAAATGTTATTTAGATATTTAAACATTTATTTTCTAATAGGTATTCTGAAAATTCCTTTGGAATGCTAGAATGAGTAGTGGATGACGGAAGAAATAAAAATGGTATATCATCCATGGAAAGTAGTATTATCATGAAAAAATACTTCTGTTCTTATGTGATAGACTCCTCAACTTGATCATCCCAAAATAGGATCTTTATGACAGTTTTATCATAAGTAGCGAGGTTATTGCATGGATATTTGGTATAGTAATGGTCTAGGGTGGATCGAAGGATGATTGTTTCCTCGAGACATAATTTGGTTGATAAAGGATATAGATTTTCAATGATAGGGTATGTATGATTTCTAGACCAATCATTCAAAGTTACTAAAAATATGAGGGTTCTCTCGTACTTGAATTATCTAGGGGAGGACCTTCTTATTGAAATGGCATGTAACTATAGGAAGGAACTTCACAACACATTCATTCATGGAGAAGACTACTATTATAGCTCAATGGTAGACTACATGGAAAAATTATATAGTTCATTCCATAGGGAGGACCTTTAGGGTGTACAACAATATTAGTATGACCTTATTTCTATTTGATCTTCTGGCCACATTGATTCTCATCAGGAGATATGTTGTCGTGATTGATATGTTTCTTCCCACTAAGGAAGCCTTCATGGATGGTGTACTAGGGTGGAACGTCAGATATTCTTGTAACAATGTTATGGGGAGGACATTCACAACTGATAATACCAATTAAATAATTTGGTAATGGGATGGTAGTATCATGAGTCACCAGTGATAGAAATCTGATGGAATCAAGAACTCTAGCTTCCAACAGAGTAGGGTTATGTATATGCTCTTCATTTTCTTGTTTTCTTTGGTGATATTTCTATATAGGTACTCTCATGTTGGTGATTGTGGATGATTAATATAAGTGACATACATCATATATAGATACATATTCAAGTGGATCACATGGTTCTTCTGGGATATTTCAATATGTTTCCAAACTTTGGCTGGATATATACCTTCATTGGAGTTGTAACTGAAGTGGGCTAGTGTCCCCTAGTTGGAACTCGTATTTTTTCCTAATATTGTTGTCTATTTATCATGGAACGTGTTTTTGACACTCCTGGATGGGATATAGGATTCATGTTATATTTTTAGTGACCACCACATCGTGTGAATGAGTAATCCCATTTGGGTTGGCGGGGTTAGGGGCCCGACTCCTATTTATTTTTATGGAATTTACTAAATCGTGTAAAGTCTGTAGGATATGGGTAGGTATTTTTTTTGTAAACACACACCATTGATAAATTTTGACGAGAGACGTCCTTGGAGGGAACATGAATATATGACCATTCTTGTTCAGGGAAATAATGTATGTCTGCCCTTGATTTGTAGCCTTTATATGTCAATTATTCTCTCCAATTTCCATTTCATTTACATGTTTGATTTTAGGTGATGGAGAATGTATTTGAATTTATGTTTTTATTTATATCATTTTTGATGGATGAGATTGTTATGAATTTAAAACAAATTACACATGCCTATGATTTTCAACCCTATTTGACTAATAAGATTTATATTTGTAGGAAAGCCTTTTTGTCCGCTCATTTTATATCCCATTTGGCAAAAAAGAATAATATATTCAAGTAGAGATTTGTGTATTCTCATTTATTTTATTATCTAGACGATGGGATTTATCAGGGTGAGTAAACATATACATCTTATTGTGGTTGGTTGATGCTATATTTTCATGGTGGGATTGATATAAGAAAGTAGTAATTTGTATCTCCTCATGGCATTCCATCATATTTGACTGATGAGCATGATATTCATGAGTAGTAATTTGGGTTTTCATGTTGTTCTCCATTGTATTTATCTAATGGGAATTATAAGAGTGAGTAAGGATATACTTATTTCCATAGGAATCCACCATATTTACTTGGTAGGCTTATTACATAGGAATAATGATGACTGAACATTCATGATTATATGATCATCTCCCTTTGCGGGCCTCCCTGGGGACCCATGTCTATTTGACTTATTTTGGGGCCCACATGGTGGTATCCAGTACATGGTGAGGCTACTAAGAATAACAATTTTAACGATGAAATTTTCTTGTAGGGGACCATAGGAGGGACCCCTATGCTATTGGGATGAAATCACTGGTGATGAGTTCATCACCCTCCCTAAGGTAAAGAACGAACTCATTATCGCATTCTGAGGACAGACTCCCAAAATGGTTTGAAACAGCTACTTGGTGTAATGCCCCGACCCCAGTTTCCCAAAGTCGGTGCATTATTTTTATACATTGGAATGATTACAAGGAATCAAGTCCTGAAGGACCGATCAGTTTAGCCGTCTTGGAAAATAGATTACATACATGAATGTTACATTGCACTTTAATACATACAAAAAAACATAAATAATCTTTATGAACACCATTATTCCCTTGGCTTAACCCTGCATATCAATCAAAATACACTTCTTGGAATCCTAGGAAAAATAAAACATTGAAAGGGGTGAGCTCAAACACTTAGTAAGGGTAAGTAATACAGTGGAAAATGACATAAATATTGAGCATGGTAAATAATTGAAACTACATGCCCTTACCAATAATAAACTTGAATACTTTAATGGAATGAATTTGAGATGAGTAAATAATGTCATAATAAAACATAATAATGGGTATTATACTAGTTTAATGAACACATGAACTATCAAAATTATTTCCATAATGAGGGAATGTATAATGCCAGACATTCTGAAACATTTTTTCAAGGCCTCGGCTATGACATCTAAAATGATTAAGGGCTCGGACAAAACCATAAATCAAATTGGGAAAGGGCCTCATCCAATTCCACGTCTAGTTGTATCATGAGACCCACCGATGCATCGAGGAGCTATAGCAGGCTCCACCCGTCACATACTAAGTCCAATACACTCCTCATAGGAAAAGGATTAAACATATCATAAACATTCGTATCAAAACAAGTATACTAAATGTCAATAATTTAACCATAAACCATGAATGGTATAAAAATAACACATCCATAGTAAAAAATATAATAACTAATTCAATATAATAAGGAATATTATATTATAATAAATCAACCTCAATCCAAAATAATATCTAGTAGAGGATGCTGACATAGTTGAAAATGATGAGTAAAACTTTTTGAGATAAATATCCTTTTTGTAAAATAATTTAAAAGTCACACATTTATAAAGTAAGTAGTTTAAAAGATATTTTAGAATCAAAGTGTCCCATACCACTTTGAAACTTTTGAAAAGAATTATCATTTCAAAACATTCATGTCCATATAAATAAATCCTTAAAATCATTTTGAAAACATGGACATTAATTAAAACGATTTAGAAAGATAAATCTTTAAAACATTTGAAATTCTGATCTTGATAAAGAGTACATTTCAAAATCCTTAAAATATTCATTTGGAAATCATTTTTTTGAAAAATGGACATGGATGAAAAATTTCCCAGTAAATACATACACATGAACAATCTCGGATAATAATGAGATTGAGGAATTAACCCTTACCAATTTGGAAACTTACGAAACATACACCCCATGAAAGAGGTATCATTCAATGAATATGTAAATACACATAAATTAAAGTTTATTACATAAAGAATACAATTATGGGCAGTACATACACCACACAAAAGTTAATAGTGGCAATATGGCATGAATCTAATGGGAATAAGGAGTGAGATGAAAACCCCTTACCTTGCACTTTCATTTAGTCGAGGGTATGTTTAACCTCCTGTACGAAGATCATAGTATGTTATTAAATTATACCTGAACCATATTAATATTTATGATATCATACATGATTCATTTATGACATTATACTACCCATTTAATAATAATTTCCATGTTAAATTAACATTTCAGGTAATAATCGCTTTCTTTATCGTATGTGTTTTAACTTGTTAATCTTTATTGTATAACTTAGATCTTGACTTAAATACTTCTAGAATATAAAACCTGATAAATATATCATATATATTTATAATATAAATATGTATAGTATACATATATATGAAATGGAAAGCAAGGATTATGGAGACGGTAGTCCGTCTGTACGCATAAACGCAGTTTCTGTTTTCATATAGTATTGAACGGAAGTAATTGAATAAGATATATGAAAGTAAATAAATAATTATATATATAAATATATATATCTCCAGTATCATTATAATTTCATATATTACATATTTATTAGTAATATATATCTTTATAATTGTCGATGAATGGTGAACTTGGAAATGAATCTCATCACGTCGTGGAGACGGTAATCGGTACGTACGCACGAGTGAAAATATCATTCTTTTGATATTAAAATAACATATAATTGGATGTTATATCATATATAAAGAATCCTCATAATTTTATATTTATTATTTACATCAAATACATATCATTATTATAACCATCGAAATAACAATGTATTGAATAACAATTACACCACGACATGGAGACGGTAAGCTTTACATACGAACGTATGGTGACATGTCATTCAAAGGATGGATAGAAAACTGAATATGGTTGTAAAATATTTATAATAAAATCAAATTATATAGTATATACTGGATTTATTAATTTAGAATATAAATAACAAAGAAATAAGAAGTTGAAGAAGAAAAGAACTTGAAAGAGGGTGGTGAAAATATTACCTATTCTTCGGGTTCTTCCTTTTGATTTGATCAAAAGGGATATTTAGTGTGGCTTTCTGATCAAACTATGGCCTCTGGGTTGAATTGAGGTAAGTTTATAGAGTATTTGGTCATGTGGTGGCCGAACCAAAAGGCTTTTAAGGTGTGAAGAATTGGTTAGAAGTTGGGTCCTTTTATAAGGGGGAGGAGGGGCTCTTTAGAAAAAACTTAAAGTATTAATTTATAGTAAATTCATATTCGGTTTCTAATGGCTCCAAAGTTTATTATTAAAATTATAAGGTGGTTATGGGTCGAAATATTTTCAACCAGTAGATTTTAGATAGGTTACGGTCATTACATTAACCTTATCATCTATTTTTAATTCATAGTTAATTAGTTTGACACTTACCATGTCACATTGTATTTTTATAATATATAGTTAATAATATTAATATATACATACAAGAGACCCCCAAGTGGTACATTAATGATAAAAAAATAATTATATAAGTCCTTTGGGAGAACCGTAGGTTTTTAGGAACATAATATAAATTAATAATATAATATTTGTTTTAAAAACTCATTTATGTCAATTTTGAAACTACTCAATAATTGATTTTTGTTAAATTCTTAAGAACATTATTAATTAGAAACAGATTAATTTAAGAAATACTAACATGTCATATTAACCATTAAAATTAGTTTATGTCATCAAACATTTCAAATTGTATTGATTTTAACATTTATAATACCAATTATTTGATTCTTTCATTAATAAGGAAAATACTACATCATTATTGTGTCATATATATTTTTACTTTTTCAATGTCTAAAAATTATAAATAAAATATAATTATGTATGAAATATTTTTATATTTCTAATTAATATTTATAATAAAAAATATAACATATATAACCCTACGAAAAAATTGTTTTTCTAAAAGATATAAGCTTATGTCATTTTTGTATTTACATTATCTTAATTAAAATAAAGTGTCTCTATCACCTACAAGTGGCTCCATGGGGTCCAAAAAATAGACCCAAAGATGCCCATGGTCGGACATATATCCACCAATAATTTCAGGACACGTTTTAGGGTAATTTATTATTATTATAATATTATTTTTTAACCCTTATTTACCGGATTTACCCTTTAACCATGGTAAATAAAATATTTACCGAAGTAATTATTCAAAATGTCTAAAAATTAAAGTTACCTATTTACACAATTTGGACATACTTATTAGAAATATGGAATCCATTTTTCGAAATTCAAAACACATAAGTGGTAGAAATTAATTTAAAATTAATTTCCGCTGTCAAAACAAAAAGCGTGTTTTTAAGATTTAATAACTTTCAAAAGATTGACACTTGTTTATGTCCGATTTAACTGTAAAATTATGTCCAATGACAAAAATTGTATTAAATGGTAAAAATATATTCTAAATATACTTTAAAACCACTCAAATTCATAATTTATCACTAATAATTATTTTGATTAAAAAAAGTTGTTTTTAATTAAAATTTAGTAATTTTCACTATTCATCAAAATATAAAAGTTATCCGAAAAGTATCAAAATATCACCCTAGGAAAAATTTGATATTCCAAATCCAAAAATGAAGTCCATTTTAAGTGATAAAATTTATAAAATTAAAATAAGTAGATATTACTATTCATAACGGCTAGTTTGATTGGTTGTGGTGTGTGTTAGAACTCAAAGTTGTGTACAACACACTCTACGATTTTATTCAAAGAGAAGCCTACCGTGGAAGCTTGGGGTGTTTAATTGTAAATTTTTGATGTCCCCATTCTAAAAAAATAAATTTATTTAGTCAAATTGAATATATAAGTGTTTAAAATATTGGATTTAAAAAGGGCTCAATATTAAAAGTTGGTAAAAGTGCATTTTTGAAAAATACTTCTTTTATCTGAAAAAATGAATTTCTTCTTACATTATGTATAATAAACTCATAATATGGATTCTAAAATTATAATTATTATATAAGGATCAAAATTTTGTTAATACTATTCATAACCTCTTTTGAACGGCTTGTTTGGTAAGTCATGGTGCTCTTAAACTCGGTGTTGCGTGTAGTGCAAGTTATTGAATTATTTTGAAGAAGTAACACAATATGAAATATTGGGGTGTTACATTCTTCCCTCTATAAATAAATTGATTCCTCGCAATTTGATATTGTTTTTCGAAAATAAAGGTTGAAAATAGAAAATATCTTTGTGGAAATACCCACATCGAAAATTTGGTTAATAAAATTTAGTCTTAATAAGAGGAAAATAGAAATGAAAGGGTCACCACCAAATTATGATCTCGATTAGGAGAACATTGGTGGATATTAGAGACATATAATTAGAGGGAAAACGTAAATATTTATAGGTAGTTATTGAGGTCATCAATCACAAACAATTTTAAAATTGAGGTCTTTAAATTCATCAATCTATGACGATTTAAAATACCATCAGTTCAACAAAACATAAGGTATTAGGATAACACATTTTTGGTTTTAAGATTCCTTCAATAAAGTATAATAATTAATTTATTCATAGAATAAGAGGAGAAGAAAAATATATACATGACAAGTAGAGTTCCATCATTTAAATAATTTCAACCACAAACTCATCTTTCACTCTAAAAGATAATTGAACATAAAAAAATATTCTATTTATCCTATTCCTTTGGGGTTAAAAAGTGAATTTATAATTAATATACTAGACCTTATTAAAATAAACCAATTCATTTTATCAAGGACATCTCGTGGGCCAATGGTAGGTGATACACCCTTGTCGCCCTTCTGTTGTGGGTTCAATTCTCAAGGCCTTGTTGGACGCGACGGGTTGCCGCCCGACCTCCGAGTTGTCCTTTTTATAACAATCCAAAAATAATTTTCAGAAATTATTTAACCTTAAAAATTGTATCAAATGTCAAATATAATTCATTCCAACCTATAGACTTATCCAAATTACCTCTGTCCAAACTCACAGTCCAAAATTTATATGGAAGGTAAATATAATGAAGGTATTTTTTTCCACGTAATAACATGTGAATACCTTCATCATGTATTCTATTAAAATATGGTAACACCATGAATTAACATAAAAAATTTATTGATTACATTCATGCTCCCTTATTCCTTATAGAATAATAGATATATTCCTTATATCCAAAAACTTTGAATATTCCAACAATGATGAAATAAACAAACGATTAATCAGTCCCAAGGTAGTCAAGAATATCCAATATAATTTATCCAAATCAACCATCTCTTATTCAAAAATTACTACCGCACTATCAAGACCATATTAAGGATTACCTCTCCTTCAACCATGTATTTTTAAAAAAAGATTAACTTTCTATTGGTTCACTTTTCATAGTACCATATAATCTCAAATCCTCAATGAAATAGTACTGCAGTACAATCCTTATTTATCTCCATAATTCAAATAACCACTACATCGTTGATACAACACTCAAATGAAATAATTCTTTAATAACAACATACGAAAACTAGACATTCCTCTTCATCTATGGTAGTATCATAACTTTATTTTTATCCAATAGCATCATTTGGGTCATACTCTGATGATTTGAAAATTGATTCGCATAGTGTCCCCACTCCTTGCAGATGATGCATTTTACATTGGAAACATTTTTCTTACCGTCGCAATCACGAACGTGGTGTCATATTTATCTTCACTTATAAGAAACACCCATTCCTTTCAGGCATGTTCTAGGGTGTTTCTTCCCATAGTTATCACATATGGGAAAATTTTTCTTTTCCCTTTTCCCGGTATCCCTCTTTCTCTCTTCCATCCTTTTCTTCTATTGCTTCCCTTCAAATCCATGGAATCAGAGAACTCTTTACTTATCTTATCATCGCATGATACTATTTCTTCATATGATGATAATACATGGAAGACTATTTCCCTTCTAAATGATTTCATAATACCATGAAATATATGATCCTTCTTACTCTTTGGATTATACGTATTGCTGGAGTTTACATTCCTTCTACTGGGTGCCATTTTTATACAATAGCATAAACTAGGTCAGTTTATGAATTGAAATGAATAATTCCAAACATGTAAAATACCTAACATATATTTAATAGTTTATGGATATAATCCATAATCACACAAATGTTTTCTTTGAGGAGGTATATACTAATAAACCCTTCATAGCGGTTTGTAAAAAAATGAGAATTATCCTAAGCATATCCCTCGGGAGTGTCGTAACCAAGAGTTCAGCAAGGCCTGTTGTCATGCACCAGTTCCCATTCGAGTCTATCTCAAAGTGGTGTTTTTGGGTTTCACCCCTACGTACATATGTGCCAGAGCCGCCTCTACCTGATCGTATCCAGACAGGGATGTATTGCTTGGAAAACTCACAAAATCTCTACAATACCAAAATTCTAAGAAGTTATTGTATAATAATCATCAATGTCTATCTTAGGTTAATGTGCTCTAATTAGAGTTTATCAAAATCTAGTTTACAAGGTTATTCCTAAACTTCCTAGGATACCAACTATAACGCCATGACCCCAGTTACATAGAGTTGGTGCATTATTTTAATACATTGGAATGATTTCATGGAATCAAGTCCCGAAAGACCGATCAGTTTAGCAGTATTGTAAAATAGATTACATACATGAATGTTACATTGCACTTTAAGACATACAATGAAACATAACTAATCTTTATGAACTCCATATTACCTTGGCTTAACCCTACATATCAATCACAATACACTTCTTGGAATCCTAGAAAAAAATAAAACATTGAATGTGGTGAGATCAAACGCTCAGCAAGGGTAAGTAATCCAGCGGAAAAAGACATAAATATTGAGCATGGAAAATAATTGAAACCACATGCCCTTACAAATAATAAAAATGAATACTTTTATGGAAATAATGTGAGATGAGTAAAGAATTCCACAATAAATCATATTCATGGGTATTCTACTAGTCGAATGACCACATGAACTATCAATATTATTTCCATAATGAGGGAATGTATAATGTCGGACATTCTGAAACAGTTTTTCAAGGCCTCGACCAAGACGTCTAAATTGATTAAGCCCTCGGCCAAAACCATAAATCATATTGGGAAAGGGCCTCAACCAATTCCTCATATAGTTGTCTCATGAGACCTACCGATGCATCGACAAGCTATAGAGGGCTCCGCCCGTCACATACTAAGTCCAATACACTCCTCATATGAAAAGGTTTAAACATATCATAAACATTCGTATTAAAACTAGCATATGAAATGTCAATACATTAATCATAAACCATGAATGGTATAAAAAGAACTCATCCACAGTCAAACATATCATAACTCATTCAATACAATAAGTAATATTGTATTATAATAAATCAACCTCAATCCAAAATAATATCCAGTAGAGGATGCTGACATATTTGAAAATGATGAGTAAAACTTTTTGAGAGAAATATCATTTTTGTAAAATCATTTATAATCCACAAATTTATAAAGGAAGTAATTTAAAAGAGATTTTTGAATCAAGGTGTCCCATACCTCTTTGAAACTTTTGAAAAGAATTATCATTTCAAAACATTCATGTCCATATAAATAAATCCTTAAAATCATTTTGAAAACATGGACATTAATTAAAAAGGATTAGAATGATAAATCTTTAAAACAGTTAAAATTATGATCTTCATAAAGAGTACCTTTAGAAATCATTAAAATATTCATTTTGAAATAATTTTTATGAAAAATGGACATGGATGATAAAAATTTCCCAGTAAATACTTACACATAAACAATCTCGGATAATAATGAGATTGAGGAATTAACCCTCGCCAATTTGGTAACTTACGAAACATACTCCCCATGAAAAAGTATCATACAATTAATATTTAAATACACATAAATTAAAGTGTATTACATAAATAATACAATTATGGGCAGTACATACACCACAAAAAAGGTAATAGTGGCAATATGGCATGAATCTCACTGGAATAAGGAGTGAGATAAAAACCCCTAACCTTGCACTTTCCTTTAGTAGAGGGTAAGTTTAACCTCATGTATGAAGATAATAGTATGTTATTAAATAATACCTGAACCATATTAATCTTTATGATATCATACATGATTCATTTATGACTTTATACTACCCATTTAATAATAATTTCCATGTTAAATTAACATTTCAGGTAATAATCACTTTCTTTATCGTATGTGTTTTAACTTGTTACTCTTCATTGTATAACTTAGATCATGACTTAAATACATCCAGAATAAAAAAAATGATAAATATATCATATATATTTAGAATATAAATATGTATAGTAGACTTATATATGAAATGGAAAACACCGTTTATGGAGACGGTAGTCCGTACGTAGCATAAAGGCTGTTTCTATTTTCATATAGTATTGAACGAAAGTAAGTGAATAAGATATATGTAAGTACATAAAGACTTATATATATGAATATATATATATCTAGTAGAATTATTATTTCATATATTACATACTTATTAGTAATATATATCTTTATAATCGTCGATGAATCGTGAACTTGGAAATGAATCTCATCACGTTGTGGAGACGGTAATCCGTACGTACGCACGAGCGAAAATATCATTCTTTTGATATTAAAATAATATATAATTGGATGATATACCATATATTAATAATCCTTATAATGTTATATTTATTATTTACATCAAATACATGTCATTATTATACCCATCCAAATAATAATGTATTGAATAACAATTACACCACGATGTGGAGACGGTAAGCCTTACGTACGCACGTATGGTGACATGTCATTCAAAGGATGGATAGAATACTGAATATGGTTGTACCATATTTTTAATAAAATCACAGTATATAGGAGATACGAGATTTATTATTTTAGAATAGAAATAACAAAGAAAGAATAAGTTGAATAAGAAAGGAACTTGAAAGAGGGTGGTGAAAATATTACCTCTTCCTCGGGTTCTTCCTTTTGATTTGATCAAAAGGGCTCCTTAGGTTGAATTTATGATCAAAATAAGGCCTCTTGGTTTAAGTGATGGAAGTTTAGAGAGTATTTGGGTAGGGGGTGGCGGAAAAAAAAGGCTTTGAAGGTGTGAAGAATTGGTTATAAGTTAGGTCCTTTTATAAGGGGGAGGAGGGGCTCTTTAAGAAAAAGTTAAATTATTAATTTATAATAAATTCATATTCGGTTTCTAATGGCTCCAAAGTAGATTAATCAATGTCTATGGTGGGGATGGGTCGAAATAGTTTCAACCAGTAGATTTTAGACAGGTTTGGCTCATTATATTAACCTTATCTTTTAGTTTTAACACTAAGTTTATTAGTTTAACACTTACCATGTCACATTGTATTTTTATAATATATAGTTAATAATATTACTATATACATCCATTATACCCCCATGTGTTCCATTAATGATACACTAATAATTATATAAGTCATTTTTATGAACCTTAGGTTTTTAGGAATAGAATATAAATTAATAAATTAATATTTGTTTTTAAAAACTCATTTATGTCAATTTTGACACTACTCAATAATTGATTTTTGTTAAAGTCTTAGAAACTTTATTAATTAGAAAAAAATTAATTTAAGAAATCATAACATTCCATATTAACCAATAAAATTCGTTTATGTCATAAAAACTATCAAATTGTATTTATTTTAACATTTATAATACCAATTATTTGATTCTTTCATTAATAAAGAAAATACTGCATCATTATTGTGTCGTATATATTTTTACTTTTTAAATGTCTAAAAATTATAAATAAAATATAATTATATAGGAAATCGTTTTATCTTTCTAATGAATATTTATAATAAAAAATATAACATATATAACCCTATGTTAAAATTGTTTTTCTAAACGATATAAGCTTATATCATTTTTGTATTTACTTTATCTTAATTAAAATAATGTGTCCCTATCACATACAAGTGGCTCCATGGGGTCCCAAAAATCGACCCAAAGAAGACCATGGTAGGAAATGTATCCACCAAGAAGGTTAAGAAACGTTTTAGGGTAATATATTATTATTATAATATTATTTTTTAACCCTTATTTACCGGATTTACCTATTAAACATGGTAAATAAAATATTTACCGAAGCAATTATTCAAAATGTCTAAAACAATTTCTCTATTTACACAATGTGGAAATCAGGATTCCAAATATGTAATCCATTTTTCCAAATTCAAAACAAATAAGTGGTAGAAATTAATTTAAAATTAATTGCTGCTGTCAAAACAAAAGCGTGTTTTTAAGATATAATAACTATCAAAATATTGACACTTGTTTATGTCCGGTTTAATTGTTAAATTATTTCCAATGACCAACATTTTATTAAATGGTTAAAATATATTATAAATATACTTTAAAACCACTCAAATTCATAATTTATCACTTTTATTTATTTTGGTTAAAAATGTTGTTTTTAATTATAATTTAGTAATTTTCACTATTCATCAAAATATAAAAGTTATCCAAAAAGTACCAAAATTTCACCCTAGGATAAATTCGATATTAAGAATCCAAAAATTAAGTCCATTTTGATAGATAAAATTTATAAAATTTCAAAAACTTGGTATTACTATTCATAATGGCTAGTTTGATTGGTTGTGGTGTGTGTTAGAACTCGAAGTTGCATACATCACATGCTACTGTTTTATTCAAAGAGAAGCGTACCATGGAAGCTTGAGGTGTTTCATTGTAAATTAATGATGTCCCTATTTTAAAAAACAAATTTATTTAGTCAAATTGAATATATAAAAGTTTAAAATATTGGATTTAAAAAGGGTTCACTATTAAAAGTTGGTAAAAGTGTATTTTTGAAAAATACTTCTTTTATCTGAAAAAAATGAATTTGTTCTTACATTATGTCTAAGAAACTCATAATATGAATTATAAAATTATAAGGATTACACATGGGATGTTTGATTCTTGACTATCGACCAGCACGAGGTAGATGACTTGTAGGGATTCATGGACTAGAGGGCATGTTGATCTATCTCTAAGGTGGGGAGAGTACAATTTTGGTGGCAATACCTGTCTAATTCATTCAAAACCCAATGCTAAAGATACTAGGTGGGAAATGGGTTCCTTTATTTTGTGTGGGACTTCACTGGTGTTGTGTATGATGTGTATGTCAATGAGAACCAGCGAGACAGCATTGGATTGAAGTTATTTCTATTTATGAGTGCTTACACTATATGTGGAATGTATAGAAAATAAGACCTCATCAAACTATCATCTCATGCCCACATGCATGACTGATGGTCTCAATTGTCCCATTTATATTTTGGAAGTGAATGGGGCTTATTTCAGGGTAACACCACCAGTATGGTTAAGGATTCATGTTGGGAACACCATTTTATTTCTAATGGATGCGGGGTGACCGATGCTTGATTGTAGGAGGTTGATTTTTGTATAATCATTTATTCCAGCTTCACTACTTCCGAATGATCGACATGTTTTTATTCATATATATTAGAACATCCAATAAATCTAATATCCATGACTAATCCTATACCTAATTTCCAAGACAGAAGTTCATTGGGGAACTTGACCAATGACACTTAATAACATACATTGGTCTAGAAGATGGAATTTTGGGATCATAAAAACTTTTTTGGGAGAAATATTTCCTATTTCTGGAATCTCTTACAGATTTAACACATGTTAATGAATCCTTTGTTCAGTCCCAAGTATGTATACATAGGTCTCCCAAAGGTAATCATTAATTATGAAAATTCAGGGTTTTGGAATCATCTGTATGTATCTGAGGTTATCCATTAATTTTACCCTTGTATGGTTAAATCATAGATTCCTTGTATGTTTATTCGGACGACATAGGTTTAAGCCACATGGTGGGGTTCTATGGATTTTTTTCATCCATGTAGAGAGAGGTTGTTTTTATGGATGGATCAAACCCATAATATGGGTTTCCTATCTATAGTCATATGAGTAATCAAAACCCATACATTTCAGTGCACTTAACAGGATTCATCACCTTTTAACATTATGCGATGAGAACATAACCTTGTAGTTTACCATCATGTGATAAGGACATCCAACAAAATGTGCCTGGTCTTGGATGGGGTGGGACATATTTTAAGGTGACCCATGGGACCTGGAAGATATGTGGTCTCTCAGGTATATATGATTCCACTGGGAATGCATCTCAAAGAACATTATGGTGAATTTGGTTTTTTTGTTTAGATCTCAGGGAGGATTCCTAAGTATCTTAGTTTTCTTGGAATCAATTCTCCCATAAGTCCATGTGGTTCATTATTAAAGATTATCAGAGCCCAATTTTATGGGATATTATTGGTATTACACCCATTAGGATATCCATTTATTTTTTTTTCATCAGGAATATGTCCCATTGAAGGTATGCTGCATAGGTTTTGGTATTATACGGTATAGGAGACCGAATTAAGTGGATATGTATGGGGCATACACTCATGGGATTCCCATAAGGTTTAGGATAATGTAGATTTCAAGATCATAATTAACCTCTACGATGACATGATTCATCTTTAGTATGAGAAACATGAGTAAGAAGTTGATATTAATATCACACAATCAACTTACATTTGCTGGTGGAAGGGTGATGGAGACCGAAGGGAGAGAGAGAGGGGGGGATTTGAATGTGCTCATCTCCTTGTTTGTTTTGGTTTACAGAATAGTCACATCTGGTGATCCATCTGTCTACATCCCTGGATATTTAATAGGATCAAGATTGACACCTCCCGCAAGAGAGGATAGGGTCATGCTCCAGGTGGGATTCCCTAATGGTTTTTGGGGAAGTGAGGAATGATCGACACTGGACCTCATCTAAGAGAAATGAATTTGGTTACCAAAAACTCATATATTGACAATTTTCACAAGATAACCTACAAGTTTAGAACCCTCATTACCATATAAATGTATAATTTAAACCATTCCAAGATCCCTCCTTGTGGAGGATGTTAGACACTTGTCTCTTTTTATCACAAGTATATAGACTCGTGGGTGTACACTGATGTTCCTGATAATCTGATCATACATGTTATGTGGAATTGAAAGAGGAACTACCCTAATTCCATTAGATTTGTTGATTAAGGGTCCATAGTAGGGCCCAATCATATGACAAAAGGGAATAATGAGAGGTGGAGAGTAGAAATCCCTAGGATGCCCAATTCCATATAGTAGGTGCTTGTGGAATATGGGGATCCCTCTAAATAGAATATTTCTATGAAGGTGGGGGTACCATCTGTGTAGCATGGTGCTATGTCAACCTGAGGTCCTATTGCGTAGTGTTCTTCTATGTGGGGACTAGTTCCACCCATGTACCATTTTTCTATGTGGGGCCAAGTCCCTCCCACATGAAATTTTTCTATATGGGGAAGTTTTCCATCCATATAGAATTATACTATGTGGGGTATTCGACTGTAAATGGGGAATACAACTATTCCTGACCGAATGGTATCATATAAAGGTATTTAAGTTCACGAATGGATGGATAATTTTTTATTTCCTCACAAATTTTATGCAGCAGATTTTTCCAAATAGAAATAGAAAGATCCATGTTTCGGCTCTCATCCGAGCTCTCATGCTGTGATATCTATTTTTCCATCCTCTAATCTAGGTTCCCCGTAGGGTTTATTTAGAGAGGAATGATGGAACCCGATACCCAGATTTCCAGTCATCGATAGTGGGCAACGGGGCCTCTTTTTTGAGCCCAAAGTGAATGCCCTGACCTGTGAATGACTTTGTCTATGTGGAACGACCGTTCCAGAGGATGAAAATAATTATCTGAACATAAAAATTATTTATTTTCATTTATGGGGTCAATTGGAACATGATCATCCAATGAACAACTTAATTAAATGGGTGCTATCATTTTCAAGGGTAAAAATCACCATCTTCCCCTACAAACGAATGTGGTTTCATTTGCGTGTGCAGGCTGTACCACTTCATCTCAAGAATGACTATGTTTATGGGGGTTCTATCATTTTGGGGGGATAAAATCACTTCCCAACCCTAAAAATGAATCTTTTTTCATTCATGGGTTCCTTAGGCATGTCTTCTCCCTTGAAATTTTTCTTTGTTGGGGCACTTAACAGAGTGGAAAAATTCCATGTGGAGCCATAGTCCGTGATGCAATTTTTACATTATAGGATTAACACATCCTCCGTGGCTCACCCTCTTTGACCATTTTTCATCAATTTATCATCCGTGGGTATTTATATACTTTTCCATGTTAATGGACCTCTTTTATAATATGTGGAAATTTTGAGGGCCCAATAGTGGGTCATTTAGGGGTTAGTTTGTGTGTTTGTTGAGCGCGGGGGGGGGGGCAAGCATTTTTAGGTCATGTAGGATGCATGGGACAATGTCTCTTGGCATGCATGGGGGTCAGCGTGATTCAAAGGTTAGGTAGTGGGATTGGGTGATGTAGTTTTGTTTCAGATAGAGGTATTTTTAAAAAAATTTAGGGATAATAGGTGATATACATGATAATTTATTTAGAGTCATGTTTCATTATAAAATACATCAGGGAACCCATAAATT
Organism: Viscum album; assembly: GCA_963277665.1. Taxonomy (NCBI): domain Eukaryota; kingdom Viridiplantae; phylum Streptophyta; class Magnoliopsida; order Santalales; family Viscaceae; genus Viscum; species Viscum album. The sequence continues at coordinate 1,116,637,404 of OY728141.1, forward strand.
GCATACACAAATATTAAATAATTTTAGATTAATATTCAATATATGATATAATAATACAACCCCCAAAACCATAATGGTTTTGTTTAATTAAATATTAGAAACATAATCGTATTATTTCATAAAAGATTATAACAATTACAAAAGAAGTTATTCTCAAATAGTATACTTCATAGACTTACTATACATAAAACTTTTCTTCACAACCCAGGAACAGAAATCACATTAATGGTTGAGATCAGATGCCCTTTTAGGGTGAACATAAGGGAAATCAATCAATGAACACAAGTGAGCATAAAATAATAAGACATATATGATAAAAAAATAATAACAAATTAAAGTCATACAAAATTATTCATGATCAATGTTCGACCTCCGAGGTGGTTCATTTCCAGGGGTGAAAAAATAGTCCGATGAGGATCATCACAAGTCCCTTTTTCGATAGAGATGGGTTCTTTTAGGATTCACCATTCATTTTTTTCGACCCATTCGACATCATTATCCTTTAAAAAAGGTTGAATTAACAAAATAGGAACTGTTGGTCCCATTAGGTGATTGTGTGGGGGGTGAAGTGCTTCTGAAATCAGTCCTTCTTTGATATAAATTCCTCAGGTGGTCTCCAATGGGTTTATTCATGGATACATGAACGCCCAAAGACCCGGGTATCCATGATTAATGTACCTTCTCTATAAAGGTAGGCACTTGTTGGATGATGATTTGGCCAACGACTCTTAAGGACTCCATTGTTCGAGAGGATGGGAGGTCAGGTTCACCGCACCCATCAGGGGGAGGATTGTTGCCTATTTCAGAACTCTCCTATTATTTTCATTCATGTCCATATGTTTGTGAATTCATAGTTAATTCATGAAGAGTGTGTCCATGGGATACCCTTGGTTTATAGGATTTTCATAGGCAAGCATATATTTGATGATATAGAGGTGATAGTGACTTTAGCCATATAATAAGGTGATCTAGAGTTTATCTTCATATAGGGGGTAAAGAAGGTGATTTGATGTTGGGAGTGGGTTCATACAAAGGGATTCCTATGTATCCTCGAGAGACACAGTATAACTCACATAGTTCAAATTGTGTGGGGCTTATAGATGGGTGCTTCCAATTTTAGGGAAACATTATTGGGTGGACCCTTTATGGATGGGAACCCTTTTGAGGTCGGGCCTTTTGGTAGGCATACAACATATTTTGGTTTGATCTGGAATCGGAGTTCTCATAGTTCAGATGGTGTGGGGCTTACACATGAGATCTTCCCATTTGATCGGTCATGGGTGGGTGGACCCTCTTTGATGTGCACCCTTTTGAGCTCGGGCCTTCTGGAAGGCGTCCTACGCATCCTGGTTTGATCACGAATTAGATTTCTCATAGATCATATAGTGTGTGTGTTTTAATCCTCACAAAACTCTAATCCCACAAGGGTCAAGCTCGGTGTGAGAAACAAAAGGATTTGAAAGATTAACCAAATCATGTTCTTCCTATCCTATTGGTGGGGGTTGGAGATCCCACAGTGGAAGAGGTTGGGGTAACCATGGTAGAGGGTGCAGAGCAATGAACCATTCCATGTGAAATGACATTAATGGTCATGTAGCTCGACCTCGAAAGATTGGGGACTTACCATAGTGGGAGGGCCCCGAAGCATGTTCTAGGAAAGGGATGATTTTCCTCCTCGTCAAAGGGGGGAGTAAACGTAACCCCTTCGACTGATCAATATTCCTCATTGAATGGAAAAGAAAATGATCACCATTAATCCCAAAAATAGGGAGGTTTATGTTGGCATCCCAAGGTTGGACTCTGGGATACCATGGGAATGTAGACCCACAGGAATTCTCTAAGCCCAAACCATTGTGTGTGTGGGGGGGGAGAGACTTTGTGAATCCTCTTATCATTGATATATAGACTCAAAGGGGCGCGCTGATGCACCCGATGGTCTAACCATACAACTCTGGTGGCTTCAGAGGAGGCTTTGGACTAATAATGGATGGCTGGTTAGTGGATGGATAATGGAGGACAGAATGGTAATGGAAGGGTGTGGTTGGGACTGGAGGAAATAATACCCAAAAATACACCATTCTGCATACTGGTTTCTAATGCGGAATGAGGTAGGATCCACATACTATAGTGGTATACTGGCATAGGGGTCGTCTATGTATGGATGAGGTACTCAAGAATGAGTTTAGATGGCCATGTACCATAGTGGTACATGGACCATCATGCCGCATTGTGTTCTATCCATGTACTGATGCTGTACGCGGCGCTGGGTTCAGCCCGCTTAGTGGTGCAGTATACAGAGCACCATATCGAAGGAGGGTCCAGGGGATTATCATTCGCATGGAATTCATCCGTGAGTAGTATTTGGTTTTCGGTTCACTAGTTAGGTTGACATTTCTGTTATTATTATTTAATTCCCCTATTTTATGGTTTTTGGCATGCTGTATCTATGGATAATCTAGTTCGCGATTCGGGCTTCACCGATGAATGATGATGGAAGATGGAGTCTTCTCCAAATACTTTCTCCCAACCAATGATTCCCCTTCAAGCCTTCTTTATCCATCCTTTGTCTTTCTACTGTGCACCCTTTTAGAGATAATTGAGGAAATTGTATCTATTTAGCATGCAGTACCATTTGCGGAGGCCCATGTAGATATCTTAACATATGGAAGACTCAGTCAACTTGGGTTTTCGGAGGATTTGGTTCGCGATATTGGTTCGCAGAACCTTGCTGGTGCGCTTTGTCTACAAACTAATGAGTTAAATGTATTAAACAAGGAAGATATTTGTTCGCATGAGTAGTCTGGTGATGCGGTTAACACTCTACGTTTTCACTGGCCATAATTATTTTGTCCAGTGGTTCTTGGATCAATCTGTATTTCCGTTGGTTCCCAATCCATCTAGTCTGCATACCATTCTCGGTGATGGTATGCAGGCAAGATTAAATGATTTAAAAACATGAATTCATTCAATTTTCTTCTCAAATTTTCTACTATATTTGAATCAATTAACCTTTCTAGAATTTTAGAAGAACTCGATTCCTTCTGCAAAGTGATTGTGGCAATATTTCCTTCCATTTGAGAATTTTTTAGGACCCTAAAAATTCCCCCATTGGAAAGGTTTCCATTCAGAATGAAAAGGGGAGTAATCAGATGTAGAAGTGGTCCTAAACTGAAATGGTTTTCAGTAGTACAAGTGGACCTAGTAGGAGGGGGACACACCTATATATAGGGTCCCATGTAATTTTTCTATTATAGTTTATCTTGGTGAAAAGTGCCCTCGATTTTCATGGATTCCTCTGATGTTGCATACCGTGCTCCTTGTAAAAATCCTATTCGCAAACCAGTTCGTATGTACCACGAACCGATCTCCTGACCATCTGTACATCCGCGTACCATATGTTGGTTTTTGTAAACAGTATTGTGGAACATTAAGAAAATAATCAGGATTCCATGTAAGAGGACGCTATGTGGCTGGCTTGTCCGCATACCAAACATGGATCGTAAGCCAAACATTTAGAACTAATAATCCAAACATTAAACTTTAATATGGAATTTCTGAATATGAACTTAATCAAGGCCTAGGTTCAAGGTATCCACTTCCCACAAATATTTATATTTGCCGACCACCAATCCATGGCCTAACATCCCATTGATGATTCACATACCATGGTTATATGCGGTAAAATGAATCCTCATAACATAGTGGTAGGTAGGTAACTTTCTCTTTTCATTTAGTATATAGATTGTGCCTTCCACACACTATGCAGTATGTGGGATGTGGAAACCGCATGACATTTCTGGGAACATTACGCAGTGATTTTTTGGGCATTTTTTGAGTCATTTAGTCATTCTTCCATATCACTTATCGAACAATTATTATTGGACTAACATTTTATCAGCTTCTGGATATTCTCGTACAAGTTAAAATAGATTCTTCATAGGATTCTACTAACATCACTACTTCTTATGAGGCCACTATTTTTTCCCTCTTTCTAATGCTGATGAAGGATTGAAGGACATGGTGGATTTTGTTGATGAAAATATTTGGGTCCTTCCATTTCAAAAATCTCTTGCGAATCTTCTTACGGCAGGCCAATAAGAGTACCCAATCTTAAATAGGCTTTCTTCTTATGGATTTGGCCTTTTTTCTAAACCAAATATCCCAGTGAAAAACCCTATAGATCATCCCACCCCCTGGATAGTTAATACGGGCATTCTAAAGTCATTGATTTCATCCTAGGGTAGGTACCTTCATAGGGATACTACTTTCGAGTCTTTTCTGAACTATGCACCTCGAACATTAGAGTGGGCACAAAAAAAGCTCGATTAGACAGCCCACTATTACCAGAGCATCATGAAGAGGGATACAACAAATGAGAAGCATGGTTGGTCATCTCGGTGGAACCTTCACCCTGGAGGTTCATTCATCTTGGATAAGGGTGGCCTTTTTGGGTTCGCCATATTTGTGACGAATTCCAGGACTAGATATATATTGTGGGACTATACGAGGCCGCCTGGGTTTCTCAGACCTACACCAAACTTCCTACTGCCCCTATTTCACATCTATTAAGCAGGTGGAGTCTTGATACCAATACCCTCCACTTAACCCATGGTGAGGTCAACATAAACCTTTGGGACATCCGACTGATTTTGGGAGTCCCTATAGTTGGGGACATGAATGATGAATTTATTCCTCCCTTATTAGCTTGGGATGAAAATAAAAGAACCCCCCCTTCACCAAAGAACTCATTGTCCAAGAGAAGGGGATTATGAAGGAAAGTGATCCTTATTTGAAGTTGGACGTTTCTTTGGACGATTGGTTTGGAACTTTTGTTAAGAAAAATGGTCTCAAGCCCGATCCAGGGAGACCCAAGGCTTATCCCACCCAAACCAACCGTAGGTGAGCGGGTACTTACTAGCCCACCTTGAAAGAGGGGGATTTTCAAAAATGGGGATAGACGATTATCCCTAACATCGATTGGTTATTTTAACTGGAGGCTTTATTGGTCATGTACTTAAGTGGGTGGCTACTACCAGTGCGGGAATCCGGTGGTGTAAGAGACTCAAACATTATCATGGCCACTCAATTAGCCACCTAAAATACATCAATTTTTCTATCCCAGTGTTTGTCAAGATATACTACCAACTAGGTCGAATTAGTGAAGGGAGTTCACCTTATCGGATGACTGGAACTTTTCAAATTCATTGGGGATATATGGGAGCCCACATAGGGGGTTATTCCTTCATTAATTACATACTAATTCCACATTCCACCCTCTGTCCACACCTTCAGAGAACCAATGGGGTCATGCTAGCATCTTGGGATTCACAAGATAAGAATGAGGTGACATTTGAAAAAAAACGAACATGACCTAATGACCTTTCTGAATGTTTTTTAACATTTATACTACCACCGTTATGATTCCCCCGCTAGTACTATTGCAAATAATTCATCTGAAGACTTCATCAACCGAGCTTAATTCTTTTCACTGGGAGAAGGAATCCTATTTGCCTATATCGAAGGGTAACTTATTTGCGAGGTCTATCCACCCTGTAGATTTAGTTAAAAATTCATCTGCGTTTAGAAGTTGTGTCCTCATACTCTCATCAGTGCTCGTCAAGAGAAAAATTTGATGGTAGCTTTCCCATTATGGATAATGTTCACCCAATAGGACACCTAGAGAAAGGAAATACTTCTAGATTATAGAGTTTCTCTACCCATCCTTACTATGAAATATGTTGAGGCTTGGGTTAAATCATTTCTCAATGGAAAATTAAATGACATGCTTCCTATTTTGATAACTTCCAAGGCAGCCAAGGTGAAAGTAAAGGGGAAGAAAAAGAGATTTGTTGAACACTCTCAACAGAGAAAAATACATTGAAGGATGTTTGCCCCCCCCCCTAGAGAAATTTGTGAACGATGGGGTGATGACCTCACAAGAGGCTGAACAAGATGCTGGAGCTATTTCCAGGAGTCCATCATCCAATCATTCTCTGGCCGATTTCCAGTGGCCTGGTGGTAATGGGACCTTTTTAAAGGTCATCCAACTTCCCGTGACTAGTCCCCTCATGATTTATGGAATCTCCTTAAAACTAGGGAAGATTCCATTTCTGTCATTGGGTACATGTCATCACCAACTAATATTTCTTTTTATGAGGATCCAAATAGGGTGAGGTTCTATCGAAAGGACCTCGAGACCCTCATACACTCTCAAAGTGATTACCATAAGTACTCACATTAGGTATATTCTAGGATGCGAATAGAGACTATTGATGTAGATGAAGATGTCGTTGGCTCTCCTACTGTGGATTCCATGGAAAAATTTTCTTACTTTCTCCCATCTTCTCACAAACATTCCTCTTCTCGAGATCCTGAGTTTGCAGGGACAAATGGGATGCATTTGCAGTTGTTGAAACCATGTCTGCTCCCCTACACCATCCTTCCAACATTATCCATACCAATTATGACTGCATTTCCATAGTCTTGGTGAGTCTTGGATGAATTGAGGGTGAGTATTTTGGATGTTGATATATAGAGGCTTCTTCATATGGAATGCTTAGATCTTCCAGGTTTTTGGGGAGACATTTTTTCAACAAGTATTTCTGCTGACAGAGATACTAATGAGGTTCTAGCTTACTTTACTGAAATGGATTGGTGTTTTCACACTTCCACAAATAGGAATTAATGGTCGGATAGTGTTTCATTGATGGTAGTATTCCCACGACCAATGGGAGAGGGTTTATTTGCAACCTTTGGACTTAAATACTTTTATTTCAATGTAACACCTCGAACCCTCTAGGATGGAGCCGTTGCATTACTTGTGATATTGGAATGGTTATAGAGAATGAAAATCACGAAGTAACAATCATTTTAGTTGTCTGGGAAAAGTTATATACATATATGTAACTCAAATTACATTGGAAAATGTTTCAAAATACAATACATACAAAACTAAAAACTGTATCCATAAGAACACAATAAATGATCTCCTCTTTGTCACCAGTGGAAAGTAAACAATTAAAGGGGTGATCTCAAACACTCAGTAAGGGATACAAATGGGGGAAGCATGAATCAATAATAACTGAATTGTAAACAATTTGACATAATCAATATGGCATGGTGAATAAATGAAAAACTCTCACCATTAATAAACTGAGAATAAAACTGCATCCATAGATTTTGTCATAGTGAAAAACACATGGATAGTAATAAATGATTATGAAAAAAGTGAATTATTATTAGTTGTACGTCACATATCTGGAACACGAAACCATAATAACATTAAAAAGATTTATTTCTATGGGTAGAAACCCGTCTGATTTTTTGGAAACAAACTCGAAGGGTTTGTCACCAAATTGATTTGTCTCATGAGACCCACCGATGCATCAAGGGGCTATAATGAGACCCACCCGCCACTGAATGTCCAAATAATTCATTATATATTTTCTAAATACAATAGAAATATGCCTTTTTATTATTCATATAGAGTAGAATATACAGATTCATCAATACTTCCATAATTAAAAATAACTTTCTAAATAAACATCATATGTAAAATGGTATACGGTTTAGAAAAAAACATATCCAAGATATGAGATTATGGATATTTAATATAAATATAATTTAAAAGGAAAATTGATTTCATATGGGTATTTGGTACACCACATAATTATTATTAGGTGCACCACACAAAGTCAGTCACAACAAAATAGTAGTTGAGACAAAGTCTTTTACAACAATGTAATTGGTCGAATCATATGACCATAACTTAATATCCCTCAAATGAATCATTAAATAATATGAATATAAATAGAATAATGTTATTCTATATAAAATGGCATTTAAAATATACAACATACAATAAATAAGTGGCGAACAATGAAAATCTCACAGAAATGAAAGTGAGATGAGAAACCCCTTACCTTTTGATCGAGTGTGTTCTTCATTTGCTTTAATGACCTGAATAATCATATTTAGAATCATTAATTAATAATTCCACGACTTCATATACATATAATTCATTTAGTATAACCTTATTATGTTCATTCATCGCCCTTTTAATGGGTTTAAGAGGATCAATTTTATTGGATTGGAAGCATTTTCTTCCTTGGTTTCCATGATTCGTTTACTTAATTTCATGAATGGAAGTTCATTTGAAATGTGGTTTAACTTCCATAGTTGTTAATATATCTTATTAATGACATAAAGGAGATATAAATGATCTTATAATGATTTTGGGTTATATACCATGATGATGATTCCTTAATTTGAATTTTGTTACAAATATTAAGATTAACTTGGCCGTTTTGTTCATAATGAACTTGTTTTCTATTATTATTATATATTATGAGTGTCTAAGGATTCAAGAACATTAATGAGATGAGAGAAATATATTTTTATCTGGTAAAAACTTTTAAAATGGTTTCATGAACAGTAATTAAGGAGAAAGTGATGAACAAAACTCCATCGTCCACAAAGGTTATAAATTAGAACCTCATGGATGTTGATTTCGTTTATAAAAATAAAACTGAGGGAGTAAGAATATTGACAATGGTTATTCCATTCACATAATATATTTCCAGTATATATATGATACTGGTGTTTATCATGGTAATTTGGATAGAGGAGGTGGGTGAGAAAAAGAAAAGAGATAAACTTGAAAATAACCGAAAATGTGAGATATCCCTTATGAAAATTCAGCAGCCTAACTGCGTCGCTTAAAATTTCATAAAATTAAATAATGAGAGAAAAAGGGTTTCTCATCATATATAAATTAAAAGGTCAATAATAAGAACACATAAAATCAAACCCCAACATATGATAATGGAAAAATCAAATAGATAACATAAAAGGAGTGTTGACTAAAAGAAGAGAATGAAGGATTCCCTTACCTTGTAGAGTAGCTCCTAAATCTTGATGGATGGGACCTTGTGGCTTTAGTACACATTGGGAGGACTCCTAGAGAGGTAGAAACACTAAATATTTGAGTATTAGGGATTTTTAATGAATGAAAACAAAAGGACGAGTAGGTATTTATAGAAAAAGAGAGGTAGTTTTTCAATAATTTCAAAGGGAAACCTCATTAGTGGTTTTTGCCAAACCATGGGCTTTCCCATGGTGTTTTCCCATGGTTTAAGCCAATTGGGACACCTAATGTCATAAGATACTATAAAAAAGTCTAACATACTATTATATTCAATTATTACATCATTATGATGTCATTAAAATACCGAAAACTCAAAACTATATTTTTACTATTCATGAGAAATTCAAATATTTTAAAAAAATCCAAAAAATTCAGCATAACCATTATTCGATGTGCAGAATTAAAAATTGAAATCCATTTTTTGAAAATATTTTTTTAAGTATTTTTAATTTAATTTTTTAAAAAATCATAATTAATTCAAAAAATAACAATTTTAAAAGTATAATTAGTTTTATATCATATATGAAAATTAAATAAGATCTCCTTATCTTATTTCTGTTAAAAAATAGAATATTATCATTATTTACTATTCATAAGGGTCATATTACTAATCACATTACTATTCATAAGGGTATGTTACTATTCATCCAAAAATCAAGTTGGTTCTATCAGACTCCAAATGACTTACTAGTCACAACTCTAAATGACTGTTTTTCGAAATTCAAAGCATAGATGTAGAAAAGTTTTGTTTAATGGATGGCATATAACTTTCTCCTATAATGTTTTGTTTCACAAAAGACACAGTGCCTCATGCAATAATGGTTATCTAATGAATAGAAATTGTTTAAGAGCAACATACCATAAAATTTTTGGGGTGTTATAATATTCCCTCCTTCAGAAATTTCATCCTCAAAATTTTATGTATAAAGACCACGAAAAAGATGTGGGTGGTTCTTCCTCATGAAATCCACTGGTTCCCATGTTGCTTCCTCTATATTCTTGTTTTTCCAAAGAACCTTTACTAGAGGAGTTTTTCAATTTCTCAATAACTGCTCCATTATATCAATAATTCCAATAGGCTCTTCACAGTATGAAAAATCAGGTTCCAGTTATATTTCTTAATATGTGAGTACATGCATTGGGTCTGGCAGGTATTTCTTCAACAATGACACATGGAATACATCCTGAACTCTGGAGAGATTTGGAAGCATCACTAAATGGTAAGCTACTGCTCTGATTCTTTCTAGAATTTCAAATGGTTCGATATACCTGGGGCTTAGTTTCCATTTTGTACAGAACCTTAAGACATCCTTCCATGGAGATAATTTAAGAAAGACATGATCTCCCAAATGGAATTCCATGTCCTTTCTCCGATTGTCAGCACAACTCTTCCACATACTTTGGGATGCATTAATATGGTCTTATATTGTCTTCACCTTTGTCATGGACTCTTAAATAAGTTCTGGGCCTATAAGTTTCCTCTCACCAACTTCATCCCAACCAATTGGAGTTTGACATCTCTTTCCATATAATTCTTCATGTAGAGCCATTTGAATACTAGAATGAAAACTATTGTTGTATAAAAATTCAACTAAATCCAAGTGTTGATCCCACATACATTGGTAGTCAAGATATCATGACCTCAACATATCTTCTAGAGTTTGGAAAGTCCTTTTGGACTGTCCATCTATTTGGTGGTGATAAGCAGTACTCATACGAAGCTCAATATTCGATGCCTTTTAGAGACTTTTCCAAAATTTGGATGTATACCAGAGATCTTGATCAGACACAATTGATAGAGGTACACCATTAAGTCTTACAAATTCATTAATATAAAGTCTTTCTGGGCACTCAAGTGGTAAATCCACTCTTATTGGAAGGAAATGTGCTGATTTTGTGAGATGATCAACAATTACCCATATTGCATCATTCCTTCTAGATGTCCTCATAAGTCAAATGAAAAAATCCATCATAATGTTATCCTACTTCCACATATGATTAGGTAGAGGTTTCATCACTCATCTAGGATGTTTCATATCTCCCTTCACTTGTTTAAAAACTAGATACCTTGACACATTATCAGTAATATCCCGCCTCATATTATCCCACCAAAAATATTCATTCTAATCTCTGTATATCATGGTTCTACCCAGGTGAATAGAGAAATTTTAGCTATGGGAATCATATAATAGTTCCCTCTTTAGCATAGTTAATTATGGAACACATAACCTCTTCCCAAATTTCAGAACTCCTTTTTCATACACAAAGTTAACAAGTCCCCCATTCTTGACAGCATTAATTTTTTGTACATATTTTCACCATCAAATTGAGTTCTTTTTATCTTCTCTACTAAAGATGGTTTAACAATAATTTGAAAGGGAAAAGATGTTTCCCCTTCCATAACAATTCCCATATCCATCTTTAAAAGATCCAAAAATATAGGATCTCTCTCAATCCTCATTTGAGTCGAAAGTCCATGATCCTTCCCACATAACTTATTCGCCTTTCTAGGGTTGTAGTGTATTGAAGAATCATAATATTTTAGTAACTCGAGTTATCTTCTATGACTCATGTTGATATCTTTTTGTGTGAGAATGTATTTCAAACTCTTGTGGTCCATATAAATCTCACATCTTTCTCTATAGGGATAATGTATCCATATTTTCAGAGCAAATATTACAGCTGCTAACTCAATATCATGAGTTGAATAATTTTTCTTCATGGGTATTCAACTGTATTTATGTATAAGCAACAACTTTATCATTTTTAATAACGAAAAAACCCGGCCCATTCATTGATTCATCACTGTATATCAAAAATTCATCACATCCAAATAGAAGAGTCAAAATTGGAGTATTGACCAATCTTTCATTTCGATTATTCGAAGAATTATGTACATTCTGTTGTCCAGACGAACTTAACTCCTTTATCTATGAGCTTGGTTAGCGGTTTAGCCAATCAGGTGAAATTCTAAACAAAACTCCAATAGTAACCTGCTAATCCAATAAAATTGCGTACCTCGGTTATGTTTGTTTGCGTGGGCCATTTGTGGATTGCCTTTTTCTTCCTAGGATCAAATAGGATTCCATCCTTAAAAACTATCTGGCCTAGAAAAGAAACTTATTGAAGTCAGAAATTACATTTTCTAAACTTCTAATTTAATTTATTACTTCTAAGAGTTTGTAGAATAATCAGCAAGTGATTCTCATGCTCTTCATAACTTTTTGAGTACATGCGGATATCATCGATGAATACAACAAAAAATTTATCAAGATATTACTTGAAAAATATATTCCTTAAATCTATGAAAATAGATGGTGCATTTGTCAGTTAAAAAGGCATAACTGTAAACTTTTATTTTCCATACCTGGTTCGAAATTCTGTCTTCGGAATGTCTTCCTTCCTCACACGCAATTCATGATATCCAGATCGAAGGTCAATATTTGAAAAGTATTGATCTCCATGAAGTTGATCAAATAAATCATCAATTTGGGGAAGAGGATAGTTATTATTTATTGTAATAGAATTTATTTCCCTGTAATCAATGCATGGCCTCATGGATCCATCCTTCTTGATAAACAAGATAGGTGCTCCCCATAGAGGAACACTAGGTTGAATAAATCCTTTTTCACTAAACTCTTCTAGTGGTTTCTTTAGCTCTACTAACTCCATAGTGTCCATTCTATAGGGGGTCTTCGATACAGGTCTTTCACCAGGAATTAAGTCAATGGAAAACACATTTACCCACTCTGGAGGATGTCCAGGTAAATCCTTTGGAAATGCATCAATGTATTCTTTCACTATATGCACATCTTCCATTTGAATATTTGTTTCCTCACCCATAGATTTTGGGCTCTCTTCCTCTCCAATAATTGAATTCAATAGAGCTACTGGGGGTGGATCTAGATAAGAATCAGATGGTGAGGTCTCCACTGTAATGATAAGAGATTCTACACCATTTTCAAAAATTGTAACGTTCTTTTTCTTGCAATAAATATTTGCATCATAATTTTACAGCCAATCCATACCTAGAATTATATCAAATTAAGTCATTGGTATGATGATAATGTTAGCAAATAAATAACGTTTTGGTGTCTGGAGGGGGACTAATCGACATGCCTTTGATGCAAGGATACATCCCCTGGGAGTTTAGACTAATAAATACTTTATTAAATAAAATTGGACATATCTATTTTTCTTGGAAAACTCGGTTGATATAAATGAATGAGATGATCTAGAATTAAATAAAGTGTTGGATAAGTTTGAGGAAACAATTAAAGTACCATCGACTACATCATTAGGAACTTAAACCACCACAGTTGTAATCACATAGTCTCTCCCCTTATCTCTTGGCCTTTTCTAAGTCAAGTTTACTTCCCGCTGAGGACACTCATTTGCATAGTGTCTCATCTCTCTACAATTGTAGCATTTAATATCATCGAATTGTTTCTTCCCCTTTCATTCATCAGATCGATGAACCTTTTCTCCACCGTTATAGTAGCCTCCCATGACTTTTAATCATTTCCCAAGACGATTCTTTCCACTGTTCGCACATAATGGGAATATCTTTGTTCCCTTTTTCTTCATTTGTTCTTCTCCTTTTCCTTGCTTATCAGAGTACCACATCTTATCTTGGTTTACATTTAAAAAATTTGATCTTGAAAATTCCTTCTCTATTTTGATTGCACTTGATACAACTTCATCATATGTTGAAAATGTTTGAGAAGCTAGTGCCCTTCTAATAGTTGGCGTAATACCTTCAAAGAAATGATAAATCATATCTGCTGAGTCACGTATATAATCTACAACATAATTGGCTATCCTTATGAAGGTAGCCTCATACTCTACAACACTGTCTTCTTCCCTTTTCTTTATGCTATGAAATTTCTTCATTATTTCGGTTTATTTCTCATGAGGGAAATATTTTTTTGAAGAATATTTCCTTAAAATTTCTCCATTCCATATCTTCTATTTATTCTTCCTCCGTGGTATTCTGAATGAAGGATCACCATTGATCAGCGCCTCCCTTGAGACAATATACTTCCAGTACTACCTTTTCATTTTCATTGGATCTTAATTCCATGAATATCATTTCAAGGGACATGATAGATTGCTCACCAACAACTGGGTTAGTAGTCCCGATGAATTATGGGGGCTTATGCTACATGAAACGATCCAACACATGTGTGGAATGGTTATTCATCAAAACCTGAGTAAGTTTCCCCAATATGGTCATGATCTGATATGCTCCAACATTGACCGTGTTGACTTTATCTAAAGGGATATCCCTACCTTTCCTATGAGTATTGATTCCCATTCTTCCATTAGATGCCATTTCTAAATAATGGGATACACTATATTAGTTTATGAATCTTAAATAGAAAATCACTCAACATATATTGAAATTCATTGCATAAATAATCTTATAAACATGGTTTCTCTAAAGAGAAAATGTACATTAAACTCCTTCATAATGGCATGTAATGAAAATTTGAATTTTGCTAAGTATATCCCCCAGGAGTGCGGTAACCAAGAGTGAAGCAAGGCCCATTTTCATGCACCAGTTCCCATTCGAGTCTAGCTCAAAGCGGTGTTTTCGGTTTTTACCCCTAGATATATTTGTGCCCGAGACGCCTCTACTAGCTCGTATCCAGACAGCGATGTATTGCTTGAATGATCCACATAATCTATTCCTTAACAAAATACCAGGACGTTCTTGTATGTTTATCCTCAAATAATACCATAGGGCTTTGTTCCCTACTCTACATTTCCTACTCTAGTTTCCAAGTTTCCTTCTAAACTTCCTGTGATACCAAATGTAACACCTCGACCCATATAGGCTGGAGATGGTGCAGTACTTGTGATATTGGAATGGTTGGAAGGAATGAAAATCCCAAAGGAACAATCAGTTTAGTAGTCTGGAAGAATCTAGATACATAGATGTAACTCAAATTACATTGGAAAATGTTACAAAATACAATACATAACAAAACTAAAAACTGTATCCACAAGAACTCAATAAATGGTCTGCTCTTTGTCACCTATCAAAAGTACGCAATGAAAGGGATGTGATAAAATGCTCAGTAAGGGATATAAATGGCAGAATCATGAATCAATAATAACTAAATTGTAAGCAATTTGACATAATTAATATAGCATGGTGAAGAAATGTAAAACTCAAACCCGTAATAAACTGAGAATGAAACCGCATCCATCGATTTTTTCATAGAGAAAACCTCATGGATAGTAATAAACAATAATGAATAAATAGAATGATTATTTATTGGAAATCATGTATCAGGAACATGAAACCATAATTCCATTAATATGGTTTAGTTCTGTGGGTAGAAACCCGTCTGATTTTTTGGAAAAAAACTCGAGGAGTTTTTCGCCAAACTGATTCGTCTCATGAGACCTACCAATGCATAGGGGGGATATAGAGGGTCCCAAATGACACTTCATGTCCAAATAATTATTTATAAATTGATTAAACATATGAGAAATATTCCTTTTCAATATCCATATAGAGTAGAGTGTACAGATTCATCAATACTTCCATAATTAAAAATAACTTTCCAAATACACACTGTATGGAAAATGGTATATGGTTTATACAAAAAACTTATCCATGATATGAGTTTATGGATATTTAATATAAATATAATTTCTAATGGGTATTAGGTACACCACATAAGGATTATTAGGTGCACCACACAAAGTTAGTCACAACAATATAGTAGTTGAGACAAAGTCTCTTACCACAATGTAATCGGTCGGATCATATGACCAGAACTTAATAACCCTCAAATGAATCATTGAATGACTTGAATATAAACATAATAATGTTATTATATATCCAATATCATTAAAAATATACCACATACAATAAATAAGTGGCGAAAAATGAAAATCTCACAGAAATGAAAGTGAGATGAGAAACCCCTTACCTTTTGCTCGAGTGTGTTATTCATTTGTTTTAATGACTGGAATAATAAAATTTACAATCATTATTTAATAAGTCCAAAACATCCTATACATCTAATGGATTTATTATAATCTTATTGGGTTCATTCATGGAACATTTAATGGGTTTAAGTGGATCAATTTAATTGGTTTGGTAGAATTTTCTTCTTTGGTTTCCACGATTCATTTACTTACTTTCACAAATGAAAGTTCTTTTTAAATGTAGTTAAACATCCATAATTGTTAATATATCTTATTAATGACATTAAAGATATATAAATGATCTTATAATTATTTTTCTTTATATACCATGATGACGATTCATTAGTTAGATGTTTGTTACAAATATTCGAATTAACTTGGTCGTTTTGTTCATAATGAACTTGTTTTGTATTATTATTTTATATTATGAGTGTATAAGTATTAAAAAACATTAATGAGATTAAATACATATATTATTATCTAGTTATACCATTAAAATGGTTTCATTAACATTAATAAAGGAGAAAGTGCATAACGAAACTCCATCGTCCACAAAGGTTATAAATTAAAACCTCATGGATATTGATTTCGTTTGTAAAAATAAAAGAGAGGGAGTAAGAATATTGATGATGGTTCATCCATTAACATGATATAATTCTTGTATATAGATGATACTGGAGTTTATCATGGTCATTTTTAAAGAGTTGGTGTGGAGATAAAAAAAAAGAGATGAACTTGAAAAGAAAAGAAAAGGCGAGAGATCCCTTATGAAAATTCGGCAGCCTAACGACATCGCTTAAAAATTCATAAAATGAAATGTTGAGAGAAAAGGGTATCTTATCACATAAAAATGAAAATAAATTTAAGAATAACACATAAAATCAAACACCAACATATGATAATCATAAAATCAAATAGATAACATAAAAGGAGTGTCGACTAAAAGAAGAGATTGAAGGATTCCCTTACCTTGTAGAGTAACTCCAAGATCTTGAAGGATGGAACCTTAGGGCCTAATGAAACCTTAGGAGGACTCATAGAGAGGTAAAACACCAGATCTTCAAGAATGAGGGATTTTAAATGAATGAAAATGAATGGATGACTCGGTATTTATAGAAAAAGAGAGGTAGTTTTTTAATAATTTCAAAGGGACACCTTATTAGTGGTTTTTTCCGAACCATGGGCTTTCCCATGGTATTTGCCCATGGTGTAAGAAACTTGGTACACGTAATTTCATGAGTTACTATACAAAATTCAACCATACTTTTATATTCAATTATTACATCATTATGATGTCATTAAACTACCGAAAACTCAAAACTGTATTTTTACTAATCAGGAAAAATACAAGTATTTTGGAAAAATCCCAAAAATTCACCCTAACCACTCTTCAAAGTGTATAATTCAAAAATGAACTCCATTTTTAGAAAATAAAATTTTAAGTATTTTTAATTTAATTTTTAAATAAAATCTTAATTAATTCCAAAAATAACAATTTTAATGATATAATTAGTTTTACATCATATTGTAAAATTAATTAAGATCTAATTACATTATTTCCTTAAAAAAATTAAATATTATCATTATTTACTTTTAATAAGGGTCATATTACTATTCATAAGGGTATGTTACTACTCATCCAAAAATCAAGTTGGTTTTATCAGACTCCAAATGACTTACTGGTCACAACTCTAGATAACTATTTTTCGAAATTCAAAACATAGAAGTAGAAAATTTATGTTTAATGGATTGCATATAACATTCTCCTATAATGTTTTGTTTAAAAAAAGAAATAGTCTCTCATGCAATATAGGCTATCTAATGAATATAAAGTATTTAAGAGCAACATACAATAAAATTTTTGGGGTGTTATATTCAAAGATGCAGAAAGTTTCTCCCTTTCATTTTTATTCTTCAGGGACCTTCTAGATATTGGGAAACTGGCTTTTCATCGACTTATTCTCATGGAGGTATTGCGGCTAGGGATTATGCCCCCTCAATGGTAGGGGTACCGCAAAAGGAACCCCCGGAGACCAAGAACATATGTAAGTAGTTATTGTAGACCCTTCCCAGGAATTTCCTCCATTAACTCCTCTAGGTGATCTTATTCCGGAGCCATTCCCCTGGCAGTCAAAGAAACGCCAGCAAGCCTCTCAGCTGTCCAAGCGTATTCGACAGGGGATCACAAGTAATGGTCTGTTTATGTGGTGATTGAACCAAGTACCCTTATCTGGTCAACTCAATGTTACATATATGTAATTTGACACATGGCCTATTGGTGACTAGACACCGATTTCACAAGCATCTATAACTTTTGTCCCTTTTTGGGTAGAGGAAGGGTCACCATCTGTCATAGCTGATCGAAACAGGGAAGCAGGGCCATTTGAAAAGACTGGGGGTGTTGCTGACTCCTTAGGTGTTCCTTCTCCCACTTGAAAAATCTCTGCCCCAATAATATAAAGACATCTATAAGTTGATGGCTTACTTGACTTTTGCTGAGATGACTCTCACGGAGAGAGGCAGGGTGGTTTTTATGGTAGAGGAAGAGTCCAGTGACAAGACCGAATCCTTGATTAATCTTGGAGGGGATTCAAATATTTATTAGCCAATCAATATTGATCAAGAGGATTGTTCCCCTAGATAGGGAGTCATATTACAGAGTATTTTTTCACCTTCACATGGTGGCTCTGGTGAAGTCATAATCGGGGAGGCTGATGTTTTGTCCCATGAAAATTTGGAGTCGGTTATCATTTCATTTTTTCATGTTCTGAGAGGGGTTATGTTTCCTTTCCCTTGGATTCCAAGACCATTTTCCTTATCTGGACTGAAAATCCCTACATTCCTTTTATTAACTGCCAACCTTTTGACGGCCGCCTTGAGGGCCGCCTTGAGGGATACTATTTCGGATGAGCATGGTCATGGGTCTTTAGTATTCCCGCATATCCATAGAGTGATACAGATGGTTGATGATGTAGTGTCGCCTACTATATATAGTGGTACCAATATGGGGGTAGGAGGTATTGAAGTTGTCTCTCCTCCATCTCCAAAATGACAACCACAAGCCTTATCAATGGTGGAATACAATTCTACCTTATCATCTATTACCACTAATAGAGAAAAAGTTGTTACATGGTCAAGCTATGCTGTAGCTACGGAGTCAAGTCCCTCTATGTTGACATTCATTCCGAATGAAATTTATTTTTTAGGGAGTGAATCAAAGACTGATCGAGAATGATTAGTCGATTTTCATCCCACTCGAAAAAAGGCGTGGATGAACATTAGAATATTAATCCTTTAGACTCCATTGGATGAGATTCTAGGAAATTTTCCAAAGTTCCACCACCAGTTTTTAGTTATGGGTTTTTATGGATTTAACTATCAAGGAATTTATGATATAGTAAGGTGGGTGGTTACTGATCGGGAAGAAACTAATGAACTTGAATATCAACTCTTTGGGGGCATAGTTGATGACTTATCTAGATGCTACACGAAAATTTCTCTTTGAAGAAGCCTCCACTCATGCTGGAACAGTTTCGAAGTTTCAAAATGAACTCATGAAGCAAGATTCATTGATGAAATAGCTTTACCAGGAAGTGGAGCAACAAATCCAGAAACTGGAGTAGCTCAAACAAGTGTGGGCTCAGGCCTCAGCTGCCATTGATGAGGGGTGATTGAAAATGTAGGAGGGTAAAAGGAATGGCCTCCAATCCATGAGGGTAGTGGAGAAACCTTGATCTAGTGTAAATACAAAGACTACTAATTTATTGAATCTTCGCCAAGCCGTTGAGGAGTCACACCAATTATTGATGCAACTTTGCAACTCTGCCAAATAACTATTGTAAAGGTCATGTCTTTCTTATAAGGAGATGCTTGAAGCTATGGATTCCGACTACATATTTTTCTGGAATATAATTGAACCGAGTTTCCTCAGAAAGTATCTTTTTTTCCTTTTCCTTTCATGTCAACATCATTTCAATCATGCATTATTATTAAACCATTAATTGATACCAGTAAACTGAAATAATTGAATCATGCTCTAATTTTTTCTTGATTCATAAAACTCAGTGGGCGTAGTTCGATTATATCTAGGGTTTCATGGAAAACCCAATGAACTGTTATGTCTTTTTCATCATTAACCAGATTTTTTCCTAAGCCTTTTTGATATGCGCTTAGCAGGTATAACTTAACTTATTCAAAGGCCACCCTTTGTGAATTTTCGACCTAACAAGATTTATGATTTTTTGTTGGCTCAATTATTTTTAACGAGTTCATACTCAAATTTTATCCAGAGGTGCCTTCTATGGATTTTCCCTCTGGAAGATATGGAATCTCTTTCGCTGTCAGTTCATAGTCCTGCTAATCAAATTTATTACATATGTTTTAGGTCAAAAAGCTTTGAACAAACTTAATGCGGCAAGGGCCCCAATTCAGGACCATCAGCTGAGAATGTTATTATATCCTTCAAACGTGGATTAGGGATTTTTCTTGACCCTTAATTTGTTAATTATAGAAATGCATAAAGATTGGGAGCTATTTTAGTCATAAAAAGGTAATAAAAGACTCTTCTATGGACTAATTTTCCTTTTATTGATGACCATTTTTGTGGGAGACATATGCAAAGCCTCTAGGGAATGATGTTCACAGTCAAACAAAGGTGTCTATAAGAAATCGGCCTTCCACTTCTGAAGGCCTTGTGGGATTCGCAACATTTTTAATATATTTTGATTTTGGGATCCGCAATGGGTGGATGGCCTGAGTAGTGGTGTCTGAAAAAATTAGGGATATTCATGTCAGCATTGAGTAGACAACTATTCCCACACAATTATTACTTGTGTAGGGGAGAGATGGTGGATGATAATTTTAGTTAGGAGTCCTTTTTTTGTCAATTTCACTTGTAATGAAAAAGGTACATAAGTCTTTATCCATGGATTTTCCAAATATGGGGTTTGACCGGACATGAATGTCATTTCAACGTTTGAGAAATAGAATGGACTCTCTTGGGGACAAATTTTCCTTTGGTTGATGGTCGTTTTTGCAGCCAACATATGAAGATCCATGATGGCATGATGTGTGTAGTCCAAAAATGTGTCCCTATGACACTGGCCTTCCATTCCTAATAGCTATGGTTGATTATGGATATTGGAATATTTCTTTAATATGGTATGTGGCCTTTGTCAAGGGGTGCACCTAAACATGAAAGGGTCCTTTTAATCATACTTCATTGGGGGAAACCTGAAAATGAGTGGAGGAACTCTTCTTTTTTTTCATGTGGTTCAACATCAAATATATGGATGGCGTATCCTTAGAAACCTCAAAAGGGACAAGATATGAATCGGGCCCATATGTCCCGATATATCTAGGATGTTTGTAAGGAATGAAAAGGTAAACCATGATTTTGTGGTCCCTTGAATCAGGAGGGATGGAACGAGTCTTGGAAGCCTTTGGAAATACTGCATAGGAGAGGACTCTACTGGGGATGAATTTTCCTTTGATTGACGACCATTTTTTGTGGGCAATATATGCAGAGCCTCTAGGGCATGATGTGAATAGTCAAGAAAATTTTTCTGCAAGACATTGGCCTTTCATCTCATATTTCCTTGGAGGATTATGGGGATTCAATATCACTCTATGAATGGAGTTTGGGGTATGGTAGGAATGTTTCCATACATATTGCGGACATTTGGGATTCAATTTTATCAAGGAATCAGGTGTCCCTTACGTATATCTGACTCGTACACATGGTGAGGTATTCATTCCATATTTGGGATACATTCTCATTTAACATCACATGGCCAGGACATGGGGTTATTATCAAGGGAGGGAAATGTGACATGCATTTTAGGGTCGTGCTTATAGGAACAAATTTATGAGCTGCTTTACAATAATGTCACGATATATCTCTCACTAAGAGCCCTAAGCTCATGTGAACTATGCTTGGTGTGAGAAACAAGGGATTACTTGGAATCCATGTCATTTCCTAAAAATGGAAAGATCATTATTTGGGGGAAAATTATTTTTAATCCAATGCTACACATTTTAATTTCGTACAACAAGGATGATTTTGTCCTCGTAGTTTAATATCATGTTGGGAGGACATGACACCATGATGTTTATAGTCGTGCAGTGAGGACGATTATACTGTCATATATATCACTAATAGTTTTGAGTTAATTTTAATAAGCATTCTATGACACTCCCTATATGTGAGAGATGATAGAATGTGTAAACCATAGTCCGGATGGGGGAAACGTGAATCAGGGGGGATGATGTGGGGCTTGGAAGCCATTTTGTGTACTGAGATAGGGGAGGTTTCTCCTGGGGATGAATTTTCCTTTGATTGACGTCCATTTTTGTGGGAAACATATGTCAAACCACTGAATCATGATGTGCATAGTCAGGAAAGGTGTCCACATGACACTTTACTTCCGTCTAATATGGCCTTGAATGATTATGGGGATCCATATTTTCCTAGAGTATGGTGTTTGAAAAATCGGAGAGATGTGCCTGGGAATGTGAGAAATATCCACATTGTGATTACCTACAAACTATTGTAACTTCCACATAGATCTGACTCATATGTAGGGAGGTAAGAAGGATCTTTTGACCTCCTATGAGTGGTGGAAATGTTTCGGATCTCGTAACACTAGGGACTGGAATACACATAACTCATGAATAATTTCACAGTTTATTGTCATGTGATTAGGACCATTAATGGGATCCCCATACAAGTATGACCAATGTATAGGGGGAAAAGTGGCATTTATGTTTTTTTATGGTGGTTGGGCTAGGATTCCAAATCATGGCATCACTACATATCATACAAGTATAGGAATCAATTGGTACATAGTTTTGAATGTTCCCTAAAAATAATTGCTCGATGTGTAGGGACATTTGAGGGAAGTTTTTCTGATTATGGTGATTCGTTGGGCCTGGATGCTAAATCTGAGTGTCACTACATATCCTTCAAGGGAAATAATCAAGACACACATCGTTATTAACATTCCCTATACTGATCTAGCTCAGTCCATTTATAGGAACATTTTTGTTTCATTTTCTAGGGGTGTTACATCCACCATAATTTTTCATCACTTATTTGTATAGGATAATCCTTAACACTGATCCTACGCTCAATTTAGAATTACTAGTTGTGAGAGATAAAGAGTGGACATAGGGTTTCATTCAATGGTGTTGGGAGGTAGAGGATATGATGGGGGTATTTTCTTTTTCATTTTTGGTGGGGATGTGCCAAGATTGAGAATCGAAGCATTACTAGGTATCCCTTGAGGGCTGTAATCAAGATGTACATACTTCTATATGTACCCTATATTGATTTGGCTCAGTTAATGTGTAAGGACATGTAAGGGCATATTTTTTTGATGATGGATGGGCTAAGATTCCAAATTCCGCCATCAATACATGTCCTATGAGGAGAGGAAACAAGCCACATATAGTTATTAATATGCCATGTACCGAATTGGCTTGGTCCCGGGGTTACATCATTTTTGTTCTATCCATAACGGTTTCTAGGGATACCATGTTACTCTATAAATGGTTTTCGTAAGTGAATCCCTGCCACTGATCCTAAGCTCACATGAGTTATGCTCGATGTGAGAAACAAAAAGAGATAAGGGTTTCCATGATAAATATGGGTACATAGGGGGCATGATGGAGGAATTTTATTGTGGGTATTAGAAAAATATCAATGATTTAGGCATCACAACGTATCCCATGATGTACAGAATGAATTAATATATATTTATTTGAGATATCATGTAGTTTATTTCCATGCGATTAGGACGAGTTCCTTATAGTTTAACGTCATGTGGGAAGGAAAATGACTCATATTTTAAGTTCATAGAGCATAGACAATTTACATGTGGGTTGTTACTCATAGTTTAAGGTCTTAGAGTTTGGACCTTCACATCATGGTTTAATTTCATGTTGAATTGACTAATACCATACAGTTTAACATCACATGGTCAGGATAACAACTCATAGTTTAGCGTCATAGAGATTGGACCAGAACATGGGTGGCTATTACTCATATTTTATGGTCTTAGAGTTTGGACAAAAAAAATGGTGTTTTATAACGCATAGTTTAGGGTCATAGGGCTTGGACCAAAACATTGTTGTTTTATGACTCATAATTTAGGGTTCTAGAGAATGGACCAAAACATGGTGATATTATAACTCATAGTTTAGGGTCATTGAGTTTGAAGCAAAACATGTTTGTTTTATAACTCATAGATTAGGTTTATAGATCTTGGACAAAAACATGGTTGTTTTATTAGTCATAGTTTATAGTCATAGAGATTTGAAAAAAACATGGTTGTTTTACAACTCATAGTTTAGGTGCATAGAGCTTCGACCAAAACATGGTTGTTTTAAAACACATGGTTTAGGGATATAGAGCTTGGACCCAAACATGGTTTTTTATGACTCATAGTTCGGGGTCATATAGACTGAAAAAAACATGGTTGTTTTATAACTCATCATTTAGGGTTAAAGAGCTTGGACCAAAACATGGACTTGTTTCTATTACATGATATATTTCTTCAAGAACATTGCATTTATAATAGTCGTGATGAGTTCTCTATCCATTTATATTAGGTTGTATGATCCATTGGAATAGACCCTATAAATGACATATGGTCCATCCCACATTGGTTTAAGATTTGGGGGATTCTTCACGAATATCATCGATGTTCTAAGGAATAACACCATTTATCCGTTGAAGAAATATCGAAGGAGAACCTTTTGATGATGTCCCGTGTAATCTGGTTTTGGTAGATTTCCAAATTGTGTAAAGTGTGAAGCATTTTCTCATCTAGCTTCTCCAATTGATCAAACCATCTCTAAGATTGATCATCTATGGGCCACTGGTTGAAAACGGCCACACAAAGTAATGGAACTTGGATTTCGATAGGCAAAACTGCCTCTTCCCTATATACTAGTGAGTACGGGGTCGCCTGGGTGGTCGTGCGGGTTGTGGTCTAGTAATCCCACAAAACCTGAAGGATCTTGTATAGAAACAATTTCGTATCCTTATTATCCATCTTATGGAGTATGTTGGACATATTCTTGTTGAAAGACACTATCTTCCCATTGGTTATCGCGTGGTAACGAGACACATAGTTGACTTTAATTCCATACTTTTGGTATAACTTATCCAACTCATTAGAGCATAAATTCGTGTCGTTGTTTGTCAGGATGATATGAGAGACACCAAATATGGTTATGATGTTGGCCTTCACAAAGATGATGATGTTTTTATACCCTAAATCCTTAAGGGGTATGGATTCAATACATTTAGAAATAAGTAAGTCACTTTGAGTATGAACTTTAACTACCTAGATGTTGTGGGAGGTATGGTCCCACAACATTCACCCCCAGGCGACGAATGGCCAGGATTACATAGCTGTAGAAATTATTTCTAGGGGTGGTGTGTGAAATAAGCATGAACTTGTATAGAGTGGAACCTATTGGTGAATATGGAACAATCATGTATCATAGTGGGACAATAATACCCTACCCTCCAAATAGGGTGAGAGAGCTTAGATGCTGATTGGTGTGCTCCACAAGCTCTCATGTGCACTTCATTCATGACGACATAAATCTCTTCTCCATCAATGCATCTGAGGACATCATCAAGGCCTCATTTTTAGAGAACCTTTTCTTGGTTAAGCTTATTATATAAGGCAACGTTGACTGCCAACTTTGGATCTTCTCCCTTCCAACCCAATCTAGGGGGAGTTCCCTGTTCCAAAGGAAATTTTCAATGGGTTTCATCAACCTAGTGGTATGACCATAAGGCTCAAAGACGGGGCTAATTTCATCGATTTCCTCCATATTTATCTAGATTAATGGAATTTCAATCAAGCGGTTGGAAACTATAATGATTTTTTCATGTCGGTTTGGATCAGCCAAGGATATTGCTACATTTTCAAATGCGTCAGCTTGATCATTTTGTGACTGGGGGACATAAGTCAACATTTATTTTGATGGGACCTCTTCCACGAGTGATTGAAAATGGTTCATCAATGGGACCTATACCTATTTTTTGATGGCGTAGTCACCATTGAACTATTTGATGACTACCTCTATATTACCCTTTTTATGTGTTTAGCTTTCACATGATGTGAAGGTTCTAGGCCTACAATGAGGGTCTGATATTATCCTTCATTATTTGTACATGCTTCTCAAAGAAAAGAATGAGTAGGTAAAAATTCCCTTTTAGGGGGATAAAAGTATAATTCCAAGCCCCACTTTGTTGAGCTTGGGATCTTCCATCCTTTCCCTGTTTGGATTCTGGAAGCACCATAGAAGTACATTTCCCATGTCTGGGGGTCCTTCCGGACGAAGAAAACATCTTCATCTAGAATTACAGTATCCAACGGTGCTGTTTATTCCAATGGGTGGTCATCCAGGAAGTCTGGTAGCACCGATATTTTGATGGCATTTTGGGGAATGTACTATAAGTTAAATTGTTTTAGAATGGCCTCCCATCATGATAGACTCCCATTTATCATGGTATGGTTGAGGATATATTTATGTAGGTTGCAGTGTGAAACCGGGTGGACCTTATGGTGCTATAGGTAATGCCAGAGTTTATGAATCACGAAGATTAGGGCAAGGAAGTTCTTTTAAATTTTTGAACATCGAGTTTCCGTATGAATCATTGTTTGGTTGAGATAATAGAGTCTTTTCTCATTTCCGACATCATTCTTCTGTGTGAGGAAGGTGCCTAATGACCATTCCAGGGTTGTTACGTAAAAAGTGATAGGTCTCCTCACAACTGGTGGCTTCATAACCTGTGGTCTTAGGAGATATCTTTTCAGAGTGTTGTATGCTTATTGGAAATCATTATCCCTCTCATACATAACTCATTTCTTTATGAGCCTCATGAAAGGTAAACATTTACCTTTTAGCTTGGATATGAAGTGCCGAATGTAGGTTTGGTACCCCTATAGACCTCTCAAATTGGTGAGGTTTCGAGGTGGGGACATTCCAAGGAAGGATTTTGTCTTCTTGGGGTCGAATTAGATGCCACAATGGCATACAAAGAAGATGAGTAATTTTCTTGAGGCAACACAAAAGGCGCATTGTAGGGTATTTATCTTTAAACCATGTTTTCGTAATTTGTTCAAGAAAGTTTCAAGATCAGCCAGGTGGTTCGATCGCTATCATGATTTAACTACCATATCACTAACATAAAACTCGATGAATTCTCCAAAGAAGGGCTTAAAGATGCGGTGCATGGTGCACTGATATGTGGCGCCATCAATATTTCGGCCAAATGGCATCAATTTAATATAGAGAAGTCCATGAGAAGCCCTAAAAGTAGTAGATTCTTCATCTCCTAAGGTCATCCGGATTTGATTGTATCCCGAATAGTCGTCCATGAATGGGAGGAAATCATTCCAGACTATCACATTGATAAAAAATTCTATGATCGGGTCCAGGAAATGTTATTTTGGGCAATGCCGATTAAGGCCTCTAAAGTCAATATAAATTCTAATATGTCCATTCTTATTTTTGACAAGAACTATTTCTTCCATCCATATCAGATATTGGACCCACCGTATGAATCTTTCTATGATCATATTTTCAAATTCAGCCTATATTTTTCCAATATGCGTTGGTTGGGTCCTTCTGGTTGCCTAATAATAGGCCCGATGATCTTCTAGTAAGCCCAAATTATGAGTGGAAACCTCGGGATCGAGGCCTAGAATTTATGTGTAATTCTAGGAAAACACATCTCGATTCTTCTTTAGGAAGGAGGTGCCAGCCTTCTGTTCCTCAACAAGAATAGCCACACTAATTTGGGTGGGTCACAGGTCATTTTTGGTGCCCATATTTATCTCTCTATATTCACCGATTGTGGTGGAAACAACTTCTTTGAATGAAGGAGGGGAATCTTTGAGGTAATGATGCACCCGATTTATGTATACATTTTTACATACTTTATTGAAAATAAGAACAAGTTTTCAGAAATTACTTACTACATAGTGGAAAATAGTTTGATTATTGGTGATCTTGTTCATTTTCAGGAGATTTATGGCCAAATACACAAAATGGGGGAGAATTGAGAAAAATTTAAAAACAACATTGTGTGTACATATACACATTGTATTTAAATTAAAACATAAACATGGATTGACCAGGAAAAGTACATGAAAAAGTAACGAGAAGCTGGTACATTCCGTGTTCACACTGTACACGTTGTGTACACCATTCTAGATGTAGTTGACAAATGAGAGGAAGTCTACTCACCCATGTGGTCAGCTGACATGGACATGCCATGTTCTTCCAATACACACTATTTATACCTTTCTAGAGGTGATTAGTGGCCAAACCAATGAGACTAAACTCCATGTATGGAAATGCTACATGCCGTGTATATCTACCTACCAGGATGCACCATGTTCAATGTCAAAGACGGCATGTTAGGCCACCTACCAGCGATGAAAACATTGTCCAAGTCTCTTTGACCAAAGTACACGCCGTGTACTTTTGTCACATGTCATTTACTTGTATTTTCTATAAATAAAGGCCTTGGCCTCTGGTTCAATGACGGGAAAGTGTGGAGAGAATGGTTTGAAGGTCCGAAGGAAAGAATCTCTGCTGTTATTCTACCACAATCCTACCACATCACCATTCTACCATTCTAACCCAAGAGTCACTCCCTCCTCAATGTTTCATGAAATGATCAAATTAGGTATTGGGGGTTTTTTGCTTATCTTTACCTCTATGTGTAACTAAATACCCAGTTTGTTGGGGTTTTGGGAGATGTAAGAGTTGTAATATAGATTAGTTTCTATAAATGTGTTTGTTCTTTTAATTTCTTCTTATTCTTCTTAAATCACATCATCTTATCACTGAAAATTTTGAACCAGACCAAGGGCCAAATTTTTAGGGATTCAAAAGAATAATAACAATGAATATTTTCATGATCATTGTAAGTATTTTTTGACTCAAAAATGGACTAATCCAAATAAGGAACTATTAAACACTAACTACCGTACCAAGGAGTTAGTTTCTTCACCTCAAAATATAAGTTTATCAGAACCAGGAAATTTTGTTACAAATTGAACGTAGGGTGTTGGGTTATCATGAACAACACAACCTCATAAGAAATTTTATTTAATAATAAACTTCTCATAAATCCAAATCACCAATGCATTTCTCTATTTATTTTAATCAAAACTAATTTTTCCTTATTTTTGTCTATTCATTATGTAATTCCTTAAATAATCATAAACCCAATTATTATTTTTATCCAAAAATCAAAAAGTAACTCTAGATTCAGCACACTTCACAAATAAAACAATAAAAATTAGTTATGCAAAGACAAAAATAACTCCTTTTTACTTGTGGATCAACCCCTTATGGGTACTATACTCATTCAGGTAAATGATTTGGGACACCAATAACATACTTTTGGTGAAACGACTCGCCAAATTTTGGCACCATTGCCGGGGAGTTAAGAAAAGTTAATTTTTTTCATGTTTTAATTATGTTTGAATCAACTTTTAGTGAAAATAATAATCATAAATTCCCTAAAATCACTTTTGTCATCTAATTTATATTTATCTTTCTTCTTTTTCATTTACGCTTGCTGTGTTTTGTATTGTGAAGGTCATTAGGTGTATGAGCAGCGAACTCACATATTCCATGAACTCTTAGTCATTTGGGTTTTTCCCAATTAACCCAGAGATCGAACGAACACTTTTGAGGCACCAACAAGCACTCATGACTAAGAACAATAACAACAATACCATGGCGTGGAACGAGGAAGGAAATCCAACTATTGTCCCAGGAGATGGATAGCCATTAGGACCAGATGACAACCAGAAGTAGAAAGCTTCACTTTCTCTAGGGTATGGCCCGTAGTAGATCCAACAGTTCCAACTGGAGCAGATGTCATTTTTACATCTAGGTCAAGGGTCATATTACGCCCCTTCGGAACAACAATATATGCCAGCTCCACTCCCTCAATAGCCACTTCCACGTCATACTCTCGTGGAATACATCCTAGCTTTTATCAACAGAGCTGACACATGCATCGTCTGTCCACCAGTGTAGGACCAACACTTCGAGATCAAGCCTGCTACTATGTAGCTGATCTAAAACACCATTTAGTTCAGAGGCCTTCCTAACGAGGACCCCAATGCCCATCTCTCCAATTTTATGGAGGTATGTGACGCGTTTTTTCTACCACAGAGAGTCCACTGATTCCATTTTTATTCACCTCTTCCCCTTCTCTCTTAGTGATAATGAGAAATACTGGATCAAAGGAATGCCTCTATGATCCATCCACACCTGGGAGGAACTCGCTCAAGCATTTTTGTCTAAATACTTCCCACCCTCAAAGACGGTGACTCTACGGAACGAAATACACAACTTCTAGTAGCATGACACAGAGTCATTATACAAATCATGGGAGTACTTAAAGAATATGTTGCGCAAATTCCCACACTATGGACTCCCACTTTGGATACAGGTCCAAACCTTCTATAGAGGACTGGAAACGAATAAGAAGTCCATGGAGGATGCTAATGCTGGAGGTAATGTAATGAGGAAATCCTCCAAAGATTATTTCAAGCTGTTGGAAGACATGTCTGCCAATAGCTTCTAGTGAAATTCTGAGTGGGGAACAATGAAACGAGGTATTCATAACATTGATGTTATTACTATGTTTGCTGCCTAGTTGGATGCTGTGTCCAAAATGATCAATGCGCTCAGTCTGATGGGTGAATCCCAAGTACATGCAGAAAATAATGCAATGTGTAGAGAATGTGGTGATAACGACATCATGGGAGAATTCCCAAGTTCTACAAGTAGCCCTTCAATAAGAGAGGTGGTTATTTTTCTCAAAAAATGAGTGACAAACCAGTACCAGAAGTATCAGAACACTGCATGTCATGATCAACAGAGCACAAGTTGGGGCCAAGAATAGTAGAATCTTCCGCCCCAGCGACAGCCCATCTGTAACCAGCCTCTTTATATGAACCAATACCTAAGGCAGAAACAACCCCAACATGGCTCTTATCATTAGCATGGGTATCAAAACCCTCACCCACAACAACCGTGGCAACCACCACCTCCACTAAATCAACAACCACCTCAGTATGAGAACACCACAATGTTAGAGGAACTCAAGACCAAATTTATATCTATTGCTGAGACCGGGTTTGAAAATTAGGATGCTTCAATTTGAGGCCTAGAGAACAAGATTGGCCAGCTGGAAAACCAACACTTAGGAAGGCATCCCGGTACACTACCGGGTAACACTGAGAAGAACAAGAGGGAGGAGGCCCATGCCATCACGCAATGGAGTGGAAAGGATCTACCACAACAGAACCAACTAGAATATCCAGGTACATCCAAACCCTCTGTTGATGAAGAAGTTACAGATACAGACCCCTACTCATCCAAAATCCCAGGGAAGGAGGATTTACAGAATAAAGGAAATGAGGATGTCAAACCCTTTGAGCCTACGTTACACATCCTATAGAGATTGAAACAGAGGAAGCAGGACCACCAGTTCAGAAAATACATGGACATGTTTCAGAAGCTTCACATAAATCTTTTATTTATAGAGGCACTAACGCAGATGCCCACTTATTCCAAATTTTTGAAAGGGATCCTCTCCAACAAAAGAAATATGGAGGATCTGGGCACCATTTCCCTAACCAAGAAGTGTTCTATAGTCATCCAGCATTCAATTCCTCCCAAACTCCAAGATCTCGGTAGCTTCACTATTCCATACACTATTGGACCATGTGAGTTAGGGAAGCCCCTTTGTGACTTAAGGTCTAGTGTGAACGTCATGCCCCTAGGAGATTTAAATAAGCTAGGGATCAACAATTTGAAGCCTACCTGAGTATCCCTTTAGATTGTTGCCAGATCCATAAAATATCCAAAGGGGATACTAGAGGACATGATGGTCAATATATGTAGGCTGATCCTTCCCACAGATTTCATCATCCTTGACATGGAGGAGGACTAGGAGGCACCTCTAATTTTGGGAAGGCATTTCTTGGAAACTGGGAAGGTACAGATCGACGTGCACCAAGGGGAGATAATTTTACGGTTAGGATATGAGAGAGTCTCCTACAATGTCCTCAAAGCTGTCAAGCATACATCATTGTCAGAGAAAGAGGGATGTTAGGTGGTAAACACCATGGATGATCACTTGCGTGAAAAAGAGGATGATCTAGTATGTTCTTTTACCTCAAATAACTTTACCATTCCATAAATTCTAGTTGAAGAAGAACCAGAGGACTTGCAATTCCTAGAAGGATAAGGCATCCACTATTGGAAACGTGCATTTGTTCCTGATATTCTAGAATAGGAAAAGGCGAAACCACTTGTACCGTTGATTTAAAAGGTGCCTAAACTAGAACTGAAGCCTCTTACATCTTCTCTAAAGTATGTGTATTTGGGAGACCATAAAATATTTCTTGTAATAATTAGAGAAGTACTATCATAGGAGCAGGATGATGCACTTCTGTAGGTTCTGAAACAACGACAACATGCTATTGGGTGGACAGTTGCAGATTTAATGGGCATCATCCCTACCATTTTCACCCACATGGTGAAACTTCAATAAGGTGCAAAGCAATATCAGTAACCACAATGACGCCTGAATCCCCCCATTAAGAAAGTTGTAAAAAAGAGGTGATTAAATTGTTGGATGCAGAAATCATTTTTCCCATCTTGAATAGTCTGTGGGTGAGTCCCCTACAAGTGGTACCCAAAAAGCGGGGTATCAATGTGATTTCAAATTATAAGAATGAGCTCATCCTCAAATGCACTATCACAAGCTAGAGTCTGTGTGGACTACCAAAAGCTGAATGACACCCCATGAAAAGACCATTTCCCCCTTCCCTTCATGGATTAGATGCTAGAGAGACTTGCATGGAACAACTTATATGGCTTCCGCGATGGATATTTAGGCTACAACAAGATTTCCATTGCTCTAGAGGATCATGAGAAAAGCACATTTACTTTCCCCTACAATATGTTTTCTTACTAATGGATGTATTTTCGTATGTCCAACACCCCTGCCACCTTCCAGTGTTGTGTGCTGGCTATCTTCCACCACATGGAATAACAGATCTTGGAAGTATTAATGGATGACTTTTCCATTTACTAGAAATCTTTCATCACTTCTTTTCGGCACCTAGAGCTAGTGTTGGAAAGATGTGAAAACACTAACCTAGTTTTGAATAGTGAAAAGTGCCATTCCATGGTGGAAAGTGGCATCATCCTTGGACACTGAATCTCAGCGAAGGGGATATAGGGGGACCTGGAAAAGATAGAAGTCATTTCATGACTTCCTATTCTGACTTCCGTTAGAGCCATCCGCAGTTCCCTAGGGTATGCCAATTTTTATAGGCGGTTTTTCTGCGACTTTTAAAAAATATCCTTGCTCGCCACCAATTTTCTGACCAAGTATGCCATATTTTAGTTTGATGAGACATGCACCATAGCTTTTAAGAACCTGAAGCTGTGCATGGTGGAAGCTCCAATGATGATTTCTCCCAACGGGGAGGAACAATTTGTAGTGATGTGCGATGCAAGAAAATACGCAGTAGTAGAAGTCATGGGAAAGTGGATTGACCAGATTTTATGACCTATATATTATGCTATCAGGATTCTCAACAAGGAACATATGAACTACCCCACCTCAGAAAAGGAGATGTTGGCAGTAGTGTTCGCATTTGATAGGTTCCATTCATAATTATTTCTATCTAAAGTTATTATTTATACTAACCATGAAGCACTAACGTTCCTACTGAACAAGAAAGATGCGAAGCCCCAATTGATTCGTAGGGTGTTCCTCCTACCCGAATTTGATCTAGAGATCCAAGACAAGAAAGGGAGGGAGAAAGTTGCTTCTGATCGTATCCCCCGTCTAGAGCTGCCTCATTTGGAGAAGGAGGAAGATCGAGATATCAGAGAGGATTTCCCTAATGAGAACATCTTTTCAATCACCGAAACATCTAGACCATGGTATGTTGATATTGATAATTTTTTGGTTAAAGGTTCTGTTCACCCCGACCTCTCCTTTTAGCAAAGGAAGAGGTTTATTTATAATGTTAAGAGGTACTTTTACAAATATCCTCTTCTATTCTGATCCTGTGGATATGGGGTGATCCGTCATTGCATTCCGGATAATTAAGATCATGGAGTCTTGAAATTTTGTCACGCCTCAATAGTTGGGGGACATCGTGGCCCCGATCGTATGATAAAAAATATCTTGAAATCTAGTTTTTTCTCACCCACCATGCATAAAGATGTCCATGCCTTTTTTTTATATTGCAATCAATGCCAAAGAACTGGTAATGTGGGACGTAGAGATAAGATTCCCCATCACCCCATCCTAGTGGTCAAAATTTTCAATGTATTGGGCATATATTTCATGGGTCCCTTTCCCCCATCTTTTGGGAACACTTACATCCTGGCTTGCGTCAACTACGTCTCCAAGTTGGTGGAAGATACTACTAAAAATCATGACACGACCAAGGTAGTCATAATTTTTTTTAAAGAAACACATTTTTAATATGTTCGAAGGTCCCTGAGTACCGATCAACAACAGAGGGACCCACTTCGACAACACACTGATGAGAGGAATACTGTCGAAGTATGCAGTAAATCATCATATGGGGATGTCATATCATCCCCAGTCTAGAGGACAAGTGGAGATCTAAAATTATGAGCTCAATCATATCATAGAGAAAATCATCAACACTTCGAGGAAAGACTCGTCCCAGAAGATAGACGATGCTTTGTGGGCATATCGGACAGCTTTCAAAACACAACTAGGAATGTCCCCGTTTTTTCACATCAATGGAAAGCCATGCCATCTTCTAGTAGAATTGAAGCATAAATCATACTGGACCATCAAGGCCATGAATTTTGATTTGAAAGAAGCTGAAGAGAAGAGAAAGTTCTAACTGTCGTAACTTGATGAAATTAAATTAGAGGCACATGGGAACACCAAGACATACAAGGAGAAGAAGAGAGCAATTCACGACCGGATGATTTCACGAAAAATGGCTCCAAACTGATGATTTGGAACTCCTCTTTAACTCTTGTATTTTATTATTCATAGGGAATTTGAAGTCACGATGGTTGGGACCATTCCATGTTATACGTGTATTCCATCATGGAATGGTGGAAATTTCTAGATAGGATGGCCAACCATTCAAGGGGAAAGGACAATAGTTGAAAGCTTACCAACACATGGATGACATGGTGGGAACTTTGTCCACCATACATCATATGTAAATAGGGGTAAGTAGGTCGATCCAACGAACTAAAAATAAAGGCGCTTCCTAGGAGGCATCCTAGTGGATAAATGTCGTGTACCACCTATATACACGTTGTGTACTTATTCCTTTTCATTTATCTTACAACTATTATAAATATATAGTTTAACAATGTAATAAACATGGATGATGTAGGATCCTAAGGTAAGGTCACTGGAGTCCATCTGAGCCATCATCGGTTCGAATCTCTTCATACCTACCTTTGGCACGGGGTTCCTCCTTTTTCTACACATGTTTTCTTACACTGCATGTGCGGTAGTTCTTCATATATATATATATATATATATATATATTCTTATAAGAAACCCCATGGTGGGTATGGATCAGTTGGCTAGGATCATAACATGGTTCCAAAAGACCCGGGTTCAAATCTTGACAACTTCCCCATTTCCATCAATTGACCTTTTTAATAAACCCACCCGACATGTCTTTCGATATATGTCTTGTGAACCATTTTTTCCATCTAAAAATTGAAATGATTTTTCACATGAATTAATTCATGTGGGTGAAGTTGGTAGATTGATAGTCTCGACCCTGGATCCAAAAGACCCGAGTTCGAAATTGGCTAATCTCCCAGCTTCATCCCTTTTTGTCTAATTAAAAAACACACACCGTTCATTTACTTTCTTCCCGTATAGTATAGGACTATTTAATTTAAATATATTTAAGTAATAAATAGGAGCAATAGTACAACCTTTTCTCTAGTGGTTGAGGGCTTCCATTCGGAATGACATATCGCCGATTCGAACCTCGCCCCAAGCACTGGACCAAAGGTTGTACTTCTCTTTTCCTAATTTTAGAACACACGACATCTATTTCCCAATACATTATGTGTATAGATTTATTTTTGATAAATTATGTATGTATATATATATGTATATATTTTAATTATTTTAATTATTAATATTAATTATTATATAGTTTAATTTAATAATTATATATATATTACCTTAAAAAAATGTGATACACGACATGTAGTCCGTAGATACACGCAGTGTACCTCGGCTATAAAAGCCACAGACCACCTGGCTTCAGCCCGTGTTGTGCGGAACCCTCCCCTCTCCGCATTTCTTCTCCCGTATGACACCAGGCCTCCCCTTTCCCAAATATACTGATTTAGGGCATTTTACCATATGATTTATACTGCATTGTGATCCTTTGTCTAGGTAATCCCTTCTAAACCATTTATTTCAAGTTTTCATAAGCATTTAGGGTCATTTGTGGATCAACCAACCATTTGGATTCCATGATACACTTGCACAAATTGAAGAACAAACACTTTGTACTATTGTACATGGAAACACACTAAATCCTCCACGATTTAAAATACATGGTGTGTATGTTTGGTACACACCTATACCTGCCCCTATCATGTACGAGTATCTTTTTCACCCAGCCTCGCACACCTTGTTCACGTACACTGTGTGTATGTTCGGTAAACACGATGTACACCATTTATTTAAGCCAACCCTTGCCTAGCACTTCACATGACCATTTTCCCTTTGGTATTGAACACTCCATGTTGTACTCTCACATAGCATGTCCTATATTATTAGCACTGCTTACACGAGGGTCATTTCATTTCAAACACACGACCATGGCCACTTTTCATGAACACGATGTTTATGTTTGGTTTATGGAATGTCTCCTTCCTTGGTCTTAGACACACACCGTGTATCCTTCCCTAATCCACTTCATG
Organism: Viscum album; assembly: GCA_963277665.1. Lineage (NCBI taxonomy): Eukaryota > Viridiplantae > Streptophyta > Magnoliopsida > Santalales > Viscaceae > Viscum > Viscum album. Next base: position 1,116,674,314 of record OY728141.1, read on the forward strand.
TTCGCTCGGCATGTCTATCCAATGAACACGACATGCTAAACTGCTTTCACTACAAGGTGTGTACTTTGGATACACACGTTGTGTACTTTTTTTTTCAGTTTTGTAAAATTTTCTTCTTTTAGTTTTTCCTTTATTTTTATTCTTTGGGTTTTAATTCTTTTTCAGGGTACGATAGATTGAAACCATTCACATGGGAAGTGGCCCACCTCTTCCACAGATGTAGAGAGGCACATATTTCATCGGATCCGACTCCGGCCTGTGACGTCACTAGATCCGGACTCTCCGCAATATCAGCTCCCTCCACTGGCCATCCTTCCACCACTCACTACCTCATCCGAGGATGGTCCTAGTAGCGCCGCACCTCCACCACCAAGCACCGAGCCTCCCAGCATAACCCTTTTTTCACCACCGACTGCCCCTCTACTAGAGCTCTCCTCAGTCACAGCTGGTCCATCATCGACCACCCCATCTAGCGGACCTAAATCTACTACAGCCACTCCGCCCTGAGATACAGCTCCCACTACTACACCTCCACCTGGGCTAAGCCCTGTAGGTGTTCCATACCCTTGCATGGAGTTCTCTGTCACTGATTTAACACCCGATAGAGTAAAACACTTCTCTCACTGCCCGATCCCTTTGAGCAGCTGCTTTCTTGATAGCAGCATCCCTCAGTAGCTAGGTATCTGGGGCATGTTAGAGGATCTTCTCTGGAATAGTCCATTACACACAATATTCCAGGTCAACACTCTTTTTTTCAAAGAATTATTTTCGGTGTTTGTTGCTTTCTTTGAGTTCGACAGAGGTGAGTACTGGGAGACAGTCGGTGATGCGGTACCTGTGGTCTGGTTCCAGCTATCCGACATACCCTTTTCACTTAATATGATCATGTTCGGCCAAGGGTGTGATTTTTATCCCCATACCATCACCCCACTCCCTGAATTCACCCTGACCCTACCCAAGCACTCTGAGCTTGTTGCTATGTGGCGGGAGATTGCTGGGCCTAACCACCGCTATACACCTACTTCCCAAAAGAGTACCCCCATCCCTAACCCTATCCTTCTCTTCACCCACCATTGATTCAGTGCCATCCTTTTCTCCCATCATGAGGATATGGGGGGTCATGACCAGTCATGAACTGGATCTCCTAACCCATTTCATCCAGCAAGACTACCCGGACCACCCTTACCTTGCTGCCTCCTATTTCCACGCCATGTTTACCAGCAATCAGGGCAACCTAAACGGTGGGTTATACGCCACCCACCATGCCCACCACCTTAGGTTTTTTGAACTTTATCCTCCCCAAGAACTGTTAGGTTCCCCCCAGCAGATGGACTATCTCAATCATATTCACATGGGATTGGTCTAGAAGTAGGGGTGATTACATCCTTGCACAGGCACCACCCGGACCATTTGTTGACCCTCCTGCCCCCGCCGATGCACCTGCTCCTCCTTCCCCACCACTTCCAGCTTCACCACCCCACCACCTTCTTCTGAACCCATTCTTCTAGCATACCTTCTTCAATTCCACCTCCTACCCCTACCCCCGAACCCTTGGTCGGTCTCTCTTTTTCCCTCCACCTAGCCACGATGGATCCGCACTTGGTTCGTCTCAATCAAAATTAGGACCGACTAGAGTAGATGTTGGGGATTCTTATTTAGCATCATGGTATACTACTACCCCTACTGCCTACCTCTACCTCGGTTCCTGGCCCTTCTTCCGCAGCTCCACCGTAGTTTGCTGCAATGGGCATGGATTCAGTACCCCTATCCACTACGGGACCAGCTACTGCCACAACTACAGCCAGTCCAGGGAGTGACGCTGAGCTTATTATTCTGAGTACAGATCCTGCGACTCCTACAACTTCTCTTCCAAGTGAAGATTCTGAGCCTCTAGATTCCACGACTCCTAATCCTTCTCTTCTGGGGATTTCTGTATCGGATGATTCCTCCTTTGAGGGGACTCCCTGACTAGTTTTTGGACACATGTTTTTTATTATATATCTATTTGTGATATCATGTGCCTATGTATGTTATGTATGCTTGTAGTGTTCTTCCATCATGACCATCGCAGGTACTCTAGCATGCTATGGACTATCCTTCTCTATCACAACTCTTTTATATTAACCTAGACATGAGAGAAGTATTGTTTTTTCACGTGTTTCTATGGTTTTATTTTCTTCCTTGGTTTATTTATTTCATTACTTCCCCATGTTCTGGTCCACTATTGTGTCCCCACATTCCCTTATTTACTTTTTGTGGAACTTGGTGGACCACGTGAGATATTATGTATGAGGGGGCATCTCTCGACCACTTTAGTCTTTGCCCTTATCATCATTCTATGAGACATCATTATTGGAAGATATATTTGATAATGTGAAGACATTTTGGTTAATCATATCTCTAAATAATGAAGCTGATAGTTGGAAATTTTTAAATGTTGCATGCTTATTTTGGTTCTAATGTTTTTTAAAATTATTGCTGATATAGTTTAAAATACTACTTGTAATATTTGGATAATAACATTGATTAGACCAGTCAATTATTTGAAAGTCATGAACTTATTGTCTCTTTATTTGTTTTTCCCACTTCCAAGAGTTATTCCAAACACTTTTTCATATCATTTCTAATATCCTCTATCTTGAGATATTCTTAAGATATACATAACTACTAGAATTTGCATGTTTTCTTTTGGAAACATGCGTAATTTTTGAATTACATTAAAATGATTAAGGAATTAGATTGTTTAAAACCCTTTATCTTGAGACCTACCATGCATATTATCTTTGTGAAGCCCCTAGAAAACATTAATATCCTTTATAAGAATCCATATTACAAGCCTATATCCCTTCCTACCCTAATTATTTTTTGATTTTTCAAGATTATTCACTTGAGATTAAAAGAAGGGATAAGGAACACATGACATATTTTTGTGAGTTTTCATGTAATTATGTATGTGGAAGAGCCTCTTGATCATTTGGGGAATAGAGTCTTCCAAAACTCTATTTAGGAAAATTATAAAAGGCTCCCTTTGTTCTAAAAAAATGGTATAGACAATGGGACCTTATATTCACATGTTGGTTGGTCAACTCTACCTACCTAACTAATGGAGATGGTGGTGGTGAGATCACTTGATAAAGCTTGATGAGGATTCATTATACACTGATCTTAACTTCAAATATCATGCACTGTTATTTAAGAATTTATCCTCCTTTTTCAAGTCTCAGAGTTATTTTTCACATATTTACCTACCAAACATTATCCACAGAAAACATCTGATTCTTATTGAAAATTCCTCATGATTTTTGTAAATCAATTTTCTCAAGTAGAGAACTAGATTTATTGAAAACCTATGGATAGAGTGTATATATCTTTGATTGAGCATAAATTTAATTTAAAATATCATTATTGATTAGTATATTATCGGTGAGGTTGATCATCAAGTGCCTACTTATTTTTGAAAGGTTGAAACTTATGTTTAAAAGAGGATAACAATAGTTAATTAAATTGTATATGAGGCTTGATTAGAATATCTCCGAAATTGAAACTGTTTTGTACATATTTATAATTTTCTCCTCAGACTTATTAATTATATTTATGATTTACTAAATTTATTCCTTTTAAAATATAGACTCTCTTAATTAGAGGTTGAGATTTTCTTGAGGGCAAGAAAATGACTAAGTGTGGGGGAGTTTGATGAACCCTATTTGTGTATACATTTTCACATATTGTATTGAAAATTAGATCATGTTTTCAGCAATTACTTACTTCTTAGTGGGAAAATACTTTTTTTATTGGTGATCTTGTTCATTTTCAGTATATTTATGGCCAAATACACAAAATGGGGGAGAATTGAGTAAAAGTTACAAACTATACAATGTGTACTTATACACACGCCGTTTACATTCAATCTCAGACATGGATTTGACCTAGACAAGTACACGCCCATGTAACCAAAAGCTAGTACATGACATGTTCACACTATAAAAACTGTGTACACCCTTCTAGAAGTAGTTGGTGGATGAGAAGAAGTCTACACACCCATGTGGCTGGATGACGGGGACACACCGTGTTCTTCCTATTCACAATGTGTATACTTTACTAGAAGCAGTTGGTGGCTGAACCAATGAGACTACACTCCATGTAAGGGAATGCTACATGCCGTGTATATCTACCTACCAGGCGACACCATGTTCCAAGTCAAAGACTCTGTTAGGCCGCCTACCAGTGAAGAAAACAATGAAAAAAGTGCATTGACAAAAGTACATGTCGTGTACTTTGGACACATGTCATGTGGTTTTATTTCCAATAAATAGAGTCCTTGGAAACCAGTTCAAAGTGGAGAAAGTGTAGAGAGAAAGTGTTGAAGGTCCGAAGGAAAGAAGCTCTACTGCCATTCCACCACCATCCTACTACTTCTCCATTCTACAATTCTACCCAAGAGTCACTCCCTCCTCGAAGTTTCAAGCAATGATCAAATTAGGTATTAAGGGAGTTGTGCTTATATATACCTTCATACGTAACTAAATACTCAATGTGTTGGGGATGTGGGTGATTTAAGAGTTGTAATATAGATTAGTTGCTATGAATGTGTTTGTTCTTTTAACTTCTTCTTATTTTCTTAAATCACTTCATTTTATCACTAAAAATTCTGAACCAGACCAAGGTAAAAAAATTTAGGGATTCAAAAGAAAAACAAAAATGAATATTTTAATGATCATTGTATGTAGTTTTTGAATCAAAAAATGGACTAATCCAAATAATGAACTGGTAAAAACTATCTACCAGAACATTGAGTTATTTTCTTCAGCTCTAAATAGATGTTTACCAAACCAAGGAAACATTGTTACAAATTGATCCCAGAGTGTTGTGTTATCATGAATAACACAATCTCATAAGCATTTTTTTAATAATAAACTTCTCATAAATCCACAACCCCACCACATTTCTCTCTTTTTTTCATCAAAACCAATTTTCTTGTATTTTCTTCTATTCATAAAGTAATTCATTAAAGAATCTTAAAACCAATTATTCCTTTTATCCAAACCTCTAAAATCAAATCTAAATTCAGCACACTTCCCTAAGAAAAAAAAATAAAAATTAGTTAAGTAAAGACAAAAATAACTCCTTTTTCCCTGTGGATCGACCCCATACTGGTAATATACTCGTTAAGGTAAAAATATTTTGGGACACCGATAACATAACTTCGGTGAAATGACTCACTAGGTATTCTTCCTGTTCCTCTTAATAGTCTTCTTCATCATCTTTATTTTCATTCTCTTCTGATGGAGAGGTATGTATTGGGACGAAATCTGCAATGTTGGGGGTGAAATTTTCTTTTGTCTTAGTGTGTGAGGCTACGGTAGTTTGATGTATAGAGGATGGTTCGAGAGAATCGTGGATAGGGATTTTCCTAACATCATGGGAGTCATTCCGCTCTTCCGCGTCTTTAGACTTGGTGGCCGCAACAGAGATCATGAATACAACTGAGTCTGCATCCAGACATGCACTTATGCATTCAACCTTGTTAATGGGTAATACGTACTCTTCCCCAAGTTGCTTGAGGGTGTCTGCAAGATCCATTTACAATCCATTGGGGGCATTGATCCAATCAATTTCGTCAGCTAAAATATATTTTACTTTTGATTCGTAGAACCCGGCGTTGATAAAATGAGACTCATAGGACTCAAACGGGTATTTATTGGTATGAAACATCCTGTTTTTTTCATTAGTTCAATATTTGATGAACTAATGGTATAATGATGGAATTGTAGTGTGCTGATGCAGCCAAGGCCTCCCTAATAGGATGTTGAAGGTCATACTTTACTGTAATACTAGGAACTCAGAATCCAATATGTGAACCCTAAGACATGATTTAAGCATACTTCGTTCTAACAGTTTTTGCTTGCTCTTGTCATATCCAATTAGAGTTGTGGTGAAGGGTCTCAAGCTATCTTTATCACAGCCTAGTTGATGAAGCATTAGTAGAGGGAGGAAGATAACTCTAGGCTTATAGTCGATGACGATCCTCCGAACATAAATCACATTTATCTTACATGACACATATAAAGGTTTGATGTGCCCTTTCATGATGGTGTCTTAATCCCTAACCAAGAAAGAGATGATAACATGACATTCTTTGGGATTGGTATCCGTTCATTAGACTTTTATTTCTCATACATTAGCCTCAAACTCTTGGAGACTTTGTTAGGCTTCGATGAGTGCCACCCTAAGATTTGTGGACAAGCTAAACGCATCCAGGATTTATTGGTTTGTTGGTAATGAATCCATAAGATTTAGAATATCCTACTTTTGTTCTAAAGGTCGGTGCTTCCCGGTTCGGGGTTGATCTTTCACAGATACTTTAGGTTCTTGATAGTTGGACATAGATGGTTTGGCCTCTATAACAGGGGTCGATGGTTCTATGGTCCTTTCCACATTTTTCTTAACTGGTCTTCCTATATGCCTTGGGAGATTTGGTATTTTTTTCTTTCCCTGATCGATATTTCATGATAACTGGGCTTGTATTTATTTTGATGGGGCTGAAGGATAACTTTGGAACTTGATGTGTCTGTCGAAGGGTCCTTCTGCATGTTTCCATGATGTTAACAGTTCGATTTATGGCATGGCCAAGAATTTGAATCCTTCAACAATCATTCCTTCCATGAAACCTTCGACCTCTGCATCCTCTTCCTTCGACTCTCTAGTTGGGTGCGGGGAATTTGATTTCATGGCCATAGTCTCTATCTGAAAAGGGGTCCATCACATGAATTAAATTAATAGAGGCCAAGATTAGTTCTTGATCTGAAAATATTTTTGTCTGACTATCTTCTATTAATAGTGTCATTTGGAGGGATGGTTCCCATTGTACCATTTGGTCAGGTGGTTCCCGTTGTACCATGTTTTTTGGAATGAATCCTGAAAGTGTTAGCACTGAATTTGGATTTATTATCATCTCATATTCTTTCCCTATATGTATTCTATTCTGGTCTTTAGAGGGTTTTGGTGCTGAGGAGTACTAAATCATCATATCAGGAGCTTTTGGGGGTATAGTTGGTTGTTTCAACTATTCTTGGATGATGCCATGAACTCAATTGATGGTCTTCTGGGTCATCCGATTTTCAAAAAAAATCTCCTTCTTACTGGCGACTATTTTCCATTCCTCTTCCTCTACTGAGTCTAAGGTAGAATCAAACCCCTCTTGTGTTGGGGGCAGGCCGAACATGACTTGCCCAGAATCCACCATATTTTGTAATAGATCCTTTAAAATGAATCATACCTTGATGTTATGTCCTTGTATCTGGTGATTGGGATAATAATTTGGATGGTCGTCGAGACCCACTTCATTGGATCGCTTTGGCTCTGGTAGCCGGGGAAAATTGAAATTCATAGCGGCCATGAAATAGTCGTGGACCTGGTCATATCAGAACGAGTAAACATTATTTATTCTTTCTTTGAACTCATTTATTTTATCACCCTGAAACTCATCGTGCCGTGGTGGGGGTGGTTGTTGGCATCCAGGGGTTCCTACATGATTCAGTGGGGACCTCACAATAAGAGCTAGTGTCGGGGGTGAATTAAGTGTGACAGAAGCCACATCACCTTTTCCTGTTCTTTTCTTTGGGGCTGATTGGGCTAATCAGAACGTTAGATTAGTCTGCTTCAATGAGTCTTCTATACTTTAGAAAATCTAAGAGTATAAACCCACTTGTATACTTCACTAGGATGAGTGGTGTTCGCAATTCATCCCGAAGGTTATTGATGCACATGGAGAACATCTAATCCTAAGGGAGCGACTGATTCAGGGAATAAGTAAGGCCTTTCCATCTGGAAATGAACTCTAAAACTCTTTCATTCCCTTACAGTTTTTAATTCATGTGGTCACTGAATATCGTCTTAAGTAGCATTGAACTGAACTGAAAGAGAAACTATAACCGGAGATCTTCTTAGACTGTTATTGAATTGGTTGGTAGGCTAGTATACTATACGAAGGATGAGCCATGAATGGTTCATACGAAGCACTTGAATTTTACAGCTACTTTCTACTCAAGAGTGCCTATCATAGGGTCATAATAAGATTCATAGTGCGTTAAATTCATTTCCGATTCCCCCGAGCAATTTAATACAGGGTATACGAGGTTTCTAAAGTTTGGTGGTGGTAGAACATTACTCACCCATCTGGGGTAGGGTTTGTGATCTGCCTATATTGGAGCACCCCTTCCCTCAATGGCTTCTAGTTGAGCTGTTAGTTTCTCGACAATTTTTAAGATCCCATGATGCATATCCTATAGGGCTTGATCTTGAGGTGGTGTGGAAGTGTCCAAGACTGGGGGTGCTAGTGCTACCAGAATTTGGGGTGGATACCTAGCTGAGGGTTTCATTTGTGGGTTTACTTGGATATATTTCGGTTGTCATCCCACCAGGGGGAAGTATTGATGTTCTTCTAGGTCCGAGTTAAATGGTCCTCCGAGATTGGCTTCATTCTTTGGGATAATTTCTTGTGGTATGGTACCTCTTCTAGGATCACCTGCAGATGTTCCTCAAAGAGAACACATTCGACATGATAGCTCCCTCGACGTAGCTCAACATTAATTCATCTATGTTATATCATTTTTCCTCCTTGGAGAACCTTTCCTCATGGGTTAGGGGAAAATTCTCAGTGGGGGGGAGGAATCGAGTCATATATGACCTTGGATTTATTTTTCTCCACGTTGGAGTTTCACGCGGGAGGTAGTGATAGTCTAGCTGGGGGGGGGGTTCCCAAATTTAGGATTGTTCTCCGCGTTTGGGTATGAAAACCACCAAGCTCAGTGTAGGATGCCTCTAGGAGGGAACCATATTCCTTAAAGTACTCTCCATCTGTGTTATTTACTATGAGATCCGAGGGGTTAACTCTTACCACGATCACTGAGGTATACCACATTGCGGGTGGTGTACCTAGTGTCGAATGGTAAAAGGATTTCTGTTCCATTTTATAGACTTTCTCCATCCATTACGCAATATTTTTTGGGTTTCTTGGTGAAAATGGACCCGAAGGGAGCCCTTGTCTAACCTCATAATACACCTTTGTATCAAAGGGTGCAAACCACAAGAATGGTTGGAACATGTAACTCCTTTTTCCAACATTCTTCGATGGTGGGAGAAGATGAATGTCTACTATGAGGGGATTTGAGGTAAAATTTCCCTTATCCCTATGAGATGGGGTTTTCACCATTACTCCATTGATGCGATATGACCTATATTTTTTTGTCATATTAGAAAATTTTGATTTTAAAATTCCCACATCCCTATGGGTTAGGGTTGTTCCCATATTGTGGTTGAAGCCACCGCTATTGACACATTTTCAATTTCATGCACTCCTGCATAGGTGTGAGCCATGTATGACATTAGGCTTGCACAAAGTATATAGTATTTTAGATGTATGATCACAACCTGCTAGATGGCTTCCCTTAGGCAGGAAGCCTACTAAATGTTTTTGGTTTCCCAACTCATAATTTTTTTGATGGCTTGATCCCTTCAGCCCTAACACTTTTTCAACTTACTCCAGACTGGTTTTTGTTTAGTATCCCATTTTTCCTGAGCAGGGGGATCACTTGATAGCTTCTTCTAGGAGATGACGTTGTAGGGTGTCATTTCTAATGGCCCCTACAAGATTGGACAAAGGGTGAAGTTTAGATCACCATGATCCCCCCATCCCTGAATGTGAACTCTAGCTCGGGCATTTCCAATTAGGTGACCCAAATTATGCTGTTCATGGAGGTGGGCCACTTTGAGGTTTTTCTATTGATTTTCAAATTGTGGCTACATTGTAGATGAGAGGGATTCTTAGTAAATTAGACAATGAAGCTTCCCAATCATGCAGACGTGGTCTTCATACCCTTTATAGGGTATGAATTTTTCATTCAACTAACAAAGATTCATCCATATGTTAAGGAGAATTTCAATTGCTGATTCCCTAGACAACTCTCCTGGTATGTCGACGTGAGAAGTGTCCATGGAACAATACATCACTGTATATTATCCCTAGCTAGTTGTCTTCTCAGAAGCAACATATCCTACTATTGTTTTTCTAGAGGTCCCCTACTAGATATTCCCATCTTGACTGCTTCTTAATAATTTTGTTCCAAGTAAAAATGCGGGTGAGAGACTTATTGATTTGTAGACACTATAGGGGTGGCTTAGAATTTTATCATGGTCATGGGCTATCCCTTGGTTGAGAAATAATATCACTTGTTTCAGACGGAGTTCCCGATGTGTCTGCCTCTATTTTACCGAGTTCCTTAGCATAGGATGGATTTCTCATATTTGTTTCAGTATCATCAGGAGATCATTGCAGGAATTAATTTTTATTATGGAGATGACCTCTACAGTTGGTGCTTCAATGGAGAGGGCTACTATTGTAACTTGATTCCCAACCATAGGAAATTTCCTTTTGGCGTATACCATGGGGAGGACCTTCAGGGTGGGCTACAATAAGGGGAGGACCTTCCTTCTACATGATGTTACTAAGGGGAGGACATTCATAGAAACCATCATTGTGGGGAGGGCCTTCGTAATGACAGTCATCATGGCGAGGGATACTATCATGACTTGATACCTAGATTCAAGAATAATGTTATAGTACAATGCTTGGAGAGGGCCTTAAGGATGTACTATAATGAGGGTAGGATCATATTATTGCTTAATATTACTATGGGGAGGACCTTCCAAACAAATTCCATTACAGGGAGGGCCTTCACAATGACTATCATCATGGTGAGGGCTACCATCATGACATGATTTCCGAATAAAGGGAGAAGAATATTTGAAAAGTATAACCTAGGGAGGACCATCAGGACATGCGATATCAGGGGGAGGACCTTGTTTCTCTCTGATCTTCAGTTCAAGGGAAGGGCTAACCCAACGTGCATCTAGATATAGGCTGTTGTGATCTATCATTATTGGCCCACGGTGTGAGCCCTCATGGGTGCTATGTGGAGTACATTTAGAGCTGCTGATAGCGATATTATGGGGAGAGCCACTAAAACTGCTACTAACAATTCTATAATTTGGTAATGGAATTATATGGTATTGATCCTTTACTGATATAATCTGGATGGCGTTATGAACCCCAGCTTCTTACAGTGTAGGATTAGGTATGTGCTCTTCATTTTACAGATTCCATTGGATTTTATTATTATTTGATGCTCTCTTGAAGGTAACATGGACCGTCTACTATTAGTAATGGACATCATATATGTGTCCCTATCCTACTGGGTCCCGTGATGTTTTACGGATACGCCGACATACATCTTGAGTTTTAGAAGGGATATATCTCTGCCCTGGAGCGGCCACCACGTTGGATCAGTGTCCCCCAGTTGAAACAGTTATTTTTTCCCGATATGGTTGTTCGTATATCGCGGGATATTGTCATAGAACCTATTAGACTAGATCCAAGGTACATAACTACTCCGTAGTGACTAACTAATTTTGTGAGTGAGTCATTCCGTTCAAGGGAACTAGGTCTTGGACCCTACTTATCGCCTTTGTCACCAATGCATTGATATCTTTCCATGTTTGGAATATATGGTCTGGAATCGACATCTAATATTCCATCATTTCTAGGATATAATGAGATAAATCTTTGGATATAACATTTATGAATCCCTATCTTGATATCATAGTAGGATTTTGTGCCTGCACCAGTCCTCTATGAGTTTCTAGTAGATACATGCAGTTCTCCTATGTCGGGGTGGAGGAATGATTCTATCACCAGTTTCCTTCTCTGGTTGCCACCGTATTTTACCGGTGTTCTTCATATTCATGAGTAGGGATTTTCATCCTCCCTCTTGCCACTATATTTCTCTAGTGGGATTTGTATGCATCCACAATAATTTGACTCTGCTCATAATTGATTGATGCCTTATTTGGATGGTGGGAATGAAATGAATCAACGGGTATTTTTTCCTACCAATAGCCTATTATTTCCCAATTTAGATGGCAGGCTTGAAATCCGTTAGCAAGAATTTGTGCCTGTGTGTAGCTGAGTGCTGTCTGATTTGGTTGATGTGATTGTTGTATTGACAAATATCTCCATCTGCCTGTAGTTTTTCGCTCTGTATGCATGGAGGGACTGAATTGCATTAGCAGGAACATACATTTGATCATATTGTGCCACCATATTTCTGTGGTGGGATCCAATGGAGAGGGTAGAGTCGTATGTCTTCTCGTTGAATGTTCCTGCATTATTACAATGGAGCTGCTTCTCTAGAACTATGCTGATAGAATGTTCCTGGTTATATAAACACTTCCCTTGGCGGGTGTCCTGAGGGGCCCATGTCTCCTGGACTTTGGAATGTGCCCATGACATAATGTCATCTTCGGTGGGAGGAGGCCTGGTCATCTAGTGTCGGTGGTGACATTCTCTAGTGGGGACCCATGAGTAGGACCCCTATGCAGTTGACATAAAGCTTTCAGCATTGACATTATCTGCCTCTCTAAGATAAGGAACATACTCATTGTCACATTTTAGGGACTGGATCCCAAAACATTTTGAGATGACAATCAGGCCTGCTTTGTGCTGGGTGTCAGTCGTGGCTAAAGAGGAGGCTGGAAGAACTTTACAGACTGGAGGGCTTGTCTCATGGCCTCCATCATCGGGATAGTAAAATTTCGGTGGTACTCCCTAATCATTGTGGTAGATACCCAGTCTTGAAGATTCTAGGTAGGTGAGGGGTCCTGCTCTTAGTTGGGACCCCAACCACCTACGGGATCGCTGATGAGTGTGTCTTCATGGGTCATTGGGATGTCATTTGGATCGAAGGGTTCTCTTAGGGACCCTTCAATATACATATATGGCATACATATCATAAAACCTCTTCAAATTTTCATTATTTTAAATATGTTTATATATGACGATTCAGCTTGGCCCCCTTCCCCTATCTTTTTATTGTTACGGGGCGATGGGGCTTAAGTGGGGTAAGACTACCCCCTTGGTTAAAGATTCACATCAGGTTCACCATTTTTATTCCACCTCCGAGGTAGCGTGTTTCCGAGTGGTGCGAAAATTGTTTGACAAGGATAATCACCCATACCTTTTTTGATAGAGATGGATTCTTATCAAATTCACCATTCCTATTTTTTGACCCATTCAAGATCATTATATTTTCAAGAAGGATGGATTAACCTTTTGGGAACTTTTGGTCCCAGTGTGAAATTGCGTGGGGGTCAAGTACTTGTGAAATCAGAACTTCGTGGATATAACTTCAACGGATGATCTCTAACCGGTTTATTTGTGGAGCTAAGAACACCCAACGTCCCTAGTATTAGTGATTCATGGACCTGTTTTCTATTTTTTGGTTCTTTTGGGCTAATAGTTTTTCCAACGACACTTAATGACACTATTGGTCGAGTAGAAGGGAGGTCAGGCTAACCGCACTCTTTCGGGGGAGGATTGTTGCATTTTCTAGGACTCTCATATTGATTTAAGTTGTGTTCATATTGTAATAACCCAAAAATTCTTTAATGAAAATTTCTCTTGGTCTATGTCTTCTTGTGGTTATGTAAAACGTATGGACTTGTTTGGTTTTATGATTTGGATTTAAAAATATTTTTATGAATTGTGACAATTTCTAATATATATTAGTATAAATATAGGGCATCAACAAATCAAATTTACTCAGACAAAGGAAGCGATGACCTAATCCAGTAGATTTTCCCCCTACGAAGCCCTTTTTTTGGAGCTCCAAAAGGAGGTGGCATCATTGGTATTCTCTCGTGACCAAGGCCAATATGATCTTGAATGCATTAAGCTTGAGAGGAACCACCTATTAGATAATTGTAAGTTGATAAATATTACCACTCTAGCAATGTTATCTGAGCCACCCCAAGAGTCTGTCACTATCGCGCACCTTACCCTAAGGTCTTATGCAGGTGTTATAATCGGTTATGTAACAAGACCTTAACACTATGATTATGTGCATTATTTTTTATATAATAATGAATATACATTCATTTTATTATTGTTACTTTTTAAATATCTTTTAAAGCGCAAATAGTATTTTTAGTTAATATTCATCCAAGAAATATATTTTGATGAATTAATGGACTTTTAATTAAATAATATTTTAATAAAATATTATTATTATTATTAAATTAATTTTTATTAAATATAAATTATGGTATAATTTTATGAATGAAATTGTAATTTTTACAAAGGTTTGAAAGCAATTTTGGTCAAAATCCATGAAGTTTCGATAAATGTTAGTTATTATTTTAAAAGTAAAAATTAAAATATTTAGAAAATTATTTATATAAAATGAATATTATTTTTTGAATCAGGATTTTAAAATTATCTTATGGTGAATATTTCAGAATATTCTGAGACAGTTAAATTTTTGGGTAAAAATTAAATACCGTTTAAATATATAATGTGTTTTACGACATCATAATGACCCAATAGTGATGCCATAGAGTAATATAAGCATTATTTTGGACAATATGTATTTTAACATTAAAATAATCTGACTTTTGGAGTTGTTTTATTTATTTTACGAAGCATTAGCGGACCCTTCAAGGCTTATAAAACATTTTGTCTTTTTAAATTGTTTTCCTTGAGAGTGTGACTCGCCTCCACATACAAAACCCTATTATTTTAAGAAGTTCGTCCATTGGAATTATAAAATATTGTTTTCCAATTCCCATTGAAAAAAAAATGGGCAAAAACCATGGGTTGGAATGTGGTTTTGATTAGTTTTATGTGAGTTGTCCCAAACCTAAATAACATTGAATTCCCTCTCCTTTCCTATATAAACCCAACCCTGCTCCCACTTCCTCTTCACTCAAAGCCTTTATAGTTCGACCAACACCTGACTTCCCCTATCTATAATCTTCCCATGGTTCCCCAATATCCCAAGAAACCTCTCTCAATCATCTACTAATCTTTTGGGATTGCAATTTCAAATAAGGGATTCTTACTGTTCTCTTTTTATCCAAGTTTCTTTATATTTTTATGCCCATTTATTTTCAATTAAAAATGTTGGGGTATGATTTTTCACCTTCCCCATACTTCCCTCTTTATGTTTTGATAATGGGATACCCCTTTATCCCTCATTAATGCATCCCATGTACACCCGTTACCATGCCGAAATTCTGTGAGGGATTTCTCTCTCCTCTTTTACATCCAAGTAATCCTTTTGTATTATGCATTTAAATTACATTACGTTTGTTGAGACATGTATCTATATGACCCCCTTAATTGTAATTTTATTTAAATATTATGAGACACCGATTTCTCTCTCATCAACCATTTTCATGAATCCTTATGTCATGCCATTATGCTACTGAAATTGCACCACAGTTTTTCAAGCCAAAGTTATTGTGTAGTGAATACCGTGCCCATTTATGTATCAAGGGTATTCACCTCTATGCACATTTAATTATTGATTATAGAGTTTCATGTATGAATTCCTCATTATTTTATCATGTAATAAATTATTATTTTTAATGAACCATGTTTTATGATCCATGTGGCACACTTATGAAGGAAATGAAAATGGTTAGAGAGGGCGTAACCTGATAGCACTCCAATGAATTGGGGAAAGTATAATATCATGATACATCATGTTCAATGAGTGATGACTAATTATAATTCATTTTTATTGAGGGTTTACTCATGTTTCATGTGCAATGAGGGTTCACTAATTCTCCATGTGCAATGAGCTTTGGCTCATGCTAATTACATGTCAACTGTTGTTGCCACATTTCCATGTTATGATTATCATGCTTTATCTTGAATTTATGTTCATGTTTATCTTGTTCTCCATTTATATTCATATTGTCTAACATGTATTTTATTCCTCGTGTTATTCCATGTTTATTCCCTTAATGTGCCTTATAGCTCACCCTTTTCTTGTGAATGTCGCCAGGTTATCCCATGCAATTCTTAGTAGGAGGAAATGTAGTGGTCATGTAAAATAAGTTTTCAATAAAGATGTTTTATTTCATGTTTTAAGTTGTTATGTAATGGTCTCAAGTCCTAAATACACTAGACCTCTAGATCTTCTTTTTTTTTATCAAGTGAATTTTGTGTAATAAATCATGTTTATGTGTGTAATAAAGCTTAGGGTTGTTATAGTTGGTATCATAGGATACGTTTAGTTGTTTTTGAGATTAAAATTAGAAAAACTTAGTAATGACTTAGAGACAAGACTAAGTATATGATTAGCCACTAAATGAGGCTCATATTCATTATAAATATACATAATATTCATGTTATTTTTACTCATAAACACTATTTTAGTGCATTTTACACTTTGAACATCATTTCACATTATGATTGTAATACCTTCTTAAAATGCACTATTATGTGGTATATTTTTGAACATCATTTGAAGTACCCAATGATTAATATGATTTTAAGGAATGTAATTATCCATATTTTAATTATATATTTTGGTAAATTGATCTACACTTAAATATGATCATGTTTCTTTCAGGGATCAATGGAGAATTCATGGAAGAAGATGGGGATATTTTGTGATGAAAGGAAGCAATTTTAGAGAAGGCAGATTGGACACCAGCCCATTGATGAGAATGTGGGACCCACATTACCAACCCAATTAATCCCAAATTTCGTGGGATTCTATAAGACCTGTATAAGAAAAAATAAATTTTCATGATCCAATGCTAATTCGGCCTCCATGGTGGACATTTATGCGGCCCAAGTTAGAGATAAAATTCTGGGCCAGATTCTGCGGCCCAGAAAAAGATCTCACTAATATGATCATATCTCGGAATAAACAACTCCAAATGGGAACGCATTTTACATGAGGTTATAAGACATCCGGAGCTCCATTTTCTTCTTCTATGGCCCACTCTTATTTTTCCATCTAGAAGGTATTCCAAGCATGTTTGTTTGGTGAAAGAAAGCTGGGTGCCACCTCGGGTCAAGGGTGGAAAAATCAACTCTCCCTTACATTCCACCCACCTATGGCCTACCACAATTAATTGAGGAGACTTGTACTATTGGAGGATCGACCCAAGGGATCAAAAATGACTATTTAAGGCAGTGGTGTTGGAGGATTGAAGAATATTGGATGCTTTGTTCAATTGTAATGTTATGCTGCAATTTTGTTGTCTCAAATTTTTCTTTCACATGTAAGTTGTTCAATTCACATTAGTTTCTTAATAAAAGTTCTTATTATACTATTATTCTGTTTTTCTTCATATCACTTTGATACCTTTGGATCAAGGTGTGAATTTATTGACACCAAACCTTGTGAAATTATTCACACAATAGTGGAGTGATCATTTTATTTTTGTTGTTTTCATTACTTCTCCATTTCCTCCCTCATGAGTCTACTTTCCGCTTCCATTGAAACCATGGGATCAATGGAGGGATAACCCACTTATGGGTTGATCCAAGGGAGTAGAAAGGGGCTGGACTGGATGTTATTTATCACCCCATTAATATATAATCACCTCTTTAATTGAGATTTTTATTTGATGATTTTTAAACTCCATCGTCCTTGTTGAAATTAAGGAGACACAACTCAAGTGCTATTACGAACCTTTACCTTGAAGTGCTCAAAAATTTGATCCTTCAAGTATATAGGTGATTATTATTAAATGGTGTAGGAATAAAACCAGTAACTGATGATGTTGTTTTATCTCATTAAATGAACCCATCTCAAATATAAGAAATTGGAATCTTTGAAAAGGAAATACGTCCAATCCACCCCGAGCGATAACCTAGGATCAAATCATTATTTTAAATTGAATTTTCTTTAATCTGTTAGTTATCCTTTAAAACCATCTAAAATCAACCCAATTTGTCCACTTCATATCCAAAAACAGTCCTTACAATGTGCGTGTCTATAGGTTACTTCTTAGGTCTCTGTGGATTCGACAGCCCAAGATAGACTACAAGGACCGTCCTACCTTCTTCTCTTGGGTAAATTAGAGTGAGAATCCAATTTTGGCGCCATTTCCGGGGAACCAAGTAAGTAATCAAAACACCCATTCTATTATCCCCCATTTCTTCTTTTCTCATCCAAATTCTCTTATCTTGTCCCTTTCTCGTTTTTTTTCTTTTGGCGCATGTCCGCCTACACCAGCGATCAATAAAACCGTCTAGTTAGGGTGGATAGTCCTGGGGTTGGGGAGTCAAGTACACCAAGGGAACTCATTTCATTAGATACTAATATTCCTAATACTATAGAGTCTAAAATTTATCCCATTTAAATGGAAGGTCTTCAAAGAAACCAACTCATAAACCCGGGTGGGAACCAAAATGGAAACCCAAATGAGGCAGCCCCAAACTTGGGGAATGCAATTGATCAAACCATGAATGACTAAGTCACACCTTCCTGGACCAATTCCCCCTCATGAATTAGACACAATTCCCTAGGATATGCCAACTACATCTTTAAAACCCATGTCATAAACCACCTTCCCACATTCCATGGAATGGAGTTCGAGATGCCATACCTGCACATTAAGGAGTTCAATGACATTGTAGAAACCATGTGTCCCCCACATCAACTAGAATCATCTAAGATGAGGCTATTTCCTTTTTCTTTAAAGTATCGAGAAAAAAAAATTCTAAACCATTTGAGACCATCATCCATAAATTCATGGGACCAACTACAATGAGAATTCTACAAAAAATACATTCCCAACCACAAAACAATTGAACTTAAAAAGAGTATCCAAAACTATTTTTAAAAAGAGGGAGAGTTATTCTATAAAACATGGGAGAGGTTCAAAGACACTCTAAACATGGTTCCACATCCTGGTTTCTGTATTCCTGAATAATTGAGAATTTTTTATGAAGGGTTGGGTCCGAGGAATAAACAATTCATTGACATGATGTGTAATGGAACCTTTAAAAACAAAGCCCCAAATGATGCTTACGAGTATCTAGAAATCCTTTCTGAACAAAACCAAACCTGGGGAACCTCTCCCTACATTGATCACCCCACACCCTGTGTGATGTACAATGACCATCCTAGTTTCTACTGGTGCGATAACAAACAAATAATCGTGACACAATGTTTTAAATCCTATTCTCCACAAAACATTCCAAAATATAATGAGTTTCAATCCCAACAAAGCCAATTTGAACATCCTCTTATGGAATTCCAACAACATAGTTATGCTCCTAGAATAAACCATCTGTCTCAACCAATTATCCATCCTAATCCAAATCCAATACTTTAAAAATTATGTCAACAAATAGATATAATTAATTTTGAGGTTTCATCATTGAGGTTATAACTACAAAGCATTAAAACTTTTGAGGAACCCATCCCTACAAAAACTGTACCTTCCATAAACTTATGTGAAGTATCTATTTTCCCAAAAACCCCACATGAATTTATTGAAGAACCAACCTTTGGATTTGGGGAAGATGAAGAGGATCAAGGAATTGTTGATGGGTCTTTAAATCATGAGGAAATTGACTTTTTAGATTCAAAAGAGGATAATTTGACATCATTGATTGAGTCTCCTAAGTATAACTCCATTGATGAATTTTCAAAAATACCAATCATTGAACCATTGAGAGAAATCACAAACATTGAGTCCATACCCATTCTTATAATTGATCTTTCCAATTTTGTGGTTGAATCTCTTATTCAAAAGGAACCAATTATGTGGAGCAATTTTGAAAATGAAATTGAGTTTGATTCCAAGTCCCAACCTGTGTCTGAAAGTGTTAGACTACCTGAACATGAACGAAAAGAATTTCCATCCACCCTCAACTTTCTATTAATTTGGGATATCCAAAAACTTCCAATTTTCACAATTTATTCTCTTGAAACCAATAAAGAGGTAATGATTCTTAATGTACTTGTAAAGACTAAAAAAGAAATTGAATCCGCCATTTCTGATATTCCTTTGATTTACCCGCTCATTTTAGAACATAGGTTTTTACATGACACAATTTATAAACAAAATATTAATATAAAACTAGTAGAAGTGGTGAAACATATGGTCCTTAAAATGTTTAAAGTTGGTATTGGGTATGTTAGGGGTGTCCTAGTCGGGCTAATGACATTAAACAAAGTGCTACATGGGAGGCAACCCATGTTTTTCAGGTTTCCTATAATTTTGTTAGTTTAAACAACTTTATATTTTAAATAGGATTAATTAATCATTTTTATTTAGAAAAAATAGACTCTTGACCTGTTCTTCTATTATGAGTATGGATGGGTATGAAAGGGGAGCACCATATTCATCTGTGTCACGTGGTGTGATCCTTGAGTAATGCCTTACCTAGGAATTTAAAAAGAAGACAATGTATCATCAGTTTGTTTTATTTAAATGTTTTTGTAGGATAAAATAAAAATACAAAAAAAATAAAGAAAAATATAATAATAATAATAATAATAATAATAAGGGACACGTCGTGGTTCGTGGGTCAAACCCCATCACAACTGCCGAAGCTGCTAGGATTCGAACCTGGGACCGATGGGAGACAGGGGAGCGTGCTTACCACTGACCTATGGTTTCTTATGCTTCCTTATTCTATAATTTTTACATATATACTTATATTTTACTTTCTTTATTATATATATATATATTGTTTTGTTTTTGTTTGTTTGTTTTGTTTTGTTTTTCCTTTTTCTACTAGGGAACTCTGTAAGTGACATGGATATAAAAGGATTAAAAGGGAGCAGCAAGAATTTCAACTTCAACCACCAGGTTACTTCATTCCATGATCCTCATTTTCAATTTCCTTTTTGAACTTTCATTATCTACCTCTACCCCATTCTAAGTTTTCTTTTTTTAAACACTGGGGACAATGTTATTTTAAGTTGGGGGGAATATAAAATGAAAATTGCTTTTTTGTTAAAAAAAACGAATGATTCGAAGAAGAAAAAAATGTGTAAATGGAAGAAAAAATTCCTTTAACATTTAACACGGTAATACACATTTCATACTTTGAAACTGAATATCAAATAATTTAGCATACCCTAATTTTTATTTTAATCCTTGTATAATTTCATGAGCATAGATTTTGGAAAGTGTGGCTGTCCAATGTGATATTTCATCGTTTATATTTTCATCCTACTAAAAAAAAGATCAAAATGCATGTCCTCTGGATAGTGGGGTATTAGTTTCAGTTCATGGGGTCCCCTAAATAAATAGCATAGGTTTGGTGATCATGTTAGTTTAATATGATTATTCAAAATAAATTAAAAAAAAATTTGCGCGTAGAGCAATGAAATGACCTAATGCGTGGCTTTCGCAACTTGGGGATCATGACTCCATAGTTGTCTGGCCCAGAGTTAGTAATTTTATCTATATTTTTGGTAATTTTAATTTTTTTTTGACTGAGATAACTCGAGATGATGCCCGAGTATGTGGGATTCACATGGTGCCCTATGGTCTTTGAGTCTGGGAGTCATCAGCAAAGTCTCGCTACAGGGGTTGACTCTTTTGAGTGAAACATCAATTACCATGGAAAAATTGAAAAAAAAAATCAAAAAAAAAATTATATAAAAAAATGAATACTAATCTTAATATTGAAATGTGATTCCACCTAGTGCTTCTGTAATTTCCCCCTTGAATAAAGATGAACCCCCATGTCTATTGTGATGCACAACACATCCTCATACTTAATTGATATTGGATGAAATATGGCAACGAATTTGAACAATGGAATGGACCTGGGATTGAGATTTTCTTATGAAACTATCTTGTCTTAAAATATTTTGATGGGTTTCATGATTCTTTGGTATATGGGTTTCTAGTGATCATTGTGTATTAAAATGTTTTTGGAAAAGGGAATTTGAATTTCATGTTGTTGATATATATTTTGCTCAAAACTAGCAAAACTCAAGTTGGGGGTGTGACTAGACACTAAATTATGCTAATATTCATTGTTAATATATATAATATTCATGTTCTTTTTATTCATAAACACAATTTTAGTGCATTTTACACATTGAACATCATTTCACATTATGATTGTAATACCTTCTTAAAATGCACTATTATGTGGTACATTTTTGAACATCATTTGAAGTACCCAATGATTCATATGATTTTAAGGAATGTAATTATCGATAATTTAATTTTATATTTTGGTAAATTTATATAAACTTCAATATTATCATGTTTCATTCAGGGATCAATGGAGAATTCATGGAAGAAGATAGGGATATTTTGTGATGAAAGGAAGCAATTCTAGAGAAGGCATATTGGACACCAGCCCACTGATGAGAATGTGGGACCCCCATTACAAACCAAATGAATCCCAAATTTCGTGGGATTCTATAATACCTGTATATAAACAAATCACTCTTCATGATCCAATGCTAATTAGGCCTCCATGGTGGTCATTTATGAAGCCCAAGTTAGAGATAAAATTCTGGCCCAGATTCTGCGGCCCAGAAACAACATCCCACTGATATGATCATATCTCGGAATAAACAACTCCAAATGGACCCACATTTTACAGGAGGTTAGAAGATATCCGGAGATACATTTTCTTTTTCTATGGACCACTCTGATTCGGCTATCTAGAAGGCCATACATGTTCGTCTATTTGGTGAAAGAAAGCTGGCTGCCCCTTCGAGTCAAGGGTGGAATAATCAACTCTCCCTTACATTCCACCCACCTATGGCCTACCACAATTAATTGAGGAGACATGGACTATTGGAAGATCGAACCAAGGGATCAAAATGATTATTTAAGGCAGTGGTATTGGAGGATTGAAGAATCTTGGATGCTTTGTTCAATTGTAATGTTATGCTGCAATTTTGTTGTCTCAAATGTGTCTTTCACATGTAAGTTGTTCAATTCACTTTAGTTTCTTAATAAAAGTTTTTCTTATACTCTTATTATGTTGTTCTTCATATCAATTTGATACCGTTGGATCAAGGTGTGAATTTATTCACACCAAACCTTGTGAAATTATTCACACAACGGTGGAGTGATATTTTTTTTTGTTTTTTTCTTTACTTCTCAATTTCCTCCCTAATGAGTCTACTTTCCGCTTCCATTGAAACCATGGGATGAATGGAGGGTTAACCCACTTATGGGTTGATCCAAGATAGTAGAAAGTGGATGGATTGGATGTTATTTATCACCCCATTAATATATAATCACTTCTTTAATTGAGATTTTTATTTGATGATTTTTAAACTCCATCATCCTTGTTGAAATTAAGGTGACACGGTTCAAGTGCTATTATGAACCTTTACCTTGAACTGATCAAAACTTTGATCCTTAAAGTGTATAGGTGATTAGTATTAAAGGGTGTAGGCATTAAACCAGTAAGTGATGATGTTGTTTTATCTCCTTAAATGAACCCATCTCAAATATAAGAAATTGGAATCTTTGAAAAGGAAATACGTCCAATCCACCCCGAGCGATAACCTAGGATCAACTAATTATTTTAAATATAATTTACATTAATCTGTTAGTTATCCATTAAACCCATCTACAAATAAACCCATGTTTTCCACTTCATATCCAAAAACAGTTCTTACAATGTGCGTGTCTATAGGTTACTTCTTAGGTCTTTGTGGATTCGACCGCCCAAGCTAGACTATAAAGACCGTCCTACCCTCTTCTCTTGGTTAAATTTGAGTGAGAATCAAATTTTGGTGCCGTTTCTGGGGAACCAAGTAATTAATCAAAACACCCATTCTATTCTTCCAAATTTCTTCTTTTCTCATCAAAATTCTCTTATCTTGTCCCTTTCTCATTTTTTTCCTTTTGGCGCATATCCGCCTACACCCGCGATCAATGAAACCGTCTACTTAGGGTGGATAGTCCTGGGGTTGGGGAGTCAAGTACACCAAGGGAACTCATTCCATTAGATCCTAATATTCCTAATACTCTAGAGTCTAAAATTTATCCCATTTAAATGGAAGGTCTTCAAAGAAACCAACTCATAAACCCGGGTGGGAACCAAAATGGAAACCCAAATTAAGCAGCCCCAAACTTGGGGAATGCAATTGATCAAACCATGAATGACTACCTCAAACCTTCCTGGAACAACGCCCCATCATGCATTAGACACAATTCCATAGGATATTCCAACTACATCTTTAAACCACATGTCCTAAACCACCTTCCCATATTCTATAGAATGGAGTCCGAGATGCCATACCTGCACATTAAGGAGTTCAATGACATTCTAGAAACCATGTGTCCCCCACATCAACTAGAATCAGCTAAGATGAGTCTATTACCTTTTTTCATTAAATGATCGAGCTAAAAATTTATTTAAAAATTTGATACCATCATACATAAATTCTTGGGACCAACTACAAAGATAATTTTACAAAAAATACTTTCCCCACCACAAAACAATTTCACTTAAAAAGAGTGTCCAAAATTTTTTTGAAAAAGAGGGAGAGTCATTCTATGAAACATGGGAGAGGTTCAAAGACACTATAAACATGGTTCCACAACATGGATTCTCTATTCCTGAACAAGTGAGAATTTTCTATGAAAGGTTGGGTCCGGGGAACAAACAATTCAATGACATGATGTGTAATAAAACCTTTAAAAACAAAGCCCCAAATGATGCTTATGAGTATCTAGAAAGCCTTTCTGAACAAAACCAAACATGGGGAACCTCTCCCTACATTGATCACCCCACACCATGTGTGATGTAAAATGACCATATAAGTTTCTACTAGTGGCATAACCAACAAATAATTGAGACACAATGTATTAACTTCTATTCTCCACAAAACATTCCAAAATATAATGAGTTTCAATCCCAACAAAGCCAATTTGAACATCCTCCTATGGAATTCCAAAAACATAGTTATCCTCCGGGAATAAAACATCTGTCTCAACCCCTTATCCATCCTAATCCACATCCAATACTTGAAAAATTGTGTCAACAAATGGAGATAATTAATTTTGAGTTTTCATCATTGAGGTTAGAACTACAAAGCATTAAAACTTTTGAGGAACCCATCCCGACAAAAACTGTACCTTCCATAAACATATGTGAAGTATCTAATTTCCCACAAACCCCACATGAATTTATTGAAGAACCAACCTTTGGATTTGGGGAAGATGAAAAGGATCAAGGAATTGTTGATGGGTCTTTAAATCAGGATGAAATTGACTTTTTGGATTCAAAAGAGGATAATTTGACATCATGGATTGAGTCTCCTAAGTATAATTCCATTGATGAATTTTTAAAAACACCAACCATTGAACCATTGAGAGAAATCACAAACATTGAGTCCATACCCATTCCTAAAATTGATCTTTCCAATTTTGTGGTTTAATCTCCTATTCAAAAGGAACCAATTCTGGAGAGCAATTTTGAAAATGAAATTGAGTTTGATTCCAAGTCCCATCCTGTGTCTGAAAGTGTTAGCCTACCCGAACATAAACGAAAGGAATTTCCATCCACCCTCAACTTTCTATTCATTGGGGATATCCAAAAACTTCCAATTTTCACAATTTCTTATCTTGAAACCATTAAAGAGTTAATTATTCTTAATGTACTTGGAAATACTAAAAAATAAACTGAATCCACCATTTCTGATATTCCTTTGATTTACCCGCTCATTTTTGAACATAGGTTTTTACATGACACAAATTATAAACAAAAAATAAATATAAAACTAGTATAAGTGGTGAAACATGTGGTCCTTAAAATGTTTACAGATGTTATTGGGTAAGTTAGGGGTGTCCAAGTCGAGCTAATGACGTTAAATAAAGCGCTACATGGGAGGCAACCCATGGTTTTCATGTTTCCTATAATTTTGTTGTTTTAAACAACTTTATATTTTATATAGGATTAATTAATCATTTTTATTTAGATAAAATAGACTGTTGACCTGTTCTTCTATTATGAGTATGGATGGGTATGAAAGGGGAGCACCATATTCATCTGTGTCACGTGGTGTGATCTTTGAGTAATGCCTTACCCAGAAATTTAAAAAGAAGACAATGTATCATCATTTTGTTTTATTTAAATGTTTTTGTAGGTTAAAATAAAAATACAAAAAATAAATAAAAATGTAATAATAATAATAATAAAGGACACGTCGTGGTTCATGGGTCAAACCCTGTCACAACCGGCGAAGCCACGGGGATTCGAACCTGGGACAAAAGGGAGACAGGGGGTGCACTTACCTCTGACCTATGGTTTCTTGTGCTTCCTTATTCTATAATTTTTATATATATACTTATATTTTACTTTCATTATTATATAAATATATATATATATATTGGTTTGTTTTTTTGTTGGTTTTGTTTTGTTTTTCCTTTTTCTACTAGGGAACTCTGCAAGTGACATGGATATAAAAAAATTAAAAGGGAGCAGCAAGAATTTCAACTTCAACCACCAGGTGACTTCATTCAATTATCCTAATTTTCAATTTCCTTTTTGAACTTTAATTCTCTACCTCTACCCCATTCTAAATTTTCTTTTTTTAAAACACTGGGGCATTGTTATTTTAAGTTGGGGGGGGAAGATAAAATGAAAAATGATTTTGTGTCAAAAAAAATGAATGATTTGAAGAAGAAAAAAATGTGTAAATAGAAGAAAAAATCCATTAACTTTGAACACAGTAATAAAAATTGGGTACTTTGAAACTTAATATCAAATAATTTAGTATGCCCTGATTCTGATTTTAATCCTTGTATAATTTCATGAGCATATATTTTGGAAAGTGTGGTTGTCCAATGTGATATTTCATCGTTTATATTTTCATCAAAAAAAAGATCACAATGCATGTCCTTTGGATAGTGGGGTATTAGTTTTAGTTCATGGGGTCCCCTAAATAAATATCATAGGTTTGGTGTTCATTTTAGTTTAATATGAGTATTCAAAAAAAATAAATTTTTTTTGCACGTAGAGCAAGGAAATGACCTAATGCGTGGCTTTCGGCACTTGGGGATCGTGACTCCATAGTTTTCTAGCCCAGAGTTAGTAATGTTATCTCTATTTTTGATAATTTGAATTTGTTTTTGACTGAGTTAACTCGAGATGATGCCCTAGTATGTGGGCTTCACATGGTACCCTTAGGTCTTTGATCCTAGGAGTCATCGGCAAAGTCTCGCTACAGGGGTTGACTCTATTGAGTGCAACTTCAATTACCATGGAAAAATTGAAAAAACAAAAACAAAACAAAAAAAATTATACAAAAAAATTAACACTCATCTTAATATTGAAATTTTATTCCACCTAGTGCTTCCGTAATTTCCCCCTTGAATAAAGACGAACCCCCATGTCTATTGTGATGCACAACACATCCTCATACTTAATTGATATTGGATGAAATATGGAAATGAATTTGAACAAATGAATGGGCTTGGTATTGGGATCTGCTTATGAAACTATCTTTTATTAAAATATTTTTATGGGTTTCTTGATTGTTTGGTATATGGGTTTCTAGTGATCATTTTGAATAAAAATGTTTTTGGAAAAGGGAATTCGAATTTCATATTGTTAAGATATATTTTGCTCGGGACTAGCAAAACTCAAGTTGGGGGGTGTGATTAGCCACTAAATGAGGTTAATATTCTTTGTTAATATACATAATATTCATGTTATTTTTATTCATAAACACCATTTTAGTGCATTTTACACTTTGAACATCATTGCACATTATGATTGTAATACCTTCTTAAAATGCAGTATTATGTGGTACATTTTTGAAAATCATTTGAAGTACCCAATGATTCAACTGATTTTAAGGAATTTAATTATCCATATTTTAATTTTATAATTTGGTAAATTTCTCTACACTTAAATATGGGCATGTTTCATTCAGGGATCAATGGAGAATTAATGGAAGAATATGAGGATATTTTATGATGAAAGGAAGCAATTCTAGAGAAGGAAAATTGGACACTAGCACACTGATGAGAATGTGGGACCCAAATTACAAACCCAATGAATCCAAAAATTCTTGAGATTATATAAGACATGTATAGGAACAAATCAATCTTCATGAGACAATGCTAATTCGGCCTCCATGGTGGTCATTTATGCGGCCCAGGTTAGAGATAAAAATTCTGGGCTAGATTCTGCGGCCTAGAAAAAAAGCCCACTAATATGATCATATATCCGAATCAACAACTCTAAATGGGCCCAAATTTTACAGGAGGTTAAAAGACATACAGAGATCCATTTTCTTATTCTATGTACTACTCTGATTCGTCCATCTACTAGGCTTCCAAGTGCATCTGTTCGGTAAAATAAAGTTGGCTGCCACCTCAGGTCAAGGGTGGCAAAATCAACTCTCCCTTACATTCCACCCAACTATGGCCTACCACAATTAATTGAGGAGACTTGGAATGTTGGAGGCTCGACCAAAGGGCTAAAAAATTCCTATTTAAGGAAGTGGTGTTGGAGTATTTAAGAATCATGGATGCTTTTTTCAATTGCAATGTTATGCTGCAATTTTGTCGTCTCAAATTTGTCATTCACATGTAAGTTGTTCAATTCACTTTAGTTTCTTAATAAAAGATATTCTTATACTCTTATTATGTTGTTCTTAATATCACTTTGATACCTTTGGATCATGTTGTGAATTTCTACACACCAAACGTTGGGAAATTATTCTCACAACGGTGGAGTGATCATTTTATTTTTGTTGTTTTCTTTACTTCTCAATTTCCTCCCTCATGAGTCTACTTTCCGCTTCCATTGAAACCATGGGATCAATGGAGGGCTAACACACATATGGGTTGATCCAAGGGAGTATCAAGGGGAAGGATTGGATGTTATTTATCACCTCGTTAATATATAATCACTTCTTTAATTGAGATTTTTATTTGATGATTTTTAAACACCATCGTCCTTGTTGAGAATAAGGCCACACACTTCAAGTGCTATTACAAACCTTTATCTTGAAGTGGTCAAAACATTGATCCTTCATGTGTATAGGTTATTAGTATTAAAGGGTGTAATCATTGAACCATTAAGTGATGATGTTGTTTTATCTCCTTAAATTAACCCATCTCAAATATAAGAAATTGAAATCATTGAAAAGGAAATACATCCAATCCACCCTGAGCGATAACCTAGGATCAACTCATTATTTTAAATTGAATTTACTTTAATCTGGTAGTGATCCTTTAAACCCATCTAAAATCAACCCATATTGGACACTTCATAGCCAAAAACAGTCCTTATAATGTGCGTGTCGATAGGTTACTTCCTAGGTCTTTGTGGATTCGACAACCCAAGCTAGACTACAAGAACCGTCCTACCTTCTTCTCTTGGGTAAATGAGAGCAAGAATCAGTATAATTAAAAACATCTCTATGTTTTGGTGAATATTGAGTAAGTGTTTTGTCAAGAAAACACATCCCTGCCTAGATACGAGCAGGTAGAGGTGGCTCTGTCACAGATGTACCTAGGGGTGAAAACCCCAACAAGAAAATTGGATCTTCACCCGGGGTATCCTGGTACACAAAAACGAGCCGTGATGCACTCTTGGTTATGACACTCCCGAGGGATATGCTTTGGTAAATTCCCAAGCATAGTATGAACCCCTATTAAGGGAATTAAAAAAAATTCACTAAGAAAATATGTTAGAAATTAGATCATGAATAGCATAGATTGAAGCCTATGGATTCATAAGGTAAGGAAATAAAAGTTATTTATAACTTATCAGTTTTTTCCTTGGATTACCCTTTATGTGTTACCCCTAACTTTCCTATTTTTATAGGCAATGGTCGGTAATAGGAGGACTCAGGCAGACAACCGATTTGAAGATCAATGCGATGAATGTGCTAATGAGATGCCCAATCCGATGGGAGTAGGAATCGTGAACTTTGTCACACTTCTCTCTCAGTTAAATCAAGCTTTGAATAGAAACATGGGTCAAGAGAAACATTAAACCCCACCTAAGAAAGAACAAATAGCTATCGAGAGCTTTATTGGACAAAGGCCCCCTACTTTTAATGAATCATTTGATCCCTCAATCATCGAACAATGGATCAACTCCATTGAAATGATCTTCTCCATCCTTCAATGTTCTGAACAAGAGAAGGTTCTCCTAGAAGCTTATTGTATGTAGGGTGATGCTGATCAATGTTGGACATTTATAAAAAATATAAAGCATGAGGAGGAGATCGAGTCGTTGGAATGGAATGATTTATGGAGATGTTTTCGATAAATATTGTGGGCGCCCCCTACGACTTAAGATGGAATGGTAATTCTTTTCCCTCAAGTAAAAAAGGAGAAAAATATGTCATAGCGTATGAGGAAAACTTCACAAGGCTTGAAAAATATGCCTCCATCTTTTCCTTTACCTCCAAATGCAAGGTTGACCGCTTCCTTAGTGGGATGAAACATAGCTTGTAGAAAGCGCTGGTGATCCATGACTTCGACAGCTATGAGGAAATTGTCTGATGTTCCCTCAAGGTCAAAATGGATATTAGAGAATCTAAAGGGTATCACGGGGATAAGAATAGTATGGTAGATTTCAAGGATGGAAGTCTAGTGGATAAATTCAACGGTGCAATGAAGATCCAACACCCCACTTTCCAAAGCTGTGGAAAGAAGCACCCCGGAAATTGCCTAAAGGGGACAAGGAAAGGCTTTAGGTGTGAAAGAGAAGGGAAACTGGCTATTAAATATCGCGAAGAAAAACCCGTTGGTGTGACAGAAGAGAGGAACGCTCTACTAGACCCTCAAGACATTGTTCATTTATTCAACTGTAATGAATCATGGCACTTTTTCCAACTTAGTTCCCAAAGAGAAGGGTTTTCAGAGGCAACCAACAACCTCCAAGGCAGTAGGGGAAAGCTTTTACCATCACTACTTCCCAAGTGAATCCTGACAATGACGTGGTGACCGGTATGGTAGTTATTCATTCAAGAATATAGAATATACTTTTTGATTCTGTTTCAACGCATTCTTTTATATCCCGAAAGTTTAGTATAACAATCCCGACACCACCACAAATCATGGAAGTGAAGATGTTGGTGAGTAAGAAAAACGAGGAAATCATTTCATCCCATGAATATAACACCTCCCATATCATAGTCTGTGGAATTAATTTCTTATAAAACCTTGTCATACTCCCTCTGGTGGAATTTGATGCAATTCATGGCATAAATTGGCTTTTGTTATTTAGAGCCAACATAAATTTCCATGAGAGGGAATTCACTCTCCATGTGAAGAATCGACCCTCGATTATATACAAGTTCAGAGATAAAGATGAATCTTCTTTAGATCTATCATCTCAAGTGTGGATATTACTGACATATGATGACGCATATCTGGCTCAGATGATTGAGTCCATGGAATCTACCATCCTTGAAGACATGCATATTGTGAGGGAATTTGCAGAAGCATTTCCCATGGAATTTCCTGGTCTTCCTCTGAGAAGAGATATTGAATTAACAATTGACCTTATACCTAGGGAGTTGCCAATATCAAAGACTCCATATAGAATGGAAATTGTGGAACATGAGGAGCTAAAGAAACAACTACAGGAGAATCTGGATAAAGGGTTTATATGACCAAGTGCTTCACAAGTGCTTCACCATAGGGTGCATCAGTCCTCTTTGTCAAAAAGAATTATGGGTCAATACGCCTTTGCATCGAATATTTTGAGCTTACCAAAATCACAATAAAGATAAAGTATCCTCTCCCACGAATTTATGACTTGTTTGATCAACTGCGTGGAGAAAAATACTTCTCTAAGGTGGATTTGTGGTTGGGATATTTCCAATTAAGGGTGAAGAAGGAATATATCCCCAAGAATACTTTTCTTACAAGATACATGGACTATGAATTCGTAGTAATGCCTTTCAGACTCACTAATGCTCAAGAAATCTTCAAGTACTTGATAAATAGAGTCTTTAGGGATTATCTTGAAAATATTGTGGTAGTATTTTTAGATGATATTATGATATACTCCAAAAACAAGGGGGATTTTGAGGAGCATATAAGAACAATACTATAGATCTTATGGAAGGGGAATCTCTATGAAAAGTACCACAAGTGCGAGTTCTGGTTGAAGGAGGTCATATTCTTGGTCCATATCATCACAAGCAATGAGATATCTGTGGATCCCTCTAAAATATATTATTTTGAGGGATGGCCGAGGCCAACACCAGTAATGGATATCCATAGATTCTTGGGGTTAGCGGGATATTATCGATGATTTGTGAGAAATTTTTCATGAATGTACAACCCTCTTACCATGATAACTCGGAAGGGAGTAAAGTTTTCTTGGAGTGATGAATGCGAACAAAGCTTCAAGGAGTTAAAAAGGAGGCTTATCATTGTTCATTTTCTCACTTTACCCACAAGTGGAGAACTTTTTGTGGTATTCAGTGATGCTTCGAAGAAGGTCCTCAAAGGTGTGTTGATGAATAATGAAAAATTCAATGACTATGATTCAAGGAAATTGAAAGTTCATGTGAAGAATTATCTAACACATGATATAGAGTTGGCTGTGGTGATCTTCACATTAAAAATTTGGTGGCTTTATATCATTGGGGAGAAGTGTGAAATATATACGGGCCACAAAAGCATCATGTTTATATTCACATAGAAAGAGTTGAACAAGCACCAAAGAAGATGGTTAGAGCTAATCAAAGACTATGATTGCTCAATCCATTACCACTCAGGGAAAGTGAACAAGGTGGCATATGCTATAAGTAGAAAGGACCCAGTGATTGTATCACTGATTAGAATTTAAAAGGATCTAATCTTCATAGATTTAATGAAGTTGGAAATGGTAATCATTAAGAAGGGAACATCATCAATCCTTTCATAAATGATTACTCAACCGTCTCTTTTGAAAAGTATAAAGGATGCTCAAAAGGATGAAGTGGGAATTAAGATGAAAGTGGAAGCTATCAAAAGAGGAAAATCCTCAGATTTCAATGTTAATGAAGAAGAAATTGTGAGATTTGGGAAAATACTATGTGTTCCATCAAGTTTAGAGCTAAAGAAATAACTTTTGGATGATGCACAAACTTCAAATTTTTCTATTCATCCAAGAAACCCGAAGATGTATCGAGATCTATGAGATAATTTTTGGTGGAATAATATGAAGAAGGAGATCTACGAATTTACATCAAATTGTCTGGTGTTTCATCAAGTGAAGTCTAAGAGACAAAAGTCTACAGGGATGATGCAACCATTATCAATACAAATATAGAAATAGGAGATCATTACCATGGACTTATTGAGCAAGTGTTGTTTTTAATGATACCTAATATTTTTATTTAAAGAGGGGGGTATTTTTGAGAACAATACTCTATCTCTATGATGATTTTGATGCTCAAAAATACCCTTAATTTATTTTGAATAATTTTATTTTAATTATATTTCAGGAATTATATTCATATTGTATGGCGATAAGGGTTGCGGGAGACGACGCTCCCTCTTGTTTCAATGGATTTTATGGGTTTTATTTGGCCATGGTGATCCATTTCTTCTTCAGCTTCAATCGTCTTTCTCCTCTCGGAGGAGTGGCATCGGTGGCTTTATCCTTGACGTCCTCTTGTGATCCTCCGCAATCAGATGATCCTTGCAACCCTACGGTTGTGGCGAAGACGATTTCATCAGTTGATGTTCATGCTGTTTCGAAGCCTCACGCTAGATCTACAGAAGCTTCTCATAAATCTCATCTGATCTTCATGTTTGATATGAGCCGAGGCGACTTGCGGACTTCAACGAATCGGGAGGATGCGACTATATCTTTTGTTGAGGTAGAGCTTCGTGATCCAGTTCTGACCTGTGAGGCGCTGCTGCATGATTCGGTTCCACCCTGTGGTGATGGTCTTCCATGTTCTAATTCCTCTTATGATATAATGAAACAATCAAATGCAGGGTCGAAATTGGATTGAGCCTGTACATTTGTGCGGTTGAAGGACTCAGGTCCTTGTAAAATTCTTCACAAGGGTTCATCAGCTCATATCGAAGCGAATCCTGCAGCTCTTGATGAGAGAATGTCAATTGGGAAAAAATCTTTGATTACACAAATTGTCCTTCCTAAAGGTGCGCAACCGTGGATGTTTTATTATTTGATATGTAGAACCTCACTTTTTTTGAGTTTATCTAATTGGAAATGTGTTTCTCTTGGTCATAGATTTTTCCATTGCCTTTTTCCGTCTGATGATCTGATACTTCGAGCATGGAGCATGGTAACCTCATTTCTAAAACCTGGATGGCTGCATTTTCATGAATGTCCATTGGATTTTTATGTATCACGTGCAAGAAATTATTTTTCTCAGTTATGGATTCATCTTCAAGGACTCAATTGGGTCCTCTGGCATCCGAAAATTCTGCATGATATTGGAATGGCAATTGGTACTCTGATTCGGCTTGACAAGGAGACCTATGATGTTTGGTTTGGTCATTTTTCTAGGATGATGGTGGAGGTTGATCTCGGTACCACTCTGATTGACAAGGTAACCCTTTCCCCTCCTTCTGACAATATTCACATTGATGTTGAGTATGAAAAAAACCGCTTTTTTATAATTAATGTATAGATGTTGGACGTTCATTGGAGCTATGTCAGAGGAATGTTTCTTGTGGGTAATGTGGGGTGAGGGGACATTCAACAGCTCTTTTTCGTAGGAAGTCAAAGGGGAAGGACTTGATGTTGCCAAAATCTACTGCTCATGATGGTGATTCACTTAGTGAGCCTATTCCCAATGTTCCTGATGGGATTGATACTGGAACGTGGTTGTTAATTGATGCTTCTCCGATGAAGGCCCATAGTGGCCCCTCTATGGCTCTATTTGCTTGAGATAAAGAGGATACTCCAGTTTTGCGCCCTGATACTGTTCAGTTTGACGTCTCCAAGCAGAATGATGCGCAACAACATTTTGATTGCCAGCAGGAAATCCAGAAGCTTTTCTAATTTTCTGAATTACCTGATAAATGGGGGAACGTTTCCGAGGGTGATCATGAGAATGTGGGTACCCCGATTAGGGTCTCAAGAAGTGGTGGTCACACCTCTTACAAGAATGTTGTTTTAAGTGGAAATACAATGGGTGCTGCTAGTGAGGGTTTCACCTCTGTTCCCGTAAAGTGGAGACCACGCAAGGATTATTATAATGTACCTAGAAACGTGTCTACCAGATCGTCGTATAAGGTGTCAAAGAAGGTGGATACAAATATTTTGAAAATCTTAAATTGGGATAAGTCTCAATTAGAGTGGGAGACAGCTGGTGGCTCTGATTATGGAAATGATATGTCATATTATGATCTCTAGACCAGTTTTTGGTCGATGAGGGAATTTCTGTTTGTTTGACCCCGTCTGCTGCTCTTATGTACCTATTTCTTTCTTTTTAATAAATGGTCAGAAGCTTTGCTTTTGGCTGGAATTGTCTGGTATATTTCAAGAATTTGTTATTCATTATATTTTTATTTCTGGAAGAAAAATTTATGTTCTTGAACAATGAGATTTAATTAGCATTAGCGTGTTCTGGAAACACTTTTCATGCATTACATGTTTGGGAATTGGTTAAGCATGTTCTGGAATCACTGTTCATACCCTACGTGGAGAAATGTTGTGTAAGGATAAAATGAAGTGTATACTTTTTGAGTTTTCATAAAAATATTGTTAATCAACCATATGTTATTAGAAAAGTATTGAAGATGAACCCTACATTAGGAAGGAACCCTATTTTTTGGATACAAAAACCTATAGTTCATTGACCTTAATTTTGTACTCAACCATACATTTTATCAAAATTATGGGTCATGTACCTTACCTTTAGAAGCTTTTAAAATTATGGATCATTTATCATACATTTTATTCTTGATATGAAATGTATGGTTCATCAACCATACGTTTGTAATCAACCTTACGTTTGATGGATGCGACATCAACCCTATGTTTGTGTTCAACATTATGTTTGAATGATGTATGATATACAGTTCAAACTTACTTTTGGAGTCAGAGAATTAAAGACGATATAATTATGCAACATTCTGCAAGATGATTATTAGGCTGATTTCAAGCCGAATTAAAAGTTGACTTTTAAAGAGTGTTTTTGACTGAGTCAAATCCATTTAGCTATGAATCAAAGGGTCAATTTAAAAAGAGATTTATATTCTGAATCTTTAGGGAAGTTATGAATGCTCTTTTATTTTGAATTTTTGATTATCACGAGTCAGTAGGCGACTTTTTTGGATCTAAATTTGCAGGAGAAGTGCTCGTTATTATTATATGAATGTGATATTTACACAGATAATATATAGATGTTTTTCCGAACAAAAATGATGAATATATATAAAAAAAGGGGAAGAGAAACATAGACTATTGAGAACATAGATATGATGATTTAAAAGAGAGATAATGCTCTGTTTATTGAAGAGAAAGAATTATGATAGAAGAGTCAGTCATTCTATATCGATGATCAACTTTGAATCTACTACTGCTGAAGTTGTGAATTATATTTCTATATTTACTACAACCAGATCGACTCAGAACGACTCTTCTTGGATGATCATTATTTATGAAGGCAACGGTCCATCTACTGTCAATTGCATTCTGTTGCAATTTTTATGAACAATGGGAAAGTATTTTCAAAGTACAAATACCTTTCTTTTTATTCTTGAGTGATCGGCTTCTCATACTAATCTATATAGGTTCTGTGAGTGAACTAGAAGGCTTTGTTTTACCTTAGATTGAAAATGTGTCAAATTCCTATACTCAGTTGTGGAATGGTCTATTGACAAGAAGACCAAATAGTGAAAATCACCAAGATCATGGAGTAGAGTGTTGTTAGAGTGGACTAGGGGCCTTCTATTCCCCGAACCACTATAAATCGTGTGTCCTTGCTATTTAAATTTCCACTGCATTAATCTATATGATTAAATTCAAAGGGCAGAACAGGATTTCGTAAAGATTTTTTAAAATACACAATTCACCCCCTCTTGTGTATATTTAGTATATCTTGATCCATCAATTGGTATCAGAGGCTATTCTTTCTGATAAAGCCTTAACAAGTTGAAAGTGATTAAGGATTATACACAGAGAAAGATGACTGATACAATAGAAGGAATTTCTATGGTCAGAGCACCATATTTCAATGGAGAAAATTATGGATTTTGGAAATCAATAATGATAATATATCTGAAAAACCTTGGATACAAAGTATATTCTAAGATTATGACTCCATTTGAAATACCAGAGAAACCTGAAACATGGAGTACTGCCACTGAAGAAGAATATGATATGAAATCGAAGGAAATGAATGCACTTATATATGGTATAGGACCTGATGAATTTAACAGAGTATCTCAATGCCCAATAGGATATGAGATGTGGTAAAAATTTGATGTTTTTTATGAAGGAACTGACAATGTCTAGAAAATGAGGTATGCTACTACTGAGCTTAAATTTGATACATTCAGAATTTTTTAAGGTGAAATCATTATTCAAATTAATAGAAGATTGACAGAAATTTTCAAGAATATAACTTCCTTGGGAGAACCAACCAAACAAGATGATCAAGCTTTAGAAGTATTGAGAGTACTGCCTACTAAATGGAATGGAATCTCTAGTGCAATAAGATAGTCAACACCTGTCAATGACTTAACCATGAGAGATTTGATTGGAACATTTATTATTTATGAAGCTGAGATGCAAGATTAATCAAATGAGCATAAGGTTTTGATCAAGTGAGAAGACAGAACATTAAAAGTGTCATATCAAGGGAAAAGAAAAAATCTAAAGAAAAAATAAGTAAAGGTGAAATCAGAAAGTTTTGATTCATCATATTTTGATATAGAACTGGATAAGATAGCCAGAAAGTTTAGTAAATTCTAAAAAAAGAAGAATGGTTTTAGAAAAACTTTCAAAAAGGGTGAAATGGAAGTTAGATGTTACGAGTGCAAGAAAATATGTCATATCAGACCTGACTATCCTCAGTTAAAATAATACAAGAAGAAGAAGTTCTTGAAGAACAATTATTATGAGAAAAAAAGGCAATAAGGCAATGAAAGCTACATGGAGTGTTTATGAAGAATCCAGCAGCTCTTCAGAAATAGACTCAAAGAAGGATGGAGTAAATCTAAAAGCCAACATGTTATTTATAGCAGAAACAGACGAGGAAGCATGTCACAAAAGAAAAAAGACCATATATTATATGGATAGAGGTTTCTCAAGGCATATGAGTGGAAGCTCATCGAATTTCTCTACAA
Organism: Viscum album; assembly: GCA_963277665.1. Classification (NCBI taxonomy): domain Eukaryota; kingdom Viridiplantae; phylum Streptophyta; class Magnoliopsida; order Santalales; family Viscaceae; genus Viscum; species Viscum album. The sequence goes on from OY728141.1 coordinate 1,116,712,417, forward strand.
TCACTCAAAAAGATGTTGGGCTTGTCACTTTTGGTGACAATGCCAAAGGGAATATCATTGGCATCATAATAGTTGGAGATCCAGAAGCTGTCTCAATCAACAAAGTACATTATGTTCAAGGATTTAAACACAATATTATAAGTATATCTTAACTATGTGATGATGGTTATGCTATTGATTTTTCTAACAATTGATGTTGTGTTTTCAAAAGTAAACTACATAAATTTAGAGCACCATGAACAGACAATGTGTATACCCTAGATTTAAATTCCTTGTGTAAACAACAATTAAAATGCTTAACTACTAAGATAAATGAATCCTGGATCTAGCATAGAAGACTTGGACATTGTGTAATGACCCAAAGTTTCATTAATGGAAAATCCCTCTTGATCATGTTAAATGTCTCTTTATGAAAAATGTTTTTATAAGGTGTCAACTTCTTTGGTTTCATGTTAAGAATTTTGACCATTGTTAATATAGTCGTTGAACAGTGATCACAAGATTAGTATAAATTTAAGGCTTTAACGAACCCAATTTTGACTCAGACAAAGGAATCGATGGCCTCATCCAGTAGAATTTCCCCATACGAAGCCCATTTGTCGGACCTTGGAAAATAGGTGGCATCTTTGGGCTTCGCCCATGACCAAGCCCAAGATGAGCTTCATTATGTCAAGCTCAAACGTGACCGTCTACGGGAAAAGTGGAAGTTGATTGAAATTACCACTCAAACGATGTTATCCGAGCCGCCCCAAGAGTCTATCACCATTGCAAACCTTACCCTTAGGTCTTATGCGACTGTTTTAAGGGGTTATGTAACAAATAAGTAGTACTATGTTCATGTACATTATTTTTGTATATAATAATGAATATAATTTCTAGTCATTTTTGATACATTGTAAATAGTTATTAAAGTACAAATGGTGTTTTTAATTATTATTTAATTAAGAAATCTATTTTACTAAATTAAGGGATTTTTGAATTAAATAATATTTTAATAAAATATTATTATTAATATTAAATTAATTTTTATTAAATATAAATGATCTTATAAATTTATGAATGCAATTACAATTTTTATTAAGGTTTGAAATCCATTTCTATCAAAACCCGTGAATTTTCGATAAATGTTGGTTTCTCTTTTAAAAGTGAAAATTAACATATTTAGAATTTTTTTCGATAAAATAAATGTCATTTCTGGAATCAGTACGTCAAAATTATCCAACGGTGAATTTTTCATAATTTTCTGAGACAGTCAAATTTTTGGGTAAAAATTAAATACCATTTAATTATATAATGTGTTTTATGACATCATAATGACCCAATAGAGATGTAATAAAAGACCATAATAATTATGTTCGGCCAACATATGTTTTATCATTAAAATAATGTGATTTTGGGTTTATTTGACTTACTTTTCAAAGCATTAATGAACCCCTCAAGACTTATTCAACACTTTGCCCTTTTAAATTAATTTTCATGGGAGTGTGACTAACCTCCACATAAGAAACCTTATTATTTTAATAAGTTCGGACCATGGCCTGGTAAAATATTGTTTTCCTCTTTCCTTTTCCAGAAACCATGGGCAAAAACCATGTGATGGTTTGTGGTTTGGATTAATTTAATATAAGGTGTCCCAAACCTAAATAATAAAGTATTCTCTCACCTTTCCTATATAAACCCACACAGGCTCCCACTTCCTCCTCACTAAAATCCTTTGGACTCTTTCCAACCTCTGCCCTACTCTCTCTAGAATCCTTCCGAGGTGCCCCAAGCTCCCAAGAAGCCTCTCACAAGCCTCTCTCTAGCCTTTGGAAGCACACTTCCAAGTAAGGGTGTTTTCCTTCCTTTCTCATTTTTTTGTCAATTTTCTTTAAGTTTTATTGACCTTTTAATTTCAATTATGAATGTTGGGGTATGGCTTCTCACCTCCCCATACTTCCCTATTATTGTTTTAATGACGGGAGACCCCTTTCTCTCTCATTTAATGCCTCCCATTTACACCTGTTACTATGCCGAAATTCCGAAAGGAACTTCTCTCTATTCTTTTATATTCAAACAATACTTTTGTATCATGAATCAAAATTCCATTTCAATTGTTGGTACATGTATCTATATAACCTCCTTACTGTACATTACATGTAAATATGATGAGGATCCCATTTCTCTCTCATCAACCTTTTTTATGAATTCTTATGTCACGCCGTTATGCTGCCGAAATCGCACCGATTTTCTAAGCCAATGTCATTGTGTAGTGAATAACATGCCCATTTCTCCATCAAGGGTATTCACCTTTATTCACATTTACTTATTGATTTTAAAGTTTCATGTATTAATTCCACATTCCTTTATCGTGGAATAAATTATTATGTTTTATTAATCCATGTTTTATGATCCATGTGGCACACTTATACATGAAATGAAATGTTTAAGAAGGGTGCGCCCTTATAGCGCTCTAATGCATTGGGTAAAATATAGTATCATGATATGTCAAGTGCAATGAGTGTTGACTCATGCTAATTCAAGTGAAACGAGGGTTTACTCGTGCTTCATGTGCAGTGAGGTTTTACTCATGCTCCATCTGCAATGAGCCTTGGCTTATGCTAAATCAATGTTAAGTGTTGTTGCCACATTTCCATGTTATGATTATCATGCTTTATCATGCCTTTATGTTCATGTTTCTTTTATGATCTATTGATATACCTATTGTCTAACATGTATTGTATTCCTCATGTTATTCCATGTGTACTCCCTTACTGGGATTTATAGATCACCATTTTCTTATGCATGACCTCAGGTTATCCCATGCAATGCTAAGTATGAGGGAATGTAGTGGTCATGTAAAGGAATTTTTCAATAAAGATGTTGTATTTCTTGTTTTAAGTCTTTATTTAATGATCCTAAGCCCCATAGACACTAAACCTCTCAATATTCATTGTTGTATCAAGTGAAGTTCTATGTAATGAATCATGTTTAAGCTGTAATAAAAAGCAGGGTTGTCATAGTTGGTATCAGAGGATAGGTTTAGTTATTTTTGGGATTAGGAAACCCTAGTAAAGCCTTAGATACATGACTAAGTATAATAAAAACATCCCTAAGTTTTGGTAAATACTATGTAAGTGGTTTATCAAACAAATACATCCATGTATGGATATGAGCAGGTAGAGGTGGCTCTGGCACAGATGTATCCTAGGGGTAAAACCCGAAAACACCGCTTTGAGCAAGACTCGAATGGGAACTCATGCACGACAACGGGCCTTGCTTCACTCTTGGTGACGACACTCCTGGGGGATATGTTTTGATAAATTCACAATCTTGGTATGAACCCTTATTAAGAGAAAATGCCCCTAAGAATATATGTTAGAATGTAGATCATGGAAATCCAAGATTGAAGCCTATAGACTCATGAGTAAAGTAATGAATGTTTATTTATAAGTCATCAATTTTTGTCTTTGGATTACCTTTTATGTGTTACCCCTAACATTCCTTTTATTCCAGCCAATGGCCGGTAAAAGGAGGACTCGGGCTAACAACCATTGTGAAGATCAGTGTGATGACTGTACTAATGAGATTCCCAATCCAATGGGAGCGGGAATCGAAAACTTTTTCATGCTTCTCTCACAGCTAACTCAAGTTTTGAATAGAAACACGGGTCAAGAGGAATGTCCAAACCCCCCCTAAGAAGGAACAAGTCGCTATCAAGAGATTCATGAGGCAAAGGCCTCCTACTTTTAGTGGATCATCCGATCCCACGATCACAGAACAATGGATCAAATCCATTGGAAAGATATTCTCTATCCTTCAATGTTCTGAACAATAGAAGTTTATCCTGGCGGCTTATCGTATGGAGGGTGAAGCTGATCAATGGTGGACATTGATCAAAAATACGAAGCCTGAGGAGGAGATCGATGCTTTGGAATGGAAGGAATTTTGGAAGATGTTTTTCGATAAATATTTTCCGCGCACCGTCTGTCTTAAGATGGAAAGGGACTTCCTTTCCCTCAAGCAAAAAGATGAAGAATCTATGGGAGCGTACGAGTCAAACTTCACAAGGCTTGCATGATATGCTTCCAGCTTCGTCATTACCCCTGAATGCAAGGTTGACCGCTTCTTTGGTGGGTTGAAGCCTAGCTTGCGGAAAGCATTAGTGATCCATGACTTCGACAGCTATGAGTAAATTGTACGATGTGCCCTCAAGGTCGAAATGGAGATCGTAGAATCACAGGGGTATCATGGGGACAAGAAGCGTATGGTAGACTTCAATACTGGTGGTCCGATGGATAAATCCAACGGCGCTAAGAAGTTCCAGCACCCCACTTTCCAAAAGTGCGGAAAGAAGCACCCTGGAAATTGCCTTAAGGGGACGAGAAAATGCTTCAGGTGTGGAAGAGAATGGAACCTAGCTATTAACTGTCGGCAAGAAGGACCCGTGGCTGCGACAGAGGAGAGGAACGCTCCGTTCGAACCTCAACGCATTGTTCAATGCTATAAATTCAAAGAACCAGGTCATTTTTCAAATCAGTTCCCTAATCCAAGGGTTATCGGAGGCAACCAACAACCTCCAAGACAGAAATGAAGATCTTTTTCCATCACTTCTGCTGAAGTGAACCCCGACAATGAAGTGGTGACAGGTACGCTAGTTATTCTTTCAAGAATAGAGAACGTACTTTTTGATTCAGGTTCTATGCATTCTTTTATATCTCTAATGTATAGTAGAACAATCCCAACACCACCACGAATCATGGAAGTAAAGATGTTGGTGAGTACGGAAAATGGGGAAATCATTGCATCCCATGAATATAAGTCCTCACCTGTTATAATATGTGGATTGAATTTACCGGCAAACCTCATCATAATCCCTTTGGTGGAATTTGATGCAATTCTTGGCATGGATTGGCTTTACTTATATAGAGCCAACATAAATTGTTGGGAGAGGGAAATCACACTCCATATGGAGAATCGACCTCCGATTCTTTATAAGTGTCAGGAGGAAGATGAATCTCCTTTAGCTCCATCATCTCAAGAATGGATATTATTGCCCTATGAGCATGCGTATCTGGCTCAGATGATTGAGTCCAAAGAAGAAACCATCCTTGAAGAAATTCCTATTGGGAGGGAATTTACGGAAGTGTTTCCCGAGGAACTGCCTGGTCTTCCTCTAAGAAGAGATGTTGAGTTCTCAATTGAATTTATACCTGGGGCGTTACCAATATCCAAGACTCCATATAGAATGGCTGTTTTTGAGTTTGAAGTGCTGAAGAAACAACTATAAGAGAATCTGGATAAAGGGTTTATACGCCCAAGTGCTTCACCATGGGGTGCACCAGTCCTCTTTGTCAAGAAGAAGGATGGGTCAATGCGGATCTGCATCGATTATCGTGAACTTAAAAGAATCACGATAAAGAACAAGTATCCACTCCCATGAATTGATGACTTGTTCGATCAGTTGCATGGAGCACAATACTTCTCCAAGGAGGACTTGAGGTCAGGATATTATCAAGTAAGGGTGAAGAAGGAAGATATCCCCAAGACTGCTTTTCGTACAAGATATGGGCACTATGAATTTATAATAATGCCTTTTGGACTCACCAATGCTCCAGCAATCATCATGGACTTGATGAATAGAGTCTTTAGAGATTACCTTGAAAAATTTTTGGTAGTCTTTTTAGATGATATTCTAATATACTCCAAAACCAAGGAGGATCATGAGGAGCATTTAAGAACTATACTAGAGACTTTGCGCAAGGAGAAGCTCTATGAAAAGTACATCAAGTGTGAGTTCTGGTTGAAGGAGGTCTCATTCTTGGGCCATATCATCACAAGAAATGGGATATCTGTGGATCCCTCCAAAACAGATGCAATTGAGGGATGGATGAGGCCAACATTGGCAACGGATATCCATAGCTTCTTGGGGTTAGCTGGATATTATCGGCGATTTGTGATAAATTTATCACGATTGTCCAACCCTCTTACCAAGATAACTCGAAAGGGAGTAAAGTTTTCTTGGAATGATGATTGCGAAGAAAGCTTCAAGGAGTTGAAAAGGAGGCTTATCACTGCACCTGTGCTAACTTTACCCACAAGTGGGGAGCTTTTTGTGGTATTCAGTGATGCTTCGAAAAAGGGATTAGGATGTGTGATGATGCATAATGATAAAGTGATATCCTATACCTCAAGGCAGTTGAAAATACATGAGAGAAATTATCCAACGCATGATCTGGATTTGGCAGTTGTGATCTTTTCCCTGAAAATCCGGCGGCATTATCTCTATGGAGAGAAATGTGAGATACATACTGACCACAAGAGTCTTAAATATATATTCACACAGAAAGAGCTTAATATGCACCAGAGAATATGGATAGATCTTATCAAGGATTCTGACTGTTCAATACATTACCACCTTGGGAAAGTGAAAAAGGTGGCGGATGCCCTATGTAGAAATGATCCAGCGATTCTATCAATGATGAGAATTGAGAAGGATCCAATCTTCCTAGACTTGATGAAGATGGACGTGGGAATCATAAAGAAGGAAACATCATCAATCCTTTCACAAATGATTCCTCAAACATCTCTTTTGGAAAGGTTAAAGGAAGCTCAAAAGGATGTTGTGGGAATTCAAGAAAAGGTGGAAACTATCAAAAAGGGAAAATCCTCAGAGTTTAATGTTAATGAAGAAGGAATTGTACGGTTTGGGAAAAGACTATGTGTTCCATCAAGTCTGGAGCTGAAGAAGGAACTTTTGGATGATGCACATAGTTCAAATTTCTATATTCACCCAGGGATCACAAAGATGTATCAAGATCTCCGAGAAAACTTTTGGTGGGATAATATAAAGAAGGAGATCGTTGAACATACATCAAAGTGCCTGGTGTGTCAGCAAGTGAAGGCAGAGAGGCAGAAGTCTAAGGGGATGATGCAACCATTGCCCATACCAGAATTGAAATGGGAGAACATCACCATGGACATTGTCACCAGACTTCCAAGGACATCCAAAGGCAACAATGAAATATGGGTTGTTGTGGATTGTCTTAAAAATACTGCACACTTCATTGCTATTCGGGAGGATTTCTCATTGGATCAACTGGCACAGATATATATCAGGGTAGTGGTAAGGTTTCATGGAGTACCACTATCTATTGTGTCTGACCGAGATCCAAGATTCACCTCTAAGTTTTGGAAGAGTCTTCAACATGCTCTGAATACTGAACTGAACTTCAGTACGACCTATCATCCTCAAACTGCTGGCCAATCCGAGCGGACTATACAAACACTTGAGGATATGTTGAGAGTGTGCTCAATGGTCTTTAAAGGAGGATGAGATCAACATCTTCCTCTAGTTGAGTTCTCTTATAATAACAGTTTCCACTCGAGCATCCAAATGGCACCATATGAAGCCCTGTTTGGGAAAAGGTGCAGAACACCGGCATGTTGGGATGAGGTTGGTGAACGTAAGCTGCTTGGACCAGAAATGGTCGAAGAAATGGTGGATAAGGTGAAAACCATTTAGCAGCTTATCAAGGCAGCCCAGAGTTGAAAGAAGAGTTATGCAGATAATCGTTGACGAGACCTTGAGTTTAAAGTTGGAGACATGGTGTTTTTACGCATATCTCCGTGGAATAAGGTCATGAGGTTTGGAAAGAAAGAGATGTTATGTCCAAGGTACATCGGCCCCTTTGATATTCGTGATCGTTTTGGGGCTGTGGCCTATCAACTAGCACTTCCACCTACTATGGCCAAGGTGCATGATGTCTTTCATGTATCCCTCTTAAGGAAGTACATACCAGACCCTTCACATGTAATCTCTTCCGAGGTGGTACAATTGGAAGATGATCTTTCTTATGAGGAGAAACCAGTGAAGATATTAGATTGTAGAGAAAAAGTTCTACGAAATAAGACAATGCCCCTCGTCAAGGTTTTGTGGAGAAACCACAAGTTTGAAGAAGCAACTTCGGAGTTAGAGGATATGATGAAGCTGAGTTACCCACATTTTTTTTAGTGTGGGAAAAGGAAAATTTCGATGGTGAAATTTCTTAAGGGGGGAATATTTTAACGACCCAAAGTTTCATTAATGGAAAATACCTCTTGATCCAGTTAAATGTCTCTTTATGAAAAATGTTTTTATAAGATGTCAAATTATTTGGTTTCATGTTAAGAATTTTGACCATTGTTAATATAGTCGTTGAACAGGGATCACATGATTAGTATAAATGTAAGGCTTTAACGAACCCAATTTTTACTCAGACAAAGGAAGCGATGGCCTCATCTAGTAGAATTTCCTCATAAGAAGCCCATTTTTCGGAGTTCGGAAAATAGGTGGCATCTTTGGGCTTCGCCTTTGACCAATCCCAAGCTGAGCTTCATTATTTCAAGCTCGAACGTGACCGTCTACGGGATAAGTGGAAGTTGATTGAAATTACCACTCGAGCGATGTTATCTGAGCCGCCCCAAGAGTCTGTCACCATTGCACACCTTACCCTTAGGTCTTATGCGGCTGTTTTAAGGGGTTATGTAACAAATAAGTAGTAATATGTTCATGTACATTATTTTTGTATATAATAATGAATATAATTTCTAGTCATTTTTGATACATTATAAATAGTTTTCAAAGTACAAATTGTGTTTTTAATTATTATTTAATTAAGAAATCTATTTTACTAAATTAAGGGATTTTTGAAATAAATAATATTTTAATAAAATATTATTATTAATATTAAATTAATATTTATTAAATATAAATGATCTTATAAATTTATGAATGCAATTAAAATTTTTATTATGGTTTGAAAGCCATTTTTGTCAAAACCAGTGAATTTTCGATAAATGTTGGTATTTATTTTAAAAGTGAAAATTAACATATTTAGAATTTTATTTAGATAAAATAAATGTCATTTCTGGAATTCGGACGTCGAAATTATCCAACGGTGAATTTTTCATAATTTTCTAAGACAGTCAAATTTTTGGGTAAAAATTAAATATCATTTAATTATATAATGTGTTTTATGACATCATAATGAACCAATGGTGATGTAATAAAATACCATAATCCTTATGTTCGGCCAATATATGTTTTATCATTAAAATAATTTGATTTTGGGTTTGTTTGAATTACTTTTCAAAGCATTAATGAACCCCTCAAGACTTATTCAACACTTTTCCCTTTTAAATTAATTTCCATTGGAGTGTGACTCACCTCCACATAAGCAACCTTATTATTTTAATAAGTTCGGAACTTGGCCTGGTAAAATATTTTTTTCCTCTTTCCTTTTCCAGAAACCATGGGCAAAAACCATGGGATGGTTTGTGGTTTGGATTAATTTAATATAAGGGGTCCCAACCCTAAATAATAATGTATTATCTCACCTTTCCTATATAAACCCACCCAAGATCCCACTTCATCCACACTAAAATCCTTTGGAGTTCGTCCAACCTCTCCCCTACTCTCTCTAGAATCCTCCCAAGGTTCCCCAAGCTCCCAAGAAGCCTCTCACAAGCCTCTCTCTATCCTTTTAAAGCACACTTCCACGTAAGGGTTTTTTTCTTCCTTTCTCATTTTTTTTGTCAATTTTCTTTAAGTTTTATTGCCCTTTTAGTTTCAATTATGAATGTTGGGGTATGGTTTCACACCCCCCCATACTGCCTTATTATTTTTTGAATGATGGGAGACCCCTTTCTCTCTCATTTAATGCCTCCCATGTACACCCGTTACTATGTTGAAATTCTGAGAGGAACTTCTCTCTCTTCTTTTACATTCAAGCAATACATTTTTATCATGAATCTAAATTCCATTTCAATTGTTGGGACATGTATCTATATGACCTCCTTACTGTCCATTACATGTAAATATGATGAGGAACCCCTTTCTCTCTCATCAACCTTTTTTATGAATTCATATGTCACGCCGTTACGTTGCCGAAATCGCACCGATTTTCTAAGCCAATGTCATTGTGTAGTGAATACCATGCCCATTTCTCCATCAAGAGTATTCACCTTTATACAAATTTACTTATTGATATTAAAGTTTCATGTATAAATTACATACTCCTTTATCATGTAATAAATTATTATGTTTTATGAATCCATGTTTTATGATCCATGTGGCACACTTATGCATGAAATGAAATGTTTAAGAAGGGTGCGCCCTTATAGCGCTCCAATGCATTGGGTAAAGTATAGTATCATGATACGTCAAGTGAAATGAGTGTTGACTCATGATAATTCTAGTGCAACAATGGTTTACTCGTGCTTCATGTGCAATGAGGGTTTACTCATGCTCCATGTGCAATGATCCTTGGCTCATACTAAATCAATGTTAAGTGTTGTTTCCACATTTCCATATTATGATTATCATGCTTTATCATGCCTTTATGTTCATGTTTCTTTTATGCTCTATTGATATGCCTATTGTCTAACATGTATTGTACTCCTCATGTTATTCCATGTGTACTCCTTTACTGGGCTTTATAGCTCACCCTTTTCTTATGCATGTCCTCAGGTTATCCCATGCAATGCTAAGTATGAGGGAATGTAGTGGTCATGTAAAGGAAGTTTTCAATAAAGATGTTGTATTTCATGTTTTATGTTTTTATGTAATGATCCTAAGCCCCAAATACACTAAACCACTCGATCTTCTTTGTTGTATCAAGTGATTTTTTATGTAATGAATCATGTTTAAGCTGTAATAAGAAGCAGGGTTGTCATACATTGAAATATATATGCTTTAAATAAAATATCCAAGAAGGAACTAGTTTCTGATTTACCTAGTCTCAAATTTGAGTGTGAAAGATTTTGTGATGAATTTCAACTTGGAAAACAACACAAACCAACCTTCAAATATATTAACAAAATTGATACATCTTAACCTCTAGAATTCATACATATTGATTTGTTTGGACCTTCAAGAGTAGCAGACTTGGATGGTAAACTATATGTATATATTTTAGTTGATGACTATTCTAGATTTACATGGATTTTCATTTTAAATTTTAAAAATTAATCTTTTAGTTTATTTGAATGTTTTTGCAAAGATGTTCAAAATGAAAATGTTTTTAAAATAATTTCATTAAGAAGTGATCATGGTGGAGAATTTGAGAATATGGAATTCAATTCTGTTTTCTCAAATACGGGTATTAAACACATGTTCTCTGCACCAAGAATACCTTAACAAAATGGAATTGCTGAAAGAAGAAATAGTACTATTCAGGAAATAGCAAGGACTATGCTAAATGAATACAATCTTCCTACCTATTTTTGGGCAGAAGCTATACGTATAGCCTGGTATATAATGAATAGAGTTTTAATTAGAACAATTTTAAAAAAAGACACCCTATGAACTCTAGAATATCAAGAAACCTAAAGTAAATTACTTTATTGTTTTTGGATGAAAAGTTTAGACCTTAAACACCAATGAAAATAATTGTAAGTTTGATCCAAAATCTGATGAAGGCATTTTCGTTGGATATTCTGCTACTTCCAAAGAATATAGATTTTTTAATAAAAATTCATGGATTATTGAGGAATTAGTTCATGTGAAATTTGATGAAACTGATCCCTTTGAGAAAAGGATAGATCAAACAGATGAGTCTGATTCCAATGATAACATGAGACTTGAGAACATAAAAGATGATTTTGAAAAAGATATAAATTAAATTCAGTCCAGTCCAGAAGAATTTGACACTGAAGAACCTATAAGTGTACTACCTAGACAGTCAATGACCCTAAAGAATCACCCTATAGAAACTGTGATATGAGACTTAAAAATAGGAATAAAAACTATAAGGAACATAGGAAATCATGTTGAGTTTTCTACCATTCTATCCCAATTAGAACCCAAGTCTTTAGAAGAAGATTTAGATGATGAATGTTGGTTGATTGCATTGCAAGAAGAATTAAACCAATTTAGGAGAAATGAAGTTTGGAAATTAGTTGAAAGACCACAAAATTATCCAGTGATTGGAACCAAATTGATTTTTAGAAATAAACAAGATAACAAATGAATAATAACTAGAAATAATGAAAGACTAGTATCTAAAGGATATAATCAAGAAGAAGGTATATATTATGATGAGACCCTTTGCAACTATGGATAGATTATAATACATTAGAATTCTCTTAGAATATGCATATCATATGAATTTAAAATTATTTCAGATGGATGTTAAGTCTACCTTTTGAAATGGTTATTTAATAAAAGAAGTTTATGATGAGCAGCCTCCTGTTTTGAAAATTCTCAAAAACCAGATTCTGTTTTTAAACATACTATTGCTCTTTATGGCCTTAAACAAGCACCTAGAGCTTAGTATAAAAGATTAAGCTCTTTTATTTCGAAAAATTATTTTACGGTTGGAATGGAAGATCTGCCACTATTTAAGAAAACTGTAAACTCTAACATTTTATTGGTTCAAATTTGTGTTGATGATGTAATTTTTGGATCAAATAATAAATTTCTTTGTCGTGAGTTTTCAAATCTAATGCAAAAATAATTTTAAATTAGTATGATGGGAGAATCAAATTTCTTTTTAGGTATTCAAATTTATCAAAAATATTTTGGAAATTTATTAAATTAAAGTAAATACATTTCTGATTAACAAAAGAAATTTGGACTTGAAAACAACAAGACATATACAACTCTTATGTGTACTAATATAAAACTTGATTTGGATGGAACTAGAAAATCAGTTGAAAAAAAGTTATATAGAGGTATGATTGGTAGTTTATTATATCTTACTACTAGTAGGCCAGATATAATGTATTCAGTGTGTCTTTGTGCAAGATTTCAATCAAATTATAGAGAACCCCATTTAACTGCTGTGAAAAAGAATTTTTAGATATTTAAAAGGAACTATTTTTCAATCTCTTATGTATCCTAAAACGTCTGATTTTAATTTAATTTCATATTCAGATGAAGACTTTGGAAGTTTTATATTAGATAGGAAAAGAACTTCAGGTACTTGTCAGTTTTAAGGAAAATACTTAGTGTCATGGTCAAGTAAGAAATAATACTCAGTTTCCCTGTCAACAGCCGAGGCTGAATATATATCTTCTAGAAGTTATTGTGCAGAAGTATTATGGATGAAAATCATTCTTATGGATTTTGGACTAAGTTTTAATAGTACACCTTTTTTATGTGATAATACTAGTGCTATAAATATTTCCAAAAATCCAGTTAATCATTCTAGGACTAAGCATATTGATATCAGACAACATTTTATAAGAGACCATTTTCTTAAAAAGGATATATTCTTAGAATTTGTAAGTACATAAATTCAATTAGCTGATATTTTTACCAAACCACTTCCCACTGCAAGGTTTTATTTTATTAAGGTGGAGCTAGGAAAATTTAATTTTAAATAAAGTATTATTTTATTATGCTGTTTTTTATTTTAATACTGTTTAACATATATTAGTTATTTGTTTTTCAAACAGAATAAGTTTTTTTCATCACTCAATCAATTTTATTTATTTTTTAAAATCTATGTAATAATTATTGACGACACGAGAATCAAGGCTGTGAGAAACCTTTCGAATTCTGAATCATTTCATTACTACCAAAAACCCTTTGAACCCACGACACTTTACTGATCTTTGTCTATTAGAACCTGAACCTTCAAAAACCTAATCCTCTTTCGAACCTTCAGAGATTTTTTTCTGATATAAATGGCCATGAACAAGAGAACCAATGAGGTTGAGACCAATAATTCCAAGAGACAGCACTACAAATGAAGAAAAATTTTGCAAGGAAAGGTCATAGATCAAGAATGATTATATCATATAAACCTTTTGCTGAAGTAAGTCGTTTCATTTAAAAATCTTGAACATATGTTTAGTGGATATTTTATGGAGTTTCTATATGAGGTAGAACTTCATTATTTATTTAAATCTACTCAGTTTAGTCTGAGGGAAAATTAGGATACTATGGTAGATACTATTAATGATCGAGATATTTCGATATCCTCTATGGAGATTGGTAAGATTCAGAACTTCCCTCATGAGGGAGTCTTTCATTTTGATTTGAATAATATAGGATATTTAGTAAATAAGTCTAAAAATTTTATGTCTTTTATTTTTGGTTCTACTTATATAAAGAATATGTTCATAAAGGACTTGAAGCCAGATCAGAAAATCCTAGTAAAGTTAGTAAAAACAGGGATTGCACCGAGGATGTCTGAGCTAGAGAAAATCTTGTATACAGATATATATATAATGTATCTGTTTATGAGTGATAGAAGAAATAATTTTCCAAGGTACATGGTAAGGTACCTTCATTATTTTTTTCAAATAGATGTGCACATGATTTTTAATCCATTTGGTCAATTCATAACAAAAATTTTGTTCAAAAAGGATATGGTAAGGTTGTTGGAAGCCAGAGTTAGATGCCATCATAGTAACACTTTTGGTGTTGGAACCGTGAGAAATATTTGATACTTCTGGAGCACATTGAAAGGAAAACTTTTACCAGTAGAAGCTAAATAATAGGAAGAGATTTCTTAGGCTCAATCTGTTAAATACACGGAGGAACATGTTGAATCAAGAGTGAGCACAACTGTAAGAAGAATAAGATTTGAAACTGAAGAAGCTCAAGAAGAAAGTAGTCACGAAGGATTTCAGATTAAAAAAAGACCTTATAATTCTCAGTGGAACTTGGTTTACATGTTTTATCATCCAGATATTTACTCACTTACAATTTTGTCATAGAAGTAGCTGTTGAGAAGCCACAAGAAGAGGATACTGCTCAAATTAAAGTGACTCGTCAAGTACACACTGAAATTCAAGATGAAGCTGAAACTAAGAGTCAAGAACAAGCTATGGTTGTAACTGAAATTGAACCTGAAATTGAATTTGATACTGAAGTTACAATTGAAAAGGAGAAGGAGGCAGATCCTGATGAAGAAGTGGAAAATCATCAGGAAAATCAAGAAAATATCATTTTAAAAAATCTAGTGGGAGAAATGATTTCTGATTTTCATAATGAGAATGTTTCTAATGTATATACTGAGGTAATTAATGAGGATTTTTCTGTGGAAGAGTCTAGAAATTCCTCTGAGGAAGAGTATGTGGACCAGCCAGCTCAAGAGGACGAAAAATAAAAATACAATGCAGACTCTTTTCCATTAGTAGTATTGCATCATGTACAAGCTAATGATGAGAATCAAGAAAAGTGAGCCTCTAATTTAGTGAATAAGGAAGTAGAATATTTGTACAAAAAGTTGTCTAACTTGGAATCTAAAAATGTTGCTCTGAGGAGATCCCTAGAGAATGAACATTTGAAATTTCAGAGACTTAAAGACATTACAGTTTCAAGGAAGGAATTTGAAACTTTTAAGACAACGCTGTCGACAAAAGTGTTCAAGTTGTAACAACAAATGGTGATGAAGTCAGATCTATCAGAGTTTAAATACTATATGGAGACACAGTTTGCATTTGTCAGGACTGGTGAAGCTAGTGGACCAGGTACTTCACCTGATTTCATCAGAATATTTCAGGATATCACAACAGAGATGATAAATATGAATGAAATATTGCATGATTTGCAATTAAATAGTGCTCCACTACAAGTTTGATTAGATAATTAGAGATTTTTGGTTGACCAGTTGACCTCATGTGAAACATGTATTAAAACTGTACTAACTCAGTTCACGGAGAAGTTAACTCTCTTTATGGTGAAGGAAGAGAGAATTCAATAGTTTTTTGGAGTAAATATGATAGAAGATATTCATATGACTCAGGAAAATAGATATCTAATAATCAAGCTGAGAGATGGAATGATGAGAAGACTGAGGGAGTAGTTGACATAAATCAAGGCCATTGTTCAGAGAAGATAAACTCTATCTCATACCCTTACCAAACCTTAATTCCTTATTTTATCATAATTTTACCTGTTACATTTTATTTTTAATGAAATGTTATTCCATATTCTCTATTTTTGAGCTTTTATTTGTTTTATTTCCTATGTTCAACTATGCCAGTAATTCATGTTCAATTATTGACAAACGGTTAATAATAGCATTTACTTAAGTTCACTGCTATATTAAAATGTGTTCTATTCCATATTCTATCATTCATTTTGATATCAGAAATGGGGGAGAAATTTGGATAAACACAACATTTTATTTTAACTATTTAGAATACTAAGCATTATCTTAATCATTTAAGGGGGAGAAATTAAGTTAAATTTAATATTGTATTTATCATTGAAAAATTTAAAACTATATGTAATTAATTCTGTAAGTTAATTTCATTTGTTATTTTGTAGGTTTTTTTATCATAAAAAAGGGGTAGATTGTTGATAAAGTGTTGTTTTCAATGATACATAATATTTTTATTTAAAGAAGGGGGGATTTTTGGGAACAATACATTATCTCTATGATGATTTAGATGATCACAAATACCCTTAATTTTTTCTAATAATTTTATTTAAATTATATTTTAGGAATTTATTATTCATTATATTTTTATTTCTAGAATAACTATTGATGTTCTTGAAAATGAGATTTAATTTTCATTAGCGTGTTCTGGAAACACTGTTCATGCATTACATGTTCGGGAATTTCTTAATCATGTTTTGGAATCACTGTTCATACCCTATGTGGAGAAATGTATCATATCGATGATATGCGTTGTATACTATTTGAGTTATCAGAAAAGTATGGTTAATCAAACATATGTTATCGAAAAAGTATGGAATAGGAACCCTATGTTTGGAAGGAACCTATGTTTGGGATATTGAAAAGCATGGTTCATCAACCTTTCTTTTGTAATCAACCTTACATTTCATAAAAATTATGGATCATGTACCTTATGTTTAGAAGATTTTAAAGAATGGATAATTTATCATACGTTTGATTCTTGAAAAGAATAGTACGGTTCACCAACCATACATTTGTAATCAACCTTACGGTTGAAGTATGTGACCTCAACCCTATGTTTGTGTCCAACCTTACGTTTGAAAGATGCATTCTATATAGTTAGACCTTATGTTTAGCGTCGGAGAATTAAAGACGATATTATTATGCAACGGTCTAAAAGGGGATTATTAGGCTGATTTCAAGCCAGATTAAAAGTTGATTTTTAAAGCGCATTTTTGACTGAGTCAAAGCCGTTTTATCTAAGATTCGACGGATCAATTTAAAAAGAGATTTTTATGCCGAATTTTTAGGGAAGTTACGACAGCTCTGTTATTTTTAATTTTTAATTATTGTGAGTTAGAAGGAAACTTTTGTGGATCTAAATTTGAAAAAGAAGTTATTTTATGGATGCGATGTTTACACAGAATATATATACATGTTCTTCCAAACAAAAATGGCGAATATATATATAAAAAGGGAAAGAGAAACAAAGACTATCGAGAAAAAAATATGATGATTTAAAAGAGAGACAAAGCTATGTATATTGAAGAAGAAAAATCGCAATAGAATAGTAACTCTTTCTATATCGAAGATCAACTATGAATCCACTACTGATGATGTAGTGAATTATATTTCTATATCTACTACAACTTGATCGAACCATAATGAATATTCTTGGAAGATCATTATTTCTGAAGGTGACGATCCATCTACTGTCAATTTCAGTCTGTTGCAATTCCAAAGAACAATGAGAAAGAATTTTCAAAGTACAAATTCCATTATTTTTATTCGTGAGTGATTGGCTTCTCATACTAAGCTGTATTGGTTCTTTGAGTGAACCAGAAGGCTTTGTTTTTCTGTATATTGTAAAGGTTTCAACTGCCTGTACTCAGTTGTGGAATGGTCTGTTGACAATAGGACCAGATAGTGAAAATCCCCAAGCTCATGGAGTTGAGTGTTGGTGGAGTGAACTAGGGGCCTTATATTCAATGAACCACTATACATCGTGTGTCCCTAATATTCAAATTTCCACTACATTAATCCATCAGATTAAAGTCAAAGGGAAGAAAACGATTTCATAATGATTTGGTAAAAGACACAATTCACCCCCTCTTGGGTATATTTGGTATATCCCAGTCCAATAGGACTTTGTCACCTGACATCCGAAGACATCCAAAGGAAACAATAAAATCAAGGTGGTTGTGGATCATCTTAAAAAGTATGCAAACTTTATTGCAATTTATGAAGGTTTCTCATTGGATCAACTGGAATGGATATACATAAGGGAAGTGGTAACGTTGTATGGGGCACCACTATCTATCGTATTTGATCCAGATCCAAGATTCAACTCTATGTGTGGGAAAAGTCTTCAACAAGATCTGGATACTGAATTGAACATCAGTACGACCTATTGTCCTCAAACTTATGCCCAATCTGAGAAAACTATTCAGACACATGAAGATATGTTAAGATCATGTTAAATGGAATTTAATGTAGGTTGGGATCAACATCTTCCTCTGGTTGAATTATCTTATAATAATTGTTTCCACTCAGGAATCCAAATGGCTCCTTATGAATCCCTCTATGGGAAGAGGTGTAGAACACCGATATGTAGGGATGAAGTTGGTGAGCATAAGATACTAGGACTAGAAATGGTTGAAAAAAAGTGGAGAAGGTGAAAACCATTCAATAACATATCAAGGCAGTCCAGAGTTGATAGAAGAGTTATGCAGATAACTGTCGACATGACCTTAACTTTAATGTTGGAGACATGGTATTTCTACCCACATCTCCGTGGAAGAAGGTCATGAGGTTTGTAAGGAAATGGATATTAAGTCCTAGGTACATCAGCCCCTTTGAGATTCTTGATCATGGTGGGGATGTGGCCTATCGACTAGCACTTCCACCTACCATGGACCAACTACGCGATGCATTTAATGTATCCCTATTAAAGAAGTACGTACTAGACCCATTACATGTACTCTCTTTAGTGGATTTACAGATAGAGAATGATATTTCTTACGAGGAGAAACCAATGAAAATATTAGATCGTAGAGAAAAAGTTCTACGAAATAAGACAATGCCCCTTGTCAAGGGGTTGTGGCAAAAAAACAGATGTTTGAAGAAGCAACATGGGAATAAGAGGAAGCGATTAAGCATAATTACCTGCATTTGTTTTAGAGTGGGAAAAAGAAATTTTGAGGGTGAAATTTCTTTAGGGGGGAAGATTATAACGACCCAAAAATTCATTAATGAAAATTCCTCTAGGTCTATGTCTTCTTGTGGTTATGTAAAATGTATATACTTATATGGTTTTATGTTTTGGATTTTAAAATATTATTAAGAATTTTTACCATGTCTAATATAGTAATTGAATAGTGACCACATGATTAGTATAAATATAGGTCTTTAAAAAATCCAATTTACTCAGACAAAGGAAGTGATGGCCTCATCCAGTAGAATTTCCCCTTACGAAGCACATTTGTTGGAGCTCTAAATGGAGGTGGAATAATTGGGATTCACTCTTTACCAAACCCAATATGAGCTCGAATACGTTAAGCTCGAGAAGAACCACCAATTATAGAAGTGGAAGTTGATAGAGATTACCACTCGAGTAATGTTATCCGAGCCACCCCCAGAGTCTGTCAACATCGCTCACCT
This sequence comes from Viscum album, assembly GCA_963277665.1. NCBI lineage: Eukaryota > Viridiplantae > Streptophyta > Magnoliopsida > Santalales > Viscaceae > Viscum > Viscum album. Next base: position 1,116,731,916 of record OY728141.1, read on the forward strand.
TACATTAATGTTTTATGTGGTTTTTATAAGGGGTTATGTAACAAGACCTTAGAACTATGACTATGTGCATCATTTTTTATATAATAATGAATATACATTCATTTTTTGTTGTTACTTTGTAAATAGTTTTTAAACTGAAGATATTATTTTTAGTTAATATTCATCAAAGAAATCTATTTTGATGAATTAAAGGATTTTTGAATTAATTAATATTTAAATAAAATATTATTATTATTAAATTACTTTTTATTAAATATAAATAATTGTATATTTTTATGAATGCAATTGTAACTTTTATTAAGGTTTGAAAGCAGTTATGTCAAATCCCATTAATTTTTTATAAATGTCGGTATTTATATTAAAAGTAAAAATTCACATATTTTGAAAATTATTTAGTTAAAATGAATATTTTTTTTGAATCATGATGTCAAAAATATCCAATGGTGAATTTTTCATAATTTTCTGAGACAGTCGAATGTTTGGGTAAAAATTAAATACTATTTAAATATATAAGGTGTTTAATGACATTATAATGAACCAATAGTGATATAATAAAATAATATAAACGTTATCTTTTCCAATATATGTTTTACCATTAAAATAATGTAATTTTGGGTCTGTTTTATTTATTTTACAAACCATTAGTTGACCCTTCAAGGCTTATAAAACATTTTTTCATGTTAAATTATTTTCCTTGAGAGTGTGACTCAACTCCACATAAAAAAACATATTATTTTAAGAAATTATTCCATTGTCATTATAAAATATTTTATTCCACTCTCATTTGGAAAAAACCATGGGAAAAACCAAGGGCTGGTTTTTGGGTTTGATTAGTTTAATGTGAGGTGTCCCAAACCTAAATAATAAAGAATTCCCTCTCATTTCCTATATAAACCGACCCATTCTCCCATTTCCTCTTCACTACAAGCCTTTTTTTCTCGACCAACCCAATCCCAACTCTTTCTAGAATCCTCCCAAGGTTCCCCATGCTCCCAAGAACCCTCTCTCAAGCCTCTCCCATGCTTTTGCGATTGCACTTCCACATATGGGGTTCCTACCTTTCTCTTTTTATCCAAGCTTCTTAATATATTTATGCCCCTTAATTTTCAATTAAAAATGTTGGGGTATGATTTAGAACCTTCCAAATACTGCCCTATTTATGTTTGGATAAAGGGAGAACTCCTTCCCTCTCATTAATTCCTCCCATGTACACCCGTTACCATGCGAAAATTCCGTGAGGGATTTCTCCCTCCTCTTTTACATCCATGTAATCCTTTTGTATTATTCATCTAAATTTCATTATATTTGTTGGAAAATGTATCTATATGACGCACTTACTGTCCATTTAATGTAAATATGATGAGACACCCATTTTTATCTCATAAACCATTTTCATGAATCATTATGTCATGCCGTTATGCTACCAAAATTGCACTGCATTTTTTCAAGACAAATTCATTGTGTAGTGAATACCATGCCTATTTATCTATCAAGGGTATTCAAATTTATGCACATTTACTTATTTATTATATAGTTTCATGAATGAATTACACATTACTTTATCATGGAAGAAATTATTATTTTTAATGAATCCATGTTTTATGATCCATGTGGCACACATATGCATGATATGAAATGTTTAAAGAGGGTGTGCCCAGAGAGAGCTCCAATGCATTGGGTAAAGTATAGTGTCATGAAACATCATGTGAAATGAGTGTTTAATCATGATAATTCTAGTGAAATAAGGGTTTTCTCAGGCTTTATGTGCAATGAGGGTTTACTCATTCTCCTTGTGCAATGAGCCTTGACTCATGCTAATTCCATGTTAAGTGTTATTTCCACATTTCCATGTTATGATTATCATACTTTATCATGCCTTTATCTTCATGTTTCTATTGTGCTCCACATATATTCCTATTTTCTAACATGTATTGTATTCCTCATGTTATTCCATTTTTATTCCCTTATTGGGTTTTATATCTCACCCTTTTTTATTTATGTCCTCAGGTTATCCCATGCAATGCTAAGTACAAGGGAATGTACTGGTCATGAAAAGGATTTTATCGATAAAGATGTTGTATTTCATATTTTATGTTGTTATGTAATGGTCTTAATCCCCAAATACACTATAAATCTCCATCTTCTATGTTGTATCAAGTGAATTTTATGTGCTAAATCATGTTTAAATGTGTAATAAAGCTCATGGTTATTATACATATGTTCTTGAATCCGTAGATCATTCTAGAAGTGTGTGTCCATGGGATACCCTTGGTTTGCAGGATCATTGAAGGAATGAATATATTTGATTATACAGAGGTGATACCGACATGACCCATGTAATAAAGTGCTTTGGACTTTATCTTCATCTAGGGGGGATGGAAGGTGAATTGATGTTGGGATCAGGCCTATAAGAAGGGATTATTATGTATCATCGGGAGTGGAATTAGAACCCACATTTTTTCGATTGTATAGGGCTTACACATGGTATCTTCATATTTGAAAGAAACATGACTGGGTGGAACCTTTATGTATGGTCACTCATTTGAGCTTGAGCCTTCTGATAGGTGTCATATGTATCATATTTTGATCAAGAATCATAGTTCATATTGTTAATATGGTGTGGGGATTACACATGGGAGCGGCCCATTTGATTGGTCATGGTTGGGTGAATACTCTTTGATTGAGACCATTTTGAGGTCGGGACTTCTGGAAGGCATCTTACGTATCCTAGATTGATCAGGAATCAGAGTTCGCGTAGTACATTTGGTGTGGATGTTTTAATCCCCAAAAAACTCGAAGCCCGCATGAGTAATAATCCATATGAGAAACAAGAGGATTTGAAAGATTCGAAAAATTACATGATTCCACCCCTATTGGAGGGGGAGGGAGATCCCATGGTGGAAGAGGCCAGGGGTGACCATGGGAAAGGGCGTAGAATGATGAACCTTTCCATGTGAAATGGTATTAAATTTCATCCATAACAGCACCAAAAAATTGTGGACTTTCCTCAGTGGGAGGGCCACGGACCACATTCTGGGAAGGGGAGGATTTTCTTCTGTGTCAAAGGGGGGAGTGAACATAACCCCCCTGACTAATCACTATTCATCATTGAATGGAAAAGAAAGTGTTCTTCTTTAATCTTTAGAATGATAAGGTTCACGTCAGCATCCCATGGTCGGAATCCGAGTAACAATGAGAATGTAGACCCCCATGTATTCTCAAGCCCAAACCGTTGTGGGGGGATCCATTGTGACTCTTCTTATCAAGGGCATGTAGACTCAAAGGGGTGTGCTGATGAACCCGATGGTCTGATCGTACGGGTTTAGTTGCTTTGGAGGAGGCTTTGTCCTGATGAAGAAGGATTGGTTAGCAGAGGGATCTTAGAGGACTGGACGATAATAGAATGGTGAGTTTGGGATAGGAGGGAATAATACCCTAAAATAACCCATTCAGTGTATTTGGTACTTATGCAGGATGGGGGAGCATCCACATACCTTATTGGTATGCTGGTAGAGATTCCATCCACATAACGATGAAGTATGTGGGAATGGGAATAGAATACTGTGTGCCATAGTGGTACGCATACCATCACACCACATTGTGTTCCATCCGCATACTAATGCAGTAGGTGACATCGGGTTCAGCCCATGTACCGGTGCACTACGCAGGGCACCATATTATAGGATTTTTCGAGGGATTATCGTTCATGGGAAATTTATCCATGAGAAGTATGTGGTCTTCGGTTCACTAGTTAGGTTCGACGTTCTATTATTATTATTATTCAATTCTCTCATTTTATGGATCACAACTGGAAGTATTGGTGGAAAATGCAGTTCACAATTTCTGCATTGCCGATGAATTAATATGGAAGCAAGAGTCTTATCCTAAGACATTCTCCCAACATCAAAGTCCCATTTTATCCTTTGTTGTCCGTCCTTTGTCCTTCTACTATGATCCGTTTTATAGATAATTGAGGTAGTTGAATATATTGGGAATGCAACACCATTTGCAGAGGCCCATGAAGATATTGTGACCAACATAAAACTCAATAAACCAGGGTTTGTGAAGGTTTCAATTCGAGATAATGGTTCCGAAAACCATACTGGTGAGCTTCGCACACGAACTGATGAGTTTGTGTTCTGATACATAGATAGTATTTGTGTGCATGCGTCTTGTGGAAACGTGGTTGGAAGTCTTCCTTGTTTGTTGGCCATCACTATGTGGTCCAGAGGTTCATTGATCATTCCATGTACCTATTGGTTCATGATCCATTTGGTACACATACCTTTCCTGGTGATAGTACGTGGGCAACTTGAAATGCTTTGAAAAATTTAATTCCATCAAGTTTCTTTTAAAATTTTAAACTTTATTTGAATCCATTCACCTTTCTAGACTTGTATAAGTACTTTATTCTTTTTGAAAAGTGATTATGGGGGTATTTCATTCCCTTGGTGGAGCTTTTAGGACTCTACAATCACTAATCCAAAGTCCTAACATATGGATTTTTCAAAATAAAAATACATAAATCATAAGAGTGTGGAATAATATATAATCAATAATGATACATGAGAACATATAATTATCATAATAAAAATGTTTTTCGAATACAACTAATAGTATAATATCATTTCCCTAGTCATGGGTCACTCCCGCAACTATCATTGTAGAAAAAGTCCCCTAGTGGATTTAGTTCATTCCCTATTCCACAATTTATTTGTCATGGTTCACTCCCAAGACAATCATAATAGATAGAGTACCATAGTGGATTGGTTTTAATTTCCATTAAAATATTTACATAGTCAAGGTTCATTACAAATTCAATCATAGTGGAAATATTCCCTTACAAAATTGGGCTTACTCAACATTCCAATGAATAGTATCACAAGGGATATAAATATTTTCCCAACGCATTTGAGAGTTTTTTAATTTTGGTCCCACCTATCACATAATGAAAACAATTAATATATCTATTAGAAGATCATGAAAATAGTCATCATTTCATCATATCATAACCCATGGAATGGAAACATGTTTCATAGATATTGAATATTTTCATCATAACATAACCCATAGAAAAGTAACGGGTTTCATATAGATTTCATCATAAATTAATTCACAAGTATGAAATAAAAGAGTCTCATATAGTCATCCTCAAATCATTATTATCATAATCAACAAAGATTAAAAAAGTGTATTGTTTCAAAAGATCATTTCCCTAGTGAAGTATAAAAATCCTTAAATTTTCTTTAAATAAAAGAAAAATACCATTAAAATATAATTTTAACATTTTTTTAAACATGGAAAAATAATTCATTCAATTTTTTTTTAAAAAAAATTTATTAAATATTGATAAAAATATTGTATTGAGAATTTACATTTAAACATGTATATTAATATTAGAATAATTTTATATTTATTATTGTGGTTAAATTTGTTTATTCATTAAATGTTAAAATAAATATTCCTTTAAAACTTTTAATTAAAATTAAAATGTATCTCTCGAGATTTTGAAAAGAATATTACATTTTAAAAAGATAAAATAAATTTAAATGTAGTTTAGAATGACATTAAATAAAAAATTTATCATAAAAAATAGATTTCTTGAAAACATTTTAATGAATATTGACATGGAAGAAAAAAATTCACAAACTAAAGATAAAATAAGGTCATTTTATCTAAATCATTTTTTTTAACAAAGAGAGAAAAATTTTACAATTACATGATAATTATAAGAATAAATAAAGGATATGAAGATATATTGGGGTTTAAATTATAAGATACATATAATTTCCCTTAGTGGAAATTTAACATAGTCAATCCTGAAAAAAATTAGATTTTTATAAAAACACACACCTCAAGTCCTATCTTGTGTTATAGAGATTAAAAAAATATATCAAAAATATAGTTATTATATATCAATTATATATCCATTTTCATAAGTAAATTAATAAATATAATTTCTTTCTTATTTTCTATTATCCTTTAATTTACAATTCATTACTGAAATGAACATTCAGGTTAGAAACGGTCTGTTTTCCATGCATGTTTTAGTTCTAGGATTTTAATCCTTGATTATTTCATGGTTTCATCATCTATATAATAAAAATAAATTCATAATTATTATATTTATTCATTATATACACATTTTTAACAATTAAAATTAATAAGTGATGAAAAAATGAATTACATCTTGTCATGAAGACATTAGTTCGTACATACACATTGGTGATTTTTTCACTTTATGATGGATGGAATAAAACAAAGGATAAAAATAATTAATCACTAAAGAATAATAATTACATCATTAAAATCCTATATATTAATTGAATATACACTTATTATCATCTATGTAATGAGGAAATGGAAAAGATTTACATTACTTTATAGAAGTGGTAGTTTGTACAAGCGATGTTATCATTTTCCAATGGATATAAAGGAGATATAAAATAGAACAAAATCACATAAATATATTAAATATAGTAATTAATCAGGTAAATTTTATTATATAACATTTTATAGAGTTTTATGATGAAATAAACCTAAAAACAATAAATTAGAACATATATATCTTCATAAAGTATCCTCAGTTCAAAAGAACCTTAAGAATTATTGGATGGATCTTTTTGGAAGGCCAAACAATCAGATTCAAGGATAGGGTTGTTGGTATAGTATATGGGTAGATATTTTTGGATCTAAATTTCTTAAGAGGAGTGGAGAAGATAGAAATAAAGTTTCATTTTATATGTGAAGGGAGAGGTACTCTTATAAATATATAAATTTTTTAAATATAATATAGGCATTTTCAGTTAAAAGTGTATCCAAATAAACCCAAACTCAATTGTAAGATATGTTTTGGAAACAATTATCTTTTCTAATAGGATATATAAATTTTTTTAGGTAATTTTAACTCTTATATATTTATTTTATCCTCTTTAACCCTTATAGTCTTTACCACAACAACAATCTCTTCCTTCAGTTACTATTCATAATTACCATGAAGTAAAGTTAGTCTCATTAATAAAATATTAAATTTTGATAAAAATAGAGTATTTTTTTATCAAATTAAATTTATATAATTGAAATAAATTAATTTTAGAATAATTGTTCAAAAAAACCGAAACAGTTTTTAGAAAAAGCATTTTGAAGAATAAAATTGAATTTAATACAATTCAATCCATATTAAAAACTATAAGATGAATGTTGTAATATTTTATTCATATATAATAAAAATATTTATTTATAATTATTCATTAGTATTTATTAATTTTATTTATTAATATAATAATAAATTTCATGTATAAAAATATTTTTGGATAAAAACATGTCTTTTTTAACCTTAAAATTATTTTATTTTAATTTTTAACCAATTTATAAACAATGAATTAATTATATAAATGAGTATGAAATAATTTTTAATAATTTATTTTATACTATTCAAACATTCTAATACAATTACTAATACATTTCTATCACATTTAATAGTAATATTTCAATATTATACTATAATGTTTTTAAATAATGGGGTTTATTTTACTGAAAGATATCAATGACATCAAAATTATTTAAAGAGAAATATATCACAAAATATTATAGTGTAAAATTACACCCATCATATTAATTTTTTTCTCAGAATTACATCACTTTGATAAAATCAATAAAGGATACTTATTGTTTATCACATCAATAGTTTCCCACGTAGCTTTCTCAAATTTATGGGTTTTCTATAAAACATTGACCAAATGAGTGGTCTTGTTCTATTTCAATTTCTCTCTTAAACCTATAATCACAATATGTATTTAAATATAATATTGATCATGATCCAACGGTATGAATTGTTATTTCAATACATGTGAAGGATTAGGTATGTACTTCTTAAAAAGAGATACATGGAACTCCTTGTGAACTTGAAAGAGATTTGGTGTAATACTAAAAAACACAATCAACTAGTTTAATCTGATCAATAATTTCTAGGGGACCAATATATGATGGGATAAAATATCCTATTTTTTGAAATGACATAAACTCATTCCATGGAGCCATTCATATGACTACCTTGTCAGAAACTTTGAACTATATTCTCATTGATGATTATCAACATAGCTTTTTTTTGACTTCGAGATAGCTTGATGTTCTCTTGAATGTTTCTTATCTTTTTTTAAAAATTTCTTCACCTATATTAGATAATAATAGATTTAATTATCCAACTTTATCCAGACACCTTGTATTTCTACACATATCGCCTTATAGGTATTCCTAAGGATTTATTTTAATTCCTATGTGATAGCTAATATTGTATGAAAACCAAAATAAAGAATGTTATTGACACCAAACTCATTTCAAATCCATATAACAGGACCTCAACACATCTTCCAGGGTTTAATATTAGTTTTAGACTAAATATATGTCTATGGATGGTATGTAGTTAAAATTTTTAACTCTATATTAAAATATTTCTAAATACTTTTCTAGAACATCAAGGTAAATTTTAAATTCGGACCAGATACAATATAATGTGGTTCTACATGAAACCTTACCAATTAATTAATGTATATCAAGGAAATATTATCAAGAGATAAATCTTATTTTATTAAAACTAAATGAAATTAATTCATATGTAGATCAACTACAATACATACAACATAATTACATTTATATGTTTTGGCGATTCCAATGATGAAATGTAAAAACATGAGATTTTGTCATTTTTTAAATTAATATTGACTTTTTGATATTTTTCAGTTAAAACAACACTGAAAATTGATTATTTTATATTAAAAACTATGATTGAATTGTTTTATATGTAACAAAAAATTAATCATTCACTAAAGAAAACAGAAATTTTAGCTTCAATATATGGAATACCGAGGTTAACTTGCGTTATACTCAACAACATTCCTCGATGGCTTTTATAACACGCAAGACAGAGTTTTACCAAATAATAATACATCATTATAATGTTTTTATTTAATATAATAAAATATAACAAAGAAATTAAATTAATAGATATGAATAGTATTAACTAAATTATGAAACTATATAGTTTATACAAATATAATATGAATTCATAGGTTTCCAACTAATTATAAATGAATATGAGAATTGATTGAATATGAAGGAAATTATTATTATTTTTATAGTTAAAAGTAGTTCTACAAATTTAAATTAAATTCACTATTATTATTGATTGATATTAATGAATTATATAGGTTTTATATTCAATAATATGTTTTATATTCAGGAAATATTTTTTATAGAAAAAATATAAGAAGATATAATATTTTATGGTTAAAAATATATATTTTTATTAAAGTATTTTTAAAACCTTTTGATGTAAAAATATTATAAATACAATATTTGGATCTAATATAGATTTAATAATTCCAAATAAACTTCATCTCTAAAATCAGAATATAAGAATTAGGTTAGGGTAAATTTTGGGTATTTTTCTATGAAGTTTTCTTTTGTTTAGTGAATAGTGAAAAATATTGTATTTTAGTTCAAAACATATTTTTCATATAATTTATTTATAAGGTCAAATTATATTTTATATTGGTATAAAATTTAAATTAGAAAATAATTTTATCAATTAATGCAATTATTTTAATTATAAAAAACTTTTCATTGAAATTGGATATGAAAACATAGAAAACTATTGTCCATTTTATACTTTAAAAACACGCACTGGCGACCAGATTGCGGGATTAAATTTAAATTAAATTCTATCACATATGTGCTTGGAATTTGAAAAAATTGATTACATATTTAAAATAATAATAATTTATAATTTATTATATGTTTAACTTATTTTTTTACAAAAATAATTTGCTAACATAGTTTAAATTAATATTAACAAATAGGGTAAAATTATGCTTAATGAGGAACTAAAACCTAATCTTAAGGGATAAAATTACCTAGAAACATATAAAAAAACCATTTTATGGACATATTTAGACCCTATACTCCCATTTATAGACTTTGGTACATTTTGGGAGCCACTTTACATGGTATGAATGTAGGTGGAATACCTTCTCAAAAGATTTACAAGAGTGCCACTCCTCTTCCACTATAAAAAGGCCTCCTCTCCTCCACTTCATATCGCCTCACAAACCACATAGTTTCAAACAAAATATTCTCAAATACCCTCCTTAATTCCCTAAATTTATTCTTTAATACTTCATTTTGGAATAAAGACTTCCAAGGAATACATTTCTTTCAAACCAAAAAGAGTTTTTCGATTAAGAGGTAACAACCTCAATTGAGATCCTTTCGTTTATTTTCTTTCTCAACCACCTCTTTCATGATTTTATAACAAAACTTGTATACTAAATATTCTATGATGTTATAATGATATGTTTTATAACTTCACTTACACAAACATCCATCTACTGGGTAACAAACATACTGTTTATGGTTATGATGAACTATTGCCTCACAAAATGAGGATTGTTCATTTTTTCCATTAACTCCTATCATGGTGGGAAATATTAAAAAATATATTTATGTTTATTATAAATGAAATTTATAATTTCATTAAGCTTAATTAATTATTTTACAACACATATCTTTGTTCTATTCATTTTGTGTTAATATGACAATTTTGTTTGAGGAATTGTGGACTACCTCCCCTAAAAGTGATGTGATTCATTCACACACTACATGGAATGTATTAAGGATGGGTTCAGTGAAATTATATGATATATATGATATAATAATTCTAATTTAATAATGATATACATATACATACACAAAAATACGTTACATTTACATTATTTCTTTCAATACAATAATTAAACGGAAACTAAATGAATGTGTACATACGACCTATCATATCCAAGAATGATGTATTCCACTAATATTATTAATATTATAAAGATTGTTATAATATAAATTTACTGAATATAAATGATATTTATATCTGGGTATAAATTTAGTAAATAACAATATAAGTATAATGACCAAATATATAACAAATTAAGACACATGTGAAGAATAAAGAGAATATTCCCCGAAGTGATCCCCTAACATAGAATTGTTATGAAGTGGGTAATATAAAGTCCTAATAAAACCGTATATTGTATTATATATAATAATATCATTCTGTGATATATTTATAATAAATTTATAATTATTATACAGGAGGTTTGAATGAGTAAGATGAGAGTCAATACCCAAGGTATGAGAATTTCATATCACTTTTTATATCTACGAGATTCGTGCTTTATTCACCACCAATTACTTGTGTGTGGTATTTATAAATCCCATGTATTTATTCTAAAACTCAAATAATTATGTTTTTGTTTATTTAAATATCTATTATATGATCTTTATTTAATGGGGTTAATGTTTCATAAGCTACCAAATAGGTAAGACAATTTGTCTCAATTTTCCTTTTTTGAGACACATGTTCTTTTAGGAACATACATAAATTTATAGGTGTATGTAATCCTATTTTAAATGTTATATCATGAATATAATTCAATTAATGATATTTTTATGCTTCATTTAATTCCATTTTTTACATGGAGATTATGATTCCATGTAACCAAGTGGTAACTGTTTATTGAAAAAATATCATCAATTTTTGAAATTGTTAATGAGTATGCTTACTTTGATGAAGTATTATGATATATATCTCAATTACATTTGTGATTTTCCTTATCCTCTATTTATTCATGATATATCCATGTATTAGAACCATTTTCCCACTATTTGGTACATAATATAATTAGATTATGGTTTATAAAATAAATATGACCTAATTTCCCTCTTTGGTTAGAAATATGTTTTATTTAAAAAATAATGTTTTCAATATTGTTTTCAAATGAAATTTGAATATTTTTTTCATGAAAAATGATTTTATAAATGTTTCATTGTTTTCACAGCTTCCTCTTTAATTTTTCAAATTTATTTTTAATGAAAAATGTACTGAATGATATTTTTTTGTTTTAAAATTAATTTAGATTATTTTCAATCCTTCTTTTATAACATTTCATTGTCTTTTCAATGAAATTATTTTCAAAAATATTTCAATAATTATTTATATTTTTCAATGAAAAAGTTTTTAAAATATTTTCAAGATTATGTTATAATTTTTCAATGAAATGTTTTTTAGAAATGTTTTCAAGATTATCTTATAAGTTTTCACGGAAAAAGATTTTCCAAAATGATTCAAATTATTAATTATATATGCTAAAATTATTTTCAATGAAAATGGTATTAAATTTTTTTATGTTTTTAAAATAATTTTTCTTATATGACATGATATTTTCCTCGATAAATGTTTTTGAAATATATTTCAAAATTATTTTTCATTAAAGATGACATCCATTTATGATAGTCATGAATTTCTAGGAAATGATTTAATAGTTTCGTTCATATACATTATCTAGATGGGTTATGCTTAATGTCATAGTATTTGTGAAACAATTTTCTCTCTCACAAGTTATATGTATGTGAAATCATTTTCTCATTCATTGGTTATATGTTTATGAAATTTGGTTCTCACTCATGGCTTATGATTGGATGAAATTATTTTGAAACCTATATATTTTTCTATAGGTTATGATATGATTACAGGTTTAAGAACCCATTTCATTTGATGGGTTTTTATATGATAGTTCATGAATTTGTGGCACATGTTTGTATGATTTCATTATGAGATGGATGAGACTTATATCTACCTCCAATATATTGGGTACATATGTATGTCTCATGAGATAAATTTGGATAGAATAAGAAATGAACTCAGTTCAGTATTAAATGGATGAAACAAGAAATAATCTTAGTTTAGTATTACATATAATGGGTGAGGAGTGAACACAATTCTTTAATATAGGTATGGAATGGGGTGTGAACCTGGTTCAATAAAGGAAGTCTTCCACTATGATGGCCTCGTTAGTAATGCCTTGACTACTATGGAAATAAATATATATGGTTATGTGTTTACCATGATTCCATGGTTTATTCAAATGTCATTCCTTCATGGCTTATTTTATTAATTTACTTATGATTCATGCCTTATTAACTACCATGTTTTATGACATGAATCATGTGTATGACCTTTTATATAGAGGGTACAATATTCTATTTTCATGATCATATCACCATGCCCTTAAGCTCATGATTAATCTTACATATATATCTATTATTTACCCATACTAAGCATTATATATCACCCATATTTATGTTTCATTACCCATGTTATGGTGATATGTATTAAGTATGATGTGTCGGAGAAGGGTTCTAGTCATGAATTGTAGGTTCCGGGCGCAGCGGAAGCGCGTTTGCGGGTTTTCCCAAATTTGATTTTAGTGTTAAACAACGTTCAAATAGAAATCCACCACGATATAAAATGTTGGATCTTCGGAAAATAATGAAGAATGAAAAACAAAAGAGAGATTCACTGAACCATTGAGACAGGATCATCATATGTTGGTTATAATTAATTTAAATAATTCAGAAGAATTACCTCGGTGGAATTCTTTCTTCGTTGATGTCTCTGGTCACGATCTTGTGATCTGTCATTGTGTCATAGAATCCATGTGTAGGATTCCTCTAGCGGTGATCCACACGTGTGACACGTATCTGTAGACATCGCCAAAGGGATCTCCGGGTGATAGTGCGGAAGAACCTTCTCTTGAGATGTCTGCCTTCAATCACCTTGATCTGATGGAGGAGGATCTCTTTCGATCTTAAGAGCGTTCTTGGATGAATTAGTTCTTTCAGCCTTGAATGATTTTCCAGAACTGTTGTGAAGAACAATTCTCTGTGGAAAAGTTTTGGGGTTGTAAGGATATTTATAAACGGGTTTGAGGTTACAGAGTTATGACAATAAATAGACATGTCAGGAATTTTATTTATTTCAATAACTTTTATTGAAAACCCCCATGTCAAAATATTAATTCCTTGACATGCTCCCACACTGATTATAGTAAATATAATTTAATAAAACAATATTATATCCTCAAAATCCCGACTTGAAAAACTACACACCGTGTAATCATTAATACACAGTGTGTACTTTTATTTTCCATTTTTCGTTATTTCCTCCACCGCATTTATTAGTCCTTGAGTAATGGCTATTTATTTCTTAAATAAATTTAACTACATTACTTGCTAATGAATATATATTATTTCATCCACAATATATTCTCTTGAATAACTGGTGTTAAAATAAATGCGATCAGGCATCCTTGAATAATTATTAAACCACAGTCAGGAATAATATTTATTCAACTTGTTAAATTAATATTTAACTAAGATACATGGACACACTTACTGTTTGACCCACTAGGCGTCTTTCTTAGTGGCATTAGGCAGAGCCTACCTAAAGTCCAAGGTTATCATCTAGCAACATGCCAAGGCACCCTTAGAGAAAGCAGTTAATGCTGCAATGACATGTCACCTCATACGAACGATTACCATGTAATATAATCCCTTTGTCTCGATATCTCTAATCAATCGGATTGCATGCTAGAGCCATCAACACATGTGCTCGATTATTCCTTCTTTGATTATCCAGAATTTAACTCACCCATACCGTACCATGGCCATGGATTTACTTAGGCTATATCAATTCAATCAATGGGCCTGAGATATCTACTTCCATTATGGAACATAAGGGACAAATCCTTTATCGCATTATCTATTAATGCAGTATTACTCGTGATGCACCCAACAAATCCTACCTCACATCGAACAGTGTGTCATCACCATTTTCATCAATACATCTATGTGAGCGAGTTTTAATACCCATTAATAATAATCTAAATGTCAAAGGACCAAAACACACATCCGCAGATAGGAACATCCAATGACACGATGAAATGTGCATTTCCGACTGGCGGGTCTCGTTCTCATAATATCCTCTTGGATATTAACAAGGGGTCACACCATGAGAAGGTTCCTCGATGTTTTATGAGTCCTCACCCCAAATGGCCTATATTATTTATGTCCCTCAAATAAGATCACCCGACCATAGAACATATATTCAAGAATAGTATTATGGCACTTCCGGGTTCTCATCATAGCAGGGATCCGCTATGTCCCTTTAATACAACAGCTGTCCTTAGGATATTATCACATGCATTGTCATGTAAAAGAAAAATCAAGATTTGATAAAGTATTTATTAATGAATAAAGTAAAAGGTAGTTGGTTCTAGGACAACCACTCTAACAGACTCCCACTTGGACTAGAGCCAACTACTAACAACCTTTAACTTGCTAGCTCTCAGATGATATTCATGCTTCTACTGAGATAGGCCTTTAGTCATGGGATCCTCCATGTTCTCTTCCATGGACACTCTGCTCACTACAACTTCACCCCTCTGATAGAAATCCCTCAAGTGCTTATAGTTCCGGATTATGTGCTTTGTCCATTGATGTGACCTTGGTTCTTTTGCAAGAGCCACCGCTGCAGTATTATCACTATACAATGTGACATGGTCATTACTACTAGGCACCACATCAAGCTCTTGGAAAAAGTTCCGAATCCATACAGCTTACTTGGCTACATTAGAAGCCTCTATATGTTCAGTCTCTGCTGTAGAATTGGTGACAACTGGCTGCATTGAACTCTTCCAGCTCACAAATCCTTTATTGAGACAGAAAACATATCCAGATTGCGACATCAGATTGTTCTGATCTGTCTGAAAACCAGCATCAACATATCCTCTGATGATAAGCTTCTCTTCTCCTCCATACAATAGGAACATATCCTTAGTTCTTCTCAGATACTTAAGGATAGTCTTAACAACAGTCCAATGTTTTTCTCCTGGATCTTCTTGATATCTTCCTACCATGGTTAGTGCATAGGCAACATCAAGCCCGATACATAACATGGAATACATAATGGATCCTATACACAAAGCGTATGAGATCTTACTCATTCTAGATTTATTTTTTTGTGTCTAGGGACATATTTTCTTATAATGATGTAAGCCATGTCACACTGGAACCAATCCCCTCTAGGATTGTCCCATACTAAATCTCTTCAGTATTTGGTCAATGTATGTACCCTGACATAGTCCAAGCAGCATCTTGGATCTATGAAGAATGATCCTGATCCCTAGAATGTAGGCTACTTTACCCAAGTCCTTCATGGAAAAACACTTGTTCTACCAGTCCTTAACTTATTGTAGGACTGGTATATCATTTCCAATAAGAAATATGTCATCAAAATATACTACTAGGATAACGATTACATTCCCATTAAACAAATTATAAACACAGGCCTCACATTCATTCTTAATGAAACCAAATTCTTTTATGGATTCATCAAATCGAATCTTCCATGGCCTAGATGAATGCTTTAATCCATAAATGGATTTCTAAAACTTGCAAACCTGTTTGGATTCACTGGGTCTCACAAACACTTCTGGCAGTGTCATATAGACATGTTCCTAAAGGTTCCCATTAATGAATGGTATTTTGACATCCATTTTCCAAATCTCGTAGTCATTGTAAGATTCTCTGTAAAGTATGATTCTTATGGATTTAAACATGGAAATTGGCGAGAAGGTTTCTTCATAGTCAATTCCTTGATGCTGTCTGAATCCTTTAGCCAATAAACGTTCTTTATAGGTGCTAAATTGACATTCCATGTCCAGTTTTCTCTTGAATACCCATTAGCATCCAACAAGATTTATATCAACTGGATCATCGACCAGAACATAGACTTTGTTCTGATGCATGGATTCCATCTCAAAATTAATAGCTTCTATCCATATTTCAGCTTCTAAACTTTCTACTGCTTCCTTGTAGGAGAGAGGTTCATCATTGTCCAAAAATAATGATTCACCATCCTCAGTGACAAGGAAACCAAATCTATCTGGTTCCCTTACCTCTCTTGAGATCCTATGCATTACTTGTGTTTTTGGGAACTCTTCCACGGGGACCTATGGAACTTGTTTTTGTACGAAATCATATGTATCTTGAGAATCAACTTTGTCGAAGTCAATCTTTCTCCCACTATAATTTTTGAGGAAGTTCTCCCTCTCGAGAAAGACGACTTGCGTGCCGACAATCACTTTCTTTTCTGAAGTTTTATATAGGTAATATCCTTTCGTTTCCTTGGGATATACTATAAAGATATACTTCGTGCCCCTGGGTGCTAGTTTGTTTCCTAATATGGCCTTAACAAATGCCTCACATCCCCATAAATACGTGTGCGATAAAATAGGTTTCTTTATATTCCATAACTCAAATAGAATTCCATTTTCTGCCTTAGTTGGTACTCGGTTTAATGTGTATGCTATAGTTTTTAATAAATATCCCCAAAAGGATAATGGAAGATCTGCATGACTCATCATCGACCTCATCATGTCCAACAAGGTGTGGTTCCTCCTTTCACTAACACCATTCCACTGTGGTGTATAATGAGGAGTGTGCTGAGATAGATTTCCAGACTCCCGTAGAAGATTGATAAAGTCTTGGTTTAGATATTCCCCACCTCTATCCGATCGAAGTTTCTTTATATTCTTGCCAAGCTGATTCTCCACTTCATTCTTGAATTCCTTAAATTTCTATATGGACTCTGACTTATACCTATTTAAGTATACATAGCCATATCTACATAAATCATCAGTAAAAGTAATGAAGTAAGAATATACACCTCTAGATTCTACAGGAAATGGTCCACATACATTCGTGTGCACCAATCCTAGAAGCTCTGTGGCCCTTTCACCCTATCCACTAAAAGGCGGCTTAGTCATTTTACCTTGTAAACAAGCGTGAAATCAATCAAGTGGTTTTAACCTAGTAGATTCTAAATAGCCATATTTTCTGAGTTTTTCAAGCGCTTCTTGTTTACATGACCGAGACAGTGATGCCACAACTGTGTGATGTATGAGTCATGTGATTTTGTTTCGTTATCGATTGCCCACACTTGGTTTTCATAATTTAATACATACAAACAATTATTTAAATGTGCCATACCATAACATATGTTGTTCTTATAAAAGAGACAACCCTTATGTCCAAACATGAAAATAAATCCATCCATATCCAAACAACATACATAAATTATGTTCTTGGTAACACTAGGCACATAATATCAGTTATGAAAAACTAAAATCATCCTAGTCGGAAATGAGAGGTGGTAATCGCCAATAGCCAACGCAGCCAGCCTTGCGCTAATGGAATCTCGATGATCCACCTCTCCCCAAGAAATATTTCTAAACATACTTGGTTCCGGCATTTGAATACATATGTGAGCCCCAAAATCTGTATCTAATACCCAATGTGTAGAAATATAAATATTAAACTCGATAACGAATGGAATTTTAGCATCCCCGCGGTTCTGGGTGCAGTTCCTCCTCTAGTGGCCTTGATTTCCACGTGAAAAACATACTGCCTCTCGTTCCTTGTCCTAACTCTATACCTTCCCCTTATTGGAAGGACGATGCTCGGGGGGATTCGTACCATTTATAAGTCTTTGTCCTCTTTTCCTTGTCCTTCCTTTTCTTGTTCACCATAAATACTACGGGTTTTTCATGCCCCATGTCCTTATCTAGATGGTGAATTAAGGTCAAAAGTACTGATAGACTCTTCTCATTGTTGCTCATTTTATAATTGAAAATGAAGCTAGAGAAGGTCTTGGGAAGTGATGACAGGATGAGATCAATACGCAACTCATCCGGAAATTTAATCCCTAAGTTGTCCATGCATTCGATGTAGCCAATAAGCTTGAATACCTGAGGGCCAGCTGGTACAAACTCTCCAAGCTTAGTTGTAAACAAATAATTGGATATCTCATATCTCTATTGTCTCACCTTCTCTTGGAAGAGATCTTTAAGGTGAGACATCATTCTATACGCATCCATGTTTTCATGTTTCTTCAAGAGCTCATTTGACATGGTCGATAGCATGAAACATTGGACATCTAAGGCATCATACATATGTTTCATATAAAGAGATTGTTCCTTATCACTAGCCTCATTTCTAGGCGCAACTAGAATAGGATCTTCTAGCACATACAATTTCCTCTCGTGGCGAAGGCTGACGCGTAAACACCTCTGCCACTCTTGGAAATTGGTGCCGGTGAGAAAGTTTTCCTTCTCGAGTATGGTTCGTAATGATATGTTTGAAGTAATTTTTCTTTCTGTTTCTACAAATTAAGATGAGAAAAGGTTTAGTACTTTATTAAAAAACTGAGACAAATAAATAAATTAGTACTTATTAGTATCCCACTGTTTTATCAAAATCCTATAGTCCTCACCATTGACTTCGGAATATTATGTTTCCTGAATATTCTAGTGGAAAGGATCCATATTTCCGTTCCCATTACCCCAACTAGGGTTGGTCAAGAAACTTTAAGGGTTTTAGGTAGGCATTTAAAATGCCAACTGCATTAACTCGCAGCTCATTGATCCGCTGAGTGGACTCCCTAATCCTGAAATCCTTTTATTTTGGATTTCCTCAACCTTTGCCTCTAGGTCACACCAAGTCCTGCTGTGGAAGTCAAATCTTGATGCAAACCAAGTCAAGTCAAGCCAAAACCTTGAATTAGAATTCCTAGATAATTGAAAGCACCCCATCTAGGGTTGTTCAAGAACTTTGAACTCTAGTTCGATTCTAACCATGATTATGGAAGGCTATACTGACATAAATTTTCATTCATGAATTTTATCCTTATAATTAAATTTCCAATTTATTACATTTCATTACATGCTGGTTAATATTAAGGTGGATACACTTAAGTGATTAATCACGTCTAAGATAATATTTACGCATAAGGCAGTCTTTATTTTAGTTCCATCTTGCATGCTCGTTTAATTCATTAATTATGTGATCGTGACAACACACCCACAATAAATAAACCATGTAACTGACAGAAATAAAATAAATTGTATAATCATGAGATTTTTCTATGGTTTAGTTTATCTATCGGTTGATAAACTATCCCAAGACCTAGGGTAGAAACATCTTGAAGCTTTCGGGTTTGTGTTTACGGCTTTCCACCTATCCACCTTTGTATCTCCTTGGATTAGTTTTTCCTTGTGTACTGACTTGAGTCAGCTTCACTGTCTTGGTAGCTCCATCCATTACATATGCATTTATCTCACATGAAGGTGAGGGGAAAAAGGGGGTTTTACATAAAATAATACTTGGGAGCTCATTCCCTACATATTAATGGTGAGAAGGATCACATGCCAACAAATTTAATTTAAATAAATAAATTAAATAAACCATTCACATACAATGGTCTTGGTCTAGCTCATGATCATCCATACATGAAACGATACTTACGCATAAATAAAACTTGTATTCAATTCCTTAATCCTTATGGTTTTAGATAAATCATGTTCGAATCAATTAATTATCTTTAATTAATCAATCCTTTTATCTTAAACCATTTTTATGAATATCCTTGAGATTTTTATCCATCATAATTTTAAACAAATAAATTCATTTAAAATTATCTTTGTACGTAATGTGTAACTTGGAGGAAACTTGGTGAATTATCGTTCATTACACATATGTTAAATTAAACACACATTTATAAAACACCTATTACCTTTTGTGCCTCAGCTTTACGCCTGCACCATGGCACACGTCTCAAGGTTTTGTATAATATAATAATAAATTTTTATAAATCTGTGTAATTTGGGTCAGTGCACAACATGTAGTTCCAATTACACGGCGTGTACTTTTTTTCACCATCCATCCTAATTACACGCCCAGGGACATGGTGTGTTAATGTACTATGGAAATTTTCAGAGTACACGACATGTTCAGTGGGACACAAACTGTGTAGTTTTTGTGTTACACGGTTTCTAGCCGGGAAAACAGTGTACGTGGTACAAGGTCCAACCCTAACCCAAAGGGACTACACCCTGTGATCTGTTGGACCACACAGTGTATATTCCGGAAACCATGTGACAACTGTTCCTGGCCAACACATGATGTCATAAATAACATAGAATGGATCAATACACGACCTGATTTGGCGGACCTTCCTGATGCATGAACCTAGACTACACGACATGTACTTCCGAATACACGCCGTGTATTCTTGTGTTGTATGACCAAGAACGTTTGGATCCTCCAGATGATATCCCTTATTTTATTTTAATCGAAAATTAAAATAAATGGTCACTTCTGTATGGTGAACGAGAAACTATAGAGGAGTAATAGATCTCGAGATTCATATTTAAAGAACAATTAACATGAATTGAAACAACTAAATTATTAAATTCGTAAATAACTAAAGAAAAAATAAATAATTATAATAAACGATATGAACCCATTGATACAACTGGTAGGTTCTGGGCATAGTGGAAGTGTGTTGGTGGGTTTGCCCAACATGGATTTTAGAGTTAAACAACGTTCAAACCGAGATCCATCATGATATAAAATGTCGGATCCTCAGAATAGAACAAAAAACAAAAAACAAAAGAGGGAGTCCCAGAACCATAGAGATAGGATCATTATATATTGGTTATAATTAATTTAATTAATTCACATGAATTACCTTGGTGGAATTATTTCTTCGTTGATTTCTTCGTTCACGATCTTGTGATCCGTCGTTGCATCGTAGAATACAAGTGTAGGATTCCCCTAGAGGTGATCCACAAGTGTGCCACGTATCTCTAGATGTCACCGAAGGGATCTCCAGGTGCTAGAGCAGAAGAAACTTCTCATGTGATGTCCGCCTTTGATGGCCTTGATCTGATGGAGGAGGATCTCTCTCGGTCTTGAGAGCGTTCTTGGAGGGAGTAGTTCTTTCAGTCTTGAAAGAATTATCCAGAATTTTTGGGCACAATGATTCTCTGTGGAAAAGTGTTGGGGTTGTGAGGATTTTTATAATTGAGATTGAGGTTATAGAGTTATGAAAATAAATAAATGTGATACATGTTTTATTTATTTCATTAACTCTTATTGAAAACCCCCATGTCAAATTATTAGTTCCTTAACATGCACCCAAACTTATTATAATTAATATAATTTAATAAAACAATTTTATATCCTCAAAATCCGGACTAGAAAAACTACACACTGTGTAACCATTAATACACAGGGTGTACTCATTTTCTATAAAACTACATGGAGTGTATATTTAATATACATGGCGTGTACTTTTATTTTCCATTTTTCTTTACTTCCTCCACCACATTTATTAGTACTCCTATAATGGCTATTTATTTCTTAAATAAATGTAACTACATTACTCGCTAATAAAAATTTATTATTTCATCCACAATATATTCTCTTGAATAACTAGTGTCAAAATAAATGAGATTAATAATCATGAAATAATTATTAAACCATAGTATGTAATATTATTTATTCAACATGATAAATTCATATTTAACTGAGATACATGGACACACTTACTGTGTGACCCTCTACGCCTCTTTCTCAGTGGAATTAGGCAGAGCCTACCTAAAGTCGAAGGTTAGCATCTAGAAACACGCCAATGAACCCCTAGAGAAATAAGTTAACACCACAATGATGTGTCACCTCATATGAATGCTTACCGTGTAATATAATTCCTTTGTCTCGATATCTCTAATAAAGCGGGTTTCATGCTAGTTCCATCAACCCATGTGCTCGATTATTCTTTCTTTGAATTTCTATATTTGAGCATGCCTATACCTTACCATGGACATGGATTTATTTAGGCGATATCAATTCCATAAAAGGTCCTGATATATCTACATCTGTTATGGAATAGAAGGGACAAATCGTTTATCGTATTATCTATTAATGCAGTATGAATCGTAACGTACCCAATGTATCCAACCTCGCTGCGAACAGCGTCTCGTCATATTTTTCATAAATACATATAAGTGCTCGAGTTGTAATAACCATTAATAATAATCTTAAATTCTAAGGACCAAAACACACATCCACAGAATGGAACATCCAATGACACTATGAAATGTGGATTTCCTACTTGCGGGTCTCGTTCTCATAATATCCTCCTGGATCTTACCAAGTCCGCACAATATGAGAAGGTGCCTCAAAGTTTAATGAGTCCTCACCCCTAATGGCCTGTATTATTTTTGTCCCATAAATAACATCATCCGACCACCGAACATATATTCAAGAGCATTGTTATGTCACTTCCGGGTTCTCATCGTAGTAGGGATCTACTATGTCCTTTTAATGTAATAGTTGTCCTTAGGACATTATCACATGAATTGTCACACAGAAGAACAATAAAGATGTGATAAAGTATTTATTAATGAATAATGTAGAAAGTAGTTGGTTCTAGGCCACCAAATCCAACATGAACAACCTAGTGGGAGATAATTTACCTCACTTATATATCACGGTTTATTATTCCATGTTTTCAAATTCACTAAACTAATATGGTCTTTGTCCATCTATCTATATAATGCTTTAAGTATTAAGAAAAAATTATGTAATGTTAATTTATAAAAGTTAGGTTCCCTATATTAGTTATCAGAGAGAAGTTTTAGTTAGCCTTTGGAAACTAGGATAAGAAAACTTTACTGAGATCCATAGGTATAATATGAAGCATATATATTTGTATGTCCATAAGGATATGTTTAAGGATTAATTAACGTTTGCGAAAATTTCATGTAATCTTGGTAAAGGTTAGAGTTAAGGGTTTCATATCAATACATCCATGTCTAGATACATCAATTGGATGTGGATCTGGAAAAAATGTACATAGGGTAATAACTCTAATAAGATGTTCTAGTCTAGAATCAGGGTAATATGGTACATAGAAATGTTCCTTGCTACACAACTAGTTTGAAAGTACTATGAGATATTCATTGGGAATTCAAAAACATTTTATGAACCAATATGAATGATTTAAATAGAGGAAGACTATGAATATCCGTAGAAAAACCTAATATGTCATAGATAAAATAAGTATGATCCATGATTTCCGAACCATATATATAATTTCCATGATTATATGGTATCCAAATATGATAAATGTTCCTCACACTATGATTTCTAGTTTTTGTTAATGGAGTGAACTAGAAGGAACATTGTTAATAATTAATGTTTCATATAAAAAAATATTGGTGTTATGAGAATAGATTTCCCATGTGTAAATATCATAAATAGGGTCTATAATTTTGAATGATTATTAGTTATAATATTGAAGATAAATATAATAAAAACAATATGTTAATGGAACATGATTTTATTACATTATTTTTTTAATTAAACATAAGAATAATGAATAGATGGAGGGTAAGGAACCTTAATATCTAACTGATATTTCATATTCTAAGAATGTGGTGTTATGGAATAAGATGATGAAGCCTGAGTAATGGTTTAGTAATAATGTTGTATGAATGAAATAGTTATGTTTCGGAATTTAGATATTATGTTATACAAATCATAAAATATAAAAGTTTTCTCAATATAAATTTTCATTAAGGATTGAAAAGGACATGTTTAATGGTGACGAAGACATAGGAATGTGATTTCATTGAAATGTGATATTTTGATTATGGGAAGGTAACACATAAATAATTCCTAAAACTGAGATAATGACATTTGGATAATGATTTGTTGTATATGAATAAGTAAATTGGATAATACAGATTAACATATAACTGATTATTTAAAAGGTGGTATATTTCATCAAGAATAAATTTTTAAACTTCTCGGATTTAAGGAATATATTCACTAATATTTGGAATAAAGAATCATGGTGGTTTTAAATAAAGATATTTTGTAATTTACATCATTAAAATATTTTAATAGAATAATTTATTAAGGTATAAAAATATTTGGAATGTGATATCCAAGTTTTAATTTGTGATATATAGGTATCCATATTATGAAAATTTCATTATATTCATTCTAATGGTTTGAATTTTCATCTCTATGAAGGTTTATAAGCTTAATGATTTATATAAGTTTAAGTTCAACTTATGATGGAGTTAGTATGATTAAAGTGTTATCTATCCATATGAGGATTTGTGCATATTGGATATCATGTTAAAATTACTTTGTGTTGATGATACCTGATGGGATGTCATATCATGGGTCTCATGATCTGTTAGTTCTTCAAGAATGAGAAAGTCACCTTCCTTTTTAGAGAAAGAGGTGAAGTGGGTCAATGAACAACAAAGGCTGAATTTTTTGTAAAAAAATGAAAGTATATATTATTATGAAAATTATTTAACATTAGGAATAAGGGTCTTCAAATTTTTTTTTATCCAAGTTCCTTTATTTCCAATGAATCAAATGGCCCATTAGATTATCAATGATTTATGGAAGTGTGATTTCTAACATTTTTTTAAGCATGTTCTCGATCACTCTCTATCCAAACAACATAGTTAAATTTCTCTTATATACACATGCTTCCACTTCCCACCATCTTTCTTCCATATGGAAACCAATTTATATGTTACTTTCGGTAACAGTTATGGTTCCATATTTTCCTTTTAAGATATATTTTAGTATTTATTTTTTTGATGCAGGTATCTATGAATAATGCTTTCATATATTAAACCTTTAACAACCCATATGAATTTTTCTGGATAAATTCATTATAACTGGGGTAGAATGTAACACCATGATCTTTTTTGATTTTTTAAATTAATTTAACCTTTTTGATATTTTTCATTTCACATAACACAAAAAATAGTTTATTTTATATTAAAGAACTATGTTTGGCATGTGTTATATACAACATAAAATTAATCGTGCACTACACACAACAATAATTCTATATTTATCTAAATAGAACACTGAGTTTATATTTTCATACATGAAAAAATTTGTTTCCTCCATGGTTTTGAGTTACTTGTAACACTGAGTTTTACTGAATAATAGTATATCATTAAAATGTTATTATTTAATATAATAAGATATATACCATCTATTAAATTAGTTTTTTGTTAATATAATTAACTAATTTATGAAATTATATGGTTTTTAAAAATAAAATATGAATTCATAGGTCATAAAGTTGATAGAAATGAATGTGAAATCCAATACAATTTAAAATCTTTTTATGGTCAAAAAGATGTTTTAACCTAATAAATTAAATTATTTACAATAATTGATTGATATTAATTTAATATATATATATATATGTAATATATTCATGAAAATATTTATTACATTCCCACAATATATTTTTTATACACAATACAATAAAAAGACTAATTTTCTGGTTAAAAAATATATTTTTATTAGGGTATATTTACCTCCTTTTAATGGAGAACCCAGTTAAAATACAATTTTAGGAAGTTTTATATATTTAATATGTCAAAATAAACTTCATATTTTATACTATAACATAAGAATTATGTTAGGGTAAAATTTTGGTATAATTCTGTGATGTTTCATTTTTTAATGAATAATGAAAAATTCTGTATTTTAGTTCAAAAATAAATTTTTATATAATTTATTTATATGGTTAAATTATATATGAAATTTTTTTAAAGGTATAATTAGATAATAATTTTATCAATAAATCCAATTTAGGTCATTAGAACCAATTTCATATTGAAATGGTATATACAAACATAACAATATTTTGATCATTTTTACTCTAAAAACCCACATTGTCTACCCGACTATGGGATTAAATTTAAATTTAGATTTTCCAATTATGTTATTAGAATTTGGAAAAATGGATTCTATATTTGAAATCATAATAATTTATTATTTATAATATGGTAAACATAGTTAATGATCAAAAAAATAGTTAATTTAGTTAAAATAAATAACAACAATTATGGAAAACATATGTTTAATAAGGAACTAAAGACTAATATTAAGGACCCAAATGTCCTAGAAACATATAAAAACACTTATTGGATGGAAATATTTAGAACATATAAAACTTTTTATCTTATTTGATCTATTATGTTAGATACATTTTATGTAAAAAACAATAGTGGAAATTGTTTTTCCAAATATTTACAAGGGTTCCACTCCTCTACAATAAAAAGACATCATCTCCTATACTTATTTACACATCTAAAACCATATTGGTTAGGCCATTTTTTGCTCAAATACCCTCCCAAATTACTTCCATTCTCTCTTTATGCCGCTATTTTTTCATAAATCTTTCCAAGGAACCCCTTTGGTGAAAACCAAAAGTAGTTACCTGATTAAGAGGTAACACCCTCACTCGAGCTCCTTTATATTCTCTTACTTCTACACCACCACAAATATTATTATTATATGATTATATAAAAAATAATTATCATAAATATAATAGTATATTGTTATACTATGTGTTCAAACGAAAATTACACACACATCTATCTAATGGGTAACAATCAAACTGTTTATGAGTACGACAAACTACCTACTCACAAAACGATGATTGTTAGTTTTTCCTTTACCACGTATCATGGAGGGAATTATGATGGATAATATATTTATATACAATATATATGATATATATACTATATTATTGTTATTTAATAATTTTAAAACGCATATCATTATACATTACATTTTTTGTTAATACGATAATTTTGTTTGAGGAAGTGTGGACTACCACCCCCTCAATGCTATGTAATTTAGTCACACGCTATATGAAATTTCTTAAGGATGGGTTTAGTTAAATTATAGTTATATATATGATATAATAATTATAATTTAATAATGATATATATAAATATATATATATATACATACATTTCATTTACGTTCATTCTTTTAATATGAAAATTAAATGGAAACAACATTCATGCATACGTATGACCTACCATCTCCATAAACAACGTATTCCATTTCATACTTATATATACTATATATTATTATAATACCAATATAATAAATATATATGATATTTTTATCATGGTTTGAATATTCAAAATCATGATATACGTTGAATGGCCAAAGATATAACAAATTAAGATTCATGTGAAGAACAAAGAAGATATTACCCGAAGTGAAACCTTAACAAAGAATTGTTAACAAGTGGATAATATAATGTCATAAAAAAACCATATATGGTATTATATATAATAATATTATTTTATGATATATATATAATTAATTTATTTTTATTATACAGGAGGTTTGAATGGGTACGACAAGAGTTAAGGTAAAAGCTAAAGTAATTAAATCTAATTTTTTATTTTTGTGAGATACATGATTTATTCACCACAAATACCTTTTCTGTGGTGTTTATACTAACCATGTATGTATTATATGATTATTATAATTAATTTTTTGGGTATTTAAATATCCATTAAATGATATTTTTTCATGATTTTAATGATTTAAAATCTACCAATTCGGTAAGATAATTTTGACTCAATTTTTCTTTTTTGAGACACATGTTTTGTTATGCAGCTACATTATTTATTGAGGTTTATATACTTCCATTTGACATGTTATATATTGAATATAATTCTTTTAATGATTTATTATGATACATTTTTTTCTAGGGATAGTATGATCCCAAGTAACCAAGTGGTAATATTTTATTAATACAATCTTATCACTTTTTGAGATTGTTAATGATTATGATTCATTTGATTAAATCTTACAATAAATCACTCAAGAAAAATCATGAGTTTACTAATGATTTTTTTATTCAAGATATATCCATGTATCAGTACCATTTTTATACTCTTTTGTAATTAATATTTTTAGAAAAATGTTTATATGAAAAAGCTGTCCATATTTCCCTATTCAGTGAGATATTTGTTTTATTTAAAAAACAATGTTATCAAGAAACAGTTAATTTTTTTTCAAATAATCGTTGAATATAATTTTAAAGGAAAATTAATTTTAATTTTTTTAAATTTTTTCAAAGTTATTTTCTGTTAAAAATGTTTTTAGTATAGTTTTTTGTCTAAAAAATGTTTTCAATTATTTTCAAAGATTCTCTTATAATCTTTCAATGTATTTTAAAATAAATGATTTTAAAAACCATTTTCAGGAATTATTTATATGTTTTCAATTTTTTTCAAAGAATAATTGTTATAAAATGTTTTAAAGCATATTTTATTTATTTTCAAGGAAAAGGTTTTTGAAATGTGTTCAAATTTCATTTATATATTCTCCCGGGAAAATGTTTTAAAAATGATTTCAAATATTCCATATATGCTTCAAAGTATTTTCAAATGAAATTTTTTTGAATAGGGTTTATTTTTTAAAAATCATTTTTCAAAGAAGAAAATATTATTTATTCAAGTAATTTTTTTGAAAGATATTTGAAAATTATTTTCCATCTAAGATGGCATCAATTGATGTTACTCCTAAAATTCTTTGAAATTTTCTAAATGTTCCATTAATATTATTTCTCTAAATTGGTTATGATTAATCTCACGGTATTTATGAAACCCATTTCTCATTCATGGGTTATATGTTTATGAAATTCATTTTCTTTCATGGGTTATTTTTTTTTGAAATCCAGTTCTCATTAAAGGGTAATTATTTTGACGAAATGAATATGATACGTGTATATTTTTCCACAGGATATGATATAATTACATGTTTATGATACCCCTTTTATTTCATGGCTTATGATATGATTGTTTATGAATTACTGACACATATATGTATGATTTCATTATGATATGGGTGGAACCTATATGTCCCTCTAATGTGTTGGTTAAAGATTTATATCTCATGAGATAGAGATGGATATAATGAGAAATGAACTCGGTTATTTATTAAAGGATTGGATTGAGAAATGAAATCAGTTCAGTTTTACAGGGCTACAATGGGGAGTGAACTCATTTCAGTAATGAAGGGCCAGAAGGGTGTGTAAACCGGATTCAGTAATGGACTATTTCCACTAATATGTCCTCGATAGAAATTATTTAAATATTATGAAAATAATTATATATGATTATATTTATTCCAAAAATCCATGTTTTATTCCATTGTTATTCTTGTATGGCTTATGATCTTTATTTCCTTATGATTCATTTCTTAAAAACTGTCAAGATTTATCCCATGATTCATGAAAATGACCTTTTATATTTAGGTTATGATCTTTTATTTTCTTGATCATGTTATCATAACCATATTCTCTTAAATAAGATTAAATATCTCCCTTGTTTAATATTACAAATTAATTGAGGTCACCCCTTTTTAGGATTCCTTCCCTAGGTTATCAAGATATGTAATATGTATTTTGTGTCTAATAAGGGTGCTAGTCATTATGAACCTAGTGTGGGATAATGTATCACTCTTATATATATCAATTTTTATGATTCAATTTTTCCAAAATAAATAAACTGTTATAATATTTGGGTATCTGTTTGTATAATGTATTAAGTATTTTAAAATTTTTATATAATGTTGATGTATGAAAAGTGAGGATCTTGATTAAAAATCAATTTATTGTTTTCCCATTTCCATTCTCATATTGGTAATATTTATAATATCCCATTATAATTCTGTCACTTAGCCTTAAATATATATCATACCAAGCATTGAGATAGATACTCCACAATTTTCATTATCATGGTGTCCCACTAGAAATACTCTTTTAGAAATAAATAAATAAATAAATAAATAAATATATATATATTCATATTTCGATGATGAATAGAGAATGAAGAACTATGAGATTTATCATACAGATATTTCCTTAAATTTGGTTTTGAAAAGACACATAATTAGTTTTGGGACCTTATTATTCCATCACAATCATGGTTAAACATAGGAACATTTATCATGTTCTTCTTTAGTTCCACATCTTCCTTTTATGAATTTTTAATCCTCACATTGAAGTATTGTTGAACATTAATTTATGAAAGACAATATTTTTTCCATTTTTTATGATTTTAATATCTGTTATCTAAAAATCAATAAGTAATGAATCTCTTTCAATCAACATCATGTATAAACTAGAATGGTCCTTTTAACATAGTGCATCAGCCACCTTGTTTGGATTACCAGGGTTGTAATGTATTGAGTAGTAACAATCTTTAATCAAATACAAATATTTACTTTAGATAAAATTAAATAGTTTAAATGATATTATATAAATAAATTATTTTATTATAGTTATATATAAAACAACTATTACCATAAATATAATGCATCTATATTATATATAAAAAACTACTACTAATAACTCCAAATAATGAGTTGGGTAATTTTAATCTTTAATTTTTAATTATCGTGAGGAATAATAAATCATTATCTCTTTTTGCATGAGGATGCGTCCGAGTCCTGAATTTGATACATTACTATAGATCACAAACCCTTCTCTAGTTTAGGGTACTGTGAGTATAGGTTCACTAAAAAACCATGTTTTTCATTAAATGAAATTTACATTTCATTTATTGGTGAAAAGGATATTATCTCCCTTTTAGTGAAATTGGTTATTTGATTTGATAATAATGATAAATAAATTAAAAACATTAGTAGTATATAAAAATTGAATGAAAACTCTAGATCTGAATTATCATGGTTGGTCTCAAATATTTCTCAATAACTTCACTCATTTATGAATCATTTGGTATACCAATTCTTTATATTATATGAACCTAGAGTGAATTTTTTTTGTATAAAAAATCCACACACGGTGCATATGACCTACATATTTAAATTCATTATAATATTCACCACAATCCTTAAATTATCTTTCTTCTCTAACTCTCTATTTTAATATATAATAATATCCTCTATAAAGGATATAAAAAATAAACTGAGGTAATCTCTAAGAACTGTGTTTAATAAATATATGAATTAAGGGTCATTGGTATGTCTAAATGGTATTATTATAAGTTAATAAGGAATATAAATCATATTAAAGGTTGTCTTGGGTATATAATCCTTATTTTACCTCTATTTATGATATTTATAGTGGTGAGAAATCCATGATATGTATTTATCTCTACATAGTTGATCAAACAATTCATAAATATTTGGTAGTTGATACCTTTACTTCACAGTGGTATTGTTGAGTTCTCAATAATCAATGAAAAGGAAAATTTACCAATATTTCATCTTAATAAAAATAATATTTGCACATAATGATGATGCACTAGGTCATATTAATCTATTTTGTAGAATCTCATAGAGTCACTTATTAAATTCATGTAACCCGACTAAGGTAATTCTATATGGAGTATTTATAATACGTGTAACATCATGTGTGACTTCTATATAGATCTCAACATCACGATTTAGGGAAAATAGGAAAGTATTTCAGAAATACATAATCATAATCTGAAATAAAATGAATCTATTCAATATTGAGTTTCTCTACAAAAAATTTAGAGAAATATCCATCATGAATAGGTATTATGTCCCATATAATGGAAGTAATTTTCATTGTAAGTTCATATCCACCACCAAAATGAATGAAAATCATGGGTTAATTAAAAATATCAAATGTAGTTTAATTATTACATAAATTTATATCAGAACTCTGTAGAGAGATATTTTCAAAGATAAAAATCACATCAAAGACCAATAAAGGAAGAATAATAATATTTGAATTGGGAACATTCATAAAAACAAAAACATGACATCCCTAACACTAGAGTTGGGGATAAGTGTGCCATAATCATTGTGACACACTTCAATTATCAATATAGCATATAACCTTCATTGTTCTATGAGTTAACCACTAGATTATACAATTAACTCATGTAATTCCCATGTTTCCTAGACATAAAACATTAGACTACTTGTGGTAACTTAGGATAATATTTACATATCCACCATTAACTCCTAATTTTCATCTATAATTAGTTTCTATATATCATTATTTTCCACAAATAAAACATCCTCCTTTTAATTTAATACATTTTCCTAGGTTTTACCTATTATATTTTGGACATTTATAAACATGGTTATTCTTTACTCCTATGACTTTATCACTTTAAATTTACTAAAACTCAATTTTTATTATATTATTTATATTAAAAAATTCACCATGGTTCTGGTTATTAATAAAAAATTGATATAGTTAGTTATACAGAACCAAAATATTTCTCACTCCTCTATTTATCTGGATCAGTTTTTTATTCAGACAACCACCAAATTTTGGTTCAGACCCATTTTTATTTTTGTTCTTTCTTAGTTTCATCCATTTACTAAAACCCATACAATTATTATGATTATAAAACAACAATAATCAGAGGGAAAATCACATGATTGTGAAAATCATTCTTATGATGTCTATATTCTAAAACCCTCTTTCAACCCATGATTATTTATGATCATATTCTATTACTATGGATTAAAATAGGTTTTTATAGACTCTATCTTGTTTTTAAACATAATAGTTTATAAATAGAATATGAATTAACAAAATAAAATCCCATAGGACTGTATAACTAGGTATGGAGTTAAATTTTTTTCCATACATCAGTTGAATATCAATATAATACATAACCATCCATTTTAGAGTTTTTACCCCTAGGTGAATCCATGATAAATCATGAATCCAATTCTTTATACCCATGTAGGTATTTCATTGACATGAAACAAAAAATTCTACACATTAAAAAAACATCAGGATGTTATCATATAAACATGATTATCCCTAGTTTTTTCACCAAATATTTGTAATACTAATCCTTAAAAATAACTTAACCTTACTCTTATTCAAATGGAGGTGAACCAAAACATTGTGTACCAAAATATTACATCATTTTGTAGGAATATTTATAACATATCATAATAATAAACTCCCAATAAAAATAATGGTTTATTTTTTATAATGACTATATACATAATAATATTATTTCATAAAATATCTTCAATATATCTTATAATGTTCTTCTTACATAGTACACTAATTAGACATTACCTGATTAAATCCTTTATTCATAACCATGAGAAAGTAAATATATAAAGGATAAACTAAAATTATCTACAAGGGTAAAAATATGAGATATCAATTAATGAACATAGGTGTGTATAAGATAATTATAATGTTATAAAAACATGATTATAACTTATTAACATCTGAACCAAATAGTCATAGATCTTTAATCACGAGTCACGGAATAAGTATTCTTCCTAAAAAATGAAATAATTCACAAGAGTTCATAATCATCAATAATAAATCATGATCTTTAATAACTTATCATTTTAATAAGACATATGTTTTTAGAATACACATGAGCCTATAAAATCCTTCCCTTTGTCTAATGTCACTCCTAAGACCATTGTTGTAGAAAAAATACTATAATGGATTGGGTTCACTCTCTATTTTATAATTTAAATAGTCATGGTTAGCACCACTTAATATTATAGTGGATGTATCCCAATAGTGGATTGGGTTAAATCCATATTCCATAAATTCCCTATAAATGTTTCACACATAATACTATTATAGTGGAAATAGTCCCTTACCAAACTAGGTTCACACTTCATTGCAGTCCATATTATCTCAAGAGACATCAATATTTACCCAATACATTAGATTAATGTATAATTCCAGGCTCACTTGTCATATAAATAAATCAATACATATGTGAACCGTAAGATAAAAAACATTCATCATTTTAGTACATCATAATCAATGAAAATGAAATAGGTTTCATAATAATTTCATCATTTTGAAATTAAATAACTCATCTAAATGGAACAAGTTTCATAAATATTTCATCATAACCAAATTAACCCATGATAAAAAATGGTTTTCATATAATAATACACAATTAATTATCTTAATAAGTCATCCATATAAATAAAGTGCACGTTATTATATGATTATATCCCAAGGGAGGAAAAACAGTCCTTAAAGTTTGTTGAAATATATGAAATATACCTTTAAAATACCCCTTGATGATTTCTTTGTAAAAAAATGAAAATAACATTTTAATTTTTTATTTTTAAAAATGATAAATTCCTCGATAACATTTCAAGGAAGATGGACATGGAAGAAAATGTTTTTTGACGAAAGGGGAAACAAGGTCAGTCATTCTAAAAATTATTTTTATCTATAAATTTAAGTATCAAATAGAGGGAAGTGATAATATTTCTCAAACATTATTCTAATAACTACTGGGGATAAAAATGTATAGGGTATAAAGAATAAGATCCTCAAGTTCTATATTACTTATTATGAGTTTAAAACCCCCATATAATAAATATATGATTACGATAAATACATTATATAACCTTATTAATTCCCAAAATACAATTGTTCTTTACTTTATAATTTCTAATTAGACAATAAATCATTAAAATGAACATTTGAGTGAAAATTGGTCGGTGTTTCTTTACATGTTCCTGTATGATGGTTTGAATCCCTACACCATTATCATGGTTTAATAATATATATATTATCCCATTTATTATATTTATACACCCTTACACCATTTTATATTAATAATTGATTAAAAATTATATTTTATTATTTCATAGAGAGGGTAGTCCTTAGGTGCGCATGGGGGATGTATTTATTATATAATGGAAGGAACTAAAGAAAGATAAATAATAATTCAACAATATAGAATCATAATTATATCATAAATATTATATATTTTCATTAAATTTTTTTTATTAGGATCCACATAAATAGGAAATAAAAAATGAATCACATCACTTTATGGAGGAAGTAATCCACAATTACTCACATGTGATGTTAATATTTTCAAATGGATAGGATGGAGATAGAAAATGAGTATAATACAAATATAAAAACATATCAATATAGTTAAGACAATGAATCCATCATGTTATTTTTTTTATAAAAAAATTAAGGAGGTTTTTTAGAAATAAATATGTAAATTGATAAGTAATAACAAATACCTCTTCTTCAGGTATCCTTCTTTGAAAAGAACATTAAGGATTCTTAGAAGGTATTTTTGGGGTTAAAATCATCTAAATTCAAGGATATGGGTCTTAGTAGAGTTTTTTTGGATATATATTTTTTGAGAAAAAGGGATCTTTTGGCTTTGATAAAAATAAGATATGAGGTTCCCTTCTATAAGTGATGTGAGTGCCACTAATTTAAATACTTAATACATTAAAATATAATAAATTCATATTCAATTGAAATTGGAAGTAAAGTAACCCAATTTCAAATATAAGATAAGGTTGTTTCAAAATAAACTTATCAAATATAATTTAAATATATCTTTGGGTCATTTTATCCCTTATCTATTTAGTTTAACCCCCATTAAGTCTTTTAACCTTTACTTCAACAATGATTTTTTACATCTATTATTATTAATAATGAAAATAAATTATACTAAACTCTTTAATAAATTTAGAACCTATGATTCCTAATATCAAACCCATTTTATCAAATTCATTTTTGAAAATTGGTATAAATTAATTTTAAAATAAATGGAAAAAATACAATGTAAAGTCATCTTAGAAAAATGCATTTGTATGCATAAAACAAAATTTAATACAATTTACTTTCTATTAAAAAATATTAGATGAATGTTAAAAAAAATTGGGTGAAAATTTTATCTAAAAAATTATTAAAATCATTTATAAACAGTTATTAATTTAATTTATTATGATAAAATATAATGTGTTCATAAAAAGAGTTTTTAGTAAAAAAATCTATTTTTTATATTCAATTTGTTATATTTCATTTTTAACCAATTGATAACAAGTGAATTAATATTATAATTAACTAAAAAATAATATTTTATAATTTAGTTAGTCCTATCCGTATTAACCAATAAAAAATCTATGTGATAACCAAAACATTAAATAATAACAATTCAATTTATATTGTGGTTTTTTAAACTCAGTGTCGAACATAATGAAAGCTATCGAAAACATAAAACTAAAATAAAGGGATTTATTTAATAAAATCTCAAGGTGTTACAATACATATTAATATTTACAGATTTGGGTAATGTATTAGTAATTTTCCATCAACTTGTTTAACTAAATTATTTTGGAATGCGGGTAAATGATTTTGTAACATTTATAAATGTGACTAATGTTAAATAGAAACATGAATCAATTTATTTTTTGTATTGGGTAATAGTAGAGACCTTACCATTCTGTTATAATGACTTGAACGAGACCTCAACAAGATATTATGTTTTTTTAAATTATGAAGCACTTTAATTACTCTTATCTGGAGATAATTTATTGTAATCTATGTGATTATTTATTCTAATTATCATGAAATCTATTATTGATACTATTCTTATGTATATATTTTGTATGAATACATTTATTATCTATTATTTCTATTTAATATTACCTTTATTATATATGTTATATTTTATTTTATTCTATCCCTTATTAATCATATGATCTGACATTTTTTTCTTTGTTTAACTTCCCCCTGGTAATAGATATGATTAAAATTAATGAAAGTATAAGGATATAATTTATAGAATGTCATTGAATCATTTATAAAATCTGTTTAAATTACATTTATTTGGTGTCAAAATAATGATTTTTTATGTTTTATAGTTTTTTGATGCTTAATAAACTATTAAGTCTTTATTATTCTGATATCATTTAATTTTATTACAATATAATAAATATACAATCAACTTTTGGTGAACAGGTTCAAGGAAATTAAATCAAACATTAAAAAAATTATTATAAGACATCAAATCTAATTGAACATCTCATATTTTAAATCAATAAAATAAATTCTTCTCTAAATGATTAAATGCCACATTGGAATGAAAACAAATATATAAATAACTCTTATAAGTGTTGTAAATGTAGATGGAATCCAAATAAATATGACACATTATATTGAGTGATGGGTTTCATGGGACATAAATAAACCCATATTCGATGGAATAAAATGAAAAACACATGCCATGTTTTTTAAGAAGTATAATGTATAATATGACATAAAAAACCATAATATATTTTTACCTCACTATCCATGATTTTAATATTAATTGGAAGTGAGTCTGATCTAGATAAATTAGTAGCAACCAGTTACTTTATACCTTTTATAGTATCAACCATGCACTAGAAACTCTGAATTATTTAGTAGGTTCACCTATCCAAAAATGGTGTGCTAACAACACCTCTTTGAGGGAAATTAAATATAAAAGAAAAATTGGAGTTTTAACCAATATATAATGAACTATTATGCCTAAAGGTGGTATAATAATATCTATTTAATAATCCAAATTCATTAAAAAGAAAATTCTATTAGATATATGATGTATCATATGAATAAAATTTCTAAACAATTTAGATTCCACTTATTTTATTAATCCAATGATTAAAATTATTCAATAAAAAAAATCTTCAACACATCATCGAATGAGTTGTAAATAGCTAAAATAATATGATAATCACCTTGAGATAGTTGGAGGAATGATATTTCATATCATTCCACATGATCATCATTACGTGGTATAGAAGACCATGTGAATACCACAACCATGGCATGGTGACTCTCACCAAATCATATTCTATGGTAAGTGCACAATATTTAAAAATCTTCTACATTCAGTAAATCCACAGAGAGTTTATGGACTACTTAATTACTTCTTATTAATCTATCCAAATCCCTCTGGACATTATTGTCATTATCTATCTATAATTTTATAATAATACTATTTAATAAAATAAATCATCAATCTAAAGCATTATGTGTGACCCTATGAGATTTTTTAGGACTGAACAAATAGGAATTAATTCATTCATAATTGAATGTAAGGTGTTTATTCTAAGGAAAAAATATTTCTTCCCGAATTATAATGGGGTATTGAATGACCTTGATAAAAAAACATGCATATATTTATATGAACATGTCCTTCATAAGATGTATCTATAAAATTTATATGAATAATTATATATTCTTCTTATCTAAGTCATAGAGTGTCCACAAGAAATGGAACATTTCAATCTAGTATAGGCTATATCATAAATTAATAATTATATATTATAGAATAACTAGTTTAAATGAATACATCACACTTCAATCATCCAAGTAGTTTAGCACATCATATGTCTGTTAACTATGAATGCTAATATATTTCCTTGTTCTAATTCAATCATGGGACATGTTTTCAAACATTCCATATAAGAGGAGAAATACCATATTAGAAAAACCCAACTGATGACATGATTAGAAACATACACAACGAACCCCTGATTAGCTCAACCTCAAGGTTGGTGTAATAGGTATCAAAGTATGAATGTTATCATTTTACATATAATTTGAACTTATATAATACATATTCTTATTAGACACACACCCTAGGTTTATCAATTATTATATTATATTAAATATTATTTACTTTGACTAATTAGTCAAGATAATAAATTTCCCCATATTATTTCATTATTCAACTATGTATCATATATAAGATTTTACTCAAGATAATATTAATATATCATTATAACCCAAAATATATTAGGATGATCATCAATTAGGGACAAATCAAATTTAAACTTTCAGTGGGTTTTATTATTCCATTTATTATATTTAATATATATTGAAGACATGAATGAGTTATCAAATGATATTGCATTCATTACATGTCT
Organism: Viscum album; assembly: GCA_963277665.1. Taxonomy (NCBI): domain Eukaryota; kingdom Viridiplantae; phylum Streptophyta; class Magnoliopsida; order Santalales; family Viscaceae; genus Viscum; species Viscum album. Next base: position 1,116,771,249 of record OY728141.1, read on the forward strand.
TTGATATATTGGAAAAAAATAATTTCCAATCTATCATGTATTTATTACCCATATATTCAACATTACCAAAATTATTTTTCTATCTCAATAGTCATGTATAAGAATCCACTACATTTTCATATATATCCAAAAAATAGTTTATTACATAAACCGTAAAAAAATTCTTAAAATGAGATTGTATTTTTGTAGGATGATATTGGTCCTTTTGTAAGATCATGGATCCTTGGCCTATGAAATAACTCTATTACTGTCAAAGAAAATCTCAATTTCTCCATCAATTCCTAAAATGTCCCAAAGATCAATAATGATGTCATGTCCTGATCCATGAGGACATGTATCACTAGAGGTAAGAATAATGTGACACCCCAATCCCACATTCAATAGGCTAGGGTCTGAAAACCTGTGCTAAGTATTCATATCACACACATATGAGTCCTTATCCTAATTCACCTACTCACTCACAGACACCGACCTCCAAGTACCCATAAAATTATAAAAGGTTAAAAATAAATTATCCCAAAATGAATGTATACATATATGTCCCACATAATATTATGAAAAAAGTACTAGAAAACACAAAGGTCTAAATACAATGCCAAAAAAGATATAAAAATGCCAAACCTAGTAGAAATGAGAGTACTGCTGGCAAACAAAACAGTCAATATGATACAGGTTATATCAATCTCACTATACTCTGCCTACTCATAGTCCACCTTGGAAACCATCTAAAGGCTTGTAATCTAAAAAATTCAAGACATGTGAGGGAAGATACCATAAAGGGGTTAGTATAACAACACCCATTAGGACACCCCTTAATCATCAAACATAATCACCAAGAGATTTTTCACGCCATTATCAGAATAAATATCGATCATAATACAAAACATAAAATTCAAAATATAGATATATTCAAGATATACTTCATGTATCATGGTAACATCACAACCATGCTACCAATCTACGATCCTGCTCATGGATTCATGGTAACAATCATTTGGGGGAACTCACTCAAAGTGTCCAATATCAATGATGTAACTCATCCAATCGCTCATGATCCTCCGGCCTCTCCATGATGTAGTAAACACTGGTTCTTAAAAGATTCAAATATATAGATATGATATCTCACATAGGGAAGATGAGGTATTCTTGACCCAAATCAGATTAAACCCTCTAGAATGGGGATCACATTCCTCATATGTTTGTATGAGATTCCTAACTAACCAATGAAAAAAAGCTATAGAGGATTACAATCTATTATACATGGTGTTATTCATAAATAATATACAAGACTAATCCCACAGAGGAAATCACATCCTATTCTTAGGATGTGATACCTCATTGCACCATTATAGGGTTGTACCATGGGGATGCACCAAAAATATACAGGTCTACACTGTTGAGAATAAGGGCCTAAAACTACCCTGGAAAAAGCACACAACCTATACTAGTTAATCACAACACGTATTTTTTCCCCAGGACTACACTTGTACTATTGACCTTACTCATGTATTAAGGCATATTCATATGTAATTTGGATGTTCCTTTGTATTTTTTCCATTCTCACATGGTTTGGTCAATCCAATGTACCTGGATATATCTGGTAACACTTGTCATGTCTGATTTCCAAGCAATGGACATGTACTCTGATTATGAACATGTATCTGGTTGTGTCCATTACCATCTACCTCAGGGTTACATTATGATCTACCAAAAAGGGACAAAAAATGTGTATAGGGAATACATAGTATGTGATATTTGAGTTTCAAAAAACCTTCGCTTTTATAACCAGGTTACTACACAGTGTGCATTCCCTGAGATACATGTCATGCATGTTGAATTATATCAAAACCCACTCATTTTTTCTATAGCTCCACTCACTACAATTACACCTCCAATTATTTCCCCGAATCCACCAATAAACATTGATATGTGTAGACCAATCCTATTAGTTTCCGGTGGCTAGATTCCGAATATCGATTCACTTATGAATAATCTGATGTCCCTCTATGTCACCAAAATGACAGAATTATTTACCAACCCCCTATGATCCATTAATAAATCATTTGTTATATATTTTTTAGCTTGATCATGACTTCAATACCAAGCCTGTACCCATGGAAATTAGCCATTTCAATTATTTAATGCAAAATGATAGGTTTCTGGATATTTTTCATACCACCGGTCAAACAGAATACTAGTGATGAACGCATGAGGAATGTGGAGAGAAAATCAAAAAACACCCAAAGTGAGAATGAATTATTTTCATTGTTCACATTGGATACAATAAATTAATCAGGGAACCAAAAAACATGATTGAATAAGGAGGGGTCCATAAAAAATATCAATTCCTAATTATTGGACAATAATAACATCCACTACAACCATCCATTAATCTATGAATTAATTCTTGTTACGTGAATTGATTCATGTTCAACAAGTTATAATGAAGCATGATCAATCAAAATAATTTATATATATCCTTCCTTTAGTTGGAATAAATTTATAATGAATAGTGGTTTGACATCACTATCATTGGCATGATCCATGAACTTATTTGGAACACCAATCACCATCATTTGATCTAATGCCATTCACCCAAGAACTCTTTTCCCAATGGATCATCTCTAAATCATTATGTTTATATGGATAAACCCAAGTATTTTTTCATAAAAGTTATTAAATAGAAGAGGCTATGTTTGAAAAAATTAAATGAAAAATAAATAATTAAATTTATTTATTAGTTTAGTAATCCACCCACTTATTTTTCTTTAATGAAATACCTAACACTGAAAAATTTTATTCCACATATAGTGTAAAAACATCATTCCCTATTTAATTGAGGTCTTATAATTCTCATTAGGGATCCCCGTTAAGAGTTATTCCATTATTCCAAAAAAACTATCCTTGCATAATATAAACTATTTAATATTTATATAAATAATGATCCTCCCCAGGCCCTAGAATCTCATGATGACTCATTTTATAGCCTGAAAAATATTACTTAAAATTTTAAAACATTTTACATGAAAAAAATAATGTCATTTCATTATCTCCACCTTAGGATTTTTCATACCAAATAGTAAAATCCTTCTTAAATAGATGAAAATATTTAGTTTTCATCTGGTTATCCAAATATTTTGGGATCTCTTGAATATTCACATACTTCTACCATACACACACCAAAGTAATCAGTTATCCATGAAGGATCTTGTCTAATAGATCAATAACCTCTACCTACTAATCTGTGAAGGTATCACTATCCTCACTATCTAGAACGCCCCAGTCAATAACATGGAATAGTTCATATGCATACCACCTCATCTACGATACATAGAATACATTAAATATCCACTACAGCTAAGACATTATATCCATGTGGTACACCACCTCAATGACCCTATACAGTGTCTAGAAAGGTCTAATGGACCTTAGTGATAACTTTCTTCCTTTAAAAAACTCTATAGTCATCATGGTTGTGAGACGTTAAGTAACATATGGTGTCCCCCACTAAACTCCAAATTCCTCCATCATAATTCCAAATAAGACTTCTTATAGATATGACTAGTTCTCATACACTCTTGGATGATTTTCACCTTCACTATTTTCACTGACATTAACTTTGGTCCCATGAGTTTAAACTCCCATGGATTAGTAAAACACATTCGTAACCTATAGAGTCTCTAATAAACGGGATTGAATGATTCCCTATGAATGTTAGTGTGTTAACTATTTTTATACACAAACTCTACCAAGGGTACTTAATCCCCCCCACTATGGATACAAACCTTCATGCAATCCAGAATCATGTCTTTCAAAACCAGAATGGTCTACTTTGTTTGACCGTCTTTCTGGGGGAGAAACACCATGAACAAATTCAACTAATCACCAAATTCCTCCTGAAATACACTCCATAATCATTAAGTGAATTGACTATCAGGGTCTTAAGTGGTCTCCAACAGAACTCTATGGAGATTGAATATATCTTGCATGTAAACGTGTCCCAATATTCTAACTAAAAACTACTCTCAAATAGCTTGGAGGTGGACTTACATAGTGATTTGGTATATGATCATCCATATATCCTCGCATCAACTATAAAATCCAAGAAGACCTATAATATATTTAATGGATATAATATCCTAATTTAACTCTGATAACTTATAGGGTTGAGCAAAACAATCTGGAAAATATTGCTCAACCTTCGCCTACTATCATGTGATGCATCGAGATAAACAAATCCACCATAAAATTCTATATTCCTAGACACTAAAACTAAAATAAAAGGTATTGTAACATATTCTTCATCATTTTATGTATATATAATGTATAAGTATGAAAATCCATAAAAACCATCACCTTTAGTGTCACTAGTACAATCAACCCCTCCATAAAATGACTACATGCTCCCCACCTTCAAAAAAATCCATCAGGGTAATGTTTGGTAGATATATGAAAACATAATGTATTATAGTAGGTATATAAATATTGATCCTTCTTAAACATTATAGAATTATTGGCATAATAACTATTTAATGGAGGTAACTTATAACATCTCCATGTAGTAAGGAGAATTAAAATGAGGCCAAAAGAAAACAAGATCTACTACTGAGAGTATCTGCCATTTCTTTCTCCTTCATGGGAGTATATGATATTATACAATCATAAAATTGGAGGAACTCTATATATTTACTCGATTTCAGTTCGAAATAATTTTTTAAGAAGATATACTTGGGACTCTTATGGTCAAAAAAGATGATAACCCTCTCACCTATAATATACTGTTGCTGCATCATTATGGTGAAGACCACTACTACTAGCTCAAGATCACATGTTGCGTAGTTATACTCTAGGGGTATCAAATACTATAATTCATTCGCTATTAATAAATATCTCTATATAAGTACATATCTAATCAAAATTTTTAGAGGCATCACCAAACACTACATACACAACAACCTCCTCTAGTAGCCACTTGATAGGGGAACTCGTCATACTTTTCTATAAATCTGGAAAAGCCTATTGAAACCCGACAATCCACAACAATGGCTTCCTCTTTGGGGATAATTTAGTCTAGAGTGAAACAATCCTAGTGATATCGGGTTCGAACATTGTATATTATCCAACCAACCTAGGAAGCTCTACACATTGCTAAAACTATTGGGTGGCTCCCTAGATTTCACTACCTCAACCATCACTAGGTCCAATGATACTCCCTCTTATGAGATGATGTGTCCTAATAAATTTACATAACAAATTATGAACTACAACATTTATATCATCCCATTAATACATTGTTATCAAAGTATATTCAGGATTATCCTCATGTGTCTAACATGCTCCTCCTATGAATCAATGTATACAAAGACATATTTGATGAACATCACCATGAATCAATCTAAGAAAGGATATAAGATATCGTTCATGAGTCCCATAAACGATTTTGGGGAATTAATAATTCCTATTGGCATCAGTAAATACTCATTGTGATCATAGTGACATCATAATACCATATTTGGTATGTCCTCATCTAAAACATGGAGTTGGTGATAACTTGGCATGGGGTAAATGTTTGAGATGCAAATATACCCTTTTAACTAGATTAATAGGTTTCCAATTCCAAATAGTGGATACTTATTCTTGGGATTTACCAAATTAATTTGATGATAATGAAGATATTACCACAAGCTCCCATTTTCATTCTTGCAAAAAAAACTGTGGATGCATAGGAGGAAACAATGGTTCTAACAATGCCCTTTATCTATAACTCCACTAACTACACCTTCTTATCATGAAGCTATATAGAATCTATCCAATACAATGGTTTATATTTTAAGGAATTCCCCAAGTTAATGTCAATGCAGAAATAGTTCTCTCAATGGGGATGTTATCCCAACATATTCTAAAAAATATTTCGTCATACTTCCCTACCATTTTTGGAAGATGAAAACCTAATGAATCTATTTCTCCATGTATGATAACGAATAATAAATCAGTAATTAACTATATCCGTTTACATATTACCACATCCTCTCTTACATAGGATCCCTTATAATCGATAAAGAATATACTCATCCAATATATGTAGGTGCAACACATCTGCCACCAGAAACTATCAATATGTGCATGAACTATAAATAACCTGTCCATATATAAGATAATGCATATGGACTAATAATAGTAATAAAATGATGGAAACTAATTATCTATCCTCTAAAGGATAGGTCTCACTGTCAGAAAAAACTATTTTATTTATGATTCTCTTCTGGTTAGAGTCTCTATGTGAAAGGGTTGATCTAATGGATCCACTAGAATATATATATTTAACAAGGGATGCGGAATGAAATGTATATCTCACACATGAATCTCTCAATACTGCATCTATGGAAGTGAGAATACATATCATACATAAAATAATACTCGGATCCTTTGTATCATACACCTCCAAATCTTGCAGCTTCCCACATCCTTTTCAACCTCCTCCCCAATCCTGGTTTGGACAGCCTAGGGGTGGTGATAATTACATATTAATCCACCATCCACCCCTTATACTAAACATTATCATCCAAAACATCCTCTACCTTATGTATCTACCTACAATAGATATTTACTCTACGCATGTGATCCATAAAATGCATCCTTATTATCTATACAGTGGTTTGAGAAAGCTTGTGTGAGATTTCCCATCACTCCTTTGGAGAAACATGGTCTCTCTATCAACTGATTAGAACATTCATACAAACCCTAACCTATAGGCCCCATGTCATGTGATAGTCCATATAATCGTATTGATTTCTAGGAACCCTAATATAGACATTAGATAACAAATAATGATGACTCTATATTAGTGTTCTCATTACCCACACCAACTATCTGACGACTAATATTCCCTAAATGTCTCTACTACCAAATATATTTCAATGTCTCCAACATATGTAGGAATGAAAGAAGATGTCACACTATAATTAATAACTCTAAGAAGACTTAACACAATATTTTATGCTCAAAATAATGTATCTAAAAATATTTCAATTTAATGTCATTAGAGGTTAAAAGCCACGACATGTAATATACCACAGTCATTCTTCCCAACTAAATATTCAGAATCTTCTAGATGTGCACTTCTCATAATTTGGATTGATAGAAATACTCTTTAAAGGGATAAACTAATTAACTATAAGATAGAGATACCCCATCATGTGCTTTATCCACTAAACACTCCTATTATTTGAAAGAGCCACACATAAGGCTCTCCCCTAAAACCATTATATAACATGGAGTGATTATTAATATGTGAAATACTCCTGTAACTGCCTCAATCCTACCCTAAGTTTCATGGGGGTTTATCTTACCCTTAAACCAAAGCGGTATCTATCTCTAAAACACATGATTTACATCAAACTACGTATATCCTTATCCAGTATTTTCAATGTTACCTACTACACAACAAGTGGTTTTAAGGATGGAAAACCCGCAAAACATACCCCCTCCTGGATAAAACCTTGTAAAAAAGACATAACACTTGATGAATTGTCCATGTGATCATACTGTAGGATTCAAGAAAGCTATCATCGTGGTGTCATCCTGAAATAGAAAAGACAAACCTTGGTCAAAGAGTATATTTGGGGTTCTAAATAATAAGGACCTTGAACTCACAAATCATTACTATATGATTCATGTACCAATGTTTTCCTTACATCCACTGATTATATGCACTAGGTAAACAATTAGGTGATCGAAGTCTTATTTAACACATACACTATCCACCAAACAAAAACTGGGTTCCTAGGCATGAGAGACAAATTAAAAATACAAAAAATTATTCCATAGTTCCCAAAACAATCCTCACAACTAGAAAATTTCAAAAACACTAGTCTTAATATGAACACCCATTGATTCATCTATATTTCAACCTTACACACTAGGGCCTTCTTGGACAATGTTTTGTTGAATGTGACACACCAGTCCCACCTCCAATTGTCTAGTGGATGGAGACCATCACCTAGTAGTCATATCAAAAACATGTTAGGAATTAGATTCAAATACCTATACACACATTCCCATATACAAAATACCAAAATAATGTGAAAAGTAAAATATAAATAATACCACAATGAATTTATACATTTATATCCCACATAAATGTATTTCATAAGTACTGGAAAGAATAATAGGTGATATAAAATAGAAGCAATGCTATAAAAATATCCCAACATGCTAGAATGGAGGTGGTTACTATTAATTACAACAACTGGTAAGAACCATGGTATTCCTAGGTCAATATGATCCATTTATTTATGGTCAACAAAGGACTCCATATAAAGTGCTATCATCTGAAAAAATACAAAACATGTGTAGGAATATCCCATGAATGGTTGATTATAAAAATACATAGTAGGAAACCCTAGAATAACCAACCATAAATCAACAAGACAGTAGTTATCTTGTTATCACAACAAAGGTTTATTAAAATATGATACAAAAAAAGTAATAATAAAAATATAATCAAGATAGACTCCAAGTACCATGTTATCATTACAACTATACTATTAGTTCAGTATCCTAATTAAGAATTCATTTTAATCATCATCCAGGAGTACTCAATCCATGAGTTTGATATAACTGGTGGTTCCCATCCAAGAGGTCATGATCATTGATACACTCTACGAATTAGTACATGTTGGTTTATATAAGTTGATAATAAAATTATAAGATATATCAACAAGTAAATATGGTGGATTCCTGATCCCACCTAAAGAAAACCCTCTATGATGGGGATCACATTCTCAAGAAGTTGGTATGTGATTCTTGACCGAAACTAGGGAAGAAAGTTGATAGAGGATCACACCCTAGTACCCAAAAAGGGATTCATGAACTTTAACTAGTAATAATACCATAGATGGGATCACATCCTATTTTCAGTGAAGGATTACTTCTATACCATCAACATGGGGAAGCACCTAATATATATTGGATCACACAAAGAGAGCCTCATAGTACCATGGAAATAGTACATGGTGTGAACATATAGTACATTGCACATTTTCTAAACCTTCAGTATTCCCATATACCTTTAATTTTTCCTCTATACTTTGTCCCATTCCCATGCACTTTGGTTGTTACCATGTACATTTTCCTATCACTGGTTAATTTTTCAATGCTTGTGCACTAGGTCGTGTTTGGGAACTCAATCCATTTTTGAGTACTAGGTCATTTCTATTTACTCCATTAGTGAACATGTACCTGCCATGCCTATACCGATTTTAATTAAAGTTACATTTAAATCCACCAAAATATAGTCACAAAAAATGTATAGGGTATATATGGAAAGTGATAATTAAATTTTAACAAAACCCTAGCTATTGTAACCTGGGGACTACACGATGTGTGTTTTCAATAGTACACAGAGTGTATGTTGGAGTTTTCCAAAAACCACTGGATTTCTATAAGTATACATTGAAACCTTTTCTAACTCTGATTTCTCAAAAATAAATTTTTCTAAACATTTACATTGGAATGAAAAATCATGGTCATAGCTGGATACTTGATTATGGCCACTAATTCACTCAGGAATTGGGTGTCATCACTCCGCACCACCAAAACTCCAAACCCACAAATTGGATTCATACAATCCATCACAAGATATTATGTTGTAGTTATCTAAACTTGCGCATTCCAAAAATTACAAACCCATAACTAAGGAAATAAATAATTTTTTCAAATATTGAATGTTTAATGATCAGTTTATTTGTATTTTTAAGACCACTGGACAAAAAGAATGTTGGTTATGAATGCATGAATTACTTGGGGAGAAATCCCAAATCAGTAAAAGGGATAAGGAATATCATTAGTTGTTTCTATTGGATCCCCTTTTTTGTAGTGAAAAATAATTTACATGAAAGAATAAAGTGGGATAAATCAATAAATATCAATTCTTAATTCTATGATAATAAAAACATAAACCATAATCAACCATTGATCTAAAATCAATTCTTGTCAAGTTAACCGATTTACCTTATATATAAGATAATGAAATGGGATTAATAAAAATAAAACAAACATACTACCTAGAGTTTGGATTGATTTATGATGATAAATATTTTAGTGTTGGTGTCCTAGATAAGATACACACAATCCTAGGAACATCAATCACCACACATTGATCTAATATAATTTTCCCAGTAACTCTTCTCTCAATGGGGATTCCCAAAATCCTTAACGTTATGAAGTTAACCCTAAGAATTGTAAATAATGGTGATCTAATAGTTAATTTAGGTTTAGATAATTAAATAAAAAATAAAAAATAAATTTATCATTATATTAATCCACCCATGATGGGTCATTAATAAAACACCTTATATTGACAAAGGATATGCCACACATAAGGTAAAACCCTCATTATAGAATTAATGGTGGCCTCAAAATTTCCATATGAGACTCAAGTGTTATATATTCCATTATTTACGAAGTAATGCATGAATTTGATATAAAATATATAATATTTTTATTAGATCACTACCAAGCCTCCGCAGTCATTGTAATCTCATACCGAATCAATGACTATAATAAAAAATATTTTTCAAAATAATCCAATGTTTTACAAGGATAAAATATAGTCTTTACTAATGAAAATATTTATCCAAACATCTTCTTTCTTTGCATCATATGTGGTGATATACTTTTTACCTATTTTAGATTCCTCCATAATTATTTTTTGAACTCTTACAATTGATAGATATATTATTGAGGATAAACATAAAAAAATATTTCTATCTTATTTCATCCTTATCATTTTTGGAAACAAGCATCAATGCAACCATTTCTATAAACTCATACTAAAATACCAAAACCATGATCGTATTCTTATCATGAAATTCTTTCTTAACCACATATTATTGGATTATTATGATTGGCAATCATTTTTTATGAGTATTTTTTCATCCATATACATAACTATAGATATTTAATCACTCTCTCGAACCTTCTTGCATACCCAAGAATCATCTATTTTCTTGGTGGAAATAAACTCATTATATGGATCATAAAACTGAATATTCTAACTACCAGAAGATCAATTCAATAAAAAAATGAAACATTACATCTTTAAAAAGATATAACAAATATTTTGAACTTTAATACCTTCTAGTTATATCATTTACATATCCTCAACTAAATTTACTTAATGAAATGTTGTTTAAAAATCTATTTCATATATCTCGTCATCAAAAAAATATTTAATGTAATGAAATATATTAATAGGATTTATCATCATAACTATATTAAAGGTATCTTCATATTTAATACCATGAAATTTTTTAACCTTTAACTATCCTGTAAAAAACCCACTTTCACACAATTGGTCTCACTCCTACTAGTATAGCTAGCTAATCCAAAACCTAATTACTATACATAGAGACTATCTCAGACTTCATGGACATTAATTTTTTTTTAAAAATAGAAATCCTAATCACATATTGATAAATAATAGTTTAATATTCTATAAAAACTGTTCATAATAATTTTCATTAGAAATAAATATAACTATAGATATTGATAAATCCTAGGAGACATTTGAGTTTCCTGTTTATGCTATTTCAATTAGTATTCAAAAAATACTTATAGATCTAATACAATTTATATATCTGAAAAAATTCTATTTATTGGTTTTGAAATTCAATAATTTCTTCTTGTCCCAACTGGCTCCTAAATTAATATATTATTGCAAAATAAATTTACCAAATCAGGTGTGTAATAATTTTTAATCACTAGGATTATATAAATAATAACCATTTTTTTCTTTTTAATAACCAAAAATGAATTTCTATGATTTAATGTTATTTTAATTTAATAAAAAAAATTACAAGTATACTTTAGATCCCAAGATACTCATGAAAGGCATATTTTGGTACATCACAATCAATATCTCATATGATTCCTTTATAGATATTTTAAATTTAATTAAATTATGTAATAATGAATTAATTTATAGATAATATCCCTAAAAATAATATAGGATGGTCACACAAACTAATATTCAATTGAAGAATATGATGTATGGTGTGATTCCACCTCTAAGGCACACTATTTGAAAGTGATGTTTTAAGATGAGTGAGTTATGAAAAACTTTCAGAATATCATGAAGGATTAGTGAATTAAAATCTTAAGGACTCACCACCCTAACTCAATTGATGAATTTTAATAGTATTATTCTATTGATTATATAATACATTTTACAATACCCTGAATATTTTAATGGTTTCAAACCCATGTCTCCTAAAAAAAATATGACCATGTCTACTAAATTTGTCATGTAAGGTTATAAAGTACCAATAAAAACTACTTTAATTAATAATACGTGGTCAAATCATATAAAAATATATTAAATCAAATCATATAATAACCCTTTTAAATTTTCTCAATAACATTATTTGGTCATTTTTTTAATTAATTGTATTAAAAATTATCAAATAATTCATAATTAAATGATTACAACAATCCATCTCTATTGAGTCTCTGGATGTGTCCCTAATTAATAATCCCTAGGATACAATTCCAATTATATGTAGTGTTAAATGATACCATTACCTTCTTATGTTGAATATTGTATATTGGATTATATCTGTTCAGAATATATAATCTATTCAATAAATTCTAATTTTCATAAATTGTTTCATACATATATATAGATAAAATATTGTTTTTAATAATTAATGAAAAAATAATCTAGTCCAAAAAGTTATAAATATCAAATTTTTTATATCATTAGAACATATTAACTTTTTTATAATTCCATAACTAACCCACTTGGTATAATTTGATTATAAGTTCTAAATATAATGAAATGATAGTTTTCCTATTTCGAACAAAAATATATACTCCATCATTCCTTAATTCTAAAATATTTCCATGTTGGTGTTTATCATCTTATATGTGTAATTTAGACTCAAAATCTAATAACAATGATTTATAATTAAAGAAATTGATTTGTATTACATTCACATCTATAATATTATATTTATTATCTTTGAGAAAAATTATAAATATTAGATACCAATATATTATTATACTATAATCCATACCTATAAGAGATATAAAAATTATTATCATGATGTATAATATAATTTATAATAAAGAGATATCTATAGATTAGTATCGTGTCTTATATATTTTCATCATGTACTTTAAATAAATGTATCCCACTAAAAATGATAACACCATATATCATATGAATTGTGTGGGATACTATCTATATTTCACTAAATGTTATATAACATTGTAATTTCTCCCATATTTAAGAAGGTTGTCATTATGATTATATCACATATGACACTTAGATAGTTAGGTAGAAAACTCATTCCCTAATTCCTCCTATGAATTATGAAAACACTGTTTTGTTGGGGATATAATCTTATTAGAGTTACCTGACTATGTCTTACCCAAATATTAAAATTTAATATATTATCCTAATTAAACAATGGTATCATATCCATGAATTATTACAGATGGTCATCCATGAGAACCATGCTTTGGAATATACTACCCATTAAGATGATTGAGGTCTTAACTTATGTTTGTTTTGTAAGAAATATCAAACATAGTTTGTAAGGAATTTTCATAGTCTCACCATTTTCATATAAATTATATGTATATGATAAATAACTAATTCATCCCATTTAATAATTTTATATCATGTAATACCCATATTGTTGTATGCATCATATGATTTTGTTTTGGAATACCTATTCTTTCCACCAAATTATTAAAATTAAACCATAAAATTGTGTAAATATCTACAAAATCATAGTTTTTGTTACTAATCAAAAAAATAAAATCCAAATATATCTAATCCTAAAAAAATAATGAAATAAAAAATCTACATGATCCATTTTCATATAATGGATTATAATTATATGACATAATATTCCCATAAGAGTAAGCATAGAGAAACATGTATCCAATCTAAAATTTTGTTGATAAGGCATAAAATTAATGTTCATTCAATAGTCTATACTAATGTAACTATAACCATGGTTCTTTACTCAATATAGTACTTAATTATTTATTACCATTGTTAGGGAAGGGGTATAAATACACGAAAATACCTACAGTACTAATAAGGAATAACTTGGCGAGACTCAAACTCGAGACCTCACTAAGACCCCACAGGGCCACTACCAACTTGGATTCACCCTGGGGATCAACAGAGACTTTAATTATTTACAATTATAATACATAATATGTGTGACCTATAATAAATTTAAAAATTAAATATTATAATGTATTTTCAAATCAAATTTTTTTACAATATAAATAAATATTATATTTTAAGATAGAGCATGTAAGTCTTATATGTATTTAAGAGAAATGATATGAATCTCTTCAAACAATTGAAACAAAAGAATACAATATCCACATTATATTATATATATATATAATTATAAATTTAAAAATGAAATTATTGAACCTACTACATGATCCTTGGAAAATTCTAATGGTGGGGTAAGAATTAATGGTTTAAATTCTATTTATTTTTTAAAAAGAAATCTACCACCTTTTAATACTATTAATAATTTTATATTCATAAAAATTCAATACACACAAAAACTAGGAGAATAATACATGATAAGGTTCACCTCTCAGTATGGGAATTCTAGTCCAGGGTCCGACAAGGATTCTTCTAGGATCACATTATCTACTAGAATTATCTTATACGTACACGTGAGTATGGTAAATCCAGGAATATCAAGTTTTTAAATTAATAGACTATAAATTAGTGCATCTAAAATATAATTGAATCCCTAAATTTAAAATCATATTAAATCTTGGAAATAATTTATATGTCCTTCACTAATAGAATATTATTGTGTTGTCATGTGTTATGTGTTGTTTAATTTGTTCTTTAAAATTAGAAGAAACAAGACTAGGTTTTATATACCATTATATACACAATAAATCAATTTTATGTCTATATCTTAATAATGAAATTAGTTCTTCAAAATTTATAGTTGTATAAAATTATTCAATATCTCATACATTTGTGAAAATCATGCCCAACTCTCCTGGTCATCATCAAAATATTCTCAATAATATTCTAAATACTTTGTTCAGTAGTATTTTAATATATCATTTCTTATTCTTATTTAATGAATATTTATTCATAGATCCTATGTGAATTATATACCCAAAAAAATTTTGATTCTATTTTGGTCTTCAAATTATAATAAATTATGTATAAATATTTTAATTCTAATTATCCTAATGATGTTTATATATATCCTATATGGTATTTGAGTTATCAGAGTATCTCATTCCACTTCAAATTTCCATGTATAAATCAATCTGATAAATATAACAGAAAGAACATGACTTCCAACTACTCCTGTAATTGATTCTTAAATAATGAAACAAAATATTATTCTATATTGTGAGGCATTATATTTATGTCACAAATAACTATCAATTTAAATATTATCTTAAATGAAACACATGATATTTTTTTTATGGTTGGGGATGAAGCCTCATTTTATTATTAAAGAACATGATATTTTGTTATTTAAGAAGAATAACTCACCATTCATTGACTAATTTAAAATATTAAATAAAAAATTGAATCAAAATTTTAATTGTGTTGTTTATTTATTGGAAAAATATTCAACCATGTATCATTATATTTAATTATAGCTGAAAAAATATTTAATTCTAAAAGACAATTTTTTGTCTATAAAATTTTAATAACTTCACTGAGGCATGATATGTATATAGTTCATTGAATATCCATACACATATTTTTGTGTATGAAGAATATATATACACAATACATGAAATGATGTTTACATAGAACAAAAAATTTCAATCATTGTGTTCATGCGAACGCAACTCACTTGATCTTTATACAAATTATAATTCATACTTATAAGCCATATACGATTATTATATGGGAGTTCTAGGATATGATATAGAATATGATGTTCACATAGAGGTGGATGATATTTATAAAACAAAAGGATTTGTGATTAATTAGTCATAGAATTGATATTTCATTAATATCTTTGGGAAAAAAACCCTTTCATAAACACAGTGACATATAAAAATTTTTAATCCTTATTTATAAAAATACATATTTTACTAGAAACTTTTGAAAACATAATAATAATTTCCAAAAACTATCTTATTTTAGAATGAACATTACCTCAAATAAATCATCAAACATTAATTCAGTTTGATATTCATTTATGTGATGGAAAAGAAAGAAAAAATCACCATCCTATCCACTTTAACATTCTACAATATTTATTCTCTCTATAAATAAAAAAATATAATATAACATCTTCATATACACAAAAATAATATTTTATTTTTTATATTCAATTATCTCACACAATATTATAATATCCTCAAACTTTTAAATACTGAAGTTACCATCGTAATAATCGACCCCATTGGAATTTTATGTCAATAAACGAACATTTTAACACACCAAGATTTTTTTAAATAATTTTTTCAAATAAATTTTATATTTTCGATACTTTGTTTTACACACAACACTTAGTTAAAATTACATTACATAGAACACTATGTTTAGAAGGACTTACATGAAATATTGAGTATAGATTGTGTTGCATCCAACAATGACTTTAAACAAAACATGGAATAATATCAAGAAAATATTTTTTAATATTATAGTTATCACATAGTCATTGGAATAAAGGTTATGAATAATATTAAATAAATCATGAATATATATATTTTATATTAGTATATATTACAAATTATTTGGTGACCATTTAATTGTAAAAGGAAAAAAACTATTTGAAAATGATAGAAACCATTTCTTGAAGACCTATATTTATGTGAAGAAATGTGTTTTACATAAATAAAGTTAAAAAAATATTTTTTACTTTATTAACATTTATATATTATAAATTCCAAAAAAATTTATTAATACTTTTATATATTTTATAGACAATAGATAATAATAAATCCAATTTCACACCTAAAACAACATTATTCTAAAAAGATTTTTTCCTTTTGAAAACATTCAGTAAAAATAATTTTTGAAACATAAATATTTTTTTAAAAAATGAAGTTCATTTTTTAAATTATAATTTACATATTTTATTAGTGGGTATTTTTAATGATTTTCTTAGAAGCTAAATTTTATCAATGAATAGTGAAAAATAATGGTTTTATTAAGATTTGTAATTTAAATTAATGATTTAAAAAATATCCCAATTGTATTAAGATTTTAAAAAAAGAATAATTAGTTTAATTATATCTCTATTATTCTTATTTATTTCATTAGACTCAATTTCATATTGAATTTTTTTATGACCACTTTTTTTGAATGTTTGTTCTTTTTATCCTTGGAATCCTACTGTCTCATCACGTATGTGGGATTAAATTTAAATTAAATTTTTACTTTTTGTGAGTTTATTTTTTAAACAATGGGTAAAAAATATTTAATGATAATAATTTATATTATATAATAAATTCAACATATTTTTTTACCACAATGAATAGTAAAATTTTTATAAATTATTTAATGCAGTTATGTTAAAAATAGGATTCCTGTGGGGTTAAACTAAAAATATAAGTGATAAAAATGGAAAAAACATTTAAAACTCAAAATTGTTTCGAAATATATAGACTTTATATTTTATATAGTCTACTATGGACCATTTTTTAGCCTTTGGTCCATTTTAAAATAGGGACACGCCTTTTGCATTTCAAAAATTTCAAGTGTGTCACTCACCTCACATATAAACGGAAATCCCCTCTCCTCTCCCCATCATACATTAAAGACCAATTGGATCACAAATAACCCTAAAAAATACATTAAAAAACCCATAATATCATCTAAGAGTCATTTTATGGTCAAAAATCTAACCTATGAATTCTTTTGGTGGAAATCAAAAGATGTTGTATTAAGAAGAGGTAACATCTGTAATCAAGTGTTCTATTTTATTTATTCCTACAACTACATTAATTATTATTGAACCCTAAGGATAAAAAACATTACGTATGTAATATATAATTATATGTTATTTTGTTAATTTAATAACTTAAATCCTTCTTCTCTTCCAAAAAATGGGTTACCAAATCACCATTATTATGTAAATCAGACCATTGCCTCATGAATCAATGTTATTAATTTTTCCACTACCACCTATACAGGATGGATATAAATATGGATTTTTTATATGATATATATTATATTTTTTTATAATCATTATATATCATTTTCTTCTTATGTTTCATTCAATGGACATATGATTACGTTGCTCATATTTTTGGTGGACTACTACTTTCCAAAGTGATTCGATTAGTTCGAACATTACAAGAAATGTAATAAAGATGGGTTTATAAACACATGTGATTTATATGAAATAATTTTCTTAATTATAATATGTTATTTACATTTATTTCTTTCTTTCCATAGGAGAGATGGAAACAACATTAATGCATACGTACGACTAACCATCTCCATAAACGATATATTTTATTTTCTATCTATAAATTTTATTGATAAATATAAATAATATTATGTAGAATATATATTATAGTTATATCATGTTTAAAATTATTAAGATTATTGAATAATGAAAATATTATGAGGAAAAAATAACAAATCAATACATACATGAAAAACAAAGCATTTATTACATAAAATAAGACTTTAACATAGAATTGTTAATAAAATGGTAATAAAATGTCATAAAGAAATCATATATGATATGATATATATATTTATGGTTATTTAATATATTTATAATGAATTTATATTTATTATATATGAGGTTAAAAAATATTTTATTGAAGTCAAGACTTATGGTATGATATTTTTTGACTTTATTTTAATTATGTGAGACATATACATATTCACCAGTTTTTTCATTTAAGTGGTGTATATACTTTCTTAATGAAATTACATATCCTTAAAATCAAAATTTTCATTATATTTAATGTTTTATTTGATTTTATAATTTTTTTATGATTTAATATTACTAAAGAGGTATGTGATTTCTATCTCACTTATTTACTTCTCTGAAGCACATGTCATATTCACCACTAGTTTCTTTTTATGTGGTGTATATACTATACAACAATTTATTTTATAATAATTAAAAATTAATTGGGTACAACCGCGAAAGCGGCCCACATGCAAGGAAGAAAATTACATTAAATAGCAATCCCGTGGACTTGAACCCACAACCTTCCCCTCACCCCCAAACCCTAACCACCCACCACCAATGGTGGGGCTTTTATGATAATTATAATTGAAGATATTTTTTATTTACCATTTTGTTTTAGGATCTCTCTTTGATGTGGTTTATAGTTTTTAAGTTTCTAAATCTATAAGATATTTTTTTATCAAGTTTCTTCTTGGAGACCAAAGTTATGTTACACACAAATCTTCTTGTTTTAGGAGTGTATAATAATCCATTGTAAACTTATATAATGAATATCATTATTTTCATGACATTATATGCTTAATTTACTACTATAATTTCAATGGGAATATGATTCAATTTTACCAGTGTGTTAAAATTATTATATTACAATCTTATTGTTTATCGACGTTGTTTATGATTATCATTCCAATAATAAATTATTCAGATATTTATCACAATAAAATCAATAATTTCATTATCTTATTTTATTTTATGGAGAAAATTTTTTTCCTTTTATTTTCCTCTCTTTATGTACTTAATATTTCTAATTGATTTTTTTAAGAAAATTATCTTTATTCATCCCTTCTGTTGAAAACCTTAAAAAAACATGTTTTCTAAAAATTTGTTCAAAAAATATTTTTAACATTCTAAAAATTATTTCTTAAAGTTATTTTTTTTTCAAGTTTAATTTTTTTAAAAAAACATTTATATTGTCTTCTAGAAAATTCTAATTTAGATTTTACTAAAATTGTGAAAAAATAATTATTTTAAAATGTTTGGCATGAACATAATTTCCAACTATCATGAACAATACCTTATTTGAATTTGTAGTTATAAGTTTTCATTATTATTTTCAAACAAAATGATTTTGATCAATTTTTATTAATATATAAGGGGTTTCAAATGGGAAATTTATTTCCCTCAGGAAATTTTTTTAAATGATTATTAAAGTGTAATTTATAAGTTTCAATGTTTATTTTCAATAAACAGGATTTTCCACAAGTTTTATGATTTTTTATTTAAAAAATGGGTTTTTAATAAAAATTTGTTTTCTTAATTTTTTTTTAAAAATGGTCTTTCAAAGTCATTATCCATATAATATGACATCCATTTCGGTTACTTGTGATTTACTATGTATAAGATCCAAGGGTATCATTCTAATTATTTCTCTAAATTGTTTACATTTTTAATAAAATGTAGTTTATGAAACAAAATTTTGATCCATGGGTGATACCGTGACATAATTCTTAAAAATCCAATTATTATTTCCACAATTTATACTATGATTAAATGATGAAATTATTATGAAACCTTTTTCTTTTATAATGTTTATTCTATGGTGAAATGATTACGAATGCCGTTTATTTTCATGGGTTATGATATGATGAATGTTATATGATCATGTGTCACACAATTGTATTATTTTAATTATTCGTTGAGTGGGTAAACTATCTATTTCTCCAATGAATTGGTAATTGATTAGTGTTATATGGGATCAAATTGTATATAAAGGGTTATCCCAACACTGAAAGAGAGTACACAAAAAGCTATACCAAGCATGAATGTGGATACTAGTGAGGTTATACCATGACAAAAAGAAGGTACACATGAGGCTTTTCCCAATCTCAAATAAGTTACAAGTTTTTTTTATCCAAATCTAATCATGTTATAAATTTCCTGGTGGGTAGCATTGTTATAAAAATTTCTATGATTATGTATTTTCTAGAAATCATGTCATATTCCAATGTTATGCTCTTATAGATCTTGTTATTTGATTACATTACAATTCATGTCTTATGATCTACCATGATTTTTAAATGACTCGTGTTTATGGTCTATGATATACATGGTATAGTTTTGATATATCATTATCATGTTATCAAACTAATATAATTATGTTATAATTATATCTCTCTTTTTTAACCTTAGTATGAATTTGATATCACCCTTTATATTATTTCCTTTCCCCATGATATGTGGATAGATATTATGTACAATTTGGTTAAGATTGATTATAGTTATGAAGAAAAAAGTGGGAGATGAAATAGCTCAATTGTGATCCATTTTTTTATTTTTTCAAGCATTAAACAAAAAATGTTTATGATCCTCAGGTACGTGTTTCTGTAATTTGAAGAGTATTCCTATAGAAAGATATAAAATCAATGTATAAAATTCCTAGGTATCTATAGTTACTATTAGATAAAAGGTTTAGTTAAGATTAGGAAACTGGGATGAAAAAACACTATTGAGGTCCCTATGGAAATTTCTAAAGGTATGTCTTGGTATATGACCAAGGATAAGTGTAAGGTTGATTCAAAGTATAGAAAAATTTACTATAATTTTGATAATGAATAGTGTGAGTGGTTTCTAAGAAATGAAATTATTTTATGGATACATGAAGTGGATATAAATATGTAAAATTAATTCCTAGGGGTAATAACATTGAAAAAGGTGCATTGAGGTGGAATCATCCATTACCTAGTGTGTGAAAACATGCCTTGATGCACACCTATTTTGACACTCCAAGGGGATATGATGTTAAAATTTAAAAACTATTTATGAACCATCATAATGGATTTAAAAAGACTATAAATATTAATAAATTATGATAAAATTATTATATCATCGTTTTAAAAGTGGGTGTAATGATTTAGAAATCTTATATGTGATTGTTAATGATTTCATGGTTCCTCACTATGATTATTGTTCCTCAAACTGTGAAATTACTATTTTGTCAATGGTAGGAACCAAAGGTTTATGTGTTAACATTGAATTATATATACAAAATCTTAATGATCAACCAAATTAGATGATGAATAGATTGAAGTATATTGTCATTATTCTTAATCAGTTGTCATGGTATATGATTAAAAAGTCACACCTTAACCAAATCTTAAACTCACCAAAGAAGTGAATGACTGAGTTCATTTAGAGTTTGGGTGGTAGAGACCATGGATTAAAGGATATTCAGTTTTATTAATGTCAATAATATAGGAAGAAGAACCCAAGTGTATATCTCAGGGGAATTGGAATATGTTATGATTGTAGAAAATAAGGACATAAAGAAAGTAATTATATAGGAAAATGAAATTTTTTGTTAACACAATGGATTAGAATAATGGTCTCCCTAATATATGATTAATTATTTAATGATTCAAATATGTAAATTATGATAACTATAAAAATAGATATCCTAAGGGGAATGATCATAAATAGAATTAACAAGATGGTATTAGTAATGGTCCTGATTATGATGATAAGGACACTACAATTGACATATTTAAAGGTATGGGTTGTTCTAACAGTATTGTTTATTTTAAACAATATGCACATGCATAAATTTAGGTTGATGAATTTCAAGACATGATTCATATTTTATACTGTTGGAATGAAATACTATAGAATAATAATATAGTGCCTAGTTAATGGGTTGAGAGAGAAGTGGGATTACTAATTTGTTTTGGTTTTGGAATTCAAGATTTATGTTATATGGATCATGAAATATATAAGGATTGTTCAGTATAATTTTTATCATTATTGTTTTTTGAAAATATTCCGAATGGTGATGATGACCATAAAAATAGATTTAATGGAAATATGATATTTTTATTAAGTCAGTATAAACTTTAATATGTTTCTAATGTTTTGAAAACTGTTTTTAGTATAGATAAAGTGATAATTAGTATGAATGATGTTAATTGAATGAAATTTATGACCTTGGATGTAATTAATGATTTTTGGGAGAAATTTTTTATGTTATCATTGATGGAGTTTACAAAATTATTAGATTTATGGAATTTATTTAGTAATATATAGTTTAATTCAAGGAATTAGGAAATATGTATGTTTTCATTATGTTTTTATGGTAATTATGGTTATTTCAATGAGAAAATTAAAAACATGACTAAGGTATTCACATATTTGGAGTGTGAAAATCAAGATTTATGATTATTGGGGGGTTAATGTTAAGTTGATTTTGAGAATTTTATTAACCTTATTTTTTTTAATTTTTTAAGGTTTATATGGTTAAAAATTACTATAATGGTTTAAGTTGAACTTAGGATGAGGTTTTATAGATTAATCTATTACTACACAATATAATGATTTATGCTACATCTATAACTTGTAATAACCATTTTTTTATGATGATAACTTGATAAAAAAGGAATGAATTGTCATTCTATTATAGACCAGGTGATCTATTCATGATTGATTCATAACAAGTTAATATTTATTTCTTATATTAATAGATGAAGTGGAAATTGAATGAATTAGAACAAAAGGATAAAGCTGTACTTACGATACCAAAGAACACTAAGACCAAAGTATATTATTTTATTTTGAAATTAATGATTGTATCGGGGTGTAATATAATCTACTAAATCTTTCAATAAACCTCTCACAGGTTCATGATGTGTTCCATTAATCTCTCCAGAGTAAGTACATACCAAATCAATCACATATAATGAACTCAAATGTTGTACCATTGAGTTAGGATATTTCTTACAAGGAGTAACTGCTATTGATTTTTTATCAATTCTTGAAGTTTATATAGAAAAAATACCACAATAATAGTTATTATTTTTTCTTGAAAAAACACATGCTTGAGGAAGCGATGTGGGAACATTAAGATATAATGAGGTAGAAATTTCATCATTTTTTGGTAAAAAAGTGATGAATTTATATGCCGAAATTAATTTTAAGAGGTATAATGTAACACCTAGAGATTCTGTGAAATATTTTTTTCAAATAAATATAATAATTTTGAACTTTTTATTACACACCATTACGATTTAAGATTTAATTATTTGAAACAATAATTTTATCATTCATTACACAAAAGATTTATTTTATCTCGTGTTACACATGACACCAAGATTAAAAGACACATGACAAGCTATTAAAATATTATTGTTTATTTTGATAGTTATCGCCTAGCCATTAGAATGATGGGTATAAATAATAATAACTTAATTTTAAAAATATATGTTTTACGAATGCATATAAAATGAAGTATTTGGTTAAATATTAATTAAAAATTGAAATAAATACTTTTTGAAAATAAAGGAAACCTTTTTCAGAAAATACTAATTTTATTTCCACAAATATGTTTTAAATAAAGTTAAAAAATTAGATTATTATAATTTTATTTAAAAAATATAAAGGCAATTAAGTTTTTTTATTTCACCATATCTGTTTTCTAGACAAAAAATAAAAAAAAACATTTTTTATTTAAAAAATAAATTTTTCTAAAAAATAGTATTTCGCATTTAGTAACCTTATTTTAAAAATAATTATTTAAAATTTTAAGAATTTTGAAACTGAATAAATTCATTTTTTAAATAATAATATAAAATTTTCATTGGTTTAATTTTAGATAAATTTCTGAGAAGATAAATTATTTGATGCATAGTGATGAATACTGGTTTTTATTACGAATTTTCAATTATTTTAAATATTTTGAAAACATAAAAAACTTGTTATGATGGTTTTAAGAGAAATAATATATATTCTATATAGCTATTAATATAATATTTTATCATTTTAATGATGTTAATATTTATTTTATATAAAAAAAAATTGAAACCTTTCAACATTTTCTATTTGAAATGCTGCTTTTTCATCGTGTCCAGAGGATTAATTTTAAACTAAAATTTCCAATTTCTGTTAACATAATTTGTTAAAATTTATTCCATATCATAAATAATAATAATTTATATTATCTTGTATGTTCAAAATATTTTTTCACAAAAATGAATATTCCAAATAGAAAAAATTATTTTATACGGTTAAGGTAAAAATGTGTCTATAGGGGGATTGAAGTAATAAGATACATGATAAAATGATTACAAACATGCAGAAAATTCATTTTATATCCATATCATGAAATTATATTTTTTAGGTATGAAGATGGATAATTTTGGCTCCTTGTGGAATGTGAAAAATTTTTGCACAACATTTTCATTTTAAAAATTATATGTTTGTCACTCACCTAACTTATAAAAGTAAACCACATTTCCTATCCTCATCAAAATTTAAAAACCCATCGGTTCATGAAATACATTAAAAAATCACATCTTTAATTCCATTTCATAATCATATAATCCTTATTTTGGCTATATAGCCAACCGAATAATCCTTTTGGTGAAAACCAACAGAATTGTTCGAAGAAGAGGCAACATCCCTAATAAAGTGTTTAATTTTATTTCATCCTCCACCTCATTGAATAATTATTAAACCATAATTATATAATTAAATAAATATATTAAATATCATTATATGTTATTTTTTTCAGGAATAACCTAACTCGTTCTATTCTTCTATCAAAAGGGTTACAAAATCATTATTAATGTGTACGGCCGACTACCTCCTCGCGAAATGATGATATTCAATTTTCCATTAACATCCATAAAAGCTGAGTATAATGATTTTTTATTGTTTATGTATGATATATATAGTATATTATTATGATTTTTTAATAACGATATCACATTTTCTTTATTACATTCCATTGAGTATGAATACTGTAACATCGATCATGTGTATGGAGAACTATTGCCCCTTGAAGGGATGTGATTCGTTAATGCTTTACATGAAAGGTAATAAGGATTATTTTAATTAAAATATGATATATATATATATATGAAATAATAATTATTCTATAATTTTAACATAGTATTTAAATTTTTTTCTATATTTATGTTAGGAAAATGGAAACAACGGTCATGCGTACATACAACATACCATCTCCATGAAGATGGTATTTCATATTCTATATCCAATATTTATGTACCACTAAAAAAAAATATATTGAATATATATAATATTTATATCATGGTTATACTCATTGATATTATGGAACCATTAACAAAATCATATGATAAAAAATAACAAATCAAAACATAAACGAAATACAAAGCTGTTATTTCCCAAAACATTACATGAACAAGGAATTGTTAAAAAATGGTAATAAAATATCTTATGTAAATAGTATATGGTGTGAAATATATATTTAAGAGTTTATAATAAATTTATAATAAATTTATTTTTAATATACATTAGTTTTGAAAATGTACATTGAAGTCGAGACTTATTATATGGGGTTTTTAGTATCCCATTTATTTTTGGATACATATAAAAATTCACCACCACATTATTTTATTTTATGTATATACATACCCTTTTACATGTTATATCATGAATATATTCATATTAATTAAATTTAATGGTACATTTTATGTTATTATTTATTGATGATTATAACTCGATAGAATACTAGGGTGGTAAGCAATTTCTGTGTCACTTTTGACTTCTATGAATTATTTTTCACCGCCTAATTATTTTGTGTGGTAAAATAATATCCATGAATTAAATTTATCATTATTGTATTAAAAAATATGGTTATTTGTACATTCATTTTAGGATACCAATTTTATGTGGTTTATGGTTCAAATATTACCATAGCAGTGAGGGATTTTTGCTTTAAATTACTTTCTTGAAGACCTACGTTATTAAAGAACCTATCTTTTTATATGTGGTTTATATTGAACCAATTTAATATTTTATATCATGAATATACTAATTTTAATGATATTATAAGTTTCCTTTAATTTTTTTCTTTCACAAGTATTATGATTTAATGTTACTAATGTGGTATGCTTTTTGTTCTACAATATCATTATTGATCTCGATTGATAATAATTATTCATAAAATGAATAAATCTAAAGATATATATAAATAATCCCAATACATGTCTTATACTATATTTATTTTTTATAATAAATGTCATCCCTCAATTTAAATCACTTTATGTACCAGAGAGTTCAAAATGATGTTTTTATGAAGAATTTTCTTTATTTATCTATTTGTTTAAAAAACCTATTTCATCTAAAAAACTGATTTAAAAAAATGTTATAATTTTCATTAAAAATAATTAATTTTTTATTAAATACATTTTTCCCATATTTTACTTTTTAAATACTGATTTCATGTTGTTTTCCAAACAATTCCCACATGAATTTTACCAAAAATGTGGAAGGAATAATTGGTTTAATGTGTATGACAAGAACATAATTTTCTAACATCTGGATCATTTATTTATTTTAATATTATTTTTTATTTTTTATGTTATTTACAAATAATATGATTTTGAAAAATGTTTTATGATTTAAAATGGTTTTTTCAATGAGTAAAAAATATTTTCCTTATGAAATAATTTAAATCATTTGTAAATATATATTTTTTAGTTTAAAAGTTTAATTTCAATGAAAATAATTTCCAAATTTTTTTATAATATTTAATTTGAAATAGTTATTTTCAATGAAAAATTACTCTCATTAGGAAATTTTTTAAATGAACTTGTAAAATAATTCTTTTTCTATGATGAAATTATTTAAGGTTACTTATACATTACTAGGGATATGATCCTAGGATACTATAAGGACCCAACCCATTAAAGAATTCTTGGCTAGAGGAAGGTTGAGTCACAACTACTACCAGCCCACTTCTATAGGCTAAAGGCTAGCGACATGTACCAAAAATCATAACTAAAATGGGAATAATTTTACTAGAAGAAATATGTATAAGAATATAACCATATCAATTAAGGATATTATAGTAATAATAAAAAATGATAGTAACCTCTAGAGAAAAAAACCTACAACCAATAACATCTGGGTAATCAGAATTCGATCCTCCATACAAAGCCCTTGTTCCTCCCATCACTTATTATTCCTCCAGATGTCTCACTAGGACATTGATCTATGGTGGTATCACATTAATGAATAATAATTCCTAGATTCATATTTAGTCCATAAATGTATGTGTCATTTGTGCTAACACAACAAATCTGAGGGTTCGATCACACTAGAACCCTCCTGACATTGTTTAAATTCACCTTTGTAGGCCAATGTTATAGAACACATTTATCGGAGAAGGGATAGGTAAAAAATGAAATGAATTATTTATTATACAATTATTATTTTCTTATGGTCACATAAATGGAGTGATAATAATTCAATAATTCAATTAACTAAATAAAAGGAAGAATCAACAATTTATAGGGCTCATGTAAATGTTGTAAATTTCCATGAAATCTTTGAAGATTTATAATTCATGATATATTAAATGAAAATATGGTTGGAGTAAACAAAATAACTGGTCTACTTTTATTTATATTGATCATTGGTGAAGAATTTAATTTATAATGATGGAGAAAACCCATTGCATTAACTACACCATGTTTCACCAAGATTCGATTGCTAGTATTCATCCGATATCGATCGGCCAATGATGAATGGAGGAATCAACATCTCAATAATTCCAGGGTTATAGGGATAACACTAATGATTTTCTATTTCATAATATTTATAGTGGACAATGGTGTGGGGAATTACATTAATTATGTTTTTACATAACATATCCACCACCAGTTGCCTCATCTGATCATCTGGAACCGACCAACTTTGGGTCACTCTTAGGGTAAAACAAGTGTGATGGATTGAATTGTTGTCTCATATTTTTGTTCTTGGATTCTCATCGAGATATATTCAATTTTTTCTAAAAAAAATGCATGCGGGATATAAAATATAGTTAATATTTATACAAAATTACTTTCAGCCTTTCCAGGCCCCAAAATCTCATATAATCTCAATACCTGGCTCTTATAATTTTACATAGTATTTTTAAAAGTATTACAATGAAAAAAGAGTCTATAAATTATTCCCCCTTTTAGGTTTTTTATTTTTGAAAATCCTGATATAATAAAAAATGCGGGGATATTGAGCCAACATCTTTCTCTTCGGATCGTTAGAGCTCTCTTACAAGCTCACATGCTACCACATAAATTGAACCAAGAGAATGTTCCATCGATGTATGATTCTCTCCTACCGATGCTCAATTTCCATCACGCACTCCAAAAAGGTGGATCCATCCTCGATGTTTATCTCTCCCTATTCAACAATGTGCATAATATCAAGCACAAATGTTCTCATCTGCTACACGTGGAAGTCGTTATGAAACTGCACCAACTATGAGGGAAACACAAGATGGTAAGAAACATCATCCACCCTATGAAAGATATCGAATAGCCAAATGATCTTTAGGGATATCTTGCCTTCCTGGTCGAATATCGATAATCATCATCATGGGAATACTCTCAAGAAAATTTGGTATACTTGTTCTCTCTCCAAGGCCATAAAACATCAAACATTAAAAGGTTTTTTCCAGATCTAGGTTTTCCTCATCCAATCACAGATCACCTGGACCTTCTTCGTCATTACTAGAACCATCTCTGGCCTAATAAGAGTTTCCTCTCTGATCTTAGTGTAGCATGTGGTTAACCTGTGAGGTCTCCCATAGAGGGCCTCAAAAGGTTTTATTCTAATAGTATCGTAACAAATATTATTATAATAAAAATCTAGAAAAGGTGAGTAGTCCTCCCAGATCTAAGTAAAGTCTCAGATGGAATCCCCACACATTTCCTCGAGTACATGGATATTGAGCTCAGTCTTCCCATCTATTTGGGGTGAAAAAATATACTTATCCTCAATTGGTTCCTAAATACCTCATATATGTCTCTCCACAACCACGACATGAACCGAACATCATGGTTAGAGTAAATCTTCATTGGCACCACATGAAGGGGTATGATATTCAAGATGTACAATTGCCTCAAACTCTCCTAAAAAATATACCCTCTCATACAATTCTATTAGAGACCAGCCCATTAGGGCTCAAATATCCCGAGGAATTTCAATCCACAACTATCCCATTCATGACCACATAGTTCAAGGGTTAGTGAAAAGTGTATAAAGTAATAACTAAAATGTGAGGCCTTTTCCTAGAATTCCCATATATACAGACCAAAGAATCTTAATGTAGAAGTGAAGATGAAAAATAATAAAAGACAGTAACATATAGAGTAAAAACCATGCATTAAATAACAACCAGGGATTTAAAATCATAAAACCATGTAACCTAAAAAGTAAAGGGAAAAAACACATGCCTAACAAGAATAGATGTCCCAACCTGAAATCAACTGTAAAAGAAATTTTGAGGGTCTTGGAATCAAAACTCTAGTACCCAACCAACGTACATAGTTAAATACACCAGGGTATTCCTATGCTCCTATAAAGTCACCACTGACCTCTTTATAGTCTACATAAGACATGACATGTGTACTCAAATTCCATGAAGGAGTGAGTATTTACATACCATATAGGACACACACAAAAACAAGAGCGGAGAAATTGATGATATGATAGAAGTAGTCAAATCAGACCAATATATGTGGGAAATGTAAAACCAACAATAGGTATATATATATTCTCATATAAAAATCCCAGAAGAGAGAGAATGAGGATCTCTATCTCACATCCTTACCACAGATGATATGTCTACATTTATATCTGAATGTACAACAATGATTTCTAACATTTCATGTGTCTTTATGAAGATGTAACCATTTGGAGGACCCAAACCTCACCACTATGCCTATAATTAGGGGGAACATAATTCCCATATAGTGGACACACACCCTAGTGTGTTAGGGTGTATAACTCAGTAGGTATTGGATCCATTCCCCAGTTTATCATGGTGCACCACTAAGTAGGTAGAGTACCCACACCCTACTTCATCAGGGGTATCATTCCTTAGATAGAGGACCCACACACTAGTCCGTTAGCAAGAACCACTCAGTTTATATAAATATGTCCCATGCCCAACTCCATTATGTGGTACTACTCAGTAGATAGAGGATCCACAACCTACTCTTTTAGGGGTACCATTTAGTTGATAAATAGAGGAGGGTTTTCAACTCTAGACTCTCTCTAATTATCCTTCTTAATCACTGTTATCTTCAAGCACCGCCTATAGAATCTTCCCTCTCATAAAATCATGCATCATATCTCAAAATAGACTTTGAAGGAATTAATCATATTCTATGTGAAAAAACTCAGGATATTGTACTCACAAGCCAAAATCAGAGTAAAAAACAAATGGTATATAAACAGTTTAAGATTCATAGAGAAGTACACATTGTTTTAAGGGTCCACAGGACACGTGGTACTATACCTCTACCTAGATCTTTACTTAACAAAACATGTATTTATAGACATTTTACACTACACAACATATAAGGGTACCATATTTCATTTATCTGACACATGGGTATTGCCTGTCCAATCTTGGTCGTGCTTGTGTAAGACGATCTTGTTCCCAACCTCTCTGGCCATGTTTCAGTACATTTAATATAACACAAAACACATGGAATGTAAGGAAACATGGTGTAACAAACAATTACCCACATTTAGTTACTTCTTATATCTCTTTCCATTTCCCTATTTGTATGTATTTAGGGGCTTCTAAGGATATAGAACCTTTTCTTGGGAAAATGACTTAAGGACCATAGATGTATGTTTGTTTTAATTGATGGAGTCCATGTATAAATATGATAATGGTTTTCTAAGTTTATCCTTGAGTTTGAAGATTTATGATCTTGGTTAGGGGTTTTTAAGATAATATGGTATTTTTTCCATATACAAGATAAATTCATGTCATGAACCTTTTTTTCATGATTTATTTGTCAGAAAGTAAATATAATGAGTTTGGTTCAGATCATGAAAATAATACACATCCTGAAATGTCCACACATCCAGAAAACGGTTAGGATCAATATTTTTATCCAATGAAACATGTTTTTTGAAATGAAATTTTGATGAGGAATTACATCATGTAAAGGATTTATACACTTTGTATTGATTAGTGAAATCGAGTTTTATAGCTCTGCATAACTAATTAGAATTTTCTTATTTGGCTGAGACCTCTTCTCTATCAATCTAGGATATCTCCCAATAGATTTTGGGGATCTCCAGTCCTTCTGGACAACTTCATTTGGGAATTTATCATAGGTCTATTGTGTTTCATCTCTCTAGGAAAGTGATCTTTCTATTTCTTCGCTACCCTTGATTTTAAAAGCACACCTGCACTAGGTCTTTCGATCCATTAATTTTTTTGTGTCTCTCATTCTAGGTATATAGTGTGATATTATTCTAAGGAATCATCATTTTTTTTGGTTATGGGGAGTCATGTGAGATCCTTTGAGGTATGTTGTGATCTATCATCTCTACTGACCATTTATCTTATTACACTGATTCTGAGATGTGAGGATTGATTTTAGGGTCACCTTTAATATCTTTGAATTATTCCTTTTTGGTGAATCCTTTTGAAGGCAATCTATGACATGATTTTGAGTTAGGTAGTTTCGTCTCTAGGTTTTTTTTAATGAAATCTATTTTCTTGGTTTTATAAAAAAAATTATTAAATGATTTGACATGATTAATTAATGTTTGTGGAAATAGGTTTTTTTGTGAAAATATGGATTCTAATTTATTTAGGTTAATGAAATGGAAATTTCAATGAATTTTTAAATGGATTCATGAAATGTTTTTCAATGAATTATTTTTATAGAATTATTTAGAAAATAGTGGCAATGGTAAGCCTTGGGTACTTAGATGAAAGGTGTAGTAATAGGCCTCATTTTTTGATACTATCGGGGGGGTTCACTCATGTGGTGTTCTTATTCTCCATAGGCCTATTATATAGGGACTTGATTGACACAGTTGGGAGTTTCACATTTTGTGGTGTTTTACTTATCTCTGGATTCTATGCATGTCTCTAGAGTATTAACGAACACTATTTTCTATATATGTCTATGAGTGTCTATGGTAGACCAACTTATAGTGATCCTTAAGAAGACGTTTTTTATTACAATGTTTTAGATTGATGCAACATGGTTTTTATATGATATGTGATAAATTATTTTCATTTATTTGGATGCTTCTATTTTTATTAAATGATTTGAAACTATTTTACTTTCTCATATGGAATTATGGAAAAAGAGGGAAATTTTTTTACCATTCTTTTGACATAAATATTCTTGAATTTTTAATCATTCCTCGTTTTATTGAGTGTTGATCATTGTTTAGATTGTTTTATAGAGAATTGATAAGTAAAATTGGTTGGGATCCTACTGAGCCTGTTTAGATCACACCCCATGCACCCCTTTAGTAGTACATAAACATTTGTGTGTCTTTTCATGCAGTTACAAAAAGGTTTCACAGTGAGGTAGTGATTTTTTTGTTAGCGGTGTCTGTGTATCCTGTTATGAGATTGTGAGATCGTTCCCATGCCATCTGATGGAGTATAAATTTTGGTTTTAGATTTCATTTTTTCAATATAATTATATGTTAGAAATTTTTTTATCTATTTTTGACCTGCATCACTTCTGGTAGTTTATTTTTTACGATGATATGTGTTATTGTTTACTCTTTTGATATTTATCCCCTTTATATATATATATGTGTGTGTGTGTGTGTGTGTGGGTAATTGTCATGTTTTATACATTCGTTTGGGTTGAATTGTTCCCTTTGGTTACTGATTTATGGGTTCTAGTCACTAGACCATGGGGATCAATAACACCTTTTTTGTATGTGGAAACATTGGTCAGGTTCTAATTTAATATGGTGTCAGGTCATGTTCATCACAAGTTGGTATCAGAGGAAGGTTTTTCCTTAATATTCCATGTATTAAAAAATATTTGTGACTGATGATTAGACTTTCAGGACTTATAATGTTGGTTGTGGTGGGTACCTGGCCATCTCTTTCCACAACAAGACTAAAGATACCATGGAATAATGAAATGTTCATCTCAGGTTTTGAGTTTTTTGTCTTAATGTTAGTTTTTTATTATGGTTTAACTAAGATTATTATATTTTGGTCTCATTTATTCCATTTTAGTGCACAATTTTATTCTTATAACACATCTTACGTGGTTTCCTCATGAGGATACTGAATATTCCCCTCATGGGATTCCACCACAATATTAGAATCTCATTTAGGCAATCATGTGGGTATTTTTGATGTAATCAAAATTTTATAGAAAATATAGACCACCTTTGTTGAGGCACAACCATGATTTTTAGAAGAAATTGTTAGCCCACAAGAGTTATTACATGAGAAACCAATATCCTATAGGGTACAAAAAAACATCATGAGGCATAGGTCTAGATTAAACAGATTGATTGTTTTTTTGACTAATTTGATACACCTGAGTGTATCGAGGTGAAGTGTGTGGAGTTCAGATTTGAGGGTCCCAAGATGGTGGGATTCCATGGAACATGTGGATATTCTTGTGTTTGTGGACAAGAAGAGATTCAATACTATATTATTACAATTACTTTTTAAAAAATAAATGATGATAGAGAAGTATATGGAGTTTTTCTCCTTGTGTAAGGAAGAACATTCAGTGTTGGAAAGCACATATTATTTTTTTGAGTTGTGTTTTTTTCTCTATAGCTAGTGAAGAATGGAAAGATGAAGGCTCATAAGTACCTATAGATTTTTCTACCAGATATTAGGTCATAGGTATTTATGGTAAATCTTTCTATGTTCACAGAAATTGTAGTCAAGGAAATAATGGAAAAGATGAATATGGTAGGCATGGTTGGTGGTTCATCCCTATATCTTCAAACCAGTGGAAACATTAGTGGCACACAATAGAAATGGAGAAATGAAAAGATCATCACATGAGTAGTGGAAGTTGTTCCCAATGGTATTCCTCCCCTACACCTATAGTTATATCTAGTAGTGTTCCCTTGACTCATTATCAGGGTTTCATGGATGGGAACACTTGGAATTCATGTTATGCACATGTGAATATGTGCAAGGATTATCGGTGCTATGACCATCTACGATTTTTCTATCAGATTATTTTTACACCTCATTATATTCAGATTTCATTACCACAAAAGGATATCATGAAAAAGGTATATGCATTAAATACTATAGGGATCTATCCATCAAGATCAGGAGTGATGTACATTATTGTACTAGATGAGTTTCTAAATGAGGTATATGTGGGTCCACTTATTATGGGAGGTATAATATTTATTTTATCCTTAGTTTAAATTAATTTATTTGATACATACACTTACCACTCATTTAAAACTAGCCAATTTTTTATATTTATAAATATACAATTGTGATCATGTCTTTTTTTGTAGATTTATTGACACAACTTTAGAAAAGGAATTAGAAGGTGTTTTAGATTCCTCCTAGATTAATTTTGATAGTGGATGTAGAGTTAGATTGGGATTTTTTCATTCATGATCTGAATCTATTTTAAATCATCGTTAGGATGGATTGGTATATCAATAAACATTAGTGTGTCTCATTTCTTACAAGTGATGGTAGATCTTGAGTGTTTCATGGAGAGTGGGATCCGGGGTCAAGTCATACAAGAACATCCTTCCTAGAGATAAATAGTTTGTTTTATGTTGTAGTAGTTGATCATAATGATGTTTTTTCAATTTTATATCTTCCTTGTATTATTCATTAATTTCCAAAACATTTACCAAAATATTTATCTAGTCTTACTCTAGAGATAGAGTTAGAGTTTAGGATTTATATAGTTCCATTTATACAATCTATTTTGATACCTTCTTATCAAATGGTACCGACAGAGTTGAAAGAGATCCAGATTAATTTGGGTGACCATATGAAATAAGTTTTTGTTCTCCCATGTGTTTCTATATGGGTATCCCTTATTCTCATTTGAAATAAGGAATATGGTTCACTCTGATTATGTGTGGACTATTTGAATTTGAATCATGTAATAGTTAAGAACCCGTATTCTTACCTCAGGGTGGTCCATTTATATGACCAATTAATGTGGGGATAGTAGTTTTCAAAGATTGATCTTTGTCTAGGTTATCATAAAGATAGAGTTTAAGAATTCAATATAATAAACATGGTTTTCAGTGGTTGGTATGTCAATTCAAATTATATTGTGATTATATTTGGCTTGATTAATGATCATGTAATTATCATAGATTTGATGAAAGAAATATTCCACGAGTATCTCAAAAAATTTATTGTAGTATTCGTGGCTGACATTTTTGTTTATTCATGATTTTTAGTGTGAGTATAAGAACCATTTAAATATGGATGTTTAAATCCTGAGGATTTACTATCTGTATATAAATAATTGGAAATTATGTTTTTGGATCCAAGAAGTGATTCTCTTGCGAAAAATGATTTATGATCATGGATTATCATTAGATCATAAAAATGTGAAGCCTATTTTTTCTTTGGAAAAACTATGTAATTTTTATAAGATTTAGATATTCTTTGGTCTTGCTCGATACTACCCATGATTATTCAAGGATTTATCAATGTTGGGGTCATATTTGACTGAACATATTGTAAAAGGGGTGAAAATAATATGCGATTAAAAGTGTTAGTTTTCTTTGGATGAGATGAAATGAATTCTGAAATCTACTCCTATTGTGATATTACCTATGACTATTACGGGGTATGTGGTTTTCTACAATGATTTTAGTGATGGATGTGTTGAGTTCTTATGATGGATGATCATATTGTGAATTATAGATCTTTTGAAACTCAAATATTTTAGAATAATTACCCCAATAATGATAAAAATATTTTCATTGTAGTAAATGTTCTTAAATATTGGTAGGAAAATATTTTATGGGAGAGGTTAATGGTATTTTTTAACATAAGAGTCTAAGATATATATATTCCATGAAATAATTTAACCTCATATTGAGTAAGTTTGTGGAATAACTATATAATTTTGAATTCGACATCTATTACACCCTAGAGAAGTGTAATTTAATTACAGATTCTCTGATTAGGAATATACCATAACATGATATTCTAGAATCAAAGGAACAATAGAACCATATGAGGTATTCTCACTCAATTTCACCTGGATGCTCAAGAAGAGGTTTTGGGTATGGTTATGACCAATGCACAATATTATCATCACTCCTTGAGTATATTCTATATAACAAGGAGAAGGATGATGAGTTTAGTAAAAATTGAGAAAACCTTCATGTTGGGGAGATTTTTTGTTGTTAGTATATCTCCTTATATATCATTCTCTATTTTTGGGATCAGTTTTTAATTCCATCATCTATAAAGAGATCAATTTTGTTCTATTTTATTTTTTCTTCTTGGGTCATTCATCTACAGACAATGATTATGTATTAAGAATTGAGATGATGAATCCTTTGTCTACGTATGAAGTATGAAACTTTATATTAGGTGTCCCACGATTTCACCTACCAATAGTTAAATGAAGGGAATCTTAAACCTTATGGTTTTCTCTGTCCACATCTGATACTGGTTTGAAAATAATATATGGTGGCCACAATTTTTTTTGTTTTATTACCATTGACTTCCTTAGGATGGAATGCTATCTAGGGGTGATTGGTCATTTGATAAAGTCATAACATGTCATTATAATCAGGGAAGACACTAAAATTAATGATACAAGTATGATGTATATACTGGAGATTGTGAGGTTAGATGGGGTTTCTTTTGTCATTTTTTCATAAAGGGATCCTAGGATCTCTTTGAGGATCTGAAGGAGTCTCCAAAAGGTGATGGGTAATCATTTATGGTTGAGTACCAATTAGAATCCAGAGAAAAATGGATAGATTTAGTGATATATTCAGATCCAAGAGGATATTCTCCATACCCTCATCATGGATTTTAGTGGATCATGGGATTACAATCTTGGAATAGTTGAGTTTTCTTATAATAATGATTTTTATTCATCAATCATAATGGATCCCTTTGATACATTGTATGGTCAACCAGTCATATCACACATTTGTTGGGAATAGGTGGGAGATGCCTCTCTTATAGGAATGAGTTTCATTCAATAGACATCTCTAAGGATTCATGATATAAATCAGCTTCTGGTTACAGTATGGAGTCGGTATAAATCTTATGAGGGTTGGTGGTATAGACCTTTAGAGTTTTCCTTTGGTTCATATGTTCTCTTAAAAGTTTCTCCTAATTTGGATTTCCATTAGGTTGAAAAATAGGGATACATGGATTAAAGATATAATGGACTATTTTAGGTTGCCTATTGTATTGGGAATTTTTCTTATCAGTTGTCATTTTTGGTTCATTTGAAGAGTATCTATGAGGTTTTCCATATAGCGCAACTCCTTTAATACCATCTTGATTCCTATCACATTTTGAATTTAGAATAGAATGAGTTGGAGCCATGAATTTCTAGTATAGATAAAACAATGGATAACATATACTCTCAGGTGATATAATTGCATTGTATGTTTATTATATGGTTCATATTTATAAAGAAACATAGATCATATTCTGATGATAAATTAGAGAAAGAGTTATTGATGAGGGAGCACTGGCCGCATAATATTTCTGAATTTCTTATTCCAAATATCTTCCTTGGGATGAAAAGTCTTATATTGTGGAGTTTGAAACATCCCCATACCCAATTTCATTAATTTATCAAATCTATTTTATTTTCCCTCTTTGTTTTGGTGCATTTGGGGAATTTCTAGGATATAGAACCTTCTATAGGGAAAATTATGTAATGTTTGGGGATGCATAAATTTTTTGAATTAATGGATTTGGGGTATAAATTTGTTAATGAATTTTTGGGGCAATCCATGAGTTTTTAGAATTATAGTATTAACTATGTCTTTTCAAGAGAATTTTTGATTTTGACAATCTACAAGAAAAATACACAACGTGAACCATTTAAATACTATGTATCAGTCACTAAGAAAATAATGTGAGTTTGGTTTAGAGAATGAAAATATTACCCACCAGGAAAAGAATACATTCCATGAAATGATCAGGATGATTATTTCAATTTGAGGTGATATATTTATCGACATGAAATTTTAATCATGAATTACACTATTCGAAGGATTTATATGTTGTGTATTGATAGAGGTATGTGAGTTTTAAATTACTACATAGTTGATTTTATTTCTTATTCGACTATAGCCTTTTCTCACTTGACCTAGTAGATCTCCAAAGAAATTTGGGGACCTAATCTCCTTTCAGATCACTTCATTTCGTGATTTATCATTAGGTTTGTTGTGCCTTGTCTATCTTAGTATGAGATTTGCAAGTTTCTTCGTTTCCCTTTAGTAGAGCAGCACCGTTGTACTATTTTTTCAGATCTTTTTTTTTGGTTTTGTTACTTCTATATATTCTTTGTCATATTATTTTATGGAATGATCATTTTTTAGTTGTGGTGTAGTGTAAAAATTTCATTGACGTATATTATGATATGTCCTCTCCACCAACCACTTATCTTGTTGAATTTATTTTGAGATATGGGGATTGATTCTAGGTTATCACTTTTTGAATTTTCATTCTCTCAAGTGGGTGGATACCATTATAGGCATGTGAAACTTGACTCTAAGTTAGGTATCTCCATATATATCCTATGTTGAAATAAATATTTTTCTCTATATTTATAAAAAAAATCATTAATTAATTTTATAATTTATTTGGGTGTATAGAGAATGGTTTTTGATTAAAGATGGTTTTCCAAGACTTTCTTAAAAGAAAAGGTATATACAAAGAACTGTTAAATGGATTTAGAAAATGGTTTTCGAAGAATTATTCTGATGGAATGGTTTGGAAAATGGAACAGATGAATTGCATTAGGTACTTATGTTGAAGGTTAAATAATATGTTTTATTTGTTGATAATTCCAAGGGGTTCACTCATGGGGTGTTATTATGCTCTATATTCATGTTGTTATTTGGACTTATTAGACACTATTAGGAGGTTTACATTCTAGTGTGTTCATATGCTCTCTAATTTCTTTTCATATGTCTAGAGGATTGATGTGAACTATTTTTTATGTTTGGGTATGAGTGTATTAGCTAGCTAGCCAGACCTAGAGTGATCTTTGGCATGATGTTACATATAATTTAGCTTGTACTGTTCTAACTCTTACTAACAAGTATTTGATATCATTTGTGATTCCTGATTTTTTTTTATTTGGATGATTTGATGTATATGAAATGATTCGAAACCATTTTACATGTTTATATAGAATAATGGAAAAATGAGGAAATTGATTTTCCTTACATTTGATATAAAAGTATTCAGAATATTTATCATACCATTTTTTCTTTAAAGATAATTTTTTTCATATTATTTTACACAGAATTGATATGGAACAACTTGGTGGGGTATTATTGAGCTAGTTTACCTCACACCTTATTCAACACTTTGGAAGAGCACAAACCATTGACTTTTTTTCGAGGTCGGGAAAGGAAGGGCTCCATAGGGAGGTAATAAGGTTTCTTTTATCTATTTTTAGGTAGCATGTGGGATTTTTTACATGATATCGTTGAGAGTATCTATTTTGTTTTTAGTTTTCCATTATTGTTTGACTTGTATCATATAGATTGTTTAGATACTTCTATGTTGTATTGCTTCTATTATTTTATTTTTTCTATTCAATAAATTATTATTTACAATTAAATTTTTTATTCCCTTCATGTATATAAATATATCATTTTTTATGCACCAGTATGAGAGAAATTGTTACCTCTAATTTTTTTTAAGTCCAGGATCAGGTTTCAAGCCCATGGGTGTCAGGAACACTCTTCAGATATGTAGAAATTTTGGTTGAGTATGTGTTTGAGTGTGTATCCTAGTTATGTTCATAACACATGGGATTTTGAGTGTGTACCCTCCATACTGGCATAATTTGATATATTGGGGTGACATGGAATGTGGTCCCTTCACATGGAATGTTATATTTATGTTCAACATGATATATTACTCATCGCAAAATATGAGACTACACAACGTGTGATCATCATAGTATACTTCAGGTATATCAAGATTTTCTAGAATGTATGGATCCTATAAGGACTTCTAGATATAGAAATCTAATTTTCCTATAAGCCCTTTGAACACCTAAAAATGATGTAAAGCAGCTATGGCCATCTATTTGGTCTCTTAGTTGGCCAGAAATTAGAATATATTTCTCCTTCTTGAATCCCTTTCACTGGTTATCACTCAAGGACCCTCCCACTACCACACCGGGTCCCTGATCCACGGTCAAATAACAAAATCCAAAATAATACCTTGATCCATCCATATTCCATCAATCTGTGTGTTTCTCGTTATATCACAATGAATCTGGGGGGGTTTGATCACACTCAAACCCACCCTGACAAAGACGAACCATAACCCTATATGAAATTGGAGAAGAAAGCGATGAATCAAGTGGAGTATGAAATGAAAATAAAGTGAATCCTTTATTTTTAAGGTTTTTTTGGCCAATAGTCAAATAAACTAGGAAATAACTACGTAATAGTGTATTTAACCAGATAAAATGAAGAATAACCAATTTTCAAGACTCATGTGATGGTTGGAAATTGGAAATAAATCAAAGATAATTTATTATTCATGCTAGATTAATTGAAAATACAGAGGAAAACAACAAAATATTTTACCTACCATGATTCAGATTGATCAATGGTAAAAAAAAGTTCCCAATGGTGGAGATACCATATTTTTTTGTTGCACCTTGATTAACCTTGACCTGGTTGCGAATCATTTTAATATCTGCATCCAGTAATGATGAATGGGTTAATCCATCTATTAATGATCCTAAGGTTATATCAATAACTGTTTAAATTTTCTACAAAATAATATTTATAGAGGAAAAATTTATTATGACATTAAATGATTGAATGAATTAATTCAATTAATGTACCCACCAATGGTTGTCTCAAGATAATGTCGAATTCCAACCAAATTTAGTTCTCTCCTAGGGTAAAATTCGGGTTTTAAATTCCACCATGGTATCATATATTTGATATGGGGACAGGGTTAGGAGATATTCCATTATTTATGAAAAATTGTTAATGTGTGATATAAAATATATTTAATATTTTTATAAAATTAATTCAGGGATCACTAGGCCTTAGAATAGAATTCTGTCTCAACGCCTGGATACTAAAATATTTTTATACTATATTTTAAAGACTTAAAATGGGAAAAAGATTATCTATAGATTACAATATTTTTATTTGTTTGAATGGTTTATGTTAATGATGACACGATATTAGTGGATCCCATTACCCATCAATAGGTTATACCATGATAGAATTTTTATGAAAATAGCATATTTTTTCATGGGTTATTTTATAATGAAATGACGAAATCATTATGTAGGCTATTTCCTTCATAGATATTTTTCTATGATGAAAAGTTTATGAATCATATTTCATTTCATCAATTATAATATGGTGAATTTTCTATGATCTTATAGAACACATGTGTATTATTTTCATTACGTGTTGTGTGAAACCTATATGTCCCTACAAATAATTGGTTAATAAATAATGTTATATGAGCTCAAAGTGTACAAGGGAGTTTATATAAATCCTGAATGAGGGTATAAGAGTGGTTATACCAAGCTTGGAAGAGGGAACACTGAATTTTATTTAAAGCCTGAAAGAGGGTATTCAAAATGCTATCCCAAGCCTGAAGCAGGTACATGGGTTATTAGCCCAACCCTACAATGTTAATAATGTATTGGTGGGTTCCCTCAACATAATATTTTCTATGAATTTTTATATTCCAAAAATCATTCTCTTATACTATTGTTTATATGGATTGAGTTATTTGATTCCATTATGATTTATGTCATATAAACTACCATGATTTATGCCCTAGCTCATGTTGATGATCAATTATAAGTAGGTTATTTTTTCATATGTTATTATCTAGTTCTCATACCTATATTCTCATATAATATTGACATTTCCATTATTTACCCTTACGGGGTATCTCAATTCACCCTTTCTAATATTTACTTTCCCAAATATATGAAGAAAGGTATAATGTATGAGATTTATATGAAGGGTTTATAGTTAGGAATAACATAATTGGATATGACATAACTCACTTATGGGCCATTTTATTATGTGTCCATGTTTCCAACGGTACTACACCTTTATGATCCTCAGACGTGTGTCTTTGTAATATAATGAATATTAATCTTAAAAGATGCGATATCTATATATGATAATCCAACATTAATATAATCATAAATAAATTTCAAACTTTAAATAGTTAGAAATGAATCACAATTCAATTAGTTTAATCCTACTTTGGTGAACTTGTTGTAAGGAAATAGAATAATGAATAAAAATATTATTCTTTACATGAAAAATTTCCAACAAATTCAAAACTTATTCACTTTATAGTCCATGATAAAATCATAAATATTGAGAATAATTAAAAGTGTTAATATTTCCATAATTGATACTTAATCATCATGCATAATAATTAATTCTTATTTAATGAAAACATCCTCATGAAATAAAATATATCCTCAACTAGATAGATCAATCAAAGGAACATGTTAAAAAACATCCATTAATTTACTTTAATTGAATTGTTAATAATGTTCACACAAGAATCATACTAAATTCCTAACATACCTATTATAAAAAAACACCAAAAATATGTTATTTTCCTATGATATTCCACCCCTTAATGGTAAACAATATCAATGGATAATCCCTCTATAAATATTCTACCCCTTTGATAAATCCTAGGAAGATAATCATAGATGACGATTTATATTGTTGTATCTTTTTCTCCCCTTTTATAATTATTTCTAAGGAAAACACGAGAGAGTGTATTAAAAAACATACCTTATCCATGATATAAGTGAGGCTTAACTCCCAACATCAACCTAATATTATTGAATGATTCTTTGGGAAATTTCATAGTGAACACATAATTCATTTTCTCCCTAATAGAAATATATTCGAATAATTATTTTTTTCATTTAACAAGAAGCTTTACGAAATGATATTAAATATCAATGTTCCTAATTATTTAATTGTAAAAAATATACTTTGATAAATTTATAGAACATTGACTATCATACCCAATAGGTAATAGAAACTATACAAGAACTTTAAGATCCTCCAACTATATTTTAAATCATATTAATTGTGTTTTTTCTTGCTTGGAAGCTAGATAATCATATTTATTAGAGTTTATATTCATATAATTCATGTTTTTATTGTTTGTAAAAAAAATTATATAAGAATGAAAAATAAAATAGATGTAGACCTCCCATCATGAACTTAACCTGCCCAATCAATATATGTGTATCAAAATAGATCAAAATCAACCTTGATGTATTATTTTATTAAAACATTATAATTTTAGTATAACATAGAATAATATTTGAAGAGAAAAAATGGACACTTTAGGGGATAATTGGTACATTGCATAGAGGGTAACAATTATAAATTGATATGGTCATGAAGTTTTCTAGTATAATAGACATCTAATATGGTTTTGAAACTCCCTTGGATTATCATATTTTCCATGCTAATATTTGTAAATATTTTTCCTTAATGATATTAATATTTAAAAATGATTTTAATCCTCCATTCCAAGATTTTATAGAAGTTCCCTAGCATGATTTTCTTGATAATGAAAAATATATTCTTCAACTTGAGAAATTTTTAGGCTATGGAAATACTTCGTCTCCCAATGATTATACATTTAATATAATATCTTAATTAACTTGGATAAATTATCACAAACATATTCATAATTTCTATAAAATATGATATCATATTCATATATAATAAAAATTTAAGATACCTCTATGTATTAGTTAATATAAATTTCATTCCAAACTCATCTCTAACTAAAATTCAAGATTTCCAAGAAAGTGTCTATCTTAGAATACCAATATGCCAGGGATAGTTTCATCCCATATAAAGGCTTGTTTAATATAAAAACAAAATTTTAATCAATCCAATGAAAGAATGTAATTGGTTGAAAATTATATACC
Source organism: Viscum album (assembly GCA_963277665.1). Taxonomy (NCBI): domain Eukaryota; kingdom Viridiplantae; phylum Streptophyta; class Magnoliopsida; order Santalales; family Viscaceae; genus Viscum; species Viscum album. The sequence goes on from OY728141.1 coordinate 1,116,816,139, forward strand.
TCCTATTCTAGTTCACCATTTAGGACGTCAAACTTAACATCGATATGAAAAATATAGTATTTTCTTTGGGATTCAATAGTATGTAATATTCCGACGGTATGAAGACATGAAACTAGTGTAATGGTATCATAAAATGAAACTCCTCCAATATATGATGATCCATTACACCAAATATTTATTTATATATCACCACCTCTACTTTTTCAATATTTTTTTTCTAAACACCTACCTTATCCTGATGAAATTATTTTTTTAGGCTCAGGTACCAACTCCCATGTCTCAATCATTACAATCTAATCAAAATATTCTTTCACAGATTTAATCCATTCAGGATGTTTGAATAATCTTTTATTATTCTTAGTTTAAAATTTTGAAAATAATGAATTATAAGTTGTTGTACTAAACGTTATCATGATTTTAACCTGCTATTTTTTTATCTACAATGTTGTTATTGACTAACACTTACTTCAAAATGTTTCCTCATCATTTAAAATATCAATATTTTAATTTTTTACGATATTAAAATCAACCCTATAAATAATATTTTTTTTCATTTACTATTATATAATTAACATCTTCCACTTAGAGGTTATCATATGATGATATCATCAACTCCTTGATTTTCAAAATTCACAAGATTTTTCCCTTTTTCCATGACAACAGAAGGTCTTCCAACTGAATTAATATATTTTAATCCTGAAGATTTTTTATAATATATCTCTATAGGATATAATTCTAAATTTACATTATGTAAAAAATAATTCTTAATGTGAACATCTTCACCAACAGCCTATCATTAAAAATAACGGTTTGTATCATGATTAATCAACATTTCCAAGCCATTTACACTAAATAAAATTTCATCTGTTTATCGAAACTATTTTTTGTGGTGTATAGTGTGCACTATGTTCTAATCAGATGACATTATTCTCTAGATAAGCATAAAAAATTTCATTAGTAACCTCAAATCCACCATCTTATGGAATATTCTTATGAAGAAAACCACACCCCTTTTCTAAACTATATTTATTTGTTTTTATTCATTATTAATTCATTGGTATTTTATTATAGAAATTTGACACATCTAATGAACATTAAATTACAAATTAATATAATAGTTTACCTATGTATACTAGTTTATTACTTCTTCATGGGCCCAAATAAATATATATTAAAGATCTAAAATGGTTTAGTATATTGAATCTCCAACTTCTACTAAGGAGATTAAAAAATATCCCCCTTTTGGAATTTTTTGGACAACCTATATCATTTTAATTTATGAAATGTAAATTTCTGAACATTACCTCATCAAGAAATAAATATTCTTCATCTTTTGTTGAAGATGGACATCGCTTCGACTCCAAAAATTCATTATCTTATATCATGATTATTAGGAATGAATTTCTAGCATCACCTAATTCAAATAAATTATATCTGGTCCACTATACCCTGATATGAACACTTAGATATTAAATGTTCATAAAAAAAGAAAAAACCATGCAAGAAACAATATAATTTCAATCACAAAAATAATATAAGAATATAATCGATTATGTTTCAATCCATCAACAGAATTTGTATTCTTATATTTTTTATTTTATTTATAAATCACAATTGAACAAAAGTATTTAACCATTTATGACCCATCATTTCCAATTTTTACTAATCCTCAATAGTAATTTTCAATATCTTTTTGATGTTTTAAATATCATCTCATGTGACAATTCTATCCACTCTTTCAAATCCTTTGAAATTCCCCACTGGATAATTTGAGTGCAACTTTCAAAACTAATGATTTATCATTTTATTTTAAATTCTTCTCCTAAGGCTTATGTGTATTAAAACTAATTTTTGGTTTTGGTAATAGAATTAATAGGAATTAATTTTTATGGTGATAGAAATGGTAATAACTTACTAGGTCTTATTTAAGACCTGTAATCCTATTTTGATATATCTGTCTATAATTTTCAAACAATTTATATTATTTCCACAATTGATGGTATTGAATCCCCCTCAAACATTACCCCTAGAAAATATTTTTTATTTTTATGTTATTTTTAATTTACCCAAAACGTTTTTTCATATTCTCTACGAATATAAACTACCAATATAATCTATATAAGAATATTTATCATTATACAATAAATGTTGTCTTGAAAATGGTTCTTGGTATTATTCCAACATTTAGTCAAAAATATTATCTAGTTTTTTCAAGGAAATATTATTTTAAACCAATAAAATATTATTCATCATATTATAATTAATATATTACTTTTAGGATTAACTATATAAATTATTTTTTCACTTCATATTGGTGGTCAAAGATTTTCCATATTTTTATTTATCACTATATTTTTCTATAAATTTTGTCCTAAAGACTTGATTATTATTTTTTAAATATTGAAAAATATCTTTAGAATTATTTTTTTCCATCGGGGATTTTTTTTCCTCTTGAGCCATACACTTACTAGACTACTATTTATATTCTAAACTATAATTTCGAATGATGGCTCAAACCTAGTTCAATTATTCTTTTATTTTGATGATTTCTTGTTAAATCCAATCAAACTAATTCCATCTCTCCATAAATTTTTTTATATTGTTGATTAGTGTCTTTTATTTGTCAGTAACCTTCATTATAACATCAATATCCTTTACTAATTTGAATTCTTATAATTTTATGGAAAATTAATTCTTATTTATGGACTGATTAGGCTTCTTAAACTTTATATTCCACTATATAGTTTTTCTATATTTGAGTAATATTATTTTAATTCCATCGCAAATATGAAATATGTTTCGATCTCTTACTCTTCACTTTTAGTGATTATTTCATTAAAAATATCATCTTTGTTAATTATTTTAGAAATAACAACTCATTATCTATCTTTATCATTGGTTGACCCAAAATCACAATCATCTTCACTTAATTCACTTTAGTTAGATAAAATAATTATCCTTTTATATTTTGTAACTTATTAACATTTTTTATGAAATATTTTATTTATTTTCATTCTTCTTAAAGAATATTAACGAATTTTATTTTTCTTATTCATCATGATATTCTCCAACTTTTGATTATTATAATATTGTTAAGACCCACTAGCACTTCAATTGAAAAATTTCTAAATAATTCTTTACCTTGTAACTTTACCTCTTTTCATTTTTCTTATGTTTAGAGAGTTTAATTCAATAAAATTATCATTCAAAGATTAATCAGAATATCATATTGTTTTATTTTTTTCATAAATGACAGTCTTATAATACTTATCATATTTTTTTTAGTAAAAAAATATCATTTTAAGATATTTCCATTATTTTTAAAAACACTAACTTTTCTCACATCTTTAGAATTCAAAATAATATATTGATTATCATGTGGGACGACACTCAGAATATTTTTTTCAAAATAAGAGAATTTTTTATTTATCTTTTCAGATAAGAGTTGAAATATATTATATCAAATAATAGACTCTTATAACCTCTCACAATATCATTTAATTATGATAAAAATTTGATTAAACATTATGGATTACGTATCAATATTTTCATTATCACACATTAAATTATCTTTATACTTTAATCTAAAAATTCATATATTTTCTCAATTAAGATTGGTATTACCCTCATAAATATTATGATTTTTTTCCCAAATACCTATTTTTGATTATTTTACCTTTCATAAAACTAGATCCTGAATAATAAAAAAATATCATTTCTTCCCTGATAATCATTTTACTCATTCTTCTTGTATCCCAATGTTATGGATTCACATTCTACATGTGTGGGAAATATCTCAATTACAGCTTCCAAAACACCATAACAAATAAATAGAAGGTATAACAACATTATAACCATATCTATAGGATAATATTTCCCAAAAATTTATAAATCCCCTTCTTATTCACTTTATTTATGTTATCCACTAATGTTATTATAAATTAGTGACAAAATAATCTTCTCTAAATATAATTTAAGCTCCAACCCTCAAAAAATCCATCATGAATGATGGGTACCTAGCTCTATTACCATTTTGGAACAACCTATAGGATATTTTGTAAATTAATGATAGAGGAGGGTGACTTTGTTATTTAATTTTTTTTTGTTTCTTTTGAAACAACCTTCAGCACCAGTTAAGATGAGAAATATTTTATTTTCTATACAAATTGATCCCACACCAACCTAAGGATAAAATGGAGTTATAAGGACCACCTCTCAATGTGATAATGCTAAATCTTATTGTGATATAGATTCATCTAAGATCACCAAACTCCCTGGAATAATCTTTTAGGTATAAGTGAGTATGGTGTATCCTTGAAACTCATGTTTGTACATATATTAATTATTATTTAGTTAATATGACATAAAAGAGTATCCCAAACACTACAATGATAGTAATGAATGGAAACAATATATTTATCATTCACAAATATAATTTTATCTTGTTTTAAAGTTCAATGAGTTATTTTTATTATTCAGTTCTTGGAAAGTAGAGAAAACCACTTTAGTTTTCATGCACAACACTACATGGAAGGAATCCATTAACTATCTATATCATCATTGATAAAACATTACATCAAAATATATGGAAAAAAATTATTCTATCTCTATTACTAAATGAGGTAATAAAATCTCTATTTTATATTAGTTTTTAACTAAATAAAGTATCCACTTAATTCTATAACATTTAATATGATATGAAATTGTAAAACCATTTAACATCCAATAATTTCATTAATATGATTATTAATCTCCTTTAAAATTCAATTAATCATATAATCATTATTAAATAATGCTTCAATCGTTGAAGTGATATAATAATACTCTTATGAGATTCAATGTTATGTTATCATATATCATTCCATATGATCTTTATAATATGGTGTTAGAGACAATGTGATGACACTAACAACCATATGGTGAATCTTAAAATTATAAATTTTGGGATTTTGTGAAAACATTCAATATTAAGTTACCTATAAGAGTATGAGGCACAATATTTTGATATAATGATTAAAATAATTTTTTATATTGTAACTCCCTAGAATAATAATCCTCAATTTAGTGATAAAATATATATTATTTTCACATTTGTTTAGAAACATATTAAATAAAACCAAACATAAACTTCATTAATTACTATTTAAATAACAAATAACAAGTCACCTGAAAACCAAGAATGATTTATGTTACGAGTTTTAGATTTTTAGGAAAAATTTTAAACAAAAAAACCATATATTTTTTATATAATAGAAATTTATCCCATTAAACCCTAAATTACTTATTTTACAATAATTATTTAACATTTCTAATAAAATTATCCACACATGAAACTTACCTAGACACATCATACATAATATTATTTTTCAATTTATAGGGAAAATAAAAATATAAGAAGGGTGATATTAAATTCTCAGTAAGGAGTATTATACAATAAATATATCATTGAATGAACAATATACGAATTACCTAAAATGTATAAAAATAATCAAGAAAATAAATATAATTGATAACATGAACTTGTGATATAAACATAGATAATATAATAATTTTAATAATCACATGGATATCATTAATGAATTTCATAGTGAAGGAATGTATAATGTCAGACATTATAAACTATCCATCAAGATCTTCTTTCAAGACATCTTATATAAATTGGTATGTTATACACCTAATAATTAAACTAGTTTGTCTCATGAGACCCATTGATGCATCGAGGGGATATGGAAATATCTAACAAACCAATCACTAATTATACCCATTTAATTCATCATACAATGGAATGAATACACAATACATTTTATAAAAAATTATCCTTAAAAATTAATAAACATCTCTATTAGAATAATTATTTTACAAATTTTCAATATTTCCTTAGTTAATAAATTAAATAACAATTCGTAATAACACTTCAATTAACACCATATCGAGTAATGATCATGTGGTTTACTCAGTTATAAAAAAACAATGAATATAAGTGATATGGAATATATATATATATATATATTAAATTAAATTAAATAGTATTGAAATAAATGAGTGAAACAATAGAAATAGAGAGATAAATAATGATAGAGAACATTACTCATTATGAAAAATTTGTAGTATGAAATATAAATTCATAATAGAATCTAGAATGTATTAGATAAAGCAACACTAAAATGGAAATATATCTTTTATAGTTTTAATATAAATTGGATGTGGCGTTATTAACAGAATTTTTATAAGTCATTTGTAGATGATTTAATAAAAAAATTAAAATCCATGTTAATAAATCCATTTCAATAGATAAAAAAATAAAATTTAATACATTGAAAAAAAATTATCATTATTGAAACCAAGAAATGTAATTAAGTTAGAAATTGGTAATTTTGAGTTGAACATTGAAACATATACAAGTTGAAATATAATCCATTTATTTACTATTTTAATACATTAACATTCAATAATAACTAAGGAATTCATAGAACTTTGGGAAAATTATTTTCTTTAGAAAACCATGGAAACATAAATTGGAATATTTATAAGGAATAATAGTCTTGATTACGTGAAAATTAATTTTAATAGAATTTCCTAATAAAAACATTATTTTTACAGTTTATTAAATAATATCCAAAATAAGTCATTTAGAAAACATTAAAATTATTACTATTAAAACATTTTTTATGACTGTAAAATATATTATAAAATGAAAAAAAAACAATTTATTTTTATATAAGAACATTATTGAAACCATTTAAAGAATAACTATTTTTATGGAAAAGATATTATACTATAAATAAGAGATAAGATCGAGTCCACAAACAAGAAACTGTTTGGTTGAATTGTAAAATCGAGGGTGGTGAAATATTAATAATACTTGTTAAACCTAGAAAATAAATATATAGTTTAATATAATACACTCATAGAGTGGATTAAACCATTATCTGAGGGATGGAATTAAAGGATATATATCATATCATAGTAAACATAAATTGAGTTAATAACAAACCATATATCTTAGTTAATGTATGAATATAAGGAAAAGTGAACGTGGGAGCTATAATAAAAGTAAAAAATAACATGAATAATTAATGATATAAGTTATAGGTATCAATAAGTCATTATTTACACCACATAAGAAAATATTTCATAATAATAAGCATGTCTCAAGGAATTGACATTGAGAAAAACAACCTTTATTATAGGTCCTATTTTCTTTTCTCACATTTAGTTCTCTTATATAATAATCATATGTTTATTAAATAATGAATCTATAAGTGAATTATATTACTTTTTTTCATTTTTTATTCATTATAACCTTTAAAATTTATTTCTAACTATTTCATTTTAATGGATATTGGATTAAAACATGGTTTCTGTTTAAATTATCCGATTTTGTTTAGATTTAATGATTTTATTTTTTTTTAATTTTTCAATTTGTAAACTTATTTACATAATATTAGAACACGTAAAAGTAATTTTTTATTACATAATCTATAATTTCTAGTAATGTATGTTGTATTGATAGGAAATAATACTTAATTAGGGTTTGAAAAAAGTTCATGAGGTATCAAAAGAATATCCATTTGTTCTGTCAAACAAAGTGTATAATTAAGGTCTCTTTTCATGCATCAAGTGAATAATGATTTAACAAACAACTAAATATTTTCATGGTTACTACCCCTTGGTGAATCAGAAATAATGCCTACATCATCTTTTTAGTATCATGTCAAGGATGCAGTTTCATAGAAACCACACCCACTTTACTTTATCAAAATTTTAATATATATTTTTATTACTATAGTGTTTTTAATTTATAAAACGGTTTTAATTTAGTATAATTAAAGGTAAGGATGATACCACATTGATAATATAATAATTAATTTGTAATAATAATTAATCACAAATTTTTTTAATGAAAATATAAGGACATTGAAGGATAACTAGTATAGAAACTAACTTTTATTTACTTTTTTTACATCGGTTTTTAAAAATCGATGTTAAATACATTTTTATCATGGTTATTTTTATAATAGACATCATAAAAATTTTGGTTTAGGTTTTCACAAAAATTTTACTATACTAGTCATGAAAAAGTAGTTTCCACATCAGTATTAAAATATTAACATAAAAATATGTTTTCCATGATGGTTTTTAAAGAACCGACGTGAAAAAGAAAATTATTCACATCCATTGACATATATTGGATGTGAAAGAATATTTTCCCACATTGGTATTGAAATAGTTGATGTGAAAAATTTACCTTTTCAATTCCGTTAAAACATAACGGACGTGGAAAATAAAATATCACATTGCACCAATCATGTATTATAATTTTTTACAATACATTAGTGAATATTTCAATTGATACCGAACTTTAGTACAAAATGGTGTATTTTTCAAGCTTCATTTATACTTTTCCCTACTCCCCATTTTTTCATTTCATTGGTTCATCATTGTTCCATCGATTATTCATCATTCCACTAATTTAATTTTATCAGTATTCATAATTAATAATTGGATTCTTGTTTCATCAATATAAAGTAATTTTGGTGTACATTTGAAATCATGATGGAATATCCATTTTTTTGATGAAGATGATAAGGTTAGAGACAGAAATGGATAATAAATTTGTTTCAATACTAAGATTTATAGTGGAAGATTTCATTGAGAAAAAATTCCTAGAACGATTTCATTTATTATTGTTTAATAATTTTATGATATTTTATTAAATATTTTTTGGTTATAATCATTATATGATTCAATGATCTTTTTTTATAAATTTAAACTATTTATTTTGACATGAAAATTAGTATTTTTTCTTCTTGAATATACATAAAAAATCAAGGTATTATTGTACTTTATAATTTAGTTAAAACATATTTTGGACATTAGTTTTTTAAAAAATGACCTCAAAAATCAATTATCACATCATTTTTCTGAAAACAAAAGTAAAAAATAAAAAAAACGTGAAAAATAATTTTTCACATTCATTTTGAAAAAACCGACCTTAAAGATCTTCTTCATGTGGGGTTTGATTTAAAAGACATTAAAAATCATTTTTCACATTGGTTTTGAAAAAAACTAAGTAAGAAATCCTAAAAATCTGTATATTTTTTTATGGTTTTATCACCTTTAAAGGCACCTAGTTTATAATTGATGTTAAAAATTTTAAAAAACTGACGTAAAAAATTATTTTTTGTACTGGTGGATTTCCTAAAAAAAGTTATAGATGGATATATGAACCCATTCCTTGAATATTAGCTTAATAATGATTTAGGATAAAACTATAGGACTTGTAAAACTAATTTTAGAGACTAATTATAGATTTACTGAGAGGGATTTTATGATTAATGGATTTATAGTGGAGATGTATAAGATAATGGGGGATTATTTTCAGATTGAAAATGGGTATTTTTTGGGCTAAAATATTTTTTATTTATTGATTAAAACCACATAATTTTGGGTATAATTGATATATAAAGCACTATTGGGATTAATATTACAAAAAAGTGGTTTATTTTATAATTTCAAAAATCAAAAACCAAATTGAACCTCTCGAACATTCCAATACATTCATAGAATTAGAAAATTTATTTTGTTAATGAAAAATGAAATTTATATTTCAATAATTAAAATAAAAGTTAAAAAAAAAATACTTGTTTTTCAACTTCATTATTTTACAAAAAATAAAATATAATTATAAAAATATTTTCATAAAATATAATGTCATTCTTAATTCAGAATGATGTAAAAAAAGGGTTAGTATTCGTAGAAAATTTATTTTTTTCTATTCACAAAAAAATTAAACTCCTCACCAAAATAAAAAAACCACCTCAAAATAATTGTTTCCAAATTATTACAAAACTATATCCATTTACAAAAATTAATATTAAAAAATTTAAAAATTTATTTTTAAATGTAAGGATATAATATAATGAAAAAATCTTTCTATTAATAGAAATGACTCTTTAAACTTCATGTGTTGTTAATATATTTAATAAAATTTATTTTGTAAACAAGTGTTAATATATTGGATTGGGTTTTTAATCATGTAATTATTATAAGCCTTTAAAAAATTATATTTATTTATTAAAATATAAATACGTAATATATATGAAAATATGACTCATTGAATAAAAGAAATTTTTAACACTATGTGATTTTAATCACATATAATCATTAAATCTATTCAATTATCCTATATTACAATACATAATGTTATTCATGAAAATGATATTAATAATATGTAATGAAGTCATTTTAACTATCTTGTAATATACTTGTGGTTTTAACATTATTATTGTTTTCTTATTTATATTTCACATTTTATTCTCATGATGTTTTAATGTTTATATTATATATTAAAATATATCGTAGATCATTTTTGTTCTATTTTGTGTATGATATAAACTATTAAACATAGTATATATTTGAAAAAATATAGGGGCTGAAATCTCAGAGTGTTATATTCTACCCACATAGATAAATTCCATCCTCAGAATTATAATTTATCCCAAAAAATATACATATTTTCAAATAATAAATTGAATTTCCTTGAAAACGGATTACCAACTAACCTAAAAGGATATCAATACCATGAATATTTATTACTCCTAAAACCAAATAAATTATCACCATAAAATTGAATCACACAATTCATCTAATGGGGATCTATGCCTTTGAACTTATCTTTATCCGTAAACTTATTGAACCATGATAGTATCCAATACTTTTAAAATATCACCATATTATTAAATCATTTCCTATAAAGATATCTATACATGAAATTTATAAAAAATGTGATGACTTAGACCTATACGCCTAAATAAGTTATTAATAAATATATTATGTATTTATTTCTTTTGAATCCATAAGAAGATACCAAAACATAATAATCCATAATGAACTTTTAAATAGAAAATATTTTATGACAAAAATATCAAGGACTTTTAGGTTTACATTTTTATATTGTTAATAATAATATTTAACTAACAATTCCACTATATTTTACTTCTAATGGGAATTTTCTAATAAATACTATGTTTCCATATTTTACAATATGTGTTCAAAATTCCCCTCAATATTATCCAAACATGAAACCTATATTTTCATTTCATACTTAATATTATTCATTTTAATTTAGTCATGAGGAAAAAATAATAATGCTAAGATTAAATTCTCAATAAAGGTTAGCATACAATAGAATTGATCGTGGAATAAACATGGCATGAATAACATGTCACGAATAATTAATAATCAAATAATTCCATATAACTAATACAATGATCTTGTGACATATCCATGTATTGCATAACAATGTAAATGATGTCATGAATATTAATAACTAATTACTTAGTTATGGGATGCATAATGATATACCTCGTAGACATACCATCAATGACTTTTGACAATACATCTGATAGAGGTGTGGATGTTTTACACTATCTACACAAACTATTTTATCTCATGAGACCTATTGATGATTCCATGGGCTATAAATTCTAGTTCTCACCAATTAATAATTATATCCCATACATTAATCATATAAAGGAATGAATAATAAATAAAAATAATAATAAAATACCTTAGCAATAAAAAATATCCATATTGTAGTATCATGTACACTAATCGTCAATATTTTAGTAGTCTATAATTTGTATTACTATATCGATAATACCTCATCAACAAAAACAATATCAGGTAATGGGTATACAATTAAATCAATAAAATATAACATAATATAAATTTTTTAAGTGATATAAAATATATATATTAAATCAACAAGTTGGACATGAATGAGAAAAATAATGTCAAGAGATAGATAATGAGTGATATAGAACATAAGACCTAATTTTTTTGAATTAAATATAAATTAATATTATTAACTAGATATTAATACATCAACCATAACTCCAAATGAAATAAATATTATAGATTTTGGGAAGAAAATGGTAGGGAAATTATAAAAAATTTTATAACTCCATTATATATAGTTGTAAAAAAATCTATTCTAATTTCATAAATCCATTTTAAGTGGTGAAAATAGGAATTTAAAGTCTTGATTTCAAAATAATTTAAAATTTTTAATCCTTTTAAATAAATGATTCTAAAAATAATAAATCTATAGTTGATGATAAAAACATATTTAATCGGAATTTTTATTATTTTCTTCATTTTTATAAAATAATAACTGTTATTTTAAACTAAAATATTCATATAAGTTTGAGAATAATATTTTCTTTGATATACCATAGATACATGAATATGAATCTCATTTATGAATAACATAAATGATAGTGGGAAAATGTGTTCACACACAATATTCTAATAAAAAATTTCTTTTCATACTTGATTAAAGGAGGTAAAAAAGTCTCATGTAGAAAATGATAAAAGGATTCCATTTAAATTTCATGTAAAAAAGTATTCTGATATTATAAAGTAAAAATGAGAAATATTTTAATAATATTTAAAAATATTAATGAAAAAATATCAATATTATGGACATAGCGGAAAAATATTCCCTATTACAATGAAGAGATAAGATAGAGTATACAAACGAGTAAACTTTTGATTGAATTGTTATCCAAAGGGAAGTGAAATATCAATAAGAATTATAGGACCAAAAAAATAATGAGTAAATATTATATAATACGTTTATAGTGTTTATTAACACATTATTATAAGGATGGAGATTAATAATAAACATCATAACTTATCGAAAGTAGAGTGAGTCAACAATGTCCCATATAACTTAGGTAATGAATGAAGGGAATGGAAACAAAAAGGGATAAAATAAATGAAATTGGATATATACAGATTAAAAATTAATTAACATATAACAATTCAATAGGGGTTTATTTACACTATATAATAATAAATTGGTGCATAAGAAGAATCATACCTTAAGGAAATGAAATTGAGTCAAAGAGCCTTAACCCTAGGTCCCATTATATTTCATCCCATTTGCACATCATTTATAATGAAATTATGTTTAATAAACTAGGAATATATAAGTTAAATTCATTCCTTCTTTTCATTCGTGGTTCTTTATAATTATTATAATTTAGTTTCCACTATTTTCTTTTATAATAGAATTCCATGAAGACATGTTTTATTTTTATTTATCCCATATTTTTTGATATTTTATTTTTAGTTATTTGTAATTTATCCTTTTAAAAATTTATTTAAATAATATTATAACAAATAAAAATTAATTTATATTACATAATATATACTAGTTATCCATTTTATTAGTTTTAATATAAAATAATCTCACATTTTGGTTTGTAATGTGTTCATAAATTATCATACGTATGACGGCCAGGAGTGTAAAACCAGGAGTGTAGTAAGGATTTATTATCATGTACCAAGTGAAGATCAAGTTAAATTTCAATCATAAATTTTTAAGTTTATCATACATAGGTTAATCAAATCCATAGCATGAATCAACTTTTTGTTATCCATAAATTGATGTAATTTCTTTGAAACCACACCCTATTTTATTTAAAAAAATTAAAGATATTTTTAGGCTATTTGGGTGCTTTAGAAATATAAAGACTAATGAATGTAGTGTAATGGTATTAAATGATGATATATCATTGATAATATATTATATAATATAGAAAATGGATTACAATAATATTTCTTATTGAAAATATATTGAAGTGAAATGATTATGAAAATAAATTTAGAAAGGGTGTTAAGAATAATTACCGCATAATGTACCTTTCTAAATCAAGCGAGAAAAACCCATTAATAATAATAAATATATGGAGACACTCGTTATATGAAATATGGTATATATTTCAAAAAAATTTGTATGTATTATAGAGGAATAAGATAATGGGTGAGTATTTTTACTTTTTGAGGGTTATATTTTGTGTTAAAATGCTGATATTTTTGTTATTAAGACAACTAATTTTTAGGGGAATTGATTATGAAAAAATTATTTGAATCATTATTACACAAATGGATGATATATTACATATAAAAAAATAACAAAAAAAATTTCATCTCCCAACCATTCAATTAAATGTAATGAATACAAAAAAGGTTTTTAGTTGGGTAAAATATAATTTAGGTTCCAAAATGTGAAATAAAAGTTTCTAAGTATAAATTAATATTTTAAATTCATTAATTTGTGGAAATTATTTTTTATGTAAATAAAATTTTCATAAATATTTATGTCATGGTTCCATCATAATGATGGCATAAATGTTTCTCATTTATAAGAACTTTAATTTATACTATTTACTAAAAAATATAGTTCCTTATAAAAATCACAAAAAATCACACAACGATAATTTTGACATGATCATTAAAAAATATATGTACTTTTTATTAATTTTAAAATCTAATTTTTTTGTAGTTTTCTTATAAATGAAAACATAAAAGGTATTAAAAACATTTTTAAGGAAAATTCATTTTTAAATGTTGGTGTTCATAATCATATTTCTTATCAATTTCTATGTATATGAGGGTTAATATATTAGTATTTTTATTTCAAAATTTAATTACAATAATGTTTTAAAAGTGTTTAATTTTTTATAAAGTTGAATATACATAATAGTTTGGAAAATAAAATTATTCAAAAATAGGACCAATTAACACTAAATGATTTTAGTCACATATGTCCATTAAATTTTCCCAATTAATTATTATTTGAACACATAAAAATTATTATTTAAATTAATAATTATTATTATAATATTTAGTGAATGAATTTTTGGCAACATTTTATATAATTTTGGTTTTAATATTCCTCTAATATTCTTATTTATATTTGTCATTTGATTCTCATGATATATTGAAGTTTATAGTGTATTGTAAAATATATTTTGGTTCATTTTAGTTAGTGTTACCTTTTATATGTGATTTCAAACATATTTCTATTTATCTAATTATAGGTACTAAAATATAATGGGGTTATATATGTACATATAAGAAAAATGGAACATTTTTTGAGATGACATGTAAATAGACATGAAATTAGTGAGTATTTGGTGCACTCAATGAATGGATTAGCATGGTAGGAGTTTACTCAGTGAAATATAAATTTTTTACGTGAGATACATATTCACATATTGTGTTTATCAAGTGGTTATTTTAATTTATATTGATATAATCATACAATATATAACACATGAATCATATTCATTTATATATATATATAATATTCCTCCTGGATGTGTATAAAGAATATATAAACATTCATGATCGAAATGATTTTGGGAAAAAATGATACTATGAATGATATGAATTTGTATTTACAACCCATTATATTAGAGTTGAATTTTATGTGTAAAATGAGATTGCCTACATATGATTCCTTATGAAATGCTACATTTTAAATGTGTGATACTCTTATATAAACCTTAAATAATTTCCCTAATTATGGAAATATAACTTTCTTGAGAATGAAAGGGAATATATTTGTTTATTTTATAAAATTTTGTGATAAAGAATATTGAAACATTCAAATAGAATAAATTTCATTGGGAATCCCCATTTCCCACCGATGAGAGATCCATACAAGAATTACCATCACCATTTTGATAAATATATTGATGATGAGAATCCACCATTATTTATACCATGGAATGAATGCTTCGAGGAGAATAGGGAACAAATTTTTTTATTTATATATTCATATTCTTTTGAGAAAGTGAAAGATTATGCCTAAAAAGAACCAATTCAATTTTATGGGTGCGAAAATAATTTTATTTAACATACCACATAGGGAATCAAATATATTGAATCAATTTGTAATCACGATGAATAATGAAAAAAATTAAAATAATATAACACTTCTAATAATTTCTAATGTATTTGGAAAAAAATGATGACATAATATCCCATTGAGAATTATAGGTCTAGATTATTGAGATACAACTACATCAAAATATAATTGGTAAAAAAATTTGTTGGTTCCTATATCTTGTTATATTTGTATCTAGAGGTTTCATATGGTTATTAATGTGACATAAAAAAATGAGTCAATACTATAGTGGTGAATTTAACATCATGGAAACCTCAAGACTATCACATACTATTACATGAGATTATTTTAATAGTAATACATCATGTGTGAATAAACAATGTATTGGACACTATTCTTTCATTGTGATACCTATACAAATATATTAATTCAAAATTATTGATGGGGAATATTTTATGAAAATGTGACAAGATGCACTTATCATTCATGATTAATTATAAATATTATATCTATTTTTTCATTTACATTAATACTTTATATTACCTCACACCTTCCATCAAATGTTTTTCATTGGGCCCCATTCATTATAAATAGATTTATCCCTCTACAAGAATTATATATTAAATGATGTATTATAAACAATATAAGAACTATCCTGATAGATATATTATTAAATATTATTTTTAATTATTGTTAAAAAATTATTTACTAACTATTTTAATAATGCTAACATAGGTAATAATAGTCAAATGAGAAATAAATACGTGAAATAAGTTATTGTTGACAAAATATTTCCGTAAATTCCTTAACCAATGGGAGTTCTTACTTTATTAACATTAACTAATTTGAAATGTGAGGTAAGGAAGATAACACAATGTATTTATCTAGTTAATTATTATTTTGTGGAAAAATACATATAGTGAGAATATTCAATTATGGGTTACCTCATATCCCATGATTAATAACTCATCATACAAACTTCCATGTAATATTTGTTAAATAGTACAGAAAACTATTACCCCTCCCCCTTGCTTCCTCTTCCCATCCTAGATGAGATTTCATTGCATCTCCCTAACAGAGAGTCCATATGGGATACTGAACCTCTTATTTATATAGATATAAATCATTCTAATGCATGAGGTAGATGGTAATTTTTTTTTAATATTATTAATTGATATTTATTTATTATTATTTTTAGTATTTTTTTATTATTTGTACATGGTTCTATTGATTAATGTTCCAACAAACACTGGAATCATGTATAAATATGGCCTTTTTATAATAGATAAAAAAATATAATGTTAGACTACAAAGACTATCAATAAATGATTTAGAAACATTGTAATTAATTAAAGAGCTTCATGGTAACATTAGTTAGAAAATGAAACACCATTACCATGCATTTATTTATATATCCTTAAGTGGGAATTTTATTCAAATATAGTATTTACGTATAGATTTGGTCATCAATATTAATTTATTTTTTCTATTATACATTATAATTGAAAAGAAATTATTTTTTTATTCATTTACTTGAAATTTTTTTAAAAGTTGGAATGTGTATGTATCTCTCATTATTTTTGTATGTGAGATTTAAAGGTCATACAAATATGATTTGTATACAAACCTGATTGAGAGAACTGAAAACCCCAAAGAATGTGTTATATTGTGTAGTGACAATCATACAATTACATATTTATTGAACAATATTGTTTCCAATGTTTCCTTTATCTAAGGTACCATTTTAGGTATTTCATGTACCATGAAACTCTCTCACTCTCAATAGGTGGGAAGCATTCTGATCACTTAAGGATGTGGTTATGGAACATTTTGTGAATTGATGGATGGGATGTCGATTCATAACACTGGAGTGTTTTATTCCTACTTCATGAATCTATAATATATTTATGTCATGTTCATGAAATCCTTCCCAAAAAAATAATAGTTACCCTTTTGAAGAGTGTAATATACCAAAAAAATACATTTAAGAGGACATTTTTCATGGGGGTTATACTATATTTCAACTTTTCAAAATATTTTTTTTTAATTTATTGTTTAAAGACACATAAAAATTAACTCTCTAAAATTTATCACCATCCCCAGAGGTAGAAGACTCCTATAAAATATGGTATAAGGTATTGTGGAGTTGGGATTGGGCCTATAAATAACAATAATTATATATCCTTGTGAATATTATAAGAACCCTCATAGTATAGTTACATTTAACAAATCATGTTGTACTATTTCTGGTTATGTGATAAGGACCATATCCTTTTATGTTTGTGCATTCATGACCACTTATATTTTTTTTTAAAATTTAAAATTGAGTGGAATACATAATAAATATTACCTTAAAATAGTTTTTTGTTTTTATTATGTTAAATAAATCATTTTAAGTATAACCCAACATATGATTATTGTGAAGAGGTATCTGATAATGGAGAGGGGAATATCAACTCAATGAATTTGAGGAATCCAATAGAAGGATAACAACTTAGGTTATTCTTCGAAACACATAGGAGGATATAAAGTAAAGGTATTTAAAAAAAGGAGGGGCTTTAATTGACGCATGTGAGAATTAAATAGTAGAATACACACTTGGGGTATTTGAGTAAACCATGATTATAATCTCAACACAATTAATTTTAGGATACCATGATGTGTATATCAACTCAGGTAATTTTTTGGATCATGGTGGGGGTTGTAGATATTGAAATAAAACCATAAATGATCCAAAGTGAAATTTTCATAATGACACTCTAGACTTTTCATGGGGGTCAATGATGAAAGCATGGGTATTAAACTGATGTTTAGAGACAGAATCCCAACATTGATCCAAAACGAGGGTACTTGGGAGGATCCCCAAAGAATATATCAACTTGGTTGTTCTGGAAACCCATATAGGAAACTAGATGAAACAGAACTCCAATATGTTACTTGACTAAGTGGGTTATTTAATTATTTATTGGGATAATTATAGATTAAGGATTCTGCATGACTCTGAATATTTGGTGTTTCTACGCTCTGGGAAGACTTAGGCATAGTTTTACTTTGGTATACCTAGGAACCATTGAATTGCATAATTTTTTAATATCACATTATATTATTATGGATTCATAAATAAACTTGTGGGTATATAGGGCATACATGGGAACAAATATAGAATACTCAAGTGATCAATTCTCTTGGGTAGGCTTTTATCACTTTTGGTGTTGAAATAGGAGGTGGAGGGGTCTTTTAATTGTCAATCCAGATATGAGAACTCAATATTTAGTGATAATCATAAGATAAATTAGGTGTGGTCCATAATATATGATATATATTTGATGGGTGTGCTTGTAGGATTCATCTTGGAATGTATCCTGGGTTATATCTCAAATGTCTAATAATTTTCCTGTGTGCATTTGAATAAGGCATGAAATATCAAAAAATAGAACTGGTCATCAATAAGATAGGTACACATCAAGTTGGAAAATGTAAATATAGAAGGAGACAATAATATTTTGTTGTGTGTGTAGAGTTTATATGTACATGAGAAATTGTGTGAAATTATATACTTTATATAGGAATATGGGTAGAATTTAGAAAAACTCCTATAGTAAAAGTATTACTTTACATGATTATAATTGTTTTAATGTTAATTTTAGATTCTTTAGTTTTAAAATAAAATTTTATATAGATAATATTTCTCATTAATATTATGCTGACCCATATTAGTATTTCTATAAGGAAACAATTATTTGGACAACTATATATAAATTTATATGAATAATGGTGCACTGTTTCCCCCATAATAGTTGAAACTCACTACCAAATCACTGTGAAATTTATCCCCACGACATCACAAATCCGAAACATGTATTTAAAGGAAACCTATACCTTGGATTGTGATAAATTATAAAACAAATTTAGATCCAATTTGTTTCCTATTTATTGTTTTTGATATTATTTCATCTCTAAATCAACTAATATTGTTTGAGTGGGGCTCATATTAGGATTAATGTGATTTTGTTCTTTCAAAATTTTCTTTATACCAACAATTTCATACTGGGTGAGTAACACATTTTTGGAATAAAAATATATTATTTATGAATTATTATGTAAGATAAATAATTTATATTTAAAAAAATATTTATTTAATCTATATTTCAATGTTGAAATCAATTGAAAAAAATAATTTTTTTAAATGTAATAATTTGAAGCATGTGGGTGCACTTGTATTTCCAACCATAATTAAAATAAAGTAACTATTTATTTTTTTCCATTTTTTTAACACTAATTCCAATATTAATTTTTTTTCTTTTTTCTAAATGTAATTTTTATAGAAATTAAATGAATATAATGGGGGAGTACCTCATCCACAACTATTTTTATGAATCCATAATTGAACTGATGAAAACCCAAGAAATTTAGCCATAATAGAGAAATTTAAATAATATTTATATTTTTAATATAAATATATATGTATGTAATTATAGAATGAATTTAATTTTTATAAATTAACTTATATTTATTTCAAAGTGTTTTTAGAGGATCTTAGTAAATAAGGAGATGAAAATATAGGTCATAATGATCATATTGGTTATTTTTTGGTAGTAGGAACTAAGGATGTTTCATATATTTTCTTATAAAATAAATTACACAAAAACATTATTGGGAATTATCATGAACTAGTGGTTATTACAATCATTCTGTTATAGGGAAATGGCTTGTCAAAACGAAAAAGGATCTTATGTGACAACATATAACCAATGCATTCTGATTTCTATTATCCCTGATTTCAATAAAAATGTCATCACAATTCAATTCATGGATTATCTATTTCAAGAAATCATCTATTCCTGGAGTTTCACATGATCTCACTAACCTATATCAAAATGATTACAAAGATGGTTCTGTTGTTGATAATGATGGTTCTATGGCTATAAATATGTATTTTGTAGCTAAAAAATGATGAAGTTAACTATAATGATGAAAATGATGATGGTGATTTTGGTGTTCGAGATCAATATGATCAAAATTTATGAGAATGTATTCCTTTTTTAGAATAGTTATCTATTTTTTGAAATATTTTTAAATTTAAGGTTTAAACTTATTTCATAAATTACAAAAAGAAAGTTAACAATGAATTTCACATTTTGATGCATTCATTGGGATTATCTATGAATCATTTGTATACTTACATATTATATAATTTTATATAAAAATTTGCTTTCTTTTTTAAAAACACTCACAGTAGAACTGAGAGGTTTATTTTCATTGGATATTAGACACACAACTGTCTAATTTTATAAAAACTATTCATTATATCCCACCCATTATCTCACACATGATACCATTGTAGACATATTATTCAAAATACTCTTATTTATTTTCTTGGTAAAAGAAATAAAATAAAAATGGGAGCTCATATTTTTTGTACGCATAAACATAAGAGATAAAAATTGAATATCATAAACACAAGATAAATATTTTGGTATAAAAATTTAATCAAGATGCTTGAACATAGAATATTAAAATCATACCGAATAACAGAATGATCGTAAATCCAGATTCATGACATAAGGATTTTGGGATAAAATAAGACATGAGAAAAATTAGTGTGGAGCCATGAGACAAAAATAAGGAGGTGTGAAAAAATAACATAGTAATTTTGTATAACATAGAGATATGGTATAAGAATATGGATAAAAAATAAAAAATTGAAAAAAATTTCTTATGCTAGGGATCGCCACTAATACCATAATCACATAGTGTCAAAAGTCCCATAGTCAATTGAGTTCACTCCATATTCCTATAAAAAAGATTAATGATTCTCATAGTGGACTGGGTTCACTCCCCATTCCCAGAAACATTGTGTGTAGAGTTCTATAGTGCATTGAGTTAGCTACCAATTCTTATAAACATAGTGTGTGTAGTCCTATATTGAATTGGATTCACTCCCAATAAACATACATATCATATCATGAGTTATAAATCATTACTAAATACATTGGAAGTTTAAATCAGACCATCCAATCAGATAATGATAAATTATACTTATGTGTGCATCCTGAACATTAAAACATTCACAATTCAATCATATTATAATTCAACTATGAG
Source organism: Viscum album (assembly GCA_963277665.1). NCBI lineage: Eukaryota > Viridiplantae > Streptophyta > Magnoliopsida > Santalales > Viscaceae > Viscum > Viscum album. Next base: position 1,116,837,947 of record OY728141.1, read on the forward strand.
AAAGAAATGGGTCTCATGATCTTTATCATAATAAATGATCATAATCAATCAAGATAAATGAGTTGATTGGTATAATTATAGCATATCCCAATTGAGAATATGAAACTTTAAAGGATAATGACATAGCTGAAAAAGCATTATAACAACATTAGAAAATTACATTTAAATATAAGTATAAGTATAAATTAATTTTTTAAAACATTTATTCAAAAATCAAAACAACATGAAAAATAATATTTTTATAAAAATAGATAGAAACGATATAATAATTACCTTTAATAATTATAAAAACATGAAATGGACGTTTTTTCAATAGAACTTAAGAAAACTGTGTGAGACTACAAAAAATTAAAATATTAATTTTAAAAATTTGAATCTAAAGTAATATTCAAGGGAAATTAAACATAAGATATAATAAAAGTAGTTATAAGGGAATTCCCAAAAAATACAAGAAACATGGGGTTGGTGGAGAAATATTGTCAACAAAAAATAGGAGGTAAGGATAAATGCACTTATTAAAATACTTTTAGTTGAATTGTGAAGAAAAGGGGAGTGAAATGGTAATGTGACATGTAAACTGGAAAAATATTCCCAGGAGTGGAAAATAAATTGTGATTTTGAGTTAAATAACAAAAAATCTCCAAAATTGGATATTAATTCAAAAACATTCTAGATTTCAATGTGATATTAGAAAAGAAACCATTCCGAATTTGGAATACATTGAATCAAAAACTATTTAATGAGTAAAAATTATTAAGAAATTTAAAATTTCATGATTTATATAAAATCATGGGAAAATAATTCCATGTGGTATTATGTACACCCCAAAATAGATAAGCATTGTGAATGTTTGATATATTACAATATTAAAACACTAAGATGAGAAACCCTTACCACACTTTTTTTCTTAGTCAGACGCACATTAACACCTTGTATAATATTTTTTTTAAATTCATGTTTATTATAAAATCATTTGTTTTTATTTTTCTTAATACCAATAATTTATTATTCATTATTAAATATATATTAATTTTTTATTGTTGAAATTAATATTCAAGTGTTAACTCTCTTGTTATTCTGTGTATTTTAGGGTTTGGTAGTTTTGGTCCATGCTCCTTAATCATGGATTAATCACTTCCATAATTTTCAAGATTTTTTAGTATAAGAGTTCAATAAATATTTTGAGTCTCGAGATCATTTCATGGAACTTTGGGTGATTATTAAACTGAAATTGTTAAGAATCTCTTTTTTAGTGATTATTGAATTAAAAAATAATTTAATTTAATGGAGAATATATTATGGTATATTACCATTATATAATTTTGGAAACATATTAGATTAATAATTATTAGAAAATATTTCCATCATTTATGTTTACAAATACATTCATGATTCATGTTTTATAACATCATTCATGCCATTCATAAAACTGACCTAAATGAGAGAACATTATAATGACTAAATGTGTAAGAACATGTTATTATATAGTATTAATATCATTTTTATATAAGATTTAATTTTTAAAAAAATATTTAATTATTGTAATAAATCATATTTGGTTATAACTTAATGTAGAAAATAAAGAGTAATGATTAATAAGAGGATAATATTTATTTTTAATACTTGAATATTCCCTTAGTGACACTCTTGGAAATGTGATATTTGACACTATATATTTTGAACATAGATTCTATAATATGATATTTTATTAATAGGGGTATAATTTATTATTTAATTTAATATGAAACCTCAGTAAAAATATAGGATGAAGTGGGAAGAGGAGTCTTTTTATAGGTGAACTTTAGTCGAATTTCTGCAAATACTAATTCCATAACATCAAAAGAATTCCTTTTTACATAGAAATTGGTTCCAATGAAAACCCTAAAGGTGAAAATTAATGAATATCATCATAAAAAGAATTTAGATATTACCTTAGACATATGTTTTCTCCTGTACTCCACAAACTACTATTTAACATAATTTTACCTTAACTGTGATAACTAAATTTTTATATTGGTAACATATTTTTATGCATAAAAATGAAATTGATCCTCATAAATAAATTTGAGAAGTTGATTAAAAATTTACCCCCTTCTAATTTATTTCTATTTCTAAATATAATAAATTTATCTTTTAAATAAAAATAAAAAATATATGAAAAATGATTTTATAGAAAGATTAATTTTCTAAATTTTAATATTTATTTTTATTATTTCATATAAATTAATAATTAATTTATTATTAATATATTATTTAAATCATTTAAATATTATATATTATCATAATAATCCTATAAAATTAATCAATTTATTTATTAAAAACTAATGCACAAAACTTAGAAAATACAATTCATTGAAAACTTATCCTATATTTAAATCATTTTAATCAAATCCTAATAAAATTAATTATTTATCTTTATAAAATTATATTTTATCTATTAATTTGGATTATAATTATTCCTATAGTATTTATAAATACGTAAATACATTATTTCAAAAATACATTAATAATAATGATAAAAATAACAATATGAAATTGAAAACAATTTATATTGTAATAATAAAAAAATTTAATTTATCATTTTTATTTCATTTAAAAAGTATTTATTGTTATTGAATTATAGTAATTTTTAATTTTCAATAATTATTACCTAGTATTAATGTGCATATTAGATTATTGTATATCCAACGACCACATATCTATTGAATAGCTATCCAACATCCATATGTCTATAACGTCCCATGTTTTTGGAGTTGGTTGAATTCTTAAACTTGTTTGAATTTTTTGAGATTGGGGAGGGATATGAATACATTATTGATTATTATAACATTATTATAAATGTTTCCTTTATATAATTTCTTGTTTTATTTGAGTTATAATTCTTGGATAGTGCCTCAAGGTTTAGAGCATGATTTTGGCGTTTCAGAGGCCTAAATCATATATTTTTAGGGAGTGCGAACTGTGATGCATGGTTTTGACCAAAAATGTGGCTTATAGGCGTATTCTTATGACCCTATAGGTGTTATGCACATATATTTTTAAATCGTGTGGGAGGGGGTAAATACCATGGGGGGCACAATAGAGTTTTTAGTAGAGGATCATTCACGATTGGTGCACGGTTTGGAAAACCATGAAGGCTAACTGTGTGTACTATGGTACCTAGATAATGGGTACTACATGGTTTTTCCAACCTTGTGGTAAGTTTGAGGAATCTTTATATGGAAAAAATTACCAGTTTCCCTTTATTTTCTTGGAGGGGGTCACCTTATTTTATCTCTCTTTCTTGCGATTTTCTCCTCCAAGTATCTATGGGAGCTTCTCATCCTCCTTCTAATTATTGAGATCAATCTGAGATCTATTCTTCAACTTGGTAGTATCATTAGGACCACATCAGTAAGGTCTTTATTTTCCTTCAATCTCATTTCCATTACTCTCTCTATATAGTTCTGAAAATCCATGTGAGCCGATTTACTCTATTTTGAGGATGTTCATCTAAAACATTGATTTATTTTGAACTAGATCAAGTTATAGGTCAATATCAGATGAGTGAGTGTTTTACAACATGATGTAGGTAGTTCATAGATTTCTCTTTTATTTCATGATGTTCCAAGGGGTGAGTTCTTGATATCACCATTGGGTAGTCCGAGATAGACCCTAATAAATTAATTATTTTTCATTAAAATAATTAGGAGGCATTATGGGATTTTTTTGTGATTTCACTAGACATGATTACATGTGTGAGTCTTGGTTAGACGTCATGGGATACAAAGTCAATTTTGGAAGAGTGTGCTTTATTTATTTAAATAAAATTGTTATAATGTATTTCTTATGATGGTTCCATGAGAGCATGATAGACTTTTCTAGAGAATTGAGGTGGTGATGACCAATCACATTTTGGTGATGTGTTGATCACCTTGGGTGAGGTATAGATTCTATGAGTAATTTATATCAAAGGTTAGGAAAAATTGTCACCAAATTAAGGGGATGATGTTGTTAGGTTATGGGCATATCTCACAGGATATTGGATGGCTCATACCATTCTACTGAGTGACATGGACACAAGGTAATGAGGTACTATGATAATGTGTATTATTCATTATGCTAGTAATTTCCACACACTGGGACTAGTTGAGGATAAGTTGGGGTTGCTTTCACATTGATATGGCTCATATGAAGAAGAGGTGTTGACCACTTTTGTGGTTAGAGGCCTCTAATAATTTATTGTTAGATTTAGATTTCCCATCGGTATGTTTTTAGGTGCTTTCTATAGGAATCAATGTGGATTTATAGGATCCATAAATTGATATTTTTTATACTATAACTTTGGGGATGATGCTTTATGTGTATTGAGGTTGTTGGGCCCTGATTATGTGGGAGGATAGAAATTTTCATTCCTCTAGGCATTGACAATTTAGCCTATAATTATTACCAATTTTAGGGAAGATATTATTGTTACTCAAACATAGCTATTTGATCCAATAAGGATTATAGGAGTTGAGATACAAGGGACTAGGGACCTGTTTTGGTATACCATTAGGATGCAGAATATTTTTTAGGACATGAGTTGTTCATTGGAATAAGGTTCCTTATTATCCTATTATATGTGGAACCAGAGAGTTCAGCTTGAATGAGTTTCATTATGGGATTGGTTATAGATTATACTAAGTATCCACTCCAATCCTGTTATATCAACAATGGCCAAAGAAGGTGATGGATTCCATGTGGAATTTGTGTGTTAGGGATCAAGGTTATTTTATGTTATGTGCATGTGATACTTTATTTTTTCCTATAGAGATACTTTATTACATTTGTATGTTACTCACATATTGGGGGTTCCCTATTGAAATTATTTCCACACCCTACATGGGCCCTTCAAAATAGATGTGGAATATAGTTTTTTCTTCTAGTTAAATATTTATGCTCAGGTGATGGACCATAGAGACCATGTGGGACCTTTTTACACAAGATGGATGGTAGGGGACATTGGAAGTTATATCATCATCTTGAGTTAATATTTGAGTCTCCAATTTGTATTGGCATTCTTATATATGTATATAGTGTGGTTTTCCATATGTGAACCTTTCCTGATTATTGTATTATATGACCTATTGTGATATACACTATTAGAAATAAATATAATCTTGTGATGTTTCAATCTCAAAATGGAATATTTATAATTGTTGATTAGTATTAATGTTTTTGTCTTTGTTCATCTATATTGGGTGGGTTATTGGTCAAGTGATCATGGTCATCCATCTAATTTATATTTATATTTACCAATATTGTTATCATCACTAGATGGAATAGTCTCCCCACTATATCCTCATTACACCCTCACTACAAGTTGGCAGCCTTTGGCATATGGGTAGGAATGCCTAAGGGAGAGTGTCCAACTGGCATTGAGAACTCTTCCTATGAAAAAATGTGACAGGGCCCTAAAAATTGTTTTAGGTAAGTTTATATTACATCTTATTAGGCATTAATATTTTCATTATAGTAGAACATAGATTAAAATGTTGTTATGACTTGGTAATTATCTCATGTTTTGGTGCCTACATCGCCATGCATAGGGGACATACCATGTTTTTAGCAGTGGAGATTTATATTATTTGGTTCTCTTTTTATATTTGATATGATTTCCCACATTAGTGTTGCAATTGGGTGTGACTATTATTGATATGATATATAGCCCTTCGCCTTGTATGTAAAGGTAGGAGATATTGTTTCCTTGGCCTGGTATTGAAAGGGAAGATTATTGTACCCTTATCTCAGTATGATAAGCGTGGTTTTACATTAGTCTTCTTGATAAGCATATATGATTATTATATATATATATATATATGGATACAAATTTAAATTTAGTATTATTCTAATTGATAACTTGGTTTTCACTTAACGGGCTTTGGGTCATTTAATGTGTAAATGAAAGAAGTTAAATAATGTTTCCCTTCTTAAACATCATTGATGGAATTATACTTAACCAGCCAAAGAATGGGGTTCTAATGATATATGTTTGTAATAATATTTATATTCATGACTTATATATTTATGGTAGTAGAACTGATAGGAGTATGAAGAGATTATGTTATGAGGTAGTTTATTTAAAATGATCAATAAATAAGCTAAATATTGTTCTCCTGATTAGCCTATTTGGTGGCATCTTAGTCAGCTATATCATATTTATATGTGAGGCCTCAATATGATGATGGTAGGTGGGGTCCATGAGGCTGGGAAATATGTGACACTTGACTTCTAAAGTTTGTATGAAAGGGGCCACGTGGCTAGACTTATATGTGTTACCTGGATTTGATATGGGTGGGTAAGAGGCATTGTGGCTAGATGTTGTGTGACATTATTCTGATGGGGGGAGTGTAAGAGAAGTGTGATTGGACTTCTTGATACAGCACTACTTATCAACATTATATATATATATATATATTCATGTAAATATGGATATCTAACCATTACATTGGTATTCAACTGGTTTCCACCTGGATAGATTCTGATAGAGTTCCATGTAGGTAGAGATTTGGTGATGCAGGAGCATACACACATTGAGACCCTTGAGGGTCAGGATGAGTCCATAGAGGGTAAGGATGAACATGAATCATAGGTACATGAATAGGTAGAGGCTTCATTATAGGTAGGTCAACCATATGATATGGAATCTTTTGGGAAATGGTTTGGTTGGATGATCAGGGAAAACCTAGTATGTGCCATCCAAGGGTCTAACATGGGAGCTCATGGAGCGGAGCCTTCGATAGTATACATGAATCATGAGTTCAAGTTGAAAAAACCCATACAATTCTATGTTTAGGGTCGGATACATGTGGTTAAGAACTAGATAGAGTATGTGTAGACCATATTTGAGTAGCTAGAGAGACCCCCATGGTAGATGGTAATGATGGAGACATACAAGATCATAATACTGACTAAATATTGTTTGAACATGTATCTTCCGGTAGGAAGAGACAAGGGATTATCTTGGAAGTATTTTTAGGATAGGATCCCGAATCACTTCTTCTTAGTGACACTAAGGGATGATAGAGATTGAGATTTTTTGAGACTACGATAAGGAGATATATCATTGATTAACTATGCGGCAATATTACCTTAGTTGTCTCATTTCTCACTCAGTATGGTGGGAGATAAAACCTTGGGGAAGAGGATTTCATATGATTGTTTACAACAAAAAATTAAAGTGTAGGTGAACATATTCAAGAATGAATCATTTTCTATCGCTGTTAATCCGATGCTGATAGTTGATGAAAATTTGAAAGACTATTTATATTCAAGATGACTGACAACGTCATAAGATTTCAACAATTATACTTCATATTGCAGGAAGCGAGGCTAAGAAGTGTCTTAGCCAAGAGTTTGTGCCAGAGACTCATCGAAACCAATTAAGAGTGAGTATTAGATGGTGTGATTCCTATATAGTAATCGGGGTCATGTGATTATGTAGTGTGATCTGGCACCAAAGGAGTACCAAACATAATGAGATATCAAGTATCTTGAGAAGTTCTACAGGGAGAAATCTTGGACAGCTCAAAACCAGGGACCAGGGAAGACTTCGGGTTATGAGGTTGGAATGAGATTGGTAGAAGGAGTTGTTTACTAGGATTCTGATGCACACCAAAGTTGTTCTAATGATAGTGGATACATGTAATGGGGTCAGTGGATGGTGGCTGGTGTAACACTATAGAGAGGCTATAATTTAGGAGTTCAGGATTCATGTCAGGTGAATGTTGTAGAGATGTTAGGGTTACAAAAAGGTGGTGAGCTAGAAATGGTTAAAGGTATTCCATAGGCATGACAAGGTTATTTTTAATTTTTACATGAAACTTTATTTTACATGTATGATTTTGGTTGGGGAAAATTTCATGACAGGTAATTTTAGATTAAAAAGACACAGGTTAATAGGTTGGTATCAGATTAGATGAGCTATATATATATGAGGTATGTGTAATTCAGATTATCTATCAGAATCGACTCGATATTAGTTTTATAATGTTGTGTTTGTATATGTGGATTATTTGGGTGTAGTTTATTTTAGGTGATTTTCCATATGATCATTGCTGCAATATGAGATCTATGTGAGGTGTGAGGAACCAGGACAATTTATGGGCATTTGATGAGATGAAGGACCTCATAGGTACCATATCTGACATGGTAATGAGGTGTACATAGGATGAGTTGTGGAAAATTATGAGTTTCATATGTGTCACATGAAGGTATTGAACACATTATGAGGTGAAAGGGTGATGAGGTGTCATGGGAGGACATTGGAGTCCATGGAAGGTCAATAGACCTTCATAATTTTTTGAGTTTTGTGTCGGGATGCGATCAAGGTAGGTTAAATCAATGGTGGGGAGTTCCTTGAGAGAGTCCAAATTTGGAATGATTACTGGAGTGTTCTGCGTTAATTTTAGTGAGATTATTACCTTTGGTACCATATTTGTGTTTATCCTTATATATTGGGGAGGAGCTATGTTAAGGTAGAGATATCGTAACGTCCCAAATTTTTAGATTGTGTCGAAATCTTCTACCCGTTTGAATATGAGTACTTTTGTGAGAAGGAAAACCTTTTTATTGATTATTGGATCTTAATTATAATTGTTTTATTAAATAAAGGGCAGGTGTTTTAGATGTGTTTTAATTCATGGAATGTTTCTTAGGGTTTAGAGTGTGTTTTGTGTCTATCATAGGTGGAAATTAAAAATTTTCAGGGTGTACACAATGAGGATCATATATTGGAAATCCCATATGACTCCCAAGAGTAACCATTATTCCCTATAGGTTCACAGGAAATGATATTTCAAACCATGTGGAAGGGAGATCAAGGCCGTGCGGGGAATTTTGTAAATTCAAGTAGAGGCTCACACACAGTTTCCACATGGTCTAGAAAACCATGAAGGCTAACTATGTGTAGTATGGAAACTAAATAGTGGGTACAACATGGTTTTTATATTGTTTTAAAATTTGTGATGTAACCATGAAGCATCTTTTAAGGTAGAAAATTACCCCTATCCCTGATTGTCATGAAGAGGTCTCACCCTCTTTTCTTTCTCTTGTATGAGATTCTCACCCTTAAAGCTATGTGACCTTCCCCCTCCGCGTTCTTGGGGTTGAGATCAAAAATTCATTTGATCCCCATTCTTTAATACATTAGTCTCATTGGAACCACATCAGTACGGTCTTTAGTCATCTTTCATCTCTTTTACTTTTCTCTTTCCATACGGTGTCTTAAATCCATGGGAGATGATTTTTCTTATTTTTGGGTTGTTCATCTAAAACACTGATTTCCATTGAATAGACTGAAGTTAGAGGTCTATATCAGATTATCATACATCTTTTAACATAATATATCTTGTTACTAGATTTTTATTTTATTTCAATATGTTTTCGGGGGTGTGTTTTGAGCACACAATAGGTTAGTCCGAGCAATATCCTAATTAATTAATACCTTTTCTTCAAATTAAGTAAGAGACATTGTGGGATGAAATTGGGATTCCCAAATTCATGATTATACATTCAAGAGTAATTTTGTGGCCATAATCTAGCTTGGAAGTTTAGGTAGGGTGTACTTTATTTATTTAAATTTGATTTTTATATTGTCAATGATGGAAATTAGGAAAATCCCCATAAATCTATTCCCACAGTTTTAATAAATTATGGGTATGCTGTTTCTATAAAATTCTATACCCATTGTTTCTAAATAACCATTGGTATCGGTTGATCTATACAAAAGGTTTTTCAAAAATCATGGGTATAGAGGCTTAGATTAAAGCTCAGCCTCCCCCTCCCCTCCTCATCCACAAGCCATAGTCCCCCCCACACCTGATTTATTAGATGACTCCTCTTGTCCTACATTGTTATCCTCCATTAATTGAATGGTTTTTTGATTATTATATTCTTAAATATCATATTATTGAGTTATGAGTCCTTCTTATCTTTTATTGACTACTATTTTCAATTTTATATATTTATGTGTTTTAACAGTAACATGTTGGAATCACTTATAAGCACCATGTTATTAAATTTACATTCTAATAGAGATCAAATATATACTATTACGATCATATAAGTATTTTTTAATTATAATTTCTTCATTTTTGAAAATATCTTATAGATTATTATGAATTCAACACAAATTTTATATTTTTAGTGCATTATTTTAGGGAATTCGGTATTTTTATTATTGGGAATCATATCTATGTTAACTAATGGGGCTAATTTTGTTTTATATGATCCTTGAGTAATGAAAATTAATTATTGAATTTAAATTTTTTATAAAATTTGGTTTTTTAGTTTTCATAATTTTTTGATAATCACTAGAATTATATCGAGTTCATTAATGGTTAAAGTTGGTATGTAGTGTAAAAACCCTTTAGCACATTACTTCAATTATTTTTAAATTTATTAATTTAAATATAAAATTATAAAATGATTTAATTTTTTGTAGATTGAAAGATGAGTTTTCTTGTAAAAATCAATATGTTAATTTAAAAAATGTTTTCGATGGAAATATTATGAATGATCTACAAGTTTCTACTAGTTATCTGTTTATTATTTTCACAATAAATATCATTCCATATGATGTTTATTTTTTACAAATGTTTTGTAACATTTAATTATTTATTTAATGGATTTTTTAAACCAAAACGAACTGATTGTATGATGATGAATACAATTATACTATTATAGAAAACTAATAAAATTGAATTGTCTATTTGTTCAGTTCTTTAGTAATCCACTATTTTATTTATAGTATATTTCAATCATGTTTTTCATAATTAATTATTATTATTTATACTTGAATGGAAGATAAAATATATATTAAAATAATGAAATAAATATAATCTAAATGAATAAATATTTAGTTTCTATGATATTATTATTGGATGATTTTTTATTTATATCAATTATGGTATAATTTACGTGATATTATTATACCATATTTTTATGGTTTTCATGTTGTGTGACACATTTTTGTTATTCTAAAGTTAATTATTTCCATCATAAAGAGAAATGTATTTTATTAGGTTAATTTAATTTTAAAAAAATTGATTTTTTAAAAATAATTAGTTCATTTTGAAATATGTATTTAATTGGATTGTGTAATATTAGTTGCTTATTCCATTTCTTATGTTGTGTATTGTTTTTTATTTGTAGGCATCACTTATATTATATGTTGTTTCTCTTATTCTTTATTTTTTATAGCTACTGTAATGGTTTAAATAATTTCATATTAAAATTGGTTATAATGAATTTTGTAATTATAGTTTACAATATTGATTTGAATATAACTTTCTCCCCAATAATAGAATATATGGAAGATGTATGAATCGAACTGATCAGATTCTTATAGGGTTTCAAAAGGCATGGATATTTTATTTACATTTTTCATTTTACAATTCTTTAGATGAAGGACATATATAGTGTCCATATTATAATTTTTTTGGAACACCAAAGTTATTATGGGAATAAGTTAGCTACCATATAAAAAAAATATTTATTTCAAACAAACTATTATTTTTGGTATAAAAATATTGAGATGAGACAATCTTCAACTATTCATGAATCAAAAGAAAGAAGTTGCAAAAAGAATTTAATATTTGACCAGTGTTAACTTTTTCATCATCAATGGATAGATTGTATTCTAGTGAATGGTTACAATAATATTAATAAATATGAGTACAATAATGAAGATGATGTTGTTTAGTGTGAGAGAGAAAATTAATGGATGATTCAAAAAACCATATATAGTAGGAATGTACTGAAATAATAATGTTGGAATTTTTAATGCGGTTATGTTTTGGAAAATCCAGGTATGGAACTATTAATACTGCCAGTAATTATATTAATATATTTTTCAAGAAATAACTTTTATATTTATTCACCTAAAATCATTATAATTAATGGAAGTTAATTACAAAGATCATATTTTCTACTAATGAAATTGAAAATTGTCTAAAATATTGCTGTTTATTTTGGGAGAAAATAGTAGAACATAATGAATTTAAGGAATGTGGCACATCTCAATGGGATTAAAATTCATATGGGACACAATTTCATGTGCCATAAAAATTCATGTGGCACTTTCCACTAATTATCATGCATTAAAATATATTCATTTCTATAGAAATATCAACCAATAAGACATGGCATGATGTTGATATAATTAAAGGTCATGATGAGTCTGTTGATCCTATATATGGATTAGTATTATGACCATTTGATTCAAAACATAATTATTTTGTAGATGAGGTATGTAATGTTAGGTTTTTTTACCATATGATGGTTTAAATCCGTTTGGTTAGGTGATTACTACTCACAACACATGGCGAGTTTTTATTCATGTTTATAATCACCATTCATGGATGTGTATGAAAAAATAATTTACTTTCCATATTAAATTAATATCTAGAGGCCATGTTCCTAAAAATTATATAGACATCAACATGGAACCTTTAATAATATTATTGAAGAATATTTTAGATATGTGTGTGCACACATTTGATTCTTCTTCAAAAAAATTATTTCAGATGTGTTTTGCCTTTCTATGAACTATAAATTATTTACCTTATTATGCAATGATTTTTGGTTAGATATTTAATGGAAAATTATGATTTCATATTTTTATAAAGAATAAATTATTTATAAAATTTAAATATGATCATAGTTTTAGTTTTATATGGAATCTACGATTCTTTCCAACGGGTCATCAATACAAGAAGAATCTCCATCAGTTTGATAATACTATTGACACAAACAACCACCTCAATGTATGTTAGTAAATTATGTTCTTAGTGATTTTATAGAATTTTTTTTCATTCTGGAATGTCTATATGAAATCTAAAAATAGGAATAAATTTAACACTAAATCCGCTTGTAATTGGAAAAGGAAAAGTTTCTTTTTTTGAGTTTCCATAATGTCATACCAATTTGTTATTTTATTGCTTCTTTATAATTCACATTGATAAAAATATATGTGACATTTTTGTTTCATTTATTTTAAATATACAAAAAAATACCAAGGATAAATTACAATCTAATTGAGACTTTTTGTATTGGGGTATTCAACCAGAAGTAGATCATGTGTGTATCACTGAAAACAAATTGAACGTTCCTTATACATCTCATGTGATGAAACATTTATAGAAAAATTAATTTACAAATATTTTGGAGAATTTCATTGTTCTTGATGGATATTAAAGATATATATCTAAATGATATAAAAAATTTAGTTGGAACTAAAATCGCAAAAAATTCAAGATTATTACATCCTATATCCTAAATTGATTCGAATAATAATATAAAATATTCTATCCAATAATGTAAGGGTGACAATCAATTTTTTGTTCAATTAATTTTAGATACCATTGTGATAAAATGAGATCACAACATGATGGAATTATGTTAATTGTTACAGTAAACTATTTTTACAGTTCATCAAATAATAGGTCTAGACAAAATATGTGTCTTATGATAGATTAATTGAGAAAATATTTTTATTTGATTACTACCATCATGGATTATTTAATATGATAAAAATTAAATGGTTTGATTTAATGATGTGATGTGGTATATTTATTTATTTCTGTAGATTAATAATTAGAAACATTACTCAATTCATAGCTATCAATGAACCTTATGTTTTGGTATCAATGCAAAAAAAGTATTTTATGTAATAGATCAATTGAGACCTGATTATGGTGTCATTATTTATGTAATCCTAATAAATATTTTTCATGATGGTGTAGGATGAAATTGACACCACTAAAGCCCCAATGGCAGTGAATTTTTTTTATCTTATTACACAAATTTACCCAATATTAGAATAGATGTTTAACCTAATGCAGTGGTGGGTAATATATATAAGAAACACTATATGTTCATAGTTTATTTAGTTTAACATGAAATGGGTTTCTCAGGTTGGTAATACTATAATTATTTTAATTTATTATCATTTTCCATTGAAAATTTAATTCTTAATAATTTTATTGAATAATTGTTTTTAGGATGCATTGAAAATGAAAACTAAATAAAGTCATTATGTTGTATTTTTAAACTTTGGGGAACACAGAAATGATTTATAATGAGAAGAATGATTTAATTTAATATTAATGTAAATAATATCTATATTTATAAGGATGAAAATTACCCTTTAATGGATAAATGAAAAAATGTAAAAATGAAAAAATGGTAAAATAAGAAAATGGACAAATGATAAAGTGACCAAATGTTCCTATTTTCAGTTTAACCAATGTGACAATTGAACTATATAGCCAAATGACCAAATTTACAAATTACCAAATAAATAAATGGAAAAAATGAAAAAATGGGCAATTAGAAAAATAATCAAATGATAAAAATGAAAAAATTGATGAATTGGAAATTTTTAATTTTTTCATTTGGCTATTTATACAATTGGCTACTTTTCAATTTGGAAAAGTGAAAAAATTGAATATTAGAAAATTGACCTAATTGAAAAATGGACAAATAACCAAATGGTAAAATGAAAAAATGTGAAAAAATGGAAAAATTCCAAAATGAAAAAATGGGAAAAATGGCCAAATGGCCAAATGTCCAAACAGAAAAAATGGAAAAATATTCCAATGGATAAAATGGACAAAGTCCAAATTTCCAAATGGAAAAAATAAACAAATGAATAAATGGTTAAATACCCAAATATCAAAAATTTCTAATTGTCCAATCCAAATAATGTAACAAAAATAAAATTGGACTTAAATGAGAAAAAAAGAAGAATCCATACCATACCCATGTTTCAAAGTCTAATTAGTATGTATTTATTTTTGTTATTACACTAGTATTAAATATATTATTAAATTTATATTTGGGTGATTTTTAACTTTATTTATTTATTCAACATCTAAAATTCCAATTCATACATGGTTTATAAATTTTATATTATTCAATAATGTGTTTTTATAGTAATCCATGTTATTTGTAGTAAGAATCATTGGGCATCAATGTCTGCGTGCTTTGAGAGAAATTATTTTTCACGATTATGACAAAAAAGATGGAAGTTCATTAAATGGGGTTTCTAGTTGTAGTCATGATTATGGTACTAGTGGTGGTAATGGTGTTGATTATTATGCTTCCAATGTTGATAATGATGGTTAAGATAATACATGTTCACCAGGCACCGAAGAAGGCGAGGAATTTGATGGCACCAATGGTGATCAACGAGTTATTGATCAGATCCATTTTTTGAGTTTATGTGGATACATGAGTTGATAAATAAAAATAATTTATGATACAGAATGTATATGTATGTAATATTATTTTCAATTATTTTAAAACCATTTACACCTTAATGGTAGAAATCTATATAAATAATAAATTTACTATATTATATATATACCATGGTTTTTAATTTATTTTAAGGTTCTTCAAGAGGTGTGGTATAGTGGTGCAGCTATCCAATGGGTGTAGGTCTCTACACCCATAGTTCAAAAATCTATGGGTTTATAAGATTTCAGGACTACCCCCTATACCCATGGTTTCAATTTAACAGATGGAATAAAAAAATCAACATAGCATATACCCACGGTTTCTGAATAAATCATTGATATAGTACTATATTAATGGATTAAGAACCCACCATTCATATTCTATACCCAAGATTCTAAATCAAGGGTATATGTTAGGATTACATTGGTGTGTCTTTATTGCAATGGTTCCATGGGCACGTGGGTGTCATGGACAGAGGATTGAAGAGGAGATAACCACCTAGATTGAGGTGATGCATTTTTTAGGTTGGGAGAGGGTCAGATCTATGTATGATGTTAACCACAGTTTGGGAGACCTGGTTGTCAGATGGAGAATATGAGTTCACTAAGTTATGGGATATCTCAGGTGATATTTGGTTTCTTTGACCATCAGTTTGATGTTCATGGTCACATGAAGATGAGGTATTGGGATGATGTGGGTTTAGAAATATGTTGGTGATTTTCTTCCACAATGATAGGTCGATGATATGTTGGAGTTGTTTATATGAACATAATTCTTAGATGTAATGGTGGTGTTGACCACTCATGTGGGTAGATTACTCCATTAGATATGGATTAGAATGGTTTTATCAATTATTAAGTTAGGGGGTTCTTTCCATAGAATGTCACATGGATGGGGATGTTTTATCTGTTGATGGTTTTGATACTGTCTACTAAGGGTTGATAGTCAATATGTATGGAGGCCACTGGGCCTGTATTATATGGGAGGATGGAAATCACCATTCCTCAAGATATCGACCATTTAGATGATGTTGGTTATCTTTTGGAGAACATATATCGCTAGGCCTTAGATGTCGGGCTTCGAGCTGACAGGGATTGTAAGAGCTGAGGTCTAAGATAATTTTACTTGTTTAGGTGTTCCCTCAGGATGCCAGTTATTATTTGGGATATGAGGTTTTGGGTGATAATTTTTTAAGTGGAACCTGATGGTTCACCAAGTATTATATCTATTGGGTGATTTATTGGACCTTAGGCTAAGGATCTTCACTACTCTAGTTATATTAATGATGGATTAAGTAGGTTATAAATTCTTTGTGGCTATTTAGAACCATGGATGTATGTTATTTTATGTGATGTGCATGTGTTACTTTATTTTTTTAGTACACACCTATTTTATCATATATGTATATTAGGAAAACGTTGGTGGTGACCTACTGATATTATTCTCACACCCCACATGGACACTTCGAGACACATGTAGACTTTTTGATTTTGTAATTAGGTTAAGGATCAGTGTCATTAGATGGAACTTAGTGATCATGTGAGAAATTTTTTTTAGGGGATGGATGGAAAGGGACCTTTTAGGTTCCTACATTAGTATGAGTTACTTTTGGAGTCTTCTATTTGTGTTTTCATTCTTATATATGTATATACTAAGGTCAGCCAAGGGAAATCATTTCCTTATTATTGTTTTATATGGGATGTTGTGATATGAATACTTCTCTATAAATGTAATCTTGTGATGTTTTATTCTATAAATGTTATATTTTATATTTTTGATTATTATTATATTCATTTCCTTTGTGCTTTTACTATTGGAGTGTTACTCGTCCAGTTTTTTGGTTTATTATTCAACTGTATAATTATACACCATTACTATTATGATAACCAGTGTCTATAGTCTCCCCACTATGACCTCTTTATACCCTCTCTACTTTCCATCAACCATTTTCAAATGTGGAGGTGTGCCTCAGGATGAGTGGCCAACCGGCCTTGAGCACTATTTTTGTGGATAAAATAGGTCGGGACAGAACAGTGTCCAATGAATGTATTTCAAACTATTATATATATATATATATATATATAAGTTTTAAAATTCTTATATATATATATATATCCATACATACATATATATGATAATTAATCAAATTATCTATTGTTTAAATTATTTTTACCATATTTGTGATGTTTTCAATTCTTTCAATAGTGTCATTGGTTGTATGATCTTCTTAGAAGGCCACGACAATAATAATTTCTACCATTTATTATTTTTATTTAATTTTGCAATAAATATTTAATAAATTTAAATTATTATGCTCCATTTAGTTATATTTTAATTTATTTCATTATATATTATAATATTCCAACATAATGGAATAAAATAATTTTCTTCTCAGTTCAGTGTTTCATATAGCTGAAGTTGTCAAACAAGGTATTTATATAGTGGAAAAATAAATTCTAAAATCACTGGGTGATTCATTATACCCCATAAAATAATTTCATGCATGATATTTCAATACTACAATGAAAATAAATGAGGGAACTTTTGCATCATTAATTATTTGAGTTCCAATGTTTCTTACTAAAATTTGTGATTCCTCCATATAACTTTAAATAAGTGAGTTGTCTTCTTTAATTTTGAAAAATATATGTGATCCAATATCTATATTGTTTTTTTAGTTATAATAGAGATAATGTAATATTTATACTATCTCTATTTTTGGTACAAGTAAAGGTTTATGTATGTACTTCCACAAAAGTGATACTTGGAAAACATCATGAACATGGGGGAGGATCAGTTATATTGATTGATGATAAGATATCATCCCCACATTATTATGGATTTTTAAGTCGAACTATTTTCTATAAAATAACATTCCCTTCTACCAAAATCTCATAACCCTCTTCTATACTAATATTCCATGGTTTACCATATATTTACATTCAAACTATAAATCTCACCAATGATTATTAATATATCTTTTTTGTAGTAATTCTCTAGTCTTAGTTTTTTTTCAAAATGTTTGGAATCTTCATTATCATTTATTGAGGATTATCAGGTCCGAAAGGCATACAATATTTTTAGAAAACATTCCCAATATGATCCAAGTCATCACCTAAGTCAGTATACACACCTTATAAGGAACATTCCTAATCTCCATGGGCTAGAAATAAGCATCGAAGCACAAATAAACAATCAGTTGGGAATATGTTTTCTAACGGTAAGTTGTAATGAACCACCTATTAGTTTCAATGGCCACACCATCATAATCAGACTAAAATGAAAAAAATAAGAATTCAACAAGTTTTCAACAACAATGACTACCCCAGATACCAGAAACAGTACCAACAACATCATACATGACATTCCATATAAGTTAAATATACATGGTACCTTATTTAAGACAATCTAAAAACCCAAAACAATGATAAAGATCCAAAAAACTAACCAAAATATCCAAATGTTACATGAACTCCAAACCACTCATCTTGAGATAATCCTTTGAGACCACATCTCCACCTTCTTAATACCACGAAAAATGGAAGTCCAAAACAACCAAATATATACATACTTCATGTTTCATTACCCATGTCCCTTTAAAAGATTATACATACACTAAAATTCATATATAATTTGTGAGTAATAATTCCTAGTACATAACCACTAAAAATCTATTTAAGGAATTTAAAACATGAAAACTAATAAACTAGTTTGAAAAAAAATTATAATCTATCCCACATTGAATACATTAAACTAATTTTTTATAAATCCCATTGGTTTTTCTCTAAATTAATCTTGTTTTTCAAATATACTTTCCCAACAAGGATCAATTAATGAAATAAATTCACTCCGTCCAAAGATTCACAACCTACTCAAAAAAGGAATTGAAAAATGTATATGAATAAACATTATCATATAAATAATTAAATTACACAACCCATGATATCATAATTAATCAATGAACTATCATATTTTATAAAATCATATAAATCATTGTATATAAGTAAATTGCACCACGAGATCTAATGGAAGTGAGTATAAAATAGAAAATAATAGTAAAATGAATTAAATTAATGCTCTCACGGTCTTCCCTAATCCCAAATACCATGATCTCTCTCAGTTTTTTGGTTAATTTAGTTTAATCTCCCTCATTATTACTATCAAATTTTCTCTTAGTCCCTTGGAAAAGATATCCTTACACCCTATGTATCCCTTGTGTAACTCAATTACAAATTTATCTACATCAGAAGTTCTATAAATAAAATATATTCTAGAGCCATTTTAAATAAAAATGAATTCCCATTTTGATAGAACACTTTCCAAAAGTAAAAAACTTTTCTAAAACCTCTTTAGAAATCCCATTGAAACCATAAATCCTCTTTATGCAATTTTTCAAACAATTAGAGTGTACATAAGCCACCTCCATTTGGAAAACACACTTTAAAACATCAAATTTTAATATAAAATACTAGATTCGACAAACATGGAGTATACATGAAATATAAATCATTTATTTGGAAATTTTATAACCATAAACCAAAGGTGATAAAAAATTCATGGGTAATCCATGGGAAAATTCACTTATATTGAGTCATCTACATCAGAATCGGTTCGAAACTCATCACCTTAGACAAAACCTCCATATTTGGGAAGAAGAAGACCTCAAACACCAAAATGATAAGAAATAAAACCAAAACCCCCTAATAAACACCCATGGTTCTGTCAACCGACCATATATTGTTTCATACATAAATAAAATTTGAAGAACATAGAAAGAGAAGGGGAAATGATAATGGAATCTTGAATAAAGAGGGTTACATTATTCCAAAACACTATGAGGTCCATGAGAATCCACCAACAAGAAGAGATAAGAATCCCCAATGTAATGGGAGAGGGATATAATGAAAATGTGATATAAAGAGGGAAAAATTCCCTATGTACATCAAGGGAATTCTGGTGAAAAGGAAAACTATTTAATGACATAGAAAGATCACATGGTTTGGCAACATAGTTATATAAGCAATGTGCTAACCATGTAAACGCTAATATATCCCAAAAATCAAATCCGTGTTTTTTACACTTGTGCCTTGATCAGGTTCAAACCCCTTTATTAAATCTTTTGAGACCACGCATTCCCAAAAAAACTCACCCTTATAGTTTAGCTACATAGTTAGAAAAATCGGGTTCCAACCATTCGCCAATGTATGTTTTCAACCAAAAACTAGTTATCAACCACCAATGTCTATGAAAAACAATAATGAATGAAAATATAAATTAAAACTCCAAATATACATACTATTTACCAAAATAGTGTCACAAATCTCCCCACCATGCCACCATCAACCCCTAGAATGTACTTAGAAATCCTAAGAAGAAAACAGTTAATGCCACTTATCCCATTCCAAATTTTCATAATCGCTTGTATATTATCTATTTATACCATTCTACCAAATAACGTAGACTAATGGGAAAAAAATAATTGAAAATACTGTTTTGATGATCCAATATATGAATATGGCTATTCCACAATTGTATCATCAGACTCAGCCTCCAAATCATCCCACTGTACTAATTGATGTGGGTCCGGATGGTATCTTTCAGACTAGGAAAGATGAAATATGTCTTGAATCAAGGAAATATATAGTGGATACTCTAATTAAAAGGATACCTTAAATTATCATTCATAAAATGAAAACATATAAACAAAATATAATGATAGTTTTCCTTCCTTTTTTCCAAGCCATATTGTCCCAACTAAACAGATACCTAAAGAAATAGTTGATCCCTAACCTCAAACAGTAACATGTAACAATGTCAATAGGAATATGACGTTTAGTGATTCCCATCCCAGTCAAGTATATTTTTGAATATGTTTCAATTTTTTCTTCATATCCTTAATAAGATATGGTTTTTATAAGAAAAACTCTCCCATGTCATTTCAATATAACATTTGCTAGAACGAATTCCCATTTAAATACTAAAATGGGACCATCCTAATCATCGATATATGCATTTTATTATTTTAAATGTCATCAAATGATAGGTTCCATTCCCATGAACCCTTAAATTCAATCACACATTCATAGAAAATATCCTTAAGAGTCTAGATAGTCCTATTAGACAATCCATCCTTCTATGAGTGATATCCAGTCCTCAACCGCAGCTTAGTTCCCAAATCCTATTATATTACCCTCTAAAATTAATAATTTAAATGGGAATATCAGTTAGAAACCATCACTGAGTGAACTCGATAAATTCTGACAACCTCACATACATACATGTTCATGAGCTCATCTACTTCATCAACTACATGATAATAATAAAATGGGATAATTCCATCAAATGTTTGACACTAACCCATAATAATTTCTTCCCACTAAGTGGATAAGGTTAATTCATCACAAAATCAATCAAACATTGGTCTCACTTCCAAAATAGGATATGAACTTAATAAAACAACCTATATGGTCTCTAATTCTCTTCATTAAATCAATAGTAGGTTAAATGACATGAAATAAATTCAAAAAATGAATTCACTATCATAGGGAATCAATACATATACCTAATGTTATAATACATTTTTGTAGTTATATGGTTCATGAATAAACTATAGTGGTGTGCCTCATATATCACCACCAACCTCAAGACCAAAGTAACCACCAAAAACTTTTTGTAGTGGGAAAACCATCACGAGACAAAGAGGATTCACTTGAGGACTCCAAATCATTTTGAAAACTATTAATCATATCGAATGTGGGTTATCATACTTGATCACTCCAAAAATGATCAATGAGAGAGGGAGTTACCTATAAAATGGTCAATACCACCCTCTCTACATCCACCAAAACTTATATAATTTGATTAGTAAACAATCACATCATACCCCAATCATCCATTGATACATGAATGACCTATGTCAGAATTTTCTATCAAGGTATCGATAGTGATGTTATCCTTCCCAAGTATATAATAATTGTGGTAATCACAACTCTGAAGATAATACTCAGAGTGAGTCTAACAAATTATTAAGTCCATTTGGGTAAAGATTAACTTTATGATTTTATAATAAAAATAAATTGTAAAATCTTCACTAAAGAGTTAATCATGACACATATTTAGTGCATTAATAACAACTACCTACTCTAGGTCATGGGTTGGATAATTTAATTAACATGGTTATAGCTACAACGATCCATATGCTACCAATTTATCAGACTATATTAGTAGACAACCCTTCCACGCGTCTAAGGAATCAAAATTCAATATATTAGTTTTCCTTATTTGGTAAGAATCAAAATTGGCATGGATGTGAATCTGGCATGAAAATATTTATAAGAATACTCCTTGTTCTCAAACCAATTGAGTTGAACCAATTTCCTTGTCAAATGCCTCAATGGAGAAGATTCCTAGAGAAGTCCCAATGAATGAACCGATATTAAACAACCAAGTCCAAAAATTATAATAATATCCAACTCATTCTTGGACCTCTCAAAATTCATGACTCCTAAAATCTTTTAAGGATCCACTGAAATGCCTATATTGGAAGTCACATGTCCAAATAACATTACCTCGTGAATCCAAAATATACATTTGGACAGCTTAGAATATCAACGATGGTACCTCAATATTCCCAAAATATCCTCCAAGTACATAGCATGATCCCCCTTGATCTTGGAATAGACCAATATTTCATCCAGAAAAATGAAAAAAGGTGTATAAATAGAGATGGAATATTTGGATGAACAAGGTAATACATACCAAAGGATAATTGGCATGGTTTAATGGAATAACCAAATACTCAATGTGTCTATAGTTACTTCAATAGGGTTCCTTAAGAACATCATCCTCCCAGAACCTCATCAGTTGGAACCTAGATCTCAATATGATATTTAAAAATAACAATCTCCAATGAGATGATCAAAAAGATCATCAATCATTGGAAACATGCATTTTTTTCATTATGGTAACCTATTTAAGATTATAGTAATCTAGAAAAATCTAATGAAATCCATTGAACTTATTTTATTATTAAACAAGTGACTTCCATCATGATACACATATGTAAATAAGCCCCAATATCTCAAGATACTCCCACTTATCTACCTTATCCTTCATCATAGTTCAATACATTTGGTAATATGTTATGAAAATGGGGTTCCCCCTAGTTGTAGATATATTATAAACATGACCATTCACTTGGGTGGAATCCATGAAAAGTTCTGTATAAATACATCATGATACCGATCCATGACCATATAGAGGAAAAACCCCAAAATCCACTCTAAAGCATCTATGACATACATGAATATTTGGAATGAAATAAATCCTATATCTGAGACAAAGGGACATTCCCACCCTGATCACAAATCCTACTCTCCCAAAATGGCATGATTTATTCCATCAATTGATAGAAACTAGATCCTACAGTGATAATAATTAATATTAACTTTGAAGATTATAAACCAATCCATACTAATGATGAGTTTGAATAAAAACTTGTCCAATATAATGGTATTTCAAAATAATTCCATGTCAGTGGAAAAAAATGACACTATGTGCACTTGAAACCATTCATATTCTTAATATATAGT
The DNA here is from genome assembly GCA_963277665.1 of Viscum album. Lineage (NCBI taxonomy): Eukaryota > Viridiplantae > Streptophyta > Magnoliopsida > Santalales > Viscaceae > Viscum > Viscum album. The sequence goes on from OY728141.1 coordinate 1,116,861,799, forward strand.
GGCGAAAAAAATACATAACAAAATAATAGACCATTTATCATATAAATTATTCATATTTAATGATATAAATGGATGGGACACACCCCTATCAAATAAAATAGATTACATGGAAGATGAAATAAACATATTACATCCCATGTTTATTGAAACAAATTTGGTTTTCTCTAATTCCACATCTGCTGCATGAAGAAATCATTACTCATGACTATACAGATCCCTCTTCACTTGGTGAGAATCACATTTAACCTGAGGTTGAGATCTGTTTCCCATATATGAATTAGACCAAACCTGAGATCCCAGAGAAAATGTGGATCTAAAGCCACTCCCATATGATGAATCCTATAAGAAACCCTAAAGATGACATGAATTCTGAAACCAGAATTACATTCTCAGATCTTTTTCGGAAACTAGTCTTGTTGTTACCATCATTCCCACCCTAGTAAAAGACTATATGATTACACCTCGAAGAAACCACCGTTTTTACCCAATTATTGTTAATAATTTTTAATAATTCCCATAAAGGTATCATCCTTATTCATCTTCAAAACATATTATGATAGTTGGCTACCTACAATTAAATAAACACAACTAAGATTTGTTTCTTTGTTCGCATCACCTCTTATATAACTTCCTTATCCATCTCCTTAGCATAGGTAGATAATAACACAAGCAATTAGTATGGAACTAAAAATATAATTCAATAACCTCAAAATTGATTGTGTTTTGAGGTAATCATTCAAGAGATGTTTAGGGGAGAAAATAATCAACTCGATAATAAAAATAATGTACCCTAGCACAAAACTATATCATGAATCCATCATCATAAAATCATGGGCATTCACTTACCCTAGGGTCATCAGATAGAGTTTCAATTTTAAATTTTATTTAATGGTTTTCCATGGGAGATACTCATTCCACAATTCTAGCACCATAGACTCCAAAAAATTTATACCTAGTCCTTCCAAAAAATATGTAGTGAATATGAAGATCTAGATCTCTAGAATTTAATGAAATTATAAGACCCATTCTATACAGTCCATATAGTTCTCGGGATATTGGGATCCAGTGTTTCCGTGGTGGACTGGTGGATTTTTTTAGTAAACTATTGAGTGTGGTGAACTCTCTATTTCTACTCTCAACCACTATCATGTCACAAGGAATGGATTTTATAGTTCACTAAATACAATAAATCATGGATAAATGGAGTATTTTTCTATGAGACATGATCGAGAACACCAAATATATGTCTAGAAGAGTCCCTTTTGGGAGGTATTTTCTAGATAATTGTATAAAAAAGTTGAAACATCTCTCAATTTAAAATCAAATGTAAATCACTAAAATAACATGAATCCATACAATAGATCCAAAACAATAAAATTATCATAATAAACAACTTTAAATTAAAATGGGTGAAAAATCTAAAATTAATCACTACTATACTATGTATGGTTTTGTGACATGACTTGAAAAACTATCCACCAACCATGCAACATCAGTTAGAAGTTAATAGAAAAGGATGCATGGTTTTCCCTTGGTTGTTTCTAACCATGTACCTAAACTATGGGCCTCCTTTAGAGATCTCTACTTCACCCCAAACTCAAAATGAGTGACAAGATTAACCGTAAATTATAACCAATAAGAAAATACACAAAATTATCTATAAAACAATCCATAATCAGAATCAAAACACAAAGAATATCCCAAACCACCCATAGAAACCTGAGGAATGACATGAAGAAGAGTTATCCAGGTACTCCTCTATTTCATACTCTTTAGTGTGAATGGTCTTTGATCTAGTATACCAGTAACCATAAAAGGGTGTCCATAACATCATTTTACATTTAACTAACCCCGGTTGACCCCATCCATCACCAAAGTATGTATTACACATGGCCAGAGGCATGTTATTGATTTTCATGGGCTGTAAAATATCATAAGAGAATAATAAAAAAACCTCATGGGATTGGATTCACCCATGGTGGACTAGGATGACCCATTCATGAGTTTAGATGAAAAAATCAACATAATCAGTGTCAATGAAATAAATAATCATAAATCCATTGTAAATAAATAATAACTAAAATTATATACCATAAACAATACAATAAATATCATAGAAAACATTCTATAAAGGAAGTATATACATCATATGTGAAATAAAAAACTCAGAATCTGAAAATAAGAATCAACACCCCAACAACCCCCATAACCATTTTAATTGTAAAAATACATCAAAAAACTCATCATATGATAGCCATATGGTACCATGTATCTACCATCAAAATCAAACTAATGGAATTAATTATAAATATCCACCAATGTACATAGTTATATTTCCTTCATGTTTATCCTATAAAACAAATTCTTCATATTCCAGAAGGTATATGAAGGGTGTGATATAAAAATTCCACTAGAATACCTATATGAATTTAATTAAGGGTTTTAAACCATGGAAAAAAATAAATACATTGGAAACTAATTTCCATAACTACTCAAAATTGAATAAATTTCATTTGAAATCAACATTTTCAAATCCCTTTGTCTCTCTTTAAACAAAACATGTTTTCAAATTAATTTTATTTCAAGAAGTATCATGTAATAAAATAAATTATACTTAGCATAAACATTCTCAAACCAAAAAAAGGGATAAAAAATTTATAAGAATAAACATATGTATATAAATAAATAAATTGAAATGGTCACAAAACATGATATAATAATAAAACAATGAACAAACAGTATTCATAAAAGTATATAAATCATAGGGAATAATTAAATTACAACATGGGATCTATGTAATTTCCTAGTAAATGTATTTTTATCACCGAGAGGGTGATGGGGTGAATCATTGATACATTTTCTATTATGTTTCCTTTCAATTTAAACAACCTTAACCTCATGTTAAATTTTAAATTCCCTACTAAAATCAAAATAAACACGCATTGACCAGGGCACTGGTATTTACCAGGCTCACCATTAAATAAAAATAGAAATGTCCTTGGTGTGGATTAGAGACAATTCAATGCCATAAAATCCACTAGAAATAATCCCTTGATTACAATGAGTAGGATATGCCATTTCACTCGTGTATCACTTTGAAGAAAATATAAAATTGCATTTTCACCCTCTTAACACAAATAGGGTAATAAAATTATTATGTAATAACCCATGTTACATGTGATTATTTAGAATTAAACAAATGTATTTGATTGAAATAAAATTCTTTAATTTATTACCCAGAAAAATGGTATGAACCACATGAATTTGTTATGAAAAACTCGGCCCAATTTTTCTAGGTCTGATTTTCCCAGTCTGATTCCTATGAGTACAATTCTCTCTAATATAATTATCTCAGTCTGATATTATGATATAATATAATTGAAATTAATTAGTTCCACTTCAATACCTAACTATGAGAAACCATGTAAGATAATTACTCCATCGGAGAAACCCAAAACAGAAATCTTGAAGTCGATTCATCCGGCACGATGCGATGATAAACTGAATATAATTGACAAGACAAATATGAAGACCAGCTTAGTATAATGAATTAGAAGTACAAGGATCATCTGGATACAACCTTAAAATCATTCCCCTTCTCCTATATCTTATACCAATCAAACCACCTTCTATATAGATCAATATGTTATCTATTTCCCTCACTGAAAACATAGACCTTCTCTCTCTATAGTGGTGAGTAGTACTCCATTTTCAGTAAAGTACTATGTTCACTCTGCCATTTATAGGTGACCTGAAATAGGTTTAGTCGGGACACCCAAATTCATTCTTTCTCACCTAAATTCACCAAAAATATGAATTTCTCTTGAAGTCTCAAAGCAATTATGACTTCATAAAAGCTTCTTGATCCCTCTCAAAACATTTACAATGTTCAGCTATTCCTCTCCAAAATCCCATTACAATTCTCAGTACAACTACAGTTGTTAGCAATACATGGGTCTGATCATATGAGTCTGATTGTATCAATCTAATTTCTGAATATGATTCTCATGACCAATTTGAATCAAAATCTTGTATTTGAAGGTTAATCTCCCCAATAAAAATCATTCACCAATATTTTTCATTCAATAAATCATCCAAAAATGTAATTGAACCCTTTTGAAATGGTTTAATACATTGTTAATCTCCTTCTTCATTTATTATTTTGAACCACATGAAAATATCATTTTAAAGTAAATTAATGTGAATCTATATCTTCCTTCATAAATCAAAGAGCTATTCAACTCAGCCTGATTACGATATACATAGAACTATCTTTCTGAGTATGATTTGCCCAGGTAAAATCATTTTATGTATGATTACCCCGATGCAGATATTTTAGTACGTGGTTAATGGTAAAAAATATTCTATAGTAAATCGATACCACCTATTCATTTGGCACCACCTATTCAATCGATTCCACCGTTTCAATTAGCACCACCACTTTAATCAATAGTTTCTCTTTAATTAGCATCAACTCTTAATGTGTACCACCTTTTAATCAAGACCACTTCTCAATCGATACAACCATTTCAATATGCACCTTCTACTAAATTGGAACCACCATCCCTTTCACTCCACCTTTATTCCATCAATATTTTTTCATAAGTTCTACATTCAACTTGTGATTTATATGGAATGAAAATCAGCAATGCATCATACTAATTAAAAGATCATAGTCATTGAGACTCTGATTCTCTAGAAAAACAAACACATATTTCTCATCATATTTAGAGTGAATGTAATGTCCATTTACTTTCAAAAATTTGTTTTCTATTTCAATCAACCCTCGGGTAAGTATGATCAGAAACAATCATTTCAAAAGAGTTTCTAATCATTATGATCAACATTCAAAGTGAGTCCAGTTCTTTTTAAAAAAAGAGTTTTATTTTTTTTCCAAACATGAGCCCAATTATTTTGAATAAAAAGGACACTATGATTGTTTCCATAAATAATGTGAGGTGATTTTAAAAAATATTCCTTGATAAAAAAATTAAACACATGAAAATAATAACCTTCGTCATTATCTTGGCATGATCATATTCTTCTTTGGATTTTGTTTCCAACCATGTATCATAAATCCCTGAAATTTGTATCCTTGAGAAATGGATTACATATCATTAGTTCTAATAATATGTGATCTAACTCATTGTAGGAAACAAGAATCATTACAAAAAACCCATGCCCAATAAATAGTGATTATGAAAACGTTCTTCCTTTTTCATTCATCATCTGTTCTTCAACATCAGCTTTTCTTCATCCTTTATAGAATAAAAAATTTCATTCCTATAACCACTCTAATAAATAGTTATAACATTTCACTCACAAAAGGATGTTGAATTCATTACATACCCACAAATCACTTTTTATGCAATAGATTTATGAAACAATTCTACCCCTTGAAAATAAAATCCAAAGGTAAGTTGAGAGATGGGATAAAAAACATACCTAATCCTTGAGGAGAAAGGGGATGGACACCCATCTTCAAACTCAAACTCGAAATTGATTACATGGTATGGGTTTTGTGAAAATTTCTTCCACTAGATCAGATGTTTGAACATACTCCATCTTCAATTCATTCTTATGCACATGCTCTTTGATGAAATATTATTTGATATCAATATTATATGAATGATAATGTTGAATTGGATTCCTCGTGATATTGACTGTATTTGATTTTCAAAAGTCAAGAGAAGGGGTAACTTAAATTTGACAAGTAAATCACCCAATTATAATTTAATCTATATAAGGTTAGTAAATGCTTGAGTGGAAACAACATAATCAACTTCATCCATATATAGGGTTACTAAATTCTGTTTCCTTGAATGGTGGATAACCCAGTTATTTCAATAATGAATACTCCACCATATATTGATCTTCTATCATTGATATTTCCTACTCAATCTATATCAAAATAACTAAACAAATCAAAACTATATAAGATGAAATAACTAATTACAAATTCTATTATGCCACATTTAATTTGATAATTTTTTTTCCAATAAGTAAATGTGATTATTTTGGTGCACTATGAAATCTAGAACATAAGGTAACAACATAATCAATGAATTTTTGGATGCAGTTAAATACAATATTCATTTAATCAACTTTTGATACACTTTCATATCAACTTCTCTTTATTATCCATCATTACTCTAATTTTTTCTACTAAAATTGGCTTGGAAATTGGTTTTGAGTTTCCATTACTGAATGTCTTGAAATGTTCATCAGCATAATATTCATGGGAGAGAGAAATATATTCTTTTTTTTTCATGATCTGTTATCCCAGAATGTTTTTCATTTCCCCCATCATGGACATTTCAAATACCTTCTTCATTTCTTTATAGTATCATTCACTACATTTTTCATCATTCCTAAAAAGATAACATCATCAATATAAACAATTATGATGAAGGAATAATCCTTACTTTTCCTGATAAAAAGATTTCTATCCACTCTTCCTTTTATGAAATTCATGTTCCTTATAAAAGAATCCAATTTGGAAAACCATTCCCTCAGAGTCTGTTTTATCCCATTCCAGTAATTATACAATTTGAAAAAATAACATTCATTATTTCTAAAAAAATACACATAGATTTTCAATATAAACCACCTCTTCAGGATCACCATTTATAAATGTAGATTTAACATCCAATTAAAATATATTGTAGCCTTTTTTGCGGCAATGAAATGAAATATTCTAAATGTTTCTAATATGGCCTCCAGAGCGTAGGATTCCTTGAAATCAAGTCTCTTAATTTGGGAATAATCTTTTCCCACTAATCATTATTTTTTTTGATATCTTCTCTTTTTTCATTCATGTTGTTTCTAAAAAACCCATTTTTTCTAATTATGTTCTTGTTTTTTAGATGGGGTATGAGTTCCCATGAATTTTTATTTTCCATCGAATCAAATTATTAATTCCTTCCATGAACCCATTCCGGATGCTCAAAATATTCTTTCACATCATTTGGATATATTTTTGAATACAATGAAATATATGTAATATCCATTGTTGTTATTCTATTTTGAACCTTTTGATATTGATCACCAATTATATTATGATTTCCACATGTTTCATCATCCTTGGATGAGTTTTTTGAGAATCATCTTCATAACATGAAATACCTATTTTCAATTATTCTTCTTGATAAGAAATTCAATTGTCTGTATCCTTATCCGAATTATATTATTCAATTTCATCATATTACTTCCCACCATAGCATGTTAATCTTCCTCTTCCTTTTAAATTACATTCACATCATTTAAATCTACAATTCTATTCATTTTTTTGATTGGGAATGTATATCCTCTAACTTTTAGAGAATATCCAACAATGATTCCATATTCAACTTTCTGTTCAAATTTTCTATAGTTTCCACCTTTCTTATTTATAACTCATGGACTCCCAAAAAATCTATTGTGCTTCCAATTTTGAGTTTTTCCATAAACAAATCATATAGTGTCATATCTGATTGAGGTATATAGAAAAAACAGTTCTGAATGTAAACAACAACACTAATTTCTTACCTACAAAAGTAATGAGAGAGGCCATATTTAAGTAACACAGTTCTTCCCATATTCACTAAGCTACTATTTTTTTTAAAAACCCCATCTTTTGGGCAGTATTTGGGGAACTATACTCATGATAAATTCCATGACTCATTAGATATTCTTAAAAATATTCACTTCTATACTCACCACCAAAATTTGTTCACAAATTCATCATAGAATACTCACATTCATTTTTTTCTTTCCTTTTGAAACTTTTTAAAAAATTTAAATCATCTGATTAATGATTCATATACCTGACACAAGTAATGTGAGTAAAATCATCAATTAAAGTGATGATGTATATATCTTAATTTTTTATTGTTTTCACATTGGCCCATATATATAAATTAATCAGCTCTAGGGGTTGTTTTGAACAAATCTCAACTTTCTTATGCATAACATATGTTTTCTTTCCTTTTTCAAAGATTGTGCAACACAAATATATTATTCATGGAAAATCATGATTTTCCCAAACACTATTATTATTAGATAACATTCTCATGTTTCTTTACCCCATGTGTCCCAGAATTTTATGTCACAATTGATTCTCTTCCACCATACACATGTAACACGATTTTTGTATCTCACAAACTTTTAACAAGTCTCCTTTTGTACATTAGCCTCTTATAACTATCTTTACGTATTCTTCACACTTCATAAAAACACATATTTATTGAAGATAACTTCTTTACCCTCATCAATTTTATTAAAACACTTATTAGATTGTGTTTTATACAAATCAAAAAAATATATATATTCTTGGATTCCATCTTTTATTTTCCAATAATGGATGAACCAACACCTTTGATTTTCATTGATTCATTATTGACAAATGTTACACTTCCTTTTTGAAAATCTTTCACATCCTTAAATAATTTGACATCTCATTTAATGTGTGAGAAACAATAACTATCAAGTATCTACAATCATTAACCTTTCATGTATTTCAATATAGCTTCATCAAAAAAATGTTTTTTTCTTTCTTTTATTTGTTCACAATTAAATTATGAGAAATCAGAATATTTTGTTGAGATGGAAAAAAGATATCCATTTTTATAGGATCTAGGTTTTTCACATGTTTCCCAAATAGTTTTCAGGGGATGGAACCTATTTTCAATCTTTATTCCACTTTTTTAACACATCTTCTCAGCAACTTTCTTAACCTTCTTCTTTTGAAGGAATTGAATCTCCCTCTATATTTTCCGATCATAACCTTTAGAATAATAGTATTGTTTTTGGTCAAATAAAAACATACTTTTAGTATGTCAAATTCCATTATAGCACTATAAATTGGAATCGATTGAGTATTTGTCTCTGAAACCTCAATACTAATTAGAGTCTTGATTATGATTCTTAGAAACTTTATTTTCATTCTTTTCAAATCCTTTAAATATTTTTTCTCAATTGAATTATTCCTCTTACTTTTATCCATGTTGGAATAGGGAGTATTGGAGACCATTTAAGATTTAGATTATTTCAAAACATTTTCTGACTCAGATTTCTATGAGATTTTTGAATTCTTAATTTTGCTGGTCTTGGTCATGTACACCACTTTCCTTGAATTCATATTCTAATAAATAGTAATGCTCTTCTTTTGAAACATTGAAGGTAAATTTTGTAAAAAAAAATTTGTTTTCTCATTGTATGAACTTTCACTGTAACGACCCAAAATTTTGAATAAATATTGTTTCCTAATTTTGTGTGTTATTTTATTTCATACTCAACAAAAAATTTTCATTTTATAAAATGAGTATAATTAAAATGAGACTGTTGGGTTTTGACTATTATATGACCGTTAGTCAGTATGACCTTTGGAAACTAAATGTTGTGATTATTGTCTCTAAATAGAAGTGATCATGGTTAATTAATATAGAATGAAGATTTGATGGCCTCATCCAGCAGTCCCGGGCCAATCGAAGCCCAACTAACAGAACTAATGAAAGAGGTAGCACCACTGGGCTTTTCTCTGGACCAAACCCATGCCGAACTTCATTGTGTGAAGCTAGAATGAAATCACCTTCGTGAGAAGTTCAAACTGATAGGGATTACTACTCGTGCGGTGTTGGCCGAGCCACCCTCAGATTCTCTCACCTTAGCGCACCTTACACTTAGATCCTATGATGGCGTTATAAGGGGCTATGTAAGGAGACCGTAACTGCCTTATCTAATCCTTTGATTTAAATAAAAATTGAGATTTCTTCTTATGATGAAGTTTGTGAATTTTCAAATGTCTGGATAAATATAGTATAAATATTTTTGATGAATTCTAGAAAAAAGATATTTGAAATATTTATGTAAACCTTAAATAATTAATTATGTGTAATGATTTTCAAAAAATAGTTTTCTACAATTATGTTCAGTAAGAAATTTATAGTCTAATAAGATCAACATGATTTTTGATGAATAGAAAATTATGAATAGTGATTTTATGCTTAGGATTAGTAATGTGACCAAATGGATTAGTAATCTCACATAATGAAAATATTAATGTAATCTAGGCACCTTGATTAAGTAATGTGATTCAATAAAATAGGTAAATAACTATTTCAGAAATTATTAGTCAAATATCAGTTTTTTCAGGTGAATATAGTTTTTTATTTAAAAATTAAATTTTAAATGTTTAGAAAATTATTTTTATAAAATGGAGTTCATTTTTGAACTCAGAGCATCAATATTATGTTAAGGTAATTTTTTGGGATTTTTCTGAAAAAAATGAATTTTCGGTGAATAGTGTATTTTTTTAAAATTAAATTAAAAATATTTAGAAAATTATTTTTTTTAAATGGATTTCATTTTTGAAATCAGAGAATCGATTTTTGGTTAAGGTGAAATTTTGGGATTTTTCTGAGAAAGATGAATTTTTGGTGAATAGTGAAAATACATTTTTTAAGTTACTGGTGTTTAATGACATCATGAAGTGATGTATTAAGTATGTAATCAATATCTTCAACTTATGAATAGTAAGATAAGGTATTAGGTGTCCCAAGTGGCCAATACCATGGAAAAATACCATGGTCAAGCCTATGGTTTTTCCAATACCACCAATGAGGTGCCCTTTGGCCATTAATGCCTTGTCCCCTCACTTCCCCTATAAATACCAAGTCATTCTCTCATAAATTTGATTCCAAAATCCTAATTAACGAAGTTCTGGTCTCTCTACATCTCAAGGAGTCCTCCCAAGGTGCCCTAAATCCTTCCAAGGTACCAAACTTCATGATTTTGATGTTACTCTTCAAGGTAAGGGATCCCACCTCTCTCTTTCTTTCCAAGTACTCTCTTTTATGTCATATCTTTTATGATCCATGTTCTTATGTTGGTGGATGTTATTTTATATTCATACTAAATTCATTTTCATGTTCATATGATGAGATACATCCTCTTTATATCATCAATTCATTTTATGAATGTTTAAGTGGTGCCGTTAGTCTGCAGAATTTTTAAGGGATTCTATCACCCTTCTCGTTTTCAAGTTCTATTTTCATGTCAAGTATTTCATGTTTCTTTTTATTATGTTTTGGTATTATCTATATATATATCCTAATTATATTTTATGTTCATTTGATTATAGACCCTATTTTATCTCATCAATTCAATTTTTTTATGTTTTAAGTGATGTCATTTGGCTGCTGAATTTTCATAAGAGAAATCTTATTTTTGTCTTCCTTCCATGTTTTTTATTTCATATGTTATGTCTTTCAAATTTCATTAACATGTTCTTATATATTTTATATTCTGTCCCTATACTGTTTTATGGATCATTTATGAGTGGGTGAACCATGTCCCCTCTCTTTTCAATGTTTTCTAAAACCCTGTAACACAGCCGTTATGCTGCCGAATTTTTGTCTCAAAATGTCTCTCTCTTTTTCTCAAATTCCTATAATTTATTAAGTGAATACTCAAAACTATTTATTATAAAGGGTTATTCAAATATATATCAAAATGTTTTATTTTAAATTCTGGTATTTACATACATGAAACCCACTTTTTTTCATCGGTTTAAAATGACATAAAGATCATGTCTTAAAAGCAGTTTTTAAAACGTTATGATTATGAAATGAAACCCAATTATTTTATACTATATGGGTTATTTATGAAATTTTTTATGATGATATATGTGTATCACATGAAGATAAATAAAAATGTAAGGTTTCACCCTGATAGTGCTCCAATGCACTGGGTAATTATGTAACCACTAGAGATAACACTTTTAACAATACCTTGGTGAATAACCTTGGTAATTTAAATGAAACCTTGTGGATAGACCTTAGTGATATGTTCATGATTTTATAAGTTAAATGTTGTAGCCACATATTAATGTTATGAATCATGTTCTTTCAATTATTGTATGCCTCATGATCTCTTTCTCATTCTTTAAAGCTATTTATCATGACATTATTGGTGTATCTCAAGTTCACATGTTAAATGTTTCCCCTTGTTGCCCTTGCTGGGCCTTCTGTTCACCCTTTCTTCAGATGTATGTTCCCAGGTTATGAGATTCAGTAATAAACCTAGGATGAACATAGGGATAATCCTTTCAAGGGTTTAAGAAGAATTTTTTCTGTTTTCATGTTTTAATTTTCTGGTTTCCAAGACACTAATCTTTAAAGATCCTCGGTTTTGTAAAATGTAATGAAAAGTTATGTTATAAAAGGCGGGATGCTATATTCACCAACATTAGTGTTAGTGTCTTAGAAGATTGTGTTTATCAACTCATCTTTAGAAAATTTATGTTGAACAAGTTACAAATCGTCATCTTTCTCCTTCATATTTTCATCCAGATGGTCATTACAATTCTTTTCATCTTAAATATTATTCATAAAATCATGAATGTTTTTCAACCACTTTTATTTCTCATCAGAAAAACATTATTTGTTTCTTGACCATTAATATTCCATATTTTTGGTTTCCTTCTAAGGTATTCTGATCTTTATAATAAATTATTTCTACTCATGTTTCAAATGGATTTGAATTTGAGTTTCTTCTTCTTCATAACTATTGCTTCTTTATTCTTCATCATTCAAAATTTCAATGAATGTATTTTCAATACCACACTCAATATATTTTTCAGATTCAACATCACTTCCTTATTCATATTCAAGTTTAGATAATAAACTTATTCTTTTGTATTTGAATAAATTTTTTCATTTTATTTGGTATACAACATTCCTTTATCACCTTTTTTCTTCCACAATTTTTTTGGATTTATTTCATCGTCATCACTATCCTATTCATTCATTTTACAAGGGTAATTTCTCGCAATGTGACAAACTCTTATACATTAAAAAAATTTCAAAGAATATTACCCTTTTTATTTCCATGTAACTCTTTTCAAATTTTTATAAAATAGGTATAAAATATCATGGATATTTTATAAACCTCAATTTTCAGAGTTAAAATCACCATATTATTTTTCTGTAAAAATATTATTTGATTTTTATTTCTTTTCATCCATGAATGGAATTTTTCTATTATCTTTTCCATTACTCTTCATAGATTTATCTATTCTCATTTCATAATTAATAAGAGTGTTATGAAAATCATCAAGAGACAATGTGTCAGGATTTCTCTCTCATAATGAATAATCATTTATAGAAAATTTAATGGTTTGGATTCTCAATAACTTTTCAAAAACAATTGATTCATCCGTATTTTCACCCAAGCATCTTATAGTACTAACAATATCATTGACCTTGTTAAAGAATTACCCAATAGATTCATTTTCACCCATCTCCTTGTCATCATACTTCAATATCCAGATTTGACATTTTTCTTTCTTAAATTTTGTATTTCCTTCATATATGTTTTTTAATTTATCTCTTATACCTTTGGAAGGGGAAACACCTTTTCCTCTTATGAATTATCTTTCTGAAAGTGACAAAAATATATAATTCTTCTCCCCTACATCATTTTCTAGATTCTTATTACTAATAGATGTAAGAGGTTCTTTAAAATAAATGGGTAGAAACCAATCTATTTCAACCTCAAAAAAATCATAATTGATAAACATAAGATTATGTAGTGTCTTATACTTTCATATATGATAATTCTTTCCATCAAAGTCCAGAATAACATTACTATTCACAGAGTTCAAATTCCTTATCATTAAAGAATAAATTAAGGGAACCAACCTTCTAATACCACTTATAGGTGCCCAGTCAGTGTATTTGTATCACTGATAGGGGGAGGGGGTTAATTAGTGATACATTTTCCTATATGTTTCTATTTAATTGAATCAACCTTTTCCTCATGTTTAATATTCAATAACATATAGAAAAAATCAGGCACACACCCATAAGAACATATATATTGAAAAGGTTAAATATTCAATAAGAATAGCTACATGCTTAGTATGGTTTAGAGACAATCTAATACCATAAATTCTGTTAAAAAGATCCATGGATTATATTGGGTAGGATATTCCATTTCACTTGTTTAGAACCTTGAAGACAATCCAAAATTTTGTGTGAACCCTCTTAGAACAAATTGTGTAATATAATTATTATGTTACAACTCTTATTACATGTAATTATTTTTAATTGAAAAAAAGTATTCATTTGAATTAAACATCTTCAATTCCATACCCAAAAGAAATGTAAAATCCTTTAGAACTTTTTTATGAAAAACTAAATCCAAATTTTCTGTGTATGATTTTCCAAATGTGATTCTTTCGGGTCTGATTCTCACTAATAGAACACTCTAAGTATTATTTTTTGATAGAATAAAATAGAAATTAATTGAACCCACTTCAATCCCTAGGTATAATAAACTCCGTAGGATAATTCTTTTGTCCATGAAACACAATATAAATATCCCGAAGATGATTAATCCATCCCTATACGATGATCAAAAATATGAAACTTATTAGATTAATATGATGACCAGCTGAGTATAATGAATCATGAGTACATTTATCATCTGAATACAATGTTGTGATCTTGAATATTCTCCTCTGCCTTCTTCCCGTCGAAATGTATTCAACATAGATCATTAAACTATCTCTTTGTCCCCCTGAAAACATAGATCCTATCTCTCTTAACATTAGTGAAGATTTCTCTATCTTCCTGAAAGAACCATGTAATTTATGCCTTTTATAGGTGACCCAAGATAGGTTTAGGAGGGAATCCCAAAATCTTCCCCGCTCACCAAAATTCACCAAAATCTGAATTTCTCCTAAAATCTTGGCGTAATTATGACTTCATCAATGCATCTAGATTATTCTCAATATTTATATAATTTTCACCTATTCTTCTCAAGGCTCCCATTTCAATTCGTAGTACGATTACAATTGTTATCAATACACTGTTTTGATCATCTGAGTCTGATGGTCTAAAACCGATTGTTGAATATGATTCTCAGAACCGATTTGAATCAAAATCTAGTATTTGAATGTTATTATCCCCCTCATAAAGTCATTATTCAATCCCTTTTCTTCCAACAAGTAATCCAAATATAGTAATTCAACCCTTTTTAAATGATTGAATAAATTTTTGATCATCTTCATCATTTCTTCCCTTCAATCAAATGAAAATAACAATTGAATGTAAATCAATTTTCATCTATCTCATCCATCAGATATTCAAATATCCATTTAACTCATCTTGATTACAATATTTAAATAGTGATCTTTCTGATTAAAATTTTCCTTTTTATGATTATACTTTGTAGGATTATATCATCGTAGATCGTTTTGTTCGTGGTTTATGGAAAACAAAATGATACAGTATATTGACACCACCTATTCATTGATAACCACCTATTTAATCATCACCACCTCTTCAATCAACACCACCTTTTCAATCAGCACAACCTCTTCAATCGACAACTTCCCATTACATGGAACTGCCTCTTAATCAGTACAACCTTTAAATCATCAACACTTATCAATATGCACCCCATTTTCAATCAGAACCACCTTTTAAATCAAAACCACAATCTGTTCAATCCAATTTTCTTTCATCAAGATTGAATCATATGTTCAAAATTGAAGTAATGATTTAGAATAATTAAAATCTAGAAATGCATCTTCATAATTAAAACATCATATTCACTGAGACTATGATTCTATAGAAAAACAAATACATCTTTCTCATCATATTTATAGTGAATCCAATGTCTATTTACTTCCATAAAAATGTTTTCACTTTTAGTGGGACCAACAATGAATCTGATCAGAATTTTTTTTTTGAAACACATTCTTCTCATTACGATGGAAATTCACAAGGAGTTTGATTCTTTTAAAAACATAGTCCAATTTTTTTTAAACATGAGCCTAATTCCTTTCAATACTAATGTCAGTATTAATTTTTCTATAAACAAAGTGATGTGATTTTCAAAATCGTTAATTGAAAATGAAATATAACACTTTAAAACTATCACCTAAATCCTAATCTTGGTCCTAACACTTTAACCATATTGGTTTAATGTGAGTGAGTCTAAAATATAATATGCCATATAGATAAAAAATAGAAACTATAACTGTGTTCGCTAGGCCTAGCTTCAAAGAGATCTCTTGGAATCATTGTCAAAAAATTGAAATCTCTCTTAATCATAAAAAATAATTCCTTTAAAGACCCTTAGAAAATACACCATCACACCCTAGGTATCCCATGTGATACATGATATCAAATATATCGACACAACATTATATATATATATATAACCTATTACAAATCCATTGTAAATGAAAAAATGACCATTTTTAAAACACCTTACCCATGGTAAAATCAATTCTACAACCTCCATAGAAATCAATTTGAAACCATATACCCTTTTAAATAAATTTCATGAAACACATGGACTGTACACAAGCATCATACCTTTGGAAAACCAATTTTAAAACAACGTATTGGAACATAAATAAATTGATTACATTAAACATGGAGAAAAAATGAACCCCATATATTTTAAATGTAAATTGGATAAGAATAAATCAAATTTTAAAAGTAATTTTAGGGTAAGAGATGTAAAAAACACTAAAATAGAGACATATACCTCAGAATCGGTACCGAGCTCACTAACTTTGATGATGACCACATGCTTTAAGATGAGGAATAATTCACACACACAAACCCTAAGAAATCAAACCAAAAGACCCAATTAATCATCATTGGTTAGGAGTAACTACCTTTTATAGTTTCAAACATCCATAAAAATTTATGATCAAAGTAATAGAAGGGTAAATATGGATGAAATATTGACAGAAGTGTCTTATATCATGACAAAAACACCAATAGGTTAAGAAGAATCCACCATAATGAATAGTGAAGAATATAAAATTACACTGTAAGGGTATATACATGAAATAGATGTGAAAGAGGGCAAAATATCATAAAAGTATAGACTTAATTTGGCTAAAATACCAAAAATATTAATGAACTAAATAATAAAAATAGATTGTCTACACAGTTAGAAAAACCAGGAGCTAACTGTGTGGGTTTACCTATCTCCCATTAGTCAATTTTATATGGTCACCCATGATCCTCAAATGGTTTGGAAAAATGTTCTCATGCAATGGAAAAGCACCTTATAAATAAATAATCACCTTCTTCCAAATAGACTCATGGATAGAGAAATGATACACTAACCATTAGCCATGGTGTATTTTCCTTAATACCACAATTTGAACCCCTTTAAATTTAGTAAAAAATATTTAAATAAATGATAAATAAAAACTAATAATAGACTCACTAGTGACCTAATGTGTGTCACACCATCCAATTTAATCACAAAATGTTGGATTTATGCACTAAATACACAAAAGCTTCACATAGTTCAATTTGTATTGTATAATGAAAATTATTATTATATGAAAACTATTCTAGTGGAAGATATTTATCCCAACCACTTTTGGAATAAATCAAGAAACATATCTACATATCTTATAGGGTTTTAATGGTCATTTTTTATAGACCATCATTTTTGAAGAAGGTAAATTTTCTTAATGATCATCTATTTATCAAATTTTTATTAAGAACATATTCCAAACATAGAATAAAACCTAAATTATTTATCAAATATAATTGATAGTGGAACTATATGTATCCCTATACATAAATTTATTAATATCATGGAAATTTTATTGATTAATGTTTTTTTAAAATAATGGTTAAATTTATATAATTAATAAGTCAATAAACTACAATCAAAATGGAGGTATATAGTTTAGAATCCTTAGTAATACCTATAAAGTAATCAATGGATATGTTCTAAAATATCCATATTGTTATGGTTTACGGTTATCAATCCCTTATATAATTTAAATTCTATATAAACATTATGGAACACCATGAATCAAGATATATAATTTGTAATATATTTCTTCATGTTAACCCACTAGATGTTCTTATTGATATATCTATACAAAGTTTTCTTTTATGATGGAGAGTGAATGATGTGATATTAAAATCATTCAAAAAATCCTAATTCAATTCTGTTATTAAGGGGACACATATTCATTTTTTTAATCTTATAATTCCATCATTGGCAATGTTTATCTCTTGGATATACTTACCCTTATTCTATAGATCGATATCCTTCTTATGAGCCTTCCTGATCATCACCTAGATGGATGATTGAGTAGTCAATTATGATATACCATATTTGTCACATTCTCATATGAGTCCTACTTCCATCCTTTTCAAATCCATGATAATTGGGTCTCATTTAATCATCATCACAGATAAGGTTGCATGATCCTTCATTCTCAGATGATTAACAATTTTTCACATTTCAAGATTCTAATTTATTTAGCAGTAATAGTCATTGATCAACTCCAACCATCTCCTTTGGCGCATGTTCAATTCTTTTTATGTGAATATACACTTTAATAAATTTTTATTAGTTTATATTTTACAGTTTTCACCACAGAAATAATTCATATATAAATTTAATTAAAATATTACAAAGGATATCTCCATATACTACATTAGGTAATTTTTCTCATGGACCATAGATTTATGAAAAAAAGAAAACATTTCATTTTTTGTGAGGAAAAATAACAACTCCCTCATTGATGTCTATCTATATATCAAAATAAAACTATTTGGATGTGATGACTCGTTTTGGATCATTTAATATTATGTTCACTGGAATTTCACTTATTATAAATTTTTTAGTGTAAGGTGCTTCAATTGGTAAACAATCAATGGAAATTCAAAATATGCTTGCAGTAGAATATCATGGGATGTTTATATACTCCTATAGGTTCAAGGAGGCCCTAAAATTTTTAAAACAAATGTAATACTATAGAATGAAAACTCTATTATTGTTTATAAAAGAAAATTTTAAAGGTTAATTGATATTCTAGAGATCACTAATTTCATTGTAAATAGAGTCATATCAATGAATTAAAGAATTTATTGGAACTAAGATGACCAAATTAATTTTTCTATAAATGGATGGGGGGATATTTTATATAGTACATCCTGAATCAGAGTGGTTCATTGTGTATTATAGAATTATATAGGGTTTAATCATCTATAATGAAATCTTAAATTCTAATTTCTCTATTGAATATAATCATTAACTATTGATTAATGAAAATAAAAATCCTTCTGTTTCTCCCATGCATATATGATAACTCACCCAAATATCATTAATACTTTTGCATCCTACGTACTTAATGAAATTACATAAATTTTAATTTTATTACCATTGCATTTTTAGGAGAATAACACGAGTATCATGAAATATTTACTTTGTGTAGTGGGTTGGATGAAATGAATTTCATCTTCTAGTATACTGAGTCGATAGATGAAAACATCTTATTGTTCAATAGTTCCTCTAAAATAATACATGTGAACTAATTAGGGATACAAATTTATTATTTTTGTAGTTTTACTACAAGAACATGAAATTAGATTCTTCCCAACAACTACTGTAAGAGACTATTGTTCTGTTCATCATTCTCTAGGTGGGTGATATTTTTATTCTCTCTATCCTTGATTTGATTTCATTTTTTAGTGTGGGTTTATTATCATATGATGTTATGACATCTTATTAATTAAGGATTTTAATATATAATTTTAATAGAATATATATTGGATTATATAGAATTCAGTTCGAGGAACATCTAAATTAGAAGTATCCATATGTTTCAATATTTGTGGAACATTTGGTAAAAATGGAAAAGTCTGAATGGGAATGATTGGGTAGGAAAACACAAGAATCAGCATTTATGACCATAAACTGGATTATTTCCTTTAATATCTTAGAATATAATACCACTAATTAAGTTATGAATTCATTAATAGATATATATAAAAAACCAAGAGAACATTAAAAAGATTTTATCTTATCAATATTTTCCATATTGACTATATTTGAAGGAATTCTAGTGACATATAATCTGAATGAATTCAAAATGATATTTAGGTATCTAGAATCAATTAACGTAACTTTATTAAATGACGTATGGGAGGTAATTCTATTACCTTAATATAAAAAAATCTAAGAAGAAATGGTTACTGATTTCAATAATTATTACAAAGAGAAAATTTCGTTAGAGATATCCAAAACCTAATCCTGAATGAGGAGCTCAGATAAGGATAATCTTATGGTCTTCCTCTCAATTCACTCAATACCGGTGGATTAGTATAGTTAACTCAATAAAAGAAAGTTTATCCAAAGGAAAATTTGAATGATAGGTCTCCTAAAATAAGTTAGAATATGCTGGAAAACCTAGGTCCTATATCACGTAGTTTAAGTACTAAAGTAATTATTAAGAAGAATTAGAAGAGTCATAATGAAGTCACCATATGATAATTCTATACTTTTAGTCAAAATTATATTAGTTTAATGAAATACATCAAAAATTTCATGTTGGGTGTCAATATTTTTTAGAATCTTGTCCAATTGATATTGTAGAATATTATAATTAAAATAGTTATAAAAATGCATGGTAAATTATACTTCTTGGATTTTTAGAAAATTTCATCTAATAGATGTTAAATCATTGGAAGTTTTTGTCAAATGAAATTTTAATTTTCAGATGTATAACAGTGGGATCTTGAAGCTCAGAGAATAATGACACATCCCTAGTTTACTAAACAAATACCCATTAGGTAATTTAATATGAATGGTTTTTAAAATATAATTTACTATGGGCTAAGGAATGTTTCATGAAAATTCATTGGTCATTTATAGAGTATCTAGGGGTGGAAATATTTACTAAATAAAAAAATTTTATAGACTTTTAGTTTTTAAAATTATAACTTCTGAAGAGCATGATGTCTATAATTACCAGTATTGTAACCATAACGAGAATTAAATAAAATTTACATTAGAAAAATGAATACTAGATCTTGTTCATACACACATTAAAATGTATATATTTTTATTTTTATAGAAACATATAAGTGTTTCATTAAAGTTAGATGAATTAATGAGCACATCTCAGAAGTTGGAGCTCATTCAAATTATTGTTTATAGACCATCCCCTATTCAATAAAAAGTTGGTTATCTCAATTTTTAAAACATTATTGATGATTATGCCATGAATTTTATTATTTAATTTCAAAATCATATGCTTTATGTGTTTAAAAGTTTTAATCAATAGAATGCCTTTGGGTAATGAGACTATAACTATACATTTAAGTGCATCCATTAAAAAATTTGTGGTGAGTACATTAAATAAAACTTCAGTATTTTCTATATGTAAAATGGAATAATGTCTCAGAAGATTATTCCCAAAACCTTATAGTATAATGGATTTTTTATGTTTATGAATTTAATTGTAATTGAAAATTATACAAGTACCACATTGATCATATGAATGTACAAGGTGATTTTCAAAGAGGGAATCAACACAATGATAATTCTCGTAAATATTAATACATCATTAGTAGTTTGAAATAAATTTTTAGTAGAGTTATTGTTTGAAAAATCATAATAATTTAGGTACCTTAAAGTATTTATAATCATGAAGTATGTGCTTTTAATTTCACGAATCATGAAAATTTTTATGGAACATCCAAAATGTGAATTGTCATTGAGTATGAAAATGAAAATATTAGTTATATTTTATATGATAATGATATTTAAAAAATAATCTAAACAATTGATTTTATTTTCAATGTGATGTTTCTTGGGATGGATCCAAACTTATAAGAGCTGTATGTTGAGAGGAAAATCATATTTGGATGTATAGGTTGGTCAGAATATAGAGAATAAAATATCACAACATTCATGGAACACAAATGAGAATTCTAAAATAAATAATGACTAGATGTTAGACAATCACATGATAATATAGAAATGTCAGGGGAGGTAGAAACTTAAGTAGGGGTGCAATAAGATAGGGATTTAGAAGTTATAGTAGTTATAAGTAGGTTACAATAGTCTATTTAGTTGAGAAGATTATCTTAAATTAGAATAATTATTCAATGGTTTGAGGATATTATGAATATTCAAATCATAAAAAATATTGGGGAAATTGAATTCTAGGAAAACGTGGAATCTCTAAGTTTCATAGAAAATTGGAAATCAATATTATAATAATTAATTTATTCAAATATATTAAATGGGACATTTTATGTTATTGACATGTTATAATTGAAAAGGGAACTCAAGATTGAATGATTTATCCCATAATAGAGGATATGAATGAAACAAATGGACAAAATATATAATGGGTTATAAATTTATTTTAAAATAAGGATGGAGGTTTGTTCTCAATAAATTTCTCAAATATATTTAAACATTAAAATTCATAAATAATGTTATGTATAGTGGAATCAACAAATATATACATACGATAGTTTCACATAAAGAAAAAATTCCATCATTTAAAGTGGAGGATAAAATTTATATGTAGCATCAATCATGATTAATGTAATATGGGAACGAGTGTTACAAATATGATTTTACATGTATTATTAGTGGATATTATATAGATCATTTTCGGGATGAAGTTCTGAGATGACATATGATTCAAAGGCCCTATGTTCCCAGAATAAATGTTTAAAATGCATTAAATATATTAAATAGACCACACATGCAGTTTTTCTAAAAAGTGGAATAACTCTCGAATGGGGGCCTAGATCATAAATACAAGGGTACCATTGGGTTCCAAATTTGTGTTTTACCCTAGGCACAATAGAATCGTTGTTAGTGTGGAACAATAAAATAAAGTTATCATGGGCATGAAATTAATAAAATAAATTTATTTAAAGAATTTATTTTATTTTTGAGATATCACAACCCGATTCATCTTTAAATATATGGGTATGGATTTTTTCATATGTGTTCCTACTAAACCCTGGTGAATTAGAAACCATTGGAGGAGAGTATTCATGGTGAATGATGATGTATCATGAATGGATCATGTATCATCATGCCAACTGAGTTCATGGATCTCATCAATAATGGGAGTACACTCAAAATTCTTCAAAACTGATAAAAAATTCATGTATGATGTTTTTTTTGTTATTTTCAACATGTTTCATAATTCTAGACCAATTTGGATGACTTCCATGAATATAACTATTATTATAATCATTATTTATATTACATTGATGGAATTTTGATGTTAACCATTTTAATATATTCCCCTTTGTTTGTCTTCTTCTGTAATAATAAATTGACTCCTAATAAAAAATAACCCGGTTTTGTTCCCAATGATTTATGTCTTATGGATTTTATCACTATCTATTCATTTGATCATCATTTGTATTTATCTTTTCTAATGATTTAAAAAATACCCAGTTTATGATTATTGCATGATCATTATTTAGTGAAGCTGATCAAAACTATAGGCAAGACATGTGATGGTGGTTTTTGTTCGTGAATCAATAATAAAAACGATTAGATTGAAGGGGAATGATTCTAGGTTGGGGTTTCTTTATATTATTGTATGACATAATGAAAATAGAACATCAGGTTTACAGTTTTGATCTGTTTCGAAGTACAGATTCCAGTGATCAGACGATTACTGAGTTTAACTATATTTGATCCGAGATCTATGATGTGATTTCCAAATGAAATTGTTACTACAATGGAACATGAGGAATAACTGATGTGAAACCTCATGATCTGAAAACTTTTGAGTAACAAAATGTGAAATAAAAAATTCCTTCCATGTGGGGACACGTTCAATGATGTATAGGCTTTTAGGATGATTATTATTATCACCAAGAATGTAACTCCAATCACAAAGTGTTTGTCCCTTCCTATCTGGATCAGCGTGTACATTGGAAATTACATGGAAACTAAAAAAAGTATACAACGAATGACACTTCATGTACTTGGACAGAGACACGAACTTATGTACACTGGACATTACACTGACATAATGACCATACAGATACATTACCAGGTGAAATGGGAAAGGTATCATGTATCTCCACATGTCGCGTACTCCTACACACACTATATATGGAGACTTATAGGCCATGTGAGGCTTTTCCACAAAGAAAGACTTTCGATAGATGGATACGCCATGTACCCCCTGGATCACATTTTTTACCCCCTTTGAATATGTTTAAAGCACTTAGATTCCTTATTATAGACATGTATGGGCCGATCCTATTCCCTTTGTCTTTTCCTTTGAGGGTACAATGCAGAATTTCATCCACATAATAGGATTATTATGCACTAAAATGGCTGAATCTTAGATATATTTGTAGTATCCATCGACGAGATACGAGTATGATCCACTATCCTCCTTTGTTCCCTATGTGAGATTTACTAAATCAGCATGGCCTCCTTATGTAGGGTGTTAATCCTCCATCTAGAGGGACTAATCAGTAGGGTTGGTGGTATCACTGAAACAGATCCCCAACATAGCAGGTTGATATAGATTGGGTTCTTTGCATCCCCCAAAGGTTCCTGGTATAACCCGCAATCTGAGAATCAGGGTCTTCATAGACCAATGAGAATTCTTGGAAGAGGAACAATGATCTAAAACTGTTTTCTGAGTTTCTCTTATGATATAATTTCTTTTGGAGTGAAATATGTCTTAATGATTGTTTCTTCGATCTGAATCAAATTGTTGGATGTTAGTTATGACTATCGGGTGGCATGGTGTCTTTTTTAAGTATATAAGGGTGTTTCTATTCTACATTGATTTTTATATATTGTACTGATATTACTATACTTTGTGATTTATGTTTAGGGTTTTCAGGCTATCCTATTTTGTATTTTAATACTCACCATTGCATGGGCTTTTCCACTTGTGTTGTTCATTATACAAACGACAACCCTTTTGACAGTATCCTAGGAGTATATGGAGCAGGTGGATCATAGATAGAACTTTTTAGACCGAGGTGGTTACTAGGAACATGAATTTGACTTGGTCTTCTCCCTTGTAGTATGTTGGACTCCTTACAGTTTTTGGTTGGGCTTGTATTTTGCCTATTTTTTCACTTTTAGTACTTTACTATCATACTCTATCGTGGTATATTAGATGTATGCATGGATTTTTTAGTTTTTTTACATTTCAGAATTATGTGGGCTTGAAGATGTGTGTGTGAATAGGTAATTTAGGCTAATGCCTCTTATTTGTGGGATATGACTTCTCAGAGATGGTTTTTATCCCATGAACAATTGAAAGCGGGCTTGGGGTAGCCATGGTTCAGAACATGTTGGGGTGTGTTATTTCCGAGTGGGATCATAGTTATTTGGTTATACCATAGGACCAATGATGGTGATATTGGCTTGGGGTAAAAATATTTAGTGTTTCATGTTTGGATTTCAGTCCAGGGACTCCACTGTTGGTGCAATAATCGATGTATCTGTACACCAGGACTCAGATCACCTATAATTCAACTCGTTACATGTACAAATTGGTTATATGTGGAAAATTTAGTACACACATCATATATAAATGGGTTATGTTTTCCATGTCTTTCTTGATTTAGCTCCCCAAATAGGCTCTTTTAAATGTGGTATATCTTGTTTTGTTTGAATATTCATCCATACAGAAAACTATATAGGATTCCACTATATGATCTTGTGGATGATATTTCTAGTGATGAGGCATTTGTACAAGGTCATGTATTGAAAATATAACATCTGAGTGGTTTACCAGCTTTACGAACACCTATTGATATCTATCTAACATTGGATATACCAGATGAGGATGCACACAATTTGAGGGTGTTGTAGGAGTTTTAATAGAAACAACCTCCCATATTTTTGTGTGAGCTATACCCCGAGGTGGTTTAGTATTATGTAGATGTATTAAATTGATTTAATGAGTTTTGAGGATGGCTACAGATCATATGGTAGTCCTCACAATGATTCTTGTTCACGGATCTACTAGGAGATGTTGGAGGTCTATGAATCTGTCACAAGACTAAGAAATAGTCACCTGGTTAGAATTTGAGAATCTCTTTAGGGGGGATTTCTATTCAGCCACATGGAAATTGTTACACACATGAGCTTGTACGTTTGCAGCAGGGAAGTTTTAGGATAGTGGAGTACTGAATGAAAATTACTTATCTCTTGTGTTGCCTCCTTGATATGGTGCGAGATCAATTTTTAAATGATTGTAAATTTATGCATGGCTTGATTCAAGATATTAAGTCCTTTGTTGTACCAAATTTCCTTCCCCACCTATACTAGGGAAGTTGACTAAGCCTTGGTTGTGGAGATATTTCCGAAAAAGCATGCATCAACAGTGGGATATAGTAGTGGGATCCCAGTAACTGAGACCTTGAAATCAGAAAGCCAATAGTAATCACATAGATTTAAGAACATAATATGCATAAGGAGGTGATATATGGACATATGATTTGTGGTGTAGGGCTCTCAAGGTTTCTCATATCATTCATTGGATAGGTAGTGTTTCTCCTGTAACGGTTGGAGACATCTGGCTTTGGATTGTCGGAATAATTGTACATCTGATCATGATACAGTTGGGGGATAAACGATTCTAAGATATAGGAATGGTAAGGGTGTTCTATAATGAGTAAGATATTGTAGAGGGGCTAGAAGGGAAGAAGGTTCTGGTCATAGGTTTGAACTATTTCCACCACTACCCTCATGTGGTCCCCTTCAAGATCAAGGTACTAGTGGACATATATGGGGCGAGTTGCATGATATAGAATCCCATGACCTTAAGGCTCCATGAATGATATGAGATATGATTTGTATATTTTCTACATTATATGTAATATATATAGACATAGTAATGATTCATTCCTTCGTTTACACATATCTAGTTTGATTCCTAAAGATTTTGGTTGATCATTTTTCACAACCCTTTTGGTTGGAGATGACAATAGGTTGTGACTTAACAATTATAAACATGTGATGATAGTTAGACATGATATTTAGTGGTGAAATCTTTTATAAGATGACTTTGTTTCCAAAATTTCGTCTTAATATGTCATCTTCGGTATGGAATGGCTATCCATAGTTTATTCCCATAAGGATATTTTTAGGAGGAGGATGTGGTGTCTCTACAGTGACGAAATGAGGTTTTCCTTTGTCCATGAAAGGAATCCTTGGTAGTTCTGGTTGATCTCTAGCATAAGAGAGTAAATAAAATTACTCACCATTTGGTTAGCATGACTCTTGAAATAGTGTATTATTTGGGCTATTAGTTTCATGTGGTGGTGGGAGAGTATAAAGAAGTATATCTTGAGAATGTACAATGATTATATACATGATACGAGCTAGAATTAATCATATACTAGCATCCTATGATTGAAATAATATCTACACTCACATATAATATGTCTCCCCTAGATCATTGAGAGCGGAAGGTGCACCTGGAGGAATTGTAGGAGAAAGGATTTGTGAGAACCAATGTTTCCCCATAGGAAGCCCCAGTTTTGTTCATCGAGAATTCATATAGAAGTTTGAGCTTATGTATGGATTAATCTCAATTAAATATAGTGAACATAAAGAATAATTATCCATTACCATGGATTGATGACCTCAGATTGACCTCATATCAGGTTGTCACCAGCTACGATTACAGGATGAGAATATACCAAACACGACATTAAAATTTCACAACAAAAACTACGAGTACTTGGTGATGTTGTTTGTTAGGATGAGAACCCTAGTAGATGTCATGGGACTCTTGAAATAGATCCTTCATCATTTCTTAGACTGTTTCATAGTGGTATTAAGTGATGAAATCCTTGTTTATTCAGTGTCTGATGAGGATCATTCGAGATAGTTGAAAATCGTCCCTAAAACACTCTAATAGAAAAAAAATTATATGAAGATATCAAAAAAATAGATAGTACTCAACAGGTCTTATTTTAATAATTTTTCATCTCATAGGTTGGAGTATTAGTGGATTAATCAATGGTTGAGGGTGTTCTTTCTTGGGAGCTACCCAATAGTGTTATTAAGGTGAGAATATTCCTTTGGTTTGTAGGGTACGTTTGAAGGATTGTACCATATTTCTCTAGAGTGGCATCATCATTGACAACCTTGTACTAGAAGGGTACACCTTTTGCATGGATTGAAAGGTTCCAGTAGTGGTTTGAATAGCTAATAAAAAGGTTGATGAGCACACCCATCATGATATTTCTAGAGGATGGTGTTGAGTACATAGTGTTCATCAATCCATCAGGGTCAAGAATTTGATGTGTTTTGATACATATGAAAGCAGTTATTACATAAGGGTCATGTCACCTAAGAACACATGACCATAATTGTGTCACTCATGATCTAAAGTTAGCAGTGGTAGTCTTCAAAATGAAGATGTGTAGAAACTACCTGATGGGTGATCATTTTATCATTTACTCTAACTAAATGTGTATCAAGTACATATTCTCATAGAAGGATCTTAACCTGAGACATGGGTGATGGATATATATCCTAAAAAACTATGAATTTGTGAATTTTTATACTCTAGGGAAGGAGAATTCGGTGGACAGTTTCCTCGATAGAATATCATGTTCTCAGTTGTTATACTAGGTGTTACAATAGTTAGGCTCGTTGTAGTTATCATTCATGGACAAGGATATGGATTCATATATTCAGTAGATAGTTGTTACCCCACCACATTTACCACATTTTGGAGATGTTCAAAATATAAATATCAAATTTGAGACCTTACATACATAGATATCTTCTATACATACTCTTGATGGGTATTATAAAGGTTGGGATCATGCTATACTTTTCAGTAGACGAACGATGGTACCTTTGATGTTCTGGGAGGAGTTGCTGCAGGAGTTTCATACATACCCCTTGGTGGCACAACTAGGATTATCAATGATGTACCAAGAATACTTATTACAGATTTAGTGGCCAGGTATGAAGAATATAGTTACATTGTTTTTCTCTTGATGCCTCATATTTTAGTAGGTGAAGGTAGGGCACTATATTCCAATGGGTTTGACCCAACCCCTTAAGGTGAAATATTGGATGTGGGATTAGATATTCATGGAATTAATGAAAGGAATACCATATGAATCTAGGGTACATGATGATATCTAGGTGATTGTAGACGAACTCACCATGTTGTACAACTTCCATTCCATTCAATAGAAGTGTTTAGTAAATAGATTTAGAATCCTCTATATGCAAGAGATAGTCTGACTCCAAGGAGTTACCTCGATGATCATATCTGACCAAGATAACAACTTCCTATATTAGTTATAGAAGGGATCATAAGAGGATTTTAGGAATCATTTACTCTTTATCACAATGTTTCACCCCCAAATGAAGGCCATATGAAGAGGAATATTCAGGTCTTGGAGGACATGTTGTGAGCTCGCTTGTTGGACATTGGATATAGTTAAGAGGAACAACTACCCTTAGTGACATTTTCATTCAACAATATATACCATTACACCATTATTATTGAACAATTCAAGTAATTTTATAGGAAACCATGCATGTCACCACTTTTTTTGATTGGTCCAGGTGATTCTCAACTCATGGACCTAGATTTGGTATGAAATACAATATAGAAGGTGTAGATCATCTAGATTAGTATGAGGACTATAGAGAGTCATTCAATGTCTTGAGAACACCGATAATGGAGACTAGTAGAGTTTTAAGATGGAGACCATATGTTCATGAGGGTCTCACCTCATTGTGTATTGGGAAGATTTGACCACTAAAAGAATCTTATCTTCAGGATTCATTGGTCCTTCCAGATACTGTGTAGTATTGGAAAGGTGGCATAATAATTATCTCTACTACCACAGATGGAAGAGGTACACAAGGTATTCCTTGTGTCATAAAAAAGGTGATACATGCATGACCTATCACCCATTATTGAATGGGGAGGGCTGTATATCAATGATAGAGAAACTTTTAAGAATACCAAGTAGAGATTGAGGATCATCATGACTGAATATTACACGGGAGGTCAATTCCCCTAGTGTGTGTCAGGTGGTAGAATGGAATCATTAAGAGAGGACATGGGAATTTGAGACCCAGATTCAAGTATAGTACCATCATATTTTCAGTAGGTATTTATCTTTTTGTAATGATAATTTCTAATGTGGAGATAATGTAACAAATTAGATTTTACTTGTATTATTTGTGGATATTATGTGGATTATTGTTGAAATAATGGTTCATAGATGGAATGTGGTTTTGAGGACTATTGTTCCTACAATAAATGTTTGAAATATATTAAATGTATTAAATATATTAAATATCAGGCATTCATATTTTTACTGAAAAAGTGTAATATCTCTTAAATGGGGGCCAATATCAAAAATTTGAGGTAACAATTGATTTCAGAATGCATGTTTTACTCTATCCATGACAAAATATTGGTTTGTGTGGTCTGTCTATGAAACAAAGTTGACATGGGAACGAAATTAAACAAAAATTAATATAAATATTTTATTTTATTTTTGTGATTTTGTAAAATGATTTATCTTTAAATATAATTCTACTGATTTTGACTCAGGTTTGGCCACTAAACCCTGAATATCTTGAATCCCTTGGAGGGGAGTTTTCATAGAGAAAAATGATGGATCTGGATAAAATCGTGGATCATTGTTCCAATTTAATTCATGGATATCATAAATTATGAAAATGAAATCATTCATTGTCAAAGATCAATCCAAACATCATGTATGATTTTATGTTTTATGATTTACATATCGCTTCTTAATACTTGTTATACATGGATCAATTATACACAAATAAATTATACACACATCATCAATAGAAATAAATTTATTCAATTTTATAATTATTCATTATGATTTATCCCTATACATTTATCTACTTCTACAATAAGAAATAAAGGACAAATGAAAATTAGTTATGGTTAGTTCCTCACATTTTATACATTATGGATTCATATCCTGTTTATTTTTTCAATCATAGTTGGTATTTATTTTTTCAAATGGATTGAAAAATAATTGGTTCCTGACAATTGAATAACTATTATTTATTGTAATGGATTGACATCGCAGGTATGAAACACAATGGTGGTTTCTATTCGAGAATCGTTCCTAAAGGTGGTTGGATCATGGGAGAATGAGATCATATTAAGGGTTCATTGCCTTCATGTGTGACGTGTGGAATATCAAATATCAGAGGTACTTTTCAGATCAATTTTGAAGGATGGATTTCAGGGAGCAATAAACAACAAGGATCAGTTGAACTATATATGATATCTATGGGGTGATTTCTGGAAAAAATCTAGGTGGAAACATTGCATGAGTAATAATGGAGGATAAAACTATAGATCTGTAAAATTACAAGTAACATGACATGAAATTCGAGATTAAACACCTTGTGGGGTCCGTTTTGAAGTGGCTAGGAATTTAGGATGACGATATGAATCATAGGTCATGTGACCTCGCATCACATAGCATGTGACCATTCCTGGTTGGATCATCGTATATTTAAAAAAGAACACTGATATGGGAAAAATTTACATGGTCAAGTGGCATGCCATTTACGTGGACACGAAACCGACCTAGGGTACACGGGCCATTATGTAGACACAACCACTATGAACAGAACATGAATAGGTTACATGGTCAAGGTACCAAGTGTCTCTACCCACCATGTACTCTTTCTACAAGCAATGTATGTGGATTCCTACATGTCATGTGAGGATTTTACAAATAGGTAGACTCGGGATTGGGGGACATCTGATGTACCACATGGAACATGCTATGTACCCCCATTAAGATTGTTTTAATCTCTTAATTTAATTATTTTAGACCAATCTAGGATTAGGATGTTATCTGGTCCCATTCCCTCAAGATTACAATGAAACATTACATCCACATTATACGATTTTGACCCATACAGAGGCTCAGTCTTAGATATAGTTGTAGTGTCCCTCCGTGAGACTAGTTTGTAAACCACTATCAACCATAAATTCCTTAGTGTGTATTGGATAATTAACCTGACCACCCTAATAAGGGTTTTGATCCTCCATCTAACATGATGAATCAATAGGGTTGGTTGTATCATTTACATATGATCCCCTACATATAGGGTCTATATTTATTTTGTTCATGGGGTCTACTATAGGTTTTGGGCATGACCCCCCATTTGAGTATTGGGGAATTTTTAGACAAAAGATATTTATTTAATGGGTCCCAATGATTTATAAATATTCATTGAGTATATATGATGATAGAATGGATTTTGGAGTGAATTATCCTTGAAAATTAATTTCTTTGAGAAGAATCTTATGGCTAAAAATTGTTTAAGACC
Organism: Viscum album; assembly: GCA_963277665.1. NCBI lineage: Eukaryota > Viridiplantae > Streptophyta > Magnoliopsida > Santalales > Viscaceae > Viscum > Viscum album. The sequence goes on from OY728141.1 coordinate 1,116,893,959, forward strand.
ACAAGGTGGTGTGGTGTCTTCACTGATTATATTTGTGTGTTTCAATGATACATTGATTGTTATATATTTTATTGAGATTACTATACTTATAGATTCATTTTTATTGTTTTTAGGGTGTCATACTGGGTATTGTTATACTCACCCCTACCTGAGTTTTCTGGAACGTGTTATGTCTTATATAGATGAAAGCCCTTTTATAGTGTACTAGGAAGATGGTAATTAGGTTGATCATAGATGGATCTTGTTATACAAAGGTGGTTACTGGTAGCTTTCACTTTACTTAATCATTACCCTTCGAGTAGGTTTGAATAATTATATTTTTCCTATGGGCTTATATTTTAAACTGTTTGTTCTCCTAGTACATTACTGTCACACTCTATTATGGGATCTTCTATATGTGCATTCATTGATACATTTTTTACATTTCAGCATTGCGCGGGATTGTAGATGGGGAGTTTATGTATAGATATTTAAGAATAATGCATCCCATTTGTGAGATATGCTAACTTAGAACTGGTCTCCATCCCTTGGCCTATTGAACACATGCATGGGGTAATCCTGGGTCAAAACTCCGTAGGTCAGGCCATGACCAACAAAACATGTTATGAATGTTTTATTAAAGTCATTATGAGATAAATCAAGAACATTGATAGTGAAATAAAATGTTTGAAACTATTTTATTAGAATAATGATTCTAGAGGAGCAGTAAATATCATTGTTATTACTCAAAGGAAAGAAATGATGAGACATTCTTTATAATCATTTTATATATGAATGATATGTTTCCGATTCGTTCTAATAATATAAGGATTAAAAATTTAAGGACAATATTTTATGGAAACTTTTTAAATGAAATATTAGTGTAATTCCAATTAGATTTTTGGAACGGGGATTGAAAGTATAGATGGACTAGAACTTTGGTTTTATACTAGAATGTGTAAACATAGAAGATCATCAAACTATTTAGGCTAATTATAAGAAATAAAATCCGTACCCCTCTTCTAAGACATTTTTATTTTAGAAAATATTTTTATTTAAAATAAATTTTATGGGTTTTATATATTATGACACACGTAACACCATAATTAAGTTAATCAATCATTATAAATATAAATAATAAAATATATTGATTGATAGTTAAATGAGATTTATAAATAAATGTGTTTCTAATGTAAAAGGGATCAAATTAACTTAAGAAAATACAATTGATTCTAAAGAAACTATTTTAATTTTTTTTTAAAAAATTTGGAGTTTTAGTTAAATTTTATACTATGTAGGAATGATATTAATAAAAATAATTGATATAATTAAATTAATAATTAATTAAATTATTTTAGGACTTCATTAATATAATGAAATAATTGAAAAGAATATGTTTCTAATAATTCCTTGTTAAATGGAATGTTTTTGTTTAAAAAAATATTTCTTTATATATTATATCTTTTTAATAGATAGAAAAATTTATAAAATTTTGATTTTAATGTGATGAAATGAAATTTATTTTTTGGATCCCTTAAAAAAAATTAGGTTTGTTTGAAATATTATATTTTTTAAATTATTGATTTTTAGGTGAATTGTGAATAACACCCTTTTTTGTAAATACTATAAATTTTAAAAGATCATTATGTAATAATTATAAGGAGATTAAAACACTAGTGTACAAAACATTTAACACGTCTGCGTTTTTCACGTCATTTCAATATAACCGACGTGCAAAGCTGGAAGAATTGGGTTATCATGTCAGTTATTATATAACTGACATGATAAATTATGAGAATCAATTTTTTACATCGGTTATAAAATAACCGACATGAATGATCGAATCTAGACACTTTATCATGTCGGTAATTTTATTTCCTATATGATAAATTGTAACGTCCGGGTTCCGGAAGCCACCTAGAGGTGCCCCATACTTGGTTGGTCACATGGCCTCAAGCACATTTCACCAAATGCCAGAGGCTTCCGACTAGCATTGAGGGCCTTTGGTGTGATAGTGGGGAAACTATACCCTCATTGGAAAAGTATACAACGGAAATAGATAAACATGCAATAGTAGAAGCAGTGAATAACCAACAATAATAAACAGTGGAAGACTAAATCAATAAACTGGAGCACATATGTATATATAGAATGATGAAAGATACAAATCTAGGAAAGTATCCAAAAAATCACAATGCTAAAAACACCATAGTACCAAAACAAGTACAAAGAAAAGAAAAAAAAACAGCTCCTCAACATCACAAGCCAATGCTTGGTCCCTTGCTCTCCTTCTCCAAGCAATCAAGTCCCATCAGTTGAAGGGAGCTTGCATTTGTCTATACCAGCAACAACATAGTCTGTTTGGGCCCAAAAGCATGGCCCAAATAGGGTGTTAGAGAAAATCCCACTAGGCAACCACCCGAAGATCTGTGCCTAACAGTCAGTGAGTATATGGCATGTAAAACTACAATAAGCAGTAAATAACAATAGCAAGCAGTAGGCAGTAAACATTAATTAGTGAAGCAGGATGATACACAACAGTAATAATTCCACAATCCACAATAGAAGTGGGAGAATCAGCTAACAAAAATAGGAAAACCTATGAGAAGTACTCTCATCCATCCCCTCTGGTCTTAACCAAGAATTACCACCACCTTCTAGGCATTGCACTCAGCCAAACCCCTTTGGGTTGGTCATATGAATATATGAGACTCTCTGGGGAAGCTCACTCGGTCAATTCCCCTTATAGCCTAGGTAAGTCAGGGACTCTCTGAGGAAGATCACACAATCTAACCCTCTTATCCCCATGGTCAAGAGACTCTCTAAGGAAGCTACCTTGGTCAATTAATCATATTGCATCAGGTATAACATAGAATATTTGAGGAAGCTCACTCGGTCAATTCCTCCTATAGAATGGGATGGTTCTTAAAGTGAAATCAAACAAGGTAAGACTCTCTGAGGAAGCTCACTCGGTCTACCCTCATATAGTCTATAAAATCTTAAGGCACTCTGGGAAGCACGTTCGGTCTATCCCATGTGGCCTATAATGTCTAAGACTCACTGAGGAAGCTCACTCGGTCTACCCTCCTGTAGTCTATAATGTCAAGGACTCTCTGGGATGCTCACTCAGTCTATCCCTTATAGTCTATAGCACCAGTTTCTCACAACCCCATGCCAGTCAATGCATGATAATTCTATAAGGAAAAAGTACACCTACAGAGCTACTTGTCTAACCAAAGTACACCTATAAGGCTACTTGGCTAACAGTCTATAAGAAAACAAGCATGTAATGAAAAACACTCCATCATATAGATACGAGTCATGGCAACAGTCATAACTGCCAAGGATAACAAGACCCAAATGTCATAAATTGAAAAAAGCATGGGAAAAACATCCAAGAACAACAAATTATCGTCTAACATGACTTAATTACCTTTACACAAGCATAAAAGAAAGTTAGTATATACAACAAGGGAAAAAAGGAAAACACACAATACCTTGTTCATGGGGATTGGTGGAATTTGCACATAAAACTCAAAGACTTTGAATGGTAAGGAACAAACCACCTACCTCGATCCTAGGAGATCGATATACTTGAACCATGATGACTTATTCTCCCATGAACATCGTAGATCTGAGAAAACATCCAAAACGCTCAAACCACGATAACTTGAGAAAGAGTAAGAATCAAGGAATGAAACTCAAGAAGAAGGAAGCACTCACCGCTGATGTTCCAACACAATCGATGGCGGTCGAATCGGACAAAAGATGGAGGCTCGAGAATCCGGAGAAGTTTCATGGCTGTACGACATATCTCGGTCGATCCAGACCTAAAAGAAGACGTTTATGGAGATCGGGCACAACCCTGGTCTGATTAATGAAAAAAAAAGAAAGTACACGGCGTGTAATTTTAGAGTACATGGCATGTACTAGGTCTTTCTGTACTCCGCAAAAATCGGCCTCCACATCACCCCTACACACTGTGTGTGTGGCCCGGACACTTCCAGTACACAGATTCGAGCGAGAAAAGAGTACAAGGCGTGTACTCAGAAAGTAAACAGCGTGTACTAAAAAAATTTCAAAAAACATCATTTTTCTAAAAAACTCCAGAAAAAGGAATGTCATGCCTGAAAACAAAGATCTGGGTTCTTAACAACTACTCCCCCTTAAAGAAATTCATCTCCAAACTTCCCTAGCGAGGCGTAGAAGAAGAATCCCCAAATAGCTCTGGCCACTGCGATCATACATCGGCCTCCCTCTCCCAGGTATCGTCCTGTACTCGCCCATGCTGCCAAAGCACCCATACAAAAAGAATAGACCACCGACGGAGAACCTTCGTACTACGATCGACAATCCGGATGGGATTCTCCTCAAATGATGCATCCTCTTCAAGCTCAACTTACTTGGGATGAAATACATGTTACAGGTCTGAAAATTAACTTCGGATATGAGAGACGTGGAGGACATCATGCATGGCCCGATACCTCTGAGGTAACTGCAACCGATAGGCAACCGGCCCAAGTCTCTCCAACACCTCAAACAGCCCGACGTACAACGGTGAAATTTTACCCTGCATCTAAATCCTCTTTTGTCCCAACCTCAGTGCGACACGTAGGAAAACCTGATCTATAACCTCGAACTCTAGAGGTCCTCTCCACTGATTAGCATAAGACTTCTACCGAGACTCTGCTGTAGCCATCCACTTCAAAATCAGCTCTATATGCTCTGAGGTCTCCTGAACAAGATGAGGTCCCAGCAAAACTGTCTCTCCTGCCTCCAGCCAGCATAAGGGTGATCAGCATGGCCTACCGTACAAAGCCTCATAAGGTGCCACCTGAATGGTCGCCTGAAAACTATTATTGTAGGAAAACTCCACTAAAGGGATATGCTTCTTCCAAGAACCACCAATGTCCAAAATGAAAGCCCGGAGCATATCCTCAAGTGTCAGGATCGTGTGCTCGGATTGGACATCTATCTGGGGATGGTATGCTATACTCAAAAGTACCCATGTACCCAAAGCCTTTTGATGTCCCTGCAAGAACCGAGAAGTAAAGCACACATCCTTGTCTGAAACAATGGACTGTGGAACTCCATGTAGAATTACAATCTCTCGGATGTACAATCATCCCAGATCTTCAACACTGAAGGTCTCCTTGATCGGAAAGAAGTGATCAACCTTTGTAAGACTTCGATGACAACCCAAGCATTATCATTTCCCCAAGGTGACCTTGGAAACCCGATCACAAAGTCCATCACGACATCACTCCACTTCCACTCGGGAATGGGTAACTGATGTAAAAGCCATGTTGGTCACTGGTGCTCTGCATTCACCTACTAACTAGTAGAACATTTCATGAAAAACCCAGCAACATCTTTCTTCATACCTGGCCACCAGTACTGGAGGTGTAGATCACGATACATCATGGTGATGCCAAGATGTACTACCCAAACTGAGGAATGGAAATCCCGCGTCAGCTCATCGCATATGTCTGTTGGCACCCATACGCATCCCTAGATATGCCAGATCTCATCCTCTCCCACTGTCCATCTAGGAAGAGTGTCCTCTCCTGATACACTCTCCCACATGACTATGCCTTCTGAATCTGATATCTACCTCATCTGTACCCGATCAAGAAGTGTAGAGGTAATAGCTACATATGATAAGACAGTCTGTCCCTTCCTGTCATGCACTTCCATGTGCATCTCATAGAACAGAGCCATAAGCTACAACTCACAGCTGGCCTCCTGAACTGCCTGAATCTAAGTTCTCATGATCAACGCATCTGCCACTACGTTTCCCTTTCCCTACGAATAGGTGAGCTCGATGTCAAAGGACTGAAGGTACTCTACCCACCTATGTTGTCTCTGATTCAGATCAGGCTGAGTGAAGATATACTTGAGAATCTTGTGGTCAGTGAAAACCACAAATTTCTCTCCTAGAATGTAGTGTCTCCAACAGCGTAATGCATGAACAACAGCTGCCAACTCCAGATTGTGCGTAAGGTAATTCCTCTTATATGGCCTCAACTACCAAGACCCATACACAACGACTCCAACTCCCTGCATAAGCACAACACCCAGCCCGATACCTGAAGAATCATAGAAAATAGTGTAGCCCTTGCCTGGAACTGGCAAGAGTTGTATCAGTGCAAACACCAACCTCCCCTTCAGCTCTTGAAAGGCTGACTCGCTAGAATATGACCATAAAAACTTCACCCACTTCTTGGTCAGACCTGTCAATGGTGCTGCTTGGCGCAAATATCCCTATATGAAATGCCTGTAGTATCCATCCAGCCCTAGAAAACATTGTACCTCAAAGATGTTCTTCAAATTATCCTAGGAAACTAGATCTCTCACTTTCTATGGGTCCACTGAAACTTCTGTCTCTGAGATAACGTGAACCAAGAAGTGAATCTGGTCCATCCAAAAGTGGCATTTCAAGAGTTTAGCATGCATCCAATGCTCTCAACGTATACTCCGAACGATCTCAAGATGTGTGGAATGGTCATGTCGAGTGTTATAGTACACCAAGATATCATCCACGAAGACCACGATGAAGGAGTACAAGTATGGATGGAACACTCAGTTCATCAATTCCATGAAAACTGCAGGAGGGTTCGTGAGACCGAACAGCATGACTGTATACTCGTACAGACTATACCTGCTCCTGAAGGATGTAAGAGGTATATCTGATGGTCTAACGCACAACTGATGATAACTAGACCTCAAGTAAATCTTCAAGAAAACTAGGGATCCTCGAAGCTGATCAAAGAGGCCATCTATCCTCAGAAATGGATATCGTTTCATGAACATCAACTGGTTCAACTTTCGATAATCCACACAAAGCCTAATGGTGTCGTATGCATTTTTCACAAACGGGACAGGCGAAACCCAAGGGAAAGTACTGGGTCAGATGAAACCCTTATCCTGCAACTCCTCTAAATACTTTTTGAGAATCTGCAATTTAGGTGTAGCCATCCTATTAGGAGGAATGGAAATTGATGCCGCTCCTGGCAGGAGCTCAATCGATAATTCTACCTCACGCTCTAGAGGCAAACCAGAAAATCCCCTAGAAAAACATCCTTGAAACGATCCACCACTGGGGGAAAGTCTAACTGTGATATCCTCTGGTCATCCAGATAAAGACTGGAAATCTGGGATGTAATATCCCATAGCCCATGATGCTCAAGTCCATCTCTACCTGCCTGGACATCCCACTCACCTCTATGAAGAAAAGATTCACCCTCTAGTGATATGAAGCTCATGTTGCGGTGATAGCAATCGACGACTACCTGGAAAGGAAGCAACCAGTCCATACCGAGAATGACATCATATACCGGCAAGTCTAGGACATAGAGGTCCCATAAAAAGTGACACCCTAAATCCTCAAGAGGGAACTCTCTACACTGACGTACGCTAGATGTCCTTGATCCCAACGGCGTGTCAAGAGTCAACAAGTCGGCAAACGAAAAGATACAGAGCCCAATGCTCTCCACAACCACAACAGAGATAAAGCTATGTGAAGCACCAGTATAAAAATGAGGTGAAGATAAAACTGAGGCTTCTAGGATCGTACCTAGAACTTTAGAACTGTTGGGATCATGCTCCTAATAGGTCTGCTCCACAATGAAGGACTGGCCTGCACCGCGACCATGCGCCCCTAGCTGACCGCTCTGAGCTGATCCACTCTAACGTCGCTGATGACCTGGTGACTGACCACGATAGCCGCGACCTCCACCTCGGCCCGAACGGCTGGAAGAACTCCAGTTCCCGGACTGGTGGAAAATTGGAGAAGCATCTATAGAATGCGGGGTCATAGATGAACCCCTACCACCAGATGAAGGTGAGAAGATATGACAGAAGTACTGAAGATGGCCCATCTTACCGCAAGATAGGCACTCCATCAGATCTCTCTAGCATTAAGGCCTAGTATCCCCACTCCTACCGCACTGGTAGAAAATAACCTGGCTTCCAGAAGACGCATCCCGCGAACCTCGAACTCCTCGAGAAGACTCTCTGCGACGCTTCTTACTATCCGTAGGAGGAACACCAGCTCTGGATGTCAAACATCCCTAGCTCACTACTCTATAATACCTCAGATTCGGCTCAGTAATCAGTGCCTGGTTGATGATGGAGGATATAGAAGTCAACTAGAATATATTCACCTGGGAATGGATCTCCTTACTAAGACCATCCTCAAACATCCTAGCCAGGAACAACTCATCACCTGCTATGATCGGTGTGAAATGCTACAGATCAGTAAAATGGGACGAGTACTCCATGACAACAAGAGTACCATGCAAAAGACTCATAAACTCCTAGACTCAATCGGCCCTCAGGTTCCCCGGATAGAAGTAGTCATAGAAGGTGCGTCAAAACTCATCCCGTGACATACCATGCTGGTTCCCTAACTGTGAGATCACCTCCCACCACCTCTTTGCGGTGTCCCGGAGCATATAGGTGGCCAGCATTACCCTCTTCTTTGGGGGTATCTCCAGATTCTTGAAGATAGACGGGGTGGCCTCGAACCATGATTCTGCATCCTGGGGTCCTCCATCCCCTGAAAAAGTAGGAGGATTTTGTTGTTGGAAAACCCTCATCAACTCAACCATCGATAGGGCAGGAGGTGGCGCTCCCTGAAATGTATGCATCATCCTCAGGAAATCCTCCCTGAACTACGCATTGACACCTATGACGGTTATAACTGCTAGTGCCAAGGCTGGCACAATAGGAGGATCAACAAGAGGTCCCTGATCGACTACATCCGGTGTCTGGTCACAGTCTGGCAACTGGCGTATGACCGGAGGATGTCTCGGAGGCATAGCTCTGAAAGATAAAAAACACTCCTTAGATCCGGATTATCAAAAACTGAGAACACAAGAGTACAAAATGGGAATAGGAGAAGGAAACTATCATATTTTACAAAACACGACTACATGGCGTGTATAAAAATTAAACGGAATATACTTTTAGCCATTAACATGGTTGTGTACTCCCGACACTACTGGTCATGTAACACCCCAATCTACACGGCGTGTTGTTCCCACACACGGCGAGTACTTGACCTCTAAACCCCTGCCCGAGTCTCCTTACACGTCTTACCCACACGGTCCAACTAAGCCCAGACTACACGGCATGTTCCTTAGGGACACGACATGTACTAGACATGGTCTCGGCGGCTCGTGTTGTTAGTTGCATGGTCGTCTAAACAGCTGCCCTTACACGGTGTGTTCCGATCAAACACAGCGTGTATAAGAGAAGATAACACCAACCCTTGTTGTTCGTGACACGGAAGAGTACCTAGGACAAAACTACACTGTGTGTTATTTAACAACATGGCATATTCTACTCAAGCTTCCCCGCCCTGTGTTGTTAGTGACACGACCAGGTACACGACTCTAAACTACACTGCGTGCACAAAACGTACACGGCGTGTTCCTAATTTTATTTTCACGACACCGTGTTTCTGCTCACACGGTCAGTGACACGGTCTCAAACTACACGGCATGTATCCGGAAAGTACACAGCGTGTATTCTGCGTTTTTATGGGTAGTAGCTAAGAAACTGCACAGACGCCCAGAAACATTGAAAACAAGGTAAAGTGGTGCCAAATTCCGATTTGTGAGGGCCCATACTCACCGCGAATCAAATCTTGGAATCTTATAAAGTCTTGTACAATAGAAAACAGGATCATTATCCACCAACTTCCCATTCAAGAGGGCCCATAACACCTCAAGAATCAGAATTTGACATTCATTTAAGCAAAGTGCAACACAATCAATTTCTCTATCATAAGAGCAGGGATTCTATCAAGCATCTATCACAACAGCATACATAATCTACACAGAGTCTATCACAACATCATGCAATCGCTAACACACCCTAGACGGCATGACAAGAATGTGTGGCATGTGATTTATAACAAGTTTCTATATGATGTATGAGATGTCATACCCTCATCTCATCGGGTTGCAAAAGAAATAGAACCGTAATATCAAAACAATAACAGCACAAGGCATGTGAATCACTCTAGGCGAAACCATGTCAACCATAAAATCACAAAACCAGAAAACAGCAATAAATGAGGTAGTATGGATTTTCCATGAACACGAGTTAGCTACTCCTGGGCATCGCTTATTTCCAAGTACTAAATTCATCATATCCCATGCTAAAAGTATCCAAATAGTAAAGCAATAGAAAAGAACCTCCTCTGATACTAATTTGTAATGTCCCGGTTCTGAAAGCCACCCATAGGTGCCCCATACACGATTGGTCACATGGCCTCAATAGCATTTCCCCAAACGCTATAGGCTGCCGACTAGCAGCGAGGGGTTTGGGTGTGATAGTGGGGAAAATATGCCCTCATTGGCAAAGTACATAGCCGAAATAGATAAACATGCAATAGAGGAAGTAGTGAATAACCAACAATAATAAACAGTGGAAGACTAAATCAATAAACTGGAAAACATATGTATATATGGAATGATGCAAGATACAAATCTTGGAAAGAATCCAAACAAGTCACAATTCTGAAAACACCATGGTACCAAAACAAGTATAAAGAAAAGAAAAACAATAGCTCCTTAGCATCACAAGCCAAAGCATGGTCCCTGGACCTCCCAATCCAAGAAATAAAGTACCAGAAGTCGAAGGGCGCTTTCCCATGTCTATACCTGCAACAAAATAGTCATCGTGGGCCCAAAATCATGGCCCAAACAGGGTGTGAGATAAAATCCCAATAGGGAACCACCTGAAGATATGTGCTTAACAGTTAGTAAGTATATGGAAGGTAAAAGTACAATAAGTAGTAAACAGAAACAGCACGAAGTAGGCAGTAAATAGTAAGTAGTGAAGCAGGATGATACACAACAGTAATCATTCCACAACCAACAATAGCAGTGAGAAAATTAGGTAACAAAAACAGTAAACCCATTGGGAAGTACCTGCAACCATCCACTCTGGTCCTATCTTATAGGTACCACAACCCTCTGGGTAGTGCACTCATCCTAACCCCAGTGGATTGGTTATACGAATTTATGAGACTCTCTGGGGAAGCTCACTCGGTCAATTCCATTTATAGTCTAGGGTAGTCAGGGACTCTCTGAGGGAGATCACGTGGTCTAACCCTCTTAGCCCCATGGTCTAGAGACTCTATGAGGAAGCTATCTTGGTCAATTACTCTTATAGCCTCAGGTATAACACATACTCTCTGAGGAAGCTCACTCGGTCAATTCCTCCTCTAGACAGGGAAGGTTCTTAAAGAGAAATCAAACATGGTAAGACTCTCTGATGAAGCTCACTCAGTCTACCCTCCTGTAGTCTATAAATTCTGAAAGCACTCTAGGAAGCTCGCTCGGTCTATCCCTTGTGGCCTATAATGTCTAAGACTCACTGAGGAAGCTCACTCGGTATACCATCCAGTAGTCTATAATGTCAAGGACTCTCTAGGAAGCTCACTCGGTCTATCCCTTATAGTCTATAGCACCGGATTCTCACAGCCTCGTGCCAGTCGGTGCATGATAATGCTATAAGGAAAAAGTACACCTACAGAGATACTTGTCTAACCAAAGTACACCTATAGAGCTACTTGGCTAACAGTCTAAAAGGCAACAAGCATGTAATGCAAAACACTCCATCCTATAGACACAAGGCATGACAACAGTCATAACGGCCAAGGCTAACAAGACCCAAAGGCCATAAATAGAGCAAAGCATGAGAAAAGAATCCAAGAACAACAAATTATACACTAACATGACTAAACTACCTCTACACAAGCATACAAGCAAGGTAGTAAAACAACAAGGGAAAAAAGGTAAACATACAATACCCCGTTCATGGGGATTGGTGGAATTTGCACATAAAACTCAATGACTTTGAACGGTAAGGCCCAAATTACGTACCTCGATCTTAGGAGATCGATATACTTGAACCACGACGACTGATTCTCCCTTGAACGTCGTAGATATGAGAGAACATCCTAAATTATCAAACAACAACAACTTGAGAAATAGAAAGAATCAAGGAATGAAACTCAAGAAGAAGGAAGAACTCACCGATGTAGTTCTAACGTAATCGAAAGTGGTCTAATCGGCCAACAGATGGAGGCTAGAGAATCCGGAGAAGTTTCGTGGCCGTACGGCGTCTCTCGGTCGAACCAGACCTTGAAGAAGACGTTTATGGTGATCGGGCGTGACCCCAGTCCGATTAATTAAAAAAAGAAAGTATATGATGTGTACTTTTAGAGTAAAAAGCGTGTACTAGGTCTTTCCATACTCCTCCAAAATCGGCCTCCACGTCACCCCTACACACCGTGTGTATGGCCCGGACACGGCCAGTACATGGATTCGAGTGGGAAAAGAGTACACAACGTGTACTCAGAAAGTACATGGCGTGTACTTCAAAAATTTCTAAAAATTTTATTTTTCTCCAAAAATCCATAAAAAGGATAGATATACCTGAAAATGATGATCCAGGTTCTTACATAAATCAAATCTTGTTGATTTATCAATTCTGTTACAAAATAACCGACGTGATAAAATTCCATTTATCACATCGGAAATTTTATAATCAACGTGATAAAATAATTTCTATGTCAGTTATTAAATAACCAACACTACAAAGATAAAAAACAGTTTATCACATTGGTTATTTAAAAACCGACATGATAAAGATTTTAAAATATGAATCACACCCCAAATTCGGTCACTCTGTTTTCTTCGATCGGGTGACCTACGACTCATCTCAATCACATGGAAAACCTAAAAAGTATTATTCTAAGTCATTCCCGTCAAGAACATTTTTCCAACATGGTTCATCATCTTTATTATCACCAGATTAATCATGTCAAATTACAACACTAATGTAATCCTTACATGCCTCGGTTTCATTTTTTATTTTTTTGGGATGCGCTAAACTTATGTTTTGATATGTCATGTTTCTATCTTTGTTCTTCCTATCATGGTAAGTGTCACAATGTTCTTTTATACTATGCTAAATTAATTTCTGGAAAATTAAAACATGAATGTGATATCATACTAGTTTACGATTTTTGTGTGTTCTATCATGTGTGTGTGAATTCATGTGGGGGTGGGGGTATCCAAAGGGTGCGGGTGTCTAAGGGGGTGGGGGTGTCTATGGGTTTCCAAGGGTTGGGGGTCGTGTCAAGGGGTTAAGGGGGCTGTCCAAGGGGGTAGGGGTGTCCAGGGGGTTGGGTTGAGGGGGTGTTCAACTGGTGTAGGGGTGTCTAGGGGGTGAGGGTTTTGTTCGGGGGGGGGGGGTCCTGGGGGTGGGGGCTATCTAGGGGGTGGGGGACTTTCCAAGGGTTGGTGGTGTCTAGGGGGTGTACAATGGGGTGGGGGTGGTGTCCAGAAAGGATGAGGGGGCTATCCAAGGGGGCAGGGGTGTCTAGGGGGTGGGGGGTTTGGGTCTAGGGGGTGAGGGGGTTGTTGAAGGGGGTAGCGGTGTCTAGGGGGTGGGAGTTTTGGTTGGGGGTGCTATCTAGGGGGTTGGTGGGTTTTCCATGGGTGTGGGGGTGTCCAAGGGGTGTGGGGGGGGGGGGGTTTCCAGGTTGTGGAAGTGACTATCGGGGGTGGGGGGCTATCCAAGGGGGTGGGGTTGTCTGGGGGGTGTCCAAGGGGGTGGGGGTGGAGTCTAGGGGGTGAGGGGCTGGACTAGTGCTAGGGGTGTCCAATGGGGTGGGGGGGGGGATCCATGGGGGTTGGGGTGTCCAATTGGGTCGGGGAGTCAAGGGGTGTCCTAGGGGGAGGGGTGGTGTCTAGGGAGTGAGGGGGATGTTCAAGGGGGTAGGGGTATCCAGGGGTGGGGTGTGGTTTCTAGGGGGTGAGGGGATATACATGGGGTAGGGTGTCTTGGGGGAATGTCTAGGGGTTGGGGGGCTGTCCATGGGGGTGGCAGTGTATAGGGGGTGGGGTTGTTTGGGGGTGGGGGTTGTCTAGGGTGTTGTGGGGCTCTCCATGGGGGTGGGGGTGTCCCGGGGGAGGGGTGTCTAGTGGGTGGGGGTTGTTCAAGTGGGTAGGGGTTGGACAACCCCCTCACCCCTAGATACTACACCCACCCCCTTGGACAACCCAAACCAGACACCACCCCACCCCCTGAACACTCCCTACCCCCTTCGACAACCCCCTTAACCCATTGGACACCACCCCCACCCCCGTGTACACCCCTGAACATCCCCACCCCCTAGACACTCCCACCCCCATGGAAACCCCCACCCCCTAGATTTCCCCCCCAAGGAAACCCCCCACACCGCAGACATCCCCCCACCCCATTGGACACCCCACCTCCATGGACATCCCCCACCCCCAAGACTGTCCCCACCTCCATTTGTAATAGATTATTTACTAGAGAGTGTATGCCAACAGTTTCCATGTAATCTTTGGAATAGATTATATGATGGACAACATGTATTTCAATGGTTCTTGAACAGTTGGTATATATATATATATCCTAAAGGTTTCATTGAATCCATTGGAATATATTAACTTCAGGCAGTCTATACAAACTATTCCTGTAGAAATGTTTTTTTAGGGCTATTTCAAAATCCATCATTCCAATGGTGTGTGAAACCATTGGGATATTCTATCCCAACGCTTTCAGGGGATATCAAAATGGTTTCAAATCATAGGGATCAGTGTAATTTTTAATAGTGAATGTATACATATTTTAATTTTTATACTTCATATTACTTGTTTAATGAAGGGTGAATTTGGTATCCAGTTACAATAGGATGTGTTCTTTTTGTACTTTAAGATGAAAGGATACGAGATGAATTTAAAACTGTTATATCTAACTATATTTCTTTTTAAAGTCATTTTCAGCCATATCTTTTTAAAATACGCAAATATTTGTTTTACATTTCAAAATTATTTTACGTTCAAATTATGATATTTTTCAAATAAATATAAAATTGGCTTATCTTACCAAGATGTATAATTTTGATATTTTTTATAGGTAATAATGAGTCGATGTTGGATTATGACACATTTAATGATAAATTAATGTGAAGAAGGTGTTATTTCCTTTTTGGAATTTTCTAAATGAAATGTTCCAAGCAACAAAATTTATTTTCTATCCATGCCTGAAATGTTTGAATATGAAGAAGTTTAAAAGGAGAGAGATCAAAGATGATATGATTTGTCATGGTTTAAATATGAGTTACATCCCTTGTATTTGGAATGGTGAAACTGGAAGAAATGTTAGATTTACCGATGATGATGATTTTCAAGATTGTAACTCCGATAGAATAGAAGAAAGGATTTGTGATATTACAGCAGAACAAATTGAGATAGAAATGACAGTTGTGTGTCTATATGGTGATGCTGAAAAACCAAAGTATCTTGGTTGTACGAAATTTACAGTTTTTTCGACAGTGTTAACATTGAATAACCTTAATCAAAAAACATGGATGGAGTGACACATGTTTTATAGATCTACTACAATTATTGAAATACATTCTTGCAAAAGACAGCTATCTTCACGATTCACATTATAAGTCCAAGAAAAGGTTATGCCCGATGGTATTGGGATACAAGAAAATATATTCCTGTACGAATTACTGTATGATATATAGGATGGAATATGAATTTAAGCCAGAGTGACCTAAATGTGGGACATCACGGTATAAGATGAAAGAAAAATCACTGGCTGATGTTGGGATTGTAGAGATCCCTGCCAATGTATTTTGGTATCATCATATAATTCATCATTTGAAATGATTATTTTATAATTCACAAGATGAAAAATGGTTAAGATATCATGTTGATGAGCAGATATGTGATGGAAAAATATGTCATCCTGTAGATTGTACACAATAAAATA
Source organism: Viscum album (assembly GCA_963277665.1). Taxonomy (NCBI): domain Eukaryota; kingdom Viridiplantae; phylum Streptophyta; class Magnoliopsida; order Santalales; family Viscaceae; genus Viscum; species Viscum album. Next base: position 1,116,909,775 of record OY728141.1, read on the forward strand.
AATTGATTAGAAGTATCCTACATTTGGAAATGAAATTGGAAATCTCATACCTAGGTTGTGCATATATGGAATGAATGTATACCAAACCCTCAGTAGCACACATAGTTCATGGCCTATTTTATTGGTAATTTACAAACTCTCTCCTAAAGATTTTATAAAGCACAAATATGTCAGGTTGAGAATAATGATATCTATTCTAAACCAACCTAGAAATTATATTGATGTTTTTTTGTCACCATTGATTTATTATTTGAAACATTTATAAGAGGATATTATCAGCGTGTATGATTCTTATAAAATGGAATAATTTCAACTGCATGCAGTGCTTATGTTAAAAATAAATGAATTCACAGCATGTGGAAATTTGTATGGATACAGTGTTAAGTGGCATAAACCATGTCCAATTTGAGAACAACAGACTTTATATTGTCAATTTCATCATGGGAGGAAAGAATTATACATGGGTCATCGAATTATTTTGCCTATGAATCACTCTTATAAAATACTAGAAAAGTTATTCAATGGAAAAGAAAAATTTTATATTTCTCCAAATCATTTATCCACATATGTATATTTTTAGAGGGTGCAAAAACTTGATGTGACATTGGGAAAGACAAATAAATATGGTAATTAAAGATATATTTTTAAGAAAATGTCAATAATTTTTGATCTACCATATTAGAGATATAATGAAGTGAAATATATTATTGATTCCATCCATGTGGAGAAGCATATATGTGATAGTTTTATTATAACATTGTTATATATTAAAGGAAATAATAAATATAGGTTGAATGAAAGATTAGAATTACTTGTAATGGGAATACATTTAGTGTCAGCTCCCACTCTTATTGGAAGATGATCATTTCTTCCTTCATATTTTCATACATTATCAAAGAGGGAGAAAATTATTCTTTTTAGGTTTCTTATTTATATCAAAGTGACGCAAAGTTATTCTTCAAATGTAAATTTTTTTTTGTCTTTTTGAATGATTAGAAGTTGATATGTATGAAATATCATGATTTCTTAAATACTATGAAACAACTTCTACCAGTTTTATTATGTGGAATATTTCCCATCCATGTTAGATAGACTATAATGAAGTTTTGTTATTTTTTAAATTCAATTTTAAAAATTTGATTGATTTGAATGTTTTGAACATTTTTTAAAAAAATGCGATTTCTATACTTTGTCAATTTTACTCCCTATTGTTTTGATATACTGGTGAATTTAATGATTCATATGGTTCGAGAAATAAAGCATTGTGGACGTGTATATCTTTGTTGCATATATCCTATTGAAGGGTATATAAAAATATGGAAGGGGTATGTTATGAATCCATATAGAATTGAAGCCTCCATTATTGATAAGTATATTTCTATAGAGGTTGCAGAGTTCTTCACAATCTACATGGCTATAGAAGAGCACATAGGTTTGCCTCCATCTCTCCATGAAAGTGTTAATAAAGAGGGAAAGATGATTCGTGGCATGAATGTCAAATTTCTGTCAGGTGAATAGATGGATAAAGTAGAATTATACGTCTTGAATAACTTATATGATTCTTAACTGTATATCACATCACATAGTAATGAGTCAAAACAATTTCATCCAAAGAAGACAAAAAATTTGGATTTTGAATGAGCACAAAAAACATTTTTCCCATGTTTTAAAAAGACCTCTCTTGGTAGATTTGAAGTATCAGAGACATTAAGATGGATTTTGCATGGTCCAAGTTTAAATGTGATCACATGGTCCGAGTATGACATTAATGGAAATGCATTTTATAAAAACTCTCAGGACAATAAATGTGCAGTTCAAAATAGTGGCGTATTGGTGTTTGTAGAAGCAATGCATTTTTCGAGTTCTAAAGAAAAAACGCAATTTTTTTCATCAAGTTCATCTTATGGATTCATTGAAGAAATATGGGATGATTATTATTTTAAAATTTATTTACCTGATTTTAAATTCAAAGGGTTTATCTGTAACAATAGTGTTAGAAAGAATGAATTTTGAATGATAGTTGTTAATTTGAATAGATTGGAAGACACATCAGATACCTTTATAATGGAAACACATGAAAAAAAGATTTTCTAGGTAGTTTATCAATCAGATATGTAGTAGTCTGTTGTTTTATAAGGAAAAAACAATATGTTGGTGAGGATCAACTTGATGACGATGCTGATTTAAGTGATATCCATACTTACATGGAATGATTAGTAGAAAATAATGATGAGCATGTTGAAGACATGGTTTGTACTATAAAAAACAATCATGATGAAGGAATTTTGGAAAGCAATACATTTGTATATTCCTAATATTACAGGTAACATATGTTTATTTCTTATTTACATTTTTTATTTTTATAAAATGATAGAATTTTCTGTTTATTTTATTTTTTTTGTAGTTTAGTTTATCATGTTTACCATTACGTAACTTATAAATCTATTGATTTTGTTGATTAAAAATTACTTTACCATGTTTACCATGTTTACCATAGTTTTCCATAGTTTACCTTTACATAACATTAATATTTATTGATTTTTATTAATGACAATTACAATACCATGTTTACCATAGTTTACCATAGTTTACCATTACATAACATATATATTAATTGATTTTAATGAATGAAAATTACACTACCATGATTACCATGTCTTCCATATTTACCATTGTTTAATATGCTTACAATATTTACCATGTTTACTATTACAGAACTTAGTTTAGTTTTGCATTTTTTTTGTTTACATTTGTAATGTAATATTTGAATCTGTATGTTTTGAACTAATGTTTTCTTTTTTGATTTGAAGAATAATGACATATCAATCAGTTGATCAACCACATGATTCTGGAGATGAGTATCAAGATCATACCTTTGGGGAGGAATATTCGCACACTCTTCTTGATGTTCCCCAATATTGATCTTGTGCACACATAATGACAAAGAAGAGTTCAAGAGTTAGTAAACATGGATGCACACATTTACCAAAATTATCACTTGCCCATAACCAGGACCAGTGGATACACATTGAGTTTGATGAGGATGATATTTCTAGAATTCCAAATGCACAATATTTAAAGAGTTTTGTATCTACTCAAGGTAAAATAAAATTAACCATTTTTTATGATGATTGGATATGTGTGGACAAAGAGATAATATCTCAGTTATGAGAGAAAATTTTGGTATGATCTTTTGATATTGTTTGACTAATATTTAAATGATTATAGAATAATATATTTTACCACTTCTTTACCAAATGGAATTTGATATTATGGACACTGGAGGATCTAGGAGGAAATGTTTGTTGATGGTTGCATGGAGATGGAGGGTTTTCAAATCAACCCTCACATATGATTTCATTTTTGGTCATAATAATCATGAAAATACACGTCTTATATATCCTTTCATAGATGAAGACACATGGTGACAATTTTTAAAAGTATAAGAACATATTCATTTTTTGTAAAGGAAATGTAAACTTTTATAAGCGTTATTATAAAAATGATCTGATTAATGTTTTTTTAATGATGTCTTATTCATAATTTATATCATACAAGGAAATCTTATCAAGAGATCAAATCTAAAAATGTATACCCACATAGTTGACCTCATGGAGGGTATATATTAATGGAAGAACAAAGTGATGGCGGAAAAATTACAAAAAATAAGAGCTGAGTCTTTATGTTCTGGAGAGGTTTCCCCTCTATCATGTCCATCTAAACATGAAAAATGGAAGAGATCTTGGAAGGGAAAAGGGGAAATATCTTTTGGATGAATCAAGAAACATTGCTGAGAGGATTGCAAGATATTTTTTTATTTATTGAAGTTAATTATATTCTTTATATAATTTAAATAATTATAGAAATGTTCAATTAATTAACACATGATTCTCTTAAGAAGGAGAGCTCACATGGGGTATTTACAGATATTAGGAGGAAAGATATTTTATCTACATCATTGTGAAATACAAAATACCCGTGTCGTGTATGAAGATATTTTATGGGTGTATCAGTAAGAAAAGTGTTACTCTATTATAAATCTTCTTCCATTGTGAGTGTTTATAAACAAATAGAATCCTTTGGAGGCTGAAGTTCATAATATTAATTCCATGATGGAGGAAAAGAGTAGAGCATTTGTATAGTCTATTTTTGCAGACATGCAAAGACAATTTCATTCTACAACTCCCACTCATCCACCTCCCCCCAGAGACCCCATTATTTATCCTCCACCTCCACTAGTAGCTCACACTCCCCCACCCTAGCCTATGGACGTCATTTTTTATCCTACTCCTCTTGCATAACATCCTACTTATTTTGAGTTGTATGTTGATGATCCTCACAATCATATAGTTGCATATGGTCTGTTATATTGTATAGAAGATAAAGTTCATCATTAATAGTTAAAGTTATAACATCGTAAAGTCATTGTATAGGATATTATATATAGATCAACTCGAGTACCATTACCTACAGATGAGGTGATTCCAGTTTGACGTATTATCAACCAGATTTTAGATTAGCCATACAGACTTCTATGACTCATTACCATAGAGGTATGGACATTATATCTTTTATTTTATTTTTTATTAATATGAGTTTATCATTTGAAAACTAAAATATTTTTCTATTTATTTTTATAGGAATACATCAAAGGTAAAGAAATACTTTGTAAATAACCAAAAAGATAAATGGTTATGACATCATATTCAAATTCTAGTAGTCTTGATAGATTGTCAAGATATTCAAATTTATTGGCGGATCATTATGAGTTTCCAATTGAATATCATGTTTTTGGATGTGAAAAGAATGTGGGGATTATGAAAAATGATATCATAGATCTTGTTACTGGAGATAATTTGGGCATCAACATGGTGCGGATTTTGTCCATGTAATTCTTAACACATTTCCCTGCAATATATTTATTAAGAATGTATAATTATGTCTATTTTTTATTAGTTATCTTTATAAAATATATGAGAATAATGATAAGACAAATGTATATGGATGCATGGACCCGAATTTGATTTCCCCTAATGCACATGCATTGGATAAGGAACAAAGAACACTTTATATTGCTGAAGTATTTGAACAGAATATAATCACAGAGTGCTGGTTGATGCATTTTTGTGAGAGGTTTGAAACATATATCTAGAAAATTTTTAATTATATTTTAACATAAAAAACTACTAACCTTTAATTTTCATTTATAGTAGTGATCATTGGATGTTATGTGTATTTTTTGCAAGGGAGAAAACACATTATTAGATATGCTCTACCCATGGAAATGTGCGGGGAAGTTTTATGAATATATTGGAAACATATGTTTCAATTTCTTCACAGTTTTGCATATTATAATTAATTTTAAATTTATCTCATTAATATTATTTTCTAACAGGGTATGGGTATAGTTTCAAGAAAACAAAAATAAAAATACTTCCAGGATAAAATATGTAAATGTAAAGGTAATTATCCATTTATAATTAGTACTTTTTGATGTATTACATAAAAATGATAACTTTTATTAATGCTCATTTAAACGTAATTTTCATGAACAACAAGTCATTGTTGAATTTGGATATTATATGTTAATATTTAATGATGAAATAATAATAACTAGAACCCTTCTGACATTTGACCTGGTATGATATTCATATAAACTTTTCCATAATATTTCATTTGATTTATTCATTATACACATTATCTACGATTGTTTTAATTTGTAGATATTTGAGGACCCTCGACCCTATAGTGATCATGATCTAAAACACTTAGAAGTGGAATGGTAAAATTAACTTATATGTTTGATTGTATTTTAGTTATTTTGTAGTGAAAAATTTAATTTTGAATATTGTAATTATAATTGTGTATTGGATAGTTATCTTGGTAGAATTTATATTTATTTAGTTGAAATTGTATTTTTTGAATGTTATATATGTGAAAGTTTAATTTTTCTGTGGTTCTTCTTATTTTGGTCTAGTTTTGATGTTTTTCTTGTTTGGATTCTGGTAAGGTCTTGGTCTGATTTTGGTATAGTCTCTACTTGTTTCATAATTTGGCATAGTATAGTAATGGTTTCATGGGGGGGGTTCTAGGGATTGGAGGGGTGATGTCCACAAGTTAGGGGGTGTCCAGGGGGTGGGGGTGTCCATGGGGATTCTAGGGGGGAGGGTGTCCAAGTGTGTAGGGGTGTACGAGGATGTCTAGTGGGGTTGGGTAGTGTCCAAGCGGATGGGGGCTATCTAGGGGGTGGGCGGGTGTCCTGGGGGCTGTCCAGTGGGGTGGGGTGGAGTCCAGTGGTTGGGAGGGTGTCCAAGGGTTGTGTGTGTGGGGAGGGGGGATCTATCCATGTGAGGGGTGGTGGGGGGCTATCCAGAGGAAGGAGGGGATTTCCAGACGGTTGCGGGTGTCCAGGGGGTCAGTGGGTGTCCAGGGGGTGGGGGCCTTTCAAGGGGGTAGGGGGTGTCTAGTGGGATGGGTTGGTGTCTAGGGGGTGGGAGGGTGTCCTGGGGGTGGCGGGATGTCCGGTGTAGTGGGTGGGTTGGTGGGGCAGGGGTATAGTGGTGGGAGGGTGTCTAGGGTGTGGGGGAATGTCTAGGGGGTGTCCATTGTGTAGGAGGATGTCTAAGGGGGTGGGGGCCTATCTAGGGTGTATGGGGCTGCCAAGGTGGTGGGAGGGTGTCCAGGGGGTAGGGGTGTCCAGGGCGTGGGGAATGTCTAGGGGGTGGGGGATTTCCAGGGGAGTGGGGGCCTTTTTAGGGGGTGTGAGGGTGTCCAGGGGGTGAGAGGGTGTCGGGGGGGGTGTCTAGGGGGTGGGATTATGTCTATAGGGGTGGGTGTCTGTCCATGGGGGTGTAGATTTCTTGGGGGTTGGAGGGTGTTCCAGAGGGTGGGGGGGGATTCCAGGGGTGGAGGGGCTGTCTAAGGGATGGGGGGTGTCCATTAGGTTGGGGGGTCCATCGGGGGGGGGGGGGCTGTCTAGGGGGTAGGGGGTGTCCAGGTGTAGGGGTGTTCAGTGGGGTGGGGTGGTGTCTAGGGGGTGGGATAGTGTTGATGGGTTGGGGTGTCCAGTTGGATGAGGTGGTGTCCAGGGGGGTGGGGGATGTCCATGGGGTGGGGTGTCCAAGGAGTGTGTGGGTGTATAGGAGGAGGGGGTTGTCTAGGGGGTGGGGGTGTCTAGGGGGTGGTAGGATGTCCACGGGGGTGGGGGCCTATCCAGGGGGTTGGGGCTATCCAGGGTGTGGGAGGGTGTTCAGGGGGATGAGGTGTCTAGGGGGTGGGGTTGTCTAAGGGGTGGGGGCTTCCAGGAGGTGGGGGCCTATCCAGAGGCTAGGAGGGTGTCTAGGTGGGGATGGGGGGTGTCTATGGGGAGAGGGTGTCCTAGGGGTGGAAGGATGTCCAAGGGGGTGGGGGCCTATCCAGGGGGTGGGGGATATCTAGGGGTGAGAGGGTGTCCAGGGGGTTGGGTGTCTAGGATGTGGGAGAGTGTCCATGGGGAGGGCTTTCGAGGGGTTGGGGCTATTCAGGGGGATGAGGGGGTGTCCAGGGAGGTAGGCGGGTGTCCAGGTGCTGTCCGGGGGGGTGTCCAGTGGATGGGAGGGTGTTCTGGAGGGGGGGGGGGGTATTTAGGGGGTGGACAGGTTTCTAGGGGGTTGGGGATGTTTAGTGGGTGGAGGGGCTTCCCGGGGGTGGGTGTGGGGGTGGGGGTGGGAGGGTTTCTAGGGAGTGGCGGTGTCCCGGGGTGGGGGGTCCAGGGGTGTGGGTAGGTGATCTGGGGGTGGGGGGTTTTTAGTGGGGTGGTGTGGTGTCCAGTGGGTTGGAGGGTGTCTTGGGGGTGGGGAGGGGGGGGTTGTCCAGGGGGTTGGAGGTTGTTCAATGGGGTAGGGGTGTGGGGGCTATCTGGGGGGCTGTCTAGGGGTGGGTGGGTGTCCTAGGAGGTGGGGGTGCTGTGCATGGGGGTAGGGGTTGTCCATGGTTTTTATGTTATTTTAGTTGACAATGTATGTTTTGAATGTATTAATGTATGTGAATGTTTAATTATGATTTGGTATAGTTCTGATGTTTTTTATGGTATGTATTCTGGTCTGGTTTTTGTCAGTTTTTTGTCTATTTTTTGTTTCTTATAGGTCTTCTTTGGCTGAGTATAGTAATGGTAGAATGGTTTTATTAAAAAAAATGTTTTTACATCAGTTATTTTATAACATATGTAATAAACACATGCAAATGGTTTTTTACATCAGTTTTTTAATAAGTAAGGTATTATATATATTTCCACCTCAGTTAAACAATAACCTACATGCATAATGATTTGCAGACTACTTTTTACATGGGTTATTTTATAACCAACATAATAAGTGCATGTGAATGTTTTTTTGCTCGTTTAATTAATACCCAATGTAGTATATATTATTTCACATCAGTTAAACAATAACCGATTTTAAAATCAGATTCACAGTCTTGTTTATCACATCGGTAATGAAAATAATCGATGTGATAAACATGTTTTTCATGTCATTTTTTTAATAACCAACACAAATAATTCTTTGGAGGTATAGTTTATTACATCATTTATTATATAACTGATGTAATAAACAATATTCCATGTTGGGTATTTAAAAAAAGACGTAATAAATCACGAATCTTAAGCATTTTCCACGTCTATTTTTTAGGAACCGATGTTAAAAACACTTTGGATTTCTTTTTTTTACATCAGTTATAAAATAACCAATGTAAAAAACAATATTTATAATATCCCATCTAAAAATGTTGGCCAAAACAGATGTTAAAAACAAAAAATAATTGACGTAAAATACAGTTTCTGCACTAGTGACATAAAAAATATATAAAACTTATTATATAGAGAACAGTTAATATCCTTATATTCCTAATGATATTTTAGGATTAGAGTTTTACATAATTATGAATTCTCCCTTACATATATAAATATTAAATCACATATTGGACACATCTGATGAGTATCTATTTTTCCTACAATCAAAAACTTTAATGATATGATAAGTTTTATTTTCATAACTTATCTTCACGATTTTCATCTTGACCTCAACATTGTCTATACCAATCCATGGAACCCAATGAAACATATTTTAAAATGTATTATTAGCATAAAAAAATGAGTAAGGAAGATATAAAAATAAATAAATAAACTTGTTTTACCATGAATACTCATCGAATTTTACCTTTTTAAAAACATTCAACTCAATGAATGAATTATATTTTTCATGAAATCATCTTATCATCCCAAAAATATTAAAAAATATATATAATAAATTATAATGTAAAAATAAAACACACTAAGTATTCTTTTAAATCTTGAAAAACTCCTGAATTTTTTTCCAAAAAGTTATACATTTTACCCTTAGGATGGAGAATATACATTCCTTTTAACATAAACTCATTATTAAATAAAGTGAAATCATTATGTTATTTATAAGAATTTATAGAAATAAATTACAAATAATATAAGTAAATAGGTATAGAATTTTCATATCACTCTTTCAATCATTCATAAATAAGGAATAACCAACCTAGTAAATTCCAATAATCTCTAAGGAGAAACCCTAATAGTAAAATCTATCCATTTACCCAATGCATTGATGAGGTATGTCATTCTCAGTCATCACAATGATATATAACAGGAACAACCATTATAAATAGGTATATTAGACTCACTCATTATCCCAATTAATCCACAATAAGCATAACATAATCATAACACATGAAATATTTCATTTTCTCGTTACACCCATAAAAATATTTCTTTCACCCATAGGAATATGATTTTTGAATATTTAACTATATAATCCATGAAAACCATTTTAGAATATTCCTAGAGAATAATAATAGAAGTTTTATCTTTGAAAAAAACATCGAATATTTTAATGAAATCAAAACATTAGAAAAATTATGATGGTGGGAAAAAACATTGACAATGTATATGCTAAAATAAAGCATTCCTTTTTTCCTTTTGTCAAAACGTTCCATAAAAAATACATAAAAACATTCCCTTTGATATTCATTGAAATAAATTAAAAAGTTTTATATGATTTATTTTATAATTCATTAATTTCCATATAAATATATCAATAAAATAATTTTCATAATATTTGTAACACCCCATGATATCACAGTTATCTCTTTTCAAACTTATATTCTTCAATAGTATACATTACATAGAAAACAGAGCATAAAAATGAATAAATTTTATTAAATTTATTATTGTTATCACCAAGGAATTGGAATTATGGGAATGAAAGATATTATATAAAATTATGAAAATATAGATTACACATGTTTATAAAGTTAATTAATGGGTTACTAATTAATTAGAAATGGAAACCAATTAAGCATAAAGGATTTACATTTATAAAAACTAATTTATTACCATAATGAAATTTTATATTAAAAAACTGAAAATAATCACTACTAGTGATGGATATAAGTGAAATTTATATATTCCATAGAATATTTTAAAATTAACTAAAAATATATTTATAAGAATAAGATAAGAATAAATCCAATTATAAAAAAAGGCTATATGTTTCTAAACATAGTTTTAACACCTTTTAATGGAATTTTTTAAATATAATTTTTTTCACATTTATAAATATTATTTGAGAAAATATATGTTATTTTTTAATGTATAATATCAAAATTTACTTTGGTTAAATTTTTGGTATTTTTATGATAACATTCATTTTTGAAGAAAACTAATTCAATTGTTGGAATAGTATTATGACCATTAAGAATAGTAATTTGACAAATAGAATAGTAAGTTTTCATGTGAAAGTATAAATAAAATTTAGTTATCTTATGAATGAAAATAATATAAAATTCTATCAAGGAAGAAGTAATGAAATGGGTTAAAATCAAAAAAGTAATTATTGTTATTTTTGTGAAACGTAAATCATTGTTTACATTTTTATAATTTAAAAAAACTATTTAAAATAATAATTATGTTCTCAAAATAGATTCATAAATAAATATTTTACTATATTATGATTATAAGATAATTTTGTGAGCCCTTAAAATGATTTCCAAGTGTCATAAAACCAGTTATAATTTTAAAACAAGTATTTGTCCCAAAAATTAATATTTTAAGTAAAAACTAAAATTTTCATATTTTGAAAATTATTTTAATAAAATGGATATAATTTTTTAATGATAATAATATAAAAAAAAATTGGGTTATGTTTTGGGATTTTTCTGAAATATTCAAATTTTTGGGGAACGGTGAAATGCAGTAATTTACCATATATATACACTATAAAAAAAATACACTATTCCTTGAGTCATAGATGATGTAAGAACCCTTGGCTCAAAATCACATTAAATATTTTTTTTAACTAGTCACAAGAATAATATCTATTCATAGTCTTGATCCATAGTGTTAAATAAATGAATAAAATATTCAAAAACACCACTCTCCTCCACTATAAATTCCACCCCTCAACACCCCTTCTCTTCACCTTATATACTTTAAGCCTTGTGAAAATTCTGCCCAATCCTATTCAAAACCGCATTCCCTATGTTTAGAACCATTTGGTCTAGAAAAATATCAAAACCAATCACCTTAAAGAGGTGCTCAAGGAGGAGAATTCAAGAAGTAAAAATCCTCTCTCTTTTCTTTTCAATTTATTTTATTTGCTTATACTTCATTCAATTCCCCATTCCAAAGAGAAATTATAATTAAAATATCAATTATATAATTTAATTATATCTTGTTAATGGAATAAAAAACGTCAAACACCTTCATCTCTCTATCTCTATCACTTTTATTCTACAACAGAAAACATTGTTCGTGATACATTAATTTACCGACATCATGGATGATTCATTTGGATCTTCCATTACCTCCTTCAAGTCTGATCATAAACAAAATTTTATGGTTAATAAAAATTATAATATATTTATTATAGTCTATTTAATTTTATGTAACCATTATATACACATTATGATAATTAATAATACAAAACTAGTTCGTGATTATAGAAAACCATCCAAAAATGATCTAAACAATTATTTCTAACATCTTATATAAGGATTCATCCCTGTCAAAAATAAAAAAATTAATAATATGACCATTAATTATTATATAATTATATTAATATCATATAAATTCAATTATGTATATTTATTTCCATTTCACACGATCTTTTGTACATGTATACTAGTGAACCAACGGTGAAAACCAAAGAAATAAACACTTCCGAGCGACGAAAGTGAATCTTATAACTAATAAAAAAGTACATTAATGAAATTGATATAATTATAATAAATAAAATAATAATAGAAAGGTTCCATAATTAATTAATTACTGTAATAATTTTATTATCCCGGATGTTAAGTTCATGTGGAGAACACTTTCAGACATAAGTTAAGGATTTTCTCATCTCACCTTTATTTCTATGAGATATGTCTTATTCGACAATATTTATTGTTTATGGTGTACTTATACATCCCATTAATTTATAATATCATTAATATATTTATTTTTTGGTATTAAGTGCTTCATTGGATTATTATTAATTTTATGGGCTACATGGTTTCACTATTTTCAAAGTGTTAAGGGATTCTCCCCAAACATACATTTCTCATTCGGGTTATTCTTTATCTCTCTTTACCCAAATGCAATTATTATTTATTTTTATATACTTATTAAATATTATTTTTATATGTTCCATATACGTTTATCTATCTCATGTCTACTTTCATTTATAGGGAAATACTGGATTTACAAGGTTCCATTCTCAATTCTTCTCGATAAGCAAGCCTAATTAAAGTGAACATCCCGATTTCATACCCAATTTCTAGTAGAAGACCTAATAAATTATTAGAAGAAAATATATTTTAAAAACAATTTTTTATCATGAAAGACAATATTAGTTCATTTCTGGTTTTATGTAAGAATTTAATACTTTTTTTATTTTTAATAATTTTTTATATTTTCTCTCCAACTGCACTAATGTGGCCCATTTCAAATGATTATTAAAATCTATTTTACATGTTTTAACTTCCTTTGAACATAATTTATGCATAAAATACAATTTCATATTCCTTATCTTTTATTCTATGAGATATAAATGTTTAAAGTCATATTTTATTTTAAATAAAATACATTCCAAAAGAACTCTTCCTTCCATAGTAAAAAGGGTTTTCCTCATATATCTTTTACTTCTGGGAGCTTTCTCCTAATTCACAACTAATTATTTTCATGTGGTATATGTACATACATTTCATTTTTCAATTCATAAGTCTTATTATTCTCACAAAATTTATATTTTTTATTTAAGGTTATTTGTTTGTAGGGATTACGATTTAAATGTTTTAATGTGGTATGCGACACTTTGGAATATTAAAAATTATTTTCCCCAGGAATTTTTCAAATATTTTATTACAGTATTTTCATCTATGATTATGATTCAAATATTCAAAATTAATATAGTAAAATTTTATTTAAATATATATTTTTTAGATATATGGTGAATGGATTGAACATAGTAAGTGATGGGAGAGGCCTGCTATAGCCCCTCGATGTATCAGTAGGCCTCATGAGACAATCCAAAAATGGATATTGGCTGAGGCCTGAAAAATTTATTTTCATGTGTCTTGGATGAGGCCTAGATTGTATGCTTATGGTGTTTGGAATATGAATTCCATCATTATGATATTATTAATTGATAAATAATGTGATTATTTGACTAGTATAATATCTAGGGTTATGTTTCATCTGATTATATTGATGGATTTTTTTTATTAAACATTAATTCCTACCATATGAAGCTTGAGATTATGTTTTATTGGAATGTGTTTCAATTATTCACCTTTTCCTAACTTTTATGTTTATGACAACATCCACTGTTTTTTCCCTTACTAATCATCTAAGATCACAACATTTTATGTCTCATTTTTCACAAGGATGCGAAGATGTATATAATGAATGACTTGAAGTAATAATTTCAGAGTTATGGATGATTCCAATGGATTTTATATGTTTTCCATTTAAATTTAAAATTTAAAACCTATGTTTATATTCAGATTTCCAAACTAAAAAACTATACAGTTCTTTGGGATAAAAACACTTTTTCATAGTACTAATGTAATGAATTATGGAATCGGCTCTGAGATACATGAGTTGAGGTCTTTACAGTTGGTATTAGAGGAAGGTTAGTAGAAATATTGGAATCTTCATTTAGAAAACATTGATTATGGAACACAACCCTAAGATATAATTTTAAGATATGGATAGAATAAAATCCTCAAATTATGGTATGGTAGATATTATTTTGGTATTCATAGAAATACATACGTATCAGGATAATATAAGTGGATGTGGTTCTGGAACAAATGTTACCAAGGTTAACAACTCTACCAATGTTTCTGGGATCTAACTTGGGGAATCATGAAACATGACAATAGATCTTACTACACACCTGGTTTCACACTCTATGTGGATAAACTTTCGGAAACTCACAATTTCATTAGATACCATTTTGAATAATTTAAAAGTTATTATTTCCCCAAAGAAAATGCGTTTATGATTATGGGATCCAATATGAATAAATCATAAATTTATGTTTAGTGTATTTTTAATTTGAAATTATAAATTATGATTCATGATTTTATGATATAATCTAGTATATGAATATATTTTTAAATGAAACCCAAAAAAATCTGTTTAAGACTAAATTAAATTTTTTATTTATATATTTTTTTTGTAAAACCATTATTCCTTAAAATTTATTTTTAGTTAAGGAACATTCTTGAAATGGAAGGAGAAATATCATGAAGAAATATTCTCTACCTTTTAATGGATTTAATTTTACTGTTATTCCTGAAATCTTGATGAGGTGATTTCAAAACCATTATTAACATCTAAGATACCTACAACCAACTACACGAGGAATCTCACACCTCTACTATTACCGATTTATTTCAAGGATCATGGTTTTAATATCAATTTTTTTTGCATCCTCAGATTTCCTACTATTATTGGAATGGAAGGTATTATCAGAGTGTTTTTAATTATTCACATTTACTAAAACATACAAAGAAATCGTCAATATTAAATGAGATAAGGAAGACGGAGACCTCTAATTATCTTAAATTTTTCATTTTTTATTTTTAAGTTTTATAGATAATTTTTATACCATTGATTAATATGAATAATGTTATTTTATAAAGGCATGGTTCAGGATGATGTTCAAAAAATTTATATTGAAAATAAATCCTTTCTAAATAATTATAAATTTCCTCATCATTTCAATACAAACTATTCAAGTTTCACATGTAAAGTGGCGACAACGAATTTGAAAGATTTTCTAAGGCATGACTATCATTCATGGGCCATTTCCCTACACGGGAGATATAAATAATAGATACCTAGATGAAGGTATGAGTTTCTTTTGACTAAAATTTCTATGAATAATTATCTTAATAAAATTATTTCATAAATGATGATGTTTTAAGTATAGAGCATGGAAATTAAGACATATAGTGTGACAGAATTTCATGTGTATGAAAATTGATTCCAATGTTCAATGATTTAACTATATGAATATATGGGCATTATGTAAATGAATGTACAAAACATCATAGTAATATATCTCATAAGAAGGAAAAGAATCTTACTTACGATTATGAAACTACTTCAGACGGAGATAAATGGTTAATATACATCAGTTTGATTCAATAATTATGTTATTTTAGTACTCATGAGATATATAAGGATTATATTGTTGTACTTATTCTTTAAGATATTGGAAAAATGAGATAAATAGCACACGTAATCAAGATAATTGATTATGTTGTAGGTATATCTTTTTTTTAAAAACACATGACTTTTGAAAGATAACCCTACATATGTTCTTAGTGACGGAGATAACCATAAATAGATGTCAATGGGAATTTATAAGTGATGTTGAAGGTTGTTAGTGAACTAATTGTTTAGGTTATGATGGAATTATTAGATGTTTGGTTTTATGGAAAACCTGAGTTTTTACTCTCGTAAGAAGGCATGTTTTCATAAATGTTTATAGGAAATTAAGGAATTTATATATCTAGTGTGTGAAAATAAAAGATAGCTTATTTGTGTAATCATATGTTATGTTGATTTTTGAAATTTAGAGACCTTACTTCTAAATATTCTTTCTTTGATTTTTTAAATACATATATTGGATGAGTCATAAGTTTAACTACATATTGAATGAATTAATAATTTTAGAGATTAAGATTAATGTATGATTTCTATTATTGGATAACATCTTCTAACCATCTTGGTTTCAGAAGACATTTATAGGACGAATGAATGACATATGAATCTTATGATTCATAAAAATGATTCAGGCATAAAAAGTGTTCTTTATTAATAATAATTTTGTTTAAGAAATGAAGTGGGGATAAATCAAATCAAAACCAAAAATGAAATTATGACTATTACATGGAAATTAATTAGGTATGTTTATATTCTCATGTGATTATTTGAATATTAAAAGGAACCCTCAACTCTAGGAAATAGATTTTGGAAGAAAAACTTCATCAGATTTCATTCATTTAAGGAATGAAATGGTCTTTCATCAAATGACAAATTTATTATTTTTAGGGTATAATTTTTAAAATCAATTTTTTATATCACTCTCTATGGGAAAATGATAGTTATATTTATATTCCATATCTATATCTTCACTAATGTTCTATTATTTCTATGTCATTGTTTTTTGGTGACCATCACAAATCTCTTTACTTATTTTTATTGTGATTTTTTATTAAACCTATTTCAGATGTTGGTTTTCCATAAAGAAGTTTTTAAGTATCAATCTCTGATTTTCTTGTATAATTTTAAATTCACAGGATGAAATATATTCAAGGAGGGGATAATGTAACACCATAATATATTAAAATATGTCTCTTTTTAAATATATCTTGTTCGATGGTTTAAATTACAGAGTACACCGAACATAAAAAATGAATAAATATTATTGTTTATTTATGATAGTTATTAGCTATCCATTGGAAAGATGGAAATGAGAGAGATTATATAAATAATGAAAATATATATTACATATTTTTATAAAATTAATTAACTAATTACCAAATAATTTGAAATAAAACCCATTGAACAAAAATGATGTATTTTTATAAAAACCAATTTAACACCAAAATGATATTTTATGTTAATAAATTAAATTAATCACTATTAGTGAAAGATATTAATTAAAATTTTATATTCCATAATTTTTTTATATTCATTGAAAAATATCTTTATAGGCATAAAATAAGAATAAATCTAATTTTACCCATTAAAAGGCTATATTTTTTTAATCAATATTCAACTAAATTTTAATGGAAAAATTTTTCTAAACCAAAATATTTACCATTTTATATATTATATATGACCAAATAAACATTATTATTAAATTCATATTATAAAAATTTACTTTGGATAATTTTTGTGTATTTTTCTGATAAATTCCATTTTTTGATGAATTGTAATCTGGCCATTAGAATAGTAATTTGACAATTAGTAATAGTAATATGACCAATAAAAGAGTTACCTAACCTGTGAAAGTATAAATAAGAATTAGGTATCTTATTAAGGTATATAAAATAAATTTATATTAAGGAACAAGTAAATAAATATGTTAAAAATTATAAATTAATTATTTGTATATATGTGAATCATAAATGTTTATTTATAATTTTATAAATAATAAATTGTTTCAAAAATATTTATTTTCACAAAATAGATTTATAAATTAATATTTTATGTCTTATGATTAGATGATAATTCAAAGAGACCTAAATTAAATTTTCCATGTGTTATTAAATTAGTTATAATTTTAAAGTTAGTATTATTAAATTAAATGATAATTTTAATTAATTTTTTTCATATATTGAAAATTATTTACATAAAATTTAGTTAAGTTTTTATTTCTATACATTTAAAATTGGGTAGTATAATTTTTTTTCAAAAATAGTTGAATTTTCTGTGAATAGTGAAATACCAAAATTTACAGTATATATACATTATACGTAAATTACACTATTCATTGAGTCATAGATAATTTAAGTCCCATAGGTTTGGAATAACATGAACTAGATACCATAAATAGTTAAAATAATCAAAACTATTCATAGTCTTGAGATAATATATTATTCAAATGAATAAAATATTCAAAAAAACACCACTCTCCTCCATTATAAATACTACCTCTCACTACTTCATCTCCTCGAACCATTAAAGCATTGATAATTTTAAAATTTACTCCCAATAATATATAAAATAATCTCCCACACATCTTGGATGCTTTTTTTCTCAAAATAATACCAGAACCAGTCTCTTTACGAAGGTTCTCATGTAGAGAAATCAAGAGGCAAAATCCTCTTTCTTTTATTTTTTATTCTTTTCAATATATTTTATTTTCTAAACATTTCCCTACCTCCCCTATACAAATAGACATTATAACTACAATATAATATAAATAAATACTGTAATTATACCATTTTAATGGAATCCATATAATCAAAATCCTACCCTTCCTCTCTTATTCTATAATTGAAAACATCATGCGTGAGGTGTCAATTTACCGACATCATGGATGATGCATTTTAAATTCCATTAACCCCAAAAGGCTAGTAATAAAACCCTTTTTATGGTTTAATGAAAAAATTATATATTTATTATAGCATATTTAATGTTTTTTAACCATTATAAACTCATGTTTTAAGTAACAAGATAAAAACTAGTTCATGTTTTTTTAGAAAAATGTTAAAAATAATCCGAATTATTACCACAAACATCTTATCTAATGATTCATCCTCAACCCAGATAACCAAAATAATTATATAGAAATTTAATATTATATAATTCCATTAAATATATATATCATCAATTATGGATATTAATTTATATTTCAGATGATCTTTCTTACATTTATACAAGTGAAACAATCTTGGAAACCAAGGAAATATAGACTTCGAAATGACGAAATTGAATCTTATAAATCAAAAAATGCCATAAATGAACTTACTAAAATTTAAATAAATAAAATTAATGCTGAAAATGTTATGAATTAATTATTTAATGGATATAAGTTTATTATCTAGGATGTTATGGTCATGTGATAAACATTATTGGATATAAGGTAAGGGTTTTCTCATTTGACCTTTATTTTATGAGATATGCTTTATTAGCCACTATTTATTGTTTATGTCGTATTTATACAACCAATTAATATATAATATCATGAATATATTTATTTCCAAGTTTTTAAATGTTTCATTTTATTATTATTAATTTTATAAGTAATTTGATTTTACTATTTGCAACATGGTATGGGATTCTCGCTGAACCGCCATTTTTCATTCAGGTTACACCTTTTCTCTCTTTACCCTAATGTAATTATTATTTCACTATATATAATTACTCAAAATATAATTATATGTTCCAAATTCATGTATGTATATCAATTTATCCTTAATTTATGGTGAAATACATGTTTTACAAGGTTCCCTTCTCAAATATTCCTGATACAAATCATGATTAAAGGGAACTTCACGAGTTCATACCCAATTTGAAGTACACTTCATAATTAGTTTAAGACACCAATAATTTTATAAAATACAAAATTTTGTGATGAAAAGTAATATTAGTTTTTTATAGGTTTATGTAAATATTTAATCATTTATTAATTTTAAATACTCTTATATTTTCTCTCAAATCGCACTAAAGTGGCCCATTTCTAAAGTTTCATAAAAACTATTTTTACTTATTTTAACCTAAATTGGATATCAATTATGAATAAAATATAATTTAATTTTCCTGAAATTATCATTTTTGGGATACAAAATTTTAAAATCTGATTTTATGACAAATACAAATGATTTTTCAAAATAACTCTTCCTTCCAAAGTAAAAATGGGGGTTTCTCATCTCACTTTCACTTTTGTGAGATTTTAGAGATTTTCACAAAATATTATTTTCATGTTTGTTATTTACTCTCCTTTCATATATAAAATCACTATTCTTATTAGTCTTATTATATTATATGTTTATTTTAATTTTATTACATTATATGGATTATGATTGAAATTTTTCAATGTGTTAAGAGATACATTGAAATGTTTAAAGATTATTTCCTTAAGAATTTATCAATTATTTTATTTGAGTATTTTCATCTATGGTTCTGATTCAAAAATTTCAAAGTGGAATATGACACTTTGACCATATTTATCATTTATTAGACCTATGAGGAATGCATTGGACATCACAAGTGACGGGCATGGCTTGATATAGTCTCTCACAGCATCAATATGTCTCATGACAGAAAATAGAAATGGATTTTGGGTAAGGCCTAAACCATTTTTTTCAAGTGTCTCATATAAGGCCTTAATTGAATTTTCATGATTTCTGACATATGCATTCCTGAAATATGATATTAATAATTGATAAATCATGTGATTAATATAAATGGTTTTGTTTCATGTGATTATATATTTGGAATTATTTATTCAACTTTAATTAATTCCATATTATTCTCAAGATAATGATTTATTGGCGTGTGTTATAGTTATTCACCTATCCTTAATATTTATCTTTATAATATCTTTCACTGTATTGTTTACCCAATCAATGAATCTATGCCCAGTCATTTATTATGTTTTCTTTTCCTCAAGATGTTAAGATGTATATTATGAAGGAATTGTGGGGATAATCTAGAAATTATGGATAATTGCAATAGAGTTTCTATGTTATCACATGTTAATAGTACCAATATAATGAATTAAGGTACCGACCCTTGGATACTGGGGTCATTGTCTTTACAATATGGTCGTGTAAGAAAAATATTTTTAATATAAATCACTAATGTGTTTAGTATGATGTTTTTAAATGTAATATTTCCCATACATTGATTCTTACTCATCCTATAAATTATTTATAATCCAATATAATAAATATATATTAATTATTAACTTTCCTTACAACCCTTTTAAATGTTTTTATTTATTTTATTATTTTTATTACAATGTTATTTATAATTACTTAACCAATTAAGTTCACATCATATGTTTTGATGATATTTGACTCAAATGTCTAAAATAAATTAGGAATGTTGACTACGGTAAAAGGGGTCACTATTAAATATTATATAGAAAAAATACCCATGAATAATTAACATTATAATTCAAAAATAATACTTCCAAAACCAACTATAAAATATGGTTATGAAAAATGAATTACTTTCCAATCAGGGAGACGGTATGTCATACATTCACATGAGTAACAATTTCATTTTTCATGAATATTTATGGAAGTAAGATAAAAATTATTTTACAATTAAATAATGATGATTATGTAAAAACATATTACATCTTTAAATACACCTGTTTCTAAAATCCATATGATACGGTGATGAAAAATAAATCACATCGCCTCTTGGTGGTGGTTATTGACACATACACACTAACAACATTATCATTTTTCAATGGATAACATGATTTGAAAATATATTATATATCATTATTAAATGATGTAATAAATTTCATTAATATAATATATATACTTTAAATACACCATTATTACTAGCTTTGATATGCTGTGATGGAAAAGGAATTACATCAATTCATGAGGCATAGTCCTCCTAGCTCACAAATGATTGTTATGATTCCAATTTGATGGAAGAGAAGATGAATATTGTTAATTTAATTAAAATAATAACAAAGGATTATGTAAAAAATACTCATTTTATAATTTCATCATTATTGAAGAAGGTTTTATGGGTGTATAAAAATAAATTCCACAAATATTCTCCCATATGAAATATATATCTTACTCAGAAAACCTATTTTTGTTTAAATATAACACAATGAAAGGTGGTTTTATGATGGAAATAGGCCCTATGGGGTGTGGGTAAGAATTTAATTATGGTATATGTGTAGGTATTGTCCAATAAAAATGCACATTAAGTGTAAAGGGTGTATGAAAGGGGTGTACATTTATTATTGCTAGATATGACACACATTGATGTTTAAAAAAGATTAAAATATATAAGTGTATCTAACAAATTAAATGTCTATACATTAGAAATTTTCCTTATATTGTATTATTTATGGTTGAAACATGTCTAAATAGTAGTATTAAGATTAGTTTTTAGGTTATTTTAATGCTTTTATTTTATAATAATCCCCTAGTAAACCCATTTTAATATTAACCATGGTAATAGAGTTTTACAGTTTGAAAATTCATTACGTTGAAAGATTAAGACAAAGGATTAATTAAAATTATTTAGTCTGACTCAGAATATTGAATCAATTTTAACTTATTCAATTCACTAAATTGGAAGCCATTAATTACAAACTAATCCCACAAAAAATGATGAAAAACACGATTTCAAAAACAAATTCCATTTATGTAAAAAAATAGTTTTATAACAATTTAAACTATAATTTTTCTTCCAATAATATTTGTTAGATTGTTTTTAATATAATTTATCTAATTATTTTTTTAAACTGTAAAAAATTATAATGTTTCTTTTTTAATACTTGTAATAAAAGGTAGTTTTCATTAAAAATATGTACATTTTAGTATTGATAAAAAAATAAAACTTTTCATAAACATTATTAAAAATTCATCATAATATAATTTAGATATGTTGAAATCAGAAGTGATGTTAATATATTCGAATTTCAATTCTATAATTTGTAAATAATTATTTCATATAAAACCATATAATGGTTGAAAACCCAATTTGATAAGAAATAATGTTTTTCCATTTTTCCTGAAAAATATTCTAATATTATTAAAAAGAATATAAATATAAAGGTACTTATTTATAAATATTAATAATATATATAAATTATTTATTTTACCATTGACTAAATTGTTACATTATTCCCCTATTATAGAAATTTCATTCTCATAATTATATTCATTACTTATAAAAGTTGTGATATTTTTCCATTGTATCCTTCTATGATTCCCATGTTTCTTCTTCAATAATATTGTTTTTCCAAAAAAACAAATTCCTAATGAAAACATTTACTATACAACACTTTCTCTTGGAGTCAAGAATTTGTGATGGGTTTTCCTCATATGAATGTTGTTCTTACAAGTGAACTTCTTCATGCATTTAAACATTTGATGCATCTGACACATATTTTATAATCAATGAAACATGAAATAAATAAAATACCTATGATAAAATCATAGTAAATTCCACTTGGTATGAAAACAATAAATTATTCTCTTGAATTAAATATGTTATATTGAACTTTGAACTCATTTTTTTTTAAAATTCATTTCACTTTTCTATGGACAACAATTAAGTAAAATTTGATCAAAAACCTCAAAAGAAATAAATTTTATTCATCTATCTATAAAAATTATCCACCGACTCAGATTCATTTTCATGTAATCCTAATTAATCTTCTCTTTCTTAAAAAATTCTTCTACCAATTATGGATCCAAAAAATTTTGTTCCTTAACATCATCCCAACAAGACAAATTAAGAAACCATTTTCTAAATAATGTACCAAAAGGTTTCATCTATATACTGGAATGTAAAATATTTTTATAATAAAACTCAACTAAATTCATATGTTTTTCCAACATCCAGGATAATACAATTCATAATGATTTAATCATATCATACTATGTTTGAATTTTCAATAAAACAATCCATCAAATTATAGATGAAAGATTGTACTAAAATTTAATTCATTACCTAATGACTTCTGAAGTATCTTCTTGAAATTATAGGTCAATATTATATCATGATCAAGTAAAAGGGAAAGAGGGACTCCATGAAATCTATTTTTAACTTTTACATATATTTGGGAATATTGATCTAAATACATATTATCTCAAATGTGAATAAAATGACATTGTTTAATTAATCGATTAAAAATTACCCGAGTCACCTTTTTACCTTGAGATGCTTTGGTTAATCCCCAAAAAATCCATTGATATACTATCTTAATTTATTTATAAAATGTGAAATGGATGAATAATCCTATTCAGTAACGATTTTTCATCATTAACCAATTGAAAAGTCAAAAAAATTATTATAAAATTAGAAATATATTTCTTAATTCCTTTCCATAATAAATTTTCCTAAATGTCTCTATAATTTTTTTACTACCAATATGAATTGAAAATGGAGAGCTATGTTCCTCAGTCAGTTGTTCATTCCTTAATTGGGGTCACTTGAAACCCATACACTTTTTATGAATATAAAGACACTATCATTATCAAAACTATGTTCAAAACATATATATTTCATAACCAATTATTCCATTTTTTGTAACTCATGATCCAGATTTTGATATTTTTAGTTATTCCTAAAAAAAGAAAATTGTATTATCACCTAAAAAACAGATGGAGTGGATTCATGCATCTTTTTTAATAGAACATTCATCAAATCATTTCACAAAGGATCATGTTTAAGATATACCAAAGTTAATGTTGAATTATATTTTCACTGAATTATTCATGTAATTTCTTTTCATTTCAATAATGGTAATAAACTGGGTATATTTAATCCTTTTTTAATTCTAGTTATCTACTATGTCTCTTGTAAAACTCATTCTAAGTGAATATATACATCAAACATAATTATGAACATATATTTCCCACTTTAATACTTTTAAATTATGTCAAGAAATATTTTAATAAAAAATTAAAACCCCTAGTTCAAGTTTATGGGTATTTTAAATTTTCTCATGATGTTATAATTGATGTGGTGCATAAAAAATTATCCTATAATTGAACATTAAAAAACAAAAAATGTGATTAATAAAAAATAACGCTACATAACAGTTTCACTATTTATGGATAAAAGGGTAAAAACTAAAACATTCACTTTTAATTTATTTTATTCTTATAAACATTCATCGCATTACTTTAACCAGATGAAGCTTGATCATTTTCATGCTAACATAATTATTGTGATAGGCAACCACATAATGTTTTCAATAAACTGCATGTAATAGACTAATAATCTAAGAAAAATATGAATCTTAGTAAAAATGTTAGGTCATTTACATTCATAAAACAATATAATTTTTGGGGGATCAATAGTTATTCCATCATAATTTACAATATTTCTTTTCAATGAAATATTTTTTTAATAAAAAATTACATTTATAAAATTTTATATGAATCCACAACTCTTTCATGGTATATAGAATAATCCATTGTTGGATTTGGAGTTCATAATAAATTTTTTAATAAAACAAAATATAATCCATAAAAAACTATAAATTTAACAAAATATTCATGGAAACATCTATTCATAAGATCCATGAATACAATACAAAAATTCAACTTTATAGTGGAATTTTTTGAAACACTCAACGACCATATCTAGTATTAAATGATTTTTTAGGTATTCAAACAACCTTTACCTTTGATTAATGTTATATGAACCTAAGGTCAACCTTCTAAAATACTGATCTCCCAAGAACTAATCAAATAAGTCATTAGTATATGGAATCCAACACATATTATTAGCAATGTTGTTTATTAGTGCTCTAAAATATATTCAATTCCCCATTGAACCATTTTTTAATAAAAAAGGAGAACCCCATGGTGAAGTGAAATGATGAATGAAACATTTATCAATAAAATTTTGTAACAAATATTATAATGCCAAAAGTTAGACTTGATTCATTTGATCTGATGGTTTTGACTTTTGTTTAGCATCATGAACTAATTCAATGGTAAACTCGTCTTCTCGGTTAGGTATATTTCCAAGTAATTCAGTACAAGAAAACATCTAGATATTCTTTTACTACTGAAACATCATTAATTATAATGGTTCCCTTAATTTCAACAATATTAGAATGAAAAAATTCATCCTCATCTCTTAATAGATTAACATCTATTTGATATGTTATCAAATATATGAAATTATTATTTTATAATAAAATAAAACTCATTTAAAACCATAAATTATATGGATCTAGAATCTATGTTATGGAGATAAACTAAAATCCAATCCATACAAAAAATTAAAATTCTATAATGTAAAATACAATAAGGTTTACTAGTAAAACCATTCTACATATATTAATAATAATATATTTTAAATTTTATTCACTTGTATACAACCCCATGGGTTTTAAAAAAACTCATAACTTCATTTCATGATGTAAAATTTTCATTTTACCAACATATCATCTAAATAGTATTTATTTATGGAATAAAGAGAAACAACAATCCGGCAAGAGAACGAAAAAGAAAAAAAATAAAAGAGGTCTTAAATAGTGTAATCCAAGGGCATCCCCTCTCACAAATAATCTGAATAAATAGTTCACGTATCTATTATCACATAATTTTAATGTTTTAAATCCTTTTACCACACCATTGTTCTTATAGACATTCTATATACCACTATTCATTTTCTTCATTGAACAAAAATCCACATAATAATCCATATCATTATATTTTAAAACCTTACTACATGATTATAAAAATTTGTATTAACACTAAATAGATATCTTCATTAGCAATTATGATCCATATTCCCAAATGTACCAAAAAAATAAGGACTTTATATATTTTATAATACATTTACCATTGTGTTTTTACAAAAAACTATCTCAATCTAAAAATTTAATTTCTACTTTCAGTTTTTATCGATGGATAATTCCTATTTTTTGACCAAATGGAGTAATTTTTCTTCTTGTTATCTTAAAACACATGATAATTTTAAAACAAATTCCACCTTCTTAGCATATGAAACAATGTTTCTTATAAATTTTGAAATTGTTAGAGGAAAAAACAATTCAATATATTTGATATAATTTCTTGTAAAACTGATTATTCTTACTATCATGATCTCATATACATCTTGGGGAGTACCTTGCCAATCAGGTGGAATTTTCTTCAAAAATTACCACTAATTCTTTCTCTTTACCCATTATGTATAAAAATGTTCTTCCATCGTATGTTGTAATTTGTTAGGAAAATACTTATCAATTAAAACATCTACAAATTCTCTGTCCCAATTCCAACCATTCCATATTTATAATTTTCAATGAAATTTTCCTTATGGTTTCTTCTAATATCATTTTCCATGATTCCTATAAAGAAAACCATTCTTAATAAATATAGTTTAGATAATGAATCATTGTGAAATAAAAATTTTATATCTTTATAAAAATAAATTAAAATCACTTCAGGATATTGACTCACTTTATTTTTGATTTTAAAATTATCTATTATTTTTCTTTGTTACCAATTATAACGTCCCCATCTTAAACATTCAATAAAATTAATTCATTATACAATAATTAAGTTCATTTCATTCCAAGATACCATTTAGTTTTAGAGTTTTATATAATTAGTTTATCAACATTACATATACACATATTACATCATACAAAGGGTACATCCACCTAGACTTCAGTTTTTTCCACAAAACAGAACCTTTTTATATATAAATATTCTTTTAGTACATATCAACCAAGTTTTCATCTTGATATCACCCTTATCCATAATCATCCTTCAATACTTGTTAAAAGTATTTCTAAATGTTAGAGGTGGTAAAAAATATCAATAATGGATATATAACTAAATAAATAAATTCATTAATATATGAATACTCATAAAATTTTAATTTTAAAATTAAATGTTTTACAAGAAATAGACATTTTCTTACCCAATAAATCCACTTATCTAACAAAATATTTTCATAAAACATTTCATAGGAAATGTTAATAGAAAATTAAAACTCATGAAATATTATTTTCAATCATGAATAACTCATGAAATTTTTTTAAGAACATTATATATTTCACCCTTATGATGTATCATATAAATTTATATTAAACATAATCTCATTAGCTTACCTAGTTCTGTTATATGTTTTCCATAAAAACAAATTAAAAAGATAAGAGAATCATATAGGTAAACTGTGACATCATATACATATTACTATTAAAAATCAAATAACCTAACATATAAATTCCAATAATCTCTTTGTAAGAACATATCCAACTAAATCTGTCCCTTAAAATGAACACTATAAAGCTATATTGGGATAACCAATCATCATGCGAAATATTGGGCTAACCAGTAACAAACCATGTAAATAAATATTTTTAATTTTTCATATTTATTAATATTTGTGAATAAAATGTTAATATTAATTTAAAGGGAATGCTATGTTCGATAGAGTACCCAGTACGCAACAATGAGTTTCTTTGAAATCTTACATTGCAAACTAATAAGATAATAATATTATTTTAAATGGTAGTTAACCCCTAGCTATTGAAATTGTGGTAATTAACAAAAAAACTAATATGTGATTATATATGTTTGTAAACTATTTTAACATTTATCCAATAAAAGTGAGAGGCTTAAAATAAGAAAAGAATTCAATTTTAAGCATAAATATTCTAATGTTATTTAAAAGGTTGATGAACCGCCTTTTGATGGAGAACCCTTTTTAAAACTAATTTTTTTCAATTTTATATGTTATATTTGAAAAAATAAAATCCTTCGTTAGAATTGGGAAATAAAAATTTACATTATGTATGTTTTTGTTACTTTTCCGATAATGTTCATTTTTAATGAATATTGAAAATACTGTATTTTAATTCAAAAACTCATTTTAATATAATTTATTTATATTTTTTGATTTTATTTTTACTTGTGTTTAAAGTATAGTTGAAATATATTTTTACCATTTATTCCAACGATGGTCATTGGAATTAATTTTAGTTTGAAATTGGACATAAACAAGTGTCAATCTTTTGATAGATATTGTTTCACAAAAACATGCTATTTGTTTAGACAGCGAGAATTAATTATAAAATTAATTAATGAAACTTATATGTTTTGAATTTTTTAAAATGGACATCATTTTTTAATTTGTAATATCAATTTTACTTTGGATAAATTTTTGGTATTTTTCTGAAAAATGTTCATTTTTAATGAATAGTGAAAAATACTTCATTTTACATCAAAACTGCTTTTTCATCTAATTTAATTATATATTTAGATTGTCCTTTTAATTGGTTTTAATGTGTAATTGAATTATATTTTTTTCAATTAAATAAATTTTTTTCATTGGAAGTAATTTCACTTTTCAATTCGATGTAAAAAAAATCAATATTTTGATAAATTTTACATCTTAAAAACCCGTCTTTGGTTGTGACAATGAGAATTATTTTTAAATTAATTATTGAAATTTATGTTTTTGGAATTTGGTAAAATAGATTCCATATTTGGAAGGATATGTTCCAAATTATTTAATTAAGACTATTTTGTTTTTGGACATTATGAATAGAAAAACGACAATTATCTTTAATTTTCATGATTAATTAGTAATCTGGTAGTTAATGGTAATAAAATAATATCATAATTATATATAATGATTCTAACATGTGTCCAAATCCATTTGGTTGTGTCATGTCCGACCATGGGATGCCTTGTTCCAACTTTTGGACACCATGGAATCACTTTGGTGTGATAGTGGCAATTTATCATATTATTTTTTAAAGAAAGGAAAATATAACCAAACTATGTAACAACTAAGTAAAACAATTTTAATTTTGTTAACATAAATGATGTCTTATACTATAAATATTCATTGGAAATCTAAAAATATTTCCTCCATCATGGTATTTTTATAATTTTTAGACATTATATAAAAAAAATTATTTATGACACCATGATGATGCATTGATTACCCCATTAATGGACGATTTAGATAAAATGAAAAGATAATTTAAAATATAAGACATACACTTGTCAAAAACCTATTGGATGGATGTATTTAGAACCAATATCACCTTATCCTAGAAATATATCATTTTGGGACCATTAAAATCGGAAAACCATTTTATAATAATGTAACATTTCAAGACTTTCCAAAAGTGACATTTCTCCCTCTTATAAAAGGCCCCCACCTCTACCCACTTACCCACACCTCTAAATCCCTTGGCACGTCCAAATGTTGCTAAAATTATCTATCCACATCCTTATATAACTCTTAGAAGCCTCACTTTGGGCATAAGTCTTTCCAAGTAAGCCTTTGGCTCAAATCAAAAAGAGTTACCCAATTTAGAGGTAATGTCTTCTCTCGAGTTTCTTCCTTTTATTTTTCCATATTCACTCACCACCTTATTATTATTATTTTATATTATATCAACACCAGTATCTTTAATATACTATGATTTTATATGAAAAGTATTCTACCTACACTTACACACACCTCCATCTAATGGTTAGAGAACATATTGTTTCGGTTGGTGGTGAATTACTGCCTCATGAAATGATGATTGTTCAATCTTCTTTTAACACCTCTTATGGTGGCCATTATGATAGAACTGTATTTATATATGATATATATTTTATGTTTAGGTTTTTTTTATTCTTTTTTATTCTTTTCTATATATCAAACCTTTATGGTTTTCATTTTCTGTAATCCTGATAATTTCATTTGAGGAAGTGCGGACTACCGCCCCCTCAAAGTTATATGACTGGTTCATACCATATGTTGTATGTATAAATGATAGGTTTAATGATATTATGTAAGATTAAAAAACAAAATTTATAATAATACTATTTATCATGAATTTTTAATTCCATTAAATATGAAATTGAAATGGAAGTAGCTTTCATGCGTACATACGGCCTACCGTCTCCCTTAACGGTGCATTTTATTTCTTGCCTCTAAATGTTATGCACTATTATAAATACATGTATATGATGGATATATATAATATATATGATATCACAATCATGAATATCATTCTGAATATAATTAACCTTTGACCACATGAACAACATGTAATTATAAGAAGTCCATTTTTGACTTAAGTACCAAATATAGACAAAACAAACATTATTAACTTAAATGATTACATAATGTTTATAACATGGAAATAAGTGATATAAATGGAATAATAAACTTGAAAAATGTTCTTATGCAAGTAGAAATTAACTTTATTTTATTATTCAGAACATTAAAGAATGATCGAGTCAACTCAGACACGAGGTAAGGGATTTCTTATCTCACTTTTAATTCTGTGAGATTTCCAATGTTTTCCACATATTTGTTGCATGTGGTGTATTGTGAACTGCCATTTCATATATATTATCATGATTATATTTATATTCATGGTATTATTTTATTCATTTGGTGTTTATTATCTTTTGGTCATACGACTCGATTGATTACAACAAGGTAAGGGGTTTTTATCTCACTTTTTATTCCCGTGAGATTCATGCTACATTTTCAACTATTTAATTTTGTATGGAATATGTACGGACCATAATTGTATTCTTTGTGTAATATAATTTAATTTATGGGTAGTTATGTTTTCATTGTATGATTCTTATTTCATGGTGTGTACATTTTGAAAGTTACCCAAATCAGTAAGGGAACCTTTCACCCTCTTCTTTTTAACAGACTTCTTTTTTATTATGAATTTTAATTTACATCTTAATAATGTTGGGATATGTTATTTTATATCCTTATTACTGTAAATTTTATAAACAAGTGATGAGATAAAATTTTTATCTCTCATTAACTCATTTTATGAATTTTAATTTGACACTGTTAGGCTGTCAAATATATATAAGGGAACTTCTAAACCCAATTTCAATTATTTGGGTTAAACCTCTAATTATTGATTATGACATACTATGAATATATGTAAATAAACTCTGATTATTCTACGCTTACTATCCAATTATATTGGGTGTATTTTTATTTTTCACACATAATTATGTAATTGATTTATCCTTAATCTAAGTATACTGTCTTTATAAGGGATTTCGTCTCAATTTACATTCCATTGAGACTTTATTGTTGATATGCACCAATTCACTTTGATAAGGTGTATATATTATCCTTTGGAATATTATATCATGAATACCTTTATTCTCATGATATTATGATGTTTTGATTAAATTCTATCCCTCAACTATTTTTATTGAAGCATCTCTTATTTGGTTAAGATCTCTTTAACTAAAATATCATCTTAATGATTTAAACTTCTAAATATTTCTTATTAATTTCCATGTTTCAAAATGGTTTTAAGGATTTATTTATATGGACATTACAATTTTAAAATATTAATTCCTTTAAAATCTTTAATGTGGTATGGGACACTTTGATTCAAAAATATTTTTTTTAAATGGGTTTGAAAATGGTTTTGATAAAGCATTGATTACGTCAATATATTTGACTGATATATTGTTATTTCATTGTGGAAATGTTATCTTTGCCTTATGATTTTATTATGTGTTATGATTATGTTATGGTTTTTGGGAATTTTTTACGTATATGGGTGGTTCCTTGATAAACCTAGTGCGGGTGAGCCCGAGATAGCTCTCCAATGCATTGGGTAATGCGAAAGAGTTAAACGATAAGGTTTCTCCGAAGAAATTTAGGGAATATACTGTGATGGGTATTCCAAACATAACCATAAGGGTTACTCCCTAAATAAGAATTTTATAAATTCTCAAGTTACCTTTATGTCTTATGATTTCTATGATTTATTCATAAATCTTATGATTTCACGAGGTATGTTAAAGTGCTTATGTTTTATGAGTAAAATATCATTGATTCCTATGTATACCTGGATTAATGTTTTCTTTCCGTATTTGTATATCCCTTACTGAGATTTTTATGCTCATCCCATGTTTTTGAAATGACTTTCACAGGACATAAAGTGGAATAGGGTAAAGGATGGGATCAAGTAAATTTCATGATGTCTAAAACATGGAACTAGACATGACTCTTTTGTTCAAGAGTTTTTATTTTGTTAAAAAATGGAAACTGAGTAAATGTGTCTACTTTGTAATCCTTGAGATGTAATAGTTATATCCTAATTCTCTAAATCTCTAAACCTAAAAATATCTTTAATATGAATTATTCAATTAATTCAGGATTATGTAATGTTTTAAAGCTGGGGCCTTATAGTTGGTATCAAAGGGAGTTTTAGACAACTTTAGGGATTATGAGTTTTCATTGGACACATGGTGAGTCCCTATGTCTATTATTTCAGTTAAATCCTTGTTTTATAAATTTTTTCAGATCAAGTAATGTTAGTTAAAAATTGAATGAGGAGGATCTCAAACGACATTCCTATCTCTTCCAGAGGACATGATTGAAATAATTATCGCAAAGACATGTTCGGATGATTGTGAAACTTTTTCTAGCATACAACTCACTTGCAAGAAGTTTTTTGAGATATCAAACACCTCCACTATACCTCGTTATCATCGTGGATCATGGGTTGTATTTAGACAATTCCTATTTTCACAATATTCTTATATTTTCCAGAAAGGCAAATATTATCAAGTCATTTTCAAATATTTTACATTAACACATGATTTTGAAGCATATTATGACATTAAAAAAGGTGTTGAAGATGGAGACCCTTGAGAAAACTATTTATAATTTCTTTTAAAATATATTCTCTCAGTGCATAACAATGGTATTTTAAAAGAACCATTAATTGAATGTTTCAACTCAAATTCTGTCCGAATATTTTATAGAAATCTTGTTTTATCAGATGTTTTGAAATTATATATCATAAATGATTATTTTTCAAAACTGATTTTCTATGAACACCTATATGACCCATGTTGTACAAGGTGTATTTGTATGGAGGAAACAAATGATTTTGAACGATATCTAAGTCATTTTTGCAATGAATGGACATTCTACTTACGTGAACAAGATGACGATGATACCAAATGGACTCCATGATCAAGGTATGATGCTCTTCATTTTGGGGATCACATTATTTTATCTTATGGTGGTGAAATAAGACTTCAAGAATTAAGATGTTGAGATCAAAATTAATTTGGATGAAAATTACAGGTATAAAAAAACCATTGAGGTTAAAACATGTTAGAGTTATTTTTGAGTTTTATAAAAAGGACTACCTGTAGGATGGGTGACTACACATCGCATCTGGTAAGGCTGCAAGAGTCAAACCAACAACTGAAGGGCGACAAGGGCGCATCGCCTACCACTGGACTACTTGAAGTCCCTGGTTAGTATAACTTATTATTTTAGTAAAATGATTTTATGGAACAAGAGTAAGTTGATTTTGGGAATTTATGTTTTATGGAATGGATATAATTAGTATAGGAAAATTATTTGGTGATTAAGTGAAAAAGGTTGTTGTGAAAGACATTCTACCTTTTGAGGAAACACTATATCCATAAAGAAGATCGAATAATATTGGATTTCAATTATGGAATAATGGTTGAAATTTTAGTTTGGAAGAATCTATGTTTTTATTGTAGACATATGATGATTTGGATTATTTTTGAAAATGATTATCCTATAATGGAGAATATGTGATTCACTACAACAGAATCACTGTTTAGCAGCGGTTTACAAAAACTTCCGCCTAATAGGAAATCGTCAATCTATTAGCGGTGGTTTTAAACTTTTCGTGGTGTTTTCAGGAAAGCGTCATAGGTGCCTCATTCCGCGGTAGATTTCCGGAATTTAGCGTCGGGTTTACGAGCCCTTGATGTCACTTTATTCACATCGGTTATAACCACCGCAAATAAAATCAAATTCCAGTGGCCGTAAAATTTCCACTAAAGTCACAGGAACCGCCGTGGAATGAGGTAGCCACGGTGCTCCTATTTAGAGGCGGTTATAACCTCCGCTAAAAGTAAATTTTATTTTACATTTAGCGATGGTTTAAACTTCAGCTAGTATACATTTCGGGGTGGTTAAAACTGCCACGAAAAGATGCTCAGAATAAAAAAAATCATTATTTGCTTCTGCTGCACCACTGCCCTGAAAAACAAATAAAACCAGAAAAAACCATCCTTGGACTCCCACCAATGACCAAGAGATGAATGTCCAGAATAAATCACAACACCCAAATAACTTGTTTTTCTCTCAATGAGAAATAATATACAACTTTAATATTTAAAAATTAAACAAAAATCTGAAACTCTGGAAAATAAGACTTCCTATTAGAAAAAGTATTATTAACACAGCAGTCAGATATCCATCAAAGGTTCCAACACATTCCTCATACTCATGTATACAATATCCTAAATAGTAAATACTAGGAAGATAAAACTCCATTGATACAACATTGTAACATCCCAAACTGGATTCCACAAAATCTTATAACTTCACTTTCTTAGGATAGATCATCCACAGCGATTCCACTCTACTTATAAAATTGATAATTGATTAATTAGTAGTTATATTAGTACCAACCCATTTATATAATAATTTTTTTGTTTTGTGGCCTAGAAACCATCCTTAATACTTCTTATAAATTTGAGCTGAGGAAATAGCTTAAATAACACATTAGAAATATATTGTTAAAAAAAATCCTATTGTGGGAATAGTTTTAGAGTTACATTGGGATATAGATTTTATAGGAATGTGGATATTTCCAGTGAGTCTTAGTTGACATCTTTTTATGTTGGAATATAGGTTAGGTGGGAGATTCTAGTGACCTTTTAGGAATAAACCTAGAATTAGATTTGATTCCTCGTGTTATGTGAGGGGTTAACCTAGTTTTGCTAAAATCCTTGGAGATATTAAGCATCATTGGATCCATATTTTTATTTTTTGGTCATAAAATGTGTTTTTTATGTATTTTGGGATTGAGTAGGACTCTAGTTGTGGAATGATTCCCCAAGTTGGTAGGTGATCATGAGAAAAGTAAAACTTCTAGGTGTTATGAGCATCTTTAATGCATGAGATTAGTGGGACTGACATGCCAATCTAATTTTATTTAGTATAGTTAGTTGTGTTAACCGATCACTCCCTAAGTGAGGTTACCTAGGTATTAACTATGTTGTGGTGAGTGATGTAGACCAGAGTTTTTAGTAGAAAAGAAAAGTTATCCTAGTTCTATTGATGACTATGTAAGAGGATCGAGTTTTATAACATCATCAATCTGGGTTAAAGTTCAAGATGTAGTTATTGATGTTGATTGAATGTGTGTGCATGGAATGAGGATTTCATAATACATGTGATTATAAATAGACCATTTCTATTTATTATTAGGTGGATGATGTAAATCTATGTGGTAGTAAGTGAACCACAGGTTGTTCAAGGATGGAATATTAGTTCCAGATGAGGCTTCAGCGTATGCCAAGGACGGATTATCGTGATGGAACATGGTATAGTTATATTGACTCACATCCAGAAACCATGTTTAGTGGTGAACAGAGTGTTTATCATGGGAATTAAATTCCTATTTTTATGAAAATGATAAATATTAGAATCCTATGGTGGGGAGAATCACACAGGTCATGGAAAATTTAACCTTTGGGAGAGTGGTTGTAGAAATAATAGTCATGAATAGTAAAGAAGAAAGTTCTGGAATTCTAGTAATTAAAGTTTCATGACCGGATAGCTTGTAATGAATCAAAAAATGGAATTAAGAATCGTAATATAAATAATTAAGGGATATAATGATTGGTAATAATTACCAGACAGACCATGATTATGTGGAAATTGTGTTGGGA
This sequence comes from Viscum album, assembly GCA_963277665.1. Classification (NCBI taxonomy): domain Eukaryota; kingdom Viridiplantae; phylum Streptophyta; class Magnoliopsida; order Santalales; family Viscaceae; genus Viscum; species Viscum album. The sequence goes on from OY728141.1 coordinate 1,116,946,270, forward strand.
ATGCAGTTTAAGTCATGCAGTAATAGTTCAGTGATCAAAACAGTTATGGTTGGAAATGGTCCATTGTAACCATCCTAATATTGAAGTATTTGGTTGAAGTTATTTTCTTAGAATTCATGTTTATATAAGGCATACCAATTGTGTGTCAAGTCAACATCCATCTTCGAGATTATATTATAATTTATAATGTATTCTTTCCTATATTCGTGGACTTATTCTAATTTATCACCCCTCAGTCACACCTATATCTTAGTGAACCACCCTTGATTTAGAACATTCTCATGACATTTTAGAAGAGCTAGAGCATGTTTAGATACTTTTGACGCTTAAATCAGACATTTTCAACGATGGGCCTCACCAAAGTTTCCACAACACTATCCCCTTGATCACTATGAAATGACCCAATTTGTTCAACACATCAACAATGGGTTTAACTTCTAATCATCCAAAATCTCGACTACCAATTCAAACACAGACCTAAATGGAATGATGTATACCATACTCGAGAAATGAAGACATTAAAAGAAACATCAGAAATCAATAAAATGCATAAAAAGAAACATGAGAAATCAAGGAAATTTTAGGACATGAAAATGTGAGGTGGCAAATATGTCCCACAAATGTTACATATACAAACCAACTATTTCCATTTCTGTTCAACACATCAACAGTACAACTAATCAGAGTCGTATGATGCATCGTCACCCTCTCCACCTTCATTTCCACTTTGTGTTGTCACGTGTAAGAACATTATATTGAAAATTAAATATGGTTACATATTTATATTAAAACATAAAACAAAAGAAAGTTATAAAACTAAATGATTTTTATTTTTTGTGATTTACCTGCATACCACGAATCGATGCACTCCCACCGAGGGCATATCTGCTCATCTGCTGACGCATTTCAGTCAACTCTTTCTGCAATGCAGATATCTGATTCCCCTACTGGTGAAATGTGTTTTGTAAATAAACAATCTCTTTCTTATCATCTCCAGGTATGGGCTGACTAAAGTGAGGTGTAGATGCAGTAGCTATCCCTGGTGACCTGCTAAAAACATTATATGGCACGGGTCCCAAACCTACCCCGCGCACTCTCCGAGGATGCTCCTTCCCTAGGACATTAGCAACTGGGTCATCCTAGGAGACAGATTAGGAATGCGTAGGATTGGCATCCCAAAGTTCTTTAATTTTGACCTATAAATCAAATATCAATATATATTAACACAGAAAAAATTGATAATAAGTGATTATGATAAAAAATTGACTTCATACCCCAAATTCTTTAGTAGGCTCATTAACAAAATATCCATCTGATTTCTTGTGAACATCCAACCACAGTTCAGTTTTGGATGCTTCATGACCTAAACTCTATGACTGCATTAATCAAAGATAAATCAACAATTCAATATATTAAACAAATAATATTGTATTATAAATATTTAAACTAATTAAAATATTACCAATGTACTTTGATTTCTAGAAAAACTTTTTGAGCCCGCAGTGTGCGGGATGACTTGCTTCGCTCGGTTTTACGCATTCTATCTTGATAGATCCTGAAATAAATAAAATGCAATTTAATACTGATGTATTGAATGTCATGTCATTTTCATATACATGTATAATTGTAAAATGAGGATAATATAATAATATATATATTTCAATACCATTGGGTTCTGATCCCGATGCCTGTCAACAAACACTTTCCACTGCTCTTTCAGTTCCCCACTGGGTACCTTCTCATACTTTTGCAGTGCGGTCAATGAAGCATCATTGGCATCACACCAAAATATCCATTTAAAATCTTTCCACTCCTTATCTTGATTTTTCAACATCCACTTCCATGCTATCACATCAACAATGGTAAAGTGGAAGAACATCTGTATATAGAAATTCATTTTGAACATATTAGTAACATGACATTCAATTAAACCATAATGTAATAAATTTACCTTGATTTGAGAATCAAACACTTCATTTTTCCATCTTGGAGGCATATTCTCCAATCGTCATATGAAATGGGAAGGGAAATGGGCTCTAATGTCAGCTGGCCTAGAATCTGGCCAAGCAACCCCGCGACATCATCCATAAGGACCCTGTAAGAATCAAATGGCACAACAATCTTCTCTCTATTCATATTCCAAACATCTGGACATTTTATTTTTTTCTCCACGGTTTCATTTTTGTCATCTTCAATTAGAAAAATATTAGTATAAACAAAATTCAATAAATTTATTTAATTAAAATTTTTACCTATGATAGTGACACTCCAGTATGTCCGGGATGAACTGGAAGGGGCGCGTCACTGCCCCACTACTGAGGCTCCTGAAGGGGGAGTCGATGACCCAGCCTCTACTGGGACATCCACAGATGGTGTGAGAGATGGTGCAGGGGGAGATGGTGTAGTGGTGTCAACAGCAGGTGCATCAGATGTCGTGGGGAGGGAGCTAGATGGATAGTCATCTGTCACAGAACTAGATGAAATAATGTAATACTTTTTCCTTGGAATTCCTGTCATTTAATCAAATTAAATTAAGTTCAGAATATATATTTCAAAAAAAATAATGCAGGAAAAAAATAAAAATGATAACATATGGAGTACTAACAGACAAAAGAAATGATCTTTGTCATAATTGATGACCCCTATCTTTGGAGAATATATAAAAAACCTTGAAAGGTTTTTGACAACCTCCCATACTGATCTGTCACCAATAAAAAGTCTCATGAGCTCAGTCTATTGAATTATCATACTTTTCATATGTTTTTCAATGTGCATTCATAGCAGGGGGGACTCAAATATTTCCCTAGGTTCTTATTGTATTTTTATAACATAGTTAGTGCTATGTATCAATCAATTAGTATTTTAAATTATTGAATGTTACTCCAATTTTTATATTTTTATGGAAATTAATTTTTAATCGAATGTGAGGTGGTTGGAATTTTGAAATGTGTTGAATAAAATGATGTGAGTTTGGTGCCTAATTTTATTATTTCAGAAAACCATGAGGTGTTGTGCACAAATTTTAATGTCAAAATAATAAAATTATTTTTATTCTATTTTATGATGAGATGTATTGAAAAAATAATATTGACTTGTAATCTCAAATATAATGGATATATTAGGCGGGTGTGGAATATTATTAAACAATGGAAATGAGAGAATTAAATGAATTTTAATCCCAATGATCATATACACAATCTCATGGATATTTACACTATGTTTAATTTCGTTGTTCATAGACCAATCTATATATAGAGTTTAAGGGAATGTATCCTTGAAACAAATTATGTGATATATATAGCGATATAAGAGAAGAATAAAAATATGATATAGATATAGATCTTGACACACATATGCATATATCTTTAAGAGATGACTTAGATATTTTATGTTCATGGTTCTCAGACCTGTAGATGCTATCATTTTTATATATAAAAACATTGAACCAATGATTGGTTAGTCTTCATAGATATTCCAAAACACAACCTGATGTGAATTAAGGATTATTAGTATCATATAATACCTTGGAGGGGGAAATTAATTTTAAGGTCATGATGTTTAGACCATTGTGTTAGAAAGTTTAATATACTATGAAAAGGACCATGGTTTTGATAAGACATTACAAAAGGAGAATCTAATGTTATGTATTTGGGGTATCCAAAAGAGATTCATACCCAAATTGGAAGGTGCAGAAGAATATAATTTCATAATTTATTTAACTGTTAAAATGATTCTCAAATGTCTAAACATCAGGGTACAACAATCACATTAAATAGAATGATTTTGGAAGGTTTAAAACATACATTATGAATGCATGGTTCAATAAGAAAAAGAGACCAACTTGTGAAGAATGACCATTACAAAAAGTGGAATACTAATACCATTCTCATTCAATATAATCTAATGGTAGTAGGTTGGATATTTTCTCAATCAGTACATTGATTGATTATGTGGTTTAGGTGGAAATATATTCCATGACTGAAATATCCCATAGGGATAACTTAATATGATTCGAGGAAAGGTGTGATATTCAGTATCAAATCCTAATAGGTTGGCTCCAAATAAATCAACATCCACATCCAATTTTTATATGAATATAGAAAAAATTATTTATTAAATCATGTTTAAGGGATACTAAGAGTAGTATATCAACTTGGAAAATTTATCAGTGTTGAATCACACATTAGAGTTATGAACTGGCTTCATAGAGAAAACAATTTTCAAAAAGATTATATGTTATTCCACCATGTACTGAAATTGTTTCTTGAGTGATGTAATGCAACATGAGACTCCTGTGTATTAAATCACTTAATGTAGTGATATATTCGATTTAAAGAGGTAGAATTTTAATTGAGGAGAATGTACTATTAAAATTTCCTAAGTCTAGTTGAAAATGGGATAGGATATCTAATATATCTTTTTCCAAGATGAAACTTTTATGGGGAATAGGAATAAATTATCAAGGATCACATAGTGAACCCCATGAAATTTTTATGATATTATTCTTATAAGAAATATTTTTCCTAATCCATAAAAGGGAACAGATTATTGGGAGTGAAACATTACACCTATAATGATTTCTTTAAGAGGGTTTAGACCTAACAAATAGTTGTGAATATTTTGATTTTTAGTTTATGTAATTTTAATTAGGAAAAGGGGTTAAAATTTAAGGTCATACAGATTTGAAAAAATGTTTATGAGGTTCAACGTCACTTAACATAGACATGGAAGGTAGAAAAACTAGTACATCAATGGGGAGGACATATCCAACATCAGTTGGGATCCCAATTGATGTATATTTTTGCACATGGGTAAATTCACAATGTTCATGTTTGTAGTACATGTAATATGTATTTGTGATCATTCCTATGAAAATAAATATCATTGTCACCATGTATTTCATTATAATGAGAATAAATCCACACATAGTTCTTGAAATGAAAATCCCTCTGTCAAAGATATGAATCATATAAAAGGAAAGGGAAATTTTATTCTTATCATGGGTCTATATATAAGATAACCCATTTTCAAATCTACTACATAGATTCACCACACATGTAGGTGATAGTAATTATAATATTTTGACAAGGAATATGGTAGTTGGTTCCAAGGTAGGGTACGTAGATATCACTACATATCGTAATGTGATGGGAGTCAATCCAAATTGTAGTTATATTTATAGATGATTCATTGCATAGATTTATATCACATGTGAGTAATATGTGCATTAATTCTCTAATATACTTGTCAACCATGTCGAAAAGACTTCTATATTGATCAAGATCTTATTTAGTGGGGTTTGGAATTTAATATCTCATCCTTGTATGGGATTGTAAAAAGGTGATGATCTATTTCTAATACCCAATAGATAAGATACATTTTTCCCTAGAAATAAAATATTCAACTATACAATTAGTATATAGTTTGGAATAATCTACATTATACCATTACATGGATGATGATCTCATATTGGTAATGGGTCACATAGAAAGGAAAAATTGTCTTGCATTTTATTTTAGAAAAACAAGTACTCATGTGATGAGGGATGATTTTTATGATGTTAAATTGAATGAAATTAAGAAAAATATCATATAGTTTAAAATCATGAGACCAGGAGGTTGGGGTGGGGGGAAGGGTCGGGTGTTAAAAAAACCAATGTTTTGCGACTGTTTATTATAAACCGCCGCGAAACCATCCTCACAGAAGGTTTAGCGGCGGTTCTTAGAACCGCCGCTAAACCACGGTTTTTTTGTAGTGATTATTACTTTTAAATATGATACCTTGTGAGTAACTAATGTTATTTGGAGATAAATGTTAAGATTTATCTTGGAAGACTATGTGATCAAATCCTTCGAAGATTTGGGTTTCAATCTTAGTTTTTATTACATTGAATAATTTTATGGATAACTATTTATTGAATAGTCTTTGATGAACATTGGGTTTCGTAGAAAGAATTTTGGAGATTAAGAGTAGTATTTCTTTTTATAAAGGATTATCATTTTGGGGATTATCTGATCTTGTACAACCAATTTTGGTTTTGGTTGAGGTCTAAAGATAGGGGAAATATATAATTCATCTTTTGTGGATTATGTGATTCTATAGAAGTTTATTATAGTGCTCTTAATGTGACCAAGTCATTATGAATACTCATCGTTTGTAGAAAAAATTGAGTTTGTTTTAGAAATCTAGAAAGAGATGAAAGTCTACATGACAAGTAAGTATGTTTCCTTATGATTTATTTAAGATCAAAAATAAATTCCTCAATGAAAAGTAACATAAAAAAACGTTGTATGTTAACTTTTCTTACTGGGGAATCAAATACCATTTAACCCATCACATGTTTGTGATTTTATGAGGGTTATATTTCTCCTGAACATGTTTTCTAACACTCTCCATCAGAACTTGACCGTTGTTTTTGTCTTCCATATCCATGTTTTCAAGGAATCCTAGTATTTGTTGTCTCATGTGACCTTTGTACTTCTATTTCATTCTTTTAAAGCGATATTTCTATTGACTCCTTTTCCGATGTGGGGCTTTCAATGATGTTTCCGAGCCCAATTTTAAAATTGCAAGGACACAATTCCCAAAAGGGGCGATGGATGTAACATCCAAGGTAAATAAAGAATATGAGATTTTCAAATTTGTTAATATTTGTGAATAAAATGATAATATTACTTTAAAGGGAATGATATGCGTGATTGTGTACCCAGTACGCAACAACGAGTTTCTTCGAAATCTTACGTTGCACACTAATAATATAATAATATTATTTTAAATGGTAGTTAACGACTAGCTGTTGTAATGGCAGGAATGAATAGAACTAATTATAATGTGATTATATATTATTGTTAAATATTTTTAAATTTAACCAATAAAAGATAGAGGCATAAAATAAAAAATGAATTCGAATTTAAGCATGAATATTACAATGTTCTTTAAAATGTTGATTAACTTCCTTTTGATGGAGAACCCTTTTTTAAAACTACTTTTTGTCAATATTATATGTTATATTTGACAAAATAAAATCTTCCTTTAGAATCGGGACATCAAAATTTACTTTGTTTATGTTTTTGTTACTTTTCCAATAAAGTTCATTTTTTAATGAATAGTGAAAATTATGTATTTTAATTCAAACCCACCTTTTAATCTAATTTATTTATATGGATTGTAATGCCCTGACCCTAGTTACCTAGAGTTGGTGCATTATTACATAACATTGGCATGATCAAAAGAAAGATCAAGTCTTGAAATACCGATTAGTTTAGTAGCCATGGAATAACTAGATACATTCATAAAGTTTACATTACATCATAAAATGAAATATAAAACAATATAGTCTCCATAGTCCACACTATTATCCCCTCATACTATCCCTGCAGGTTATTCATAAAATAATTCTTCACATTCTGGGAAAAATAAAACATAGAAAGGGGTGACCTCAAATGCCCAGTAAGGATAACAATATAGTGGAATCTTTTATAAATAATCATAAACATTTAAGGCAATGTATAACTAAAAAAGCCTTTTAAACTTTAACTTCAGCATAATATTGAAAAAATAAATGAAATAATTCCATTTACTTATTCACATGGATATACTACTAGTCGAATAATCACATGCAATATCAATAACCACTTTCATAATGATGAAATGCATAATGCGAGACTGTCATAACCACATAGCCAAGGCTTCGTGCGAAGACTACAAATAAGATTTTGTAAAAGCCTTGTGCCAAGACACTATTTTGTCTCATGAGACCTACCAATACATAGAAGATCTATAGCAGGCTCAACCCGTCACTTATTAAGTCCAATGCATTCCTCATATGAATAGGTTTAAACATAACATAAACATTCGTATTAAAACTAGCATACAAAATGTCAATTATTTTTCTATAAACCATTAATGGTATAAAAATAAAACATCCACAGTCAAACATATTACAAAACCTTAAATACAATATGGACGATTTGTATCATAATAAATAAACATCAAATAAGCTTAAAATCCATCAAAGGATGTTGATATAGATGAAATCAAAACTATTTGAGAGAAATATCTCTTTTTTTGAAATCATTTAAAAGACACATTATTATAAAATAAACCTTTTACATTGAAAATATTCTTATAAGCTTGTAAGGGATGCTTCTATGATTATATAATGGCAGAAAATAGCCGCACCCGCCGTATAAGTTAAAAATAGACATTCTTACCTTAATTCTGGCGAAAAGGTTAAAAAGGACCTTGTTTGGAAAATGACGGAAAGATTCCTTTATAAACCTCTTATAAAAAGTCAAACAAGGGTATAAATGTAAAGACCCGTAAATTTCAAGGAAATTTTTTTCTTAATTTTCTTTGGAATTTTACAAGAGCACAGTTTCTGATGGCACCTGATTCCGAGGCCCGGTGTGCCCGGAATCATTTTCCGAAGTTTGGCTCGGGTACGTTTAGTGAACGGACGAGCGGGTTTTTCTAGCTTTTGAACCGGTGCTCGGAATCGAATTCTGAGGGCACCGATGAAATCGCAGCGCCGGTATTCGCTTAGAAACGCCTCTTCCAGAGTTGCGTTTGCTCGGGTGTGGTTTTTAATTTTCGGGCTTAAAGTTAAGAAATAAAATAATTTTGCGACAACTTTATTTTATTTCACTTAAGCCACTTGGAAGCCACTTGAAGCCACTTATTGACGGCTTGAACTGAGTTGAACCGGATAGGATGCTATCTAGAAATATCTTACCCCCTTGGTAGGATATTTGTGAGGTGTGGCCCGCACGAGCCCCGCCGTTTCTTTCCGCTAAGAAACGCACCCGCGAAAACCGTCTTAATGAGAGTCAACTGACGCGTTTCATAAAATCGTAACAGACCATTTAATTAGGCGGTTTATTTTGTGAATTAAATGGGTTGTTTCTTTCGTTGAATTAATTCAACGAATTAATTCAATCGTTTCTTAACCTGTTTTCGTGTGTTAGCATATTAATAAAATAAGACCAACCAAAATATTTTGGGGGAGTACTCGTTGAGACAGAATCCTTGTTCCTTCTTCCTCCATCGCGAAGAACACGAAGAACGCGAAGAACGTGAAGAACGCGAAGAACGCCGAACCCAGAAATCGACGACGCGACGCCGTGATCCGCAACGCCGACAACGTTCTTCTGCGACGTCTCTTCCTCCGCGACGGATCTTCGATCGGCTGCTTGAGGTAAGAGTCTCGGACCTTCCTTTTTATCTCCTTCGTGGTTCTTAACCAAAAACACGGATTTAATTAAATAAATTAAATCTGTTGTTTCATGGTGCGTTGAGTTTGCCGACTCAACGCCGGATTCTGTGACGACACGACGCCTCCCCGCGACGACGCGACGATCCCACTCTTCCGCGAGAGCTTTTCCGCGAAGAACACCCACGCGCGACGATCGACGAGGTAGGGATTTATTTTGGGAATTACCCCTTTTTATTATTCCCTTCAATGTTTCTTTAAAGAAATTAAAGAACCAAATTGTGAACAATTTTAATCTTATTAAAATTGTTTCTTCCTGTGTGGAATAAAATTCCCCCGTTTGTTTATCTCTAACGCGGAGGGTGCGGGCCAAACGAACACGGCCCGACGACCCTCCGCCGTTCTTCGTTTTGTGCGGATTTGACGGGCGACGAAAGAACGTGCCGCACCGGATGTTTGGCGATCCCGCAGTGAAGAACGAGTCCCGGGAAGAGCAATGGCCCAGACGGGAAGATAATCGGACCAACGGAACGATCCAGATGGCCCGCAGAACTCGTCGGCGGCGCGGGTCGCCGGTGCGGCCGCGCCGACAGTCGGGAGTGGCGGCGCCCCGGAGCGCCGCCGGACAGGCCGCCGTGACTCAGCGCGGCGGCGGCAGCACCCGCGGACCCGCGGCCGCGCGAGTCCGGTGCCCTCGGACGCGGCTGAAGCCGCGTCCCGACTCAGCGCGGCCCCACGCGGGGGGTCGCAGCACCACCAGGCCGCGGGGGCGGCGCCCCGCGTGCCTCGGCCGAACCGGGCTAGGCCGGTTTGACTGGCCGGGCCGTGCCCTGGCCAGACCGGACCGGGTCGGGTCGACCCGGTTCCGCCGACTCCCGGGGGGGTCGGCCCGGGCCCGTACCCCCCGTCTTCGGACGGTCTTTGTTCAAACGACCGTAACATGAGATACGGGCCTCCAAACGACTCTCCGTCAGCGGCAACGCGATCCTTGGATCGAGACGGTCGTTTCAGTATATCGCACTCAAGGTTTCAGAGTACTTTGAGTTCGGCCGGGTTGGTTCGTACACGAAACCAACCGGGCCCTCGGAGCGGAAACACTCATATCTTGAGCTACGGACGTCCGATTGACGTGCCGTCACCTTTGTGGTTTTCCTCTAAGTGAGACGGATCCTTTGGAATACTCCGCCCGAGGTTTGGACGCAGGTGGAGTGCGGTCGGGTTGGTTTTTCCTTAAAAACCAACCGGGCCCCTAGGACGAAAATGCCAATAACTCTCAGACCGGGCGTCCGATTGACGCGCCGTCTGCGACGTTGAGTTCCTGTTGACGATACAGAACTTTTGGATACATCAACTTCGGACTTTATGTCAGTTGATGTATCATCCTCTAGGCTCGTGGAGCGGACCCTCCCGAACGAGCTTGCTGTGTGCGGGAACCCTAGGCTGGCTGCGACTGCTACTTCGACAGCGACGACTGTGCAGAGATCCTCCGTGGATTCCGACGACGACCGTGCAGAGATCCTCAGTGGACTGTGGTGACGACTGTGCAGAGATCCTCAGTGGACTGTGACGACTACTGCACTCAGTGATCCTCCGTGGATCAGTGTTACAGGTCTTGTTTGGGCCCGGTCCTGTGTGGGCCCGATCCTGTGTGGGTCTGATCATGTGTGGGTCCGCGCTCAGTGGTTCTGTGTGAGACAGCGCCTACAGGTCCTGTGTGGGCCCGATCCTGTGTGGGTCATTGCGTGGGTTAGTTACCTATCGATCCGTTGTGGGTCCGACGACATAGATGGATCAGTGATCATCTTTATCGTCATCCGAAAAGTATACCTGTGTGAGCTGAATCTTGCGTTACTCTCCTTTGTGGATTGTGTTGAGCTATCCTGTGTGGATTAACTGTTTACTCTCCTTTGTGGATTGTGTTGAGCTATCCTGTGTGGATTTACTGTTTAATCTCATTTTTTGGATTGTGTTGAGCTATCCTGTGTGGATTTACTGTTTACTCTCCTTTTGTGGATTGTGTTGAGCTATCCTGTGTGGGTGTACGTTTTACTTTCCTGTGTGGACTGGGTTGTGCTTGGGCTCAGACGTTGGAGCCGTACGGAAATTGATGACTTAGGTATATGTATGGGCATATAACTAATCTGTGTCCAATGTTACTTCGTGATTGTATCCTTCCTTTGTGGATTATCCTTTGTGGATTTCGGGAGACCTTCGGGGGTCTCGGGGTCCCTACTGAGTAGCTTATACTCACCCCTTCATGGGCTTTGCCCGCACTACGTTGTGTTGGTTGCAGACAACGGACAGCGTTGATCGTGGTGGAGGCGTGTGGAGCAGGACGGTACCTAGAGGTGGACCGCTGAGCGGGACGTACTCGGAGCGGTTAGGTGGACCCGAGGAGTAGTGGAGGCTATCTGTACCAACCCTTCAGGTGGGATTTCCAGAGGACGGCTCGACGCTACAGTTTTCCCTTTGAGTTGCTGCTTTTCCTTTCAGTTGTACTTTACTGTTGGGCTTGTATTTCCGGCCCCTTTTATTTTCAGCACAGCTTGTACAGTTTTTACTTAGTGTTTACTTTTCCGCTTGCTTACTCTGTGGTGCTTGTTTACTTTTCAAAGGCAATTCCTTCCCTTTTTGTTGGGATTTACGCCTTGGTTCTAGTCGCCAGCCCCTGGCCTATAGAAGGCGGGCTTGGGGTAGTCACGGCACGGGCCCTGAGGGCGGGTCGTGACAAATTGGTATCAGAGGTGGTCGATTCTACCGCAGACTCTGATCTTTCTTCCATGTGAAGCAATAGTGTTTAGCGTATTGAGTGTGGTTATCAGTCCAGGGAGTCCAGTGTTGGTGCGGCGGCCGACGTATCCATACACCAGGACCCTGACTTCTGATTTCCGACTTAATGCACGAAAACATTGATTTCATGTGTGTTTCAAGTTTTCTCTGTGATTACTTGTGTCAGCTCACCAGGTATACTGTTCTGACCGTGGCACACTTGTTTCCTTTTCAGGATGGCACGCCGACAGCAGCCAGCTAGGGTTCCTAGAGTAGAGCGCGACGACAGCCCGCCGAGCGACGAGGCCTCAGTACAGGGCCCGTTGATAGCAGAGGCACTGGCGGTACCTTTACCCGCCGAGCCCCCGATGCTTCCAGCACTGGCAGCTGACGACGCACGATGCCTCGGAGCTTTGCACGAGTTCCAGTGCCAGCGACCACCCAGGTTCTGTGGGGAGTCGGACCCCCAGGCAGCCGAGGACTGGCTGGAGGCGGTCGTCCGAGTTTTCAGGCTAGTGAGGACACTAGCAGACCTCATGGTGATCCTCGCGGCGAGCCTACTGCACGCAGCAGCATAGCGATGGTAGAGCCTGATGCTCCAAGTACTCGATGAGGCCTCCCTCATCTGGACGGACTTTGAGAGCCTCTTCCGCTCAGAGTTCGTCCCGGCCACCCTCCGTGCGGTGCGCATCCAGGAGCTTCTTCAGCTGCGGCAGGGCAGCTTGACGGTCGCCCAGTACGCGGCGAGGTTCACCGACCTATCTCGCTACTCGACAGACATGGTACGTGACCCCTTCTTCCAGGCCCGGACCTTCGATCAGGGATTGAGACACGAGATCAGGGCATCACTGATCTCCCTCAGCATCCCGACCCAGGCAGGAGTGCTAGAGCGAGCCCTTCTGATCGAGAGCTTCCTGGCTGAGTCCACAGCAAGACTAGCCGCAGGGCGGCAGATAGCGGAGTCTTCGGCAGCAGGTAGCCGACGAATGACTCATGGTTCCAGGCGGACCAGGCCTTCCGGCAGACGACCACGGGACACTGGCTCAGCGGTGCAGGGCACACAGCGCGGAGCCAGCCTTCCGAGAGGCAGACAGTGCTACAAGTGCGGCGGGCAGGGCCACATGGCTCGTGACTGCCCGACCCGTCGTACCGAGGGGCAGTAGACGGTGGAGGGACCGCCCAGGCAGAGGCAGAGGGTCGACTATGGAAGTCCGTAGGGAGGAGGCGGACGAGGCAGAGGAGCTGGCCGAGCAACAGGTTGTGGGCGACGCTTTGAGGCTCTGCCACCACCACCACCAGGAGGCCCGCCCCGACTTCAGGGAGCTGGCGGGCAGAGACAGGCGCAGCTCCAGGCAGCTAAGGCCTATGACCACGGTGCGCTAGAGATGATTCGAGGTACAATCTGTGTCTATTCCACCCTTGATGCAGTTCTGATAGACACAGGAGTGGGTCACTCCTTCATAGCCACTGCCCTTGTTCGGAGGTCAGAGATTCCGACGGAGCCGTTGGCTCGATCCTTACGGCTAGAGACTCCTACGAGAGAAGACTCGACAATTACGCACTGGTGCCGGCAGTGTGAGCATACTCTAGGAGGTGATAGCTTCGGCTGGGATCTTCTTGTAGCGGTGTCGAGGCCTTACGACGTCATCTTGGTCATGGATTTGTTATCTACGGTCCATGCTCAGAATGACTGCATTAGGCGCAAGGTGCGATGTGTGCGCACCGACGGGAGCAGGTTCACCTTCACCGGCGAGAAGGGAGCCTTAGCAGCATAGGATGGACTCACACAGAGGAGAGGTCATCCCATCACTCATCAGTTGGCTAGCCTCATCCTGGGAGCAGTCGACGTCCGGAGTCCCAGTTTTCCTGCAGTGGTGGATCAGTACGAGAACGTCTTTCCCGACGACGTTCCAGGGCTACCTCCTCGCAGAGAGGTAGACTTTTATATTGACCTATACCCCGGGACAACCCCGATAACCACTCCAGTATATCGGATGGCCCCCGCTGAGCTTCGAGAGTTGCGGGTACAGTTGGAGGACTTACAGGGCAAGGGGTTCATCCAACCCAATGTTTCACCCTGGGATTCCCCGATATTGTTCGCCAAGAAGGCGAACAGGAGCTTGCGACTGTGTGTCGATTATCGTCGCCTGAACCAGGTGATAGTGAGGAACATGTATCCGCTACCCAGGATTGATGACCTCTTCGATCAGCTCAAGGGATCACGGTGGTTCTCGAAGATAGACCTCAGGTCAGGCTATCATCAGCTCAGAGTTTGAGACGAGGATGTGCATAAGACGGCCTTCAGATGTCGGTATGGACACTATGAGTTCATGGTTATGCCTTTCTTCATGAACAACTCTCCAGCAGTGTTCATGAGCCTCATGAACAGGATCTTCCAGCCATTCCTCGATCGATTTTTCATAGTCTTCATCGACGACATCTTGGTGTACTCGACCACGGAGGAGGAGCACGCCTACCACTTGTGTGTTGTACTAGACACACTCCGAGAGCACCAGCTTTATGGAAAGCTCTCGAAGTGTCAGTTCTGGTTACGTGAGGTCCACTTCTTGGGGCACGTCATTTCTGAGGTGGGAGTTGCAGTGGATCCCGCGAAGATCGAGGCAGTGCTAGCTTGGGAGCCACCCAAGAGCGTGACAGAGGTGCGGAGTTTCATGGGCCTAGCCAGATACTATCGTAGATTTGTGCCGGACTTCTCCAGAGTTGCGGCCCCACTCTCAGCGTTGACGAAGAAGGGGAAACCCTTCGTGTGGTCAGACAGATGTTAGAAGAGCTTCCAGGAGTTGAGGCAGAGGTTGACCAGCGCACCTATCTTGAGGTTGCCTGAGGAGGGAGTTGGATACGTAGTCTATTGAGATGCATCAGGGACCGGACTCGGGTGTGTCCTGATACAGGAGCGGGCCGTGATTGCCTACGGATCACGTCAGCTGAGGCCGCATGAGCAGAACTACGCTACCCATGACTTCGAGTTGGCAGCAGTGGTCTTCGCCCTGAAGACATGGCGGCACTATCTGATGGGCGAGCACTTCACAGTCTTTTCTGACCACCAGAGTCTCAGGTACATCTTCTCTCAGAAGGACCTGAACCTGAGATAGTGGCGATGGCTCGAGTTCCTCCAGGACTATGAATTTGAGATAGTCTATACTCCTGGAAAGGGGAACGTGGTAGCCGATGCCCTCAGCAAGAGGACGGGCATCTAGCTGCTTGAGGAGGCGACAGAGCAGCTAGCCGCCTTGCAGATATCCTTCGTGGATAGAGACGGAGCAGCCTTCCTTCAGTCACTCACAGTCTCTCCTCCACTTCTATAGTAGGTCAGAGAGGCACAGAATGCGGACGCTGACTGTGAGACATGGCGTGCACAGATATCCTCGGGACATGCACCTGATGGTTTCTCCCTTGGAGCAGAGCACGATGTCCTTTTCAGAGGACGTACCTTGGTACTAGTTGCTTTACGAGAGGAGGTGCTGAGAGAGTTCCACACTTCTCCAATGGTGGTACATCCTAGAGTGGCGACGATGTACCAGGATCTCAGACGTCAGCACTGGTGGCCGGGCATGAAGAAGGTTGTGGAAGAGTTCGTTTCGCGGTGCCTCACCTGCCAGCAGGTGAAGGCAGAGCACCAGGTACCAGCAGGCTTGGTACAACCCTTGGAGGTCCCGGAGTGGAATTGGGATGGCATATATATGGACTTCGTGATTGGACTTCCACGCACTTCCAGAGGTCACGACTCCATTTGGGTGATTGTTGACCGAATCACCAAGTCGGCACACTTCTTACCCATCTGAGAGCAGGGCTCAGTGGAGAGCATGGGATGTCTCTACGTTCAGGAGATTGTACGGCTTCATGGTGTGCCATCGACTATCGTCTCCGATCGGGACGCTCGCTTTACTTCCCGGCTTTGGAAGATGTTACTGGAGGCGTTTGGGATGCGGCTACGTCTGAGCACCGCCTTTCACCCATAGACGGATGGTCAGACGGAGAGGACCATTCAGACCCTCGAGAACATGCTCCGGCATGTGTCCTTGACTTTGGTCGCAGCTGGGAGGACCACCTACCCTTGGTGGAGTTCGCATACAACAACAGCTACCACTCCACCATCGGGATGGCACCCTACGAGGCGTTGTACGGCAGGCCCTGCAGATCTCCTTTATGCTGGACAGACCCTGGGGAGTCAGCACTTGTGGGACCAGAGATGGTCCGGGCCACGACAGAGAAGGTCCAGGTCATCCAGGAGCGGATGAGGACAGCACAGAGCCGGCAGAAGTCATATGCTGACAGGAGGCGGAGGCCACTAGAGTTCGAGGATGGTGACCACGTCTTCTTGCGTGTCTCACCTCGACATGGGTTGCGGAGATTTGGCCGGGGCGGCAAGTTGTCTCCACGCTTCATCGGGCCTTTTCAGGTCCTCAGCAAGATTGGCGAGGTGGCTTATCGCCTGGCTCTGCCACCTCAGTTGCACTGGGTGCACGACGTCTTCCACGTGTCCTAGCTGAGGAGATACGTGCACGACCCGACGCACATCATTGACTATGGGGAGCTAGACGTGGATGATGGGGAGACTTTTGCGGAGGTCCCAGTGGAGATAGAGGATCGACAGGAGCGGGACCTACGTGGGTGATCGATTCCTCCTGTGCGCATCAGATGGCAGCACGGGAACCTCCAGGAGAGCACATGGGAGCGGGAGGCTCAGATGCGTGCTCAGTACCCACATTTGTTTCCCTAGTTTATGATGTATCTTTACGGGGACGTAAAGTCCTGAGGTGGGAGTAATTTAAAGACCCGTAAATTTCAAGGAAATTTTTTTCTTAATTTTCTTTGGAATTTTACAAGAGCGCAGTTTCTGACGGCACCTGATTCCGAGGCCCGGTGTGCCAGGAATCATTTTCCAAAGTTTGGCTCGGGTACGTTCATTGAACGGATGAGCGGGTTTTTCTAACTTTTGAACCGGTGCTCGGAATCGAATTCTGAGGGCACCGATGAAATCGCAGCGCCGGTATTCGCTTAGAAACCCCTATTCCGGAGTTGCGTTGGCTCGGGTGTGGTTTTTAATTTTCGGGCTTAAAGTTAGGAAATAAAATAATTTTGCGACAACTTTATTTTATTTCACTTAAGCCACTTGAAAGCCACTTGAAGCCACTTATTGAAGGCTTGAACTGAGTTGAACCGGATAGGATGCTATCCAGAAATATCCTACCCCCTTGGTAGGATATTTGTGAGGTGGGGCCCGCACGAGCCCCGCCATTTCTTTCCGCTAAGAAACGCACCTGCAAAAACCCGTCTTAATGAGAGTCAACTGACGCGTTTCTTAAAATCTTAACAGACCATTTAATTGGGCGGTTTATTTCGTGAATTAAATGGGATGTTTCTTTCATTGAATTAATTCAACGAATTAATTCAATCGTTTCTTAACCTGTTTTCGTGTGTTGGCATATTAATAAAATAAGACCAACCAAAATCTTTCGGGGGATTACTCGTTGAGACAAAATCCTTGTTCCTTCTTCCTCCTTCGCGATGAACGCGAAGAACGCGAAGAACGCTGAACCCGGAAATCGATGACGCAACGCCATGATCCGCAACGCCGAAAACGTTCTTCTGCGACGTCTCTTCCTCCACGACGGATCTTCGATCGGCTGCTTGAGGTAAGAGTCTCGGACCTTCCTTTTTATCTCCTTCGTGGTTCTTAAACAAAAACACGGATTTAATTAATTAAATTAAATCTGCTGTTTCATGGTGCGTTGAGTTTTCCGACTCAACGCCGGATTCCGTGACGACGCGACGCCTCCCCGCGACGACGCGACGATCCCTCTCTTCTGCGATGAGATTCTCCATGAAGAACGCCCGCGCGCGATGATCGACGAGGTAGGGATTTATTTTGGGAATTACCCCTTTTTATTATTCCCGTCAATGTTTCTTTAAAGAAATTAAAGAACCGAATTGTGAACAATTTTAATCTTATTAAAATTGTTGCTTCCTGTGTGGAATAAAATTCCCCCGTTTGTTTATCTCTAATGCGGAGGGTGTGGGCCAAATGAACACGGCCCGACGACCCTCCGCCGTTCTTCGTTTTTTGCGTATTTGACGGGCGATGACGGAACGTGCCGCAACATATGTTTGACGATCCCGCAGTGAAGAACGAGTCCCGGGAAGAGCAATGGCGCAGACGGGAAGATAATCGGACCAACGGAACGATCCCGGTGGCCCGCGGAACTCGCCGGCGGCGCCGACAGCCGGGAGTGGTGGTGCCCCGGCGCACCGCCGGACAGGCCGCCACGACTCAGCACGGCGGCGGCGGCACCCGCGGACGCGGCTGAAGCCGCGTCCTGACTCAGCGCGGCCCCACGCGGGGGGCCGCGGCACCACTAGGCCGCGGGGGCGGCGCCCCGCGTGCCTCGACCGTTCGGCCGCTCGGCCGAATCGGGCCGGGTCGGACTGGGTCGGGTCGACCCGGTTCGGCCGACTCCCGGGGGGGTCGGCCTGGGCCCGTACCCCCCGTCTTCGGGCAGTCTTCGTTCAAATGCCCGTAACATGAGCTACGGGCCTCCAAAAGACTCGCCGTCCGCGGCAACGCGATCCTTGGATCGAGAAGGTCGTTTCGGTATATCGCACTCAAGGTTTCGGAGTAATTTGTGTTCGTCCGGGTTGGTTCGTACACGAAACCAACCGGGCCCTCGGAGCGGAAACGCTCATATCTTGAGCTACGGACGTCCGATTGATGTGCAGTCAGCTTTGTTGTTTTCCTCTAAGTGAGACGGATCCTTTGGAATACTCCGCCCGAGGTTTGGACGCAGGTGGAGTGCGGTCGGGTTTGTTTTGCCTTAAAAACCAATCGGGCCCCTGGGACGAAAATGCCAATAACTCTCAGACCGAGCGTTTGATTGACGCGCCGTCTGCGACGTTGAGTTCCTGTTGACGATACGGAACTTTTGGATACATCAACTTCGGAAATTGTGTCAGTTGATGTATCAGCCTCTCGGCTCGTGGAGCAGACCCTCCCGAACGAGCTTGCTATGTGCGGGAACCCTAGGCTGGCTGTGACTGCTACTTCGACAGCGACGACTGTGCAGAGATCCTCCGTGGACTCCGACAACCACCGTGCAGAGATCCTCAGTGGACTGCGGCGACGACTGTGCAGAGATCCTCAGTGGACTGCGACAACTACTGCACTCATCAATCCTCCGTGGATCAGTGCTACAGGTCCTGTGTGGGCCCGGTCCTGTGTGGGCCCGATCCTGTGTGGGTCCGATCCTGTGTGGGTCTGCGCTCAGCGGTTCTGTGTGAGCCAGTGCCTACAGGTCCTGTGTGGGCCCGATCCTGTGTGGGTCATTGCGGGGGTTAGTTATCTATCGATCCTTCGTGGGTCCGACGACTTAGATGGATCAGTGATCATCTTTATCGTCATCCGAAGAAGTATACCTGTGTGAGCTGAATCTTGCGTTACTCTTCTTTGTGGATTGTGTTGAGCTATCCTGTGTGGATTTACTGTTTACTCTCCTTTGTGGATTGTGTTGAGCTATCCTGTGTGGATTTACTGTTTACTCTCCTTTGTGGATTGTGTTGAGCTATCCTATG
Source organism: Viscum album (assembly GCA_963277665.1). Taxonomy (NCBI): domain Eukaryota; kingdom Viridiplantae; phylum Streptophyta; class Magnoliopsida; order Santalales; family Viscaceae; genus Viscum; species Viscum album. The sequence goes on from OY728141.1 coordinate 1,116,965,837, forward strand.
AGGATTTACTGTTTACTCTCCTTTGTGGATTGTGTTGAGCTATCCTCTGTGGGTGTACGTTTTGCTTTCCTGTGTGGACTGGGTTGTCCTTGGGCTCGGACGTTGGAGTCGAACGGGAATTGATGACTTAGGTATATGTATGGGCATATACCTAAGTCGTGTCAGATGTTACTTCGTGATTGTGTCCTTCCTTTGTGGATTATCCTTTGTGGATTTCGGGAGACCTTCGGGGGTCTCGGGGTCCCTACTGAGTAGCTTATACTCACCCCTGCACGGGCTTTGCCTGCACTACGTTGTGTTGGTTGCAGACGACGGACAACGCTGATCGTGGTGGAGGCGTGTGGAGCAGGACGGTACCTGGAGGTGGACCACTGAGCGGGACGTACTCGGAGCGGTCAGGTGGACTCGAGGAGCAGTGGAGGCTATCTGTACCCACCCTTCAGGTGGGATTTCCAGAGGACGGCTCGACGCTACAGTTTTTCCTTTCAGTTGCTATTTTTCCTTTCAATTGTACTTTATTGTTGGGCTTGTATTTCCGGCCCCTTTTACTTTCAGCATAGCTTGTACAGTTTTTACTTAGTGTTTACTTTTCCTCTTTCTTACTCTGTGGTTCTTGTTTACTTTTCAAAGGCAATGCCTTCCCTTTTTGTTGGGATTTACGCCTTGGTGCTAGTCGCCAGCCCCTGGCCTATGGAAGGCGGGCTTGGGGTAGTCATGGCACTGGCCCCAAGGGCGGGTCGTGACAATAAATGACTTTAACCCATATTCTGTAAAATATCAAGAATGTTTTGAAATATATTTTTAAGAAACATAGATGTAGATGATAAAGAGGTCCCAGTAAATAATTACGTATAAACAACCTCGGATAATGAAGAGATTGTGAAATAACCCTTACCTTGTACATTTCCTTGTTTGAGGGTAGGTTAAACTCCTGCATAATGGTGAAATAATTGTTATTAAATTATACAAGAATCATATACATTAATACAATATCATATATGATCTTTTAACATTGATTTGTTAATAATATCTTAGTATTATCGTTGTTTCAGGTGTTAACTTACTCGTTTTTTTATATGTTTTGTTACATAAGTCGTGTTTGTCATGGATATTTTGTATATTATTCATATCCAGAATGATATCAAGTCCTTAAAAATTATTTTTAATCTTTAAATTAGAATTAGTCTTGAATGGATACGATGGGGAATGAATCTCATCGCGTTCGTGGGGACGGTAGTCCGTACATACGCATGAGCGACAATATAATTATTTTTTTACTAAAATAATATATAATTGGATTTTATATCATATGTACAGAATCATTATCATTTTATATTTATTATTTACATGAATTACACATCATTATTATACCCATACAAATAATAAAATATTGAATAACAATTACACCACGATGTGGAGACGGTAAGCCATACGCACGCACGTATGGTGACATGTCATTCAAAGGATGGATAAAATAATAAATATGGTTGTACTATATTTATAATAATATCATAGTGTATATTATAAAATGGATTTATTTTTTTAGAATAACAAATAAAGAAGATGTTGAATAAGAAACGAACTAGAAAGAGGGTGGTGAAAACATTACCTCTTCTTCGGGTTCTTCCTTTTGGTTTGATAAAAAGGGATCTTTAGGTTGGCTTTCTGATCAAAATAAGGCCTATAGGTTGTAGTGATGGATGTTGAGATAGTATTTGGTCAGGGTTTCGCCGAACAAAGTGGCTTTGAAAGTGTTAATAATTGGTTATAAGTGTTGTCCTTTTATAAGGGGGAGGAGGGGTACCTTAGGAAAATCTGGAAATATTATTTTATAATAAATTCATATTCGGTTTTTAATGGCTCCAAAGTAGATTATTTAAATTTAAAGGTGGGGATAGGTCTAAAAAACTCAACAAAAATGTTTTAGACAGGTTTGGGTCACTATATTAACCTTATAGTTTAGTTTTAACTCTTAGTTAATTAGTTTCACACTTACCATGTCACTTTTTATTTTTATATTATATAGTTAATAAACTTACTATATACCTCCAAGACACCCCCAAGTGGTCTATTAATGATACACTTATCATTATATAAGTCTCTTGGAGTACCCTTAGACTTTTAGGAATTTAATATCAATTAATAATATAATATTTGTTTTAAAAACTCTTTGATGTCAATTTTGACCATATTGAATAATTTTTTTTTGTTAAAGTCTTAAAAACTTTATTAATTATAAAACAATTCATTTAAGCAATCCTATAATGTCATATTAGGCAATAAAAGTCATGGATGTCATCAAAACTTTCAAATTATATTAATTTTAACATTTATAACTATAAGGCCCCAGCCTTAAACCTTACTTAATCTTGAGTTATTACAAGATTACACATTGAGGATCTTTTCAGGTTTAGAGTTTTAGAGAATTAGATCATGAAACTTGCATTACATTCCACATTTAAACAAAGTGGTTACATAAAATACAGTATTCATTCTTCCCATCAACGGAAACATATTTAAAATATAACACGGATTCTTTCTTGACACATCCTTGACACTATCATCACATCATGTACCTTTCCCTTGACCTGTGAAAAACATTTAAAAAACTTGGGATGAGCATAAAAAGCTCAGTAAGGGTTATAAAAATATGGAAAGGAAACATGAGTTCATATATACATAAGAATGAAATCATACTTTACCCATAAAACATAGGCATATCAAATAATGAATAAATCATAGAAAACATAAGACATAAAGGTAACTTGAGGCATTCATAACATTCTTACGTAGAGAGTAACCCTCTTGGTTACGTTTGGAATACCCATCACAGTATATTCCCTAAATCTCTTCAGAGAAACCATAACGTTTCACTCCTTCGCGTTACCCAATGCATTGGAGAGCTATAACGGGCTCACCCGCCCTTAGTTTATCACGGAACCACCCGTTCTTCATAACAATGCCCAAGAACCATAACATAATCGTATCACATAAACATGAATAAAGGAAACATAAAATTTCCACATTTCAATCACAATATAACATTTTAGGATTTTGAAATAATGAATCCATTCAAAAAGAAACCATTTACAAAACCATTTAAAACATTTAATAAAGAGATTTTTTAATAAAAGTTTCCCATACCACCATGAAGCTTTTAACATTTTAAACCATTAATATCCATATAAATAAATCCTTAAAACCATTTTGAAAACATGGATATTAATAAGAACAAATAATTAAAACATTTAAAATGATATTTTGGTTAAAGGGGTTTTAACAAAATTAGAGACACTTGAATACAATAATCGAGGAATAACATTTAGTCAGAACTTTATAATATCATGACAATAAAAGGATTCATGATATAATACTCCAAAGGACAGTATATACACCATATAATAGTGAATTGGTGCATAACAACAATGAACCCTCAATAGAAATGTCAAATGTGATGAAATACCTTATAAAGAAGGTATCCTTAAATTAAGGACAAATAAATCTCAAAAATATGTGTGACAAATATATATACACCCAATATAAGTGGATATTAAGTGTAAAACAATAAAAGGTCATTCACACATATTCAATGGATGACATATTCAATGACTACAAGTTGAACCCAATGAAATCGAAATTGGGTTAAAAAGTTCCCTTGACAGCCTAACGGCATCACATCAAAATGAGTTGATGAGAGATAAAAAGTGTATCTCATCACTTGGACATAAAATTTACATCAATAAGGATATATGAGAACATATCCCAACATAACAATATGTAAATTAAAAGACCCAACAAAAGAAGTCTTTTAAAAAAAGGAGGGTGAAAGGTTCCCTTACCGACTTGGGTATCTTTCAAAACATACACCCCATGAAAGAAAGACAATAAGTCATTGATGTAAATACTCATAAACGAAATTATATTACACAAAGAGTAGAATAATGGGCATTACATACACCACTCAATGGAATTTGCGGCAAATGTAGCATAAATCTCACAGGAATAAAAGTGAGATGAAAAATCCCTTACGAAAACTCGGCAGCCTAACGGCGCCACATAAAACTTCCGAATATGGATTGATGAGATCAAATAGAGTATCCCATCATATTACAATAGAATTTACAGAAAGTGGAATATAAAATAAAATCCCCCAGAATTCCAAGGAGGAGTTTAAAGGAAGTGACATAAAGGAGAGTACTTAAAAAGAAAGAGAGAGGTTAGATCTCTTACGAAAGTTTGGCAGCCTAACGACGCCACTCAAAACTTCCAAAATGGATTGATGAGAGAGAATAGGGTCTCTCATCACATGAACATAAAAATTACAGTAAATGTAATATAAAATAACATCCCAATCATAATAAATATGAGCTTAAAATAAATGACATAAAAGAGTGTACTTAAAAAGAAAGAGAGTTGTAGGATCCCTTACCTCGGGTCCGACATGACTCGATCGTTCTTTAATCTCATGAATAATAAACTTGAGTTAATTTATAATTCCTTAAGAACCTTTTTCAAGTTCATTATTACTTTTATACCACTTATTACCATGTCATAAACATTATGTAATCATTTAAGTTAATAATATTTGTTTTGCCGATATTTGGTTCTTAAGTCGAAAGTGGACTTCTTACAATTACATGTTGTTCGTGTGGCCAAATGTTTATTATATCCAGAATTTTATTCATTATGTAGATATCATATATGTCATATATATCCAGTACATGCATACATTTATAACATTACATAATCATTTATAGGTAAGAAATGAAATGCACCGTTCATGGAGACGGTACGCCGTACGTACGCATGAACGCTACTTTCATTTCTATTTCGTATTTTATAGAATGGAATAATAATGATATAAGGGTATATTATAATTCCAGTATAATATCTTATATAATATCATACTTCCATCCTTTATACGTCCCACATATGGTATTTAACGAATCAAATCACTTTGAGGGGGCGGTAGTCCGCACTTCCTTAAATGAAGATATCGCGTATACCCATAATGGAAGCCATAAAGATAAGACAAAAAATAAAAAATACAGAAGCATAAATATAACATAAACATATTATATATCATATATAAAAATAGTGACATCATAATGGCCACCTTTGAAGGTGTTAAATGAGTATTGAACAATCATCGTTTCGGGAGGCAGAATTTCACCATCCACGGAAACCGTATGTTCTTTAACCATTTGATGTAGTTTTGTGAGAGTGTAGCTCGAATAAATCTTATAACAACATCCTAGTATATTTAATATACTGGTGTTGTTACAAAAGAAATAAATAAAAAGAGTTTAGGGGGTTGGAGAAGCAAAATAAAACAAATGAACATGAGAGAATGAATTACCTTTAAAAGTGTAACTCCTTTTGATTTGAGCCTAAAGGCTTCCTTTGAAAGGATTCTTCCCAAAGGGAATCCTCTAGGATGAGGAGAGGGATGTGGAGAGAGTAAATGGGCAGGGTTTGGCTGAGCCAAATGCTTGAGGATTGTGTTAAATGAGGTAGAGGTGGGGGCCTTTTATAAGAGGAGAGGAGGGGCACTTTTGGAAAGTAAAGAAATATTACTATATTTGAAAATGCGTTTCGGTTTCAAAAGGTCCCACATTGATATAATTCGTGGATAATGTGATAAGGCTTCTAAATCCACTCATCCCATAAGTTTTGGACATGTGTAGTTCATAGATTTTACATTATCTTTCCATTTTATTTAAATCGTCAAATAATGATGTCATCGCTGCATCATTATTATGTCATAAATAATTTAATATATTTAATGTCTAAAAATTATAAAAAAATACTATGATGTAGGAAATCGTTTTAGCTTTCCAATTAATATTTATAATCAAAACGATGACTTGTATAACCACACTTAAAGATTGTTTTAGTAAAACATATCATGTTTGTGTCAATTTTACTTTTACATTAAATAAAATGTTATTTATGTCATTTCCCAACCAAAGTGGATCCATGGGGTCTACAAGTTGACCCATGGCTTGTCTTGGTCGGCCATCACACATCCAATGGGTTTAGGACATGTGTCAAGTTCATTTCATATTATTAAAACATTATTTTTACCTTAAACTACACTAATTACCACTAATCGCGATTAAAAACTTAATAAGTTACTATTCACCAAAAATTATTATAATCTTATTAAACCACATTTTACTTCTTAATGACAACCATGTATGTCGTATTTTTTAAATTCAAAACACAATAATGGCAAAATTTCATTTAAACGGAAAATCAGTCTTTATAAGTACCACTTAGTGGTTTCACTATTCATCAAAAATTGATGTTTTTCAGAAAAATACCAAAACTTCACCCGAAGCTATATTTGATATTCCAAATTCAAAAATGTAGTCCGTTTTACAAAATTCAAAACATATTAGTCACATTAATTAATTTAATAATTAATTCCCGTTGTCAGAGCAAATAGCGTGTTTTTATAAAACAATAAGTATCAAAAGATTGACACTAGTTTAAGTTTGATTTCAAAGTGAAATTAATTCCAACGACCACTACTGGATTTAATGGTAAAAATATTTTCTAATTTCACTTTAAAACCAATTCAAAATATAATCTAATCATATAAATAAATTATATTAAAAAGAGGTTTTGAATTAAAATACAACATTTTACACTATTCATTAAAAAAAATGAACATTATCGGAAAGATACCAAAAATTTACACAAAGTAAATTTTGATGTCTCGATTCTTAAGAAGAGTTTTATTTGGTCCAATAGAATGTATAAGAGTGAACAAAACTATATTTAATGAAGGTTCTCCATCAAAAGGCGATAAGTGAACATTTAGTGAAAACTAGGACACATATGCCTAAAATTGAATTCTTTCCGTATTTTAAGCCTCTATCCATTATTGAATAAATGTAAAAACATTAAAAAAACATATATAATCATATTTTAGTTATTTCTATCCATTCCCGCCAATACAACGGCTACATGCTAACTACCATTTGAAATAATATTATTTTATTATTAGAGTGCAACGTAAGATTCCCAAGAAACTCGTTGTTGCGTGTTGGGTACACCATCGAGCATAACATCCCCTTTAAAGTCATATTAATATTTTATTAACAAATATGGATAAATATGAAATGTCATATTCTTTATTTACCTGGGGTGTTACAATAATACCAATTATTTTATTCTTTTATTAATAAGGAAAATACTGCATCATTATTGTGTCATAAATAATATTAATTATTAAATTTATAAAAATTATAAATAAAATACGATTATTTCTGAAATATTCTTAGATTTCTAGTTAATATTTATAGTCCAAAATCTAACATATATAACCCTATGTTAAAATTGTTTTTCTAAAAGACATATGCTTATGTCATTTTTGTATTTATTTTAATTTAATTAATATAAAATGTCATTATCAATTACAAGTGGCTCCATGGGGTCCCAAAATCGACCAAAAGATGTCCATGGTCGGACATGTGTCTACCAATAAGGTTTGGACGCATTTTAGGGTAATTTATTATTATTATAATATTATTTTTCTACCCTTATTTACCGGATTTACCCTTTAAGCATGATAAATAAAATTTTTACCGAAGTAATTATTCAAAATGTATAAAAATAAAATTTAACTATTTACAAAATTTTGACATCCTGATTCCAAATATGGAATCAATTTTTCCAAATTCAAAACATAGAAGTGGCAGAAATTAGTTTAAAATTAATTCCCGTTGTTAAAACAAAAAGCGTGTTTTTAAGAGATAATAACTATCAAAAGATTGACACTTGTTCATGTACGGTTTAATTGTGAAATTATGTCCAATGAACAAATTTGTATGAAATGGGAAAAATACATTCTAAATATACTTTAAAACCACTGAAATTCATAATTTATCACTATTAATTATTTTGATTAAAAAAGTTGTTTTTAAATAATATTTAGTAATTTTCACTATTCATCAAAATATAAATGTTACCCGAAAAGTTCCAAAATTTTACCCTAGGCTAATTTTGAAATTCCAAATCCAAAAATGAAGTCAATTTTGAGAGATAAAATTTAATAAATTTCAAAAGGTGGGTATTACTATTCATAACTGCTAGTTTGATTGGTTGTGGTGTGTGTTAGAACTCGAATTAGCGTACAACACATGCTACTGTATTATTCAAAGGGAAGCTTACCATGAAAGCCTGGGGTGTTACATGGATAGATTATATTTTTAATTGTGTTTAAAGTTTAGTTTAAAAATATTCTTACCATTTATTCCAATGGTGGTCATTGAAATTAATTTCACATTGAAATTGGACATAAACAAGTGTCAATCTTTTGATAGTTATTGATTCATAAAAACACACTATTTGTTTTGAAAGCGGAAATTAATTATAAAATTAATTTGTGCAACTTATATGTTTTGAATTTTGTAAAATGTAAATCATTATTTAATTTGGAATATCAAATTTACTTTGGATAAATTTTTGGTATTTTTCTGACAAATTTTCAATTTTAATAAATAGTGAAAAATACTGCATTTTACTTAAAAACTACATCTTCATCTAATTTAATTATATAGTTATATTGTAATTTTAGTTAGTTTTGAAGTTTAATTGAATTATTTTTTTATCTATTAATACAATTTTGTTCATTGTAAGTAATTTCACTTCTCAATTATATGTATAAACAAGTCAATCATTATATAACTTTTACTTGTTAAAACCCCATCTTTGGTTGTGACAACAAGAATTATTTTTAAATTAATAATTAAAATATGGGGGTTTGAAATTTGGTAAAATGGATTACATATTTGGAATCAGAAGGTCCAATTTATCTAATTCACACACTTTTGTTTTTGGACATTATGAATAGAAACGATGACAATTATTTTTAATTATCTTGATTAATTAGTAATCGGGAAGTTAAGGGTAACAAAATAATATCATAATAAAATAAAATGTCCCCAACATGAGTCCAAATAATTTTTTATGTCATGAACGACCATGATATGCCTTGTTCCAACTTATAGACCACATGAAATCACTTTTGTGTGATAGTGACCTTTTATTATATTATTTTTTAAAGAAAGGAAAATATAACCAAACTATGTAACACCTAATTAAAACAATTTTTATTTTTTTTACATAAATGATAACATAAGCTATAAATAGTAATTGGAATGATAAAAATATTTCCTATATCATGGTAATTTTTTTAAATTTTTATACATTAAATAAATTTATTTATTTATGACACAATGATGATGCAGTGATTACCTCATTAATGAATGATTTAAATAAAATGGAAATATAATGTAAACTCTAAGACATACACTTGTAAAAAACCTATTGTATGGGTGTATTTATAACCCTTATCACCTTATCCTAAAAATATATCATTGTGGGACCTTTAAAATCCGAAAACCATTTTATAATAAAGTAACATTTCAAGACTTTCCAAAAGTGACCCTCCTCCCTCTTATAAAAGGCCCCCAGCTATACCCCATTACCCACACATATAAAGCTCTTGGCTCATCCAAAAACTGCTCATATTATCTCTCCACATCCCTATATCACTCCTAGAAGCCTCACATTGTGAATAATTCTTTGCAAGGAAGCGTTTGGCTCAAATCAAAAAAAGTTACCTGATTTGGAGGTAATGTTTTCTCTCGAGTTTTTTACCATTTATTTTTCCTTCTCCACTCACCAATATCTTCCTATTATTTGATCCCAGAATAACAAAAATATCTTCAATATACTATTATGTTGTTATGCAAAGGATTATACCTACACTTACCCACACCACCGTTTAATGGTTAAGGAACATACTGTTTCTGTGGGTAGCGAATTACTACCACACGAAACGATGATTGTTCAATATTCATTTAACACCTATCATGGTGGCCGTTATGATGGAACTGTATATATATATGATATATATTATTATTTTTTCTTTATTTTTAATTATTTTTTTATATATATCAAACCCTTATGGTTTCCATTATGTGTAATCACGATAATTTAATTTGAGGAAGTGTGGACTACCACCCCCTCAAAGTGATATGACTCATTCGTACTATATGTGGTACGCATAAAGGATTGGTTTAATGATATTATATATGATACAATACTAAAATTATAATACCACTATGTATCATTATGTTTTAATTCCATTAAATATGAAATAGAAATGGAAGTAGTGTTCATGCGTACGTACGGCCTACCATCTCCATGAATGGTGCATTTCATTTATTACCTCTAAATGTTATGTACTATTATAAATACATGTATATGATGGATATATATTATATATATGATATCCAAATCATGAATATCATTCTGAATATAATAAAACTTTGTCCACATGAACAACATGTAATTATAAGAAGTCCATTTTTGACTTAAGCACCAAATATCGACAAAACGAACATTAGTAACTTAAATGATTACATATTGTTTATAACATGGAAATAAGTGATATAAAAGGAATAATAAACTCTAAAAAGGATATTAAGCAAGTAGGAATTAACTTTAGTTTATTATTCAGGAGATTAAATAACGATCGAGTGTAGTCGGACGCGAGGTAAGGGATTTCTTATCCCACTTTTAATTCCGTGAGATTTCCATTGTCTGCCACTTATTTATTGCATGTGGTGAATTCTGTACTGCCATTTCATATATATTATAATGATTTTATTTTCATTCATCGTATTATGTGATTCATTTGGTGTTTATTATCTTATGGTCATACGACTCGATTGATTACAACGAGGTAAGGTGTTTTTATCTCACTTTTATTCCTGTGAGATTCATGCTACATTTGCCATAATTTTTTTTGTGTGGTGTATTTAATGAACATGATTGTATTATTTGTGTAATATACTGTAATTTATTGGTATTTAAATCTTCATTGTATGATCCTTCTTTCATGGGGTGTATATTTCGAAAGTTACCCAAATAGGTTAGGGAACCTTTCACCCTCGTCTTTTTAAAAGAGTTATTTTTATTATGACTTTTAATTTACATATTCTTAATGTTAGGATATGTTATTATATATACTTATTGTAGTAAATTTAATGTCCAAGTGATGGGATACCCTTTTTATCTCTCAACAACTCATTTTCTGAATTTTAAAGTGACGCCATTTGGCTGTCGAATTTCTATAAGGGAACTTCATAACCCAATTTCAATTCTTTGGATTAAACCTCTACTTCTTGATTATGTCATACTCTGAATATGTGTGAATAAACTCTGATTATTATACTATTACTATCTAATTATATTTGGTGTATTATTATTTTTCACACATAATTATGTAATTGATTTATCCTTAACCTAATGATACTGTCTTTATATGGGATTTCATCTCGATTTACATTCCATTGAGACTTCATCCTCGATATGCACCAATTCAGTTTGATATGTTTCATATACAATCCATTGGAATATTATATCATGAATACTGTTATTCTCATGATATTATAAAGTTTTGATTTAATTTTATCCCTCAATTGTTTGTATTTAAAAATCTCCTATTTGGTTAACAAATACTTAACTAAAATATCATCTTAATGATTTAATCTTATAAATATTTCTTATTATTGTCCATGTTTCAAAATGGTTTTAAGGATTTATTTATATGGACATAAATATTTTAAAATTTTAATTCCATTAAAATCTTCAAAGTGGTATGGGACAGATTGATTCAAAAATAACTTTTTTAAATGGTTTTGAAAATGGTATTGATAAAGCATTTATTACGTCAATATATTGAATTGATATATTGTGATTGAAATGTGGAAATATAATCTTTACCATATGATTATGTTATGTGTCGTGACTATGTTATGATTCTTGGGAATTGTTTACATATACGGGTCGTTCCTTGATAAACCTAGGGCAGGTCAGCCCACGAAAGCTCTCCAATGCATTGGGTAACGCGAAAGAGTTAAACACTAAGGTTTATCTGAAGAGATTTTGGGAATATACTGTGATGGGTATTCCAAACGTAACCATGAGGGTTAATCCCTACATAAGAATGTTATGAATGCATCAAGTTACCTTTATGTCTTATGATTTCTATGAGTTATTCATAAATCTTATGATTTAATGAGGTATGTTAAAGTGCTTATGTTTTATGAGTAAGGAATGATTTCATTGATTCTTATGTATACATTGACTAATGTTTTCTTTCCGTATTTTTTATATGCCTTACAGAGCTTTTTATTCTATCCCATGTTTTTGAAATTGTTTTCACATGACATAAAGTTGAATAGGGTAAAGGGTGGGATCAAGGAAATTTCCTGCAATCTAAAACATGGAACTAGACATGACTCTTTTGTTCAAGAGTTTTTATTTTGTGAAAAAAATGGAATCTGAGTAGATGTGTCTACTTTTTAATCATTGAGATGTAATAGTTATGTCCTAATTCTCTAAAACCATAAACCTGAAAAGATCCTCAATGTGAATTATTCATTTAATTCATGATTATATAATGTTTTAAGGCAGGGGAATTATATCACCTATCCTAATTAGCGATATTTGGCTCACCCATCATCATAAAATATTTACAAGATACATTAAATAGTAATAAAAATGATATATTTCTTTTTCATTAGTAAACTCATGAAAATATTAATTTCACCAATAATAAAAACCGTTATGAATATCGAAATATCCATCAATGTAAAAAGAATTATGAAAACTCCAAAAAAAAAGGAATCTGGGTTTTTATTTGAATAAAAAATTAAATATTGTAAAGTAATCCCATTATTAAATAATTGTTATAGTGGTGGAATAACTATTTATGTTATATTCATTAAAATAGAAGATTTCTTTTTTTCCTTTTCTCATTATGGTCTGTATAAGATCTTTTAAAATATTCTTACTAAACAACATTGATGGAAAGTAAAAGCTGGGATAAAATTTTATTTACAATTCATTAATCCAAATAAATATATGAATATATTAATTTTAAAAATATTGTCATGGAAGTAAAATACTTATAAAATAAATCTTATAAACATTTTAAACAAGGTTTTTTATGGTAATGTTTCCATTTCCTTGAGTCAGAATCCTCACATAGATTCATTATCTTCTGGAATAATAAAATTATATTAATTACTCACTTTATTAATAAAATTTTACATTTTTATTATTCCTTTAATTTTATTTATTTCCATGCTATATAAAACTTCTTAATCAATTATGGTTACATTGAATATCCGGAAGATATTCATCTCATATGTCCAGAATCACTTTGGTAAATTGACTATGTTCAAAGTTACAATTAGTTCAAAATTTAAATAAAATTAATCATGTAATAATTATCATTTATATATATATAATATACTTTTACAATCATAAAGACAATATGTCATATATATGCCTGAGTAACGTTTCCATTTTTCAAAGACCTTGTGTGTAAGATAGTATGTATCAATTAATATTTTCAAAATTGTTATTATATTATAAATAAAATATTATATGATTAAATACACTAAAATTTACAAACCATGTGATATAGTGATGAAAGATTAATCACATCAGTTCATAGATGTGGTAATCCAAACCTACACTTGAACAATGATACAATAATTTAATGGATTTAATGGTAAGAAAATAAATGATTTATTTTATTTCATTATAGAAAAATACATCATTAAAATAAAATATATACATTAAATGTATTATTCTAACCATCAGTGGGAGGAGATGATGAAAAATTATTTACATCAGTTCATTAGGCGATAGTCTTCCCTACATATGAATGATGTGTTGGAAAATAAGAGTATACATTGGATACAAGAGGGGGAAGGTGAATTATCATTAAAAAATTCAACTAAATTAAAATCCCAAACATTTTTTTATTGTTACCAGACTCTGAAATCGTTCTATGATCAAAGTATATAAGTTGAACTAATATTTCAGCCAAAAAATCCAACAAACTAATCAGAATTATAGACAGTCTGATAAATTTGATATTAAGAATATTACTAAATAAAAACTCTCTAATAAAATTTAAAAGTTGAATAATTGTTTTTTAAATAAGTAAATTAAATGATTATAATAATATAATAACTATTTAAACAAATAATTATAAATGGTTATGACTCTTTAAACATAAGAGTTAATGAATCCATTAATAATAAATTTAGATATAAATATATTTCAACCCATTGTAAGCTCTCCATTCCTAAATAAGAAATCCATTTATTTGAAGATCAATATTAGTTATATAATAGAATACCCCACAGGCCCTTGATTATCCTATTATGTATCTGTATTATTAATAACTCCAAAATCCCTTGATCGTAACCCTAATCAAAACAATTTATTACAAAATAAAAAATGTTCAACGGAATTTAAAATCCTCAAAAAGGACTAAATTAATGAAAAATATATGAATGATTAAAAATTGTAAAAATGAAATTTTTATATAGTGAAAACTTCAGACATGTTATATTTCAAATGCATACTCTCATATCTCCTCAGATGCACTCTTATATATAAGTATCCCTCCAATGATCATATTTTCCATGAATTTAAGATTTGGTTGCAACGTCCTCATATTTTATTCACTTGATAGCTCAAAGAATTATATATTCATATGATGACATTTGGAAGCTCCATTAAATTTTTTTAATAAAATTATTTCATCTAATAGAAACAATTATAGCCATCAGATTATAAATTTTTTCATTATGAATGAATAAATTGTCAGTCTGATATATGAATTTTTGTCACACTGATAGACTAAATATAATCACACAGATATGATAAATATAATCACACCAATAGAATAGATATCATAACACTAATATACTAATATTAGTCACATTGAGTGAATAAATATCCCTCACATTGATAAACTAAAAATCATCACACAAATAGACCAGATATCAACCCCCCGATAAACTTGATATGGTCATACCGATGAATTGAACATTTTCATTCTCATGGAATAGAATATAATCAATCTAATTGATTATATTGTCCTCAATTTGATGTATGAGACCTATGTATTAAATTTTATATTCATTTAGTTAAGAAATATTTCTTATTTCGAGGTGTTTTGTCAAAATTATTTTCCATAAAATATGAAATACAAAATTGTTTCTATCCCTATATTTAATCTTATTTGACTATGTTTATGATGGAATTATTTTAATGAAATACATTTATTTTGAATGTATTATGATGGAATGATGTTTAAGAAACCCATTTTTTATGGGTTATGCTATGATAAATGATATATGTTTTTATGGATCACTTAAAAATGTTTTCATTATGATATGGGTGGTATCTATATCTCCCTACAATGCATTGGGTAAAGAATTACATATCATGATATACACATGACTGTAATGAAAAATAAATCATGTTCAGTAATATATGGCATGAATGAGGAGAGAACTTAGTTTAGTAGTGGATATTTTCTATTATGATGGTCTTGAAAATGAGTCATGAATAATATGAAATGATTTTATATACTTATCTCTGTATTCCAAAAAATTTCATGTCTTAATTTATGACTATTGGGATTACATTTCAATTTTAGGATTTATCAATTGACATTATATTATGATCTTTCATAGGCAGGATAAGATTTTAAAATATTATGTTCTTATGATTATGATTTGATTGATATTTCAATTATTTACCCTTATTGGGAATTTGAGATCACCCTTTCATATGTTTCTTTTCCCCATGTTATGAAGAAGGGTATTAAATATGATTTTTCAAAATGGAGTCTAGTTATGAATAAATAAGCGGGAGACAATGTAGTTGTTTTATGAACCAGTTTTCTATGTTTTTGAGTTTATAAAGACATTAAACCTATAGGATCCTGGAATGTATTTTGTTTTGTTATGTAATAAATATTCTTAAATTTTGATGTAATATCTACATGTAATGTATGGGCCATTATAGTTTTTATTAGAGAAATGTTATAGTAAACATTTAAAAACTAGGATGAGAGAAACTTAGTAAGAACCCTAAGGATATGTCAATGTATAGATTTCAATCCTATCATAATGATATAGAGATTTTCATGAATAACCTAGGATAAAACCCAAATTGACTAAAATTGAAATTTTATTCATTAATTATGAGGTTTTTTCCATTATGATTAATATTTCTCACGCTATGATTCTTGGTCTTAGTCAATGGATGGAACCTGAATGAACCATTTTAATGCTGAATACGATCGAAATTCAATGATTTCCCCCTGATAAACAAAATGTTATGGGATATGGAATGAAAAATATTGTATCCAGGCTCATACAAATTTCATAAGAATTGAATCATGCCAGACTTACAATCTTCCAAAGAAGGGAGTAACATTCTGTTGAATCCTTCTTGTGGCAGTGTCAACCTTCAGAAATGGTGTCTTCTAATCCATTAATGGATATACAATGGATTGATACCACTATAAAGATAAATTTAGTTCTACAATGTTCTAAAAATGAAAATTTCATCTTAGTAGTATATCATTTTGATAGTAAAGATGATCAATGGTGGAATCTTATCAAGAATACATGGAAACAGATGAAATTGAGTCCATAGAATGGGGTGAGTCCAAGAATTAATATTTCAATAAGTAATTTCTCCATATTCATTGAGAAAAGATGGAGAAGGATTTCCTTGAAATTAAGAAAAGTGATGATGAATCCATTGGTACATACAAAGAAAATTTTTAAAGACTTTTAAGGTATGGTTATGGAATTATTATCCAAACTGAGAGTAAAATTGATCAAATATTTATTCTCATAAAACCAATTCTTTAAAGGAAATAGCCATAGGGGACTTCAATAGCTACAAAGAAATTGTTCAATGTGCTCTCAATATTGAGTTGGATATTTTAGTAACCTATCAGTCTTATGGGTTTGATATGAAGAGAAAAATGGAATTCAAATAAAAATATAAATACCACACAGAAAAGAAGATGAGTTTTCCTTATTCACAATTTTTGGAAAGAAACATGAATGGAATTATGTTAATGTGACTTATAAATTCTTTATGTGTGTAAAATAAGTTCATTGGGTAGTTTAATGCCAAAGTCATGGGATAAAAATTTCAAACGATGTGAATAAGGAAATTGCTATATAGAATGCACCTCCTTCACTTCAAAGCTAGTATTTCCAGGAAATGGGGAATTATTCGAATCAATTCCCTAATCCACAGTTTATTGATGATGACCAATGTCAAAAAAATCATAAGGCCATAGAAAATGGAATGCCACATGAAATCACTATCGGCGACCTGAAGTACAATAATGATGCGGTGAAAGGTACACTTACCATCCACTCTAAAGTAGAAATTTTATTATTTGATTTTGGATCCACCCAATCTTTTATTTCTAAGTAATATTCTAATGGTATCATGGTATTACCACAACAATAAAATGTTGAGTTAGCTGTGACAACTCTTAATGGCACAATGGTCACATCAAAAAATTATATATATTCTTAGGTAAATATTTGTGGGAATGTTCATCCTACAAATATTTTGATCCTTCCTATTGTGGAATTTGTTGTGATTCATGGCATGGAATGGATTTTTCTAGATAGATATCATATCAAATTTCTAGGAAGGGAAATAAAATTTCATATTCCAGAAAAAATCTTTGACCATATATCGATTCAAATATTAATATAACTTTCTCGTAGAAATTTCAACCATCATATGGGTCCTGATTTCTATAAATGAAGTTTATTTATCTGAAATGGTTAGGGAGAAATTAATGATTAAGAATAATCCATTGTACATGAGTTTGATGATGTATTTATGGAAGAATTTCAAGTTCTTCCAGCAAACTGTGAAGTTTATTTTTCCATAGAACACATAACATGTTTTATGTCTATTTCAAAGAAACCTTATAGAATAGCCCCAATTGAGTTATTGGAATTGAAGAAGAAATTATAAGAGAATATAGAAAAGGTATTTAAACACCCAAGTGTGTCACCATCAAGATCACATATTATGTTTGTTAAGAAGAAAGATAGATCAAAGATAATGTATATTGATTATCGAGAACATAACAAGATCAATATCAATAACAAATATCCTTTTCCCTGCATTGATGACGCATTTGACCAACTACGTGGATCTCAATACTTTTCTAAGATTGATCTTCATTTCGGATATCATCTATTAATGGTCAAAAATAAGGATATACCAAAAAAGACATTATGAACAAGGTATGGACTATATGAATTTATAGTGATGCCTTTTGGTCTTAATAATTCCCCCACTATCTTGATGGATATAATGAATATAGTCTTTGTAGACTATCTTGATCAGTTTGTGGTAGTCTTGATAGGTTATATTCTGATGTATTCAAAATGAATGGATGAACTTGAAGATCACATGATAATTGTATTAAAGACCCTAAGAAAGGAGAAGTTTTATGGAAAATTTACCAAGTGAGAATTTCGGCTTCATAAATTTTGATTTCTGGGTTATGTAATATCAATATAGGGAATATCTATGGATCCAGCAAAAATATAGGTTATTGAAAGATGGTCGAGACCACAAATGGTAATTGAGATCCTATGTTTTCTTTGTTTGGTAAGATATTATCAAAGTTTTATGAAAGATTTTTCATGATTATCAAATCCAATCACCATGTTGACTTGGAAAGGATTTATATTTGTTTGGAAGGAAGAATGCAAAGAGAATTTCTAGGAACTAAAAAGAAGGTTACCAGTGCAGCTATCCTCACACTACCTTGTAGTAGAGAAATCTTAGTGATCTAAAATGATGCATCCAAGAAGGGTCTGAGATGTGTTCTCGTGAAAAATGATATGTTGATTGGTTAATTCTCTTGGTAGTTGAAAATCCATGAGAAGAATTACTGAACTCCGGATTTGGAGTTAGCAAAGATAATTTTTTTCATTACAGATGCACCCACATTATCTTTATGGTGAATGGAGTGATATTTATAATGATCATGAAAGTTTAATGTATGTTTTCACAAAAAAATGATCTGAATATTCTCCAAAGAAGATTTTTGGAGTTTATTAAGTTTATAACTTCTTAATACATTACCACCCTATGAATGAAAACAATGTGGTAGATTCATTAAGTCATCAAGGCCATGCTAGCGTATCCATGAAGAGGATCATAATAGATCCAATATTTATGGATTGGTAAAGGATGGATCTTTAAATTTTAAAGGAAGAGGGTAATTATCTTTCTCAAATGAATTTTCAACCATCAATACAGGTGATGATTAAGGAGAAATAAGAAAGATGTAGAGATACAATAGAAGGTGAGAAATGTTTCTGAAATCAACCTTGATTTCGATGAAATAATAAAGTTCGTGAACCAAGATGGTATTCCCACCATACCAGAATTAAAGAAAGATATATTAGATAATGATCGTAATTCTATATTCTCTATAAACCCTGGAAGAACAAATATGTATCTGGACCTGAAATAGTACTTCTGGTGGGATGACATAAAATTAGATGTAGCTAAATATGTCTCTTGAGGGTTGGGTAGTCAGCAAGTTATGGATGAGAGAAATAAGTACAAGGGGTTGTTATAACCATTACCCATTCTATAGTGAAAATGGGAAAAAATAACTATGGAATTTTTCACCGAACATCCCAAAACATCCAAAAGTAATAATGCAATCTGGATTAGAGTTTATTTCCTTACAAAGTCACCACACATCATTCTTATTTCAGAGGATTTCTTTCTAGATTATATCTTCTCGATATATGTAAAATAAGTGGTAAGATTTCAATGAGTACCACTTTCCATTATATCTAATCCAGATCTGAAGTTTACCTCAATGTTCTGGAGAAGTCTTTTGTATTCTTTGGATATAAAGTTATGTTTCAGCACTACTTATCATCCTCAGACAGATGGTCAATATGAGAGGAAAAATCAAACTCTTGAAGACATGTTGAGAGAATTTTCTATGGATTTCATAGGTGGTTTGGATAAATACCTACCATTGGTGGAATTTTATTACCAAATTCACATAATCTCCAGTATTTAGATATCTCATTATGAAGACCACTATGGAAAAAAGTGAAGAACTCCCAGTTGTTTGGAGGATGTCTTGGAATGAAAGCTATTAAGACATGATCGTTTTGATGAAAAGGGATAAAAGAGAGATCTATTCCATAACACATAAGATTGTCATAGAGTTGACAAAAAAGTTTTTCTGAGAACCGAATACAAAACCTAGAGATTTAATTGGTTGGTAACGTGTTTGTACGAATAACTCCCTCGATAAGAGTAATGAGATTTGGAAAGAAGGGAAATCTGACCCCTAGGTATATCGGTCCTTTTGAAATTATGGATTTTTTTAGGAAGGTAGCTTACTGATTGGACCTTACACCAATTATCTATCAAGTTAAAGATATGTTATAGGAACCACTCTTGAGAAAGTATATCCTTGATCCTTCACATGTACTAATCTCAGAATTCGTACCGCTGGAGAATGATCTTTCGTATAAAGAACAACTGATAGAGATTCTGTATCATGGCAACAACGTTTTACAAAACAAGGCCAGTCACTTTGTTAATGTTTTATAGATGAACGAACAATTTGATGAAGATACATGGGAACATAAGGATATGATGAGGGAGAGGTAACCTCATTTGTTTTCTTCAATGTGATGAATTTCAAAGGAGAAATTTAGTTGGGGAGAGAATGTAAAACCTAGATGTTTTTATGAAATATTTTCATTAAATAGTTTTTATTATTTAGCAGCTTCCATTTCATGTAACCATGAGATTATTTGAACTAAGAGACACCATTATTATAAAATTATTGTTAATTACTAGCATATAGATTAGTAGAAATAATTATAAAAAACTTATAAAAATGCATTGTGAATTCATTGGCTATTAATTATTTATTAAAAATATCATTGAATTCGATATTTTTATTTACGAGTTAATAAATTTTTATAATGAAATTAATGTGATATATATGTTTTATATACTTAATAAAATATTTTTGATATACATCCAATTGATATTTATGTCATTGGGTATGAATAAAACCCTATTTTATGTATAAAAGCGTATTTTTTAAGCATAATTTTAAACCTTTTAATAGAGAACACGGTTGAAATTATGATTTTGACACATTAATAAGTTTTATATGAAAAAATAAACATTTTATTTTTAATTGGGCTACAAAAATTTAAATCAGAATAATTTCTTATTTTATCCAGAAAACATTCATGTTTTTACGAATAATAAAAATATGGCAAATTTTATTTGAAAATAACTTTTATCATTGAAATAGTATATGTGGTAAAATTATATTATTTAATGTTTTAAATGTATAAATAGAATGTTTTTTGAAATTTAATATAATTTCGGTCATCAGAATTAATTTTACGTTAAATATTGATGTAAAAACCTTTTAACCTTTTGAAATATTTTAACTTGTAAAACCCCTTTTCTCATTTAAAAAACTGGATAAATTTTAAATTAATAAAATAAACTTATGTGTTTCTAATTTGAAAAATAGATTCCATATTTATAATCAGTATTTCCAAATTATTTTAATAGGCTATATTTTATTTTTTGGCATTATGAATTGTTATAGTGTTAATTATTTTTATTACAATGGTTAATGGTAAATTGGGAATGGAAATGTAAAAATAATATTATAAAATTAACTAAACACCTGTAAAAATTTTATTAGATGAATAAATTTGACCCTTATAATATTTTGAATGAAATGGAATAACCCAATGGCCACTTACCTATGAATATGACATTACTATAATAAGAACTAATTAATGTGATAAAATTTCAAAATCTCATATTATATAAGTATATTATTTTTAATATATGCATAACTAGGAGATAATATAATCAATATATAGTATTTGTAAATTTAAAATAACAAACTACATAATATAAATTTGTTTATATTTTTTAGATATTAAATGATTTCCATTAATGACAACACAATAGTGTTGTACATATTATTTTATTAATAGAAATATCAAAGAAATGGTCATAAAAATATTAAAAGTAACGTAATATGAACTAATTAATGTTCTCTACAAATTTTATAGTTTAATATGGAATTTTATTTGTATATTAAATAATTTTATTCGAATTTATCTTTTGTGTCTATTTTATTTAAAGTCAAATAAATGAATAGTTTCAAAATTGAGAGTAATGATATTTTAAGACAATAACATTTTCTAAAATTATTTAAAAATCATAATATATATATATATATATATATTAAAAAGTGATAATTATAAGTCTTAAAATTTCATTAAATATCCATTTATTTTAAATTAACAATATATAATTAAATATTTATAACCCTTAAATATTTAGAATGTTATTACCACAATTAAACTTAAATAGGATAACAAATTTTCAATTAAAGAGATATGGTTTAAATTGAAAACATAACTTGTACAATAGTTATTGGTTGATTAAATAACAACCATATCCCATATAATCTTAAAAATTGATAAATTTTGGAGGATTTGGGGAATGTTTTTATTATTATAAATTATTATTTATGGAGTTTCCAAATGTGCCCCTCACCTCAATTATAAAAGGGAACCTCCTCCCTCAACACATCAATTCATTTTGACCCTTGAAGCTCGACCTTACCATGTAATTTTTCCTTATAAACTTAACTATTTTCATTCTAGAGGTTCTTTTTTTCATCGAAGACATACTCAAGTTCTTTAAAAAGAGATTTAGAGGATTCATGTCGAGGAAGAGGTAATCTCTTCTACTAATTCATTCAAACTTATTTATTCTTCTACTTACTCTTCATTAATTTTTTCATTATAATTCAATAACATCAATATAACTCATATAATTAGATGTTATTATAAATATGAAACAACAATAATTCACCTTTTATCCATCCTATAAAAAACAAAATCATCGTGCGTGCTAAGTACGACTTACCATTTCCATGTGGTGGTGTAATATATTTTTTCCCTGACATTACTTGGATTTGTATAATGATAGAAATAATAACTATATATGATTATTATAACATGTTACTATGTTTTAAATATTATAAATCATCCACTTCAATACCGTTCAATATTTTTTTGAATGTTATCATCAGTTGTGCGTACGTACGACCTACCGTCTCCATGATGTGATGAAATTAATTCTACATGATCATAATTAAACATTGATTATATACATGAATTGAATGAAAAAAATTTATATATATTATAAAAATATAATTTTTTAATTTATTTGACGACAACTTGAGGAGAAGAACATGAACTTATCTGATAAATATTGTTTAAGAACATAAAGAAGATAATATCTGAATAACGAGTGACAATGAAATGTTACTAACAAACGGATGATAATATAATCACATATGATATCATAACAATGATTATGATTCTAGAATAAGTCAATAACATTTATTATCTAATGAACCAAGCTTGATGTTCATGGATATCACATTACTTTTTCTGAATAATAATAAATGAAAGAAACAAACACCCAAATACCTTATTAATTTAGTGTATTTGGAAACATGGAACATAATCTTATAACTTTGTGAATGATCTTAAACATCTCCCATAATGATCATCCCTTTTTTTCTACCTTTAACCTTTATTTATATCATAGGGAAAATAAAACACAAAATGTTTGAGATCAGATACCCAATAAGGGTAAACATTGATAATATAAAACAAAACATAAACATAAGATTGTAAAAACCTCAAAATAATGTTTAAATATCAAAATTAAGAGTCATAAATAAATTACTGATATTTTTTAAGTAATAAATCAAAAAGGAAAATTAAACATAATAAAAATATAATTGGCATAAAATATATAATTGTAGAAAAAAATAAGCACATAATACGATTTCCATATTAGACAAGGCATCGCTGCCAAGACCATCATAGTGGAAAATTTTCATTACTAAACAAGGTTTAATTGTCGTCCAAGCCATGTATAACTAAACTGAATTTACTTTTTGTTCCATCCCTTTATTAATGAACCATATATAATTATCACTCTAATAATATTTATCTCATGTTATATAAACATTTAACCAATTCATTAGAGAGAGATATAGGAGCCACCCATCTCATTTATACATGTTTCAAAAAAACATAAATCATTCATCATAACATAACAAATTAAATAAAATGGGTTTCTTAAACATCATTCCATCATAATCCATATAAAATAGATAGATTTAATAAATATAATTCCATCATAAACACAATCAAATCAATGTAATTTTATTAATATAAGCATAACCCTCTATCATCATTGATGGAAAATAATGTTGTTACAAGACTTGAAATTAATTCATGAGAATAATATCCTTTCTTTTTCAAAAACATTTCATTTTTTCAAAATGCCACCCATTTTTAAATGAAAATAATTTAATTCAACAATATCCTGATAACTTATATACAAAGCTTCATGGAAATAAGGATCTATGAAACCGTAAAAATAAATTCATGCTTTATAAGGTAAAAAACATTCCCCTCACACTTTTTATAGAAAAGTCAAAAAGTACCTATAATTGTATAACAAAAAAATATTTATTTTCATAGCATTTAAAAAAAATCACCTAAGGGAAAAATTAATATTAAAATATTGTATATTTATTGAAGCAATATTATATAATTTGGAAACATTGATGTGGATGATAAAAATACCCCATATAATACTTACGTAAAAACAATCTCAGATTAAATGAGATTGCAAAATTACCCTTACATATGTATGATATGTTTTTCTTTATTCTAGAAAACATGTATATTTATTTAGATGTTGTTCTTACCCTATTCTATAATCATGTTCATAATAACTAGTTATATTCTCTTTAATTTTTCGTAACAATTCATTGTTACTAGTTATTCGAGTTTTAACTGATTTATGATCGTATGCAAATTTTGTCAAATAAGTTTCGGGTATCCTTAATAGGACATATTTATATCATGTTAAAACTATATTAAAATAATAAATACAATATTTATTCATTATGTACATTTATATAATCATTCTTTAGTGGTTATCATGTAGAACAAATCACATCGCAAAGTGCAGACGGTAGGTCATACGTACGCACGAGCAACGATATCATACTTATAATTGTGGAACATTATTGATTTTCACGTTGTACAATATTTAAGAATAAAAATAATCTTATAATAATCTTATATAGTTATTACAAACATTTTTATACCCATCCAAGTAAGGTGGCGGTGAAAAGAAAATTACGCCATGACATGGACACTATAAGTCGTGTGTATCCACACGTGGTGATTTCATCTTTCTTAGGATGGATAGAAAGTTGAATATATTTGTTTCATATTTATAATAAAATATTAGTCTATATGTTCTAATTGAGTTATTATTATACAATTTAAGAACTCATGAAGTATAATTATAAGAATAATGAAATATGAAAGAATCAGTAGAAGAGATTACCTCTTCATTTACATGCTCTCTTTAAATATCCTCTTAATGGAACTATAGCTGGTATTTTGAGCAGACTGAAACCCCTAGAATGTAACTAGGGAGGTTGAGAAGAGAAATGAGTAGGGTAAGAATGAAGATGGAGGATTACTGATCTATGGAGAAAGGAGGGAGGATGTCACTTTTATAATTGAGGTGAGGGGCACTTTTGGAAACCTAAAAAAAATTAATTTACAATAAACCGAAACCACACTCAATAACATCCAAAATGTCCCAATTTATAATATCAGAGGATATATGGTTGTAATTTAATAAACAAATAAATTTTTGACAAGTTTCTATTTCTATCCAAACCTTACCATTTCAATTTAATACTTAGTTATTCTTTTTCATTTTAACTAGGGTTACAAATATTACAATATTAAAAGGATAAATTTTTAGTTATTTGTTTTCAATTAGATCATAAATAAATAATTTAGATACATTTTTATCTTATAATAATTATTCTATATTTTTATAAATGTTTTATGATTTTAAAATAATTTAATAAAACACTATTTTGTGCAAAATAAATAGTGTCAATTCTTTTAATATTTAATTTACTGATTTTTAAAACATATATAGATATCAAGTCAACTATGAACAAACTGTTTTATTATATTCTTATGAGGTCATGGTTATCTATAAAATTAATTGGACATATTATTTATCCCAAAATATATTTATTTAAATATTTTTAATAACATTTATTTGACATATTTGTTTATAAAATAATTACTACATCAACTTATTGTAATTATTTAATATAATTATTTCTTGAGTTAAAATTAAAAATAAAATACTCTGATAAATTTAAATTTAGTATATTTAATGAAAATATATGTAGTTGAATTTAACTACTATAAAATCAAACATAAAAAATGTTATACATATTAAAGTATGACTCTGCCAACATTTACATTACATGAAAATAATAATATAAATGGCATAGTCTATTCTATAAGGATTAAAATAGTCACTATCTTGACCCTTGTATGATTATGGTCTAGATATACTTGAACAATAATATTTTGTCAGGGTTCTTTGACTTTTTATAATTATTAGGATTTTAATAAAAATAGTTTTATTGATTTATCATCAATAAGTTGCTTTTTTCATCATCAATGTATAAGACATTAAAATAATTATTTATTTTTTAAAAATTAAAAATAAATTACCTTGATGTATTTAATTATTAAATATTTACTTATAATATTTATGTTATAAGATATCACATGGTTATCACTATATTAAAATTACTATACTTATAAGAAATGTGAGTTTGAGTTTTTGTCACTTTCATTAGTTTTATTAATATCTATGTAGTTTTAATTATAAAGTGGCCATTACATGACTATGTTTTGAACCAATGATTTTAAGGGTGTAATTTAATTCATAAAATTGGATTTTGGAGGTTTTAGTGTGATTTTAATGTTCTTATCATATTATTTGTTACACTAATTTACCCAATTTACCTTTAACTGTGGTAAATAAAAATTACCATAGTTATTATTGCTATTGTGAAAAAATAAAAGGGACCTATTTACCGAATTTTGAAGTTATGGTTCCTAATATGGAATGCATTTTTTTAAATTATAATCATATAATTGGATGAAAATAATTTAAAATTAATTCCATTATCATAACTAGAATGCGGGTTTTTAAGAAGTAAAAACCATGAAAGGATTTACATGTGTTTATACTCGATTTAAATGTGAAATTACTACAAATGAACAAAATTATATAAAATGATAAAAACATAGCCCAATTACTCATTAAAAAAAATTAAAAATACAATATAACTATATAAATAAATTAGATTAATTGGAAATTTTGAATTAAAATGTTGTAGTTTTTTACTATTTATCAAAATATGAATTTTATCAGAAAAATACCAAAAAATAAACAAAAGTAAATTTTTATGTCCCACTTCAATAAAAGATTTTTATTTTGTCAAATAGAATTTATAAAAGTGTTAAAAAATAGATTTAAAAATGGACCGCCATCAAAAAGAAACAAAACTATATTTTTGGAAAAATACATCTTTTATTCAAAAAATTTAATTTGTTCTTATATAAAGTTAAAGAAAATATATAATATGAATGTTAATGATATATAAAATTCAAAATTTGGTTAATTATATTCATACTGGCTAGTTTATATCCCACTAAGCAATAATACTTTGATTATATATTTTTGTTTAGTGAAACTCGGTATTGAGTACAATGAAAGCTATCGAGGAAGGTAGCTCTGCCCTATAATGCAAGCCAAGTCAGTGTTAAGTTTAGTGAAATCATCTTTTGGTGTTGTGTATAACATAACCCAAACATAGTTTTTTATAAATTGAAAAAAATCTACACTCATTGTTCCATTAAATTAATTCTATCAATATAACTTCAAATTGTGTCTAACACAAGACATGAATAGTGTTGTGTAGACTAAAAGCTAATACGGTGTTGCATATAGTGAAATCTAATCATGGTGTAGCATAAAACATAATAAATCAATGAAATTGAAAATAATTTATCTCATAAAATCATTAGGTGTTACATTCTACACTCTTAAAATGAATTTCTCCCTCAAAATTCTTAGAGGTTTTCAATGGTTTACTACATGAATGTTTCTTTCATGGAAACCTACATCGTAAAAAAGGATACCAGAACATAACCTTAAAACACAATGTTAGAAACATAATGGTTACCCAAATTAACTCATCATTGGGTTTCCACATAGGATAACATTGGATGGAAGTGATAACCTGAATATGGAATATAAACAAATCCATCATGATTTGATGGATAGTGATAGAGAATATGGTTTGGAGAATGTTAAATACCAGAAATCCATAAATCTGTAATGATTTATTGAACCATATAATTTATCATATAAGAAGTTATTCAGAAATTTTTTTGGGTTTCTATATCCTTTTCCAAAAGTTGATGATTTTATTCATAAGGAGAAATACCTTTATGATTTCATTACATTTCCATAATTGTTTTTTCCTTAAAAAATTTCCACTTTATCTCTTATTTCAAGAAATAGAGATGCCTTTTTCATTCTTGAGTGTTAGTAGATCATGTGATAGAATGATATGTCATTCCATCTGTCTCAAGAAAAAGAATAGAACAGGTTATCATACATTCATAAGTTCTCATACATTGAATTAATACATTAATCTAAGAAACATAAATCAGATTATATCTTATACTATCTATAAATGAAAAACATTATAATCCTTTAATAAACTGAAAATATAAAACATTACATAGAGGTGAACTAAATTGGCATAAAATTTGTCTCCCATATCTCATTTGGGAGATATTGGTTGTAAAATTCCAAACTTGTGAATACCTTATTCATGTATTCTCTTGAAACATAATAAAAATATGAATTACCAAAAAACCTTAGTGATAACATGCCTTCCATCAAAACTAACTCTTTCCATACACAAAAATTATTAAAATTTTATATACTCAATCCATGATATCAATTTTTCCTTATATCATTCATTAGCTCATTAATATTATCAAACATCTCATTATCTCCTTATCCCATCATTATGTGCATATCAAGTTCATTCCAAAAATATTTCAATCACTTTTTGATGGATATCGGTACCATATAATTATGGAAAACCACAATGTACTTACACATAGATATTTCAATATTCCATAATATTATAAATGATATTCCACAACACTATTTTTGGAATCCAATTACATAAAAACTTATTCATTCCACCACATCGTTTTCGTACTCAAAATCTCCAATAGTGATCAAATGTGACATGCCTTTTTCTTTTTCCCTAACTAGTTGCTGACATTGATCATCACCAACCATTGGATTTGGAAATTCATTAGCACAATTCCTCATTTCCTTGCACTTATATCATTGAAGTGTTGGTGGTGTGTTCTATGTATTCTTTTCTCTATTCACATAATTAACAACCTTTTTCCCATTACTTCAGTAGTAATCTACTCGATGACTTTCTTTTACACACATTAATCATTGTATATTAACAATAATAAAATCTTCACCATGATACTTTCCACATTTTGGGAAAACAAGAACATTCAACCTCTTTTCAGAATTGTTTTGAAATTTTCCATTGACCTCCATATTTGTTTTCTTGTAATAACCATGTGATGGATATGTAACACTAACTTCTATTTCTACATTTATATCACAACAAAAATATCTTCATAGATACTAATGTCTCTTATAGATAGTTAAATTACAAGAAATGGATTTATTCCACTAAAGAATAAATAAAATTTACATTCAGGTTGGATGATAAGGCTAGAAGTATACTTTTCATGTCTCTTAATATTCAACACGTGTGTACCAATAGATTCGTCATCATTTTTAACAACCTCAAGGTACTCATTTTCAATATTTGTTTATAGAATAAAAGGTATATATTTTTTGAAAAACACATTCTTGAAATCTTCCCATTCCATGGAATCAATTTCATCTAGCTGCCTTGTATTCTTAATTAAGAGTCCACCACTAGTCTGAAGGTGGATGTTGCCTTATAAAAAACTCAACAAATTTTTGTTCCCTTCCCTACTCAATTGGATGTATAGAATGATTCATATCTTGTGTAAGTATAGAAATAAGAAATTTTATTCTGTCTCCCAAAACAGTTGGTTGTTAAATAGAATAATCATTTCATTTCCCATTGCATTGATCATTAAAATGGTTCCTTCAGGTTCTATCCATCGTCTATAACCCAAAAAGAACCGAGTTAGAGGAACAAGTCATTCTAGGAAAAAAACATAATCATGGAAGAGTACATTCAATCTCTAACATCATAGGTTTAATCCAAGGTTATTCATGATATTTACCATAATTCTAGGACTGTATCCTATAGTTATACTTAACCTTAAGGAAATCCATAGAAATACCGTTGAAATATCTATTGAGATCTCACTAATGTTTTCGCATCCTAGTTTCCAAAGGTTAACTAAACCATCTCTCTGATAAAAACTCTAACATAAGAATGAAAAAACATGAACATAATATTTATAAATAAAAATTATGATTCAAGAAATAAATCATTGTAGTTCATAAGGTGTTGGTCATAAAGTAACATTAACCAGGAAAAAATCTCCTTGCAATTAAACATGGAATTTTGTAAAACAAATAGACACATAAAATGATTTCCATGGTAGCCAAGGCATAAGTTTCAAGCCCATTATAGTAGACAAAATCCATTACTGAACTATGTTTACTTGCTATTCCAGCCATGTATTACTGAACCAGAATTAATTTCCCTTATAGCCATGTATTACTTTATCAGATTTATTTGTCCTATCCAATAATGTCTATCTCATGAGATATAAATCTTTACCAAATGAATTTGTGGGAGATATAGGTCCCACCCATCTCATAATTAAATTATACTTACATGTGACACAAAAATATAAATCATTCTTCATAGTATAACCCACGAAATAAAATGGGTTTCTTAAACATCATTCCATCATAATCCTTATAAAATAAATTGATTTTATATAAAATAATTCCTTCTTAAACAAAACAAAATAAAAATAATAATAGGTTTAGAAACAAAACCCTATGTCATCTTAGATGGAAAATAATGTTTATACAACACTTGAGCTTAATTATGGAGGAAAATATCCTCTATTTTCCAAAAAATGTTTTCTTTTCTCAAAATAACACACAATTTTAAATTAAAAGAATTTAGTTGAATATAATATTTAAAACTTTAAGTGTAATATAAAATGAAATAAGGTTTCATAAAACCATAACAATCCATTAATTCTTTATTAGTTGAAAAAAAATTCTCCACGTACATATTCTAGAAAATTAAAAAACTACCTCAAATTGTATAACGAAAAAATATTCCTTCCAATCCGTTTAGTAAATATTCACAAAAGGGTATAATAAACATTAAATTTTTTGATAAAAATTTATATAATATTAGATAATTAGGAAAAATGTATGTGGATGAAAAAAATACTTTAGTGAATACTTACGAATAAACAATCTCATATAAAACTGTTTTTTCAAAATTATCCCTTATCTTAGGTCTGATATGCTTTATATTTGTCTGAAACTACTGTATAATGATTCTGATAATTTTTTATCTTATTCTAGAATCATTTTCATCATATATGGTCACATTACCCTTCTTTTTATTGTAATAATCCACTATTACATGTAATTTTGATTCTGTTTGCTCTATGATCGTATGCATGTTTTATCGAATATTTTCTGGATCTCCTTCTTTAGTTATATTAATATAATTATAGAATTTTATTAATATAATAAATAACATATTTATTGATTATTTACATTTATGTAATCATTCTTGACTATTTATCATGTCGAACAATTCACATCACATCATGGAGATGGAAGACCATACGTACGCACGTGTAATAATATCATTCCCATAATTTTTTAATGGTATTGATTTGCATGGTGTAAACTATTTAATAATAAAAACAATTTTATAATAATCATATATAGGTATTATATAAATTCGTATTCCCTTCCAAGTAGTTTGGTGTGGAAAACAAATTAAACCACAACTTGGAGACGGTAAGCCGTATGTACACACACGTGGTGATTTCATCTTTCATAGGATAGATAGAAAGTTGAATATGGTTGATCCATAATTATAATAACATGTCAGTATATAATCCCTAATTGAGTTATTATTATATAATGAAAAAACATATGATGTGGAAGTTGAAGGATAATTAAATATGAAAGAATCAGTAGAGGAGATTACCTTTTCTTGACGTCCTCTCTTTAGATATCCTCTTAATGGAACTAGAGTTGATCTATTGAGAATAACAGAACCTATAGAATATAACTATGGAAGTTGATAAATAAAATAATCATGATATGGAAGAACATGGTGGCTTAACGAGTAGTTAATAAATAAGGGAGGAGGTGACATTTTATAATTGAGGTGAGGGGCACTTTCGGAATCCTTAAGAATATTTATTTATAATAAAATCAAAACCCACTCCAAAATATAAAAAAATGTTCTATTTTAGAGTTTTATATTAGATAGGGTTTTAATATCATCAAAATATAAATTTTAGGCATGTTTCTATGTCCATTGAAACCTTGACTTTTCAATTTAACACTTAGTTATTCTATTTCATTTTAACTATGGTATCAAATATTTCAATATTAAAAGTATAAAAATTTACTTATTTGGTTTCAATTAGATCATAAATAAATTATTTAATTTTTTTTACCATATAATAATTATTATATATTTTTAAAAATGTTATATTATTTTTAATTAATTTAATAAAACACTTTTTGATAAACAATGAATATTTTCAATTTTGACACTATTCAATTTATTGATTATTTTAAAATATAAACATAAAATGTTAACTTAGAAAAAAAAGTTTTATTATATTTATAAGAGGTCAAGGTTATCTAAAATAATAATTAGAAATAATAATTATCAAAAAATCTATTTTTTTTAATATTTTTAATAACATTTATTTGATATCTCTATTTATAAAATAATTACTACAATGATTTTCTGTAATTATTTAATATATGTATTTTTTGAGTAAAAAATAAAAATAAAATACTATGATTAAAATAAATTTAATATATTTAAAGAGAATATATGTATTATTATTTATCTACTGTAAAATAATACATTTAAAATGTTATACTTATTAAAGTATGAATGTGACATCTCTAACATTACATTGAATAAAATAATATAAATGTCATAATCTATTCAATAAGGATCCAAATGGTCACTATAATTACCCATTTATGATTATAGTTGATATATACACAACCAATAATATTTTTTAATGTGTATGAGACTTTTTATGGTTATTGGGATTGGAATAAAAATTTATTTATTGATTTCTCATCAATAAATTAATTTTTACATCATAAATGTATAAGACTTTAAGGTAATAATTTATTTCATAGAATTCAAAATAAATTTACATGATGAAACTAATTATTTTATCTTTTCATTTACTATTTATTTTTGAAAATATCACCCGGTTATCCCAATATTAAAAAATATATACTTATATGAAATGTGAGTTTGATATTTTTTCACTTTAATTGGTTTTATTAATATAGATGTCATTTTCATTATCAAGTGGAAATTAAATAACATAGTTTCAAAAAAAATATTTAAGATAGTATTTCATTCATATAATGGTATTTTGTAAGGACATAGGAAAATTTTATTGTCCTCATCATATTATTTATTATACTAATTTACCTGATTTACCTTTAACTTTGGTAAATGAAAATTACTGTAATTACTATTCCTATTATGAAAAAATAAGAGGGAACTATTTACCTAATTTGGACATCATGATTCCAAATATAGAAACAATTTTTTTAAATTCTAAATATATAATCAGTAAAAATTAATTTTATATTAATTCCCATTGTCAAAACTAGAAAGCTAGTTTTTAAGAAGTAAAAACTATCAAATGATTGACTTGTGTTTATTTCAAATTTAAATGTGAAATTACTTCAAATGACCTACATATGATTAAATGATAAATAATATTCCAATTAAACTTTAAACCTAAATTAAAAGATAATATAACTATATAAATAAATTAGATTAATAGTTAGTTTTGAATTAAAATGCAGTATTTTTTACAATTCATTAAAATATATTTTATCAACAAAATACCAAAAATTCATCAAAAGAAAATATTTATGTCCCAATTCAAAATAATTTGTTTATTTTTTTCAAATATATTATATAAAAGTTTTAAAACTGTATTTTAAATGGGTGCTCCATCAAAAAGAGGTGAAACTACATTTCTTTGAAAAATATTTCTTTTATCCGTAAAATTGAATTTGTTATAATATTATGTTCTAGAAAATGCAGAAGATGACTTTTAAAGATATTTAAAATAAAAAATGTGGTTAAAAAAATTCATAAAGTCTAGGTTATATCCCATTAATTTATAATATTTAAATAATATATCGTTGTTAGTTGAAACTCGGTATTTTGTACAACACAATCTATCGCAGAAGGTCACTCTTGCATGTAATTCAAGCCATGTTAGGGTTATGTTCAGTGCAAACATAATTTTGTGTTCCATATAACATAATCCAAAAAATGTAATTTTATTCATTGAAAAAGATATACTCAATGTTGCTTGAAATGAATTCTATCAAATGAACTTGAAATTGTGTGTAACACAAGCAAAGAATAGTGTTGTGTATACTACAGGGTAATCAGGTGTTGCATATAGTACATGCTAGTTTTGGTGTAGCATACAACACAATATATAAATGAAATTAAAAAAATTAAATCTCCTAAAATCATGGGGTGTTACAATTTAAATCATTGTATAGGAGGTTCAGATACATTTGAAGGAAATCAGACCAAAGGAAAGGGATAATCTTACAACCTAATTTTTATCAAAGATTGTTTATACGTAATTACTTACGGGGATATATTTATCTTTTACATCTATGTTTCCAAATTACATAATATTATTTCCATTATTCTACTAATTTTTAAATATAATTTTACCTACTGCTGAATTTATATTAATCGGTATGAATGGAATCTTTTTTTGTTAATCTATTTGAGGTACTTTTTAACTTTTCCAGCAAAAGTATGAGGAGAATTTTTTTATAACATATACAACATGAACGGATTTTTATTTTTTCATGACAACTTATTTCCATCAAGCTTATTATATATGATTTCAATATTATTTCCAACAAAATTATTTTCTTTTAAAATTGTGTGGAATTCTGAAAAAAAAAACATTGCTGAAAAATAAAGGATATTATCCTCAGGAATAAAGTTCATGTGTTTTATCAAAATTATTTTCCATCTACGATGACATATGGTTATGCTTATTTCCATATTATTGAATTTATTTTATTGTGTTTATGATGGAATTACTTTTATAAAATCAATTAATTTTAAATGTACTATGATGGAATGGTGTTTATAGAACCCATTTTATTTCATGGGTAATGCTATGATAAGAGATTTATGTTTTTATGGCACACATAATAATGGTTTTATAATGATATGGGTATGACCTATATCTCCATCAAATTCATTGGGTAATGATTTATATATAATGACAGAGATAGGACTAGAATGAAAGGTAAATCTGGTTCAGTAATATAGGACTGGAACAAAGAGGGATCTCAGTTCAGAAATTGTAACATCCCAACCGTGAGCCAGTTGGCCACATTCCATCAAGAGTGCCTCCTCGTATGCCCGAGGGTGCTGACTAGTAGTGAGGGTCTGTTAATTTAGTCTTGAAGATACTATACCCTATTTTATCAGAATAAAACACCATCATAAGCAAATAAGAATAACCAAGTGCGTAAGAATATATATATCCAGAAGAAATCCATCTCATATGATAACCAAAAAATGAAAATACAATACTCATATAAAAGGTAAAACAGGCTATGAAAATGAAAATTTCAAGTGTCTACAATTAAATTGAATGTAAAAAACACAACTAATCTAATTTTGGCATCGAACCACATCTTGTTACCTCTCCCATGATCTAATCCAAAACAATAACCTACACTAGGGTCTTTACCTTATCATGTCCTACAACATCAATGTCTACTCTTGTGCTAATCAGGTGTCCTGAATAGGGCGTGATTACAACTCAGTAGGCCACCACCAACAGTGTCTAAAATGTGTCTAGTTAAAAGATAGAGCACACAGTTCTATGATCCAATAAATACAATGCCTAATTTAAATAGTTTTGAAATTCTCATTAAATATTTAATCATCACATTGGGACTAGTTTCAACCCATGTTTCCCATTTGAATCATTATTCAACATCATTAATCATTTTGTGTAGGTTATCAGGCCTAGCACCCAAAATCCAAGTAAAATAAACATTCATTACTATCCTTCATTTGCTGTAGGTTCTCATGCCTAGAAGTAAAATCTTGTTCAGGGTTGGTAGCCATGCCTAAAACCCCTTTTATCATTTGGTGTATGTTGTCATGCTTAGAAATCCATTATCTCATGCTTGGATATCTATTGGAGTGGAACGCCATGTCCAAGTCCCAACTTCTAATTAGTCTAGAACTCATTTTCTAACACCCCAAAAATATCAACCATTTAATCATTCGTAATTTCACAAGAATTTATGAAATCATTCCATTAATAATCCAATGATTAGTTAAACATTTCAAATACAATTAGTTAACTAAACCATTAACTAATCACATAATCCATTAATTAATTAATCTATTAATTAATCAATCAACATAGTTATATTTCCATAATTAATTCTTCACAATTAATTATCCATATCAAATATAAATATGTTATAATTAATTCCCATAATTAATTATATTTGATCACATCATGGAATATAATTAATTCTCATAAATAATTATATTTAATCAACATCTTGGCAGATAATTAATTCTACCAGTTAATTATCTTTGGTCAACATCATGATACATAATTAATTTTTTTAATTAATCATCTTTCATAGCACCAATTAAATATATCAATTACAATATCTCAACCCATAAAACCCCCCAAAATATCTTTTTGGGAAACCCCTTCCTTTGTTCGATAATTCAATTATCTATTAACCATCAAGGAAACCTCAATTCAATTCCACTTTCTTAATTACTCAAATGTAGGAAATAATTTACCAAAGGAATCTAGAAAATCAAAAATTCACATTCACTTATCAAAGTGATTACTATGAAAGATTTATTTAGACCACCTGCCTCGGTTTATTAATGGAATTTATCCCCAAGGAAATCCACAAATTCCATGCGGCACAATGTCATCGATCAAGCATTAGATCTAAATCGATAAACCAAAATTATGATCAATGGAAATCAAGATCATTGAATATAGATCTAGATCCAAAATCCTAGATCTATATCTAATGCCTTAGGTTTAGATCCATGAATACAAGGGATATATTCTATGAAAATACTTATAATGGATAAGAGGAAGAACATGGGAAGAAATGGGATGAAATATACTATCCATGAGGACAGATGATCTTTGATGTTGGCTATTGATCTCAAAGAACTGTGATTGGATCCCCTTGAAATCCCTCTGGAAGGATTTAGAAACACCTGGAATTTATCATGTACAAGCCTAGGTTGACTAAGATAGGTTTCAGGGGTTTGGGTGGTTTTAATACCAATTTTTTGGAATAAACTGGGTTGTGCACATAGTTTCACCAGGGAGTCGACACTATTAGGCCAAACCATTCGACAATAGTGCAGTCTTCATCTGCCCTCATATCTTGATGTTGCACTATTTGTAAAACCATGTTCTAGCCATCCAATCTTCCACTATCCACATGGTTAGATTGCAGATAGTTACACCAAATCGTACACAAACCTTTCACAACCCTATTGTGTTCCCAAATCCTTAAAAACAAAACCAAAATAAACCACAGGTCATAACCCAACCCTAAGGTGTTTAATAAAAACCAGAATGTACCTGAAAACACATATGATATTTCCCTATAGAAGGCCATGATCACACAATCTCCCCACCTTATAAAAGCTCATCCTCGAGACGCACTTCTGAATTTCTCTATGATTTCAAGCCAAAATGATCGGTCCATTCAGCCATCATATCTTCTTCCTATTCCTATGTTTCCTCTTAGACATTTCAACATTTCTATAACACCTGAACTAATAGCACAGTATTTCCCTGTAACACTTTCTCAATACGACCCAGCAATTGTATCACATGTTCCTCAAAGGACGCATCTATCCCAAGGTCAACCTCTTGTACATAAATCACATGAGAATGGTTGGGGTGATTCTGTCTTAGTTTTAAAACATGGAAAACATCATGCGTAGAACTGAATTTATGTGGAAGTGCTAATCAGTACACCACCAGACCGATATTCTCCAGCACCTCAAATGGTACCACAAACAATGGGTTCTATCTTGTTATATGTCCATATCCTATGGTGACGAAAACTAAGAGACGCTTTAAGGAATACACAACCACCTTCGGTAATATCTAGGGGTCATCTTGATCTATTCTCATAGGACTTTTTCCTACTCTGAGTCAAATCAATAAATTTCTAAATCAATTGTACATGCTCTGATAAGAATTTTTATAGGAAAAATCCACTAAATCCATCTGCTTCTCCCAATATCAACCAAATTCAAGCACAAATGCTTGCAACATAAACTGTATAATATGCTCCAACTTCACATCTATTTGTGGTTGGAAGTCCATACATAACAAAACCTGTGTACCAAGAACCTTTTGTAATCCCTGCCACATGCTTAAAGTAAAGCACGAATCACGATATGAAACAATAGTCCATAGAACCCCACGAAAAAAATTACCTCTCTCAAGTACTATTCTCCCAACTGATCTACTATAATGGTTTCCATGATATGAAATAAGTTTTCTACCTTTGTTATTTGATCCACAATGACCCAAATAGAATCATTATTCTTAAGAGTCATGAAGACTCTTACCATGAAATCCATAGTCACGTCATCCCACTTCTATTTTGGAATAGTAAATGACAACAATTGGCCTCTAGGTTATTGATGCTCTCCCTTCAACTGCTGACCAGTGAAACATCTAATTATGAACACTATTATCTCCTTTTTCATGCTCGGATACCAAAACTATCATCGTAGTTCACAGTACATTTTTTCACCCCAGGATGTACCACGCACCTTGATGAATGAAATTCTCACATCAGTTTCTCTCACATACTCGTTAGCACAACAAAAGTATTATTCAAAGAGATGATTCCATCCACCTCTAATATCCAATCTATGGGTTTCTCCTAACATTCAAGAATTTATGTAAAGGATAAACACTCCAGATCCTTGTACTCTCTATCCCTTATCCATCTCAATACTATAGACTCCACTACCATAGAAACCAAATTCTTCATCTCCAGACTCTCTTGAACTACCACATGCATTTCTGTTAGCAAACTAATCATCTTCCACTCTACACACGACTCTTATACCAACTGAGTCTATGTTTTCCATATCAAGGTATCATTAACACTATTCCCCTTTCCATGTATATATTCTATTTCAAAATAAAATGACTTCATATACTCCCCCAATCTTCAATACCAAAGATTCAAGTCACGTTGTGAAAAGATATACTTCAATCTTTTTTGATCTGTAGAAACTATAAACTTTTCAAGAAAGTTATAGTGTAACCAATACCTAAGAGTATAAATCACCACTATTAACTCGAGTTCATGTGTATGGTAATTCTATTCAACTGGCCTTAACTAATGAGACCCATAAGAAGCGACTCTATCCACTTACATCAACAAAATATCATGTCTGATCGTTGAAGCATCACAATACACCATGTAATCCTCACACAATTCAGGTAGGATCAAAATTGGTGACGATGTCAATAGCTTCTTCATCTCATGGAAATAATTCTCACATGTTCATGTCTAATAAATATTTATCCCTTTCTTTTTCAAAGATGTAAGTAGTGCAGGAAAATGGGAAAAGTCTTGGATAAACCTCCTGTAATATTCAGATAATCTAAAAAAGCATCGGATATCAAAAACGATATTGGGATTCTCCCAGGAGAAAACTAACTGCACTTTTTGTTAGTCTACAACCACACATTCTTCAGAGATGATGTTCCCGAAAAAGTGTACCTTATCAATTCAAAACATACATTTAGATATCTTGGTGTATAAAACATTATCTATGAGTGTATCGAGGAAAATTTCAAGATGTTGGGAATGATCATCACGAGTCTTAGAGTACACCGGGATTTCATCCACAAACACCACCACAAACTGATCTATGTACGAATAATAGGTCATGTCCATTAAAGCCATAAACTCAGCAGGATAATTTTTCACCCAAAAATTTTAAAAAAAACTCATAGAGGTCGTACTTTCTCATGAAATAAGTTCTTGGTATATCATAAGTCTACACTCTCACATGATGATACCCTTATCGTAGATTGATTTTTGAAAACAAACAAGCCCCCTTAATCTGGTCAAACAGATCATCGATGTATGAAAGAGGATATCAGTTATTTATGGACATTTTATTCAAAATTAAAAAATCGAAACACAATTTTAAACTTCCATTGGCCTTCTATGATAAAAAAATAGGTTGCCCCCAAGGTGATGTACTAGGCCAGAAAAACCCTTTATCCTCAAACTCTTCCAACTACGTTTTGAGCTCTTAATTCTCAATCATTGGCATTATGTATGGTGGAATAGATACGAGATCAGTCCCCAACATGAGGTCAATAGTGACTTCCACATCTCTCTGTTGTGGAAAACAATAAATGTTTTTGGGAAAGACATCCTGAAATAGTTGTACTACTGGTGGAAGGATGTCTTTCCCAATACTCACATCATCCAGCAAAAGACTAGTAACTTGGGCTGTGAGATCTCCCAGTTGTTGAGTATTTGGCTCCATTCGGCCTAGATGGATTTGACATTCTCCATGGATAACATACTAGTCACCCTCACGAGATTCAAAGGTCACTCTCCTATGATAACAATCAATGTGGGCTCGATATGGGACTAGCCAGTCCATACCCAGAATATGGTTGAATCCCGATATATCAAGGACATATATTTCTGAAAGAAAACAATACTCACCAATTTATAAGGAACAAACCCTTCTTTAAAATATATACATTTTCCATGTTCCCAATACTGTATCGATATTCATTATCCCACTTATGCAATCCACCTCTAGTATAAATCCATTAACATGATTTTTAGATATAAATTAATGATATAAACTAGTATCAAATAAGGCACTAGCTACAGTAGAAGAAACTAGAATAATATCCCTCAATATCGATGGACAAGCCTCGCTCTCTAAAAGTGCAGGCTGCACTCTCGGTAACTTTCATGCCCCTCTTCCATGTGGTGTCGTATGACTCCCCTGAGTAGAAAAACACTTCTAATACAAGCACTCAGACCCTAATGCACTAAGTTCACTCACTCTACCTCCCCTGCCAGTATAACTCAAACTGCCATACCTCTATGGTGTAGAATACGCCCCGCCTACACTCTAACTCTGAGAAACTGCTCCCTCAGCCCCAGCCTGCCACTGCATCCTATAAAACCTATCTAGGTGTCACATATTTTCAAAAAATATGTACTCTACAGGTGGTTGAGGACAATGTGTATGATAGTGTCCATGTCTACCACTCTAGTGGAAAAGCAAATGAGAACTTTCTAGTTCAACTGTTCCTCCTAACTGTACACCTTTCATTCCACTGTCTTGACTAAGGTTCTCGGGACGATGATTCCTAATCTTGGAAGGCACACTCCCTAGTCCTCCACCCACCTGTCTAGTACTAGGAGCCTCCTCTAGTTTTCCATCTATAATGAGAGCCTGATTAACCACTTCAGAGAATTTCTTCATCCTAAATATATTCACTTGGGATTTCATTTCACACTTAAGCCTATCCTAAAATAATTTTTCCAGTGAAGCCTCATCTTCCACCAAAGATGGGGAAAACACAATAAATCTATGAAAATTTCATTATTTTCCATTGTAGACATTATTTATTGAGTTAGATGCATTAATTATGAGGCCTTACTTTGTCTTAGTGTGTCTGGATAGAAGTGTTCCATGAACTTCTATAGAAATTCCTTCCATAACATCTCAACAGTGAGTCTAGATCATTCCTGAATGTCACAAAAGTGCTTCACAGAACTCTGTATCATACAAGCATCCAACATGACCCTCATGTCATCCAAAGTCTCTAAATGTTCATGTATCATCTCTATAGATTGAATCAATAATTTAGCTCACTTAGGTAAACCCTAACCATTAAAAGTAGAAGGGATCTGTAGCTAAAACTCCCTTGTCAAATCTTACATGTTTTTTTCAGCCTACCCAGGTCTCACTCCATTAATCGCAGGGTATAAGAAAATTTATCTCAGAACTATTCCCCTTCTTCCTCAGCTTTCACCAATGGTGCCTCAAGATCCCTACATGGAAGTTGGTTTTGGGACATACTCTTTAGTCTCTCCATCAATAAGAGTCATGGAGGCATATCTCGACAAATCCAAACACACTTCTTAGGTCTCTTAATGCAACATTATGACATTTATGAAAGAGGAGAAACTTACACAACATGTTTCAACATGTTATTTCTCCATTTTCTTTCCACACAGTCAACAACAAGGCCTTTTCACTACCCATAACCATCCAACTCTTAGGTCTTGGTCAATAGGGGTACATATATTATCATTAATTAATTCAACCATTAATTAATCATTTTATCTAAAATTAATTAATTCATCAATTAATTAAGAAATCATACCCATTTCATCAATCAATGTTCTCATTTAACACCCAATTATTCTTATTTTGCATCATTATTTCAATCTCACAACAAGGAAAATAGTTTATATTCAACATATTACCCATTACCCATTTTCGCGTGAGTTCCTAGAATGATGCATGTTAAAAAAAATACTAAGAGCATATAATTATTCTGAAAGACTGAAATATCATTCCTCTTTAGGCCATGAATCAAAATTCAATAATTTTCAAAACAAATATCACATCACACAAAAAGTGTGTCCCCCAAGGTGAAATAATTTCCAATTATAACAACAATTAGGAATCACAACTATACCACCATCAGTGATCGGATTTTACCCCATAATTTTGTTTGAAACTCCCATACATGAGCTCATTTCCAAGCCTCGACTCTTCATAGTATCATGTCTACCTTTACGAAAATAGTTACAAAAAAGATGAAGAACTAAAAGAAAACCCCCTTGATACCACTTTGTGAAATCCCGAATCGGGATCCACAGAATGGTTCTCCAAGCTGGTTGGCCACATGCCCTCAAGCATGCCTCCCCGTAGACCATAGGGTGCTGACTAGCAACAAGGGTCTTGTAATTTCATATTAGGGAGACTATAACATATTTTATCAAAATAAAACACCAATCTAAGAAAATAAAAATAACATGTCAATGAAGCGTATAAATAAATAGACCAAATCCATTTCATATGATAACCAAAACATGAAAATAAAACACTCAACTAAAAGGTAAAATAAGATATCAAAATGTAAATGTGATGTGTCTACAATGAAACTGAAAGTAAAGACACAAAAACTCCCATACGGGTCCCAAATCACGTCTGGTTCCCTCTCCCATGCTCCAATCCCAATCAGAAACCTATTACATGGCCTTCCCTTATCCTGTCCTACAATAACAATGTTTACTTGGGTGCTGGTTTGGAATCCCAAATAGTGTGTGACTACTACTTAGTAGGCCA
The DNA here is from genome assembly GCA_963277665.1 of Viscum album. NCBI lineage: Eukaryota > Viridiplantae > Streptophyta > Magnoliopsida > Santalales > Viscaceae > Viscum > Viscum album. The sequence goes on from OY728141.1 coordinate 1,117,009,566, forward strand.
CCTCTAACAGTGTCTAAAACGAGTCTATTCAAATGATAGTGCGCACAGTTCTATGATGCAATAAAAAAAAGCATAATTTAAAAAATTATTTCATTTTATCTTAATCATTAATCATCAAATTAGGCCCATTTTCAAATCATGTTTCCCATTTGAATCATTATACAATATCATTATTCATTTGGTGTAGGTCATCATGCCCAACACCCCAAATCCTAGTTAAATCATCAATCATTATTATCATTCATTTAATGTAGGTCATCATGCCTAGAACCACAACCTCAATGAGTGTAGCTCACCATACTAGCACTCATTTTATCATAAGGTGTAGATCGTCATTTCTTGAACCCAAATATCTCAATCCTGGATATTTATTTCGGTGTAATTTCATGTCTAAGCCCCCACATATAATTGGTATAGAACTCTATTTTTAGGATAACAAAAATATCAACCATTTAATCATTAATTATTTCATAGGAATTTTCCACTTCATTCCATTATTACTCCAATTATTAGTCAAACATTTTAATGGACATTATTTAACTAAACAGTTGACTAATCAGATATTAATTTAATTTATTCTTCAATTAATTAATCAGTCACCAAAATTTTATTCCATAATAAATTCTTCGTAATTAATTATCCATATCATATATCAACATTTCATAATTAATTATCACAGTTAATAATCTTTGATCACATCACGGAGCATAATTTATATGGCCCCAGCCTTAAACATTACTTAATCTTGAGTTATTTTAAGAATATACATTGAGGATGTTTTCAGGCTTAGAGTTTTAGAGAATTGGATCATAAATCATGAATTATAGTCCACATTTAAACAAGGTGGTTACATTAAAGATAGTACTCATTTTTTCCCATTAAGGAAAACATATTTAAAAGAAAACATGGATTCTTTCTTGACACTTCCTTGACACTATCATCACATAATGTACCTTTCCCTTGACATGTGAAAAACATTTCAAAAAAACATGGGATGAACATAAAAAGCTCAGTAAGGGATATAGAAGTATGAAATGAAAACATAAGTCCATGTATGAAATCATACTTTACTCATAAAACATAAGCTTTTAAACATACCTCTTTAAATCATGAATAAATCATAGAAATCATAAGACATAAAGGTAACTTGAGGCATTCATAACATTCTTACGTAGGGAGTAACCCCCATGGTTACATTTGGAATACCCATCAGAGTATATTCCCCAAATCTCTTTGAATAAACCTTAATGTTTAACCCTGTCACATTACCCAATGCATTGGAGAGCTATATCGGGCTCACCTACCCTTAGTATATCACAGAACCACCCATCTACATAAACAATGCCCAAGAACCATAACAAAATCATAGCACATAACTTAAGCGTAAAGGAAAGATAACATTCAAACATTAAAATAACAATATAACATTTTAAGATATTGAAATAATAAATCCATTCTAAAAACCATTTTCAAAACCATTTAAAACATTTAATAAAGATATTTTTAAATCAAAGTGTCCCATACAACTTTTAAGATTTTAAAATTTTAAACCATTAATATCCATATAAATAAATCCTTGAGACCATTTTTAAAATATGGATATTAATGAAAAATATTTATAATAAAAAATCATTAAAATATTTTAAATGATATTTTAGTTAAAGGGTTTTTAACAAAATGAGAGACAGTTGAATACAATAATGAAGGAATAAAATTTAATCAGAACCTTATAGTATCATGAGAATAAAGGTATTCTTGATATAATATTCCAAAGGATAGTATATGAACCATATAAGAGTGAACGGGTGCATAACAACAATGAAGTCTCAATAGAAATGTAAAATTAGATGAAATACATTATAAAGAAGGTATCCTTAAATTAAGGATAAATTAATCTCATAATTATGTTTGACAAATATAAATACACCTAATTTAAGTGGATATTAAGTTTTAAACAATCAAATTTCATTCACAAATATTCAAAGGATTCCATATTCAATAACTACATTTTGAACCCAAAGAAATCGAAATTGGGTTAAAAAGTTTCCTTGGTAAAATTTGACAGCCTAACGCCGTCACTTTAAAATTCATAAAATTAGTTGATGAGAGAGAAAATGGTATATCATCACTTGGACATAAAATTTAAATCAATAAGGATATAAAAGAACATATCCCAACATAAAAAGATGTAAATTAAAATACATTACAAAATAAGTCTTTTAAAAAGAGGAGTGTGAAAGGTTCCCTTACCGATTTGGGAAACTTTTGAAACATACACTACATGAAAGAAGGGTCATACAATGAAGATATAAATACAAATAAATGAGATTATATTATACAAATAGTAAAATAATTGGATGTACATACACCACACAAAAAATAAATAGTGGAAAATGTTTCATGAATCTCACGGGAATAACAAGTGAGATGAAAATCCCCTTATTAAAATTCGGCAGCCTAACGACGCCACATAAAACATCCAAAAATGTATTGATGATATCAAATAGGGTATCTCATAATATAAAAATTAAATTTACAGCAAGAGGAATATAAAATAACATCCCCCAATATAAGAAAGATGAGCATAAAGTATGTTATATATAAAAAAAGTACTTAAAAATAAAGAGAGAGGTAGGATCTCTTACCTCAAGTCCAACTTGTCTTGTTCGTTTCTTTATATTCCTGAATAATAAACTTTTATAAATTTATAATTTCTTAAGGACCTCCTTTAATGTTTATTATTCAATTCATATCACATATTATAATGTTATAATAATTAGTAAATTATGTGAGTTCATATCATATGTTTTTGTCGATGTTTGGTACATGAGTCAAAAATGAACTTGTTTGATAAGAATTGTCCATGTAGTTATAAGTAAATCATCTCAAGAATAGTATTAATGATTTAAATATCATATATATCTAGTAAATATTCATTTTATACTATTTCATAACATTTTGAGATAAAAAGAAATGAAATGCACCGTTCATGGAGACGGTAGGCCGTACGCAGGCATGAAAGCTACTTTCATTTCTTTGTCATATTAATGGAATTAAAGATAATTGAGAGATACATATATTATAATTCCAGTATAATATATATGTTATATAGGTTACATAAGTTCATTAATTTCCTTCTTTATACATTCCATGTATTGCATGAACGAGTCCCATCACTTGAGGGGTCGGTAGTCCACACTTCCTCATGTGAAATTGTCACATTTGCACAACATGCAAATAATAAAGGTAATTTTTAAATATAAAATACAGAAGCATATAGAAAACATAAACACAATATATATCATATATAAAATATAGTGACATCATAATGGCCACCTTTAAAGGTGTTAAAAGAATATTGAACAATCATCGTTTCGTGAGGCAGTAATTCGCCATCCACAGAAACAATATGTTCTTTAACCATTAGACGGACGTGTGTGTATGTTTAGTTCGAATAATTCTTATAAAAACATCCTAGTATATTAAATATACTTTTGTTGTTACAAAATAAAGGAATAAAAATAGTTTAGGTGGTTGGAGAAGCAAAATAATACAAAATAACATTAGAGAAGTCTTTACCATTAAATCGGGTAACTCCTCTTGGTTTGAACCAAAAATGTTTCTTGAAGCACTTTCTGCCTACGTTAGGCCTTCAAGAAGGAAGAGAGGGATGAGGAGAGACAAAATGAGCAGGTCTTGGCCGAGGAAATGGCTTGGGAGGTGTGTGTAAAGAGGTAGAGGTGGGGGCCTTTTATAAGAGGAGACGAGGGGAAATCTTGGAAAGTTATAAAATGTTACATCATATTAAAATGAGTTTCGGATTTTAAAGGTCCCACATTGATATATTTCGAGTATAAGGTGATAATGGTTCGAAATATACTCATCCAATAGGTTTTTGACAAGTGTATGTATTAGAGTTTACATTATATTTTCATTTTATTTAAATCGTTCATTAATGAGGTGATCATTGCATCATCATGACGTCATAAATAATTTAATTTATTTAATATCTAAAAATTATAAAAAAACAACTATGATGTAGGAAATATTTTTTTCTTTCCAATTACTATTTATTGGTCAAGAGATAATTTATGTAGACAAAATTGAAAATGTTTTACTCGGGTGACACATTCTTTAGTGACATTCTCCTTCCTTTAAAAATAAAATAATATAGTGCCACTTTCACCCAAAAGTGATTCCATGGGGTCCCAATGTTTTTTACAAGGCATCCCATGGTCATCCATGAAACATCCAATAACATTAGGACACATGTTGGGGTCATTTGTTATTATTATGATTTTATTTTATTATCCTTAACTACCAGATTACTAAATAATCAAGATAATTAAAGATAATTATTGTTGTTACTATTCATAATGCCCAAAAACAAAAGAGTCTTAATTACATAATTTGGACCTTCTGATTCAAAATATGGAATCCATTTTACCAAATTCCAAACATATAAATTGTAATAATTAATTTAAAAATAACTCCCGTTGTCAAAACAAATAGCGAGTTTTTTTTGAAATAATATCTATGAAAAGTTTGGCACTTGTTTATGACCACATCCAAAGTGGAATTAATTCTAATGACCACCATTGGATTTAATGGTAAAAATATATTCTAATTACACTTTAAAACCAATTATTAAGATAATATAACCATATAAATAAATTATATGAAAAAGAAGTTTTGATATAAAATGCAGTATTTTTTCACAATTCATTAAAAAATGAACATTGTCAGAAAAATACCAAAAAAATTATCCAAAGTAAATTTAAATGTCCCAATTATAAAGAATAAGTTTATTTTGAAAAATATAGCTTATAAAATTGTCAAAAGTTATATTTAAAAATGTTTCACCAAAAAAAGGCGGTAAAACAATCTTTTAAAAAATATTAGATTATTTATTATTAAAATTGGATTCATTTGAATTTTAAGCCTCTAACATTTATTGGATAAATGTAAAAATATTTAACAAACATATGTAATAATTTTTTAGTTATTTATTTTTATTCCCTCCATTAAAATGACTCGGTGTTAACTATTATAATATTATTATATTATTAGTGTGGAACGTAAGATTTAATAAAACTCGTTGTTGCGTATTGAGTACGCCAGCGAGCATAACATTCCCATTAAAGTAATATTGAAATTTTATTCACAAATATGGATAAATATAAAAATTTCATATTCTTTATTTACCTGGGGTGTTACATCCTTCCCCCCTTTTGGAAATTCCGTCCTCGCAATTTTAAAATTTGGCTCCGAAAACTCATTGAATGTCCAACATCAGAACAAGAGTCGGTACAACTATCACATTGAAATAAAGAAACCAAAGTACAAAGGTCACACAAGTTAACCCATACTAGGATTCCATGAAAACATGGATATGGAAGAAGAAAAAAAGGGTCATGTTTAGATGGAGAGTGATAGTAAACATGTCTAGGAGAAACTTAACCACAACAAAATCACAAACTTGTGATGGGTTAAACGGTATTCGATTCCCAAGTAGGAAAAGTTAAGAGACAACATTTTTGTTTCAAGTTACTTTTCATTGAGGAATTCATTTTTTACCTTAACTAAATCATAAGGAAACATACTCACTTTTCATGTAGACTTTCAACTTTTACTAGATTCCTTTCTCAAACTCATATTTTCTCCAAAAGAAGAGTATTTAGGAAGACTTGGTCGCATTATGATTACTATAATCAAATTCTTGAGAATCAGCTAATCTAAAAAAGAGAACTATATATTTCCCATGTCATTAGACCTTAAAAAAAACCAAACCAAAAGGTGTAGTATGATATCAGATAATACCCTAAAAGGATAATTTTTTTTTACAAAAAAAACTACTTCTATTCTCCAAAATTTTTCAAACAAAACCCAATGTTCAACAATGACCATTCAATACAAAATTTCATTTAAAACCCATCAAAAAGAAACCAACCTATGATTGAAACCTATATCTTTAAAGGATTTAATCAAATAGTCATACAAGGTAAATCTTAACATTTATCTCCAAAGAACATCAGTTACTCTTAAAGTCTCATACTGAAAAGTAATTAGCCTAATCACATATCCTCCATGATAGGTCAATCATTTCCATAGATAACCCAAAATCAACTAATTATTGATTCATAAAATCATCTAACTAAAAATAATTTGTCATACTAACCAGGAACTTCGCGTAGTCACATGGTAAGCGATAAATACCAGTCGCACTTTGGTTGTGGGTTCGATTCCAGCAGCTTGGTCTGACGCGACGGGTTGTCACACGGTCTGTGTGTTGTCCCTTTTTCCAAAACTATACAATTCTTAACACATTCCCCAAAAAGAGATATAGTCGTCAAAAATAAACATAACATAATTTAACCTCAATTTTACCTCATTCCTTTCATATTCCATCATATAGTAACCCATAATTACCTCAAAAGTATGGATCATATAAACCCTAATGGTTGCCATTATAATTATTACCTGAACTTCCACATCGGGTTGGTTCTCTCGTACATGATGCATCTAAGAAATCACCAAGGTTCAAGTGGTTAATCAGGACTCCTTGATAGTTGGTTTATAATAACCCCTAGATTCCTCATTGAATCCCCCATTTCATCCAATATCTTAATCATAGAACCACTACAGTTTCCTTCAAACCCATTGTCACTTTGGTGCCTGCTAGATCCATCCATTTACTAAAACCAAAATGTCAGTGTGAGTATATTAACAAAATCATTATGTACTAATGAGGAATATAAAAACTAAGATATACTTATCCAAGTTATCTCAAAATCATTCCAACGTTCAAAAATAACAATGACTCCATCTATTATACTATCCATTGTGGTTATACACAACTTGTCACTTTTTCTTAAACAACACTCTAACCTCTAATGTTATCTAAACCGAAATCTAATACCAACTATAAGGCCCCAGTCTTAAATGTTACTTAATCATGAATTATTTCAAGAATACACGTTGAGGATATTTTTAGGTTTAGATTTTTAGAGAATTAGATCATTAATCATGCATTATATTCGACATTTAAACAAAGTGGTTACATAAAAGATAGTACTCATTTTTTCCATTAACTAAAACATATTTAAAATAAAACATGGATTATTTCTTCACACTTCCTTGAAACTATCATCACATCATGTACCTTTCCCTTGACCTATGATAAAAATTTTAAAAAAAACATGGGATGAGCATAAAAAGCTCAGTAGGGATATAAAAGTATGAAATGAAAACGTTAGTCCACGTATGAAATCAAACTTTACTCATAAAACATAAGCATTTTAACATACCTCATCAAATCATGAATAAATCATACAAATCGTAAGACATAAAGGTAACTTGAGGCATTCATAACATTCTTACATAGGGATTAACCCTCATGGTTAAGTTCGGAATACCCGTCAAATTATATTCCCCAAATCTCTTAGGAGAAACCTTAATGTTTAACCCCTTTGCGTTGCCCAATGCATTGGAGAGCTATATCGGGCTCACCCGCCCTTAGTTTATCACGGAACCACCTGTCTTCATAAACAATGCACATGAACCATAACACAATCATAGCACATAACTTAATAATAAAGGAAAGATAACATTCCCACATTGCAATAACAATATAACATTTTATGTCATTGAAATAATGAATCCATTCTAAAAACCATTTTCAAAACCATTTAAAACATTTAATAAAGATATTTTTAAATCAAAGTGTCCCATACCACTTTCAATAATTTAACATTTTAAACCATTAGTACCCATATAAATAAATCCTTAAAACCTTTTTGAAAACATGGATATTAATGAGAAATATTTATATGAATAAATCATTAAAACATTTAAAATGATATTTTAGTTAGAGGGTTTTTAACAAAAGGAGAGACAGTTGAACACAATAATTGAGGAACAACATTTAATCAGAAATTTATAATATAATGAGAATAAAGGGATTCATGATATAATATTCCAAAGGACAGTATAATGCACCATTTAAGAGTGAACTGGTGCATAAAAACAATGAATTCTCAATAGAAATGTAAAATGAGATGAAATCCATTATAATGAAGGTATCCATAAATTAAGGAGAAATCAATATCATAATTATGTGTGACAAATATAAATACACCCAAAATAAGTGGATATTAAGTGTAAAACAATCAAAGGCCATTCACACATATTCAAAGGATGACATATTCAATAACTACATGTTGAACCCAATGAAATCGAAATTGGGTTAAGAAGTTTCCTTGGTAAAATTTGACATCCTAACAGCGTCACTTTAAAATTCATAAAATTATTTGATGAGAGAGAAAATGGTATCTAATCACTTGGACATAAAATTTACATCAATAAGGATATATAAGAACATATCTCAACATAAAAATATGTAAATTAAAAGACATAAAAAAATAAGTCTTTTAAAAAGAGGAGTGTGAAAGGTTCCCTTACCTATTTGGGAAACTTTTGAAACATACACCACATTAAAGAAGGTTCATAAAATAAAGATATAAATACCCATAAATGAGATTATATTATAAAAATAGTAAAATAATGGACAGTACATACAAAAAAATAGTGGCAAATATAGCATGAATCTCACGGGAAGAACAAGTGAGATGAAAATCCCCTTATTAAAATTCGGCAGCCTAACGGCGCCACATAAAACTTCAAAAAATGGATTGTTGAGATAAAATAGGGTCTATCATCATATTAACATAAAATTTTCATCAATATGAATATAAAATAACATCCCCTAACATAAGAAAGATGATATTAAAGTATGTTACATAAAAAAAGTACTTAAAAAGAAAGAGAGAGGTCGGATCACTTACCTCATGTCCGACTTTTCTTGTTCGTTTCTTTATATTCCTAAATAATAAACTTTTGTAAATTTTTAATTTCTTAAGGACCTAATTTAAAGTTTATTATTCAATTAATATAACATATTATAATTTTATAATAATTAGTTAATTATGTGAGTTCATATTAGATGTTTTTGTCGATGTTTGGTACATGAGTCAAAAATGAACTTTTTTGAAAAGATTTGTCCATGTAGTTATAAGTACCTCTTCTCCAGAATAGTATTAATAATTTAAATCTCATATATATCCATTAAATATTCATTTTATACATTCCATAACATTTGGAGATAAAAATAAATGAAATACACCGTTTATGGAGACGGTAGGTCGTACGTACGCATGAATGCTACTTTCATTTCTTTGTCATATAAATGGAATTAAAAATAATTGAGATATATATATATTATATTTCTAGTATAATATATATTTTATATAGGTAACATAAGTTCATTAATTTATTTCTTTATACATTCCATGTATTGCATGAACGAGTCACATCACTTGAGGGGGCGGTAGTCCACACTTCCTCATATGAAATTATCGCATTTGCACAACATGCAATGAATAAAGGTATTTTTTAAATATAAAATACAGAAGAATATAGAAAAAATAAATACCATATTTATCATATATAAAATACAGTTATATCATAATGGACACCTTTAAAAGTGTTAAAAGAGTATTGAACAATCATCGTTTCGTGAGGCAGTAATTCGCCATCCACAGAAACAGTATGTTTTTTAACCATTAGACGAATGTGTGTGTATGTGTAGCTCAAATATTTATTATATAAACATCCTAGTATATTTAATATACTGGTTTTGTTACAAATGAAATGAATAAAAAGAGTTTAGGGGGTTTGAAAAGAAAAATAAAACAGAAGAACATTAGAGAAGTCATTACCTTTAAATCGGGTAACTCCTCTTGGTTTGAAGCAAAAGGGTTTCATGAAGAGATTTATGCCTAAGGTAAGACTTTTAGGATGAAGAGAGGGATGAGGAGAGATAAAATGAGCAGATCTTGGCCAATCCAATGGCTTGGGAGGTGTGTGTAAAAAGGTATAGGTGGAGGCCTTTTATAAGAGGAGAGGAGGGGCAATATTGGAATGTTATAAAATGTTACATTATATTAAAATGAATTTCGGATTTTAAAGGACCCAAATTGATATATTTCGAGGATAAGGTGATAAGGGTTCGAAATATACTCATCCAATAGGTATTTTACAAGTTTAAGTCTTATATTTTACATTATCTTTTCATTTTATTTACATCGTTCATTAATGAGGTAATCGCTGCATCATAATGATGTCATAAATAATTTAATTTATTTAATGTCTAAAAATTATAATAAAAATACTATGATGTAGGAAATATTTTTATTATCCTGATGACTATTTATAGTCCAAGATATAATATGTGTAGACAAAATTAAAATTTTTTTGTTGGGTGATACATTCTTCAGTGACATTCTCCTTTAAAAATAAAATGATAAAGTGTCACTTTCACCCAAAAGTGATTCCATGGGGTCCCAATGTTTGGCAAAAGGCAGAACATGGTCGGGCATGACACAACTAGTCGTATTAGGACACATGTTGGGGTAATTTTTTATTATTATGATATTATTTTATTATCCTTAAGTACCCGATTACTAAATAATCAAGATAATTAAAGATAATTACTATCGTTACTATTCATAATGTCAAAAAAAGGGTTTTAATTACATAATTTGGACCTTCTGATTCCAAATATGGAATACATTTTACAAAATTTGAAACATATAAATTTCAAAAATTAGTTGAAAAATAATTCTAGTTTTCAAAACAAATAGCGGGTTTATTAAACATTATCTATGAAATGTTTGGCACTTGTTTATGACCAATTACAAATTGAAATTAATTATAATGACCAAAATTGGATTATATGGTAAAAATATATTCTAATTAAACTTTAAAACCAATTTAAAAGATTAACTAACCATATAATTAAATTAGATGAAAAAGTAGTTTCGATGTAAAAAGTAGTATTTTTAACTATTCATTAAAAAATGAACATTGTCAGAAAAATACCAAACAAATTATCCAATGTAAATTTCAATGTCCCAATCATAAATAATGAGTTTATTTTGACAAATAGTGCTTATAAAATTGTCCAAAGTTATATTTAAAAAAGGTTCTCTATCAAAAGGTGGTAAAACAATCTTTTAAAAAATATTAGAGAATTTATTCTTAAAATTGAATGCAGTTGAATTTTAAGCCTCTAAAATTTATTGGATAAATGTAAAAATATTTAACAAACATATGTAATAATTTTGTAATTATTTCTGTTCATTCCCTCTATTACAACGGCTAGACGTTAACTATTATAATATTATTATATCATTAGTGTGCAACGTAAGATATCAACGAAACTCGTTGTTGCGTATTGAGTACGCCATCAAGCATAGCATTCCGTTTAAAGTAATATTAACATTTTATTCACAAATATGTATAAATATAAAAATTTCATATTCTTTATTTAACTGGGGTGTTACATAATTATTTACCACAAATAATTTCCATTAATCAGCATCATGGCACATAATAAATTCTCACAATTATTTATCTTTGGTCACCATCATGACACATAATTAATTCTATCGATAAATTATCTTTCACACCATCAATTAAAAAAATCAATAAAAATATCTCAACCCATAATGAATCTCCAAAATATATATTTGGGGAACCCACTTCATTTGTTCCATAATTAAATTATCAGTTAACCACTAAGGAAACCTCAATTAAATTCCAATTTAATAATTACTCCAATTTAGGAAATAATTTATCAAGGGAATCTAGAAAATCAAAAATTTACATTCAAATATCAAAATCAGTACAATGGGATTTTTATTTAGTCCACTAACCCTATTTTATTGATGGATGTCAGCCCAATGGAAATCCCCAAAATCTGAGCAAACAATTTTATCGATCAAGCTTCGGATCAATATCTCTTAACAAAAATTAATATCAAAGGAAATCAAGATTGTGGAAATTAAGATATAGATCCAAAATCCTACCAATGTCTCAACCCTTAGGATTAGATCCATGAAAATAGGGGTGATATTTCATGAAAAGATATTTAAATGATAAGATGAAGATGATGAGAAGAAACATGATGAAATCTACTTACCAGGAGGAGAGAGGGTCTTTGATTTGGGATTTTGATCTCAAAGAACGGTGTTCTGATCACCTTGGAATCCCTCTATAAGGCTTTAAGAACGCATATAATTTTTCCATCCCAATACTTGGTCCAATTAGAGTGGTATAGGGGGTTTATGTGGTTTAGAAACAAATTTCGGAATAAACTAGGTCGTGCGCATGGTTTCACATGGGAGTACACACTGTTAGGTCATACCGTGAGCCAACCATGCGTTCTTCCACTATCCACATGGCTTGATAGATAATATTTAGGTAAATAGTGAACCAACCATGATGTTGTCCACTATTTGCATGGTTATCTTGCGCATGATTAGGCCAAACTGTGCTCAAACCATGAATATCCCCTTATCTTAAAAAAATTCTTAAAATCATCACCCAAACACACCCCAGGTCATACCTAATCACAAATTTTCTTAATATCAAACAATAATTAATGGAAAACAAGCTTGAGAATGCTCCAAAAAAAGGATGGAATCATACAGTGATTGAATTTGTCTGCTATGATGGTCTTGTTAATGAGTCTTGACTAAAATGAAATGATTTTTTATGCTTATGTGTGTATGTAATGAAATTTCATGTCTTATATTATGATTATTGGGGTTACATTGAACTTTTATGGTTTTTCCCATGACATAATATTTTTATATTTCTTATAAAGGATAATATTTTCAAATTTTATGTTCTTATCACTATGATATGATTGATATTTCTCTTGTTTACACTTACTGAGCATTTGAGCTCACCCTATCATATGTTTCTCTTCCCCAGGTCATGAACAATGGTATTATGTAAGATATTCCAAAAGTAGTATAGATATGAAGAAATACATTGGATAAAATATAGATTTTATATGAAAAAGTGGTTTTCCTTTCCATGTTTCTGAAGACACTATACCTATAAAGTCTGGGCGTGGGTTTTGTTATGTTATATAATAAATATTTATAAATGTTGAAGTAATATCTTCAAATAAAGTATATACCATTATAATTTCTTATATTATATTAATTAATATGATTAAAAATATAGAATCTACTATATCAATATAAATTAATAAAAGTGTAATATTTTATTTTAAAATTTATCCCACAAAATAAAGAGAAAAAAAATTTCCTCTAAATTTTATTTAAGTATAAAAATGTTTTTATACCAAATTCATGTACAATTTATATTATTTGTTTATACCAAATAAATGTAAATTATATTTTATTATTTTTAATTAAAATTAAATAATTAAATTTTAAAACTAATACAAAATAAAATGTGACAATTTAAATACATGATAAGAATACATTTTCCAAAAAAATATCGGTAATTTTTTTTATTCATTAAAAAATAAAACATTCCAAAAATTCTAAAAAATTCCACATCGGCTAATTTTTACATACTAAATTAAAAAAAAGTTGATTTTTTATAAAATTAAATTTCTATAGTTCTCAAATCATGATTTTAAAGATAATTATATAATGCTTAAAAAGAATTATTTTTTATAAATAATGATTTTTCTTTTTCACTAGAAAATTATATAATATTCTTAAAATATATATAAATTTGTAGAAGATAATTAATAAATATAAAAAATACAGGAAAATGATTTACTTTAACTTTACATGGGTTGTTAAAACAATCATGTCCTAAAAATATATGTAGAATTTGTTTATTACAAATATTTATTTGTGGATTAATGTAAATCATTTAAAACTACTATATTTATTTTGAAACCCCATGATCGACTTTATGTTACATATGTAACATTTTATTTTAATGAAAAAAAATATTTTGGAACTTTTACGTTAATTAAGTTTTCAAAATGATCAATTTGGTTTTGGATTTATTAGAATGTCATAAATCACTTTTTATCTGTATTCCAAAAAATGGAATCATGGTCCATTATAGACATGGTTTTAGTATAAATTCATTTTTTATGCTGATAAAACAAGTCTCTAAAATTGTATTTCATTGAATTTTAGATATATATAGTAAATGTAAAATTTTCAACCTTTCAAAATTGAATCGAAAAAATAGATTCTATATTTGGAATCACTATGTAAAAATTATATTATAAGGTTAATATTTTAGGCATAATGGAACACTAAAATTCTAGAATTGAAATAATCATGGTAATGATTAAAATAGGTTAAAATGGGTTAAATCAAGGTATAAGCTTAAAATATCCCAATTTTTTTAATTAGTTTCTTTGAGTGTATTTTTATATCCTCTAATATTATCTTGAAAATAGGGTTTACTTCATTCCACATTACATGAAAATGAATTTATGTTATTTTAATATTAACGTTATTGATAATGGATCTTATTAATCTTATTTATAAAAGGGAATATCATGTCTTGATTTATCCACATTATTTGATAAATTCTGATCAACCTAGATATTCCAAAATAAATTTATAACTCTACCCCAATTATCTATTAGGTATTTCTCTCACCAAATGTATAAGGGATTAGGGAGAAATCCAAATGAGGATATATAAGGAAGAGTTAATTCTCTTAAGAATGATCATTTTAGTTTCATTATTCTTCCTTCTCTATATAATCTATTAAAATGATAATGATATATTGAAGTATATATTAGTATTGTTCAGAAATTTTATTATTTTCATGGAAAAATCATTGTCTACTTCCATTTAATCTAATGTAAAATAAAAACTTCTCTCATATGTATGTGGGAACATCCAACTTTATGAAATAAATTTTCTCTTATTTCATAACCACCTCTATTGGATAGATATATAAATGGATATAATTAATATATATGACAATTATTTAAAAATAATTATTCTATATATATAATCTATTAACAAACTTCCTTCTTTACCTTCTAATAGAAAATTAAAAAATCGCATGTGCTTACATGTTGACTATCATATACATGAAGTGATATATTTTAGTTTACATCACTATCAAACATGTATTTTTATTAATGTTATTATAATAAATTACTATAATATATATGCCCTTATTTGGATTTCAGTGCAATGAACAAGGAATATGCACCAGAATCACTGAACTGAAAGATGCATGGAAATTGAAATACATAAAACACAAAATTGGTTTTAAAAAATTTATTTATAAATAGGTGATTATAAATTATATGGGAATCATATATGATAATTATATTTAATTTTTTAAATATTCATTTTTATGAAATTTATATTTTTTATATATGAATTTATAGAACATATAAAGAATATAAGGACATGAGGATTGAGATTTTATTACAATATAACCTTTTTATCAAGATTTATTATTTTTCAATTTACATTTCATTGAATAATATATTTATTCTCTCATAAAACACATATATTTAATTATAAATTTTTTATTTCTTTGGTTTCAATTATTATTTTCATTCACCCATCTTTGCTATTAATAAATACCAAATGTATGCCTTTATGAAAAACAACTATATTTCTTCTTTTTGGTTATAAATATTTTCCTTCCATATACATGTTCATTAAGATATTTTAAGTATGTTATTTTCTATATTTAAATTATGATTTAATTTAATTATAAATTATAATTAAAAATTCTTTATAATTTTAAAAATAGTAATCTTTATAGTATTTTACATGTGGGATGTATTATAGTTTTCCAAAAGCATGTAAAGATTATTTTTTTAACATTTACCAAAGGAAGAAAATTTCAGACCATTATTTTTTATATTTTTTTAAAAAAATATTCATTTCCATGTTTCAATATTTTTTTTAAAAATACTATGCAATTAACATTATTTTGTGTTTTTCTAGTTTTTTAACAGATTCCAAAAAAAATTTCCTTCTTGATTTGAAACTCATATGTATAATGAAGTTATAACAATATCATTCATCAATATAAGAATATTATAAGGATATTTGTAATTTATTGATGATATAATATTATGATAAAATTCAATTTAATTCTCTTAATTTATTATGATTGTTATCTTTTAAGGAAGTTTTATGAAACATGTTTCATTACCATGGGATAATTAAACTATGATGGAACCATGAATGTATTTATGATACTATGGCACAAATATATATTATTTTAATTATGTTATTGGTGGTCCTTTATCTATATTTCCATTTAATTTATTTAGTAAATAAGGATATATCAGGGGATCAAATGCAATGGAATGTATAGTGAACCCAATAAACTATAGTAAAATGTCTAATATGTTATGAAGTTCTTGGAAGTTAACCATGACTTAGGGAATTTTTTATATGTATATGTATTCCATAAAATTATTTATTAGGTTTTTGATATTCTATTTTGGACTGGGATTGATTATTAAGTATTTTACACTCTTATGACTCGTGTATTTCGATAAAACAAAGCCTTCTGCAATGGCACATGATTTATAGTCTATGAATTTTTTGGTATTTTTTATATTTTTCTATCATGTTATCATTCAATTATAGTTATCATATGTTTATGTATGATGTTTAATTGTTATTTCCCATGTACACCCTTAATGAGCATCTAATATTATCCCTTATCATTTTTCTATTTTGCACTAGTTATGAAGAAATATATTAATTATGATATATAATTTAATGGTACTATGTGTGAAGAATATAATTGGAGATAATGAGAATATTTTAGGAAATATGTTCATTATGTATTCATTAAAAAAAGATATAAAAAATTTGAAGTTTTAGGTTATTTATTATTATAATATGAGTTATGTTTTCATTTAAAATGATAGGATATATATGAATATTATTCTTGGGTTGCCTGAGTCGGTATTAGGTAAGGGTTTAGTTATTTTTGGATATTAGTTTATGAGGAATTATATTATTAATTCCTTTTGACAATTATGATAAACAAATTACATTTAGGTTGAATAAAAAGTTTATCGAGTCAATAAAAAGGTGTTATAGTTTAGGACATCATAAGAATGATTTTTATTATCATCTGACTAACTCGGATTTTCAATTCATAATAGTCACTCTAAACCATTTTGGATTTAGGTAGAGAATTGATCGAGGAGGAATCATGTAAACAATGAATGTGACGACTAATGAAATGATCGTCCTCATAAGAAACCAAATAAAATTCGAGAAAGAATGAAAAATCTTATGGATATAACCAAACTATCTAAAGACATGAATGGTAAAACTAACCATGTTGAACTTATAAACATAAAAATAAAAAAACAATAAACCCTTTAGTCTTTTATTTGTAATAATCCACCTTCATTCAATGGGTTCTCCGATACACTTATCAGTGAGTAATGTATCTATGCAACTGAAAAAAAAAATTCAAAAGTTTATGCACTATAAGAAGGTGGTTTTGGTTGTATATAATTTTGAAGTTGCAGTTTATCAATGAAGGAATTTATTAAGAATATTATAAAAGAGAAATAATTTTATGATATGAAATGGTAAGAATTTATGATGGTATATTTGTATAATTATTTTCCTTACACTCTTTTCACCAAAATAGATAGTGAACTCATATAACTGAAGAAGAAGGATGATGAATCCATTAGTACCTTTGCATCAATGTTTACAAGACAAGTAATATATGAATCTAGAATTTTCATTAACCCTAAATGAAAAATAGTTTGATTATTTATTGCCTTAAATCCTATCCTAGGAAAAGCATGGGCTACCATACAGTTTAAAATCTATGAATAAATCATTAGATATGATATTATGGTAGAAATAGAGAGTGTAAACACTAATTGTTCTAACTATATTGGAGAAAATTAGAGAAACAATTATTCTCAAATATATTTAAATAATAAAACCCATAGATTAAATAAATATAATCTTCTTTTATTATAGAAATGTGGAAATAATATTATTGGATATTACATTACGGGGAGGAAATTTTTTTTAAGAATATAAAATAAAAACATGGAGCAATTGAATGTTAATGTTTTGTAAAGAGGTCAACTAATGAAATTAAGAGAGAGTAATTGTATCCTAATAAACCACATACACTCTAAATCTATAATGTAATATTGTATGTACTTTATACTATCTTGTGGTTGAAACCAATTTATTAAGAAGAAAATTGTTCTCAACAATCCCTTAATCCAAAGAAAAATGGAAATTCTTAAGAAATTATAGTATTTGAAGTGGTTCACAAGAATGAAGTGGTGAACGTATACTTTTATCATCTCTAGAACAATAAATGTCTTATTTTATTTTGTTTATACACACTATTTTACATATTATAAACCTTATAAGAGTATCTTGTCACTACATAAATGGTAGCATAATTAATAATTGATGAAAATAAAGAATGGTACGATGATTTTATATGAAGTCTATAGATCCTCCCTAATTTTTTTTATAATATGATAATTTAATGTTTTTCTTTTTCTCCCTAAATTATGATTTTATATGTTTTGGGAATGGATTGGATCTCTCTATATAGTAAAAATTTCTATTTCAAAGGAGTGAAAGTCATATTTTGTATTTCAAATCAACTTATGATCATCTATAGGTGTGTGTATAGAAATGAACTTACAACAGGAATAAAATACAATATATGGGTCTCAGAAGTTATCCATAAGGGTTATTAAAATAAAAATATTATGGAAAAAATCAAAATTAAATATATTTTTATTGTTTAGAAATACGTTGATTTATTTCTATAAGAGTTTTCTAGTCTTCCCCAAAATCATGAAATCTAGTTTTCAATAGAATTAATAAAATGTGCTATGACTATTTCATAGAATACATATAGAAGAGAAGTAATTGAGTTATAATAACTAAAAACCCATCTATAAGAGAATATTTAAAAGGGAATATTATTCCATAATGCATCACTATAGGTTGAACCAATATTTTTTTATTAAGTTGAAAGATGGGTAAATGTGTACTTTCATTGATTATTAAGAACTTTACTAAATCATGATCAATAACCCATATTGATGACATATTTCATCTACTAGAGGCCACTAAATACTTTTCAATTATTGGCCTTTGATTTGGATATCATTAGTTGAGTATCAAAACGAAGGGTATACCCAATGTAACATTTTGTAAGTGGTATGGATGTGATAAATTTTTATTTTATTTTCTTTATAAATGCTAATTACAATTCTATAATTATATATCTAATTAAAAGTGTCATTAGAGACAACTTGATCTATTTATGCATGTGTTTATCGAATATATTATCAAGTATTTTAATAGTAAGTATGATC
Organism: Viscum album; assembly: GCA_963277665.1. Classification (NCBI taxonomy): domain Eukaryota; kingdom Viridiplantae; phylum Streptophyta; class Magnoliopsida; order Santalales; family Viscaceae; genus Viscum; species Viscum album. Next base: position 1,117,028,794 of record OY728141.1, read on the forward strand.
ATTAATATTAATTTAGGAATATGTTAAAGACCATGATAAAGGGAGGAGATTTTTGTTAAATTTTGTATGTTTGAAAATTTGTTACAAAGAGTATCATTTATTGTTATGAAATTATATATCATTGTATTTTTTGGATCCTTCACTAATAAAATTAATCAAAAAATGGACCATACCGACCACATTGATTGACATATATGGTTTTCTTAAATTTAATGTATAATTTCAATGATTTGTCCAAAATTCTCCATGACTATCAAATCTATAAAAAGTTTACATTGAAGGGATATATGTTCCATTAATTAGATTAATATAAGGAAAATTCTTATGATATATAGATATTTTTTTTCAATTCAATAGTTTTAATAATACTCTATAATGGATATATGACATTGATATACAATTATGAATAAAATAATGGATTAAGATTTTTTCACATATAAAATTACATTGAAATAATGTATGCCCCAAGAAAACTAAATATTCTTGAGAAAACTTACCTGACTCATTATTTAGATCTAACAGTAAAAATTTAACCACAAATAATTTAGAGGCAGTATATTTATTGTTAAAGGAATTCTATTTATATAAATATTATATAATTTATAAGTATATATTTAGACATAAATAATTAAATATGTTCTAAAGGATATGGTTGTAGTTGGATAAATATATATACTACTCAATACATTACAACCTTGGGAAGGTGAATATGTTAGCTAATGATTAGTGTTTTAAAGAAAATGATATTTTATACAAGTTGAATATCAAAAAAATGTAATACAATTTTTTTTTATTATAGGCTTTGTAATGATGAGGGAATGTGAGAAATCAAATATTTCTCAAATGAATGTTCAATTATCCATCCTTTCTAAGATCAAAGATTCATAAAATTAGGATTTGGAACTATTGATGTATGTAAGTGTTATTATATAGTTCAATCATGACAATGATGGGATGATAATTTTTAGAAAATAATTATCTGTCTCTTATATAATATAATTTATGAAGGATCTATTAGATAAAATAAATATGAACTAATTATCCATCTATCCTGAAAGGGAAAAATGTATAGAGGTCTCAAAGAGTATTTTTGGTGGGAAAACATTAAATCAAATATTGTATAGTATGTATCTCCATCATTGGTATTTCTAAAGATATGGTTGAACATCCAAATTCTAAGGGGATGGTGAAACTATTACCCATAATTGTTTAGAAATAAGAGAAACATCACTATATGTTTATTCATAAGTCTCCCCAAGATATAAAAAATCCATAATTTAATTTTTGTTTTAGTTGATAACTTTATGAAGTAAAAAAATTTCATTTATATTAGATAAGATTTAATTATTTATAAATATTTTTGGATACACATTAATGAAGAAGTTATACTATAGTGACTACCACAATTAATATTTTTATCGATATTTGTGTTGTTACATGAAGTTATATAGAAGTATTGAAGAGTCTTTTAATATAGAGTTGAATAATAACACTACATTTCAGCCACAAAATGATGGTGAATCTTACAAGACCATTAAAACCCTAGAAGATATATTGAGAAAATTCTATGGGTATTTTAATGGGTGCGTAGGATTAAAAACTTCTTCTTTTAAAATTTTATTATAAACATTATATTTCTCTCAAGAATTCAAACAGTTCCTTATAAATATATATATGATAAAAAGTGTAGAACATTTATATTCTTGGAAAATGTTAAATAATGAATAAAATTGATACCTAAATTAGCTATGTAAATTCAAGATAATGTTAGATACATTCATTTTCACATAATAGTATCTTAGATACAATAAAAAATATGAGGATAATTGAAAATGATATATATAGTGAAATTTTTATTATAAGGCATTCCAAGGAATATCCCCTTCAAATAATTTTTTACAATTTGGAAAGAAGTAGAAACGAAACCTTAGATATATCAGCACCTATAAGACTATTAATGTTATCAAGATGATAGAATATCAAATGGTGATTCTATTAAATCCCGCCCATGTTTATGATGTGTTCCATGAATTTTTTAATTTAACTACATAATTTATCCTTCGTATGAATTGAAATATGGGGCTGTGTAGTTGAAGCACGCTCTTTATTATGTGGAGAATATAATGTTGATTGTATATAAAAACCTATGACTTTAAAAACCTTAAATATGAGTCTAATATAATGTAATTAATACTAATATATTCTTAGGATATTATAATTTAAGAGTCTTTTAGAATTACAAAAAAACTACATAAAAAAGTTAATGATTCTATATTGTGTACATTTTTTCCATAAAAATTTATTAAAATTAAACCCCTATTAAATTCAACACATTTCATTTTATTTTATGAAAATATTCCATAGTGTAATGGTTGAACTTATTATTGTTATTAAACATCTATAGATCATGTGAAAAAACATTTTAAAATGAATAATGGAAATAAAATATCCAGAATGGATATAAAAATAAATGAATCCAAATAACTTAGTCAAAATCATGAAAACCCTTAAAAATGTTTACAATTTTTCACAAAAAAACATATTCACATCAATGAGATAATTACAAATAATAATTTTTTTTTCAAAAATCTATCCTTTGAAACCCGTTAATAGAATATAAATTCATGAAGGAACCTGAGTTATATAAGAACTCTGGATATAATTCATTGAAAAATACCATTCACTCGTAAATGTTTATCAAATTTTCTTCTTTATGTAATTTAATTCTTTTAAAAAAATTAAAAATAATGAAATATGTTTCATCTCGAATCATAAAACTAACCATTTTTTACTCATGTTTATCATATTTTTGAATAATATTTTATTAATTAATTTCCTTGGAGTAACTTACTAAGTTATCTAACTTATTTTCAAATTTTAAAGACTTATCATTACCTAATGCATTAGAGTTCTATATCCAGATCACCTAATATCATATAAATTTCTCAAAAACTATATCAGGAATAAAAAGATTAAAATATTTCTCTTTTTTATTATAAAACCTTAAAAATAATTCAAATACATAAGTAAAAAACTCTATGTTTTATCCAAAAATATAATAAATATAATTTTATTTTAAAAACTTTTGATGTTTAATATTCCAAGATGATCTATAATATGATATTCTATGAAAAGACATGAAATATTGTTGAGGATTTTTAATAAGAAAACTATATCTATAATGGTAGGAAAGGTAATCAATCTATATATGTTCCAATGACATTATTTTGATATTAATAATAAAAAATCCAACCATATAATAAATGTATAATAAATTACTTTATAATAATTTTTTAGTAAATTTAATATTTCTTGAAAATTTAGTTTAAAAATAATTTATGTATAGACAATCAAATATTTTAAAATTCATAAGAACATGAATGTTAAGGAGAAAATTTTTAGAGGAAAACATTAAAACAATAATTTAATAAAAAATAATTTACCGTATGTTTCCTATAGATTTTTAAATTTTATAAACCATGATTAAAAAGGTTATATTTTTTATTTACATTAATAAGTAACTTTTTAATATTAATTCCATAATAATTTTTCATATTTTTTTAGTTATTTCCATGATTAATTAAGATTCTAATTAGTCAATTTAACATCAAAATTTTGTCCTTTTTTTTAAAACTCTTAAAAAATTCAGTACATTGACCATGGTAAAATTGGTAATTATCAAATCATATTAAAAAAAATAAATATTTTATAGTCATAAAATTTATAAATTCAATATACTTTTATAAACATCCATGTATGGTGTTAAGGAAAAATGAAGAAAATCATTTCACGGAGATGATCGTCTTTCCATCTACATGAACAATGTTTTATGTTTTTACTAGGTGGAAACAAAACAAAACATATTATACTATGATTCTTCAGAAAAATAAATAAACTATAAGTGAAATAGTTAGTAATTAGTATTATCATTATAAGAAACCTTATATGGAGGTAATAATGAAATTAATCCCTTCTCCTTTTAAAGGTGGTAGTCCACATGCATGACTGAGCGACGATACCATTTTTGAATGGATGGAAGGTTTAGAAGGAAAGTAATAAAATATATTAAAATAATATTAATTATGTTATAAATATAATATATATTCATTTGATCCATTTTTAACCATTCAAAAGTTTTGGTGATGAAAAATGAAACACATCTCTCTTTGGATGTGGTAGTTCATACATATGCAATTGTGATGTTTTTATTTATAATAGGATAGAAAAGGTGAAAAAGAGTTTTAATAAAAATATAATAAAAAATAATCATATTAGAGTTATTTATGATATTATATAATCTTATTTATGATAGGTTTTAATGTGGTATAAGATAAAAAATACATGGGAGAACCCAATTGAGAGTTATTATACTTCGTAGGAAAACCACTTTTGGGTTGCCTATTTAATACTCCATAAGAGGGTATTTTAGTGACATTATGACCACTAGGTTATCATTATGTATTTTTGAATGGGATTTTTTGGTCTAGATTTATCTAAATATCTTAATGTATGTGAATAATGTAGGATAGTGGGTTTCATTTTATTGTTTAGAAGAGTGATTGTCTTGTAATTATTGAAATATTTCATATAATATAAAGACTTGATCTTAGTAAAGTGTTGTTAAATGAATCAAAATTTGAATATTAACTGAAAAGTTTTTAAATATTTTCTTATAATAATATTCATGATGATATTTCATGACCATATAACAAATTTGTAACCAAAATTAACCAATTTTACCCTTTACTATAGTGATAAGAATTTACCCTAGTTACTATTTATTATATCAAAAAATTAAAATTCCCTCATTAATATATCTGAACTAATAATATTAAATATGGAATCCATTTTTAGTTGTTATATGTGTATAAGTTTTATAAATTAACATTGATATAAGTTTTCCAAACACGTGAAAATGTTTTTTTTAGAAAAATGTTTTTTAATCTTAAAAATTAATTTACACCAAAACATTATATAACTGCAATTTTTATGGAGTTAATAGAATTATTTTTATTCATATTTTATTTATTTTAAATTAAAACCATTCTAAAATATAATAATAATCATTAAATACTTGAAAAAAGATGGGATGTTTTATAAAGATAAAAAAAATTCACTATTCTCCAAGAAATAAATCTTCCTAAAAAACAAAAAAAAAATCCCAAAAATAAATATGAAAATATAGTATAAAAAACTACTTCAATGTTATCAAATTTAATTCATAAAACATTTAAATAAAATATTTAATTCAAACCATGAAATTCATAAAAAATAGTTTGATCTGAAAAATCAATTTATTTTTTGATAGAAAAAATTAACTAAAATATATATAAGGAATATGAATCCTTAAAACACAATCATGAATATTAATATAAAATAAAATTTATTTTTTATTATAATTACCTGGGTTGTGAAATTCTTCTCCACAATATGAAATTTCTTTATCATAATTTTATTTATTACATAAACAGGTGACAATATTATTACCTCATATATATTTTTTTGATTCTCATATAACTTATCCAATCATATAGTCTTTCCAAAAAAATGTGATAATGAAGAACTTTTGTAACACCTTAGTATATTATGATATGTATTTTTTTAAATATGTTTGATTTCTTTGATGTATTTTTTTATATGTGTATCATCCGAACCTAGCTCACCTCTAAGACATTGGTCGTTTGATGGGTCACATGGACTAAGGTGTGCCTCCCTGTACACTAGAGGATACTGAATAGCTGTGAGGCAGTAAAGATTGTGGATTGGGGAGATTATATGCTCTTGTCAGAGTATAAAAATGGTATAAAATAATAAAACATCAGAAAAAAACAAAATTTTTAATATAAGGTGAATAATAAAAGATGTCGAACACCGATTTACAACAGATTCATGCCTGACCTGATTCTAATACATAAAATAAACATTATAACTAAAACATGTAAAAGATACATATCACTTGAAAAATAATGAAATAAAAGAAAATCCATAAGGGTGACCTCCAAAATAATCCCAATATCATGCTCAGACATGTGCTCTAAAGTCCTAGGTACAATAAAAAAACACAAGAAATCATTTGTGGTCCTACAACATAAGGTCTACTCAGGTATCCCAGCACAACGGTGGCCTGAGCATGGTGTCAGATATAAATCCTACTATGTTACTATGCATGATGTCTACAACTGAATATAGTCTTTTAATAATAAGTAAATAAGTGGTCATGCAATATTTATAATAAACAACAATAAAATAAACAAAAAACAACCGACTCAAGTTCTTAATGGATGCCAAGAGGATCAACATACTTTGTCCCATTTCCAATATGAGATGTATGACCATAAATATATATAGAAATAATTATATATATAGTTTAGTTATATATTTCACCCACATATATGAACCAATTACCTAAGGATATATGTGTTTATATGCCTAAAATACAAGGTGTTGGTCAAACCAAAGAATAACGTAGTCATACATAACCAGTATGAATGAGAATATATGCTCAATCCAATGTGTACATTCCCAACATATCAAAACTACATGGAGATATCATGATTGCCACTCAAGAGGTTGATTGTTCCATCATGTCAACACTCTAAGTCGTCAGTGTGCCATCCTTCCAACACTCATCAAGGGGTGTGGTTCGTAATGCCCAACATCCTAATTAGTATCGCTGGGGTATGGCATCGTGATTCAACACCTGATTGAAGGGAACATGATTTTTTCATATTAAAATACACTCTTACCATCGTTCCAAAACATATATCAAGGCGTAATTATGTTACAATAATAACAGAATTCATGAGGCATTATCTCTACTACTTTTTATTTATTATGCCTTATTAATATTAAGGGGATCACATTTGGATTATAGCATGATCTAAGCATGAAGTTAAAGAAAAATAATTTCCACCATTTATAATTAAATTAAAAAATTAAATTACTCAAAGGAAGGAAAACCATCATGAACATGTCATTAAATTTAAAAAAAATCACTTTATTAAGACAAGAAACTATGAAAACATAATTCAAAAAAAACATTCCACTGAGTCTATCAAAAGATGAAAATTAATTTTAATGGGTCAGATGGATATTTAAGGTACCATGTTCAATTAGGGATATATCTACATGGTTAATCCCAAATATTAATAAATACAAACCCTTAGAAGGGACTTGGTTGATTAGCCAATTTAAAATCGGAGTGGCCAATTCATGCTCATATGAAATTCAATGGTTCAAGGGATAGATAGAGGGCCACTCCATTTAATTACATTAGTAAATTCCAGGTTCTAAACATTCCATATATCTAACATTACAAAGATAGTTATAGGTAATCACAAATGAAATAAAGCCAATCAAGAATTAAAAAAATTAAAAACTTTTTTATTTAGAATACATTGCACCTCCTTCAAGGGGTTTTATTATAAATACATGACTTCATTTTATAAAAAAATAATTAAATCATATAATTATAAAAATTGAATTCACCAATGATGAATTTAGAATAATTACCAAGATGGAAAACAACTATAAATCCCATCACAACACTTAAGAGGTTTCATTATGAATTTGGGAAAACCTGTAAGAGAAATCCCATTTTATATTCCAAGATTATCCCTTAGGGTGAATTTGAGACATTTATTCATTTAATTAATAAGGAAAAAATAAAGTAAGATCACCCATTGAGTGTCCGTGATTAAGGTTGATACCATATATTTACATATTAACAGTCAAATGGAGTAACACATGGTCCATAAAACCAACTTATATTGAAGAAAAAAATTTAATAGAAACACGTGAAATTAACAATGCGAGGCCTCATGGACCTATTCGAAAAATTCTTTAAGAATATTGAAAAAGTCATATACCACCTGTAACACCCGATATTTTTATGAGAAATACTTTATTATCATAAAACGAATATTTCACTATGCACAACACTATCTTGGCTTCCTTTACACGAAATCACAACCTTCATCGATAGCATGCATTGTACGCAATACCGAGTTTCACTAAACAACAATATGTTATTAAAATATTTTTAAAACTAGCTGTTTTGAATAGTAATACCCACTTTTTGAAATTTTATAAATTTTATCTTTCAAAATGGACTTCATTTTTGAAATCAGAATATCGAAATTAGCCTAGGATGAATTTTTTGTATTTTTCTGGAAACATTCAATTATTGATGAATAGTGAAAACCCTGGGTTACTATTTAAAAACCGACTTTTTATTTAAATAATAATTTATTTTATTTAAAATTATTTTAGTTAAATTGATACATAATACCTATATAAGTTCGAATTAATTCATTAGAGTCATTTTATAATAATTTTAGATATGTAAAAATTTTATTGAACTTTTCACCGCCAAAAACCCACCGCCTATGAGAGTTTGAAAATTTACATTAAAATTCATTTTACCACTTCTGTTAGTGGAATTTCAAAAATCCTAAAGACATGATTAATATCAAGTAGTAAAATGTGGTTCAATAAGATGAAAATAATTTTTGGTGAATAGTATATTTTTACTTTTATTTACCACGGTTAAAAGTAAATAGGGTAATTAAGGGTAAAAATGGTATTATTATTACCCTAACACGTGTCCTAATTCTACTAGAAAAATTTAATTCGACCAAAAAAAACATTAGGAATAAAATATGACCATTTATGTCTACATGGATTAGATTAGGACATTTAATATTATTTTATTTAAAGAAGAGTTAAAATAGTTAAAATCAATGTTTAATAACTAAAACATTTTTATATAGGGTTATAAAGAAGATAAATTTGACTATAAATATTCAATAGAAAGATAAAATGATTTTCTACCTAATGGTATTTTATTTAAAAATTTTAGACATTAAATAATTTAATGTATTTATGACACAATGATGATGCAGTAATTACATAATTAATGAAATATTAACATAATTGATATTATAAATAAACAAATAAATATAATTTGAGAATTTTTAAGAATTAAACTAATTTTATAAGTTAATATGACATGTTTTTATTGATTTAAATAAATTATTTAGAACTAATCACGCTGTTGTGATTTTCACAAAAACCATGTACCAAATAGTGTCAAAATTGACATAATTTTTTTAAACAATTATTATATTATTAATTGTTATTTTATTCATAAAAATATATGTTTTGGACAAATGACTTATATAAGGTTATATATATTAATAATGAACCACTTGGGGTTCGTTTGGCTTGTTATAGTAACTTTATTAACCATATAGTGTAAGAAAACAAGAAGACAGGGTAAAAGTAATATTATTTAACTTAAAGTTGAATCTCAATGATAAGGTTAAAATAGTAAACTAAACTTGTTGAAAATATATTGGTTGAGAGTATTTCAACCAATACCCACCTTAGCTTCTAAATTAATCAATTTGGATATATTAAAAACTGAATATGACTTTATAATAAAATAATATTTTATGTTTTTCCTAAAGTGCCCCTCTGCTCCCTTATAAAAGGGCACCTCCTCCCTCTCCTCCTCACACCACTTTGAGCCTTCATGCTCGGTAAAACCCTGCCAATTTCTCTTCTCCACTTCCCCAGAAACATCTTAAGGGTATTGGTATACTTCAATGACCATCTTTAGTGCCCTAAAAGGAGGTTAAGAAGAGGCGCTTCAAAGATGAGGTAATGTCCGTTACCAATTATTTCATTTTTATTTCTTCTTCTACTTACTCTTCTTTAGTTGTTTCGTTATGAAGGAATAAAACCAGTATCACTCATATACTGATATGTTATTATAAATATAAAACAACCCTATTTCACATTCTATCCATCCTACGGAAAACGAAATCCCCGCGCGTGCATACGTACGGAATACCGTCTCCAAGCCGTGGTGTAATCTGTTTTCCACCACCACCATACATGGATGGGTATACTGTTGTAAATAATAACTATATATGATTATTGTAAAGTGATTTTTATTCTAAAATTGTATAAATAAACTTCAATACAATTCCATGATCATGAGAACGATATCATCGCTCGTGCGTACGTACGGTCTAACGTCTCCATAATGTGATGTGACTCGTTCAACATGATCTTCATTGCATAATGATTATATAAATTAATTGAATAAATAAATATCATATATATTAAACTAATCACATTTTGGAAATGAGGTATCTGTAACCTAAAAAGTAGAATAAGAATTTATTCGACAAAACACGCATAAGAACAAAAAGTAATAAACACCCGAATAACAAGTAGCAATGAAATATTACTAATACGAAGCTAAGAATATGACCATATATGATATCATAACAATGATTATGATTCTGGAATAAGTAAATAACATTATTTAAATCATTATACAGGAGGTTCGGACACGTACGAAGCAAATCGAACCTAAGGTAAGGGAAAATCTTGCAATCTCATTTTAATATGAGATTGTTTATACTTCAAAATTTACTAGGGAATATTTATCATCCACATCCATGTTTCCTCAATTTGTAATATTATTTCCATCCTCCTAAAATTTATTAAATCCAATTTTACCCATTGCTGAGTTTTTAGTAAAAGATATGAATAGAATCTTTTGTCGTTTTTAGTACGAGGTAATTTTTGGCTTTTCCATCCAAAGTACGAGAAGAATATTTTTTTAACTTATATGACCTAAATGGATTTTTAGAACATAATTTCCCTGAAGATTCCTTTACAAGTTTTAATGTTTATTTTTAATCAACTTCTTTATGTTTAAAATTGTATGACATATTAATAAAAGAAAAATGTTTTTGAACTACAAAGGATATTTTCCTCAAGAATGGAGTTCAAGAATTTTATCAAAATTATTTACCATCTAAGATAATATAGGGTATTGTTTCTATCCCTATTTTTACATTGATATGTTTATGTTATGATGGAATTATTTTTATGATGTCCTTTTATCTTATATGGATTATTTTATGATGGCATGATGTTTACGAATCCCATTTTTATTACATGGGTTATGATATGATGTATGATTTATGATCTTGTGGCACACATAAGAATGGTATCATTATGAGATGGGTGGGACCTATATCTCCCTCCAATGCATTGGGGAAATATTTATATCTCATGATATTGACATGGCTGGAATGGCAGGTTAATCCAGTTCAGTGATACAGGACTGAAATGAGGAGTGAACTCAGTTCAGAAATGGACATTGTCGGCAAAGATAGTCTTGGCAATGAGTCTTGACTTCAAAGAAATGATTCTCTATGATTATGTGTGTTTGCGACAATGTTTCATGTTTTATGTTATGATTATTGGGATTATATTTCACTACTATGATTTATCCCATGTTATGATATTATGATCTCTTTTGCAGGTTATGATTTACAAAATGTTATGTTCTTATGATTTATATTTATTTTGTTTACCATTCCTGAGCATTTGAGCTCACCCTTTTGTATGTTTTCTTTTCCCTAGGTTTGGAAGAAGGGTATTAAGTATGATATTCCAAAAGGGACTCTAGATATGATAAAATAAAAGGGATATAGTGTAGATGATATATGAACCAGTTTTTTATGTTTCCCAGTTTCTAAAGACACTATACCTATACGGTCCTTTCATGGTTTTGTTATGTGTTGTAATAAGTGTGCTTAAATTCTGAAGTAATAACAATGTATCTTGTGTATGGGTCATTATAGTTGGTATTAGAGGAAAGGTGTAGTCAACCTTTGGAAACTAGGATGTGAAAGCCTTAGTAAGAACCCTGAGGATAAGCCTAAGAATATAACACAATCTTAGTGCTTTAGAAATGGCCTTGAATAGCCTATGATAAGACCTTAAGTGTAAAATTTTATTCTTTATTATGTGATTTTCCTATTATAATTAGTGTTTATCACACTATTCTTCTTGGTTTTAGTCAATGGATGGAACCCGAAAGAACCGTGTTAATGCGGAATGTAATGGGAAATGTAATGATTGTGATCATGAGAAACCAAATGTTATGGGAAATGGAATGCAAAATATTGTATCCTTTCTCACACAACTTTCTCAAGATATGAATCATGCAGGACTTCTAAACGAGAAAACGAAGGAGAAAAATTCTATTGAATCCTTCATGAGGCAGTGTCCACCCTCATTCAGCGGGTCTACTGATCCATTAGTGGCTGAACAATGGATCAGTTCCACTGAAAAGATATTTTCAGTCTTCAATGTTCTGAACATGATAGAGTCATCTTAGCAGTATATTGTTTGGAAGGTGATGCTAATCAATGGTGGAATCTTATCTAGAATACAAGGACAAGGGATGAAATTGAGTTCATGGAATGGGACGAATTCAAGAACTTATTTTTCAATAATTACTTCCCTAATAATCTTCGAACAAAGATGGAGGAAGATTTTCTTTAACTGAAGTAAAAGGATGATGAATCTGTTGGTACTAATGAAGCCAATATTATAAGACATTCAATGTACGCTTCCGGAATTATTATCCAACCTGAGAGTAAGATCAATCAATTCTTTAGTGGCTTTAAACCAAGTCTATGAAGGTCGTTATCCATAAGGGAATTAAATATCTACAAGGAAATAGTTCGATGTGCTCTCAATGTTGAGATGAAGATTGGTGTAACCCATCAGTCATATGAGTTTGATAAGAAGAGGAAAATGGAATTCAAAGGGAAATATAAAGGCCACACTGAAAAAAAGATGTGTTTTCCATTATGTTCAAAGTGTGGAAAGAAACATGGAGGGAGCTGTCCTAAAGGGACAAGTAAATGTTTCAAATGTGGGAAGGAAGGTCATCGGGAATTTGAATGCGGCAATGATGGGAAGAAGATGTCTAATGATGCGAACAAATAAAAGGCTACACAGAGTGCACCACCTACACTTCAATGTTTCAAGTTCAAGGAAATGGGGCATTATGACAATAAATTCCCTAATGCAAGGGTTGTCGATGATGATCGATGTCAAAAACTTCTTAAGGGTAAAGGCAAAGGAAAGTCACATGCAATTTCTATCAGCGATTTGGAGTATGATAACAAAGTGGTGAAAGGTACACATACCATCCAATCTAAAGTAGAAAATTTGTTATTTGATTTTGGATCCACCCTCTCTTTTATTTCTAAATAATTTTCTAAGGGTATCTCTATATTACCTTAACAATTTGATGTTGAGTTAGCAGTGATAACCCCTAATGGCACAACAGTCGCATCAAAAGTTTATAATTCTTCTCTGAATGAAGTTTATGGGAATGTGATTCCTGAAAATCTTGTGATCCTTCATATAGTGGAATTTTATGTGATTCTTTGCATGTATTGGCTTTCTTTATATGGATATCATATCAATTTCTAAAGAAGGGAAGTCACATTTTATATTCCAGATCAATCTAAGATTGTCTATCGATGTAAGGATGAACATAACCTTCCAGTGGAAATTTTTTCCATCTTATGGGTCTTGATTCCACTAAATGAAGGTTATTTATCTCAAATGGTTGGAGAGGAACTCATGATTAAGAATATTCTCATTGTATGGGAGTTTGATGATGTCTTTCTGGAGGAATTACCGGGTCTTCCACCAGATCGTGAAGTTGAGTTTTCAATTGAACCCATACCGGGTGCTATGCCAATTTCAAAGACAACTTATAGAATGGACCCAATTTAGTTACAAGAATTGAAGAAGCAACTCCAAGAGAATCTTGATAATGGATTCATACACCCTAGTGCATCACCTTGGGGAGCACATGTTCTATTTGTTAAGAAAAAATATGGATCAATGAGACTTTGCATTGATTATTGAGAACATAACAAGATCACTATCAAGAAAAAATATCATCTCCAACAAATTGATGAATTATTTGACCAACTACACGAAGATCAATACTTTTCCATGATTGATCTTCGTTCAGGGTATCACCAATTAAGGGTCAAAATGGAGGATATACCAAATACGGATTTTTGTACAAGGTATGGACACTATGAATTTATAGTGATTCTATTTGGTCTTACTAATTACCCTTCTATCTTCATGAATCTAATGAATAGAGTCCTTAGAGACTATCTTGATCAGTTTGTGGTAGTCATTATAGACGATATTATTGTCTATTTAAAGATCAAGGATGAACATGAAGATCAATTGAGAATTGTATTGAAGACCCTGAGAAAGCAGAAGCTTTATGCCAAATTTACCAAGTGTGAATTTTTGCTTTAAAAAGTTGAATTTTGGGTCACATAATCTCAAAAGAGGGGATATCCATGGATCCAGAAAAAAAGAGGTTATTAAAAGATGGTCGAGACCAACAACAGTAACTGAGAGCCGTAGTTTTCTTAGTTTGGCTGGATATTATCGACATTTTGTGAAATATTTTTCACGATTATCTAATCCACTAACTAGGTTGACTCTAAAAGGAGTTAAGTTCGTGTGGCTAGAAGAGTGTGAAGAGAATTTCAAGGAGTTGAAATGAAAGTTATCCAGTGCACCTGTGCTTACACTGCCTTATAGTGGATAATGGTTTGTAATCTATAGTGATGCATCCAAGAAAGGATTCGGGTGTTTTCTCATGCAAAACGGTATGGTGATAGCTTATGCCTCGTGAATGTTGAAAATCCAAGAACAAAATTACCCAACTCATGATTTCGAGTTAGCTGCGGTAATCTTTGCATTATAGATTTGGAGGCATTATCATTATGGTGAAAGGTGTGATATTTATATTGATCATAAAAGTTTAAAGTATATTTTCACACAAAAGAAGCTGAATATGCACCAAAGAAGATGGTTGGAGCTGATTAAGGATTATGAATTCTCAATTCATTATCATCCCGAGAAAGCAAACAAGGTGGCAGATGCATTAGGTCGACAAGACCATGCTATCTTATCCATGATAAGGGTCACAAAAGATCCTATATTTATGGATTTACAAAGGATGGATCATGGAATTATAATGGAAGGGGATAAATCTTATTTTTATCAAATGAAAGTTCAACCATATATATATGTGAAGATTAAAGAGGCACAAAAAAAAGATGTAGAGTTACAAAAGAAGGTGAGAAATGTTCCGGAATTCAACCTTGATTGTGATGGGATAATAAGGTTTAGGAATCAGGTTTTTGTTCCTCCCATCCCAGAATTAATGAACGGGCTACTAGATAAGGCTCCTAGTTCTTCATTATATATTCATCATGGAAGTACGAAGATGTATAAGGACATGAAAGAGTACTTCTGGTGGGATGGATTGAAAATAGATGTTGTTAAATATGTCTCTCGATGCTTGGTTGGCCAGAAAGTTAAAGCTGAGAGACAGAAGTCTAAGGGGATGTTACAACCATTACCCATACCCGAATGGAAACATGAAAACATTACTATGGACTTTGTCACCCGACATCCTAAAACATCCAATGGAAATAATGCTATCTGGGTCATATTTGATTGACTTACAAATTTGGCCAACTTCATTGCCATTAGAGAGTATTTATCTCTTGATCAGTTTGCTAGGATATATGTGAAGGAAGTGGTAAGATTTCATGGAGTACCACTTTCCATTATATCTGATCAGGATCCGAGGTTTACCTCAAAGTTTAGGCGAAGTCTTCATCATACTCTGGATACAGAGTTGAGTTTCATCACTACTTATCATCCTCTGACAGAGGGTCAGTCTAAGAGAACAATTCAAAATCTAGAAGATATGTTAAGAGCTTGCTCTGTGGATCTCAAAGGTGGTTGGGATGAACAACTAACTTTGGTGGAATTTTCTTATAATAATAGCTTTCACTTCAGTATTCAGATGGCTCCTTATGAATCTCTCTATAGAAAGAAATGCTAAACTCCAACATTCTATGATGAAGTTGGGTAAATAAAGCTATTAAGACCTGATCTTGTTGATGAGATAGAAGAAAAGGTCCGATCTATTCAACAACACATAAGAGCATCCTAGAGTCGACAAAATGGTTATGCCGAAAACTGAAGAAAAGACTTATAGTTTGAAGTTGGTGATAAAGTGTTCTTAGGAATATCTCATTGGAAGAGAGTAATGAGACTTGGAAAGAAGGGAAATATGATCCCTAGATATATTTGTCCTTTTGAAATACTGGATGGTGTTGGGAAGGTTGCTTACCGATTGGAACTTCCACCGAATCTCTCTCAAGTTTACGATGTGTTCCATGTATCTATCCTGAGAAAGTACATTCCAAATCCTTCACATGTACTCAGCCCAGAAGTTGTACCGCTGGAGAAATATCTTTCTTATGAAGAACAACCGATAGAGATTCTGGATCATAGAGAAAAAGTCCTATGAAAAAAGACCACTTGTTTGGTGAAAGTTTTATGGAGGAACCACCAATTAGAAGAAGCTACATGGGAGCTTGAGGATATGATGAGGGAAAGGTATCCTCATATGTTTGTTACAAAGTGTCAAATTTCAAGGGTGAAATTCATTTTAATGGGCGTAGAATGTAAGACTCGAGATTTTTATGAGAAATATTTTTTTATCATCAAAGGAATATTTCACTAGGTACAACACTAGCTTTTCTTGCTTTACACACAATCAGGACCTTCCTCTGTAGATTTCATTGTATGAAATACCGAGTTTCACTAAACAATGATATGCTATTAAAATATTATTAAAACTAGCCGTTATGAATAGAAATACCCAAATTTTTAAATTTTATAAATTTTAACTTCCAAAATGGACTTCATTTTTTGATTTAGAATATCGAAATTAGCCTAGGGTGAATTTTTGGTATTTTTCTGAAAACTTTCAATTTTTAATGAATAGTGAAAACACTGGGTTACCTTTTCAAAACCAATTTTTTTTTTAAATAATCATTTACATTATTAAAAATTATTTTAGGTCAAAATTGATATGTAATACTTATACAAGTTCAAAGTAATTCATTGGATTCATTTTATAATAATTTTAGATATGTAAAAATTTTATTGAACTTTTCACCATCTTTTACCCATCTCCTAGGAGAGTTTGAAAATTTACATAAAACATAATTTTACCGCTTCTATGAGTGGAATTTCGAAAATCTGAGAGACACCGTTAATATCAAGGAGTAAAATGGGGTTCAATAAGATAAAAATAATTTTTGGTGAATATTAACTTTTTACTTTTATTTACCACGTTTCAAAGTAAATAGGATAATTAAGGGTAAAATTGTATTATTATTATCCTAAAATGTGTCCTAATTCTATTGGATAAGTTTAATTCTCCCCAAAAAATCCTTTGGAATAAAATATGACCATTTAGGTCCACCTGGATTAGATTAGGACATTTAATATTATTTTATTTAAAGAAGAGTTAAAATAGTTAAATTCAATGTTTAATAACTAAAACATTTTTATTATAGGGTTATAAATAATATAAATTAGACTATAAATATTCACTAGAATTATATAATGATTTCCTACCTAATTGTATTTTATTTATAATTTTTATACATTACATAATTTAATTTATTTATGACACAATGATGATGCAGTAATTACCATATTAATGAAATATTAACATAATTGATATTATATATACCCAAATAAATGTAATTTGAGACTTTTTATGAATTAAACTAATTTTATAGGTTAATATGACATGTTAGTATTTATTTATTTAACTTTTTTTGAACTAATCATGCTGTTATAGTTTTCACAAAAATCATGTACCAAATAGTTTCAAAATTGACATAAAATTTTTTTTAAAACAAATATTATATTATTAATTGTTATTTTATTCCTAAAAATATAAGGTTCATCCAAATGACTCATATATGGTTCTATACATTAATAATGAACCTCTTGGGGTTCGTTTGGCTTGTTATAATATGTTTATTAACAATATAGTGTAAGAAAAAAAGAAGACACTGTAAAAGTAAAATTATTTAACTCAAAATTAAATATCAATGATAAGGTTAAAATAGTAACCTAAACTTGTCTAAAATCTATTCGTTGAGAGGATTTCGACCCATACCCACCTTAGCTTTGAAATAAATCAATTTGGAGCTATTAAAAACCGTATATGACTTTATAATAAAATAATATTTTAAGTTTTTCCTAATGTGCCCCTCTCCTCCCTTATAAAAGGGCACCTCCTCCCTCTCCTACTCACACCAATATGAGCCTTATAGCTAGGCCAAACACTGAAAAGTTCTCTTCTCCACTTCCCTAGAAACATCCTATAGGTACTGGTCTTATTCAAAGACCATCTTTAGTGCTCTAAGAGGAGGTTAAGAAGAGGCGCTTCAAAGATGAGCTAATGTCTGTAACCGATTATTTCGACTTTATTTCTTATTCTACTTACTCTTCTTTAGTTGTTTCATTATGAAGTAATAACATCATTATCACTAATATACTGATATGTTATTATAAATATGAAACAACCCTATTTCACCTTCTATCCATCCTACGGAAAACGAAATCACCGCACGTGCGTACGTACGGAATACCGTCTCCACGCCATGGTGTAATCTGTTTTCCACCACCACCTTACTTGGATGGGTATAATGGTGTAAAGAATAACTATATATGATTATTTTAAAGTGATATTTATTCATAACTAGTATAAATACACATCAAGACAATTCCACTATCATGGGAACGATATCATCGCTCGTGCGTACGTACGGCCTACCTTCTCCACGATGTGATGCGACTCGTTCTACATGATCTTCATTTCATAATGATTATATAAATGAATTTAATGAATAAATATGATATATATTACACTAATAACATTATGTAAATCAGGTATCTATAACCTAAAAAGAAGAATAAGAATTTATTCGACAAAACATGCATAAGAACAAAAGGCAATAAACACCTGAATAACAAGTAGCAATGAAATATTAATAATACGAAGCTAAGAATATGACCATATATGATATCATAACAATGAGTATGATTCATGAATAAGTCAATAACATTATTTAAATCATTATAAAGGAGGTTAAGACACGTACGATGCAAATCAGGCCTAAGGTAAGGGAAAATCTTGCAATCTCTTTTTTATCCAAGATTGTTTGTACTTCATAATTTACTGGGGAATATTTATCTTCCACATCCATGTTTCCTCATTATGTAATATTATTTCCATCCTCCTACAAATTATTAAATCCAATTTTACCCATTGGTGTGTTTTTAGTAAAATATATGAAAGGAATCTTTTGTCATTTTTAGTACGAGGTACTTTTTTGACTTTTTCGGCCAAAGTACGAGAAGAATTTTTTTTTAATTTATACGACCTGAATGGATTTTTATAACATTATTTCCCTGAAGATTACTTTACAAGTCTTCACGTTTATTTTAAATCAACTTATATTAGTTTAAAAATGTATGACATGTGAAGAAAGGGAAAAAAAATTTGAAGTAGAAAGAATATTTTCCTCAAGAATGGAGATTAAAATTTTATCAAAATTATTTTCCATCTAAGATAATATAGGGTTACGTTTCGATCCCTATTTTTACATTGATTTTTTTATGTTATGATGGAATTATTTTTATGATGTCCTTTTATCTTATATGGATTATGTTGTGATGGCAAGATTTTTAAGAATCCCATTTTTATAACATGGGTTATGCTATGATGTATGATTTATGATCTTGTGGCACACATAAGAATGGTATCATTATGAGATGGGTGGGACCTATATCTCCCTCCAATTAATTGGGTAAAGATTTGTATCTCATGAGATAGACATGGCTGGAATGGAAGGTTAATCCGGTTCAGTGATACAGAACTGAAATGAGGAGTGAACTCGGTTTAGAAATGGACTTTTCCCGCTAAAATAATCTTGTAAATGAGTCTTGACAACTAAGAAATGATAATATATGATTATGTGTGAATGACACAATGATTCATGTTATAAGTTATGATTATTGGGATTACATTTCACTACTATGATTTATCCCATGTTATGATGTTATGATCACTTTTGCAGGTTATGATTTCCAAAATGTTATGTTCTTATGATTGATATTTCTTTTGATTACCCTTACTGAGCATTTGAGCTCACCCATTTGTATGTTTTCTTTTCCCCAGGTCAGGAATAAGGGTATTAAGTAAGATATGCCAAAAGGGACTCTAGATATGATAAATTAAAAGGGAGATAGTGTAGATGATTTATGAACCAGTTGTTTATGTTTCCCTGTTTCTAAAGACACTATACCTATATGGTCCTTTCATGGTTTTGTTATATGTTGTATTAAGTGTGCTTCAATTATGAAGTAATAACAATTTATGTAGAGTATGGGTCGTTATACCACCAACCTCATACATAGGAAAATATACTCATGAAATATCAAGATTTTATTTGGTACAGTTTGGAATAAATATAAGAAATAGACCTTCACCCAGAAAATTGGGCAAATGATATTTCATCATGATAACTTGGTAGAGAGAATATTAATGTATGAATAGATAAAAAAAGAATGAATAGATTTACCCTGTGGACCTATAGTGACTGATGATTCTCAAATCATATTATGGATGAGGAAGTTATCTTCATGCCTTGAATAACCTTTAAGATGAATAACCCGTCATGTAGGGGAACATCATAGAGCTAACAGGAGGAGAATAATAGAGGAAATGAGTTTTAAAACACATTAAGAGAAAATATTAATTATAAACATAAAACTGGGATGCATGGTTTTTCCACATGATTTGGAATAACCATGGACCAATTGTGTGTCTCCCACTTCTAAAGGAATCCACTTCATGTTGTAAGTCCTGCACAGTTAGTTTATCCATGTGATAACCAAGTGGTGAATAGCATGAGGTTATAAGATAAGTGGAACTAAACATATGGGTTTAGAACATGGTTTAGGTAAACCATGCTCCTCTCATGCACTTTAGAACTGCAAACCCCCACAAGTCACACAATTTTCAATAGCGGGCCATACAGTTTCTAACAAACCATTTGCCTTTTTTAGTCCACCCAAACATGTAATTTTAAAGGCCCGGTGCTCCAAAAACTCAATGAGGCTCTAGAGGAACCCTTCAGAACATTACCCAAGTCTATAATAAATATATTGAAGTGTTCCAACTCTCTGAATCACATTTTGAAACTTGGTTCAAATAACGATTAGTTCACTAAATTTCAAAACTCAAATTCCCATAGAATATTACCATGGCTCAAAAACATAGGTAATTACATCCTCCCCACCATGGAACTTATCATACTAAAAAATCCTCAAATAATAACGAAATCAACACATAACCTATAAGGTTTTTGAAGTATCTTTAAAATGGTAATGTTTTATTTCCAAATACCCAATTCACCTAAAATCATTAATTAAACATATAATGATTAAACAACAAAAACCTGATCCAATGATCATTTTCATAAAGAAATATATAAAATGTACTTACCTGAGTACATATATCGAGAGACATAATCGTGTCCTCATCTCTATAAAAATGTGTCCAATGGTACTCCTCACCAAGTGTTTTTACACCAGAAAGGGGTAAATTCTGAACCATGGAACCCCCACTATTATAGTTTCCTATGAAGCACAATCTAAGAATTATATCGATGCTCCCATTGTGATTTCATTATCTAAGTGAACTAGATATCTTTCAAGGACAAAACAAAAACATAACTATAATTAAATGGTTAATTCTAGATTTTCCAAATAGAAATTGGACATGAACTATTTCCCTAAAAGACATAAATGACATATACACAACACTTTCCTTAACCTGATGACATTTTTAAAAATTGTTCCACTCAACCATTACATAACTACAAAAACTTCTTATAAAGTGTCCTAAATTCACATAAATCATGTTAACTATAGCCCATACATATATTTTGGTGATGTTCACTGGTTATGGCATCACCTATACAGTTATACTTTTATGTCTTAACATGAAGATTGGTTACACTTCTCCCTAAAATTGATATCACTACCCTACAAAAAACCCCTTTGATATTAAAAAAAAAGTTCAAGATATCCTTACATTCATTTAACTGGTGTTCAGGGAACTGACCCAAGGTATTCCATACCACATGATTTCTATAGAGACATTATAACTAGGCCGAGATATCCACATATAATAAATGAATAATCCCAGAGTCACATCCACCCAGCGGTCAAGATAATTGAAAAAGACTAGTGTCCTTGAGTCCATTTTAGGCATTACTAAATGAGATCTTGATATCTCTCAAGACTCACCATGCCTCAGTAATAAAACTACGTGCTAGAATAAAACTCCAATAGATAATTACTACCAATTCTAATAGATTTTATAATTTTATAATAGAATAAAACCAATACTCTCTAAGTGTGATAATGATGACCTCAATATAGGGTACATGATTGTCTCATAAAGAATAATAGAATAAGTGGAAACGAAGGAAACCAATAGAAGAACAGTCGAACCGCAACTGGTTAAATTCTAAAAATATTCTCATCTTCACTTGCCCAAGTATCGAAATTTACATATCACATGTAATTATAACCTGCGGAATATTTTGATAACTTATGATTAACCATTGATGCTGATCAATGACCAACAGTGTTTCCAAAGGAGAATCCTACACAACGAAGAACATCAACATTGTGCTACTTACCAAGAATTTAAACGTACACTAGAAATTACATGACACACCCCACCTTAGGAGTGTCCTAGTCATAAAAATATGGGATAAACTATCCTATCATAAGCATGTTAGATCAAACTCACCTAAAATGTATGTGTGTCACTCCTCTGAGTCATAATCACCACATCACAACATCAGATCATTTGGCATGAAATCCATGACCCAAATGACTAGAGTGGAAAAACACCCAATCCTATTAAAACTCCACCTAGAGCATTGGGATAAATTCCATTCCTTTAATTATGATGTTAATATACTCCATAGATGACCCAAGATAGTACGTAATTGAATAAGGATCAGTGATTTCACCAAACTCAAGAAGTTAATTACCACATTTACAAACATGATGGGAACCTTATATGTAAACACATGCTACTATAATATTATGGAAGTAGAACAATACATTTGTGATACTACTCATAGGATTATAATCATTTTTATTGAAGTATCTGATGGCCCACACAAAAATTGATTCAATGTCTTTAAATATCATATGACTGACAAATAGACTGACAACCTCCTGAGTCACCCAAGGAAAAAAGGAAAGGTTCACGAGACCTATGAAGAATCTAACCATGCCCTTGGATAGTAAGACCTACAGTAACACATCATTACTCGATGCTAAAACCCTTAACAAGGTTCATGGATAAAATGACCACCAATCCAAAAAAGGGTTTCATTTTAGAAGGTTAGATTTCTTCTAGGAAAAATAAAACCTGAATTAAAACATAGAACAGTAATATCATGAAACTTATCCAATCATTTATTCATTAAGGGTTCTACCTAGCTGAGGCAATCCCCGTAGGAAAGAAAGATCTTCAAACTTATCACTGGGTTTCACCAACAGATATCACTATGCTTAAGAGACCACCATTTAATCCATTTTCAAATGGAAAGTAGGCTTATAAAAAAATATTATGTTATCATTCTAAGGGAAATCAAAGAAAAGTTTAAACATCCCTTACACTAAGATTTTAAGATATTACATTAATTCAAATTGAATATTTAAAAACATTAAATATTTAAAACAAAACAACAAGACATATATGAATGTCTCCATGAATGTACCTTTTAAACGCTATCCATTTATTAACATCCCATCATAATTAGGAAATTTATGAATTAAATTTCATTTTATGTTATAAAAGATATGGAGACCAATGAGGGACCCAATTAATCAACCCATGTTCATCAAAATACAACCAAATAGTAGTAATATAAATTATCAAAAGATCAAAAAAGTGTAGTGGATTTTCTAATACGAAATTTCTCACAACTAAACTACCAAGGTCCAATTGTACATTTTTTTAATTTAGCCATACAGGTCATTAAGACCATTTAATAGTTGTATAATCCTTAACAAGGTATCCATATCCTTTCAAATAAAAATTGAACATCCTTTAAATTATAACGATTTCAAATATATCATTGGCATATACATAATGGTTACGTTATAAGGGTTTACATCTACAAATAAATATAGCATCCTTACACTTTAAATGATGAAATTTGGCTCATATAAAGAAGAATCATTTCATTTAAACATTAATTTTTTTGAATCTTTTCATTTTTAAAAATTATTTATATATAAATATATCATGAAATAAATATTTTTCTATTAAATGGGTCAAGTTTCCCCAATTATAAATCACCCATAAACCATACCACATAAGACTGGTTCCCATTTTATTAAAACTAATTCACTTTTAAAATTCTGACACATACATCCTTTTCATTTTACCAATGACCATTCATGATATGTGAAGATGAAGGATGATTCAATTATACATGTTTCCATTACCCAATAATATGGAACCCATACACCATAAAACTAAAAAATAAATCTCATTTATTCACATCCAATATATTTATCCCATTAAACCATTTATATACATAAAAAATATAACTATAATGTTATCACATAAATAAACACAATTAATCATGCTAGATAAATAGAAAACATGGAATATAATCAACTAAACATGGCATAAAAGTCGAGGTATGAAATACAAATTAGAAACCTATAAATGAAAATACATGGAACAATATATGAATGACATGTGAATTCCTATTTGGATATTTAGATTCAAGTAATGATTCAACCTTGATATAAAAATACATTGTAAAATACCATAAATTCTATATATCGATATGCATTAGAAGGTACACCAATCACTCAAGGTGAAATAAAATAATTTGTACTATCAAACATCCAGAACAGCGATCCCGACCCTAGCAACTTGGAATTTTCCCAGTGGGTGGGGTTATCAGTTCCATAAATGGTTATTTACCAAATTTTGACACATTCCTAATCTTATTTCTAAAAACCCAAAATATTAAGAAAATTAAAAAACAACCCTAATACCGCTTTGTAATATCCCAAACTAGCTCACCACTAAGACAATGGTCAGACCGGTGGGTCACATGGCTTCAAGTGTTCCCCCTGTAGAGAAGAGGATCTCAACTGGTAGCAAAGGTGTAAATATGGTTTATTGGGGAGACTATACCCCCGTGTTAGAGTCACACAGTGGTATAATAGATATAAGCATTTGAAAATAGTGAAAGTAGCAATATTAACTGAATAATAAAATATATCCAATGACAATTTACAAAAGATGCATGCATATCTTAATGAAAATACATAAACTAAAAAGTATAAATATAGCATGGAAAATATACACTATAATAATAAATTGAAAGAAAATGAAATCCAAATGGGAAATCTCTATGTGCATACTGACTTACAGCTCGGTCCTGTGCTCCTAGATCGATGTTATAAGAAAAACAAAAGATGTAATTATCAATGGTTCTGAATCATATGGTTTACTCAGGTAACATATTGAAATGGGGTCCGGAGTAGGGTGTGAGATATAAATATTTTTATCTTACCAAAGATGGGGTTTAGAAATGAAACTAGTTCCTGGAGAATAAGTTAATTTGTGTACATTAAGTATGAATAATATAAAATATGGAAATAAATAACTAATATCCCCTCAAGGACATAATGGACACATAAAGGCTCTACCTACTTCGGTCCATGGTTGGAAAAATATTTCTAATAACTATATATATATATATATATATCATTATATATAATTTTTAGTTATATATTTAATACACTTATGTGAACTAAGTATGTACAGATGTATGTTTCCATATACCTAGAAAACTAGGAGTTGGTTGGGTTGTGGCATAACATAGTCATCCATAACTAGTTTGAATGAGCCAATAATATCATGCCGAAGGGTACATTCCATAATTCCCATATTGAGTGTGGGACGTCATTCTCGTCATGTGATATTGTGAGTAGGACTTCATTTCGACACTTTAATTCCTGAGTGTGTCATAATATTAAGTGAATCAAATTTAAATTATAGAATGTGCTAAGAATTTAATGAATGAAAAGGACATTCCACCTTTTATAATTAACAAAAGACATTCAATTCATCCATTGAATAAAAACCATCTTTAACATTACATTCCATTTATATCAATCAGCTAACATAATGATGGGATTCCACGATGAAGAATTCTCAGCTCGTGTAATATATAGTGTATTAAACAACTTAGATTGAAGAAAATACTTTTATGAAAACAGAAGGAAATGTCTAGTGTGTGGGGGAAATGACGATATTTATAAAATGAAGAAAAAATATGGAAAAAACAATAGACCACATAACTCTTACATAGGATGATCTACTCATCCAATAAAATCTCTGATTTGGGATGGTTTGTAAGAAATATAAGAAACATACCATCACCTTAAAAAATAGAGCAAATGAGATTGAACCATGATAAATTTTTCAAGAGAATATTAAATTAATAAAGGTAAAAATTGAATGAATAGATTACAACTATGGATCCACATATACCTCCACTGCTCAAATCAAATGACAGACAAAGAAGTTATCCCCATTCCTAGAATAGGCTTGAGTAGGAAGAAACCCCCAAGAAGGATATCCTAATCTGACTGAAAGGTTGATAAGAATAGAGGAAATGAGTTTTAAAACACATTTAGGGAAAATGGTCATTCTACCATCAAAACTAGGCCATACAGTTTAGCTGCATGGTCGAGAACCATACGACTCTCACTACCGAAGGAACCCTCCCCACATGTTTTGTCCCTCACAATTACCCTAATCGTGTGATAACTGTGTTGTGAATAGTGTAAAGTTACTACCTAAGTGGAACTAACCATGTGGGATAGGTGCATGGTTTGGGTAAATAATGATCATTATGTTTGATATATAAGTACTCGCCTCCACAAGTCTCATGGCATGAAAATATGGGATTCATTGTTTCATAAAAAAATGTGCCTCTATGATTCCCTCAAACTTGTGATTTTAGGGGCTTAGTGCTCTAAAAAAATCCGTAAGACTACTAGGGAACCCCTCAGGACATTAACTAATCATAAAAAAATACATTGAAGTGTTCCCAGTACTGGAATCACAATTCGATGTTTGGTTTAAAGAATGAACCTTCCACTGATGGGAAAAACCCAAATTACCTTGGAATTTTACATATATAAAAAACATAGTTCCTTAAAACATGCAACCAAAAATTTGAAAAAAATTCAAAATAATATTGAATTTTTTTTATTAAATGTGATAGTTATCTCAGAAATATTGGATTGAAATGATTTTATAGTAAATACTAAATTATTTGAAATTATTTTTTTTATCAATTTATAAAAATAATTTATTCTTTATAAATTTTATTAGAATGAAAAAAATTTATTTGAATGTTAGAAAGTGTTGTTTTACGAATTTTTTTATATATGTAGTGTTATTTTCTTAATAAATTAAATTTAAAACTATTTATAAAGGTTTTTAAAAACAATATAGATAATATATACAATAAAATATTTTAACATTAATTTAATTGTTATTAGATGGAATAGAATGAGAATAGAATCATTTTTATGGAAAAAATGTATTTTTCTAAATATGGGGTTTTTTGTGTTTTTAGTGAATTATAGAAAATTAATTTTTAAAAATTATATTATTGAATTTGGTAATACGTTATCAATTGTTGGAATCATAATTTCTAAATCTGGTAATGGGTGCCATTTAATTTATGTTCATAATGAAATGTAAATATTGTTAAAATTCATTACAATGGTAATTGTTTAAATTTGTTAACTCGGTTTTAAAATAAAATTACAAGGTTTAAAATATTAACACATAGAAATTTCAAAATAAAACAATGTTCAATACAAAAAAAGATACACAACACCAAGCTAGAATGAACAATGAAATATTATTATTTAAATATGATCATTATAACGTAGCAGTTAAATTGGAATCTATATATAGGACTTAATAATATTTGAAATTTATATAAATGTGCTAATAAATTTATATATAATGGTATATTTTTTGTAAATAATTACTCAATTTTTTGAAAAGTCAATTTAATTATTCAAAAAATACATTCTCTTCAAAAATGGTTTTTATTGATTTTCTTATGAAAGTATTAAAATTACTTTCTATAAATTTTATAAATTATATTTGATAAAACCAATTTATTTTTCATTTTATATTTTCAGATTTTTCATAGGATAATTTTTTGATAATTTAATGAAAAGATTGATTTTATGATGCATAGTGAGAAATACTTCTTTCATTGAAATGTTTATTCTTGTTTCAAGCATGTATGAAGTTCAATATTCATTTAAAATGGTTTCAATGTATAATTTGTTCACATATTTTTTAAATAATCATATGATATTATTTGGATTAAATTCTATGTTTTAATTTGGGATAAGAACATTTTTATTCATAAAAAGGCATTTAAGAAAAATATTTTTATGTGAACAATTTATTTTTATATTAAAAAATTGAATTAAGATATATTGGTGAATTATTATAATTAAATGTATATATTATAAATTAAGTAATTTTTTTAACATTCATCTTATATATTTACTATGCATGAGATAAGAATAAATGATGTTTTATCTATAAAAATGTATTTTACTAAATGAAGTTTTCATAACATTTTTTGGAAATATTGTAAACATAATTTCATTCACATATAGGTATTTACATTGAAAAAATGGGTTCTATATTTATAATCTCGAGGCTCAATTTTTGTAAATTTGACCCTTTTTTGTTTGGTCAATATGAATAGAAACTCTGGTAAAATTTAACACTACATTAAAGGGTTAATTGGATTAATATAGGTTAGAACTAAGTTATAATGGAATAATTTTTCATCTAAATGGTTATTATATATATGAAATTCGACCCTTTTCACCTTATTCATGAATTTTTTTGGTTTAATAGTGACTTATTTGAGAAAACACAGTATATAATATTTAAATCAATGAAATTTTTAAAGTTTAACTCTCTTAGTTTGAAATATCTTTTAAAAGTACACATAGGGACACATGAAAATTATGAAAAAAATATAAATATCTATTTTGAGAATAATGAATTTTTTTTATGATGGTAAATTATTTCTAATTTTTTAGTGATTAAATAATTATCTTAGTATCTTGCACAAATTTAATACCATATTTATTCAGTTAATAGAATCATTAAATTAATGATTTTAAAAAAATTAAAATTAATTTAATTAGTGTAATTTATATATTTAAATTTTTTTTATAGACACATATGACATATTAGTGATTTTTATATTTATTATATTCAAATTCCAATATTTTCATTGGGTATTTTTTTCAATTTAAATGAATAGTGAAAAATTTGACATTATTGATATTTTATAAGAAGAATATTTTATTAAATAATATAAAAAACAAAAAATATTTTAATAATAGAATTTGGATAATATATGGTTTAAAATTTCATCCCATTCCATTTTTAAACCAATTATAACCTTAAATATAAAATAATTACCCTTCAAGAGTAAATATGATGTTTCCACCATTTAGGATAGAATTGGTTAAAAAAGTAGTCAATAAAAATGATAAGGATTAAAATATCACCAAATCCTATGAAAATATTATTTTTAGGGTACTAAAACCATGTAAAATATTATATTAAAATATATGGCCATTTGGAATAATTTTTCTTGATAATTACTTTATTATAAATTAATATTTGGTGAAATTACAAAAGTTCTCCTCACCTCAAATATATAAGATATATGTCCTTCCACTTATTCACAACACCATTATAATTATACATCTAACATCCCATACCAAAATACAATATGAATTTCTTTATACAAATTCTAGAGGTTCTGGTCTTCCCAAAAGGCTAAGTTGTTGGTCATTAAGAGGTGATCTAATGGATTACATTCAATGAAGAGGTTATCACCATAATCGATCAATTTATTTTTTTATACATAATCAAAACATCTAAATATATGGTATCTATAATTAAATAATAAATTAATTACCCTAAATATATTGATATATGATTATGATTTTTAAATTACCATTATCCACCCTCTTTCCAATAAATTTGATGTTAAAGTATCACACCTGTGTACAAATGACATACCATCCCACTAAGCAATACAATTCATTTTAAACAACCATAATTCATAGATGGTTGTTTCTGGCACTTTCACCAGGGTGGGTGCATCTGTCTATTCGATGGCGCGCTACTGTTTCCCCGCATTCCCACTTTCCAAAGACGGGTGGCATATGTTGCTAATTTAGGGTCGTTTGTTCTATGGTCGAAACAGGATGACGGGATGTCAGTTTTTTCCATCCGTGGATTACTCCATGGAACTCGTTACTTAGTATGGGTCTCCGTCAAATGTTAAGACGTTTTTTGTGAAATTATTACCATTGTCATTTCTTCATGGACACCGGTTAATTAAACTACTTATGTCGGGAAATTCCAAGGGGTACAGTTAGGGTACCAACCTTCGGTCAGGGGAATAGTCATATTGGACCTCACTCGCGGGTATAGACACTGGAACACTAGTGCGTCTGAGTTTCTTCTCTTTCTTATAGGGCTTCTCGAGGGAGCGGAAGCCCAATGCATCCCACGTCGAATGCAGGGAATTATATGCCATAGTCATGTATATGAGGTTTTCATTAGATTCCCATGTTTAAAATAGTTTATGCCGCAGGTATAAAGTCTAATGGAGATGGATCATACAAATAAGAACACTGACTAGAGTGGGTCAAATGGGTGCAACCCCTAGAGGGAACACTGAGGTTGGGGCTAACACATGGTTAGATACCTGATTATTGTTAATGTAAATGGGAGATGAGGTGGCATGATCCCACCGGGATGTGGCAGCGCAGGTTAAAATCAAAATGGATAATGGATGGTTCTGTGAAGTGGATGGAGAAAGAGATGGAGTCAACTCAAGGATGACAGTGTTATTGGGATTCATCCATGAAGAGACCTCCTACGTATCCCCATGGTAGGGAATCAAAGTCTACATAGTTCGATGGAATGATGGGACACTCTAGGAGGCGACCTATGGGAATGGATGCATGGATGGGACATGGGGGAAATAGAACCTCCAGGTTGGTTCATGACCAACCCAAACCACATGGTCTCGAGGGAGAGATCAGGATGAGACATGAGTGATGGGCTTGATCCTCGGGGAGGTTTCCTACGTATCCCCGTGGTAGGGAATCAATGTCTACGTAGTTCATCTAAAGAGGGATTACTGTCTATTGGGGAATTCAATGGCTTACCACAGAGTAGGGATGACAATAGCTTACCACTGAATGGGGGTCGCAATGGCATACCGCTTGATGGGGGTCACAATGGAATAACGTTTGATGGGGGTCACAATGGCTTACCACTTGATGGGGGTCGCAACAGATTACTGTTTTATGGGGGTCATAACGAATTACCTCTAGATAGGGGTCACAACAGATTACCACTTGATGGTGTTGAACCTCAGGGAGGCTTCTTACATACCTTGTCCAGGAGAAAAGGATCAAATTCCATATAGTTTGAACGGGTAATGATTAACCTCTTACAGGATGAAAATGGGGTGTACAATTTAACATCATTTAGGACCGTGGAGAACCAATGTGATGTGGTCGGGATAAATGGTTTCTATGCTTGAACCTCAGGGAGGCTTCCTTGTACCTTTCCATGGAAAGGATAAAAGTCCGCATAGTTCGGGTGGGTGTTTGGTGGAACAATGTGAAGTTGGTCGGGACAAATGGTTGGTGGGCTTGAACCTCAGGGAGGCTTCCTATGTACCTTTCCTTAGAAATGATCAAAGTATTTGTATTTCAGAAGTAGTGGGAAATATGATGAAATTGTTGGAACCAATGGTTTTTGTTCTTTAACATCAAGGAGGCTTCCAATGTACCTTACCTTGGAAAGGATCAAAGTCCACGAAGTTCGGGTTCAGTTGGGAACCAACATGAAATTATCCAAACCAATTTTTGTTGGGCTTAATACTCATGGAGGCTTCCAACGTACCTTTCCTTGGAAAGGATCAAAGTCCATATATTTTGGGTGGATTGTGAACCAACGTGAAACGGCCGGAATCAATTGTTGTTAGGCTTGATCCTCAGGGAGGCTTCCTACATACCATGTCTAGGATATAAGGATCAAAGTCCATGTAATTCAGGTGCAGTGGGAACCGATGTGAAATGGTAAGAACCAATGGCTGTTGAGATTGAACCTCAGGGAGGCTTTCTACATACCATGACTTAGCAAGGATCAATGTTCACATAGTTCAGGTGGGGTGTGGGGATTACACTCTAGGATACCCAGAAAGGATGTCATAGCCAATTCTTACTCTAATCCATTGTGAGTCATGCTCGGTGTGAGAAACAAGAGGCATCAAAGGCTTGATGATCACATCATGGAAAGTACATCTATGTGAAGTTTAATGGGGGCTTACACGTGGTTAGCAGACCAAAGAGGAAACATGGGCATACGTGTGGTCCACAACCCGAAGTGATAGAGATAAGGACTTACTCCTGGGTGGAAGCATGGGTTGTGACAAAGCCCAGAGGGAGAGAGATTTGGCACTGAGGAAGAGAGGAGGAGCAGGGGTGCTATGTCCTGTAAGAAAATCTAGGGGCTCACACACAAGATGGTTTCCCTTTCCCCATGGACGAACGTCGGTCCAATAAAGAGGATGTCATTCCATATGAGGAACTTTCTCACTCCTGTGGAGACCAGTGGGCGTAGAGAATGTCTATGATGGGTAACCTTGAATGTGAGGCACAAAAAAATGTCACGGTTTAACGTTTTGTGCTGAAGAAAACAGCACATGGATGTTTAATGTCCTGCAACTCAGAAAAGGTGGGTGTACTCCACACCACTAGGACTTACATAACTGATACCTCCCACCTCTTTGGTAAGGGAAGGTAACATCAATGTCATTGTGATGGGGTGTTATAGAGTGATTCATTGAGGGTTCCAAGTTAGTGTTCCTATGAAAAGAAGCAACAGCTATTAGCATGCCTATGAGAAGAAGCATGAGGCAAAGCAACGCAATAGGAAGCACCACCCAAGGGACATAGTAGCAACTTAATTAAAACATATATGGTCACAGGAGAAAAGGAGTTGCAGAGAAAATGACTTCATATGTAGAAGCCTCATGAAGATTTAGTGCTCTATATATTAGAGGGGCTCCGTGAAGGGGTATTCTTTGCGGAGTGATGTGGTCTAGACTAGGCATAGGTCATTGGTGTAAATGGAAGGTGATTCGCGAAGTGGAAAGGAACTCGTGGAGCAGAGCTTCACGACACAAGGGTGGCTCATGAAGCCTAGAATTTTGAAGCAATATACATCACGAATCACAGAAACCCTTCTTTAGAATGTGGGACACATTTTCATGGAGGGTGATTTGCGAGGCACAAGTGCTTCAAGTAGACCCAAGTCCCCTTGGGGTTCACCTTCCTTCGTGAAGGCCTATGGGCTCTGGGAAGGGCATCCCTCTTTGAATAGGGGCCTAATTCTTGCAAAGGGGGAGGCAAATCATGATGCTAAATTACCTTTTTGAGATCATGGTATGTAGAGCAAAGATTACTTCAAGATTTGAGAGAAAAGAAGGGGAAATATCAGATGATCTGTCCTTTGGGCTCGAGGGGAGCCTAGTATTTTTAGGAATGAGGTGTCTCAATGCAGAGCTCGCTTGGTGAAAAGAAAGATCTCGCTCCGCGGAGGGCTCACGAATGTCAATGGCGTTAGTGGAGCAGCCTGCCGCCTCACTCCATGGTGAGTTCGTGAACATCATATTGGTTCACAAAGCACCCCACCTCTTCGCTCTGCAACGGGTTTACGAATGTCAAAGGGGTTTGTGGAGCATCTCGCCTCCTCGCTCTGCAGAGGTTTTGTGAATGTAAAAGGGGTTCATGGAGCATCCTACCTCCTTGATCTATGGAGAATTTTTGAAGGTGGAGCTTAGAACTAGTGTGGGGCCCTGAGGCTCTACTTACAGGTTTCGTGATGCAGCCCCTGATGCTTTCCTTGTTTTCTTTCTACGTCCCAAATTTTCGCGCCAACAAATTCCCCCTCAGATTTAGAGAAGAGGAGAAATCGGGGGGTCAATTTATAAGGGTAAATTGCCTATATCCCTTGACCAATCATGATGTTGACTCGCAAAGGAGGCTCATGAAGCGGAGATGCGCTGAGAAGAAAGAGCGCGCCGCAAAGCTCACTATGGTTAGACCCTCCGCGAAGCACCATGGGTCCCTTCCTATAAATAGGGGAGAAAAACTATCTTTTTTTCTTTATATCCTCTGTGTTTTTGTAATTTAGTTCTCTCAATTCGTGAAGCTCTTCATACTTCGCAATTACTCTCTGCAAACTCGGCCTTTTTATTCACAGCGAATGGACAGTCTTTGACTTTGCGAGGGTGCCCTGTGCGGCTTGCATCTGAAGGTTGGTCCAAGGCTTTGTGATTCTGTAGTTGGGGTCATGCTCTTCGAATTATGTCTACAAAAAATCTATGCGAAAGGGCTTCGCAAAACCAAACGAAAAGTGTCCTAATCTTAAAAATGGAATGGATCCCCAAGAGGCAGCCTGGGGGATCCTTGTGGACGCTACCCGAAAGGAGGAGATGGAGAATAGTCTATGTCTAAGGGAGGTGGTATAGAGACAATCTGACTATGATTTGTTGGTGGAGCTACTATCGGAAAGACAAAGGAATTTTCCATTGAGTATAAGGCTATATCTGTAGGGATTTGGGCTGTGGGATGATGTCTTCATACATGAAGAATGTAGGGACGATCCAGCTAACTGGTTTAGGAGAACGACGTTCCAGTGCCTATGGTTTAGGTCAGCTCATGAACATGCCTGAGAGGACTTCACACCTATTAATCCTGACTGCCTATACAATCACCTGAACAACATTGAACGAAAATAGATACATCCAGAGACATCCACCGCCCCCTATACCACACAATTCTGAAAGAATCTATGAGGAACCTGGGAATGGGATGGTCCGATTAGTGGGAGTTGCGCAAGGAAGGAAGCTTCACAGACAATTGGGAATGTTGATACTAAGTAGGTTTCTCATGTGAAGAATTAAGGGAATATCTGAGGGAAGTGGGCCTGTATGAGGCCTCTTAGGCCTCCCAATTATATATTTTTCAGATGAAGCAGCTAATGCTGAAGATGTTGAGTAGGTGGTCATCAAGGACAAATACCTTCCACTTACACCACATGGAGGTTGGCATAAGTTTTTGTGATGTGCATAAACTCTCGGGTGTCTCGATACTGGGTGAGATGTATGATGAATTCCTCCCCGTTATGGGTGTATGGGAGGATCTGAAGATAATTTCTCCATTGGAGACAGTGTTAGTGGTACTCGTGCTGGGATAGGACAAGGAAGGAGTGAGGGATGTCCATTTTAGTTGATGGTTCAAGTAGTTCATGAACTTCTCGTAAAATATGCACTTTTTAGTGATGCCTAAAACTTTCCCAAAGGGGGATCTATGAGGTAAGTAGCACATGTACTGGCATCTCTTGGAGGATAGATAGAGTAATATGTGGGGATTCAGTGTCAGAACCAAGCAGCAACTGGTAGTCAGGTTGGCCGCATTCATTGCAACCCTAATATGCGGTTGGATCCTACCAGTGAGGGATACAAACATGTGCGTTCGGCCGAACACGATTAACAAGGAATCCAAGTTCATGACAGGAGGGCAGGTCAACCATGGGATCTCCATACTCACCAAGATGTACAAGATAATGTGGCATATCAGAGAGGGGAAGAGGCCACAGAGGATATGCAGGCCATTCCACCTCTTGTATGGGTGGATAGCGGCACACGTCAGGGGGGTCTATGAATACCCGAACCCCATATCCCCTACGGAATAGAACTTCCTCCCAACCATCCTAAAAGATGTAGGGAGCATTCCAGCCATGTAGATTGTGTAATCAGTACTGAACAGGTTCCGGAAGGTGGAGGAGTTCAACTTCCACCTGTTCTCGTTGTCAACGTGTGCATTCATTGATGATCGCTAACGAACGGAAGAGCATCAGTCATACCTCCTAGCCTTTTGAGGTAGAGTCCTAGTGGAAAGAGTGGATCGTGAGCCTCTCTATGAGCTGTATACTCCACACAAATTTTCTATGAAATTTCTGTGCATGTAGAGACTGACCCCTTGTGCCTATTTGGGGGTTCTCCATGAGGAACATCCGTGTGTGATGAGGAAGATGTGTCACATGTTCACATGGGATGACAGGAAGATGAGGAATGAGCTCCTCCTCCCATACAATCTTCGGGCTCGTAATGGCGTATGCAAAAGTTGGGAGGCGGCCTACCCAATATAGATGCTGAAGTAGCCAACTGTTCAGTCTGGTGATGGTGTGCCTCCCCAATCTCGAGGCTCAGGCCAGAAGATGGTAAGGACATCCTATGGTGGTGGGGATGTTGTGATGGAAAGGCCCACCTCAGTTGAAGGGGAGGCAGTGGTAGCAGATCCAGTAACGACAACGAACTCAGTGGTCCTTGAAAAACAAAGTTATCAAGAGGGGATGCCACTGAGAGGATTCCATAGAATATCCACTCAGGCTCCAGGGAAGAGAATGTTTCACATAAGCATGCCGAAGAATGCTATCTTCCCAGAGGCATGGTACATCTAGTAAGTCAAGAGGTAATTCATTGGCCCGTATGAGATGTGGAACTACTTTAACTATCTTGTGATGGATTTTTTGGGGATAGGCCCTATCAGGGCCAACATTTCGGTGTCCCAGGAAGAGGTGGGTTAATACCTGGCCGAGTTGGTGGACTTTGTACACTCTCAGGGTGTTCCACATCCAATGAAAAACTGGGTGAAGGTGTTATTAGATCGAACGCCTCCCCCACAGATTTCAACTACTGATTTGAGGGAACGATTCCCTCTTCCAGATGAATCAGAAAAATCCTCCTAGGGGGAGGAGGCCAGTAGAGGAATCCCCCTAGAAGAGAGAGAAGTCGGCGATCAAGGAACATATTTGGAAGAATTTGCAGAGGCCCTTGAGATGAAATCCTGAGCCCCATCCTTACGATGCACTTCCATGATACTTTGGACCACCCACCAATGATTAAACTGTGTAGGAGGGCCTTGTTCACCGAACCCGTTCTCATGCCTTAGTGAATGTAGAAGCTGGGCTTTCAGGATCCACGCCCACGGCTATAGCGATTTCCATGTCTAGTGGGTCCAGGACACCTGAGGTGACCCATCCAATGTTTTTAGACCTTATGACAATATACAAGGGTCTAGAGCTCGGGGTCCCCACAACAACATCCCAGGAACAAGAACAACAATTTGATCTCTATATGTCTCCTTTATAAAATCATGATTTCAACCCATTGAACAGGATTATTGACATTTGTGTGCTTCAATGCACAATTATTCAAATAGGGTGTGCTAACTTAGCGAGGATGGTTGGTATTCATGGTAGTGATTTTCCCAGGGGGATTCCGGTGGTCATGGTGGCGGATATCCAGAATTACCTAATTGTGGCGCTATAGATCACCAGTGGGACCATTGGCTGGGCTATGCCTGAGATCATTGAAGCAGGATCTGATGATAAAGACCTTTATGATAGCACGAGTCATGCCATACCTGATCAGACACCAGATGCAGATCCTTTTTACATGTTCTTGGGGGCGTTCCCTATGTACGAGCATACCAACCCCGCAGAATGGGACAAAATGACCTCGGATGAAGAGTATAACTAGATAGTCCTTCATCGGTCATGGAATCTGATCAAGAGCTTCATCAATGACACCCCTCAAGAAAAATGGATAGACTAGATGGAGAGGGTTCATTCATGACTGCGCAAACCATGCGCTGGGGGAGTAGATGCCTAGCGTCCTCACATGCTTGTCCGAGATCTCATGGCGAAGATGATTTGGGAGTATGACAGTGGCCTTGGTGTGGGTTGGCATAGGAAAAATGTTATTAATATCAAGAGGCTCCAAGAGGATAAAAACGAGATTCAATGGCTAATGGTCTGGGTAGATGAACACTCTTCTCTCCTCAATTCGTAGTCAGAGATTATATTGTGGTTGAAGGCCCAACTGGAGGAGGTTGAAGAGATGATGAAACAATACTCCACAGAGATGGCTATTGTCCGGAGCGATGAGGAGAGGGCCCTGGGTGTGGATGACGAACTACGCCGCATTGCTACTAAGAAGGAGCAGAAGCTGAATAGGCAGAAACAGATCCTAGACACCACGATCCAGAGGGTGTTGGAGCTGCAACATTATTTTGATGGGTTCAACCCATCCATGGGAGGGGTCGATCCTTCGGTACTGTGATACATGAAACTTTTGAACAAATTTAATGCATTGACTATTTATGTCAGATGCATGCATGAGTTTTGTTATTTGTTTTGTTTATTTCATTTTCATTATATTTAGGGAACATATAACGATCAGTCCCTAAGCTCTCATGGGTCGGGCCGGATGCGAGACACAAGGGATGACCACCATATCATTCCACCCAAATATAAGAGTGAAAACCATGCTCCGGGTATCTGGGGTTTGAACAACCACTCCATATTTCCAAGAGTAATGGGAGAGGCCTGACTGAAATATGATGCTCTCAGAACATTCGAATCATCGCTTTCCCAGTGTGCGCTAGTGCACGAGCAGGATAATTCTAGGGGCGTTGGAATTAATCTAAACATAGGGGAGTGGAAGGTGTGAATTAAAATACCCTAAATTCGAAACACTGTAGGTATGGTGTGTCAGTGAAGGATAACTGTTGAACATGTTCAAAACATAGTATCTTTATTTCATTATCTTGAAATGGGGATAACCAATGAGGTCCCACCGCTAACAATTTTTTAAACATGGGGCTTGAATCAAAATTTAATCCATTAGTTTTCTAGAACATTGGCTCAAGATAGTTGGTGATCCATATGTTGAGCTTCCATACTTTTAGGGGGTTCCTTTAGATGTGAAATAGGATGACTGTCTGAATAAAGTGAATGTAATGCGTGGAGTGTGGCATGATTGGTTTCTCAAATCAAGTACAACACTCTTGAAATTATGCCACCGTAGTGAAGGAACATTAGGTGGGAAAATTGGTCTGTTCAGAGATCATACCTACTTACAAACAAGACATATCTAGTAAGGGCTCGGAATGGCACATAGTTATACATCATACTGTGACGACGGTGCACATTGTTTTAATGTCATACTTCTTGGACCAAGGATTATAGTTTAAAGTCATGGTACATGGACTTTAGGCTCCTAGTTTACGGTGATAGAGAGTGGACCATGATTGGGGACAAGGGTCCATGAGGGTTAATGAACCAAGGGCTAGGGCTGAGGCAGAATTCCTAAGTGTTTCTACGTGTCCCATAAGGATGATAATCAAGCCAAAAGTAGTTCTTAAGCATGAAGTGGATAGAGGACAACAACGATATGGGAGATTATCTCTATAAAGGTATATGTTTCAACCCATTACTAACATGGGGAATCCTAATCTTGTTCATGGTAGAAATGAAGATTAGTGTCATGCGTCAAGGACATGTGGACTCATGCTATTTAATGTCATAGGATAGGGAAAAGAGTGAAAGGGAAGATCCCAGGAAGGATGTATGTGGTGTGGTAGCTATAAGCCCAATGTTAAATAGGAAATAAGGAGTCTGCACCAAACCACATATCCATGGAGGATGTTCGATATGTCAAAGGACATATAGTGAAAGTTGTGTTGGGACCGAAGAAAAGTGCATGTGTATTCCTACGTACCCCCATGAAAATGGGAATCAAGAGATACATAGTTCTGAAGGGAATAGTTTAATGTCATGTGGGATGATGAATGGAATGTGTGGCATGATTGCACCCGTTCACGTACTACCAGAACTACTAATCCCACGTGAGTCATGCTCGATGTGGGAAACAAGGAGTAGTGATGGGACTTTCCTAGCACAGGGAGGCACATGTAATGGGAGATGGGATGCTATGTGAATTTCTTCCCAATGTTTCTAATCTTCCTATATAATGAACCTAGATGCATTAAGGAGTAAATCCGAGTATGATGGGATTCCACTTGATCATAAGAATGTAGAAATA
Source organism: Viscum album (assembly GCA_963277665.1). NCBI lineage: Eukaryota > Viridiplantae > Streptophyta > Magnoliopsida > Santalales > Viscaceae > Viscum > Viscum album. Next base: position 1,117,068,777 of record OY728141.1, read on the forward strand.
TGTGAATGATGATGCTGGAGATATGGACCAAAATGATGGTGGCAAGGCGATAAGTGATAAATATAGACCATATTTGAAACATAGTATCTGGTCACGTTAGCCTAGAATGGGGAAAAAAATTAGGGTTGACCGTTAACCTTGTTTGAAATAAAGGACCTATCAGAAATGTCATCTAATGTCCTCAGGGATGTTGTCCCAAGTCGTTATATAAGCCAATGTGGCATGAGAGTTGGCCGAAAGGGTGTCCCTTCAGATGTGGAAGAGGATAAGGATCCAAATAATGGGCTCATGAATCATGGAAATGGAACGAGGGAATGTACCTATGAAAATTACACACTTTGGGTTCTAAAAAAACACATCTGACTACAAAGACAAGTCATATCATATAGAGGGAGTCGAGTCCCCCCCCCTAAGGACAAGGGTCTAGAGGTTGCATGATTCCAACTTAATAGTCGTAGGATATGCCATTAATGGGGTCTTTATTTAATGTACTATGTTTAGGTTGGAGAAGTGGCCAAACATGATGCATAGTTACCATAGTGAGATCTTAGATCAGGTTCATAAAACACAGACCAAGTTGGGAAAAGACATGGGGGTGCATATGGTACGACTATCGCAAATCCTGAAAAGATTTAAAACCCATAAGTTACTCGCAACACCACATGTTCCCAAGAGAGTTTGGGACAAGGGGTCTAAAGAGAGGATGCTATTTTAGATTCCTGTGGCTGGACCGAAAGACAATTTGTCTGGGCGTTCCTACGTATCCCATGAGTAGGGTAATCAAGCCGTACGTAGTTCTGGAAGATGTTGTGGAGTTTAACGTCTTGTGGAAAAGATGCTTAGTGATCTTAGTTTATGGTCATAGAGATTGGACTAGGGAGAAGAGGAATACTTGAAATTATGTGTGGACCTGAATCTGATCCCTAAGCCCACATGAGTCAAACTCGGTGAGGGAAACAAGGGCAGAAGAGGTTTTTGCAGTACCTGGAAGACACGCCAAAGGGAAGTCAGTGCAGAGCCTAGAATCATGTCTAAATGTAGTTTTTCCCTCCAAACATGTGAATGCGCATTGAGGGATAGTTCCATGATTATCTAAATTCTACTTAGTCATGATGGGGTGAAAAATATTATGAATCACTTTATCAATATTCAAGGCATGAATGGGATGGTGTGATGATGGAGGATAACTATTGACTGTGTTCGAAACACAACATCCATATCTTGTGGAATAAAATGGGAACAAAAAATGAACTTCGACCGCTGACCATATTTGCAACGTTGTATTTGTATCGATTTGCTGTCTAAAACCCTCAGGGACGTTGGCCCGTAATGGTAGGAGAGCCCTTAGTCCAAGCATCCATGACATTTGGGGGTCCCTTCTGATGTGAAAGATAATGGAAGCCCAAATAAAAGGTAAAAAAGCCTGTAAAGTGGGTGATATCATGTCTAGGTAGAATCTAACACTCCAGGTTCTAGACCAGAGTACTCATGGGCCTATTGGTGAATCACCGAAGAGGGCCAAGGGACCCGACATAAGGGTAGTCGACTCAAAGAGATGAGAGTAGGGAAGGGGGCGAAGGCTACTCAGGAGAGAGATTTATGAGGCGTGGTTGTTATAAACCTAACGTGAATGGGGACATAAGCCCATACCCCACCGTATACCCCTCTTCTTGAAGGACATGGGATAAGGGGCCAAAAGGATAGAGAGGTTTCGAAGAGATTGGGAGGGACACAAAGACTAGACATTCGGGTGGTCCTACGTATCCCAAGAGGATGGGAATATAGCTACACGTAGTTCTAGAGGAATGGATGACACAAATAAGGGATAGATACCCCAATGAGTGTCATGTATAGCAGGGTGAGTAACCCAACATGAATGAGAACATAATCTCACACCATACCATACAACCCTATGTTAGAACTTGATCCAGGGGCCCAATAATGCCAAGGGGCATAAGGCTGGGCCACAGAAATAATGTCGCGGCAAGCTTACAGTTTAACATCTTGTAGTGAGAATGAAGGTGATCTTAGTTTAGGTTCATAGACCTTGGACTGTATATGCCTAGTTTAATGTCATATGCATGGGAAAAAGATGGGGAATCATCATGCTTATGTAATAACAGAAAGTGGAAATGATGACAGTGGACAACTATTGACCAGGTTCGCAACACATTATCCACCTTTTGTGAGCAGAATTTGGGGAAAACAATTGAGCATCGACCTTTTACCATATTTGCAACACAGGACTCATATCTATTTTCCACTAATTATCCTTGAGGACATTCGCCCGTAATGGTTGGGGATCCCTTGGTCCTAGCATCCATTCCATTTGGGGTTCCCTTCAAATGTGAAAGATAATAGAAGCCCAAATGAAGAGGCTCATGAAGCATGGAGGGGCATGCACTCATGGAAAGGGTGATAAACTGAGGGACGTATCAAGGGGATAAGTCTGTCATGGCAGAATAGCCTGACGTGAAGGATGACGTGATTCCATACACAACTTCACAATCCTAAATGAGAACATAGACCCGAGGGGCCAAAGGGGTCAAAGGATCTGAGGCTCGGCGTCCCAGCTAACTGTAGCCATATGACCTATCAAGCAGGTATTTCCTTTATAGCTCCCAATCCCATGTGAGCAATGCTCAGTGCGGGAAACAAGGAGTATGACTATGCTCTCCCCATCACATAAGGGTCCGACAACTGGAATTACACTCCTACTCAAGGCAGATCAAGATTCGAAGAAACGGTGGGGAAAAATGAATCCCTACATTCCATGTTTGGGACATATTGGGGTTGTGAAAATGAAAAAGGATAGTTGTTGATGAGATTCAAAACACATCATCTAGATTGTGTGAATTAAAATGGGATCAAAACATGAGTGTAGACCACTAACCATATTCTCTATGTTGGACTCGTATCAATTTGTTTTTTAAAATCCTTGATGGTGTTGGCCTAAAATGATAGTAGAGACCTTATGCTAAGTATACATATCATTCAGAGGCCCTTTCAGATGTGAAAAATAATGGAAACCCAAAATGGAAGGGATGGATAGAAAATTAATATGCATGTGTGGGATGATACTCAAGGGAGTATCTCAAGGTTTGGGGCAATGCATATATGAAAAATGTTTGGGCAGTATTATGTATCCCATTATAATGGTAATCAAGCCATACGTAGTTCTTAAAGGGACATGCAGTTTAGCATCTGGAAGTAAAGACGTGGGTGGATTAGAATACTGAAAGAGGGCACTTGGTGTAATCATCAGAACCCGAACATGGGTGGGGCCAACGAAGACAACATGGCGCCGTGTAAGATCATCCAAAAGAACTATTCATAGGAGCAGATAATCAAAGAGGAGACTGGGGCTGGACTCAAGACAAAGCGTCTAAGAGTTCCTACATATCCCATGAGTATGGGAATTAAGCCATACATAGTTCTTGAGATGCGGTTTAACATCCCTCAGGGCAACGCATTGTTTAAAGTCGTGTTGGACTGGACAGTTTAAGGTCATGGAGGACCCTAATGTAGTTTAAGGTCAAGTGAGACCAGCACTTTGAGGTCATGCAAGACCGTATAGTTTAAGGTCATGATTGACCACACAGTTTATGGTCATGTGGGACTATACGACTTAAGAAATGTATTTCTTGAGGAACATGGAATTGGGGGAGGATTTTTACGCTCACCATTCATAGTAACTAGTGATTATGCACCTATGGAGTAAACCATTTGAATGATGTGAGGTCCTTCCCATTTGTGCTCTACCTTGGGTGGTTTCTGCCAGGTATCATGGGTGCCCTTAGTGCTAATACCATGTCACTTTGCAAGATGTAAAAGAGGAAAAATTTCTTGTTGAAGGATCTGGCTATCTTGTTCTGATGCCTTTCTAGATTGTGCAGGGCATGAAGCCTATTCTCTTCAAGATCTTATGACTCGGCCAAACATATTTTAGCTACTTTATCTGGCACTTTATGATCATAGAAAGTTGTGCGCTATGAAGGAAATTTAATCTTGAAGGGAATAACGACCTCTATTCTGTACACCAGGGAATATAGGGGTCACCTGGTAAGAATTACAAGTCATCATATAATAAGTCCATAGGGAATTTTGGAGCTTGTCCTGCCAACTCTTCTTTTTTTGACAAACCATTTTCTGCAAAATGTATGATAGGGTCTTGTTGAATACCTTGATCTTTCCATTTTCTTGGTGATGATAGCAGGAGGTATGGTTAAAATGGTTTTTGTACTTAGCATACAATTTCTTCATCTTAGCTACTCAAATTTTCATGTTGTTATCGGTGAGGATTTCACGAGGGAATATAAATTGGTAGATGATTGTGGATCTCACAAAGTCAACAATGGAATAGGCCTTGACCACCTTGAGTGGAACTACCACTGCCCACCTATAGATGAAATTGGTATTATTAAGGATGAATCTACACTAGGGAGTTTTCACCAGTGGATATGGTTCCATTACATCATGTCCCCACACCGAAATTTGACAAGAGTACTTGGTGGAGTGGAGAGGCTCTGGAGTTCGATGCATGATGTTAGCATGAATTTGGATTTAGTGGAACCTTTTTGAGAACTCGATGCAGTCATGGATCATAGAGGGCCAGAAGTACCCAAGTCTCTGGATCTAGTGAGATTTTTCTTGCCCTGTCTGATGAGCACCACAGGAAGTAGTATGAACCTCTTACATGACTTGGTAAATCATGGCTCATTTAATTCAATGAAGGAGAACCCCATCAATCTCGTGATTGTAGAGGATCTTCTCATGACTAAGATGGTTATGGAGGGAAAACTATGATGTGTGGTGTCGAATTTTCTCACTCTTGGCCCAATCATCTAGTAGATTAAAATTCTTGGAGATACTCAACAAAGGGGGCACTCCAGTCAAGAGTCAAATCAATCACTGCATCCAGGGGACCTGGGGGTCCTGACACGGAGGTGTTAGCTGTAAGGTGGCTTACCTGTAGTTTGTCATCATCACCTGGAGGGACACGAGCAAGGAATCTCCAGTGTACCACATGGATAATCAGATCATCCTACTAAGTCTCGGCAAGTGATGCTTCTAGGACAACAAGGGTGTCAGCTCGACAATTCTGAGATTAATGGACATGAGTAACTTCTGGACGAGATGGTAACTAAGCCATTAACGGGAGAGTTCATTCCAATAATGGTACAAGATCTGGCATTATGATCATATAGTCACTATTGATCTAAATTATGACTAGTTCAGAGTCCCCTTTCACATGAAAATGGGGCACATCAATCTAGAGTGCCAGATTGAGGCCAATATCGAGAGCCCGATACTCTGCCTCATTGTTGTTGCAGCCTTCTGACAACAGGAATGAGTATGGCACAATGGATTGCACCGATGTAATGAAGACAATACCCAGGCCTACTCTATTTATCCTGGGGTCATTGATCCTTCTGCTGGTGGGGTAGTGAGAAGTTCCATCGAGGTGCAGTCACCAGAATGACTTAGATTTTTCCACCCAGAGAATCACTTCATCAGGGAAATCAAGGTCTAGGGACTGGTCCAGAAGAGCTGGATGGGCAGTAAGGAAGTCTGCCAATGAATTCCCATTGATGGTATTCAGAGTTATTAACCTAAAATAAAACTACTAGAGGAGGAGGAGACATTTGGATAATGACCATGATCTTCTCTGGGTCGATCTCAATGCCCTTGTATCTGAAAACGAAGCTGAAAACATTCCAGAGGTGACCCTAAAGGCACACTTCAAAGGGTTCATCTCCAGGTGGTGGGAACTGAGGATGCTGAACACTTTCTCAGGGTCCTTGAGATGGTCAGGATGCTAGAAATATTTTACCACCAGGTCATCCATGTAACATTCCACCAACATTCCGAGGATCGGATTAAATATTCGATGCATATCCCATTGATAGGTGGAACCCACATTCTTTAAACCGAATGGAATGACTTGGTAACAAAAAGAACATTGTGGCACCCTGAAGGCTATATACTTCTCATACTCAGGGACCATTTAGATATGAATATACCTAGAGAACCGATCCAAGAAAAAGAGGGCTTGGAACCCAGCTATTTCATCGATCAACAAATTCATCACAGGAAGTGGAAAATCACCCTTCAGACAGTGACAATTGAGTTCCCGGTAGTGAATGCAGACTCTGATCTGTCTGTTATTCTTCTTAACTGATACAATGTTGGCTAGGCATTTGGGGTACTAGACCTCCTTAATGAAATTGGTTTTGATGATCCTGTCAACATTGGCCTTGACCATGACACCATGGGAAGGTTGCATCTTCCGAGGAGGATTCTTGAACCCATGGTGATTTATCAGGAGACTGAGGTGGTTGATGGCTACCTGAGGATATAGTCATGAAATATCATCATAACTCTAGGTGAATACATCATGTTTTTACTTTAGGAAGTTTATGTACTGTTATTGCACCTCAAGGGGCATGGAGGCACTGATCAATGTGAGTTTCGGGTCTGCCTCGCTACCGAGGTTCACCTGCACCAACTCGTCAATCGTGGCAGAGACGCCCTCTTCAGTAGTGCGGGATCATCCACTAAATCCTCTTATTCTTCTATAGATGGGGAATCCTCTGTGGTAGTAGTTTCTTATGAGTTGGAAACTCCCGATTGGATGCTAGTACCATCCTGGGCGGTAGTGGACACTGCATTGGTGAACTCCTATGGTGGTGAGACCATAGCGATGAATGTTGTTGATCCAATCCCTTCTGGTCTTCTACCAAAGGGGCCACTCTTGATGATATCAAAGAAAAGTGGTGGGACAGCTTGATCCAGTTAATCCTAGCTCAGTGAAACAAGAAATTATGATGTATAATCGTCACCATGGGGTGGACATCCCGGTACCTTAGGGGAGTAGGAGGCTCCGAGATCACCTGAGCCTGGTTCATGTAGGAGTATGAGGTGATGTTTCGGAATCGCTATGACCTGGGTATGTCCTCCCCCTCATTATAGAAACAATGAAAAATCGACCCATGTCTGGAATTTTAGCCTATAATAGATGGACTAGAAATACGTATGCATCATAAAGATTTTCTAATGGGTTGGTCATAGCTGTAGCATGCTCGACCTCATTAGTCTGAATCTGCGTGTCTTTGTCTTGTAGTAGTCGGCATCTAGATAGCGGGCTTCATGAGAGGCAAAGGGAGACACTTCACCTTGATGCCCGCCCAATCAACCATTAAGGGATTACATGAGTCACTAGTGATACAATGAGGGAACCACCACATGCAGGTGGAGCCATGGCCTTCCTATCAATGCAATATAGGTGGTGTCCTGGGAGACAACCATAAATATGGTGCTAGAAAGGAAGCCACCGAACTGGGTCTTCAAGAGGATCATAATGACCAATGACTATTTAGTTTTGTCATAACCTTGGATTATTAGGTCAGAGGGACTCAGATCAACCTCAGACTATCACAGTTTTTTCAATGTTTGATTAGAGAATAGTTTGATTCTAGAGCCTTTGTCGACAAGATAGGGATGAAGCTCCACACCATTAAACTTTCTGGTGATGTAAAATGGGCAAATGTTCCCCTATATGGGAGAGACTAAATATTCTCTAAATAATGAGATGATGGCCTCAAATTTATTATTATCGATAGCCTCAGCATGAGTGGCCTCTGCGGCTGCTACCTCCGTCTCAAACTGGAGGGGGCTTCTTAAAGCCTAGACGAGGGCCTCACCCATATCTAATGACAGTAAAATGGCCTACAAGATGAATCGATTTTTTGCAATTCTAGAAAAATGTTTTATAACATCAAACTTTCATGCCAGAAGTGAACTTCTTCTTATAAGAGGTCACTCTACGACATGAGGTACGGTAGGTCCTGCCGGCTGGGCCGGTGGCTGACTGATGCTTTGAACATCCCGCTGCTCACTAGTTGAAGCCTGTGGAGAGAATACTTGATGAGGAACAGACTACTAAGACCAGACTATAGCATGGCATGGATGGTCACAGTGTGGTCGAAGTGGCTCTCCCTGATCCAACATCATGAAGGAAAGCGAAAGCTGGCCGGATGTTACCAGATGAAAATGCTGTGTATGCTAAGCTCTGTGATGGGATTGCTATCTAGTTCTGGTCATGTGTAGAGCCTGGATAGAAGTACTAATCAAGGACCTGTGATGGCCCATATTATTGTGGCTCTGTCGACACTGACAATGGCTAGGGACGTTGGTAGGTTCTTCCCGGTGCTCCTTCTTTTCTGAAATAAATTAGGGATTTACCACCTCTACGGTATTAACTGAGGCATAACTTTTCCCATCACTTGAAGAGTCTTCCACTACTGAACGGATTTTGGGAGGGATATCCATCTCCAGGGGTATGGATTTGTTGAGAGTGATGGATAAAGATGGCATTGGCGGGGGACTTTTATTTCCCTTACGCCACCGGTATTTGCTCTTCTGGGGGGAGGACGACTGAGACGATGATGCATTAGTTGTTGTTGGGGATTCTGAAGGCTCTAGATTATTTAGGCATGTACAGTTATCACCATGGAAATGTGTGAATATTTTACGAGCCTTGCAGTCATCATACTTCTGGGACCCATGGTGAGAAACTTGATCCCACTCACCTTCGCTATCACTGCTGCTGTCTGACCTCACGAAGATGCAAGCCACATGTGCCAGAGCTGGGCCCAACCGAACTATGTTGTTATCCACTTGGTCCTGAATCGATTCCTTGAACAAATATCACTATTTGTGGGTGTTCCCCTAGATCGGGTGGTAAGGGATGTAATTAGGGAGATCAGTGAGGTTTTCCACTTCTGTCCTCCTGCACTCAAGAAAACGTACAATCCCATTGTCTAGGGGACATCAGAAAAAACCAGGGACCTCTACTTTTCTGAACGGGTATGTCCAGTTCCTTCTGTCCAGGAAGGGGGGGCTCAGAGCCTAACCTTGGAAAGGTGTTGGAAGAGATTACCAATGAGGGGAAGCTTGGTTATCTCACCTAGGCGGTGGTGGTGCATTGCACGGCGACACCTGCCAATTTTGAGGTGGACATTGCTGGGCCGGAGGCTAAACCCCAGGAGGTGGGACTCTGTGAGTATTTGGAGGAGGGTCCACCAGTAACAATTCATGTTTCTTGGGGGCCTCTATTTGAGCCACTATAGTGGGCTCGGCCCTAGCGTCCCTTCTCGCAGAAATTGCAGGGGGCTACAGACGTGCCTGCTTAGCCTGCTGTAAGGCTTCCTCTAGGTGCTGGGACTTATGAGAGAAGTCTTGAAATCCCCTAGGGTTGTTCTAGGTGATCAAATAGGTGACCAATTCCATCTTGATGTTCCCTATGAACATTTTTAGTTTTTTATCCTGAGTTAGCGACTTGTCAAGAGAGAATGTGAGTCATTTCCACTAAACGACAAAGTCGGGAGCGCGCTAAACGGGCCTCTAATTGCACCTGAAGAGGTCTGCGATACTCATTATCCATGTAGGGGAACTAAAATGGAAGAGAAATTTCCTAAAGAGGTCATCCCAGCTGGCTACTGATCTGATGGGGAGCTAGCTATACAAGACGGTCGTTGGTCCTTCCAATGTCTGTACGAAGCACCGAAGTTTGGAGGCTTCCTACTGCGCTGGATTTCCTAACATGGGGACACACCTTGAGATAAGGTGGGATAAGTGAGTGCCAGCATTGGATCATCCAAGCGAGGGTTCCTGTCTTCATGGGGATCCCTGAACACCAGTGCATTGGCTTGTTCTTCAACTTATGGGAAAATTGGAAGAACCTGAGCTGGGCCCCAAGGATTTTCACGCCGTTCAAGAGGATTTGGAGAGACATATCACACCCTATTTCCGTATGTTTCATCTTCAACCTGGTATGTGTGGGAAGGATGGTCAGGTTCATGTGGAGGAAGTTCACCGAGGGGATGTTGTGTTTGTCCCTAAAGCCCTGGCCTAGGACAACTGTAGTCTGGCTGTCGATCTGCAGCGCGTTCCACCAAGAGGTCATCAACCATCTTCTTTTGTTTGGTGAGCCACTGATGCAACATGGCTTTTTCAAGGTCATAATCTTCCTTCTACACTTATCCTGATGGGTCGGAGGGTTTGACGACACCGAGGAGTTCCATGCTCTTGTTGGGATTCTGGCTGAGGACTAGTGCCTTGGTGGGCATGAGAAGACCTTGTATATTTCTCTATTGATGAGTAATTGTTCTCGATGGATCCAAGAAGTGTGATACCCCCTCGGGGGGTAGGTAATCTCCAAGAAGCTCTAGCTAGTTCCCTATAGAGACCCAAAGCTTGACATACATGAAAATTACATTACTTTTTCGGAATACTTAATACATAACAAAAACAAACACCAAAGGACCATAATAGTTTAGTGTCTTTAGAGACTCGGAATATAATATTTTAATCATGGTGAAAGATCTTTAACATCTCCCATAAAGATCTTCCACTTTTATTTTCTTACCAAAAACCTTTCTTTATATCCCAGGGAAAAGAAAAAAAATAAATGGGTGAGCTCAAATGCTCAGTAAGGGTAAACATAGGGAACATAAAACAATCAATAAACATTTGAATGCAAAAACATGAACATAAAATCTAGACATAAAAATCTTGAGCAATGATATAAATCTTGGAATTACATAAGGCATATATCATAAATGGACATCAATCATGATAAAATAGCATCGGAATAAAACATGTAATTTTGGAAACTATTAAGCACATGATATGATTTCCATAGTAGCAAAGGCATTGCTGCTAAGACCATCTTAGTGGACAAAGACCCTTTTTGAATCGACTTCACTCCTCGTTCCAGTCCTATATCACTGAACCGGATTAACTTACCGTACCAGCCATGTATATATCATGAGATATAAATCATTACCCAATACATTGGAGGGATATATAGGTCCCACCCATCTCATATTGAAATCATTCTTACATGTTCCACAAAATAAACATACATCATTCATAATAACCCAACAAATAAAATGGGTTTCATAAACATCATTCCATTATAAAATAATCCATATAAAAGAAATGGATATCATTTAATCATAAGAAAAATCAAACCATGTAAATAATAGATGCATTATACTTGAAACATAAACATACTTAATAATGTCATCTTAGATGGAAAATAATTTTGATAAAACACTTGAAATGAATTCTTAAGGAGAATATCCTTTCTTCCTCAAAATCATTTTCTTTACTCAAAATGCCATGAAATTTTAAAAGAAAAGTATTTTGTTGAATATAGTCATGAAATATTTTATATTAATCTTCATGAAAATAATACTTTATAAAAATGTAAAAATCTGTTCATGCCTTATAAGTTAAAAAAACATTATTATTGTAAAATTGCTGGAAAAGTCAAAAAGTGCCTCATATGGTAAAAAAATATTCCTTACATACCATGTAGTAAAAGTAAAAAATGGGTAAAAAGAACTTTAAACATACATGAATTTTTTTTAGAAAATAGGGTCATGAATGATAAATATAACCCCAGTAAATACTTACGAATAAACAATCTCGGATAATAACGAGATTGCAATATTTATCTCTTACAAATATCTTTTTGTAAATAAAATAGATATATTATGTTTATTAACTATATGGTCACATAAAGAAAGTATAAATACATGATAAGATATAAAAATTCATTTCTCACATAATCAAGGAACGACATAAACAAGAAAGAGAAGATAAACCCAAATAACGGAAATTGGGTTTTGAAGTTCCCTTACCTCGTGTCCGACTTGGCTCGATCATTATTTAATCTCCCGAATAATAAACTATAGTTAATATTTACTTTCTTAATAACATTTTTCACATTTATTATTCCTTTTATATCACTTATTACCATGTTATAAACATTATTTAACCATTTAGGTTAATAACGTTAGTTTTGTCAATATTTGGTACTTGAGTCAAAAATGGACTTCTTATAATTACATGTTGTTCATGTAGTCAAAGTTTAATTATATCTAGAATTATATTCATGATTTCTATATCATATATATCCAGAATATAGATGTATTTATAATAGTATATAACATATGGAGGTAAGAAATGAAATGCACAGTTCATGGAGACGGTAAGTCGTACGTACGCATGAACGCTAATTTCATTTCTATTTTTATTTTAATGAAATTAAAACAGTATGATACACATGTATATTATAATTCTAGTATAATATCATATATAATATCATTAAATCCATCCTTTTTACATCCCACATAATGCATTAACAAATCACATCACTTTGAGGGGGGCGGTAGTCCGCAATTCCTCAAATGAGATTATCGTCTTTACCCACTATGGAAACCATAAAGGATTGATATAATTGGGAAGTACAGAAGCATAAGGAAATCATTAACATAATATATATTATATATAAATATAGTTCCATAATAGTGGCAACTATGAGAGGCAGTATGAGAAAATTGAACAATCATCGTTTCGTGAGGCGTTAGTTTTCCATCCACAGAAACATTATGTTCTTCATCCATTAGATGGAGGTGTGTGTAAGTGTAGTAAGAATCCTTATCGTAACAGCATCCTAGTATATTTAAGATATTGGTTTAGTTACAAAAGAAATTATTAAAAAGTGTTTAGGGGTTGGAGAAGTAGAATAAAAGAAAACAATTTAAGAGAAATCATTACCTTTAATTTGGGTAACTTCCTTTGGTTTAACCAAAAGGACTTCTTGAAGTAGCTTCTGCCTAAGTTAAGGCTTCTAGAGGGAGTACAGGGATGTAGGAAGCTTAATTGCAAAGAGTTAGGATGATCCAAATGGCTTGATTGGTGTGTGGAATTTTGATAGAAATGGTCTCCTTTTATAGGGGGGGGGGCTCTTTTGGATGGTGTGAAATTATTATTTTATTATAAACATATCTTTTGTTTCAAAAAGACCAAAAATCATTAAATATGAAGCTAAGATGAATCATGGTCGAAATAAAATAATCCCATCAGAATTGTACATGTTTTGGATAATATTTTAATCATTATAATCTTATTTATTTAAATCATGTATTAATTAGGTAAATACTGCATCATTATTGTGTAATAAATAATTTAATTTATTTGATGTCTAACAATTATAAAGAAAATACCATCACGTAGGAAATATTTTTATTTTTACAATTAATATTTATAGTCTAATAGATATTTATATATCCCATTATAAAAATTAATTACTAAAAGATTTTTGTTAATGTCAATTTTGTCTTTACATTAAATTAATTAATCCAAATTGTCATTATCACTACCAAGTGGCTCATTGGTTTCCCAAAATCGACCCAAGGATGTCCATGGTTAACACTACTCATCCAATAAGGTTAATACAAGTGTTAAGGTAATTTTTAATTATTATAATATTCTTTTATCCTTGAATTACCCTATTTACCTTTAACCGCGGTAAATAAAAGTCAAAAGTTACGATTCACCAAAAATTATTTTTATCTTATTGAACCAAATTTTGCTTTTTGATAACAACCATGTTTGTCGGATTTTTGAAATTCAATTCAAAGAAGTGGTAAAATATCATTTAAATGAAAGAGTCAGTTTTTTAACTACCACTAAGTTGTTTCAGTATTCATCAAAAATTGAAGTTTTTCAGAAAAATACCAAAAATTCAGCCCAAGTTATATTTGATATTCCAAATTCAAAAATGATGTCTATTTTTCCAAATTCAAAACATAGATGTGATATTAATTAATTTTAAAATTAAATGCCGTTATCAAAACAGAGTGTTTTTAAGAAACCATATCTATCAAAAGATCGACACTTGTTTATGTCCAATTTCAAAGTGAAATTAATTCCAATAACCAACATTGTATTAAATGGTAAAAATATATTCTAATTAAAAATTAAAAACAATTAAAATTATAATCAATCCATATAAATTATTGCGATGAAAAAAGTTGTTTTTAATTTGAATATATCGTGTTTTTACTATTCATTAAAACATGAAAGTTATTTGAATAATATGAAAAATTTATCCCAAGTAAATTATTATATCCTGATTTCAAATAAGAATTTTATTTTTCCAATTTGAACTTATAAACATGTCAAAAAAATATTTAGAGTGGGTGCGGCATCAAAAGGTGGCAAAACTGCATTTTTTGAAAAATACATATTTTCCTCGAAATATATATTTTGTTCTGACACGTTGTTATAGAAAATGTGTAAGATGAATAATAATGTTTTAACATTCAATATGTAGTTTATACTATCCATAATATCTAGTTAATAATATTATAACAATATATTATTGTTTAGCAAATCTCGGTATTGTATACTACACACACTACCGGGGAAGGTCGTGATTGCCTGTGATGCAAGCCAAGTCAAGGCTGCGTGTAATGGAAGCTCCCCTTGGTGTTGCATATAACATAATTTATACATTAAACAAAATCTATAATTACTATTGAGTAGAATAATTCCCACAAAACAAACATGAAATTGTGTGTAACACTAGCCAATAATAGTGTTGCGTATACTGCAAGCTAATACGGTGTTACGTATAGTACAAGCTAATTTTGGTGTAGCGTACAACACATGACATCAATTAAATTAAAAGAATATTTTTCATAAAATCTCGGTGTTTTATATTCTACCCCCATTAAAATGAATTTTTCCCACGAAATTCGTTTGGGTTATAAATGGTTTACTACTTGAAAGTTTCTTTCATCAAAACCCACATCGTAAAAAAGAACACTAAAAGTTAATTTTAAAAAGTGATGAATGAAACATAACGTTTACCCAAATTAACTCATCACTATGTTTCTACCTAAGAGAACATAGGTTAAAATATGGATATGGAAGAGGAATCTAACTATCATGTTTTAATGGAGAGTGGTAGAGAACATGGCTATAAAAAATCCAACAATCACAGAGCCATAAAATTGTGATGATCTAATGTACTGTCTGATTCATTAGATATAAGGCACTAGGTAAACATTTTTCGCTTTCAAGATCATTTCCCTAATGTTGAAAAATTTTCAAATTAAAAGAAATACTTACTTGATTTTTGTACAATCTCATCGTCGCTCGTGCCTTGAACAACTTCCACTTCAAATCATAAATAAATGAAGTTGAATTTTTATTTCGTGAAGTGTTAGTAGATCATGAGATAGAATGATAGGTCATTCCATCTGTCTCAAACATAAGGTTAGAAAAAGTTATATACATAAGTCCATCTATGGTGAGATTAATCGTATATTGTTCCAAAAATGGACTTATACTTCATCTGTCATCCTGATTAATAAAATAAAAATCGTTTCTACTAACCAGGGAATTTTTGTAAGCCAGTGGTAACCGATAAAGTCATGTCTCACTTCGGTTGTGGATTCGATTCCCGTAACCTTGTCTGATGCGACGGGTTGTCGCACGTCTTACGAGTTGTCCTTTTTCTAAAACAAAATTATTATAACATTACAGAAATAATATTGAAAAAAGATCTAGCCCTAGACATTACAATCTTATGTCCAAAATAATCCATTCCAATCATTAAACTTATCCAAAATACATCTATCCAATCTCATAGTATAAAGAAAATGATTACTAGAAAGGTCACATAACAAGAATGTGAATACCATCATTTATCACCCATATATCATAGATACATCTTGTTGGTCACATTACAAACATGTGAATACCTTAATCATGTATTCTATTGAAAAATTAATACCCATTGAACCTTAGTGAAAACATGAATGCTGTCAAAATTTAACACTTTCCAGATACCAAAATCCGAAAATTTCTATATACTCAAACCATGATATAATTTTGTCCTTATATCAGTCATGAGCTCATTTCATTTTTTCTATATACCTTAATTATACACATATCATCTTCTTTCCAAAATATTTGAATCACTTTTCATGGTTATCGGTAGTATATACTTATTCAATACATAGATATTCAAATATTCCACAGTACTATATGTTAGATTCCACAACATTATTTTGGAATCTCGTTATATAAACACATAGTCATTCCACTACATCATTGTGATACTCAACATTTCCAATAGTGATCACATGTGACTTCCCTTTACCCTTTCCTTAAGTGGTTTCTCACATCGATCATCATTAACCCTTGGTTTAGGGCATTTATTAGCATAATGCCCCATTTCCTCGCACTTGAATCATTGAAGTGTTGGTGGTGCGTTCTCTGCAGTATTTTCTTTATTAACATCATTAGAAACCCTTTTTCCATTACATCGACACTCAGATACTCGATGAACTTCTTTTCTGCACTTAAAACATTTTCTAGTCCCTTTAAGACAATCTCCACCATGCTTCATTCCACACATTGAGCATAAAGAAACATTCATCTTCTTTTCACCATTATTATGAGATTTCCCTTGAACTCCATCTTTTTTTTCTTGTCAAAAACATGATATGGATATGTAACACCAACATCCATTTCTACCTTGATAGCACAACACACAATTTCTTCATAGCTACATAAGTGTCTTATTGCTAATACCCTTCGAAGACTTGGTTTTAATCTACTGAAGAATCGATCAACTTTACTTTCAGGTTGGACGATAAATCTAGATGCATACATTGCAAGCCTTTTAAAATTTTCTTTGTATATACCCACAAATTCATAATCCTTTTTCTTAAGATCAAGGAACTCCTTCTCCATCTTTGTTCAAAGAATACAAGGTAAGTACTTATTGAAAAACATGTTCTTGAACTCATTCCATTCCATGGATTCAATTTCATCTTGGGGCTTTGTATTCTTAATAAGAGTCCCCCACTGGTCTGCTTCACCTTCTAAACAGTAAACTTCCAGAATGACTTTTTACTTTTCTAAAATGTGATGTATAGAAAATATCTTTACTATGGTACTAATCCATGGTTCGGAAAGAAGTGGATCAAAACACCCATTGAAAGAAGGTGGACGTTGCCTCATGAAGGACTCAACAGAATATTGTTCCCTTCTATATCCATTTGGAAGTACAGAATGATTCATAACTTGTGTAAGTATAGTAGTATGATTTTTCACTCCATCTCCCATAATGTTGGTTTATTCCGGAGGACAATCATTGCATCAACCATTACATTGATCAACACGGTTCTTTCGGGTTCCAGCCATCGTCTGAAACCTAGACAGAATAGTATGAGAGGGAAAATCATGATAGGAAAACAACATAATAATGGGGGAGTAACTTTAATATCTAACATATTAGGTTTAATTATAAAATAGTTACCCTAATTCTAGGCCTATAACCTATACTTATACATATCCTTAGGGACATCCCTAGACATAACTTCGAAACATCCCTAGGGATCTCACTAATGTTTTTGCGTCTAAGTTTCCAATGGTTAACTAAACCTTTCCTATGATACCAACTATAGATACACAAAGCTTGATCTACAATTACATTACTTTTTCTAAATACTTAATACATAACAAAAACAAACACTGAAGGACTATAATAGTTTAGTGTCTTTGGAAACTTGGAATATAATCTTATAATCATGGTGAATGATCTTCAACATCTCCCATAAAGATCATACCCATTTGTTTTCATTCCAAAAACCTTTATTTATAACTTGGGGAAAATAAAACATAAAAATGGTGAGCTCAAATGCTCAGTAAGGGTTAACATAGGGAACATAAAACAATCCATAAACATTTGAATGAAAAAAACATGAACATAAAATCTAGACATCAAAATCTTGAGCAATGATATAAATCTTGGAAGTACGTAAGGTATATATCATAAAAGAACATAAATCATGATAAAATTGCATGGGAATAAAACATGTATGTTTTTAAACCATTAATAAAATGATATGATTTCCATAGTAGCCAATGAATTGCTGCTAAGACCATCTTAGGGGAAAAAGTCCTTTTCTGAATCGAGTTCACTCCTTGTTCTAGTCCTGTATCACGGAACCAGATTAACTTACCATTCCAACCATGTATATCTAATTAGATATAAATCTTTACCCAATGAATTTGAGGGAGATATAGGTCCCACCCATCTCATATTGA
Source organism: Viscum album (assembly GCA_963277665.1). NCBI lineage: Eukaryota > Viridiplantae > Streptophyta > Magnoliopsida > Santalales > Viscaceae > Viscum > Viscum album. Next base: position 1,117,086,759 of record OY728141.1, read on the forward strand.
AATCATTCTTATGTGTGCCACAAAATAAACATACATCATTCATAATAACCCAATGAATAAAATGGGTTTCATAAACATCATCCCATCATAACATAATCCATATAAAAGAAATGGATATCATTTCATAATAATAAAAATAAACCCATGTAAATAATAGATACATTATACTTGAAATAGAATCATACTTAATAATGTTATCTTAGATGGAAAATAGTTTTGATAAAACACATGAAATGAATTCTTGAGGATAATATACTTTCTTCTTCAAAATCATTTTCTTTTCTCAAAATTCCATGAAATTTTAAAAGAAAATGATTTTTTTGAAAATAGTCATGAAATATTTTATATTAAGCTTCGTGAAAATAAGTCATTATAAAACCATAAAAATCATTTCATGCCGTATAAGTTAAAAAACATTATTATCATACTTTTTCCGGAAAAATCAAAAAGTACCTCCTATGGTAAAAAAAGAAAGATTCCTTACATACCATGTAGTAAAAGTAAAAAATGGGTAAAAAGGACTTTAAACATACGTGAAAAAAAATTTAGAAAATAAGGACATGAATGATAAATATAACCCCAGTAAATACTTACGAATAAACAATCTCAGATAAAAACGTGATTGGAAAAGTTATCCCTTATAAAGATCTATTTGTTAATAAAATAGATCACTAATGTGTATTAACTATAAGGTCACATAAATAAAGTATAAAAACATTAAAAGATATAAAAATTCATTTATCACATAATCAATGAACGACATAAACAATAAAGAGAAGATCAACCCAAAGAACAAAAATTAGGTTAAGAAGTTCCCTTACCTCGTGTCCGACTTGACTCGATCATTCATTAATTGCCTAAATAATAAATTAAAGTTAATTTATACTTGGTTAAGAAAATTTTTCAAGTTTATTAATCCTTATATATCACTTATTACCAGGTTATAAACATTATGTAACCATTTAATTTAATAACATTCGTTTTGTCGATATTTGGTATTTGAGCCAAAAATGGACTTCTTATAATTACATGTTGTTCATGTGGTCAAAGGATTATTATATCCATAATGATATTCATGAGTTATATATAATATATATCATATATATCCAGAATATACATGTATTTATAATATTACATAACATATGGAGGTAAGAAATGAAATGCACCGTTCATGGAGACGGTAAGTCGTACGTAAGCATGAACGCTACTTTCATTTCTATTTCTTATTTTAATATAATTAAAACACAATGATACACAAGTATATTATAATTCCAGTAAAATATCATATATAATATCATTAACTACATCGTTTATACATCCCACATAAGGTATTAACGAATCACATCACATTGAGGGGCGGTAGTCCACACTTCCTAAAATGAGATTATCGTATTTACCCACTATGGAGACCATAAAGGCTTGATATAATTGGGAACTACAGAAGCATAAGGAAATATTAAACATAATATATATCATATATAAATACATCTCCATCATAATGGCCACCAGGAGAGGCGGTAAGAGAAAATTCAAGAATCATCGTTTCGTGAGGCATTAGTTTTCCATCCAGAGAAACATTATGTTCTTCATCCATTAGATGGAGGTGTGTGTATGTGTAGTTCTAATACTTATCATAAAAAAATCCTAGTATATTTAAGATATTTTTGTTGTTACAAAATAATGGATTAAAAAGAGTTTAGGGGGTGGAGAAGTATAGTAAAAGAAAACAATTTAAGAGAAACTATAAACTTTAATTTGGGTAACATTATTTTGTTTGAACCAAAACGACTTTTTGAAGTACCTTCTGCCTAAGGTAATGCTTCTAGGGGGAGTAGAGGGGTGTAGGGAGCTTAATTGGGCTATGGTTGGACGAGACAAATGGATTGATTGGTGTGTGTAATTTGGATAGAAATGGTCTCTTTTTATAAGGGGGAGGAGGGGCTCTTTTGGAAAGTGTGAAAATATTATTTTATGATAAACTTATCTTCGGTTTCAAAAGGACAACAAATCATTAAATATGAAGATAATATGAATCATGGTCGAAATAAATTCATCCAATCATAATTGGACATGTTTTTTATAATATTTTAATCATTATAATCTTATTTATATAAATCATATATTAATAAGGTAAATACTGCATCATTATTGTGTCATTAATAATTTAATTTATATGATGTCTAAAAATTATAAAGTAAATACCATCATGTAGTGAATATTTTCATATTTACAATGAATATTTATAGACTAAATGATAATTTTTATAACCCCTTATAAATTTTAATTACTAAAATATTTTTGTTAATGTCAATTTTGTCTTGACACTAAATTAATTAATCCAAATTGTCATTATCACTACCAAATGGCTCAATGGGGTCCCAAAATCGACCCAAGTATGCCCATGGTCAGCCACTACTCATCCAATAAGGTTAGGACAAGTGTTAAGGTAATTTTGAATTATTATAATATTCTTTTAACCTTAAATTACCCTATTTACCTTTAACCGCGGTAAATAAAAGTCAAAAGTTACTATTCACCAAAAATAATTTTCTTCATATTGAACTACATTTTACTTCTTGATAACAACCATGTATCTCAGATTTTTGAAATTAAATTTACAGAAGTGGTAAAATTTCATTTAAATGAAAGAGTCGGTTTTTTAACTTCCACTAAGTGGTTTCACAATTCATCAAATATTGATGTTTTTCATAAAAATAAAAAAAATCAGCCTAAGTTATATTTGAAATTCTGAATTCAAAAATGATGTCTATTTTTCCAAATTCAATAAATTTAATTTGAATTAATTAATTTTAAAATCAATTCCCGTTATCAAAACAAATAGAGTATTTTTAAGAAATAATAACTATCAAATAATCGACACTTGTTTATGTCCAATTTCAAAGTGAAATTAATTCCAATGAAAAAAATTGGATTAAATGGTAAAAATAAATTATAATTAAACTTTAAAACCAATTAATAGTATAATCTAACCATAAAAATTATTTTGATGAAAATAGTTGTTTTTAATTAAAATATATCGTGTTTTTACTATTCATTAAAACGTGAAAGTTATCATAAAAATTTGGAAAATTTATCCAAAGTATATTTTTATATCCTAATTCCAAATAAGAGTTTTATTTTGTCATATTGAATATATAAACATGTTAAATACTATATTTAACATGGTTGCGCCATCAAAAGGCGGCCAAACTGCATTTTTTGATAAATAGTTATTTTTCTCAAAAAATATATTTTGTTCACACACGATGTTATAGAAAATTTTTAACATGAATAATAATGTTATAAAATTAAAAATGTAGTTAATACTATCCATAATGGCTAGTTCATAATATTATAACAATATATCGTTGTTTAGAGAATCCCGGTATTGCGTACTACACACGCTATCGAGGAAGGTCGCGATTGCCTGTGATGCAAGCCAAGTCTGGGCTACATGTAGTGGAAGCTCCCTTTGGTGTTGCATATAACATAATTTATATATTAAAAAAATCTATACTTAATGTTGCGTAGAATAATACCCACAAAACAAACTTTAAATTGTGTGTAACACTAGCCAAAAATAGAGTTGTGTATATTGCAAGCTAATATGGTGTTACATATAGTAAGAGCTAATTTTGGTGTAGCATACAACACCAAACATCAATGAAATTAAAAGAATATTTTTCATAAAATTCTTGTGTGTTACCCTCTCATCCTCTGGTAGGTCGGCCTTGTTAACCGCGAACATTCCTGGAGGCATATCCTTTATGTCGCCTTGAAAATTGGGTTGTCGTCAGATATGACTGAAGAGGAGGGAATCATACTACCCCGAGCCATGGATCTGTACATAGGGAGAAGACACTATGATAATACTACGAAGTACCCTGAAACTCTGGATGCACCGTTGCTGGAGGGCCCTACGGTGACCTGGTGACTCAGGGCGTTGGGCCATAGGGATTGCAGCCAAATCAACCAGACTGCATTGTTTGTCAATTTACTCAAAATGAAAATGGATTTTTGGGTTAGCCACTCGCTGATGATGAAGAAGAAAATGAGTCACCCAAGGAGTCTAGAAGAAGCACTCAACTTCCTCCTTGGTGAGGGATTCTGGTGCACAAAAATTATGCACTACAACTGGACAAACCAACTCAGGGATGTGGTCTGATCCAAGGATATCCCATAAGCTCCTAGGATAAGATTCAGGGTCTGGCCCTTTATTTCCCCACTCATCAACTGAAGGTGTCTTGAGAACCGGTAGCGGTACCGAATCAGACTACTAGGATGGTGTAGAATACTACGAGAAAGCTGACAAACCACTACAACCTGTTCCATCCTTTGAAGAGTGAAGTGGAATAGTCATGACATCGCAGTAAGACATGCTAACTACTACAGTTTTCGGCACGGGGACCATGGCTACTGGTGGGGGACCACACTACTGCTCGTCCACCATTGGTCCCAATAATTGCTCTTTATGATCTCTGGTCGAGGTAGAGAGTGCTTCTGATGAGGATTGGTGTGATTGCATGACCATTACATATGAAGTTTCAAAATTTTCATCCTCCTGGATATACCTACAGAGGAAGGTGGGAATCAGATGGACCTTGAATTCTAGAATTATTAGTCTGATGCACCTTGTTCTTGACCTACCCCTTGACATGGAGAATATAAGCGAGGGTTCCATCACGGAGTCGTATTTTACTTCATAATTTTAGAAGCAAACCAGTTTGATCTTAGTGTGAACCTTCGCAGTATTATTTTTATGTCCGTGAAAATCCCCCACCTGCCCTGGGATGGTTCTTCAGGATAGGTTAGATTTCCAGCATGAGGAGGACCTTCGGCCGTGCTGGTCCTGGGGTGGAGAGGATTCATGGCTGAGTAAAATGGGGTTTGAGGAGCACCGGGACAGATATCAAAGGGGACATGAGGAGGACCTCCATGAGACGTGCTAGAGTGGGTAGGACCTCCGCTCGAGCTGATAGGAGAATGGGTAGGATCTCCATGCTTATTTTCCAGGGCGATATCATTGCGAGGAAGCTCCTCGTACTGGTCGAGCCAAACATGGGTAGGACCTCCATGCTGGGTACTAGTGAATCGATGTTTCCCTTAACCCCTCTGATTTTTGAGGTGAGGAGGACCTTCACTATCTATTGTGATGACATGAGGAGCCCCCCCCCCCCCATGCTGGAGATTAATCTGGTGTGAGACGTCCTCACCCCTACGGTATGTGGCAGGAACAATGACTCCATACATGATTTAATGACCATAGGAGAGGCTTCTGTGTTGAGTGTCACCATCATGGTGAGGTCCCTCATTCGAACTAAGGGTAGCATGAGGTGGATCTTCATGCTGAGCATGGATGTAGAGAAGCCCCACGTTCTCCATGGTGGATGTACGGGGAGGGCCTCCGTAATGGCAGCTGCCACTACATACACTGGCGGCCGAGAGAGTCAGCCCAACCTTCACTTGGGGAAGTTGGGGCCTTGATCCGAGTTGGGTATACATGTACCACTTCTCAGCATACACAAGCTGTTGATGATATACGGCGGTGGTGGCCTGATCCATAGTAGTTCTTAACATTGACACCCCTTTGCGGGCGTCCTCCTTGGGCTGTGCCCGACACTAGCATCAGGTCAACTGGACTGGGGTCAATGGTGCATGCACATGGATTCCATGCTCCTAGACTCGTGGGAACGGATGGCAGCGCTGTCAAGGCCTAGTGGGACACCTACTTATGCCCCCTGAAACGGGATCCTGACCGGGCTGGTCTAAACATCCCCTACCACATTGACATAGGGGAGAGAGTCATCGAGGCATTAGAGGGAGAGGTTCCCTAAACTATATTTTGTTGGATTTGGGAGAAGTGGCCCCCTGTGTGGCCCTTTGTGGCTTCAATGGTGATGAGGCACCGATGCCTCTTGATCCTAGAAGGCCATATCCTGAGTCGGGATAATCCCCTCCTCCTCGTACAGATGTAGGTGGTCGTTGATCACCCTCCGCTGAATGAATTCAGATTGGGAGATGGTGTGGGGGGATCCTGGCATTTTCAGACGTGGATATTTTTGCTAAATATGTGGAGTCATGTAGGAATTCCATGTTGGATTTTCCCCTACCCCTGCATCAGTGGACATGCGATGATCGGATTCCAAAACCGGCATGGTTTTTGAAAAGCAGCAAGATTAACCCATTAGTATTGAAATGAATGGAATTGATGAAAAGTTCCCCAACACTATTATGTCTTTCATGGATGGTAAGATCGATCCATTCTAACAACTTCATAGACCAGGAAATCAAACGTTTTGACTGCCCCATCTTCTGGTGAGATTCACGCATGGACCACTATTTTCTTGGTGGGACTCGGTGCCAGATAACTATATCCAATGAATTTCTAATCCATTGATGTCTTGAATGATAATAATCTCCACATTGAGGAAAAGAAATTCATATCTTGTTTACCGTTATTCTTTCCGACCCTTTCTTCGGGGCGTGTGCATCTGTCAGTTCGAGGACACGCAGATGGTGCCCCACATTCCCTTTTTCCCAAGGTGGGTGACATTCATCGCTTATTCAAGGACATTTTCTCCTTGATCGAAATGGGATGATGAGATGTCAGTTCTTCCTTCCATGGATTCCTCCTCAGAACTCATTACCCAGTTCGAGTCTCCCTCATAGATTAAAACGTTGTTCATGAAACTCTTTTCAGTGGAATTTCATCATGGACGCTAGTTAATTACACTGCTTCCATTAGGACATTCCATGGGGTCTAGTCAGGGCAGCAACCTTCGGTTGGGGGAGTTTTCACATCAGACATCATTGCTATGTTTGGACGTTGGAATAGTAGCACATCTGTGAATCTTCTCTTTATTATAGGGCTTCTCAAGGGAGCGGAAGCCCAAATCATCCCATGTAGAATGCAGGGAATTATTTTCCATAGGCATGTATTTGAGGTTTTCCTCATCTTACCATGTTTAACAAATGGTATTCCGCTGGTTTAACATCTAGCAGAGACAGATTAGACTGATCGAAACACTGACTAGAGTGGATCAGATGGGTGCAACCCCTAGAGGGAACACATATGTTGGGGCTAACACATGGTTAGATACACAATTGTTGTTACAGGGAATAGGGAATGAGGTGGAATGATCCCTCCTGGATGTGGCGGCCCATGTAAGAATCAAAATGGATAATAGATGAATATTTGAAGTTGATGGAGAATAAGATGGAGTCGACTCGAGGATGATGATGATGTTGGTCTTGAGCCTTGAAGAGACCTCCTATGTATCCCAATGGGAGGGAATCAAATTCTGCATAGTTCGGTGGGATGATGAGACACTCGAGGAGGCGACCTGTGGGAATGGATGCTTGGATGGGATCTGGGGGAAATAGAACCTCCAGGATGGGTCATGACCTTCCCGAAACACATGGATTGAGGGAGAGATCAGGATGAGACATGATTAACGGGCTTGAACCTTGGGGAGGCTTCCTACGTGTCCCTGTTAGAAAGAATCAAATTCCACATAGTTCATTTGAAGACGACTTACCATCGATTAGGGACTTTAATGAATTACCGCTGAGTGGGGATAACAACGACTTATTGATTAATGGGGGTCACAATGGGTTACCGCTGGATAAGGGTCTCAACGCCTTACCAATGGATGGGGTATGCTACTTCTTACTGTTGGATGAGGGTCGCAATAGCTTACCACTAGATGGGGGTCGCAATGAATTACTGCTGCATTTGGGTTGCAACGACATACAACTAGATTTGGTTGAGCCTCAGGTAGGCTTCCTACATACCTTTTCTGGGAGACAAAGATCAATGCCCATGTAGTTCGAATAGGTACTATTTAACATCTTGCAGGATGAAAAGGGGGTGTATAGTTTAACATCATGCAGGATGGAGGTGAACTGACTTGATGTGGTCAGGACCAATGGGTGGTGGGCAAGAACTTCAGGGAGGATTTCTACGTACCTTGCCTTTGAAAACATCAAAGTACACATAGTTTGGATGGGTGTTTGGTGAATTGACATGAATATGGTCGAGACCAATGGTTGGTGGGCTCGAACGTCAGAGAGGCTTTCTACGTACCTTGCCATGGCATGGATCAATGTACATGTAGTTCAAGAGTAGTGGGAACTGACATGAAATGGATGAAACTAATGGTTGTTGGGATTGAACCTTAGGGAGGCTTCCTACGTACATTACCTTGGTAAAGATCAAAGTCCATGTTGTTCGGTTTGGGTTGGGAACCGACGTGAAATGGTCGGAACCAATGGTTATTTGACCTGAGCCTCAGGGTGTATTCCTACATACATTGCCTTTGCAAGGATCAAAGTCCATGTAGTTCAGGTTGAGTGGGAACCAACATGAAATGGTTGGAAGCAATGGTTTTTGTGGTTGAACATTTGGGAGGCTTCCTACGTACCTTGTATAGGAGACAAGGATCAATGTCCACGTAGTTTGGGTGTAGTGGGAACCGATGTGAAATGGTCAGAACCAATGGTTATTGGGATTCATCCTTATAGAGGATTCTTACGTACCATGCCTTGGCAAGGATCAAAGTCCATGTAGTTCAGGTGGGGTTTGGGGAATACACTCTAGGATACCAAGAGTGGATGTCATATTCAATGCTTACTCTAAGCCCACATGATTCATGCTCGATGTGAGAAACAAGTGGCAGCAAAGTCATGACGATCACATCATGGAAGGTTCATCTGTGGGAAGAGGAATGAGGGCTTACACATGGTTAGTGTCCCAATGAGGAAATAGGGGCTTAAGCATGGTCCATAGCCCGATGTGATGGAGATCGGTTCTTACTCTAGGGTGGAGGCCTGGTTGGTGACAAAGCCCTGAGGGAGATATATTTGGCACCGAGGAAGAAAAGAGGAGCTGGGGCACTACCTCATGCAAGAAAAGCTAAGGGATTACACCATGGTGGTTGTCCTTTCCCCATAGACGAATGCCTCTCCAATAGAGAGGATGCCATTCCATATGAGGAATTATCTCACTCGTATGGAGACCAGTGGGTGTAGAGAATGTCTGAGACGGGGCACACTGCATGCAAGGCATAGGGGGAGGCCACATTTTAATGTCATGTGCTGAGGATGACATCGCATGGTAGTTTAACATCTTGTAGCTTAGACGAGGTGGGGGAACTCTGCACCCATATGCCTTACATAACCAATTCTGCTTTCCCCTTGGGGAAAGGAAGGAATCAACAATGTTGTGGTGATGGGGTGCTATGGAGTGATCCATTGAGGGTTCCACATTAGTGTGGATATGAAAATATGGAATTGAAATTTGTGTGACTTTGCAAAGAAGAACGAGGCGAAGCTACAGAACATGAAGCATCACCCAAGGGACTTTGAAGTTACTTCATGAAAACATAGAAGGTCACATGGGAAATGGAGTTGCGGAGCGAAGATGTTCATAGGTAGAAGGATCATGAAGCTATGGTGGTCTATATAGTGGAGGGGCTCTACGAAGGGGTATGCTTCGTGATGTGGCATGGCCTTGCCTAGCCATAGGGAATTAGTGTAAATGGGAGGTGATTCGTGAAGTGGAAAGGCACTCGTGGAGTAGTGCTTTCCTGAGCAAGGGTGCCTCGCGAACCAAGCATTGTGAAGTAATGTGCTTCTCGATTCACAGAAACCCTACCATAACATGTGGGTCACCTGTGCATGGAGGGTGCTTTGCGATGCACAAGTGCTTCATAAAGACCCGAGTCCCCTTGGGGATCCCCATACTTTGTGAATGCCCATGGGATCTACGAAGGGAATCACTCCTTGAAGAGGGTCCGAATTGATACAAAATGGGAGGCACTTCGTAATGCAAAAGTACCTTGTGAAGCTCACGGTTCACAGAGAAATGATTTCCTCATGATTTGAGTAATAAGAAGGCGAAAGTTCATATGATCCCATCTTTTGAGATTTATGGTAGCTATGTATTTATAGGCTAGAGGCATTGTGAAGTAGATCTCACTTGGCGTGAAGACAGAGCTTGCTCTATGGTGGGTTCGTGAATGTCAAAGGGGTTCAAGGGGAATCCTTCATCCTCTCACAATGGCGGGTTCGTGAATGCCAAATTAGGTCATGGAGCACCCCACCACCTCGCTCTGTAGTGGGTTCGTGAACATAAAATTGGTTTGCGGAGCTTCCCCCCTCCTTGCTCAGTGACGGGTTCACGAACGTCAAAGGGGTTCATGGAGCATCCTGCCTCCTTTCTCTGGGGCGGCTTCATGAATGAGGAGCTTGGCGCCGGTGTGGGGCCCCTGGGCTCCATGCACAGGCTTTGCAAGGCAGCCCCTGATTCTTTCCTTGTGTTCTTTGTGCATCCCAAATTTTGGCGCCAATAATGGTTATTATGAAGGGTTTTAGTTTTATGTACGATTCTTTTGACATAATAATACTTTTATTATTATAATACCAAATCTACCTTCTAAACTTTTAGTATGTTGGAATATAAAAATGTCGATGGCACAAATGATTGAAATACAATCTTCATGAAGTGAGGTTTTTTTTGATACATTTTACTTGAATGATAATAAGGATAGATTTAATTAATATATTTTTATAAAATATTAATTATTATGTAATGGTTAATATCATTCACCCATCATTTATATTGAAAAATTAAAAGAGGGTCCATGCATAGGTACAACGTACCATCTCCATGAATGGCGTAATTAATTTTTCCATGCCTATATTTTATGAACGATAATATATATGTATATAATGTATATATATTACTCTTACATCATTATTTTTTTTTGGATTTTTTACCACGATCAATGTTCAAGGATCGTAAACACTTAAAAAATGTTATCATAAAAAACAACATAGATATCACATGAAATAGTGATATAAATAAATAAATGTTCATAAAATAGTGATAAAATGTTATTATTAAATAATATAGGGTGATAAGTATATGAACAAGATTATTTAGTATATTTATAATAAATTTTTCCTTTTTATAAAATAGGGTGATTTAAAATATCATCGGTTCAAAAAACATAAGGTATTAGGATAACACATTTTTAGTTTTAAGATCCATTACATAATGTTTTAGAATTAATTTCTACATAGAATAAGAGAATAAAAAATATATTTACGTGACTAGTAGATTTCTATCCTTCAACTAATTTCTACCACAAACTCATCTTTCACTCTAAAAAATATTAGAACTAAAAATATATTATATTTATCCTATTAGTATAGGGTAAAAAAATATGAATTTAGAATTCACCTATTAGTCCCTTTAAAAAAAGAAACTACACTATACAATCCAGGGTCTTCACGTAGTCCAGTGGTAAGCGATAAATCCCAATCGCACTATGGTTGTGGGTTTGATTCCTTTAGCTTTGTCCGACGTGACGGGTTGTAACACGGTCTGTATGTTGTCCTTTTTATAAAAATCCAAAAATAAACTTAACAATAGTATTTTAATCCATTCCATACTTTAGAATCATCCAAAATAAATCTATCCAGACTCACATTCCAAAATTTATAAGGACGTTAAACACAATGAAGATCCTTTTTTCCACATAATAACATGTGAACACCGTCATCATTTATTATTTTAAAACATGGTAACACACTTAATTTCCATAAAACCTTATTGATTACATTCATGATCCCTCATCCTTTATATTATACTGTATATATTCCTTATATCCAAAAATATTGAATATTCCTACAATAATAGAATAAACAAACTATTAATCAGTTCTATGCAAGTCAAGAATATCCAATATAATTTATCCAAATCAACCTTATCTTATAAAAAAATAACTACCTAGGTATCAAAACCATATTATGGGTTATCTTTCTCTAAAGCATATATTTTATAAAAATTTAACCTGTAATTGAGTCACTTTTTGTGGTTCCAAACAATCTCAAGTCCTCAATGAAATAGTACTGAAGTACAATCCTTATATACTCTATAATTCTTATAATATGTACATCATTAATACAATACTCAAATGACACAATTATTTAATAACAACATAAGATATATAATCATTCCTCTTCATCTTCGGTAGTATCATAACTTTATTATTATCCAATTGTAGCATTTGGGGTATACTCTAATGATTTGTACATTGATTCACGTAGCATCCCAACTTCCTGTAGATGAAGCATTGTACATTGGAAAATTTTTTCTTACCCTTTCAATCACATACTTGGTGTCCATTTTCTCCACACTTATAAAAAACTCTCCTTCCCTTCAAGCATTTACAAAGGTTATTCATTCCACATTTATCACATATTGGAAATTCCTTATTTTCTCTCTTTGCTTTATCTATCTTTATCTCTTCCATAATTTTCTTCTCTTGCTTCCCTTCAAAGAAATAGGACTGAAGGAATTATTTATATATCTTATTAACACATGATACTATTTCTTCATATTTTGAGAATACATGGTAGACTATTTCACTTCTAAATGTTGGCTTAATACAGGGAAAGATATGATCCTTCTTACTCTTTGGATCATACGTATTCCTAGATTTCACATTCCTTCTACTAGTCACCGTTTCTATACAATGGCATAAACTAGATTAGTTTATGATTCGAAATACATAGTTAAAAACTTGTAAAACACTTAACATAAATTGAACAGTTTATGGATAAAATCCATAATCATAAAAATGTTTTATTTTAGGAAGTATATACTCATAAACCCTACATAATTATTTTAAAAAAAATTAGAATTATCCTAGGAATATCCTCCGGGAGTGTCAAACCAAGAGTGTAGCAAGGCCTGTTGTCGTGCACGAGTCCCCATTCGATTCTATCTCAAAGTGGTGTTTTTGGGTTTTACCTCTAGGTACTTTTGTGCCAGAGCCGCCTCTACCTACTCGTATCCAGATAGGGATGTATTTGTTTGGAAAACTCATGAAATCTCTACATTACAAAAAAACTAGGAGGTTCTTCTATACTAATCCTCAAATTCTATATTAGGGATATGTGTTCTAATAAGAGTTTATCTAAATCATGTTTCAATGTTTATTGCTAAACTTCCTCTAATTACAACTATAATGCCCCAACCCCAGTTACCCAGAGTCTGTGCATTATATTAATACATTGGCATGATTACAAGGAATCAAGTCCCAAAGGAGCGATCAGTTTAGCTTTTTTGGAAAAAATATTACATACATGAATTTTACATTACACATTATAACATACAACACAACATAAATAATCCTTTATGAACTCCATTATTTCCTTATCTTAACCCTGCATATCAATCCCAATACACCTCTTAGAATCCTGGAAAAAATAAGACATAGAATGGGGTGAGCTAAAACGCTCAGTAAGGGTAAGCAATACAATAGAAGATAACATAAATATTAAGAATGGTGAATAATTGAAACCACATGCCTTTACCAATAATAAATATGAAAACTTTTATGGCAGGCATATTAGTATAGTAAATAATGCCATAATAAAACATAATCATGAGTATTATACTCGTGGAGTGACCACAAGAACCATCAATATTATTTTCATAATGAGGGAAAGTATAATACCAGACCTTAATTTCTGTGTCAAGGCCTTTTTCCGGGATCTATGGGCTAACTGTAACAGGACCCAAACCCAAAGATCCACTGTAACTGGACTCCATCCCTGAGAGCCTCGGTAACCGGACTCCAACCCGGAGAGCCTCTATAACCAGACTCCATACCGGAGAGCCTCTGTTACTGGACTCCATCCCGGAGAGCCTCTGTAACTAGACTCCAATGCAGATGGTCTACTGTAACCGGACACCAACCCGAAGGGCTTACTTTTACCGGTCCCCAACTCGTAACGTACTAGCCCAATATTTTCATCATAAGAATAGGTTCAAATATAACATAAACATTCGTATTAAAACTAGCATATGAAATGTCAATAAATTAACCATAAACCATGAATGGTATATGAATAGCACATCCATATTCAAATATATCACAAATCCTTCACTACAATATGGATGTTTTGTATCATAATAAATAAACTTCAAATAAACATAAAATTTATCAAATGATGTTGACATAGATGAAATCAAAACCTATTTTTAGAGAAATATCTTTTTCTATTTTGAAATCATATAAAAGTCACGTAATTATAAATGAAAACATTTATATTTTCAAATATTCTTATAATCTTGAAAAGGAAGGTTCGAAGATGTTATAATGGCAGAAAATAGCCGCACCTGCCATATAAGTTAAAAAATACATTCTTTCCTTAATTTTGACAAAAAGGTGAAAAGTACCATATTTGGAAAAAAATGGAATGATTCATGTGAAACCATTTTATAAAAAGCCCAAAAAGGGTATAAATGACTTTAAACCATATTATATTAAATAGTAAAAAAAATTTGGAATACATTTTTGTGTAACATGGATGTGGATGATAAAGAGGTTCTAGTAGATAATTACTTATAAACAACCTCAGTAGTGAAGAGATTGTTAAATTAACCCTTACCTCATTGTAATCAATCAATTCGTATGAGAAATAGTCAATAACCAAAAAATGAATCACAGAATATCATGAATATAAATAGAATCATGATAATATATATCAAATTGTAGTACAAAATACACCACATGCAATAAATAAGTGGTGAACAATGGAAATCTCACGGTATTAAAAGTGAGATAAGAAACCCATTACCTCATGTCCTACTTGACCCATTCATTATTTAATATCTTGAATAATAAACTAAAGTAAATTTCTACTTGCTTAAGAACCATTTTCAAGTTTATCATTCCTTTTATATCACTTATTACCATGTTATAAACATTATGTAATCATTTAAGTTAATAACATTCATTTTGTCGATATTTGGCACTAGAGTCCAAAATGAACACCTTATAGTTACAAGTTGTTCTCATGATCAAAGGTTAATTATATACAGAATGATATTAATGATTTAGATATCATATATATCATATATATCCAGTATATACATGTATTTATAAAAGTACATATCATTTTGGGGTAAGAAATGAAATGCACCATTCATGGAGATAGTAAGTCGTACATACGAATTAACGCTACTTTCATTTACATTTCTTATTTTAATGGAATTAAAACATAATGATACATAGTTAAATTTTAATTCATTATGATATCATATATAATATCATTAACTCCATCCTTTATACATCCCACATATGGTATTAACGAGTCATATCACTTTGAGGAGGCGGTAGTCCACACTTCCTCAAATGAAATTGTCGCCTTTACCCATAATGGAAACCATTAAGGAATGATATAAAAGAAAAATACATAATAATTAATAAAACATAGACATAATATATATCATATATATATTCAATGCCATCATAATGGCCAGCATGAGAGGCGGTAAGAGATAATTGAGCAATCATCATTTCATTAGGCATTAGTTTTCCATCCACAGAAAGATTATATTCTTCATCCATTAGATGGAGGTGTGTGTTAGTATAGTTAGAATAGTTCTCATAACAACATACTAGTATATTTAGGATACTGTTTTTGGTATAAAATAATGGAATAAAAAGATTTTAGGGGTTGGAGAGGTAATATAATAGGAAAGATGTTAAGAGAAACTGTTACATTTTATTTGAGAAACTTCCTTTAGTTTGAAACAAAATGACATCTTGAAGTTCCTTGTACCTAAGGAAAGGCTTATAGGAGGAGGATAGGGATGTAGGGAGATTAATTTGGAAGTTTTCGGATGAGCTTAAATTCTTTAGAGGTGTAAGGAATTGGTTAGAAGTGGTCTCTTTTTATAAGGGGGAGGAGGGGCTCTTTATGAATGTGTGAAAATATTATATTATTATATAATTATATACAGTTTCTAAAGATCCAAAAATCATTAGGGTTGAATATGAGATGAATCATGGTCGATATAAAATCATCCAATAAGAATTGGACTTTTTTTGGATAGTATTTTAATATTTATAATATAATTTATTTAAATCATTTTTAATGAGGTAAATACTACATCATTATTGTGTCATAAATAATTTAATTTATTAGATGTCTAAAAATTAAAAAACAAATACCATGATGTAGGAAATATCTTTAGATTTCCAATGACTATTTATAGTAAAAAATATTACTTATATATCCCCATATAAAAAATAATTACTAAAAATTTTGGTTTATGTCAAATTTTTATTTACTTTAAATTAATCAATATAAAGTGAAATTATCAGTCATAAGTGGCTCCATGGTGTCCCAAAATCAACCCAAGGATTCCCATGGTCGGGCATTACTCATCAAATAATTTTAGTACATGTGTTAAGGTAATTTTGAATTATTACAATAAATTTTTACCTTGAATTACCCTATTTACCTTTAACCGCATTAAATAAAAGTCGAAAGTTACAATTGAAAAAAAAAATATTTTCATATTATTGATCCACATTTTACTTACTGAGGTTTACCATGTCTCTAGGATTTTTAAAATTCAACTCATGGGAGCAGTAAAATTATGTTTTTGCAAATTTTCAAATACTCCTAGGAGGTGGGTAAAAGACGGTAAAAAGTTCTATAAAATTTTTATATATCTAAACATATTATAAAATGACTCAAATGAATTATTTTGAACATATATATTTATTATGTATCTATTTTCAACTATAATAAATTTAAATAAAATAAATAATTATTTAAATAAAAAGTATGTTTTAACCAATATCTTAGTGTTTTTTCACTATTCATCAAAAAATGATGTCTAACAAAAAAATACCAAAAATTCAGCCTAAGTAATATTTGATATTATGAATTAAAAAATTATGTATATTTTAACAAATTAAAATCATATAAGTTGCATTAATTAATTTATAATTAATTCCCGTTGTCAAAATAAATACAGTGTTTTAAGCAACAATATCTGTCAAAAGATTGACACTTCTTTATGTCCAATTTCAAAGTGAAATTAATTATAATGACTTAAATTGTATTAAATGATAAAAATATAATATTATTATACTTTTAAACCAATAAAATGAATAATTTATCTCTATAAATTATTACGATTAAAAATGTTGTTTTTAATTAAAATTTAGTATTTTTCACTATTTACCAAAATATGAAAGTTATCCCAAAAATACCAAAAATATATCAAAACTATATTTTTATCTCCCAATTATAAATAAGAAGTTTATTTTGTCAGATTGAATACATCCAAGTGTCAAATATTAGTTTTTAAAAGGGTTCTCCCTCAAAAGGTGGTAAAATTGCATTTTTTGGAAAATACTTCCTTTATCTAAAAAATTGAATTTGTTCTTATATTATGTCTAAGAAACACATAATATAGTTATTAAATTTATATGTAGTATATAAATTTCAAAATGAAGTTAATACTATTCATAACATCTTTTGAACAGCTAGATTAGTAAGTCGTGGTGCGCTTGAACTCGGTGTTGCGGGTAGTGCAAGTTATTGAATTACATTGAAGAAATAACATACTATGTAATCGTGGGGTGTGACATTATTAAATAGACATTTTTTATTTCTATCCAACCCTAACATTTCATATTATCCTAGAAAATTAGTGTAATTCATAAAAATTCTCAAATCACAGTTATTTGGATATTTATAATATCATTTATTTTAATATTTCTTTAATTAGGTAATTACTGCATCATCATTGTGTCATAAATAAATTATATTATTTAATTTCTAAAAAATATAAATAAAAATCCATTATGTAGGAAATATTTTTAGCTTTCTAATGAATATTTATAGTCGCATTTATCTTATTTATAGCCCAATATTAGAAATGTTTTAGTTATTAAACATTGATTTTAACTCTTTTAGCTATTCTGTAAATAAAATAATAGTAAGTGCCCTAATCTAATCCGTTTTAACCAAAGAGGTTCATATTTTGTCCTACTGTTGTTTTTGGTCGAATTATTCTTTTCCACTAGAATCAGGACATGTGTTACGGTATTAATAATATCATTTTTACCCTTAATTACCCTATTTACTTTTAATAGTGGTATATAAAAGTAAAAAAGTTACTATTCACTAAAAAATATTTTCATCTTATTAAACCACATTTTACTTCTTGATATTAACCGTGTCTCTCATATTTTCTAAATTCAATTAACAGAAGTGGTAAAATTATGTTTTTTTGTAAATATGCAAATACTCCTAGGAGGTGGGTAAAAGACCGTAAGAAGTCAAATAAAATTTTGTTATAACTAAAATTATTATCAACTAACTCTAATGTATTACATTGATCTTATATAAGTATTATGTATCTATTTTGACCAAAAATAAATTTAAATAAAATAAATAATTATTTAAATAGATTTTTGGTTTTAAACTATAACTCAGTGTTTTTCACTAATCATCATAAATTGAATGTTTTCATAAAAAACCGAAAATTCACCATAGGCAAATTTCGATATTCCAAATTGAAAAATTAAGTCCATTTGGAAAGATAAAATTTATAATGTTTGAAAAAGTGAGTATTACTATTCATAACGGCTAGTTTGATTGGTTGTGATGTGTCAGAACTCGATGTTGCTTACAACACACACTATTGTATTATTTAAAGAGAAGCGTACCATAGAAGATTGGGGTGTTACAATCTATTGAAACATGGACAGAAGATAAAATTATGTGGGTTGTTGATGGTTCATTCAGTGATTATTACAAAGTCCAGTTCAAAATCCAATGCTTTATTTCATGCTTGATAAATATAATTGATGCTGAAGGTGAAAGCTGTTTCTTGAGAAAAGGAGGAAAAAATTGTAGTAAGTTACAATTTCTGCATTACAAAGTTAATTTTCAAGTTGATGAAGATAAATTCGAAACCCTGGAAAAGAAAATTGGTACATGATGAAGGAAATATATATGAGGAATTCAATCCTTTCACTCATTCTACTAGGCATAATGATAAGAGTGATCTTGGTCTAAATCCTTATGAAGAAGATCCCTCATATTCAAATGAAGGAGAAGATACAACTATGTTAGAAAGAGAAGAATCTCTTATAGATGATAGGTGTGATCAAGAACTTCCCTCAAATCCTCAGGCTAATACTATATCCTTTTCTGAGCTTATCCCACTAAAGATATTTCCTAGAAGGGAGACTATTCTAAGGGACGATGATGATGAAGAGACCAGTGAGGAAGAAGTGGAAGAAAATGTCTTAAGAGACATTAGGGGGACCTCAGATGAAGATGAGGACACCGAATATAGTAATGATGACTTTGATACATCTATTGGTGTATGTAGAGAAATGTATCATAATCATAGTCCCGTGACAGGGAATAAAAAAATGGATAAAGGTGTAGATGAAGAAGTTACTTATTCATTTGAAGCTGGAATTGATTTGGAAGTTGTTGAAGATTTAGTAGAAGAAGTGGGAGTGGACTCTCCTGTTGATGAGGTTGCTCAAGGAGGTATGGAAATGATGGTTATGGTTGATCTGGAGACTGATCCATTTGAGGTGGAGGAAACTGTTCTAATAGGTTCAGTTGTTGTAGCTCATGGAATAGAAGATTGGTTAGAAGACCCTATATTTGTGGTCTTAGGATTAGATTATGGAGAATATGATGATGAACATCCAATCAGAAGTCCTCCCCTTCCTACTGTTTTAGAAACCACTATTGTGCATCTAGTGGTTCTTTTTCCTCGTGACTATCTGAAGAAGGATGATTTTGAATCAATGAAATCAGATCTGAAGAGCCACTTTGATGAGAAATTCATTGAGTTAGAGAGGGCTATGACACACAATCAAGAATTTGTCACTTCTATAGTGGAAAGGATAGTCTCTATATGTCACTCCATTCTACTAGAGGAGGTAATGGACTGTAAGAATCATATCAGAACCTTAGAGGATTCTTTGGAATCTGTGAAGAAGTCTATTTCTAGAAAGGACTCCTATATGGTATCAAGGGTTCAGGTGGACAAAGATCTTCGATATATTAAAAGTGTGGTTCAGAAAATTTTAACTGTGTTTGAGGTCTTTAATAAGTTCATGGAGACACATGTGACTAGCCAAGATGATGATGTGATGATACTGATCAGTAGGCTGACTAAATATTTTATGGAGAAAGTAGCTTTCACTATAGAACCTTTGTGTCCATCTGCTTCATCTTCAGCCTCTCCTCTGGTTGATCCATAAGTCTTTCGGTCGGTTGATAGAGAAGAAGTTAAGAAGTTCTCTAGTATAAGTACCTCATATCCTCAGTCTTTGACTTAGGTTATTTCCACTACAATATCAATTCATAATCCTGTGGGAAATTATCTAAGGGAATCTTCTAAAGATAAAAATGCCACCAAGGAAAAAGATGATTTCTACTACAAAAGGGTATACAGTAAGCTTTATATGGATGTTCACTTAAAGTTGTTGTTAGAGAACTTAATGATTCCACCTATCACTCAAGCCTTTAAAGATCTGGTTAGTAGGCTTCAAGAGTTGACTCCTTCCTTGGATAAATTTATGGATAATAAGGATGATTTTATTTCAGCCATGGAGAGAGGGGGACATATTATTATGGATTTCAGAAATCTTCTTTTTCCCTGCCTCCATGTAGACTACACTCCCATAATTATTCCTCCAACCTTTCCTTATACCCCAGGTGCCTTTGGATATTCCATTACTGTACCATTGATGATTCCTGCATAGGATATCAGAAGCATGGACCTTTCCATTCCTTAGATATCTACTCGATATCGGTCTACTGATAATTTTTTTGCAGATCCTCTTACCCTGAAGACTACCATCCCTAGGCCTATCCCTCAATTTTCAGAACCTTCTTCCCCCATTTCTGCAGACAAAGCTTCTTTTCTACATCTATGATGTGGAATGAATGTGGAATGTCTAACTTGATAGGGATCTGTGTAACATTTTATTATAAATTATACTTTTGATTCATTGATGAAAAATCCAGTTTGGTTTCTTTTTATCCTCCTGTATTTTTGGTAATCACAAATGGGGAGAAATATTTAAGCTTTAATCACAATTTTATATCTCAATGTTACCCAAAGGGGGAAAACTAAACATGTGATGTTTGTGTTTTAAGCTGCCTAAACATAAAGGTGGAGATTTTTTTAAGTTGACTAAACCTTTTTCAAATATATACAATCAATACTTTACAATAATAAACATTTTTCAAATGTTCTTCTACACACCTATGAAGATATTATAAAATGTTATTAACCCTAATTCAGAATATAGTGACAGAATTTGTGATTATCAAAAGGGGGATATTGTTGGAATCACCTATTTTGATAATCCCAAATCATGTTTTGATAATCCCAAATCATGTTTTGATGACCCCAAATCATGTTTTTATAATACCAAAATCATGTTTTGTTAATTCCAAATCATGTTTTATTTATATATTAATTATTTTTCTCTTAAATGATTATCATTTATGTGAAAATCATGTTTATATAAAACTGATAACTATGAACGTTTAATCTCACTGCTCTCCTGTTTAATGATCACAGTGCAAAATTTCTCAAAGTGCAAAGTCCATCTATGAAAAGGTCACCAATGAAAAGGTCACTGATTAAAAGGTCACCGATGCAAAGGTCACTGATGGGAAGGTCACCGATGCAAAGGTCACTAATGCAAAGGTCACTAATGAAAAGGTCATCGATGCAAAGGTCACCGATGAAAAGTTCACCGATGCAAGG
Organism: Viscum album; assembly: GCA_963277665.1. Lineage (NCBI taxonomy): Eukaryota > Viridiplantae > Streptophyta > Magnoliopsida > Santalales > Viscaceae > Viscum > Viscum album. Next base: position 1,117,108,393 of record OY728141.1, read on the forward strand.
CTACTATTGAGAAGGATGCTGATGGATAATTATCAATTGGAGGTTACCAATGGAGAATTATCAATTGATGGTCAATGATGGAGAGTTATTTATTGAAGGTTACCATTTGAGAGGTTATCGATGAAAGCTTCCAATGAGACCTTACTTTTGAATCCTACCATTGTGATGGCTACCGTTACCAGTCTACCATACCCTTCTACTCCATACTTTTTCAAATTCATATGTATATTAAAATATACATATTTTCTAACATTAATTTTTTTGACATTAATTAATTATTATTGTAAACATATCGAGAGAAATTATATTTGAACAATACAAAATACAAGAATGATCGCACGTGATGTACTTATACATATTGTTGGACCTGAAATATAAAAGAAGAAAAAGAGGCCGGTGTGAGGATTGATAAGAATAGATGCATATCTGAGCATATTAATAAACTTACTCACTATATAAAAGAAGAATCATCCATCACATACACTGAGAACCCAAAAACCCCATGAAGATCATTTCAGTACAAACCCTCTTCTACCTTCTATACTTCATCAACTCTCGATCAACATAAGAAGTATAAAACTCAATTTGTGAAATCCAGAACCTGGAGTTGCAACACTCTGTTTTTGAGACAACTTCCATCGAAAGACTTGAACATCAAATTATTTACTTCAAAGAATAAGGAGCTAAACTAAAAACACATAGATCCATCTAACTCAGTCTCATTATATTTTCCCTATTGTTTTCTTTTGTTTTACATTTATGAGAAGTGTGTATTTGTGTCATACAAACTGTCACTTGTAATTGAACTAAAGGATACAAAAATCCTCACATAAAACTTCCCTTAATCATTGTTTTCCCATGTATACCTTTGTAAGATACTATGTATGGTCTGTGTTGTTTGTCATTCCCATGAAGAACTGTAGTAGAGGGTGTAAAAACTGGACAGTTTGTGACCACTATTGTAAAGCCTAATACAGGATTTGTATCATGTTTATTAATTTAAATAGCTTAGTGGAAGGTGATCACTAAGGGTAAAGGATTAACTATAGGCTTGAGGCTGAACCTCTTGTTTATCCTTTCCGTGCACTATATTTTGTTATACTTTGTTTTATCTATTTTCCACTTCTTATTGTGAAAACGTTTAACTTCTTATTATTATAATCTATTTTATCTATTTTCCTAATTTATCATAAGTGTGTGTATGTGTTTAATTATGTAAAGTTTTTTTAAATGTTCAAGAAGTGTTTTACACAAATTAAACTGAGGACTAATCACCCTTTGAGAAACCCGTTGGCCAATTAGAAATATATATCTCAACTACGGGTCGTTTTCAAAATATTGGGGATCTTTAATATAATGTCATTATCAAAAATTTTAAGAATGAACTCAATTCACCCCCTCTTGAGATTCCACTCCGACCAACATCTTTGAAAGCACCTCTTCTGGTATGCTGGTTTGTTCATGAAATATGATCTCTTTCATAAATTTACAAACATAATAACCATAGTCTTTTTACATTTATTATTTCAGACACTACAGAAACATCGAGAAAAATAAGTAGTTTTTTTATAAGTGTTTGTATAGGGAAATATTATTGTATATAACTTAATTTGTATCCAGTTGTAGTACTTATGATGTATATTATCCATTTACCCTAGCCTCATTCCATGATGTAGGTAATATTTAGGAAACACCCTATCATAACAGAATCCTCATTGAAACATAATATAAATTATATAACTATATGTTCAGTTCCAAAATGTTGAATTTAATTTATTAAAAATTTGACAAATGCTATCATTTGTGGTCGGTATATTGGATTTTCATGCATTGAATCCAAAAAATAAATCATTGAAGTATCTAAATTGACTGCAATGAGCATTGAATGATGTGTAAAAACATATAAAGTAATAAGTAATGAATTCAATTATAATATATTTTATATGATTAAATTTTAAAGTTTTACCACTACATTAGTGGTATTAAGAAGAGTTTGTCTTTTGTATTTTTTATGTCAAACAATTTGAGTAGGTCTGCCACTATTTCACCCTCTTTCTCGGATGCTATATCTATTTGTTCTATAGAGGGGACATGAGGACTAACGAATCAAATTTTTTGTTCATAGGGAAATCTCTTCATTTTTTTTTTCATATTTATGACTAAAATAAATATGAAATGTATTTATTCCTAATTATCATAGTATATTATATTTTGGAAAATAAAATCATGAAAACATACCTCATGTATACATTTACAACTAAGCCACCTAGCGAATTATGCTTTAGGATTTGACATACATTGTCATCAGTAATTAAATATAGATCTTCCATGCTGCACAGATTTTCATAAAAAAGAATTATGTAAACCCCACCATATTTCTACTTCGTATTCACATGATCCTGATATGATAATAAATAATGATATAGAAAAGGTGGGTTTAAGGTGCTTTTGGTAGATCATTCTGATCAGTTGGTTGATTCCTGGGATGGTTTTGAGCCGTTCTTTCTTTTCACCCATTCCCTATTCCTATCTATAATAATATTCATCAGTTCATACCTTTATTCATTACATGGTAAAGGTTTATCTTCAAATGTAAATTCAAAATGAATACCACCTTGTAAACATGTTTTTTAACATGTTGTGACATCCTTGAAATGAATGTTCCAATATATTTTTCAACATTATGAATATCTTAATAATTAATTGGAACATGTAGATCATTTCTTGGATCATGGTCTACGTTAATCAAGTCATTAAAACCACCTATTCGAAGTGGTCTGTTGTGTAGCATGGAATTATGGATATTGAACACCATAACCATCACTACAATACAATCGGCGGGTGTAGATAAATATAAATCACAGTCATTTTCACCCTGTACAATATCAGAACAGGAAATGTATTAGTGCCTATCTGATTCACAATTTACAGAAACAATTATTTTAATTTTTTTCCTTTACTAAGACCGGTGTTTGAGGGGAATGACTTGACTCAAATCCAGTGGGTGTGGGGTAGGATATTCACACATTGATTGTTCTTGAGTTGTTTCTTATTTCTCCCCATCATCATATTTTCCATGAACTGTCACTGCAATTTCATATGTTCTTCAAGGGTAGTTATTATTTCTCTGATAAATTTTATTTATTCACAATTATCATGTTCTTGTTTTTTGTCTAAGAAAACATGTTCGAGGTGTCTCTCCAAAACCTTCATATCTGACACCACCATACTTTTTTGGCTGCATCGAGTCCACATAATGTATGTCTACATCTAGTTTGGGCATTACTGATTGCTATTAAAATTTAAGATAGAAAATATAAGAAGATAAGTAAACATTGTTATGTAATATTTATTTAAAGAAAAAAATACTTATTATGTCATAATTACACATGTTTCCTAAGATTTTTCTTTGTTTTCATCTATTTGTTTCCCATATTTATTTACATGTGTCTCCTTCCATAGCACATGGTATGAGATGGAAGTGACGTTGGATTAGGGTTCATTAATCTATATATAAATAGATTAATACAGTTATGGTGTTTTCTTAATTCTTATAAAAATATTATGGAAGATTTAAAATACATACGAATTTATCAAGTAAATCATATCCCATTCTTGCTTTATGGTAGGGATATGCTGGGTTTTTTTCATTCATTATTTTCAGGACTTATTTGATGTTTCATAAATAAAAGAATTGCCAATCAATGTGATAAATTCATGTATTATCAAAAAAATGTATTACCAAACACAATGTAACTAAAATGACTACTCTATACGATAGATAGTGAACTCATCCCACACTCCTAAGAATTTTAGGTTTTCATAAATAAGAGGTTGGTGCAGGTTTATTTTCCCTTCAACATCTTTAAGATAACATTTCACAAAAATTGTGTGATAGTCTCTACAAATCCTTCCATCAACCATTAACACAAAGTCACTCTATGAGTCATCCAGTATAAATTCACTCTATAAGGGATGATGAAGAGTAAGTCAATGTTTCATTATTTTATTTTATCTATAAATTAATGAAATTACACTATAATGTTATTGTAATATCACCCCACATCTGTGTCTTAATACCGGTGAAAATGCTGTTATAGGATTGTACATCAAATGAAACTCATTGTCGAGTGACGATTACAATGTAACTACTGAACATGGCCTTGTTGGGGTTAACATGTTTTCCCTACTTATTCCATATGACCTCATATTTGATGCCTTTCTCTTTTTCCATTAGTATATTTTCTAACACCATAAAAAAATGGCTCTCCAGATTTTTTTGCTCAACCAGTGTTTTATTTCCTTCCATTTCCCCAATTTTAACATCATGAAAATATTCCTCAGTGGCTCTAGCATTAGCATGTGTAGATGGTGTTTGTACTTATGCACTGGGAGAAGCAGTAATGAGAGGTTGAGAAACCTATTGGTCCTATGCACTGCGAGCAGCAACAGGTTGAGAGACATGTTGTTACTCAGGATTGAGAGTATCATCACGTGCAGAACTCATTATCTATAGAAGTTGTATAACGTTTAATTTAGATTACATAAAATAAAAAGCGAACAGATAAACCTGATGTATATTATGAAAAAATATTACCTGATTATTGACCCGTCTTCTCCTAATGGTTGATGGGATTTGACCCCAATATCGACTATCCAAATCCATTTATTGTAGCCTCATCTGATATAAAAAACACCATCTATATTTGGAAAAATGAAAAATTATTGTGACATCCTAATGAAAGCGGCATCCTTTATTGAATTTTCATCAAACCATTTAGTGGTTTCGGTGGATAACAGAACAATTGACCAGTTTTAGTTTGCATGATCTGGAAAATAAAATACTTGATCTACTTGTGATTCCATTATTAATGGTTCATCATTGTACCCTTCCTTACTGAAATCAATTTTTATGAATCTGAACTCATCTATTTTATCATCACTCTAATTCAAAACCAACATGAATTGTGAAATTGGCGCTTTGATGTAATTATAATCCAACTCCTATATATTTTTGATGATTCCTAAGTATGACATATTCGCATAAATTGGATTTATGTTCTTAGCACCAGAAACACACATTTCTTCTACCACAGGTGTAACTCAACACTTCTGTATGGTACTAGATTCATCGTGTTAATTTATATTGAATGTATTACCATTAATTACATAAGAATTATAAGATAATACATACAAAATTGGTTATTTGGCTAGCCATCACATTCATTAATAAATTGAGTCGAAATTTTCATCTGACTCCTAGAATTTATGGTCCCAAAATGATCCTACAAACTATCAATTATCTGTATTTGATATAAAATTTTCATCTGTTGATGCATTCAAATTTCTAATAAATTTTTATGGGTTTTGATGTATGGGTAAACCTCCAAACTAGTATATAAAACGTAATGTTGAGGCTACTCTCAATCGGTAATATTTATTGCAACAACCTATATTCCCAAAATTCCTTCACCTACAAGCTGCCCAATGTGATGAGATTTCGGTATACCAATGATTTCTACACCGAAAAGGTATTTTCTATAAAATTCAATGAAATACTCAACAATATATATCTCTGTAATAAAGCCCTCTGGATGACTTTGATTTTTGTAATACCCTTTCAAAATTTTCATATACCATTCAATGTGGTACCACCATCAATTGTGTACGTGACACCTAGTAAAATCTCTCTCACCAAGTGTAAAATTAAATTAACCATCATATAAAATAATATCAACGAGAAGAACATTTCCTATTTAATAATATGATGGAAATTCCTCCTTCTATATTTGGAAATTTGGTTGGGTCTATAATTTTGCTGCCTATAGATTTGAAAAAGAAATAGAGATTTATTGATGTGTAATTGAAATTATTTGAAAGAATGCAATGTAAATCTATAGTAATTAGATCATACATCAAAACATAGAAGTCATGTGATTTCAGACCCATTATCTTTAAATAGATCATTAACAATATATTTTTGATATTCCCTGAATACCCCTCCAGAACCATTACATCAATCAAGAAGATTAAAAATTGATATCTCTTCTACCGGGAAAGAGTTTATGTAGTAGGAGAAAGAAAATTTCTTTTTTCACCCTTCACTGGTACCAACTCTTCTAGTATTTCCCTATCGACCATGTTAGACCTAGTTTTACTTCCATCAATTTGTTTTTTGGTGGATTTAAAAACATTCCGATGATATTGTCAAATACATTTTTTATCATCATGCATATCATTAAAAATATGTCTGACATATATAAAATTTCAGTATAGTAATTAAAAATACTAATATGTTCTTCTAACTGGTTTTCATCAGGTTTTTAAAAATCTGTTTAAAAAAAAGTGTCTACATATTTTTCATTCCCAAACATTTGATCAATAGTTAGTGAAGATAGTGTTGTACGTTATTCTGAAATTTCATCGAATGATGTCATCCATGATCTGTACTTATGTCATTGGGATAGAAATATATGATTTCCTAGAAACACCATTTTTTGATGAATGTTTCAACCTAATTGATTGTGTACCTTTTTTGTTATAGGGGCACCCATTACTTAAATTAATGTTATATCTAGATAAATTCCTATAATATGGAATGTCAGTTATCATCCCATACAATACGGATCTCAACATGAAATTTTCATTCATAAAATCTTCATACAATGTAACACTTGAATCCAAAAATAATTTTAAACCCTCTATCAATAGAGCCAAATAAACTTCAATATCATTACCTAGTTATTTCGGTACTGATATAAGCATATATAGAATGATGTGTTTTCATTTCATGCGTAACTGTGGTGGATTGTTATAATTTTCTAACATAGCTAGACACAAACATTGAGTTATGCTTTGAAATCCAAAACGATTCTCTCCATCTATAGATAATGCCAGATGAATGTTTTTCGGCTCATTTCAAATATTAGGATAGTCAAGATCGATTATCTTCAACTTAATATAGTCTTCTAGGAGGCATTGTTTCCCATATTTATTTCTTATATATGTGTTCCAAATTAATTCCATGTTCTCTCCTCAATTTTATATAGGCTCTTAAACATTTTGATTATTGGATATTTCCACACAAATTTCAATGTATATGATTCATTTTTCTTGTATCGAGAAGCACCACACACTAGCCATTCTCTTTGTGATTTTTTGTCCTTGATAAATAGTATACTGTCATTTAGGAAGGCATGTATTCATTCAAAGAATATACCAATAAAACATAGCATTCGTTGGGCATCATATGGTTGGCTCAAGAGCAGATTATCTTCTAGGAGAATGTAATTCAAAAGAGAAGGTAATACAGTAAAACTGGAATCACTCCATACATTGTCTACTTTTAAATTATACAACATCACTACAGATAAAAATGTTGTATATTTAGTGAAAACACTATTAAAAGGTACCTTTTCACAACTCTTTAACTACTCAAATTATTTTGGGAAATAAAAAAATTCATATTCAAATATTTATTGTAATTTCCTCAAAATGATCTTTATCATCATTCACATTTGTAATCAGGTCCTCGATACAAACTTCATCATTATCCAAAATTGTAGTCATATCAGATGATCCATAAAATTTACCATTATTGTTACGCCCTGACCCCAGTTAACCAGAGTCAGTGAATTATTACGTATCATTAGAATGATCACAAATGATCAAGTCACGAAGGATCAATTACATTAGTGGCCTGGGATGTACTAGATACATTCATAAGGTTTACATTAGATCAAAAAATAGAAAACTACAACAACATTGTTTCTATAGACAACACTGAGATCTGATAGACTATCCTAACAGGTCAGTCATAATATTATTTTTCGCATCCTAGGAAAAATAAAACATATAATGTTGGGATCTCATATGCTCATTAAGGATAAAAATATAGCGGAAACTTTTATAAATAAGCATAAAAATTTAAGGTAATGTATAAGACTAAAACAAAAGATTTTTAAACATGAACTTCTGCATAATATGGAAAAGATAAAATCAAAATAATTCCATTTTCTTACTCACATGGATATTATACTAGTTGAATAATCACATGTAATATCAATAGCCACTTTCATAATGATGGCATGCATAATTCCAGACTTTCATAACCACATAGTCAAGGCCTTGTACCAAGACTATAAATAAGATTTTGTCAAGGCCTTGTGCCGAGACACTAGTTTGTCTCATGAGACCTACCGATGCATTGAAAAGAAATAGAGGGCACCACCCGTCACTTACTAAGTCCAATGCATTTCCCATATAAATATTTTGAAACATAAGATAAACATTCGTATTAAAACTATTATATTAAATGTCAATACTTTATCCACAACCCATGAATGGTATAAAAATTGCACATCCACAGTCAAACATTACTCATTCAATACAATATGGAGGATTTTATTGTAACATATTAACCTCAATCAATAATAATTAGGGATATTGATATAGATGAAAATAATCATCAATACTATTTGATAGAAATTTCCCCCTTTTTCTTTAAAACATTAAAAAGTCACACTATTTGTCAAGAAGACATTTAAAAATCGATTTTTGAATCAAAGTTTCCCATACCAATTAGAAACTTTTGAATGGAATTTTATTTTTAAGACATTAATTTCCATATAAATAAATCCTTTAAACCATTTTTAAAACATGGACATTAATGAGAATGATTTAGAATAATAAATCTTTAAAAAATTTAAAATGATATTTTAGTTAGAGTTCCTAAAAAAAGAGAGAAACATGAATACAAATAGTTGAAGTAATCAAAAAATTATAATATTATGAGAATAAGGGGATTCATGATATACTATGTCAAAGTACATTATATATACCATACAAATGTGAATTGGTGTATAACAACAATGAAGCCTTAATATAATGTAAACTGAGATGAAATCTCTTATAAAGACCGTATCCTTAGGTTAATTATAAATCCACTTCATAATGATTTGTGAAAATTTTAAATACACTCAATATGATTGGATATTCAGTGTAAATAATTCAGAGGTAATTCACAAATATTCTTGTAAAAACAACACCAATGAATTGGATGTTTAACTCAATGAATGCAGATTGAGTTAAAATTAGTCTTATCAAGTTCATATCGATGACTTGAGAATTTATCAATGGAGTGATTTTGTTTATCAAAATTATATCCACATAAAGCGTAGTGGAAATTACTATACAATTAATAAATTTTGATTCCAACATTATCATGGAGTAAAATAATCAATGAAGTTTGCGTAAAGCCCATTAAGTGGAAATTGAAATTTGAAATTCCCTTATCGATTTGGTGACTTACAAAACAAACATCCCATGAAAGAAGGATCATACAATCAATATGTAAATACCCATAAATTAAATTATATTACACCAAGAATATAATCATGGAGAGTACATATGCCACACAAAAGGAAATAACAGCCAATATAGCATGAATCTCACGAGAATAAAAAGTGAGATGAAAAACCCTTAATTAATTGTAATCAATCGAGTCATATGACAAAAAGTTAATAACCACCAATTGAATCACATAATACCATTAATATAAAGAGAATCATGATAATATATATCAAATGTAAGTACACAATACACCACATCCAATAAATAAGTGGCGAACAATGGAAATCTCATGGAATTTAAAGTTAGATAAGAAACCCTTTACCATGTTGTAATCAATTGAGTTGTGTAACCAAAAGTTAATAACCAACAAATGAATTATATAATACAATTAATATAAAGAGAATAATTACAATATATACCAAATGGTACTATATAATACACCACTATTAAGAAATAATTGGCTAACAATTGAAATCTCAAGGACATGAAAGTGAGATAAGAATCCCTTAACTTGTACATTTATTTGGTTGAGGGTATGTTAACCTCCTGTATAATGGTGAAATAATTGTAATTAAATTATAAAAGAATCATATACATTATTATGATATCATATATGATCTTTTAACATTTTTTTGTTAATAATATTGTATTATTAACGTTGTTTCGGGTTTTAACAGATTTGTTTTCCTTTATATTCTTTGTAATGTGAGTCATATTTATTATGGATGTGATGTATATTATTTATATTCAGAATGATATCAAGTCTTAAAAACATTATTTTTAATCATCAAATTAAAATTAGTCTTGAATGGATACGATGGGGAATGAATCTAATCGCGTTCGTGGAGACGGTAATCTGTACGTATGCACGAGCGACAATATCATTATTTTGATATTAAAATAATATATAATTGGATATTATATCATATATACATAATAATTATCATGTTATATTTATTATTTACATCAATTAGACATCATTATTTTACCCATCCAAATAAGAATGTATTGAATAACAATTACACCATGACGTGGAGACGGTAAGCCGTACGTACGCACGTATGGTGACATGTTAGTCAAAGGATGAATAAATTAATGAATATGGTTATTCCATATTAATAATAAAATCACAGTATATATAAGATATTATATTTATTAATTTATAATTTAAACAAGAAATAAAGGGGATGTGGAAAAAGAAAGGAACTTGAAAGAGGTGATGAAATATTTACCTCTTCTTCGGGTTCAACATTTTGATCTGATCAAAAGGGCTCATTATGTTGGATTTATGACTAAAGGAAGGCCTCTAGGATAAATGGAGTAATGTTGAGAGGGTATTTGGGTAGAGTTTAGCATAGCCAAAATTATTTTAAGGTGTAAATTTGACGGAAGGGGGAGTTCCCTTTTAGAAGATGGGTGAGGGGAACCTTAGGAAAAGCTAGAAATATTATTTTATAATTAAATAATTTTCGGTTTCTAATGTCTCAAAAATAAATTATATAAAATATAAGTTGGGGGTGGGTCTAAAACCACTCAACCAATAAGTATTAGACAGGTTTGGGTCACTATATTAACCTTATCATTAAGATTTAACTCTTAGTAAAATAGTTTGACATTACCATGTCTCTTTGTAATTTTATATTATATGGTTAATAAACTTACTATATGCATCCATGAAAACCCCAAATGGTTCATTAATAATAAAACTATCATTATATAAGTCTTTTCACCGAAATTTAGATTTTTAGGAAGTGAATATTAATTAATAATATAATATTTGTTTTTAAAACTCATTTATGTAAACTTTGACACTATTTGGTATTTTGTTTTTTTCTAAATTAATAACAGTATTATTACTTCGAAAAAAATTCATCTAACCAACCATAACAAGTAATATTAAACCAAAAAAGTATTTTAATTCACAAAAAGTCTAAAATTACATTTAGTTGGATATTTATAATATCAAATATTTTAATATTTCATTAATTAGGTAATTACTGCATCATCATTGTGTCATAAATAAATTAAATAATTTAATGTCTAAAAAATATAAATAAAATACCATTATGTAGGAAATATATTTATATTTATAATAACATTTTTAATCGAATTTATCTTATTTATAACCCTATATTAAAAATGGTTAAGTTATTAAGTTTTGTATTTAACACTTTTAACTCTTCTTTGAATTAAATAATAATAAATGTACTAATCTAAACCAAGTGGACCCAAAGGATCATATTTTATTTCTATGGTTTTTTTGGTCGAATTAAACTTATCCAATAGAGTTAGGATATGTGTTAGCATAATAATAACATCATTTTTACCCTTTACTACCCCATTTACTTTTAACCATGGTAAATAAAAGTTAAAAGTTACTATTCACCAAAAATAATTTTTTTCTTATTGAAACACATTTTTATTACTGATATCAACCATGTCTCTCAGATTTTTGAAATTCAATTCACAGAAGCCATAAAATTAAATTTTATTCAAATTTGAAAATGCTCCAAGGAGGTGGCTAAAACACGGTTAAATGTTCGATAAAATTTTCATATATCTAAAATTATTATAAACTGACTCCAATGAATTACATTGAACTTATATAGGTATTATGTATATATTTTGTCCAAAAAAATAAATAAAATAAATAATTATTTAAATAAAAATTCTTTTTTAAACAATAACATAGTGTTTTTCACTATTCATCAAAAATTGAAAGAAATCTGAAAAATACAAAAAAATCACCCTAAGATAATTTCAATATTCCAAATCAAAAAATGAAGTCCATTTTGAAAGATAAAATTTATGAAATTTTAGAAATTGTGTATTACTATTCATAACGGCTAGTTTGATTGGTCGTGGTGTGTTAGAATCTACATATTGTGTACAATGAAATCTATTACATTATTAAAAGGGAAATGTACCATGGAATCCTGGGGTGTTACATTATTCCCCCTATTGGAAATTGCATCCTCACAATTTTTAAAATTGGGCTTAGAAATCTAATAGAAAGTCCCACATCGGAAAAGAAGTCAATAAAACTATCACTTTAAATGAAAGAAAGAAAAGTACAATGGTCACCCATGAAAACCCATACTAGGATTCTGTGTAGGAAATCATGGATATAGAAGATAAAATAATTTTCATGTTCTGATGGAGTGGGATAGAAAACATGACCAGGTGAAAGTTAACAATAATAAAACCACAAACTTTTGATGGGACAAAAGGTCATTGGTTTCCATGTAGGAAAAGTAGACAAAAAACAATTTTTTTGTTTTAAGTTACATTTCATAAAGATGAGGAATTTATTTATGAGATTGACTAAGAACGTAAAAGGATATACTATCTTTTTAAGTATAGTTTCATTCATAAATAAATTTCTACCACTAACTCATTTTTTTAAATGATGAGTATTCAAGATGACTTGGTCACACCGGAAGAGATAGAATCAACTTCTAGAGAATCACATGATTTACAAAGTATAAAATATATATTTACCTTTTCATTCGAGATTAATCAAAACCAAAATGGTTAGTACAAGATCGGATGATCCCCCAAAAGGATATACCATTAGAGAAAGAAACAGTAATCTTAATTTAAAAAAATAATCCAACAATACCCCAAAGTTAATTAAATATCAATAAATAAAATATTGTCCTTAAAATCATTCAATATAATCCAAACTAATATTGAAACCCAAAACATAGAAGAATTTGGTTATGTAGTCATCCGCGTAAAATTGTATCTGCAAATGGCATTGACTACTCTTAATTTCACAAATTTAAAAGTAATTAACCTAATAACATATTCCCTATTATAAGTTAATAATTTCCATAAATAACCCAAATCACTATAAATCCAAAATAAAAACGTGGATAAAAATCCACCATTACTCCTGAAATGAAATCTCATAGTATTCTATTTTCTTTAGGCATATAGTGTTCCCAACAGAGCAAATGTCTTCCAAAATAACATTTATCCCTTAATCACCAAATCACTTTCCTATAATAAGGATATTCATTTGACAATACATAAGATCCAAAATCAAATTATTATTAATCAATAAAGTTATTTAACTAAAATTAATTAGTCACACTAACCTGGGACATCATGTAGTACAGTGGTAGGCAATAAATCCCAATCGCACTGTGGTTGTGGGTTCGATTCCCACAACTTTTCCTGACACGACGGGTTGTCACACGGTCAGCATGTTGTACTTTTTCTAAAAAATACATTTTATAACATTACCAAATTGAGATAAATTTCTCAAAATAACAATAACATAATTTAACCGAAAATGTATTCTCATACAATAAATTTTCATCACAAAATATAATAACTTGGAATTGCCTCAAACTCAATGATCATATAAAAAAATGGTTATTTATAACTATATCCACAAGAGAAAAGAAAATTCTTCCTCAAATATCATTTTCAAAATACAAACTATAGGGTTACAAATTCAAGTGAAAATTATTCCAAAGTAATACCATCCACAAGGAGCACTAATACTTTTAACCATTTCTTCAACCATTTATTTCCACATAGTTTCTTCTTTGACCAAGAAAATATCCTTTAGAATAGGGCATTCACTAAGGTAATGGCCAGGTCCCCTACATTTACGGAAAATGACTATAAATGGATTTTTGGGACCATTTTTATTTTCTTCCACAGTACTCATCATTTTTTATCAGAAATTATTTACATTATGTCCTTCTTTCCCAGATGTAATGTATTTCTTTGTTCAATCGAGACACATTCATGGGTTTCTACTTCCACATTTCCTACATGATAAAAATTGAGAATACATTTCTCCTTGGTCTCCAATGCTGGATCTCTTACCATTCATCACCTTTCTCTTCTTGTTTGAGTCCGGGAGTTGGTTAATATATATGGTTTCCATCATATTTTTGGAAAACCGATTTTTCAAGAATATGATATCTTTTATGGCTATCAACATTCCATTTTTTTCTCAATTACATCACCGTTCCCACATTGTACATCATTCTCAAAGATATTGCGACTTCCTTGAAATCCAGCCATTGACTAAAACCATAAAGCATTGTGTACGTAACAGTAGTCATAAAATCATTTAGAGAATATCATGACACCATATTTTCAATTTGAAACACCTTAGGATTGACCAAGGTCATTTACTATCATGATATATTAAAATACTTCAAATCGGTTTGTAATCAAAATGTAAATTATCCTAATAATATCCCCCAGGAGTGTCGTAACCAAGAGTGCAGTAAGGCCCATTGTCATGCACCAGTTCTCATTTGAGTCTAGCTCAAAGCGGTGATTTTGAGTTTTACCCCTAGGTACATCTGTACCAGAGCTGCCTCTACCTGCTCATATCTAGATAGGGATGTATTTCTTGGAAAACTCACAAAATCACAACAATACAAAAATATTAGGAAGATCTTATATACTAATCCTCAAAGTGTATCTTAGGTCTATGTGTTCTAATTAGATTTTATCTTAATCTAGTTTCCAATGTTTGTACAAAACTTCCTATGATACAAACTTTAATGCCCCGACACCAGTTACCTAGAGCTGGTGCATTATTAAGTATCATTGGCATGATCACAAAATATCATGTCTCGAATGATCGATTAGTTTAGTGGCCGTGTACATACTAGATACATTTATAAGGTTTACATTACATCAAAAAATGGAAAACTACAACAACATTGTTTCCATAGACAACACTGAGATCCCATAGACTATCCATGCAGGTTATTCATAATATACTTCTTTGCATCCTGGGAAAAATAAAACATTGATTGTGGTGAGCTCAGATTCTCAGTGAGGATAACAATATAGCATAATCTTTCATAAATATGCATATATAATTAAGGCAATGTATAAGACTAAAATAAAATCTTTTTAAACTTGAACTTCAGCATAATATGGCTAAGATAAAATCAAAATAATTTCATTTTCATACTCACATTGATATTCTACTAGTCTAATAATCACATGCAATATCAATATCCACCTTCATAATGATGGAATGCATAAATCCAGACTTTCATAACCACATAGTCAAGGCCTTGGGCCATGTCTACAAATAAGATTTTGTCAATGTTTTTTGCAAAGACACTAGTTTGTATCATTAGACCTACCGATGCATCGATGGGCTATAGCGGGCTCCACCCATCACTTTCTATTTCCAATAAATTCCTCATATGAAATGTTTGAAACATAACATAAACATTCTTATTAAAACTAGTTTACGAAATGTCAATATTTTATCCACAAACCATAAATGGTTTAAAAACAGCACATCCACAGTCAAACATAACTCATTCAATACAAAATGGAATATTGTATAGTAACAGATTAACCTCTATCAAGAATAATAAAGGATTTTGACATATATGAAAATAATCATCAAAACTATTTGAGATAAATGTCCCCCGATTTATTGAAAACATTTAAAAGTGGCAATTAGTCAATAAGATGTTTAAAAATATATTTTTGAATCAAAGTGTCCCATACCACATTGAAACACTTAAAATAAATTTTAATTTTAAAACATTAATATCCATATAAATAAATCCTTAAAACCATTTTTAAATCTTGTACATTAATGAGAATTATTTAGAATAATAAATCATTAAAACATTTAAAATGATATTTTAGTTAGAGTTTCTCACCAAAAGAGATAAATGTGAATACAAATAATTTATGTAATAAAAATTTTATAATATCTTGATAATAAAGGGATTCATGATATAATATTTCAAAGAAAATTATATACACCATAGAAAAGTGAATTGTTGTATAAAAATAAAGATGTCTCAATGGAATGTAAATTTAAGTGAAATCTATTATAAAGATTGTATCCTTAGGTTAAGGATAAATCAACGACATAATTATGTATGAAAAATATAAATACACTCAATATGATTGGATATTCAGTGTAAATCAATCAGAGGATAGTCACACATATTATTTTAAAATCAACACTAATGAATTGTATGTTTAACTCAATGAATGTAGATTGAGTTAAAATTGCTTTTATCATGTTCATATTGATGAATTGAGAACTTATAAATGGAGTGATTATGTGTATCAAAAATATATCCACATAATGGGGAGTGGAAATTAATATACAATTAATAAATAGTGATTTCACACATTATCATGGGGTAAAATAATCAATGAAGTATGAGTAAAGCCCAATGAGTAGGAATTGAAATTTAAAATTCCTTTACCAATTTGGTGACATAAGAAACATAGAACCCATGAAAGAAAGGTAATACAATGAATATGTAAATAGCCATAAATTAAAGTATATTACACCAAGAATACAATCATGGATAATACATACCCCACACAAAAAGAAATAGTGGCCAATATAGCCTTAATCTCACTGGAATAAAAAGTGAGATGAAAAACACTTACTTCGTTGTAATAAATAAAACGTTATGACCAAAAGTTAATAACCACCAAATGAATAACAAAATACAATTAATATAAATAGAATCATTATAATATATATAAAATGGATGTACACAATACACTACATCCAATAAATAAGTGGAGAACAATGGAAATCTCGTGGAATTAAAAGTGAGATAAGAAACCACTTACCACATTGTAATTAATCAAGTTGTGTGACCAAAAGTTAATAACCACAAACTGAATTATAGAATACCATGAATATAAAGATAATCATGACAATATATAACAAATGTTAGTACATAATACACCTCCATCAAGAAATAAGTGGCGAACAATTGAAATCTCACAGACTTCAATGTGAGATAAGAATCCCTTACCGTGTACTTTTCTTTGGTCGAGGGTAGGTTAACCTCATGTATAATGGTGAAATAATTGTTATTAAATTATACAAGAATCATATACATTAATATGATTTCATATATGATATTTTAACATTTCTTTGTTTATAATATCTTAGTGTTATCGTTGTTTTGGGTGTTAACAGATTCATTTTCCTTTATATTCTTTGTTATGTGAGTCATATTTGTGATGGATGGGATGTATATTATACATATACATAATGATATCAAGTATTTAAACATTATTTTTCATTATCAAATTAAAATTAGTCATGAATGGATATGATGGGGAATGAATCTCATCGCATTCATGGAGACGGTAATCCGTACGTACGCACGAGAGCTAATATCATTATTTTGATATTAAAATAATTTATAATTGGATAATATATCATATATACATAATAATTATCATGTTATATAAATTATTTACATCAATTTCACATCATTATTATATCCATCCAAAAAATAATGTATAGAATAAGAATTACACCACGACGTGGAGACGGTAAGCCGTACGTATGCTTGTATGGTGGCATGTTATTCCATGGATGGATAGAATAATGAGTATGGTTGTACCATAATTATAGTAACCCACAGTATATAGAAGATACTTATTTATTATTTTAGAATGGTCACAACAAAGAATGAAGAAGTGGAAGAAGAAAGGAACTTGAAAGAAGTGTTGAAATATTTACCTCTTCTTCGGGTTCTTCCTTTTGATTTGATGAAAAGGGCTACTAAGGTTAGATTTACGACTAAAGGAAGGCATCTCAGATGAAGGAAGTAAAGTTGAGAGGCTATTTGGGCATATTTTGGCCAAGCCAAAATTTATTGAAGGTGTGAATTTTAGGGAAGGGGGAGTTCCCTTTTATAAGATGGGTGAGGGGCATCTTAGGGAAAACAAGAAATATTAATTTCTAAAAAACAATTTCGGTTTAAAATGGCTCTAAAATGAATTATTTAAAGGCTATGGTGGGGATGGGTAGAAAAACACTCAACCAATAATTTCTAGACAGGTTTGGGTCAGTATATTGACCTTATCTTTTAGATTTAAATTTTAGTTAAATAGTTTGACATTTACCATGTCTGTTTGTATTTTTATATTTTATGGTTAATAAAATTAATATATACTTCCAAACGAACACAAAATGGTTTATTAATGATACACCTATCATTATTTAAGTCTTTTTTCCAATGTTTAGATTTTTAGGAATATAATATCAATTAATAATATAATATTTGTTTTAAAAACGTTTTTATGTCAATTTTGACACTATTTGGTATTTTGTTTTTGTAAATTCAAAAAATCATTATTACATCACAAAAAATTCATCTATACAACCCTAACATGTCATATTATCCTATAAAATTAGTGTATTTCATAAAAAGCCTCAAATTACATTTATTTAGATATTTATAATATCAAATATTTTAATATTTCATTAATTAGGTAATTACTGCATCGTCCTTGTGTCATAAATAAATTAAATTATATAATGTATAAAAAATATTAAGAAAATACAAATAGGTATTAAATATCTTTATCTTTCTAATTAATATTTGTAATTAAATTTATCTTATTTATAACTCTATATTAAAAATGGTTTAGTTATTAATCTTTGAATTTAACACTTTCAACTCTTCTATGAATAAAATAATAATAAATGTCCTAATATAATCCAAGTGGACCTAAAAGATCGTATTTTATTCCTAAAGTTGTTTTAGGTCGAATAAACTTATCCAATAGAATTAGGACATGTGTTAGGGTAATAATAACACCATTTTTATCCTTAACTACCCCATTTATTTTTAACCGTGGTATATAAAAGACAAAAGACACTATTCACCAAAAAATATTTTTATCGTATTGAAAAATATTTTACTTACTGATATCAACAGTGTCTCTCATATTTTTGAAATTCAATTCACAGAAATGGTAAAATTATGTTTTATTCAAATTTACAAATACTCCTAGGAGGAGGGTAAAAGACTGTTAAAAGTTCAATAAAATTTTTATATATCTAAAATTATTATAAACTCACTCCAATGAATTAAATTGAACTTATATAGGTATTATGTATCTATTTTGACTAAAAATAAATCATAAACAAAATAATAATTATTTAAATAATAATTAGTTTTTAAAATATAACTCAGTGTTTTCACTATTCATCGAAAATTGAATGTTTTTAGAAAAATACAGAAAGTTCACCCTAAGCTAATTTCGATATTCCGAATCCAAAAATGAACTTAATATTGAAGGAAAAAATTTATAATATTTTAAAATTATGGTATTACTATTCATAATGGCTAGTTTAATTAGTCAGGGTGTGTTAGAATCTCGAAGTTGTGTACAATGTAAGATATTACATTATTCAAAGGGAAATGTACCGTAGAATCTTGGGGTGTTACATTCTTCCCCACTTTTGGAAATTACTTCCTCGAAATTTTTAAAAATGGGCTAAGGAACATAATTGAATGTCACACATCGGAAAAAGATTGAATAAAACTATAACTTTAAAAGAAAGAAAGAGAAGAACAAAGGTCACCCGAGATAACCCATACTAGGATTCCAAGTAGGAAAACATGGATATAGAAGATAAAATAAGTTTCAATTTACGATAGAGAGGGATAGAAAACATGATCAGGAGAAATTTAACAACAATAAAACCACAAACTTGTGATGGGACAAACGGTCATTAGTTTCCCATTAGGAAAAGTAAACAGACAACATTTTTTTTGTTTTAAGTTAAATTTCATAAAGACGAGGAATTCATTTATGAGATTGAATGAGAACATAAAGATATATACACAATTTTTATGTAGAGTTTCATTCATTAATAAATTTCTACCAAATACTCATTTTTTTTCAAATGATGAGTACTCAAGATGACTTGGTCACATCGGAAGAGCGAGAATCAAATTCTAGAGAATCACATGATTTACAAAGAATAAACTATATATTTTCCTTGTCTTTAGAGATTAATAAAAACCAAAACGGTTAGTACAAGATTAGATGATCCCCCAAAAGTTTATTCCTTTAGAGAAAGAAACACTAATATTAATTTCTAGAATTAAACCAAAAATACCCTAAAGTTAAATAAATACCATTCAATAAACAATTATCCTTAATATAATTCAATATAATACAAACAAATATTGAAACCCAAAACTTATATGAATTTAGTTATATAGTCTTCCACTTTAAATTATATATCCAAATGACATCGATTACTCTTAAAGTCACATAATTAAAATTATTTAACCAAATCACATATTTTCCATTATAGGTCAATAATTTCCATAAATAAATTAAATCACTTTAAATCCACAATAAAAACATAGATAACAATCCACAATTACTCATCCAATGAAATCTCATAGTATTATATTTTCCTTATGTATATAGTGTTCCCAACAGAGCGAACATCTTCCAAAATAACATTTATCACTTAATCACCAAATCACTTTACTATACTAAGCATATTCATTTGATAAGACATAAGATCCCAAATCAACTAATTATACATCAATAAAATTATTTAACTAAAAATAAATAGTCACACGAACCAGGGACTTCATGTAGTCCAGTGGTAGGCGACAAATCTCAATCTCACTCTGATTGTGTGTTCGATTCCCACAAATTTGTCTGATGTGACTGGTTGTCACAAGGTCATCGTGTTGTCCATATTCAAAAACTATATTTTATAACATTACCAAAATAAGATAAATTCATCAAAATAACCATAACATAAGTTAACCACAAATTTTATATCATACATTTCATTTTCATCCCAAAATATAATAACTTGTAATTACCGCAAACCGAATGATCATATAAAACCAAATGGTTATTTATAACTATATCCAGAAGAGAAAATAAAATTCTTCCTCAAATATCATTTTTACATGACAAACTGTAGGGTTAAAAAACAATAGGAAATTATTCCAATGTAATCCCATCGACAAGGAGCACTAATACTTTTAAACACTTCTCCGACAATTTATTTCCACATAGCTTCCTCTTTGACTAAGAAAATATCCTATTGAACAGGGTATTCACTCGGGTAATGGACAGGTCCCCAACATTTTTGACAAATGACTTTAAATGGATTCTTGGGACCATTTTTATTTCCTTCTATAGTACTCTTCATTTTTCCTCGACAATTCTTTACATTATTCCCTTTTTTCCACACGTAATGTGTTTCTTTGTTCCATAGAGACACTTTCATGGGGGTCTCCTTCCATATTTCTGGCATGGTGGAAATTGAGGATACTTTTCTACATGGTCTCCAATATTGGAGATCTTATCATTCACCACATTTCTCGTCTTTGTTTATTCAGGGAGTTGGTTAATATATATGTCATTGATCATATTTTAAGATAACTGATTAGGCATTAACATGGTATCTTTTATGCCTATCAGCATTCCATTTTATTGTTCATTTCCACCACCATTCCCACCTTGTACATCATGCTCAAAGTTACAATGACTTCCTTGGAATCTAGCCATTGACTAAAACTAGAAGGCATTGTATGAGTAACATCAGTCATAAAACCATTTATAGAATATCATGACACCATATTTTCAATTTGAAACACCGTAGGATTAACCAAGGTCATTTATTCTCATCTTATATTAAAATCCTTCAAATCCGTTTGTAATGAAAATGTAAATTATCCTAAACATATCCCCTGAGAGTGTCGTATCCAAGAGTGCAGCAAGACCCATTGTCGTGTACCAAATCCCGTTCGAGTCTAGCTCAAAGCGGTGTTTTCGTGTTTTAGCCCTAGGTACATCTATACCAGAGCCGCCTCTACCTGCCCGAATCTAGACAGGTATGTATTTTTTGAAAACTCGCAATATATATAAAATACCAAAATATTAGGAAGTTCTTGTATACTAATCCTCAATGTCTATCTTAGGGCTATGTTCTCTAATTAGAGTTTATCTAAATATAGTTTTTAAGGTTTGTACTAAACTTCATCTGATACCAACTGTAATGCCCTGACCCCAGTTACCCAGGGCCTGTGCATTATTATGTATCATTGGAATGATTACAAAAGATAAGATCTAGAAATATTGATTAGTTTAGTGGACTTGGAAGTACTAGATACATTCATAAGGTTTAAATGACATCAACAAATAGAAAACTACAACAACATTTTTTCCATAGACAACACTGATATCCCATATACTATCCCTACATGTCAGTCATAATATAATTCTTCGCATATTGGGAAAAATAAAACAAAGAAAGTGGTAAGCTCAGATTCTCAGTAAGGAAAACAATATAGCAGAAATATTCATAAATAATAATAAACATTTAAGGCAATGTATAAGACTAAAACAAAACCATTTTAAACATTAACTTCAGTATAATATGGAAAAGATTAAATCAAAATAATTCCATTTACATACTCACATGTATATTCTACAAGTCAAATAATCACATTCAATATCAATAGCCACTTTCATAATGATAGAATGTATAATGCCAGACATTCATAACCACATAATCAAGGCCTTGTTCCAAGACTACAAATTACATTTTGTCAAGGCCTTGTGCCAAGACACTAATTTGTCTTATGAGACCTACCGATACATCGAGGAGCTATAGCGAGCTCCACCTGTCACTTAATAATTCCAATGCATTCCTCATATGAAAAGTTTGAAACATAACATAAACATTCGTATTAAAAATAGTATTTGAAATGTCAATACTATATCCACAAACCATGAATGGTATAAAAATAGAACATCCACAGTCAAACTTAACTCATTCAATACAATATGGAAGATTGTATTGTAATAGATTATCCTCAACCAATAATAATGAAGGATATTTTCATAGACGAAAATAATCATCAAAACTATTTGATAGAAATGTCCCCCATGTTTTTGAAAAAATTGACAAGTCACAATATTTGTCAAGAAAACATTTAAAAATAGAATTTTGAATGAAAGTGTCCCATACCACTTTGAAAATTTTAAAAATAATTTTAATTTTAAAACAACAATTTCCATATAAATAAATCCTTAAAACAATTTTTAAAACATGTACATTAATGAGAATGATTTTGAATAATAAATCTTTAAAACATTTAAACTAATATTTCTGTTAGAGTACCTAACAAAAAGAGAGAAACTTGAATACAAATAACTGATGTAATAAAAACTATATAATATCACAAGAATAAAGACATTCATTATATACTATGTCAAAGTACATTATATACACCATAAAAAAGTGAATATGGTGTATAACAACAAAGAAGTCTCAATGGAATGTAAATTGAGATGAAATCTCTTATAAAGACCATATCCTTAGGTTAAGGATAAATCAATGACATAATTATGTGTGAAAAATATAAATAAACTCAATATGATTGGATATTCAATGTTAGTCAATCAGAGGACATTGACACATATTCTTGTAAAAACAACACCAATGAATTGGATGTTTAACTCAAAGAATGGTGATTGAGATAAAAATACTCTTATAAAGTTCATATCGATAACTTGAAAATTTATCAATGGAGTGATTATGTGTATAAAAAGTATATCCACATAAAGGGTTGTGGAAATTACTATACAATAAATAAATAGTGATTCCACACATTATCATGTAGTAAAATAATCAATGAAGTATGCATAAATCCCAATGAGTGGAAATTTAAATTTGAAATTCCCTTACCGATTTGGCGACTTACGAAACATACAACCCATGAAAGAAGGATCATACAATGAATATGTAAATACCCATAAATTAAAGTATATTACAGCAAAAATAAAATCATGGATAGTATATATGCCACACAAAAGGAAATAGTGTCTAATATAGAATGAATCTCACGGGAATAAAAAGTGAGATGAAATACCCTTACTTCGTCGTAATCAATAATGTCATATGACCACAAGTTAATAACTACCGAATTAATCACAGAATACTATGAATATAAAGAGAATCATTATAATATATATCAAATGTAATTTCATAATACACCACATCCAATAAATAAGTGGTGCACAATGGAAATCTCACGAAATTAAAAGTGGGATAAGAAACCCCTTACCACATTGTAATCAATCGATTTGTGTGACCAAAAGTTAATAACCACCAAATGAATTATAGAATACCATGAATATAAATAGAATCCTGACAATATATACTAATTTTTAGTACATAATACACCACCATCAATAAATATGTGGCGAACAATTGAAATCTCACGGAATTGAAAGTGAGATAAGAATCCATTACCTTGTACATTTCCTTGATTGAGGGTAGGTTAACCTCATATATAATTGTGAAATAATTGTTATTACACTATACAAGAATTATATACATTAATATGATATCATATATGATCTTTTAACAATTCTTTGTCAATAATATCTTTGTATTATTGTCATTTTGGGTGTTAACAGATTCGTTTTCCTTTATATTCATTGTTATGGGATGTATATTATTCATATCCCAAATGATATCACGTATTTAAACATTATTTTTAATCATCAAATAAAAATTAGTCCTGAAGGAATACGATGGGGAATTAATCTCATCGCGTTCGTGGAGATGGTAATCCGTTCGTACGCACGAGCGACAATATCATTATTTTGATAATAAAATAATATATAATTGGATAGTATGTCATATATACAGAATCATTATCATGTTTTATTTATTATTAAAATCAATTAAAAATCATTATTAAACCCATCCAAATAATAATTTATTGAATAAAAATTACACCATGACGTGGAGACGGTAAGCCGTACATATGCACGTATGGTGACATGTCATTCAAGGGATAGATAGAAAAATGATTATTGTTGTAATATATTTATAATAACATCACATTATATATAATATACTATATTTATTATTTTATAATGGAAACCAAAATGAATGAAGAAGTGGAAGAAAAAGGAACTTGAAAGAGGTGATGAAATATTTACCTCTTCTTTGGGTTATTCCTTTTTATTTGATCAAAAGGGCTCTTTAGGTTGGTTTTATGAATAAAGGAATTCCTCTAGGATGAAGAGAGGACAGTTGAGAGGGTATTTGGGCTTATTATGGCCGAGACAAAAGGCTTTGATGGTGTGAATTTAAGGGAAGGGGGAGTTCCCTTTTATTAGATCGGTGAGGGGCACCTTAGGAAAATCTAGAAATATTATTTTTTAATTAAATAATCATCTATTTCTAATTGAATAAAAATTTATTATGTAAATGATAAGGTTTGTATGGGTCTAAATCCACTCAAACAATATGTTTTTGACAGGTTGGGTCACTATATTAACCTTATCTTTTTTATTTCACTCTTAGTTAAATAGTTTGACATTTACCATGTCTCCTTATATTTTTATATTATATTTATAATAAACATACTATATACTTCCATGAAAACCCAAAATGGTTCATTAATTATACACCTATAATTATATAAGTCTTTTGGCCAAGCCATAGATTTATAAGAATAGAATATAAATTAATAATATAACATTTGTTTTAAAAACACTTTAAACTCAATTTTGACAATATTTGGTATTTTGTTTTTGATAAATTCATAACAGCATGATTACTTCGAAAAAAATTCATATAACCAAACCTATCATGTCATATTAACATATAATATTATTTTCATTAATAAAAAGTCTCAGATAAGAATTATTTGGAATTTTATAATATATAACATTTTAATATTTCATTAATTAGGTATTTAATGCATCATCATTGTGTTATAAAAAAATTAAATTATTTAATATCATAAAAATATAAATAAAATACCATTATGTAGGAAATATATTTATCTTTATAATTAATATTTATAATCGAATTTTTCATATGTATGACCCTATATTAAAAATTCTATATTTGTTAAGCTTTGAATTTAACACTTTTTACCCTTCTTTGAATTAAATAATAATAAATGTCCTAATCTAATACAAGTGGACCTAAAGGATCATATTTTTGTCCTATGGTTGTTTTTGGTCGAATTACACTTATCCAATAGAATTATGACATGTGTTAGGTTAATAATAACATCATTTGTACCCATAACCACGCTATTTACTTTTAACCGTAGTAAATTGAAGTCAAAAGTTACTGTTCACAAAAATTATTTTTATCTTATTGAACCACATTTTGCATTATGATATCAACCATGTCTCTTTTATTTTTTAAATTCAATTCACATAAGTGGTAATATTATGTTTTATTAAAATTTTCAAATGCTCCTAGGAGGTGGGTAAAAGAAGGTTAAAAGTTCAATAAAATTTTTATATATCTAAATTTGTTATAAACTGACTCCAATGAATTACATTGAACTTATATTGGTATTATGAATCTATTTTGACCAAAAATAAATTTTAATAAAATAAATAATTATTTAAATAAAAATTTGGTTTTAAACAATAACACATTGTTTTCCACTATTCATCGAAAATTGAATGTTGTATGGAAAATACAAAAAATTGACCCTAAGATAATTTCAATATTCTTAATCCAAAAATGTAGTCCACTTTGAATGATAAAAATTATAAAATATCAAAAAGTGGGTATTACAATTTATAACGGCTTGTTTGATTAGTCGCGGTGTGTTAGAATCTCGAAGTTGCCTACAATGTATGCAATTACATTATTCAAAGTGAAATGTACCATGGAAGATTGGGGTGTTACAATTATCCCTGCCCCTAGATACATTCTATTTTCCCCTCTATTTTTACTCCATTAACAACATTGATCTATTCCGTGAAAAATCAAGTGTTCTTACCACTCTTATGGACTAACATGTCTGAAATAAAAACAACATAAACATGGACGAAGGATTAGAGAAGGGTCATGTACTGATTGTTTTCAATCTTGATGCACTCTTTCACTCCATCTTCATACTCTATTGTCAAATGACTAGAATCCATCTAGTATTAATTCATATCCATCCTATTTGACTTGGTGATATTATTATTTAACAAAATAAATACACATAATATTGATTTAATGTAATGGTTTTCCGAATTCTATAAAAATATAATCAAAAAATATTATGAAAAAACTATTGTTCAAATGTCTTTTTAAAACTATTTAAAAAATCACACTATAAATCCCATTACAAAACAAACCATTTACACAAATTCCTCTTTAAAATAACAGACCCTTTTTAAAATAAATAATTCATTTCCAAACACTCTTTCACAAAACAAAAGTTACCTTTTTTTTAAATCATTCAAGGCAACTTCATGAACCAAGAATCTTAATCATTTAAAATGAGAGACATACCTCTATAAATCATTTCACAAAACTTGTATCATTTTTATAGATACACACAAACATTTTCACAATGCCATATATCTCAATAGAGACACTTTATAAAAGATACCTAGAAAACACCTTGATTCATCCCAAATCAATCAGTTTTGTATGATTCCATCACATTATACCAATGGTAGTTGTAATAATAGTATTTTCAAAAATCATTTGATATTGTGATCCCCTCCATTGTATATCCCTTATCAATGCCTCAATTACCCAGTTATAACAATAATTCTTTACCAAAACATGATAGCCCCAACAAATACTTTCTATAGTTAGTTACCACACTCGCAACCATTATACACTAATGTTCCAGTTTACTAAAAACAATGAATTATCTAAATGAGCCATGTGTCACACCAAATTAATTGGTTGTACACCCCCAAAGGAATGTACATGTCTCTCACGTGAACCCATTTCATAATCAATAATTTTTCAACAATCATTCCTTTCACACAAATAATTTCACTAAGATACTCATCACTAGAAGAAACTATGTTTATTTCCTGATCATTATAAGTACATCATCTCTAAATTCAATATAAGAATAGAACTATGATACTAAACTAATAGATGGTATGACTCTCTATATCCTATTTTATAAAAAAATTAAAAAGAATTTATAAATGAAATTACAAAGACTAGTAATTCTAAAATTCTTAACTGTACTTGTAATAATTGGTTCCCTAGGATAGAACAAAAACATATCCATAAAAATGGTCGTTGGGTCATGGCGTGCCAGGTACCACCTGTTCCCCTATACACTCGTGGTCCCGACGCTGGTCCCACCTATGTGCCTGAATGGATCATTATAACTAATGATAGTCCCTAAATTCTAACAAATGTCCTTTCTAGTGTGATTTTTCCTCAATCAAACACGCCCTAGGAAACTTCCCAAAAAGTCAACCATCTTGATCACTACTCCCGGCCAAGCACACTTATCTTTGAGTTCTAATCACGTAGGCTCTAAAAAAATAATGTGCACCATGTTGATATGAGCCATATCATTTAGTCATTTAACCCTTTATCATTCTAGGGTGTTACATTTAATCCATCCCCTTTAAATAAAAACATCATCATTGTGGAATCTACATCTCAACCCAGGCAGTGAACCACACATAAGGCATGGTAATCCCTCTGATACCAATGTAAAAAATGGGTCCATGTGATATCACAGACACCATTCCATCTACATGTTCATCAGGTCTTATCCCACCAGGTACCACCAGTTGCTCTAAAAACACATGATCCCCACCCTGGGCCCACCCACTTGCCCAAACTATCCCCACATTCCAACACAAGTCGTTTTCAGTGTGTCTTTTTCTCACTCACACACACCCTCACTAACATCCCAGAATATCAACCATTTGGATCTGTACTCCAATCTAATCACAAATAACCGTGGAGTTTAAATTATGCAGTCTCTTGAAAAGAATGGTGCACCATTTTGACATGAGCCATATCATTACAAATTTATGCCTTTATCATTCTGGGGTGTTACAGTAGTCATATCAGTACCCTCTATAATCAATGTGATGAGTGTTCATTAAATGTTTTAATATAATTCTTACCTCTCAAAAACTCATTCATGAGGTAAACAACATCAATTAACAATATAGTCTAGAACAATTTACAGAAAATTTCATAATGAAAATACAAGTTTGGAACCTTTGATGGATGCATCATATTCAATGTCACGTACACTTCATAACATTGAATATCAATGGTTAATAATTAATTCATATAATTTTAAAAATTGTAATAAATTAATAATTTATATATTTATATATAAAATTATGCTATGAATAAAATATGATTTAATAATAACATTAAGTATATCATTTGTCCCTTTGAGGGGATTCACTATAAAGTGATTACTGTTGGAAGGAATCATTACTTGTGTTGTTATGGTTATTTGACATGGGTGTCCAAAAAGTGTATCATGTTGCTTTGGATATGTAGGGATAACAAAAGATATGTTTCTTTATAACTATATTTGTCCTCTAATTACACAGCATATTGATTTCTTATTTTATACTCATTAATCAACTCAAGTAGGGTTTTCTCCACTAACAATATTTGATTTATTATTTTATACATAGTCATCAGTTTCACAATAATAAAACTCCAAAGCAAACATGGTGTATGAGACTTTATCATATCATTTAGGGTTTTCCCCATTAACTAGACAATAATACAAGATAATATCATATTGAGTATGATATAGATATTTTAAGATCCCTTTCCATAATGTTATTCATAATATGATCTTAAATTTTACTCAATACAATTCCATTTGAACTAAATTTGTACTACACGGAATATGGTTCATCTTAGATGGCCTTTCATATTCCTATAGAGGTCCATTGGATATGCCCTAATATCCAAACCACCAATATTAGGCCAATTAAATTACATTAGAATATTCACACCCCCTTCCCCATTATATTATAACCCCATCCATATCTGATGTTGAAATCTTAGATATTAAACATGGATGAAATATATTTAATTAAAACTAATTTCCTATTCAAATAACCAGATTTATGATTTAAATTGTTCTCTTTCCTTGTTCGAAAGTGTTAGAGCACTCCCATATCATGAGGCCTATTTTGATAGTAACATCATATCCTTCAAAATTGGATTGGGCACTAAGTTCATAAACTCCATTCACCCCTTCATGAGGTTATTTATGCAAATATAGTCTACTACTCATTCATACTAAGTTATCACCTTGAAATTTCCATTAAATAAATTACATAAAATTTTATAGAATAAGAACCATAATCATAAACTATGTCAACCTCTATTAAAGGATTTATACACAAGTATTTGATTCTATGATCATGAAATGTTTAACTAAACTATGTTATTATGTAAATAACTACATATTTTTTTATAAAATTTGTATGAAATTAAACACTAGCTTCATTTTGGTTAATGTTTTTTGATAGTAAACATCAGTTTCATTAGTCGAGCTTTCATGAACTGAAACTCGAATAGGAAAGAGACACGGTACTCACCCTATATAAAACATTCAAAGGGTATCCTAGGAAAAATTCATGTCCCCACAATCATGGTATACACATATCAAATTTTCAAATCAATTATTATATAAATGAAGGGATTTGGCATGAAATTTATGGAATGATATGTTTCACATTGAAAGGAAAACTTCAAAAATATTCTTAAATTCCCATTGATGAAAAATTATGGATAATTTTATATATAGTGTTTTTCATCCCATATAATCTAGGTTAGTTGGATTTAGGGTTATCACCACTCATAACATCTATGAAAAAGGATAGGTTGTTATATCGACCAACTTTTGATTATGATGATCTCATGATATTTGGAGAAGTGGTGGCACAATCATTAATAATAGAAAATAATTTAAATTGATGTAACTTGTCGATGAAATATAAAAAGTGATGCAAAAATGTGTGTTGTGGGGATCAAAGTGCTAATATCATCACATACAAAATCATCATTGGAATCTCAACAGGTCCTTGTATGTGAAAATATTTGACACATAATAGTAGAATCAATAACCCAATGGTTCCCATATATACCAACACCATGAGAAAAGTGATAAGGATATGAATTCCCTAACACTATAGGTGAGGCAAAATGGGAATTACATCATTAAATGTATGGTAAAAACAATAATTGACTCATGTTTAGTCATTATGATACAGAAAATATCAGTATTATAGGTACCTTTGGAATCTATGGAAACATAAAATAGGAGCTAAGAAAAAATTTGAACATGATCAATTTATAAATTGATAATAAAAGGTAATAAATAAACCTAATCTCACCCCTAAGACCCTCTAAAGAAATATCAACCAATAACATAATACCAGCATAAGATAATAAAAATCATTACATATCCCATAAAAGGGAAATAACCTGTAGAAAACACTGACCCAATCATTTACTAGTCACTCTGATAAAATTATAATGAAAACGTTTTTAAAAATGTTATAGGATAACATTATGGTGGAAGTAGTAGGGTCATGTGACGACAGAGTCAGGGTAGGCAGCAACAACAATGACAACGGTAGAAGAGGGCTTTGAAGAGGAAGAGGGGTTCTTGGCAGAGGAGAAACAGAGGAGCGGCAGGCGAGGGTTCGTGGCAGAGGAGGGTTCATGACAGAGGAGCGATGAACGAGTGGTGGATGAGGGCTCAAGATTGAGGTGACTTCACAATGGGGGAGGAGTTTGTGGTGGGGGAGGAGGCGGTGGTAGAAAAGGTGTCGGTAGTGGAAAAGATGGGGTTGGGGCAGAGAATATGTCGGCGACACAAGAGTCAGCTTCGACGAGAGTTTGAGGGGTTCGAGAATGAAGGATAGTGTTAGGGTTTTTTTATAAACCCCGTGGAATATTTTATCAATGACAGATAAAAAGAACTAATAAGGGTATGTTTTATCAATGATAAAATAGAAATCTCTAATAAAACATTCTTTTAGCAGCTCTTTTTTAGCACTGATAATGATAGGCCTTTATCATCGCTAAACAGCGCTGATAAAAGGTGTATTTATCAGCGCTAAATTTAAAGCACTGATAAAGACACCTTTTATCAGCTCCTGTTTTGGGATGATAAAGGCCTATCTTTATCAGCACTAAAAACCCATAGGTAAAGATATTATGTTTATAGAATTTTATATTAATATTTATTTATAAAATGAAGTATATGATATATATATATATATATTTGTTTCAAATTATAACTACAAATAAATATAAATATATATATCTCTATAATTATAAAATTATATTATAAATAATTATAAAGTTATAAGATATATACTTATTATATTTATAATCATAGGATATATATAATAAATTAATTAATTATGTTTATATATATATGATTATAGATATATAAAACTACATTTTTTATAATTTTTTAATTACTTACATGAATATAAATATTTATTATCATAAGAATATATATTTATTTATAATTATATAAATATATATTTGTTAATAATTATAATTATAAATGAAAATATATATATTTATTTAAATTATTATAAAATTATAAGAAATTACTATTTCTAATTTTAATAATTTTATTAATATATATATATATATTCAATATATGTATAATAATTTATAATTATTTAAATATAAATTTTTTATTTATATATATAACTATATATATTTTTATTTATTTATCAATATTTCTATATATTTATATATATTTAATTATTTATAACATTATATATGAAAATAATTAATATATTTTTTTATTAATTAATAATTATTTAAATAAATATATATTTAAATATATTTATAACTAATAAATAAATAAATATTTTTTTAATTAAAAATTATAATAAATTAATATTTTATTATAGTTGTGATTATATATTTTAATATTAAAATAAAAATTAAATGTTTAAAAAAAATATATTTATAATTTTAAAAATATATATAAATATATTTATTATAAATTATAAATTATATAATATATATGTACAATTTTTTAGAATTATATTTGTTACTATTTTTTTTATTTATATCTTTTTGTATATAAATATATATAAGTAATATATTTATTATAATTTTTTTAATTATTTAAAAATATCTATATTAATATATAAATTGTAATTATAAATATTTTTATTTATTTATAAATATTTTTAAATATTTATAAATATATTTATTTAATTATAATATAACTTTATAAGCATTATAACAAATATATTTATCATAAATTTATAATTATTTACATATATGTTGTTATTTATATTTATAATTCTAACAACAATTAAATATATTTACAACTATATGTATTTAATTATATATATATATATAATTATGATATATGTATTTATTATAATTTTATAAATATTTAAATATATATCTGTAATTATAATTATGAAAAATATATTTAAATAGTATTTATATATAATTAATTTTTAATAATTATGAATATAAAAATTCTATTTCTTATTTAAATATATTTATAGAAATTTTATAAGTATATTAGAGAATATCATATTATATATTGATAACATGAAGTAATCATATACCTAGAAAATATACATAATAATAAAAGAGCCATCAATGGAAAAGGAAGTTTGGATTATCAAGTTATTGAACAACCGGAGATTGGTAACATGCATGATGAGCATTCATCACCATTTATGGAAAGAATAGAGCTGATTGAGAATGATACTAGGGTGAAAGCTATGGTGGCTGAGGCTTCAAGAGTCATGAATGAACCTTTGGAGCAACGTATTTCTCTTTCTGAACCGGAAGGGGATAAAAAGCAAATGAAGACAAGGCAGTGAGGCAAGTATTATAAGAATTGTGGGCGAGGATATGGTGACTGGGTTTATAGGCATGGTTGGTCTACCACCTCTTTTTCTAAGATTCTTACTCTAGAGTAAGCCAAACTCAAGGAAAATTACAATGTTCTTTTCAATCAGCAGAATTCGTTTTCAGAATGGCAATCTACTGATGACACCACTGATTGGGATTATGGGGATGATTCGGGCTCAACCTGTTTTTAGTTTTCAGTTTTGGTTGTTGTCATTCCCTTCTCTGTTCCGTTTCATTCTCTTATCTTTGTATTGTATTTATGTTTCAGAAATTTTCTTTAGGATCAGGTTTTCCTGGCTCTTAATCCTTTTGGGTATCAATGAACATTATGATATATAATATATACACGCATGATCAATATATTAATTGACCAAATTAATTAGAAACAAATATATATTTAATAATTAATATAAATATATATTTAAAATGGTATTTAAATATATTATTTATAAATAATATAATTTTATTAAATTTATTGAATATAAAAAATATTAAAAATTTAATAATTCTAATAATTCTAATAAATCTAATAAATCTAATAAATTTAAGAAATCTAAAAAATATAATTAATTAATCTAAAAAATATATTAAATATTAATATATTAAATATAAAAAAATACAAAAAATATAATAAATATAATAAATCTATTAAATATAGTAAATCTAATAAATCTAATAAATCTAATAAATCTAATAAATATATTAATTATTGAAGGATATTTATTATTATCCTATAATTATTTAAATAAATATATATATATATAATTTTAAACCTAGAAATTATTTTTTAAAACTATATATATATATATATATTTGAATTATTAATAAATATATATATTAATTATAAACATGAATTTTTTAGCTAATGTATACAAATAAATGTTATTTTTGAATATAAATATATCAATTATATATAAATTATTAAAACACTTTATTAGTGATAAGTATAACACTGTTAAATAAATCCTTTATCAATGAAAAGAAAAGTGCTGATAAAGGTATACACTTTATCATTACTTTTCATAGCGGGGATAAAGGATACATGTATCATCACTTTTATCTAGTGTGGATAAAGGTGCCACCTTTATCAATGTTATCTACATAATGCAGATAAAACAGGGTGCTTCCCTTAACCTGTTTTGTGGTATCATTTTATATTAATATAATAAATAATATTTCATCATTCCATAAGGGACTAAGGTAATTATTCAATAACTGAAAATTAATAATAAATTACTATGTTAAAATTTATATTTAAAATAAACCTTTATTACCAAACTCATCCTTTATATAACATTATTTAAAAATATATTTAATATTATTTTCAAGATAGTGAAATTTAGAATTTATTCAATTCTTAAATTAATATAAATTTCATGATCAATGAAAAATGTCACTAAGTTACTATATATTC
The DNA here is from genome assembly GCA_963277665.1 of Viscum album. Classification (NCBI taxonomy): domain Eukaryota; kingdom Viridiplantae; phylum Streptophyta; class Magnoliopsida; order Santalales; family Viscaceae; genus Viscum; species Viscum album. The sequence continues at coordinate 1,117,143,627 of OY728141.1, forward strand.
TAGATTTTAATTTTAATGGATATAATAAACTTTTATAAAAAGATAAATAAAAATTTTTGACAAACATTAAATGCTTATCCCATAGTTTTCACTCGACGATACCGGTTTCACCCTAACCGAGATGAAAAAAATTTAAAAGTTACTATTCATATTAAACAACATTAAACCTGAATTATCTTACAAATATTATAATATTGGTTAAAAATATGTAATATATTTTTCATTATTTATTTTCTCTTTATCGTAAAAATTCATTTTTAAAAAATTGTGAAAAACTCAGAAAAAACTATTTTTAATTAATTTTTAACCATAAAACATTATATAAATTATTATCTCATGCCTTGAAAATTATTATATTAATGTTAAAATATTTTATTGAATACATAATATATAATACTCATAAAAATAATTGACTAATAGTGATCAATTTAATTTATTATTATAAAATAAAATTACAAACATAAATTTTGTATTTTGACTAAACATGTCTTTTCATAAAAATGTAATTCATTTTATTTATATTGAATAAAAAAAATCAATATATTTTATACAAGTATATTTTTTTCAAAATTTAATCTGTGTAATTTACACCTACCAATATAATGGATTACTTATAATGGAATAATATATTACAGTTCATTTAGACTTGGGGGTGAATGTATAAAAAGCCACCAGTGAAGTTAAATTTATCATCAAATTAATCTATCATAAAATATTGGTATTTTACATTATACCCTTGTTAAATTAATATCTCCCTAAAAATTATGTTACATTGATACAAAAAAATGAGGATATCTCTATTCCATTGCAACCCCAAGTCCCTATATAGCTTGTTTGAATTTATGATTCCACCATAGAGCACTATCTAGGTGAGTAGTCATGTTCCACCAAATTTTATCTCCAAGATACAATATTTTTGTTAGTTATTCATTGGAACATTAATGATCAAATTATATAACCTATGAGTTTCATATTCGGGTACGATCTTTTATGTTCATCCTAAGAGAGATACATGGAACACATTGGGAACTTGAGAGATTTTCATTGGATGCGTCAAGAGATAATCTACCATCTATACATGATCAAGAATATTGATGGGGTAAATATAACAAGGTATTAAGATTATATTATTTATGAATATCAACAAAATTATTCTATTATGGGTTTTTATAAATACATTTTCACCAATATTTAATTCCAAATGAGGCTGATGATTTCCAGCATAACATTTCTATCGACTCCGATATGCCTTGATGTGTTTCTAAATAGTTTTAACCTTATATAACATTTTATCATCATGCTCATGTACTAATATATTTATATCACCAACATAATCCAAGAAAATTGTAGTTTTATACTTCTTCCAATAATGGTATTTATATTGTGCAACATGAATGATTAGTTGAAGGCTATTGTAGTATGAAAATAGGACTGAAGAAGATGTCATTCAAAACTACTATTAAAATCCATCAAAAAATATTTAAAAAGTTCATATCATTGTGATTGGTTCTATAAAATAAAAAAATATGTGTGTGAGGATGATATATTTTACTGAAATACAAATATGTATCCAGAGTCTATAGAATTTTTCACTAGTAATTATAGGAAAACATCATATCCTCATCATATAAAATAGAATGTGGTACTCCTTATAACATTACCATTTCCATATTGTACACTGTGGATATACAATCAGAAGATAAATATGCAATGATGGTATTGATTTGTGCTAACATTTGAAGTTGATTGACTATAACAGAAAAAGAGTTATTTCCTTTTAATGTTTTGGGGTTCTGATGACAATATATAAGATGATGTTTTCTTTTTTCCATTCAGATATGGAAAATTATTGTAACATTCCAGTAGAATCATGCCTCATATACTTATCTAATTAACATACCAACAATCAAAATACACACCCTTCAGTATCTCCTTTCAAGTTATCCCACCAAAAATAAAATTTCAGATCTTTATACCTCTTTATACATTCAGGATAAATAAAGAATGTAGAATTATGAGCCATATCCAATAACTCCTTTGAATCTAGAATGGATGGAAAATATACATAGTTCTAAAAACGTATCATTCAATCACAATGAAGTATGAACTTAGTAACATTTATCAAATTTAATTTTATCTCTATATCTTCCTTCTACATATATTTATCTTATACTAGGATTGATTGGTGAAAACTATATTGGGTAAGATATGTTCTCTCCCCTTCATTCAATATTTTAGGATTCATACTTTAAAAATACCAAAAATATTTGGTCTTTCAAGATCCTCATGATAAATAAGATTTTACTCTCCTTTCAACATGGATAATTTGTTACCACGTTATATTTCCTAGGTTGGTAATATATTGAGAAATCATAAGGTTTACTAATGTCGATCAATATTCTATGGTTCATATTCATATATTTTTGAGTGAATATATACATTAAAAATTTATGATCAGTATATATATATATATAACATAGTTATCAAAAAATGTAATACCTCCATATATTTAATTCCAAAAATACCATAGTAAACAATAAATAACTAGTTTGGAAATTTTTCAAATGAAACTTATATTTTCATCAGGCATATTATATAACCATGTCATTTTATGTGAGTTGTAATCCCAGTATATTAAATAATTCATCACCAAATATTGAATCACTTCCCCATTTTGGGTTAATAAATGCAGTGGTTCATGATGTAACCTTATATTTAGATCCTTTACATTTTCAACAAATTTAACTATATAAACGAACTTATATCCCTTTCGAGTTAACATGGTATGTGGAATATAATTTTATAATAATTTCTCTATAAAATATTTATAATATCTATCCAAAGTAAGAAAAATATTTATATATTTAATAGTAGTTATTCTTTAAAAATGTTCAATATCTTTTTTCTTAGAGGTATCCATTAATATATCTTATTTTTAGATTATATGAACCAAAAATGAAACTCTTTTTATCATCAAAATTCACAAGTTTTAAAATTTTCATACAAATTATACTAATTTAGGGTCTTAATTACGTTATTAATGTGATATTCATTCTCTTACATTATTTTTAAATATATATATAAATCATCAATAAAGACTTCCCCACATAGATCAATGTAATATTGAAAGTCTCTATTCATTAAATCTATGAAAATAATTTTGGAAATTTTAAGAAAAAATAGAATCACTATATATTAATCGTTTTCATTAATTTTATATAATTATATATTAGGAACATCCAACTTGATCCATAATTGATTATATCTAGAATACTGATTAATCTAAGAAAATTATTTATATTTTCATTGTTGATCAAATAGGTCATCAATACAGAGATGATGATATTAATTATTGAATGTTTTATTTTTCAAGTTCTATATATTCAACAAGGAGTATAATTGATCCATTTATTTTCTTAAAAAAGGAAACATTTATCAAAAGGTTACTCACATAGACAAATAAATCCCTTATAAAAATTCTTTTTGAGTGTATTATTCAATTCCTACAACTCTACTAGGGCTATTCTATATAGAGTATTTGATATAGTTGTTGCATGAGGTATGATTTATATTTGGAACATAGATTAAATATTCAAATTAATATTAGATAAATATAATAGAAAGATATCAACATACTCACACACAATAATCATATCATCAATGTTGAGTTAATAGCCAACCAACTACAACAAACACCAATTTTGAATAGGAACCATGACTTATAAAATAGATTTAATTTCCATTATAAGTTCATATTTATCAATAATCCTATAAAACATCATCGGCTGGTTCAAAATATCATTCATGATTTACCTTTATCATCAATTGATGTGGGTTTTATATAAATAATGAAAATCCATGCCCAAAATAACATCAAATTAAACTAAAGGAAGAAAAAAAGATTTACATGAAGAAAATTCAAAAAAAAATTAAATGTGAGAAGAGTAATAGACTTGTTATGTGACAATAATACAATTAGTGGTTTTCATAGCTAATTCAATATCTAATCATTAAGGAGGTACTGTGATTCCCTTTGTAAATTATTCAAATATAAAATAGTTGGTATATCTTAAATCAAATAAAAACATAAGAGTTATTTAGTGGATGGTATGTGTTCCTTTATAAACATTATTATTATACTCAATGTAGAAAATTGTCTTCACATGACATTTTACATTTTTATTGAGAATAAGAGGTTTCTATCATTGATCATCATCATTAAACAATGTATTTGATAAATAGTTATAAAAATAAAAAAACCTTTAATTTGAAGCATTTGAGTGTGGGTGGATATTGCTATGATAATTTTACTCCATAATTGGATTAATTATTCCCATAAATATGGATTCCAATTTCCGAATATCCTTAGTTTCCACACATGATTATTTTATAGTCCACTTAAGAAAATTGTAACCATGTTTCCTTCCGCACATCGAGTATAATGTAAAACAGCTTCTTTTCTATTTTTGTTTTTAAGAACTTAATTTTAATTACATAATTCCTTTGTTAAGAAAAATATGATATTGATAGGTAAATGAAATATCTATTTAAATGTTGATAGCAAATCAAACTATTTCTTGATAGCTATTGAAGCCTCTTTTGTGTAACACTAATAAGATATTTGGTTTTAATCCAATGAATAATGTACCACCTTAACATTCATAATGGATGATAATACTATAATCTCACCTAACTAGTATTTCCTAATTTTCCACATAGGTAATAACATAATAAACATCCGTATACATTGGATAAAGGATTTTTTCCCAATGTTCATACAAAAATTATGAAGAATATACTTTTTGAAAACTAATCTCTACAACTAATCCCACTAAATGGAGTCTATTTAATCCCATATAATCGTGTTATTGATATGATTACACCATTTATATTATACTATATCTTAATGAAAAACATAAAAAAATCAAGTTCCAGGAACTGGAAAATAGAAAATATCATTTTATTGGTACAAATCCATTGTTGAGTATCTACTATTTAAAAATATCCAGTAAATAAAGGATGTTTACCTCGTGATGGAATCGATATAATGTTGTTCCCTCCACTGATCATTTGAAACCTCATTATGTTTCATAAATTGATTAACTTTTTTATGAATACTATATATATTGTTTATTCTAGGTCCCATAACATTTTTTCACTAGAGGAACAATCATTACATTATGTTTCACATTATGCATTAACATAATTCATTTAGGTTCTAGCCATTGAATAAAAAAATCATAGTGTTAGAAACAATAATCATTTTGGTAAACCACAATATAATGAAAAATAATTTGTTTTTTTAATTAGGACCCCTTATTTTTAATATATGACAACATAAATTTATCATAGAGAATTTATGATCACTACCCTAACATTGTGATGTTATCCTATAATTTGACTTATCCTCACTGTTATAAATAATGTATCATCTTCCTAGTTCCCAAAGGTAACTAAACTTTATTACGATTCCTAATATTGAAACCCAAAATTTTTGTACATATATATTACAATATAAAATAAATATTTAGTACATGACATTACAATCCACGAAAACATCATATAGGTTTAGTATATTTGGAAGCTTGTGTACATAAACAAATTTATAATAAGTAAATCACACCAACTCTCCTCAATATATTCATAACTATCATTCTTTTTTATTGATATCATAGTTAATAATTTTTCCCAAACCCATGGAAGAGAAACAGAAGATATTATGTTCTAAAATGTTTATTATGGGTAAATAAGGGTGATATCAATCACCACCACAACATAATATGGGAATAAGGGAATAGTGACATCAGTTCATAAGACATAAATCCTAATGAAATCAAAGAACATATCCATGAGTGAAAATCATTATCATAAGGCATAAATTTGGGGTATATATCTGAGAATAAAAAACCATTTCCTTAATCTTCAAGGATAATTGTGAAGACTATAATAGTGGAATGAGATTTATCCAAACTATATAAAATTAATCATGTTCACTCACAATACTATCATAGTTTAAATATTCCCTTATATAAATAGGTTCACTCCCCAATCCAATCCTATATATCTAAGAAGGTATCCATCTTAACCCTTTTCATTAGAGGTTTATATAATTGTTGGACCAAAAAACATATAATTAATATCATATATATATATATGTTCTTCAATATAATAAATCATTCAACATTTTATAACCCAAGAAATGGAAACATGTTTTACAAAAATTTCATCAATTTATTAATCTATTGAAAAAATGATTATTATAATTTAATTAATCCATGGAAAATAAATCGGATTCACAAAATCATCCTAAATCACCATTATTTTCACAATCCTTTCAAATATTAAAATTAAATGGTATAATTATATAATATCCCTAGTAAATCATAAGTAACATGAATGTTTTTCATCTTTGATGAAAATTCATTAAAAATATATGAGAAAATGTATTTAGGAAAATAACATATTAATTTTGAAATCAATTATTTAAAATAAAATGATTTCTGAAATATTAAGAAAAATATTTTGTTTAATATGATAAATATAAATATGTAAATGAAGATTAAAATAATAAAGAATTAATGATTGTTGAAAATTCTATTCATGCTAGAAAATGTAAAATAAATTATTCATTTAACACTTTTATAAAAAAATAAAAAACACACTATTCAAAGATGATATGAATGTTACCTTTAATTTTTAAAAAAAATACACTAATGGGTAAAAATGAAATTAAAAATGAAATTAAAAATCATATTAAAATATAAAAAAATACTAAAAAAAATTCTAATACTTATTCATCGTTTAAAAGGTATTTTTGACAGAATGGGGAAATAAAGTCGATTTTCCTTAAAATATTATTTAAGTATATTGACTTTTAAAATATAGGAAAATGAAATTTAATCATGTAATATCTAGAAATAAATAGTTTGGAAGAAAAATAAGGAATTTAATGAGTGTTATATCATGAACGTTCATTAATTAATACTTAACCATAAACCATACTAGAAAACATTGTGGTTGTAACATAAAACCCTTAACTTGACTTCCACTTGAATTAAATGTGCTCTAACCTCATATATAATAAATTTAAATTGGTTATAACTATATAAAAAAATATTAAAATACTTATAATATAATATATGATATAATTTTATCATTTATGTAACGACCCGAAATTTTGAATAAATATTGTTTCCTAATTTTGTGTGTTATTTTATTTTAAACAAAAATGTTTCATTTGATAACATGAGTATAATTAAAATGAGACCGTTGGGCTTTGACTGTTATATGACCATTGGTAAATATGACCACTGGAAACTAAACGTTTTGATTATTGTCTCTAAATACAAGTAATCTAGGTTCATTATTATGGAAAGAAGATTCGATGACCTCACCTAGTAGTCTTGGACCGATCAAAGCCCATCTAACAGAACTTGGGAAGGAGGTAGCACCACTGGGCTTTGATCTGGACCAAACCCAAGCTGAACATAATCGTGTGAAGCTAGAATGGAATCATCTTTGCGAGAAGTTCAAACTGATAGAAATTACTACTCGTGCGATGTTAGCCGAGCCTCCCTCAGATTCTCTCACCTTAGCACACATTACACTTAGGTCCTATGCTGGTGTGATAAGGGGCTATGTAAGGAGACCATAACTTCCTTGTGTAATCCTTTGTTTTAAATAAAAATTTGGATTTCTTCTTATGATGAAGTTTATGAATTTTCAAATGACCGGATAAATATAGTATACATATTTTTGATGAATTTTAGAAAAAGGATATTTTAAAAATGTTTATGTAAACCTTAAATAATTAAAAATATGTAATGATATTCAAAAAATGGTCTTATACAATTATGCTCAGTACGAAATTTAGATTCTAATAAGATCAACTTACCTTTTGATGAATAGTTAAATATGAATAGTGATTTCATGATTAGGATTAGTAATGTGTTCAAATGGATTAGTAATCTCACCTAAAGAAAGTATTAATATAATCTAGGCACATTGATTAAGTAATATGATTCAATAAAATGGTTAAATAATGATTTCATAAATTATTATTCAAGTATTATTTTTTTCAAGTGAATAGTGTTTTTTAATTAAAAATTAAATTAAAAATATTTAAAAAATTATTTTTTTTAAATGGATTTCATTTTTGAACTCAGAGCACCGATATTATGTTATGGTAATTTTTGGGGTTTTTTCTAAAAAAATGAATTTTCGGTGAATAGTGTATTTATTTAAAAAATAAATTAAAAATATTTAGAAAATTATTTTTATAAAATTGAGTTCATTTTTGAAATCAGAGCATTGTTATTTGGTTAAGGTGAAATTTTGGGATTATTCTGAGAAAGTTGAATTTTCTATGAATAGTGAAAATACAGTTTTTAAGTTACGGTTGTTTAATGACATCATTAAATGATGTATTAAGTATGTACTCAATATGGTCAACTTATTAATAGTAAGATAAGGTATAAGGTGTCCCATGTGGCCAATACCATGGTCAAATACCATGGGCAAGCCCATGGTTTTTCCAAAACCACTAATGAGGTGTCGCTTGGCCATTAATGCCTTGTCCCCTCACTTTCCCTATAAATACCAAGCCATCCTCTAATCCATTCGACTCCCCACTCTTCCCCAACTAATTTCTGGTCTCATTACCTCCCAAGGAGTCCTCCCATGGTTCCCCCAATCCCTCAAGGTCCCAACCTTTGAGTTTTAAGAGTTACATTTTAAGGTAACGGATCTGATCTCTCTCTTTCTTTTCAAGAATCTATTTTATGTAATTTCTTTTATGCTCCATGTTATTATGTTAAAGTGTGTTGTTTTATACTCCTCTTAATTCAATTTTCATGTTTACATAATGAGAGATCCCCTCTTACTCTCATTATTTCGTTTTATGAAGTTTAAAGTGGCGTCGTTAGGCTGCCGAATTTTTTGTAACAGATTCTTTCTCCTTTGTCATTTTTCAAGATCTATCTTCATGTAAAGTATTTCAAGTTCCTTTTTATTATGTTGGGGTATGATCTCTAAATTTATCATACTTATATTTTATGATCATATGACTAAATACCCCATTTGATCTCTTCAATTCATTATTTTGAAGTTTTAAGTGGCGCCGTTAGGTTGCCGAATTTGGAAGTGGTTCTTCACCCTTCTCGTTTTGAAGTTCTACTTTCATGTCAATTCTTTCAAGTTCCTTTTTATTATGTTGGGGTATGATCTCTATATCTATCATTATGATCTTTTATGACCATATTATTAGAGACCCTATTTGATCTCTTCAATTCAGTATTTTGAAGTTTAAGTGGCGTCGTTAGGCTGCTGAATTTTTAAGTGGTCCATGCACCTTTCTCCCTTTTCAAAGTTCTAATTCCATGTCAAGTCTTGAAAGTTCCTTTTTATTATGTTGGGGTATGATCTATATATCTATCATACTTATCTTTTATATCCATATGATTAGATACCCCATTTGATCTCTTCAATTGAGTATTTTGAAGTTCAAGTGGCGTTGTTAGGCTGCTGAATTTTTAAGTGGTCCTGCACCTTTCTCCCTTTTCAAAGATCTAATTCCATGTCAAGTCTTGCATGTTACTTTTTATTATGTTGGGGTATGATATCTATATCTATCATACTGATATTTTATGACCATATGATGAGATACCCCATTTGATCTCTTCAATTCATAATTTTGAAGTTTAAGTGCCGTCGTTAGGCAGCTGAATTTTTAAGTGGTCCTTGCACCTTTCTCCCTTTTCAAAGTTCTAATTACATGTCAAGTCTTGCAAGTTCCTTTTTATTATGTTGGGGTATGATATCTATATCTATCATACTGATCTTTTATGTTCATATGATGAGATACCCTATTTTATCTCATCAATTCATTTTTGGTTGAAGTTTATGTAACGCTGTTAGGCTGCCGAATTTTCATAAGAGAAATCTTATTTTTGTCTCACTTCCATGTTTTTCATTTCATATGGTATAATTCAAATTTCATTACCATTTTATTAAATCCCTTATATTCTGTACCCCTACTTTTTTATGGATCATTTATGAGTGGGTGACCCATGTCCCCTCTCTTTTCAATGTTTTCTAAAACCTTGTAACATAGCTGTTATGCTGTAGAATTTTCGTCTCAAAACGCCTCTCTCCTTTCTCAAAATTATTTTTTGTTATAAAGTGAATACTAAAGGCTCTTATTTATAAAAGTATATTCACATATATATCAAATATTCTATTTTAAATTCTGGGATTTACATACATGAGACCCGCTTACCCTTTCTGTGGGTTTAAAGTGACATTAAGATCATGTCTTTAAAGTAGTTTTTAAAACGTTATGATTGTGAAATTAAACCCATTTATTTTGTGATATATGGGTTCTTTATGAAATGTTTGATGATGGTATATGTGGATCACATGATAATAAAGGAAAATTTAAGGGTGCGCCCTGATAGCGCTCCAATGCATTGGGTAATGATGTAACCACTAGAGATTACAATTTTGATGATACCTTGGTGAATAACTTTCGTAATTTTCAAATGACACCTTGGGGATAGACCTTGGTGATATGTTCATGATTGTCTATGTTAAATGATGCAGCCACATATTCATGTTATGAAAAATGTTATTTTTATTATGATATGCCTCATGATTTCTTTCTCATGCCTTAATGTTCTTTTCATGACCTTATTGAAGTATCTCAAGTTCACATGTAAAATGTTTCTCTTGTTTCCCTTACTGGGCCTTCTGCTCACCCTTTCTTTTGATGTATGTCCCCAGGTTATGAGATGTAGTAATGAACCTAAGATGAACATGAGGATAAGCCTTTCAAGTGTTTAAGAAGAATCTTTTATGCTTTCATGTTTAATGTTCCTGGTATCCAAGACACTAAACCTTAAAGATCCTCAGTTTTGTAAAATGTAATGAAACTTTATGTGATAAAAAGGCGGGATGCTATAGTTGGTATCAAAGGATGGTATAGTTATTTGTGGAAATTAGGATAAGAAAACTCTAAGAAGAACCCTATAGAAAAGTTTAAATATAGGAAATCTTCCTGGTATTTTGGTGAGTATTGAGTAAGGGGTTTCCAAGCAAATACATCCCTATCTGGATATGAGCAGGTAGAGGTGGCTATAGAACATATGTACATAGGGGTAAAACCCGAAAACACCGCTTTGAGCTAGACTCGAACGGGAACTGGTATACGATAACGGGCCTTGCTGCACTCTTGGTTACGACACTCCCGAGAGATATGCTTTGGTAAACTCACAAGCTTAGTATGAACCATTGTTAAAGGAACAAAGATAAAATAAAATAAAGATTCACATAAGAATTTATGATCATGGATAACCTAGATGGGAACCTAGGGGATCACATGTTAGGGTATAATTTGGAACTACAAGCTATCCTTATATTCTTTAAGTTCATTTTCATGATTATTGTCTAAGTATTCAAGCCCCTAATTGTACTTTGTTTTCATAGTTAATGGAGGGAAATGGAAGAACATGTCCCAACAACCAATGTGATAGGAAATGCGACGATTGTTGTATTAATATGATAGGGATGATTAGGGGATTAATATATGATTATTATTTTGGAAGACGTTCACTATTTTGGGGACCCTATATGATCGAGGTAAATAGATTACTACGGTATTTTCATTGAGGAGTAAGGTTGACTTATATTTTGAAGAATCGATGAATTTAAGGTGGACTTATAGTAATTTAGGTTACTTATGGGAATGATTAACCTATCTTGGGTAAAATATGTTTAGGTTAGATACTTTTGTTATAAGATTTTAGGAGTGGTTGGTGTTTTTTGGAGATGAACAATGAAGTTTATTTTGGAAGACTACGTTATCAAATCCTTCTTGTATTTGGGTTTCAATCTTAGTTTGGATTATTTTGAGGAATTTTAAGGACCGTTATTTATGGATTTGACTATGATGAACTTTGGGTAGTACCATGGAACTTTAATGATTTAAAAGTAGTTTCCATTCCTATGGGATTATTTCTTTTTGAAGAGTTGTTTTACCCTACCTTTTCTGTTTTTGGGATAATGTTTAAAGATATAAGAAATATATAGTTAATCATTTGTGGATTATGTGATTCTCTAGAAGATGATTCTTGTGTTTTGATGTGACCAAGTAATTTTTAATTCTCATCGTTTGGAGAAAATATTAGTTTTGGTAGAAAATTATTAAAGGATGAAACTCTACATAAAGGTAGGTATATTTTATTATGTTTTTGTTCTATGTAGTAAATGAATTATTCAAAATTATTAAAAGGAACATAAAACAAAAATTTTGTTGGTTTACGTTTTCTACTAGATAATCAAAGACCGTTTACACACATCATAAGTTTGGTATTTTCTTATGGTTAACATTCTTCTAATCATGTTTTCTATCACTCTCCCCTAGAACTTTACCCTTTGTTTTTTTCCATATCCATGTTTTATTCCATGGAATCTTAGTATGGGTTAACTCAGGTGACCTTTGTACTTCCCTTTCTTTCTTATAAATTAATAGTTTTTTTGACTCCTTTTCCGATGTGGGACTTTAAATGAAATTTCAAAACCCAATTTTAAAAAAATTGCGAGGACGCAATTTCTTAAGGGGGGAAGATTGTAACGACCCAAAATTTTGAATAAATATTGTTTCCTAATTTTCTGTGTTATTTTATTTTCAACAAAAATGTTTCATTTGATAACATGAGTATAATTAAAATGAGACCGTTGGGCTTTGACTGTTATATGACCATTGGTCAATATGACCACTGGAAACTAAACGTTTTGATTATTGTCTCTAAATAAAAGTTATCTTGATTAATTATTATAGAAAGAAGATTCGATGACCTCACCCAGTAGTCTTGGACTGATCAAAGCCCATCTAACAGAACTTGGGAAGGAGGTAGCACCACTTGGCTTTTCACTAGACTAAACCCAATCCGAACTTCATCATGTGAAGCTAGAACGGAATCACCATTGCGAGAAGTTCAAACTGATAGAAATTACTACTCGTGTGATGTTAGCTGAGCCTCCCTCAGATTCTCTCACCATAGAACACCTAACACTTATGTCCTATGCTGGTGTGATAAGGGGCTATGTTATGAGACCGTAACTGCCTTGTGTAATCCTTTGTTTTAAATAAAAATTTGGATTTCTTCTTATGATGAAGTTTATGAATTTTCAAATGACCGGATAAATATAGTATGCATATTTTTGATGAATTTTAGAAAAAGGATATTTTAAAAATGTTTATGTAAACCTTAAATAATTAAAAATGTGTAATGATATTCAAAAAATGGTCTTCTACAATTATGCTCAGTACGAAATTTAGATTCTAATAAGATCAACTTAATTTTTGATGAATAGTAAATTATGAATAGTGATTTCATGATTAGGATTAGTAATGTGTCCAAATGGATTCGTAATCTCACTTAAAGAAAGTATTAATATAATCTAGGCACCTTGATTAAGTAATGTGATTCAATAAAATGGTTAAATAATGATTTCATAAATTATTATTCAAGTATTAGTTTTTTTCGAGGGAATAGTGTTTTTTAATTAAAAATTAAATTAAAAATATTTAGAAAATTATTTTTATAAAATGGATTTCATTTTTGAACTCAGAGCAGCGATATTATGTTATGGTAATTTTTTGGGGTTTTTTCTAAAAAAATGAATTTTCGGTGAATAGTGTATTTATTTAAAAAATAAATTAAAAATATTTAGAATATTATTTTTGTAAAATGGAGTTTATTTTTGAAGTCAGAGCATCAATATTTGGTTAAGGTGAAATTTTTTGGATTATTCTGAGAAAGTTGAATTTTCGATGAATAGTGAAAATGCAGTTTTTAAGTTACGGGTGTTTAATGACATCATTAAATGATGTATTAAGTATGTAGTCAATATGGTCGACTTATTAATAGTAATATAAGGTATAAGGTGTCCCAAGTGGCCAATACCATTGGAAAATACCATGGGCAAGCCCATGGTTTTTCCAAAACCACTAATGAGGTGTCCCTTGGCCATTAATGCCTTGTCCCCTCACTTTCCATAAAAATACCAAGTCATCCTCTCATCCATTCGACTCCCCACTCTTCCCCAACGAAGTTTTGGTCTCATTACCTCCCATGGAGTCCTCCCAAGGTGCCCCCAATCCCTCAAGGATCAAACCATTGAGTTTTAAGAGTTACATTTTAAGGTAAGGGATCTGATCTCTCTCTTTCTTTTCAAGAAATCCCTTTTATGTAATTTCTTTTATGATCCATGTTATTATGTTAAAGGGTGTTATTTTATAATCCTCTAACTTACCTTTTCATGTTCACAGAAATAGAGATCCCCTCTTACTCTAATTATTTCTTTTTATGAAGTTTTAAGTGGCGCCGTTAGGCTGCCGAAATTTTTGTAACGGATTCTTTCTCCCTTCTCATTTTTCAAGATCTATTTTCATGTAAAGTATCTCAAGTTTCATTTTTATTATGTTGGGGTATGATCTATAAATTTTTCATACTGATCTTTTATGATAATATGATTAGAGACCACATTTTATCTCTTCAATTCAATATTTTGAAGTTTTAATTGGTGCCGTTAGGCTGCCGAATTTTTAAGTGGTTCTTCACCCTTCTCGTTTTGAAGTTCTACTTTCATGTCAATTATTTCAAGTTCCTTTTTATTGTGTTGGGGTATGATCACTATATCTATCATACTGATCTCTTATGACCATATAATGAGATACCCCATTTGATCTCTTCAATTCAGTATTTTGAAGTTTAAGTGGCGTCGTTAGGCTGCTGAATTTTTAAGTGGTCCTTGCACCTTTCTCCATTTTCAAAGTTCAAATTCCATCTCAATTCTTGCAAGTTACTTTTTATTATGTTGGGGTATGATCTCTATATCTATCATACTTATCTTTTATGACCATATGATGAGAGAACCCATTTGATCTCTTCAATTCAGTATTTTAAAGTTTAAGTGGCGTCGTTAGGCTGCTGAATTTTTAAGTGGTCTTTGCACCTTTCTCCCTTTTCAATGTTCTACTTCCATGTCAAGTCTTGCAAGTTGATTTTTATTATTTTGGGGTATGATCTCTATATCTATCATACTGATATTTTATGACCATATGATGAGATACCCCATTTTATCTCTTCAATTCAGTATTTTGATGTTTAAGTGGCGTCGTTAGGCTGCTGAATTTTTAAGTGGTCCTTGCACCTTTCTCCCTTTTCAAAGTTCTAATTCCATGTCAAGTCTTGAAAGTTCCTTTTTGTTAAGTTGTGGTATGATCTCTATATCTATCATACTGATCTTTTATGTTCATATGATGAGAGGCCCTATTTTATCTCATCAATTCATTTTTGGTTGATGTTTATGTAACGCCGTTAGGCTGCCGAATTTTCATAAGAGAAATCTTA
Organism: Viscum album; assembly: GCA_963277665.1. Taxonomy (NCBI): domain Eukaryota; kingdom Viridiplantae; phylum Streptophyta; class Magnoliopsida; order Santalales; family Viscaceae; genus Viscum; species Viscum album. The sequence goes on from OY728141.1 coordinate 1,117,159,040, forward strand.
TTTTTGTCTCACTTCCATGTTTTTCATTTCATATGGTATACCGTTCAAATTTCATTAGAATTTTCTTAAATCCCTTATATTCTGCCCACTACTGTTTTATGGCTCATTTATGAGTGGGTGACCCATGTCCCCTCTCTTTTCAATGTTTTCTAAAACCTTGTAACATAGCCGTTATGCTGTAGAATTTTCGTCTCAAAATGCCCCTCTCTTTTCTCAAAATTATTTTATGTTATAAATTGAATACTCAAAGCTATTATTTCTACAAGGATATTCACATATATATCAAATTTTCTATTTTAAATTCTGGGATTTACATACATGATACCTGCTTTCCCTTTCTGTGGGTTTAATGTGACATTAAGATCATGTCTTTAAAGCAGTTTTTAAAACGTTATGATTATGAAATGAACCACATTTATTTTGTGCTATATGGGTTATTTATGAAATGTTTGATGATGATATATGTGGCTCACTTGATAATAAAGGGAAATTTAAGGGTGCACCCTGATATCGCTCCAATGCATTAGGTAATGATGTAACCACTAGAGATTACAATTTTCACGATACCTTGGTGAATAACCTTGGTAATTTTCAAATGACACCTTGGGGATGGAACTTGGTGATATGTTCATGATTGTCTATGTTAAATGATGCAGCCACATCTTCAAGTTATGAAAAATGTTATTTTTATTTTGATATGCCTCATGATTTCTTTCTCATGCCTTAATGTTCTTTTCATGACCTTATTGAAGTATCTCAAGTTCACATGTAAAATGTTTATCTTTTTTCCCTTAGTGGGCCTTCTTCTCACCCTTTCTTTTGATGTATGTCCCCAAGTTATGAGATGCAGTAATGAACCTAGGATGAACATGAGGAGAAGCCTTTAAAGTGTTTAAGAAGAATCTTTTATGTTTTCATGTTTAAAGTTCATGGATTCCAAGACACTAAACCTTAAAGATCCTCGGTTTTGTAAAATGTAATGAATGTTTATGTGATAAAAAGGCGGGATGCTATAATTTAGAATCCCATTTATTAATTATTTATTTTAATAATATTTGTTTTAGGGTGTTAACACTTCTATAATTCATTAATAATTATTTCATAAAAATAAGTTATAAATAATTAAACCATCATAATTTACATTAAAAAAATATGGTTATTAAACTATAATTGTATTAATACATGGAAAAGATAAACTATACATATGAACGAGCAATTAATTCACATCCTATTTGATGGGAAAGATGGTGGATAATGGTGATTTTAGAAACATAATAAATTTTTTTTTAAATTTATGCTACTAATTATATTATTTTATAAAAAATATCAAATCTAAAAATGAGGAAAAATTATTATTAAAAATAATGTGACTCGTTTAGGTGATTAACTCTTCTTTAGAAGAAATCATTTTGATCACCTCTTAAGGATCGTATGATTAGATTTTTGGGGATACAATCACATCTAGAATGTGTGTACTGAATCTTATTAAGGAATATTATATAGGGATTATATCTATAATGATAAAAGTGGTGTAAATAAAATAAAGAATGGTGTCCTTTTTTAAGTGAAGCAGAGGACACATTTTTCAGTTCATAAAATATTAAAATATAATAAAGTCATTTTCATGATAAATGATTCAAAATAGGCATGAACATAGAAAAATATGATATAGACTAAAGAATATTATACTTTGAAATTTATATAGGTTTGTTCCATTTTAATCTATATCATTTTTTAATTAACCCCTTTCCCATACATTTTTCACCTTAATCGTAATATTAACTATTTCAATCATAAATTTTTATGTATATTACCATAAATGAAAAAAAATCTTAAAATGACCTTTATTTTTTTAAAACCATATTCCATTAACTTGTAAAATTATAATTTTGTTATGAGTTTTTATTTTTTAATAAAATATTATTTATTATCAAATAGATTTAATTTAAGGATTGGAACTATTCATTTAATTTGACTTCAACGACACCAAAAAAATAAGGTATTTGAATATAATATTTCAATGTAGAAAAAATTATTCATATGTACTTAAAAATTTAATTGAACACAATAATTCATCAAAAATGGATTAATTTTTGTAAAATTTAATATAATTTATTTAATATATCTTTTAATTGAATAAATTATATGTCAGCATTGAATAACTGTTTAAGGTGAATTTTTAAAAACTAAAAATTATAAATAAATAAATATAATAAATATAAATAATTATTTTATAAAAAAAATATTAAGGAAATTTTACTTTTTATCCTTCGGTGAAAAAATTATTGTATTTAATGTCAAGAGGGAGAAATTTGGTATTTATTGTTTTCTTATGTAAATGTAATGGTCATACGCAATGAAATATGTAAACATGTAACCCTATATTAAAAAGGCAAATGTAAATTTCCTAATTCCACTCTTCATATAGGCTAATTGAAGGTGATAGATAAATTTTATATCTGTATACCAATATTTTTACTCATTTTTACCCGTTTAACCTTTATGGGTTGAAAACACTTACTACGGTTATTATTCATATTGAACAAAATTAAAAGAGTACAATTTACAAAATTTTATCATCCTAATTAGGAATGTGTAATTCATTTTTCAATATTTAATTATTTGTATGTCTCAGAAATTCATAATAAATTATATTCGCAAAATTTGATAAAACTTATTTTTTTAGAAAAATACATTTTTAAGTATAACTATAGATATATACTCTTTTCACATTCCTATGAATAATATTAGTTAAATATAAATAAAATATATTTAATTAATAAATATTAAAATTTCATTAAAATTATTACCCAGTATTGGAAAATTTAATTTATTAATATGAAATAATGTTGTGCGTAAAAATAGTTTTCCAAAAATAAATATATCTTTTTGTTAAAAATGATTTTTATTTTTATTTTAATTAATTTTAAACCAATGAATTTATGTTTAAAATTTTAAACAATAAATTTTTCATAATCTTGTTTTTAAAATTCATACCAACCATTTTAATGTCTAGTTTAAAATGGTATGCTATATTACAGTTGTTTTAGAATCATTATTGAGTGTATCATAAGATATTATTAAAATTAAATCTCTTTAAAAAGAAACATATCATAACATTTTGTGGTGTTATAAAATTGTCCTAATTTTTTTCATAATATTTATATAATATTAAGTGTTTATAAATTATATGTGGGTAGAATGTAACACCCTATGGTTTTGAAATTTATTCTTATTTTATATAAATTCGATGTATTCAACAGCTTATGATGAACACATCACCAAACATGAGGGGAAAATGTTTTGATACTAAAAAAATTGAAATAAATTATTATTTTAATAATTATGTTGATAAATAATTGAATTTGTGACGTAAAAGGGTCAAAATGAAATTATGAAAATGTAATTGATTATAAAGTGGAACTTTAGAACTATTTTACCGAATTACGAGTTTTCCTTAAATTTGACACCTTTTGGGAATTATATATACAATCATTATTGATAAACATTAATTAAAAACTAAATTAAATTTATTAAGGACTTATATTAAATAGTTATATAATGACAATGAATAATATTATATTAATTCTTGGATAAGAATAATTTTTTTTGTGAAAAAGTGGCCTTCTTTAAATATAAAATATGTTTCTTGGGAAAAATAATTTTCCAAATTTTAGAAATAAAATTGGATAAAAAAAATTATTTTAAGATTATTTATGTAAAACTTAGCTGTTTCTTTTAATTTTGATAATTTTATGAAATGGATGATTTTTAGGGGAACCGTGAAAAAATAACATTTTTATAGTTACCATAATATCAAAGAAATAATTAAGATATAAGAATGAGTTTAAAATATCTGAAAAAATTGTCTCAAATAAGTATTTGTTTAAAGAGTAAACTAATTTATTGAAAACTAATATTTTGAATTTGGAAACCCGTGTTTGAATGTTTGGAACTAAAGATATATTTTATTTTTAAAAACAAATTTTGACAATTTCATTTAATTATTTATTCAAAATGACAAGTTTTATTTGGATTAAATTTAATTTAATAAAACTATTATTTTTTATAGATAATATAATAAATTTTATTGTGGTGAAGTTTGTTAAGGTTTTTTGTTTAAATTTATTTTTATGATTATGTTAAATGATTCTAAAAACTATATTTTTGTGTGTTTTTCATACCAAAAATATTGTCAACATCACTAGAAATTCAATCGAATAAAATGAATCTAGTTTTTGGAATCATTATCTAAATATTTTTAATACGGCCAATTTTATTTTAATTAACTATTAATAGATACTATGATAAAAGTTAATTTATTAGGTTCAAGATTAAAATTGGTTGCAGGGGTTGAAATAAAATAAAGGCTTCAGATATTAAAAAATATCCATTTTAATCTTATTGGGTTGGTGTATCTTGACCTCCCATTAATATATTTTAAAATTTAGGTTTTTTGTGCTAATTCCCATTGAAAATTGATTTATTTTATTTCAAAATTAAGGTTATTTAAAAGGGAATCGTTCCAATCACTTATACAAGGAACCTCATCGTCTCACTTATTTAAATACCGTTACGAACATATCTCAATACACATATACAAAAATAACTTATAAAATCCTTTTATCCAGGACTTATATGATTTTTTCTCCCTAAAATACTAACATGTTAAGGATTAAGGTATATTCTAGAAGAGGATACACGAGGAAGAGTTAATTGCCATAATTGATTTTTTAAAAAATGTATTTCTTCTTCATCCGCTTCAAAATATATTATAACCGTAATAATATACATAACTAATTAACATTATAATATTTAAATTTCATTATAGTTATTTAACAATAATAATCTACCTCCATTCCATCTAATGGAAAATAGAACCCTCACCCATTCATACATGTAGACTTCCACCTCCATGAAGAGATGTATTTCATTTTTCTTCACCAGCTTATATGAGTGGTTATATGTATACACATAAAATATATAAAATTTCTTTTTTGATATAATTATTCTTTTGAAAACTTAATGTATTGCCTAATTTTATTCCCTCTAATATATTGGAAAAAGATGAAATATCTCAAGCATTTTTATGGATTACCACTCCCATGAAGCAGTGCATTTAATTTTATATTTCCCAAATAAATGAATGGTTTTGAAATTATGTATAATAAAATAATATTATATTTAATACATGATAAATGTTCCAAAATATGTTATATCGAATAGGGATTGAAATCATGGAACTGAAAACTGCATTGGAAAGGGAATAATTAAAACCCAAATTTTGGTTTAAATAAAGAATTATTATTAAAAGTGAGGTACTAAATTATAATTGAATAGTAAAAATTTATATTTATTTAAATATTATTCTAATATTTATTTAGTATAAAACTAAATTTAATATACTTACTATTAAGTAACAAACAAATTTTATGTGGACTTAAGGTAAATTTTTATTTTCCAATCTCACTTTTTATCAGGATTGTTTACATTTCAAATTTATTTGAGTGGAATTAAATATCAAACATATCCTAAAATCCATAGTTTTTCTCCATTCAGGGTTCTTTATGACATTTTCATACATTAATTCTATTTTCCTTTTTTATGTCAATGATATTAGTGAAAGTTCTTATAAAAAACTGAACTTATTTCTCTTTTTTGGACATGAATTCTTTTCTACCATATCCATATTAAATAATTTTTTTTAAGAATGTTCTATTATATAAACTAATGAATGTTTAAATAAATTTTCAACAATATTATTTGTTTTCAATGTATTTAAGACAAAACATTATCAATATTTCAAAAGCTGTTTTGTTAAACTTTATAGAAAATAGGGAAAATGTTATTTTTTTGTTGTTTAACTAATGAATGAATATTTATTCCATCTGGTTTTTTATTTTTTAAAAATATTCATATATAAAATTCTATTTTTTTCAGGAAAAATCATATTCACATTTTCATGTATTGTTTATTTTTTAAAAAATTTCTAATAATAAAAGGATATTATTTTCAATTTATAATTCTAATGTATTTATAAAATATTTTTTTATCAATATAGATATCATTTAAAGATTACCAGGCTTATGATTCTGTGATATCTTCATCTTTCTTTATTTGGATTACTTATTATGATAAAGTTTCAAGGATGTTATTATGAAACTTGTTTCCTTCCCCTATGTCAACTATGCTATGATGAAATCATGAATGTTTTCTTTGATCATTTGGCACATAGATATAAAATATTCAATATGTGATGGGTGGAACCAAAATTAAATATTTTTAAAATTCATTGTGTAAATCATGATATCTCATAATATAATATAAAATTGAATTTTGAATGAATCCTATCTACCTTAAGACTCTATCCATTAGGTTAATGCGAATGTAGAGTGAACCCAATGTACTTTAGGACTCCTTCCAAATGTTTATATTGGTATTGATAGTTTTACTTCAATAAGATTTTTTTCTATTCTTATGTTAATTACGTAAAAATATTTCCTATGCTTATGATATTTTCTCATGGCTGATGGTTTATTATTAATGATTACACTCTCTTATAAAAAATTTCTTCTGTCATAATAAAAACCCTTATTCTACGAGTCATGATTTATGGTATATGAATTTTTTGGTATTGTTTTATAAGGTATTATCATGTTATCCCACCATTATGGTTATATTTATATCAACACACTCTTTTCCCACAAGGATATTTCAACATTTATATGAATATTCATTATATTACAAAAACACACACCCATGAACCATAATAGTTTGTTCATTTTTTGAACATTAAAACACAATCATATAACATAGTGAATTATATTCCATGTCTCTAATAAAGGTCTTCCCTTTTAGTACCCCTAATTAATACCATTATTTATAAATAAGGGAATGGAAGCATAATAAAGGGTAATATCTAATTCTTAGTGAGTTTAAAAAAATAATATATATAGGAATAACATGAGTATAAGGTTTTGAGAACACGTTTATGACATTTCAAAACCATAACCTACATATAAAATATTATAGACATGAGTCATGGAATAAATATTAGAATTTCATATTCCATGATTCCTAAGTGAATCAATGAACATGATCTATGAGAGAATAACATTATCATAAAACATATTTTTTTGGAATACAAATAAGTATATAAAATAATGTTCATATTATTTAAGGATCACTTCTATGAACATCATAGTGGAATAATTACTCTATTAAAAAAATATCACTCCACATTTTAGCCCAATATTACTAAATAATATATCCTTACTATTTTATTCCTATATTTTTTAACTGGGTTCACATAATTTTTATCTCTTATCGATCTCATGAGATATAAATATTTACCCAACTAAATGGAGGGATATATAGTTCACAACCATCAAATGATTGAAAAAGTATTTATGTGTGAAAAATATCATAAACATTCATTATATCATAACCCATGAAATGAAATGACTATCATAAACAATTAATCATATCATATTCCATGAAATAAATTGGGTATCATCAACATTTCATCATAGAAAAAGCTTTAGAAAATAGATAGATTTCATAATAATTTAATCATATCATAAACCATGAAAATAAGTGTGATTCATAAGAATATTATCATGGTATAACCTTTGTATGAGAAATGAGTATCAAAAACATCATTCCATAATAGACATAATCCAATCAAATAAATAATAAGAATGGTATTCCAGGATCATATCCCCATTATGGAAAATGTACCCTCAAATAATTTCAAATTATAAGGAAAATAATTTTTAAATAATACTTGGGTCATTTCATGAGGAAATTTATTTCCTTTTAGAATAATTTTTAAAACATTAGTCCATCTTGAAAATACATTTCTTTGAAAATATCCTTCAGTACATATATGGTATGCTGAAAATAATTTAAATCATTTTTGGATGAAAATAAAATTTCGAATATGAAAAAGACATTTAAAAATATAAAACATTGTGAAAAAAATTTCACTGAAAATTACCTTTAAAACATATAAAGGAATTCTAAAATCAATTATTTGTTAGGAAGTTGAATAATTTTTTTCATATTATACACATTAAAATGATGATTCCATCAAAATTTTTATTCAAAGACAAAGTGAGTTGTTTTGGATAAAGTTATTAGGATTAATTTCAAAAAAATATAAATAGTCAACAAATAGAAACAATTTATTTAAATATTAAAAAGATATTAACAAATGATTTTACAAAACATGGTTTTGGATTTTTTTTACCAATGAGACAAATGTAGTCCAATTTTCTTAAAAACATTTTATTAATTATATAAACTACCAAAGAGTTGAAATGGTAAAATTAATTCAATATATCATGAATAAAAATAGGTTAATAATTTCAATGAGAAATATTTATATATAGATCACAATATTTTATCAATAAAAACATGATCAAAAACGGTTTCGATAAACATTGAAATTGTATCATAAAATTATTACAACTTTGGTAACCTAGATTCATAAGTATAATGAAGGAATAAAATAAAATTATATATAAAATATCATGAGGATAAGATAAATAAATTATATAAAATTTTAAAGGGGACTTATATACACCTCTTTAATGAATAAAGGTTTATATCATAACATACATGTCAAAGAAGGAAAATTGAGACAACACTTGCTTATCAATTTGTTAGAATTTAAATCATAAACCCCACGAAATATAGATCCTAAAATGTATAGGTAAATAAAAATAATTTTCATGATATGTAGAATAAAATAAATTCATTTTAATCATTCACATTTCATCAAATAAATACATTTTGAATATGTCTTGTGTCTCACAAAAAATAATAGTGAGATGGAAATCACTTATTTTAAGTCGTGTCTTCTGTTGTACTCATTAAAACCTATTGTATAATAGATTTATGCATTCTATTCATATATTAGAGAAAAATATTCACATATATCATACCATATATGGTTTTATTATGATATTTTATTTCCAATTTATTAACAATTCCATGTAAAGTTGAGTTTCCATTAATAACTTCATTATACTTCATAGATGTCTTGATTTGTTAAATTTTTTACTCATATTTTTATCATGATTTTATCCTATTTAGAATAATAAAAATTATATAAACACCATTTATAATTAGATAATATATATATTTATTATAATATATGAATGATAAAAATAAAAACTGATATACACCGTTTATGGATATGGTAGGTCATAAGTATGCATGAATGCTATTATCATTTTCCTATTGGATTAAAAGTAATAAATATAGATAATATATTATCAATATATGATATATTTTTTCATATATATGAAATAAATTTATTAAAATAATCCTTAATACAATCAATGTAATGTGTGAATAAATCACATTGCTTTACAAGGAAGCAGTCGACCATACACCTGAATTACATTATCGTATGCCCAAAAAATTGAAGACATGATTGTATGTGTGATATAAAAATTAAAAAATCATAATAAAATAATATATAAAATATATTAAATATATTAAAAATTAATTCATAACAATTAACATCACTTATAAGTGGTAATTGATAAACAAATGACATTAGTTCATGAGGTGGTTGTCTGTTGCCCACATGAAAAATGATTTTGTTACCCATTTGGTAGAAGTGTGGATTGTTTTAGGTAATTACATTAATGATAAAAAATATATAATTATATGTAATATACTGAAGTTATTAAATAATCATGGTATAATAATAATTTAATGATGTGTAGTAATAAATATAATAAATATTCTTATTGAAATACATTACCTCTTCTTTGATTATCTTCATTGGGTTTCCACTAAAACCTTACTAGTATATATTTTATAAAAAATAAGTATTATATACTGATATTAAGGAAGATGGTATGTTATTTGGTAAAGGTTTTGTTGATTCAAATTATATAGACCTTTCTTTTTCTTAAATGACTGTTGCGTAATTTTAACAACAAACAACATAAAAGCGTTACATGAACAGGATCAAAAAGATCAATGTCATGGGAAAATTAGGAACACACATAAAATTCACATAATATAATTTAAACATAATTTAATTATTTCTTCTCTAGATTATTATTGTCCCTTGAGTTCTCTTTAGTATAGGTAGTCACCTAAGGATATACATTAAAGAAATAGACGAGCTAAAAGCCCTGTAAGAGAATAAATAAGAACATGAAGCAATATTACATGCTTGAGAATAATAATCCTCATAACCATATTGTCCCTAGAGTTCTCCTTAGCACTAACCATATTATTTGCCACGTTTTTAGAACTTTTGGTTTTAATATATACTTTTGTCTATAATTATTGGTATATATGTCACAATTTTTACCATAGAGGTAGTGCCACCATATTTTCATTGAAAAAAACATACCAGCTAGCTCCAAATCATGCATCTGGATGTTCTTCTCATGGATCATAAAATGATGTGAGGCATAAGATATCATGTTAACATTTTTCCTGAGTACAAAGCCTAATCCTTTATTTGAATCATCTATATATTTTCCAAAACATGCTATAATTTATTCGTAATGTGAGTATAAGTGCAGTGATTAGTCTATTATTTATCTTCATGAAGCCTACCTCACATTCATCTGTCTAGACACACTTTACCCATTTCCTTGTTAACATAGTTTTCAGGACAGACAATCATGAGAAATTTCCCACAAAACATCGATAGTACCCTTATAAGCCCTGAAAACTATGTATTTCTATGACAAAAGATGGTCTAAGACATTAATTAATTTACATTGATTTTTAAGGGTCCACAGAAATTCCATCATGTATGGTTAAAAGTCCTAATAATGTGACTTTATACCTATAAAATTCACACATATTAAACTGAGTGCACATATTCTATTTCCATAATTTCGGAAACACAAACCTTATATATTCTTCATGTTCCTCCTTTCTCATGGAGTAGATAAAAATACCATCAATTAAAACTATCCCGAATAAGTCAAGGTAATGTCTAAAGACTAAATTTTTATAATCCATGAATATTGTAGGGGAATTATTAAGTATGAAAAGAATCACCAGAAACACATACTTGCTATAATTTGTACCAAATCTAGTCTTATGAATACCTTTGTCCTTTACCTTTACCTGATTATATCCAGAATTAAGATCCACCTTTATGACGTACTGAGATCCTCATAACTGATCAAAAAAGTCATCAATCCATAGAAGAACATACTCTTTATTTATGATAATCTTTTTGACTTCACAACAATTGATACACAACCACAACGATCCATCCTTATTCTTCACAATGATCACTGGTGCACCCCCAGGTGATTCACGAGGTCATATGATCACTCTATCCAAATTATCTAGTACCAGGTTATTTAAATCCACCAATTTGATTAGGGCCATCATATATGGACATTTTGAGATAATATTAGCTTTTGTTATGAGTTATATTATGAATTCTACCACTTTATCTGGGGGAATTTGGGGTAACCCTTTTGGAAATTTGTCACTATATTCCCTCATGATGGGCATTTCTACTAGTTTGATACCTTCCCTTTACTCAAATATTTGAGTGAGGGATGATTCTTCATAGGGAATCAATACCCATGTCATTGAAGGATTTTTAAAAGGAGATTCATAATCTACCATTAATTTTTAGAGGACCATGTGATGTTTCAGAATATGAAAATATATTTTATTTTCCAAATAGTTGATATATTCTTTATCCAAAAAATCCAATCCATTCCCATCATCACGTTGAATTCAGCCAAGGTAAGTATCATGTGATTTGTTGGAAGAATTTTCCCATATATTCCAACTTGAGAAGGATCCAACACATGAGTGGAAATTATTTCACCACTATGTGTTTTTATGGATTTCTCTACTTCAATTTTTCAGGGATTCGATTTAATAGTTCTAGAAAAGATGAAAGATAAAAAGAAATGTGAAGACCAAAATAAACTAATACTTTTTCCCATTCATGAGTGAATAGTAAATTTACCTTTTACCAAATAATTTTTAGAGCCCACGTCTATAGTAGAGATGACATAAACCTTACCTTACCCCATTGGATTTTATGGATGATGCTGATGATTACCCTCAAGGACTTCAGGTTTAGTGCACTGGATTGTAGTGTTTATGTTTTCCCAATAGTTGAAGCATTGAACTATGGGTTATGTTATTCTATATTCCACCACATTATATTATTCCTCTTTTATTTTTGACATTCATGATATTAGAGGCCTTTTCTCCCACACTTTTATAGTTTTCCTATCCCTTTGAGGCATTTCCAATGATGCTTCTTCCCACATTTTTGACATGTGGGTGTTTTCATTTTCTTTCCACATTTTTCGTTATATCCTCTATATTGAAACTTAATATCTCATTTCCTATCATAATATCCATGGTAAAATTCTAAAAACTCCATCTCCACTTTGATATCACATCACAAAACACATTCATAACTCCCAAAGTATCAAATTTCATCATCCTTTTGAAGGTGTGGTTTTAAACCACTAAAGAATATATAATTTTTGCTGTCATTTTTTTTAAGAAATCCCAATGTGTACCTTGAAAGCATTGTGAAATTTTATTCATAGGTTGTGACATATTTTCTTTCCTTTTTATTAATCTTTATAAATTATTTCTCCATATTTTTACTAAGATTTCACGGGAAATACTTGTTAAGAATCATTATCTTACTATCTTCCTACTCAATCTCTTCAATTTTTTCCTTCACCTTGGTGTACTTAATAAATTTCCATAATTGTTTGGAGTATCCATAAAGACGATAAAAGGAATGATTCACCTTCTACATCTCATAATAATGTATAATATAATATATATTTTCTATTAAGTAGATCCATTTTTTCATGAAAAGTGGATTAGAAGATCCACTAATCGTTGGGGGTAATTCCTGAATAGAAGACACAATATCTAGTTTCTTTATCATATATGAAGGTGGATGTTCAATATTACTCATGATATTGTTCATACTGAGAGAAATATGGGTAAAAATATCATTAAAATTTTGAACTTCACCTTCAAAAATAATTTGGGATGTCATTTGAGTAATCAATGTTTTTTCCCTCACACGGATTGTTTTCCTGGTTTCTTCTGCTTCTATCCATTTTTTAAAATATAAAATGTTAGAAAAAAACATACATCAACAATTCATAAAGAAATGATTTATTATTTTTAGAGATTAAGTCTACAGGAATATCTTATGGGATCCATATGATTATATGTTTCAAAAAATTTCTTAGGTGCTTACATATACATAGTATCATCGTAAGGATTTTCATTAAGGTTATCTAATCATAATTCCGAATTAAATATACAATTATCTAATACCAATTATAGTGAAAATGTTTTTTCATACATTACTATTATATATTTTTACAGACAAACAACATAAAATCATTACATCATAAATATTCAATGTTTTAGTGTATTGGGAAAATTTGGACAATACATAAAATTTAAATTATAAAAATAAACATTATTTAATTACATATTCTCTATATTAGTATTGGGTCTTGAGTTGTACTTTGTTGATGTTTTCACCTGATAATATAAAAAAATGAAACGGGTGAGATAAAATCCCAGTAGGAGGGTAGATAAGAACATGATACAATATAACATGGGTGAGCTTAATCATCCTCATTTTAATAGAATCACAGGATCTTTATAAAAATCAATATAATAATTGTTACATAAAGGCATGGAATGTGGAAATTAATAAAAATGTAACATATTGTATTAGTGGTCTACTACCACATTTAGTTGTGAAAAAAGTTAGAATCATGTTCACGAATATTTCAATTTCCTCATGAGATACATTATATTACCCAATACATGGGAGAGATATATAATTATAGGATCAAATATCTCCTCATAATATTTTCATAAGATATATAATTTCGAGCACACCCATCACATCATAACATTTACATTATCAGGCTTTCCACATAAACCATATATCGATCCTAGAAATAAAATTACCCATAAAAATGAATGGGTTTAATTTCCTAAACCATTCAATAATGAATAAAATTTGGAAAAGGAAATATAATAACATCCTTTATTTAGGAATTAAAAGTATTTAGTGAAGAAGAAAAAGTATCAAGAGATGTAAAAGGTCTATTTTTTGAGAATATTTCTTTTGGAAAACATTATGTTTGTGATAAACATATGTATAAAAATTAATATCCAATAAATTGGAAGGGTGCAATAAGGATGTGACATTTACAGGTCATTAAATTAATTTACATACTATAATTGGTGTGATAGAGGTAAAAGGCCTAGGAAATAGATTGGGTTCGATAATCCATTTAATTTATGTCTGAATGAATTCTTCACATTATTATCATATATAATCAAATTATATTAATTAATGAAACAATAAAAAAATTTATCGAATACTTTTATTCATCAATGTTTTATTAAGTTCATTTTTTTTATCTTAGATGGGTTATACAATTTAATTTCTTCATTTGAGAAAATTTGATTTCATAGTTTTCATGGTCGGTTCACTTGTATACATGATTGGACATTCGTGTAAAAATGTGGATAAATAGGTAGAATTTTTATTACACATTTTTAATGATCATAAAACATTTTCAATTATCTTATAATTAATTTTTTTATATGTAATGAGGAAGAATACTTATATAAATGTAAACGATGATCATTTTAGGTTAATTTTGGTGGTTTTTTTATCACAACAAACTCATTTTTCATGATCATTCAATATAATGTAAATATTTTAGTTCATGAACATAAAAAGGGATATAAATTAGATTTTAAATTATATAATTTTTTTTATTGGTTTAAGAAAATAATTGAAGGTGTGAATGGAAAATGAAAACACATCATCCATGATTTTAGTAAATTAACACATCACAAGAGATGATTTCATTTTTTGAAAAATAGCGGGAGAGAAAGATGTTTGATGATGGATATTACATTAACAAGACATAATTCTAGTATATTTAAGGTATTCGAGTTACCCTAACATTTGAATGTTGGTAGGTTATGAGAGAATAATAAAATAAAAATAAATTAAAAGAAAAAGGAAGAGGATTTTACATTTCAAATCTATATTCTATTAAAACCTATTTAGGGAAATG
Source organism: Viscum album (assembly GCA_963277665.1). NCBI lineage: Eukaryota > Viridiplantae > Streptophyta > Magnoliopsida > Santalales > Viscaceae > Viscum > Viscum album. The sequence goes on from OY728141.1 coordinate 1,117,174,150, forward strand.
GTTTAGGTCTTTATATGAGACATGGAGATCTTAGACGTTGGGAAGGGGATTGGGATGATTATAGAGTATAATTTTTACATGGTTAAATTCTTTATATGTTTGAGGACAATGGGTGGTGATGGGTGGTATTTATTTGGGATGAGATGGGTGTTTTCCCATTATATTATTCATTAGATTATTTTTTTTATCAAGGAAATGAATAGTTTGATGATTATAACCAAAAATTTTAATTTAATGAATTAGGAAATGAGATTTTGGGATAACATCATTCATACATCATATTTAACTCAATAGTTCCTGTGTATATCTTTTATCATAAATTATAGTATTTTAATGTTCACCTAAAATTCATGTATTTTAAGAAAATCCCAAAAAACCACTCTAACCATTTTTTAGGGTTGTAATTAGAAAATGAGATCAATTTTATGAAAATTATTTTTTAAATATGTAAAATATCATTTTTTCTATTAAAATCATCATTTACCATAAAAATACAGATTTTTAAATTAAAATTGATTTTCTAACACATTGAAAAATTATGTGAGGCTTCATAAAATTATCATAGAGTAATAAGAAATAAATATAATTTTATGAATTAATTTTTATAAAAAATATTTTCTTTTAAATATTTAAATTTATTATAAATTTGTAATTAATTATTCATGTCTTATAAAATTATCAACACTTATGTAATAATTTTTAATACATTTATTTACTTATATTGTGATGTAATTATATTATAATTTTATATATAATTTTCATAAATTTTATTTATATTATATGATATTATTATAGTAAAAGATAAATTCCATTAATAATAGTTTTGGTCATTACCCAAATGTCTTGAGTGGTGTGAATAAGTGAAGAGACTATGTTTCCTTTTATTATTGATGATGAGTTTCATTATTATAAATACTCAATTGTATTCAAAATTGGGGGGTAAACCTTAAATCAATTGGATCCAAATATGCTAATTAGATGTTTTGATGGATTATATGTTCTAGCCAAAACTCCAACCCATAATTAAACATTTTTTATTAATATTTCACTCCTTCACTTTATTTAATCCAATTTTTACCTTTTTGGTTTTTCTCTATGGTAACAAGATTTATAGCCCTGTTGTGTATATATTTCTTTTATGGAAAAAATAAACTTATATATATTACATAATGTAGTCCCACTAATTATAAATATTATATCACATTTATAAAATATAGATCATTGGGGTGTTGGAAATTAATTTTAACAATGGCTCATGTAATGTGTTAAAACACAACATTAATCTTAACCGTGATAATTGAGTTTTTACTATTTTAAAATCAATATATTCGTTAAAAAATAAAAATTGGTAAATAAATAAAAAATAGTGGATATATATTATCATTTAAAAACAATTGTCTAATGATTTTAATTTTATTAATGTTAAATAAGTTTCTAAAATATCAATTATGGTAAAATAACATTAGTGTAAAATTTTTACATTATTAATTAATTTTAATTTAAATAATAAAATTACAATTATATATTAAATTCTATTATTTTCACAGCTGTATAACACGATATCTTCATCTAAAAAATTAAAAAAATACAATTTATTCGATTTACTTCACTTTTATTATTTTTTGTGTCATTTATTTTAATTAATTATTAACAAAATAATTATTGTGTTTGAGTTTCTTAAGAAATTAAAGTAATGACTTTATCACAAAAAAATAAACTAAATTATCCTAATAAAATAAAAATTTATCATTAAAAATAATATTTATAGCAGAACTTGTATTTTTTGTATGACTATCCCAATGCATTATAGAAATTTAATGTTAGAAAATTATGCCTTTTTTATAGTTTCATTACATATCTTATTATAGTGTCATATTAAACAGAAAGTTGAAATCAATTTCAATATTCAAATAAAATGATTTCCAAATTATAATTAAACTTATAAAATTTTGTGAAGATAATATTTTAGGTAATTTTAACTTTTTTTAGTTTTACTTCAAAGTAAACTCATTTTTACTTTAAATTTTGTAATTATTTTTTAATGCATTCAATATTTATTTTGAAAAAAAAAATTAGTTTGACCTTATTAATTAATATATATTATTTTTAATCCAAATATGAAATAAAATTATCAAAATTAAATTGACATAGGTGAAAATTTTTAATTTAAAATTAACCACATAGACGTGATGAGTAAACGAGGTTTTAAAATGAAAATGTTCAATATATTTCAAATTTTAATAATTAAAATAAATATTAAAATAATTCAAGAGGCCTAAATATTGTTAATAGAAGTAAAATTTTACTAATTATACTTTTCAACCAATTTAAAATATAATTACAGTTTATAAATTAATAAAACAAAAAATAATTTTTCAGTATAAATTCATTATTTTTAAGAATTCATTAAAAAATACAACTCTTTAGAAAAATCATGAAAATTAACCCTAAATAAATGATTAAATTATGAATTAAAAAATAATAATTATTTTTTAAAATTAATTTTTTAAAAGAATTGAGAAAATATTATTGTTATTATTGTTCAGAAAAAGACAATGAAACAAATTTCGGTGACAAAATTGAATTTTTGATACATATAAAGACTATACCAAAAGTTAAGTTTATATTAACAATATGTCCTACTTATATATAACCAATAAACCTAATATTTAAAATTTAGTAATTACTATTCATGTAACTAGGCTTAACTAATTAGTTTTTTTTGTCACATTAATAGTATGTCATGGGTTTGCTAAAAGTTGGTGTTGCGTGTAACACATACTAAGATAGTGTTTCATGTATTTTAAAAAACTGTCATGGGGTTTTTTTAATTACATGGATAAAAAAATTAAATTTATTTGTTTAAAATAATTTATAAAATTCAGGTATATACATTCTATCCACTATAAGATAAATTTCTTTCCCTAAATCTGTCATGGTCAACAACGGTTTACAACTTAAAATGATTATTTCATAGAAAGATACATCTCTAAAAGTGTTAATAAATGACCACATGGAAAAGTGAAAGGGATGTGTAATGGTAATATAAAATAATATATAATACTTTTCCAAATAGGATAAAAGATGTGGGATGTGAAAACATTAACCTAGGATAGAAAACTACAATCCCAATATAGATAGAGAGTGATAGAGAACCTGTTTAAGAGAATGTTAATGATCATAAATCAATAAACCAAATATGATTGAAAAAAGGAATTGATATCATAAAAATGATGGTAATATGATATCATTTTATTTGAAGACCCTTTTCATAAAATATAATAATATTTATGAGAATATATACTTTATTTCATTCCATTTCATAAGGCAATCCAACCATATAGTTGTGACATGATCGATTTCTACATCATCCATTATTATAATAAATGAAGGTGAATTTCTTATAACTGATGAACTAATGGATCCTAATATTGGTTGGTAGAATTAAAATTCATTCAATTTTTATTTATTTATCATAAAAACAAGGATTTAAACATTTATAAATCATTATATGGGTAGATAATACATTAATATCTAAAAACTAAACCAAACATTGACTTTAACCATTCTATAAAAGGTTAATCTTATAATAATTCAGAAATTCAAAATTTATAATGTATTTCTCTAAAATTTTCAAAATCAGCTTTTCAATGTTCCACCATACATTAGAATGTATCTCTTGATTTTATTATATGAAATATTTGAATACATTCATATTCTATTCTATTTAAAAATGTTAATAACTTGAATAACCATTTGATTCCATTGAAAACAAACAAGCCTCCTCATTGCTTAAAAAAATTGATTATTGGAAATATTAAATACATCAAATAATATTTTAAACTCCATCAATGAAAACATAAATCACTTTTTCGGAAAACTATTAATTTTTTCAATGGTAATCAATTCTATCAAATTTAATTTAATCTCATTCAACATGTCTTTATCCAAAATATAAACCATTTTCTTGTCATTAAGATCATATTATGGCTTACAATCTCATAATCATGTTTTTCTCGTAAAATATAACATTTATACTAAATTATGTTTTTTCTCACACTAATAAAATTTAACATATTCTTTAAAATCCATGAAATAAATAATTAATAATTTTTTTTATATTTCATGATTCATATCCTTGAATTTGAATACATTATTACATCAATCGTTAAACCAAATCCTTATGTGATTAACATTTATTCTTAATATTATTCTATAAAACATCTTTTTTCATAATTCATTCTTAAACTCTTCATTATCAACATTATAACCATTACTCATTCAAATTTTCTGATAACTATCATGATCCATTGTAACACACCAAGCTTCAACGGTATGCTTCCCTTTGAATAATACAATAAATTGCATTTTACACAACTTTGAGTTCTAAAACACACCAAAACAAATCAAACTAGACATTGTGAATAATAATACCCAATTTTTAAAATTTTATACATTTTATCTTTCAAAATGGACTTCATTTTTAGATTCATAATATCGAAATTAAAGTAGGTTGAATTTTTGGTAATTTTCTGAAAACGTTCAATTTTTTATGAATAGTGAAAACACCTTGAGTTAACGTTTAAAATAGAATATTTATTTAAATAATTATTTATTTTATTTAAATTTATTTTAGATCAAAATAGATACATAATAAATATATATGTTCAATGTAATTCATTGGATTCACTTAATAATAATTTTAGATATATAAAAATTTTATTGAACCTTTCACCGTCTTTTAACCATCTCTTAGGAGAATTTTTAAATTCACATAAAACATAATTTTACCGCTTATGTGAGTGGAATTTATAAATTTCTAGAGACACAGTTAATATCTAGGGAGTAAAATGTGGTTTAATAAGATAAAAATAATTTTTGGTGAATAGTAACCTTTTAGTTTTATTTACCACGGTTAAAAGTAAATAGGGTAATTAAGGATAAAAATGATATTATTATTACCTTAAAACATGTCCTTATTCTATTTGATATGTATAATTCATCCACAGAAAACCTTAGGAATAATATATGAACCTCTTTGGTCCACTTGGATTACATTTGGACATATATTATTATTTAATTCAAAGAAGAGTTAAAAGAGTTAAAATCAATGTTTAATAACTAAATTTTTTTTAATATAGGGGTATAAAAAATATTAATAAATATTCATTAGGAATATAAATATATTTCCTACATAATGGTATTTTATTTTTAATTTTTATACATTAAATAATTTAATTTATTTATGACACAATGGTGATGTAGTAATTACCTAATTAATGAAATATTAAAATAATTGATATTATAAATATCCAAATAAATTTAATTTGAGACTTTTTATGAGTTCCACTAATTTTTTAGGTTAATGTGACATGTTATGTTTTATTAAATGAATTTGTTTTGAAATAATAATGTTTTTAGAACTTTAACAAAAATGAATTATTAAATAATGTCAAAATTTCCATAAAGGAGTAATTAATACAAATATTATATTATTAATTGATATTCTATTCCTAAAAATCTAATTTTCATCCAAATGAATTATACAAGGTTATATATATTAATAATAAACCACTTTGGGTTCTCTTGGCTTGTTATAGTACATTTATTAACCATATAATATAAAAATACAAAGAGACATGTTAAATGTTATTCTTTTTATCTAAGTGTTAAATATAAATTATAAGGTTAATATAGTCACCCAATCCAATCTAAAATCTATTGGTCGAAAGGATTTAAACCCATACCCACATTATCCTCAAAATAAGTCACATTAGAACCATTATAAACCCAATATGAATTTATTATAAAATAATATTTTATGTTTTTTCTATGGTGCCCCTCACCCCTCTTATAAAAGGGAACTCCCCCTTCTCTCAAATTCATACCATCAATGCCTTTTGGATCAACCAACCCCTGTTCAAATATTCTATCAACTTCCCTCAATGAATCCTATAGTCCTTAGTTTGATCATAAAACCAACATATTGACCCCTTTTGATCTAATCAAAAGGAAGAACCCGAAGAAGAGGTAATGTTTTCACCACCCTCTTTCAAGTTCCATTCTTCTTCAACATCTTCTTTCTTTGTTATTTCCATTCTAAGATAATAACTACAGTACCTTCTATATACTGTGATGTTATTATAAATATGGTACAACCATATTCAGTATTCTATCCATCCTTTGATTGACATGTCACCATACGTGTGTATGTACGACTTACCGTCTCCACATCGTGGTGTAATTGTTATTCAAAACATTAATATTTGGATAGGTATGATAATGATGTATAATTTAATTAAATAGTAAATATAACATTATAAAGATTCTATATATATTATATTCCATCCAATTATATATTATTTTAATATCAAACGAATGATATTGTCGCTCGTGCGTACGTACAGACTACCGTCTCCACGAACGCGATGAGATTCATTCCACATCGTATCCATTCAAGACTAATTATCATTTGATGATTAAAAATAATTTTTAAGGACTTGATATAATTCTAGATATGAATAAGATACAACCTATCCATAAAAAACATGGCTTATTTAAAAAAACATATAAAATAAAACGAGTAATTTAACATCCGAAATGACGATAATACTAAGATATTATTAACAAAGCAATGTTAAAAGATCATATATGATATAATATTAATGTATATCATTCTTGTATAATTTAATAACAATTATTTCACCATTATACAGGTGTTTACCCTACCCTAGACCAAGGAAAAGTAAAAGTTAAGGGTTAAATCCACAATCTCTTCATTATCCGAGATTGTTTATACATAATTATCTACTGGGACCTCTTTATCATCCATATCCAAACTTCTTAAAAAGGAATATCAAACCATTATTACTATTTTTTAGACTATGGGTTAAATTCATTTATACCCTTGTTGACTTTTTATAATATGTTTCTAAAGGAATCATTCCATCATATTCCAAACAAGGTCATATTTAACCTTTTCGACAGAATTAAGGTATAAATGTCTTTTTTAACTTATACGGCAGGTATAGTTATTTTCCGCCTTTATAAAATCATTGAATCTTCCGTTAAAATATTATAATAATATTTTCAAAGTAAATGTTTTATTTTATAATTATGTGACTTTTAAATGATTTCAAAAAAGAGATATTTCTCTCAAATAGTTTTGATTTCATCTATGTCAACATCCTTTGATGGATTTTAAGCTTATTTGAAGTTGATTTATTGTGATAAAAAACTTCCATATAGTATTAAAGGTTTAGTGATATGTTTGACTGTGGATTTGTTATTTTTATACCATTCATGGTTTATGGATAAAGTATTGACATTTCATATGCTAATTTTAATAAGAATATTTATGTTAAGTTTAAACCTGTTCATATGAGGAATGAATTGGACTTAATAAGTGATGGGTGGAGCCCGCTATATCTCCTCAATGAATCTATAGGACTCATGAGACAAACTAGTGTTTTGGCATAATGCATTGACGAAATCTTATTTGTATTCCTAGCACAAGGCCTTGATTATGTGGTTATGATAGTCTGGAATTATGCATTCCATCATTATGAAAGTAGTTATTGATATTTCATGTGATTATTTGACTACTAGAATATCCATGCTAATAAGTAAATGGAATTATTTCATTTTATTTCTGCCATATTATGCAGAAGTTCAAGTATAAAAGGCTTTTGTTTTATATATACATTGCTATAATTGTATGTGCCTATTTATGAAATTTTCCGCTATATTGTTATCCTTAATGGGCATCTGAGCTCACCCCTTTCTATGTTTTATTTTTCCCAGGATGTGAAGAAGTATTTAATGAATGACCTGAAGGTATAGTATGAGGGGAAATGAGTGTGGTATCTGGAGACAAGATGTTTTCTTAGTTTTTCACTTTATAATGTAAAGTAATCTTTATGAATGAATCTAGTGATTCAAGGCTACTAAACTAATTGGTCTTTCGAGACTTTATCTTTTGTGATCATGACATTGTTATATAATAATGCACCAACTCTGGGTAATTGGGGTTGGGGCGTTACAGTTGGTATTAGAGGCTTTTTAGTACTAACCATGGAAGCTATATTTAGATAAACTCTGATTAGAGCACATAGACCTAAGATGGACTTTGAGGATTAGTATAGAAAAACCTCCTAGAATTTTGGTATTGTAGAGATTTTGTGTGTTTTCCAGGAAATACGTCCCTGTTTGGATACGATCAGGTAGAGGCGGCTCTAGAACAGATGTACCTAGGGGTAAAACCCGAAAACACCGCTTTGATCTAGACTTGAATGGGAACTGGTGCACAACTACGAGCCTTGGTGCACTTTTGGTTATGAAACTCCCACGGGATATGCTTAGGATAATTCTCATTTTCTTTACAAACCATTATGAATAGTTTATGAATATTTACATCCTCAAAGGAAACATTTTTATGATTATGGATTATATCCATAAACTGTTCAATATATGTTAAGTGTTTTACAAGTTTGGAATTATGTATTTCGATTCATAAACTAATCTACTTTATGCCATTGTTTAGAAATGGCGCCTAGTGAATGGAATAGAAATCATACCAATGCACACACTCCATGTAGAGATTTCTCTCCCTCTCAAGATAATTATACTGGAGTTGGTGATACAACTGGTGTCGATCACCTTATCACCATACTGGGACAACTCACTCAGGTTATGAATAATAATCGTACCTGTTTGGAGCACACTGATCCACAACGTGGAGGATCAATGTTAGATGGCTTCATTAGGCAACAACCACTGACATTCAATGGTAGTAAAAATCCATTAGTGGCTGAGCAATGGATAAATTCCTTAGAGAAAATATTCCAGACATTGGGGATTAGTGAAAGGGAAAAAGTTGTCATGGTAGTTTACCGCCTTACTAGAGATTCTGATCAATTGTGGTCATTGATTCAAAACACAAATGATGTTTGAGGAAGTATAAAATATGGAATGGAGGGATCTTAAAGAGCATTTCTTAGAATAATACATTCCTCGTGACTATCGAGCAGATATGGAAAGACAATTTCTGAGTCTGAGCTAAAAGGAGGACGATAATGTTGCAAAGTATGAGTCTAACTTCACAAGGTTAGCAAGGCATGCTACAGATTATATACGTAACCCCAGAAGTAAGATTGATCATTTCATTGATGGGTTAAAACTGTTTCTTCATCGAGCATTAGTCTCACAATCCTTCTCGTCATAGGAAGATATTGTCTCTTGTTCTATCAAGACATAAAAATAATTCTCTAAGTCTTATGACTGTAATGAAATGAAAGAGAAGAAGAGATCAGCTGATAACTCTGGGAATAGAAATAAGGGGAAGAAGGAAAATGTTGAATATCTATCCTACAATAAATGTGGGAAGAAACACCCATGTACTTTATTGAAAATAATGTGAGACTGTTACAAGTGTGGTGAAAAGGGCCCCCATGCTCATGATTGCAAGGGGAAGAAATAAGCTACTGATATTCAATTCTACAATTTCAGGGAAATGGGACATTATGAAAATGAATGTCCTAAGAATCAGGGGAACATACCTCAGAAAATGCCAAGGGATCAGTGTCAAGATTATGCTCTCACTACGACTGAGGTAGAAGCCCTGAAGGACGTTGTGGCAGGTAATTTAATGTTTTTATCAAGCTTATCCAATTATTTATTTGATTCTGGGTCATCTAATTTTTTCATATCTTCCCAGTTTGCTAAGAAAATTAGATGTTTCCACTTTGATTTAACAAGGGAGTTGTCAGTTAAAACTTATAAGGGATGTATCATTGCAACAACGTTTTAAGAATCAGTCCCCATTAGAGCACACAAATGTTCTTTATCTGCTGATCTCATCGTCATACCCATGATAGAATTTGATACAATCCTCGGTTTGGATTGTCATTCCGACCATGATGCGAATATTTATTGTAAGAAGAAGGTGGTTACGATTTTTGATGATGATGATAAGGAACACCTTATCTCTCGAGCAGAATCATCACCACTTGATTCTTTTCTAGATCCACCCCCAGTAGGTCAACTAAATTCAATTATCGAGGAGGAAAAGAATGAAATAACTGTGGGTTAGGAAAGGAATGTTCAAATAGTGTATGTACCTATTATGAAAGAATATGTAGATGTGTTTATAGAAGATTTACCTGGACATACTCTAGAATGAGAAATTGATTTTTCCATTGATTTAATTCCTAGTACAAGGCCTATTTTTAAGACCCCTTATATAATGGACACTGTGGAATTAGTTGAACTAAAGAAACGATTAAAGGAATTGATTAAAAAGAGATTTATTCACCCTAGTGATTCTCCATGGGGAGCCCCTGTCCTTTTTGTTAAGAAGAAAGATGGATATATGAGGTTATGTATCGACTATAGGGAAATCAATGTTATAAAAATAAAGAACAAGTATCCCCTACCTCACATTGATGATTTATTTGACCAACTGCATGGAGCTCAATACTTTTCATAGATTGACCTTCGATCTGGAAACCATCAGTTGTGAGTGGTGAAGGAAGACATTCTAAAGACTCCATTTCAAACTAGGTATGGGTATTACGAGTTTACAGTAATGCCTTTTAGGATGACTAATGGACCCTCTGTATTCATGGATCTAATGAATAAAATTTTCTAGGAATATCACGATGATTTTGTGGTGGTATTTATTGATGATATCTTCATATAATACAAAATCTATGAAGATCAAAAAAATCACTTGCGCATTATCCTGGAGACTCTTAGAAGACATGAATTATATGGGATGTTTAGGAAGTGTGAATTCTTTCTTTAGGAGATCTATTTTCTTAGTCATATTTTCTCTAAGGATTGAATCTCTATTGATCCTTCTAAGACAATGGAAAACCATGAATTGCTAGCACCAACAAGTATAATCGAGGTACGCAGTTTTATTGATTTATCAGGTTATTATCGGCGTTTCATCCAGAATTTTGCCCGATTAGCTAACCCATTAATGAAGCTCACACTTAAAGGGAATAAATTTGTTTGGACAAAAGAGTGTGATGAATTTTTTGAATAACTGAAGAAAAGATTAGTCAATTCTCTTATATTGACTCTTCCATCAGGGAATGATGGGTTTGTTATTTATAGTGATGCATTAGAGAAATGACATGGTTGTGTCTTTATACAGAATGGTAGAGTTATTGCCTATGCATCACGACAGGTGAAAATTATTGATCAAAACTATCCCACTCAAGATCTTTAGTCAGCTACTATAATCTTTTCTTTGTAGATATGGAGAAATTATCTTTATGGTGAAAATTTTGAGATATATACAGATCACAAGAGTTTGAAGTATATTTTCTCATAGGAAGAACTCAACATGAGGCAAAGGAGATGGCTTGAACTGCTCAAGGATTATGATTGCACGATACAATACCACCCGGGGAAGGAAAATAAGGTGGAAGATGCTTTGAGCAGGAATTATCATGGAGTTTGGATCAAAATGAGAGTTGAAAAGGATCCTATATACATGGATCTAGTAAAGATGGATATGGGAATCACCATGGAAGGTGAAACCTCAATACTTTTTCAAATGGTTCCCAAGCCATCATTACTAGAAAGGATAAAGAGTTCTCAAACCATTGATGAAGAGTTTAAAAAGAATATTAAAGATGTTAATGAGGTGATATTGAGTGAATTTGTGTATAAAGATGGAATTTTTGAAATTTGAGAAGAGACTTTGTGTTCCCGATATACCTGATTTAAAAAGGGAATTGTAAGATGATGCTCATAGTTCCAATTTATCTATACACACTGGGAGCACAAAAATTTATAGAGATTTGAAGGAATATTTTTGGTGGGAGAACATAAAGAGGGAGATTACTGATTTTGTGTCAAGATGTATGGTTTTTCAATAAGTGAAACCAGGAAGGAAACATCCTAGAGGAGTCATGCAACCTCTTCCCATACCTGAGTGGAAATGGGATAATATTGCGATGGAATTTATCATGGGACTACCAGAGATTCTTAGAAAGAATGATTAAATATGGGTCGTTGTTGATCTTATTACCAATTCATCACATTTTCTTTCAATAAGAGAAGATATACCACTTGAACGTCTAGAAATACTATATATTAATGATGTTGTGAGACTTTATGGAGTACCCCTATCAATTTTTTTCTGATCGTGATCCCCGTTTTACTTCAAAATTCTGGAAGAGTCTTCAAAAGGCCTTGGATACTAAACTTCATTTGAGCACTGCCTACCACCATCAAACAGATGGACAATCAGAACGGACTATTCAAACCTTAGAATACATGTTGAGGTCCTGCTCACTTGACTTTCATGATATGTGGGATCAATATTTACCTCTGGTAGAATTTTCCTATAACAATAAATTTCATTCAAGTATTCAGATTGCACTATATGAAGAGTTATATGGAAAGAGATGTCGCACACCAACCTATTGGGGTGATGTTGGGGAAAGAAATCTCATAGGCCCAAAACTGGTGGAGGAAGTGATGGAAAATGTGATGGTAATCCAAAACCACATCAAAGAAGTGCAAAGTAGGCAGAAGAGATATGCTGATAACCGAAAGAATGATTTGGAATTTCAGGTAGGAGATCATGTTTTCTTGAAGGTATCTCCATGGAACGGAGTTATATGTTTTAGTGAGAAAGGTAAATTGAGTCCCATATACATCAGACATTTCGAAATTCTAGAACGAATTGGGGCAGTAGCTTACCATTTGGAAATGTGTCCAAATCTCTCCCAAGTTCATGATGAGTTTCACGTATCACTATTGAGAAAATACATGCCTGACACAATGCATGTACTCACCAATGAGGAAGTATAACTGTAACCCGATATTTCATATTGTAAAGAGCCAGTCATGATTTTTGATACCAGAGAACAAGTGTTGAGAAACCGGACGACTCGCCTGGTAAAAGTTCTATGGAAAAACCATAAGATGGATGTGGTAACATGGGAACCCAAGGAAATTATGATGAAGAACCACCCGAGTCGTTTTATTCAGTATTATTTTAGAAATTTCGAGGAAGAAATTATTTGAAGTAGGGGATAATGTAACACTCCAAGCTTCCATGGTACACTTCCCTTTTAATAATGCAACAGCTTGCATTGTACGTAAATTCGAGTTCTAACACACACCACAACCATTCAAACTAGCATTTATGAATAGTAATATCCTCTTTATGAAATATTATAAAATTTATTTTTCAAAATGGACTTCATTTTTACATTCATAATATCGAAATTATCCTAGGGTTAATTTTTGGTAATTTTCTGAAAACGTTCAATTTTCGATGAATAGTGAAAAAACACTAAGTTATTTTTTAAAACCGAATTTTTATTTAAATAATTATTAATTTTATTTAAATTTATTTTAGTTCAAAATAGATACATAATACCTATATAAGTTCAATGTAATTCATTGGAGTCAGTTTATAATAATTTCAGATATATAAAAATTTTATTGAACTTTTCACCGTCTTTTACCTATCTCTTAGGAGAATTTCCAAATTCACATAAAACATTATTTTAAAACTTTTAAGAGTGGAATTTTAAAACTCTGGGGGAAATGGTTAATATCAGGGAGTAAAATGTGGTTCAATAAGATAAAATAATTTTTGGTGAATAGTAACTTTTTACCTTTATTTACCACTATTAAAAGTAAATAGGGTAATTAAGGGTAAAAATGATATTATTATTACCCTAACACATTTCCTAATTATATTGGATAAGTATAATTCGACAAAAATAAACCTTAGGAATAAAATATAAACCTCTTTGGTCCACTTGGATTAGATTTGGACATTTATTATTATTTAATTCAAAGAAGAGTTAAAAGAGTTAACATCAATGTTTAATAACTAAATCATTTTTAATATAGGGTTATACAAAAGATAAATTCAACTATATATATTCATTAGGATGGTAATGAAAATTCCTACATAATGGTATTTTATTTATAATATTTAGACATTATATAATTTAATTTACTTATGACACAATGGTGATGCTGTAATTACCTAATTAATGAAATATTAAAATAATTGATATTATAAATATCCAAATAAATGTAATTTGAGACATTTAATGAATTAAACTAATATTCTAGGTTAATTTGAGATGTTAAGATTTATTAAATTAATTTATTTCGAATTAATAAATTTATCATAACTATAAAAAATCTATTATTAAATAGTGTCAAAATTGACATAAAGGAGTATTTAAAACAAATATTATATTATTAATTGATATTCAATTATTAAAAATATAAGGATTGGATAAATGAATTAGATAAGGTTATATATATATTAATAATGAACCACTTGGGGTTCTCTTGGCTTGTTATAGTAAGTTTATTAACCATATAATATAAACATACAAAGAGAAATGGTAAATGTTAAACTATTTAACTAAGAGTTAAATATAAATGATATGGTTAATATAGTTACCCAAACCTGTATAAAATATATTGGTTGAAACGATTTAGACCCACCCCCACCTTATCCTCGAAATAAGTCACTTTGGAGCCATTGTAAACCGAATATGAATATATTATAAAATAATATTTCATGTTTTTTCTAAGGTGCCCCTCAACCCTCTTATAAAAGGGCACTCCCCCTTCTATCAAATTCATACCTTCAAATCCATTTGGATCGGCCAAAACCAGCCCAAATATTCCTTCAACATGCCTCACTTCAACCTAGAGGCCTTATTTTGATCAGAATTCCATATTAAGGAGCACTTTTGATCAAATCCAAAGGAAGAACCCGAAGAAGAGGTAATGTTTTCACCACCCTCTTTCAAGTTCCTTTCTTCTTCAACTTCTTCTTTATTTTTTATTTCCATTATTAAATAACAACACAAGTATCTTCTATATACTGTGATGTTATTATAAATATGGTACAACCATATTTATTATTATATCCATCCTCTGAATGACATGTCACCAAACGTGCGTACGTACGGCTTACCGTCTCCATGTCGTGGTGTAATTATTATTAAAAACATTATATTTGGATGGGAATGACATTGAAGTGTAATTGAAGTAAATAATAAATATAACATTATAATTATTCTGTATATATGATATACCATCCAATTATATATGATTTTAATATCAAAATAATTATATTGTCGCTCATGCGTACGTACAGACTACCGTCTCCAAGAATGCGATGAGATTAATTCCCCATCATATCCATTACAAACTAATTCTAATTTGATGATTAAAAATAATTTTTAAGGACTTGATATCATTCTGTATATGAATAATATACAACGTATCCATAACTAACATGGATTATGTAATAGAACATATAAAAGAAAAGGAGTAAGTTAACACCTAAAATGACGATAATACTAAGATATTATTAACAAAGCAATGATAAAAGATAATATATGATATCATATTAATGTATATGATTTTTTTATAATTTAATAGAAATTATTTCACCATTATACAGGTGGTTTACCTACCCTCAACCAAGTAAATTTATAAGGTAAGGGTTAATTATACAATCTCTTCATTATCCGAGATTCTTTATACCTAATTATCTACTAGGACCTCTTTATCATCCACATCCATGATTCTTAAAATGATATTTCAAATCATTCTTACTATTTTATAGACTATGGGTTAAAGTCATTTATACCCTTTTTTACCTTATATAAGATGTTTATATAGTAATCTTTCCGTCTTTTTCCAAACAAGGTCTTTTTTATCATTTTCGACAGAATTAAGGTAAGAATGTCTTTTTTAACTTATACGGAGGGTACAACTATTTTCCACCGTTATAAAATCGTTGGAGATTCCCTTACAAGATTATAAGAATAATTTCAAAGTAAATGTATTATTTTATAATTATGTGACTTTTAAATGATTTAAAAAAAGAGATATTTCTCTCAAATAGTTTTGATTTCATCTATGTCAACATCCTTTGATGGATTTTAAGCTTATTTGATGTTGATTTATTGTGATACAAAAATTCCATATATTATTGAAGGATTTGTGCTATTTTTTACTATGGATGTGTTATTTTTATACCATTCATGGTTTATGGATAAATTATTGACATTTAAAATGCTAGTTTTAATACAAATTCTTATGTTATGTTTAAACCTGTTCATATGAGGAATACATTGGACTTAATAAGTTACACGTGGAGCCCGCTATAGCTCCTCGATGCATCGGTAGGTCTCATGAGACAAACTAGTGTCTTGGAACAAGGCCTTGACAAAATCTTATTTGTAGTCTTGGCACAAGGCTTTATTATGTGGTTATGATAGTCTGGCATTATGAATTCCATCATTATGAATGTGGTTATTGATATTGCATGTGATTATTTGACTAATAGAATATTCTTGTGAATAAGTAAATTGCATTATTTCATTTTATTTATGCCATATTATGCTTAAGTTCAAGCTAAAAGGATTTTTTTAGTTATACATTGCCTTAAATGTTTATGATTATTTATGAATGTTTCCGCTATATTGTTATCCTTACTGGGCATCTGAGCTCACCCCTTTCTATGTTTTATTCTTCTCAGGATGTGAATAGCTATTTTATAAATGACCTGTAGGGATAGTATGAGGGGATATGAGTGTAGTCTATGGAGACAAGATATTGTTTTATTTTTTCACTTAATCATGTAATGTAAACTATATGAATGTATCTAGTGATTCCGAGGCTACTCAACTAATCGTCCTTTCGAGACATGATCTTTTGTGATCTTGCCAATGTTATTTAATAATGAACCGACTCTAGGTAACTGGGGTCAGGGTGTTACATCTATCCCCTTAAGATATATATTTTTATAATGCCAAAAAATTCCACATATAAAATATTAAATTTTGAATGATATATTAGGGAGGCTAATATTTCTATCTCTTGCATTAATGAAACTATTCATTTTTTCGTTATAGTTACATTCTCTGTGTTTATATTTTCCACAGTCAAAACACCTTTATATTACTCTTTGATGGTAATATGGGTGTTTCTTCCCATATTCTCTACAAATATGAAAATATATCTTATTTCCTCCATGGTATCTACTACCCAACTCACATTAAACTATTTTCTTCTCTTATATTGTGTGTTTAAGAGTAAGGTAAGGTAAACAATATTAGTCATATTCTGTAAAAATTTATTTGGCATAATCACAACATCCAACACTCTGGTCATCATATCTACTCATCAGAAAACTGACTAACACATTAAAAAAACCATATTCCTTCTGTTTCTTTCCATTTACTAAAACCCAAAAAAATCATTCAAGAAACCCTAATCATAATTGAAAACAACATAATCGTGAAAAAAACGTATAGGATTTCAAAATAAAGAAACTGTCATCATTAATAAATGGAACAATTTTTTTATCCAAGGAGATTCATTGTTATCATTTTTTTAAATTCTTCAGGATGGTTCATGAATATTTTTTCAATTTAAAAAGCATATCTCTCATGAGTGTCAATCCATGTCTGCATTAAGAAATATTTTTTTGAACCATTTCCCGACTGAGTGTATCTCAATATGGTGTTTTTGGGGTTATTACCTTATGGTACATCTTTTCAAGAGCCACATAATTTCTAGCATCATGAAATGGATATAGTGTCCGGAAACCACTTTCTATATCCATTAACAAGATTCCATTATATTTTATTATACTTTAAATAATCCTTAGAAACAACCTATATGAAATCTATAAAAATATCACTAGAAATATGCATAGGGATATCCTTGTTTTGAAATGAAAACTAAAACATTCCTTTGATACAAACTATAGAGACCATGGATTTTCATATATTGATATTACCTAATTTATATATATATTCATTACATTACACAAAGACATACCTGATGACCTTTATTGTTTAATGACTTTGGAAACATGGAAATATAATCTTATTACACTGTGAATTATCTTCAATATATCCCATAAATATCTTCCACTTTTTTACTCCTACTTAAATCCTTTATTCATAAAATAATGAAATGAAACATAGTAAAGTGTGAGATATGATTCTAAAGGCAAATAAATGATATATAAAATCATAACATGAACATAATGGTATGAGAACATGGTAATGAAAGTTCAAAACCATACCCTAAATATCAAATATCATAATCCTGAGTCATGCCTTAAATATTAGAAGTTCATAAGACATGAGTCATAAGATAATTAAATAACATGATCTATGTGAGCTTAAAATTTTCATAAAACATTTATTTTTGTAATATATATAAGGATTTATGTTAATTACTTATTCAAAAAGGCTCCCTTCCAAGAGAATCATATTAGAAACATTCCTTTAACCAAATTAGATCACTCCCCATTGTAGCCCTATATTAGTGAGATGGGTTCACTTCCTATTCCATCCCTATATTACTAAACTTTTTTCACTTCCCATTCATTTTTGATCTATATCATAAGAAATAAGTCGTTATCCTATGCGTTGGATTGATATATCGGTCCCGTTGATCAGATAATTAATACTTTAATAAAGTTTTACAGAAGATCAAATGCATTTAACATATCATTTTCAATGAAATGATATGGGTATCATAAATATTTTATCTTACCATAACATCTGTAAAAGATACTTATTATAATCATTTAGTCCTAGAATAAATGATTTAAAAAATTTGGTTTCAAAATAATTTTATCATGGTCTAACCCATGTAAGTGAAATGGGTTTGAGAAACAGCTTTTCATCATAAAAATAAACCATTTAGGGAAGTAAAAAAGAATTATATTCATTTATCATTTACATATAAAACATAATTGACCTAAAAAAATTCCATTACAGATGGAAAAAAATTTATATATTATTTGTGACATTTCTTGAGTATGATAACTTTTATTAGAAAATAATTTAATTAACAAATATCATGTTTGAAAATCCATTTCATTGAAAATATTTTCTAAATCTTATAAAGGAATATAAAAAATTCATTTAAAAATTTTATTGGGGAAAATTTGCAAGCAATTTAGAAAAAAAATAGACAACATTTTGAAAAAAAAAGTTTTAAAATAACGTTGAATACTTATAATAAAATATCTAATGCATTAATTTTTCATGATGTTATAAAATTCTATTCATGTATTACATTATAAAATGAATATTCCTTTTATATTTTTATTAAAATCCAAAGGAGAATTTCACTGAAAAAATTATGAAATTTCCAATAAATTTTTAAAAAATAAAAAATTGGTTAAAAGTTTATTTTAATGATCATATGATATTAATAAACAATTTTTAAAAACTTTTTTGGAAAATATGTTTTTAGAAAAAAATAAATTTCCAAACATAGTGGGAAATATGGTATGATTTTCAATTTTTTTTATTAATTTTCATAATAATTTTATGTAAAAAGAGTGTAAAATGGTAACATTACATGAATATATCATTAATAAATAGAGAATAAAAAATTCATTATAAATTTTATGATATGGATCATACAATTTTTTTATCGGAAACATGATCATAATTAATCTTTATAAAAAAAAGAGATTGTAACATAAAGTCAATGCTACTTTGGTAACCATTATTCATATTACCCACACAGTAATAAAATAAAATAAAACATATAATATCATGAGGATGAATAAAATTAATGATATTAAAATTCCAAGGGTATGCATATGAACCACATAAATCAATATAGGGTGCATAACATATCATACATCTCAAAGGATAATTGAGATAAAATCTCTTACTGATTTGTCAAGTTTTGAACCATAAACCCAATGAAATATATATACTAAAATGGATATATAAACCCCAATAATTTTCTTCATAGTTATAATAAAACGCATTAATTTTCAGTATCTACACCTAATAAAACAATTATGTTCTTAATATGGATTTTTTCACACATAACATAAAGGTGAGACATAGATTCATTATAATAAGTCCTATATTACATTGAACTCGTTCAAAAATCATGAATATTAAATAAAATTTATATAAATAATTTATATAACCATTTTAAAGTATATCATACCATCTATGGTATTCTTAAGACCTTTTATTATCCATTTATTAATGATTTAATGTTAGAGTTATGTTTCGGGTAATAATATATCTATTTTCTGTATATGTTTTGATTTTTTATATTTTTGTTTCTCATACATAAATCACAGAATTATAACCATGATATAAATACTATATAATAACACTATATATGTATTTATAATAATATATTAAATATATAAATTTGAAATAAAATACACCGTTCATGGAAACAATAGTTTGTACGTATACATGATTTTTTTTCTATTTTCTTGTTTGATAAAAAACAAAAGAATATGATATATAATAATTAAAAAGTAATTACTATGTCAAATATATTAAATATTTTTATTAAACACATACTTAAAACATTCCATGTAATGTTTTAAGGAAGAAAATCAATTTTTTTGGTGGTAGTCTGCGGTGCACACGAAGGATATTTTTATATTCCCACAATATCAAAATCATAAAGGAACATGTGATATACTAACATAAGAATAATAATAAAATAATAAATATCATATAGATGATATATAAACCATAAATTAATTATTACTACCATCCTTTTTAGGTGGTAATGGAAAAATTAATGACATCAGTACACGAGAATATAATCCTCCGTTCACATGAATGATGATTTTATAACCCATTTGATGGATGTTACAAGAGTGGGTGGCCTTATATTCTTGAGGAGTGACATTACTGTAAATACTCAAAAGTATTAACTATTGGATGTTAATAATACATCATGTTCAACTAATTTATACAATTAATGGTATGTAGGGATCATATGGTTTACCAAACCTAAACAGAAAAATTAAACACATATTTTATTCTTTTCATTCATTGCCTCTAAGTATCCTTATTTTTACCATATGGGGATTTCACTATTGTGAATCGTTTTCTTATCCTTTTTTTATATTTTAAGAATAAATTAGATTGAAAATAATTATATAATTTGACTCCAATGATTTTAGAAATTATAGAAAAATTATAAAATGGAAATCAAATGTGTGTTGGAAATTAATTTAAAATAAGTACATGTATTGTGGGAAAGCACCGCTTTAACCTTAACTGTGATAATTGAGTTTTTATTATTTAACATTCACATATTCATTAAAAAAATGGACCATTTTTTTGAAACATATTCATTTTTTATAAACATTTAAATGTTACTTGGAAGAATATATGAATATTATAAATTTTAAATATTCTAATAAAATATCATTTATTATAAAATAACTGTAATGGTAATTTTGACATTATTCATTATTTCTTAAATATAAAAATATCAATACAATTGTAAAATTAGAATATATTAGTCTCACATATGTGTAACAGGACATTTACATCCAAAAATAAATTTAATAAAATAATTAATTCAATTTACATCACTTTTAATATTTTTAGTATCATTTATTTTAGTTAATTATTAACTAAATAATTATTATGTTGGCATTTCTTAAGAATTTAATGTGACTAATTTATATATAGATAAAGTTAAATTAAATTGTTATGATAAATAAATAATTTACCATTTAAAAATAATATTTATAACTGAATCTAATTTATTTTCTCCACTATCCCAATGCTTTATAGAAATTATACCTAAGAAAAGTTTTTTTCTTTTCCTACAGTAAACATATTTAATGTGACATATTCAAAGTAAATAGGAAAAAAATCTCCATATTTTAATATTATAGTTTCATATAATGAATGAAATTAAAGAAATTTTATATATTTGGAATAAATAATTCTCTAAAACTCATGGTGTTGCAAAATTATTCTCACGAATGATATTTGGATATTATCTCAGATCTATATCAATACTGATCATTTGAGGTCAACCCTTATAATGTTTCTATTTTTTCTCCATGTATTGATGAATGGTACTAAGTTGGATATTTTTATGAATAATATTATATTAAAATAACATTTTGGTAGATATTAAAAAATATTTTATTGTTTATATATTTTCTAATGTAACAAAACATTTATAATTACGGTGTGTGTATTATTGTATGATTTATTATGATTTGATATAAAATGAGGGGATTTGAATATATTTTATGCTTGTTTCTTATAACATAATTATTCATATATAAAAATTATAAAGTCAACAATAGTAGAAATACATGTAGATTGTCGATACGTGGGGATACTATCTCTTTTAATTTTCAATAGTTTAATATATTAAATGATATATACTCATCCATATATGGAGTTTCCATTGGGGTAGTAAGTTTATTAATGTAAAAACATAATGGGAAATAAAGGGGGGACATCAAATGGACCATTTGGTGTTGGAAATGAATGAAATATGTTGCAACTTTTTTGAGAGGATTATTTATTATAAGGATTTATGGGTCCATATTTCACTGAAAACTCAAATACGACGAAAATCCAAATTTTTCTTGTTTTATCCAATAGATCCAAAATGATATTTTGGTTGTTGTGGCTATAAATTATTTTAAACTAAAGTATAAAATTAGCATTATATGTACATTCAATATACATAGGTATGGTGTCTATTTTGATGATTAAATTATTAATGGAACTCAAAATAATCCAAGAAAGAGGGTTGTTGTTCATTGATAACAATATTACAATTCACTTAGCTAAGAAAATTTCATTTTTAGAATGAAAAAAGAACATAAATATACTGTAACAAATTATTTTAGATTTTCCATATGATAATGTATTAAATTTATAAAATATAAAAATTTTGATAAATCTATTGGACATGTTAACTATGACCTTATTTCAAGAATTTTTGTTGTAATATCATGCCTCAGTGGGGCTATGTTAATTGAAGGAGCTAAATAGAGGTTGTATAATGTTGATTAAAATTCAATATATTCTACAAATATTTTGTGTATTTTTGAATGGTTTTTCCAAAACAGTTCTCTAATTAGTCTTTTTTTTGGGATGTGAAACCATGTTTCAGATTATCATTACTTATGTTAAACTGAATTTTATTTATCAGAAATAATTTTTGAAAATATTACTTTGATTGGAGTGTATTTATAAAAAGTTTAATAACTCTTGGAGGTAGTATTCTCACAAATTTAACATATGATTTTATGGTTCCAAGGAGACCTAGAATGTTCAATATACATTAGAATAACATTTAATGAAAACTATCAGTGATTTTATTAAACTAAGGGTCATGGTTAGTAAAGTAATTAATGACCAGGAGTTTTATTTAAAATGGAGGAATTTATATTAAATTTGGAATGTAATAGAACCAAGATGACTATATTAGCTATCCAATTAAAGGATGTGGAGACCTTCTTCAAAGTAAATTCTATATCTAAATAGTTCACTTGAAAAGTTAAAACTCAATCATAGAATTCTAGAGTTTAACCCAATATCAAAGGATCATATTGAATGGATTATGGTTTTTAGTAATATTATAAATTTGGTGAATGAAAATAATTTTTTAATTGTTTCTATCATGCATTATAGGAAACTCTTTTGAAGCATATTAATCCTTTAGTATCCTTCTTTCACAATGTACGTCAGTTACTTGTAATTCTATTGAATTTTAATGGTTGTGAGAATTATTTATGTTGTGTGTGAGATGAAATTTTTATAGTCTGAAGGGTTTAGTAAATTCATAGATATTTTATAATCATATTAGAGAATAAAACATCTTGAGGTTCAACCTTTCTACTATTCTACAACATGAGATATTATATTGGATGATTAATCCATCTTCTGATGGTTTTATCAAAATCAAAGGTTGTTGATTTCTTCCCAAAAAATCTTCTCCACTATGGGGTAGTGTATGTGATGATGAGAAAACCAACATTATTTTAATTTACCAAAAACTATATTCAAATTTATATCTCATGAGGAACTTCAAAAAATTAAGAGTAAACATGGTCTGTGGATTTTATAGTGACAAATTTTTTCTCATAAATAATCAATTCTATCCATATAATATATGAAATATATGGATTTATATTATAGTGGTTTATCTAGGATATAATTATATTAACTATATTATTTATGTATCAACTATTATGTTGTCTCTAATTATTAAATTACCCAATAATGAGTATTTCTATAGATTGTATTTACACTTACTAAATTTGGAATATAATTTCATCTTTAGTATGTTCATTATCACAATACATAGATGATTCTCATAATCTTCCTTGATTATAGAGTATATTTGAATTTAATATATAAATACATTATATAATTTATTATGGGGAACTCTAAAGACTGTATTCATTTTTTCAATTAAGAAAAATGGGTAATTTGTAAGTATTAATGGCATTACTATGAATTTAAATTGATCATATATTTTAAGAAAGGTTTTCATGGATGTATAATCCCTTTTCACCTTTAATTGATGACATCTATATTGATGATCGATATTTTAGAAGGTTTAAACCCCTTGTATATGATTGTGCAATTGATCAATAAAGGACATAAACAACTTTCCCTTGATTATAGTCTTGTTAACATGATAATAACAAAAATATATATACATTAAACTATTTTTTAACAATGTGGAATGGAGAACAACATTGTGATGTATCAATGAATATAAACACCTTATCTATATTGTTTTTAATTTTATGATTTTTTCCCATTAATTCATTGGGGGACTTTCAACAAGGAATCTTTGATATAACATATCTCAAGTTATGTGTTGTTGAGAAATCTCAACTACACAATAGATGGGAGTATAATGAACTATTTAGAAAAATAAGAATTTATATTTCAAAATTTATATATCCTCATTAATGAGTTTCTATTGAACTATTTAAAAAAATACCCCTTGTTAACAGGCAGTATCAACTATACAATAGAATTAATATGGATAAGAGGTTCATAGTTATTCATGCCCCAATGGATGATCATAGGGTGATTTGGGATATGAAATGTGATTTCAATATCCTGTAAATTAATACGGGGTCTATATAGAGAGATCCAATCCATACTGAAAATGAAAACAAATATGAATAAATGTATAATAATAATATTTTCCAGAAGAAAATTCCCATAGACATCTATCATATAAGAGTTATAGACATAAAATAAAATCAAAATCACACTAGGAATTTGTCCTTGATAATTCAAAATCTACTAATCATTAATATGGATTAATTTTCCTATAGACATTTAAAAATTTTATGCAATACATATAACCATTGTCAATGAATATTTTATAAATATCGAGTGTACCTATCATTTCAATAATATCATGATTCTATTTTTAGTCTATTTATAAAATAAAAATGTTTAATATTATTGTTAAAAAATAATATCCATATTAAAAATCATATGAATATGAAATACAATATAAATATGTACTGAATTATAACACCTTTATTTTAACCTTTGACATTTTTTGATCATCATACATCCCTTTTGGTTCAAGGTAAGTTGGTTTATGTTCTATAATCTAATTTTTTTATAACATAATAATCAGAATTAAATAAAATCATATTTAATAAAATTTAATTTAAAAAACCATCATTTGTATACATATTAAATAATTTAAAATGAATATTCAATTGATATGTAAATAAAACACACCCCAGATCCTATAGGATTAATGAATTTGGAGATTGGATACATGAAAAACAAATTTTAAAAATATTCTTCAATATCCAAAAAAATTATTTTAATACAATAAAACATTATATTCATATCATAAATAATTCTATTCATTTTTTAACAATGAAAAAAATAAATCTACGAAATCTCAAAAACTCATTAAGGGTAATCGTAAAAGAAATTTATCAATGTTCATTATTTAACATAAGATAAAAATGCGGGGATGAGAGCATAATCAAGGATCGTGAACATAAAATAGGAAACTAATTCCTAATAAAATAGATATCATAAATTATGATCCATGAAATATATATTTAAGAATTCCATAACACATGATTCACAAGTGCTTAGGAACATGATTCATTAATTATGAGGCCTGAAACATTACAGTGGAATTTTTCATAACATGGAGATGTTGTATAATAATATTAGACACTAATTAAAATAGAAAATAATTTCTTATGTCACTGATCACTTATAAGTCAATCAACACAATGTGGAAATTGTCCCATAGTGGACTAATTTCATCCCTCATTCTCATTTACATAGTAGAAAAGTCCCATAATAGACTGAGTTCACTCCTTATTCACATAAACATAGTGTAAATAGTCACATAGGGGATTGTGATCAGTCCCCTATTATCAAAATTCCATATTATCTGATATAGTTTTTTACTAAATGGATTTGAGTTATATATATTATCCACTAATCATATACGACAAAACATACATATGTAAGCCACATTAATAAGAAAACATTCATAAATCCATCTTACAAAAATTAAACCGTGAAAAATAAATGGATTTTAAAAAAATATACATATGACAGAATAATAATCATAAATTTATAATATGATGGGGGATATTATTAATAGATCATATTTCCACTAAATAATAATAAACATAAAAGGATATTGACATATATAGAAACCACTTTACATGATTAATAGAAAATATCATTGAAAAATAAAGAAAACTTAATATAAATTTTTATAAGTTATATTTTTTAAATTGAATAACTTATAAAAAATTGGTTTTATAAAAGAAAAATGAATTAAAAAAATATAGTAATTACATTTTAATATCGGAAAATGAATCATCATAAAGATAACTAATGAAAAAAATGGGAGAAAGAGGAAGTGAGAATTTTTAATCAAAATCTATTATTCACTATTCAAATAAAATAAAAATTAGATTTAGGATGACTATATTATATTATAGATTTTATATAATTTCATTTCTAAAAATAAATTAGAATCATGTATATTGAGGAAAATTGTTCTCAACTAAAAAGAAGAGATATGGTTAGCTCCACTTACAAACATATGTCTAGTTGAATTGTGAACCAAAGAGATATGAAATAGGGTGGATCCATGCAAACCAATAAAAATAAAATGATTAGAATAAAATAATTAATTAATTAGGTTCATGGATAATAAAATTTCCATTAATTTAATTTTTTTCATAAAAAATATATACTTAATTATGAGATTGAATAATAACCCCCTATCACTATAGTAATGTTTCAATCAAAATCCAATGAAATAATATTTCATAAACTTTTAAAACCTTGAATTAGATTTAAACTATTGAACATGAATCCATGGGGCATTATATAAAACAAAATATATATAATAGGTGATGAATATATATTGTATCCAAATTAAATGATGTTGACATGATAAGCTCTAACCTATGATATCATATGGGTCAGATGATCTCTAACTCAATGTATAATAAATTTCAGTATAATATTAATATTTAAAATAATCTTATTCATGTTAATTTTACATAATACCATTCACATGTAATTTCCAAATACCCACATAAAAATTTTTTATAGATAAAAATAGTACTAATGTGTTGATATTTCCATTTCTCTATGCATGGTTCAATTTGGATATTCCAGTCCTCAATGCATGATTTTTTGTTTCATCGCCACTATAATTTTTATAAAGTATTAGTTTAAAATTATAAATTATTTATGTATATCCATGTTCTTTTCATAGAACTTTTTTGATGATTTATATGAAATTCATATATATCACTTATTTGGTAATTATTAAATTAACAAGAAATGAATTTTTTGGGTTAATATAGCTTGGTAAATCAAAGTTATTGATTTATGAAATAATATTTTATCAATAATTATTTATTAATATTCCCATTATTTTTGCATTAATTTCCATTTATGATGTAAATATAACAACATCATTCATGTAGGTGGTAAAACTGACCCTGATAAAAAAAACTTTATAATAACTGAATGAGTAAAATTATGTTGTTTAGTAATAATAACATTAATTTGGATGAATATTAAAAATTAAAAAATATATGTGATAAATTATATATAATAACATTTTTATGATGGTCATAACGAATATTAATTATAGTGATGTGGGAAGTTATATTGAACAATTAAGTGTTGTCTTTAAGAGGCCCATGGAAATGAAAGAATTGAGACTCTTTGTGGAAATTGGTTCATAAATAATGGAGTGGTTTTTTATATAGATATTTTTTCAATTTATTAATTAGTAAATAGAATGGAATTTGGGTGTATAAGCTGGTAAAGGTGGGGTACGTTTAGAGATTTGTCTAAGTGTCATATTTACAAGTACTCATTCCTTATTATTTAAGGAATGTTTAGTTAATGATAAATTGGATCCAAAGTAAAGAAATAATGGATGTCGATCATTAATATTCTCATAAATACAATTTGAAATCAATATTTGAGATATTTTTGTCCTTTACCTTACAATTTAATCATTAATAGTTATTTTACTTTTATCATGGTAATTGATTTCTTATTGTGGAAACATATTTTTATTTATAAAAATATAAAATAAAATTCGTACCAAAATTTGATTATATATATAATTTTTTTGTATATATAATATATTTTTTTTAAATATGTAAAATTTATCTTTTAAATGAAAACATAATATATATAGAAAAAAAAATTTATACTTGAAAATGACTTTAAAATCATTATGTGTTCATAATACTATTATATATAAATTTGTAATTGATTTAGTGCTAATAAATTAGTTTATACATTGAATCATTAAATTTTCTCATAATAATACAGTAAATTTAATAATTTTATTTTTTAAAAGAAATATATAACCCATATAAAATAAATCATTAAAAAATGAGCCTAGAATTAAATGATTTTTATCATTTTTTTAAATTTTTATTTACCATATTATTATTAAATTTTATTAATCAAATTATATTATAATATTTATTAGAATTTTGTAGACACATGAAATTATAATATATAATAATAATAATAACAATAGTAAGAATTTAATAACAATACATATTTTTGTAATAAGCTACTTTATTTAATTATTTATATTTAATTATATATTTTTTATTCCTTAATTTATCATTAATTTATTGTTATCAATTATTAAACCTTAATGTACCTACTAGGTACATGTATATACAATGACCATATATCCACCAACTATATATCCAGTGACCATATATCTAATGAACATTTTTCAAACAACCATATTTTCAAGGACTATATATATAATTGTCATGTCATATTCACATAAAATTTCATACATTCATCTCTAATAAATTCCAATATGTTCCCTACTTTATTTTTGAATATGATTATCATATTTATAACATGTTTTATTATATATATTTTTATCATTACTGTTATGATCATCTTAGATGATTATAATGGTGTTAATTTTAACCTTTCAGTAGTTTTATTTACTTGTGGTTTCATTACATTAATAATTTCACATGTTATGTTTAATTTATCTATCTTGTAATGAGATTAATTTTTTTAATAATATATTGTACAATAATGATGTAAAAATTTTCATATTTTCTTTTGGTGCATTATGTATCACAAGATATGAAACAATGTGTTTATTTAAATGAAAAATACATTAAAAGAACTGGGTGTTAGATTCATTATTTATTATTTTATACAATATCACTAGGGTGGGATCTAATATTTTTATTCTGATCATAAACTAAACCTGTTATATGGTAACAACTTATCAATTATATTAAAAACTTACACATATTAATTTTATAATATATTTTATTTTCTTATATTATTTAATCATAGTTACGTATTTTCAATAAATTTGAATATAAATTGTTGATAATCATTCTACATGTATAATATGTATTTTATCAAGGTTCCCTTTATTCATAAAAAATAAATTTTTTTAATGGAGAAATGTATTTTTTCCCACAATATTCAATATGATTTTTTTCAATACAATTTATAAATTCAGATATTTGATTTATTTTATTCTTCTTGTAAAATGAAATATGAGTTCTTTGGAACACCTTGGGGAATTAAACCTATTAATGATAATAATATGGTTTGGAATACTCTTGATTAAAGTAAAATGGATTTATAATAAAAATAAATTTTAATCAATAATTTCTATGAATGGATTTTCAATACAATTTATACATCGAATTTTTCATTTTCGGTAAATGTTTACAGGTGAACATTTGAATGATAATTAATTCTGAATCACATCACCGAACCTTGTGAATTTACTATATCATTGTTTATTTATTTAGCTTAAAATAAAATGGATATGTGAATGTCATCCTATAATTTTTTTATTAGTGTTTAAAGTAAAATAATTTTATTGAAATTTATTAAAATTTTAATTTTAATTGTTTTTAATGATCGATTTTCATAGGTATTAAATTATATTAATGATGAAACTATTTAATGAGGACAATATTCTAATTATACATGTGATTTTGTTAATTGTATTGTTTTAAATGATGATTTTTAATGGTTTTGATGTTGTAATGGATATATTGATAGATTAGTGAAGGTGTGAAAAAATTTTAATGATAAAAAATATGTTGATGAAGTTATTTAATAACGAATATTTTTAAATAATTAATATTATTTAATGGATAAGTCGTTTCTATGATATATATTTCAAGGCGTGTAATAGTTTTAATGAATAAAATGTTTAAGTATGTAATTTTTTAAAGGAAATAATTTTAATGATAATTTTTTTTATTGATGGGAATGGTTTCATATGAAAAAATAAAAATAAAATAGATGTGTTAATGTGTGTATTTTAATGGACTTGTATATGTTTAAAGTAAACTATTTGAATGTGAAATGAATTAAATTTTTAATAGATTTAATGAAATATTTGTAATGAAACAAATTTAATTTAAATATTTTAATGAGAAACACTTTTAATGAAATGGTTTTAATTAAATAATTTCAATAATTGTAAACTGAATCAATATTAATTAAATTTACATGGATTGATATTCTTTATCTATGAATGGTTATATAGTCTCAATAAATATATGAAATTAAAATAAATATCTATTCTTGTTATTTGAGTGAAATAATTTTAATGCAAATTTTCTAATTAATTTTCTAAATATTTTATGATATGTATCAATATGAATAGATTATTTTTTGGATATATCTGAAAAAATAATTTTTAAACTCACTGGTTTTCTGAAGGATGAGAATTTTATCTTACTACGATAATTTTTTAGATGGATTGTTATCTTGAAATTGTATTTGAAATGAGGGTACTGATATGATCTAGAATTTTATGTATATATAGTGATAGATATTTTTAGGTGGATTTTCATGACTCAACCCAATAGGTTCTGAACAATGAATACCCCAGCACCGCCTCTAATCGGCATGGGGCTGTCAACCATCACCAAGTAGTAATATCACAAAAATTGGTGAAATTAGAAAAATTCACTTTTACACACATTGTGATCCCTAATCCCATGAAATGATGAAAATAAGAACAACTAAATACTAATGCATGCAGACATCTATAATCTTACAACTAGAAAAGGAAAACATAGTTCTGAAAGATTAAAATGGGAAATATACAAGCTCAATCAAAATATGCAATGAGTCCGACCTACTCTATGGGATATGACTAAGATTAAATGAAAGATCCCTATAAACACCTTGATCTGTCTAGCTCAAGATATTCTCCACTTTCTCTGTGCCCTCCCGGGTCATTTTCAAAAGGGCCCATGTCTACATAAGACATGACATATATGGGAAGATCCTATGCAGGGGTGATTATAAAAAGTTACAATAAGACACCATGATAACAATAAACTTAAATAATAAAATATATTTATCTCAATAAAAGATATAAAAATAAATTTATAATATAAATCACCTAGAAATACTTAGGAAGGACACTACACCACTAGGAAGCCCCAACCAACTTCCAGCTGTATGATTCTCCTCGAAGCAATGCTCAATCTGGGGGAATCCAATCCATGAGGCATGATAACACCATAGACACTCAATAAAGAGGTCATGATCATTAGGCCTCACCCAATAGAGGCCACCATTCACCGAGGACCCTAATATTCTGATAAGGGATCATACCCAAAACTATTGGGGGATACCATGGACCAAATATTGATCAACCCACTATGTAGAGGATCAAATTTAAATGACACCATAAACCCTACTGATACAGACTATAATATAGTCACCCCCTCTGAACAAATAGGGATATTAAAATATTTTAGATTAATATTCAATACATTACCAATAAACATAGCCATGTACCATATTAATTTAGTGTCTTTGGAAACATGAAATTATAATATTCTAACTTGGTGTATTCTCGTCAACATATCCCTTAAGGATCGTCCCATTTTAGTAATCCTAATTAAGACCATTTTTCATAACACCTGGAAATGAAACATCAGAAAGAGGTGATAAAAAATTCATATCAAGGGTAAACAAGGGAGATATGTAAACATAACATGAGCATTAGGGCATTAGAACTTGATCACAAGATTATAAGATCATACCCTTATTATCAAATATCATAATCAAGAGTCGTGGAATAATGATTAGAGGTTCATAATATATGCATCATAATGGAATTAGGATCATAATACAAGAGTTAAAAACAAAATAATAAGGCATTAAATTGTGTAATAGGCCTATGCATAGAAAATCCAATGTCAAGGATACCAACCATGACCTTCATAATATCTTTGGCGTTAGGTAATCACATATGTAAGTGCTTTAGGACTGGGATTCCCTCCCATGTACACTATTGTTTTAGGATAGGGACTCCCTACCATATATCATCTTCTTTGTTCTTGGGATTCCCACCCAAATACCATCTTGATTTGGTATTGGGATTCCCTCTCTTTTACCATCTTATTTTTATCATTGGAAACCCACCCGTGTACCCTCTATTTTTAGGATTGGGATGTCATGTGTATCATCTTGTTTCGGGTTGGGATGCCCTCCCATGCACACTATTATATCATTTTTTGGATAAAATCCTTTTTACCCTTGATATCATAAATAATTTATCATTACCCATTTAAATATAAGGGTATATATTTCCCACCGATCACATAATGAAATAATACATGCATGTGACGCCAAAAAAATCATCATACCAGGACACAAAAAAGATAGAGGTTTCATAAACATCATATAATAAACCATGAAATGAAATTGATATTATAAAAATTTAATCATATCATATCATTTGAAATATAGATAGGTTTTATAATCATTTCATCCTAGAATAACAAATTAAAACGATTTTTTTTCATAATTGTTTTATTATGGTATAACCGGTGGAAGACGTACAAGATTTATAAACAACATTTCATATTAACCTAAACCATTCAAATAATGAATAATAATAATGAACTTAGATCATATCCCCATTAAAGAATAAACTAAATAAAAGGATGTAAACATCTATGGTGAATGATTGGGAAAGATCACATGAATAATTTCTTAATGAAAATAAACACTCTTTGAAAATAACTTTTCAAAAAATAAATTATTTTCAAAATCCATTTGTTTGAAAAACCACTTGAAAACATATCAAGTAATATTTAAAAATAATTTAAAACATTTCTTGATAAAATATAATTTCTTTTTTAAATAAATTATTTTTAAGTCATAAAACATTTTTAAAACATTCATCTACGAAAACAACCTTGAAATGATATAAACGATGCTTTTAAAATAATTTATAACACAACATTTTAAAAAAATCAATGGAAACAAATTTAAATCATTGTAATTCCATAATATTAGAAATAAATTTTTCTTTTAAAATTTCTATTTAAACATTCAATAGAAACATCCATGAAATGACATTCGTGATGATGGGTAAATCCGTACATGTCGAACAACCATTTTATACTGTAAAAAGTTTAGAAAGTATCCTTATCAGAAAACAACAGGAAGATTCCATTAAAATCAATTTTTATTGAAAAGATAAAACATGGGTAAAATGAATATTATATATATTAGAAAATAATTTTCTAAATATTTTTTAAAAAATAAAGTTTTTTTGGATGAAACAAATTTTTGATCTAAGAGAGAAAGAATGTTATATTTTTGTAAAATATATTTTTTAGTATCCTAAATACCAAAGATTATGAAAATTGTACCATTACAAGATTTTTTCATGAATAATAATAAGATAATAAACTTAATTGTAATAATTGAGATATGGATCAATATATTTCATCAATGGCAGCATAATAATAAATAGTATCAATAAATGATGGGATTTTAGCAATAAACTGTTACCACATTGATAACATTGAGTCATTATACTGATGAAATATTAAAGTTAAATAAATATTAAAATATCAAGAAAAAAAATTAATTTCATGATATAACATTTCTAAGGACATTATATAATCCTTATATATATATATATATAGGTTCACATCAAGGCATGTATCTCAAAAAATTAAAAATAAGACAAAATTGTTTTACGAATTTGGTAACACTAAACCATTACCCCAGAAAATAAATATCTTAAAATAGATATTTAAATACCCCTAAATTTAATTATAATAATCATATAAATCATTAATGGGAAATATATACACCAAAAAAATAAATTTGTGTTGAAAAATAATAATTCACAAGAAAATAAAAGTAAGATGTAAAACCCCTTACCTTAGGTCATTACTTTATACATTCACATTTTAACCTCATGTAAAATAAATATATATTCATGTTAATCTTCCACATAAAAATATTCTTATATATAATTCCATATATTATTATATTATAAATTTATATTACCTGTTTATTAACAATTTTATGTTAATATTACATTTTCGGTTATATTTGATTTGTTTTCATATATATTTTGACTTTTTATTCTTGATCCTCTTACCAAAATCATGATTTAGTTATTTCTAAAATGTAAAACATGAAATTAA
Organism: Viscum album; assembly: GCA_963277665.1. Classification (NCBI taxonomy): domain Eukaryota; kingdom Viridiplantae; phylum Streptophyta; class Magnoliopsida; order Santalales; family Viscaceae; genus Viscum; species Viscum album. The sequence continues at coordinate 1,117,208,987 of OY728141.1, forward strand.
TTTCTCATATATTCATTGTATAAATATAAAATATAATATTAAATATATATAAATATGAAATTGATTACACTATTCATGGAGACAATAGGTCGTACATCGGTATTAACGTTGTTTCCGATTTTTATTGTATTAAGTGATAGAAATTAAAATAATTATATGAATATATATATTATCATTAAATTAGAAATATTATATCATAAATATCATATAAATATACAAAACTCACCCTTAATACATTCCATGCAATATTTGAATGAATCACATCGCTTTAAAGAGTTTATAGTCACCATGTCCACAAACGTAGTTATCATATTTACACAAAATGTAAAAGATAGAAGTATATTTTATATAAAAATTTAATAATTATATTGAAATAATAAATAATATATATATAAATATATATTATTTATTTAAATTATGTCTATTATAATTTTTAATGATGATAGGTTGTAAAGGAAAAAACCAACGACATCATTTCGCAAGGTGGTAGTTTTGCATACACATGAATGGTAAGTTTATTACCCATTTGATGGAATTGTATGTAGACGTAGATAAAAAAATTAAAATAAAAACATATATGTATATTTAGAATACTATGGTTATGATATAATCATTTAATTATAGTACATTTTAGTGGTGTATAATGAAAATAATAGAAAACAGCTTGTGGAAGGATAATGCGTCTTATCTAGGTAACTCCTCATGGTTTTTACAAAAGTGCTTCCTTGGTTGTGTTTATGCCCTAATGGAGTATTATATGATTAAGGGATGTTAGTTTGATGTTATTTTTGTATGTTTTTGTGGAACCAAATTTCATGAGAGGAGTGACTAAAAGAGGTGGTGAGTGCCCTTTTATAGTAGGGGAGTGACATTATATTGCATATAAAAATGTAAACACTATTTATGGGTCTACCCTAGATCGAAGTCTGTCCAATAATTGTAATGTTTTTATAAAATAGATTAGTTTATCAAAAAAAATTATATCCAAGGGATTTTTTATATATTTATAGGTTTTTTGGCTTCATAAATAAAAGGTTACAGACTAAGTAATCATATTTTTACCTTAATCACTATAATTATTTTTAATTACATTCATTAATATTTTTTGTAAGAAACGAAGTTAGACTTATTATAAAATATAAATTATAAGTATTAAAAATATTCAATCAATTTTTCTGAATTATTGTCCCATAAGTGGTAAAAATTAATTTAAATTAATTTTTTAGATGTGTCGTGACAATGAGTTTTTAAGAAAAGATGATAAAAATTATGAAATGTTTTTATATAAAATTTTAATGTAAAATTTATTATAATTATTGAAATTGGATTAATGGATGTAAAATTAATTCAAATAAACCATAAAACTAGTTAGAAATAAAATTTTATAGTTTACATAAATTAAATGAAAATGGTGTTTTGAATTAAAATTCATAATTTTTCACAATTCAAAAACAATTCTTAGAAAAATTCCAAAAATTACCCAAATCTAATCTATGGTATTATTATTTTGAAAAGTGAAGTTTATTTTTTCAAATAAAAATAATAAAAGATTTATAATTTAGATTTTAAATAAGTTCCATATTAATAGTTGTAAAATTATCTTTCAGAAAAATAAATTTTTTATTCATATAATTTCATGTATTATTATCATATCCATATAATATATATTCAATGAGTATAAAATAATATTTATTGAATATATAATATATAAATTTTATTGTAAATATTCATAAAAAGTGGTTTGTTCCAATTTTTTAGATAAAATTGTTTTTCTATCTAGAAAAAACGGTTTCATATAAAAGTATTTAATTTATTTTCAAATAGTTCTTAAATTCATTTCTATATATTGAAAACCAAAGGATTAATTTTATATAAACATGAAAATAATATTTTTAATATTTAGTTAATATTATTTATAAAATTTATTCGGATGGCTAGGTGGTAACTATAATAATATTTTAAAAACAATATTAATTTTCTATTGTAGTTTCATAAAACATGACATTGCGGTAACACAAAAAATAAAATAAACTTCTAACCGTGTGTAACAAAATCTAAATATAGTGATGTGTGTGCTGAATGATAATATAATTGTTGCATGTAGTGAAAACATAATCTGGTTTTGTGTATAATTCAAACCAAACCAATTGCATTCACATAAAAAATGATATATTTTGTGTTTCCTGAAATAAAAAATATCACAAATATTAAATTGATTTTATAAAAATTAAAAAATCATGGGTGATAAATTCTACCCCCTAATAAAATTAGTTTCTCCCTAAAAATTCATATGAGTTATCAAATTTTTAATACAAGAATGTTCATTTCATAGAAACCCACATCAGAAAAAACTGAATACTAAAAATTCAATTAGAAGGGAATGGTATAAATATAACGGTTACCCAAAGTAACTCATAATTAGGTTAAAAAATTAAGAGAAAATATTTTGGGAGGGATGATTGGACATGAATGAAATGGTTAAATAATTATAGAGAGTGATAAATATCCTTTATCACCAGCAATTTAATGGTCACTGGAGAGTTAAGGGCCTTATAACCATATATCTATGACGATTTATAAGACCATAAGCTCAATCGAAACAAAGTTATAAGGATACATATTTTCAATATCCTTTTTCTAAATTTTATATATTCATTAACATTCTATGAAAATATAGAAATATACTACATTGATTTAATTTTATTTCATATGAACAATATTACTCTTTTTGTTGTGTCATGACAAATTTCAAATACTTCACTTAATACAAAAATAAATATAAAGGTAAGATTTGTACCCATGGAGAACTAATGGACCATATGTTCCACAGGCAGAATAACAAGTCATTTTATCTTGTCATTAGTTATCATTATATAAAAAAGGCTAGAATGGGTTATCCTGTATTCATAAATATGAATAGAGAAATATAATACAATAATATCTAAAACCTCCTCCGAAGATTAATATAAATCATTCCATAAATTGCCAACCATTTAACCCTTCATAAAGGTGAAAATCCAATCATTATAATGTATGTCATTAAATTTATCTAAGTAAACTTATAATTGATCCCTCATATATCATAATGTAGCTCTTTGTTATCTCATTCCAAACATGTGAATGAATTTATCATGTTTTCTCTTAAAACATGATAATAACCTAAATCACCATAAATCATTATTAAAAACAAGCATGATTTCATATTATAGTGATCATTATACATATTCTTTTCATAAATTTTTTTTGTGAACTCCATACATGATATGATAAAAAACTCTTTCAGGAAATCCTTTATCAGTTTTGATGCCGTGATTTCTATCCAATTTATATTATCCATATAATCATCTCTTTATAGATATAAAATATCATTTTATCATCCTATTGAAAATTTCACGGGTAACCATCCCTTAATGTAAACATTTAATTACATCAATTTTATAATTCATCAGTATCTTTTAACACATTTTTAAAAATAATTGATGAAAAACTTCTATAAACAATCCTTATATACATCATGATTCATATAACATAATCTATGAATTCCAAAACATATACACTTAAATCATCAAATATTATTCTTCAACCATTACATAGACATTATAATATTATTATTAAAAACCCCTTTCCAAGAATATGTAATAAAAAGAATTTATTATGGTTTTTAAAACTCAATATATTCATTATTACTATGTTTAATGCAAATAACATAATTGGAACATCCCATACAATTCACATGCTGTTTGCAGTCTATTTATCTTTCAACGTATAAACAATACTCATACCACCTTCCTAATTCTCTTCATTATATTTTGAATAATGAAATCAATTTTCATAATTACCAAACATTCTATATCTGAAACATTAAATTTTAACCCAATTCCTTTTATTTCTTGCTATTTACTCAGACCAGAATGCACATTTTGTGTAACATTTATCATCAAAGTAAGAATGAACAAAAACTCATTGGTGTTATATATAATGAATCATACTTCTTTAATATATTAATAATTAGGTTTATACTAGATTATTCATAATGTATGTCTATTTCAATCCTTAATTGTGGTTTTTTATGAGTTTATCAATCCCCAAATCATACACCCTAGGAGGGTCAAACTTGGTGTGTAATAAGGCCTACTATATTTCACTAGATCCCGAATGAGTCATGCTAAATACAATGTTTTTTGTCTTTATTATACTATGTAAATATGTTCTAGAGACAAATCGACTATTAGTACCTATATAGGGTTTTATTTCTAGGAATCTACTCACTCTATCCATTACCAAATTTCTATAACATTTTTCAATATTTCATCTTGTCATTAGAATTATCCTTAGAGTGATCCCTATACATATCATAATAAATATCCCTAGGTATATCACTAATGTTTTATCATCATAGTTTTCAAATTGTAACTAAACATTACCTTTTCTTCAAACAATATTGGCAAAGGTCAACCATACATTGATATTACATCATTTTAGATGAATATTTAGTGCATTACCGAAACACATTACATAGTATCAGAATTTTTAAGTGTATTTGGAGGCATGGTAACATAATATTAAAACATAGTGAATAAATTTCAATATCTCATTTAAATATATTTTCCTTTCAGTACTCTTATTGTAATCATTTCAATATAACCAGTGGAAAGGACACATAAGAAATGGGTGAGCTCAAAAGATCAGTTACGGTAAACAAAGGAGAAACGAAATCCCAACAAGAGTATAAGGGTAATATAACATGATCATAAAATTATAAGATCATACCTTTCATATCAAATATCATAATCAATAATCATGGAATAATGATTGGTTGTTCATAAGTCATGAATAATAATGGAATCAAAACAATAAACTATGAGAGAATAACAACGGAATATTGCATGGAATGGTAAAATACATGCAATCATTAGAAGTACAATATTTTCAATATAAGAATATAACTTCATTTCATGTAAGGATTGGTTTAATCACCAATGGAAATGCATCGGGATTGGGAGTCCATACCATGTATCATCTTGTTTCTAGATTAGCATGCCCTGCAATATATTCTGTTATTTCAGGCTTGGGACAACCAACCATTTACCCACATTTCCAGAGATTGGGATGCCCTACCTTATACCCACTTATTTTATGCATGGTATTCCCTTATATAGAACATCTTGGTTTTTGATTTTGGATTCCATTCCTTGAACCATCTTGTTCAAATCTTGGTATACCCACTCATGTACCATTTGCTTTTTGTCTTGGGATTCCCTCTGATGTACCATCATGTTTTGGGGATGGGATTCCCTCACATGTACAATATTTTTTTTGAGATTGAGATGTAAAGACCCAAAAATTATGAGGGATTTTTTTTCTTAAATACATGGGAATTTTACGAGTCCATAGTTTCTAACGGCGCCTGATTTCGAGGCCCGGTGTGCCCGTAATCAATTTCTGAAGTTTTTTTTTGGTACGTTTTGTAAACGTACAAGTGGGTTTTTATATTTTTTAAACCGGTGCTCGAAATTGAAATCCAAGGGCACCGTTGAACTCAAAGCGGCGGTGATTTCTTAATGAGACCTTCATCTCATTTTTGTTCTAAGGATAGTGAAATATAGTTTAAGGGGTTTTTAATTAAATTATATGAAAATAAAGGTGTTACGTTATTTTTATTTGTTGGGTGGTTAAAATCTCCAAGTGGAGGTTAGAGGTGGGCCCACTACACCCTAACCTTCCTTGGGAGGATGTTATGAGGTGGGGACCACCACACCATAACCTCCATTTGGAGGATATTTTTAGTTGGCACCCACATGAGTATAAATCCCCATGTAACTCTCTTTAATTGGGGGAAGGATTTTGAACTTCTCTCATTAAAGTTGCAACCCCACAATATTAATTAATTAAGCTCCTTCAATTAATTAATATTTTTAAAATATTTTGAAATTATTTCCAACAATAAAATGAAAAAATATATTATTTTATTTTGGTTGGTTGGAAACTTTCATTTGGGTGGGACTTTGAGAGAGGAGTTTAGAGATTTTGGAGAACTTGATCCTCACAACGAAGGATGCTACTCATCTCCAAAGATCTACGGACACCGTTCTCGATATTCGACCAAGCCAAAAGTGAAGGAGCTGCCCATGAAGAACGCCGACGATGCTTATTCCTCGAACAATTTCCAATGTTAAAAAATCGGCGTCCTCCCTTTTCATAGGACTTCATCAACGTTCATCGAATCGAGTTAGGGGTTTTGGTAGAATTTTTGTTCTTGTTCTTCGTCGATCAAACCTTGAATTTTTTATTCCGAATGAAATCTCCATGAAGTGGAGGGTTCGGACCACACGAACACGGCCCAACCCTCCCCCTTTGGGTGTTCTTGTTTATTGACGACAAAGGCAGACCCTAGAGACGAACCACTGGTGCTAGACCATCAGGTCTCCAAGAGGGCGCCCCACCATCGTGCCATGCAGAAGTAAATCTACGGCCACAACAGACCGTGTTGGAGGCGCGTGACCCCATCGCGCCATGCTTGCAAAGCAGGGAATCTGCGGTCAAGGCAGGCCACGACGGAGGGGTGAAGCGCTGATGATGAGGAACCGTGGCCAGGTTGGGCCGCGGTGAAGGGGCATGGTGCTGTCACGCCGTGATGGAGCCCAGAACTGGCTGGATGCTCGACCAGTCAGACAAGGCGGGACCCTTCGAGTCCAGCAGTTACCAGGTCGGCCCACCATGTGCTGGCCATTTCGGAAGGTAGTGGGAACCCCCCCCCCCCCCCCCATGTGTGGCCAGCAAGCCACGAGGGCCCGCCGCCAGGCTCGCAGGACGGCTTCCATCTATGAGGGCCCACCTTCAGGTTAGGACACCCTCGGCCGGGCTGCCCCAAGGCAGGGTTTCCTTCTGTCGGGCTGCCTCAGGCTAGGCTGCCCGTAGGGACGAGCCGCCTCTTCGGGCCTGGCCGTCCCCACGAATCAAGTCGTTTCCTCGGACCGAGTTAGAATCATAGACCAGGTCGGGCTGGGTCAGTCGGACTGGGTCGGGCCGGACCCGGACCCATTTGGCCAGTTTACACCTTTTCGCCCTCTTCATTAGATACATCTATCTGATTGACGAACCGCTTATGGCGATGGAATTCATGGAGTGATATAATTATTTTGGCATACTCAACTTGAGGTTTGGACGCAGTTGGGGTATGGTTGGGTTGGTTTGAGCCTAAAACCCAATCGGGCCCCTAGAACGGAAATTCAAATTACTCACAGACTGGGCGTCCGATTGATGCACCATTTTCGCATTGGATTCCTTATGATAAGATGAAACTATGGGATACATAAACTCAATACTTCGTGGTATTTGATGTATCGATACATGGTTCATGGAGTGGACCCTCCCAAAATCGAGAATGTTGTGTACGGGTACCCTAGGGCTGGATGCGACTGAGATAATAGGATCCTACCTGGACCTACTACTGTACCTGAATCCTCAGTGTGTTCGACATCGACAATACTGTACCAGGATCCTCCATGGGTTCAATGATGATGATTTCTGTACGGAGATCATCAGTGGGTTCGACAGTGATGACTTATATACCGGGTTCCTCCGTGGGATCAACATCATTGATACTGTTCCGGGATTCTACATGGGTTCGACAGAGGAGATGATTCGTAGGCTACATCTAATCATCTCTACCCCTCTTCATTAGTTGTATATGTGTGTGAGAGGAGTCTTGTCTTTAAATTTTTATCATTAAGATGATTTACTTTACTTCATTTGTGGAATGGGTTGTTCTGGGGCTCATGTTTTGGAGTCAGACAGTGATTGGTAACTTTGGTATATGTATGGGCATATACCTAAGTAGGAATGGTTGATACTTCGTGATTGTATCTTACTACTGGGGTTTGTCCTTTTTGGATTTTGGGAGACCTTTGGGGGTCTCGGGGTCCCATTCTGATTATTATTATACTCACCCCTACACGAGCTTTTCTCACACCATGTTGTGTTCTGTGCAGAAGACGATCAATAGTGATCAAGGATGAGGGTGACGAATGGGAGGCTGCTCGGAGCTGGACATGACGGGTTGTACCTTAGGGAAAATTTGTTCGAGATCTGTACCTACCCTTCAAGTAGGATTCCCCGGTGGATGATCCAGGATCTGTTTTACCCTTTTTACATGTACTTGTACTTGTTGTTCAGTTGGGTTTGTATACTGGCCCAGTTACTTTCAGCACAAATATCTTTTATATATTAGTACTTGTTGCTTCTACTGCTTGTGCTCAGACTGTGTGTGTTACAGGTTTAAAAGAAATGCTTTTCCTTTTTATCAGGGATTCACCTTTTGTGCTAGTCACCAACTCTTGGCCAATGGAAGGCGGGCTTGGGGTAGTCACGACATGGGCCCCGAGGACAGGTCGTGACAAATTGGTACCAGAGGAGTTAGTTATACCACATAACATGGACTCTGATTCTTTTAACAACAATATTTTTAAGTTTTTTTGGTGTGGTTTTTAGTTTATGAAAATTGGTGTCGGTGTGGCAGCAGATATATCCATACACTAGGACTCTAACTTATGATTTCTGATTCAGTGCACAAAAACACTGATTGCGTGTGTGTTTCCTTTGAAATTTTTTCATCATGATTACTTTGTGTCTGCTCACCATGTATATTGTTTTATCCATGGGACACCTATTTCTTTTAAGGATGTCCCCACAAAGGGAGCCAGTTAGGGTTCCGAGTTTCGTACAAGATGGTAGCCCACCGAGCGACGAGGCCTTGATGTAGGGCCCCATCACAGTGGAGGTACCATAGGTGCCACTACCAGCTGGGGCACCGATACTGTTGGCGCCAAAAATATGGCCCGCATGGAAAGAAAAAGAAGCCTGGCGCACTGCCTCACGAAGCACCATCGCGAAGCACCCACGCGAAGCCCCGCCGCGAAGCGCCCCGACCATGGCGGCCCCGCGAAGCTCTAGAGGCGGTAATGCTCCGCGAACGCATTTGACGTTCGCGAGCCGCCGTGAAGCTCCAGAGGCGGTAATTCTCCGCGAACTCATTTGACGTTTGTGAGCCACCGCGAAGCACCAGAGGCGGTAAGCCTTCGCGAATGCAGTTGACATTCGCGAGCCGCCGCAAAGATCCTGAGGCGGTAATGCTCCGCGAATGACACTGACGTCCGCGAGCGCGCCGCGAAGCACCGAAGGCGGCGCGCGAGCCCTGCTTCGCGGAGCCCCTTCCCTATAAATATTGGACTCCCCCTGAGTCCCGGAGGACGAATCCGACCTTTTGGCTTCTCCTCTCCCGAATCGCGAAGCACTCTTTGCCCGGGGAATCATGAGCTCCGCGAGGTACTTCTACTTCGGGATATGCCTCTACTTTGTCCCGTTTTGAGCCCCTCTTCCGAGAGGGATGCCCTTCGCGAAGCTCAAGGGAATTCGCGAAGGAAGGGGATTTCCAAGGGAACCTGGGCAGCCACGGAGCGTTTATGCTTCGCGAAACACCCAACCTGTACTAGTGATCCCTATGCTAAGGAAGGATCGCTTCACCTCGCGAAGCACACTGCTTTGCAGGACCTTGCTTCGCGAGGCACCTCTCCTTCGTCAGGCAGTGCTCCGCGAACACTGTTCCACTTCGCGAAGCACCTTCCACCCACACCTATGCCCCATGCTAAGGCCAAGGAACTCCACTTCGCGAAGCACACTCCTTTGCTTAGAAATTCCTCTTCCCGTGCGACCCTCCAGGTTCGCACGATGTGATTTCAAAGTCCCATGGACAATACCACCCGTAGTGTTGCTTCTCCTAATTCTTCTTTGCATAGGCACGCTAACGGCTATTGCTTCTTCGCATAGCCACGCTAACGTGGACCCCTCGGTGGTATGTTCCACGACCCCCCTTAACCATGGCCTCACTGGTACCTTCCCTTCCCCAAGGACCAGAGGGTACAGGTTATGTAAGTCCTAGGGGTGCGGAGTGAACCCACCTCGTCCGAGCTGCAGGACGTTAAACTTCCAAGCACCACGTCCTCAACACATGATGTTAAACTGTGACCCAACCTCGTGCCCCTCATGAACGGTCCCCCCAACTCGAACATTCTTTACACCGCTTGTCTCCACGGGAATGGAATCACCCATTCACATGGGATGAGATCCTCCTTGTCGGAGTGGCGTATGTTCGTAGGTGAAGGGCGACCCTAGTTCCCCAATGGATGGTTGCACCTCTGCATCTCTGGACTTCCCCACTACCAAGGTCAGTGAAGGGCGTGATAGGGGACAAGGCACCTCCCATCATTGGACCAAGGTCCATCTTTCCCGCGGTTTGTCGCGCCATGGGCCTCCATCCTGGAGTAAGTCCCAGCACCGTGGGCCGCCTAACGCGTAAGCCCCTCTTCGCTTCTCACGGACACTTCCTTCGCGACGTGATCGTCAGGTCCTTGCAACCTCTTGTTTCTCATACCGAGCATGTCTCACGTGGGCTTAGAGTGAGCACCGACCCTGACCCCCCACCCATCTTAGCAAACTACGAGGACTTTGATCCATGTCAAGGCATGGTACGTAGGAAGCCTCCATGAGGTTCAAGCCCACCCGTCATTTCACGTCGGGTCTCACCCTCGTCCAGCACGACGTTAAACTGCATTCTGGTCCAACGGTAAGCCGTTGCGACCCATCTTAGCGAACTACGAGGCCTTTGATCCATGTCAAGGCATGGTACGTAGGAAGCCTCCATGAGGTTCAAGCCCACCCGTCGCTCATTCACGTCGGGTCTCATTCTGGTCCAATGGCAAGCCATTGCGACCCATCCCGTTTGAACTACAAGGTCTTTGATCTATGTCAAGGCATGGTACGTAGGAAGCCTCCACGAGTTTCAAGCCCACCCATCATCCAATTCACGACATTTTCTACCTACGTCTAGTACGACGTTAAACCGCAATTCTAGTCCGACGGCAAGCCGTTGTGACTAACCCGAACTACGGGGTCTTTGATCCACGTCAAGGCATGGTACGTAGGAAGCCTCTACGAGGCTCAAACCCACCATCCGGTCATCCCAACCTCACTCACGTCGGTTCACCCCGTCCCGCATGACGTTAAACTGTATTTCCCAACCCGAACTACGAGGTCTTTGATACATGTCAAGGAATGGTACGTAGGAAGCCTTTCTGAGGTTCAAGCCCATCTCCCATCGGACCAAGGTCCCTCATTTACGTCAGTTCACCGACACCCACCACCCGTCGTCTATTCACGTCAGGGTTCATTATCGTCCCGCAAGACATAAAACTGTATTCCATAATTCGAACTACGGGGACTTTGATCCATGTCAAGGCATGGTATGTAGGAAACCGTCATAAGGTTCAAGCCCACCACTAGTGGACCCACGGGTCTACTTTCCCGTCGGTTCACCAACGAAACCCATTCTAACTATGAGGTCTTTGATCAGTGTCAAGGCATGGTACGTAGGAAGCCTTCCAGAGGCTCAAGCCCACCACCCATCGGGCCAAGGTCCACCTTCACGTCGGTTTACCGGGACCATCCCGAACTACACGGACTTTGATTCCCTGCCATGGGGATACGTAGGAAGCCTCGTCAAGGCTCAAGCCCAACTTCACTGTCGCCCCCATGCGATGGTCCCATTTCACTCTCCCCCCACTCCGCTCATCCACCTATCACCCATCCTGATTTTCACCCAAACCGTCTTATCACGATGAGATCATGTTGGTACGCTCAACTTCACAGCCGCCCATGGGCTGGCCCCGGTATCGACACCCCTTCAAGGAGGGTCCCTCAATCCGATCTATCCTAGATAATGCTTTGGTTGGGTTGATCCATCTCTGCTAGATGTTAAACTCGCGGCATACCCTGTGTTAAACACGGGAAGCTGAGGAAAACCTCAGATAACCTCAGATATGTGTCTATGACACATAATTCCCTGCACTCGATGTGGGATGCCTTGGGTTTCCACGCCCTCGAGAAGCCCTGTGACCAGGGATAACAGACAGACATGCCAGGCTCCCCAGCATCCAGACACGCAACTGATGCCTGAACGTGACTACTCCCCCGACTGAAGGTTGCTGCCCTGACTGGACCCTTTGGAATGTCCCGACAGAAGCGGTGTAATTAACCGGTGACCATGGGAACATGGCATTGGGAAGAGTTTCACGAACTACGTATTGAATCTATAAGGGAGACCCGGAGTAGGTGACGAGTTCTGAGGAGGAATCCCCAGAAGGAAGAACCGACACCCCATCATCCCGTTTCGATCAACGAGCAGACGTCCCTGAATAAGGAGCGAATGATGCCCGCCTTTGGAAAGCGGGAATGCGGGGCAACAACAAGCGCCACGCGTCCCCCTCTGCGAATACGGAGCGGACGCGCGCGCGCGCCCCGACGGAAAGCGTCGGAAATAGAAATGGTTAACCCAACGTGAATTTCTTCTCCTCAGTATGGAGATTAGTAGCGTTCGAGATGCCAGTAGATTGACGTGTCACCGGATCCAGATATCCGGTGCCTGGTCCCGCCAAGAAAATAGCGGGCCTATCATGAAACTCACCGGAAGTTGGGGCAGTAGAACGTGGGGCACTCCGTCCTGCAGCGTGTTGGAATGGATCCTTCTTACAGACGTGGTGAATGGAAGGACGCTGGGGCACTGGCTGTCGATCCTTTTCCTCTCAGTGCTGATGAGTTGATCCCTTCGTTTCTCAGGAACCAGGTTGATATTTCAGAGACGCGATCATAGCCCGCTCGCCTACGCAGGGGCAGGGGAAACATCGCCACAGCCACCCCACATAGTGCCTCTACCGCCACGACGACCGCCACAACGCGGATCATGGGGCACCCACGTCGCCTTTCCCCATTAGAGGTCATCCAGTGAAGGGTGATCAACAACCTCGTGCGCAGGTACGAGGAAGAAGGGGTCATCCCAACTCGGGATATGGCCCACCTGGACCTGGAGGCCTCCAGGCCCCGTCGTCAACGCCGCCCTAACAGGCCGCGCAGGGATCCCCTGCTCCCCACCCCGACATTCAACCGTTTCAGGAGCCTGTATCTGGAACGCCTCGACGACGCCTCGCCTTACGCTGAAGAGGCGAGCGTCGTTCGGTTCAGCCCGCTCAAGGTCCCGACCCGAGGGCTCCAGGCGAGAACTCTCGTCCGGCCGCGTCAGCACCGCCGTCCGGCCCCGCAGGAAGAGCAGACAGGCTAAGTCCCTGCACCACCTGCACCAGCCCGCCTGATCAGACGTCAGCGCTGGGCCTGGGCTGAGGACGCTCGCTCAGGCACGTCGACGTCGAAAACTACAGTGGCTCGAGCCACCGCCGACGTGCATCGTGAAGCCCCTGCATGTACTGATCAGGGGCACTCCTTCACCCAACCAGGATCGAGACCCGAACCGCCCCACGGGCAGGCTGGGTTGACTCTCCGGGTTGCAGGCCCAAGTGGTGATCGCCGCGAGCTAACCCACGGTAATGTCACCCCGTACGGAGGTCCTCCTTGTACCACTACCCCACAGGGCTTGGGCCTTCCCCGCTCCAAACATCATCATGGAGGCATGCCTCATGCTACCCCCATCCTGAAGGAAGACCTGCCCCGTGGCAGTGACGCTCAGCGCAGATACCTTTCCCGTGCCAACTATGCAGGGTATGGAGTCCATCCTCCTGCCCCTGACCGCCAAACTGAAGGCACCGTCCATCCAGTCCTTCTTCAACGTGGGGGACCTCCCTACGTCCTTTCTGCAACTGGCGAAGGTCCTCCTTGCCCCAGCAACTCGAGGAATGAAGGTCAGCCTCGCTCCACTCGCATCGACCATGGAGGTCCTCCCCATATACCCTTCGACATTTGCCCCGGTGCCCCTCGCACCCCGACTACCTCGATTAGGGGCCCTCTACGCCACGGCACCAGCGCCGCCCCGAGGCTGCCTGATAGGGGTCAACCCTGTCCCGAAGAGCCACCCCAGGGCAGGAGAGCGGGTCGTCGCCGCCACAAGATGAACCCTGGGAAGGCCCAAGTGGAGATCAAACCTGCCCACTTCTCCGACTCGGAAGAGGAATGCGATTCGGCGATGGAACCTTCTCCCCGCTCCTCCATATCAAGGACTGGGGTAGGAACCAGACACATTTGCCTCATTCTCCCGGAATTTGAGGTCCACCAGATTCCCATCTCCCTCCGCAGGTACATCAATGAGGAAGAAATCTTGGGAATTCCACAGGTCTCGACCGCGCAATCACCACCTCTGTCACCATATGAGCCCTCTACCTCTACCGGAGATCACGGAGAGTTATTTTGTGGGCCAATGACGGTAGAGCGATGACACGACCTGTCGCCGGTAGCAGCGGCTCCTTTTCCGGAAGCTGTGGCTATCAGCCCGTCGTACTGTGACATCGTGGCCAGGTCACCTCACTCTTCGGAGGATGGTCCGGAGTTTGGTGGCCAGTCAGCTTGTTCGTCGTATTCGCCACCGCCGAGCTTGCTATCCCAAAGGTCTGCCTCGGTACCGTTACCATTCCCTCAGCCACCCATGGTTGACGAGTGGGGCAACACAGGGCCAGACCCTGAGTCCGATCCCAGGAGCTTCTGGAGTATTCTTGCAGCAGATTACTTCCCGGAGAAGTTCTGGCCAACGGCGGCGCTGAATTTTCGCGTACCGGAGTTTCTTACCCCTGAAGAAGTGGGGTGCTTTTGTCGAACCTTATGGGCGACACACTTCTGCCTCCGTTATGAACGGGTGGCGTACCCCTGGAGTCGAGAGCACTTCAAAGAAATCGGCGAGCAGTGTCGCCTGATCGATGCGGCCGCACTCCTTGTGGCCCAAAACCCCGATTCGTCGGGCCGAAAGAGCACCCTTCAATGGAAATGTGTTCAGAGTTTTAAAGCACTTCACAGAATCGTCAGGGAAGCCACGCCACATGTGAAAGTCCGTGGTTGGGGACACTATGCTGCTCTCCTCTTCGACCCTATCCGACGATAGCCTGATTCGCTATGCGACATCGAGGACATGACCCTGAGAGGGGTCGCGGTCCACATGGCTGATGTCGTGGACAAGGAAGATGAGATCAAATTCCTTGATGGAGAATTACCTGCCGAGGGCGTACCGCCATTGCTCGACCCATCAGTGAGAGTTACCCGTCAGCAGAGGAACCTGCTAGGCCTCCCCGTACCCACCGAGTCACTGGTACTCAGTCGGAACACCGGTAAGGGTAAGGAGTACGTCAGAAAAGTCAAGCACTCCGACCCGTCCGCCTCTGTGCAGAAAATGGACGAAGATCCCGAGAAGGCCACGTTACCCCAGCTGCTTGCTGAGCAGAAGAATCTGGTTGACGAACTCTTGGCTGAGCGCGTCGCAGAGCGGCAACCCGACTATGGTAATCCCAGGCCGGGGCAGCAGGGGCAGGAACAATTTCCCCCCGGTGAGATGCCTCCGGGAAACCCTGATCATTCTACTGCCGCAGACAGGGCAGAAGCCGGAACATATGGCAAGAGGGCGTGATACGTCTCGCCAAATCCCCCCGAACGACGGGGAAATATGAAGGATCCAACCCGGATTCCCCCAATCGCCCCGCAGGTCGTCCAGCCAGTTGACCCACGAGCGGCCGAATCTGTCTACCGTGTTGATGAACCTGGCAATGCACTTGTGGTTAGGGATCCCCGTCAAGACAGGGAACCCCACCCGAAGGACCTTATTGCGGCACTCACAACCCGCCTCGAGGCGTTGGAAACGCGGCAGGTAGCGACCCCCCCGGATGGCATGACTTATCCCGCGTGGGTAGATGATATGCCCGTGCCTTCGGGTTTTGGGAACCCCACTTTCTCTCCCTTTAACAGGACAGGGGACCCGCCCCATCACTTAGCTCATTTTTCTTCCAGGTGTGGTCCCATGCTGGGGACCCCGGCTCAGCAAGAAGCCGCCATGCTCCGATGTTTCGTACAGACATTGGAAGGTCCGGCATTCGTCTGGTATAGCCAACTCCCTATCGGATCGGTGACTAGTTGGGAGGACCTCTGTCGGCAGTTCTTATACCAGTTCAGCTCTACCACACGGAAGACTAGCATTGCAGACCACTTCAAGTGCAAGCAAAGGCCTGACGAGTGAGTCGCAGACTTCATCGCCCGGTGGAAGGGACTTACATATTCCGTCGATATGCCACTGACTCAGGAGCAATTACTGACGATGTGTGTCGGGAACGTCAAGACGAAGCTGGTACCCTCCTTGATTACCCAGAACTACCCTGGAGGGTTTAGAGATTTCTCGGATAAGGCCCAACGCCTCGAGGAAGCCCTGCAACAGGCTAGTCAGGCAAGTTTGTTGCCCCCTATGATCCCATCCAAGAGGACCGCCAGGGCTGAACCTGCCGCGGTGGCCCAAGTAGAAGCCCCCAGGCAGCTAGAGTTACTGTCGACGGCACCACCCCCGAAACCCCGCAGAGGTCCTCCACCTCAAGCACAGGCTCCTGCCCAGCAGCGACCACCTCAGAACCGACAGGTTCCCCCGCGCAACGCGCCACCGCCACCTAGGCGAGACAATCAGGCGCCGCTTCCTCGGTAGGCCCCTCCGGCCCCTCGTCAGGGCCAGGCCCCCAGGGCCCCCTATCCAGAAAAAAGGTACCAGACTTATTCGTTCAACGAAAATCAGATCCCTGGCTATTTCCGAAGTGCTCTAGAGCAAGGGATTGTGCGTCTGCCTGAGTGCAGAAGGCCGGTAAAGGCGCATCTCACGGATCACCCCAACTACTGCCCTTATCATCGGATCCTGGGGCACACCCTCAAGCAATGCTATGTGTTTAAAGACTTGCTTCAAGACCAGGTCAACAACAACATAGTCAAGTTGGGCCCAGCACTAGCGCAAATGACAGGTGTCTTTGCAGGATCAGAAATCGGCAGCGACAGCGAAGGCGAGTGGCAGCAGGTCCCTAGCCGTGGATCCCAGAAATACGACGACTGGATGGCTCAAAAAACCGTCGTCTGTGCCCATGGTATCATCCGGGCGCGCCTGAAGTAGCCAGATCCTTCAAGAGAAGTAGCTGGAACCTCCGCATCGTCTTCACAATCGACCTCTTCCCAAAAGGGCAAGCAGCGGCGACGCAAGAAGAAGCAACGCGCACCACCGTTTCCTTCGTCGTCCCGCACCCTCGGCGACTTTATGCCCCCTGAAATAGGGATTCCTCCAAGAATACGCCCAGCGGTGGATGATTCCTCGAGCGAAAGCCAGGGGTACGCTTCGGTTAACAACGTGGAGCTGGTAAAGCCCTATATGAGTCCCGACGAGGGGGAGCGCCAGGCAGACCTCCCCAACGTCTCCATCCGATGTCAACGATAGCCGAATCGCAACCGCACCGGTCATCGAGGTACGTCAGCAGACACTTTTGGCCAAGCCGTGCATGCTACCGAGACCAGGCAGCAGGCTCAGCGCAGATCTCAGAACGTGCAAACCCATCCAACACCCTTGGTTCTACCTCCACCGCCGTTCGTGCTATTGGATCGGGGGGAGCTGCCTCGTTCGTATCACAGTCAGTCTTGCCCGGCTACAGGCCAGCCTCCGTTGTCCGATCCTAGTCCGGCGACTACTCTCCAGGCTTCTACTAGTAGGCAGCAAGATGTACCCAGTACTAGTCGATCGCCGGTTCGGCCGGCAGGATCCGCTATGCCTCCAAATGCCGAACGACCTCCTGTAAGCAGAGGTTCGCGTTTGGCATGAAAGTATGATGTTCTGAAGCACCTGGCCAGAATTCCGGTGAGGCTCTCCATCCTTGAGTCCCTTCGCCTGTCATCTGAAATGCGCGAGGCCCCTGCCGTGGCCCTAAAGAGCCCCCTCCAGTTCAAGACGGAGGTAGCAGCTGCAGAAGTCGTCCATACCGAGACGATTGAAAACGCCGAAGTTCAGGCGATTATCTCTTTCTCTGGTGAAGATGAGGACCCTCATATACAGGGGCACATTCGCCCGCTGTACATCACTGGTCACTTCAATGGCATCGAAGTCCACCGCTACCTCGTGGACACGGGTTCTGGGATCAATCTAATTCAGACCCAGACATTGCGAAAGCTGGGTCTGTCTGAAGGTGATATAACTCCCTCTGACCTCAAGATCCAGGGGTACGAAAGGACCGAGCAAACCCCAGTCGGAAAGATCTGCCTGAAGACTCAGTTCAGTGGCTTAATTGCCAGCACCGAGTTCATGTTTTCCTCTCAGGACACCACCTATAACGCATTGATGGGTAGGCCATGGATCCATCTGCATGCAGCGGTCACTTCATCGTATCACCAGTGCCTCAAGTACTCGCTCAACGGTCGAGTAGGCGTGCTCCAAGGAGACGCGTCCCCTTTCGCTTCTTGTGAGGCCCGCTATCTGGACGCAGGTTATTACAAAAATAAGGACAAGAAAATCCGGGTAAGCGATGTTGAGCCCGTCCCAGTCACAAGTGACCCCTGGGCAAGCATGGATGATGCCTACATCCTCCTGATCCACCGGTTGGAGGCCACAACTCCCGACATGGGGAAATGTTTTGTTGTTTCGGGTACGCAGGGAAGGCATGTTCCCGTGTCCAAGCGACGATGGAAAATCACCTCATACTCCTACACGAACCAGGCTCAGATCATCTCGGAACCTCCTACCCCTATATGGTACCAGGACGTCAAGCTCATGACAACGACAGTGCGCCATACGTTTCTCTTCCGCTGGGCTGGAATTAACCGACTCGGGCCGACACGTCACCACTGCTTTGATGCTATCAAACGCGACCCCTTAGGCCGAAGGCCAGATGGGATAGCGTCGACCGCCTTCATTGCTATGGTTTCAATGGAAAGTGAGTTTCCCGATGTGCTGACCGCTGCTGCCAAAGCCGGAACCAGCTGCCCCTCGGGTTTTGATAACCCAGAAGTACCCCCCGTCACGGGAAGTCCCCCCACAGGTGGGGAGGAAGACATGGAGGATGCTCCCCCATCCTTTGAAGAAGGCATCTCTACCACGGTTGATGAATTGGTACAGGTGAACCATGGCAGCGAGGCAGATCCGAGACCCACATTGATCAGTGCAGCCATGTCCCTCGATGAGCGGCAGCAGTACGTAGACTTCCTCAAACAACACCGTGATGTGTTTTCCTGAAGTTACGATGAGATGCCAGGGCTGGATCTCCAAGTGGCCGTCCACCGTCTGGGCCTCCCAGCAAAACATCGTGGGTTTAAGCAGCCTCCCAGGAAGATGCAACCTTCTCATGGTGCCATGGTTGAGGCCGAAGTTGATAAGCTAATCAAAGCCAACTTCGTTAAGGAGGTCTAGTACCCCAAGTGGCTTGCCATCATTGTGCCAGTCACGGAGAAGAATGGGCAGATTAGAGTCTACATCGACTTCCGCGATCTTAATCGCCACTGCCCAAAGGATGACATCCCACACCCGTTGACGGAGCTGTTGATTGACGCCATGGCCGGGTTCCAAGCTCTCTCTTTTATGGATGGGTATTCCGGGTATAACCAGATCCGGATGGCCCCCGAAGACGAGGATTCCACTGGCTTCAGGGCTCCCCAAGGTACCTTTTTCTACCAGGTTATGCCATTCGGTTTGAAAAATGCAGGTGCCACTTATCAGAGGGCCATGCATCGCATATTCAAGCCGATTCTCGGGACATTGGTGGAATGCTACATGGATGACCTCGTAGTCAAATCATGTCAGCGCCAGGACCATCTCAAAGACCTTGAGAAAGTGTTCGGTTTCCTCCGTTCCTATCACCTGAAGATGAACCCGCTGAAGTGTGCCTTCGGGGTCACCTCCGGGAAGTTCCTGGGCTTTGTTGTCAGATACCGAGGTATCGAGATCAACCCAGAGAAGATCAAGGCCATCAGGCAAATTCCTCCCCCGAGCAACATTCGGGAGCTTCGAGGCCTTCAAGTCCACTTAGCCTATATACATTGGTTCATCGCGAATCTTTCCAGAAAGTGTAATCCCTTTTCCCGGCTCATGAAGAAAGGCGCCGCCTACAACTGGGATAAGGAGTGTCGGACCGCCTTCGAGGAAATTAAGCAGTATCTGCTCCAACCTCCGGTCTTGATGCCACCTGTCTCCGGAAAGCCGCTGATCCTTTATGTGACCTCCCTGGAAAGATCCCTCGGTGTGCTGCTCGCCCAGAAGAATAACGAAGGTACTGAGAACAGTCTCTACTATCTCAGCCGCAAGCTTATCGATACGGAGTTCAGATACTCCCCTATTGAAAAGAGCTGCCATGCGCTCGTCTTCGCCGTGCAGAAGTTGCGACATTACCTGTAGCACCACGAGGTGCAATTGGTCTCCCTGGTAGACCCACTGAAGTACATCCTGAACCGTCCCATGCTGACTGGCCGACTAGCACGGTGGGCAGTGATTCTCTAGCAGTTTGATATCAGGTTTGTACCTCAGAAGGCCATTAAGGGACAGGCGTTGGCAGACTTTTTAGCCGCCCATCCAACCTCCGCGGATCAATCCATGGACCTGGATTTCCTTGATGAGACGATCCTCACAGTCGATCATGTTGTACCGTGTTGGAAAATGCATTTTGACCGTGCCTCCTGGAGCCCCACCGGTAGGAGGCTCAACGATCCCAAGCTCAACAGAGTGGTCCTGGGTATTGTCTTCATTACCCCGACGCAGGTCGCCCTGCCATACTCATTTCTGTTGTCAGAAGGCTGTACGAACAACGAGGCAGAGTACCAGGCCCTCATCACCGATCTCGAGTTGGCCCTTGAAATCCATGTGCCCCATCTACATGTGAAGGGAGATTCAGAACTAGTAATCAAACAGGTTAATGGCGACTATGTCGTCAGGAAGCCGGAGCTTGCACCATTGGTGGAGTACACCCTCCGCCTAATGGCCCAGTTCTCTTCTCGACCAGAGGTTACCCATGTCCCACGGTCGCAGAACGGTCAAGAAGACGCCTTGGATAGATTAGCTGCGTCGCTCGCAGAACCCGAGCAAGATGATTTGATCATACATGTGGCACACCGAAGATTCATTACCCCCGTCACCCAAGAGGACCGTGATGGCCTGCGGGTAAGTCATCTCACCGTTGGACCCTCCACGTTAGGGGTCCCGGGTTCGTCAGACGCAGTGGTTGGAGTCACTCCCGACTGGAGGGCACCTTTTGTCGAGTATCTCCAAAATGGTTTCCTCCCGGACGACCGGGCCGAGCGCGAGCGAATCCGACGCCACGTGCTGCAATTTACCCTCTAGAGCGGCCCCAGTATT
The DNA here is from genome assembly GCA_963277665.1 of Viscum album. Classification (NCBI taxonomy): domain Eukaryota; kingdom Viridiplantae; phylum Streptophyta; class Magnoliopsida; order Santalales; family Viscaceae; genus Viscum; species Viscum album. Next base: position 1,117,230,153 of record OY728141.1, read on the forward strand.
GAACAAATCCTTTATAAGAGGAGTTTCGATGGTGTCCTCCTCCGTTGCATTCAAGGAGTAGAGATACCTCAAGTTATTCAAGAGGTTCACGCCGGTTCCTGTGGCGCCCATCAAGCTGGGCCGAAGCTGTCCCATCAAATCCGGAGGTTGGGGTACTTCTGGCCCTCTATGATCCACGATTGTATTGGGTATTCCAAGAGATGCCACGCGTGCCAAGTTCACGCCAACTTCCTGCATCGGCCGCCAGAGCCCCTTCACCCCACCAAGTACTCTTTGCCATTTGCAGTATGGGTACTTGATGTAGTGGGACCATATCCACCGGCAACGGCCTGCCAGTGTAGATTCATCATGACTGCTACAGATTTCTTCTCCAAGTGGGCAGAAGAAGTTCCGCTCAGAGAGGTCAAGTCCCGTTCCATCGTTGACTTCGTGAGCTCCAACATCATTCACCGGTTTGGAGTCCCTCACGCCGTCCTCACCGATAACGACACCAACTTCCGAGCGGCTGAACTGAAGAAATTGTACACCAAGTACGACATCCGGTCGAACCATACCTCCCGCTACTACGCGCAGGCGAATGGACAGATCGAGGCATTCAACAAGACCCTCTCTAACATTCTGCAGACGATGGTTGGCCAGAACAAGAAAAGTTGGCCGGACAAGCTCCCCGACGCCCTATGGGCTTACCGAACGACGACTCGCAACTCTACCCAGGTGACCGCATATTCCCTGGTTTATGGAGCCGAGGCCGTCATACCCATTGAGATCCATCTGTCGTCGCTACGCACTGTAGTTTATGATCACCAGACATCAGATGAGGTGGCCAATATCTGTCTAGCCGAATTAGAGGCACTGGACGAGAACCGGCTTCGTGCCCTGCACAATCTGGAAAGGTATCAGGATAAGATAACCAGAGCCTTTGACAAGAAGGTTCGTCTCCGATATTTTCTACAGGGAGACCTGGTACTTTCCCTTCGAGCGCCAATGATTCCCGGTAGGAAACCGCCCAAATTAGAACCCAAATGGGAAGGGCCTTATATCATCTATAAGGTTTACCCCAATTGAGCATACTCCTTGGTGACCACAGATGGAGAGCGTATAACCCCTCCCACAAATGCGAAATTCCTCAAATGATACTTTGCCTAGGGCAGAAATTGGTCCTGCATGACCCTAAACTGCAAAATGGTCCTGCATGACCCTAAAATGAAAAATGGTCCCACATGACCTTAAGCTGCGTCTTCATCCGGCAAGAAGAAAAACTGTGAAACGGTCCCGCATGACCTTAAACTGCACATTATGGTCCAACATGACTCTAAACTGTGATGTCATGCACGACCATAAACTGCATCTCCGTCCGCACTGCAAGACGATAAACTGCAGGCCCGTCAGGCCTTCCCGACCGAGGCTCATCCTCAGGCCCTTTCGCCTCCTCGGGCCCTCGACCCCAGGTTCCCTGATTTTTCCCCGACTTACCCTCGTGAGGGATTGTACGATATGGTTTACTCATCATACCGTACATATCCCCCAAATGAGATGTTCATCGTCCCACACGACGTTAAACTACATTCAGAGAACTACATGTGGCTTGATTCTCATCCTCATGAGATACGTAGGAAAGCTCGGACGCCTTGTCTTGAGCCCAGCCCCAAGTTTTTCTCTCATACTATTCCCCCTAGGAATAGTTTCCTTGGAGGATCTTTGTGTAGCAGGGAGTAGTCTCTCATACAACCCCGCTCACACGAGGATCGTAAGGGTCGCACCATGTGTCCACTACCGTTTTTCTATCCTCCCACGTCCTCACCGCACGACGCTAAACTGCATGGCTTTCAAGAACTACGTATGGCTTGATTCTCATCCTCATGAGATACGTAGGAACGCCCGGGCATTTTGTCCGTGGGCCCAGCCCAAAAGCCAGAATCTTCCCCTCGGGTCAAGACATGGCAGGATGCACACTTTTGCCCCAATTCACATCGAGCAAGGCTCGACCCGGCTGCACATCCCCCTGGAGATGTTTGCCTCTTTCGTGGATGGATACAGCTATGCTTCACCCACTCCTCGACTGGTATTCCATCATTTTTCACACCCAGAGGGACCCCCAAGAACGGCCTAGATACTATGCCCAAGGGCTCTCCTACCGATACGGGCCAACACCCCCGAGGGTTTTCAAGCAACAAGCCGATACAAGTCCCGCATCGCGAATTTGTTCAGCGGTCGACGCTCATTTGTTGCTCCCATACCAGGTCACCATAGGAACGCTGTGTTTCGAACATGGTCAATAGTTTCCTTGATCTTCGGGTCCACCCCGAGATGTCCCAGACATCGAGTGCAGTGATTCATTCTGCCCCATCCCGAGGTGACAAACTTCCCCTAGGTGGTGCTAGCGATCGTGCCCACGACCTCGATTCCTCATAGGGGTGTACGGTGTGATGTGGGACTATGTCCTCATTCACATCGGGATCATGTACCATTCCGTACACCCTCCCTTTATGAGGCCCAACCTCATGCCCCTTGGCCTCCTCGGGTCCCTGACCCTCGTCCTCATGTAAGACGTTAAACTGCAAACCAGTCAGGCCTTCTTGACTGATAACATTCCCTTTTCTCCAGGCCACGAACCAGGATTCCTCATAGGGGTGTACGGTGTGATGTGGGATTATGTCCTCATTCACGTCGGGATCATGTACCATGACGTACGCCCTCCCTTTACGAGGCCCAGCCTCAGGCCCCTTGGCCTTCTCGGGTCCCTGACCCTCGTCCTCATGTAAGACGTTAAACTACAAACCAGTCAGGCCTTCCTTACTGATGCCTAACCTTAGGCCCCTTGGCCTTTCTGGGCCACGGCCCAGGTCCCCTCTTACCCAGGGTGTACGGTGTGATGTGGGACTATGTCCTCATTCACGTCGGGATCATGTACCATGTCGTACGCCCTCCCTTTATGAGGCCCAGCCTCAGTCCCCTTGGCCTTCTCGGGTCCTTGACCCTCGTCCTCATGTAAGACGTTAAACTGCAAACCAGTCAGGCCTTCCTGACTGATGCCTGACCTTAGGCCCCTTGGCCTTTCCGGGCCACGGACCAGGTCCCCTCTTACCCAGGGTGTACGGTGTGATGTGGGACTATGTCCTCATTCACGTCAGGATCATGTACCATGCCGTACGCCCTCCCTTTACGAGGCCCAGCCTCAGGCCCCTTGGCCTTCTCGGGTCCCTGACCCTCGTCCTCATGTATGATGTTAAACTACAAACCAGTCAGGCCTTCCTGACTTATGCCTGACCTTAGGCCCCTTGGCCTTTTCGGGCCACGACCTAGGTCCTCTCTTATTGGAGTGTACGGTGTGGTGTGGGACTACGTCCTCATTCACGTCGGCTTCTTCGCCATACTGTACACCTCCCTTGATTAGAGGTATATTACTCCCTTTCTCGTCCAGTTTGACGTTAAACTATATATGGAGAACTACGTGTGGCTTGATTCCCATCCTCATGGGATACGTAGGACCACATGAATGTCCAAGACTCGGGTCCAGCCCCATCTCTCGGGAATTCTCATCCCATCCTTCCCCCTTGGCATATCCTTCCTCCAGGAGAGGATTATATGGTGTGGTGTGGGATTATGTCCTCATTCACATCAGCCTCGTGATGACCACGCCATGTACCTCCCCCTACTGAGCTGTTTCATCGATCCCTTTTTGGCGGTTCACCAATGTGCTTAAGAGTACTCTGGTTTATTACCTGGAATGCCAAGCTTTACTCGGACACGTCCGCACCCGCTTTCCAGGCTCTGTGTACCCCTACATCAGGGCTTCCATCATCTTTCACACCTGGAGGGACCCCCAAGAACGGCCTGGATACTACGCCCAAGGGCTCTCCTACCGTTATGGGCCAACTCCCTCGAGGGTTTTGGACAACAAATCGATAAAATCCCGCGTTGTGAATGTGGTCAGCTGTCGATGCTCGTTTGTTGTTCCCACGTCAGGCTAATGCGATATGGACACTGTGTTTCCACCTTGGTTAATAGTTTTCCTCTATCGCCACGCCAACTCATTAGGCCCAAAATGTCGTGTGCACAATTCACACCCTTCATCACTTCACCGTGTCCAAGAAGAATCTCAGAACTCTTGGTACTTTTCCTCCGTGCATGTCTGCGCATTGGGAGAACAAGTCTTGTCAAAGGTGTCCTTCGAGGCTCTCTGTCGACTCCCATTCGATGGGCGCCCCAAGTATTGCGATAAGGATCTTCCCCACTTGTTTCCCACACCGAGTTTATCTCACGTGGGATTAGGGATCGGGTTGACACCTGTGCTTATTCGGGGAGTTGTCACCATCCACGGTCCGAGCTCTAAGGCCATAACCTAAGACTCTCATCTGGAACTACGTTCAGCTTTATTCCCAACGGGATACGTAGGAATGACCAGACCCCTTGTCTTTGAGTCCAGCTTGAGTTCAACATGTTCACCTCTCTAGTCCTGCCTTCCGGACCCCAACTACGGGACCGCATGGCGTAGTGTAGGACTATGTCTTCATTCACGTCGGGTTTGCAATAGCTCCACCACGTGCACCCCCACTCTGAGGGTTAGCCCTCCCATTCCTTGTACAGCATGACATTAAAAGGCACCCTTCAGAACTACGTGTGGCTTGATTCCAATCCTCATGGGATATGTAGGACCACCTGAATGTCCAAGATTCAGTTCCAGCCCCACCTCTTAGAGATCTCCTGATCTCCCGGTCACCTAGGCCACTCGGCCCATCCCTCTCCAGGAGGGGGATATGTAGGTATGATACATGGTTTTGGGCACCATGCCCCCTTTTCCTGGGAATATTCCATCTCCCGATCACCCTCAAGTTGAGTCCCTTGACTCCTTGTAGCTACCAACCCATGTGTTAAGAGTACTCTGGTCTAGGACCAAGAGTGTCATATTCAACTTGATCAAGTTCCTTCCACTTGTCAAGCTTCGTGTTCCCCTACATTCGGGCTCCCATCATCTTTCACACCTGGAGGGACCCCCAAGAACGGCTTGGATACTACTCCCATGGGCTCTCCTACCGTTACGGGCCAACGCCCCCGAGGGTTTTGGACAACAAATCGATAAAATCCCGCGTTGCAAATACGGTCAGCAGTCGATGCTCATTTGTTTGTCCCCATTTCAGGCTAACGCGACAGGATGCTGTATTGCGAACATGGTCAGCAGTAATCTTCTGTCATCACGCCATCCCCTTTCAGTCCTCGAATTTTGGTTGCACGATAGACATCATTTTCCACCCCATCATGTTCAGGTGGAATCTTGACACTTTTGGCGCTATCCCTCAGTGCACCTTTGCATGTCAGGGGAACAAAGCTGCAATATGGCATCCTTCGGGACTCCCACGGTCCAAGCTCTAAGACCATAAACTAAGATCCATATGAGACTACGTTCAGCTTTATTCACATCCTAATGGGATATGTAGGACCGCTCAAACGCCTTATTGGGTCCATCCCATTTGGGGAGCCAGTCTCCCCCCTATGTTTCGCCTCTTACCTCTATATAGGCCCCTCGGCCTAAGGTTTCCCTCTCCGAATGGCATACAATGTGATTTGGGGTCATGTCTCCATCAATTGTGTTTTACAATGCTGCGCACATTGCCCGCCTAGCATCGTCTCTGCTACGTCTGCGCTGCATGACGATAGAATTCATGCTTGGTCCTATCATACGACCCTAAACTGTGATATTATCGTCCTGGCCGCACGACGAAAAACGGCACTGCATTGTGGTGACCTCGTTGTAGAGGACATCACGTTGGGTATTGGTCACGTGTCATGCCATTTGTCAATTCCCATCACGGCTTGATTCTTGTGGCGACATCATGGCCTACTGTTCTAGGCCTATCGCTTCACAAAAAAAACCCATTCACCTTAAAGAACAAACAAGATACATCAAATTCCGCTTCTTTTAGTGAAAGGGCCATGCCCGCACTCCCCTTTTCCCCTGGAACTGGTATTTTACCATGTCACCCTCCAGAACTACGTATGGCCTGATTCTCATCCTTATGAGATACGTAGGAGCGCCCGGGCGCTTCCCCGCGGGCCCAGCCTAATTTTCGCTTTCGGTCCCTTGACCAAAAACCTCTCCCAAGGAGGATGCGTGGTGTGACATGGGGTTGTGCCCTCATTCACGTCGGGTTGTTCACCGTGCCGTACACACCTCCTATTCCCATTCACGCCAGGTGTTTGAGTTACTCCACCATGTGCCTCTTATGTTTCCTCTCACCCATGGTCCGAATTCTACGACCCTAAACTAATATCTCCCCAAGGGAAAGGAATCTGCTCCCTCTCTCTAATACGTTTCGTTTCCCTATTCAGATGTGTTTTGACAAAGAGCCTGAAGTGTGGGATTTTCACAGGGACATTCCCCTCGTCCCATGACCATGCTTCGTGAGCCCGCTATTTGGATCCTCATCCTCTTCCACATCCAAAAGGACCCTCGGACGACGTGGATACTAAGATTAAGGGCTCTCTATGAATGCTGGACCTAAGGGCCCTTCAATCGTTTCGGGCCAACGTCCCCATAGATATTGGACAACAAATCGATAAAATCCCACGTTGTGAATATGGTCAGTGGTCAATGCTCATTTGTCTGTCCCCATTCTAGGATAACGCGACAGGATACTGCGTTGCGAATACGGTCAGCAGTTACCCTCCGTCGTCACGCCGCCATCATTGTGATCTGAATCTCGAGCACCATGATTCACACATTTCCACTTCCCCATGTTCAAGTAGAATTCCATCATACTCGGTTCTTTCTCTTCGCGCATCTAGGTGCGCCACAAGATCGTGTTAGTGTCACTGGGACGGGATTCACCGAACGTCCCTTTTCCCTAACTAGCCCCTCTTTGTGTCAAGAAATTCCCACCACTACTGCTTGTTTCGCACACCGAGCACGACTCACGTGGGCTTAGTAGTTTTGGCAGGATGTGTACCAACACTGTCGGGCTGCTCATCGTCCTGCATGATGTTAAAATGCGCTTTCAAAACTACGTATGGATTGATTCCCATCCTCATGGGGTACGTAGGAATGCCCGGCCACTTTGCTTCGGGCCCAGCCCAATCCTCACTCTTGGTCCCTCAACCTGAAGAGTTTCCTCCGGGGGTATGTGGTGTGATTTGGACTCCAAGTCCACATTCACGTCGGCTTTATATCTACCGCGCCACACGCTTCCCTTTTTTGTGTCCTATCTTATGACGTTAAACTAAAGGAGTCTATGTGTCCTCGACGCATGACAATAAACTGCGGTTCTGCCCTGAACAAGTTCAGGATGCCCCAAGATCCCACTGGGAAGTGACAGATCCCCTTTCCAGAGAGGCCCTGTCCCAAATAAGGAATGATCCATGATCAAACCAATACGCCCATCGGACGTACTCCCACCACGGTGGTGTAACTACCTATGTGTTGGATTCTGTTCAGACAGACCATCACTCCATATTCCACGCTTTGAGTGCCCCTTATTCGGACCCTCTTCCTCTTTCGTGTCTAAAGGCACCCCATAACGTCCTGGTCTCATGCCGCATCGGCTCACCTACCGTCCTGGGCCAACGTTCCGGAAGACTGGTCATGTTTGGAAGGACCCCTTAACAGTATGGATGTCCGACCTATGGTCCGCCTACTGTCCTAGTCCAAAGTCCCAAAGTATTGATCGACAACAAATTGATAAAATCCCGCATTGCGAATATGGTCAACGGTCGATGCTCATTTGTTGTCCCCATTTCAGGCTAACACAGTAAGGGTACCGTTTCTCCTCCAAGGTTAACGTTTGTCCCTTATTGTCACGCCATCCCCACAGTGTTCCGAATCATGGGTATCGTGATTCACACTTACCATTTTCATCTGTTTGGACCTATTTCGGCGCCCCTGGCGTTGCCTCGTTCGTGCATAAGAGCACATTGAAGAAACGGTAATTCTGCTATCCTGGAAGTTCCTCCTCCGATCAAGCCTTCCCAAGCTTTCGGGAATCTGGACTGGCTTAGGGAATTGTCGTCAAACGTCCCGCAAACATTGTAGGGATGTAACAAGGCAATTCAACAGTGGAAATTGTGCGTTCTACGACATTCAAAACGAAGGTAAAATTTGGAAGCATGAAAGTACCAATAAAAGGGTCTTGGGTCTGTTACAATACTCGGGGGTTGACTTCCCCCATGGATGGGTTGACCCCGTCAAAAGAGCGTTGCAGCTCCGCCACCCATTGACATGCGGCATCCAAGGCTTGCTGCCGCTGAATCATCTCTCGCTCCTCCTCAGCAGCGGCGGGGCGCAGTTTGTCAGTTCTGGCTTTGGCCCCCTCTACATCAGCTTGAACGGCAGCCATCTTTTCAGAGGTCTGCCTCATGTGCTCTTTTGCCTCTGCCAGCGAGGCCTTCAATCGTGAGACCAGCTCAGATTGCGCATCAAGAGAGGCTGAAAGCTCGTCTGCCCGGGTCTGCATCCATTGAACCTCGCCTTCAGCCTCCTGGAGCTTCTTAATGCTGGTCGCCTTCCTCCACTGCCAGCCCACGCTGATCCCACAATCATGCTCCTGGATCTTCTCAGCCATAAGATCTCGGATGAGTGCATGAGGACGTTGGGCATCCACTCCCCCAGCGCACAGTTCGCACAATAGCGAGCGAAGCCTATCCATTTCGGCCAGCCATTGTGCTTGGGGAGTGTCCTTGATAAAGCGCGCGATCAGCTTCCAAGACCGGCAGCGGACTATGCTGCTGTCTTCCTCGTCGAAGGCCGTTTCGTCCCAGTCTGCGCGATTGGAAGGCTCGTACGTGGGATACGCCCGCAGGAAATCTTCGGCAGGATCAACATCCGGTGTTGAATCCAGTGCGACACATGGCGCCGAAGCAGGCACGATAGAACCGGGACCGACCGGTTGATCCTCTTCCTCGGAGTCCACCTCGATGACTTCGGGTACGACCTTACTGGTGGACCCCCCAGTGATAATGTGTGTCGCAGCTTGAGGAGATGGAGGGACTATTGCCACCATCACCGGCATGCCCCTAGGAGGGACGCCACCAGACATCCCGACCAGTCTTGCTGCAACGGCCCACGCCAGTCGAAGAACTGTACGACAGAGAGACATAAACGTTAGTTGGCATGGTCTACATGTGACAATGAGGAGACCAGTGGAGGAGACTTACGGAGATCAACCTCCGAGCGCTTCTCTTGAGCCGGTACTGACGAGACCACGAGACGAGGCCCCCCGTATACTGTTGGAAGATCTGGAGATTCTGGAGGAGCCACCTCAGGCGCCCTGGTCCCACCAGGCGTGGAACTGGACGCAGCCATAGGCGCGGGTTCTGAGTGTCCCACATCATCACCCGCCAAGGAGCGAGAACGAGGCCTGCGAACAATTTCCTCCTTCATGGCTCAAATATCGGTGAGAAATCCATAGGGACCCATGAAACGATCATAGGGAAAGAAGTTCGGAATGCTACCTCGAGAGCCTCCGTGAAATCGTCAGATTTTGAGCCTCGGTCTCCGACCTTGCCCTCCTCCAACGGGCTCCCTCCTCCAGCCTCATCCTCCCGAGAGGATTCCTCTGATTCCTCCGACATGGGGAAGCACTCCCTCAAATCGGAAACTGATAACTGTGGGGGGACCGTCTGATTCAATAGTACCCTCACCTGGTCTGTCATTGGGCGAGGGACGCCACTGGAATGGACGTAATCCTCCAGCTCGTCCAGGTACTGTTCTTCCTCCGCCAGAGATTCCATGAATCCATCCCGAACTGGGCCTATGCCCGGTAATTCCATCCCGAGGCGATTTAGGTGAGCCCATATCTCGGGTGGGCTGAGGAATTGCCGGTTGACATCCCAAATGTCCCAAGCCTCTGGGAAGACGACATCCCTTGCCATGTCAATGTGACGCAGTCGTTTCCCCAGAGCCTGAGTGGATATCCTATGGAATCCCCTCGGTGGCCGCCCCTCCGGATGACCCTGCTCTTCCGAGATCACCGGATCCACCGCAGCTGCTATACACTCGGCCGGTGCGGGTCTCACCGCCATGGCAGCCCCGCCATCGCGGGCGGCCCTAGCAGCCCGTCGACCCCGACCTTGAGATAGAGGAGGACCACCGTCACCAACCCGAATAGTTGGTTGCTTCAGCATCTCTCCTGGGTAAGCAGCCTCCCAACTGATGGCGTACTCCTTCACCAATCCGAAAGCGGCGGTGGATGGAGGAAATGCAATCCGCATCTTCCCATCCTCCCGTGTGAACATGAGCCACAGCTACCTCATCACACACAGGTGCTCCTCGTGACGCACCTCCCAGTAGACCTGCGGGGTCAACCGCTGGAGGCACCAGAACTGCCTCGCAAACCGATGCGGAGTGTACGGTTCACAGAGCGGCTCACGGTCTATTCGTGCCACCAAAACTCCACCTCGGAAGGCCATAAGGTAAGCCCAATGTTCTTCCGTTCCCTGTCCGTCATCAGTAAGCATCCCCATCGGCAACGGGAAGGGATGGAAATTGAACTCATCCGCCCTCCACACCCGATTCAGCACCATTGGAACGGCCAGTTTGAACGGGAAGCTCCCAACCGCGTTCAGGATGGAGGGGCAAAAGTTCGATCCCGTCGGCGAAATGGGGTTTGGATACTCGTAAATCCCCCTGATATGCGCTGCGATCCACCCATACAGGAGGTGGAAGGGCCCGCATATCCTTGGCGGCTTCTTGCCCTCGCTAATATGTCGCAGCATTCTGTACAATTTGGTGAGCATCGGGATCCCCAGGTTGATCCGCTGCCCCATGGCCAACATCGACGCCGTGATAAACGAGCTGGGTCGTACCCCCATGCTTGTATCTCTCACTAGTAGGATCCAACCACAGATGAGAGCCGTGATGAACGCCGCCAGCCTGACTATCGGCTGTTGTTCAGTGATGACACTGAAACCCCAAGTCTTCCATTGGCTGTCCTCCAGGACTCGCCAATACGAGTGCCCCTTGCCCCGTTGGGCCGCCCTTGGACATGTTCGAGGCCTCGGGGGGAACTCTCGATTGTCTGGGAAATTCAGAAAGCATTTGAACCACCTCCTGAAGTGAACGTCCATCACTGCCTCCTTGTCCTCTCCAGGGACAAGTCCCATCAGCGTCGACGCCAGTCGCGACATTTTCCCCGCATCTCCCCACGCGCTGACAACGGGGAGGAATTCGTCAAACATGGCCCCCAAGATTGGGACCCCAAAAATCTGGTGGACATCCCACAGGCTGATTCCCACCTCCCCGTGATGCAGGTGAAAAGTGTTGGTCCTAGATGACCATCTACTCAGCAACTCCGGCATTAGCTGCTTCAGTTGGTAAATGTGGAATTGGGAGGCCCATACCGCCTCATACAACCCCACTCTCCTCAGCTCGGCCCCGAACTCCTCGCATGAGGTGCCTACCCAGAAGGCCCAAGCCCAGTCATCAGTAAAGTTGTCGCCCTGGCGCATGTCCCACTCATCGGACCATCCCTTCTTCGAATCCTGAAAATCCGCCTTCAGCATGGTACGATAGAGGGGAGGGGAAGTATCCGGTTGCAGTGGATTCCCGTCAATGTCGTTCACATGGTTGTAGAGACAGTCAGCGGTGACGGGTGTGAAGTCCTCCCGCGCATGACCATGGGTCACCCTGAACCATTGGTTCTGGCACGGTGTGCTCCTGAACCAGCAAGCTGGTTCATCCCTATTCGCCTCAGGGATAAAGACCTCATTCCTCAGCCCGAAGCCGTACAACGGTAGTTTCTTGCACTGCGGATAATCCTTCTAACCCTCTGATAGCAGATCTGTCAAGGAAGTGTGATCCGAGTGGCTCCGGATCATCTCCGCCAAGCCTGGACGGTTCTCCATCTCATCTTGACGAGAAGCATCTGCAAGGACCCCCAATACAGCCTCTTGATGGGCCATTTTAACTTTGTCCCTCAGAAAAGAATTGTTTCGGCTGGATCGCGAAGCTGAATCGCGATGCCGGATCGCGAAGATCGGTCGCGAGACCAAGCCGCGAAGTCTGGCCAAGGTCGACTAGCAGAGGTTCGCTTGGCGCGGACGTGGAGTCGGAGACCCGCGGTTTGCCGCGAAGATCGATTCGCGAAGGGCTGTCGCGGATTACGCGGAGCTTCGCGAAGTTGAGAGCACAAAAAGACAAGGAAAGCACGTAAAGACAAAAGAGTGGTCGACCCCCTATTTATAGGCGGCGAACCCGGAGCATCGCGGCGCGCCTCACCCGCGCGGAGCATCGCGGCGCGTCTGGATCTGTGGCCCCAGTCAGCACCGCGGGTCCCCTGCGCGATGCAGCTTCGCGAACCACCGACAATTTTGGCGATTTTCCCTCAGACTTAGACCCTTCACCCTCCGCAGCTCCAAGTCTGAGGGGGGGCATTTGTTGGCGCCAAAAATATGGCCCGCAAGAAAAGAAAAAGAATCTTGGCGTGCTGCCTCATGAAGCACCGCCGCGAAGCACCCACGCGAAGCCCCGCCGCGAAGCGCCCCGACCATGGCGGCCTCACGAAGCTCCAGAGGCGGTAATGCTCCGCGAACACATTTGACGTTCGCGAGCCGCCGCGAAGATCCAGAGGCGGTAACGCTCCACGAACGCATTCGACGTTCGCGAGCCGCCGCGAAGCACCAGAGGCGGTAAACCTTCGCGAATGCAGTTGACGTTCGCGAGCCGCCGCAAAGATCCTGAGGCGGTAATGCTCCGTGAACGACGTTGACATCCGCGAGCGCGCCGCGAAGCACCGAAGGCAGCGCGCGAGCCCTGCTTCGTGGCGCCCCTTCCCTATAAATACTGGACTCCCCCTGAGTCCCGGAGGACGAATCCGACCTTTCGGCTTCTCCTCTCCCGAATCGCGAAGAACTCTTTGCCCCGTGAATCATGAGCTCCGAGAGGTACTTCTACTTCGCGAGACGCCTCTGCTTTGTCCCGTTTTGAGCCCCTCTTCCGAGAGGGATGCCCATCGCGAAGCTCAAGAACATTCGCGACGGAAGGGGATTCCCAAGGGAACCCGGGCAGCCGCGGAGCGTTTATACTTCGCGAAACACCCAACATGTCCTTGTGATCCCTATGCTAAGGAAGGATCACTTCTCCTCGCGAAGCACACTGCTTCGCAGGACCTTGCTTCGCGAGGCACCTCTTCTTTGCGAGGTAGTGCTCCATGAACACTGTTCCACTTCGCGAAGCACCTTACACCCACACCTATGCCCCATGATAAGGCCAAGGCACTCCACTTCACGAAGCACACTCCTTTGCTTACCAATTCCTCTTCCCATGCGACCCTCCAGGTTCGCTCGATGTGATTTCAAAGTCCCATGGACAATACCACCCGTAGCGTTGCTTCGCCTAATGCTTCTTCGCATAGGCACGCTAACAACTATTGCTTCTTCGCATAGCCACGCTAACGTGGACCCATCGGTGGTACGTTCCACGACCCCCATTAACCATGGCCTCAATGGTAACTTCCCTTCCCCAAGGACCAAAGGGTACCGGTTATGTATGTCCTAGGGGTGCAGAGTGAACCCACCTCGTCCGAGCTGCAGGACGTTAAACTGCCAAGCACCACGTCCTCAACACATGACGTTAAACTGTGACCCGACCTCGTGCCCCTCACGAAGGGTCCCCCCAACTCGAACATTCTTTACACCACTCGTCTCCACGGGAATGGAATCACCCATTCACATGGGATGAGATCCTCCTTGTCGGAGTGGCGTATGTTCGTTGGTGAAGGGAGACCCTAGTTCCCCAACGGATGGCTGCACCTCTGCATCTCCGTACTTCCCCACTACCAAGGTTAGTGAAGGGCCTGATAAGGGACGAGTCACCTCCCATCATTGGACCAAGGTCCATCTTTCCCGCGCTTTGTCGCGCCATGGGCCTCCATCATGGAGTAAGTCCCAGCACCATGGGCCGCCTAACGCGTAAGCCCCTCTTCGCTTCTCACGGACGCTTCCTTCGCGACGTGATCGTCAGGTCCTTGCAACCTCTTGTTTCTCACACCGAGCATGGCTCACGTGGGCTTAGAGTGAGCACCGACTCTGACCCCCCACCCATATTAGCGAACTACGAGGACTTTGATCCATGTCAAGGTATGGTACGTAGGAAGCCTCTATGAGATTCAAGCCCACCCGTCATTTCACGTCGGGTCTCACCCCCATCCAGCACGACGTTAAACTGCATTCTGGTCCAACGGTAAGCCGTTGCGACCCATCTTAGCGAACTACGAGGCCTTTGATCCATGTCAAGGCATGGTACGTAGGAAGCCACCATGAGGTTCAAGCCCACCCGTCGCTCATTCACGTCGGGTCTCATTCCGGTCCAATGGCAAGCCATTGTGACCGATCCCGTTTGAACTACGAGGTCTTTGATCTATGTCAAGGCATGGTACGTAGGAAGCGTCCACGAGGTTCAAGCCCACCCATCATCCAATTCACGTCATGTTATACCTACGTCCAGTACGACGTTAAAATGCAATTCTAGTCCGACGGCAAGCCGTTGTGACTAACCCGAACTACGGGGTCTTTGATCCATGTCAATGTATGGTACGTACGAAGCCTCTACGAGGCTCAAACCCACCTTCCGGTCGTCCCGACCTCACTCACGTCGGTTCACCCCATCCCGCATGACGTTAAACTATATTTACCAACCTGAACTATGAGGTCTTTGATCCATGTCAAGGCATGGTACGTAGGAAGCCTCTCTAAGGTTCAAGCCCAACAATCATTGGCCCAAACTGTCTCCTAGTAGGTGTGCCAAGCCCCCCATTTTCATCTGAACTACGAGGCCTTTGATCCATGTCAAGGCATGGTACGTAGGAAGCCTCCCCGAGGTTCAAGCCCAACTCCCATCAGACCAAGGTCCCTCATTTATGTCGGTTCACCGACACCCACCGCCCGTCGTCTATTCACGCCAGGGTTCATTATCATCCTGCAAGACGTTAAAATGTATTCCATAATTCGAACTATGGGGACTTTGATACATGTCAAGGCATGGTACGTAGGAAACCTTCATAAGGTTCAAGCCCACCACTAGTGGACCCAAGGGTCTACTTTCACGTCGGTTCACCGACGAAACCCATTCGAACTACGAGGTTTTTGATCCGTGTCAAGGCATGGTACGTAGGAAGCCTTCCAGAGGCTCAACCCCACCACCCATCGGGCCAAGGTCCACCTTCACATCGGTTTACCGGCACCATCCCGAACTACGCGGACATTGATTCCCTGCCACAGGGATACGTAGGAAGCCTCGTCAAGGCTCAAGCCCAACTTCCCTGTCGCCCCCCTGCGATGGTCCCATTTCACTCTCCCCCCACTCCGCTCATCCACCTATCACCCATCCTGATTTTCGCCCGAACCGTCTTATCCCGGTGAGACCATGTCGGTACGCTCAACTACACAGCCACCCATGGGCTGGCCCCGGTATCGACACCCCTTCAAGGAGGGTCCCTCAATCTGATCTATCCTAGCTAATGCTTTGGTTGGGTTGATCCGTCTCCGCTAGACGTTAAACTCACGGCATACCCTGTGTTAAACATGGGAAGCTGAGGAAAACCTCAGATAACTTCAGATATGTGTCTATGACACATAATTCCCCGCACTCGATGTGGGATGCCTCGGGTTTCCATGCCCTCGAGAAGCCCTGCGACCAGGGATAACAGACAGACATGCCAGGCTCCCCAGCATCCAGACACGCTACTGCTGCCTCAACGTGACTACTCCCCCGACTGAAGTTTGCTGCCCTGACTGGACCCTTTGGAATGTCTCGACAAAAGCGGTGTAATTAACCAGTGACCATGGGAACATGGCATTGGGAAGAGTTTCACGAACTACGTATTAAATCTATAAGGGAGACCCAGACTAGGTGATGAGTTCTGAGGAGGAATCCCCAGAAGGAAGAACCGACACCCCATCATCCCGTTTCGATCAAGGAGCAGACTCCCCTGAATAAGGAGAGAATGCCGCCCGCCTTTGGAAAACGGGAATGCGGGGCAACAGCAAGAACTGCGCGTCCCCCTCCGCGAATAAGGAGCGGACGCGCGCGCGCGCCCCGGCGGAAAGTGTCGGAAACAGATACCACCAGCTCTTACAGAAGAGAGTGCACATCGAATGAGTGTTTTGCATGAGTTCCAGTGACAGAGGCCACCCAAGTTCAGGGGAGAGACGGACCCACATGCAACTGAGGATTGGAAGGAGTCTGTTGTGAGAGTTATCAGATTGGTAGGGACACTAGCCGACCACATGGTGATCCTTTCCGCGAGTCTCATGCATGTAGTAGTAGGTAGATAGGGGAGTCTGATGCTTGAGGAGCATGACGAGGCATCACTACTATGGGTAGACTTTGAGAGTCTCTTCCAGTCAGATTTTGTTCCTACCACCCTTCGTGTGGTGCGAAGTCAGGAGTTATTTCATCTACAGTAGGGTAGCACGAGGATAGCTCAGTACTCCGTGAGGTTCACCCACCTCTTGCGCTACTCCATAGATATATTACCTGACCCATTCTTCAGGGCCCAGATAATCAAGCAGGGACTCAGGCATCTGATGAGGGCTTCGATGATCTCCCTCAGCATCCCCACATAGGCATGGGTGCTAGAGAGATCCCTTCTAGTGTAGATTTGTCATGCAGAGTCGTCACCAGCAGCAAGACCCACCGTAGGGTGAAACATAGAAGAGTTTTCTATAGCCCAAAATAGACATATTTTGCAGAGGTCCAAGTGGTCTAGGCCATTAGGTGGGCAACCCCAAGATACAAGTTTGGTTGGACGGGGCACACGAGATAGAGCCATCCATATGTGGAGTAGGAAGTGCTATACATGCGACGGGTAGGGTTACATGGCTCGTGACTGCCCAACCCGCTATGAAGATAAGCAACCGATAGTAGAGGGACCTTCCATGCAGAGGCATAGGTTCGACTGTGGTGGTCCACTAGGAAAAGGTAGACGTGGTAGAGGATCTGGTCGAGCAACAGGTGGTGGACGATGTTTCGAGGCCCTACCACCACCACCACCAGGAGGTCCACCACGACCATAGGGAGCTGGAAGACAGGGTCGGGCTTAGCTCAAGGTAGTTGAGGCCTATGACCACGATGCACCTGAGATTATTCAATTTAATATCTCTTTCAACTCCACCCTTTCTATAGTACTTATTGACACAGGTGCAAGTCATTATTTTACTGCCGCTGCCCTCATTCGGAGCTCAGATATTATGATAGAGTCGTTGGCTCGATCCTTACGACTAGAGACTCCTATAGGAGCAGAAATGACAATTACGCACTCATGACAGTAGTGTGAGCATACTCTAGGAGGCGAGAGATTTTACTGGGATCTCCTCGTAGTGGCTTCGAGGCCTTACAACGTCATCTTTGGTATAGACTAGTTATCCACAATTCATGCTTATATTGAGTGTATTAAATGGAAAGCATAGTTTTTCCATGAGGATGCGATGAGGTATACCTTCACTGTGGATAAGGAATCCTTTGAAATGTAGGATGGACTTGCCCAAAGGAGGGGGCCGCCGATCACACATCAGTTTGCTAGCCTCATTCTCGGTGTGGCTGATATGCGGAGTCCGAGTTTTCCTGTTGTGGTGGATCAGTACGCGGATGTTTTCCCTGTTGATATACCAGGACTACCTCCTCCTAGGGAGGTGGACTTGTACATTGACATGTACCCTGAGACGTCTCTAATATATACTCCAACATATCGGATGGCTCTCGCTGAGCTTCGTGAGCTGTAGGTACAGCTGGAGGACTTGCAGCGGAAAGGATTTATCTGACCCAATGTTTCACCCTGGGCATCCCCGATTTTCTTCGGCATGAAGGAAAATGGGAGCTTTCTTCTGTGTGTTGATTATGGGTGCCTAAACCCAGTGACCGTGAAGAAAAAGTACCCACTCCCAAGGATTGACGACCTCTTTGATCAGCTGAAGGGAGCGTGTTGGTTCTCGAAGATAGATCTTCGGTCAGGCTATCACCAGCTCAGAGTATGGGATGAGGATGTGCAGAAGACGACCATCAGATGCCAGTATGGCCACTATGTGTTCTTTTTTATGCCATTCGGTGTAACCAATGTACCAGCAGTGTTTATGGGACTCATGACCAGGATATTTCAGCCATACCATGATTGCTTTGTCATAGTCTTCATCGATAAAATTCTGATCTACTCAGCTACCGAGGAGGAGTATAAATACCATTTTTGGGTAGTACAGGACACACTCTGAGAGAACCAGCATTATGGTAAGCTCTCAAAGTTCCATTTCTGGATCTGAGAGGTACACTTTCTAAGACATGTCTTATTAGATGCTGGAGTTGCCGTGGATCCAGTGAAGATCGAGGAAGTACTTTCTTGGGAGCCACCCAAGAGTGTGACGGAGGTACAAAGTTTTTTGGAATTGGCTGGGTACTATCAGAGTATTGTGCCATACTTCTCCCGAGTTGCAGCACCGCTTTCAGCATTGGCGAAGAAGGAGAAACCCTTCATGTGGTAAGAGAGATGTCAGCAGATCTTTTTTAGGATCTGAGGAAGAGGTTGACTAGTGTAGCCATCTTGAGGCTACAATGGAGGGCATTGGGTATATAGTTTACTGCGACCCATCAGGGACCAGACTCGGGTGTGTCCTGAGGCCGGAGCGAGCAGTGATTGTGTATGGTTCTTGGTATTTGAGACAACATGACCAGAACTATGCTACCCACGACCTGGAGTTAGCAGCAGTGGTATTTTCCTTGAAGATGTGGCGACACTATATTATGGGAGAATTCTTTAGAGTCTACTCTGACCACCAGAGTATCTGGTATGTCTTCTCTCAGAAAGACCTGAATCTGAGACATCGGTGATGGCTTGAGTTCCTCCTGTACTATAACTTCGAGATAGTCTATACTTTTGGAAAGGGGAACGTTGTAGCTGATTCTGTCAATAAGAGATCAGGAATTCAGCTGCTAGGAGAGGCGACATAGTAGCTGACCGCGTTGAAGATATCTTTTGTGGATAGAGAAGGAGAAACCTTTATACAGTCTCGCACATTCACTTCTCCACTTCTTTAGAGAGTCAGGGAGGCACAACATGTGGACGTTGACTGTGAGATGTAACGTGCTCAGATATTCACAGGGTAGCCACCTGATGGACTTTCTGAAGGTGGGGAGCACATCATTATCTTCAGAGTACGTACCATGGTACCATTTTCACTTCAGGATGAAGTGTTGTGAGAGTTCCACACATCTCCTTTAGCGGTACATCCAGGAGTGGAGAAGATGTATCAGGAACTCCGATGACAGCATTGGTGGTCACATATAAATAATGTAGTAGCAGTGTTTGTCTCATGATGCCTCACTTGTCAGCAAGTGAAGGCATAACACTAGGTTCCAGAAGGATTAGTTCAGCCCTTAGTGGTCCCAGAGTTGAAGTGGGACGAGATATCCATGGATTTTGTGACGAGATTTCCACATACATCCAGAGGACACGGATCTATCTGGGTGATTCTCCACCAACTAACCAAGTTGGCTCACTTCCTACCGATCAGAGAGCAGGGTTCAGTAGAGAGCTTTAGTGGCCTCTATATACAGGAGATCATACAGCTTCATGGTGTTCCATCGACGATCGTCTCCGATCGAGATGCCCATTTCACTTATCGTCTATGGAAGGGGTTGCAAGAGGATTTCAGGACGTAGCTTCGCTTGATCACTGCCTTCCATCCTCACACGTTTGGTCAGACTGAGAGGTCCATTCAAAATCTCGAGGACATGCTTCGTGCATGCATCCTAGACTTCGATCGTAGTTGGGTGGATCATTTTCCCTTGATAGAGTTTGTGTATAACAACATCTACCACTCCACCACCAGGATGGCACCGTTCGAGGAACTTTACGGCCGACCCTGTAGATCGCCATTATGCTGGACTAACCCAGGGGAGTTAGTAAATATGGGTCCAGAGATAGTGCATCGTACTACAGAGAAGGTGCAGACCATCCAGGAATAGATGAAGACTCCACAGATCATGCATAACTCCTATGCTAATAAGAGACAGAGGCCACTAGAGTTTGAGGAAGGCAACCACGTCTTTCTATAGGTCTCACCTCGATGAGGTCTACAAATATTTGGATGAGGTGGCATGTTATCTTAGCGATTCATCGAACCATTCCAGGTCCTCATCAAAGTAGGCGGTGTGGCTTACCGCCAAGCCCTTCTACCTCAGTTGCACCGGGTGCATGACATCTTCCACGTATCTCACCTGAGGGGATACGTTCATGACCCATCCCACATAATCGACCATGAGGAGCTGGAAATCGATGACATGGTGAATTTCACAGAGGATTCAGTGGAGATTGAGGATCGATAGTAGCGGGTCATGCGTGGACGGTCGATACATCTACTGTACATTTTCTGGAAGCATGAGAACCTCTAGGAGAGAAAATGGGAGTGGGAGGATCAGATGTGTGCTCATTACCCCCATTTGTTTCATTAGTGTGAGTTGTAGCTTATGGGGACGTAAATCCCTGAGGTGGGGAGAATTTAAAGTCCCATAAATTTCATGGTAATTATTTTCTTAAATACATGGGAATTTTACGAGCCTGTAGTTTCTGACGACGCTTGATTCTGAGGCCCGATATTCCCAGAATCAATATATGAAGTTTTTTTTGGGTAGGATCAGTAAATGTACGAGTGAGTTTTTATATCTTTTGAACTGCTTCTCAGAATTGAAATCTGAGGGCATTTTTGAACTCACATCATCAATGATTTCTTAGTGAGACATTCACCATAGTTGCGTTCTAATGAGAATGAAAGTTGGTTTATGGTGTTTTTAATTAAATTAGATAAAAATAAAGGTGTTAATTTATTTTTATTTGTTGGGTGGTTAAAAACTCCATGCGGAGGTCAGAGGTGGGCCCCACCACACCCTAAATTTATTTTGGGAGGATGTTATGAAGTGGGACCACCACACCATAACCTCAATTGTGAGGATATTTTTAGGTGGGACACACATGATTATAAACCCCCATGTAACTCTCTTTAAGCGGGGGAAGGCTTTTGAACTTCTCTCATTAAAGTGACAACCCCACATTATTAATTAATTGAACTCCTTTAATTAATTAATCTTTCTGAAATCTTTTGAAATTCTTGCCAAATATAAAATAGTAGATAAACCTATTACTTTATTTTGGTTGGTTGGAAACATTCATTTTGGTGGGACATTGAGAGGGGACTTGGGAGAATTTGGAGAACTTGATCCTCTCTATGCAGAATGATCCTCATCTCTGAAGAAAGATGAACAACGTTCCCGATCTTTGACCAAGATAAAAGAGAAGGAGCCACCCACAAAGAATACCGATGACGATTCTTCCTCAGAAACTTTCTAACATCAAAGAATCGAAATCCACACTTTTCTCGGGACATCGTCAACGTTCAGCGAATCAATGTTGGGGTTTGAGTAGAATTATTATTCTTGATCTTCATCGCTCAAACCACTAATTATTTATGTTGAATGATATCGCCATGAAGAGGAGGGTTCGGCCCGAATGAACACGAATCGACCCTCCCCCTTTGTTTATTCATTTTTTTGACGACGAAGGAGGGCCGAAAAGACGAACCGATGGAACAAGACCACTGGGTCTCCAAGAGGGAGTGGCACCATCGTGCCACTTGGAAGTAGAGACGTGGCCACGATGGGATGTAGTGGAGGTGCGTGGTGTCGTCGCGCTGCGCCGATGAAGCCGTGAATCTGCAGCTAGTGAGGGCCACAGCGGAGGGGTGTGACACCGTCGCACTACACCAGAGATGTGGAACCGTGACCATGATGGTCTGTGGTGAAGGGGCGCGACGCAGTCACGCTACGCCAGAGCCTCGAATTGGCTGGCCGCTCAGCCATCCGGATAGGGCGGGACTCTTCGGGTCCTGCAGTTACCAGGACGACGCACCATGTGCCAGACGTTTCGTAATGAAGGGGGTGTTACACCCCCCACCCCCATGTGTGGTCAGCCGCCTACAACGCGGGCCGGCCACCGGCCTTGTGGGCCTGCCGCCAGCCACGCGGCCTAGCTGGCTGGTTGGGCCGCCCTTGGGCCTGGACACCTATCGGGTCGGGCAGCCTATTTGAGCCGAGACACCCCCTCGACTGATGCCGTTTCCATGGACCGAGTCAGAATCAGATACCGGGTCCGACCCTGGAATCGACCGGGTCTAGTCTGGTCTTTCTAACTGGGTAGAATCGGACACAGCCCTGTTTGGCCAGTTTACACCTTTTCGCCCTCTTCTTGGGCTATGGGTGTCTGATTGACGAAAAACCTATAATGATGGAATTCATGGAGAGAGACGATTCTTTTGGCATACTCGACTTTTGTTTTGGATGCAGTTGGGGTACGGCCGGGTTGGTTTGAGCCTAAAAACAAACTGGGCCGCTGGAATGGAAATGCAAATAACTCACAGACCGGGTGTCCGATTGACGCGCCGTCTGTCGCCTTGGGTTCCTTATGATAAGACGGAACTATAGGATACATCAACTCAAGACTTCATGGTAGTTGATGTATCAAAAAATTACTCAAGGAGCGGACCCTTTTGGAATCGAGTATACTGTGTGCTGAAACTCTATGGCTGGCTACGACTAGGATGATAGGATCCTACATGGACCTACCACTGTACCTAGATCATTCATGTGTTCAACATCGATTATACTGTACCCGGATCCTCTATGGGTTCGACAATGATGACTTCTGTACCGAGATTCTGCGTGGGTTCGACAAAGATGACTTCTGTACCGGGATCCTCTGTGGGTTCAACAGTGCAGATACTATTCTAGGATCCTGCGTGGGTTCGACAGAGGATATGATTCATAGTCTACATCTAATCATCTCTACCACTCTTCATGATGTGTATACCTGTGTGAGCCGAGTCTTGTATTTCAGTTGTTATCATTGAGATGATTGACTTTACTTCTTTTTTGGAATGGGTTGTGCTAGGGCTCGAGTGTTGGAGTCGGACGAGGATTGATAACTTAGGTATATGTATGGGTATGTACCTAAGTAGGGATGGTTGATACTTCATGATTGTATCTTACTACTATGGTTTGTCCTTAGTGGATTCTGGAAGACCTTCGGGGGGTCTCGGGGTCCACTAATGAGTATTATTATACTCACCCTTGCACGGGCTTTGCCCGCACCATGTTGTGTTCTGTGCAGACGATGGGAAGCAGTGATCAAGGCTGAGGGTGATGGACGGGAGGCTGCTCGGAGCAGGCCTTGAAGGTATGTACCTTATGGATGAGTTGTTAGAGATCTGTACCTACCCTTACTTTAGGATTCCCCAATGGAAGATCCAGGAGAAGTTTTACCCTTTTTAATTTTACATGTACTTGTTGTTCAGTTGGGTTTGTATACTGGACCACTTACATTCAACACACCTTTCTTTTCTATATTAGAACTTTTTGTTTTTACTTCCTGCGTTCAGACTGTGTCTGTTACAGGATTAAAGGAAATTCCTTCCCTTTTTTATCTGGGATTCACCTTTTGTCCTAGTCGCCAGCCACTGGCCTATGGAAGGTGGGCATGGGGTAGTCACAACACGGGCCTCGAGGATGGGTCATGACATGGGATTCTAACTTTTGTGGCCCTTTCTTTTAGGCATGGGATGAATTCCCATGTACCCATTTTTCTAATAAAATATTTATCAATATCTAATGAATTTAAGGGAGATATAGGTCCCACCCATCTCATAATGAAATCATAAATTCATGTGACACAAGATAAGAAAATATTAATCATATTATGACCCCTAAAAATAGATGGGTTTCATAAACATCACAACATTACCCATGAAATGAATTGGGTATTATAAATATTTCATCATATCCAAACTTATGAAAAGGGTATTGGTTTTATAATCATTTTTATATAGAATAACACATGATAGGAAGAGGGTTTCATAATAATTTTATTTTGGTATAACGCATGGAATAGATACAAGTTGTATAAAAACAATTTCACCATAACAAAGAAATTAAAATAAATAATAAAAATCGTGTTCTTGGATCATATCCCCAAAAAATAATGATCTATTTCTGAGATGTAAAATTAAATGGGAAGGATTTTTAATGATCATATGAATCATTTCATAAGGAAAATAACATTTTTTTTAAAATAACTTTATAAAATTGAACTAATTTTTAAAATAATTCTCTTTAAAAACCCACTTGAAAGCTTATAAATTATTATTTAAAAGTAATTTAAAAATATTCATCAGAAAACATCCTCTCCTACAATTAATTTTGAATCATAAAACATTTCTAAAACCTTCTGCTTTAAAAATAACTATGAAAAAATACAAAGAAATATTGGGAAATAATTTAAAACAAAACATTTTTGAATTTTTTTTTACAAAAATGACTTTAAAAAATGAATTTACACAATATTTTAAATAAAATTAATTTAAAAACTACCTTTTAAGCATTCAATGGAATCATTAATGAAATGATGGTCATGATGGTGGGTAAACCATTACATGCCTTACAATCCATTTTCACCTTAAAAATGATAGAAAATTTCCTTCATCAGAAAATGAAAAAGGGATATTCTTTTTAAAAACCAGTTTACTAAAAATGAAAAACATGGTTAAAAAATTAATTCACAAATCATAGTAAAACATTTTTTAATACAGTTTTAGAAAACATGGTTTTTTGAATAGAAATATTTCTGACCAAATATATAAATAAAGTTGGATTAACAATCAATTTCTTAAATATATTAAGTAATAAAGATTGGTAAAATGGGTACCATTACATTAATATATAATGACTAATAAAAAGATAGTAGAATAAATGAGAATAATTGAGAGATATATCACTATATTTCATCAATGGATACATAATCACAAACAATCTTGATAAATGTTAAGATTGTTGAAACAAACTATTACCACATTGTTAACCTTGAATCACAATACAAAGGAAATGATAAAATTAATTGAAGCTTAAAATATAATTAAAATAATTATATTCATTATATAACATTCAAAATGGTAGTATATACATCCCATATAAAATATATGAGCATAACAAGGCATGTATCTCAATGAAGGAAAATTGAGAAAACGTTACATTACCGATTTGGTAACATTGCAGCCATCAAACCAATGAAATAAATATTATAAAATTAATATGTAAATAAAAGTAAATTTAATTATTAGATTCATATAATACATTTTTTTCATTATATATTTTACCCAACGAATATTAGTTTTGAATAATTCATTAGTCTCAAAGAAAAATCTTAGGGGAAAAACCCTTACCTTTTGTCATGAATTTCATTTTACATGGTCAAAAATATTGTATAATAAATATAAATTTAATATAATTCTACCATAGAACCTTATTATAATATCTAAGAGAATATATTATTTTATTATGAATTTATATTAACATTTTATTAACAATTCCATATTAATTTTACATTTCATATAATATACATCTTGTTTTTTATATATGTTTTGATTTATTATTCATTATCATTTTACTTAGACCATTATTTAATTATTTACATAATATAATGAATGATATAAATATAATATAGATAATGTATATAAATATTTATAATAATATATAATGTATATAAAAATGAAATGGATTTGACTTTTCATGGAGATTGTAGAATGTACCTATGAATGAACGATATGTTTGTTACCCATTTGATATATGTGTGTATGTGTTTAAGTAAAATAAATAGAATAAAAACAAATATATATATATATATATATATAGTATTCTGAGGTTATTATATAATAATTTATAAGAATAAATTATAGGGTGGATAATTAAAAAAATTGTGGAAGGATGTCACGTCTTATTGGTGTAACTACTCTTGGTTTGCACCAAAGACCTTCTTTGGTTTGTTTTCTAACCAAATGGTGGATTCTAGTATTCATAGATAGAATTTTTAAGGATATTTTTGTAGTTTATGTTCAATAAAAAGCTATTTATAGGTGTGATGAAGTGACAGGGGGTGAGTGCATTTTTATAGTGGAGGTGTATCAACATTTTTTAAATATAAAAAAGTAAAAACTATTGAGATGTCTACCTTACATAATATACCTCCAATAATTTTAAATTTTTTATACAAGAGGGTTCATGGTAGTAATATGTCCATAAAATGTCTTCTATACATGTGTAGATATTATTATGGCCCTTAAATAAATGAGTACCCACTAAATAATTTTGTTTTTACCTAATCACCGTAATTAATTTTCTTTATTTTCACTAATAGTATTGTAAAAAATTTATTAGAATTAGTATGAATTATAAATTATTATGATTACAGATATTTAATACATTTTTATTAATTATAATAATAGAAGAGTAATGAATTAATTTAAAGTTACTCCTATAAACGTGTAACAACAATAAGGATTTTAAAGAAAAATTGATTAAAATTTTGAAATTTTTTTAGATCCAATTTCAATATGATATTAGTTCATTGGCATACATTTTGTAAAATTATTTAGTATTTACATAAATTAAATTTAAGTCTGCTTCTAAAGATAATTTAATTGTATAATTAAATTATATGACAATGTTTTTTTTTCAAATAAATTTCTGCATTTTCATTATTTCTCAAAATTGAAACAACATAGAAAATACCTAAAATTCACCAAAAGTATTTTATTATATTCATAATTAAAATATGATTTATATTTTGTAAAATAAAAATTATACATTTTAAAAAAAATTATTTTCAATGCGTTCAACATTAAAAGGTTAT
This sequence comes from Viscum album, assembly GCA_963277665.1. Lineage (NCBI taxonomy): Eukaryota > Viridiplantae > Streptophyta > Magnoliopsida > Santalales > Viscaceae > Viscum > Viscum album. The sequence continues at coordinate 1,117,256,855 of OY728141.1, forward strand.
AAAATTACCTTTTAGAAAAATTCTTATTTTTATTCATATAATTGGATTTATTCTTAACATATTAAAATAAAATCTATGTATGAGTGTATAAAATATTCATAAAATATATTTTATATAAATATTATTTAAAAAATTCATTAAAAGTTGATTGTTTAATTTATTGAGATAAATTGGAGTTTATACCTGCAAAATAGTTTTCCTACAAAAATATTTTTTTTAAATAGTTAGTATATTCATTTATACCTAATTGAATGAAAAATAATTAGTTTTATATACACATGTAAATCATATTTTCCCATTTTTCTAAATTGTATTTTTAACTTCTATTTTGAAGGCTGTGTGGTAAGTATAATAATATTTTAATGAAAATATTAATAATACATCGTAGTTCAATAAGACATGGTCATGTTTGTAATGAAAACTATCTATGTAACTCAACATTTTGTGTAAAAAAATCCAAACAGAGTGTTTCTTGTACCGAATGATAATCTATGTGTTACCTATATCACAAGATTAAATTAGTGTTATGTATAACGAATGAAAAACATGGGGCTTTCATATAACAAAATAAATTTTTTGTGTTTCATGAAATTTAAAATTTTAAAATGATTAAATTAATTTGAAAAAAAAATCACAAAAAAACAGGTTGTTACATGGATGATTAAGGACAAATGCCTTAATCATGGTGGTTGTGCTAATTCTAAAAACCCTACCTAGTGTATAATGATAATAGTGGATCTCACTCTAGTCTCATGGAGCAACACCAAGAACTCTATTTGGGATTCAACCTTTATAGGGTATCACAGTCCAAAGATGTGTATGTAATAATGAATAGTATTTTTGATGGAAAGGACCAAGGGGAAACCTACTCGACAAAAAATAGTCAAAAATTAAGTGACGAAATGATCAAAAATTTAACTAAGGGGGTACATGGCATGTAATTAGAGTACATGACATGTCATAGCCATCATGTATCTTTTGATGTGGTGCCACATCACATGAAAAGTGAACCCCATAATTCATTCCATGTAAGTGAAACAAAAAGTGTTTAGGGGTCGCTTGAAATTCCTCCCAGGTAGTCTAATCATGCCCTTGTACACTTAGCCCTGTTCGTATCCAAGTACACAACATTTTAATGCACGTGTACTCCTGGATGTGTCTGAAAACCTTTTTATGTACATGCACAACCATCATAGAGGGGTCATTCAACATGTTACCATGTCACATGTTGTTATATATTTAAAATTAGCTTAAACATTATCGCCACATATAGGGATTTTTTAGACCCCTTGTATAAATTATGTAACCCTTTATTTATTCTTTTTATGTATGTACATTATATGGGTGAAGTTTGGAAGGGTTTATCAGTCCTTTGGAATATTTTGGGGCTTTTATAAAGGAGCAAGGTTGGTTCATTATTAGTGAAAACCATGAAAATTATATAGTAAACCATGTAGAGTGAGACATGAGTTAATGGGAAGGAACACAATTAAGAATAATATTATCCAAAACCTCAAAACCACCCTGATGAAATAATGAAAATTGTGATAGTGAGATTTTACATGGTTGATGCATGGTATTTCTAACAGTGCAATCCAACCATGAGAGGTTCCCCTTGAGGTTGAGGCTGGTGCAGGTTAGGGATCAATTTTCTTAACAATGTGACTGGTCATGTGAGGTTACCAGACCAGATCCTAAAAAGTTTATTTTGGTTGGGATTATGTTTTAACCACTGTTTCTTTATTATGTCCTTAATTTGATATTTCATTTTCCCAAAGGCTATAAAACCATTCAACAACAAATTAGAAGTGTTTCGAAGGAGTTCCTTTTATATTGAAGCCCGATTCCCTTTATAATTCATTGTTTTGGTAGTATTTGTGGTTTTCCATAGATATTCATTCTTCCCTCTCATTGTTTCTTAGTTATAGTACACTCAAAATAAATCTATGGTGTTTTATGTCATTCATTGTTAGATATGGTCATATTTATATTAGGGGAATAGATACATGGAATGTTTTTTGTGAATCAACATGGTATTGTGGGAGTTTCTTTACATTCATCATTTTCACCATAATTCTAGAGGTATGTGTCATCACTCTCGACTAATATTTTAAGAACATGATGGCTTGGATTCAAATATATATTTTTCCTGAAAATTCATTATGAATTTTCGATGATTTTTTTATGTAACCCTTCTTTATCGAAGATTTATGGAATTGTGTAAAATCAAAAAAATTTGGTATAAAGTTTATTTGTAAAGATGATTTTAAAATGGTTTTTTGAATTTGATAGTTGATAAAGGATTATTAAAAAAATTTGGTTTTAGTGTTTTTTTGGTAAAGATGGAGTTGTATGTTGTTTGTTTAAATGATTTAGGATGAGTTACATTGGAGTAATATTAGTCAAGATGTACCACCATCAGTGGGATGGGTTATGGATGTGATGTTCCACCATCAAAGGTACCTCCATGATTATTTGGTTGAGAGTGTGTGTGTGCGTGGTTATGTGAAATTCAATGGGTTACTCAAAAATAGAAATTGTGAATTTTTTGGTAAATCTTGTTTGGTTGAATCCTAGGGGAACCAATTTTTATATGGAAAACAATTTTGTATAGAAATTGTATTTGTTTTGTGATACATTATTTCAAATTACATTGTATAAATTTTATAAATAATGTTTTTTATAAATTTGGTAACAAGTTTCTTTCTAGTAGCATGAGTTGGGAACTCATTTATAAAAAATCCTAATATATTTCCTCACACACCTTTACATAGTCACTTGGGTGATTTTTTAGAAAACATTTAATGGTTAACATAAAAAAGTTATATATCAAACTTATTTGGTGGTGAATCATTATACTTGGTCTACATACTAGTGTTGGTGCATGGAATGTGTCTGGATCGTGGAGTTATGTTTGGAGCTATTGAGTTTATTTTGTTTTGTATTCTATTTTGTATTTTGATGTTAGTTGTTATCTATTGTGGTAATTTATTGTATTTTTAATTTGATATCAATGAAATTTCACTGGGTTGTTTTTCATTGTTATAATGCATCATGTTGTGTTTTATTTTTTTAGGCATGTTTTGTTAAGATGTATTATTTCTTAAAGGGGAAATTTCCCCCCAATTCTATTGAATCACTTGGAATTTATTGATATTATTTCGCTCTTTGGAGATGTTGCTTACGTATAAGTACAATTTTGTATCAACTCAAGCCAATGAGAAGGGGAGGGATGTTACAAGTTGTATTATCTTGTTCAGTCCTTCAGTAAAAAGTGGTCATCAGTTTAGTAAGACTTTGAGTTGAAATAATTGTTTGTATTTTCCTTATGTAGGTATTTTAGAAAGGATTTGGATTAACAGGACATGAAATGTAGAAAATAAAAAGATGCAGATAACATTTTTATGGGGAACATCATGTTACCAGCGATTTTGGTACAATTTTTTGAGACACAAATTAGAATTGGAATCTCATTTTTATTGGGTTATCCAATCAGTTGAGAATGAAACGAATTTTAGAAATTAATTCCTAGAAGGAGTTCATATTTTATTTTGAGTAATGATTTATGATTTGGTGAAAAAGTGTTCATTTTTTTTAAATTGTAAATTATATTACAAATGTGAGACTTTCGAATAGAATGAAATAGTTATTTTTTAAAATGGATTGATTTTCAAAACTATGGTGGAATTTTCCAAAAATGGTTTGATGAAGAAAATTTTTTAATTTTGTAAATAAATTTTGTGATATTTGTTATTTGTTAGAATTTGAAATTGTTAATCCTTCTGATGTTAGCAAGTAAGACATATGGTGTTTAATTTTGTTATAGATAATGGAACCTATTGGGGGTTGTAGAAACCAACCAGAGCATACTATTGATATCGTGATTTCAATTGAGGAATATTTGAACCAATACCTAGTTCAGAGTATAGTTCCATCTTTCAGTATATGGATAGAGGGAACATGAGGGACAAACCAAGGAAATTTGATCATTCTATTTAGTTATAGAAGTATAATACACCCATATTTCAGTGAAATTCAAAACCAGAAAAGGTAGAGGTGTGTATGAATAGGATGAATTGAATAATCAATTTCATTTTCACTCCAGCAAAGACGAAGGTCAGTTTAGAGACATAAATGCAAGATGATCTTTCAACCCAATGGTGGGATTTCGAAGTTCATGATAAATGAGACCAAGGTCCGACATTAGTGGATTTTGAAGAGTAGTTCAAAAGTTTTTTTAACCTTATATGTTTGAGAATGCATGAAAAATGGATTTATTCATCTTGAAACATCATATCCTTATAGTGACAACGTATGCCGTGAAATTTATGAATTTAGTCTGATTTTGACTTAAAGTTTCTATTACTGAATCCTTGAAGGAATGCATCTTCTATTCTGAGATGTGGAAGTAGATTCAGTCAAATATTTTTGTGCTATGAATTATGGAATATTCAGATATGGTCAATAGAGGTATGGTGGTATAAAGGGAAATCTTTATAGCTATGGGTGGATAGAGAATGTTGACACCCATATGAAACGGTAGGAACTCTAGTGATTGTAACAGTAGGCAGGGGAACACTTTTTTTTATAAGGTAGTGGAATGATGTATAATAACATGGATGGATCTCTAAAATCATCCTCCACCACCCTAGATAATGACGGGATGTTTCTAATGTGGTTTTCTAGACCACAGGATGAGAGATTGTGTGGAACCATCTAGAACATAGTACAATTGCAACTAGATGTGATATATTAAATGCTATTGTCATGGTTCTCCAAGGACGAGTGTTCGAGATACGTCTCATGTGTCGAATATGTAATATGCTTCGATGGGGATAAGGAAGCAGAATACTTCACATTAGAAGAACCATGTAGCCATAGTGATTCTGTGAATACCATGACTCCCCAACAGGGTAAATTAAAACAAAGTAATAAATAACAAATTCTAACAATTGAGAAATTATTTAAAGCTATGAATGTTATTATAGATGGTCATTATAGACCATATATGGTTAATGGAGTGATTATTATAAATTATACTATCATGCATGATTTTTTATACATGGGTGCATCCCATTCCTTTATTTCTTCTAATACTATTTATTTTCTGGGATTATGTTTTGATGTTATTTATTCTTCCTTGAAACAAAAAACTCTTTTTGGAGAAACAGAATCTTGATACTTCATATGTAAATAATGTTCTATAATGGTTGATCAAGATATATTGATATGGGATATATATTTTATGTATAATAATTTCGGTGATACAATCATTGGTATGGATTTTTGACAGCATTCAAGGATCACATCAACTGTTTTACATGACATGATAGTTTTCTAAAAGATAATGGTGCTGAGTATATTTTTAGAGGATACATAAATGAAGTAGGAGGTGAAACGATCATGTTAACACTAGTAGTTAGAACGATATCCTATTAGTTGACATTGTTGTCTTTTTCATTGATAGAAGATATAGAGAATAATATTTCTCTAGTAGGTTTAGATCAGTTTTGATATTTCTTTCCCAAAAATTTATCATGGTTACCAACCGTAAGGGAAGTGGATTTTACAATTAATATTTTTCTAAGGACTAGTACATTTTACCTTCTATCATTTAGGATGTAACCAAATGAACTAATGTAATTAAATGTTCACTTGTATGAGTTGGAAGTAAAAGGTCTCATCCGGCGGAACATGTCTCTGTGGGCAGCACCAATGGTTTTTGTTAAAAAGGAAGATGGAAATCATAGGTTCTGTGTGGATTATCAAATATAAAAAAAGTTATGATAAAAAATATATATCATCACTACGGGAAAAACCGAGTTTAGCGGCGGTTTTGTGGTGGAGGTTCACAAAATCGCCGCTAAACATTTTTGTCTAATGGTTTTGCGACGGTTTTTAATAAACCACCGCGAAACCCGTATTTTTTTTAACAATCCCGACCCTTCCCCCCCCCACCCCGATTGATCCCCCAAACCCCCACCCTCCCTTCTTCACCGAACCCCCCCGGCGACCTGCAACCCTCGACCCCCACCGTCCAGCGACCCCCTACCGTCCAGCGACCCGCGACCTCTGGCGACCCCGTGACCTCCGTCTCCGGCGACCCCGCGACCTCCATATCCGGCGACCCCGCGACCTCCATCTCCGGCAACCTACTTACTAGGTGCTTACTATTTATGTTGTTTGTTCAATGATGTGTTATTATAAGACCATGTAGATCTGGAATTAACTTCGAGCTATGCAATGGGATGTTCTAGGTGTTGGGTTGCAAGGGAACCTTGGCTAGTATGTGAAAAAATGGAATGGGAGTAAATTTTTCCCGGCTTTTGGGTACTTTTATTTGGTAATTTCCAATAGACAATATCATCAACTATTTGGGCTTAACAATCTTGGTGTGAGTGGGATGTCTTGCCAACACAACACATAATGGACCAAAGGTCACCATAATATGTCTGTAATTTGGATTTACACATATTATTGGTAAACTACATAGTTTGTAGACTAGGAATGGTCATTGAGTAAGGGTGAAGTGCTATAAATTAATAATTGTGATTGTGGTGGTTTTAATTTTTATTTTTCAAAGGTTTTTTAATTATGGAATTTTTTGGTTCTCTATGGTATATTGTACTTATGGTTTCTTTTATTAGATATTGTTTGTGTTATTCATCTATAAAGACATCCCACTCAACCAAGGGAATATGCTGGAGAGATTTAGGCAGCCATGAGAAACCCTTGTATTTTCCCTTATACTAGAATATGATGACAATGGTTCTGAAAATGGGTTTCCTTTCATTTTATATGAGTTCCTAAAGGTTTTTCTAGAGGAATTTTTAGGTATACATTAGTAATGGGATTTAAAATTAATCATTGATTTGGTATATGAATCATATACCACATCTCTTCCCTCATTCAATATGGACCCCATCGAGTTAGGGGAATTAATTATTTGGTTCGATGAATTAGAATACAAAGTATTTTTTCACCCAAGAATATCATCGTAGTCCAACCAAGGTTGAATTACATAAAGCATGATATATCACTCTGATTTTTTATCTACTATTTGAAGTTGGAAATGTTTTCTGTAAAAAAATAGCTCTTTCCAAACATCAGTGACCATGTTGATCAGATTATGGGAGAAATGTTGTTCAATAATATCAACATTCACTTTTGGAATCCTTATTTTAGTGTGAGTGGATTTGGAATTCACAAGAATGATTTAGGAAGAAGGTACAACCACATCAAGTTTAAATTTGTGCCATTAAGGATGGAAAATGATCCTATGATTTTTATGGCCCTTATGAACTGTGTGTTTCCTAAGTAAATTGAATACATTATGGCGGTGTATATGGATGGAATCCTAGTATACTTTTGTATTGAGGTGGAGCATGATTATCATCAACGAATTGTTTTGGGCACACTTTTGGATGTCCATATTAACTCCATGTACTCAAAGAATAGATTTTTGATTAGAGAGGTCAAATTCATATTGTATCTGGAATAGAATCATTTGGTGTCATTTGATCCAATGGAAATTAGGGTAGTTAATTTATTGTAATATTTGAGTCATGAATTTGATATCACGATCTTATTAAAACACAATAGATATTATAGGTATTTTTTTATAAATTTATCTCTATTTACATAACTAATAAAATAGATTTACAAAAATGGGTAAGGTTAAAAAAATAATACATAATATTATTCTTACATTTATGATCACAATCAGTGGTTGTACACAAACCCATATTTATGTTAACGTAGACTAGAATGTTGTATGTGGTTTATTGCGATGCTTTAGGTATAGGTTCAGGAAGCGTGTTGTGTAATTTGACCATTTAGTGGCCCATAGATAATCCCACCTCTTACAAAATTAATGGGATTATCCAACCTATATACTAGAGGAATTTGTGGTGATTCATTCTTTAAAATCATGGGGTCAATATCAATTCAGTGAGAAATTATTATTCTACTATGAAGGAATAATCATGGCATGCATTTTCCTTAAAAATGATCTATGTATAAGGTATTGCTCATTGATAAATTACAATTAGGGATTTGACTTTTTTAATTTTCTATATCTTATGTATGATAAAGATGGTGGACAATACCTTAAGGATAAAAAATCCAACCCATTCATTAAATGATTATAGTGATGATTGGAATCCGATGAGTCCTTTTCTGAAATTCACTAAGAATCCAAGGAGAATAGTGGAGCTATATTCATAGTTAGTATTCTAGTTAACACTACATTTTCTATAACTAATTCAGTATGAACATCCTAAGGATGAATTAAGAATACGTTAAAAGTAAAATCTATATTTTTTGGATGTTCTTGATAGGTGTTCAATGTCATATGATGAAATTCTATTCATCAAGGGTTATTTCATGATTTAGTTGTCTCTACAAAAGATTTTTATATAGGATAACCACCAGTATCCATGGTTTGTTTATCCTTGGTCCAGAAATATGTTTTATGATATTTTTCACTAGTTTTGATGGCTAATTTTAAGTCATGATGTAGCTAAAATTGTATCTAGATGTTATATGTGTCTGTAAATTTAGGATGAGAACTAGAGACCCTCAATTATTCGTTTGTCACTCCCTATTCCTACCTAAATGTAGGATTATGTCACTATTTATTTCATTATTAGGTTTCTTCTTTTACCATAGTGAATTCACACCATTGGATTGTAAACTTATTAAGTATTTAAATCCACCCATTTTATCATGATAAAGTATTCTACTATGGTGAAATAATTAAGAAGCTTGAAGATTCCAGATATTATGATACTATATGGGGTTCAATCAGGTAACGTTTCATATGGGGACAATTGTTTTACCTCCATTTTTTGGATGAACATAAAAAGGAAATGGGAATACCATTGATGCTCAATGTGACATAACAACATCAAATAGATGGAAAAACATTTCATTTTAAAAGTACCCATTTCATTTTCATTTATCAAAAATCATGGAAAAACTTTTCTCTCAAAAACCCCTTCTTAAAAAAAATGAAAATACTCATTCCAATTTGATATATTAACTTATAAATTAAGAGAAATTAGGCTAATTATCATAGGCTAGAGATGGAACCACCTACCTCAAAGCTCATGTCACACATTCCCGTAATGGGATCCACCAACAATGAAAACCCAATGATGAAAAAGAAGGCCCTAGAATATGATAAAAACATTAATATTGATATAAATTAGAAAAGAAGGGGTTGGTGGAAAGGGAAAACACCAAATAACTCAATAAAAGTCATCCGCCGCACAACAACTAACCAATGAATGGCCTCCATAATGAGATCTCCCAAAGGATCATGAAGAATACACAAAGATTCAAAAACATAGGCCACCAGATCTGATAATGTTACCCTAGGGTGCCACCATTATCAAAAGAAACGAAGAATCAGAAATATTTCTTTCCCAAAGAGATGCACGACAACTATAATAAAAGATCCAATATTGAATGGGTCAATCTAGATGGAGCATAGTCTCCCAAAAAACCCAAGAAGATCTCTAGGTAGGGATCCAAGGTCCTGGAGAAAAGAACTGAAACCAAAATATCCACTCGCCTATTTTAAAAACTACACGAGGGCCATTTGATGATGTGTAATACTATTACCTGCTGTGAAATCCATGGTGTTCTAGTATGTTGAAAAATCCTTCACCTCGAATTAAAAATACAATATTTTAAAATTTACGATGTGAAACCACTCTTCCTAAGGTGTAAACTTTCATAGCATGAATACCCTTTCATGACTTGTATATAGTAATAGTTACATGATGTGTAACCTAGTTATACAGTGTGAAAGACTTTTGAATCATGTAGAAAAAGCTGGTCAAAGATGAATGTACAACAAATATCTGACTTCACCATTTTAGGAATCTTACTAAATAAAGGGTTAATAGATGAAAAAACATTGAAATTAAGTGGGGGAATTATCATAATGTGTTATCACTGTGTTGGATCTAGTAAAAAGAATATTCATTGGATTATACACAAGTATCAACAACATTGTTCAAATTATGAAACTAAATATGGTAAACAAATATTACATATTATTTTTATTGATCTATAATATTGATAAGTGAAGGTAATGATTTTTAAACACAATCCAATGAGGGGAAACTCTTGAAATGGGAACCCATGCATTGGTATTCTATATTAGTGATTTTGGATGGATGTTATGAATACCAACTGGTATCCCATTTCTAGATATGGAAAATAAAATAAAACATTTAATTGAGATGACCAAGCATGTGAGTATATGAGATGTTCAGGAAAGTTGTAGTATTTTTTGTGAGGGTGTGGAAGTAATCTGAGTGGACCAATGTATCTCATTAATGTAGTGGGGATATAAATTGTTTGAGGCAACATAAATGTCTGATTGATAGTGTTATGATAATTGTGTAACCCTATATTCTTACTGCTCCTCAATGAGGTGTTCACACTATCTCCTAGGGACCAGACTTGTTTGGTTTGTTTGGGCATGCTTAGTAAGTGGTAAATGTGATCAATGAATCATCTTTATTATATTATGCATACTTTATGATCAATGGGTCATCTTTATTATATTATGATTATGAAATCTTACACTATCGTATATTTTGTGTAAGCACATTGTGATATACATGGATAAAAGCTGGATCACATTACCGAGGTACAAACCTCAGTATGTTAAGGGTTTGAATGAGTTTTTAGATTTTGCGGTTTCTAATCGATCCATTGAAGGGAGAATAATATTTCCATCTCTTAAATGTAAATTTATAACATGGTTGAAGTGACATGAAGTTTATGAACATTTAATACTAAAGAAATTCCCTGGTCAATATTTTTGTTAGAATTGGCATGGAGAATCGAACAATACAAAAAGATTGAGCAGTGATGTTAATCCACAGAATGAGGTCCCAAGTTCGTCGACAAGGGAAAATGAAATGCAAAACCTCATAAATGATGCATTCAGCACTGCAAGACACCACTATCAGCATCAAAACATATCAGAACAACCAGAAGAGGGTGCTACAAATTGCAATGTGACAAGTGATGTTTTTGAGACTATAACACAAGTAGATCAAGATTGGAACATATCATTGGATCCACCTCTTGATTCTGTAGAGACAAATGTAATGGAAAAATTCACTGAGAGAAATGTGTTTCATGACTTAGTTGACGATGGAAATCAAGAGTTGTATAGTGGGTGTTTGAAATATTTAAAGATTTCATTTCTGCTGAAGTTGTACCATATCAGATGACTCTATGGAATTAAAAATATGGCAATGTCCATGATATTGGAATTGATTCGTGGTGCATTTCCTGAAACAAAAATCCAAGAATCTTTTTATGATATGAAATAAGTTGTTAACAAGCTTGGTGTGAATTATATAAAAATACATGTGTGTCCTAATGATTGTATTCTTTATTGGGGAGTGGATTCAAGTAGACATAATTGAATGAAATGTTCTTCTTCTAGATGGCAGTCAAAGGGTGATTTTGGAAGTCTGACTGAAAAAAATTTCATGAAGAAGAAGAAAATGAACACACCGGCAAAGGTTTTGCGTTACTTTCTTTTGAAGCTGCGATTGTAATGATTATTCATGTCATCAAAAACCGTCGAACACATGAAGTGGAATTCTGTAGATAATAACAATGATTGGTTAATGAGACATCCACAAGATTCCCAATCATGGAAGACATTTGATTCATTACATCCATATTTCTCAGCTGATCCTAGGAATGTTCGATTGGGATTGGCTACCGATGGATTCAACCCATTTGGGACTTTGAGTACAAGTTATAGCATTTGGCCAGTTGTTTTGATCCCTTATAATCTGCCTCCGTGGATGTGTATGAAATAATCATCTTTTATCATTTCAATAATTATTCCTGGAAAACAAATGTCTGGAAATGATATTGATGTATACTTGTAGCCTTTGATTGAAGAATTGCACGAGTTATGGAGTAACTGTGTTGATACATTTGATTTTTCTTCTAAAACAATGTTCAAAATGCATGATGCTTTACTGTGGACCATTAGTGACTTCCCTGGGCTTGGGAATTTATCTGGTTGGAACACCTATACGGGTTTGGCTTGTCCCGTTTGTAACTTTGATTTTGATCCCAAACGGCGACCTCACAGTAGAAAATGGTGCTTCTTTATTCCATCGAATATTTCTCGATGCATCTCATAGATTTCGGATGAACAAATCAAAATTTAATGGTTTCATTGATCGTAGACCACCTCCAAAGTTGTTAATCGGTTCTAAAATATTAACACATCTTGAAAATGTTGAAGCAGAATTTGGGAAGGTTCATCATTTGAATGATAGCGGAAAACGGGTCCGAAGTGCATCATCAAGTGAAATCAGAACGCAACAACGGAAGAAAAAAATTATATTCTTTCAACTTTCATATTGGGAATTTAATTTGTTGCGCCACAATCTTTATGTGATGTATATTGAGAAGAATGTCTGTGATAATTTGATTTTCACATTACTTAATGTGCATGGAATGTCAAGGATCATCTTAATGCTCGCAAATACTTACAAGTAATGAACATAAAACGCGATCTATGGCTAGATGAGAATGAAAAGTATGCTACGACCATTTTTGCAATGAAAAACAGGGATAAAGATAGGTTCCTTCAAATTTTAAATAATGTGAAGGTATCTGATGGGTATTCGAGTAACATCTCGAGGTGTGTTGGCTTGATGAATTATAAGTTACATGGATTGAAAAGTCATGATTCACATATTTTGTTACAGCAGTAACTACCATTGGCATTGCATACATTATTAACTGAAAAAGTTACTGCTGTTGTACTCCAATTCTGCACATTTTTCAGGCAATTATATGAGAAATTTGTACTTTCATTTCATCTTGACAATCTCCAGGAGTGGTTTGTATTGACTCTTTGTGCAATGGAGATGGTCTTTCCTCCATCGTTTTTTACTATCATGATGAATTTAACTATGCATTTGGTTGAAGAAGCTAAATTAGGAGGTCCCGTTCATTATCGATGGATGTATCTAATTGAGAGGTATTTTATTTATATGTTTTCTAGTTTAGTAAACATTTTTTAACATTTAAATAAATTCATAATGTTATTATTTTATTTCACAGATATCTTGGGCATTTGAAATCATATGTGAGAAATAAAGCTCAACCAGAAGGCTCTATTGCTGAAGGCTATTTGACCGAGGAATGTGTTACCTTTTGTTCCAGCTATTTAGATGATATTGAGACAAGATTTAATCATGTTGGACGTGTTGATGACACATCAACTCAATCTCAAATACATCAGAAATACAAAATATTTCCTGATATTGGCCGATCAGTTGGGAGGACCTCAAATGTGACACTGACAGAATTGGAATTATTAAAGACACATAGATATGTGCTGATGAATAGTGAAATTGAAGATCCATTTATTGAAGAGTTGAGGATACAAACAAAGAGATGAATGAGAGGCCGAACACGAAATGAGAACGATATAACGAAAGCTGTGAATAAAGAGCTTGTAGAATGGTTTGCATGATGTGTAAGTTCATAAATATTGCAATATATAAGAATATTATTTTGAGACATACAATTTGTAAATCTATAAAATTATATTTCTTTTTTCAGATCATGAATACTGATACTCGAGCAGACTTGTCAGAAGATTTTACGTTTCGTGCTAGAGGTCCTATAAAGCAAGTTAGAAAGTTCGACGCTTATAATGTGAATGGCTTTAGATTTCGCACAGTTGATCGAGAAGTGGGTTTGAAAACATAGAATAGTGGTATATTTACATTTTCTGAAGTGGGATACTATGGAAAGCTGCATGATATTATTGCATTAAACTACCATGGACATTTTTCTGTTGTTTTATTTAAATGCAAATGGGTCGATATTATCAGAGGTGTTAAAAGAGATCCATTTCAATTTACTTCGGTGAACTTCTCTCGCTTGATGGATGTTGGTGATTGTGAAATGCATGATCCATATATCTAAGCATCGCAATAAAAAATGGTATATTATGTGAATGATGTTGTGGATGAAGGGTGGAGTGTAGTTACTCACGTAATACAATGAGATTTGTATGATATGGGTGATGAAGTGGAAGATTTGACCTCTGAAATTGAATGTCATCAACAACAGGAAGCAGAATTATTTGTCCATCATGATATTAAAAATATTAGTCTTGCAAGGACGAATGAAGTGGATTAAGAAATAGAGCAGGAAACCGACATGATTGAAAGGGAAAATGATTGTATGTACAATTATTCATTCATGAAGCAACCACTTTTTTCATTTCTGCAGTCATTCATTATCATTGTTATATATATTTTGTTTGTTAGTACTGGGCTCTATTATCATTTTTTTTTATTTCTGCATAATTTTTTTGAAATATATATTCTGAACTTAATTTTATTTGATTAAATGACAAGAATTCCAAGGAGGAAGCAGTATACTATTTCTTCTAGTTCTGCGACGGATGCCGATCCATCTGGGTCACTCCCCACGACATCTGAGGCACCAACTGCCTACACCCCCACAACATCTCCCCCTGCACCATATCTCAAACCATCAGAAGGGCCTCCCATTAGAGGTTGAGTCGTTGAATCCCCCTACAGGTGCCTCATCAGTTGGGCGGCGACAGACCCCTTCCAGTTCATCCCGGACACACTGGAGGGTCGCAGTCATAGGTATAAATTTTAATTAAATAAATTTATTGAATTTTGTTTATACTAATTGTTTGCTCATTGAAGATGAAAAAAATAAAACTGTGGAGAAACACTTAAAAATATCAGATGTTTGGAACTTTAATGGAGAAAAGATAGTCGTTCCATTTGATTCTTATGGGGTCCCTACGGATGATGCCGCGAGGATACTTGGCCAGACTATAGGTCAGTTGGAAGCGGAGCCCATTTCCCTTCCAATTTCATATGATGATTGGAGACATATGCCTCCAAATTGGAAAAATGAAGTTTTCGATTCTCAAATAAAGGTAATTTTATTACATTATGGTTTAATTGAATTTCATGTTACTAATATGTTCAAAATGAATTTCTGTATACAGATGTTCTTCCACTTCACAGTTGCTGATGTGATAGCACGGAAGTGGACGTTGAAAAATCTCAGTAAAAAATGGAAAGATTTCAAATGGAGATTGTGGTGTGATGTCAATGATACTTCATTGACCTTGGAACAAATGTATGACAAGCTACCCAATAGGGTACCGAAAGAGCAGTGGAAAGTTTTTTTTGAAAGGCATCGTGATGAGAAGCGGATGGTACTGAAATATATATTATTATATTATCGTCATTTTACATTAATACATGTACATGAAGAGGAGATGAAATTGGATACATTAATGTTAAATTGATTTTTATTTATTTCTGGATCTCTCACAACAGAATGCATCAAACAGGGCAAAGCAAGTCATCCCTCACACGGCGGGCTCAAAAAACTTTTCTAGAAGATGAATGTCATTGGTAATATTTTAAATAGTTTATATATTTATAATAAAATATTATCTATTTAATATATTGAATTTTTTATTTATCTTTGCTTAATGAATTCACATAATTTAGGGCACGAAGCCTCCCTAAATGAACTGTGGTTGGATGTTCACAGAAAATCAGATGGCTCTTTTGTTAATGAGCCTACCAAAGAAGTTGGGGTATGAAGTCAAATTTTTATTATAATAACTTATTATCAGTTTTTACTATGTTAATATGTATTGATATTTTATTTATAGGTAAAAATTAAAGAATTATGGGATGCCAATCCTGGGTAGTCCTACTCAGTCTCCCAAGATAACTCGGTTGCTCAAGTCCTTGGGAAGGAGCATCCTAGTAGAGTGCGCGGGATGGGTTTGGGACCCGTACCATCTGAGGTCTTTAGCAGGCCATTAGGGATTCCAGCCGCATCTACTCTTGGTTATAGTAAGCCCATACCTGAAGATGCTCAGAGGTAGATTCCTTCTCTACGAGCCACAGTTCAAGACCAAGGGGCTCAGATATCCTCTTTGCAGAAATCGTTGACTGATTTATATCAGCAGATGAGCAGATATGCTCCCAGTGGTAGTGCACTGAGTGGTGGTGAGCAGGTAAATCACAAAAAATCAAAATCATTTAGTTTGAAAACATTTATTGGTTTTGAGTTTAATTATAAATATGCAACAATATTTAATTTTCAATATAATGTTCTTACAGGTGGCAGCATGAGATAGAGGTGGAGAGGGTGACGATGCATCATCGGACCTTGAGTAGTATTCTTGATGTGTTGAACAAATATGAGAAAGGTTGGTTTGTATATATAACATGTGTGGTGTAAATAACCTCTAAAAAACCATTGGTCTTGGAGGAGCTTCAGTGGCTAACATTGAATGATCACAATAACCTCAGGTGGTAAATAGAATGATGTGTTTGTTTCATTGGTTAGATGATCTATGGTAATAGGCTCTTTAATGTTTCTGTTGTAAATTCAGCATTGGGAATTGGACTCATTAGGGTGTTTCATGTCCAAAAATCCATGTTTAATGGATATCACTAGATCAAGATGGTTTTCTGAGGTGATTTTCATGATCATTAATAGTTTTTATGAGGCACGTAACCACATCACATGAAAACCAATGCAACTCCCTTCCCATGAAGCTTCCCTCTTTTCTAACTTTTATTTTATGAACATATTGGGAGATTGTTAGATGACATGTCATATGATAAAAAAGAATAATCAGATGGGTTTTACATGATTAATTGGGCTATTTTATGGGGCTTCACATGATCAGGAACAGATCACATGAATTGCATAACCCCTATTCATGATGTTTCTAGGGTCATGTGATCATGAGCCTCATTGAATTTCACATGGTCCTTGTGACCTAGGTGATTAATCTATATGTATACATGCTATAATTTTCTTTCCTTTGGGTATATATTAATACCTATTCATTGGGTATTTATTTGTCCCTAAAATATACAATGCTCATCTGGCTAGCGTCAAAAAATGCCCCCCCACAAAAGTGATGTTCGAAGGAACTAGGACTCAGTTATGAGGTAGGAAATGACTTCATGAGTCTCTTATGCTTTCTATGGTTGGAATTCAAAACATCTTTTGGTCTTCTATAAGTCCATTCATATTCCTTGAGGTTCCCTATAAATAGGGGGTGAGAGGCTGGTCATTTTACCGGTGGCATAAAGCTCCATAGCTCTCAAAACCTCCTCTCTCGTGCGATTGTTTTGCAAGAAAACTTTACATGACCTCATCAAAAGAACCATACAAGAGACCTAATCATGTGATCATGTCCCTTGACCTCTTTGTGTGATCACCTTGTCTAAATATCTCACTTAATCAATCCATGAACTAATCAATGGTAATATATTTGAACTATGATACACACCCTTGGCCATTAGTCTATCTTATGTGATTCGGTTGTCTCTTGAGGATTTTTTCATGATCTACTAATCTTTATGTGATTCATGTGACCTTCACATGGTAACATGATTATATGTATTAAGAAAACTCATGTGATCAAAATATGTTTTTTGGGTTATGTGATTTTCGTGACCTAGAAGGGATCATGTGGTCTACGTAATGTTTTCTATGTTATGCACTTATTTTGTTTGATTAGCACAACTGATTCTCTCTTAATGGTTACATTTATTTTAATTTATTCTCTATTATCTTTAAATATGTCCTCTATTTCTCAAATTTCTTCTTATGTGGTAGACTGGAGAGACCTTATTTCCTGGAACCATAATGTCAATCATCGATACAAAGTATTTTATAACAATTATGTTTTAATGGTTCTTATTCTGACTGAACATCAACCCATTTAATCCTAATTCCTCCTTCTTATAGGACAAATGACTAGTAGTGATCCCTCCCCTCTCTTCTTTGGCACATTTTGATCCATACTCTTTAATCTTCTATGGAATCAAATATTTTCAATTTTGATCATCTCTAAACTATAAGTATAAATCCATGTGACCCCCAATCTCTTTTTTCATTTGATGTTATCTTGTGTTTCATTCTAAATCCCTAATTTTAGGTATTTTGTATGATTTAGGTATTCTTATTGAATTGGATCAACTTTTTCATCAACATTAAATGAAAGGGTGTTTATGAATATTTCGTAGGTGGTGCATAAATTTTCTCCTTATTATATATATGTTGTATGTGTTGTTTGATGCAAAAGTGTACAAGGGAGGGTAACAATAGATCAGGATGGAACAAAATTAGATTTCCTCATAGATGAGATTCAGGAAATGTCTGTTAGGGATGTGTAAGGTCCTCTGGTTTATAATTATTAATCATGTACATCAATGAATTAAATTGAAATTGGTGGTAGAACATGGAATGATAACCAAGAGGGGTATGTATTAATGTGAAATGATAATATCTTAAAAGTTATTTAAAGAAATTCCTCAATGATGGTGAATTATATACAACAAAATTGATAGTGGAGATCTTATCCAAGTAAGAGTGACTTGAGTAAAATGATGTATATTTTTGGTTGGGTGTAATTAAATTCTTGTTATTACTTGGTGCTTTAGTTGGGTTTCATTCCAATGATGTTTCTATATTGTTAATTAGGTTTGGCATAATGCTAACCATTTCTTTGGAATTCTATATAGGTTGGCTATTTTTTAACCATGTTGAACACTTTATAATAAGTTGTATAAGATGCCAACTATCATTCTTATTGGTATATTGGTTGGGTGTGATTCCAACCAAATTTTTGTGGGTATGTAGGTTATACATGATTCTGACAATTTATCTTGGTTTTTACATAGATTGGGCTTAATTCCAAATACTCCTATGAATTCTTATATGGGTTGGGTGCAATTAAAACTACTGTTCTTGTTAGTTACATGGGTTGAATGTAATTCCAAATATTGTTATTATTTATTATATGGGTTGGGTATAATGTTAACCATTGTTATATTCATGTATATATGTTGGGTGTAACACCAAACCTTATCTTCTTTGATAGTTGTGTTGGGGTGTGATTAAAACAATGAATGTTTTCAGTACATGTATTGTTAGTGATGTTAACCATGTTGGGTGTAACACCAAACCTTCTCTTCTTTGATAGTTTTTCATGCTATTCATCATTACGAGGAGACATATATTTTTTAGTTTATCATGTACCATAAACCATAATTCCATAGTGAGTTGATTAGTTGATGGTTTCTAGGAACCAAAACTATTTATCTAGCCCATGGTGAGGCTAGAATTGGTCTATGAAATATTTTTAAGCTTGGAGGAATACTTCTATTAGTGGAAACATATGATGAATTCCTTCCCATTAAGAATGTTTGGCATGATAAATGGTTTCTTGTTTGGTTTGTTTTTTAGGGCAGTGGTGCAGTATAAGCAGAAATGCTATTTTTTTGGGTCAGCATTTTGCGGTGGTTTTAACCACTGCTAATGTTTTACCACTTATACATTTAGCAGAGGTTTAAACCACCACTAAATGTAATCGGCAATACACTTAGTGGTGGTTAAAATTTCCGCGAAATCACGTCGGAATTCGTGGCAGTTTTAACCGCCGCTAAGCAAGCGCATGGTACGCCTGAATTTCGCGGCGATTATAGCCGCCACTAATTAAATAGCCCTTAAAACCGCTGCTAAATTTACCAAACACCGCCATGAAATGAGGTACTATGATGCTTTTATTTGACCACCACGAAATTCATAAAACCACCGCTAATAGATTGCCGAGGCCAAGTTTAGCGGCAGTTTCTGTAAACCGCCGCCAAACCATATAGCGACGGTTTAAACCGCCGCTATATGAAAAAAAACTGCCGCTAATAGGTGGTTTTCCTATAGTGCCACTCCCACTCATTGATGATCGATTCGATAAATTTATGGGAGATAAGTGGTTATCTAATATTTGATTTTGATGAAGATATCACTAATTGCAGGTTCATAAAGAGGATATTCTATAGACAACCTTTATGATTAGATATGACCATTAAGAGTATGTGTTGATTCTTTTTGGTTAGACTAATTGATATACAAAAATTATGGTATTATTGAGTCAAATATTTCAAAGGTATCTATATTCATTCATGGTGGTGTTTGTGGATGACATATTGGTATATTCAAGGACAAGGTTTGAGCATGAGAAACTGTTGGAAACAATGTTATGAATATTAAAATATCATCATCTTTATTAAAAATTATCAAAGTAATATTTTTGGATACCAAAATTACATTTAATACGCCACATAATTTCTGATAAATGCGTTTTTTTGGATCTAATATTGATAGAGGCTATTATTTTTTGGAAATTTCCAAAGAATGTATTTGAGAGGCACAATTTCTATAGGCTATGTGGTTATTACAGTTGTTTTTTTCAGGTTTTTTCATGACTAGCTTCATCAATGATAACTTTAACAGGGATGAATGTTCCATTACAACTAAATGGTGAATTTCATAACTCTTTTCAAGAGATCTTGTTTCTCTTGACCTCAGCAACAATCATGATTTTTCTAGAATCAGTTCAAGGGTAAGCGGTGTATTGTGATGCTTTGGGATATGGGTTCGGAAGTGTTTTCATGATGGGAGATCATTTTTTTTCTTATGGATCAAGGTAGTATTGGTTTCATGGGAATAATTACAGAACTCATGATTTGAAATTAGATGTTTTAGTCCATTCTTTGAAGACATGGCATATTTAAATCTTTGGTGAGAAATTCATAGTTTTTATATATCAGAAGTGATAAATTCAATTTTTTTTACAAATGGATTTGATTCTTAGTAAAAGTGTATTGATGGTGTATCTTCAAATGTTTTAAATTGAATTTATATATAAATAGTGTAAAGAAAACATTATGGTAGATTCATAAAGAAGAATATTTTCTACATAGTTGGAAAAATAATATTCTAATGAGTGGAAGTAAATTTCAGCACAAGCTGACATGCAATAGGAATATGTGAAAAATGTTGAAGTTGTGTTTTCATTTCCAGCTTTATTACTTTAGAATTTGGTTGAGATAGTTTAAAAGTCATAGGAATCTGATTTATAATGTGTTTTGATTAGGTCAAAACTCAATGGTGGGGAGACCATTAATGACGGGTTGATGGATGGTTGTTTAGTGTTGTGGTTTATAAATTAGATGGTCAATCATATGGATCTTCAAGAAAAACATCTTTATGATTACCTCCATTCAATATGGTCTGTTCATCATGGAATACATAAGGCATATATTGTGTTGAAAAATTGTTTTTATGTATTGGTATGACAAAGAAAGTGGTAGTGTTTTTTTTGAGATTCCTAACTTTTCTGGAGGTTAAATCAAATAATTACTTACCGACATGTATATTGAAGTATTTTCATATTCTTATTTCGAAATGTGAGTAGATATATATTCATTTTGTGATAGTTCTACAATGTACGATTGGGAAATGCGATGCCATATGGGTGATAGTGGATTGAATCACATATTAAGACAATTTTATCCCAATTCATGAATCTCATATGATGTATTACTTTTCTGAAATCAACTTATGATAAGTGATATAGAGTCATAGAATACCAGTCTCTATAGTGTTACATAGAGGCCCAAGATTTACATATTGTTTCTATAAATACTTATAGAAATCCCCTAGAAATCAGTGAATAATGATTATGTCCTATCATCCTTAGACTAATTGTAAATCCAAATAAATGATACTAACTGTGGAAGACAAGTTGTGGGATTTTGTAACATATTTTTTTTGATCATGGGAAGAGCATGTACCATTAGTTCAATTATCCTATAAATGTAGTTATTAGGTCTTCATACAAATGACTCATTTTGAATCATTTAATTGGAATCTGTTTCATTATCACCATTGATGGGTAGAAAAGGTGAGAATTTCTTATTTTTGGTGAGCCTTGTGCAAGAGATAATGATAAAGATTCATCTAATCAGTAAATGGATAGAGAGTGCTCATAGTTGTGAAAAATCGTATGTGGATTATCATTGATACCTTTTTTTTATTTGAGTTGAGTGAACATATTTTTTAGGATCTCTCCAAGGCTTGTAAATAATCTTTTTGGGATTGAGGAAAAGTTATATCCTCACTAAAAAAGCCCTTTTGAGATACTTTAATGTGCTGTTGAGGTGACATATTTACTGGATTTTACCCCATGGTTTAATTTTTTGCATAAGGTCATTTATGTAACTTAATTGAATAATTATCCTCATGATCTTTCCTCGGTGATTTGATGGGATCATGTTAACCTTGAGTTGGATTCTTTTTTGGGGAATGTGCCAGTTCTGATTTTGGATAGGAAAGATGATGTATTGCGTGGGAAAATCAGTTTTTTGTTATCGGTTTCATAGAAAAATTGTCAGATTTATAAAAAGAATTAGGAATAGGATAAATAAATGGTCTAGAAATGTCCCAATATATTTCAAGACAATAGTGGGTTTCTACTTTATCTAAATGGAAATTCAAATGGTGGGGACAAGGTATCACCTCTAATTTCATGTAAGTATCCCTTTCATTATGATTATTATGTATGTAATGTGTATGAGTAATGTTTTAGATGATTTTTAATACATTCATAATGTTATATGGATTTTCTAAAGAAGCACAATTAGTGAAAATCATACAAATCCTATATGAAATAGTGCAAAGTAAAACATGGCCTAATGGGATGGAACAAGGTTAGGTGCATTGTCTTCAAAAATCTTGTGAATGATGGGGAGAAACAATTTAATGTGTTATAGTGTGAATTTTCCTGGTTGGAACATGGTTTATCTAATCATGTGAGACAACTATGCATGGTTCTCTACAAGGTAGAGGCCGAAAAAAGGTAGGAGTATGGTTTTCCTGACCGTGTATCTAATGATGAACAGTTTAAAAAAATATACTAAAATAGTGGATCATTTTTAAGATTATGTTTTATCACTATTTTACCCCATTCTGACCCTAATTTCATATTTCTTCCTCCCAAATCTGGATAAACCTTTCTCTATTAAATTGGAAGTGATCTTGAGGTATCTGTTGGTGCATTGAAGCCTTAATCACTTTGAAAGTCCTCATTTGTGGATCTTTTCGGTATTTTTCATAGATCGACTTCCTTTCATCTCTTGGTATCTTAGATATAATGCATTATAGATATATCTATGGTGGTTGATGAAAATAATGGATATAATTGTCCATTTTGATATTAAGGGAAGATATATAAGGTTGGTTTTTAAAGATTCAACTTGGTTTTGTGGTCATTTTAATGTCGTTATTCATTTTTTTCCATAATACCAAATGTAGGTATATACAATCCTGACTCTTATTATTAGAATTGACTGATTATTTTCAAATTTTTTAATTTTCTAAAAATTTCTTGTGATTTTTTTAAATTGATTGATGAAAAAAATCGTTATCAATGATTTTTGGAATAATTAAAATTGTGTGTTTTAGTAAAAAGTGTATTATAAAAAATGATTTTAAAATGATGATTTTAAAATGGTTATTTGGGATGGATTCTTGAAAAGGGGGTTTCAACAAAAATATGGGTTTGTTGATTTTTTTGGAAAATACGGATTTCATTGTGGTTCGATTAAATGAATAAATGTGAGTTTAATGGGATGATTATTGGTTGTGAAGTACCACCATCAACGACATGGTTTATGGAAGTGGATTTTCACCATTAAAGTTAACATCATGATTTTGTGTTTGAGATAATGTGTGTGTGAGGTTATGTAAAATTGAATGGGTTATGACAAAATGAAAACTATGAAAACGTTTGAAAAATATGTTTGGTTTATTTCCCTAAAAAATATCTTTGGTTTAAACAACTAATTTTTTTTGAAATATTATTGGTTTTGTGATGTTTTATTTTAAATTATATTTTATAAATGTTCCAAAAATTTCTATCCTAGTGGTGTGAGTAGGGAATTAATTTTTGGAAAACCTACTGAGTTTCATTACTCACCGCAACATTGATATATTGGTGCTTTTTTAGATATCATTTATCAGAGCACATAAAAAGGTAATGTATCACACTTCTTCAATGGTTCATCGTGATTATTGGGATATATATTGGTATTTGAGAATGTAGAATTTCAATAACATGAAGTTCTATTTGGATTCATTTATTTTTTTGGTTTTGTCATTTGTTGGGTACTTTTTTCTAAGTTGCCTTCCATTGTGTTAATATGTTGTGGTTTTCTTTTTGATATCAATGGCATTTAATTGAATTATTTAAATGGTTTTCATGCATAATTTAGTGGATTAATTTTTTATGGAATGTTTGGATGTGTTGTTTTGTTTTTGAAAGTTAAAATCATATCCCAATTGCATTGAATCAATTAGAATTTTTCCCACCCTTTGATGTCATGGAGATGTCACTAAAGGAAAAGTAGCAATTACACCTCAACTCAAGAAAATAAAAAGGGGACAAATTATATAGTGTCCCACATGGTGGGTAACACTTGTTTACAAATTGTGTAACCTTATATTTTCTAGATCAAGTATCTTC
Source organism: Viscum album (assembly GCA_963277665.1). Taxonomy (NCBI): domain Eukaryota; kingdom Viridiplantae; phylum Streptophyta; class Magnoliopsida; order Santalales; family Viscaceae; genus Viscum; species Viscum album. The sequence continues at coordinate 1,117,281,327 of OY728141.1, forward strand.
TCTGCTTTATCCTTCACATTGCCGGATCTTTATTCCTCACTAGAACCTTTAGATCCGGGTCAGATGAGACTTTTTTTATCACTAGAAAGAATCCATGGTCATATCATCTCAGAAAATTATCTACTAAACCAATACCTCACAAAACATCAAAACCTAGAAGAATGGTTACCATACATCCATTTGATCCACCTCTGATCATCTCCATCATCATCACACCTCGACCACACTATCATTCCTGAACTGAACCCATAATATTGATCTATTTCACAAAATAAAAGACACATAATGATTTTATACTAGGTTTTATTAGACCATCTGCAAAATAAATTACCTACGATGAATGTATGATGGAAAAGGGAGAAACCCACAAGTCATAAAATGTGAGTAATGAACCTCGGTCATTATTCATTTGAACTCACTTTTTTGTTGTAGAATCTAAGAATTGAAGAGGAATAAAACACAATTAAAAAAATATAATTCCATCAATTTTAATCTTCCGAAGATTTACATATCAATGGTATTAATAGAATTTATCCATGATCATACATGATTAATGAATTAGATTGAAAATACAAATCCACATCTTACCTAGAGTTAGGATTGATCATTGAAAAATAACAGTTCTTCATTTCCATCATTGATGAGATAAAAAAACTCCATTGGTGAAACAATCAATAACACAATCCCAATACATAATCATTCAACAATAAATCTATCCAAAGGTCGTCTAGGACTCCATGATTGGATTGGAAAACCCTAAGGAATGTAACATAACCATATATTTAAACGAGACCAAATTGCTTTTTTGAATAAATTAAATTAAAAAAATTTAGTCTCTTTATTATATTTTTTTTATTTTGATTAATTTTTCACAAATTCCCCTCACCAAAAAAAATTATGTAATTACTAGGGTAAAACCCACATTAAAAAATAAATGATACACATATATTTCTAATTCATTCCCCATTCAGGAGTTATCTTTCTTTTCCCGAAAAACATTATTAATTTGCTATTTAATATATTTCAATAGAACAATTTCAACATTCCAGCCATTGAAATCACATACTGACTCAATCACGGGTCTCAAAAATTAATCCATATAATTTTTAATAATATTTCTCGAAAAATAATATTCATTAAATACTAAAAATATTATGGATTTTCATCTTGAAATATAAAAAACCTACTCAAAGAGATAATGGTACCGCGGTCACATGTGAGACTCCCATTACCAGGCTCTCTTCTAAATATCCTTGTGGTGAAACCAGACAAAAAATAGGGAAATCGATCAACCATGAAGGATCCTCTCATGTAAATTATTGATCACCTATGGGTATTTAAAAATGGTATATCTATTCATGATATCCACCTCACCCTAGTCAGTAACTTCTGATGAGTCATCCACATATCGCTTCAATAGAAATATATGGAGACTTTATGTACCTTGTCCAACTTTAGTGGTAGAGCTATGTTATATGCAACCTCTCCAAATTTATATAATATCTTGATAGTGACAATGAATCCCAATGATAACATGTCACCCTGGAGAAATCCATATAATCTACATCGAGGTGAGATCATTAGAAACACATGTTTCCCCTACCCGAATTCTATAGGTCTCAATAATCGGTCCAAATCTGACTTATGGTGGATATATGAAGTCCTCATCTAATCCTAGATGAACTGATCATATTTTGCAGTATCTTGCACCAACTCTGGTCCCATGATTGGTGACTCTCCTAGATCATTCCAACAATGTGGTTCCTTATAGGGTTTCCTAGAAGAATTCTCAAACAGTGGCATACCAATGGAGGAATTGTATATATTTTTGTACAAAAACTCCAGCAAGGGTAGATGTTCATACCAACTATAACAAAATTCAATATTGAAAAACCACAACATATCCACCATGAACGTAATGGTCGGATATATCTAGACATCATTCTGGGGGTGAAATATTGTTCTCAAGCATAACTGAGTCCCAAAGGCCTCATGTAATCCAATTCATAATTATGAAATGAAATGAGAATCACGGACTAAAACGGTCATTGAGGTAACTACATTGAGTTAGAATATCCCAGGAATGTATCAGAATCACATTCACACTAAAAAAATATTATCGTGAATTGCTATGAAGTGGGCTAACTTGGTGAGTAGTTCTATGATAATAAACATGCCATCTTGTCAACGATATGTATATGATAGCCACATCACGATGTATATTTATATTCCATCTAACATAAACTCCAGAACCTCATGGGGATAAGCTAAACCATTTATAACCTGGGGATTATCCTTCACTTTATTAAAAGTGAAGCAACAAGGGGAAAATAGTGAAAATCGTTTCTTCATGAATGGCCACCAAAAATGAAGTTAGAGGTATTAGTACCTATTTTTCACAATTGGACATACCAAAGAAAAATATGTTTGAAAATAATGTGTCAATAAATCTGAAAAACTCAATGGTACCATCATTTTTCCTTTGAAAAGGATTGCATGATCCTCATATTTAGAATATCCATCAGGTGCAAGTTTATTGAATATCAGACTACGTAAGATCTCACAGTCAGTATCTCTATGCTAAGCATCCCTAAAATACTTTAAAATTTATGGGGGGTAAAGCCTATATATAAATGATATAAACAACCACCCTTCTACCATAAGGAAAACTATAATGAGGTGAACATCTATGATTCTTTGACAAAAAACTAAGAATAATATCTCCTACTAAGAGAATCTTCTACTATGTTCTAATTCCTAGGAGTATATAGAATCTCAAATTTGTAGTCCTAGATGAACTCTAGACATCACCTCTATCTCATGTTAAGATCATTATAAGAGAATATATTCATGATAGTCTTATTGTCTGAGTAGATGATAAAATTCTCACCAATCAAGCAGTGCCACCACATATTCTTTCTAAGAACTACTACTCCTAGATAAAGATCATTGGTACCATAACTAAACTCATTTTGTGTTAATTTACATGAATCGTAGGCAATAAACACCTATATTTTCATCTGAAATAAACCAATACATGTCTATGATCTGTCCCTGAACATTACATACTAGACACCCTACTCTAGAAATATCAAGATGGGAGAGATCGTCAACCTCTATCTCAACATTTTAAAACATTTTGGAACTATTCCATCCCAAAAAATGGTTGTCACTTCTGGGTAAAATATTTCAAGGGTTATGACACTCAAGAGAAATCAAGTACAAACTCCTGATAGTAAACTACCATTCCATGGAAATTCAACAGCTCGATAACACACAGGGTGGCCCTTTACCAGGAACTAACTGAACAATTTCTGGGAACACTCCTACTCCTTTATTTGATATGATGTAACCCCGTACATGGACATATCAAATTAATAATAATCAAATAGATAGATTCCAATATACTTGGTGATCTTTGAGTATTTTCTGGACAATACATAAGTGTCTCACATTCTCCCACTAGTAAACTAGGTATACAAAGAATATCATTGATGCAGATCACCATGTACTATTCCAATAAATGATGAATGATTTAGTTTATGAGTCCCATGAAAACTATTGGGGTGTTTTTCCCAGTGAAGGGAATCACTAATTATTCATAGTGACCATAGGGACATCAAAATTCCTTTATCGTTATATCATGGTCTTCTACTCAATGCTTCTAACTACCTGATTTGAGGTCAATCTTCTATAACCATCACACCCTTCTCAACTGATCAAATAGGGCATCGATCCTTAGTAGAAGATAATAATTCTTCATGGTCACTTGGTTCAAGCACTACTAGTAAACACATAATATCATGATACTATCATCCTTCTTAGATAACAATACTGGGGCCACCCTGGGGGAAACAATGGATCTCACAAATCCATTCTCCTGGAAGTCCTCCAATGATCCCACTAGATCACGATGCTCTTTGGGACCATAATATGTGATGGTGACGATATCAAAACCATATGGGGATGAATTTATATATATAATTCTATCCCTCAATGAGGAGGTCTGTCTACAATATCCTCAAGATAGATGTCCTTGTACTCTACCACAACATAAGGAACCGAAAATATCCATGAATCCACTACTCCAAGAGTCATGTTATCCAACAGTTTTGTAATATATTTCACACTCTTATTCCGGAGCCCAAACAAATTTACCATTTTTTTATATTCACTAAAAATTTGAATCCTCAATCCCTCAACATGGAAACACTCAGTCCTTCACCTAAAATAGTTAATCCGAGCATAAAATATATATACCCTATCCATATCAAATCTAATGTATTTGGGAATCATGATTTCTCTAAAGAGATACCTTACAAAACTCTCACCTCCATGCATTAAATTGAACTGTTAGAATATGTGTACAATCATTGAGTCACCACCTATCAGGGTATCCCACAACAAGGGTCGATGCAATAGCTCAACCATAATATTTTTGTCTCAAACCATAGAAGTGGAAATAAAGGAATGAGTCCCACATATGAATACCAATACTATAGTTAATCTAGAAAAAAATAGGTCATACCTCAAATTATCCACAAAGCTTCCGGTTCATCGGTGTACATAGCCTCCAACTAGACTTTTCATGGACCTCAAGCTCCATGAGCTTGGCAGGGACAACCTGGGTTTCATGGTAGTAATAGGCCAATCCTATGATGACCTCATTAGACTCTACTAGCCACTATTCCATTTCTTCAACCATGCATACTGCACTTGACTACCTCTATATCTTTAATAGTGTTCCCTCAAACATATCACGATGAGCTTTACTGTGGGACATATAATCTAGATATTGATGTTGCTATCCGATGAAGGAGAAATTCAACTTCTCCATCATCTGATTACAGAAATCCTGAGAGCCCTAACCTACTAACCACATGTCCTATGATTATCTACTCGAGTGTCTAAAATTATTAGATTCTTGTGACTACCTTCAGATACCAAATACCAAAGAATCAGTTCATGGGTGCCCGGTACTAGAATCAACTATTTTTCCTTTTATTATAAGAATATATGTGCCACTAAGCCCCAAAAAATGCACCAAAACTTAGTTAGGAATGAAAATGGATACAACTGAATCCTTCATGTCCTAGTGTAAGCCCTTGTCATAGGTCTATTATATAATGAATAGATCTCAAACAGTATCAAAGTAGTAAAATAATATAACTTTAGTCCCGATTTAATACATTTCCACAGACATAATTCCCCCACTGCACATGCATAAACCCTAAATGCACACTGATCATAATGTTCCTAGATTAAAAAAATCCTAGAAGTGATTCACAAAGTCTAAATAGAAGAGAATTTCCTCGTCACATGACTGAGTCTCTATGCTCCACCAATATGCAGAAGACCTCTAGGGTAGACTCACCATGAAGACTCCCATCCAATCTTATCAAATCCTCACAATGCAAAAGACCTGAGTGACTACCTCAAGATAGTCCTTATCCACCTAGGATTCTCGATCTCACCCAAACAGAGGAGGTCACACTTTCTAAAACATGGGTATCACACTATGACTTCACGCATCCTCAATTGAAACTTGCAACACTTGCTATTTCCCAATTGGTGGTGGTATAGATGGAAAATAACATAGAGGTTCTATCTCTAGTATAGGTACCTAAAATGATTCCTCGAACATAACAGATGATACTCATCATCACGTAGATGAATCTTAATTGTTTATCTTCATAAAGGAATCTTGAAATAAAGAAAATATATACCTTAGTAAAAAGATTATATATAGGTTTCTATCCCAAGAAAGACATGGAACAAACGACTCATTCCAATATAATGTGTGTAACAATGTTTTCCCAATAACAAATGTTTATATGTACTGAGTTGAAAGGTTGGTGATCAGAGTCCTTGTGTGTGGATATGTTGTCTGTTGTAGCAACGATGGAGTCCCTGGCCTGAAATCTAAACTCAAAAAACCAAACTCGGTTTCCCTAATTGAATATCACCAACTCTATCCCTATGTTAGAATCAACTCCTTTTAAACATCGATTTCCTAAACTAATTCACTAGGGTTTTACTTTTGACTACCCCATGCTCACCTACAATAGTGTTTGAGATGGTGACCTGTGCCCTATAGGTATATCCCACACATGGAATTAATTATCCTAAAGTATCTGTACACACACACATCTCCAATCCCATTAAAGTTTTCAAAGTAGAATAACTATAAACTCATTCATGAAAACATCTATAATCCCATAACCAAAATATGATAATAATGTACTAAAAGCATTAAATGGTACAAATATAAGACCAACCAAAAACTATAAAAGCACGTGTTACTGCAATAGCGAGATCTAAGATCAAATACAGGATATCAAAAAAACTAGGTTTTTTTCTCAATTCATTCTCCATATAATTCACATCAGCCTAAAAACCATTAAAAGGGTTGTAGTATGCATAAGACACGAGACATGTGGGTAGATCCCAAGCAATGTTGAGTATAAAAATGACTAGTAGGACACCACAAAAACACTAAACATGAAGCATCATGTGTAGAATAACTAATAGAAGATTTAAAAATCAATTTATAATTTAAATCACCCAAATATACTTAGGATGGACACCGTTCTACTAGGATGTCAAAACCAACATCTAACCACATGATTCTGCTCGACAAAATTACTATTCTGGGTGAAACTACTCCATGATCCATGAAATTGCTGGAGACAGTAAATAATGATCTCAAGATCATTGGGACTCTCACAAGAATGCTCATTGGTCCCAAAATACAATCATTCTGGGATAGGGGTTCACATCCAGAACTACTGGGGGATACCATAAACTCAATATGGATCAACCCAATATGTAGGAGATCATATGATAATGATACCATTAATCATATCGATATGTCATGCAATATGGAGCACCAATTCCATGATCAGGTAGTTCACATTGACTCTAAAAACCCCACATTGGGACTAAATATGATAGCGGATCTGATTCCAATATCATAGTGGGATTCCAAAAACTCTTTCTTGGATTAATCCTCTAATGGGGATAACAATCCAGAGATTTTGATATAATACCAAACTATACCCTAAAAGGATAGTACAAAGTGGAAAACCAACTAGTCAATATTGGATTGAATTGGAGAGACTAAGAGCTCAATGCTTTCTTTAAGGGACTACATGATGTATAAATAGAGTATATGACTTGTCTAACCCAACCAGGATCTTCTCATGTTTGGCTTCCTCGCATGACATGTAAAAATGAACATACATGATAGGTGACTGAATCATAGGTAGTGTAGAGATCACTTGACACCCTACCTGTGTCACCTAACCATTTTCATTTACCACTGGTCATACCCGTGTAGTATCCCTTTTTAACGTACATGTGATTGTGTTTGAATATATGAAATTCCAATTCTTGTGTACTCCTAACAATGCCTTTGTACCACCCTAAGTACACACCAATCCATCATACAAGGTTTACACAACATTTTTCCATGTCATATGGCTTGTGATATAAAACTTCATCCAAAACCCTAATGTCACAGCTAGGGGGACCCAAATGGTGTGTTACACTTATTTACTTGTCGTGTAACCATTTATTTTAATAATAACATGATATCATTCTCCACTATACCCTTCATTTCACTAGAGCCACCTCCCACACTGGAACCTATAGATAACAAGGCAGATGATCCTTTCCATTTTCGATGGCTATAATTCATACCCAGATCTACTAGAAAAACATTCTATCAAGCCATTCCATCACCATGCATCAAAACAAGGAGGTACCAGAAACAAAAAATCTATCTAATACTCCTTTGATCATCCATCATGTTTATCACAACTCGAACACACCATCAATCAGGTACTTCACCCAGAATGTTAATCTGGTCTACCAAAATTTAGTAATGCAACGATCTTATAATAGGTATCAATAAAACCATAAGACAAAGAAATTATCTCTAAATAATTATGTTAAGAAAAAGGGGATAAATACATAATCCATCTATCTTAAGTGATGAACCTCATCCTTTAATTGTTTTAAAATAATTTTTCTTCATAAAAGAAGATAATCGAAGAGAAATAAAAAAACAATGATCAAATATAATTCCACCAATTAAATCTACTAAAGATGAACATATTGACTCCTTTTATGGAATTGATCCACATTTGTATAGGATTAATGAACAGGATGGAAAACACAAATCAAAATCATACATTGATTTGAGATTGATCATTGATGAAGCACGGTTTTATGTTTCTATCATTGATGATATCCATGAACACTGTTGCAGTAATGATTCTTGATAAAGTCCTGATATGTCATCATTCACCAATAATTCTCACCAACCATAATCTAGATATATAGTTTTTGGGAGAAAACCCTTGAGGAAAGACTTAGAACCATTTATTTAAAGTATATCTTATTCTTGCATCTAATAAAATAAATTAAAACTATCTATTTAATTTATTTTAATTATTATGTGATTGCCACAAATTTTTCACAAACTCCCCACGCCAATAATGATTATGTCACTGATAGGGTAAAAAATTAATTCTAAACTCAATACTGGCATCATTTTTATTATCCCAACCCCCATTCAAAATTTATTTCACTTTTCATTAAAAAAAAATTTGTGTGTTATTTAATATACTTAATACCTTGAAAACTTTTATTCTATCCACACCGAACATTAGAATCTTACACGGTCTCTACATCTCATATCAATATTAATCCATATTATATACAGATATGATACATGGAAAATCTGAGCCATTACATTTATTGAGTAACTATGGTAAAAAATCTTATTGATCAATCATTTTATGAAATATTTAATCTAAATAATTAATTATACATGGTAATATTTTTGGAGTGGAAGTCCATTATAATTAATAGTGGTTGTTTTTTATATAATTGATATCGGTTGTTATTTTTTTAATTGAGTATTTAATGGGGTTTTTAAGACTTATTTATTTTAAAAATACTAATCCTATTGTCAAGGTTTTAATAACCAAGACTATATGTTTTATAGAATCAAAATTTTATAAAAAACATAACCATAGAATTAATATAGTAATGTTATATTATGCTTGAGAATAGTTGTTTTAATAAAATTAATAGTAATTATTTTAGTAAAAAATGAATTTATTTGGATTATAGAAAAAAAATATTATTCGTGACTATTGAACTATTTCGACATAGACTATATCCAATGTTTCTTCAATAATAACTACATTTTATAGTGTTGAATGTTTTATCAATAGACAAGGTTTTAATTGATGAATATATAGAGGATATTTAGTAATATGTTCAATTATAACATATATAGATTCTACACTAATGAATAATTTTTTTAAAGGTGATGCCTTGGTCAAAGGACAAAATCACTAAAATATATTAAGATATAATTTTTAGAAAGGCCTAAATGATGGGATTTTATTACAATCATTTTCATGCAGGATTGAACTCAATTGGAAGATTCCCAATGTATGTGTTATTTCTATAGACACCCTAATTAGCAAGACCATCTTCAAACTTATCTTCATCTTTATAAGAATAAGTCATAATATGATTCATTGTTGATAGGTGACAGAGGCATGAAATCCATTTTGTAGTGAGCATCCACGTAAGGTGAATTGTTCCATGTCTTAGAGCCTGGACAATAATAGTTGAATCACTTTCAATATAGATGGTTTGATAACCTTTTCGATGAATTCAAATAACTGCATTTTTTTGATACTATACATCTCAACATCTAAAGAAGATGTGTGACCACATGAACCAAAGCAGCATCCATGAATGTCACCATTTTTATTTTTGAAAATAATACCATATCAAGTAGGTCTTGGCTTTCCTCTTGAGGCACCATCCACATAAATTTTGATCTATCCAGGGATGGGAGGTTTCTAGAATAATTCTATCTAACCCCTCGGTGGGATGAAATTTACATTGATCCCAATCCGTCGTAATATAGTAAAATCCTTGACTGAATTGTTATAGGTCCCTATTTGAATGATTCCACCTTCCTTGACTGTACTATATATCTTAAATTGAAAATCACGGAAGTATGAAGTGTTATTTTTGTACATAATAGAGTTTCATTCATACCAGATAAGATATATCAGTTCTTCCACAATAGTGATGAATAGATGATTAATTTGAAGAGAGGTATCCATATTAGTGCATCTTTGAAGATGCAGGCTAATAGAGCTAAAACCTATCCATCTAAGATCAAAATATTAAAAAATAAAATTCAATAAAGCAAAGGAAGTGGATCAAGTAAGATATAGATGATCTGCACCCTCTCTATGCTGGCTGCATAAACGACATTTAAACCAAAGCTGAATACCACAAACCAGATGATTTCCATATATAGGAATTTTATTATGTGAAATTCTACATAATAGGGTGAATTGGGAGGGCCTAACCCAACTTTAATTGTTGTTCTTTATCCAGGTGAAGTCATTGTTGTTATTATTGACATTATTATTTTAACAGAGTTTGGATATCTCAAATACATTATAAGAAGGCTCCCAAACTAAAAAAATAATCGGTCCTAATAAATTTTTAATTTTTAATAATATTAGTAATTTTATCAGGTAAATTATCATCAAGGGAGTTCAAAAAATAATTGATTGATATATTTATATTCTTCGATAATCGCATAGGATATAATTAATAGCTTAGTCCATGCAATCGAACCCATATCTCTGCCATGGAGTTCCTATGAGTAAACGAATTGAAATCCCAATTCCATATAGAAAATCGAAGGACACCTAGTTGCATATATAAATTGCCATGGTTTGAGACTTGATCTAATTCTTCTTTCGACTGCAGGATTGTATGAAAATATCCCTTCCCGAGTGAATCTAACTTCCAATTGGTTGAGCCCTAGAAATGGCATATCCTAGGTTTTATCTCATTAGATGACTAAATTATGTCACCTTGAAGGTAAGAGATACGACCGAGAATAGAAAAATCACACATTTTTTGCCTCTATTATAATGCATCAGGGTCAAATTCAATAAGATATCCTCCATCAACGAGTTTTTTTAATCCATGAGGGCATCTTTGAGGATATATTTTATATATTCAACCCCTTGATGTCTTTGATGAAAGAACTACCTTTAATTGATTGTTGCAAATATCGAATGGTATCATCTGAGGGAGCTGTGACAACATTTATAATAGGTGCATCGCATTAGAAAGATCATTCCCAATTCAGATCAAAAGAATCCATTAGATTTCATATTTTTCAAGTCCAATAGCTATCATCTTTGAGATCATTGATGTAGGGTTTTCAAAATAGTAATTCGTGAGCACCTCCCTCCATTATTTTTTTCATAACCATAGGATTATATACTAAATATTAATGAAAAATAGAGATATGCTACACTAACTGAATAATTTTTTACATCTAATTATCTATAAAACTCAAAAATAATATTCACTATATATAATAACTATTTTGCAATATTGGCTAAGATAGTATAAGGAATTTTTTTAAGAAACATATTCAAAAAATATCGATATTGAATGATATTAATCACCTATAAAATCTTGATATTCATCAATTTCATTTACTATTGGTTCACTTCCCATTAAAAAGGATATATTACTAGTAAAACCATTTTTGATGATTATAAAAAAATGGCTAATTTTTGAAGAAATAACATTTTCCTTTACACAACATGTATTGGGGAAGAATATAACCATATTTTCTATTTTATAGACATAAACTATGAAATTTGGGATAATATTTTTATGAAACAATTAAAATAATTCCCATAAAATTTAGTTAAATATCAATATTGTTATTGTATTGAATTTCTTTTCATCCTTAATTAATCATACATCTTCTTCATCAACCATTTATAAAATTCAAATGAATTTAAAAAATAATTTCATAATATATTTGATCTAGTTCTATAAAATTTGTCAAAAATATATATAGAAGAAAATAATTTCATAATATATTTTTCAAGAATAAAAAATATGGAATTGTAACTCTATTTATAAATACTATAAATAGATGATCTAGTTCTATAAAATTAAAAGATAATTTCTAAATTTTTTGAACAAAATTCTAAAAAATAATTATACATATATATGATATCACATAGAAACGATTTACCATAAATTAAAATCCATTTTTTATAATATCACACTATTAATACAATACACTAAAATTTATTACATTAATTAATCATAGAATCAACTGTTTTTTTTTCATTGGGACTTATGAATATAATAAAATATAAAATTATATATCAATATTTTTTAGCAATCTTCTAGATTGGTCATTTATTTGTAAAACTTTTACCCTTTCATATTATTCTTATATACTTATGTATTTAACATCAAAATAATTCAGTGAGGTAAAAATACTAGTAATAGTATAATATCATCCACGTAGAGTTTCAATGAATATTTTTCCACAAAAAGTATAATAAAGCACTACATAAAAAACAAAAAATGGGATATATCATAAATAATCATGATAAACAATTATTGATTCATGAAATATACCATATAAAAATGTTGTTAATGGAAATCATTTGAAAATTCTACCCTCCAAATTCATAAAATCTTAATGGGATCCTATGAAAAGTCTACTTTATAATGGAATAATATCATAATCATGCTACATATAAAATATCATTGGAGAAGAAACATTAACCAACAATTTAGGGATATTTAATTTTATTTCCAACCAAAACCATAAATTTTCATGGAAATATTGGTACTTTTTAAAATTTTATATATTATATCATTGCATAAAACATTCATAAAATGGAACTTATAATCAAATGGGGCCAGTGGGTAATAATAATATGATTTTATTTATGGAAATAAAAAATAAAATGATAGAATAATTTGATAAATACAGCATTTAATCAATATATATACATAATGATAAAAATAATAGAGGAATATAATATCAGGATTTAATGGATTCTTATGGTTCTTTTCTCATTAATGACATGAAATATTTATTTACAATTTAACCATAAAAATAAAAAATATCCTTACAATTGATTGAGAGATTAAAAGGGAATACAAAATAGAATGATTATGGTAGTGATGGATAAAAGAATATATAAAAGTTAAAGTATATATAATTTTTCAATACAATTCACATTGGATATAAAAAAGTATTCATGATATAACGTTGGAAACTATTAACATTGACAATGAAGGTTCAAGTGTACTAATAAATGGATTAACATCCAAGTTAATTGTAAAGAATAAAGAAAAAATTTCTTCGACCACCTATGATTGACCACCCTTTCATTAATTATTTATATAAAATACCACAAATAATTATATACTTATTGATTTAGAATAATACAATGTTAAGGCTTGTATTATAATTGCTATACAGTATTCTATTCTATTTATATATTTAAGAAATTAGTTTAATGTTAGGTTTTATTATATTACCCAACCATATCATTCAATCATAATTCATAAATATACATTAATATCCATTAAAAATCATAATAAATCATTTATCGAGAACCCGAAAGTAATAGTATCTATGGAGTTTATCTCCAAAAAAACAATTATTGGACCAAATTGATAAAATTTATCATAAAAATTAATAATAATTTTTCACTTTTATAATTATCTATCAAGTCTTATATTCATAGATTTTAGAAAACTCAATATTTAGCATTGATTGAAAAAAATTCTAGGCATATGAGATGTAATATTATCCTCTATTATCTATAGAATAGAAAAAATAAGAATAATGTGAGCATAAATTCTTGGTATGTGTCAGAAAATAATTGAAATAAATTTAACCCATATATGTTATCATTGTGAAGATCATAGAAGAGTATTCATAAAAAATATGCATGTATGGGATCATAATCAAAGAAATATACACAAGGGAGTTAGAACATAAAATAAATCATAATGTAAATCATATTCATATCATGGTAATCTGGTAATACATAGAAATGTGTAAAATTAATAAGTATAATAAAAAATATCTTATATAAAAGTCCTTTAATAATACCATCATCACATAGTTGATAAACATTTACCATAATATAATTCACTAGGATAATATCCCATAACTCATAACATAACATCTCATCAGATAAAATCCTAAACTAAAGAATTGGATGAATATATAACTATTGGACCGCCCATATTACAATGAAAAACCATATATATGGTTTACACCTTATTAAGAAAACAATCATATATTAATTATAACATAATTTAACCATGAAAATGATATGAAGTTGAAAACAAAATAACTAAAAAAAACTGAATAAATGAAATTTGATGAATCTATTAAAAAATACCTTAATGAAACATAGAATAATTAAAGGATATTGACTATGATTAAAACCCTTTACCTGAAGAGAATACTTTTTTTAAATTAATAAGAAATATGATATTTGGTTTGATAATTAATTGAAGAATTAATTTATAAATAAATGGTTAAATAATTGATGATAATGTAAATAAATAATTATATGAATAATTATGAGAAAATACAATAGATTAATTGTATTAAAAATTATAGAATTATGATGAAAAAATAAATAAACATATAAAAATGGAGATAAAAATATTCCTTTACTACCTTCATAAGAATGATAAAGTAAATGGATAATGAAATTATATATATAAAAATAGAGGTAATAAAATTGAATATATTTAAGAAAAATTAAAAAAAATATTCATATGGAGGGAAATATTACAATAAAAATAGAATTCATAGAGACAAATCCCATTGTAAATAATTTAAGAAGAGAATTATGTAACAATGGATGAAGAACAATATAAATATATATATATATATATTAAAAATAATCCGAGAAGAATTAAAAAAAATTTATATAAAAAAATTATACAAATTCTCTTAATTGATGATTTGGTTTCACTAAACCTATGTAAAGAGATATATTAAAAGAGAAAAAATTATCTACACTCCCAAAATCCATGTTATTGATATAAAACCCTTTATAATCAGCATATAAATATTCATAATCAATTTAATAACCTAAATTAGAAACAATAATTCTAATATAATTAATTTATTACAACTTATTATATATTTATATATGATATAGTTTGTTATCATTATCTAAGGTTATTAGTTTCGATTATATCAATATTTTTTTAGAAATGTTGTTTATATCACTGTTATATTTTATTAAGTTAAAAATTACAATATTAGTCAATATATTGGAATAATAAAAATAGATTTATTTATAAATTATAATTTTCTATTGATGTAAGATATGATTATTGATTGAAATATTATAATTCACAACACCCATGTTTTAGGTAACTTTTATTATATTAATGAGTTACATTATAAGGATCATTTAATTTTTTAAATCCCTTTAAAACCCATAATTATAAAATTAATTTCCTGTTAATTACATATATTATAATAATTAATGTTTTTATAGTCATTAATAATGACAATTAAGAACATTTTATAGCACTATTCATGTAAGATGTTGAACTACCCCAAATAAGAATATTCTATAGGAACGAATGAGATATAATATGAAGTTATATTTTAGTAATATCGTTTTTTAAATATTTATAGTTATGTTAATACCATATCATTACAATGGTTTATGTGGTTTATAAAGATTTTATATGATAATATAAGTGAATTATATGTATATGAACTTGTTACTTTGGTGGAATCGCTCCTCATAATAACTTTTATCATAATAAAATGATATTTTCCAAATATTAGAGAGAAACTTATACAAAATTGAAATATTAATTTAATTTATGATACATTTTTTATTAAATAAGAAACTAAAATAGATAAGTTGTTTATTATTAATAGCATTGGGTCCTTTTAATTATTAATTTTAGGGGTATATTTTTAATTTTTAATTTTTTAATGGATAAGGAATAAAATTTTAACATGAAAAGTTGTACATATATAGAAAAAAATATAGATGATATTTACACCTTCAATTTTTTTTTAAATTTTTATAAGTTTTATATCACATTATTACTATGTTAAAAATTATATTGATTTTATATTCTGTTAACATCATTTAATTTTCACCCATGTAACACATCTTTTCACCAAAAATTAAATCAATACTCTTAAATAAATTGAGTAATTTAATTCAAAAAATTAACTCTATTTTGTCAAATATATATATATATATGATAAATTTACCTTTAAAATAAATATATATAATAATTTCAGCTTTTTATGGAATTAAAACAATTAATTCTACAATAAATGATTTTATTTTATGTATTATAATTCATTATTTATTTAATATATGGTTAATATATATTATAAAAATTTATACTTTTTAAAATTATATCAAAAGATTATTTTTACATTATACAATTTTAATTTATACATTGGTAATATTTATTCCTTATAGTTATATATATTTCAAATTGATATATGAAAATCATATTTCCTATATTCATTCCAATATATATCCAAATATATATATGTAAATTTTATTATTCATACTCATTAATTTATTTCAGAAATTGTTTATTATATTTACAATATTTTTTCTTCCTTATATATTTATATGTTATATTTTTATATTTTTGGAAAACCACAAGAATATAGTCTACATTTTAATATTATTTCTTATTTTCTTTTGGTGTTTTATAGGTAATAAAATATTTGTCATATTCATGGAATAAAAATACGTGGTACTTCATTTTACCCTTTATAAAAAGATCACCCTGAATTTGTTTACCTAGATAGAAATAGATGGAGAAAATTATTTATCAATCGATGTTTTGGTTCTCATGTAACTTTATAAAATATATTATTTATTCAAAAAATATTGAACAAGTGAAAAAAATTATTTCATATTACATTATCTATAAAATCTAATATATCCTCTATTTATTCCTCAAAAGATTGAACATGTTGTTGTTGAAAATATTTATAGTCAAGTATATATGGAAAATCACATACATTCATTAGCAATAGTGATATATAGAATACATCATGTAATTGTTAAAGGATTGGTGGATGTTATTGGAACTACTCTATATTACCTAATTAAAAAGAATCATAATCTGGTGGGTTTATCTACTACATAAATTACATTTCTTCTCTAATCACATAATCATATTATATAGTTATATTTACTATAATTACATTTCTCTAATGATATACTCTAATCCAAAATAAAAATAATAATAGTACATCTTCTATAAAATTTTTATTTTATTTATATATTGAAAAATGTTTTGAATCATTTATTATATTTCCAAAGAATTATCCAATCATAATTTCATTATATTTTTAGCTACAGACCAACTTATATGAGTCAAACATATTAACATATTGAGACATATATGGTTCCATTATAATTCTTGAGTTGAAACTTTTGTTGTATGAGAACCCACTAGAAGAATATATTGATCTTAGATTCCATTAAAATCTATCGATTATAATATTGTAATATCATCAATAGTTTTAATGTCCCTTCTGTATTTAACATGGTTTTGAGGATGATCATCTTGGTTAAATATAAAATCCTTATCTAATAAAATATAAATAATCCAATAAAACATTTTCTATGAACCACGTATCTCAATTAGATAAAATATAATGTGGTACTCCATGGGTCCTTACCAAATAAATTATTAATATTTATTCACTTTAATTTGGGGATAAATATAGTCAAATAAAAATGATGTTTAATGAATTCATAAGTTGATGAAATAGAAACCAAATTGGACTATAAATATTAGATGTTTTGAGAGTTATATAATGAAAAAAGTGTTTTTCACATTTTCATACTATATAGGGAATGGTTTTATATTCACATTATATATTTTTTATTTGTAATTGAATTTATTGAAAACCTATCCTTTAGATGTATACTCTGCAATCACCCACTTCATGTTATCACACCCAAAGTTCACATTGATATATGTATACATATTTATGCATATCCGATTAATATTGAATTAAGAGATACATATATGATCTAATAAATTAGTCAGGTATGGAATAAATGGAATACATATCCATTACTCGAATATTACAATTCCATCATTTTCAGAGTTATACTATAAAACATTTCCAAATTTATTCTATAGCGCAATATCATCTTTTTATTCTAGTTTATATTCATAAGGAAGTATATATGATAAATATTATAGTAAATGAGGGATTTATCCTCTTCTTCAATGATTTCCATGGTTATACTTTTCATAAACATGCATATTAGGTCACATTGAATCATAATCATTGGAAGGGAAGCACAAAAGTGTCTATTTAGAGAATCAACATCGTTTTTTCCATTATAGGATGTTAATATAATATGTTATCATAATTCTTGAACAAATCTAACCATATCCTTTGAAATGTGTTCAACTCATTTGTGTGTTTATATATATTTTATTGTCTTATGATCATTAAATATATCACAATTCTCTTTACAGAGATAATTCTTTCAAATATTTAATATAATAATACTGTCTACTATATACAAATAATTATTCTATTAATTTTTCTTAGTGTCATTTAAATGAAATGACTTATAAGAAAATATGAAATTATTATTCATAAGGAGACACCCAAAGTATACAATTCAAGAACCATCAAAGTGCATATGTAATGGCTTCAACATTGAGAGGGGGATGGGATGAATCAATGGTTGACTAAATTACTTTTTAAGAAGTTATTTTTAATGAAATAAACCTATGCGTATAGTTAGGATCTATTATATTAAAATACATATCCTAAAACATGAAAATGTGAAAATAAAACTAAAAAGAAATATAAAAACTTTTACAATGTTAATCCTTAGAATGAGACCTAAATTCTTACTATATCCAATTAAAATACCAGTTCACATATTTTAAACTAGAATCATTACAATAAATCATAATGGATATGGAGTTATCATCCTTATCCAATATTTTATGGATTCTTATTGGTTACATGATTTGATTCAATCTCCAAATAGTTGTAGTGGAAAAAATATTAAATATTCATAATGATATCTAGAATGATTTTGATACTCCAAAAAATAAAAATATATTATCCTCTTGGAACAATTATAGTTATTTACGAATGATAATGATAACATATTTATAAAAAATGAATTCAAGATATAGATGTTGACAAAATATGTTAAGTTGTTTTTTATTAATAAATGAATATCCATAAGTTATATAACATTATATAACAAAATTTTTATGGTTAAAAGGTTTCTAAAATATCATTATTTCCCCATATTTAGAGTCATATCATTATAATTATTTGATATTCATCTTCATCATTACAGTCTACTATCTTTTTCACATTCTAAATATATTATATATATTTCATACTCTTTTTGTGTGTAAGAGGACTCATTTAAGGCCATGTAATTTTCAATATACAAAACTTGTATCTTAAAATATGTCTCAAGACGTCTAGTAGAAATAAAATTTATCTTATATCCATTTTAATAACTGATTCTCATTTAAGAAATTCTCACAAAACATTATCATGCACATCTGTTATTTATATAATTCCATGGACACTTCCAAAAATTTAATTTACATTATAAGTGGTTAATAATGTCTTAATCATTGTAGCTTCGATCAAAATGAGATAATAAGTAATAAAATAAAAATATTTATAAATTATAAAAATACATAATAGTGATTACCTCTTCATTTCCATTTTTTTAGTCTTATCTATCATTTTGTTCATCTATATAATATAATGAAGACACATATCACTGAATAAAAACAAATGGATAAATAGTATCTTTAATAAATAAATACCTGAAAAAATTAGAAACAAAATAATTCCCACACATGAAATAACTTCATGAATCACTATAAAAATATTATATGTGATTAATGATTTACTGATTAATATAGCATTATCACACATAAATTCTAGAATTTAACATTCATAGATTATTCAATAATATAATCACATTCACTTAAATTAGCCCATTTTTTTAATTTCACCCTTATTTGATTATATTCTACCAAACATGAAGATCAAGGACTCGTTATAAATCCATAATCACATTACAAATGTGATATTTAATCAGTAAGAACAGTTCCGACGTCATCTGATTTAGTTTCCCATATTATAATTAAAATTACAATTTCTTAGGTTTTATTATTGAATCATACACATCCTAGTAGTTAGAAATACATAGGTATCCTTTTAGGAATCATAAAAAGACATATTATGCTAACTCAAACATTGATTCTTAATAAATCATATTTAATGTTTCCATTACTCACACATAGATCAAAGTGTCTAGATCCATTATAAAATTTTATACTATTAGAAAATTCATACATTACATAGGTATAAAAAGTATTTTCCCTTGAATATATGTATAATATATGAATTATAATTAACCAAGTCTGACCCCTAGAAAATAAATCATTATTTAATTTGAAAAGTCTTATATGACCTCAAATTAGTTGGAGTATTTTTATGAGGGAAGAAATATGTAATCACTCTCTTAGAAAATATGAATTATAAAAAAATAATTCTTCCCACCCAACATTGGAATAAAAAATTTATGTTCATTTTTGCTAAAAAAAATTCACAAATATATTCTTGTTACGTGAAAAACTATCAACATATACAATGAAAATAAGAGTTCAAATGTACATCACCATTATAGAGAGGTTGTTTTCAACTTTTCCACTTGACATTTACATATCTCTCAAAAAAACATTAGGCATGGTATACATTGATATAAGATCTTTAATCAAGACATATAATTCCTTATAAATAATATATAACATTATTTTTCATTTACAAGAATAAATCCATTTGGTTGTTTATTTAAAACATCCACTACCCAATCACCATTATGGAAGGATGATTTAAAATCCATTTGATTGGCCCTGTAATTCCTATCTTCTAACACTTTATAGATAATCTATGTTGTCTCAATCCTAGATACCATGGAAAATGTTTTATCAAAATAAAATCCTTTAATTTTAGAGTACCTAATGAAAACTAGGGGGTTTTATCATATCTCTATTTTAATTGAGTTTATTTTTAAAAACTCAATTAGTCATAGTTAACTTTTTTTGGTTAAGTTCTCACCATAAAATCACAAGTTAAGTTAATTTAAATCATTCCAATATCCTCATTCATAAAAGTATTTAATTTTTCATCTTCAACTATATTATAAATATTTTCTGGTTTATCTTGTGAGCTAAGGGAAGTTTAATTTTCCATTATTAGCAATTTTTTATTAGATAAATGATACTTTGTTACCGATAATGCATAAAAGAACAAAATGATTTTTCAATATATGATATATTTCTATTTGATTATCAATAGTCTTATCTTCATCACTAGTTATATCCAAATCAATTTTAATTATATTCAGTATATCTCTATCTTCTTCCTCAATATGTTTTTCAGAAATTTTCTTGATGTCAAATTGAATAGTTTAATAATATTCCCAAATTATAACATGTATTATTATTTTATTTTCAATAATTTTAATATAATAAAATTCAAAAATAATTTGTTGATTTTTTATCAACACCTATAGTGACATCCATTTGAATGATTTATCATGAAGAGGCATTCATGTTCATTGTCTTCAAAATTTTGTTGATTTGGTCTTTCCATATTCATTAATCAAGGTATTATTATGTCATTAAAGTACATAAACATATCGTTCCTTCTATAACACATATTATATGGTTTAATATGAGTTGTAGGTTTTTGAAATTTTTTGTTTTAAATGTAATTTCAATAGAAAAAATGTGTTTCCATAAACATATTTAATGTTCTTACACATCTAGTATAATCCATCAAATCTAAACGATGGTGTTTTTTCCAGTCAAATACATTATTTTTTTGGTTAGTATAGGGTGTTATAAAAAAGATTTATCATATTCTTTTATAGATAATTTTTTTTAAAAATGTCACGTATATTATTTTTCATTGGTTGGTCTCACCTCATTGAAGTACTCTCAATAATACATTTATTTCTCCCATCAGAAGATTATGAACATTTTAGTTTCTTTAAACTTATGATTTATGAATAATTAATTTTTCAAATTGTTTTTTTCATCATATAATTTAATTAAATAATGTTCCACCATGGTTAACTTTTATTGCATAGGAATACACACATATCGATGAATGAATTCCAAATGATTATTGGACTGAATTTTAAATATTTTGTGTGTCCCTTTAACTATATTTCCAATTTTAAAAGATTAAAAAATATATTATTTACCTATTTTGAGTTTATGAAGGTCCTTCATGATTTCATTCATTGAAATATTAGTCATGTTTTATTTTAATAGGTATATATTCCTTCTATGTAATATATTATTCTTAATCTTCACACTCAAATAACATGGGTTGGATGGGTCCCCAATTTAGTATAAATTTCAACAAGATCATACAACCCTAGTATCGACACATAAATATTTGGAATTAATGATCATATTTTGATTATTTTAAAATAAAAATTTATTCTCATTATCAAATAATTGTCTCACGCTATGTAGATAATATGTCATCCCTTATAAAAAACATCATTGTATTTCATCGTTGTTGAAAAAAATTTATACATTCCAACAACTCAAATATTCAGGGAACATTATGAAATAAAAATTACCTCCCCTCCCACATTATAATCAATGTTCTCAGAAAAAATTTGTCTCTAGTTATGTGTGATGAAAAACCACTCTCATGTATCCATGGATATAATTATGAAATATAATTCAAATAAACTACTATAATAAGAGAAAATATTCAAGATATATTATTGTATTCCCTTACCTTTTTAATTTTATTCATTTTCTCTTTTTATTCATATGAAGGTTGGATAATAATACATTCTATGATCTTATTATCACAATGTCCCTACTGATCACATATTCCAAAAAATGTCAACAAATCTACTCCCCATTAATTTATACCATCCTATATGTATGGAAATGTTATTCTAAAATGTGTAGGATTTTTTAAAAATTATCCAACCACACCAATAATAACCATTGAATATAAATATTTAAGAATCATTGTGTTTCAATCTAGAGAAATGTTATATAGAAAATTGTTTCTAAAGTACAAATTTTCCTTCAATATACTTCACATGGGGCAAGACTTTCTTTTCCGGCATTATATATTATTTCATTGATCTAATAATGTATTTTTTATCATTTCAGTTTTTCAAAATTATCTATATTTAAAATTAATATTATAATAACATGAAGAAAATTACATTGGGTCTATTAAGGTATGGATTATGATAATTTAACAAACATGAATCCTCATGACATTTAATGTTTTAGCGTTGAATAATGCTTAATTTTTATGTATATAATCTAATTATTTAATTCAATAACATTTTAAAAATATATTTATTATAATATTACCAATATAAATTATTTTAAAAATATTTTTTATTTTGAAAATTTCATGATATTCTGATTCCTAGTAGATTTCAGATTTAACCTTTTGAGTCATTATAAGAGTTCATTTTCCCTGTTGGGAAAATTTTTTCAAAATTTAATTTGTTCCTATATAATTTAATTATTTCATTAATAAATTTATATAGATTTAAGTATTTATTGAGATTATTTTATAATTATGTTATGCGGAATTTTTTTATGTTGGTTTCTTCTCCACCTTCCATATCACTACATGAAAAACATATATTATTTTGGTTATGTTACATGAAATTATTTAATTTCCCATATGATTCACACTGAGATTAGATTTTTAAGTTGGTGTATTATTCTTAATTTTTTTCATAAGATTTTGTACTTTAATTTCTAAGAACTTATTCATAATGAGACCAAATATTTCACTATTTTTATAAATTTCACCATTTAATATTTCGGGGCTTTTCATCACTATCATCAATATAAAATATAAATAGATTCTTCAATGGGAATTTGATTGAAAAGATCTTAATATTTCAATTATTATTGTATTGAACTGATATTTTTACCTTATATTTTACCTTTGATATTTTACTTTTTTTAGGTAAGTGGCATAATTATATTGAAATTTTAATCCATATAATATTCATTATCATCAGATTCACGAAGTTCCTTAGGTACTTATCCCTTTAACATGGTATTTAACAAGGAGTCAAAATCTAACTATTCTTTAAATTTATTTTTTTAAATATATTTGTATATAATTTTATGAAAATTTATATTGTTTAAAGGCTCATCTAAAATAATATAATCACTTTTATAAAAAAATATTATTTAGAAATTTTTTTTTTAAAAAAAAATTAGGATATTGTCTATAATGCTAGAGCCTTCTAGTTTTCTCCAAAATGCATAATATTAATCATTATTTCATTGATTTTTGTGAAGTAGTTGCCAATGATTTCTTCCTTAGACAAATTTATATTCCCAATCCAATTTATCCATAATTTTATATTAGCATCATTGAGTTTTATATTTCTATCACAACTACTATCAAGATTGACCCAAACAATATAAGAATTATGAAGCCCAATAACATTTGTGAAAAAAATTTCAGATAAGACATGAGAATGTAAATTTTTTCTTTTCTATTATAATAAATATATATTTTCCTTAAAAAATAAATAATTTCACCCCTTTGAATTGGATAAATTTCAATTGTTTGTCCATCCCACACATACAATACTAGTGAAAACAGATACGAAAAAATATTGTTTTTTCAAACATGAAAATTCATTACATCAAAGTTTCAAACACCCATGAAAATTATTTGATTGATATTATCAATATTACACTATTTTCGGATATAAATTATGGACAATTGCTTTTGATACCAGTGTATCATTCCCCAAGAAGGTTTGTACCTCAATTAAGGTGGTAGTGAATCATTAGTAAAAAATAGTTTACAATTTCATTTTCCGGAAATAAACCCCCACGACACTTAGGATCTATCCATTTGAAATAATCAATAATACTTACATTAGATAATAAATAAATAAACAACATATAATTTTTTTTAAAAGGGTTGACCTTAGTGTGAGATCCAACTCCTTGTTTCTTTTGGTTGGTATTATCATCCATATTTTATCTATTATAATCATAAAACCAAATTATAGTTGGTAATGAAGTACTATCCTCACCTATCTTGTATTAATTTTCACTAGTTACATGATATTTTGCTGGATCCTTGAGGTTACATATAAAATTACATAAACATATTAATAAAATCTTTTATCTAGTTTTGGTAGCTCTAAATGAAATAAATATATCCCCCACTTTGTACCTTTATTATATTCAAGAAAATCCTACTAACTACATCAATAATTTTGACTCCAAGTTATAATATTTGATGATTCATTTGTTGTCATGGATTTCCAATTAAATAAGTATCCTCAAAGGTTTTCAATGTCCAAACATTTAAAACATGGGATTAATATATTTTTGAATCTCTATTATGCACCATCTTTAGACCCTTCTAATTTTATTTATCAGAGATTCATCTCCTTTGATGTTCTATCCTCAATTGTTCTGGGTCTGAAAATATTATCTATATTAGAAACCACTTTCTATATTGGTTACATCATTTAAATTCATATCATTTTTAGTATCCCAAAAAATGTTTCCTACAATATATATAGACCTATATAATATGAATAACAAGGACCGTACATCCATTTTCATTGCTCATGGTCTTTAGATAAAATATCACTAAACATTATTTTGTGTCGGTATCCCATTTGTTTTTAGATAACATTAAAAAAATCATTTTTATTTTATAACTTAATGAAGCTCATATGAACAATATCATTGATCAGTGGGAGGTAACAAGTCACAAATTAATATATTTTGGAACCATACCAATACTTATCACTGATACCATCTTCATTTACACTAGATTAATCTCAGTTATCAATTTTTTAGCATAATCATTTCATGAAAACACATTTAATGGTGTAATATTTTGATAAATATCATCCTATAGATAAATAAAAATACCTAAAATATTGAAAAATACAATATTTATCATTCTTGAAATCTTATCTTGAATCACTACAACATTATTTTAATACGACTAATGAATTTTGGATCAACTATCCATCCTCGAATTCTTATTCCATAATTAAATTTTGGACTTTATTCAAGAATAAAACCTGTTTTATTAGAGATTCTACAATAAAAACCATTATGAATAACCAATATTAATTAAAATATATTTCCATAATAGAATATAGCAATGTAGAACTAATTAGAGAGAACCAATAATCTAGTTACTTGGATAAAATTATTTTTATTCTATAGTGGAAATTTATTTTATCATATAATGTAAATTTATAATTAGATTATTTCATATCAATGGTTTTTTTAATTTAATTATGTAAAGGGTCTATTTGGAGAACTTTTATTTAAAATACATAACAAATTTTTATAGTTTTAGTAACAACAACTCTATGATATATAGAGTTACAAACATCAATGACCTATTAACCATGACTATCGATATTATATATACACATATTGTAACATTTTGAGTAAATAATTCCTATATATTATTTCTGTTAATAAATATGTTTTCATCAATGAATGTTGACCTATTATGATTTCACCAATATCTATGGTTTCCCAAACCATTTTTACACACAATATAAATAATTTTAGACTACATTTTCATAAATTTTAACCATGGATATAAATTGAATATATAGTGGTATATTATTCTATAATATCTATTTATTATTCACTCAAGATTAATGAAAATATATAAAAGTGTTTCTAACTGAAACAGTAATTTGAAAACAATATTCAATAATGAATTTATCATTAATTTTCAATAATTATAGGATATAATTGTCTATGATAACCTGGATATTTTGAGGAAAACATTTTTGATGAATAATTTTCATAAAATATCCCTTATAAATAATTTTATCACCTTTTAATTCTTTGTTTATTTATAATCATATACTATTGGTTAATAGGCGCTTCAAAATGGTATACATCTATTACAATATTTATTTAATTTTGGAATTATACCGCTATGTACATATTCTACAGAGTGAATATATTCCATCAGGCCACACAATGTGGGGGAAATATTTGTATTATTATCATTTTGAAATAGAATGTGGAATTTGGGATAATATTATTGTGAATTTTCCAATAAAAACACTCATCGAATTCTGTTCAACACTAGATGTTTTATTCACTTGACTATTGTACATACTTTATTTGTTCACAAAAAATCTTCAAAATTGATAAATAGTTTTTTAATTAAATAGGTTCATAATAATTCATAATAAGAATAATGTGATATTTTTTACTAGGTTTTTTCATAGTAGTTATATATAATCAGCTTCACTAAAACTAAGGTTTACATTCTTATTATCTTATCAACTAATTCTAAAAAAATAACTATAAATTTATCTAATATTAACTAAAACGCCATTTGATTAAATTTTAATCTACTCTTATAATATTACATAATTTTTAAATTACATTAATATTTATTACATTAGCGAATTTTAGAATCAAATATTTAGAAATTTCAGGAAGAAGGAATACAATAACATTAAAAATAATATTTCAATATTAATTTAATTTTTTCTAGATGCATCTATAACTTATCAAATATATTAAAATTATTATTATTTATAAAAAAATCATAGTGGTAAGGGTGGTAACATCCTTCATTTACCATTTAGAGTTTCCTATTTTTTATATATATCTATACTAACTCAAGCTTGTTATAGTGAAAACCAAATAACACCATTTGGAAAAGATCTCCAAAATGTTTAGGTTTATCCAATAACATAAACAGATCCTCCTATACGATATTTTAATGATATTTATGAAATATATGTTTAACCTCTTACATAAAACCATCTATATGTGATTTCAATTCAAGACAGAAGTTGAGTTAGTTCATCATCATTGCTTGAAAATAATTTATTGAATGTAATATTTTATCTTTGAATTCTTATTCTCAGTAGGTTTCTCACATATATATTTCGAACCTACATTAAAATCAACCCATTATTATTGTTATATTATTCTTTCATATTGAAATTTACACTATTTTTCTTATTATAAAAATCTTCTCTCTCTCTCTCTCTATGATACACCATTATTTAAAAGATTATTATATTAATATCTTCATTTTTAAAAAAATAACTTAAATGGTATTGTAAAATTTGCATCAACCCTACTAGTAAAAATCATATCGATCATATATATTTTTTTATCTCCCTTGATATTTTGATAAAATATCACTGAACATTTTCAGGTGGAATAGTCATATATGTCCTTTCACGCATCCTATTAAAAACTCCATTTTAATTTTAAGAGTTTAAAAAGCATAGAATCAATATAAATTTAATCAAAATAGTATTATAAATAAAATTACATATATTTTTTGAACTATTCAATTACATCGTAATTGTATCCTCTTCATTTCAATTAGATGATCCACAATCCTTATTTTCCTCAACATTCGTGTTTTGTGGAAACTCATCTCATGAAATAAACACTATATAAACCACATGATCTTGAAAAAAAATACATGAACAAATAAATAAAAAAAAATTATCACTCATTTAGTCATATATTGGATCATTGTAAAAATAATTTCATGTGATCAAAAAATTTAGGGTTAGTATAACAAGATCAAACATAAATTCCAGAATTTACATTGGAATATTTTTCAAGAATAGAATTGGTTCAGCTTGGACCCACTCATATTTAGTTGTTGACATGGGTAATCTTATTTTATATAATGTGAACATAATATTATTCATACATCCTGAATCACTGTCAAATTCTGATATTTAATCAATAATAATAGTTCAAACATCATTTAATTTAGGTTCCTAAAGATTAAACAACTGTAGAATCTAATTTTTTTAGTTGACTCATACACATCAATAGAGAAACCTACACATAGTTTTTCATTAAAGAATCATGTGAGTATATATTTGTAAGATGACTAAATAGATCCCAAATGAATCATGTGTATTGTATCAATTATTATTTTGGATATTTTATTGTCTAGATACTTTATTAAATATTTTTCCTAGTAATAATACATGTGCAGATAAGGAAGGAAATGTCTTATTCCGTACACAAAAGTGTGATTTTTAATGTATCATTCCTCATGAATTACATGTGAATAGAAAAGTATTATGAATTTATATAATTATTACATGATCTCAAATTCATTAAAATATGAAGTCTTATGAGGTAATTTATTTTATTCCAACTCAAAAAGTATATATATTAACCATCAATATATATATATATATAAATTCCTACAATATCGAATCATTTTTTAATAACATGTGAAAATTTAATGTTATTTTTATGAATCTAAAGAATATTTTTGTGTCTAATATATTAGGCACATTTGGATCACTATAAATCACTGAAAAAGATTCATATTAAATAATATATCAACCCCAAAAATTTGCACATTATGATGAATATAAATTATTTTTAGAAACTCCATTTTGTCACAATTTTATTTAGTATCATCCTTTATAAATTTTATTCCAAAACTATTTGTATTAATGCCAATTTTAAATATTAAAATCATATCCACTTATAAATTTCCATGGAATGATTTTGTTTTTAATGAAATATTTAATCACACTCTTGAACAATATGAAATACCATGAAATATTTCATCCCACCCAGCATAGAAAAATAAATTAATATATTTCTCTACTTAGAAGATTCATCACAAATATACTCTTTTATCCTACAAAAACAAGTTCAAAAATATATATATTTACTATTAGAGTTAATATGTACAGAAACATTACATAGAGGTCACTATCAACCTTACACTTTCTGAAATTTACATTTCTTAAACAACCATCAATATTTTAATACCATAATTTAGTGTTTGGTTTCAAGCCATATATTTTTTTACGGCTGAAGATCATAATCTGTATTCGGAAAGGATAAATCCCATAGGTTGTTTAGTGAAAGCAATATTCTTAAAAAACTATTAAAGAATGCTGAATTATAATTAATTTGATATATATTTTAATGGTTATGTGATACCAATACTATGAAAATTTTCATTTTGTCAATTAAATCTATTAGAGAAAATATTATCAAAATAAAATCCTTCCATAAGAGATTACCCCTTAAAAACCTGAATTGTATTGTTTAATATCATTTATCCCTTTTCATGGAGATTATTTAGAAAAACTAGTAGGTTATAATAACATTATTTTGATTATGAATTCATACAGGATTCATGTGTATTTATTCTCAAGTTAATGAAGATCAATATTTATAGAATTGATCCCTTATTTATATCTAACTACCTTATAAATAACTTTGGCTCAACTTGGGAGAATAGTTCATTTTAGTTTTCAATTATCAATATCCTTCTTGTTTAGAGAGGTGAATCTTTATTGTTGAGTATGTTATTGTATAAATACTATTATTTTTCAATATCTAATATCATTGTATCTAATTCTAAGTAGTGTAATCTTCAACACTAGTCAAATCTAAATGAAATTAAATAATTTGCCAAAATTTTCAAAAAACCACATCAAATTTTTTTATATTTATTTCTAACAGATTCTTTATTATTATCATCAACATAAATTATAACTTATTTATTTCTCATAGTTTCAATATTTTTATCATTAGAACTTTCAAAATGTTTTATTCAATTGTTATAGCATTTTTTCACAAATATTTTCTTAACAACCCTTCCAAATGAATTTATATAATATTTCATTAAATATTCTTAAATTTTTCCAATTAACCAACATTATAAAAGGATTTATTAGACATTATTGTATTACATAGTCATATTACATTAATAAAACATCTCATATGGTGTCATACAAGTCTTAGGTAAACAAAATTAAATGTTTTTAATGGTTACTATAGTAAAAATTCATAAAATTTATAAAAATTTTAAAATATTATGCTCATATAGTATAGTATGTCCCATATAAACAATTTTCCTTTTTTTACCTTGATCATTTTTATCTAGTGTATAGTGTGGTCTATTTATTCTATTCCCCATGTTTTGAAAAAGTACATAAAAATAATTCATGTATATTAATTTCATTTTTCCAATCTCACCTTTTTGATGTACATTATAATATACTTTTCAAATGTAATAATTTAATAATTTTAATCATTAAATTTTACATAAGAATGTTTTGGTGAATAATAATTTTTGTAACACGTTATAATTATATTTTACATTAATGAGTTTTTTGTCACCATATTTGGAATTGTTTTTTCATAGGTCCACACACATATGATTGAATGATATCGAAAGGTCTAGTAAATTTAATTTTATCTATTCTGTGTGACCCTTGAACTGTATTCCTCTTTAAAAAAGTCTAACACATATACATTTTATACCTTTTGAGTTATGTAAGTTCTCTCACCATTTCATGATTTAAAATATTTCACATATTTCTTTATAAAACCTTTCAATGTATAATATTCCTTTTATTAGTCTACTTCTTAGAACTCAATTAACATTTGTTGGATATGCCATTGATTTGGAATTAATTTCCATTATTTCACTCAAACCTTGTAATGAATCAGAAATATTTGGAATAATTATATATCAATGTATTCTTATTAAAGGAAACTTTATTCCCAATCAAACATAATTAGATCCTAAAAAATTGACTATGTTTAATAAAAACCATAACAATAATATCTATGCATTTGATCTTATTTTTATTAATTTCATTAGATCCAAAAAATCTTATTTTCATAAGATTTTAATTAACAACGCTACTTTATCTTCACATTTCACTCTTCTGTTAATCTTTGTTTTAGATTCCGTTGTTGTGTGTGAGGAAATTTAAATCTCAAATTTCATAGGATTTACTTTCTTACATTATTTCAAAGATACCTAAAAAAATAAGAGGCTTTTTGTTATTGGGTTTTAATTAAATCTACATAGAATATTTAATAATAAGAGGATTGATCATGGAGATATGTATTTTACTTCTCAGCATAATGTCTGTACTCATAACATGTTCCATAAATATATTCCACTAATTCATAGCAATTTTTAGTGGGAAAATTTAAATAATTTATTTTCATACCATAAATCCTTTGAGATTTATTATTTTTTCACTCAGAGATACTCCCATTTGACACATACTTCCTTATAGTTAAAGAAATTTCATACCAAAAAGTATAGGTTTTTTTATTAAAGATCCCATAAAAGATAAATAACCATTGAATTTTAATCTTCTGAAATAATGAAAACTTAATCCAAATAATTACTTTCCATAATCTTAACATTATAGTTTGGATGTAACATTAACATAATAAACATGCTGTGATACTTTATTTATTATCATTTTAGTTTAATCCATTTAAGTGAGATAGTGTTTATCATCATTGGTTTTCCTAAATTTAATTTGATTTAGAAACAATACCTAACCAATTGGTCAAAAAATGTTTACATTAATTATTTTTAGGCAATTATTTAACCCAATTATATATTATTAAACTCTCAAATATAATTCATGTTTCATAATTTACTTAAATATTATATTTAAATTCAATTTTCATATTATTTAGTTCTTTTTAATTAATATGAAAAATTTATTGTACCATTACAGATTGATCTTTTATCCGAACTCATTTTGTGTAAAGTTCATTCATGGTTTTCTCATTATATGAATATTATTGAATTAATATTTTGAATTATATAATTATCTATGTTAATTAGTTGATAAAATATTTTTCTAAAATATTTTTATTATAATATGTTTCATCATCAAATTATTTATCTTTTTTTATATTTTTGTTATTCTAAAGACCCCATTTTTCTTCAAATTATTGAATATGTTCCATGGTTGTTTTTTTACATCCTTCCATATCATTAATTGAGGAAATTTCAGGATTTTCATCATGTAACATAAAAATAATAAAATTCACATATGATTAATTCGATTATTGTATACGTAATGAGGAATCGTCTTCCTCATATTTACTCACAAGATTAAATCATTTTCAAATTAGATATATCCACTTAATTTTTTCAATATTTTTAATAATTTTTTAATAGTTTTCCTATTTCTATTTATATGATTTATCATATTGATAAAAATGATTAGAAATATTTTATTTCTTATAAGTATATTGGATTACAAAACTTTTCATAAATCCATATATAAATCATTTCCTGGATTGTAAAACCTTATGTTTTGAAATATACATGGAGATAAGGGACATGAATAATTATATAATTTATCTATATCATCAACATCATTAGATTTACTAAGTGATTCAGGTTCATTATCCATCAACATAATCTTTCTTATGGATTCAAAAGACCCATATTATTTTAATATCTTTTTAGAAGATGGTATCTTTCTAATTTCATAAGAAACCATTATGTTTTGTTTCTCATCTACGATTAGATCCTATATATCTTCCCATCAAAAAAATTTAGATGAAACCGATACACAAAATTCATCTTGGTTTTTTATCATTTGTAGAGTGGTCTAGTTTTTCTGGAAAAACCTAATGTTACTCAATATTTAATTTACTCCAGTTAAGTAGTCACCAATATTATTCTATTCATCTATAGTTATATTTTCAACTAATATTGTCCATATTTATATATTGGTTACTTTTATATTAACAATTTCTTCCTAGATACTGTCACATCTGTAACAGACTCTTTCGTATATTGAAGTTATATAATTATAATGAAATTTTAATGAGAGAGTAACTTGTCAATGAAATTTAAATATTTTCTATCAATGTAATAATTTATTTTATTTTCAAAGGAAATCTATTTTTCCCTTTTAATTGGTCAATATTCCATTATAGTCACATAAAAAATTTAAATACAAAGTGACAAGGGATATAGAAATATCTTATTTTTCCAAACATAATGATTATTTCTATTGAAGTTTGTCACACCATTCCTTTTCATTTAATTGATATTATTCATCTTCCCCAAGAGATTACATAACATATAAGGCCATGTATTAGTAACATGTTGATGTTTCCTAAAAAAATTATTCCACTAAGAGTGTGGGGGGGGGGGGGGTAAATCAGTGGGAGTTTAATAAAATCTATCAAAGTTTAAATTTTATCCAATAACCCCATGGGATATTTTTGTTCTATCCATATTAAATAAAAACTCAGTATTCCTTGAAATATGTAAAAAATAAAATAGGTAAAGAAGATAATAATTATTACAAGGTTCATTCAAAATGTGATAGATAACACCTTTTTGATTCCCATTACAATCTATGAAATGGGTTTCCCCATTATAATAATTATTCCAAAACAATGAGGGTAGGAAGGTACTATCCTTCACCAGTAGTTCAAAATATCCCTCTAGTTAATAGATTTTATAGTGTGCCTTTTCAATTATAGTTAAAATATAACATAACTAGAAGATAATAATATTTTATAGGTTTTATTTTCTCTAGTAATAGAAACAAATCACCATATTCAGTCGCTTAAATAAATTTAAGAAATATATTTCTCAACTCTTTAGGAAAACAGACAACACGAGATACAATTTGAAGAGATGTGTTGATTTGTTTCCTAATCATTACATTAAAATAATTCAAGGTCTATAATGTTTTATTACTAAAGAGTTGGGCATAATAGATATTTAAAATATATTTTGGACGCCATATTTAGACTTATCTCATTATACTCTTAGTTTTTTATTCCAAATGATTTAATATTATTTATTTTGACTAGTCTTGAATGATCCTCTCTCTTTGATATTCATTTCTATATGTATTATGTTACTTAATTTAATTACATTTTAAAAATAAAAAATTGTGTCCTGTAAGATATATCATGCTTTCTAATATAATGAAAAATGATTACATATCCATTTATATCAATAGTTTTCATTTGTAAAAATCACACTAAACACAATCTTGTGGGTTTGTCACCCACATCTTTTCATGAATCATTTTGAAAATAAACTACTTTAATTATTTCTCTCATAAATAATATAAGAACAATAGGCTTTATCACCATGGTATAATAAATCAAATATTAATATATTTTTGAACGTTGAAAATACCCAGAAATGATCTCCTTTTTGTATAAACAGGTTCAACATGAATTCGGATTTTTTTATTATCCTTAATGAAATACATCACATCTCATGTTCCAGAAACAAAAGAAATATCATCATCTAGGAAAATTAGGATACATTAGAAACTAAGAAGTAAAATGTTTGTTAGTCATTAAATATACTTCTATATCACTATGAGATCATTTTCATGTGATTAAAAAAAAATTATTAGCACGAAATGATTACACTTTTATTCCAAAATAAATTTTCATATATTTTTAAAGACTATTATCAGTTCCACTTGAACTCTCCCTTTTTATATATTTCTCATCAGTTTTTTTTTCAATATGATGTGAAGCCAATAGATTCATTATAATGATTGATTCAAATTCCAATAAAAATATTTTAATCAATAAATAATTATGTATTAATCAATTTATTTAGTTTCCTACAAATCAATTCAATCAATAACATCATAGGTTTTCTAGATTACAGATTCTTACCCTTGGAGTAAATATATTCA
The DNA here is from genome assembly GCA_963277665.1 of Viscum album. Lineage (NCBI taxonomy): Eukaryota > Viridiplantae > Streptophyta > Magnoliopsida > Santalales > Viscaceae > Viscum > Viscum album. The sequence continues at coordinate 1,117,316,822 of OY728141.1, forward strand.
AGGTATCCTTTTATGTATTACACATGAATATCTTCTCATGACTTATACACAGTCCTAATTATTCATATCCATAGTCTATCAATGGATAATACATCGATTAATTTGTCCTAATCAAATTTCAAATATTCTAATAACTTTAAATTAAAAAACTACTCAACCGAAAAATTAATTAAACAATGCATCAAATTCTAACATATGAATTTATATGAAATAATTCAAAAAAAAAACAAAAAATCCAATGAACTCTTCTAAGGATTATTCAATCTAAATTTACTAAAATTATAAGTCATTATAGAGTATTACAATCCTACAATGGTCAAAAAATATTTTATATCTTTAAATTCTAATGTGAAATGTATATAGTGGCATCAAACCTTATATATATTCAATTAATCCTTATAAGAAGATTCTGAAGTCATAGATTACAGGACATAACAAAATTTAATCTAACTTTAATTCTATACATCTAAATCAAATTCAATTAAATTCATAGGAAACGTAAAATGAACTCAATTAAATTCATAAAAAATACCTCAAAAGCCTTATTGGATAGAGATTAACCATTTTACAATATCATGAAAATATTTTTATATTACAATTATTTTTCATTGAATTACATCAAATCCTCTAAAAGTTATTCGAATCATATGAGACATATTCCAGACATATCCAACTAAATCCTAAAAACTTCTAATGATTCTTAATTTATTTTTTAAAAATACAACCCTTTAATAATTCCATGGGCACCTCACATCACTGTAAAAAAATTACTTTTGGACATACTAGTATGTGATCTCCCTTATCCAATCTCCACTATTATGGGGTCTAGAAACCAATAATGAGGGAAATAAAAAATCATGGGACACATTACCTCTAGTAATATACATTTAATAATTACAATAAATCAACATCTAACAGTACATGCATGAAACAAAAATAGAGTTATAATACACATGCATAAATATAAAAAAAACATATGATATAGTGTGTATTATACAAATGATACCCCAATAAACCACTAACACATACCCAAAGGATTTTATATTGATCCCTTATGACATGTGGGTACCTATTATAATTATATATTCACTCCACCACATATCCATATCATTTATCCATCTCAAGAATACATAAATATCTATCATCCACATCTACTACTCTATATGTATACAAGGTAAATATTTTTCATGTGAGCATGCAAGGTGATCATGAAAGGATATATATGGTTATCAAAATTAGATATATATCTCAATAAACAAAATAAGTTATATTAAACTAAATAAAAATTAATGTATAGACACAATAATATCTTATGAAATCATCATCAGACATATCTATTTCATGGAAAACCTTCATTAAGTTACCAATAAATCACTTCATATTGCTCACCAAATAAATCTATTTCATTTTTAAAATTTAACATATGATCTCATATCCCCTTAACATATTTCTCACTGATAATTCACTCATCATAATATTGTATAGGAAATATACTTCTCCATCTATCTGAGAAGTGTCCAAGGAATTTTCCATCTTGATGCTAGAAAAAATATATATGTTTTGATGAAAAAGGAAATATAAATATCTTAGGAAAATTATAAATACCAGGATAAAATAGAAAATAAACATCTATTGGGATACATATTTATCTAAAATCATCATAAAATTTGGATATTTTGGTTAGAGGATATGAAGTGTTTGGAATATCATCATCCAGCTTGGTCATATTGTTGTGGGAGAGGTGAGGTATCACAACCTTCATAAAACATTACTTATTATGTTATCATATCTCAGAGACTAGTTGAAATACCCATCCAAACCTACCTCTCACTAGATATTTTTGAGTAATTACGTATCCCCATATATATCCAATAGATATATGATTTTTTTTCAACCTAAATAATTAGGTTAGTAGAGGAAGACACATGTATAAATCATTACTAGTATCTACCTAGATTTGTGGGTGAAAATAATTATATTCAATAACATTTCACTCAAACCCTAGATAAAGGATGAGGGTATATGATGTCCACCACTATATTCTATCTCCGTCAATATCCATCTCCCTCAGTTTACATGGCATGTAAAAGAGTATTACTACACATAAGCAATCAACTCAATTAAAAATAAAGGACCCTATCAGTTATACAAGACTACTCATTTAGTAGTCTAGTCACTATATCACCCCAATGGATTCAAACATCCCAATATCTAATAAAGTGAATGATAACATAATAAATAATAAATTTTAATATTTATTTATCCAAATATCATTATAAAAAATATTAGAGAAATCACTTTTTCAATTGTATTAAATATTCATATTTCAGACGTAACTCAAGGTACCATCATTATAATCGCAAACCTATTGAAAAATATCTAAATATTTTTATAAAACATTCCATAATATTTTTCTCTAAATTCTATTTCACTATGATCCAATCCATATTTATTTTACATGGAACATTAATTACAGAAACCCATTTATCTTTAGTGATATACCATCACTTCTATTCATTAATGTGTTTAATCAATATTAATTACTACTCATATTTGTAACTCAATCTCATAAACCTCATTCATTATCAAAATATATTTTTGTCTATGTTTTATATAAATGATTGCATTTATATCATTCAGTTACCTATAAAAATTTCTATTCTGGATGAAATATCTTAAATTGATTGCATGTTATCATTTTCATCACTCATTTATTTAAATACGTGACATAAATTAATAAATATTCATATGAAATTATTATGTATCTCATGATAATTATATTTCATATATTTATTCATATCAATACCCCTTTCTTTCAGTTTCAATTTATAAAAAATAGCTTCATTTCACCATTTTCCAAATTCATTATCTCATAATAAATTTTATAATCTTTATAATTGTTGTAAAAAAGTTTGATGATAAGAAATTATAGATATTCCTTATTATCTTTGCAACAAAATTTAAATTGATTTATAACAATTGGTTAATCATCCTAAAATAATCACCACACATTGTGGTTAAGTAACTCTTCCAATTAATTAATTCATGTTCTCATTTTAATCAATAACACACTGTTATTATTATTATTATATAGTAATACTCACTTTAATACAAAGATAAATCAAGTAACTGAGACATCCTAGTCTAAGAATTCACATTTAATATAGAATCTATTACATAATCAATCAACCCCCAATGACATATATCGAAATGTCATGCTTCCAATTTATTTAATCAATTTGTAATTATTATTATATTAGTAATTTTTTTATAATTAATATAATCATTAAAAGATAAAATTATAAATAATCTTGATTTTAAAATGACCCAATATTGGGTTTATTGAGTTTTATATATCGATATGGGTCTACTAAATTTTTATTTCCTAAAAGAGAGATTACAAACTTCCCAATTCACCAAAAATACATTCTTCAATTCATGGGGTTCTATGTTCATGACACATGGACCCATAAGTCTCTATCTATATGATTTTTATTTATCCATTAGAATAGTGAGTTTTATGAATCAATTGGTTACTATATATGCAACTTAAATCAATCCTATTGTTATTTTATTTTAGAATCGAATGGTCCATGCTGGACAATTTTGAGAAATCATGTCACTAATGTCTAGGGTTATGATTTCTCGTCATCTTCTAAAAAAATAATAAGTCTACTATGAAAAACATGGATAAACCACATAAATTCTACCAACTCAATAATTTTAGGGTTGATATGGTATAATATTCATTGTACATTCTAGAATTAGGTGATCCTACTCCTTTCATTATTCCCTTCACCAATACCTTCCATTCATTCTTTTTTAGACTCTATAATTCATGGGGTGAAAGACCTCCACCCCCTAATTTTTTGTTATTCCACCACGTTCAGTTAATGAATTATTTTTTGAGAATTAATGTATTAGGTAATATAAATTTATAATAATGATATATGTATATTCTATCATAAAATATAACTTTTATAAGAGTGATTCTAAAGGAAGTGAATTTTCTTAATCAAGATATTACCTGTAATATATTGTAGGTTTAGTGATTCATTTATATAATAAATTTATGTACTGATCTCTAATTATTTACATTAAACATATCTCACAATTATCAAAAAAATCGTTGAATTTATATGAATCTAAGGGAATTATATTTATAGTCCTGTAAAATAACACTTTGGGAAAAATAATTTAATTTAAAATATAAATAACATAAAATTTGAAATAGATGTAATAATACTAAATTTCTATCATGGATTATATCGAAATAATTAATTTTAATTATAAATTAAAATGGAATTAGATTTATTTAATCACTAAGAGAAGAATTCATGAATTGTTTCCCAAATTAGGAAACGAAATATGAAAATAATAAGTGATTCTTTTAGAAATGTAAATTATGAACCAAAATAAATCAATTAAACCACTTAAAAAGTATCTATTATTTTATTTCATAGAATAATATTTTCATGGTCTACCTCTATTTGGATCCATTATACCTATATCACATACTCTCTCTAAAGTAAGTATTCATAATGAGGGATATAGGTTATATCCATAAAAAATTAATTATTATTTATCCTAATAATTAACTTAAAATGATTCACAACCATTACAAACCAACAAAATCATTCTAAAAAACAAAAATAATAATTCATTTTGTAAAAAAAGAATTTTACTCACAAATAAGAAGTATGTTTCCAAATTGGAAACATTATTTAGGGGTAATATAAAATTGTTAAATTTTAAAAGGAAATTTATTTTTCCATAATAAATCATCCCATGGGGATCACTTAATCTATTAAATCCCGTCATTTAAAACCAAATGTGTTCAAATAAATACAATTATAGTAAAATAAACATTAATTGAAAAGAATGGGGAGAATAATTCTTATGTGGTAGCTAATACTAGTATAGTTAACCCTTATCCATTATAGGGTTGTTTGAGTATAGGCATAGTAAAAACAACCACTCAAGAATCTTGTTGTTACCTTCACATTATTCTACCAATAAAACTTATTTCCCCGTTTAGTTAACATTTTTATAATATTTCATAATTTAGAGATGATTCACATGATGTGTAAATAGTTCCTAGATAATCCATGAAATATTAGACATTTTCTATAATAATTGGTGTGGTGTATTCTTCAATTAGCTCTATATTATAGGTATCTATACACATATACTCACATATGATTTCATAACTAAAAAGTATTTTTTGATGAAATAATATACATATATTTAATTTATAATATAATATATCATTGTTAGGTCTTATGTACTACATTAAATTCCCTTCATTTAATTACTTAATCATAGAATATATAAAAATATAAAAAATAAATGCTATATTTTTCATTCAATGTAATCTAGATACTATCTATTCATTATATCCATAAAGACTATATGGGATTTTTTATTTACAAATAGAAACAACAGGAATTCAAAATGGTAACAATTTTGTTTGAAAGGATATTTTAGATATATCATCCCTTTTAACTCTCAAATGATGATTTGTGGAAAAAACCATTGATAAGTATTTATCCTTATGTCGTTGATTAAAAAAATTCATTAATACAGGATATAGAATACTTATTCATGATCATGATATTGTTATGATAATGATAATCAGTTCATAGAAACATTGATCCATCCATTTATTTAATAAATATAAATGGTGCACCCTATTATGAAGAACTTGTGTATATAAAATGTTTGTTTAAATTTTCTTGTAATTTATTTCGCAAATCCTATAATTTAAATGGATATATTCTACAATAACTCTTTGAAAAGGTATATTATCAATTATTATTTCCCCTGAAAAGTCAACCACGTGATTTTGGGGGAGGACTGAGAAATTATTCAATAACTACATCAACTTATTCTGTGAAAATAAAAATATCAACAATGTTGGGTATCTACCAAACCATTTGAGCCAAATATCACACACAATTAGGTTTTGAGACCCATATAAGAAATATTGTTTCAAAATCTAGTTTATAATCTTGAATGCCTTAATGTATGATCCTGAAATGAGTTGGGATATAAAATATGATTTATATATCTTAACGGTTTATATGTGATCCTTGCAGATAGATATAATCCATTATGAATATCAAAAAAATTCTTACCAAAGGAAAAATACTAAAAATTTAAATATGTATCTTGACCTAAACGTAACATAGAAAATGATTTCGAATAAGGGATTTTATTAGCATATTACCAATTGTCCTTATCAAAACATCAACATAATTTATGGGGGTGAATTAATTTCTAGAATACTTTATAGAAATGAATGAGTATGTAGAACTAGAATAAAATAAATTTTTTATATTTCTTGAGTGGATAATCGGTGTACAATTTACCACATCATTTTCATATCCCACCTCCACTGGAGGGATTACCTAAGCATTCATTTTCCACTTTGGATACGGAAGTCACTAAAATTAGTTATCCACTTTAATCCATGGATTGGTGGTTTGGTTTTAAAAATTTCTAATATTCATACAACTGACATTTTTTTTGAGGTTTGTTATCTGGTTGAGAATTAATTTCATCTATTATACTAGTTTAACAATTCACATCTCTTCATAATTTAGGAACATGGTGACCATATTTTTGACACAGATAATAGTTTCCCATTCCATTTAAGAAATGTTTTGGGTGGTTCTTCTAACAATTTTAAAATATATAATGTTGAATATTATTTCCCCCATGAGTTTAATAATTATAGTTTCCAAAAAAAAATATTTTTAGCCTCATTTTTTGAAAAACAAAAGTATAATGAGTGTCTCCAATATTAATTTCATCATTTATAGAAAACTAAAAAAACTAATATTATCTATAAAAGTCCCTAATAGTTAATTCTTTTTAAATACATTATTTTAGTGTTCTAAAGAATCAATTTATTTTACTTTCAAGGAAATGATAATACTATGGGAATACCTTTAGAATATCATGGATTTTTCTCCGTAGTATTTATTTAATTCATCTTATTTTTATCTTAAGAATTTTTTTTTATAATTTTATATGTAGAGTTTGTGGAAATACATTTTTTAGAAATAGTCTCTTAAAATCCTCCAATTCCATAGGGATAATTTATTCCATTTTCCTTGTGTTATTTAATAGATTAAATATTTGATATATTCCACCAAATTTTTATAACAACCTTTTCATTCTCTAAATACTGATGAAAAAAGTATTTCATTTTTTTATACATTTATTAGTTATTAATGGATTATAATACCCACAATAAAATGGTGATACTTATCACATAAAGGAATCCATGGTGATTCATTCTATCTTTAGGGTGTTTTGAGTTCAACATTGTAAATGTGATTATTCATTATTAAAAAAATGGGTAAATATATATGTGATATTTTTTACGATATTTTCAATCCCATTTGATTTCTCTTTGGAAAAATTGTATTATTATCCAAACCCTTAATTGTTTACACAATTCTTATGGGTTTTGTATGTAAATGAAAACGAAAAAAATTTAATGTGACTATTAATTAATACAATATGAAAAAAATTATCCAATGAAAATATTTATTGATTTGTCTGACCTATGACACAGTTACCATGCTTTTGGTTAAAATAATTACACTAACTCAGGGATTAACTAATAACAACTATGGTATTACTTTTGTTGATTTATATTTTATCTTAATTTTTATTGACACACAAAACTGACTAATCCCCACTATGATACCAATTGATTTTATATAACCATAACCTACATACATTAAAAATCATTTTACATAATTATTTATTTCATATATCAATAAATCACACTACCAAAACCTAAAAGGTTATGAATCTATAAAGATAACTAATTTAATCGAAATATTTTACATGTTTGAGTATATTCCATTTAGAAATTCATCCCAATTGACTCCATTATGGACATATCATATATAATACTTTCTTAAATATCATGTGAATTGTAAAAAATGAGAAACTGGTGGTATTATATGATCATTAATGGAGACGTCATATGAGATATCAATAGAATCCTTGTATGTTATCATAATTAAGTTTATAATGGATTTTTCATAAAAAGATGATAAAGTAGATAATACATATTCATAAAATCATGCCCAAATGAGTATGATAATTACCAAAATCATAACATAATCCATAACCTAACATATGAATGTGGAATAGAATAGAAATGTGCACATGAATATATAAACAAAATCATATCTTATGTAAAGGATCTCCACCAACATAATCATCACATTATGGAGAACCATGTCCAATAATATATTAGACTAGGATGACTTCTCATGACCTATAACATAACATCTAATGAGATATATTCTTTACCTAATGCATTTGAGAAATATATATTATTATCACCACCAATCATATATTGATAAACCATAGTTATGTGTGGGAGATGATAACAAAATCATACACAAATTTATAATAGTGTATTTAACTCATGATAATTATTCAATTTTGATAACTTTTTTGTAAGATATTAACATAAATTACACTATAAATGAAAATGGATGAGTAGATTAAAAATATCTCTACTAAAAAAATACATAATATTTAAATAAATGAAAACACCTTTACAAGAGGAGAAGAAATAGTTTTATAATGTAAGATGAAATGTTCAATTTGTATTAATAAATTTTTAATAAAATAATTTATAAATAAATGGTTAATAAAATTAAAAGAATTTAAATAAAAATTAATTTCAATAGTAATAAAAACATATAAAGATATATTTTTAGGTAAAACAAATCATGTTGTGGAAGAAAGAAGGTAAGATTGGAATATAATAAATACAATATAAAAAGATTCATTTACCTCCTTTTAAAGTAAGTCAAATTCAATGAATTTGAACATTACTAATGAATATAATTATATGGAAGTAAATTAATATATCTATGGATGATTTTAAAGAATATGGGCATGTGGGTGAAATATTTGAATCAAAATAATTGAGATACATACAATACCCCTTTCATATGTCATAATTTGGGAAGTATAACTAAATTGGAGGGTGATAATAAAAATATATGAAAATCACCAACAAAACCATAATTTAATAGTAATATAGATTTATAAAAAATCTACATATAAATCATCCCAATGAAATATTAGGGGTTGATAAACTAAATTTAGAATAGTGATTTGAGAGAAGCCCTTACCTTTAATCCATACTTCCAAATATGTGTAATAACCAACTGTATAATGACGAATGAAATTATTATAATCTATTTGAAAAAATTATTTATATTTAATACTACTAAAATTAATAATATTTTTCCATTTTTGAAATATATGTTATTTTGTTATATTTTATTTCCATTATTAGACATTATTATCATTGATTGTGTAATCCTTGTTTCACTATGGTAGTTTCGATCAGTTTAATTTTATTTTAAGTTCATTATTTTGTGTTTAGTAAATTAATTTGAATAATATTATTAAAATTATTTATAAATTACCATATTCATTTTATGAACAAAATTGTTACAATTCACATTAATGGAAATTATAACAATAAATTATCAACTTACTTCAATAATATATATGAGTTACACTATAATGATAATTAACTTTAGTTCAACTATTTCAGATCCATACTTATAACCATAATTATATATTAATATCATTTATTTCAATAATTTATGTTTTTAAACTCAACCATTATGAAAATGGTGAAGATGGGTTATCATTATTCATGTAGGTGGTTAAATTTACACAAACAAGAATATTCTATACATGTGACATAATGAAAATATATTGTTATATTAGAGTAAAACCATTTTTATAAATGAATAATGGTCTTAATGATACATAATTATAGTGATGGATATATTTTAGGAGTAGTGGAGATGAGTGTATAAAAGAAATACATTGAGAGTGACTTGTAACATACATTGGTGGAATCCCTCATTCTCATAATTACATCTTTCATACTGAAAAATGTAGGCCTCTTTAATGGGAATAAAAGTTTCCTAATGTGAAAATGAAAATTATGAGAGGTTATTTTTCATGTATTCGTGATAAAATATAAGGAGGTTGGTTTTCGTAATTTGTGGAGGAGAGTTCTTGTTATAGATAACTTTTAGTTTCATATTTGCATTTTCTAATTCGGTAATTGTAAAATAAAAGTTAGAAAGAATGGTGGATCATATTTAGAAACAAGTGTAACCAAAATCTCATCTATTATAAATATGTTTTTTATTTTAAAAATTATTATAAATTATTTTAAAAAAATATTTTATTTTACTATTCTTGTAGTTTACCAACATCATTAACTATTTAAATCGATAACTTTTTTTCACCATAATAGAAATTGATCATCATACCTAATTTCTATTGCCGAATTAAAAAAAAAAATCCATTATATGATGTTTTTATATTATATTGGGAAATTTTAATTTTATATAAAAATATATAATAATTTATAAAACAAATATTTCATCAATAAAAACATTTTCTTATGTAATTAATGAGTATATTTTATTTATTATTAAATTTTATTTATTTTTTTGAATTTTATTTTTTTCTTATAAATTTATAATGAATTTTTAATTTACTTAGAAGGATTTCAAATCTAGTATATCAATTTCAATATACCCAGTAGTTAAATTTATTCCCAGCGATTATATATATACTTCCAATTATCATATTACCCATTTACATTCTAATAAATAAACATAAAAAACTTTTGAATAAATTAATAACACTATTTCTTTTATTTCCCAAAACATATATCATATTTATACTAATTTTTATTTTTTCCATAATTATAAGTAGTGGTATGATATTCAAGGAAAACCGTGAGAATGAAGATTTCACTTTCATAGAATATTTCATTGGTTTTCGTTTTAGTACTCCTACAAAATTTTCATTGATTATTTATATCGATTTCATCAAATGTATAAATAATTTTTCTTGTATTGTAATAATATATCTTATTGTAATTTAAAATTTATTTATTTTATTTTTATTGTGTGTGAAATAATTTATTCAACATATTCAATGAATGAAAATTTGGGTTGTCATAGTTTGAATAAACAATATGAATAATACATGAAATTTGTTATACTAAAATAAATATATTACCATAACTATGCTGGAAAATAAAAATAAATGGGACTATTGTAAAAAATAAAATAGTAATTGAAGTGGGAGATGTAGAAGAATGTCTTTAATTATACCTTGTTATATTTTTTGAATAGATTTTTTGAAAACTAAAAAACATCTTGGATTGAGTCTTAAGGGACGAAATGAGATGATAAATATTAATAAATGTTTTTAGTAATGATATATTGGGTATATATGATTTTATTTATCGTCTATCAGGGATAATGAATTTATAATTATTTTTTATCTCTATAAATAATTTTTCTAATGTAATTTCATTTAAAAATTAGTCGATTTTAAAACTCATAATGTTTTATTATATTTTGGAATGAATATATTTTCTTTGGAAAATTCAAAAATGGTTTTCGGTCCATAATTTTTATTATCAATTTAGATTATTTTTATAAAAAAATATTATTTATGGACATTAAAATAATATTGAAACTAAAATGTATATTTTCAATAAGTATTTAATGTAGAAAAATGAAAAATAAATTTGAAAGAAAAAAACATCATCTACATTTTTACTACCATATAATTTATTATATGTTCAGTGTAATTATTTTTGAATAAATTTTAAACTAATGAAAATTATTTTAATTCATGAAATAGGTAATATCTACCATAAATTATTTTTAATATAATAATACACCCATATAAATTTTTTTCACCAATAAATTTTATTTATGTTTATTTGCAAATATTGTTAAATGATATTATTTACTATATTTATCATACTGGTCTAATTTTATATAATAAGTTTCACTGATGTAGAAATTCATTAAAATTCCAAAAATACTAAATAAATAATTGAAATATTAAATATAGAATAGAATCCAAAAATTGAATATGTATCACCACAAACACTTCATGGTATGTTTATCTTAAGTACATTCTAGTTATAACCTATATTTCATTAATTAGTGGGCCTCTATGGAACAAAACATGTATACATAAAGGACCTATCCATAACGTAGCCAAGTAAACCTAATTTTGTCCTTTCTATGATCTGAATTTGAAGAATCTTACATACATGGTTTCGATCAGTATGTTATTTGGAGTCCGATAAGGAAAAATCAATTTTCGGTGAATAGTAAACTACCCTTATGAATAGTAACCAACCCTTATGAATTGTAACTTGCCATTATAAATAGTTATATTACACTTATGAATGGTATCCATACCATTGAGTGTATAAATGAATTTAGGCACCTTAAGAATAAAGATGAAAATTGTAAGTGTTCATATTTTTCGATTAAATAATGATTTTAGTTCAATAATTAATTAATCATATTGAGAAAATTATTTTGGAAACATGGACTTCATTTTTTTATGCTATGCATCGAAAAATGATTAGGATGAATTTTTTGTATTTTTCTGAAATAGATGAATTTTTTATGAATAGTAAAATCCGATAATTCACAATAACGGCTAAATAATGGATTAATTGGGTCATTGATGATGATCTACTGATGTAAACCCAATTGACTCAGATTTACATGATTAAATTACTATTATTTGTCTGGAAGACTAACAATATCTTGTCTTGTGGAGAAATAAAAAATTAATGGATTTTATATTAATAAAACTTCTCTCTCCTTCACTATAAAAACCCCCTTCACTCACTCTTCTCTTCACTCTTCTCAAGCCTTGTGCATTTCCAATATTCTTCCCAAATCTCTCCCCAAGATCCTCCCACAAGTCCAAAATCTCCTATCATCTTCAAAATACCCAAACCTATCCCATGATGAGGTTCTCAAAGGGGGAAGTCTCAAGAGGTAAACTCCTCTTCCAATTCCTTCATTTCTTTTAAGTTATTTTCTTTTTTGTTTCTTTCTTCAACTACCTTCACCACAATAGTATGATTACTCTATTAAAATACAAGTATTAGAATGTTTTTATTATAATGGGATATTTCATTATCTTCTCTCCTTTCACCACCATTTATTTGGAAGAAACCAAAGCACCGTTTGAGATGTGCAAATTTAGCACATTCAAGGACAATAGTTTATAAATTTCAATTATAATCCTTAATTATGGTAATGAAACCATTTGTGTTATGGTGGAACCAGATTATTATATATGTAATATATCTTATTTTTAGTTCTGTATTTATTTTGTACAAATGGTATTAAGTTATAATGTAAAACATGTTCATTATAATCAAACCCAATGTTTAACCAAAACAGTTGTAACTCAGGTTATATATATGTAATAATTTGACCTCACACTATGTAACCAAATTATATTTAAAACCATGTAATATCATGTTAGTTCAATAATGTCATATAACTTTATTTTTGAAAAAACACTTCCATCATTCATATTAATCCGAACATGAATATAAGTGAACTGATCTTTTAAAAATAAGTAATCAAACTAGCCAGAACAATGAAATTGACCATTATAACTAATGAAAAAGTCCTTGAATGAACAAAAAAGGATTATAATAAATCATCTTCATATTTTATAGGTTATGGAATTATGAATTAATAAGCCTAATTTGTTTATTCAGGTGTTTGATAACAAGTTAAGAACACCTTCAAGCATAAGGTAAGGGATCCTCTCTCTCACTTTTTTTTTCAAGAATCTCTTATATGTTGTGCTCTTTTATTTTAATTCCTAATTATGTGGTATGTTATTTAATGGCCCCATACTTTCATTATAACATATAAATAATGGAATAACCCTTTACCTCTTATTAATCCCTCGCAATAACAATTGTTACCATGCAAAAATGTTTGTAAGGGGTTTCCCATATCACTTTCTTTTCGGTGATATTTCCATTGTTATCCAATTATTTCTTGTTTGTGGTATATGTGAACATCCATTTGAAATATAATCACATTATTCTTTTTATATTCATGGAATTAAATGTATCAATTTATGGTTACTAATTTATTGTCATATGATTCGACCGATTACATTGTGGTAAGAGACATTGTCTCAACTACTATTTTGATGTGACTAACTTTTTGTTGTCCACCGAATAATCCTTATGTGGTGTATCTATATCCCATTTGATATCACTTATTACTTTGAAAGTATATATATATTAAATTTCCAAAATCTCATATCATGGATATCTTTTTTGTCTAAACCATATACCATTTTACATACGATGTTTATTTGGAAAGTTATTTTAATTATGGAAATATTAATGAATCTGTATACTCTACTCTATACAGAAATTGAAAATGCATATTACTCTTATATTGAATCAATTTATAAATAATGATTTAGACATGTATTGGTAGGTGGGACCTGTTATAGCCCCTCGATGCATCGGTAGGTCTCATGAGACTAATTTGTTTGTCGACAAACCCTTCAAGATTGTTTCTAAAAATCTGATGTGTTTATACCCATAGAACTAAACCGTTTTTATGGTATTATGGTTTCATGTTCTAGATACATGACATCCAAATAATAATAATTTTCTTGATTCATTATCAATTTTTACTATCCATGAGGTTTTCACTATGACTAAATCTATTGATGCAGTTCCATTCTCAGTTTGTTATTGGCATGATTTTTTCATTTATTCACCATACCATATTGATTAAGTCAGATTGATTATTAATTAGTTATTATTGTATTCATTATTCTGCTATTTGTAACCCTTACTTATTGTTTGACCTCACCCCTTTCATTTTTTACCTTTAATAGGTGATGAAGATAAGATTTTTTATTGAGTTCATGTGGTTGCAGTTTTTAATTTTGTTATGTATTGTATTTTGAAACCTTTTTCAATGTAATTTGTTTTACATGTATGTATCTAGTTTCTTCAAGACTACTAAACTAACCATTCCTTTGTTATCTTTCATTCCTTTTATCCATTACAATAACACATGTAATGTACCGACTTCATTCTAGAGGGGTTGGGGTGTTAATGTTTGTATCATAGGAAATTTAGTAGAAAACGTGGAAACTAGAGTAGGAAATTTATAGTAGTGAACAATGACTTAAGGTAGTATTTGAAGATAAATATACAAGAACGTCTGTGTATTTTGGAAAAGAATAGATTATGTGGATATTTTAAGCAATATAACCCTATCGGGATACGTATAGGTAGAGGTGGTTCTGACATAGATGTATCTAGGGGCAATACCTGAAAACACTGCTTTTAGCTAGACTCAAATGGGAACTGGTGCACGACAATAGGCCTTGCTTCACTCTTGGTTATGAAACTCCCAGGGGATATTCTTAGGATAATTCAAATTTTCTTTACAAGCCATTATGAATGAGTTTAATGTGAATTTTTCCTCAGAGAAACTATATTTATAAGATTATCTATGCATAAAATTTCAATCTATGTTGACTTCTTTTCAATTTGAGATTCATAAACTAATCCAGTGTATTCAATTATTTAGAAATGGTGTCTAACGGAAGAAGGAGAATCAATAATCATGGGCAAAGTAAGAATATACCTACTGAGCAAGCCAACTCATTCAATGTGGTAGTGGATTAGATCATGAGAATATAGGGACAACTTACTTAGGTTGTAACGAATAACCTTTCCACAACCATGTTGGATTGTTTCATGTGGAAGGAGCCCCCATTGTTTAGCAGGACTACTAACCCAGTGGTTTCTGAACAATTGATAATATACCTTGAAAAGATATTCATGGCATTAAGATGCAATGAAAATGATAAGATAATACTATAAGTATATTGTCTCAAGGGTGATGTTGATCAATGGGGGTCCTTGATTCAAAATACCACAGAGTAAGAAGAAATAGAAGATATATAATGGAGTACTTTTAAAGAAATATCCATCGAAAAATATTTCCCTCATGAGAAACGAACCGAATTGAATAAGAAATTCCATGGCTTAAAACAATGGGAAAAAGAAATTGTTGCATAGTATGAGGCTACCTTCACAAGGCTAGCCCAGTATTCTATAGATTACATACGTGACTCGACAGACAAGATCGATCATTTATTTGAAGGTCTTAAGCCATGCCTTCTAAGGGCACTGTCTTCTCAATAATTTTCATCATACGATAAAATTTTATCAAGTTCCATCAAAATAGAGAAGGAATTTTCTAGATCAAATCATTTTATAGGATACCATGATAAGAAGAAGTAATCTTAAAACAAAGGAAAAGGAGAAGCACCCAAGAAGATAAAGGGAACAAAGTTATTACATTAATGTGAGAAATTTGGAAAGAATCATCTCAGGAAATGCTTGAAAGGAATGAGAGTCTGATATAACTATGGAGAAATGGGTCATCGATCTGATGAATTCAAGGGGAAAAACAATTCAATGATATTTAATGCTACAATTTTAGAGAGATGGGACACTATGCAAATTAGTGTCTTAATCTCCAAGTAAACCTGACTCATAAAAGTCTGAGATAGAAAGGTAGAGCTTATGCGATTAAAAATGTGGAGGTTAAAGTTCCTAATGATGTGGTGGAAGGTACATTAATTGTTTCCACAAACATAGGCAACACATTATTTGATTCTGTATCATCAGATTCATTTATATCTTCTCATTCTTCTAAGAAAATTCGATAAGTCCAATTTTATTTAATAAATGATTTGTTAGTCAAATCACCTAGGGGATCTATCATTGTAAAAAAGGAATGTCCACCAGTCCCCCTCCAGACACCAAAACGTGCATCATTTGCTAACCATGTCATCATACCAATGTATGACTTTGATGTAAATCTCAGTTTTAGTTGGTTATAAAATTATGATGCGATGATTTATTTTAAGAAGAAGGAAGTTAATTTTTTTGAAAATGGTGTAGAATCCCTAGTCTTTAGGGCCGAAACATCACCACATGATTCTTATCTAGAACCACCCCCATTAGATCTACTTAATGCAATACTTGGAGAGGATGATAAACCAATATCTATGGGAGAGGAAAGAAACCTTCAAAATGAAGATGTGTACATAGGGAAAGTGTACATTGATGTATTTCCAGAGGATTTACCTTGACATACTCAAGAGTGAGAAGTTGAGTTCTCTATTGATTTAATTCCTGATGCATGACCTATATCAATGACTCCATATAGAATGGAAACCGTGGAGTTAGATGAGATAAATAAACAACTAGAGGATTTGAGTGAAAAAGAACTTATTAGACCTAGTGTTTCTCTAGGGGGATCCCCTATACACATTATCAAGAAGAAAGACATATCCTAGAGTTTTTTCATTGATTACAGGAAAATCAATGCAATTAAAATAAATAATAAGTATCCTCTACCCCAGAATAATGATTTATTAAATAATATTTATGGATCTCAATGATTTTCACAGATTGACCATCTATCCAGATATCATCAGTTGTGTGTGAGGAAAGAATATATTCCAAAGACAGCCTTTCGGACTAGGTATGGGAAATACGAGTTTACACTAACGCCTTTTAGACTAGAAAAATAAAACCTATGTTTTCATGGTTTTAATGAATAGTGTTTTCACGAAATAACTTGATAACTTTTTTGGGGTATTCATCAATGATATTCTCTTATACTCAAAAAGATATGAATACCATAAGAATCCCTTTCGTGTTATTCTGAGAACTCTTAGAAGAAATAAATTATATGGGAAGTTTATCAACTACGAATTCTGGATTCAATCAGTTTCTTTTCTAGGAAATATTGTCTCTAAGGATGGAATCCAATTTGATTCTGTAGAGACCCAAAGCATGACGTACATGGAAATTACATTACTTTTTCATAATACTTAACACATAACAAAAATCAACACTCAAGGACCATAATAGTTTAGTGTCTTTGGAAACTTGTAACATAATCGCCTAATCATGGTGAAAGATCTTCAACATCTCCCATAAAGATCTTCACCTTTGGTTTTCTTACCTAAAACCTATATTTAAATCCCAGGGAAAATAAAACATATAAACGGTGTGCGAAAATTCTCAGTACGGGTAAGAATGGAGAAAATAAAACAAATCATATACATTTAAACTTCAAAAGATGAACATAACGTTTACACATCAAAATCTTGAGTTGTGAAATAAATCTTGGCATAAAGTAAGGAATCGGTCATAAAAAACATTAATCATGATAAAATACCATGGGAATAAAACATTTAATTTTGGAAAACCACTATTCACATGATATTATTTCCATAGTTTCCAAGGCATTTCTGCCAAGACCATCTTAGTGGAAAATGTCCCTTTCTGAATCGAGTTTACTTTTCGTTTCAGTCCTGTAACACTGAACAATATTAGCTTACTATTCCAGCCATGCCTATCTCATGAGATATAAATCATTACCCAATGCATTGGATGGAGATATAGGTCCCACCCATCTCATAATGAAATCATTCTTACTTTTTCCACAACATGAACATAAATCATTCTTCATTACCTAAAGTATAAAATGGCTTTCATAAACACCATCCCCTCATAACATAATATATACAAAAAATGGATATCATTTCATCATAAGAAAAGTGAAACCTTATAAATCATATAGAAATTATACTTGAAACATACACATATGAAATAATTCCATCTTATATAAAAAATCCTTTTGATAAAACACTTGAAAGGAATTCTTGAGGAAAATATCCTTTCTTCTTCAAAATCATTTTCTTTTCACAAAATGCCATGAAACTTTAAAAGAAAAATATTTTGTTGAAAATAGTCATTAAATCTTGTAGAGTAAGCTTCCTGAAAATAAGGTTTTATGAAACTGTACAAAATTTTATGCTGTATAAGTTAAAAAAATCAATTTTCTCATTCTTTTCCCAGAAAAGTTTAAAAGTACCTCGTATGGTTAACAAAAAAAGATTCCTTCCATACGATGTGGTGAACATAAAAAAAGGGTAAAAATGACTTTAAACATACATGGAAGAAAAGTACACATTTTATGAAAACATTTTGAGAATATATGGACATGGATAATAAATATAACCCTAGTAAATACTTACGAATAAACAATCTTGGATAAGAATGAGATTCAAATAATTATCCATTAGCTTAGGTCTGATATGATTCGTACATATCCGAACCTCCTATATAATGATTTAAATAATGTTTTTTACTTATTACAGAATCATATTCATTGTTATGATATCATATATGGTTCACTTATTATTTTATATTACCCGTTATTTTGTAAATTCCCTGTTAAAGCAGCGTTTTGGGTAAACTCAATTCATCTATCGTACGTGTTTCGACATGTTGTTCTTGATATTATTAATTATATCCTAATTTACATAATTACATAATGTAAAACATGATTTATATATAATATAAATTCAGTATATAAATATATGTAATGAAATACACCATTCATGGAGAAGGTAGGTCGTGCGTAAGCATGAAGGCTGTTTTCGTTTCATTGTTGAATTAAACAGAATTAAGTAAATAAAACATATATGTACATAAATACAGCATAATTATTATGTAATATATTTCATGATTATTTATTATATATAATTTATAATCATACTTGAATGGTTAATCATGGAAAATGAATCCCATCACGTTCGTGGAGACGGTAGTCCGTACATACGCATGAGCGATGATATCATTCCCATGATCGTGGAATTGTATTGAAGTGTATGTATAATATTTCAGAATCAATATAACTTTAAAATAAACATATATATTTATTTATTTGCACCATTATACCAATCCATGTAAGGTGGTGGTGGAAAACAAATTATACCACAATGTGGAGACGGTATTTTGTACGTACGCATGCGCGATGATTTCATTTTTCGTAGGATGGATAGAAGATGAAATTGGGTTGATTATATTTATAATAAAATAATATTATATGAGTTATTCTGATGTTATTAATTATTGATGATGAAAATAGAGATGAATAAGTAGAAGAAGAAATAAATTGGAAAGAATCGGTAAAGGATACTACCTCTTCTTTGACGCGCCTCTTCTTAACCTCCTCATAAGGCACTAGGGTTGGAATTTTGAGGATACCATAACCTCTATAAAGTATCTAGGGAATATGAGAAGGTAAATGAGAAGGGGTTGGCCAATAATCAAGGCTTAAAAGGGTGTGAAGAGAAGAGGGAATTTGTGCCATTTTTATAAGGGAGGAGAGGGGCACCTTTAGAAAAACATAAAATATTATTTTATAATGAAGTCATATTCGGTTTATAATAGCTCCAAATTGATTTATTTCGAAGATTAAGTGGGGATGTGTCGAAATAATCTCAAACAATAGGTTTTAGACCAGTTTAGATTACTATTTTAACCTTATAATTTAGATTTAACTCTAAGTTAAATAATTTATCTTTTAGCGTGTCTTCTTGATTTCTTACACTATATGGTTAATAAACATAATATAACAAGAAAAACAAACCCCAAGTGGTTCTTTATTAATATATATAACTTTATCTAAGTAATTTGGCCAAACCTTATATTTTTAAGAATATAATAACAATTAATAATATAATAACAATTAATAATATAATATTTGTTTTAAAAACTATTTTATGTCAATTTTAAAACTATTTGGTAATTGATTGTTCTCAATATCATAACAAAATGATTAGTTATAAAGAAGTTAATTTAATCAATACTAACATGTCATGTTAACCAGTAAAATTACTGGAATTCATAAAAGTCTCAAATTACAATTATTTGAGTATTTATAACATCAATTATCTTAATATTTCATTAATAAGGTAATTACTGCATCACCATTTTGTCATAAATAAATTATATTATTTAATTTAAAAGAATTATAAATAAAATACCATTATGTAAGAAATCATTTTATCTTTCTAAATAATATTTATAGTCGAATTTATCTTATATATAACCCAATATTAAAAATGTTTTAGTTATTAAACATTGATTGTAACTATTTTAACTCTTCTATAAATAAAATAATAATAAGTGTCCTAATGTAATACAAGTATACCTAAAGGGTAATATTTTATTCCTATGGTTGTTTTTGGTCGAATAACACTTATCAAATATAATTAGCACATGTTTTATGGTAATAATAATATCATTTTTACCCTTAATTACCCTAATTACATTTAACCGTGGTAAAATAAAGTAAAAAACTACTATTTGAAAAAATTATTTTCATCATATTGAACCACATTTTACTCCTTGATATTATCCATGTCTCTTGGAGTTTCGAAATTCCACTCACAGAAGCGGTAAAATTATGTTTTATATAGATTTTCAAATTTTCTAGAAGGTGGGTAAAAGACGGTGAAAAGTTGAATAAAATTTTTATATATCTAAAATTATTATAAAATGACTCAAATGAATTACATTGAACTTATAGATGTATTATATATCAATTTTTACCTAAAATAAATTTAAATAAAATAAATAAATTTTTAAATAAAAATTCGGTTTTTAAATAGTAACCTAGTGTTTTCACTGTTCATCAAAAATTGAATGTTTTCAGAAAAATACCAAAAATTCACCCTAGGATAATTTTGATATTCCAAATCCAAAAATGAAGTTCATTTTGAATGATAAAATTTATAAAATTTCAAAAAGTGGGTATTACTATTCATAACGGCTAGATCATAATAATATTATAATAAGATATCATTGTTTAGTGAAACTCAATATTGCGTACAACACACGCTATCGTGGAAGGTCACAATTGCGTGTAAAGAAATCCATGTCAGGGTTGTGTGTAGTTTAATATTCCTTTATTTTTGTGTATAATAGAATCCAACCATTTTTTATTTATACATTGAATATATATATATATATATATATACACTCAATGTTGTGAACTTCAAATTTTGTGTAACACGATCCAACAATAGTGTTTCGTATACTACAAGCTAATATGGTGTTGTGTATAGCGCAAGATAATTATGGTGTAGCATAAATCATAATACTTCAAATTAATTAAAAATAATACTTATCATAAAATCTCAGGGTGTTACATTCTAATCCCCTAAAATGAATTTCTCCCTCGAAATTCATCATGGTTATAAATCCTTTAATACTTGATAGTATCTTCCATATAAACCCCCATCGTAAAAAGGAAAACTACAACTTAATTTTAAAATTTGAAGTATGAAACATTTCAGTTACCCAAATTAACACATCAATGGGTTTCGACATAGGAGAAGATAGGTGAAAATATGGATATGGAAGAGAAACCTAACCATAAAGTTCTGATGGAGAGTGGTAGAGAAAATGGCTATGAAAAACCCAACAATCACAAATCCATAAATTTGTGATGATCTATGGTACCATCTGATTCATCATATATAAGAACAATAGGACAACATTTTTGGTTTTCATGATCATATCCCTAAAGTTGAAGAAATTGGAATTTGAAGAAATACGTTCTGGATTTTGGTACAAACTCATCGTTTGTCATTCCTTGGACAATTTCCACTTAATCTCTTACAGAAATTAAGTTGAATTTGTCATTCATGAAGTGTTAGCAGATCATGCGATAGAATGATAGGTCATTCCATCTGTCTCAAACAAAAGGATAGAAAAAGTTATCTAAAATACATAAGTCCATCTATAGCAAGATTAATCATATATGGTTCCTAAAATGGACTTCTACTTCATATATCATACTGCATACTATAATAAAACTAGTTTATACTAACCAGAGACTTCTTTTAGGCCAGTGGTAGGTGATAAAGTCCTATCACACTTCAGTTGTGGGTTCGATTCCCACAACCTTGCCCGACATGATGGGTTTTCTCCGGTCCTGTAGGTTTTCCCTTTTTCTAAAACTACGCAATTATAAAATTCCAGAAATAATATTGAAAAAAAAGTTCTATCCTTAAAACAACACTATCTGATTCCCAACATAATCCATTTCAAATCATTAGGCTTATACAAAATACATATGTCCAATCTCATAGTATAAGGAAGACGATTACCTGAAAGGTCACATAACAACCACGTGAATACCATCATTTATCCCCCATATATCATTAGATATATCATGTTGGTCAGATTCCAAACATGTGAATACCTTAATCATGAATTCTTTTGAAACATGAATTACCACAGCACCTTTATGAAAACATGAATGCTATCAATAATTAACTCTTTCCACATACCAAAATCCCAAAATTTCTATATACTCAAACCATGATATCACTTTCTCCTTGTATCATTCATGATCTCATGAATACTATAATACGTATTCTTTTCTCCTTATACCTTCATTATGAGCATTTCATCTACTTTCCAAAAAACATTTCAATTACTTTTCTTGGTTACTGGTAACATAAAATTATTGAAAACCACAATGGACCAATACATAGAAATTCCAATATACCATCAAAGTAACTCAATAACATTATTCATGAATACCAATACATAAACACTTCAATCCATCCTCTTTAATGATTGTCATTGAATAAGTCCTTCCTTGATTTAGAAGTAACCTCTTAGGTTAGGGCATTGAGTTGGGTAATTCCCATGTTCTCCACAATTAATACATTGAACTCCATAACAGTCTGTCACTCTATCGCCCTTCTCTCCACACAGATAACATCTTCCCCTCCATTTGATGTATTCATCAAGGTTCTTCTTCCCTTATTTAGAAATCTCAATATTCCTTTATCTATGCTCCTCACCATGCAAATATGCATAATATTCCATCTTCCTCTTATTTGATGAATTAGGAATACCACTAAAGTTCACCGGGTTAATCATATATTGAGATGACTGATTTGGCATAATCACAAAATATTTCTTTCTAGGAATTACGCAATTTTGTAGCTCAAAGTCACCAATTTGTCCATTGGATTCAATGTTGTACCAATTCCTTCTGGTTCCCTCCATTGACTAAAACCAAAACCATGGTGTAAGAAACTTTTAAAATAACAAGGAACCACGTATCATAAAATGTCACATATGGGATGTATAACATATCCCACATTCATTAATACATGACACCCTAGGATCACCCTAGGTTATTCATGATTGTCAAAATAAATCTAGGACTGTAAATTATAGTTATACTAAACCTTAGGGACATCCCTAGATATACCTTAGAAATATCTCTAGGGATCTTGCTAAATTTCTTGCATCCTAGTTTCCAAAGGTTGACTAAACCGTTCTTCTGATACCAACTGTAGAGACCCAAATCTTGATGTACATGGAAATTACATTACTTTTTGGGAATACTTAATGCATAACAAAAATCAACACTTAAGGACCGTAATATTTTAGTGTCTTTGGAAACTCGTAACATAATCTTCAAATCATGGTGAAGGATCTTCAACATCCCCCATAAATATCGTCCCCTTTGGTTTTATTACCTAAAACCTTTCTTTAAATCTTATTGAAAAGAAAACATATAAAGGGTGAGATCAATTTCTCAGTATGCGTAAGCATGGAGAAAATAAAATAGATCTTATAAATTTAAACTTCAAAACATGAACATAAAGTTTACATACCAAAATGTTGAGTTTTTAAATGAATCCTGGAAGTACGTAAGGAATAGGTCATAAATGAAAATTAATTATGATAAAATATCATGGTAATAAAACATTTAATTGTGGAAAACCATTAAGCAGAAGATATGATTTCTATAGTATCCAAGGCTTTGCTGCCAAGACCATCTTTGCAGACAAAGTCCCTTTCTAAATCGAGATCACTCGTCGTTTCAGTCCTGTAACACTGAACCAGATTAACTTATTGTTCCATCCATGTCTATCTCATGAGATATAAATCTTTACCCGATGCATTGGAGGGAGATATAGGTCCCACCCATCTCATAATGAAATCATTCTTACTTGTGCCACAACATGAACATAAATCATTCATCATTACCCAAAGTATAAAATGGGTTTCAAAAACATCATCCCATCATATCATAATCCATACAAAAAAATGGATATCATTTCATCATAAGAAAATTGAAACCATATAAATCATAGAGAAATTATACTTGAAACATATACATATGAAATAATTCCATCTTATATGAAAAATGGTTTTGATAAATCACTTGAAATGAATTCTTGAGGAAAGTATCCTTTCTTCTTCAAAATGATTTTCTTTTCACAAAATGCCATGAAATTTTAGAAGAAAATGATTTTGTAGAAAATATCATTAAATATTGTAGAGTAAGATTCATGAAAATAATGTGTTATGAAATTTTAAAAATATGTTCATGCCGTATAAGTTAAAAAAACATTATTCTCGTACTTTTTCCGGAAAAGTCAAAAAGTACCTCTTATGGTAAAAAAAAGATTCCCTCCATACGATGCCATAAAAGTAAAAAAAGGTAAAAATGACATTAAACATATAAGGAAAAAATTAAACATTTTATCAAAACATTTTGAGAACATATGGACATGGATAATAAATATAACCCCAGTAAATAC
The DNA here is from genome assembly GCA_963277665.1 of Viscum album. Taxonomy (NCBI): domain Eukaryota; kingdom Viridiplantae; phylum Streptophyta; class Magnoliopsida; order Santalales; family Viscaceae; genus Viscum; species Viscum album. Next base: position 1,117,342,238 of record OY728141.1, read on the forward strand.
TTACGAATAAACAATCTCGGATAAGAATGAGATTGGAATAATTACCCCTTACCTTAGGTCTGATATGCTTCATATGTATCCAAACCTCCTGTATAATGATTTAAATAATTTCATTTACTTATTATAGAATCATATTCATTGTTAGGGTATCATATATGGTTCACTTATTACTTTATATTACAAGTTATTTTGTAAATTCCATGTGAAAGCAGTGTTTTGGGTATAACCGTTTCATTTATCATACGTGTTTCCACATGTTGTTCTTAATATTATTACTTATAACTTAATTTAATTAATTCAAGAATGTAAAACATTATTTTTATATAATATATATTCAGTATATAAATATATGGATTGGAATACACTGTTCATGGTGAAGGTAGGTCGTGCGTAAGCATGAACGCTGTTTTTGTTTCCTTATTGAATTAAAAAAAATTAAGTAAATGAAACATATATGTACTTAAATAAAGTATAATTATTATGTAATATATTTAATTATTATTTATTATATAATATTTATAACAATACATGAATGGTTAATCATGGAAAATTAATGTCATCGCATTCATGGAGACGGTAGTCCGTACGTACGCACGAGTGATGATATAATTCCCATGATTGTGGAATTGTATTGAAGTGTATGTATAATACTCCAGAATCTATATAACATTAAAATAATCATATATATTTATTTATTTACACCATTATACCCATCCAAGTAAGGTGGTGGTGGAAAAAATATTACACCACGGCATGGAGATGGTATTTCGTACGTACGCACGTGCGGTGAATTCATTTTTCATAGGATGAATAGAAGATGAAATTGGGTTGTTTCGTATTTATAATAACATATCAGTATATGAGTGATACTGATGTTATTAATTTATGATTAATATAATAGAGAAGAAGAAGTATAAGAATAGATAAATTTTGAAAGAATCGTTAAAGGATATTACCTCTTATTTAACGCGCCGCTTCTTAACCTCCTCTTAGGGAACAAGGGGTGGACTTTTGAGGAGACCAGAACATTTATAATTTTTATAGGGAAGATGATAAGGTAAATGGGTAGGTGTTTTCTGATCATCAAGGGTCAAAATGGTGTGAAGAGAAGAGGGAAGGGGTGCCCTTTTTATAAGGGAGGAGAGGGGCACCTTTAGAAAAACATAAAATATTATTTTATAATAAAGTCATATTTGGTTTATAATAGCTCAAAATTGATTTATTTAGAAGCTAAAGTGGGTATGGGAAGATATTAGCTCATTCAATAGGTTTTATACATGTTTAGGTTACTATTTTAACCTTATCATTTAGATTAAACTCTATGTTAAATAATTTATCTTTTACTGTGTCTTCTTGTTTTCTTACATTATATGGTTAATAAACATACAATAACAAGTCAAACGAACCACAGGTGGTTATTTATTAATTTATATAACCTTCTCTATTTCATTTGGCCGAACCATAGATTTTTAGGAATAAAATAACATTAATAATATAATATTTGGTTTAAAAACTATTTTATGACAATTTTGACACTATTTGGTAATTGATTATTGTGAATATCATAACAACATTATTAGTTCTAAATAAGTTAATTGAATCAATAATAACATGTCATATTTACCAGGAAAATTAGTGTAATTCATAAAAAGTCTCAAATTAAATTTATTTGGGTATTTATAACATCAATTATGTTAATATTTCATTAATAAGGTAATTATTGCATCATCATTGTGTCAAAAATAAATTAAATTATTTAATGTCTAAAAATTATAAATAAAATACAATTTTGTAGGAAATCATTTTATATTTTTAATTAATATTAATAGTCTAATTTATCTTATGTATAACCCAATATTAAAAATGTTTTAGTTATTAATATTTGATTGTAACTATTTTAAATCTTCTTTATATAAAATAATAATAAGTGTCCTAATCTAATCCAAGTGGACCTAAAGGGTAATATTTTATTCATAAGTTTGTTTTAGGTCGAATTACACTTATCCATTATAATTAGTAAATGTGTTAGGGTAATAATAATTTCATTTTTACCCTCAATTACCTTAATTACTTTTAACCGTGGTAAATAAAAGTAAACAGTTACTATTAACCAAAAATTATTTTTATCTTTTTGAACCAAATTTTACTCCTTTATATTAACCATGTCCCTCGGATTTTCTAAATTCCACTAACTAAAGTGGTAAAATTATGTTTTATGTAGATTTTCAAATTTTCCTATGAGGTGGGTAAAAGACGGTGAAAAGTTCAATAAATTTTTAATATATCTAAAATTATTATAAAATGACTCAAATGAATTAAATTGAACTTATATAGGTATTATGTATCAATTTTGAGCTAAAATAAATTTAAATAAAATAAATAATTATTTAAATAAAACTCTTTTTTTAAATACTAACATAGTGTTTTCACTGTTCGTCAAAAATTGAAAGTTTTCAGGAAAATACAAAAAATTCACCCTAGTCTAATTTCGATATTCCGAATCCAAAAATGAAGTCCATTTTGAAAGATAAAATTTATAAAATTTCAAAAAGTGGGTATTATTATTCATAACTTCTAGATCATAATAATATTATAATAACATATCATTGTTTAATTAAGCTCGAAATTGCGTACAACACATGCTATCGTGGAGGGTCACGATTGCGTGTAAAGAAAGCCAAGTTAGGGTTGCATGTAGTTCAATATTCCATGGTTTTTTTATAATATAATCCAACCATATTTCATTTATACATTGAATATATATATATATACACACTCAATGTTGTGATCTTGAATTTTTTTGTAACACAATCCAAGAATAGTGTTGTGTATACTGCAAGAAAATATAGTGTTGAGTATAGCACAAGATAATCTTGGTGTAGCACAAAACACAAGACATAGAATTAATTAAAAAGAATACATAACATAAAATATCGGGGTGTTACATTCTACCCGCCTTAAAATGAATTTCGCACTCGAAATTCGCCAGGGTTATAAATCCTTTACTACTTGAATGTTTCTTTCATAGAAACCCACATAGTAAAAAGGAATACTAAAACATAATTTTAAAATGTGAAGTATGAAACATTTAAGTTACCCAAATTAACTCATCACTGGGTTTCCACAAAGGATAACATAGGTGAAAATATAGATATGGAAGAGAAACATAACCATCATGTTCTAATGGAGAGTGGTAGAGAACATGGCTATGTAAAATCAAACAATCACAAAGCCATAAATTTGTGATGATCTAAGGCACCATATGATTCATCAGATATAAGAACACTAGGACAACATTTTTGGTTTTCAAGATCATTTCCCTAATGTTGAAGAAATTGGAATTAGAAGAAATATGTTCTTGATTTTGGTACAATCTCACCGTTGGTTGTTCCTTGGAAAATTTCCACCTCATCTCTTCAAGAAATGAAGTTGAATTTGTCATTCGTGAAGTGTTAGAAGATCATGCGATAGAATGATATGTCATTCCATCTATCTCAAACAAAATTTTAGAAAACATTATAAAAAATACATAAGTCTATCTATAGTAATATTAATCATATATGGTTCCTAAAATGGACTTATACTTCATATATCATACTCCTTAATATAATAAAACTAGTTTCTACTAACCAGAGACTTCTTGTAGGCTAGTGGAAGGCGATAAAGGTCTGTCACACTTTAGTTGTGGGTTCGATTCCCACATCCTTGTCCGAAGTGACGGGTTGTCGCCAGTCCTGCAGGTTGTCCCTTTTTCTAAAACTACACTATTATAAAATTCCATAAATAAAATTGAAAAAAAGTTCTATCCTTAAACAATACTATCTGATGTCCAACATAATCCATTTCAAATATTAAGTCTTATCCAAAATACATATGTCCAATCTTATAGAATAAGAAAAACGGTTACATGAAAGGTCACATAACAATCACGTGAATACCATAATTTATCCCTCATATATCATTAGATATATCTTGATGGTCACATTCCAAACATGTGAATACCTTAATCGTGAATTTTTTTGAAACATTAATTACCATAACACCTTTGTGAAAACATGAATTCTTTCAAAAGTTAACTATTTTCCACATAACAAAATACCAAAATTTCTATATACTCAAACCATGATATCACATTGTCCTTATATCAGTCATGAGCTCATGAATACTATCATACATATTATTTTCTCCTTATACCTTCATTATGCACATTTCATCTACTTTAAAAAAATATTTCAATCAGTTTTCATGGTTACTTGTACCATAAAATTATTGAAAACCACAATGGACCAATACATAAATATTCCAATATACCATAAAATTAACTCAATAACATTATTCTTGAAATCCAATACATAAACACTTCAATCCATCCTCTTTAATGATTGTCATGTAATAAGTCCTTCCTTGATTTAGAAGGAACCTCTTAGTTCAGGGCATTGAGTTGGGTAATTCCCATGTTCTCTATAGATAATACATTGAACTCCATAACAGTCTGTCACTCTATGACCCTTCTCTCCACACAGATAACATCTTCCCCTCAATTTGATGTATTCATCAAGGTTCTTTTCCCTTCTTTAGAAATCTCAATCTTCCTTTCTCTATGCTCCTCACCATGAGAAATTTCATAATACTCCATCTTCCTCTTATTTGATGAATTATGAGTACCACTAAAGTTCACCTTGTTAATCATATATCGAGATGACTGAATCGGAATAATCACAAAATATTTCTAATGAGGAATTACGCAATTTCGTAGCTCATAGTCACCAATTTTTCCATTGGTTTCAATGTTGACCAAATTCCTTATGGTTCACTTCATTGACTAAATCCAAACCCATGGTGTAAGAAACTGTTAAAATAACAAGGAACCACATAATCATAAAAATTCACTTATGGGATGTATAACATATCGCACATTCATTAATCCATGACACCCTAGGTTCACCCTAGGTTATTCATGATCGTCAAAATAAATATAGGACTGCAACCTATAGTTATACTAAACATTAGGGACATCCCTAGACATACCATAGAAATATCTCTAGAGATCTCACTAAAGTTCTTGCATCCTAGTTTCCTAAGTTTGACTAAACTGTTACTATGATACCAACTGTAGAGACCCAATGCTTGACGTATATGGAAATTACATTACTTATTTGGAATAGTTAATAAATAAAAAACCTACACTCAAGGACCATAATATTTTAGTGACATTTGAAACTCATAATATAATCTTCTAATCATGGTGAAAGATCTTCAACATCTCCTATAAAGATCTTCCCCATTGATTTTAATTCCTAAAACCTTTCTTTAAATTCTCGGGAATATAAAACATATAAATGGTGAGCTCAAATTCTCAGTAAGGGTAATCATGGAGAAAATAAAACAAATCATATACATTTAAACTTCAAAATATGAACATAAGGATTACACATCAAAATCAAGAGTTGTTAAATAAATCTTGGCAGTACGTAAGGAATATGTCATAAATGAACATTAATCATAATAAAATAGCATGGGAATAAAACATTTAATTCTGAAAAACCATGAAGCACAAGATATGATTTCCATAGTAGCCAAGGCATTGCTTCCAAGACCATCTTAGTGGACAAAGTCCCTTTCTGAATCGAGTTCAGTCCTCGTTTCTATCCTGTAACACTAAACCAGATTAACTTACTGTTCCAGCCATGACTATCTCATGAGATATAAATAATTAACCAATGAATTGGGGGGAGGTATAGGTCACACCCATCTCATAATGAAATCATTCTTACTTTTTCTACAACATGAACATAAATCATTCATCATTACCCATTGTATAAAATGGGTTTCATAAACATCATCCCATCATAACATAATCAATACAAAAAAATGGATATCATTTCATCATAATAATAGTGAAACCATGTAAATCATAGAGATATTATAGTTGAAACATACACATATGAAATAATTCCATCTTATATGAAAAATGGTTTTGATAAAACACTTGAAATGAATTCTTGAGGAAAAAATCTTTTCTTATTCAAAATCATTTTCTTTTCACAAAATGCCATGATATTTTAAAAGAAGAGGATTTTTTTGAAAATTGTCATTAAATATTCTAGATTATGCTTCATGAAAATAAGGCATTATGAAACCATAAAATTCTGTTCATGTCATATAAGTTAAAAAAACATTCGTCTCGTAATTTTTCTGGAAAAGTCAAAAAGTACATCGTATGGTAAAGAAAAAAATATTACTTCCATAAGATGCGATAAAATTAAAAAAAGGGTAAAAATGACTTTAAATATACATGGAATAAAATTAAACATTTTATGAAATCATTTTGAGAACATATGGACATGGATAGTAAATATAACCCCAGTAAATACTGACGAACAAACAATCTCGGATAAGAATGATATTGGAATAATTACCCCTTACCTTAGGTCTGATATGCTTCATACATATCCGAACCTCCTATATAATGATTTAAATAATGTCATTTACTTATTAAAGAATCATATTCATTGTTATGATATCATATATGGTTCACTTATTACTTTATATTACCCGTTATTTTGTAAATTCCATGTTAAAGCAGCATTTTGGGTAAAATTGTTTCATTTATTGTACGTGTTTCGACATTTTTTCTTAATATTATTACATATATTCTAATTTAATTAATTCAAGAATTTAAAACATGATTTATATATAACATATATTCTGTATATAAAAATGTGGAATGAAATACACCGTTCATGGAGAAGGTAGGTCATGCGTAAGCAGGAATGCTGGTTTCGTTTCCTTATTGAATAAAACAGAATTAAGTAAATGAAACATATATGTACTTAAATCCAGTATAATATTTATGTAATATCTTTCATTATTATTTATTATATATAAATTATAATAATACTTTAATGGTTAATCATTGAAAATTAATCTCATTGCGTTCGTGGAGACGATAGTCCGTACGTATGCACGAGCGATGATATCATTCCCATGATCGTGGAATTGAATTTAAGTGTATATATAATATTTAAGAATAAATATTAATTTATAATAATCATATATTATTATTTATTTACACCATTATACCCATCCATGTAAGGTGGTGTTGGAAAACATATTACACCGTGACGTGGAAACGGTATTCCGTGCGTATGCACGCACGGTGATTTCGTTTTTCGTAGGATGGATAGAAGATGAAATTGGGTTTTTTAATATTTATAATAACATATCAGTATATTAGTGATATTGATGTTATTATTTTATGATGAATCAAATATAGAAGAAGAAGTAGAAGAAGAAATAAATTGGAAAGAATCGGTAAAGGATATTACCTCTTCTTTGGCGCGCCTCTTCTTAACCTCCTCTTAAGGAACTAGGGTTGGACTTTTGAGGAGACCATAACCTCTATAATGTTTATATGGAATATGGGAATGGATATGGGCAGGGTTTGGCTGATCATCAACTCTCAAAAGGGTGTTAAGAGAAGAGGGAAAGGGTGCCCTTTTTATAAGGGATGAGAGGGGAACCTTTAGAATAACATAAAATATTATTTTATAATAAAGTCATATTCGGTTTATAATAGCTCCATATTGATTTATTTAGAAACTAAAGTGGGGATGGGTCGAAATAATCTCATCCAATTGGTTTTATACAAGTTTTGGTTAATATTTCAACCTTATCATTTATATTTAACTCTATGTTAAATAATTTAACTTTTAATGTGTCTTCTTGTTTTCTTACACTATATGGTTAATAAACTTACTATAACAAGACAAAATAACCCCAAGTGGTTCATTATTAATATATATAACCTTATCTAAGTCATTTTTCTGAACCATAGATTTTTAGAAATATAATAACAATTAATAATATAATATTTGTTTTAATAACTATTTTATGTCAATTTTGACACTATTTGGTAAATTATTATTGTGAAAATCATAACAACATGATTAGTTCGAAAGAATTTAATTGAATCAATACTAACATGACATATTAAACAGGACAATTAGTGGAATTCATAAAAAGTCTCAAATTACATTTATTTGGGTATTTATAACATCAATTATGTTAATATTTCATTAAAAATGTAACTACTGCATCATCATTGTGTCATAAATAAATTATATTATTTAATGTATAAAAATTATATATAAAATAAAATTTTGTATTAAATCTTTAAATATTTATAATTAATATTTATAGTCGAATTTATCTTTTGTATAACCTAATATTAAAAATGTTTTAGATATTAAACATTTATTGTAACTATTTTAACATTTCATTAAATAAAATAATAGTAAGTGTCCTAATCTAATCTAAGTGGACCTGAAGGGTAATATTTTATTCCTAATATTTTTTTTGGTCGAATTACCTTTATCCAATATAATTAAGACATGTTTTATGGTAAAAATAATATCATTTTTACCCTTAATAACCCTAATTACTTTTAACTGTGGTAAATAAAAGTAATAAGTTACTATTCACCAAAAATTAATTTCATCTTATTGAACTCAATTTTACTGCTTTATATTAACCGTGCCTCTCAGATTTTCAAAATTCCACTCACAAAAGAGGTAGAATTATGTTTTATATAGATTTTCAAATTTTCCTAGGAGGTGGGTAAAAGACGATGATAAGTTCAATAAAATTTTTATATATCTAAAATTATTATAAAATGACTCAAATGAATTACATTGAACTTTTATTGGTATTATGTTTCAATTTTGACCTAAAATAAATTTAAATAAAATAAATAATTATTTAAATAAAAAGTCATTTTTTAAATAGTAACCTAGTGTTTTCACTGTTCATCGAAAATTGAATGTTTTCAGAAAAATACACAAAATTCACCCTAGGAAAATTTTGATATTCCGAATCCAAAAATGTAGTCCATTTTGGAAGATAACATTTATAAAATTTCAAAAAGTTCGTATTACTATTCATAATGACTAGTTCATAATAATATTATAATAACATATCATTGTTTAGTAAAACTTGATATTGCGTATAACACACGCTATCGTGGAAGGTCACGATTGCATGTAAAGCATGCCAAGTCAGGGTTGTGTGTAGTGCAAGATTCCTTTGTTTTTTTGTAAAATAGAATCCAACCATATTTCATTTATACATTGAATATATATATATATATATATATATATATAAATACACACTCAATGTTGTGAACTTGAAATTTTGTGTGACACGATCCCAGAATAGTGTTGCGTATACTGCAAGCTAATATAGTGTTGTGTATAGCTCAAGATAATCACGGTGTAGCATAAAACACAAGACATAAATTAATTAAAAATAATACTTATCATAAAATCTCCGGGTGTTACATTCTACCCCCCTTAAAATGAATTTCTCCCCAGAAATTTTTCGGGTTTATAAATCCTTTACTACTTGAATGTTTCATTCATAGAAACCCACATCGTAAAAAGGAATACTAAAAATTAATTTTAAGATTTGATGTATGAAACATTTCATCTACACAAATTAACTCATCAATGGGTTTCCACATAAGAGAACCTAGGTGAAAATATGGATATGAAAGAGAAACCTAACCATCAAGTTCTGATAGAGAGTGGTAGATAACATGGCTATGAAAAAGCCAACAATCACAAAGCCATAAATTTTTGATGATCTAAGGTAACATCTGATTCATTAGATAGAAGAAAAATAGGAAAACATTTTTCGTTTTCAATATCATTTCCCTAAAGTTGAAGAAATTGGAATTAGAAGAAATACGTACTTGATTTTGGTACAATCTCATTGTTGGTCTTTCCTTGGACAATTTCCAATTCATCCCATAACGAAATGATGTTGAATTTTTCATTCATGAAGTGTTAGCAGATCATGAGATAGAATGATAGGTCATTCCATCTGTCTCAAACAAAAGGTTAGAAAATGTTATCAAAAATACAGAAGTCCATCTATAGTGAGATTAATCATATATGGTTCCTAAAATGGACTTATACTTCATATATCATACTGCATAATATAATAAAACTAGTTTATACTAACCAGAGACTTCTTATAGGCCAGTGATAGGTGATAAAGGCCTTTTGCACTTTAATTGTGGGTTCGATTCCCACAACCTTGTCTGACGCGACAGTTGTCTCCAGTCCTGCAGGTTGTCCCTTTTTCTAAAACTACACTGTTATAATATTCCAGAAATAATATTGAAAAAAAAGTTCTATCCTTAAATAATACTATCTGATTTCCAACATAATCCATTTCAAATCATTAGGCTTATCCAAAATATATATGTCCAATCTCATAGTATAAGGAAAACGATTACTTGAAAGGTCGCATAACAAGCACGTGAATACCATCATTTATTCTCCATATATCATTAGATATATCTTGTTGGTCACATTCCAAACATTTGAATACCTTAATCATGTATTCTTTTGAAACATGAATTACCATAGCACCTTTTTGAAAACATGAATTCTATCAAAAGTAAACTATTTCCACATACCAAAATCCCAAATTTTTTATATACTCAAACCATGTCATCACTTTTTCCATATACTACACATGAGCACATGAAGACTATCATACAAATTATCTTCTCCTTATACCTTCATTATGTGCATTTCATCTGCTTTCCAAAAATATTTCAATCACTTTTCATGGTTACTGGTACCATAAAATTATTGAAAACAATAGTGGACCAATACATAGATATTCCAATATACTTTAAAAGTAACTCAATTACATTATACTTGAATACCAATACATAAACAGTTCAATCCATCCTCTTTAATGATTGTCATGGAATAAGTCCTTCCATGATTTAGAAGTAACCTCTTAGGAAAGGGCATTGAGTTGGGTAATGCCCATGTTCTCCACAGATAATACATTGAACTCCATAATAGTCTGTCACTCTATGACCCTTTTATCCACACAGATAACATCTTCCAATCCATTTTATGTATTCATCATGGTTCTTATTCCCTTCTTTAGAAATATCAATCTTCCTTTTTATATGCTCCTCACCATGTGAATATGCATAATAGTCCATCTTCCTCTTATTTGAAGAATTAGGAAAACCACTAAAGTTCACCTTATTAATCATATATCGAGATGAATGAATCTACATACTCAAAAAATCTTTCTTTTGAGGAATTACGCAATTTCGTAGCTCATAGTCACCAATTTTTCCATTGGATTCAATGTTGACCCAATTCCATCTGGTTCCCTCCTTTGACTAAAACCAAAACCATGGTGTAAGAAACTTTTAAAATAACAAGGAACCACATTATCATAAAAAGTCACTTATGGTATTTATAACATATCACACATTCATTAATCCATGACACCCTTGGTTAACCCTATGTTATTAATGATCTTCAAAATAAATCTAGGACTGCAACCTATAGTTATACTAAAACTTAGGTACATCCCTAGACATACCTCAGAAATATCTCTAGAGATCTCACTAAAGTTCTTGCATAATAGTTTCCTAAGTTTGACTAAAATGTTCCTCTAATACCAACTGTAGAGACCCAATGCTTGACGTACATGAAAATTACATTACATATGCGGAATAGTTAATACATAAAAAAACCAACACCCAAGGACTGTAATAGTTTAGTGTCTTTTGAAACTCGTAATATAATCTTCTAATCATGGTGAATGATCTTCAATATCCCCCATAAAGATCTTCCCCTTTGATTTTCATTCCTAAAACCTTTCATTAAATCATCGGGAATAGAAAACGTATAAAAGGTGTGCTCAAATGCTCATTAAGGGTAATCATGGAGAATATAAAACAAATCATATACATTTAAACTTCAAAACATGAACATAAAGATTACACATCAAAATCTTGAGTTGTTAAATAAATCTTGGAAGTATGTAAGGAATAGGTCATAAATGAACATAAATCATAATAAAATAACATGGGAATAAAACATTTAATTGTGGAAAACCATTAATCACTAGATATGATTTCCATAGTAGCCAAGACATTACATTCAAGACCATCTTAGCGGACAAAGTCCCTTTCTGAATCGAGTTCACTCCTCATTTCTGTCCTATAACACTGAACCGAATTAACTTACTATTCCAACCATGACAATCTCATGAGATATAAATCATTAACCAATGCATTGGAGGGAGATATAGGTCCCACCCATATCATAATGAAATCATTATTACTTGTACCACAACATGAACATAAATCATTCATCATTACCCAGTATATAAAATGGGTTTCATAAACATCATCCCATCAAAACATAATCCATACAAAAAAATGGATATCGTTTCATCGTAAGAAAAGTGAAACAATGTAAATCATAGATAAATTATACTTGAAACATACACATATGAAATAATTCCATCTTATATGAAAAATGCTTTTTATAAAACACTTGAAATGAATTCTTGAGGAAAAAATCCTTTCTTCTTTAAAATCATTTTCTATTCACAAAATGCCATGAAATTTTAAAAGAAAAGGATTTTGTTGAATATAGTCATTAAATCTTGTAGAGTAAGCTTCTTGAAAATAAGGCATTATGAAACCATAAAAATCTGTTCATGCCGTATAAGATAAAAAAACATTCTTCTCGTAATTTTTAGGGAAAAGTCAAAAAGTACATCGTATGGTAAACAAAAAAAATATTCCTTCCATATGATGCGGTAAAATTTAAAAAAAAGGGTAAAAATGACTTTTAACATACATGGAAGAAAATTAAACATTTTATGAAATCATTTTGAGAACATATGGACATGGATAATAAATATAACCCCAGTAAATACTTGGGAATAAACAATCTCAAATAAGAATGATATTTGAATAATTAACCCTTACCTTAGGTCTAATATGCTTTGTACATATCTGAACCGAATTTATAATGATTTAAATAATGTAATTTACTTATTAAATAATCATATTCATTGTTATGATATTATATATTGTTCACTTATTACTTTATATTACCTGTTATTTTGTAAATTCCATGTTAAAACAGCATTTTGGGTAAAATCGTTTCATTTATCATATGTGTTTTGACATGTTGTTCTTAATATTATTACTTATATCTTAATTTAATTAATTCCAGAATTTAAAACATGATTTATTTATAATATATATTTAGTATATAAAAATATGGAATTAAATGCACCACTCATGGAGATGGTAGGCCGTGCGTAAGCATGAACGCTGTTTTCGTTTCCTTATTGAATAAAACAGAATTAAGTAAATGAAACATATATGTACTTAAATCCAGTATATTTATTATGTAATATCTTTCATGATTATTTATTATATATACATTATAATCATACTTTAATGTTTAATCATGGAAAATGAATATCATCGCGTTCGTGGAGATGGTAGTCCGTACGTACGCACAAGCGATGATATCATTCCCATGATCGTGGAATTGTATTGAAGTGTATGTATAATATTTCAGAATAAATATCACTTTAAAATAATCATATATATTTATTCATTTACACCATTATACCAATCCATGTAAGGTGGTGGTGGAAAACAGATTACACCACGGCGTGGAGACGGTATTCCGTTTGTACGCACACGCGGTGATTTCGTTTTCCGTAGGATGGATAGAAGATGAAATAGGTTTGTTTAATATTTATAATAACATATAATTATATGAGTGATACTGATTTTATTAATTTATGATGAAACAAATAGATTAGAAGAAGTAGAAGAAGAAATAAATTGGAAAGAATCAGTAAAGGATATTACCTCTTCTTTGACGCGCCTCTTCTTAACCTTCTCTTAAGGCACTAGGGTTGGCCTTTTGAGGAAACTAGAACCTCTATACTATTTGTATGTAATATGATAAGGGAGGTGGGTATGTGTTGGCCGAGCTTCAAGGCTCAAAAGGGTGTGAAGAGAAGAGGGAAGGGGTGCCCTTTTTTTAAGGGTGGAGAGGAGCATCTTTGGAAAAACATAAAATATAATTTTATAATAAAGTCATATTCGGTTTATAATAGCTCACAATTGATTTATTTCGAAGATAAAGTGAGGATGGGTCAAAATAATCTCAAAAAATATATTTTAAACAAGTTTATGTTACTATTTTAACCTTATCATTTAGATTTCACTTTAAGTTAAATAATTTAATTTTTACTGCGTCTTCTAGTTTTCATAAACTATATGGTTAATAAACTTACTATAACAAGCCAAACGAACCCCAAGTGGTTCATTATTAATATATATAACCTTATATGATTCATTTGGCCAAACCTTAGATTTTTAGGAATAAAATAACAATTAATAATATAATATTTATTTTAAAAACAATTTTATGAAAATTTTGACACTATTTGGCAATTGATTTTTGTGAAAATCATAACAACATGATTAGTTTGAAAAAAAATTAATTGAATCAATCCAAACATGTCATATTAACCTATAAAATTAGTTTATTTCATTAAATGTCTCAAATTACATTAATGTGGGTATTTATAACATCAATTATGTTAATATTTCAATAATAAGGTAATTACTACATCATCATTGTGTCATAAATAAATTAAATTATATAAAGTCTAAAAATTATTAATAAAATACTATAATGTAGTAAATATTTTTATCATTATAATTAATATTTATAGTCTAATTTATCTTATGTATAACCCAATATTAAAAATGTTTTAGTTATTAAACATTGATTTTAACTATTTTAACTCTTCTTTAAATAACATAATAATAAGTGTCCTAATATAATCCAAGTGGACCTCAATCGTAATATTTTATTCATAAGGTTTTTTTGGTTTAATTACAATTATCCTATAGAATTAGGACATGTGTTAGGGTAATTATAATATATTTTTTTACCCTTATTTACCATATTTACTTTTAACCGCGGTAAATAAAAGTAAAAAGTTACTATTCACCAAAAATTATTTTCATCTTATTGAATCACATTTCACTTCTTCATATTAACTCTGTCTCTCGGATTTTCGAAATTCTACTCACAGAAGCGGTAAAATTATGTTTTAGGTAGATTTTCAAATTTTCCTAGGATGTGGGTAAAAGGCAGTGAAAAGTACAATAAAATTTTTATATATCTAACATTTTTATAAAATGACTCAAATGAATTAAATTCGACTTATATAGGTATTATTTATCAATTTTGACCTAAAATAAATTTAAATAAAATAAATAATTATTTAAATAAAAAATTCGGTTCTAAAATAGTAACCTAGTGTTTTCACTATTCATCAGAAATTGAATGTTTTCAGAAAAATACAAAAAATGCACCCTAGGCTAATTTCGATATTCTGAATCCAAAAATGAAGTCCATTTTGAATGATAAAATTTATATAATTTAAAAAAGATGGTATTACTAATCATAATAGCTAGTTCTTAATAATATTATAATAATATATCATTGTTTAGTGAAACTCAGTATTGCGTACAACACACGCAATCGTGGAAGGTCACGGTTGCATGTAAAGAAAGCCATGTCAGGGTTGCGTGTAGTGCAAGATTTATTTGTTTTTGTGTATAATAGAATCCAACCATATTTCATTTATACATTGAATATATATATATACTCAATGTTGTGAGCTTGAAATTTTGTTTAACACGCTCCAAGAATAGTTTTGCGTATACTGCAAGATAATATGGTGTTGTGTATAGCACAAGATAATATTGGTGTAGCATAAAACAGAATACATCAAATTAATTACAAAAGAATATTTCTCATAAAATCTCGAGGTGTTACAGATCCTATGATGACAAAGGCAATCCAAGATTGGCCCACGCCAACAAACATAACTGAGGTACACAATTTTATTGGCTAGTAGGTTACTATAGGCGTTTTGTTTAGAAATTTTTCCGACTGGATAACCTGCTAACTAAGCTCACATGTAAAGCAGTTATGTTTGTGTGTACAAAATAATGTACATAATGCTTCGAAGAATTGAAATGATGATTGGTCAATGATCCAATTTTGAATCTTCCATCTGGAAGTGATTGATTTGTAATATACAATGGCACATCAATGAATGGACTGGGTTACATCCTTATGAAAAATGATAAAGATATTGATTATGCATCATGATTGTTGAAGACTCATGAGAAAAATCATCCAACTCATGATTTTGAGTTAGTAGCTGTAATCATTTCTCTAAAAATGTTGAGGCATTATCTCTAAAGAGAGAGATGTGAGATTTATATGCACCACAAGAGATTGAAATACATTTTCACACAAAAAAACTCATCATTATTAAAATAAGATGGATTGAGTTACTCAAAGATTATGACTATTCAATACACTACCATGCAGGGAAGGAAAATAAGGTGGCAGATGCATTAAGAAGAAATGATCATGGCCTTCTAACTCAAATCCGGATTGAAAGAGATCCTATATTCATGGATCTGCTAAAGATGGGTGTGGTAATTGTTAAATAAGGTATTACAACACTCCTCTTTCAAATGATTGATAAACCATCTTTACTATAGAAGACAAAATTCTCTCAATCTGATGATGAGAATCTGCACAAGAAAATTAATGCAGTTAAGGATGGGAGGCTGGATGACTTCATGTATGAAGAAGGAGTTTTGAAATTTGGGAAGAGGTTATCCATTCTATCAGTACCTGAGATAAAAAGGTAACTATTATATGATTCTCATAGCTCAAATTTCACTATACACCTAGGTAGCACCATGATGTATAAGGATATGAAGGAATATTTTTGGTGGGATAATATGAAGTGGGAAATTGTTGACTATGTGTCAAGATATCTAGTTTTCCAACAAGTGAAGGTCGTGAGACAACATCCCAAAGGAGTGATGAAACCTTTACCTATTCATATGTGCAAGAGGAATATAATAATGATGGATTTTGTCCCCGGACTACCAGGGCACCTAGAAGGAATGATGCAATATGGGTAATTATTGATTAGCTCAAAAAATCAGTACATTTCTTTCTTGTAAGAGAGGATTTTCCACTTGAGATCTTGGAAATACTTTTTATTAAAGAAGTTGTAAGACTTAATGGTGCACCTCTATCGATTGCGTCTGACTGAGAACCCCATTTTACATCAAAATTATAGAAAAGACTCCAGAAATCATTGAATACTAAGCTTCATATGAGTACTACTTATCACCCCCAAATCGATAGATAGTTTGAAAGGACTATTCAAACAGTAGAATACATGATGAGGTCGTGCTCTCTTGACTTCCAAGGTATATGGGATCAATACATGTCTTTGGTGGAATTTTCCTACTATAATAGTTTCCATTCTAGTTTTCAAATGGCTCCATATGAAGCATTATATGGAAAGAGATGTCGAACTCCAACTTTTTGGGATGAAATTGGTGAGAGGAAACTTATAGGCCCAAAACATATTGAAGAGACCACGACAAAGGTGAAGAAAGTACAAGCCCATATAAAAGCATCCCAAAGTTGGCAGAAGAGTTATGTTGTCAACTAAAAAAGGACATGGAATTCAAAGTGGGAGATCATGTATTTCTAAATGTATCTCTATGGAAGGGTGTCTTAATGTTCTGTAAGAAACGGAAAATGAGCCCCATGTACATCGGACCATTTGAAATTATGGAAGAAATCAGAGCTGTAGCTTACCATTTAGAGATGCCTCCAAATCTCTCCAGATTACCTGATGTGTTCCATGTGCCATGGTTAAAGAAATCCATGCCAGACCCAATGCATGTACTCATATATGATGAAATTGAACTGTTACCTGATTTGTCATACTTTGAAAGGCTTATCGGGATTCTTGACACAAAGGAGCATATATTGAGAAATCGGATAACTTTTCTTGTAAAGGTTCATTGGAGAAACTAGAATGTAGAGGAAGCAACATGGAAACTTGAGGATGTTATGAATAAGAACAGCCCACATGTTTTTGGTGAGTTTCATACATAAAATTTCGATGACGACATTTCCAGAGGGAATAATGTAAAACCCCGAACACTTCATGATATGTTTCTCTTAAAAACATTCTAGTTATAGCCTATATTTCATTAATCACTAAGCCTCTATAGAGAAAAACATGGTTACATATAGGATATATCCATAACCTAGCCATGTAAACCGAATTTTGTCACTTCTATGATGTGAATTTCGAAAATCTGATATACATGGTGGCGATCAGTAAGTTATTTGGAGTCCGATTAGGAAAAATCAATTTTCGATAAATAGTAACCTACCCTTTTGAATAGTAACCTACCCTTATGAATACTAACTTACCCTTATGAATATCAATATGAAACTTATGAATGGTATCTATACCATAGAGTTCATAAATTAATTTAGGCACCTTAAAAATGAAAATTAAAATTTTAAGTGTTTTTTATTTTTTCATTAAATAATGATTTTAATTAAATATTTAATTAATAATATTTAGAAAACTATTTTAGAAAAATGGACATTATTTTTGGATTCTACATTTCAAAAAATGGTAAGGATGATTTTTTGTGATATTTCTAAAATACATGAAATTTTGATGAATAGTAAAATCTGACAATTCACAATAAATGGTAAATAATGGTTTTGTTGAGTCATTGATTATGATATGCTAATGTAAGCCCAAATGATTCGGATTCACATGATAAAATTAATAGTCTTGGTCATGGAAGACTCACTATTCCATTTCTTTTTGATAAATAATAAATTAATGAATTTTATATTATGAAAAATCCTCTCTTCTCCAATACAAAACCCCCACTTCACTCCCTCATCTCTTCACTCTTCTAAAGCCTTTTTTCCTTTCCAATATTCTACCCAAATATATCCCCAAGATCCTCCCCCACTTCTAAAAGCACTGAGACTCTTCAAAACACCATAACCTCTCCCCTTATGAGGTTCTGAAATGAGGAAGTCTAAAGAGGTAAACTCCTCTTTCCAATTCCTTCATTTCTTTTAAGTTCTTTTCTTTTTGTTTCTTTTCTCACCTCCCAGAACCCAAATAGTATTATAACTCCAGTAACATACATTTAATAGAAATTTTTTATTCTAATGGGATATTTCATTATCTTCTCTTTTTTCCCCACCCTTTATTTGGAAGAAATGAAAGCATCATTTGAGATGTGCTAATTTAGCACATTCAAGGACAACAATTTATCGATTTCTGTTATAATATTTAATTCTGGTCATGAAACTATATGTGTTATGGTAGAACCATATTATTATATATGTAATATATCTTATTTTTAGTTCTTCAATCCTTTTCTAAAAATGGTATTAAGTTATAAATAAAAACATGTTCATTCTAATCAAACACACCATTTAACCAAATCGATTATCACTAAGGTTATATGTATGTAATAATTCAACCTCACTCTAAGTAACAAAATTAATTTTAGAACCTTTTAATCACCTTGAATTTAAATAATGTAATATGAATTCATTTCCATACAACCACTTCCATATTTCATATTTATTCGAAATGAATATAAGTGAATCGATCTTTTAAAAAAAAGTAATCAAACGAGCCCGAACAATGGAATTAAACATTATAACTAATCAAAATTTCCATGAATGAACAGAAAAATGGTTATAATAAATCATTTAACTATATTATAGGTTCTGTAATTATGAATTAATAAGCCTAATTTTTTTATTCATGTCTTTAATAACAAGTCAAGAACACCTTCAAGCATAAGGTAAGGGATCCTCTCTCTCACTTTTGTTCAAGAATCTCCCATATGATGTGCTCTTTTATTTTTAATTCCTAATGATGGGCTATGTTTACAATCCTCCCCCATACTACCATTGTGATATATAAATAATGGAATACCCCTTTACTTCTCATTAATCACTTGCAATAACACTTGTTACCATGCCAAATGTTTGTAGGGGTTTCTCATGTCACTTTCATTTCCGTGATATTTCCCTTGTTCACCAATTATTTCTTATATGTGGTATATGTGTACATCCATTTGATATATAATCACATTATTCTATTTATATTCATGGTATTTAATGACTCATTTGAGGGTTATTATGTTCTTGTCATATGATTTGACCGATTACATTGTGGTAAGAGACTCTGTCTCAACTACTATTTTGTTGTGACTAACATTGTAATGTGCACCTAATAATCCTTATGTGGTGTACCTACTTCCCATTTGAGATCACCTTTCATTTGAAATTATATTTATATTAATTATCCATAATCTCATATCATGGATATGTTTGTAGCCTAAACCGTATACCATTTTACATACGGTGTTTATTTTAATGTTATTTTAATTATGGAAATATTGATGAATCTGTATACTCTACTCTATACAGATATTTTGAAGTCATATTACAATTATATTGAATAAATTTATAAATAATTCATTAGACATGCAGTGGTGGGTGGGACCTGCTATATCACCTAGATACATCAGAAGGTCTCATCAGACAAATCAGTTTGGCGAGAAAACCCTTCGAGTTTGTTTCCGAAAATCAGACGGGTTTCTATGCATAGAAAAAAACCATTTTTACAGTATTATGGTTTCATGTTCCAGATACCTAACATCCAAATATTAATAATTTTCAATATTCATTATTGGTTTTTACTATCCATGTGGTTTTCACAGTGAAAAAATCTATGGATGCAGTTTCATTCTCTATTTATTAATGGCGTGAGTTTTTCATTTATTCACCCTGGAATATTGATTATGTCAGATTGACTATGTTTCACTTATTATTTTTTTCATTATTCCTCTATTTTTAATCGTTAATTATCATTCGAGCTCACCCCTTTCATTGTTTACCCTGAATAGGTGATAAAGAGAGGATCATTTATTCAGTTCATGTGGTAGCCATTTTTATTTTCTTTATGTATTGTATTTTGTAACCTTTTTCAATGTAATTTGTGTTAAATATATGTATCTAGTTTCTTCAAAAATACTAAACCGATCATACCTTCAGGATTTTTTATTCCATTTAACCAATCCAAAATCCCATGTAATGCACCGTCTTCATTCTAGAGGGGTCGGGGTGTTACAGAATATATGAAAATAGGTAATTATTTCAAAGAGAATAATAACTCCCATAAAAATTATCTAGGTAATTGTATATCTTGAAATTGATTGAGAGGTTTTAGACATAAGCAATTGTTTATGTGAAATAAAGCAACTCACCTAGCTTCTTATTCTTCATAGACTAGTACATATTAATTACTAGTGTAGATTGGACTTCATTTTAATTATATAAAAAATTTATTATTCTAAAAACATTTCAATATGTGAAATTTGATCTATAATTCAGTCCACTTGATTAATAGTTGTTGGTTTAAATAAACCTCTTATAACCAAAGAAACATACAAGAAAAATTCCATCGAAGGAGGAGAATCATGAGAGGATTCACCTTCCTTCACATCCATCACACCTTTTTCATAAATTTATTCATTCCTATAACATAATATGACGATGAATTAAAATAAATATTTTTAATTAATAGATGAGTTTGATAGATGAAAATAAGGACTCTTGTATTAATATCATATAAGAGGCCTTCACTCCCAAACACCATAAGATTGGGGGTATGAATAACAGAAATATAAACATCATATTTTTAATATTTAATTATTAATGGTTATATTTTAGATCAATATTTATAATATAAAATATATTTAATCACAGCATGGATATGAAATAGAAATAGAAAAATAAAAAATCTATATCATTAAATATGATATCTGAATACCTCGTGGTCTATGATATAAGAAGAACTATCAGATTCCCCCATAGAAAGAATGTAATCTAAGTATGACACACTAATCATGCTTCCAATGTTCCAGGGGATGGTCTCTAGAACTATGTAGGTATATCACACAAGATTGAAGTGATTATCCTAAATATATTTACCCAAATAATAATTTCCATGTATGATCAAAAATTGATATACAAAGTAAATATCCTAAATTATTATATAAAAATTTGTGTTCCATGAAAATTTACATAAAGGAGTAATAAGTTCATAACCATAATGAAAATAGGAATAAATACATTGATGAAAATATAAATGAAAACCCCACTCAGGGAATTTAAGGAAAGAGAACTCTATAATGAGTTACTCTAAACATGATCATCAACCACTACCATAATCTATGGAAGCCACTAACGTTGCACTCTATTGATATCATTCCCACCATGGTCACCACTGTACTAACTATCATCTAAATAATATATAAAACATATAGGTGAAATGAAAATGCATTGGTGACTATATAAAAACTCTATAGAATTTCCAAAAAACAAAAAAGGAATAAATAAATACCCTAGTCATCTCAAAACCATAGTGATCAGGGAAAATCAAACCATTGGATAATAAAATTGAACCATAATCCCAAATATGGATTCATGTTTAATAACCTAGTGTGTTTAGTTCTACTCATCATCAAACCAAATAAACAATGGATCTTACATTATGAGAAATAGTGATAAATACAACCCTATAAATCCATACCCATGTCAACTACCAAAATTTAGTGTGGGGCACACACATCACCCAATAATGCATCATTCAATGGTGTCCAGATCCCATAGTGGTGGAATCTATCCTAATTTTAAATTTTCATAAAATAAGAGAGTAAAATATAATATAAATATATAAATCATTCACCAGTGATTCAAGGAATGCTTATCGTGGGAATAAAAATTATATATATAAACTACCCATTTCAAGTAAAATAATGTGTAACATTTATTTTTATACTATAATGGAAATGTGTTCCGTTAAAAATAGAAAATTATAAAAATTTATAAGTTTGTGGGGGATATGCATTCTATCATCAGCATGAATCCAAGGGATTCCAAAACTTGAGGCATGTTTTATTCATCATTACCAAACCTCATCATCAAAATTATAAAGATAAATTATAAATCCTCCAATCTCATATAAAAAGTATAATCTTTTTAATAAACAGAGCATTACATTGTGATTTTGGTAAAAAAAAATATTAGTATAGGATATTCATTTACAGAATGTAGGCTCACAATGAAAATGATACAAAAAGTATGAAACCTTTGAAGAAAAATATGTGTGGTGGCCATTAGACACAACATGTGTGATGTCAATGGGTGGGGGAATGTGGCTATGGTGAGAATGTGCACTGTATGTGTGTTGTTTCATGTGGTGTTTTCATACAATTGTTATGTCAGGTAAATATGACCAACCCACCTTTTGTAACCGGTTCACTTTCTCAACTACCTCAGCCTACTGGCTAAGCCACCTTGACCATGATTTACTACCTTGGTTCAACATGTTTGTCCTATGGGGATATACCTTTATTTAGTGACTCATCAGTTGGTCCATATTGATTTCCCACCAGGAACATAGCATGTTGGGTTATCTTCAGTTGCTGAGTGCTTACATTGGCCACCCAAGGATAAGCAGGAGGAAACCATGAGCGATTATAACCTATGGAGGACATATGGTTATCACTTCCACTTATATACCATCATAGACCAATATTACCCCTATATGTCGTTCCAATATGGTCACATAGTCTTGTTCTTCCACAACCTTGTACATCTTCCTTACGTTGGCCCGCCATACAATGCCTCCGCAAAATAGTCCACACCTTATGCCATCACAAAATATCCTCCGGCCGATGAATTTATTGAATCCATTGGTAAAAATATAAAAAGGATATGGGGATATATTTCATTTTAATTTCTCAATTCATAATCAATAACATATAAATTGGGAAAAAAGTGTAGAATAAAATATATAATCCATTGATTTTGTATTGTACAGTTTTGGAATCCAAGATTGAGGTTTTGAAATCCGAAAATCATAGCATCATAAAATTAAATCCCACTTGGAAGTGAATAAAAAAAATTAAATATAATAAATCCCAACCTAGATATTGGATTGATCAGTAGAGAAAATAGTGTCTAAATTAGGTTCTAGTTATTAATTCATTGAGAATGTGTTTATCATATCCCTATCCTTATCATATCTCCCTCTCTAATTCTATGGCATGTGAAGGGAAACCCTATATTATAGAGTAAAATAAGATTTTATAGTGGATATCTTGAGATTGGTTGAAATTAGATTAATTAAGTAATAAAACATCTATTAATTCATTATACACAAATACATAACCTGAAATATTGGGACATAGATGAAAACTAATATTATTTCACTCCTTGGATAAGCCCATTATTCAAGTATCAATAGATGTTTTTTAATACCTATTATAATTATAAATTATGTTGGTAAAATAAATATAACACATGTTCATGAGAATGGAATAAAAAATATATTATTTTTAAGGTTCTACTTTCAAACCTCCAGGGTACTCAATATTTTGAAACAACATGGTGAATAACAACAAAAATAAATTTAGAAATATTCCAAAAAGATCCAAATTTAAAAATAGGGACCCTATTCATTCTGATATTCATGTATTTTTGCACTAAAAAATAAAGTATATTCAATAAGAGGTGTTAATGTACCCACATGTGACTCCCTCACTCCCCTAAGATCTTATTAAGGTTTTCATGCTTCCAAAATATGCTCACCGATAGTATCATAGGGCATTTAAAGTTCCATTACAATCGATCATAAACCACCATCAAGAACACCCAAAATATTTTATCCTCCTCGATGTATATTGAACCCTATTTGCTAATGTGTGATTCATCATGCATTTATATCACCATCTATGACATGTGGATGAAATTTTGTGTAGGATATTACAATGGGGGAAATACTATGTAGTAAGTAATTATGTGTACCCCTTTTGGAATATATAAAGATCTAATAAAACATAGGTAAAACTTCCCCCTCATCTAAAAATTTGAATTCCATTTTGTTTCAAGACCTTCAAAAACACATGATATCCCTATTTGAAATCCAATTGTTTCTATCAACTGTCTGCATATGAATTCTGACAACATTGAGATTCCCTTTTACACTCTTGTATCCCCTAAAACTTATCAATCATCTATCTTACCAACTCCAATCACAATATGGATGAGTGAAATTATTTATCATATCTAAGGGTAACCAATTCTGTCTTAAAAAGACTATCTCAAAAGTTTTTTTGACATTAATGGACTGATAACTATTATTATATGTAAGCATCACTAAGGGTATGTGATCTGTATAGTCCTTTAAAATTTATAACACAAATTCTTTTAATATATCCTCTAATACATAAATAATTCTCTCAACCTTCTCATATGTCTAAGCATAAAATATTATACTTAAATATTTTGGTGTTTGTAATTCCTATTATAATTTATAATAAAAAAGAATCTAAAAGATTTTTCATGATCAAATATGATCATCCAAGTTACTCTAGATAGTTGGGTGATCACATCCTTGTATGATCCACCCAATCATTCCACCATAATCTTTTCTTAAATATGAATGGACAGAGAATTCATGGTTAGTTGGTTGAAGATCACTCAAATAACATCATGTAAAATCATCAAAAATTTATGTCCCATCATTAAATATATTTATATAGTACCCCACTTCATATCAATAACTGTAAGGGGTTGATCCATATCCTATTGAACAAGCTTCACATCAGTCCCCTGCTAATTAGTGCGGCATCATGAGATAAGCTTTGTGGGTTTTCTATTAATCCATATACACCAAAATATATTCCTAAGGTCATAATACAACTTATTCACACATGTATTCACCACGAAGGTAGAAGTATGAGACTCCCTTATAACCTCATAGGTATCATTAATGACACTTATATACATTCTAAAAAGTGGATAATGTGCTCACCACTTTACGAATATCCTTATAGTGAATCTCTTGAGGATATTCTCTCATAAAGGAAATCACAATTATAGTATCTCAACTGGTCTTCCCATACTCACTATAGAAGCCAAGGTTCCACCACTATTAATTGAATATATACCACATCTCTGATGACCACTAAGGATAATAAAATCACTAACAAATACTCATATTCCTTCTATATCAATTTAGATCATGAGTTATTGCAATGGGAAAAAACTATCACATTTACCATCATGATGTATTGACAATATCAAATCTATTGTTCTATATCAACTTTAACTAACACCTATACCATAGTTTATGATCTATCTATGGGAAGAAATACATGAGACTATTATGGTATATGTAGACTATGAATCACTCAACGAGGGGGTAAATCATCTTTTTCATCAAAATGAAAACAACTACTACAAGATCTAAATCAAGGTATTTGTAGTTTTTCTTTTGAGGTATCAATTAATTGGGATGATATTTAATCAAAAACTACATCTATATATTCATGAATGTTGTCCCTACTACATATTCATCACATAACATCTCATATGTGAATTATTCAACTGAAAATTTTAATGAAGGTGTACTCATAAATATCCATTTTAGCTCCTTAAAATCTATAAGGCCTCTCAGAAATCATACAAAAGATAGATATTTATGGGTAAGTGAATTCATGTGATTGTAAATCATATATAAACACTCAATGAAAAATTGGTTGTATAAAACTAAACCATGTAATCTATTCACTGCAAACTCATTAATGGGTGGCTCCTAAACAATAACTTACTTGATCTTATTTTGATTCATTGATAATCATCTATATGTAATGACAATACAAAAGAAGTGGACTTCAAAAATAAAAAACTGATACTTAGAGAGGATGATATCAAAATAGTAATCTCAAAGATCATCCAGAATAGTTCTTAGATAAATTCAATTATCATTTATTATAGTAAAATGAAAATAATTTCATTGAATAATACAACCAAGATCCATTACATGATGAGATAAAAGATCCAATTTATACCTTCCATGAACATAATATGTGTGTATTTTATGATAAAGGGAATCACTAAAAACTCAAAATTTATATAGTGGAAATAGAATTTATCATTTAGGATATCCTCTATATAAACCCAAATAGTTTGTTAACCAAACCTAATATTTGTCATCAGGAACAAGTTCACACATTTAAGATGGTAAAACAGGTCTAAAATCCCCAACATTGGGTATTTTTTTGACTATATCCTAATTAATTTAATTAGAGTCTATAAAAACCCCATGGTCATGTTATCCTTTTTTTGTCAAAAATATTAGAGGTTCCTTAGGGGACACATCTGTTCTGATAATAAATTTTCCATATGTTTCATTAGCTACACCTATAACTCTATGAGCTATATGGGTCCATATAATATACAACATATGATATTGTAGATCTATCAGTGTATATGCCAATAGAAAATTAAATATATCATCGAAAAATATCCTATAATTTCACTGAGAAACTAATAATTTCATATATCTACTACATGTAGATCCAAACTCTCTAACTAATGGATGATCCCCTATATGATACTCTGGACAATCTAATCTCATCTTGGCAGAATGTCCCAATCAAAAATTAAGGAGAAATTCTACACATACACTTTAAGGGAAACCACTATTCAATAGAAGTAGTCTGTCTTGGAACATCTCGAGGATAGAAACACTATAACTAGGATTAAATCAATGGGAATCATCTAAAAATGAAAAGATCATATGAAAACATATCTGAAAAATTTATTATCTCACATCATGGGTAAATGTTGTTCTGTGTGTGACAACTACTCATATGGGTCTCTGAATGTATAATTTTGGATAAGGGCTCTAAAAATTTGAGAAAACCTATGATATGTTTGTGAAAATAAATGTATCAATCATGGTGATATCTATGAATATGGATACCAACTTATAGTAGACTCAAATTGTCCCCAAAAACATATTGGGTGGCACTTGGTGTTATGCTTTCACATCCTTCATCGGATTGCATCTTTGGATGCTGACTACTAGAGACAAGAGTAAACCACTAGTGGTGGAAGGGATAGATATATACATTGGAGACTCCCATATCTACCTCTTACTCCTAGTGTACTATAATCTCTGCTATCATAGTCTCCTCACTAGAGACCACCCTGTCTTCCTTGGGGAGGTCACTAATCATGTTGCTTCTTCTCACATAGGGTTGTAACAACCACTTGACTACCCTATACCTGACATGGATTTTTTTCATTTATGATCGAAAATTTCTTATCATTAATAGGCATATAAAATCCTATTATCCAGTTAGATAGATCCTCTTTATGAATCCAGAGTAGTTGATCACCAAGTATGGGACCACACAAGCGGTTTCCTTTTGTTTCATGAACCTAGATTCTATCGATGGCCTTCTAAAAACTAATAACTCTTCTCTTGGATTACATAAACTATATTAGGATAGAATGAAATATTATTATTAAAATATTTTTATCACCATGATCCTCTCCAAACCCTTGAAATAGGAGGGGATGCATAGAAAAAGAACTTCTCAAATCGTTCTTCAAAATCAAATAATTATCTTCCTTGATCAAAGGAATCAAGGATGAATCTTGTAACATGAATAAATTGTGAGGACACATAACATACAAAACTACTATAAAAATAATGTTCTAATCTTTTATGTCTCTAATAGTTACTTGATTAATAAATATTGTAAATTGGATAGGTTGTAATTTATTCTTGATTTGTTATAAAACTATAGGTAAGAAAGAGTCACCTGATCAGGTATTTTGATAACCATGGTCCCCTAGTGAATCATTGTTCTATATATAAGGTTGTATTATAGAAAAAAAAATCAAATGGAATACCTGTAATAAAAAACACATAAATTATCCCCACATGTCGATCCTCTACTACACATGGGAAAGGCTCGACTCTGAAGATTGGTTTTTTATACGAGTAAATTGAATAATGTGAACTAAACATACATTAATATCAACCCTAGAACCTTAAAATGATATCTTCACAAATTTTTTAGGGATGTAATCCTAGATCGAGGGTGTGTCTTCCAACTACACTACTAGAAGATGAACTACATCCTGCTAACATAGTGGAGTTATCTCAGGGACCAGTCCTTAGATAGAAGCCTCATTGCATAAAAGGTTGGTGAAAATAGGTGTAATTAGTTATATAGGAATATAATAATCATTATTTTTTATTTAGAGAGATAAATCATGAAATACCTGAAAATTAATTATGAAAAAATTTAAAATGTATATACCTTTTATATGTTCCTAATAATAAATTCTGTAGAATTATTGGTTGAAAAAAATATATTGGAGTCCTGGTCAATTGATATATCAACCGTAAAACTATGTCCTGGTTTATTGTACCAGATATTAAACTCCAAACCCCTTAACACCATATCCCTATGTTCCCAAACCAACCTCACAGACACCTAATTACAAACAGCATTGCTAAGACAAAAAGATTGATACCACTTTGAAATTCCCAAACCCAACAGGGTTCCACTTATACTAGAAGTAATTCAATTGTGCCACCGCAATCAAACATATAATAGACTAGGAGTTTGTGACTAATACCAGGTAAGAATATCACACAAGATGGGAGGCCTTATCCAAATGTATCTGCATATAACCACCAATCTCCACAAACTATAAAAAATGGAATAATGGATAAATTACCAATTAGACTATACAATAATTCATGTGAAATGGTAAGATGTATAAAATTCTATCAGGTGTAAAACAATATTGTATATGGGAAATAAAAACCCAAATTATTAAGGAATAATTAAAATATTAATTGTAAGGAATGTGATCCCTATGATGAATATCTCCACACATAACCATTCCCAAGGATGTCTCATCTGAGTATATCTAGTCTCCCAATACATTGATACCATTCCATCTCTAATCACCACCCAACTACCCCTAATCTATATAATATATGATAGATGTGAGAAAAATTCCAATACAAGATTGGGAATATACATCATTAATAAATGTAACATAAATTTGAATTCATAGACTAAAAATAACATATTTTATACATACTATTTTGATACATATGTGATGCTCAAAATATTTAATTTAATTAGCTACTATCCAAAAAAATATTATTATAATTATTCCAAATGTTTTAAACAAATAAAATTAGGTCACTTTATCTTACAAAACATCATATATATTCACTATAAAAAGCATAAAATAATAAAAAAGAGGGAGTATATTAATCCCACAACTTAGTCACATGATCCCATGAACTCTCCTGAGGGTTTACATGATTCCACATTACATGAACCCCTAATATAATACATCTAGTATGGGTCACCACCTCTGGGTCCTTGATCCCCATATGGTATTCCCTAAAGCTCGAATCATTAATGATTTCCATTTCACCATAGTTTTGGAACATGAACATACATCCGATAATGTAACACATTAGAGATGTTGTTGAGCCTATCTAACTATTAGAGAAATTCTATGTAGAAAAACAATTTTCCTTCCTTTTTAAAAATACATAAAGTTATAATGAATTTTTTTGATTAAATTTCCTCTTATTTTGATCCTCCGTAAATCTTATAGTGGTGAGAACATGATGATATCATAATATCCCTCAAAAAACTTGAAAGTACATTATAATCAATCATTTTTATAATTTTGAAGGTTCTGAGGTATCATTGTTCAATCATAGGTCTCATGTCACGACCCGCCCTCGGGGTCCGTGCCGTGACTACCCCAAGCCCGCCTTCCATAGGCCAGGGGCTGGCGACTAGCACCAAGGCGTAAATCCCGGTAAAAAGGGAAGGCATTGCCTTTGTAAAGTAAACAAACACCATAGAGTAAGCAAGCGGAAAGTAACACTAAGCAAAAACAGAGTACAACTAAAAGTGCGGAAAGTAAAAAGGGGCCGGAAATACAAGCCCAACTGTAAAGTACAACTCGAAAGGGAAAACAGCAACTGAAAAGTAAAGCTGCTACGCCGAGCTATCCACTGGAAATCCCACCTGAAGGGTGGGTACAGATAGCTCCTCCGCTCCTCGGGTTCCGCCGTCTGCTCCGAGTATGTCCCGCCCAGTGGTCTGCCTCTGGGTACCGCCTCGTCGTATAGTCCACCTCCAGGTACCGTCCAGTCCTCGAACACTCGGCCTCTGTCAGTACTGGCCGTCGTCTGCAACCAACACAACGAGGTGCGGGCATAGCCCGTGCAGGGGTGAGTATAACGATACTCAGTAGGGACCCCGAGACCCTCAAGGTCTCACTAAAACCAACAAGGATAACCACAAGAAGATCACAACAGATAAACTCTACTTAGGTATATGCCCATACATATACCTAAGTTATCAAGTAACCCATCTCAGTCATGAGGAAACACAAGGATCATGAGATCAACGGATAACCACTACCCAGGTATATGCCCATACATATACCTAAGTTTTCAAGTAACCCATCTCAATCATGAGGAAACACAAAGGTCAAAAGTCTCAGCTCAAACCAGGATTTTCATTATCGAAACCGTAACTGCTGAAGAGCTCCGTCTCTAGAGTGTACAGTGGTCCTGTCACGACTCCGAGGCCGCCGCTCACTAACCTAAGACTGCTGAAGTACTCCTCCTGTCGAGTACTGCGGGTCTGCTGCCAACTACCAGGCGCTCCGTCCGCTGAGGGTCTGCTGCCAAATACCGGGCGCTACCCAGATAGCCTACTGAGGTACTCCTCCTGTCGAGTACCGCGGGTCTGCTGCCAACTACCAGGCGCTCCGTCCGCCGTGGGTCTGCCGCCAAATACCGGGCGCTCCGTCCACTGGGCTAGTCGACTCACTCCAAGTCGAGTCGGTCAAGCAGTCGTCAGGTCTCAGCCGGCTACACGGTCTCCGTACTCTGCACGCTCGTCTCCGGGAGGGTCCGCTCCACGAGCTACTGGTCGATACTCCAAGTATCACAAGGTCCTGCGAAGAAGTGTCTCAAAGGACCGTCTCGTCACAGGGGTCTCAACGCAACAGACGGCGCGTCGATCGGACACCTGGTCTGTGAGTTATGAGCCTTTTCGTCCCAGGGGCCCGGTTGGCTTCGAGAGCGAAACCAATCCCGGCCGTATCTCAACTGTGCCCCGAACTCCAATAGGGTAAACTCAAAGGGACCGTTACTCAACGTAACCACCAACGCCGCTGACGGTCCGTCAAGCGGACGTCCTGTCTGAAAGATATTAGCTTTCCCGTTCCAGGGGCCCGGTTGGATTTCGGGAGCGATCCAACCCGGCCTCTACTAACTGTATCCAAAACTCGGGCGAAGGATACCAAAAGTTCCGTATCGTAAACAGGAACTCAACGCAACAGACGGTGCGTCGATCGGACGCCCGGTCTGAGAGTTATTGGCATTTTCGTCTCCGGGGCCCGGTTGGTTTTTATGGCAAAACCAACCCGACCGTACTCCACCTGCGTCCAAATCTCGGGCGGAGTATGCCAAAAGATCTGTCTCACTAAAAGGAACACAACGCAACTGACGGTGCGTCAATCGGACGTTCGTAGCTCAAGATATGAGCGTTTCCGCTCCGAAGGCCCGGTTGGTTTCGTGAACGAACCAACCCGGCCGAACTCAAAGTAATCTGAAACCTTGAGTGAGATATACCGAAACGACCGTCTCGATCCAAGGATCGCGTTGCCGTAGGCGGTTCGTCATTCGGAGGTCCGGGGCTCAAGTTATGAGCCAAAAACCAATTCTGGTTCGAAACGGGGGGTCCGGGTCCGGGCCGACCCGGACCGACCCCCCCCCCCCCCCCGGGGCGGCGCGGCGGCGGCGGCGCGGCGGCGCGGCGGCGCGGCTGGCTCCGCACGTGGTCGGCACGCGGGGGGCAAGCCCCCGCTGATTTGGAGCGGCGCGGCACAAAGGCCGCGCCTTTGCAACAAACGGCCCCCCACGTGGGGGCCGGTTTTATTAAGCGAACCGGGGGGCTGCTGCCCCCCCTTCCATGGAACCGCCCCCCTCATTAAGAGGGGGTTTTGCTGAACCGTCCGGGGGATTTATTCCCCCGGTTTTCTGTCATCCGGCCGGCCAGCCGGCCGGCCAGCTGGCCGGCCGGTTTTTACCAACGGGACCGGAAATTCCGGTCCCGCCTTCGACTTCCGACGCCGGCGGCCCGGCCGCCGGTCTTTTCTTCTGCCGCGGCCCGGAACCGGCCGCGGTCTCCTCGTCCCGCCGCGGCCCGGAACCGGCCGCGGCGTTCGTCGTCCGGCGCGGTGCGACGGCACCGCGCCCCTTCGCCGTGCTTTGATATTCATTCAACGCGGCGCGACGGCGTCGCGTTCTTGTTGTTTCTTCCAAGGTGCACGCGCGACGGCATCGCGTAAGTTGAACGTACAATTATCCGCGTGGTGCGACGGCACCACGCCACCTTGCTTCCGCCCGCAAGATTAAACAACATGAACGATGGAGGGGGTTCGGCCGTGTTCATGCGGTCCGGCCCCCTCACGTTAAGCAATAACGCATCTTAAAATTAATCAACATCCCCACGTTAGTTATACGATCCACGAGCAAGAATTAAATAATTAAATATTAAATCAACAACCCCTACCTCGGGTATAAGATCGAGGATTTGACTATGTCCGCGGAAGTCGACGTCGCGGAGATCGGGCGTCGCGGTAGTCGTTCGTCAATTCCGTTGACGAAGAGATACGTCCGATGTGATACGTCGTTGGAGAAACCTCTTATGTCGACGAAGGGAATCCGAGGAGGAAGCGGCGTTCCCTCACGTTGACACCGAGGACGAAGAAGAGAGGCATCGTTCTTCGTCGGAGCTTGAGCGTTCTTCGTCAAGTTCGAAGGTTCTTCGTCAAGTTGAAGAAGAAGAAGAAAAGCTTCCAAAGCTCTCAAGAAATCCTCCCAAGGTGGTAAAAGAATCCCCTAGAATAATATAAGCTTTAACTTATATTATTACATAACTTAACCACAAGAATTTCAAAGGTTTGAAATTCAAAAAGCGTTTAACTCCCTTAATTAATTAAGTAACTTAAGCCATTAAAAGAGGCGTTAAAGGAGTTGGGAGGATTTGAAAGGTTTAGGGGTTCGTGTGGGCCCCACCACACTTAATCCTCCCAAGGGAGGTTAAGTGGGTGTGGGTCCCACTTCCAACCTCCTTTGGTAGGTTTTTAACAAGTTATAATAAAATTTGTTCTAAACAAATTTTATTTAACTCAAACTAAAAACCCCTAAAATTAACTTTCAACCCGCAACAAACGCAACTCCCGAAAAGGTCTCTTTAAGCGAATATCGGCGCTGCGAGTTCATCGGTGCCCTCAGATTTCAATTCCGAGCACCGTATCAAAAGTTAGAAATACCCGCTCGTTCGTTCACTGAACGTACCCGAGCCAAACTTCAGAAATTAATTCCGGGCACTCCGGGCCTCGGAATCAGGTGCCGTCTGAAACCGCGCTCTTGTAAAATTCTAAAGAAAATTAAGAAAAAATTTCCCTTGAATTTTACGGGTCTTTACATTACTCCCACCTCAGGACTTTACGTCCCCGTAAAGATACATCAAAAACTAGGGAAACAAAGAGGGTACTGAGCACGCATCTGAGCCTCCCGCTCCCATGTGCTCTCCTGGAGATTCCCGTGCCGCCATCTGATGCGCACATGAGGAATCGTTCGCCCATGCAGGACCCGCTCCTGTCGATCCTCTATCTCCACCAGGACCTCCGTAAAAGTCGCCCCATCGTCAACGTCAAGCTCCCCATGATCAAAGATGTGCGTCGGGTCGTGCACGTATCTCCTCAGCTGAGACACGTGGAAGACGTCGTGCACCCGGTGTAACAGAGGTGGTAGAGTCAGGCGATAAGCCACCTCACCAACCCTGCTGAGGACCTGGAAGGGTCCGATGAAGCGCGGAGATAACTTGTCGCCTCGGCCAAATCTCTGAATACCACGTCGAGGTGAGACCCGCAAGAAGACGTGGTCACCATCCTCAAACTCTAGTGGCCTCCGCCTCCTGTCAGCGTATGACTTCTGCCGGCTCTGTGCTGTCCTCATCCGCTCCTGGATGACATGGACCTCTTCTGACGTGGCCCGGACCATCTCTGGTCCCACAAGAGCTGCAAGATTTCTTCTTTGCCGATAAGAGAAACCTGGTCTCATCCCCTGGATGAACCACATTCTTTGCCTAAAATAGTCAATCCTATCATGGATGATACTAATCCATACCAAGGATGACGTCGTAAGGCCTCGATGCTACTACTAAGAGATCCAACCGTTACTCTCGCCTCCAAGGGTTGAGTCACACTGTCGGCATCAGTGTGTGGTAACTGGTCTCCTCCAGTAGATGTCTCACAAGTGAGGGTCAAGTCAACAGTCAACTGGAACCTCTTAGTAACATCACAAAAGAGGACAGGAATGAAAACATCACAAAGGATGCGTCTTTTATTATTGCAGCTCATAATACAAGATGCTACACAAAAGCAACATCAACATGGAACTAGAAGTACAAAAGACGTATCCACTAGTTCCTCCCCTGTCCACCTGCTCCCGGAGCTCCATGATCGTAAGCTTCAGCTGCCTGAAGCTGTGCTCTCGCATGTTCACCTATTCCCTGTGGTCGGGGTGGACCTCCTGGTGGTGGTGGTGGCAGAGCCTCAAAGCGTCGTCCACCACCTGCTGCTCGGCCAGCTCCTCTGCCTCGTCCGCCTCCTCCTTGCGGACCGCCACGGTCGAACCTCTGCCTCTGCCTAGGTGGTTCCTCAACCGTCTACTGCTCCTCCGCATGGAGGGTCGGGCAGTCACGAGCCATGTGACCTTGCCCGCCGCATGCAAAGCACTGTCTTCCACTCAAAATACTGACTCCGCGCTGTGTGCCCTGCACTGCTGAGCCAGTGCCCTGAGGTCGTCTGCCTGAAGGTCTGGTCTGTCTGGACCCCTGAGTCATCTGTCGGCTACCTGCTACCGAAGACTCCGCTACGTGCCGCCCTGCGGTGGGTCGCTGCGCTGGTGAAGACTCAGCAAGGAAGCTCTCAATCAGAAGGGCCCGCTCCAGTACTCCTGTCTGAGTCGGTAAGCTGAGGGAGATCAGCGATGCCCTGATCTCGTGTCTCAAACCCTGCTCGAAGGTCCGGGCCCGGAAGAATGAGTCCCGTACCATGTCGGTCGAGTAGCGCGAGAGATCGGTAAATCTCGCCGAGTACTGAGCGACCGTCATGCTACCTTGCCGCAGCTGCAGAAGCTCCTGGATACGCACCGCACGAAGGGTGGCTGGGACGAACTCCGAGTGGAAGAGGCTCTCAAAGTCCGTCCAAAGAAGAGATGCCTCATCGTGCACCTGGAGTATCAAGCTCCACCATCGTCCTGCTGCTGCGTGTAGTAGGCTCGCAGCGAGGATCATCATGAGGTCTGCTGGTGTCCTCACTAGCCTAAACACTCGTACCACTGCCTCCAGCCAGTCCTCTGCAGCCTGGGGATCCGTCTCCCCGCGAAACCTGGGCGGTCGCTGGCGCTGAAACTCATGCAGTGCGCTGAGGCGACGTGCATCGTCAGCGGCTGCTGCTGGAAGCATCGGGGGCTCAGCGGGTAGAGCTACCGCCGGTGCCACTGCTGACAAAGGGCCCTGCACCGAGGCCTCGTCGCTCGGTGGGCTGTCGTCACGTTCGATTCTCGGAACCCTAACTGGCTGCCGTCGTGGGGCCATCCTGAAAGAAACAACGTAACACGATCAAACGATTATACCTGGTGAGCTGACCTGGTTTGAGCTGTTTTAAGGGGAAAAACCTTTGAAAACACACACGCAATCAGTGTTTTCGTGCACAAAGTCGGAAATCAGTTGTCAGGGTCCTGGTGTATGGATATGTCGGCCGCCCGCACCAACACTGGACTCCCTGAACTGAAAACCACACTCGGTACCCTTAACACTATTGCTTCACAGAAAGAAAGATCAGAGTCTGCGGTAGAACCGACCACCTCTGATACCAATTTGTCACGACCCGCCCTCGGGGTCCGTGCCGTGACTACCCCAAGCCCGCCTTCCATAGGCCAGGGGCTGGCGACTAGCACCAAGGCGTAAATCCCGGTAAAAAGGGAAGGCATTGCCTTTGTAAAGTAAACAAACACCATAGAGTAAGAAAGCGGAAAGTAACACTAAGCAAAAACAGAGTACAACTAAAAGTGCGGAAAGTAAAAAGGGGCCGGAAATACAAGCCCAACTGTAAAGTACAACTCGAAAGGGAAAACAGCAACTGAAAAGTAAAGCTGCTACGTCGAGCTGTCCACTGGAAATCCCACCTGAAGGGTGGGTACAGATAGCTCCTCTGCTCCTCGGGTTCCGTCGTCTGCTCCGAGTATGTCACGCCCAGTGGTCTGCCTCTGGGTACCGCCTCGTCGTATAGTCCACCTCCAGGTACCGTCCAGTCCTCGAACACTCGGCCTCTATCAGTACTGGCCGTCGTCTGCAACCAACACAACGAGGTGCGGGCATAGCCCGTGCAGGGGTGAGTATAACGATACTCAGTAGGGACCCCGAGACCCTCAAGGTCTCACTAAAACCAACAAGGATAACCACAAGAAGATCACAACAGATAAACTCTACTTAGGTATATGCCCATACATATACCTAAGTTATCAAGTAACCCATCTCAGTCATGAGGAAACACAAGGATCATGAGATCAACGGATAACCACTACCCAGGTATATGCCCATACATATACCTAAGTTATCAAGTAACCCATCTCAATCATGAGGAAACACAAAGGTCAAAAGTCTCAGCTCAAACCAGGATTTTCATTATCAAAACCGTAACTGCTGAAGAGCTCCGTCTCTAGAGTGTACAGTGGTCCTGTCACGACTCCGAGGTCGCCGCTCACTAACCTAAGACTGCTGAAGTACTCCTCCTGTCGAGTACTGCGGGTCTGCTGCCAACTACCAGGCGCTCCGTCCGCTGAGGGTCTGCTGCCAAATACCGGGCGCTACCCAGATAGCCTACTGAGGTACTCCTCCTGTCGAGTACCGCGGGTCTGCTGCCAACTACCAGGCGCTCCGTCCGCCGTGGGTCTGCCGCCAAATACCGGGCGCTCCGTCCACTGGGCTAGTCGACTCACTCCAAGTCGAGTCGGTCAAGCAGTCGTCAGGTCTCAGCCGGCTACACGGTCTCCGTACTCTGCACGCTCGTCTCCGGGAGGGTCCGCTCCACGAGCTACTGGTCGATACTCCAAGTATCACAAGGTCCCGCGAAGAAGTGTCTCAAAGGACCGTCTCGTCACAGGGGTCTCAACGCAACAGACGGCGCGTCGATCGGACGCCCGGTCTGTGAGTTATGAGCCTTTTCGTCCCAGGGGCCTGGTTGGCTTCGAGAGCGAAACCAATCCCGGCCGTATCTCAACTGTGCCCCGAACTCCCATAGGGTAAACTCAAAGGGACCGTTACTCAACGTAACCACCAACGCCGCTGACGGTCCGTCAAGCGGACGTCCTGTCTGAAAGATATTAGCTTTCCCGTTCCAGGGGCCCGGTTGGATTTCGGGAGCGATCCAACCCGGCCTCTACTAACTGTATCCAAAACTCGGGCGAAGGATACCAAAAGTTCCGTATCGTAATCAGGAACTCAACGCAACAGACGGTGCGTCGATCGGACGCCCGGTCTGAGAGTTATTGGCATTTTCGTCTCCGGGGCCCGATTGGTTTTTATGGCAAAACCAACCCGACCGTACTCCACCTGCGTCCAAACCTCGGGCGGAGTATGCCAAAAGATCCGTCTCACTAAAAGGAACACAACGCGACTGACGGTGTGTCAATCGGACGTTCGTAGCTCAA
This sequence comes from Viscum album, assembly GCA_963277665.1. Classification (NCBI taxonomy): domain Eukaryota; kingdom Viridiplantae; phylum Streptophyta; class Magnoliopsida; order Santalales; family Viscaceae; genus Viscum; species Viscum album. The sequence goes on from OY728141.1 coordinate 1,117,380,773, forward strand.
GATATGAGCGTTTCCGCTCCGAAGGCCCGGTTGGTTTCGTGAACGGACCAACCCGGCCGAACTCAATGTAATCTGAAACCTTGAGTGCGATATACCGAAACGACCGTCTCGATCCAAGGATCGCGTTGCCGCAGACGGTTCGTCATTCGGAGGTCCGGGGCTCAAGTTATGAGCCAAAAACCAATTCTGGTTCGAAACGGGGGGTCCGGGTCCGGGCCGACCCGGCCCGACCCCCCCCCCCCCCGGCGCGGCGGCGCGGCGGGCGCCGCACGTGGTCGGCACGCGGGGGGCAAGCCCCCGCTGATTTGGAGCGGCGCGGCACAAAGGTCGCGCCTTTGCAACAAACGGCCCCCCACGTGGGGGCCGGTTTTATTAAGCAAACCGGGGGGCTGCTGCCCCCCCTTCCATGGAACCGCCCCCCTCATTAAGAGGGGGTTTTGCTGAACCGTCCGGGGGATTTATTCCCCCGGTTTTCTGTCATCCGGCCGGCCAGCTGGCCGGCCGGTTTTTACCAATGGGACCGGAAATTCCGGTCCCGCCTTCGACTTCCGACGCCGGCGGCCCGGCCGCCGGTCTCCTCGTCCCGCCGCGGCCCGGAACCAGCCGCGGCGTTCGTCGTCCGGCGCGGTGCGACGGCACCGCGCCCCTTCGCCGTGCTTTGATATTCATTCAACGCGGCGCGACGGCGTCGCGTTCTTGTTGTTTCTTCCAAGGTGCGCACGCGATGGCATCGCGTAAGTTGAACGTACAATTATCTGCGTGGTGCGACGGCACCACGCCACCTTGCTTCCGCCCGCAAGATTAAACAACATGAACGATGGAGGGGGTTCGGCCGTGTTCATGCGGTCCGGCCCCCTCACGTTAAGCAATAACGCATCTTAAAATTAATCAACATCCCCAGGTTAGTTATACGATCCACGAGCAAGAATGAAATAATTAAATATTAAATCAACAACCCCTACCTCGGGTATAAGATCGAGGATTTGACTATGTCCGCGGAAGTCGACGTCGCGGAGATCGGGCGTCGCGGTAGTCGTTCGTCAATTCCGTTGACGAAGAGATACGTCCGATGTGATACGTCGTTGGAGAAACCTCTTATGTCGACGGAGGGAATCCGAGGAGGAAGCGGCGTTCCCTCACGTTGACACCGAGGACGAAGAAGAGAGGCGTCGTTCTTCGTCGGAGCTTGAGCGTTCTTCGTCAAGTTCGAAGGTTCTTCGTCAAGTTGAAGAAGAAGAAGAAAAGCTTCCAAAGCTCTCAGGAAATCCTCCCAAGGTGGTAAAAGAATCCCCTAGAATAATATAAGCTTTAACTTATATTATTACATAACTTAACCACAAGAATTTCAAAGGTTTGAAATTCAAAAAGGGTTTAACTCCCTTAATTAATTAAGTAACTTAAGCCATTAAAAGAGGCGTTAAAGGAGTTTGGAGGATTTGAAAGGTTTAGGGGTTCGTGTGGGCCCCACCACACTTAATCCTCCCAAGGGAGGTTAAGTGGGTGTGGGTCCCACTTCCAACCTCCTTTGGTAGGTTTTTAACAAGTTATAATAAAATTTGTTCTAAACAAATTTTATTTAACTCAAACTAAAAACCCCTAAAATTAACTTTCAACCCGCAACAAACGCAACTCCCGAAAAGGTCTCTTTAAGCGAATATCGGCGCTGCGAGTTCATCGGTGCCCTCGGATTTCAATTCCGAGCACCGTATCAAAATTTAGAAATACCCGCTCGTTCGTTCACTGAACGTACCCGAGCCAAACTTCAGAAATTAATTCCGGGCACTCCGGGCCTCGGAATCAGGTGCCGTCTGAAACCGCGCTCTTGTAAAATTCTAAAGAAAATTAAGAAAAAATTTCCCTTGAATTTTACGGGTCTTTACATCTCATATAGCTTCTATAATGATAAAAATTCAAGCCCTGGTCCCTTTAGTGGTGAATATATAATCTTGACCCATCACAAGGGTGATCTATAGAGTCTCACACTAATTGTCTTGAGTGGTTCTAGGAAAATAGTGTATTTGTAAATGTTTTTTGACATTATCAATAATATTGGTATGTAAACCTATTAGATATAGAAAAAATCTATCACACAACCACTAAACATTTCCATCAGGACCCTAAATAGATATATAAGACTACCCATCAATATAAGGGAGAAATTTTTTATTCCAATAATTTCATCCTAGATACCACCATAAATATATTCCATAAAAGTTATGTGAAATATGATTCTTGGTCACAAAAAAATAATCAAAGGTTACCTATAAATATAATAAATGTCACCTATGTTCATGGAGCCCGAGAATTCTACAAAACTATACTCTTGTATAAGAAGGAACTGTTGTAACATCATTAATCCTTCAATGATAATAGAACTCATATCATCACCCTTTATTTAATGTGGATGTACCATCATTAAATAAATCGATATATTTTCCAACATCCAACATAGAATCCTAAATGGTTGATCCAAATTAATTGACACTTAGTGTTCATTCCTCAACTAAAAGGTGAGGAACAATGTTATAAAATTAGTGATTCATATCATCATACATGGCCCTAAAAATTGACCACTAAGGTCATGTAACTAATGTATCACACATGTATATACCATTAAGGAGGAATTAAGAAACACCTTAATCATCAAGTCATGTGGTGTGACTATAACCATTGTCAATACTCTGATGTAAATGGTGTGATTACCTCATTAAAAATTCATACGGTGTATTTCCTTGTGATATTTGGTCATGTGTGGTCTTGAAATCTATGTCACCCAATTGGTCTTACATTACTCACCAATGATGAGTAGGTTCCACCATCATCGATTTAGGATATGAAAATTATCCATCATACACTAAGGATAACTACATCCCCACATACTATTCAAATTCTTCCTCAATTAACTATGCATGAAAAATCTTTCTAAGATAATTAATAACCATATTTCCATTACATGGGTTATATATGAACTAGAAGTTATAGTATAAACAAAAATCTAACAAATTCATGTAACTCAAGTTAAGATTACTCTGATTTTAGAGGTAACTAAATCTCTTATGAAATGTGTAGAAAAAAAAAGCATGCCTTTAAATATATATATGATGAGTGGTATAATTTAGAGCTAAAAATTTTGGTTCCTATAGTTCTTCTTGTGAGGTGTAAATTTTCATGACCCATAAGAAGTAACTACCTCCCTTTACAATCATGCATAACTATGACCAGCGCTAGAGGAATCATATCATTATATATAAATAAAAAATTATTCATAAAACATATGGATGGGAGAACTAGTGAATCTCAATGGAAGATCCCCTAATGATCATAGGAACCACTCATACTACATAGAAGGCTATCCATCAATAGTAAGTGATGTTATGGGATTCTCAATCCTTATTAAATATTACACACTCGTTTATTTGTTTTAAATGATCCCAAGAAATAATTGTACATCAAAAAAACACTTGGGTGACACCTATGTGAGTGATTCCTCAATCTTCCCTAACTCCATAGATTCTCATCCCTCTGAGATGATATTACCAAGTGACCAAACATCCCCAATATAAATATTACACTTTGAGAGGTTAATAAAAATTATAATCTCCTAATGAATGTTATAATAGTACTTAGATACCTAACATGCACATCATATGATTCCACCTAGAAACAAATGTCATTAATGAAGAAAAATAGTAACTAGTTCATAAGGGGTTAGAAGATATAGTTCATGAGGCCCGTGAACAAATCAAGATAGTTTTTTATTTATATCGGAATAACTTAAAACATATAATTGTTCTTACAAAATTCAAATGTCTTCATTGATATATCCTTTAGAAAAATAGTAGGATGGTGATAACTGGACCTAAGAATGATCTTTTATAAAAACTTCTCTCATTTCAGTTTATTAAAGAAGTAATTGATCCTTAATAGAGGGTATTATTTCTTATCTATCTTGTAAATAAGCTACTTCAAGTCAATACAAATCCCCAAGCTCTAATTCAACTTCTATGATAAAAACAATGGTGATACCTACAGGGACATACTGTGTCTAGTAAACCATTTTCTACAAGGTTATCTTGCTAAACCTTCAACTCATTGATCTCATTGTGATTCATCAAATATACTATTATTAATATTACTTTATCATTTTGAATAGTTTAATTTAAAAATCTACCTCTTAATGAGGTTGAAATCCTAGAACAACAATGAGAAAAAAATCCATATTCACCTAAATTACAATAAAATGTGTATCATATAAATCATAAACAACACAAAAAATTAAACTCACTAAGTAATTGGTAATAAACTATAACATCTAGTGTAAATTCCATATTCATATAAAATAAAGGTTTAAATGTCCCATGAACTAAAACCACAACCCATCCTATAAAAAACAAATACACTCCAATGACCTTAGTTTATATGATCACATACTAAGAATATATAATCTATACAAAGAATGACATCTTAGGGTATTATTTCATCTAGCATGATGTCCCATAAAAACATATGTCTAAAAATCACCAGCTTTCAACATAAACATATGTGAGTGAGTATGTGATCATAAACCATTGAGGTATTTAACCACATAGTTTTTCCTAAAAGATTATCCAAAATTTAATAAACACAATCTATGGATTTAGTAATAATGGAATGTCTCTCACTACTATATCTGATTTTGGGTTCTAGTGTAGAGTAGACATAGATCATACCTCAAATCATGTTAGGAACAACTTATTTTTTTCTCTACATCACATGTGTCTATGTACATATCAACCACTATATCTAAGATATTGAATTATAATAACATGTTTTTTTGGTATTATAAGTGTATTGTAGTAATATTCATTAACATCTCCTCCAATTTATGTATTTCTAACTATTTTTTCATAAATATCTCCCTGATATTCATCCAATACGCCTCAGGTAAGTCCTTTATCATGTTGTTATCTATGAAATGGGGGGTTCATCTACCACATGATTACCCTTTGTTGAACATTAGGTTAGGCATTCATGAATATTGTGACCTCACCCCCACCATATTATAAAATTATGTATCACTAATTTCAAAATAATCTATATGAATATTGAGTAACTATTACCATGGTTTGAGAATGTGTAACTGTATGGATCATGTTTTGTAACAATGATTCCTCGAAATTAAATGAGAAATTTACACCAGTGAATAATTAGGAGGAAAATTCATTCATCGGGGAAGAAATAGTGAATGTAATAGAAATATAATACCATGGTTCTTTGATAGTGAGTGTTCAAAACACATGAATGGAGAAACAAATATCTTGGAGGATATGGAAGAACATGATGATGAAAGATTTATATTCTATAATGACAATTCAATAGGATTAAAAGAATCTTGAACTGCTCATATTGAATAAAAGTAAATCAAATCCCAAAAAATTAAAGAAGGATTAAAAACAAATTTTTTTGTGTAAGACTAATATGGGATGATGAAAATGATGTTGTTTTCAGAAAATAAATAATTCAATATCATGTGTTTAAAATATGGATGGTTCACCATAATAGGTTAAGGTAAAAACTTGTTTGTAATTAGGGGTCCATTTATTTCATGTTATATGAATTTTAAATAGGAGAATGAATGTTTTATAGAATATGTTGCCTTATTGGATAAAAAATCCCAATCACGATTACCATATGAAATTTAGTGATACATAGAACTTTATAAGATAATAATTCCTATATAACAAGTTTTTTATGCTTTATTTAAAGATAATATAGTGTTTGTAATACATAAGATGGTAGAAATTATGTCCCTTAGATCTTTATAACTCATATACTCAAATGTGATTGGACCTATGAGTAACAATTCAACCAAGGGTGATAACTATTTCATTACATTCATTGATGACTATACCTAGATGAATTAATATATCTTTTTAATTAACAAATTAGAAGCTCTCCATATGTTAAAAATTCCCTAATATTGGTTGAAATTTTTTTTTCTATATCAATAAGGAATGTATGATATATGAAATAAGTGAATATATAATCATTTTTATAAATAATTACATAAAATAAAATAAATATTCATTTTAAAACACTTAAAACCCTCTTAAAATGGTTTGGATATGCTAAATAATAGGTCCATTATGGGTATAAGAAGAACCATGACAGATGAAATAATTTTTTTATGCTTTTTTAGAATAAATAAATGCATACTATTATGAAAATTAATATATTTTTTAGTGAGTTATGAGACACACACACATCTATATGAGACATGGTAACAAAAAAACTGAACTATAAAATACTTAATTGTATTTGGAATCACTTATTACATGAATATAATGTACAAATATATGGAAGCATTTTAATAGAGACCATTCGAGGCTTTCATTCTGAGGATATTTTCCTCAAATTCTATGAAAATTATAAATAAAATGATAAAGGGTTTCGATGTCAAAATTTATAAAAAAGGTGAACATATTTAGAGTAAATAATATTTATTGAGCAGTAAAAATGTTCATTTTAGAAAAAATGGTTCTGGGAGAGGGTATAAATGAACTAATTTTGGACTATATTTACATAGATGAGACCAGTGATAAATAATAAGCTCATGATTAGAGTATATGAATCAAAGGATAAAGAAATATTTTGGTTTTGAGAATAATAATTTGTAAGAAAATTTATCTACATAAACCAGTAGAGAGTTGAGGTTAGAAAAATAATAAAATCTATTGTCACATTTAGAAAATTGATTTTGTTATAAGGAAATTAAGAGAATTTATATCTATTTTGAATGTGTTACATGATTAAATACTAATGAACTACCCATGGGAGTTTATATCAAGTATCAGTAAAAAATCATTTTTTAGAAGTCCATTTTTTAAAATAAAATGAATATGAAAGGATAATTAATAAGGATTGATTCAAATAAGTTTAATAGTGTTAATTTTAGTTGTTTTATTAGTTTATTATATATATAAATTTACACTAGTTATAATACATTAGTGAATATGTGCATTTCAAGAAGTGGTTGTTCACAATAATTTCCTAAATTATGATATTGATGTCAAATATGTCTTCCTAAATGATTATATTTTATAAGAGGGTTTCAATGAAAAACCTAAGGGGTTTTTCTTTATAAACATTGTTTTTTTGTATATAGTCTTATTCAATAATATTATATATTAAAAAATTCTGCAAAATACCATTATGATAATATATATGGATGCATGAGAATCATTAATTTCTTTAATGGGAAAGTTGGCACTAATTTCTCTATAAAGGTGATATTGATAGACACACTCCCTTTCAAAGTATATGAGGATGACAATATTCTATGTGAAAAAAGTGTATCATAGTGTGATGTTTTTTAATGAAATGAAGAGGCATTTTGATATTTATTTGTTGGTTGTATTGTCATATTTTCTGGGATTGGAAATTATTCTAGGGGACAATATCATTTTTTAATCCTAATAATAATTAATATAGATAATTGTTGAATAGTTTTATAATATAGGAATTAAATTATATTTCTACTTCTATTGATATTGTAACAATGATAATTATTTATTATTCTATAATTCAGGTGAGGTAATCATATTACAAAAAATATTTTGTTCTCCTTCTCTACCAAACAACATTTATACATGAGATTGTTTTTGTTGTGACATTGTGTGCTCAATTTCAAAGTGATCCTAAGGAATATCATAGGATAAAATCCCAGATAAAACTAAGATATATAAAAAAACTATATTTTGTTCTCTTTAGCATATCATGTTTATATTTGACTACGTAGGGTTTAACAGATCTAATTTTACTTGACAATGCATTGTTATAAAGTTAATATTATGTGGAAAATTACTTTTAGGTGGGTATTATGATGCATAGAACTATAAAAAAATAAATTTTTAGTGGGATTAATAAAATATGAGGTTGATTATATAGAATTCATACATAATTGTAGTGTGATAATATAGATTTTGGATAAACATGAAGAATCAAGAGTTAGGGTTGAAAATTCACTATGTGTTTCCTTTGAAAAAAATGTGTCATAGGACTCAAAAAATAATATTTTTTAACAATTATATATCAAATAACATTGATAATTGATTTCATTTCATCAATTATAAGGGGTTCTAAGGTGATTTGAATCATGATTTTGTGAGAACAATGGAATGACTTGTTGATTTTTTCACCAAATCATTAAAAAAATGACAGATTCTATAAATTATTATCAAAACAACATTTGATTTCTCTCTTCACAAATAAGAAAACTAAAGAAGTACCCACGATAAGGATTTGGATTTAATTGAAAGAAAATTTCCCCAAATCATTTAAAAAATCAATAAATATGGGATAAGATTATAAAATGTTTGTTTCATTTTATTGGTTATCTATTCCTATGATTATTGAAAAATAATGGATTTTTTAAAATGAGTTGTAGGAGAATGATATTTTGAATCACATTTCTAAAATATTCCCATAACTAAGGGATGTACTTCTCTAAAAATATTACATTATCATTTTTTAAGTGTCAAGATTTATCTCCCCTATGATTTACTATTATATATTTATTTTAATGTGATAATAATTAAATAATTTATTACATTTATCATCTTGATTATATTCTGAAATGCAGCTAAAAATATGGATTTTGAAGAACCCTTTGTTTTGGAGAAACTTTTGGTGATTTTTTACCACAAAGTCAAAATAGCTAGTGAAGCATTTTGATCTAATTTATTTTGTTTTGAGATGTTTCTAAATGTTATGAAGACTTTATAAAAATGAAGAATTATTCTTTTTCAGTTCATGAACATATTAGATAAGTATGTCTAACATAATGACGATTCTTTCTTCATGTATAACCATCATCCTCTAGATAAGTAAGAATCATTTAGTGTTTTTACACAATAAATTTAATCATTTTAAATATCATATACCCATTACTATACAGAAATAACACAATGTATACATAATGCTTTTCAATGTAAAATATCAAAATACTATACTTAAAAAATATATGCACTATATTAAAATCATTTAATCTAAATAAGGAAAAAAACATAATGAAGTATTTATAGTTTTTATTGAATGAAATTATCACTTCTATAATTATTTTTGAATGAAAAACATAAACATTATTATACAAAAGGTTCTTCTTAAATATGAGAACATAAAATTTAAAATTATATTCAAGTTTGATGAAGAATAAGTGGTAAAGATATCATGAAGACTAATATTTTCAAATGGTATAACAAAATGAGGATTACCTAAACTATGATGAAATGAAATTATTTCATTTTCAAGAAAATAATTATTTTTTATTGGGATTATTATATATTATTCATAAATTCTTATATAATTTTCCTCACTAGGCTGAGTTTCTAGCTATATTTTATTGATAATATGATTAATATTGAATCTGACTTTGAAACATAATTTTATCTATGATAGTTTGGATTCCTTGGGTTCATGTTCTTATAAAATTTATATTTGATTCCTACTTGTTTTTAAAGATAATTAATGAGTAGTGTATGTTATATTATATGTGAATGTGAAGAATATGGGTACAAATTTTTTGGGAATCCCATAGATGGATAAAGTCCAACATGAAGATTTTGGTGATGAATCCATGAAAAAATAATTGAGAAAAAAATCAAAATTAAATAATTTTTTTTGGATGATGACACAAAATTATTGTTATTATTCATATTCATCAATCCTGAGAATGAAGACGGATATTAAATACACTAAATTGGAGAGACATGAATATGTTGTGACCGTTTAGTATTGAAGTGATATTAAAAAAGAATAAATGTGATATATTAATTTTTTAACAAAATAAGTGTTTGCAATTGATGAGAAGTAATAGAATTTGTAGCACCTGAATATAGAGTTATTTATTATTTTAAGGCCAATATACCAATTATATTAGAGTTTAGAATAGAATATATTGATGATTTAGTGAAGTGTCTATGTTTTTTTGTATTTTTTTGAGCATATAGTGATGAGTTGGAGAGAATATGTAGATGTGTATCAAGAAAGGGTTCTGTATGAACTGATTTTTTATCATTCTAATATCTTAATTTTGTTTTCACTAATTCACTGCTGATTTGCATGTTCATGATTGAATTGAACTGTATTCAATGAATAATATTGTGTTTTCCCAATATTATTTTTATTAATTTCTTCTCTAATGAAACATGAACTTAATGGGAAACATTTTTCTGATAGTTATTTTTTTCAACTAATTATATCTTTTAGGAGATAGTGGAATATATTGGATCAATTTATGTACTAGGATTCATCAAATAAATATTTGAAGTTACTCAAATATTCCTGATTATAAGAATATATTACTGTATGAATTGTAGAATTTGATAAAAAAACCTCTATATTATGGTGTATACTCGCACATTCCAGCTTAATAATATAAAAACTAATGGGTACTATTCTATTATTACATTAATAAAATTAATGTGAGGATGAGTTTAATCAACTCAAGAGGGTATTCTATGAAATAATTATAGTGGTTCATATCAAATTAGAAATTTTTGAAAAGAGAGGTACGCTAATTCACCCTACCCTATCAGTGTAGCCATTCTGTCTAGTAGGAGTTTCAAATTATAATATTATAGTAACCATATGAGATATATGAAAAAGTATAAAAGGTATTCTCAAATTCCATATATTAGAACATAATTCCTAATGTTACCTTACATTACAATATTCCATAAAAATATCATATTTTAATTAAATACTATTAGATATAAATATTAATAAAATACATTAATTTTTCTAATAACCCAAAATTATTGTTCACCAATCCCAGTATATGAATGGTTTCTAAATTATTAAACTAATTACAAAATCATTTGAAAAATATTTATGTCCACTTTTTTTAACATTATATAAAATAGTGTCCTTTAAAAAATTACTTTAATAGTTATAAAATATGAATAACTGAACTACAGTATATATGAAATCCCCCACACATATAAAAAGAAGCCTTATTTTCTTTTTTATAATTAAATAATAATATAATTAAAAATATTATGTTTAATAAATAATTTAAATAATACACTAGTAAAAAATAAATGAATTATGATAAATATACAACCCTTTTGGTAAATCATGTCACATCCCAAGGATTATATGAATTTAATACCAAAACCCTTATTTCACCTACAATATGTATAAGAAATTTGATGAAAAATCATAAAATCACAATTATATTATGTATAAGAATTACTTTTATATGAGAATATTCATATCATAAATTATATTTTTTTATGATGTCTCCCAATTCATATGAACATTTTGGGTCCTAATGGATAAAATATGTGTGAAAATTATGTTTTAGTGAGATATAAATTAAAAGAGGAAAAATATATAAAAAATTAGTAAATAGAAAATAGAAACAACTTAAATTATAATTATTTAGTTGAATTCCAATGAGTGACTTTTTATGTGTTTATTTACTCACCCATATTATCCACTACTCATGTATTGTTGGAAGGAGGATACGGATTGTAGTAAGTAAACCACCTCATCATTGAGGTGAATTATACCATTAGTAGGATTAATTTTTTATAATACTGAGGTAGGGCTTTATAGTATCCCTTTATCATGTATACGATGAAGTAGTGGTGGGTCAGTGTCTCTATAATTCTTCACATTTCATCCACCTCAAGTTAGAAATATGGTGTGACCCAGTTTAGGTTCAAGGGTAGTGGGTGAATGATATATGATTCCCCATCATGGTTATCATGATCCTTGTTTATAAATAAAAAAAATTCCATTAATAAACCCTTCCATATATGGTCAAAAATTAGATAATTTTTAAAAAATTAAATGAAAATTTAAATTTAGTTCTAACATGGTATGATATAACACTATTTTCATGTTCATCAAATAAAATATAATTAATAAAATAAAATAATTCAGTAAAATAAAAATTTATATCAATATATGATTATTTAATTTGAAAAATATCAAAATATTATGTTAAAAAAATAAAAATAATCAATTCCATTTCTAACTTTGAAATTAGTAAAAATTTCATTTAATAGAGTAAAAAAAGGGTAGTACATATAATATTATTTATATGGTGTTGGATATAAAATATGTTCCCCATGAAAATGACCATCCATTACACTATTTCCCTCTTAATATATGATTACATGTTATTTATTATATCAGATAGTCTGTCCAAAAAAATAATATAATATATCTTATGAGGGAGGTGATTATTCTAATTAGTGTATAGTGAAATATTCCATATTCGAACAAAGTTTATTAATAAATATTCATACCAATATCATATAGTTGGTTTTGTTAATGTGGTGGTGGAATTGAGATAATTTCATTTTAGGGATATCACCCATAATAAGCCATCCTATTTGGTAAAAAATATGGATGTAACCAATTATTATTAGAATAACAGATTGTTGGGGGATAAATATAAGGATACAAAGAATTATCCTCCCAATATTGTAAATTAAATTCATGTGTCTTTGTTTTAATTAGTAATATAAAATGAACTATTCGTAACTATAATACCTATTAAATGAAAATTTTAATATATAAAATAGATCTTACATTACTCTTTAGGATAATATTTAAAATTTGACATATATTTTTTTGTAAAGTATTAGAAATAAAAAATAATTTAAAAATTATAATAAAATTGCTCAACTAATAAATTGTATTAACTCTAATTCCAACACCATTACTCTCTAATAAGGATGCCAATATTTTAGCTATTAATCATGATTCCATCTCAATTATTTTATTAATTATATAACTAGTTATATATTGTAAATAAGGGTGGATCTCAAAAAAATAGGTATATTCACGTGAATAATGAGTTTTAATTTTTCATTTATGAGACTTTAAAAATCCATATTTGAAAAAATTAAAAAATAAATTATCATTGTTTAGTTATTTGAGAGGATGTTTATTATTTTTTATATATCCAGGGAGAATCAAAATTTCAATTTTTTTCTGAGATAATAATCACACAATTGGTCAAAACTCATGAACTAATCACACTATGAAAAAATAATAATAAGAATGAGTACATTGTTCAATAATATGATTATGAATATAACTAAACAAAATCATTAGCATAATATATAATAATAAAAGAAAAAAATTATAACCCTACAAGTAAAGGATATTAAACCAATTTTTCATAAAATCCCTTTATTTAGATCATGCTCAAGTTTGATCAATATGTGAGCCATGTTCAACTCAAAATGAGAAAAATATTACATTTTTATTTAAAATGTGATCATACAAAAACATGGGAATAAAATAAAAATAAATAAACTAGAAATAAAACACAGTCATTTGGTAGCTAAAAAATGTTTAACAGAATGATAAATAAAACACCAAACCCGTTAAAATCTAGTGAAATTTTCTTAAAATTAAAGGTTTTGGGATTGATTGGTACAACATACTACCCTAAATCAATAGTCATGTAACCCCATATGAAATCATAAGATTATAAATCCATTAAAATTCATTTAATAATCACCTATCAAATATATTATTAAATTTTAAAAATATTCTTGATTGTTTTTTAATAACAAAACATTACTAAGAAGCATAATTAAGAATGTTTAAATATTAACCATGAAATATTAATATTTTAGGTAGTGGTGATTCCTAATTTTAATAAAAATTTTAGAAAATGTGTGTCAAAACATTTCATTTCTAAAATATATATTAAAAATCACAATCACAAGTAGAAGGTGTCATGTCACTATTTTGAAAACCACACTTTTATTCAAAATGATTCATTTGGCTAGAAATATATCCAAATTAAGAATTTATACATGATATATAAAATAAATGATATTTAAAACTAATAAAATCATTTACTGATTATAAAAAATACATTAGGTTATATTTGATATATTTTTTTGTGGAAAAGTATAAAAAACATGTTAAAAATAATGGTTTCATTATATTCCTCCTCAAATCATATATTTGAAAAATATACTTATTGTGAAAAAATTATTTGAGATTATTATTTGGTATCAAATTTAACATGTAATTTTTGATATTAATCGATAAAAGGACATTCTTGTACTTAAATATTTATTTTCTAGGAATTAAAAATTACTAGTAAAAGAGTGTAAGAAAGCTATTATATGTAAATAGAATTTTAATAAAGATAAAAAAGTATGTCAAATACCAATAATGTTTATATGGAACATTAAATTGAAATTGAGACTATAATTATTGTTTATATGATAAACAATAGAATCATATTTTATATGAAATAGGGAAAAGTTTATGGAACTGGTAGATGAGGTTGAAATATTATCATGGAAGTTGTTTAATACGAATTTTTATTATTTATATTTTTGAAGATAAATATAATGATATTGGAATTATCTTTTGGTTGAATAAATATATATAGATAGAATCCTTCTAGGTACAACACATGGCATTTCTTGATACACATATATAACCTTTTATCATCCATGTGTATGAAAAAAAATTAATTTCAATAAAATATCAATTTATAGATGGAATGATATTGGGAATAATATATATATATATATATATGTATGAATTTTAAAAAAAATATATGAATATTGAAGAAGTTTTTGAATGTGGGCATTCCTATATATTTTAATTTTCGGAATAAATCAACTCAAATGTGTACGAATAATATATTGGGAATAGATATCTCTTATTCCTATGGAAAAGTGTATGTTTAGAGCATGAGAAGAAACTTTTTTATATAATACGTGAAAGAAACATCTGATTTATTATAATGAAAAACAATAAAATGTTATGTTCAAATAATATCATCCTATAATATTAATGAGACATCCATATAGAAATTATTATCAATATTTTGACAACATTATTGATAAATATATTCCACATCCATGTATGTAAAAAAATTAATTCATAGAAGATATTTATACTCATTTTTTTTTCTGAAAAAGGACATATAATTTTGAGAAATATGATGAGTTCGCTTGATGATACCCACATTAACCATAAGAAAAATAGAATACTATTTAATTTATGTTATTATTCATAAATAAATTTTGTGGAAATTATTATATGTGATAAACATTGGAAAATATACGTGTAATATTTTCTTTATAGTTAGGAAAAATTTCAATGTGAAATTATATAATTACTTAAGATCATTATTGTTTTGATATAATGGGTTCTAAAAAATACATTCAAACTATGTAAATTATTATTAATAATTGGTGAAATTATGATAAATATTATATGATAATAAGATCAATGAAAAACATTTATGCATGTGTTAGATAATCTCTATGTTTTAATGTTTTATTAGGATAATATATCAATATGAGTGAACTCATCGATTAACATCCATTAAAAATGTTTTATCTTAATAAGTTTTTGAATGTAATTTCTTATATAACGTCAAAAATGGTGAAAATTTTCATATTTATATTATAATGAAATAAAATATCATTCATTAGCACTTGGAATTGTAAAAAATATCACTATAATAAGTTTCTTGGTTCATTAAAATATCATATACATCGATAATATTATTAACATTATAATTATATAGGATAGTTTGGATTTAATATAATATTTAATTTACATATTATAGGATAAGAGTTTACTATCTAAAAGATAAATACAATGATTACATAACTATGTAATAGTCTAAATAATATTTTATTTGAGTAAAAACCATTTATTTTCAATAGTTGTTGTTTAATTATTAATAGTTATTTCATAAAAATGATATATCAAAATGATAATAACTTTCTATATTCATATAATGTCTATTATTCTAGAGTAAGAGATAAAAAATAAAATTTTAACAATGTATTATATTATGGAGTGGTATAAAAGAAGTGAATTGAATTTATTCTCTCTAGGTATAGTTTTTATGATAAACATTAAATGGATTGCAACATTTAATTAACATGGATTGAACATTGATAAATTTTGAATTATGACTCTTGGGATAGACTGTTATGTTGAAAATAATGAACCTTATGTACTGGTATATTATGTTGAACAAATATTTTATTTATAAGAATCATTAAATCATTTTTTTATTCTTTTTAAAATGATACGTTGTATATTATTTATAATGGTTTAGATGATATTTTCAAATAAAATATATTAATGGGATACCATATTACACATGGATATGGTGACGAAAACACATTATTTTCTATGAATGTTTGAAAACCCAAAACCTTATCGAAATAAGAATAGAAGAGACTATAGTGTCGTTATACTTTGAATATTTATTTTATATTTATTTTTTTTGTTATGTAATATGATAATAAAAGTGATACATTTAATAGTAATCTATATTAATTAATTTTATACATGTTTTACATTATTTTAAATTAGTTAGTAGTGTTTTAAGAATTTTATCAATAATTGATTATATTTGTTTCCATTTGATTAAATTTTGAATCATTATTTCCATACATCATTTATTCTTATAAATATCTAACAATATGTATAATTTATCATAAAGAGTAATGGACACTAAAAATAGAAATTACACCCACATTAACTATAGAATGTGAATATATCCAATTTTTATAATAATTTTTGGATGAATTAAAATATATAGCTCTTGATAAATAATTTTAATTGTTTTTTCATATCATACGCTATGTTATTTAGATTCATCTATATTTATCAAGTCTTCCATAATAAATGCTATTGTACCATCATCTGGTATATTGTCTTTTCTCAATCTTGTATTATAACTAGAACTATATCCTCATTTTTATTCCATGGGTCATTTTTATCCTAGAAAATACTACCCATAATGTATATATTATATTAATCATACCTCTTATATAATATTCTATAAAATTTTGATTTGATGGACAATATCTTCATTTTCATTTCCAATTGATGAGGGTACTAATACTTCTAGTGGAAACATATTAATTGATGATTCCAAAGGTGTTACTAATACACCCTCTCATGATACTTATATATTTTTATAATGTTAATTATTTATACATTATATCTATATCTTTTTTTTGTTATTTCTATTTTTCATTCCTTATTATAAGGGGATGTGTGTTGTTATCCTTATTATAATGGGGTTTAAATCTAAAAAAATGATGTCATAGTATTAGGTACCTTAGTTGGGGATCTATAAAATGATCTTCAGATAGTCAAAAAAATATTTATTATTGTTGATCACTGTCACATTAACTCGAGTAAGGAACCAAAGATATAATTATATAAGAGATTAGTAATATAAATATGATAACTCTTCCATGAGTGACCACTCTGTAGGGAGCCTATATGTATATTAAGAGGGTATATAGGATACCCTTTAAAGTTATATGACATAATTCCATGAAATATTATTATTCCATGTTGGTTTGGATATACTATGGGTGGTTTTTCTATTGACTCTTTCAAAATGACCATCAGAAAATTAACAAAAGAATGCCAAAATATGGGTATTATTTCCCCCACAAAACAAAAATGAAGGAAGATGTGGTTGAAGCCCACAGAAAATTTATGTATCCAAGATAATTGTAATTGTGTTATCATAATATTGTCACTATAAGGACTATAGAGTAGTGTATAGTCTGTAGGAGGTCCCATGAATCCCCTCTTGAAAAATTCTCCTGCTCTCAGAAATGTTCTTTGAACATCTAACTCTCATGTGGAGTCAACTGGAGATGATCCCCCAAGATATATGGGGTTTCAACCTTTGATTTCCTGAAAAACCATTTTAATATACATGAAAAATGAGGAACATTTCCAAAAGGATGAGGCCTTTTACGGTCATAAATATCATGTGAAACAACACCAATAGAAAGGATGATTTTCCTGAACAACATCCATGAAAATTCATAAGAACACCATGCCTTTGTAAAATAAAATAATAAAAATAAAAGGTGGGGGAATGAACCACTATTTTCCTTAAAAGACATCAAACTGGTCCCTAGAGGTCCAAAAGACACCACACAACTCTATCTATATTCATGCATTATCTCACAAAATCACTTTTGATTTTCAGCCTAATTGGGTAAAATGCTACCATAATATCCAAGTGGACTCATGCTCCGCATTTGGATCGCTAAGGATTAATTGATGAATTTTCCATGAAGTTATCACACCACTCTATAGGAACATTATTAGCTACATTATTCCTCATAAAGAGTTCGATCAATTTTATTTAACATTAGTTATGAAATATCACATGAATCCCAACCTATGAAAATATTGAATGTAAATAAAATAGGGGATGAGTTGGGATCCTATAATTTTCATAAAATACTTGTGACATACTGAGTAAGTTAGTAGAACTGTATTGTTAGAATATTACAAAAATATGCCTTAGTCTCGTGACGTCCCCGGAGGAGCCATCATTGTCTCCTGAAACTACCTAGATAAGTCACCCTAGGTCACTTGAATGCCATTCAATATGCTCTCTAATCTCGTGATTCCCCCTGTACATGTAATTTTGAAAAAAATTAAGTATGTCTTCATTTCTATAAGACCAAAAAATTTCCCATTAATTGGAAATAATCCCATAAATGAAACATTGATAGGAGGGAATCACGTCCAATGAAAAAACAGGTGACACCGTTGGAAGAGGTCCACAATAATTGCTCATGAAGACGTGTGGTAGAAAACCCACAATGAACTATATCATAGAAATGTGTGATATAAGTCGTAAATAAATAAAAAATCAGTTGGTGATCCCTATATATGTAATTTCCTGGATCTGGATGACACATAATTGTTCCTCCATACCCGGTTGGTCACATGGCCTCACACTCATTAACCCAAACACCATAGGCATCCGACGTGAAACGAGGGCCTAGGGTGTGATATTAGAGAGATTATTCCTCCAATGGAATGGGGTGAAACATCAGAACACTAATATACAATAGTATAAGCAGTAAATACCATTCAACTAAAAAAACAATAGAAGACTGATAATAAGGATAACCAGAAGTCATAGCATACAGAAGATGATGCAACCTGACACATGTTCTAATAAAGCAGCCAAAATAAGTACACTATAGTTATATTCAATATATGTCTCAAAAGAATAAAAAATAAAATACTAGGAAGCATCTCATGCCTCACCTCAGTCCATTTTCTCCAACACACAAGAAGCACATCAAGTACCGGTAGTGGGGCACTTTCCCTAATCAACACATGTAATCATATAATCCATTTGGGCCCAATAACATGAACCAAACTGGGTGTGAGACTAAATAGTAGTATGCAACCACCTAATATCTATTCTAATATTTCAATGGATATATATAAAAGGTAGTGTACAATAGTAAAATAAATAAACTATAGTTAATCAAAAGTTAACACAATATATGTAAGGGAAGAAATTGTAAATAGTTATAAGTGAAGGATGAATCCAATCTTGTGTTATGGCTTAGAAGATGCGTTATAAGCCATTTGTTTCGTTATTCATGTCTCATGAATTATATATCTGTCTCAAAGACTGGCCTAGCCATGAAAAAAATCCCGTATAAACATAACCCTCAACACGTGACAAAATAGTGATTTATTCATCTTCCAATATATCCCGACCTCGTTATCCCACAATGAATCCTAGGTTTGCTCAGTATTTTAAATAAGCCCTAATGAGCCCGACCGCCCTATCATGGATCACTCATGAACCTTACATAATTATATCATGATCTCATCCATGGACTTTTAACTAAGACACTTGTACACCCTAAATATATATAAGGTGAAATTAGTCACATGAGCCCAATATTTTCCTCTAACTGAGACAATGTCTCTCCCATTTCTAATTACCCATATTTTTTCTTAATTCAATTCCATAACAAAAGAAACTTATGTTAATTTAACAATCACATGGATTATCATTTAAACAACTCAAGTGGGCATAGTTCACACAACAACTATCACATGAAAATTAATCTTTTACATGGATTAAGCATCTAATTATCTCATTTTAGGGATTAAAATCACATAAGAAGTTCATTTTAACAACCCATGAATTGGAATTCATGTTATGACTCTTAGGAATTCTCATTCATAGTACCATCAGAGGGAAACAAAACCATGGGTAACCCAAAATCAAGGTTAGCAACACTAAACATGATTTATAATCATATAATTAATTACCTAATCATCAATTAGAAATAAATTGTTTTATTATTCAATTAAGAGACACACTAAAATTGGGTTCATGACACTCTTCTATATTTTATCACTCAACAATCAATGAATGGGACAAGACCACCTACCTCATGTTAGTATGACTCTCCTCATCTTGTGTTGATCTTAAATTTTATCTAAATTGGCATTGATCTACAAAATAAGTAAAAAAGGTCAACCGTAGATAACTATTTTGATATATGAAATCATAAATAAATTCTCTCAAAGAATTGAGTAATCACTAAGAGGGTTTTAAAAAATTCGACAGTGTTTTAATTGTGCATCGAACAATGAAATGAGTGGCATATGCTAGTTCATATTTCTTGTGAGTGATGATAGTCAGGGGGGTCATTTCTTCCTATCTAGAAAAAAATTATAATTCCTTACTTAATAAATCAATAGAAAATAACATGTAATTTACTTGTCATTAATGCCCATGTATGTAAAATTTCTAGACAAACAAATATATGGATGTGTACTCAGATGACATGGTGTTTAGACCTCCAAACATGACATGTACATAAATGTTCATAGATTATAGGCCCCAGTCACATCATAAAAGAAGTATACAACTATAACTTGACCAATTTACCACCATTTTAATAAGTATAAAATGAAAATAAAAGATCCATACTTTATAAGAAGAACCAAGTTCTTACAAACATCCCCCTTAAAATAAATTTTCCTTCAAATTTATGTTCCAAGGGTGATGAAGAACTAATGGATAACAACTTGGGACATTATGATCATATTTCATCCTCCCTCTCCGAAGTCTTCTCCTAAACTTGTCCATGCTTCCATAACAACTATAACAATAGAACTGACCAACCATGAATATCCTTCGTTCTATGATCAAAAATACTAATGGCGTGCTCCTCAAAGGGTGATTCTTCCTCCAACTCCATGTCCTTGGGATAAAAGGTGTGATACAGGTTATAAAAGTTATGGCACAACTGAAAAATGTGGAAGATTTTGTGCATATCCCTTTACCTATAAGGTAACTAAAATATATAGGCAACTATATTGACCCCCTATAGAATTTCAAATAGACCGACATATCTTAGAAAAAGTTTACCCTACATCTTGATCCTCTTATGTCTTATCCTCAGTGTGACACAAAGGAAAGCTCGATATATGGCCTATATCCCCAAAGGTCTTCTACAGAAATTGATGTATGATTTCATATGAGATGGTCCAATATCCATTTTCTTTCGAATAAAATGAACCGGCTCGGTGGTCACTTGGAAAAGAAGAGTTCTATCATTGCTACCTGTCCTGCCTTCAACCAACACAGGGGTGATCGGCATATCCAACTCAACAAAGTATCAAAAGTCAACATCAAAAAAGTATCCTAGAAGCTATTATTGTGGTTGAACTCAAAACGGGATATGTGTGTCACCCAAGACCCCCCAAATCCTGGATTCATGACAATGGAATGTCCTCCATCACCTGAATCGTGCATTTTGACCGGACATCTGTCTGGCGGTGGTAAGATGTGTTCAAAAGCACCAATATACACAAATCGCATTATTGTCGTTTCATGAAACAAGAATTAAACTAAGAATCCCTATATTAAGTGATATAATGTGGGACCTCATGCAGTCATACAATCTCTCATATGTACAACCTCCCAGCCTAATCGACACCGAAGGATTCCATGATTGGTAGGAAATGTGAATCTTTCATAAACCTATCAATCCCAACCCATACTATATCATTTCCTCAGTGAGACCTTAATAAAAACATCATAAAATCCATAACAATATCATTATATTTCCACTTAGGAATGGTTAGATACTACAAAAGTCCCACTGGTCTTTGGTGTTATTCCTTCACCATCTCACAGGTGGGACATCTCATTAAAAAACTAGCTACATAACTCCTCATACTGAACCACCAATACTGACAACGTAAATCCTAATACATCTTGGTGAAAACAGGATTCCCCACCCAAATTGAAGCATGAAAATACCACATAAGCTCCTCATGCATGTCTGTTGAAACCCATACGCGACCATGTAACCATAGGACTTCATCCTCATCAATGGTCTAACTAGGAAGAGGGTTTTCCCTTAACATACTCCCTCATAAAACCAGACATTGAAAATCTGATAGCTACCTCTTCTTCACTCCATAATGTAATGTAGAGGTAACAACTAAGGATGTAATGAATGTCTATCCCTAACTATTGTACACCTCCAAGTGTATCTTAGAGAACAATTCCATAATCTTCCACAAGATACTGGCCCACTAAACTACCTAAATATGAGTCCCCCTGCTTAGTAAATTTGCAACTGAATTTTCATTCCTAAATATGTCAGCATTCTCAATATTTAATGAATGAAGGTATTCCACCAACCTTCACTACCGTATATTTAGATAACGCTAAGTGATTATGTAATTGAGACTTTTGTGGTCCTTGTAGACCACAAAACACTCCTCCATTCAGTAGTATCTCCAACATTGTCAGGAATGAACAACTGCAGCTATCTCGAGATCATGTGTTGGATAGTTCCACTCATGTGGCCTCAACTTCCAAGACCCATACACAACGAATAAATCACCTTTCATAAGAACTACTCCCAGCCCAATACATGAAGCATCATAGTACATTGTGTAACCCCTACCTAGTTCTGGATAAATAAGTATTATTGGTATCTTTCATCTCCCTTTCAGATCTAAAAAGGACATCTGACAAGAACCTAAACATACGTCCTTCAAAACCTTCTTCTTCAAGCCCTTCATCGGCACTACTATGTGTGAGAATCCTTGTATGAAATGACTGTAGTAACTAGAATGTCCTAAAAAACTCCGCACTATAAAGATGTTCTTAGGCTACTTCCATGTAACAACTTCTCTTACCTTATATGGGCCCACTGATACTCTAGTCTTTGAGATGACGTAACCCAGGAAGTGAATATGACCCCTCCAGGCATGGAACTTTGTGAGCATAGAATATAACTGATTCTCTATGAGTATGCAAAAAATTAACTTAGGTTTGGTGGAATGGTTTTGTTGAATATGTGAATACACCATGATATAATCCATGAAAAAAATGAATGAATCAATATAATGATGTAACACTTGGATCATTAGTTCCATGAATACTGTAGGTGCGTTCGTGATACCGAATAGTATAACCAAATACTCATACATACCATTAATGCTTCTAAAGTCCATGTGAGGTATATCTAATGATCTAAAATGAACATGATGATAAAAGGATCTGAAGTTGATCATAGAGAATACCCAAGATCCTCAGAGCTGATTGAAGAGATCATCTATTCATGAAAGATGATACAAGATCTCCACTATCAACTGGTTAAATTTATGCTAATTGACACATAGTCTGAGGCTATCATCCGCCATTTTTTCTAAAAGGACCAGTGAATCCAAAAGAGAAGTACTGGGTCAGAAGAAACCTGTAGCCTCCATATCCTCTAGCTTTCTCTATATTTATTACAACTCCATGTTATCTATCCTATAAGGGGGAATGGATTATGGGGCAGCTCTTGGTACTAGATCAATAAGTAACTCTACATCCCTTACCAGAGGTAAACCTGAAAATTTATTTCGGAAGACATACATGAAATGATCAACCAGCATAAGAAAATCCATATGATGTGACCCCTATTCATGTAGATATAACCTATAATTTTTATTTGAAATAAAAATCAAACCAAATGGCTCAGGTCTGACTCATCACACCTGGACATCCCATTCACCATTTTGTAGAAATGATCTACCCTCTAGTGACGTAAAACTCACCCTACGATGATATTTATAGAAAAATTATTGAATGGAGAATAACTAGTTTATTCTGAGTATGAAATCAATGTCTTCCATCTCTAAGACATAGATTTCCCAAACAGAGTGACAACCACAAATTTCTATGGTGCACTCCATGAATTATCACAAACTTTATGTTATAAACCATAACCGAGTGTCTAGTTTCATAAAATCATCAGATGTAAAAACCCGGAGCCATAGGCTCTTCATAACTTGATCAAATATGAAACTATATGAATACTATATATAAAAAACTGAAGAAGATAAAACAATGTTGACTATAATAGAACATCTTACAATAGATGGTCTAAGATCCTTCTCATGATGGGTCTGTTGCACTACATACATCAGGCATCTACCGTTGCCCTGAGACACTACCTGGATACACATAGCTGACCCTACCTATTGTCACTAAGATCATGCGGTATGGATACTATTTTCATGACCACAACATTGGCCTAATTGTCCAGGGGTATTCTAGTTCCCTGATTGGTGAGAAATTTCAGGCCCTATACAAGAACGTGGAGACTATGCAGACCCTCTCTCACTAACTGCTGGTGGAAACATCCTGCAGAAATGCTGTAAATACCACATCTTACTACAATATTAGAATTCGAATACATCCATATGAAAATGGAGTTTATTATCCCCAATTCTTCCACATTGGAAGAACCTCCCTGATATATCAGAAGAATGGTTTTGAGTACTATATTTACTACATGTATGCTCCAGAAGATGCTTCCTGCAATAGGTCAAAACAATACCCGATCATTTAGCTGAACCTCCCTGGATTTCACCTCAAGATTACCTTTTATTCCACTGAGTAATCAGTACTAGGTTCATTCTAGAATATACACTTGTCATCCAATATATATTCACCTATGAGAGTATGTCTTACTCGAGACCATCGTCAATTTTCATATCCTTAGAAAGATTGTCACCCATCAGAATAGTTGCAATGCACTGGTTCTCAGTAATGTGGGGAGATTAATCCATTACTGATAGAGTGCCATACTCCCAATGCATAAACTAATGGATTTTTTCATCCCTCTTCACCTCAAGATAGAATTAGTCAAAGAATACTTTCTATAAATGATCTCATTCCATGTCCCACTGACGCTATGTCTATGTGGTAACATTCCATAACCTCTTAGACAAATCACACAACATATAAATCTTGATCGTGACCCTCCTATCAAGAAGAATCGCCATATTCTTGAAGATAAATAACATGGAATCTATCCATGACTATACAATATATGGCCCACCATCCATATAAAACATGGGTGGATGTTGATGCTAGAACACTCGTGTTAGTTCTCCCAAGACGTGGCCGACTTTGGTTCCCCCTAAAAGGTTTAGATGAACCTCATAAAGCCTTCATTGATCTTTAAATTAGCACCAGCGTATGGTATCACAGTTGGGGACACAACTGGTTTGACTGGAGGGCCCACTGGTAGCCCATGGCCTTTCTTGTCTGGGGTATAATCATCTTCAATGTCCTGGAAGACAACTAGAGGTCATCAAAGAGTCATGATTCTTCAAGGTCAGGAAAATAACTATGTTCATGATCATCATGTTTCTTAGTTCAAGAGCACAAGGACAAATCATGGTAAGAAAACACTGAAATGTTGGAAAAAGAAGAGTACACAGTGTGTAGAAACCTTACACGACATGTACACCTAATCTCTCACATGTCCATGTACCTCTAACTTTCCTGGAATGTAAATGAATTGGGTACACTATGTGTAAGTCTGAAACAAGGCATGTACTCATGTTTTTTCTCCCATCAAAGTACCTTTACATTTCTAGATCCACACAGTGTATTCTAATGTCAAACTACACAGGGTGTACCTAATGAACATAATATGTTCTACTCAAAACGAAGGTCTTGTGTTCACTCTCACATAAACTGACACTCGGTAACATACCACATTGTGTGTATTCAAAATATATTGTGAGTACATAAAATTTTATTTTCTTCCAAAATTGAAAAACCCCTAGCATGTGTTCATGGTCCCAAAAACCGTGTAGTCTGGGTTTCTAGATAGTTTACCATAGAAACATATCTGGATACCCTCTTAAAAATTAAAGAAACTATGTGCCAAATTTCGATCCATAGGGGCCCATACTCCACACGAAACAAAGTTTGGCATCCCATATAGCATATAAAAAGAAAATTTCAGCTCATAGATGAAATATGATGCAGAATATTCTGATCCAAGAGGTCATATACTTATCGTGGATCAAAAATTGGTTTCCATACAATTCGAACCATAACATGTATCAATTCACATAGCACAACAACATGTATATATATCATTGTACCAATCACAAAGGAATGCATATCTTGCACGAAATCTATCCCAATAGCATGTGAGCTGTAATGCTCCTAAATGGCATTACAAGAATGCATGTCATGTGATTTCTTGCATGTTTTGTATAATGAATGAGATGGAATTCCCATATCCCCTCAAGTTTCAATGAAAATAGAACAACAACAACATATATAATAATAGGGAAAACAAATGTTTCATTGAATAGTGAAATATAATCAATTGTAAAATCTCAAAATACAAAAATTACAAGAAAATTCAAGAAAATTTTTTTCCCCTGTACATAGGGTAGTTAATCCTATCCACAACATAACACCAAATATCATTGAAATTCTATGCCATAATATTTTTTTCCAATCCGTAAATCAAACAAGAAAAGAAATCCTCTAATAAAACTTTGTGACGTCCAAGATCAGGATGCCACTAAACTGGTGCTTTGCACCCAGTTGGTCACATGGCCTTAAGAACATTTCTCCAAATGTCAGAGGCTTCCAACTAACAGTGAGGGAATAGGGTGTGATAGTGGAGAAAATATGCCTTCATAGGTATATGGAAACACATTGGAGGATAAATTTACAACATATGAAGAAGTAAATACATTACAACCAAAACAAAAAAAAATAAAGACTAATAATAAGGATAACCAAATTCCATAGAATACAAAAGAAGATTCTTCCTATCACATGTTCTATGAAAGCAGCCAAAACATGTACATTATAGTAATATACAATATATGTCTCAAAATTCCAAAAGAAACAAAAAAACTAGGAAGCATTTCAATCCTTGGAATGATCCCATGTTCTCCTACTCCCAAGTATCACATCAAGTACCTATAGTTGGGTGCTTTCCTTAATCAACACCCAAAATCATATAATCTATTTTTGCCTAAAATAATGACCCAAAAAGTGTGGGAGACTAAATCCTAGTAGAAAACCTCCCATGGGTTTTTCCATTATATCAGTGGATATATATATATATATATATAACAGGAAGTGTACAATAGTGATAGTAGTAAACTATGGGTACTCTAAAGAAAAAACAACTCATGTCTCAAACTACAATGTAAACAAGAATAACTGAAGGAAGAATCCAAGATTTTTATTTTCTTTTAAGATTAACAATAATCCATCCATTTCATTATTCATGTTCCATGAATTTTATAATAGTTTCAAGGTTTGGCCTATGCCCAAATACCCTCGAGTAAAGGTAACTTTCAACCTATGACATACCAGTCATTTAAAAATTATCCAATCGAGCCCAACCTGGGAATCTCTCAATGAATCCTAGGTTCTCTCTATATTTTAATTAACCCTCAATGAGACTAATCACCCAACATAGATTGCTCACGGTCAATACATAATTACATCTTGAGATCATCCATGGTCTTTTAACCAAGACCCACATTTATTCAATGTATACATAAGGTGAAATTAGTCTCATGATCATGACCATGTCTTTTAACTGAAACTATGGATCTCCCATTGCAAATTACACCTCTTTGTAATAATTCTATTCCATAAAAAAAGAAACAATTATAAATTAAACTATCACATTGATTATCATTTAAAAAAATCACATGGGCACAATTTACATAACAAGTATCACATGAAAAATAAACTATTACAAGGATTAAGAATCTAATTATCTCACATGGGGAATTTATATCAAATCATTAGTTCATTTTAACAACCCAAGAATATGAATTCATGTCAAACCTCTTAGTCAATATCAGCTGCACAATCATCTGAGGGAAACACACCCATGGTGTGTACCTAAATAAAGGTTCTCACCCTAAACAAGCTTTCAATTTATCTAATTAATTAGCTAACTGAAAAAAGGAAATAACAGTGTTTATTACTCAATCAAGAGACACCCTAAAGTGGGAACATGACACTACGACATATATAGTCAACTCAACAATCAATGAAAGGAACAATACCATCTACCTCATTTTAGTATGACTCTCATCAACCAGTGTCAATTTCTAGTTTTACCTAAATCAGAGTATATCTACAAAAATGATAAAAAATCCTCAACCCTTGATAACTACGTCTAGAGAAGAAATCAAGATGAAATGATCAAGTGTAATTGAGCACTCCTTGAGAGGGTTTCATAAGATTCAATAGTGTTCAAATCATATATATCCCATTCGGATTATCTGGGCGTGCTGATTGTCGAGGGGGGGGTCATTTATGAACTCTTGAAAAAATTATGCTACTGCCCAGCTTTGTCAAAAAAATTTGAGAGGTACACAATGTGTACATGAGGCTACATGCTGTGTACATACATTTTCTGGCCATAACATTACATGGTTGTATAATGGGATTCCATGGTGGGTCACCCTACTTACACAGTATGTGCATAAAGGTACACGTCATGAAAGCCCCAGTCAGGCCATGTAACATGCCAGCATCAAGGCCATGACCTCGTTTCCTCCATTCTCATAAGTATAAACTCAAAAGTAATTATCCATACCTTAGTGGAAGAACCATGTTCTTACTATAAATCCCCCAACCTAGTATCAATGAAATGGTTTGAATATTTGTGTATCCAAGGACATCAGCACACCCAAGCACTATATCATATTTCTCTGAGTGGATGATGTTATGACCAGAAAATCATCAATCAGGTATTATATAAGAATGAAACTGGAGTGATTATGAACCATGCATAAATTAATCAGTGAAATCATTTACAGAAAAAAAGATAGACTTATGGAAGGAATCATGAAGGCCATGCCAAAGACTTGTAATATAATTTGGAAAATAAAATTAACTGTCATTGAATTAATATACGTCATTCACAATAAATGAGAAACAAAATATACTAAATGTGGAATATATAAAAAACATGTTCATTTAACCTCATGCACTTTTCATAAATAATTAAAGAAATGATATATCACTATAACATGTTACCTAGATCTCATGATGCTCCTTCGGTATGCTATTTGGATCATGTGATGTCCTATGGACATGTTAGAGTAGGCCATGTGGTTCTCCGAGATGTGCCACATTAGCCTTATGATTACCTATGCAATTATTTATTAAGACTTACAGTGTCTGTTAGATACATCCACTAGCTCATATAATGGTGTATTCTCATGTCAACCATATCTTCTAGTTTAATTTTGGATTGTAAAATATCTCTTACGATTCCCTATAGGTAATTTAGCTGAGACTCGTGTTTCCCTCTATTCATGTCAGTTAGACATGCAAAACCCTCAGAGACATTTCATACTATCTCTCCTAAAACCATCTATATATGTTACCCATCACATATGATGACACCTAGTGAAATTCAACTAGATCATGAGACAAATAATAGATAGATCGGCCAGGTCATGCGACGACTTCTTGGAAAAAACGAATGGGTCTCGCAATTTCCTCAGGACAAGTCAATTTTGATCATTTGAAAAACCTTGTACATGGAAACCAGATCATTTTACATCCATTATACTGGAATACTAGATAATTTAATTGTCTTTGGGTATTCTAGGAAGATACTATCTTATATATCATGTAATAAGTCAAACCATTTTGAGTAAACAATAAATTCATGACAGGTATGCAAGAACGATCAATCAATCATGGAATCCTAATATATGATAACCTTGTATATCCTTGGTGTGTGAAACCTAATTATATGGGTAACCCTTGTGTGTAACCCATGATCATGTGAACTATGAGAACTCTAATTCCTACCAAAATCAAGATGCGTAGGATGCCTCCCTAAGGACCAAGATCCCTATTAGTCATCATAAAATAGAAATATAGAAAACATAATTCCTTCCATAACAAAGATACATAAGAAACCACACAGATGTTTTAGAACTATATTAATTTTTCGTATTATAATTACTAGAACTTATTTCCCCCATCCATATGAAATGACATTGAGTACTTGTCATCCCTTCTTTCTCAAAAAGTTAATAGATCACATGGTCATAGGGAGGTCTAATAATCATATCATCTGAATTATAAGTCTTCCCAATTAAAGGGGAATCCTCAGTTTGTAATCCCCAATCAACCAAATTCTAATGACTCTGATTCCCACCATAAAAAGGATATACAGGATTCCTCCCTAAGGCCTTATCTCTATAGAGAATTTTCTTAAGGCTATCCCAGTGCATAAAAACAACACCTTTGAGTAGTATGAGTTATTACTTATTTTTAATTGTTTATCACACTATGAATATATCACTTATACTTTGGGAGTTTAAATAGTCACATCATTCTCATAAAAAATAACCACCATATAGGGAAATGTCATCATGTAATTGATGATGAGTTGTACACCATATTCCCCTCAACAAAAAGAAAAATACCTTGGGTCCAGTCCCAAGGGTGTGACTAAACTATGAGATATTTGATTCCTGCTATAACAAGAAATGTTGGATGCATGTCCAAGGCTTGATCTCAAATAGGCTCCCACATTGGTGAAAGTCTGTTTGTATCTCTAATATATCAACTATTAGGATCCAATCATCCCCATTGGATAAAAAATATACCTCATCAATCAGTGTAAATATTAAATTGATGATCTATGACAACATTGATTTTCTCTATAATAGGGATTCAAAGGATGTCACTCAAGGACCTAGTCATGAAAACATGGGGTCTTAGAACACCCATATATGTTCTTTCTATACGGAATTAAATTGCGATGGGCTAAAAAAGTACATGCAGTTTTGATTCATGAAAAAACCAAGATATATAGGATTCCTCATAATGGATAAATATAATCCTCAAAATATTAAATACCTCCTTGTGTGATAGAGAATTTCAAAGATCTTGGTTACACAGCTTTATCACATGGGAATTCGTACATTATTGGAAATGAGTTGAGAACCTCAGATACATACAGATGGATTCCAAGATGAGATCCCCCATGTTCATTATAATGAAAGAGAGACTTAGCCTATAGTCATTATTTAGGGTAACTGGTCATGTATCTATATTATGAAGATTTCTGTGAACATATATAAAATGTATAAGAGATTACCAAGGCAGGAAATAATTATTACCAAATGTGTGAGATGAGCCTAACCTACAATTATCCTGAACAATGTGAGTCCCTTAGTGAAATAGGGCCTTAAAACCTATGTGAATTAATACCTTTGGAAAGAATGTATGTACCCTGTTAGGGATGGGGGAATCATTGGGAGTTTTTAAGGATGATTGAACAAATAGAGAACCATATGTGAGTGATTTAGTGGGGCTCGAAACCACCCTCAATCATAACCATCGAGTAGAACCCAACCACATCACCTCATTTTATTAAAAAAAATGGTGAACCAAAAATGAATCTCTATAATAAAAAAATTGTAATATTATCCATCATGGTGTTTCATTTGAAAATTATACACAAACAAAACCTGAAAGCTCGATGTGATTATTTAAAATGACTGGATAATCATACATCAAGACATTTCGTTTTGTGTACACTGTTCAAAAAAATAAGTAATACTGTCATCATCTAAAAAATGACCATCTATAATAATTGTTCTAATGAAATAATTTTATCCTCATTTTGATAACTTGAATTGATCTGAATGGTTTAGTCGGGAATAAACGAAAACATTTTCTAACCATGCATATCTAATTGAGTTTATTATGCCCACAATGTGAATTAATATGTAACCTAGTCATTTTTCAACTGAAAAAATATAGATACTACTCTCAATATCATAATTTTAGAGAATTCCTTCATCTTCCAACAAGTGTTATAGTAATTAAACTACAATTATAACCTCCATAGATCAAAAAAATATCTCACACACTCGTTAGATCCAACAAAAGTGGCGAACTTCTTGGTATGGGAATACCACCAACAAGGTACAATCCCAACCCTGGAAGCTACCCATGTGACTCCCCATTCATGGGAAGTGGCTTGTCTGAATCACACATGGAAATCTATGGTTAATATTGTAGACCTAGTCCCCACAAACAATAACATTTGGATCTTATCAATGGACCATGAAAAATGGAACCTTCAGTCTCTGACGAATGTTGTTTGTGAAGAAAAATACCCCTATCATCTTGTTCAAGTTCCTACCAGGAAGGAATCTATCAACTTCCGTCGCCAACACCATCCCCCTGGCACCCACATATCTCCTACTGAGGGTTTCACCCGACACACCACTACCTTTGATGTCCACACATTGAAAACAAGGAAGAATAATTATGTTAGGATGTCAATGGATACCCAGAAGTGGGATTACATCTACATTACCGTTGATAAAGCCTTCTAGAACAATCCAATGGTAACCAGCAGTAATGCTCATAATCCTGCTCACTCAGAAGAAGTCTAGGACATATTCCCATTGTAGTCATGGGGATATGCATATCCCTACCCTCATGGATAATGATATTCAAGATACTATGGTGGAACAAGTAGGCTTATAGTGGTTTCATATTCCCACATTAGTCGAATACATCTTCTCCTAAATAATGTGAATAGAAAATATGGAAGATTATATCCCAAAACACAATTTTCTAAAATTCCAATATATATTAGAAATGGTTGAAGAAATCAGTCGACATATTCCGAAAATGTTTCCAATAAAGGGAAAACTGCATACTTCTGTCCCTATAACTAGGGAAACACAACACTCTGATCATCACAAACAAGTGGTTATACTATAGAATACACACATTATTTATCATTCCAAAGAGGATTATTGATATGTTATAATAGTGGAAGAGGCATTGGACTGTGACCATACTCACCCTCCAACTAGGGCTGAATAGGTGAAAGGGGATCATGACTCAAGACATGGAAACTTTCCAATCGAAAATGTTTTGTTGCACATAACAAACACCAAGGGTAGGGAACATATCCCCAATATGGTGAGGGCTCACCAAGTGAGAGGGGAGACATACTTGGGATATTTTCATATTCCTATTGAAGAAGTCTAGTTGAGTACTCTAGAAACCATTGTCATAAAAATATCCCTATAATAGATGATACTGACCATGTTAGAAAGGAAAAAGCCTCGTGAAATTGTTACATTCTTATTAGTGATTATACTTAGAATATTATAACATATCATAGAAGACATATGCATATTTCTACTTCTACTAACAAACGAAAATGCCAAAGTCATTATTATCCAATACATGAGGATTCTCATATCATTTCTCCAATTTTGGAAGTCCATTGGCATATTACTATGGGGAATGCATGTTTGGTCTAGGACCATTTTTCACTTCCATCATGGGATCACCGGATTAGAGTGTCGCATGCCCTAGGGGAGCTCATATCCCTTCTAGGAATGACTAGCTACATATCCCAAAGGATAATGATAAGGATCATATTTCGATCTGGTCTAGGGATCAACATGTGAAATGGAACATGCCACGGGAAATGATTATATTCATTTCAATTTTCAGATGGCTCATCAGAATCTTCTAGTAGATTATTAGTAGTGGCATTATACTCCCACAACATCATATGGTTATAGGAATGTTTCAGTAACCATTATAAAGTAGGCACATATCTCTACCCAATCCAAAAGGTATGTTGGAATACTCTATCCACGATTTATAACATGACCCATATTTCTAATATTCATCAAACCTGTGTCCTTGGGGTCATTTGTAACATATTCTAAACACGAAAACTGTCTATCTACTCTTCAAAAAAAATATGAATATGATCATTACCATGATAGTCCTCTTAATGTTAGCGTGCATATGGATCAGATGGACTCTACAACTAACATCCACCATTTTTAACCTCACCAAGGTGATGTCTCCCATGGACATTGAAATCGTCACCTTTCTTAGAATAATTCACATGAGGATATTTAAAAAATATCTACAACTTTTTATAGTGATGTGATCAAAAAAACGTCAACTAAATATGATTCCCCATCAAATTCTAGCAGCACTCCACTCTAGTTTGCTGGTGACCGTCAAAATAATATTCTATGGTATTACTTGTTTGAGGTATTTAATTATAATGACAAGGAGGTAAAAATTAATATATAGAGAGATTTATCAAGAAAAAACATCAACATCATTTTATATCCCCTCACCACTTATAACCATGATATCCCAGATGAGGTATAAATGTAGTTAATTCCTTATCTATGCCAAATTATGTGGGACACTCTTTAGAGACTGAATGCTCTACAAATCCCTTATCCAAGATAAGAGGGTTTCCTTTAGACCATCATGATACATTGTTTTTAGCTAGACCTATTTTTTATCTCTATGGCCTGAGATACAAAAACCATAAAATCACAATGCAAATCTGTGACACACATTCCATCATTGCATCATGATGCTTCGACTTTTGATCTTCAAATCCACATCATGTGTCCAAATATGAGTATGGGAGAAATATGGACCTTGTATCACTTCCACACCCTAGTAACATCAGAACCCTTCAGATATGATGTCAAGTAATGTAATATCCTCTGGAGAAATCAGGGGACCTGGTAACCCTCGGGGCATTTGGTCACTATAATGGAATGCTCCAGCTTCAACGATGTAAAAAAATCACAAAAAGAGAAAAGGGATAGCCAACATAACATCAAAATTTTCCCATATAAGAAATAAATATTATTTTTAGACATGGATAAAGATGTTTCGATAACCTAGTAAACTTCCATTGATTAATGGTTTTATTCATGGTATTCCATTGTAGATAACTCATATGCAAGCACAATTGCACTGCATAAAATGGAAAACAATAGCAGCCTCATTGTAGTCATTCAGGAGAGGACACCACTATGCTAGTGGAATATCATCCACCACCTGCACCCCTGGGATCATCATTTCTTGAAAGTATTTAGTATATCTCCTCATAAGTTGCAAAAAAACCCCATATAGATAGGATGGGGGCATTTATATATCAATCATCATCTATCAGTTATTCATCCCATGAGAGGTTCTTACTGAAATCAATGGGGATTCTAGATCACTCATATGCCACTAGTCTGGTGGAATTAAATTTCCATATCAAGATTCATAATATCCATAACTAGAATATTTATATTATCCAAAATAAGATCAATTAATACCAATCAAAACCCCAAATAATTACTAGTCTTTAGGGCGGGTGAAAGTTTCATCATAATCATCACCATAGAGGGAATCAGTCTTCTCTAGGTTGGGAGGGAAATATAAATGGTCTACATCCCACATATTCCTCCCACCAAAATACAAGCCTCTTTTAGTCATGGATAATTCCATAATCATGACCAGAAAACCCATCAATGTCACTTCTTATTGGCCATTATATGAGGAATTTAAGATAAAGATTATCACACCCTACTAAGGTGCATGAAAAGATATCCCAAAATGGCTAAGAGTTTAAATAGAATCCCTAAGTATGGTAGTGTAAAATCATCCTACTATGTCAAAAGTAATGGAACCACCACCATTTCCCAGTATGATCCTATAAATTCAATCATTGACAATATGGAAGACATTGTGGATCAATAAAAAAATATAGAGGTTCGATGCATAGAAAATATACCCCAATAAGAGGGTGATCTAGATGCACCAACAATGTATACATGCACCTGGAACAAGAAAAGGAACCAAGATATGGAACCTATGAATAATTATTTTCCACCACTTCGTCCAAACAGTACTAAAGAAAAAGGGAAAGGTATGACTACATACCATTCACTACCCAGAACAGTTTAGGTTCCTATGATAAAGGAGCAGTTTTCACAAATCGGAGTGAAGTAAAAAATCTTTGATAACTCTATGAGGATAAAATTTTGGGAAATATACCCACTAGGTATCATCAAAAAGTTGAGGAAAATATCCTTCCACCCATAATATATTATTTTCTATAAAAAGTGGAATATGATCATCATAATGGCTCTAGATCTAGGAAGTCAGTCAACATAGATTAGGACGTCAAATATGATCATGACTTCTCTCTGTTGTGATTAGAGCCTCTCTCGTAAAGGGTTAATCATTCAGTCTTAGGAATAATTGAGAATCTGTAGAAGATTATTGTGGTCCCACATCATCGAACCCCTGCCACTTGATGTTGATGGGAGAAGTATAATACATTAGTACCCGATAGTGTCTTATTTTTCCTGAGTCCCTAACTACTGAAATAGAATCCTTGAATGTGGGAAACTCACTTGTGACTCCTAATAAGAATCCATATCTCAAAAGCATGGTTGACATTACGCCTCCACCCAATATCACCAATCCAACATTTGATACCTTTTACAGTGTTGGAGACCTGAACAACTTCTCAAACATTTCTAATTATAACATGGGCTGATGATAGGACCTTGAGAACAACATGAATAAATAATGTTGAAATGTTACGTACAGACTCTAACCTAACCATTTTTTTTGGTACAACAGTCAGATGGTAGGATCCATTACATGGTGGGAAGACCATCATTGTTAGTTCTATTATATGATCATCTCCAAACAATGTAAAATGAAAATTTTCATCCTAAAAAACAGCAATAGATGTGGAAATTATAGGGCGACTATATTCATATAATGGTGGAACGGGTTGACATATATTCTAAACATCCTTGACTCTAATAGAAGCAATTGAAACTCGGTTATAAAAATATAATGGATGAGTAGCAGACACCTCTGATTCTAATGAAGTATCATGGTGGATTTTTTATATTAATAGAAATGGCCAAAAGTTTGGTAGAAGTAATTAAGAGCATACGATCTAAATCTTAACTCACACCCCCAACAAAGAGTTAAAGACCTGCATTAGAAGAAGCAAATGTTTTCTCTCTCAAGTCATTAGCACTACCTATCCATGATCCTAGGTAGGATCTAGATCTCCTTGAACCACCATTCCAGATGTGAAAACCATATATTCACCCTCAACCAGAAGCATAGATAAATTAGTGTCACTTGAGATTTTGGGAACCGATTAATGAGGCATACTCTTTCCAAAATGAACAATTCCCAGTTAATTTTTGGAGGTCATAGACTATAATATACATAGGTTCCCACTACATAGGAAGCATGATGTGGCCAAGCACACCATCCATCCTTACTAGTTCCCTTATTATAGAATGTTTGGGAATAATATCAATCTCTTCAAGTCTCTAATGATGTCTTCTCATGCATGTTCAATTATAGAGAGGTGGTGTTATATAACTCCCCTAAGAAGGTGGCCAGCATAACCATTGTTCAATCAGAAGAATATCATGCTTGATAGAATGTTCTAGCCAAGTTCACACAAATGTTCAATAATTGTATGACTAAAAAATTTTTGATCAACCTCATTCCACTCTAAAAGAATAGTTGTGTAGACCCGGAATAACTCTACTACCTAATAGGGAGACATCATATATGCCTCTATAAGGTGAGTCTAATAACCATAAGTTGGAAGAAATAAAAGGGGAAGAGTCATATTCTTCAATAATCTAAGATAAAACTCTTAGAGATTTATTCTCTTTGACATCTAAAGCATGGGAACTACCCCCACCAAATGGTATCCTCATTGGAAGAAGATATAATATTTGGTTTTGACATTGAGATAAACTTGGAAGATGCCTTCTTCAATGATGAACACACCTCAGAATATGAGTTCCCTACAAATAATTTGGGAATTTGAGGCAACATGTGTAGGAATCGAGGATAAATGGGATAATAGGGGCATGGTCGGACCCAATATTTTTTTTCATGTCACTGTAGAGTAAATATTTGTTGTTGATACCTATGGATAGACACTCTAGAAAACCAATCAATGGAACATCAGTGTCTCATAACCCTCCACTAGTCATCCCCACCCAATTGTCCTGAATTATCTTATAGAGGGGGTATGATTATCTGATCAATGTAGACAATTGGGAAGGTTTTCACAACCTACACCACTAACAACAGATACTCCCAGGACCATTATTCAAGAACAAGGCCCGTCCAAAAAAAGTACCTCCATTTCTGATCCTCATGTCTGTGAGTAACAAAAAACTGGGAAGAACAGACCAGTGGCTCAAAAATACAACAATTAGAAAGAGTTGGGGGTATCCCTAGAAATTTTATCAGTTCGGGATGTGCTCTATATTTAAAAAGATCTAAGGGAGGAACTTATTTAATCCCTTCAAAGACAAGAGGAGTTTATGGAAAATGTTGTCGATTCCGAGGTTTATCAGGTGGAGTCTGTGACATTAGAATTCCAAGTCACCATATCATTTACTAACTAAGATTTGGAAGAGGTCATTTAAGAGGAAATATGGTTCCTATATGATTTATATAGATTTAATAATGTCAACATATAAAGGAATCTTATTGGAAAGGGTCCTGGTTTCAATTTCATGACTATTTGAACCATCTGATATTTGGGATATGGGGAGGGGA
Source organism: Viscum album (assembly GCA_963277665.1). NCBI lineage: Eukaryota > Viridiplantae > Streptophyta > Magnoliopsida > Santalales > Viscaceae > Viscum > Viscum album. The sequence continues at coordinate 1,117,419,372 of OY728141.1, forward strand.
ACTATCACCCAATAACATGACCATTCAAAGGTATGATATGAATGAGAGAATAAATATCGAGAAGAAAAAATAAAATCTCAGTTTGGGTAGATCACATTGGATACTGAGTTCATGGCTATCCTGTAAGACACCGCATGCAATTTCCTATATGGGAGGCCCTATCTCAATAAAAACATGTTGGTAACATTAACATTCCATCAATGCGCAATGTAACCCATCGATGTAAAAGTCATCATACTACATGGTGAAAATTCCCCCACTCTGTCTCACATATCCACATATTCTAGAGAATATTTTTAGAAGAAGGGTGGGATGAAAACGATGGTGGATGTGGATATACAGGTTGAATCCCATAATATATTGGTGAATTCCACTTCAAATTCAGGTATTATGTTGAAAAGTGACTATGTTCTTCCTATAAATTTGGTCAAGGTAACATATCTCATCCTAGAAGTCCAATCCCATTCTGTCCTTAATAATAGTGTAAAAAAAATTGCCTATAGCATCTCTAGGAAATGACATATGATGAAGGGGATGATATTGTGGCTTCTCATTTCCTTCCTCAACCTGGTTGTGGTGGATAATCCCCCACATCTCCATATTCACCTGAAAATTTATCCAAAGACTTATAAATGGAAGAGGATGAGGATGAAATCATGAATTCACCTATTGCATTCATGTAAATCATGTTCCCATCCATCGATGAGCATTGGAAGATAAATCTGGGTACAGAATTAGACCCATGACTAACTCTAATTAGTACTTCGATTCCCCACAAATATAAAGATATGTACATTTTGTATCTAAAGACAAATTGATATATGTTCCATTAGATATGAAAAAAGGTTCCCATATTGAATCCTAATATTTATATGGACCATATCAGACTACCCGATGAGCATGAAATCATAATGAAGCCATCCAAGAAGATACTTACCTCTCATTACACCAATTTAGATGAAACATTTGGCGAATTTATCAAGTAAAAAATTTTATGTGAACTGAAATACCCATGATGGCTCTCCATCGTCATCCACATCAAGAAAAATAATGGTCGATATAGTGTCGAAATGGACTTTATATAGATCAATCAGAATCTTTCAATGGATGATTTCCCATTGATGATAAGGGGACTATTAATCTGTGGAACTACTAGATTCCATGCCCTTTATACCATGAACATGTATTTAGGGTACAATAAAATCATGATGGCCCTTAAAGATGAAGAAATCACTAAATTTGTAGTTCCTCACATGACCTTATTCTATCATGTAACACCCTTTGTGATAAGGAATTATGGTTCTGAATACCAGTGTGTCATGCATAACATATTTTATCCATTATTGGGAAGTATAAATGAGTGTTTGGTCAATGAAATGTTTTTAAAATCCTGACAGCAACGTGATCAATTCTTTGACCTTCAAGAAATCATTGATAAGATGTGACCCGCGGTTTAAAGATGTATATGTTGAAATTCAATTTTGGGTTAACGTCTGGATTTTTCCTTGTATTTTGGGTATGCCACCATGGTATTGAGGATGACCTTGGAAAGACTAGTTCTATTTTATGAATGTCACCCTTTATAAATCTCAAAGAGTTAAGGGGAGTCTAAGGGAACCTCATCTACATGAGGTTATTCATAGGCAAGCCGACTTGTAGAGATCTCACCTTAACAAGGATAATTTATAAGAGAATCACCTATCAATTGGATGATGAGTGCCAAGAATCCATTGAGTGTATAATTTAGTACATACATGACCCACTTGTTTTCACGATTTTGGTCGAAGGGAGGTCACTCATATTTTATGTGGACACCTTGGAGCACTCAATGTTCACCCTCCTCTCATATAAAAATAACGCTTGGAGTGAGAATAGTCACTATTATCTCTACCAGATGATGGCAGGTACTGATACTAGATATTTTAATGCCAGGAAGAACTTCCTTGCACTCAGCTTTGTATTGAAAATAATGAAGCATTACTTGTAGCACCAAGAAGTCCATAGAGTCTCCCTTATTAATCAACTCAAGTACATACCAAGATACCCTATGTTGCATGGGAGATTGTCCCAATGGTTGGCCATTCTATAGAAATTCAACATTCACTTCATATTATAGAAGTCATTGAAAGGGAAATCCATGGATTATTTCCTTGCAAAACATTATATCCTGGAAAATACACTGGATGACACCAAGCTTCTAGATGATGAAATATCCTATACCCATGTGACTCCTCAGACATGGGTAATGTAATTTGTTGTTGCCTCCCAATGTCATGATGGCATAAGGATGGAAAACGAAAAGGTGAATAGGGTTGGTAAGGGGGTTTTCTCTCTCTAGAAAAAACAAGTTCTGCTTAAATCTCTCTCAATGACCGTTGAATGAAACAACAATGAGGAAGAATAAAACTTCCTCATCATTGGATTGGATGTGGCCTAGAGCTTCACAGTGCTTAGAGGAATATTAAAGGGGATTCAGAATCAGTCATAAAGAATATCAATGGATAATATTCCATAAAAAAAGAACAACTAAACCCTCTCACTAGGTATGTATGGAGATTGATTATAGTGTAACACTCTGAGATTTTATTAGAATTATTATTTTTAATTTATTTTATTTCTTGAGTTTTATGCTACACCTAGATTATGTTGTGCTAAACGCAACACTGTATTATCTTGTAGTATACACAACACTATTCTTGAGTTGCGTTACACGCAAGAGCGACCTTTCTCAAAAGCTTGCATTGTACGCAATACTGAGTTTCACTAAACAATGATATGTTATTGAAATATTATATAATCCAACTGTTATGAATAGTAATACCCACTTTTTGAAATTTTATAAGTATTATCTTTCAAAATGGACTACATTTTTTGTTTCGAAATATCGAAAATATCCTCGGGTGAATTTTTGGTATTTTTCTGAAAACGTTCAATTTTTTATGAATCGGGAAAACGCTGAGTTATTGGTTAAAACCAACATTTTATTTAAATAATAATTTACTTTATATAATTTATTTTAGATAAAAATAGATACATAATACCTATATAAGTTTAATTTAATTCATTGGAGTCATGTTATAATAATTTTAGATATATAAAATTTTTATTGAACTTTTTATCGTCTTTTACCCACCTCCTAGGAAAATTTTGAAATTTAAATAAACATTAATTTTATCACTTTTATGTGTTAAATTTATAAAATATGATATACAAAGTTAATATCAAGTAGTAAAATGTGGTTTAATAAGATAAATTTTTTTTTGGAAAATAGTAACTTTTAACTTTTAGTTACCACGGTTAAAAGTAAATAAGGTAATTAATGGTAAAATGATATTATTATTACCCTAAAACATGTCTTAATTATATTGGATAAGTATAATTCGACCAAAAAAATATTAGGACCAAAATATGAACCTCTTTGATCCAGTTGGATACGATTAGGAAACTTATTATTCTTTTATTTAAAGAAGAGTTAAAATAGTTCAAATCAAAGTTTAATAACTAATTTTTTTTAATATAGGGTTATAAATAAGATAAATTCGACTATAAATATTAATTATAATGATAAAAATATTTCCTATATAATGGTATTTTATTTATATTTTTTAGACATTATATAATTTAATTTATTTTTGACACAACAATGATGTAGTAATTACCTTATTCAGAAAATATTAACATAATTGATGATATAAATACCAAAATAAATGTAATTTGAAACATTTTATGAATTAAAATAATTTTCTAGGTTTACATAACATATTAGGGTTGATTAGATGAATTTTTTTCGAAATACTAATGCTGTTATGAATTTAGAAAAAACGAAATACTAAATAGTGTCATAATTGAAAGAAAAGTGTTTTTTTAAAACATATTATAGTATTAATTGATATAATGGTCCTAAAAATCTAATATTCTAAAAAAAAGACTTATATAATAATATATATGACATTAATGAACAAATTTGAGTTATATTTTTATTTTATAGTATGTTTATTTACAATATAGTGTAAGAATAAAAGAAGACATGGTAAAATATAAATTATTTAACTTAAAGTTAAATCTAAATGATAAGGTTAAAATGGTAACCTAAACATGTATAAAACCTATTGGTTGAGAGGATTTCAACCCATACCCCCCTTATCCTCGATATAAGTCACTTTGGAGCCATTATAAATCGAATATAAATTTATTATAAAATAATATTTTATGTTATTCCAAAGGTTCCCCTCACCCCTCTTATAAAAGGACACTCACCCTTCTCACTAATTCACACTTCAAAATACATTTGGATCGGCCAAATCCTTCCTAAATACCCTCTAAACAGTCCTTAATTCATCATATAAGACTTTCTTTAATCAGAAATCCATCCTATGGATCCCTTTTGATCAAATCAAAAGGAAGAACCTGATGAATAAGTAAATATCTCACCACCTATTTCAAGTTCCTTTCTTCTTCCACTTCCTCCTTATTTGTTTTTTCCATTTTAAATTAATAAATCCAGTATCTTATATATAAGTTAATGTTATTATAAAAATTTTACAACCATATTATTTATTTTATCCATCCTATGAATGAAAAAGTCACCGCATGTGTGTACGTATGGATTACCGTCTCCATGTCGTGTTGTAGTTTATTATTCAAACATTTCATCATTTGGATGGGTATAATAATGAGTATAAATGATATAAACAATAAATATAACATTATTATGATTCATTATATATGATATAACATCCAATTATATTGTATTTTAAAATCAAAAAAATGATATCATCGCTCGTGCGTACGTACGGACTGCCATCTCCACGAACGAGATGAGATTCCTTTTCCTTGATTAACCATTCAAGTATTAGTATAAAGTATATATAATAAATAATAATCCAATATATTACAAAATAATTATACTGGATTTATGTACACATATGATTCATTTACGTAATTCCATTCAATTCAATAAGGAAATGAAAAAAGTGTTCATGCATACGTACGACCCACCGTCTCCATGAACAGTGTATTTCATTCCATTTATTGATCTATCATATATATTTATATTCTGAATATATATTATATATAAATCATGTTTTACATTAATGAATTATTTAAATCAGGATATAAGTAATAATATCAAGAACAACAAGTCGAAACACGTACGATAAATGAAAATATTTTACCCAAAACGCTACTTTAACATGGAATTGACAAAAGAACGGGTAATATAAAGTCATAAGTGAATCATATATGATATCATAAATTTTATTATAGTTCTGTTACAAGTATATAGTATGTTTAAACCCACTATAAAGGAGTTTTGAACATTTATGGAAGAAATTGGACCTAAGTTAAGGGATAATTTTTCAATCTCATTTTTATCTGAGATTGCATATATGTAAGTATTTACTGGGGTTATCTTTATCATCCATGTCCATGTTTTCTAAAAATGTTTTCATAAAATGTTTAACATTCTTACAGGTATGTGTAAAGTAATTTTTACCCTTTGTCGATTTTTACCACATTGCAGGGAAGGAATCATTCCTATGATTACCATATAAGTTACTTTATGACTTTTCCGGCAAAAGTACTAGAAAAATGTTTTTTTAACTTATACGGTGTGAATTTATTTTTACGGTTTCATAATGCCTTTTCATCTTGAAGCATACTCTACAAGATTTAATAATTATTTTCAACAAAATTATCTTCTTTTAAAATCGCACGACATTTTGAGAAAATAAAATGGTTTTGAAAAAAAGGATATTTTCCTCAAGAGTTCATTTCAAGTGTTTTGTCAAAACTAATTTCCATATAAGATGACATTATTTAGTATTATTATGTTTCAAGTATATTGTCTCTATTAATTAAATGGTTTGATTCTTCTTATGATGAAATGATATCTATTTTTTTATGGATTAGGTTATGATGGGATGATGTTTATGAAACCCATTTTATTCTTTGGGTTATGATGAATGATTTATGCTTGTTTTGTGGCACAAGTAAGAATGGTTTCATTATGAGATGGGGGGACCTATATATCCCTATAATTCATTGGGTAAATATTTATATCTCATGATATAGTCATGGATGTAACGACATGTAAATCCGGTAAAATAATACAAGGATGGAACGGCTGGTAAACCCGATTCAGTAATGGACTTTGTCCACTATGATGGTCTTGGAAGCAATGCCTTGGATACTATGGAAATCATATCATGTGACTAATGGTTTACCACAATTACATATTTTATTTTATCATGATTAATGTCCCTTTATGATCAATGACTAATGTACTAACATAATTTATGACATTGCTCAATATTTTGAAGTTTTATGTTCATGTTTTTACGTTCAAATGTTTAAGGATTGTATTTAATTTCTCCATGTTTACCCTTACTGAGCATTTGAGCTCACCCTATATATGTTTTCTTTTCCCCAGGATATAAATAAATGTTATAGGTAAGAAAATGAAAGGGGAAGATCTTTATGGGAGATGTTGAAGATCTTTCACAATGATTAGAAGATTATGTTCCTAGTTTCTGAAGACACTAAACTAATATGGTCTTTGGGCATCTATTTTGGTCATGTATTAAGTATTCCAAAAAAGTAATGTAATGTATATATACATCACGTATGGGCCTATATAGTTGGAATCTGATTGAAGGATTAGTTAACCATTGAAAACTATGGTGTGAAAACATTAGGGAAATCCCTAGATATATTTCTAAGGTATGTCTAGGGATGTCTCCAAGGTTAAGTATAAGTATAGGTTATAGTCCAAGAATTATGATACCAATATTATAATTAATCATATGATGTTATATAATGAAGGAACTCCCCCTTTATTATGTTGTTTTCCTAGCATGATTTTTGCCTCTCATACAATTCTTTTTGGGTTTTAGAATATGGATGGAACCTGAAGGAAGTGTGTTGATCAATGTAATGGGAAATGCAATGATTGTCCTCCTGAACAAACCAATGTTATGGGATATGGAGTGCAAAATCATATTGCTACACTTACACAAGCTATGAATCATTATGTACTTCTGAATGAGCAGAGAACGGAACAATATTATATTGAGTCCTTCATGAGGCAACGACCACCTTCTTTCAGTGGGTCTTCTGATCCACTTGTTATTGAACAATGGATTAGTACCATGGAAAAGATATTTTCGATGCTTCACTATTAAGAGCCTGAAAAATTCATTTTGGCTATTTTCCAGTTAGAAGGTGAAGCAGACCAGTGGTGGACTCTAGTTAAAAATACAAGTCCCCAAGATGAAATTAAAACCATGGAATGGGACGAGTTCAAGAACTAGTCTTTCAATAAGTACTTCAATCATATTTTTCGAAAAAAGATGGAAAAGGAGTTCCTTGAGAATAAAAAAATGATGATAAATCTATTGGTATATACGAGGTGAATTTTACAAGGCCTGCAAGGTATGCATCTGGCTTTATCATCCAACCTGCATGTAATGTTGATTGATTCTTGAGTGGCTCAAAGACAATTCTTCGAAAGGAATTAGCTATAAGAGACATCAGTAGCTATGACGAAATTGTGTGTTGTGTTATCAAGGTAGAACTAGAAGTTGGTGTTACATATCCATCTCATGGTTTTGAAAAGAAACAAAAGATGGAGTTCAAGGAAAAATCTCTAAACAATGGTGAAAAGAAGACTAATGATTCTTTATTCTCATAGTGTGGAAATAAGAAAATTGGATATTTTATTAAAGAGACTAGAAAATGTTTTAACTGTGGAAAAGAAGGTCATCGAGCAGCTGAGTGTCAAAGTAATGGAAAATGGGAATCTAATGATGTGAATAGAGAAAAGACTACAGAGAACGCACCACTAACACTTCAATGCTACAAGTTCATGGAAATGGGGAATTATGATAATCAAGGCCCTAATCCAACGGTTAAGGATGATCGACATCAACAACCTCTTAATTTAAAGGAAAATGGGATGTCACATACAATCACTATTTGCGATGTTGAATCTGACAATGATGTGGTGGAATGATGAAGTGTTTATGTAATGGGATTCCAAAATAATGTTTTATATAGTATCGTGGAATATTGAAATATTTATGTATTGGTCTATTGTGGTTTTCAATAATTTTATGGTACCAGTAACCATGGAAATTGATTGAAATATTTTTGGAAAGCAGATAATATGCACATAATGAAGGAGAAAATGAAATGTTTGATAGTATTAATGGGCTCATGACTGATATAAGGACAAAGTGATATCATGGTTTGATTATATCTAAATTTTGGGATTTTGGTATGTGGAAAGAGTTAAATTTTGATATAATTTATGTTTTCACTATGGTTCTATGGTAATTCATGTTTTTAGAGAATACATGATTGAGGTATTTATATTTTTGGAATCCGACCAACAAGATATATCTTATGATATACGGGGGATAAAAGATGGTATTCACATTCTTGGTAGATGACCTTTCTAGTAATCTTTTTCTTTATACCATGAGATTGGAAATATTTATTTTGGATAAGCCTAAAGAATGCAATGGATTAAGTTGGACATCAGATAATATTTTTTACCGATAAAACATTATTTCTATAATGTTATAATAATATAGTTTTAGAAAAAGGAAAACCTGTAGGATGGGTGACTAACTGTCGCGTTGGACAAGGTTGTGGGAATTGAACCACAACTGAAGTGCGACAGGCCTTTATCACCTACCTCTAGCCTACAAGAAATCCCTGGTTAGTAGAAACTAGTTTTATTTTATTATTTTGTATGATAAATAATGTATAAGTCCTTTTTTGGAATCATATACGATTAACCTCACCATAGATGGACTTATGTATATTTGTTAACATTTTCAAACCTTTTTCCTGAGACATATGGAATGACCCTTCATTCTATAACATGATCTGTAAACACTTCATGAATAAAAAATTCAACTTCATTTCATTAAGATATGAAGTGGAAGTTGTTCATGGAATTACCACCGGCGAGATTTTACCAAAATCAAGTAATTATTTCTTCTAAATCAATATTTTCAGCTTTAGGGAAATGATTTTGAAAACCAAAAACGTTGTCCTAGTACCCTCATATCCGATGAATCAGATGGTACCTCAGATCATCATAAATTTATGGATTTATGATTGTTGTATTTTTCATAGCCATGTTTTCTACCACTCCCTATCAGAACTTGATGGTTAGATTTCTCATCTATATCCATATATTAACCTGTATTCTTCTATGTGGAAACCTAGTGATGAGTTACTTTGGGTATCCGTTATGTTTCTAACATTCCTTTTTAAAATGATGTTTTAGTATTAATTTTTACGATGTGGGTTTCTGTGAAAGAAAATATCAAGTAGAAAACCATTTATAACCCTAACAAATTTCGAGGGAGAAATTCATTTTAAGGGGTGTAGAATGTAACACCCTGAGATTTTATGATAATTATTCTTTTTAATTTCATTGATGTCTTGTGGTGTATGCTACAGCAAGATTATCTTGCACTATTGTAAACACTGTATTAGCTTGTAGTATAAGCAACACTATTCTTATCATGCGTTACACGCAAGAGTGACCTTCCTCGATAGCTTGTGTTGTATGCAATACCCAGTTTCACTAAACAACGATGTGTTTTTGAAATATTATATAAACTAGCTGTTATGAATAGTAATACCCATTTTTTGATATTTTATAAATTATATCATTCAAAATGGACTTCATTTTTAGATTCGAAATAATGAAATTAGCCAAGGCTGAATTTTTGGTATTTTTCTGAATACATTCAATTTTTGATGAATAATGAAAACACTGAGTTATTGGTTAAAACCAGATTTTTATTTAATTAATCATTTATTTTATTTAAATTTATTTTAGGTCAAAATAGATAAATAATACCCATATATGTTCAATGTAATTCATTGAAGTCATTTTATAATAATTTTAGATATATAAAATTATTATTGAACTTTTTACCGTCTTTTACCCACCTACTAGGAGAATTTACAAATTTATATAAAACATAATTTTACTGCTTTTTTGAGTTAAATTTTGAAAATCCGAGAGGCATGGATAACATCAAGGAGTAAAATTTGGTTCAATAAGTGAAAAATAATTTTTGATTAATAGTAACTTTTACCTTTTATTTACCATAGTTAAAAGTAAATATGGTCATTAAAGGTAAAAATGATATTATTATTACCCCAACAGATGTTATAATTCTATTGGATAAGTATAATTCGACAAAAAAACCTTATGAATAAAATATGAACCTTTTTGGTCCACATGGATTAAATTAGGACACTTATTATTATTTTATTTAAAGAAGTGTTAAAATAGTTAAAATCAATGTTTAATAACTAAAACATTTTTAATATAGAGTTATACATAAGATAAATTAAACTATAAATATTAATTAGAAAGATAAAAATATATCCTACCTAATGGTATTTTATTTATATTTTCTTATACATTAAATAATCTTATTTATTTATGACACAATGATGATGTAGTAATTACCTTATTAATGAAATATCAACAAAATTGATATTATAATTACCCAAATAAAAGTAAATTGATTTTTTTTATGAAATAAAGTAATTTTATAGGTTTATAAAACATATTAGTGTTGGTTAGATGATTTTTTTCTATATAATAATGCTGTTATAAATTTAGGGAAAACAAAATACAAAATAGTGTCAAATTGACATAAAAGAGTTTTTAAAAAATATATTATATTATTAATTGATATAATGGTGATAAAAATATAAGGATTAGTCAAAAGACTTATAATATAATATATATAACATTAATGAACCAATTAGGGTTTTATTATCAGTTTAAAGTAAGTTTATTTAACATATAGTGTAATAATACAAGAAGACACGGTAAAAGATAAATTATTTAACTTATTGTTAAATCTAAATGATAAGGTTAAAATGGTAAAATAAACATGTCTAAAACCTATTGGTTGAGATTCTTGAGACCCATCCCCACCCAACCCTCGAAATAAGTCAATTTTGAGCCCTTATAAACCGAATATGATTTTATTATAAACTAATATTTTAGGTTTTTCCTAAGGTGCCCCTCGCCCCTCTTATAAAAGGGAAGTCCACCGTCTCCCTAAGTCACACTTCCAAATCCATTTGGCTCGGCCAAAACCTACCAAAATACCTTCTCAACTATCCTCCCTTTATCCTAGTGTCCTTAATTTAGTCATAAATCCATCCTAAGGATCCATTTTGATCAAATCAAAAAGATGAACATGAAGAAGAGGTAAATATCTCACCACCTATTTCAGGTTTCTTTCTTCTTCCACTTCCTCTTTATTTGTTGTTTCCATTCTAAAATAAAAAATCTAGTATCTTCAATAAACTGTGATGTTATTATAAATATTTCACAACCATATTAGGTATTTGTTTGTCCTATGATTGAAAAAGGCACCACACATGTGTACGCACGGCTTACCGTCTCCATGTCGTGGAGGAGTTAGTTATTCAAACATTTCATCATTTGGATGGGTATAATAATGATTTTAAATGATATATTTTATAAATATAACATTATTTTTATTATTTATATATGATATACCATCCAAATATATAGGATTTTAATATCAAAAGAATGATATCATCGCTCGTGCGTATGTACGGACTACTATCTCCACCAACGCGATGAGATTCATTTTCCATGACTAACCATTAAAGTATGATTATAAAGTATATATAATAAATAATCATGAAATATATTACATAATAATTATACTGGATTTATGTACATATATGTTTTATTTACTTAATTCCATTCAATTCTATATGGAGACTAAAATATCGTTCATGCGTACGTACGACCTACCGTCTATATGAACGATGTATTTCATTCCATTTATAGATCTATCATATATATTTTTATGCTGAATATATATTATATATAAATCATGTTTTAAATTATGGAATTATGTAAATCACAATATAAGTAATAATATTAAGAACATGAAGACGAAACATGTATGATAAATGAAACGATTTTACCCAAAACGCTGCTTTAACATCGAATTGACAAAAGAACAGGTAATATAAAGTCATAAGTGAATTATATATTATATGATAAATATTATTATGGTTCTGTTATAGGTTAATAATATGTTTAAACCCACTATATAGGAGTTTCAGACATCTATAGACGAAATTGGGCCTAAGGTAAGGGATAATTTTCCAATCTCATTTTTATCTGACATTGCTTATATGTAAGTATTTACTGGGGTTATGTTTATCATCCATGACCATGTTTTCTAAAAATGTTTTCATAAAAAGTTTACTATTATTCCATGTATTTTAAAAGTTATTTTTACCCTTTTAGACTTTTAAAACATTGTATGTAAGGAATATTTCCTATGTTTACCATATAAGGTACTTTTTGACTTTTCCAGAAAGAGTACAAGAAGAATGTTTTATTAACTTATACAGTGTGAATGGATTTTTACGATTACATTATGCCATATCATCCTGAAGCATACTCCAAAATATTTAACGATTATATTCAACAAAATTATCTTCTTTTAAAATCACATGGCATTTTGAAAAAAGAAAATGGTTTTGAAGAAAAATGGATATTTTCCTCAAGAATTCATTTCAAATTTTTTGTCAAAACTATATTCCATATAAGATGACATTATTTATTATGATTATGTTTCAAGTATAATGACTCTATTATTTACATGATTTTATTATTCTTATTATGAAATTATATCCATTTGATTTATATGGATTACGTTATGATGGGATGACGTTTATGAAACCCATTTTATTCTTTGGGTTATTATGAATGATTTATGTTTTTTATGGAACAAGTAAGAATGATTTCATTTTGAGATGGGTGGGACCTACATCTCCCTCAAATGCATTAGTTAAAGATTAATATCTCATGAGATAAACATGGCTGTAATGGAAAGTAAATCCAGTAAAGTAATACAGGGCTGGAACGGTAGGTAAACACGATTCAGTAATGGACTTTCTCCAATATGATGGTCTTGGCAGCAATGCCTTGGATACTATGGAAATCATATCATTTTATTAATGGTTTTACACAAATAAATGTTTTATTTTATCATGATTAATATTTCTTTATGATCTATGACTTCTGTACTAATAAGTTTTATGTCATTGCTCAAGATTTTGATGTTTTATGTTCGTGTTTTTACGTTCAAATGTTTATGGATTGTTTTTATGTTCTCCACATTTACCCTTATAGAACATTTGAGCTCACCCTTTTTATTTTTTCTTTTCCCCATGATATAAATAAAGGTTTTAGGTATGAAAAAAAAGGGTAATATCATTGAGGGAGATATTGAAGATCATTCACCATGATTAGAAGATTGTATTCCGAGTTTCCAATGACAGTAAACTAATACGGTCTTTGGGCGTCTGTTTTTGTCATGTATTAGCCATTCCACAAAAGTAATGTAATTTATATGTTTTTCAATTATGGTTCACTATAATTAGAGTTCCTTTTTGATCCCACATTACATCATGTTTTTATATCATAGAATACTCATGTCGATACACTAGCTAATGCATCCACTATCCTGGATGACCCTGATCAGGAGGAAAAAGTAATCCATATCACACATCAAATAATCATATCATCAATCATCATATACAACATGGAATAAATATATCCTTTAAAAACTACCCCTTTTCAAGATGAACCGATGACCACCTCTAGAAGGGTGAAACCCATAATCAGTTATCTACAAAAAGGGAATCTCCCAATAGAATGAACTAGAAGGTAAAAGACTCAGCACCATATAGCAAACATCATTATCCACGAGTTCCCAAATGAATATAATGTAATCTATGTATGAGGAATTGATGGAATCCTTACCATATGAGTAATAGAAGGATAGATATCCTTTATAATTGATGAATTCTTTGTAGACTCTTGTGACACCCATCATTCGAGGGCCAAGAACTCACACCAACTCAAGTGGATGGGATATTACTAAAAAGACATGACACATGACTACATAATGTTCACCAATAAATGTAATTACTGATAGATTCAAGAAAAAGTCATCCCTCAGCATCTATAATTTCTAAATATATCTAATTATTTGTAAATATTTTCCATTTTGGAAATGAATGATGTGGGGATATATCCGCCAACTGCAGCTTAGTAGTTCAATTACATTCTTACTGCTACAAACATCTTTTCTAAATTGGATAAGACAATGCCCTCAAGGATGTTTGGATGAGGAATATCATAATCTTCATGAATTCCCATATCATCACTAGGTTCAGGGTCCCTCACACAATATTGACGGACAATGATACAAATTTCTATTCTAAGGAGATGAAGAGACTGAAACAGAAGATAAATATCATGTCCAATCACAAATATATCTATCATGAAGTGTAAAATGGATAGATAAAGGCCTAAAATAAGGCACTATTTAATATACTTTAGAAGATGGTGAACAAGGATAAGAAGAATTTGAGAGAAAATATCCTCCATGATTTATTGGCCTACTGTACAACCACACTTATTTCCATACAGGAAACACTATAGTCATTGGTGGATGGGACCAAAGTAGTGTTACCCATAGAGGTACATCTGCCTTCACTCAAAATTTACAATTCTAGAAAACTCTTATATGATGATAAATTGAAAAGGTCTATGATGAATTAGTGTTTCATGATGAGAATTGTTTGTGAACATTACACAACATGGAGGTCCATCAAATTTAGATCACATGAGCCAATAATAATAATGTTTTCCTCTAATAATTACTATAAGGAGAACTATTTTTCTCTCTCAGAACCCCAATTATATCTGGAAATAATCCCGCAAAGCTGTAACCTATAAGAGAAGGGAAAAACTTCATACATATAGTGTATTATTATGGAGCCAACTCAGTGGACACCATGGATGTGGAGCGTTTCACACAACCCACCAATGCGATATTTCCATGAAATAATTTTCATAACCATCATCATATGAGAATACACATCAGAGTAAGACCCATTACTCATCCTAAAAACAAGTTGTAAAACTATATTGAGAAACCCTTACTGAAATACATTAAAATGTATGGGTAATTTCCTCTCGACATGACATTAATCTAAGTGATTTTTTTCTAAAACTACTTATAGATTGATTTTTTCTATCGCAGCATACACGGTGACAACTTCAACTCTAATTTTGGGTCCTGCCTCAATCTTCCTCTTCATTTTTCTTCACATCGAGTGATCCATGCCCTTACCAGAAGACATTAATCTACGTAGGCAATGCCCTTACTAAATGATGTTAAACTGAAAGGTATTTCATGAATTACATATGACTTGATTCTCATTTTTAGTTAGATATATAGGGAATCAATGATATTGTATTTAGGTCTAGACAAAACATGATACTAAATTCCCTTATTGTACCCTCAACTACATCAACATTATAAATGGATCCATTTCCATTACTTGTTTCTCATACCAATAATAACTAACTTGGTATTAGTAATTGCATTAATGGATTCCCTATATGAAGAACACATGAAATCCCACGACATTTCCATTATAGGATTGAACACAAGACATTAAAATTTATACCATATGTCCATTTCTCAGGACATAAAATATCAATGTTCATCATGAACTGCATGCGGATTCATTCCAATAATTACAAGATACATAGTGAGGCATGTATCCCTAATCATGGGAACAACTGCAAAAATCAATGGGTGAAATTACGCCCTCTATGTATGTTCTACATCAGCAAAGAGAGAGTTTATAATTTAATAATTACATGTGACTTGATTCATTTCCTCACATTATATGTAGTGATTCCATTATTTCTAACTCTGGACCCTCTCACAATAGATAATCATAAAGGTTACCCCTTCTTTTCATATGGGTTAAAACGTACCCTAGGAATACCCTTTAGAACTACGTACGGATTGATTTCCACAACAGTGGTATATAGAGTGACACCATGAATTCCATTCATGGTCTCATCAGCAATATTACCATTTCATATCGGGGGACATACATCCACACTACATGATCTTATACTACATGACCCATCAGAAATAATTTTTTATTACTTCTCATTTTCAACAGATATTTAGTGACACAAGCACTTACATCATTGGAAAAAACCACAATAGTTTTGTTCTTTCATGTCATCTCATCTTCTTCTTCACTGCATGACATTGAACTGCATGGGATTTCAAGATCTACCTGTTGCTCGATTCCAATCATAACATGATACATATTGATGTCTAGATCTACAACATTTTCCCAACTACAAAAAATGATAACAAATTCACCCCAAATGTATAATAACCAATTTAAAAAATCTTATTTTTTAAATGTACGAACTAGATCTATATACAAATTTCTTGTGTATATTATATATATTGAAAAAAATCACATTTTTCCCACAT
The DNA here is from genome assembly GCA_963277665.1 of Viscum album. Taxonomy (NCBI): domain Eukaryota; kingdom Viridiplantae; phylum Streptophyta; class Magnoliopsida; order Santalales; family Viscaceae; genus Viscum; species Viscum album. The sequence goes on from OY728141.1 coordinate 1,117,435,790, forward strand.
CCTTACTACATAATGTTAAAATTCAAGGAAAACATCATGTTTTGATTACATTATAACTACAAAAAAATTATATCATTTATTCATGATGAAAAACTATAAATATGTGTTCCCTTACCGCATGATGATAAAATACATATACGTACATCATTATAGCAAGGCATTAAAACTAAAAGGAAAATTTCTTGTTCAGTTTACATTAAAACCACACAACAAATGTTTCCTTATCACATGATGATAAATTTCTTAGATGTATGTCCCCACTACATGAGATAGACTATACAGTACATCACACATTTCAAACCCCTGTCAATGGACCAAAAAATCCTTATCTAATTCATCTAGAGTACGAGGTGCTTCCATCATATTTTAAATAACCTCAATCCATAAGCCACGCATCAGGACTCCAGTTATTAGGTTTTCCAAGAACCTTACTTGGACATTGGATATGATATTAGGCTTCAAGGGACCTTTTTCCTGACAGACCATGTATGCCTATGGCTCATGCATATGTGCCTATGATAGTCACCCAAATGTGTCACTTTAAATGATGGACATTCTGATCCTTGAGATCCTTGACATCACTATAGTTGAACTCAACACCTTATATTGATTAGAACAACTCCTGGTATGACAATCCCATGTAACTACTCATGACCCGAGAACCTCAATCCATGATTTAAATCACTTTCATCACCCACTCAAGAGGATGATGGGATTATCTTAAAAATGTACATCCTAATTGGGATATTGTGTATCATCCTCCATATAAGGTCCATATGCGTCACAACCTTACACTACATACAATATGGTTTATGTTTTACAACCAAATGTTCGAGCCTATGATGGTGTAAATTGCAAGACCTCAAACTACTTAAAAAGAGACATAAACCTATCAGGTTTAAAAACTAAATAGGTGGGCATGAGAAAATGTTGATCCATTGATAACTATACTCTTAATATCCTTATTTTAGGAAACATTTAGGGTGAAAATAAACACTGAACGAATCACATTGGGTCTAATCTAAAACCTTGGTAAAAATATAGATATTCTCACAGGGAACCATTGTTATAGAAAAAATAATGAGTAATGATTTTTCATGTCTCCTAACTATGAGAATGTGTTCTCTAAGAAGTGACCCAACCATTTTGGAGTTAAAACCCTTCATAGATATTACACATTCTGTAAATCAGAATTCATGATTTGAGAACCTCAGGTCACCATAAAAATTTCACGGCTCATTGAAAAGATGTCAGACTCCATGGGACCCATTCCAAGACAATGAATTCATGATTATGGATCATGCACATGGACCTATGTCCCTCAACGAAATGGATCACTCTAAAAAAAGTAAATTACAATCCGCGTAATCCATGACATCATCATTGAAGAATTATACACCTCAGTGTGTCTAAAATACTCGTTATAGAACTATCCCATATCATCCTAGTGATTTGATTACTTTAGACAATGACATACAGTCTCTATACCAAACTATCTGAGAGAATTTGGAATCCTCGATGCTACGTCATAAATTTTTGTACCCATTTTCAAATTAGTAATTGGACACTTTATTCCTTATTCGTTGATGAACCACACATTATGATTCAAAACTACAAGGCATAGGGGTTGAGCTTCAAAATAAAGAGCATGACTACCCTAGAGATCCAGAACCATTCCATGGTGGATTTACTCCCATACCCTTCCTCTTCATCTAGACATTTGACACTTCCAAAATCACTCACGACCCTATAAAAAAAGTGTATATCAGCATTCACTTATCATTCTACCATTGAACAATTTCCTTGAATCACCAACTAAATTTGTATCCTCCTTGAAAGAGAGGAGCTTCAATACTTTCTAAGCTGTAGAAACATCATGGTAGAACCTAGAACCCCATAGCGTTACAGGTCATCCACGACATGGCTACCTCATCTCATAATCATGAACTAGACTTTTAGGTTATTACTTACATCACCCATATTCTATCTATCTAGAAAGTCCGAGAATACCTTATTTTCCCACCGACCAATATTACCTCCATAAATATTCCATAGCTACTGAAAAAGATACTCATCTTCAAGGATCCTTTTTCGGACTATTCTTGTATTCCTATGGCTCTTACCAATGGGATTATGGTCTTCAACTTAACATTTCAATCTATAAAATGGTCTTTTTGATCCTTGTAAACCATGGAAACACTATGGTAGAACCCAACACCTTGGTGTTTTTTGGGACATTCCTGACATGTATGCGCTATATCCATGGATCATTGATATGTCCCGATCTAAAGGAACCTAAAATAAATTTATATAAGGAATGAGATAAAATACCCTAAACTAATGAAATATAAGGTTAGAGGTAAAATATAATAATCCAAATCCATATGTAGTTCAAGATAAAGGACCTTAAATAAAAGAAATATCAAGTCTGATCTAAAGAGACCATAAACTAAATCAAATTCAATTCCATTCTAAAATAACTTAAAATAAATAAATATCATGTCCAAGACTAAATACCATAAAATAAAGCAATATCTGGTCCAAAATAAAAGACTATAAACAAACTAAATAGGTGGATAGAGAAAAAATACCCTAACCTAATGCAATAAATGGTTCGATCTAAAATACCATAAAACAAAATACGATTGTAATGATATTATAATATCTCATAAGGCCCACCGTATGGCCTTATAAAACAACATGTTACTCTGAAAAATCCTATAGACTTCATAAAAAAATGTTCACTCTCCCTCCAAGACATGAATACTACCCAAATGTGTTTCTACAAGTTAGGTGATCTCAGGATAGCTAGAACATATATATAAATGAAGGATCTCATGAGGGTGGGAATTCATGAGTATTTCTGAAGAAAGTTTTTTTTTGAATTTCAAAATTCATATAAAATAATTTGTGTTTATTTGATATAACACAAGGTGTGGGTATCATTGGCATGTAATATCAGAGTAGCAAAAAATCATTCAAGTCACAAATGAATGAAAACTAGTCTACAATGTTGGATGTTCTGAAAATATATTCATTGATAAAGTGAAAAAAGAAGAGAAATATCTATATTCGGAGTCTCTATAATTACTTATAGAAAATGGAATACACCACAACGGTATAAATATGATAAATAATGATCAACTGACCAAAAAAGTTTATAAGGGATTGGTAACAATCATCAATTGAATGCAGTATGGTCGCTCACCCCGCTTTATGGGCTATTACTTCATGACAAAAAGTCTTGACCAAAACCATCAGCTCCTCAAATCTCTTCCAGATAGTTTACAAATAAAAATGATGATCATTAATGATCAAACCTTAAATGAACTATAATTTCCATGAATATCCATATCATCATAGTTTAATCATTCATCTGGGATAGCAATTTGAATATCAACTGATGACCCAGCTCAAATTCCTAGTAAATATCCCTCAAATACATAGAAAAATGATCCTTATATACATGATTGTGAAAATCCATTTCACTAATGGTTATCTCTTTCTGATACAGAATGATTTTTTTCATGATTTCATATAGAGGTTTTCGGTAAGAACAACCTATTAATTAATAATTAACAAACTAATGAGAAAATTCCCTTAGATCAGAGAATAATTATATCAGGGTCTCAGTGATAAATACATAAATCTACTTCTTGATCATCCTATATAACATGTAAGACTCTATGATGAATGTGGTGGGCATAATAAGATGAGGAATAACCAGTTGAGTCAATGAGGAAATTGTAGAGGAAGCTTTATATTCCATTCCATTAATATGTGTATCATCTGTAACCTGCACTAGAGGAAAATTTTATCAAATAGGTCTATTTATCCATCACCGTAGTAATCACTAGAATGAAGTATCGTTCATGAATTCTTAACCAAATCTTAAATCAATTCAATCATCACCCCAAATATAGGGGTTAAGGAGGAAAAATTAATTTCCACATGATGGACCAACTGGTTTAGCATACCACCTATATAAGCTGCTACCCATTATTTGGAAAAATCCTAGGCAAGGATAGTGGAAGCATAAATATGAAGAAGTATAATATCAATATCAATATATTCATGTGCGAGAATCTTAAAGAATTGTAATGTAACCCTAGGATGTCATTCACCTAATACACTAGACAAGTGAATATGCACTACAAAAAAAGTCTACTATTATAACGTGATGTTTTTGGATTGGGGGGGAGGGTTATAACCCCCTCTAAATGATTTAATAGAGAATATGGTGAACCACTGCTTATGGTACCACACTATATGATTAGTGGATGGTTTCATCAACCAATTTTATATATTAATGGAAATTATAGGTGGTAAATTTTGAAGGGATTTAAATGCCATATAATACAACTATATATATATAAGAAATATAATATTTAGAAGGGGTTTAAACACCTAATATATAAAATATAAAATTTAAGGTGGTTAAAAACACCCCTTATATATTTGATGGAGTATATTTAGGGGTTGTTTTTAAACTACCAATAATCAATATAATCATTTGGGGTTGCTATAACCACCCTAAAATTTTCTGATTATTTTTTAAAAAACTTTTCTTTTTCAACCATGAGGCCATATTTCTCATTCCTCTCTCTATCTCCTTACCCCTCTAATTCATTCCCCATTATGTTTCTGATGTTCCCCACACCCTATTTCGCCATGCCCATCCCATCCCTTGTGGCCCCGTGTTCCCTCCACTCCCGTACCCCTCCCTTTCCCCCCTCCTAATACCCATGCCAAAACTGCCCCAAGTGTATCCCTCTCTCATGGATTGTGCCTGTTTACCCAATAAATATATTCTTGTGAAAATTTTATTACACAAAAGTGAGATTCAAACCCTTTATGATCTCGTACCTCACACCCTCACGCCTTCCATAAAAGAAAAGTATGCAGTTTCTGACAGCACATGATTCCGAGGCCCGGTGTGCCCAGAATCAATTTCCGAAGATTCGCTCGGGTACGTTCAGTGAACGAATGAGTGGGTTTTTTATAACTTTTGAACCGGTGCTCGGAATCAAAATATGAGGGCACCAATGAAACCACAGTGCCGGTTTTTTCTTAAGGAGACTTTCCCTGGAGTTGCGTTTTCTTAGGAGGTGATGTTAAATAAATGAAGTGGTTTAACTAAAGAGTGAAATAAAATACGTTCTGAAATTTTATTTGTACTCTGAGTAATTATAACCTATGTGTGGAAGTTGGGGTGGGACCCATTAATCCTAACTATTCTACTGACATATGGAAAACCAATTAAACATATTCGGATTGTTTTGATACATTATTAATATGATCCATGAGTCATTTTAGAGGTGTATCAATAGAGCGCACCTCAATCTAATGCACGGTGTGACCAGTACAGCTAAAAATGTATGATAACAGTTTCAAATTGGCATTAAGTTTAGATAAAAACACTACTGACATACAGAAAACCGACCAAATGCATTCAGATTGTTTTGATACATTAGGAAAACGATCCATGAGTAATTTTTGAGGTGTATGAATTTTCCTCACCTCAATATGATGCATAGTGTGACCGGTATGTCTAAAAGTGTCTAATAACAGTTTCAAATTGACATTAAGTTTAGAAAAAAACACTACTGACATAAGGAAAACTGAGCAACCGCGTTCGGATTGTTTTGATACATTAGGAAAACGATCCATGAGTCATTTGTGAGTTGTAAGAATCGTCGCACCTCCATCCGATGCAGAGTGTGACCGATATTGTCAAAAGTGTCTGATAACAGTTTCAAATTGATAATAACATTAGAAAACAACACTACTGACATACGAAATACCAAGAAAACACAATTTTATTGTTTTGATACTTTAGGAAAATGATCCATGAGTCATTTGTTAGGTGTACGAATTGACCGCATCGCAATCTGATGCATGTTGTGACCGGTACGACTTAAAGTGTCTAATAACAATATCAAATTGACATTGAGTTTAGAAAACAACACTACTGACATATGAATAACTGAGAAAATCCTTTAGGATTGTTTTGATACTTTTGGAATACGATCCATGAGTCATTTTTGAGATGTAAGAATCGACCAAACCTCAATATGACGCAAGGTGTGACCGGTATGACTAAAAGTTTCTCATAACAGTTTCAAATTGACATTTACTTTAGAAAACAACACTAATAACATACAGAATACCAAGAAAACACATTCAGATTATTTTGATACTTTAGGAAAATGATACATGAGTCATTTGTGAGGTGTTCTAATTGACTGCAACTCAATCCGACGTTGGGTGTGACCGGTACAACTAAAAGTTCTGAAAACAGTTTCAAAATTGACATTAAGATTAGACAACAACAATACTAACATACAGAAAACCGAGCAAACATGTTCATATTGTTTTGATACCTTAGGAAAACGATCCATCATTCATTTGTAATGTGTACGAATTGACCGCACCTCAGTGCGACCCACGGTGTGACCGGTATGGCTAAAAGTGTCTGATACCAGTTTCAAATTGACAATACCATTAGAAAAAAACACTATTGACTTACATAATACTGAGAAAATGTGTTCGGATTGTTTTGATACTTTAGGAAAATGATCCATGATTCATTTTTGAGGTGTACGAATTGACTACACCTCAATCTGACCCATGGTGTGACCGGTACGACTATAAGTGTCTGATAACATATTTAAATTGACATTATGTTTAGAAAACAACACTACTAACATATGGAAAACTGAGAAAATGCGTTCAGATTATTTTGATACATTAGGAAAATGATCTATAAGTTATTTTTGAGGTGTATGAATCAACTACACCTCAATCTGATGCATGGTGTGACAGATATGGATAAAAGTGTCTGATAACAGCTTCAAATTGACATTAAATTTTGGAAACAAGACTACTGACATACGGAATACTGAGAAAACGCATTTGGATTGTTTTGATACATTAGGAAAACAATACATGAGTCATTTTTGAGGTGTTCGAATCGACCTCAACTCAATCTGATGCATGGTGTGACCGTTACGGATAAATGTGTCTTATAACAGTTTCAAATTGACATTAAGTTTAGAAAACAACACTACTGACATATGTAAAATGGAGGAAACGTTTTTGGGTTGTTTTGATACATTAGTACAACAATCCATCAGTCATTTGTGAGGTGTACGAATTGACCATACACAATCCAACGCACGGTGTGACTAGTATGGCTAAAATTGTCTGATACCAGTTTAAAATTGACATTAACTTTAGAAAACAACACTACTGACATATGGAATCCCGAGAAAATGCGTTCGTATTGTTTTGATACTTTAGGAAACTGATCCATGAGTCATTTCTGAGGTGTAAGAAACGACCGCACCTCAATCCGATGCACGGTGTGACCGGTATGACTAAAAGGGTCTGATACCAGTTTCAAATTGACATTAACATTAGAATTCAACACAAATAACATACGTAATACCGAGAAAACATGTTCATATTGTTTTGATGCTTTATGAAAATGATCCATGGGTCATTTTTGAGGTGTACGGATCGACCACACCTGAATTCAATACACGGTGTGACTGGTAGGGATAAAAGTGTCTGATATCAGTTTCAAATTGACAACAACTTTAGAAAACAACACAACTGACATAAGAAATACCGAGAAAATGCATTTTTATTGTTTTGATACTTTAGGATAATGATCCATGAGTCAATATTGAGGTGTACGAATTGACCTCAACTCAATTTGACGCACGGTGTGACTGGTATGGCTAAAACTGTCTGATAACAGTATCAAATTGAAATTAAATTTATAAACGACACCACTGACATAGGGAATTCCAAGAAAATGCATTCATATTGTTTTGATACTTTAGGAGAACGATCATTGAGTCATTTGTGAGGTTTAAAAATTGATCGCACCTTAATCGGACACACGGTGTGACCGTTACGGCTAAAAGTGTATGATACCAGTTTCAAATTGACATTAACATTAGAAAACAACACTACTAACAGACAGAATACCGAGGAAATGTGTTTGGATTGTTTTGATACTTTAGGAAAAAACCCATGAGTTATTTTTGAGGTGTATGAATTGACCGCACCGCAATCTAATGCACAGTGTGACCAATACGGCTGAAAGTGTCTGATAACAGTTTCAAATTGACATTAAATTTAGAAAACAAAACTACTAACATATGGAATACTGAGCAAACGTGTTCGGATTGTTTTGATACTTTGTAACAATGATCCATGAGTCATTTATGAGGTGTACTAATCGACCACATCTCAATCTGATGCACGGTGTGACCGGTATGGCTAAAAGTTTTTGATACCAGTTTCAAATTGACATAAACATTGAAAAACAACACAAGTGACATACCAAAAACTGAGTAAACGTGTTCAGAATGTTTTGATACATTAGGAAAACGATCAATGAGTCATTTTTGAGTTGTACAAATTGACCGCACCTCAATCTGATGAACAGTGTTATCGGTACGACTAAAAGTGTCTGATAACAATTTCAAATTGACATTAAGTATAGAAAACTACACTACTAACATACAGAAAACTAAGCGAACACATTCGGATTGTTTTGATACATTAGGAAAATGATCCATGAGTCATTTGTGAGGTGTAAGAATTGACCGCACATCAATATGATGCACGGTGTGACCAGTATTACTAAAGGTGTCTGATACCAGTTTCAAATTGACATTAACTTTAGAAAACAACACAAATTACATAATGAATATCGAGTAAACACATTCAGACTATTTTGATACTTTAGGAAAATTATCCATGAGCCATTTGTGAGGTGTAAAAATTTACTACACCTCTATCTGATGCACGGTGTGACCGGTATGGCTAAAATTGTCTAATACTAGTTTCAAATTGACATTAACATTAAAAAACAATAGAAGTGACATATAGAATACCAAGAAAATGAATTTGGAATGTTTTGATACATTAGCACAACGATCCATGAGTCATTTTTGAGGTGTACGAATCATTGTAACCTCAATCCGATGCATGGTGTGATCGGTACGTCTAAAAGTGTGTGATAACATTTTCAGATTGACGTTAACTTTAGAAAACAGCACTACTGACATACGGAATACCGAGAAAACACGTTCTTTTTGTTTAGATACTTTAGAAAAATGATACATGATTCATTTGTGAGGTGTATGAATCGATCACACCTCTATCTGATGCACAGTGTGACGAGTACAACTAAACATGTCTGATACCAGTTTCAAATTGACATTAAATTTAGAAAACAACACTACTGACATACGGAATACTGAGGAAACGCGTTCTTATTGTTTTGATACCTTATCACAACAATCCATGAGTCATTTGTGATGTATAAGAATCGACCGCACCTCAATCCAACGCATGGTGTGACCGGTATAGCTAAAAGTGTCTGATAATATTTTCAAATTGACATTAACATTATAAAACAACACTACTGACATATGGAATACCGATCAAACACATTCGGATTGTTTTGATACTTTCGGAAAACCATCCATGAGTCATTTTTGAGGTGTACGAATTAAACACACCTCATTCTAACACACGGTGTGACTGGTATGGCTAAAATTGTCTGATACCAGTTTCAAATTGACATTAACTTTAAAAAACAACACATGTTACTTATGGAAAACCGAGAAAACGTGTTCGCATTGTTTTGATACATTAGGAAAACAATCAATGAGTAATTTGTGAGGTGTAAGAATTGACCTCACCTCAATCCGACACATGGTGTGACTGGTAAAGCTTTTCATTAGTTAAAGAACCATTATTTATTAAATGAGATAAATCATCCAAAACCATATTGATTTTACATTATTCCCTTTCATTGTTATCAGAATGAAACCATTTGAGTTCATCATTTCCATATTTTAGTTTCACATTTCCATATTAATGTATTCTTTCATATTAATGTTTTAATTTATTTCATTACTGTATTACTAACATAATATATTTTTTCTTATATAGGTGAACTTTTTTCCATGAGTTCGGATGCTTTGTACGGCAACAAATACCGTGGACAACAATTTTTGAGAGAGGATCACAGATATCAAAGTATGAAACATTAATGTTTATAATTGTTGTTTGATACTCATTTGTAACCATGTAAAACATTGTTTAAAATGTATATAGTAGTGTTTTGTTTTGTATTCATGTTGTTAAGTAAACGTATATAGGATTGTTGGTCAAAATATTGTGTGCGGGTGTCGTATTGTACAGGTGTGCAGTTGCTGTTTTGTACAGGTGTTGGTGCTGGTTCTGCAGGTGTAGCTGAAGGAGCCTTTATCAATGATATATTGAGTGATGATAAAGGACACCTTTATCAGCGCTGTCTTGAGCGCTGATAATAGGGCCCTTTATCAGCGTTATCTTGAGCACTGATAATTGGTCCCTTTATTAGCACTAGAACAACGCTGTAAATAGTAGCGAAGATAAGGGGGGTCCCCTTAATGTGTGCTCTGAAAAGAGCTAATAAAAGCTACATTTATCAGAGCTAAAAGAAGTGCTGATAAAGGGTGGCCATTATCAGCGCTTATTTTAGCACTGATAAAGGGGACCCCCCCCCCCCTTTATCTTCGCTAGAATTTATAGCACTTTTATTGTTCTGTTAATGTTGATTTTTAGCACTGATAAAGGCCCAATTTGTAGTAGTGATTGGATCTAAGGATCTATAATTAGTGACATATGGTGGTTTTATTTTGAGAAAATCATGTATAAAATTTAATGATAGTCATCTTTAATGATTTATAATATTATATCCATGTACACCTTGATTTAACATTGAAATGGTGAAAGAGAAAATATAACATAATAGATTCAGATTCTATATATATATTGTTGAATATGAATGTTTATGTCAATGATGGAATGTTAATATATTATTGTTCATGAAATTGGTTTTTGAATAAAGGGAAGTAAAATACTTGACAAATTAAATATTCTAGTTTGGAGATATTTTCATGTTGGAATATCAAATTAGATATTTTTCGACACGTTAACTAAGGAATCGTTAAATGATAGTGATATATTTTACCATGATATGGTTAAAAATTAAAGGATGGGTTATTGATGGATAATAAACATTATTATTATGATAATAATTGATAAGATGAATAGGCTTAATTACATCCTTTGATCTTATGTATTGATATTAAAATATTCTAAAAGCTCCAAATGTACATGGAATGAGATGAATGAATGGAGGGAGGGATATATAGTGAGAATACAATGGAATTTGAAAATATAGATCATTAATATAGAATCTATATTATAAAATATCATTAAATAAATCCATCATCAAAATAACAAGGGAGATAAATATTCATATTAACATAGAAAAATATCTTTACATGTAATCATTCTATTATAATTTAATGAAAAAATATGATTACTGTACTTTAAATAATGAGTGGAAGGTGTTGGAATGATTCGATTATGATGTAGTTTTCCACTATTGGAATGAAAAGTTGGGAGGTGTATAATGGATGATTGGGAAGAACTAAATCTATAATTATGATTATATCAACTTTAGTTTTCCACTACCTCTTTTTTCTAGAGGCCATTGTGGCTATGTTATGTGCATTAATCTGTTTAGTCGTAAGTCAAGAGTGAAATAATGGAAGTTATGTCTCCCCTCTGATTTCCATGTGAGACTAAAACTAGTTTTTCAAAATACCAGTAATTTATTAGGGTTTCTTTTATAATAGTTTTAATCGATAAAGAGATAGAGGAGTATTTGAGGTTGGTTGCGGGGTGGTACTGTTGAAATATAGTATTCGATACCACCAGTTACCTAATAGAGGTACATAAATTAGCAAGAGATGAATCCAATGGTTTTATAACTCCTCAGAGACCTAGAAGATTTATGTTAGGCCAATACTAGTATATCATTGAGAAATTGGGTACCCATTACATGTATACTAGGAATTAGGTTCTCTGTGAACTATAATTTCGTAATGATTTTTTTATTTTCATAATATTTTTTAATTCTAATACCATATCATCCCATGTAAAAATATAGTCACAACCACATATTAATCTTATTTCATATTCCTTTTTTATCTCTTAACACTGTATATAATGGTGAATTTTAGGGTCGTTAATAGTTTTGATCTTCTCTAGGTAACTCTAACCCCTCTCTTCTTGAATATTTTATTCAATTACAAAATTCACCATCCCAAATCCAAAAAATAGGGTATTTATAGAATGTTCATGGATTCTAGTTAATTGGAATCAGTTTAAGAGTATTCCTTCATAATTATTTATCAAATAGTATGAATGAGTGTGTTTTATTATCATTATATTCTTTTTATATGCATGTTAATGAACTTCTATATAGGTGGGTTTATAAATATATATGGGGTGATTCTTCATATTGTTTTAAGGAGTATGTGTACATAATATAAAGTTTTAGGTTTCTTTTAGAGGTTGCTGGAGAGTGTTCCACCCTTTTGGAACTAAATAATAGATCATTAGTGTATATGAGAGTGGTAAGTACAATAAAATTAACTTGGTGACTTGTGTCGATGTCTAAAAATATGAATAGATAAATTAGTTTTTAAATGTAATTGGGATAGAGTACTGGTATTATTTAATTATGAGGATGAATGTATTAATAAAGATCATTATTTTAATGGGTTTATAAGATATGTTCCTTAATGAGTTATCTTAATGATATGAACTCCTGATATGATATTTATTGAAAAATTTGATTATGCAATGGGATATATAACCATATGTGGGATTAATAGTTGTGGAAAACTATGTGTTCACATTATAATTAAACATTCGAGGTTGGTTATAAATGGGACCATAGAAACAAATTATATTGAGGTAGTTGTGGTGGTTGTTTAATTTTGTGCTTCAATAATCCCAAGATGTTTGATATGTTACATCGTCCACATTACCTGATTGTATTTACCAATATCATGGATATAAGTGAATGAAAATGTGATCCATGTTTCCCTTATTTTTTTACTTCCCCAGTCTATTTTCAATTTTATCTCCCCCATTGATTCAGAAGCATGTTCACATTCACTCAGATGTTATGGTTTAACATGAGTGTCTTATTTAGTCGCACATGTAGTTAACTTATGAGATGTTAAATATGTTATTCTATCTTAAATATTTAACTTCTAACCCTATGATAAGAGTTTATTATTTGATATTATATTATCATATTGTTTTATGTTCATTGTATCACATTGGAATATAGTAACTTATATTAACATGGATTAACCCAATGTGGCCCCACATTGATTAATTTTTATTTGAGAATACCTTGAGGAATGCACCCAATATGAAAGGGGATTGTGACTAGATCTAATATTGAATAATGCCCATGGGAGTCCTTAACATAATAAATAAATTAATCACCAAATACATCTATATAAAAAAAATCAACCATTAATGAAATTTTATATATAAAATTTAAATAATTGTATAATATGAATTCAATAAACACTAATAATATAAAAAGTGTGATGGGGAATATAACTAGGAGTAATGGAAAATAAAGGAAACCAATATTCCCAAGTAATTGAAATCTAAAAATTGTATAGAAAGGATAATCCTCACTGAAACAACTCTCACCGTGAACACCGATTATAGTCTTCCCTTTCAGAACCACTAATAACCACTTACAAAAAATCCTTTTTCTCAAAGATCACTTAAAAGTTATCCATCACCTGCATAGGAAAAAATAGTCTAGAAATTTATTCTTTTATAGGGGTGACTATATACATTCCCTTTAGTTTCCCTAAAAAATAGAAAATAATAGAAAACTAGTCAAAATAGATCTAATGGTAAAAGTCAAAGTCAAAGTTGATATTATTTTAGGATTGATACTACTATTGTGGTATTGAAATAAAAATGACATAGCCCAACTCAATCATGATATTATGTATAGAAAACAAGCGGTATAAGATAAATTAAAAGATTTATAAAACCATTAATAAAAAACATTAACAAAAACCTCATCACCTCTGAATCCATTAAGGGGTACTTACACTACATTGTAGAAAGAATCATTCAACGGTGTACTAAACCAAATTTATAACCAATAAAATATTAAGGATGGATTTCTGAATGATGTAGTGCCGAATCTATGGGAAAATTACATATTCCCTATCCAATAGGTATTTCATTACCCCATAATTAATGTGAGGAAGACAAACTATGTGATAATATACAAAATCATGATATTAAATTATATCATTATCCAAATGGAATACCTAAATGACAGGTTTCTATGGGAATATCATGTGAGCTGGAGACCTAAACAATGTAATTTGTATATCTACAATAGGGTATCATATCCTATGCTCACAATAATTATTCCACAAACCCAGTTCTCATCCCTACATAGTGAAGATACTTTATATTCCCCAAAATCATCATATAAGTTTCCTATATTGAAAAGTAAAACCTACTATTTAAATCTATTTTAAAAAATACAAAGAATTGGCTACCAATTTTTTATATTTTGACACATTTGAGATAATTTTTGAAAAAAACATGGAATGGGTAATATGAAATTATTCGTCACACCCCACATTATACCATATAATTCTAAAAATAAAGAAAGATGACTCTTAGTGTTTGTGGTTTTTGACATATAGGTAGGTTCATTGTTTATTAGAGACACATGCACCACTTCCATATCAGGTTTTATGGGAAAATGCGACCCGTACCATCCACATAGTTTATTAGTCCGGCTATTTTTGTGAGAAAATCTTACATGATCAATTTGTGTCACCAATAAGTCAACCCTAGTTTGGGCCTTTCTTTGGGAAAACCCACATTTCCCCCAAGACATTGTTGGGTTAGTATACCTAACCCACCTAATCCATCACAACACTTAGATTCTATGAGGGTTGCTTCATTATTGGATTATTTAATGTGGCATATTCCCATGATCTGATTTAATGTATCCCACCATTGGGAATTATACTTTTATCTTACTCCCACACTCTCTATACATGGCGTAAATATCCTAGTTAAACCATTTTTAGATCTAATATACCTATTAAATTAATATATTTTTACCCTTCACAAATTCTAACCACTAATTAACATAATTTAGAAACATGAACAAATAACAATTCACACCACCTGGGACATGACCAAATATCCATTACTAACACACGGTTTTGACACCAAAATATATCACTACTTATGTGACTTTATATGATACTATTGAGTCATCAGAGTATCTACTCTTGATCATGTCTTTTACCTTAATCAATGTATGTGGTGATTTAATAGTATTTTTAATATCCATTGATATGACAAATAAGGGAGTGTTTGGTATGGGGTGGTGTGGAAGATTGGGTATCTTAGACACCCATCAAATTTGTTTTTCAGAATGAGTATTTCAAGGGTGAGGGAAAGTTGAGTGACCAATATATATTTAAATCTTGGAATGTTTTAAAAAATAATTAGGCTGATATAGATATTATCTTTCACAATATTTATCTAAAGACTGATTTGTTATTGGATGAATAATATATAAAAATATTAATCTTTTAAAGTAAATTTACATGATCAAAAAAATATATCAGAAAAAATTTAGACAGACTATCGAAGTTTTAATTATGTTTACATATAAATAGTGTTTTCAGTTTTATAGTAGAAAATTAGTAAAACAAAATTAAAAAACATGGTGGAAATATTTAGTATAAGAGGTTCGTTCTCAAGTCGAGACATGGTCCTCTCTACCTGGTGATCAACCAACACATATCTTTTTTTATAACATAATATCAATAAACCAAATCCTATATTAGACATTACAATAGTTAAAATTTTCCAAATCACACATGACATCATTCATAGTTATTTATGAGGGTAAAATGAAATATGCCATATAATGACCTATACCACTCTTATCGAGGGGAGAAATAAATAGAAAAAGTTATTGGGATGATATCACGTATAATTTGGTTTAGTACAAGAGATAGTTTGAAAATAAAAAATATAGTATAGAACACACTGCTGTAAAAGTAATAAATATGAATAGAAATGAGAAATCTAGGAGTGTAGGGTTTAGAGATGCTCAGTTTGTTACAATGTAACTTGGGACTCTTGACATGAATTTGGAATTAAGCATGAGTTAGGTTCTTTTGAAATCATCAGGAAAATAGAGTGTCATAACTCTATTCTCCCAACTAGAGAAAATCACTCGATGAGATAAGATTTTTATTCCACAGCTGAATGAATATGGTAGGTGAGATAAGTATTCTTTTAATTATGTTCATCAATTTACCTCTCAATTATTTAGTGAATCACGATCTCTTTCATTCCATGACTTTATTCATTTTATTTCATTTTTGTATATATGAAGTTATGTTTCTATATATATATTTTATTGGGGTGTGTGATGGACTCTTTCCAGCAGCAGGAACAACTAAAATAGATTCCTCATAATGAATATTAATACATGATTTATGTAGAATATTTAATAAAAAATTAAAAAATTAAATGGAATTAATATAGTTAAATTAGATGTTAGGGCAATATAATTGAAAAATAGTAAAGTAATAAAATAGTGCTAGGGTCATAGGAACGGGAGGTGTCATGATTCTAGCTGTATGTTTCTCTAATGGTATGACAATAGTGTTACAACATTAGTAGTGTGACATTGGTGGTGCATTGCTTGCAGTGTCTTACACAGATCCAAATATTCAGTATGTTTGAAGTGTCTCATCTATGTGTGTATGTTTCGACGATGTATGCTCTGACAGTTTCTCAATCATGGGAAATTTTTTAGTGCTAGAAGTATGAGTCTGGAAGTGTGATATCCTAGAAGAATCTAAAACTTATATATTTTTATGATGAATGTTTGTCATGCAGTATGGTGTCTATCTCAACGGTGTCTTATACTTAGAAAATTTAGTCACTGTCATGAACCAGATCTGGTCTCCACCATTAACGGCACAAAACCCAGCCCATGGGAAAGCCCGAAGGGTGTTCCCTATCCCCACGGGCTGGCACAAGTTCCCGAGTATCAAAAAATCTGGTTTGGGAACGATTTACATGAGTATGAAAGCATAAAACATAAAAAACAATAAAAAATTAGACTCTGAAATTTCCATGCTAAACAATTATTAACAAAAAAATATCTGAATAAATTTGTTTACAGACACTACAGGTTGTCCAAATAAAAATAATGACAACCTCAAGACAACCCCAAGGACTCCACATGACAAGGGGGTCATCACCCAGAAGCCTTCTCCACAACTCCACCCTAGTGATGGCGACTAACACCCTGAACTTCCATCACCCTTAGCCTTCCCTTTACCTGAGTCAAGCATAAGAAGGTCTACATATACCCAAGGGGTGTATGTAGGGTGTGAGCCTGAGACCAATAGGATACCACCAGATTATTACAAAGAGCATGCAATACAATATGAACAAAACAAGCAATTTTAATACACAAGGTGAAACAATGTTAAAATTACAAGAAATGTAACTTTCAAATGAAAACAGTTTTAAATCCAAGAATTTCATAATGTTAACACATTAAAGTATAAATGTTATCTACTTAATTTACATCCAAACACACCCTATTGTATGGGTAAATACCCCAAATCCAATGAGCAATAAAATCGGGAACACCCCTAGGCACTAGGTTGTCTCGGCCCCTACGTACCTCGTACCTCTATGTAAAGTAACCATAGAAAAATCCATTCTCATGCACGAGCCAGTAGTAGGGAACATACACATAACCTAGCAGTCCCCAATCATCACCCACATAGTTTAGTTAGAGTTTTCGTTATCCAAATGCTAAGTAAAATAGGGACAAAACCCATCTGGTCCACCAGCCGTACTAGTACAAATCCACCCCACCTATGTACTCGAGCTTACCCTTTTTGTGCTCAATCAATTTAATCATGCAACATAAATATATTTTTATATAACACACCACTACTGGTCACAATCAAATAATACAACAGCTATCACATTTTATACCACTTAAAAAACACAACAAAACACTTAGATTTTTAATAAAACAATTCCTCCAAATCCCGTAATGTTGCACACACCATGATCCTTAAGAACCAAACATGCACACATTGTGCACACCATAAATTTTCCAAAACATAAAATTCAGATGAATAAATTTCCATTAAAAGAAAAAATCTTTTTTAGGGAAGCCCCTTGAGAACCAATAAATGATAATTTTGAGAAACCTCCATTTTTTACACAAACATGAGACTTAAAGTTCACATGTTCCACAAACACTATTAAAACCCATTTTCACAGAAACAAACAAATGGGATAAAATTCAGAACATTATTGTAATCCCTATTATAATTCAATAAAATCAATTATGTATTAATATGGAATTCCCAAATTAACCAATATAACATACCCATGAACCCCCCCCCCCCCATTTCACATTAAATTTGCATTTAAAAATTCATTTGCAAAACAACCACCAATAAATCTAAATTTTATAGGAATAATAAAATGAGATAAACCTGATAGTATGATAAATATATCATGATAAGACACAAAGATTTCATAAACATGGAACCACCTACCAAAGTAACAAAAACCATGAATCTCCGTGCGAAAATCAAATCGCACTCCCACTGCACTAAGAGAGAACTAGATCAAACCAAAAACCACAATAATTGTACAATAATGCCCAAAATTAAACCCTATGTTAGAAAACCTAGTTTCTTGACATTATTTAACTCAATGATAAGCGATGAAACCCTAATAAAATTGAATTAATCCCAATATAATTTGAAAGAGGAAAGAAGAGGGCTCATTTACTTGAAGTATCTTAAAGTATTCACTCCAAAACAGCAATATCTGAAATTCAGAAGAGCCAAAATTCAGGGTTCGTTCGAGAAAGTTTTATTAGGTAATTTAGGAACTATAATGGAGGAAAAATATTGAGAATTGAGAGAGTTATAGAAGAAATAATTTACCTCTTAAAATATGTACAATTTGATTAAGCCTATGATGTTCAGCACCGAATCGTGATTAACCAGAGCTCCCAAGAGGGGGGGAGAGAGCTCATATGTGCGGCTAGGTTAATTGGGCTTGGTTGAGACTTGGAATCACCGAAAAACCCAAAAATTGAATTTGTTATAACATTAAAAAAATTCATTTTTAAAACAGGAATTGGGATTTCTGGCAGGCCCAACCCCTTAGATAAAAACCCAAATAAACCCTGGTTATGGATTTCTAAAGGCCCCAAATTGCGTTGGTGGTGTTAATAGGTTAGGGGAGCCCAAGTAGGAATTTGAATGGATGAAAAATATTCAATAATTAAAAAGTTATAAAAGAAACAAAATTTATTTTTCAATATGGAATTGGTCTCACGGTTTGGACCAATTCATGAAAACTAATCAATTCCTTCATAAAACCCAAGGAAACCCCCAAAACAAAGAAAATATGTAAATTAAATGAAAAAGCCTTTAAATTTTTTCATTTATGTGACAATCACCATTCTTCGAAATCCAATTTCTTATTGAAAAACATGAAATGAATCTGTATTAATAGAATCATGATTTTATGATCTTTAACATAACGAGGTCAACATCATTACACCACTAGCTGAATATGGAGGAACCCTACCATGCCACTATAAAATGTTATCTAATGAGGGAGGAAGTAGCTAACAATGTTTAAATAACCAATTCCTTTTCTAAACTTTTTTTTTTAAAAAAAAACTCATCCAAAATGAATAGATTAAAATAATAAATAAATTACCACATTTTAAAAATTAATAATTAAAATACAATAATCAATTATAAATTTTTTTTCATAAGCGAAAAAATGGACATGTGAATTCAAATCCTATTTTTTTGGGGATTCACCATTAAATTATTATTTGGCCCCAATATAAAAACTATATTAAATCATCCTAAAATTATTTGAAAACAAATTTATATATTAGGTTTTATGTAATTGGATTCATATCCACTTATTAAATGGATTAGTTATATATTTAAATAATATAAAGAATTAATTTTGAAATGATGCTTGGAACCCATTTTTAAATTATAACACTCCACCTCCCCCAATCCTGAAGAAAAATAATGTGACCGATTTTCCATCATCGGACCCGTTTTTGATATATTGAAAATACATTTCATTCACGTGATTGTGAAAAATGATTACATATTATTATTTAATATATTAATATTTATATTTTTTAGATTAAATTTATATAATTCAATAACATGACCATTTTGTTAAAATATTGGTAAAAATATTTAATGTTTCAATGAGATAATTGTTTACTAAACCCTCCCACCCATAAGAGATTTCATCCCCAAATGTTCAATTTCCTCACAAGGATGAGTTCACTGAGCTGTTATCCAACTCTTTTACACCCATGTGCACGAATGAATTTTCCATTACACCCATAATCTATACCCCTATGGTATCCCCTACCCAATAACCTTTTTCTCCCACCAGTCCTCAATAACCATTGGGTAGTCCAAAAATATGGAATACTCTTTAATGTCCATTACACCAAAATAAATAATGTTATATACATTATTCTTGTAACTCCTCAACTACATCATATAAAATATGTTTTGAAACTGGTCCATTTTTATAGATTACACATCAAGATAAGAAATATTTTTACTATAAATGTGAATTAGAAAGGCCCAATGAATATAGGGGAGATATTTCTCTCCAAATTAAACCTTAAAATTTAGTGTCACGTTGAGAACTCTAGAAACCCAAAATATCCCTCCTTTAATTGTGAATTCATTTTTTATCTTTCTGCATATTATTTCCAATAGTTGAAAGTTATCAGCTTATACTCCTACACACTCCCAAATTATCCCTTTCCTACCATACAAGATTATAACCCTTCATAAATAACTTCATAATTTCAATAAAAAAAATGAAGAACTAATGTATTTCTCTTATAGGGATTCCAAGGGTTTCCTATAAATAATATAGTTATAGGAATTATCGTACATCAAATCCACTGATGGTATTTGATTATCCCATTCCTCTTCCAAATTTGAGAACTTAATCCCATAACAAGTCATTGATAACATCAATAGTTCTCTTAGTTAGGGAATCTACTTAAGGAAGAAATTTCATAGTCAACTAAAACTAGGTACAAAATTATCCTTTTTCGATCTCTTATAAATGTCTGATTGATCAAGAGTCATGCTAAGAAATCATTATCGATGGCGATTTTTGCAACCATACAATCTCGCCCTTGTACAAACATTCCAAGTTCTCCACCGAAATCTACTATTGAATTTGGATGAATTTGGTTAACTTATTTAGGTAATCAAATGATATCCTATAAAACATTTTTACTTATGGATGTATAGTAACATACTATATCGATATCCAACCCCACTTCCTTAATGGAACCTAAAAGGGATGTCTTAAATTTTTTTAAATCTGTTTTCTTTTAGTTACATGTTGAATGGAGACACATTGAGAGAGAAACTATTCAACACCCCTATTCATGAATTTCCATTAATACTGATTTCTTAGATCATGATACTTTTTATTACTAGGATACACAACCATGGGTGACGTCTGACACTCCCACACCACCTCCTCACATAACCCAACAGAATCGATTTTCAAACCTTAAAGTAAGATGACAAGAACATAACCTCAAGATAAACCATCAGGTGAATTTTCAAAATATTTTTTTGTATGAAATACCTCATAATCAATATCTCACAGCTAGGAATCCCTCACTTTGTGAATAAGTGTAGTTTCACCACCATTGACTGAATGTATGTGATTCCTCTATATTGCTCCCTAACTAATTATGATGAGTCTTTTTTATGTATTATAATAAACTCTATAGATAGGTTATTTACCACCCATGAAATGTATTTAAATATTAGTGAATTACCACCATGATTCCCTATTATTGACTGTTGACTAACTCAGAGTCATAATCCTATGGGAATTACATTCATTTCTTCTCTCTCAGTTTGATATATAGGTAAAAAAACATGTTAAAATGACACTTTTTTCCTATGTAGACCATAAAACCCTCACATAAATTATCGAATTCTAAGTCAATGGTTATATTTCTATACTCATGAGGTATAAGATCCCTATACCTATATGAAATCATCACATATCTCCACATGAACTCTCATTCTAGAATATTCCTCAAAGAATCACATAACCCCACATACTCAACTTAATCTAGATATCATAGATCTTGGGAATTATCCAATATATGATTCAATATCTGAAATACTATAAGACATCATTCATTCCAATCAAAAAGTACTTCCTTTTTGCTAAGGGCATTGTTAGGATGTATAATCTTAAAAAATTCCACCACAACCCTTCAATAATATCATATATTATTGAGGAATATATTCTCATAAATCAAATTCTTGGGTGTATTTCATGTGACAAAAAACTATATCATCATGAGTAAAACTACTACTCAGTCCAATAAAATAATGTAACCATAAAAAGAAACTTTTTGAAGAAAAAACTTTTACTTTTAATTTTTACTATATAATTGGTTCTCCTAAAAAAGATCAATAAAATACTTTGAATCATGGTGTACACATATTTTTACCAAAAATACATAAGGATTTAATAAATGAAAAAATAAATGTCTTCTAACAGGATAATAATATATTACCTGGGTCCCAAGAATACAATGGGGGATTATGTTTTAAAACAATCATCATTGTGAACTCATTATTCTTGAAAATAAAACTTAATGAAATATATATGTTTTCTTACTTATAAAAATATTTTTTATGATATCAAAAAATGAGGTTAATACAAATGAACATCTTATATCCCATCAGTTAGTAAAAGAGGTCATTGATCCTTAATAAATGGTTTTTGTACCTAACAGTCCCTGGGTTTAGGTGTTGATAGTCAATAAATATCCTCAGGCTCCTATCTACATTCATGACGAATATAATGGATCATAAAAAGGGGGATACAATTTCCCCAATAAAAAAATTATAAATGATCCTTTACTTACCCCTTCTCCAATTTAGGTTTCGAGGGTATATCTGATAATGATCTAATGATATCAATGTGATCCTGAGAAAAAATTCAATCAAAAAGTTAAAATATAAATGATTGAAGAGTCACAGGATGTCTAATAGAAATAAATTATCATATTTCTAAAAATACATTATAGGATTATCCTTAAAATAATCTACATTATTAATAATAAATTTTAAAAACTAGTAGGTAATTGATTAAAAAACCTGTGTGTTTGACCTTCTCATAATTTATAAGGTCCATGTTCACTGGTGAATTTGAATCTTAATAGATCAACATGATAAAATATTTGATTTGTGATAAAAACATTTCAAGATATGATATGTTGATAACTAATATATTGAATGTATAATGTTATAGGGCTTCATCTGTCCTTGAAATTGGACCCATGAAAACCAATCTCACAAAAGATCTTACTTGAACCACTAGTCTTTATGAGTGAGTATGTGGTCATGTAAAACATGTTTATATAGAGAAATAATCCAATATATGGGATGATAAAGAGGATACACATTAAAATAATAGTGTAATGGGACAATAGAATAGTTAAAACCAATGTCATGATGTATGGTTTGTATGGTTTAAAAGTTACAGTTCATCAATCAAACAATGTCAAGAGCCAATAAGATGAATAACTCTATAGAATGCATATATCTCTGGACATATCCTTCATTTACCTGAGTATGTAGAGGAACACCCGTTTATGTTAGTGGGAGATGTATATTTAAGAACCATTTACCTCTAACTCCTACTATTATGCCATCATATTTTCTTTTATTTCTACCTCTTAGAGGGCCACCCTATGAACAATAGGGAGACCCATAGTCTCAATGTTGTAACTAATGTCTATTTCCATACACCATGCCAACCCAAAAACCATTAATTATAATCTAGCCATAAATACACAATACATGTGGAATACCCATCTATAATCATTGAATATATGATATATCTATTCATTTTACCCTTTGAATGACTCTCTTATCAATGGTCAATATGACAACAATTATGAAAGAGTATTATTTTAATAATGAGAACCTAAAAATTTTAATTGATTGGATGCATATAATGACGCATCCTTAAGTACCTAAAATAAAATCTAATCATTTTATATAGTTATGTTAGAACAATATTAATTACATACACACTCTACCAGACCCTGATATATATGAGGAGGCATATAGGAAAACCCCCTTCATGAATCTCTCTATAGATGCCTCATTCGAACTTCCATACTAAAAACACCAGATATAACCACATAAAAAGGAATAAATAATGAGTTTTATTATGATTTAGGAATATTCATAATTGGTAACGTAACATCATGAAGGTATAACAACATTTTCAACTAATCAGTGATCACTTCCACCATGTGGTACTCCTATTTGAATAGGTTCTCAAACTCTAACCATTGTATGGTCGAATCATCATTGGTTTATGTAGTGATACCCCACTAATTATTCATTTAAATGCATATATGTTTCTATAAAATTAATTACATTTTATTGGTATGTTTCTAAACTAAGAAAAGGGCTCAATTCCATGCCACTGGATAGTCATTGATCACACGGGGTTAGACCCATCTTTGAATATTGGTTTACTTTTTACCCGAAACTGATGAATAATAATAGACCAATGAATGAAATTATACTAATTAATTAGATTCATACACTTCTATGCAATTATAATATTGTCATAGCTATATATCATGTACATGATCTAACCACTACAAAATAGGAAGAGGTTCTACCCGATACTTACATGACATAGATAACCTCATATTGGCTCCCATATTCAATACCTCACCTATGGACTTGCTAGTGATAGATGCTTTTTTAATTGAATTAGACATTTCATGACCCACCATTTTATTCCTAGTTTTATATCCATGGGGTTTCATCCTATATTCAACATCATGAACTCTTGATTATTTAATAATATCATTTTCATATGAATTAGGATAAATATAGACATATAAAACTGAAAATTATATGATATATCTACTATCATTTCCCAACTAAGAAAAAATTATAATAGGGTTCTAATTCAAATAAAAGGTTATTTGAGTCTTGAAAAAGGGTAATATTTCGTCCCAAACAAAACATTAAGTCCTATAATCTAAAAATACAACTCATTTATTCTTGAGTTCTTATCCCATGACTTAACTAAACAAATCTCACATGAATCTTGACCCTTTGACAATAATAATTTGATAAAAAATAACATAAACATGACTTTTTAAATTCAGGCCCCATCCAGAAGGAAATTAAAAAAGTGTGGTCCACCTGAATCATACCTCTAATAGTTTTAGACCAAGTGGATAGAACGTTGAATTCTTAAAAAAAGGCATGCCTTAGTTTATTGAACATTTTCGACACTACATATCTTCATATAAAATTGAAACTATTAATAAATACACAATTATATAAAATAATGAAAACAATGCCAGCAGTTGAAAATAATTTCATGGGAATTATATCCAATATAAAAACAGAATAATGAATTCCAATATCCCAGATTAATAAAAAAATCATAAATAGGAAAAAACAATTCATCTGTGTTACATTAACTTTCCACAGGAACAATAAATGTATATATCAATATCAATAATCACTATGAACTAAATTTAGTAACTCCACCTCCCCCTATACCATTCTCAAATATTCCACTATTTTCATATACACAACACATGTTTGTAGGAACAACCATTTCTATGTGAGTATATACATACCCAATAAGAAATAAATAAAAAAGAGAATATTGAACATCTAGTTATCCTAAAACAGATGATATAAGTTAATGGAAACCATGATATACATTATATATTCAGACAAGTAAGTGTTTAGTGAAATGGAAATTTTATAAAAAACTTTGTCAATAGAATAGTTATAGGGAAATGGTGGTAGCTAATAAATCTAGTGACATATATAAACTATACATCCCATCTACATGAAAATCCACATCCCCAAGACAGTTATTTTAGGGGACTCGTACTATGTTGTATTATGTGGCGATCAATGGAGTAAAAATTCTAATAGAAGACACATGATTCATTTAGGATAACTTATTAATAATTGGAGAAACAACTCCATTGATTAAGGGTTCATTCCCCATCTCATGGGTGAGTTTCTAACCAGATAAGTTATATGGGGGAACAATT
Organism: Viscum album; assembly: GCA_963277665.1. Classification (NCBI taxonomy): domain Eukaryota; kingdom Viridiplantae; phylum Streptophyta; class Magnoliopsida; order Santalales; family Viscaceae; genus Viscum; species Viscum album. The sequence goes on from OY728141.1 coordinate 1,117,461,960, forward strand.
CCATGTTACAAGATATTTTATCATGGGAGGTTCCAAAACCATGATTAAATTTAGTGATGCCATACTATAGATCTAAATATTTGTACTAGACTCTGTAATTATATTTACGACCCATGATATATCATCATTACATCAATAAGGTTGTACTAAACAATAAACCTAGCATTAAATTATTCTTAACACCAAAGATAATCCCTAAATAGAATAAATATTAAATATTCCCTAAACACCTGACGAGTTTCCCCAAATTTTGAACAGTGACTTAACATTTATTTATAAATAGAAAAAAACGATTAATATACTACATATTTATCTGATTTTTGGTGATAATGTATAAAAGAAAATAGGAGCTTGGTGTATTATACCACATAGTTTCCATGGATAATTACATTTGGTTCTTAAATAGAATAGGGAGGTTACCTTATAGCATATGGATACCAATGTATGGAATGGTGTGTGGGTGTATGATTCCACATGCACCAAAACCTTGTGAGACATATTGGTGTACACTTGACAATGGAACGACGCCAAAATTGACAGGTTATCCAACAGAGGGTGGCTGGTTGGTAGGGATGGTCTATGTCCCCAATTTAGAATCATAGGGTGGTGGGGGAGTATGAATTATGGATTTTCCTATGTTACCCCTTGGACTATATCATGTTTTCTCACTCAACCCTCTTGAGTCTTATTTCACCTTGGGTTTTTCATGAGATAATGAAAAACCACCACAACCTCTTGTTAAATTATCAAGATAGGCCGCCCATAACCAAAAAGTGGGGCTCAAACCATAGGATTTCTATTCCACTACTCATGAAATGGGTATCTAATCACATTAAATACCATGTTTTATTTATTAAACAAGGATAATCCTTATGTTTTTTCTTCTTTAAAATACCATAGTAATCATCCACTTAAATTATTTTACCAAAACAACTACTGTGCTACCCTAATTCACCTATTGGGTCTAAAATACACAACCATCAATAACACAAGATGTTTACTCAAAATATATTTAACCACGCTACCCTCGTTAACACATTATTTCAATACTACCTGAATTTACTAATCATGAAACATAAAATATCATTGATCCGAATCGACCATATCCAATCCACTATATTTCCACCTCAACCTAACACCAAGTATTACAATAGTTGGAAAGGATTCAACATCTATGTGTATTAAGAAGGATATGAGAGATAAAGGACCTAGAATAGGGGATTATATGGTGTCCATGGAGGCCTAAATTCCAATTATAAGGTGCCACTAGGCTAAGATGGTATCACAATGCCACAATGCAATGTGGTGTATGCCAGCAGGGAGATTGTGGCTAGTAATGGTTCAACCAATATGGTCTTTACCTAGTTCATGTTATTCAATGATGAAGAATCCATCAAGGAAAAAATATAAAAAATAATGAAATTTCAAAAATATAATCATCGGTATTTGAAATGAAATGAACTTATCCAAAAAAGTCTAGGATAGTATAGTAAAAATAAATAAATTTTAGTCATACCAAAATGGGGAATCTTCAGTGCAAGATGATATATATTTTCTCTATGAATTATCCCCCCTCAATGAATGAAAATGATTAGATCTTTTTTTTTATAGAAATGGTTTCTAATCCTCAAATCAGAGAGATGAACTGGATATTTACAAACCATTGATTATGGGGTAGAAACTAAAACTTGAAATCCATTTCTATATTATACAACAATTATATAAAGCTCCCCATATCAAGAATAATTATTGTGGTATATTCTCCATCCCAATATCAGTTAATGGGGTAATAATAATATATCAAAATCACATTCACATGAATTATCTATAAAATTATATTAACTTTTTTTATTATTCAATGAATATTTATGTAATAAAATTAATTCAGTTACAATATATCTTTTATAAAATAACAATGATATTAAAAATAGATAAATAAAAATCTAGGATGCTATATCATTCTTCAATACTGGATAAAATAGATTAAATGATGGTTCATAGAAGTTGGGATAAAACATAATTACCCAAATTAGGTTCATGTTTTCATATTATCCACTTATACACTCACATATAGTATTAAATTAATGTTAATGGAATATAAGTGTTGTCAAATTGATCTATTAACTCAAACCATTCACATAAACCTTAGACGATATATAAGTTTAACTATGGTTGATGTATAAAGGGGGGAACCCCATATGATAGTTGGTTGAGTTGGGAGTTATTGATTTAATGATGGATAGAGTAATATGATGTGATATTGGAACAATTTTTAATAGATCCTTTAATTTTTTATTTCATTTATTATTTTAGAATATACGATGGACATCTCAGGGTGATCATTCTTTTGAATATGGATGTGTGAATATCATAGTTTTCAATTTTAATATTATGTTGTTACTCTATTGATATGGATAGCATATAATAGTTGTCCTGTATTATTTTATATATAATGTATGTTATTTTCTATTTTATTCATTATTGGGAGTGATATTGCGAGAATATTCTCTAAATTCTAGGGACATAGCCATTATTTCGAGTCAAACCCCTTTGGAATATAGGGAGATATGCCTGAGGATATGTGGAACATTAATTAGATTTATGAAATATAATATAGGGCATTAAAAATTTGAATCGTGTCCCATATCATTATTTTTATATTTTTTGGTTCTCAGTATAAAAGATATTGGCTATCTATAACATGGGGTTGAAGTTATGATATTGTTTGGAAAACTACTATTTTGCCGAACCCATAATTATGGGGGTTTTTTGGTTGCCATTATTAGTTGTGATAATTCTAGTTTCTTGTATTTTACTCAAACAATTATATATATTAGGGTTTATTTAATTAATCTTATAATGGATTGTTAATAGGGTGTGAGTACGTGGATTACATTCCATTGGTAAGTTTACAAGATATGTTCATCCTTGTGTGTGGATGAAAAATATTTTTCAAAAAGGGGGTTTAATTAAATAAATTCCAAAAGTGAGTTATTTGATATATTTTTTTTTTAAAAATAATTTATTTTATTAATAATTGATTAAAAATTTTCTTGATTTATTTCACTATGACTAATTAATTAGTATGGATATTTTATAGATATGTTCATGTGATATGGCCATAAAATGGGAAATGATTGGGATGTGGTGTTATATTGTCTTTGGGAGTAGAATATATGTGATTACATTTTAGGACTATGGTTGGATTAAATGGTCTATAGATCTATGATTTTAGTGTGTTCAATATTTAAAACCCAGTGAGTATTATATATTTGTGGGGATGTTTTAACATGTTTTGGATGTAATGGGTGACATGAGTGTATGAAATCCACTATTTAAATATTATGAATCATATTGTTTGTTTTGTTATGATTCTAAAACAGTGTTTTATATGTTTAAAATTATGTTTCCTTCATGATTTATTATGGAGTAGAAAATACATAATGTTGTAGAAACACCAAATGTGTCCCTATCCACTATGTAGGTTGTGTTAGATCATGTTTCTAGATGGTCCATGTAGTTCCTGGGAGGTAAGAAAAAGTTTTATATTATGTGTTCCAACTAGTAGTAGTGGGAGACATATTAAAATATCATGGTCAAACCATTAAGTGGATTTCAATATGGGAATTTAGTTTAAGAAATTTTTACCTTTTTGGGTGATGTAGAATCAATAGACACTAAATAACAGATTGATAAGATCTTTAGAATTTTTAGGCTTCTTAGGATTTATAATGACCATTGGATGAAGGAGACCACCATTATTCGTTAATGGACAACCAGATATTGATAGGGCCTTCTGATTCATAAAAGGAGGAATGATAAAATATCATGGTTAGACTTTTAGAATTTCTATTTTATGAGATCTTCTATAACACGAATTTGTTTGATAAGACTCCATATTTCCTAAATCATTACCATGTATGTCCATCCACTGCAATTTTGCTTCTTATTCATCATATTTTCTACACTTGTAGCCTCTTATTTTAGGTAATGTTGTCTGAATGGTTCTCATGTTCCAGATAAGACCTGGAATAGTTCTTAGATATCATTACATAATGTTTTAATTAACATTTTATTCATATGTGTTTCACATGGCCCCTATTTTGAAAAGTGTATTATGTAGAGTGTAGTAATAGTTATACTATATCACTTCAGTGGTGATAGTAGTGACTTTTCAAAAAAAAATAGATGAATATGTGTACCAATGTGGTGAGATTTATAGAAGTTATGGTTGAGGTTCCGATCTTCCTCTTTAAGTTGATCTTTTTTAGGTCCATTGGTTGTAGAATATCAGTTTATATTAACTAGTTGTATCAAAATATTAAAAGATTGTCAATTTTGTGTGTTTATGGTGTATTTTCAGTGTTATTATCAGATAATCCCTCAATTATCTTTTAGATATGGATTTATCTATATTAAATCATTTTGATGTTGTTTATAGGATTACTGTAAATTGATAGTAGTACATTATTGAGTTGGTTAGAGTGATGTGGTGGATAAGAATAATAGGGTCTATAGTAACATATTAAATAAAGAACTATGTAGAAATTTAATAATCTAGATTACAAACCTATACATTTATACATATTACATCATTTATATGTGCACATACTAAAACATTCTCTTAGGGTTCCACAAGGGGGTTAACAAGTGGTAATAATTCATTTTATGATTTATTATTTAGAATTTAATCCCAATAATATGTTAATGTCATGATTCTATCTTTTTACCCTCTTCCTCATTCAGATCAAAATAATTTAGTAAAATAACTTAACAAAGATAATTTAAACAAAGGAATATATATGGAGAGCCTCTCTTTCAAGAATGGAGAGATTCTCTCTCTTGAATCTCATGGCCACATCCTGGAAATAATTTCTCTAACTAGTGATGTTGATTTTGTTATCCACTTTTTGAAGTTTTAATCAAGAGGAAAATAAGATGCAAACAACTTTTTTGATGGTGTAATTAAGGATGAATGTGATTAAATTCCTTTATATATAGTGACTGGTTCATAGGAATCAAGCCTTGTGAAGTCGGTGATGATAGATTTATATCAGCAATGACGAGTTGTGGGGGTAGTTCAATACAATGATTAATTGGGGAGAAGGCTCAGGATGAGTATTGGTGATGGAGATTCCATACTTCATGTTGTTCTTGGGATCTCATTAATAACAATATGGAATTTCTGGGATCCCATTGGTAGCATCTCAATAGAGATTTACCTCGATGGCATGGATTTCATGCTGTTGTAGTGATGTTGGTTTCCCGTGATGTGGGATCCTAGTGGAGGATCATTCTGGATTGGTGGTGGTTTTTGTTAATGATATAATCATTTGGTGATGGTTTCTATTGAAAATATTTTCGATGATGATGATATCATGTCATGTATAATGTGGGAGGACCTCACGTTGTGGATTTCAAATCAAATAGCATGTTGTCAGCAAAAAGGACCCCTTTCCATTTTTAATGGATTTTGCATATTGGGATTGGGGTTACGTTCCATAGAAATGATTGTGGAAAATGTGTATTACTGGTCAGTGTTATTTGATGAGGTGGCCCTAGTGGTTGAAAATTCTTCTTGGTGTGATGATGTGTATAGGTAAGGAGGATGGGCATGTCACAAGATGCGGACAAATAGGATGTAGACATCAGTTTGAGGCGAGGGAATCCCTGAGATGTGGGCTGGAATATGTCTTCATGATGTGCAAGGTGGGTATGGACTGTGGAAACATTTCTATATAGGTTGTATTCTGTTGACATGATTTTAATTTTTGGATGTGGATTGACCATGGGTCGGATGGTGGGGTGATATCATGTGCTTATGGACTATTCATTTTGGGTCGATGTATTTGGGTCTTTCCATCAACCTTGGGATTTATTACACACATAAACATGATTTATTAGATAAATATCATTCGATAAAACATATAAGATCAAGTGGTCTAGTGTAGTTTGGGCTTAGTATCGATACATAACAACTTAAAACATCAAATAAATAATCTTTGTTGAAAACGTCCTTTACCCGACCACTATATTCCCTCGTACATAGCATTGCATGGGATAACATGAGGACATGAATAAGGAAAGGGTGAGATATAAATCCCAGTAATGAAATAAACCAGGAATAACATGAGGAATACAATACATGTTAGAAAATATCCATATCAATGTATTACATGAAAAACATGAACATAAATGCATGATAAAGTATCGTAATCCTAACATGGAAATGTGTCAACAACACTAAACATGGAATTTAGCATGATCCATGGATCATTTCACATGAATCATGAGTAAATCCTCATTGTACATGAAGCACGAGTAAACCCTCATTTCAATTGAATTAGCATGAGTCAAAACTCACTGCGCATGATGTATCGGGATCCCATAATTTACACAATGCATTGGAGCACTATTATGGCGCACCCTTCTTAAACATTTCATTTAATGCATAAGTCTGTCACAAGGATTTATAACATCAAATAAATCAACATCATAAGTTATTCATTGATTATGTAATGTGGATAAAATACATGAATGTACCATTCAATATGTATATATGCATAAAGGTGAATACCCTTGATAGAGACCGGGGTATGGTAATCACAACATAATGTTCTTGGCATAAAAAAATGTTGTGCAATTGCAGTAGCATAACGTCATGACATAATGATTCAGGAAAATTGTTAATGAGAGAGAAAAGGGTGTATCATCATCTGTACATGAAATGTATAGTAAGGTGGTCATATAGATACATGTCCCAACAAACGTAAAGGAATTCAAATGCATAATACAAAAGAATTTCTTGGATGTAAAAGAAGAGAGAGAAATCCCTCACAGAATTTTGTCATGGTAACTGGTGTACATGGAAGAAATTAAGGAGAGGTAAAGTGGTCCCTCATCATCCAAATAGAAATAGGGAATTATGGGAAAGGTTGGAAATCATACCCCAAAATTTGTAATTAAAAATAAAAGGACATTATTGTAGGATCGAAATAATGATGTAGATGCTCAATATACAAGGGGGGGCTGAATTGTATACTTTAAAAATTCCTTTGGAACCTTTAAAGCTAGTTAAGAATAACTATGTTTTCCTTATTCAAAGGAAAAGGCTAAGTTTAACACAGTTAAACTAAGAAAATTCACAACACCTCTAACACCGAATGAAAACTAGGAAAGAGATTCTGAATGTGGGTTCCGGAAATATGGTTCCGGAAATTGAATCTTAACAAATGATTACAATATTAGATTATACCTTAAAGCGTATAGAATCTAAATGAAACAGAGTACAAATAAGGAAGTATAAGAAAGTTATACTTTCCTTATAATACACAATCCAGTGGAATAGAAACAAGTAGTAAAACTACAAGTAACAAGATATAATTCTTTTAACCCAAAGAGAAGGGTATCCAACAACCTTGGATAAAGGTCCCTTGATTTATACTTTCAAGCAAGTTTGTCTTAGCCACACCAGGGTAAGCCCTCGATATGAAGATCAGAGTCTCTTTCTTGCTATCCCCGCAAGCCCTCAACATTAAGGTAGTTGGCAACCTCTGTCTTCCTCAGCAAGGAAGCCCTCGAACTTCAAGGTAGTCGGCACCTCTGTCTTCCTATCCCTGGAAGCCCTCGAATGTAATCACCAACATTCGGAGTCGCACGAAGCTTTGAGATTTAATAAGAGCCTCTCTCTCTAGAAATCACTTCAAGCAAATTAGTCAGCCTTTCAGCACTTTCATCAGCTATCAGCAGCCACGAGCTCTTTCAAATGAGCTCCTATTTATAGGTAAGGTCGGCTCCTTCTCCAACGGTCATATTTTCATTAAAGATCGGAGGAACCTGTACACGTGTCACATAGAAAACGGTTAGTTTATAAAAAACAGACGACATCGTTTTATAATAAAACAAGTGTAACAGAATGTATGACATCGTTTTAAAATCTAACATAAAAGTTCGGAATGAAAACTTCGGAGTGAAGGTTCGGAGTGTAAGGAACAATAGTAAAGAGTAGAAAAATATTAGAAATGTAAGAAATATAAAATTTTGGAGTCAAACAAAGATATTTTTCGGAGTCTGAATTAATTCAGAGTGTATAAAACAAAGATACTCAAATTCTGTTTAATAGGTGAATTCAGAATGAGAATTCGGAATAGGAATTCGTCATCAGAAATCGTAATGAAAATTCATCATCAGGATTCGTAATGAGAATTCATCATCAGAATTCGTAATGAGAATTTGTCAACAGAATTCGTAATGAGAATTCGTCATCAGAATTCTTAATGAGAATTCGTCATCAGAATTCGTAATGAGAATTCATCATCAGAATTCGTAATGAGAATTCGTCATCAGAATTCGTAATGAGAATTCGTCAACAGAATTCGTAACCTGAATATGGAATAGAACTTAGTCAGAGTTCATATCCGGAATTCGGAATGAAACTTCCTTATAGTTCTTGTCCAGAATCCGAATCCTAAAATAGAATGCTTTATATCAATGTTTCAACGATTCCGAGAAAATGAATCCGAATCTCATACTTAAGAAAAATATGGATGAAAATATGATATGGAGAATTTTTCTTATAAAAGAAATTTTTCTTAAGATAAGGTGTTTTTGATTTTCAAAACAAGAAGGAATGTAAAAGTCATAAGTAAAACCTTATTGACTCAACAATCTCCGCCTTTTTGGAAAGCACAAACATCCTTACGAAAAATAAATTCTATGAAGAAAGAAAAACATTAAGGCTTATCTCCCTTTGCTTTAAGGATATTGATGAATAAGAATAACTTCCCCTTAGGCTTTGAAACTCTAAGGATCGTATTCAAATTTCCAGAGTGATAGATAAGAATGTCTTTTTTAATGAAAAAGCTCCCCCTTAAACAAACTCTTTTTAGAATTTTTCTTTTTCTTAAGAATATTTTTCTACTCCCCTTTTGATAAACTCTTATTAGAGTTCTTCTTTTTTTAAGGATCTTTTCCTTCTCCCATTTGTGATTTTCAAAAAGAATTTGAGGGAATGGAAAAAAATAACAAAGTACATGAAATATTAGTAATGATAAGAAAAGAAATGAGAGGCACAAATTTCATTAGATTTGAAATCTCGACAACAAAGAAAAAAATACAACAAAAAGATCGGATTAGGTTATTTCGGATCTTTTTCCATTGACATGATCCCCTTTAGAATAGTCTTGATCTTCTTCAGGTCTTTATGATCTTCTTCAGCTTGCTTCTCTAAGACAACTATTCTTGTGGAATGAGCTTCAATTTTTTCTTCCTGGGCTTTCAGCTTTTCTTCCTGAGCTTTGATTTTCTCTTCATGAGCCTTCATCCTTTCTTCAAAATCGATCCGATGATCCCTTTCAAATTTCCAGTTTTGAGAAACGGAATTGAGCTTCCCATTCAGATCTCTCACTTCTTGAATCTGGAAGTTCTTTTCTTCTGTCAGCTTCTCTTCAAAGGATGCAGTTAACTCATTTATCTTCTTGTCCTCGGCCTCAAAGGCATCTTTAACATTGTCTTGAAACTCATCGAGCAACCTCATCTCTTCCACAGTCTTCTTCGACCAGTTTTTCATTCTCTTACAAGATTTTCTATGAGCTTCGTAACCAACAAAAAACGTTTTGAAATGAGCCTCTATTTCAACACACTTGTCCATAACCATAGATACAGAGTCAGTTTTCTGATTAAAAGCATGTTGGAGCATCTGGCATCTTGAGTCAATACTAGAGAAGGTCAGAATGGTTCCCACCAACTTCTTTAAGGATTGAACAACAAAGTCATGCCCCAACGAGGATGACTCTGAATCCGAAACTTTGCTTGGAGAAATTTATTCTTCAACAAGTTCAAGCTTTCTCTTTGAAGAGCTACCAACTTCCTTTCTCTTCCTCACTTCTGAGCTCGGAGTATCAGCAAGAATTTTATTTCCCTTGTCTTTTTCCAGAATTGAATCCTGTTCCGGAGTTCTCTTCTCACTATCTGAAACTTGAACAACATTATCTTCTTCATCAACAACTTCCTGAACACGAACCCCTACGATTTATTTCTAAGCAACATCATGTAAAAGATGTTCTTCTTCTCCATGATACGAAACTTCTTCTTCTCCTTTCTCTTCTTCTATTGCTAGAGTAAATAGCTTTGAAGATTCTGCTTCAGAAGTTCGGAGTGATAAGTGTTCCAAAGGTGTCCCCTTGTAATCATCTACTTGATTCATCACATCTCCGATTTCACCACTTCCTTCAGCACCCTCTTCTATTTGTTCCACTTGCTCAACTTGCTCTATTTCCTTAGTATTATTAGCAACAGCTTCTTCCAGAGCAACTAAATTTCTTCCTGGAGTCTCAGGTAGAGATTCCAAGGAGAAAGATATCGGAACTGGAATAGTTGCTGAAACCATCTCATTGAATTTCAACAAAGCCTGAGCTACCTCAGCCTCAGACATCTTCTTCTTGAGTTTCTTTTGCTTTGCTTGTTTTTCAAGCTCATTAGCAGTTCTCTCCTTCAAGGCTTTAGCCTCTGCAGGGTCCAATCCGAACTGTGGATCCCCTTCTTTCCTTTTCTCTTTATCAGCTATCCACTTTGTAACAACCTCATCAGGATAGGCTTTCTTCTTCTTAGGCTTAGGAGGTGCGGAATGGACTTCCTTAGACTTAGGATTCTCTGCTTGTACTTCCACTTATTTCATATTTCTCTTCCTTACTGGTTTAGATGATTCCGGTTCAGCAACCTTCGGAGCCACTTATTCCTGATTTGGAAAATCGAAGAACTCACCAGTTAACTTGTTGAAAGCCACATCCATCCTCTTCAGATTACCATCGCTGACAAGCATGATCTTGCAAACTCTTGTCTTAGATTTGCAAGACTCCTTGAAAGACTCAAGGAACCGAACAATTAACTTGGAGAGGATTGCTGGATACATAATAATCTGAGCTCTCAGATTTCCTTTCTTCAAATTTTCAATAGTAAGAAGAATGTGCTTCATCAAGTTAAACTTCCTTAGATTTATCAGGAAATCTAAGATATAGATCTCACTTTTCTTCAAGCTATCTTTATCACCTTTCCTTGGTACGATAAGTCCTTGCACCCATAACTCCAGAATCCGGAAATTTGTAGATAGACTTGCAATCTTCGGAGCCTTGTCATCAGCCAGTCCGAGAGTTTCTAAGGCCTTTTCCTTGACGAAGATACCCTTAGAGTCTGGCAACCCATGTGAGATAAATTCAGCTTCTCCTTCATAAGACAGCCCTACCAAGCTTGCAGACTTGGTGTGAGAAAGCTTGTAAGTCTTTCCATAAGACTTAAAAGAGAACTTCTCCCTATTATCTTCCTTAAAGAAAGAAACTGATTCATAGAACTCGACAAGTAAGTCTGAATATACTTCATCTTGGTTCCTGGTTTTTGACACCGCAACATCTTCCCAGCCATTCAACTTAATATTCTTTGAAATGATAGAATCGTAGTTGCTGAAGAAATCCGGGTGGACTAACCTTTCTCTGTAAACTAACCATTGAAAAATAGGCTTAGTGGATGACATTTCTTGAGATTCTAACTCCGCAGACATTTGGATCTGAAGTCCTCTGGGATGTTCGGAACGGAGAATACTGAAGTTCGGAACGGACTTAAATCAAAGAGGCAGAGATTTGGGACGCAAGAGCTTGAGATCGATGTGGGATGAGTATTTGGGTCCCCTTTATATAGGCAATGAGATGACGGTTCACATTCCACAGTTGATCTAACGGTTGGAATGAGCTGCGATCAGATCTGACGGTTGAAGACTTGAATCCAATCTTTTTGTGGTTTTTATTAAAACAAGGAATTAAGAAAACTATAATCCGAAATTATAATACAAGAAAATGCCAGCAAGAAAAATATGACTACGAAAACTTGAGTAGGGAAATCATACCTTTCGGATTGGATTAGGAGGATTATTCATAATGGGTAATATAAAAAGATGATTAAAAAAACTTTATTATGAAAAGACAAAGTTCTCAAATGTTTACTTCAGAAAAACAATCTCACTACGAAAACACTTATTACGGAAAACTCATTACGGAAAACAAATTTAAAAAAAACACAGTACGAATAAGTCAATACGAAAAACATAAAAAAAAGTACAAAATACTTAGTATGAAAAAGTTATTACGAAAAACACATTACGAAAAGAATCGGTACAAAAATATGGTTATGAAACTGCCAGTACGTAATTTTCCATTCTGGAAATTTTCAATACGAACACTTCTATTCCAGGAGTATTCTGTATGAATATGTCCATTCTGGAAAATTTTAGATCTGGAAGTTCCATTCCGGAAATCTTTGTTCCGAAAATTTTGAAAACAAATTTTGAAAAACTTTGTTAAACAAACAATCAAATGTACTCTCCCTATGAAAATGAGTTTATTACTGTAAGGAGATTTTTTCAACAGAATGTTAATTAAGAAATATTACCTTACGGTTATCATTCCTAACTTCTGTTTAATATATTCAAATCTATCAGAAGGAAATAATTTTGTGAAAATATCAGCAAGTTGATCTTGCGTTCCAATAAACTGAAGAATAATATCTCCTTTAAGTGTGTGATCTCTAAGAAAGTGATGTCTAATATCTATGTGTTTTTCATGAGAGTGATGTGCAGGGTTTTTACTTAGAGCAATGGAAATTGTGTCATCACACAAAATTTGAGTTTTAGTAAAACTCAAGCCATAGTCTGTGAGTGTGTGTTGCATCCATAACACTTGTGCACAACAACTTCCATCTGCTACATATTCAGCTTCAGCAGTGGAGAGTGCTACAGAATGTTGCTTCTTACAGGACCAAGAATCTAAAGAATCTCCTAAGAAATGACAAGTTCCGGATGTACTTTTTCTATCCATTCTACATCCACCAAAGTCAGCATCAGAAATGCTTTTTCGAACAAAATCATTTCCAGAAGTATAAAATAATCCTAGATCCATGGTTCCCTTAAGGTAGCGAAAAATTCTTTTTACTGACTTTAAGTGAGATTCCTTAGGGTTGGATTGATATCTTGCACATAAGCATACTGAAAACATTAAGTTTGGTCGACTGGCTGTTAAGTAAAGTAGACTTCCTATCATACCTCTGAAAGATGTTTGATCTACTGGTTTCCCAGCTTCGTCAAGATCTAAAGAGTTTGAGGTACCAATGGGAGTACTTGTACTCTTAGTGTTGTCATAACCATACTTTTTAAGAAGATATTTAATATACTTATGTTGAGATATGTAGGTTCCGTCTGGTTTTTGAGAAATTTGAAAACCATGGAAAAAAGTTAACTCACCCATCATACTCATTTCAAACTCAGATTTCATTAGACTAGCAAAAGAGTCAGTCAAAGATTGCTGACTTGAACCAAATATAATGTCATCAACATAAATTTGAGCAATCAAAACATTTTTCTTATCTTTCTTTATAAGAAGGGTTGGATCTGCATTTCCCTTAACATAGTTATTTTGAAGCAAAAATCCAGTGAGTCTATCATACCATGCTCGTGGGGCTTGTTTAAGGCCATACAAAGCTTTGGTAAGTCTAAAAACATGATCTAGATGTTTTGTATCTCCAAAGCCAGGAGGTTGTTCAACAAAAACTTCCTCTTGAACATAACCGTTAAGAAAAGCACATTTTACATCCATTTGGAAGAGTTTGAAATTAAAGAATGCTACAAAGGCAAGTAGAATACGGATGGATTCAAGTCTAGCTACTGGAGCATAGGTTTCTTTATAGTCTATTCCTTCTTGTTGATTATAGCCTTTAGCAACAAGTCTAGCTTTATTTCTATCAATGACTCCATTTTCATCACATTTATTTCTGAAAACCCATTTTACTCCAATAACAGAGGTTTCCTTAGGTCTTTCAACCAAGGTCCAGACTTTATTCCTTTTGAATTCATTTAGTTCATCTTTCATGGCTTTAATAAAATCATCATCACCTAAAGCTTCATCAGTGCTTTTAGGTTCTAATTGGGAAAGAATTTCTAGATGTTCTACTTCATTTCTTAAGGAACTTCTAGTCCTTACAGGTTGATTTACATCACCAATGATAATATCACTGGGATGATTCTTAATAAATACCTGATTTGGGTTTTGTAAAACCTGTTCATCAACATAGGGTAGAAAGTCTTCTAGGGTAAAGGTTTTAGAAGTATCTTCTAGAATAATTTCCTTATCAGAAGGTTCTTCTATCAAAGGTTGATAATCAGTTTTTGAAAACACATCCGAATATATAAGTTGAGATGGTTTAAAAACAAAAGGATCTGACTCATCAAATTTTACATGTACTGTTTCCTCAATAGTACAAGTATTTTTATTAAAAACTCTATAAGCCTTAGATGTTGCGGAATAACCTACGAAAATCCCTTCATCTGATTTTAGTGCGAATTTATGTAGATTATCTTTAGTATTCAAAATGAATACTTTGCAACCAAAAACTTTGAAGTAGGAAAGTCTTGGTTTTCTACCATTCCATAATTCATAAGGATTTTTATTAAGAAAAGGTCTAATCAAAACTCGATTTATAGTATAACAAGAAGTACTTACGGCTTCAGCCCAGAAATGTCTAGCAATAGAATATTCACTCAACATGGTTCTAGTTATCTCTTGAAGAATTCTATTTCTTCTTTCAACTACACCATTCTGTTGAGGAGTTCTAGATGCTGAAAAATTGTGAGTAATACCTTTATTACTACAAAAAGATTCAAAATCGGTATTTTGAAATTCTCCTCCATGATCACTATGAATAGTTTTCAATGGAAGTTTTTTCTCATTTTTAACTTGAGCTCTAAAATTTTTTAAATAAGAAAAAGCTTCTGATTTCTTTGCTAGAAAATAGACCCAAGTAAATCTAGTGTAATCATCATCTAGAACAAACACATAGTATTTACCTCCAATACTTCCAGTTTGTGTTGGACCAAAAAGATCCATGTGCACTAACTGTAATGCATCGGTTGTTGAGACTTCACCGATTTATTTAAAACTAGATTTATGTTGCTTGCCATATTGACAAGGATCACAAACTTTAGAAGAATCAAATCTAAGCTCCGGTAGATCCTTAACTAGTTTCTTCATAGAGAGTTTACATAGGTTTCTCAGATTACAATGTCCTAATCTTCTATGTCATAACCAAGAATGATCTTCCATTGCACTTAGTTAAGGTAAATCTTGGCTTCTAAGATCTTCTAGGTTCAATGTGTAGACATCCTCTTGCCTATTGGCTTAGATAATAAATTCTTCCTTGGAATTGTGAACTAAGCATTTATCATTCCTAAAATTCACAAGGTAACCTTCATCACATAACTGACTTATGCTAATGAGGTTTTTCTTAAGACCCTTAAAAAAAGAACATTTGAAATCAAGGTTTTACCTAAAAGAACAATATTACCAATACCAACAATCTCTCCCTTAGCATTGTCTCCGAAAGTTACCTTTCCTCCTTTCGTTTTGATAATCTTTTCAAAATAGCTTTTGTTACCAGTCATGTGTCGGGAACATCCACTATCCATATACCATGTATTGTTGCTGGTACTTTCTTTATTTTCCTGAAATCAAGAAGAAAATTAGACTTTCGGAATCCAAACTTGTTTGGATCTGAGATTTCCAGACAATAAAATTTTAGGTATCCACATTTTCTTTGAAAAGTAAGCTTTGTGAAATCCTAGAGATTGGGTTTTGTTTAAGGAACAATTCTTTGCCCAGTGACCACCACATTGACACTTGGTACAAAATGGGGCACTTTGAGGAACAAAATAATTGTTACTGAAAATAGGTTTTTCATGGGTATAACCAAATCCAGATTTATTTCTTAAAGGTCGTATTTGGGAATACATCTTATCAAAATTTTGTTTACCATGGGTAAATTTTGATAAACACTTCTTTAAGGAAAAAATTTCGGACTTGAGTTTTACAACCAAGTTTTTATCCTCAAAATCATTAGTTTTAGAACAAGAGTTAGGCTCGAAAACATTTTTCTTAGAAATTACCTTTTCTAACTCTTTAGAAAGTTTGTTCTTCTCAGAACTTACTTCATCAAGATTTTTTGAAATATTTTCAAAATCAGCATTTTTCTTATCAAGATCTTTAGAAAGATCTGATATCTCTTTTGTAAGAATATAATTCCTAGAGTTTGCCTTATCAAGTTTCTTATTGAGTTTGGAATTCTCAATCTCAAGAAGTTCAGAAAACCTAGAGACTTCTTCATAAGTGGGTAAAGTATTTTCTTCATGAGAAGATGATTCTTCATCAGAAGAGTTATAAAACTTACTATCATTAGAATTTAAAGAAACATTGGTCAAAGATTCAGCATTTCGTACCTTAGCCATAAGACAATAATTATCAATAGGTAATCTGGCTAAAAGACCAAGATTATTCTGTCCTGAAGATTCATAATCAGAAGATTCATCTGAAGAGTCACCACCACTGGCACTCCAGGTGTCATTAGCTTTTAGAACTTTCTTAGCTTTGTCTTTATAATACTTCTTTCTGTTCCTGTCTGAATGTTTTTCCTTCCTTTATTTATTTTTGAGCATAGGGAAATCTGGTCTAATATGTCCAGCTCTTTTACATTCATAACAAGTAACTTCTCCATCTTTCTTATCTTTCATGTCCTTCTTCTTATACTTATATTGAAAATTTCTCTATCCAGCTATCTTGTTCATCCTTCGAGCAAGATTTGATAATTCATTTTCTTGAGACTTCACTCTCACTTGATTCAGATTGGAAAATAACTTTCTTAGACTTGGATCTAGTTACTCTCTCAGGAGTCTTAGCTTTCATCTGATTTGAAGTTGTAGTAAAAGCAACAGTACCATTTCCATTCTTCTTCTTGATGTTGTCTGCATCTCTCTTCATTCTAGTTTCATGTTGTAGAAGAGTTCCAAATAATTCATCAAGAGTAATTTGAGTGACCTTCCTGTTCTCATCTATAGCAGTTCTCTTGGATTCCCACACATTGGGCATAATATCAATTATTTTATCCACAAGAGCTTCATCATCTAAAACTTTTTCTCCCATAGATTGTAGACTGTTGACAATAGTCATAAATCTTTGTTGAACTTTACAGATAGGTTCTCCATAAGGAAAATTAAAGCCATGATATTCAGCTCTTAGCATAGCTCTTCTAGTCTCAATCACCTTAGAAGTCCCAAAGTGTGTAACCTCTAACTTCTTCCATATACAATTAGCTGCTTCACAAGAAGAAATTTGGCTATATATATTTCTGGTCATTGAATATAGTAAAGTGTTGCGTACCTTATAGTTGAGTTGATATTCTTGCTTTTCCTGGTTAGTAAAGGTTCTAACTTCCTTGTCAGGAATTTTATAATCACCAGTAAGCATAACAAAGTTGTCTACTCCAGTATTGATAACAAAAGTCTTCATACGATCTCTTCAGTATTCATAGTCATTACCATCAAAGATTGGTGGTCTTGTAGGATTCAGATTGTCAATAGATCCAACATTAATTCCTGCCATACTAAAAAAAACTTTGCACACAAACTTGTTATTAGCAAAGAATCGTAATAAAAAAGTTCGGAATGGGAAATGTCCGGAAGGGTAAAATTCGTAATGGTAAAGTGGGAAAGAAAAACTTGTATGTGAGTACAAGTATTTCAGAGACCTCCTCTGATACCAATTGTAGGATCTAAATAATGATGTAGATGCTCAATATACAAGAGGGGGGGTGAATTGTATACTTTAAAAATTCCTCTGGAACCTTTAAAGATAGTTAAGAATAACTATGTTTTCCTTAAGAAAAGGAAAAGGCTATGTTTAACAAAGTTAAACTAAGGAAATTCACAACACCTCTAACACCGAATGCAAACTAGGAAAGAGATTCCGAATGAGGGTTCCGGAAATATGGTTCTGGAAATTGAATCATAACAAATGATTAAAATATGAGATTCTACCGTAAAGCGTATAGAATCTAAATGAAACAGAGTACAAACAAGGAAGTATAAGAAAGTTATACTTTCCTTATAATACACAATGCAGCGGAATAGAAACAAGTAGTAAAACTACAAGTAACAAGATATAATTCTTTTAACCCAAAGAGAAGGGTATCCAACAACCTTGGATAAAGGTCCCTTGATTTATACTTTCAAGAAAGTCTGTCTTACCCACACCAGGGTAAGCCCTCGATATGAAGATCGGAGTCTCTGTCTTGCTATACCCGCAAGCCCTCAACTTTAAGGTAGTTAGCAACCTCTGTCTTCCTCAGCAAGGAAGCCCTCGAACTTCATGGTAGTCAGAACCTCTGTCTTCCTATCCCCGGAAGCCCTCGAATGTAATCACCAACATTCGGAGTCGCACGAAGATTTGAGAGTTAATAAGAGACTCTCTCTCTAGAAATCACTTCAAGCAAATTAGTCAGCCTTTCAGCACTTTCATCAGCTATCAACAGCCACGAGCACTTTCAAATGATCTCCTATTTATAGGTAAGGTCAGCTCCTTCTCCAACGGTCATATTTTCCTTAAAGACCGGAGGGACCTGTACACGTGTCACTTAGACAACGGTTAGTTTATAACAAAACAGACGACATCGTTTTATAATAAAACAAGTGTAACAGAATGTAAGACATCGTTTTAAAATCTAACATAAAAGTTCGGAATGAAAACTTCGGAGTGAAGGTTCGGAGTGTAAGGAACAATAGTAAAGAGTAGACAAATTTTAGAAATGTAAGAAATATAAAAGTTCGGAGTCAAACAAAGTTATTTTTCGGAGTCTGAATTAATTCAGAGTGTATAAAACAAAGATACTCAAATTCTGTTTAATAGGTGAATTCGGAATGAGAATTTGGAATAGGAATTCATCATCAGAAATCGTAATGAGAATTCATCATTAGGATTCGTAATGAGAATTCGTCATCAGAATTCGTAATGAGAATTTGTCAACAGAATTCGTAACGAGAATTCGTCATCAGAATTCATAATGAGAATTCGTCATCAGAATTCGTAATGAGAATTCGTCATCAGAATTCGTAATGAGAATTCGTCATCAGAATTCGTAATGAGAATTCGTCAACAGAATTCGCAACCTGAATCTGGAATAGAACTTAGTCAGAGTTCATATCCGGAATTCTGAATGAAACTTCCTTATAGTTCTTTTCCAGAATCCGAATCCTAAAATAGAATGCTTTATACCAAAGTTTCAACGATTTCGAGAAAATGAATCTGAATCTCATACTTAAGAAAAATATGGATGAAAATATGATAAGGATAATTTTTCTTATAAAAGCGATTTTCCTTATAAAACCAATTTTCATTAAGAAAGCAATTTTTCTTATAAAAGCAGTTTTCCTTAAGATAATGTGTTTGTGATTTTCAAAACAAGAAGGAATGGAAAAGTCATAAGGAAAACCTTATTGACTCAACAATTATAATATTACGACAGATGGATAAAAATAGAATGGTAGGAATCCCTTACTTCAATGTGTGATCCCAAATACTTGGGAGAGGCCTGAATGAGTCTTCTTGAAATATTGGGCCACCTTGGAAGGACTCTGGAGAGAATAGGGAAGGAGTTGGTCGATCTCCAAAGGCTTTTTGTGAAGAAGAAGTGGGAGCTTGGGAGGGTTTATAAAGGAATGAAGTGGGAATTCATTATTATTTAGGTATGGGAAAACTCACATTAAACAATTCAAAAACACAATACATCCCATGGTTTTATCCAAAGGGGAGTGGAAAACAATATTTTATAAGTCCCATGTCTGAAAGTCAAAAAATAATAGGGTTTCTTATGTGAAGGTGAGTCACACTCTCATGGAACACAATTTAAAAAGGAAAAATGTTTTATAAGCCATGAAGGGTCCACTAAAGCATTGTAAAAAAAACAAAAAAACACAAAATCACATTATTTTAATGGAAAAACAAATATTGGCCGATCATAATGTTTATAGTATTTTATTACATCACTATTAAGTCATTATGATGACATAAAACACGTTATATATTCAAACGATATTTAATTTTTACCCAAAAAATTGACTGTCTTAGAAAATTATGAAAAATTCACCGTTGGATATTTTCGACGTCCTGATTCCAAAAAATAATATTTATATTATCTAAATAATTTTCTAAATATGTGAATTTTACCTTTTAAAATAAAAACTGACAATTATCGAAAATTCATGGGTTTTGACAAAAACTACAATCAAACCATAATAAAAATTACAATTGCATTTATAAAATTATACAATAATTTATATTTTATAAATATTAATTTAATAATAATAATAATATTTTATTAAAATATTATTTAGTTTAAAAAATAAATTAATTTATCAAAATAGATTTTTTGGTTGAATATTAACTAAAAATACTATTTTCTCTTTAAAAACTATTTACAATGTAACAATAATTAAATGAATGTATATTCATTATTATATACAAAATAATTCACATAATCATAGTTCTAAGGTCTTTTTACCTAACCCCTAATTATACCAGCGTAATACCTTAGGGTATGGTGTGTAATGGTGACATACTCTTTGGGTGGCTCAGATAACAATGCTCGAATGGTAATCTCTATCAACTTCCAATTCACTCGTTGGCGGTTCCACATGAGCTTATGGTATTCAACATTGGCTTGGGATTTTTATGAGTGAATCCCAATAATGCCTCCTCTTTTCCGAGCTCTGAAAAATGGGCTTCATATGGGGAAAGTATACATTATGAGGCCATCACTTCCTTTGTCTGAGTAAATTTGATTTGTTAAAGCCCTATATTTATACTAATCATGTGGTCACTATTCAAAATCTATATTAGAAATAGTCAAAATTCATAAAATTATTTTAAAATCCAATATATAAAACCAAATAAGTCCATACATTTCACATAACCACAACAAGACATAGACCAAGAGGAATTTTTATTAATGAATTTTTGGGTCGTTACAGTCTTTGGATCCAATTTGTGTTTGATACTTTTTTGTGGTTGTTCTTAGTTTTATTGGTGGAACCAGCCATTCCACAAGATTTATACCATTGTTTTCATTTTTATTTTCATTAATAAATTTTTAAGCTCAGGATATCACTCTGCTCTTGAAATTTCATGGTAATTCTTACATGGTTTGAACTAAATTTGAGAGCCCACTATTTACTATTTTTGGATCTAGTTGATTACATGTATTTCCTTATCACTATTAAATTGTAGCGACTAGAAAATATTGAAATTATAACATAAGGTTTGTGAAGGAATTATCCACTTCTCTTATGATGAATGATAGATGATGTTTAGATAAGAGCCAATTATTCTTTAAGTCTTCTTCATTCACTCTTGGATAAATCAAAACTTCACTAAGTATTAAGATAATTTTCCATATAATAAGCCATATTCAATATTAAATAATTTATCTTTTCCCTAAATGTGAATTTAATAGTATTAAATTGATCTCCCTCTAAACTATTTGGAATAACAGATTCATTATTGATGTTATACACATAAGAGAAGTTCTTATTCTTTCCAAGAAACATGTATCTGTATCAATAGAAGAGAAATTTTCATTCCTCAACCAATTTATAATACAATAATGCATCATTGGTAGGTAGTTTTATAAAAATATATCATTAATAAAATAGTTTATTGGCCTCTATTATATTCATAAATTTTCTCTTCGCATTTTAATTTTTATAATCCTATTTAAAAATTACATTTTAATAAAAATTTATAAAACACACATGATATTAAAAAATATAAATAATCCTCAAAGAAAATATTTTTAACCACATAATATGATTTAAAATATAAAAATTTAAATCCTATAAAAATAAATCACAAAACTTCTAATTTATTCTCATTTAAATATTTCTGAATCTTATCTTGAATTTTGGATTTCGGTAAGATCATGTTATTTTGGAACTACAAGATCAAGAAATCATATTTATATTAAGTTTAATTTTTTTCCTTTAGAAACATACATAATAGAAACTAATCATTTTAGACTGATTGTATGACTTTGGAATTATTATGATTAGGGAAATCGTACTATTAGATTAATTTCATACATGAAAGTCAAATGATATCATACATTTTCCAAAATATGGTCCATAAAGAATATTGATTGACTTATTATGTCATAACATATGATGTCACATTATCTCCCCTTATCAATGTTTGAAACTAATTTTATAAGCTACACTATTGTTAAATTGTGAAGTAATACACTCAATTCATTTAACAATTCTCTTACTTTTATCAAAGTCATATGACATTGGATGTTTTATGATAAATGCTTATGATTACACTGAAATAAATACAATCATTACTGAGTAAAATTTTCAAATAATTTCAATTTCATATTATTATTTTGAAATTTCATATATTTATGACCTTCTACAATTTTTTAGTGAATATCTAAATCAATAGAGATTTCTAAATGGAAAATAATTATTCAAAAAAACACCTATCTAATTCAAACCCCATTAAATATTATTCTCAATCAAATAAAAAATATTTCTCATATTAGTTGATAATATTGATAAATTAACTAAAAATCAATCGAACACATCAATATACTCCTTTGGATTTGTTTTCAACCCATGTTATAATTATAACAAAACACCTCAAAATTTTACTTCCGATTAAATAGACACCAAATCATAGCATCTTTAAAGGGAAAAAATTTTGAAAACACACCATGTGTTGTATTTATTTTTGAGAGAACTGTATATCTCAAGGAAAAGAAACATTTTGGCTGAATGAATTATTCGACTTCTCATCAAACCATGAAATATACTATTGAAATATACTCTACATTCTCTTAATAAACATAGACTATTTAATGATACAGATAGAAAAGAACATAGACCATATTTGAAAAATGAAGGTTTTAAATGTATTCCCCTCCTATTACAACCTACTGTAAGGCCAATTTTGGTCTCACCCAAAACACTTTTTATGATTTTGTAAGTGAATAATATTCATGTTAAACAATAATGTCTAAATACTATTCTTCTAGATAACCTTGGTGAAAATTGCATCCAAATGATCATTATTAGTAAAAAATTACATCATTAATGCCTATAATGGCTACATTATCCTTGATGAATTGAAATTTAATTTCAACATTCTTAGACATCAATTATTGCATCCGAATTTTTGATAGATTAATATAAATTTGATTGTAATAATGAATTGTTAGACGTCTCTCAACTTTTAGCCAGAAATCATTCAGCTTCCCCATTATCTAAATCATTTGAGAACAATCTCTAGTGTAAAAAATATAATTGTCCATACTTGTAATCAATGTGATTGACTTATATTACTCATTATGTTAACTCACAAAGAAAAAAACCCAAAATTAAATTCATCATGGGGTGTACCTTTTATCATTACAATATTCTTCTAAATAATTATCTATAAACAAGGATATATTTATAATTTTTCATATTATGAATAGTATCTATGAAAAAGTAGTTCTTTTAACATATCTCAAAACAAATTTATAAGTAATAATATGTGTCCCATTTGTGTTGCTCTGATATATTTCCTAAAAACTAATATCATAAAAAATATATAGCCTAAAACGTATGAGATGAAATTGAATTCCAACTAGTATTATGAATTCATTATGAGTTTCACACACACCATCAATATATTTGGTTAATTTCAGTCCTACTAGAATATGTATAGATACCACCTTTGACACCTTCATCTAAAAAACCATTAGATATTATCTAGAATACATTTCATGAGATAGGAAAATAAAATTTTCCTTTATTCATTACATGAAATCCCAATTAGAATATTATGTTACTTGGAATTGAATTATAAATTTTTTACCTAATTTAATTTAAAAAAGATTGAATATCATTCTCAATATTACCTATAAAAATTGATCTTGTCAATATAGTAAATTAAAATATATGTACCTTTATTAATTTCATTGATATGTAGGTTGTTTTAAACATTTACTTTTTTAAATTTTAACTCATTTATGAATATAGCCAAACTTGAATACCACGCCTTTTTGGATTAATCAATTCCATAAAAGACCCATAAAATATGTACACTATAATTTTTTCATTTTAATGGATAAAGCCCTTCCAAATATCAATATACACATCTTCTTCAAGAACATTATTTAGTAATATAGACTTGATGCCCATTAAATAATTTTATTACTACACATCAGCTACCACCATAAGGAACATCTTAATATCTTCCATCCTCAAAACCAATGATAAAGAATTTTCAAAATACATACATACTTTATTAGAGTATCACATGATTATATGTATCGACTAGTCCCTAATTACTTATACTTTTTTATTTAGATCATTTTTGAATATCTTATTTTCCCTAGTGAAATTATTATTAATCATCCTCAGAACAAGTTACCATGTCTAATTCTTCTCAATCTGATTCAACTCATCATGTTATAACATGAATCCAATCTTTATTATTTAAAGGTACATTCAATAATTATTGATTAATATGAGAAATATGAGAGTACTGATTCAGTAGATTCGTTTTTCATATATTAGAATCTAGTATAGGATCAAAATATCTTATATTTGATTATGTTTTCCCTGGTGAAGAATATAATCCTATGATATTCGCTATCTCTTAATATTTATTTATCCTCGGAAAACTAAAATTTTTCATTGTCATCGTGTTTTTCCTCATCACTAGTCTTATTTAATTCAGTATCTTCTATTCGTGGTTTAAATTTAATTTTTATTATTGTTTTGTATAGAAATATTCTTGTAGGATTAATTATATTACTCAAAAACTAAATAATTTAGAATAAAAATTTTGGTATATTTTCAATATTATCAATATCATATAAATCATCTGCCTTCTAATGATTTTTTATCTAGAATCTATTATCCTTCCCACTCTATAGGTACCAAATAAAGATATTATCCTATACATTCTCATCAAAATTTCTTTGATTTGAACTATTAATTACAAAAAATCAATGGAAACTAACGACTTAAATGTATCCCATAATTTATTTCTTATTATACTATGTCAAATATGATGTCATATTTGAGTTTGGTCATTGAAATATTTGATTTTTAATTGTCATAGCACTGCACATAGCTTCTCTACAAAATAATTTTGACCTATGAAACAAAAAAAGTATATTTCTTTCGATATCCATATTGGTTCTATTAATTCATTTAGAAACACCATTCCATTAGGGTTGTTCAATGTGTTCTATATTTACTCTTGATCTCATAATTACTATGTTATGATTCAAATGTACTACATGTGCATTCCATCCCATTATCACATCACAATGTCTTGATTATTATGAAACGCTCTCTTTCAAATTATCAACAAAAATTTCTGAACATATCCATTTCATTGGAGTATTATTTTATAAATAAACACTTTTTTATTTTTATGTAATAATAATTGAAATTGATAAAATATAGTTCACATGTTATGGATTTATGTCACCACTCATTTGTTTCTTTATTTAATAGTTTTATATTTTTTAGTTTATGGTAGAATGATCTGAATATTGAATTAAATATGAAAAATTTAGAACAAAATTTTTCTAAGATATTTTGATAATGGTCATTATACCATGGTGGGAAATTCTTCTATTACATTGTTTCTTTTATTCAATAGTATTGAGATAATAGGAAATATTGGGGTCTCTAATCGGAAACATAATCCCTAAAGTCCATTTTCATTTATATGATTCCCGCATATTTATTTATTTTCATGAGAAATGTGTCCATCTTAAATATTAACTCATTACTCTAAAAAATAATTGGATCACTCTCAATATGTTTTTCATGACACCGATAATGAATTAACAACCCTTTGAATTTAGTTTATGTGGTTCAATGATGGTTGATATAACACCCTATTTTTAATTAACATTATCTCTAAAAGTAATTTCACAACCATAATGTTATTATATTTATTATATGGTCTTGTTATCTAATTATTTTTATGATGAATTTCCTCTATTAATGATTAAATTCCAACTTATATTATGGTCAATTATATCCACTTCAATAATAGTGGATTTTTATGTTTGACTTCTCATAGATATTCCTTTCCCATTTATTTATTTTTTATTTCCCTCGAATCATATAAATAAACTCTTTTAAAAGGGGACTTGTTGTTAAAAAAATCCATATATCACTTTAAGATACTAAAATATGATTTCAATAGTTACACCCGATAGTCTTATTTATTATAACTACTTCATAAGAGAACTATTGTTCCTTATTTTAGTTTTTTATCCCTAAATTTATATCTTATTTGATTTCATTTTATAGATAGCATATATAAGAAAACATATGCACCATGTCCATATATATAGAAAAAATAATAGTATCTTGTGAATTCATATATATAATAAAATTTCTTAATATATGTTAAAATATTTTCTCAATATTTTGGTAAAAAAACATCCTTTTGAAAATTTATTGGAAAGAATATGTTCATGTAACTGATCTAAAATTAAATTCATTTATATGTTTTCTTCTTATGTTTTTTCATAACTCATGAGTTCCAAATTTTTTATTTTGTACATGAACTATTCATCGGGTCATTTTTAATTTTTTATGAAATTAAATATGTATATTTTACTTGATCCAAGTGACATTGTTTTTTATATATTAGTGACATCTCACCCTTACTATCAACAAAATCTTCATAGTCATGATTTGTCTTAACAATGGTGTTTTTATCATTTAGAGATGTAACACCCCAATATTCCACGATACACTTCTCTTTGAATAATGGAATAGATTGCACTGTATGCAACTTCGAGTTCTAGTACACCACGAACAATAAAACTAACCTTTTAAAAAGAAGTTATGAATATTATTACCCACTAATTAAAATTTTAAAAATTTTATTTTTCAAAATGGTCTTCATTGTGGGATTTGGAAAATCTAAATTATCTTTGGATGATTTTGTTGTATTTTTCTAAAAGCATTCAATTTATGATGAATAGTGCGAAACACTATGTTATTGTTTAAACCGAAAATTATTTAAATAATTATTTATTTTATGTAAATTTATTTTATTGTAAGAATAGATTCATAGTACATATATTAGTCCAATTTAATTCATTAGAGAAATTTCATTATAAGATTATATATAAAAAATTTATTGAACTATTTATCATCTTTTACCTGGATTTTAGGCACATTTTCAAATTTTCATAAAACATAATTTTACCAATTCTGTGAATTAAATTTGAAAAATATGAGAGTCATGGTTGGAATAATTATGTAAAATGTGTTTTGATAGGATGAAAATAATTTTTGGTGAATAGTCACTTTTAATTTTTATTTACCGCGTTTAAAAGTAAATAAAGTTATTAAAGGTTAAAATGATATTGTAATTATCCCAAAACTTGGCCTAATTCTATTGGATAAGTGTCTTTTGACCAAAATAAACCTTATGAATAAAATATGATCATTTTTTATCCACTTGGATTAGATTAAGACATTTATTATTTTATTATTTAAAGAATAGTTAAAAGTGTTAAAATCAAATTTTATGAAATAATCAATTTTAATATTGGATTATACATAAGATAAATTTAAATATAAATATTAATTAGAAAAATAAAAAGTTTTCCTACATCATGGTAATTTATTTATAATTTTATGACATTAAATAATTAAAATTATTTATGACACAATGATGATGCAATAATTATTTTATTAATGAATGTTAAGAATAATTGATATTATAAATATCAAAATAAATTAAAATTGAAACATTTGATGGATTCCACTAATTTTTTATGTTAATATAGAATGATATGATTGATTTAATATATTTTATTCTAGGTAATCATGTTTTTTGTTGACTTTGACGAAAATGAAATACTAAATAGTGACAAATTGACATAAATGAGTTTTTAAAATAAAAATAATATTTTATTAATTGATATAATATTCAAAAAAATATAAGGATATTCCAATGTACATAGATATGGATATATATTTCAATAATTAACCACTTTAGGTTCTCTTGGCCTTCTATAGTATGTTTATTAACCATGTATTTTAATAATGCAAGAAGACATTATAAAAGTTAAACTATTTAACTAAGGGTTAAACCTAAAAGATAAGGTTGATATTGTTACCGAAACATGTCTAAAACCTATTGGATGAGATTATTTCGACCCATTCTCAATTTGGCCTAGAAATAAATTAATTTTAATCTATTGTTAACAAAAAATTATTTTATAATAAAAATATATTTCAAGTATTTCCTAAACTGCCTCTCACCTCCCTTATAAAAGGGTACTTCCCCTTCTCTTACATTCACACCTCCAAAGCCATTTGGCTCAGCCAAACCCAGACAAAATATCATCCCAACTTCCCTATATTCATCTTAGAGGCCATAATTTGATAACAAATCCATCCTACGGTTCCCTTTTGATCAAATCAAAATAGAAGAACCTCACGAAGAGGTAATAAATTAATAACCTCTTTCAAAGTTCTTTTCTTCTTCCACTTCCTCTTTCTTTGTTGTCTCCATAACAAAATAAAAAATACATTACCTTAAACATAATTTTTTGTTATTATAAATATGGTACAACAATATTCATTATTCTATCCATCCTATGCATGATAAAGTCACTATATGTGCATTTGTACGGCTTACCGTCTCCACGTAATGGTGTAGTATGTTATTCAACACTTCATTATTTTTATGGGTGTAATAATGAGTATAATTTATTTAAATAATAAATATAACATGTTAATGATTATTTATATCTAATATACCATCCAATTCCATACAATTTCACCATCAATAGAATGATATTGTTTCTCGTGCATACGTATGGCATACCATCTTCATGAAGCGATTAGATTTTATTCCTAATTGTAACTGTTCAAGAATAATTTTCAATTGATGATTAAAAATAATTTGTATAAACATAATATCATTTTGGGTAATAATCAAATACATCATATCCATAACAAACATGAGTTACAAAAGAAAATATATAATGGAAAATGAATCATTTAACACCCAAAACAATGATACTACTGCAATATGATTAACAAAGCAATGTTAGAAGATCATATATGATATCATATTTATGTATGTGATTCTTGTATAATTTACTAACAACTATTTCAACATTATTCAGGAGTTATATTACCATCAACTATGGGAAATTTCAAGGTAAGGGTTGATTTTACAATCTCTTTATTATCTAAGGTTTTTTATACGCAAGCATATATTGGGTATTCATTATCATCGACATTATTGTTTCTTAAAAATGAATTTCAGAACATTATTACTATTTACTGGAATATGGGCTAAAGTCATCTATATGATTTATTGAATTTTTATAAACAGTTTTGAAAACAATCTTTTCGTCGTTTTCCAAACCAAGTACTTTATACCCTTTTGAAAAATAAGGTAATAATGTTTTTTTAACTTATACGTTGGGTGAAGCTATTTTTTGCCATTATATCACCTCCAAAGCTTTCCATAGAGATTTATAAGAATATTTTCAATGTAAATCTTTTCTTTTATAATTATGAGACCTATAAATTATGTCAAATAGAAAGAGATATTAATCTTAAATCATTTTGATTTCATCTATGTCAACATTCGTTGATGGATTTTAAACTTGTTTGAAGTTGATTTATTATGATACAATATTCCATTTTTTATTTAAGGTTTTGTGATATTATTGACTATAGATGTGTTATTTTTATATCAGTCATGGTATATGGTTAATGTATTTACATTTCATATTCTAGTTTTAATACGAATATTTGTGTCATGTTTCAACCTTTTCATATGAAGAATGCATTGGACTTAGCAAGTGATCGGTGGATCCTTCTATAGCTCCTCAATGCATTATTATATCTCATGAGACAAACTAGTGTCTTGGAAATAGGCCTTGAAAATATTTTATTTTTAGTGTTGTCATAAGGCCTTGACTAAGTTGATTTGATGTCCGACATTATTAATTACATCAATATGAAATTATATATTGATATTACATGTGACCATTAGACTAGTATAATATCTATATGAATAATTAAATGTCATTACTTGGTTAATATTTTCAATATTATATTTAATTTTATGTTTATAAATCTTTTTTATTAGTCTTATACATTTCCTTAAATGTTTATTCTTATTTTTAATAGTTTCCACTATATTGTTATCCTTACTGAGCATCTGAGATCACCCATTTCTTATCTTTCCTTCTTCCCAGGATGTGAAGAAATATATTATGATTGACCTATAGAGATAGGCTAAAGTATATGAGTGTGTTTGAAGGGGAAATAATATTTTATTTTTATATTTCATGATGTAATATAAAACTTATGTATGTTTCTAGTACTTCCAAGGCTACTAAACTAATTGGTATTTCGAGACATGATCTCTTTTGATCATTCCAATTTTATTTAATAAAGCCCTGAATCTGGGTAACTAGGGTCGGGGTGTTATAGTTGGAATCATAGAAGTTTAGTACAGTCTTTGGAAACTAGATTTAGATAACTATGATTAGATAACATTACCATAAGATAAACTTTGTGGATTAGTATATAAGAACTTCCATGAATTTTGGTAATGTTGATATTTTTTAAATTTTCTCAAAAATACATCCATGTCTGGATACGAGCAGGTAGATACGACATTGTCATAGATGTATCTAGGGGTAAAACCTGGAAACACCGCTTTGATCTAGACTTGAAAGAGAATTAGTGCACAAAAACCAGCCTTGTTGAACACTTGGTTACGAAACTCTTAGGAGATATACTTAGGATAATTCTCATTTTTCTTTATAATCCATTATGAAGGATATATGAGTAAATACATCCACAATAAAAACATTTTTTATGATAATGTATTATATGCATAAAATTCTCAATTTATGTTAGGTATTTTACTAGTTTGGAATTATGTATTCTGATTCATAAACTAATATAGTGTATTCCATTTTTTAGAAAAGGATCTTAGTGGATGGAATGGAAACTATATCACCACACATAATCCATGTATGGTTTTCCCTCATACTCAAGATAATTATAGTAGAGCTAGTGATGCAACTTGTTCTGAAAAACTTATAACCACACTGGGACAACTCACTTAGGTTCTGAATAATAACCTTACCTGTATGGACCACCCCGAACCACAATGCAGAGGATCAATGCTAGACCTCTCCATGAGGCAACATACACCAACATTAAATGGGTCTAAAAATCCATTTTAGATGATTAATGGATATGTTTCTAAGAGAAAATATTTCTTTCTTTTGGGACTAGCGGAAGGGGAAATGTTTTCATGGCAGTTTATTGCCTCACAGAAGATGTATATCAATGGTGTTAATTAATTAAAAACACAAAGGAGGATGAAAAAGTGTCAAATATTGAATGGAGATAGTTTAATGATATTGTATTATACAAATAATTTCCTCATTACCATCGAGAGGATATGGAAAGATAATTTTTATGTCTATGGGAAAAAGGAAGATGTGTATGTCGCAAAGTATGTGGCTAAAAATACATGGTTTTCAATGCATGGTGAAGATTCTATACATAACCCAAGGAGTAAGATTATTTGAATCTTTAATGGGTTAAAATAATTTCTATGTAGACCATTAGTATCACAATCCTTCTTGTTGTACTAAGATATAGTATCACGTGCTATCAAGGACGAAAAGGAATTCTCTATGTCTTACCAATTTAATGCAATGTATGATAAGAAGAACTCAACTGAACACTATGGAAATTTAAACTAAGGGAAGAATGTAATAGTTGAATTTTTATCCTGTTGTAAATGTGGGAAGAAACACCCTGGTACTTTCCTGAAGGGAATGGGAGTCTGTTACATGTGTGGAGAAAAAGGCCACCAAGCTCGGGATTGAAATGGGAAGAAAGAGGCTATCAATGTTGAATAATTCAATTGTGATGAAATGGGGCATTATGAAACTGAATTTCCTAAGAGTCGAGGAAACATATCTCAAAAAAGGTAAAGGGAGGAAGGCCAAGCTTATACAATCACCACTATAGAGGTTGATATTTTGAATGACATGATGGAAGGTACATTATTCGTTTCATCAAATTTATCCAATGCTTAATTTGATTATGGATCATCCCATTTATTCATATCTTACCAGTTTTCTAAGCAAAGTAAATATTTCTAATTTTATTTAACAAGGGAGTTTTCACTCAAAACTTGTAATGGAAGTATCATTGCAACACCGTTTTGGGAATCAGTTTCCATTATGGCATATAAACATGATTTATCTGTTGATATCATCATCATACCCATGATTTAAATTGATATAATCCTCGGTATGGATTTGATTTCAGACCATGAGGAGAAAATGTATTGTAAGAAGAAGGAAGTTGCAATTTTTGATGATGATAATGAATAACTTATCTTGAGAGAAAAAACCTCACTATCTGATTCTCATGTAGATCCATCCCCAATAGCTGTAATAAATTCAATTATTGTGGAGTAAGATTGTGAATTAACTATGGGTGAGGAAAGGAATGTTCAAATAGAGGATGTGCCTATTATTCAAGAATATATTTATGTGTTTCTAGTGGATTTACCTGGACATCCTATAGATTTTGAAAATGAGTGTTCCATTGAATTAATTCCTGGTTCAAGGACCATATCAAAGACCCCTTATAGAATGGGCACTTTGGAATTAGGGGAATTAATGAAAAAACTAGATAAATTGAGTAATAATGGTTTTATTCTCCCTAGTGTTTCACCAGAGGGAGACTGTATTCTTTTTGTTAAGAAGAAAGATGAATCTATGCAGTTGTGGATTGACTATATAGAGATAAAGGCCATAACAATAAAGAAAAATTATCCCCTACCTCGCATTGATAATTTATTTGATCAACTGCAGGGAGATCAATATTTTTCAATGATTGACCTTCAATCTAGATATCACCAGTTGTGTGTGTAGATGGAAGTCATTCGAAAGACAAGATTTCATATTAGGTATGGGCATGATGAGTTTACAGTAATTTCTTTTGGAATGACTAATTCACCCTATATCTTCATGGATCCAATGAATATAGTTTTCACAGAAAATCATGGTGAATTTATTGTGGTTTTTATTTATGATGTCTTGGTTTACCGAAAATTTTATGAAGATCGCGAAAATCAGTTTCTCACTATTCTAAAAACTCTTAAAAGAAATTAATTATATGTGATGTTTTTCAAGTGTTAATCTTGGATTTAGGAGATTTATTTTGTTGGAAATATTTTCTCTTAGTAAGGAATGAATCATGATCTTTCTAAGACAAGAGAAATACATGAATGGCTAGCACCGTCGAGTATAACCATGGTAAAATTTTTTATTTGATTTAGCAGGTTATTATCGGCATTTCATTGAGAATATTTCTAGATTCAATATCCCATTAACCAAGATCACACGTAAAGGTGTAAAATTTGTTTTTAAAAAAGTCTATGAAGAATGTTTTGATGATCTGAAGAGAATATTAGGCAATTCTCCTATATTTACTCTACTATCGGTGAATGATGTGGTTTTTATATATAGTGATGCTTAAAATAAAAACTTGGTTGTGTCCTTATACAGAATAATATACTTATTTATTATGCATCATGACAACTAAAAATTAATTAAGAAAACAATCATATTAATGATCATGATTTAGAATCAGTAATATTTTCTTTGAAGTTATAGAGACTCTATCTATATTGTGAATAATGTGATCTATATACCGATCAAAAGAGATTGAAGTAAATTTCCTCATAGAAAGAACTCAACATAAGGGAAATACGATGTCTTGAACAACTAAAAGAATTATGATATCATTATACACTAAAACCCAGGAAAGAAAATAAGGCGACAAATGCTTTGAGCAGAACAAATCATGGAGTTTTGAAAAAGAAGAGAGTTGAAAGGGATCATATGATCATGGATCTAGTAAAGATGAATATGGGAATAATCATGGATGGTGAAACATCAATAATTTTTCAAATGGTTGTCAAACCATCATTACTATAAAGGATAAAAATTTCTTAGACTGATGATGAGGAGTTTCAAAAGAAAATTAAACCTGTTAATGATGGGATATTTATTGATTTCATATATGAAGATGAAATTTTGAAATTTGGGAAGAGACATTGTGTTCCTAACATACCTAATATAAAAATGGAATTTCTGGATTATTCTCATAGCTCTAATTTATCAATACACCATAATAACTCCTATATGTATAGATATTTGAAGGAAAATTTATTGTGGGACCACATGAAGAGGAAGATTTCTGATTAGGTTTCAAGATGTATGGTTTTTCAATAGGTGAAGGTTGGAAGACAACATCCTAGAGGATTAATTAAACCTTTTCTCATACCTTAGTGTAAATTGGATGGTATTACAATTAACTTTTTCATGGGGATACCAAATACTTTTAGAAAGAATGATGAAATATGTTTAATCGTTGATCATCTTACCTAGTCATTACATTTTATTTATATAAGAGAAGATTTACCACTTGAATGTTTAACAATACTCTATAATAATGATGTTGTAAGACTTCATGGGTACCCCTATCAATCGTTTCTGATCGTGATCCACATTTCACATCATGAATCTGGAAATGTTTTCAAAAATCACTAAAAACATAAACTCATTTGAGCACTACTAAACACCCTAAAATTGATGGACAATCCTAAAGAACTATTCAAACCATAGAAGAAATTTTGAGATCTTTTTCACTTGACTTTAATGTTATGTGGGATCAATAATTACCTCTGTTATAATTTTACTATATCAATAGCTTCCATTCATGTATTCAAATGGCACCATATGACGAGTTATATGGAATGAGATGTCACACACCAAAATGTCTGGATGATGTTGGTGAATGAAAACTCCAAGGATCAGAACATGTGGAGGAAAAATGGAAATTGTGAAGATTATCCAAACTCACATCAAAGCATCTCAATGTTGGAAAAAGAGATAAGCCGATAATTGAAGGAATGATTTGGAACTTCAAGTAGGAGATCATATTTTTTTGAAGGTATCTCCAGGGAAGGTTGTTATATGATTCGGTAAGAATGGAAAATTAATTCCAAGGTAAATTGATCCTTTTTAAAATCTAGAATGAATTGGAGTTGTAGCTTACCATTTGGTAATGCCGCCAAGCCTCTCCAAAGTTCATGACGTGTTCCAATATCACTATTGAGATAATACATGCCAGAACCAATGCATGTACCCACCAATTTAGAATTACAACTGGAAATAGATATGTCTTATTGTAATGAATCATTCAGGATCCTTGATACTTGCGAACAGGCCTTGAGAAACGAGATGACTGACCAGGTAAAAATTCATTAAAGAAACTATATAATGGAAGTGGAAATGTGGGATCCTGAGGAACATACGATGAAGAACCACATAAATATTTTAATATAGTTATATTATAGATATTTTAAGGATGATATTATTTGAATTGGGAAGAATGTAACACCCCAATCTTTAATGGTACAGTTTTCTTAGAATAATGAAATAGTCTGGAATGTTTGAAACTTTGAGTTGTAGCACACCATGAACAATTAAACTAGCCATTTAAAAATAAGATATGAATATTAATACCCACTATATGAGATATTATAAATTTTATTTTTCAAGAAGGACTTCACTTTTGGATTCCGAATATCCTAATTATCTTATGATGAATTTTTGGTATTTTTATAAAAACATTAAATTTTTGATGAATAATGAAAAAAACATTGTGTTATTATTTTAAACCGACGTTTATTTAAATAATTTTTTTATTTAAATTTATTTTATATTAAAAATAGATACATAATACCTATATTATTGCAATGTAATTCATTAATGTCATTTTATTAAAATATTTGATATATAAAATTTTATTGAAAATTCAAAGGTCTTTTACCAACATTCTAAGAACATTTGAAAATTTTCATAAAATTTAACTTTATCACTTCTCTGAATTGAATTTCAAAATATGAGGGACACAGTTGACATAACTAAGTAAAAACTGGTTCAATAAGATGAAAATATTTTCTTTGTGAATAGTAACATTTGAATTTTATTTACCATAGTTAAAAATAAACAGAGAAATTAATGGTTAAAATGATATTATAATTTTACAAAAACAATTCCTAATTCTATTGTATATTTATATTTTGAAAAAAAATCAACCTTTGGTATAATATATGATCCTTATCTATCCACATTGATTAGATAATAACATTTATTATAATTTTATATAAAGAATAGTTAAAAGTGTTATATTAAAATTTTAATAAATAAACAATTTTTAATATAGGGTTATACATAAAATAAATTTGACTATAAATATTCATTAGAAAGCTAAAAAGTATTCCTACATCATGGATTTTATTTATTATTTTTAGACATTAAATAATTAATTTTTTATGACGTAATGATGACGTAGTAATTACTTTATTAATGAATGTATAAAATAATAGATATTATATATATTTAAATGAATGTAAATTGAGACTTTTGATTCATTACACTAATTTTATATGTTAATATGACATTTTATAATTTCTTTAATGTATTTATTCATAAATAATCATGTTTTTTGACAATATCAAAAACCAAAAACTAAATATTGTCAAAATTGGCATAAATGAGTTTTCAAAACAGATACTATTTTATTAAATGATATAATATTTCTAAAAATATAAGGTTCTACCAAAAGACTTATATAAGGTTATATATTTAAATAATTAACCACTTTATGTTATCTTGTAATTTTAATATATTTTTATTAAGAATTAATTATAATAATAGAAGTAGACATTGTAAAAGTTAAACTATTTAACTAAGGGTTAAACAGAAGGTTAATATTGTGACCTATAAATGTATAAAACCTATTATTTGAGATTATTTCGACACATCCACACCATATTCTCATAATAAATAAATTTTGATCTATTATAAACCAAAAATTATTTTAAAATAAAATAATATTTCAATCCTTTCCTAAAGTGACCATTACCTCCCTTTAAAAAGGGAACTTCCCCTTCTCTTAATTTTACACCTCCAAAGCCATTTGGCGCTACCAAAACCTACTCAAATATCTTCCCAAAAAACTCAAATTAAACTTTTAATACTTAATTTTATCATGAAGCTAACCTAATGATCCCTTTTGATCAAATAAAAATGGATGCACCCGAAGAAGAGGTAATAATTTCTTCACCCCTTACAAAGTTCTTTCATTTTTCCAATTCCTTTTTCTTTGTTTTTTCCATTCAAAAATAATAAAAAAAGTTCCTTATACATAATATGATGTTATTATAAACTATTTATAACTATATTCATTATTCTATCAATATTATGAACCAAAAAATTACCATATGTACGTACGTATAGCTTACCATCTCCACGTCGTGGTGTAGTTTTTTATTCAACACTTCAATATTTGTATGGGAATAATAATGAGTATAATTGATGTAAATAAAAAATTTAACTTGTTAATTATTCAATATGTGTAATATAAAATCCAAATAAATACATTTTTACTTTCAATATATGATATTGTCGATCGTGCGAACGTACAACTTACCATCTCCACGACGCGTTGAGATTTCATTCCTCATCATATCCATTCAAAAATAGTTTTCATTTGATGATTAAAAATAATTTATATGAACATAATATCATTCTAGATATGAATAAAACAAATCATATCCATAACAAACATTACATACTTAACAAAACATATAAAGGAGATTGAATCAGTTAATAAATGAAATAATGATACTACTGAAATATCATTAACAAAACAATATTAGAAGAGCATATATGATATCATATTTTTGAATCTGGTTCTTGTATAATTTAATAAAAGTTATTTTACCATTATACAAGATGTTTATGTACCCTTTTCAATGTAAAAGTACATGTTATAGAATAATTTTACCATATCATTATTATTCGAGGTTGTTTATACATAAGCATATACTAGGATTTATTTATTATCCTTATAAGTGTTTCTTATAAATATATTTCCAAAAATATTCTCTATTTCCTAGAATATGGTTTAAATCCATTTAAACCCTTTTTTGAATTTTTATAAAATGTTATTAAAGGAATCATTCCTTCATTTTCCAAACAAGGTTCTTTGTGACCTTTTTGACAAATTAACATAAGAATGTTCTTTAAACTTATACGGTGGGTGCATCTATTTTCCACCGTTATAACACTTTTTAGGATTTATTTAAATGATTTTTGGAATATTATATAAATAAATACATCAATTATAATAATGTGACGTATAAATTATTTGTAAATAGAAATAGATATTTCACTCAAATAGTTTTTATTTCATCTATGATGACATCCTTTGATGGATTCTAAAATTGTTTGAAGTTGATTTATTATGATACAATCTTTCATATTTTATTGATGGTTTTGTGATATTATTGACAATGGATGTGTTATTTTTATACAATTAATTCTTATATGGTAAATGTATTATCCTTTTAGATTCTAGTTTTTATACAAATGTTTATGTTATGTTTCAACCTTTTAAAATAAAGAATTCATTGGACATAGTATGTGATGGGTGGATCCCGCTATAGCTCCTCGATGAATCGGTAGGTCTCAGGAGACAAAATAGTTTCTTGGAAAATGTCCTTGAAAAAATATTATTTTTAATCTTTTCATGAGGCCTTGATTATGTGGTTATGATGGTCGACATTATGCATTCCATCACTATGAAATTGTATATTGATATTACTTGTGACTATTAGACTAGTAGAATATCCATGGGATAAGTAAATAGAATTACATGATTTATCATTTCTATATTATTATTATGATTAGGTTTAAAAGGATTGTGTTTTAATCTTATACAATTCATTAAATGTCTATTTTTATTTATTATAGTTGCCTCTATATTTTTATCCTTAATAAGAATTTATGCTCAATCCTTTCTTATGTTTTCTTTTTCCAATGATGTGAAAATGTATATTATGATGAACCACTTGGGATTGGAAAAAGATTATGAGTGTATTTAAAGGAGACCCAATATTGATTTTTTTATTTCATGATGTAATGTAAAACATATGTATGTATCTATTACTTCAATGGCTGCTAAACTAATCGGTCCTTCAAGACATGATCACTTGTGATCATGCCAATGTTATGTAATAATGCACCGACTCTAGGTAAATAGGGTCATGGAATTACAAGATAAATTCATTAAGACATATTAAGATGTTATTCTTGAGTAAAAAAAATATCTATAATTTTTTTATTATCCATTATTTCTAAAAAAAGTTCAAGATGAAAAATTTCATCTCTTAAATATAATAATATTAATTATTATGATGATATTATTAAAGTTTATTCACCCTCAAAAACACGGTATTCTTCGTTTTAACATCCTTATTGAGTATAATTTTTCATTCAAGAGAGACTTCATGCTTCTTTCGTACCATGTGAGTAATAAATTCATCATTGTCCTTTTATTCTCCACCACAAGGGGATAATTCATTACTTTACTCAAGTTCCATGTTTTTAGTTACATTTTAGTATAATTATTAGATTGAATAATCCTTTTAGCAAGATTTTTCTTCTTCACCCATTAATGAAAAACTTGTCTTTTATTATTTCTAAACGACATATTTTTTTCATCAAATTTATTATAGATTTTACATTATTTAATAGTTGAATTTTGCTATGATTTATTATTATTATCATCATCATTTTAATCCATTAGATTCATACTAATATGAATATATATTGAATATTTTATAATTACTCCACATTTAAATCATTTATAATGATGTTTTATTTTGTATTTAAAATTTTCATTATTGATAATCATATATAAATGATAAATGATTTTTTTATTCTTTTCATCACTCTTGTGATCATAATTGATGTTATGTGATGCTTAATTTTATATTTAAAATAGACCAATTTTTTTCTCCAATATCAATATATTAATTATCTATATTCATGAAAATTGGTTCTTATCCCCAATAAAAATTGTTAAGTGTATTGTTAAAAACATTATGTGATATATTCATAATTTCATGTACTGATATTATTATTTTTGTTCAAATAAATATGAATACTTCCACATTTATTTGTTGATGATATATGAATCATCTTGTTTATCCCTAATTCCTCAAATATTACAAACTATATAATTTACTTTTTAAAAATTTCATAAACATTATTATCTTAATAAAATATTATATTTTTTAATTTATAACATTAAATTGGAAAAATTTCATCCTTTATCATGATATTTCTTGCGAACATGTTTTAAACTTATCCCACATTTTTTTGGAAATTTGTATCCCTATCAAATTATTGGACACAATTTCATATAAGCATAAAAATATATAATGTCATTATTTACTATATATATCATGATTAATATTATTTCAAATTTTATATCCCCATTCGTTGAAATTAGTGTGTAACCGATAATTAAAATATCACTCACTACATGTATTTTTGATAAAAAATAAGGAATTGTCCAATTCGTACACCCATGAAATATTTTTACATCGATAAATTTAACACCTCTATTATTTTACAAAATTGTGATTCCCTATGAAATTACCAAAACATTTACAATCATAATGGAAATTATTTTTCTCCCATTTCTATATGGTTTTGAGTATTTTTTATATCAACCTTATACACTTTTATTGTTTAACTATTAATTTTTGGAATTAAAATTATTTAAATATTGAATCAAAAAAATCTATTTTCATGTTTTATATAAAATCTGGGTCCTTTTTCACACATATGTAATCAAACATGTAGTCCACATACCCTCAAGTGAGCTTAACTATATTCCATAGGGTACCGACTAGTGGTGAGGGTCTAATGAAGTTAAATTGGGGAGAATATACCCTCTAGATAAGTGATAAACCTAAAATCTGAATAAATAAAATTAATAAAATCCATATAGATAATTATAGAATGATAACAATAAAAACTAAATAAAATGTTTCCATACAACCCATTATAATGTAAAATTATGAGAAAAAATTTATACATCAGGCATCACAAGTACTGGGCTAGATAAAAATAATGGAAAAAAATTTGAAATACCCATCTCTTGTAGAATAACCAAGTGCATGGTAGGTCCACATCTCTCATTACATGTCCTAACATCAAACAAGTAACTATAAAAAGGCACAATTCATGGAAAAAACATATAATCTTGAGACTTACATGGGTACCAAGTAATATTCCATAATGGGTGTGGGTTAAACTCAGTTGGATACATCTAATATTGTCTAAATTATAATAGTACACTTCAAAAAAATGACATATACCAATAGATATTCATTGACAGATAAAATATATGCCTGTAAAAGAGAGCAATTCCAATAGATATTATATTATATTTTTATTGATTTTATGTTCCAATACTTGTTTTTACCAATAGTTATATTAGTTGATATTGATCATTTAACATCGATAAATATTTTACCAATAATTAAATATATTTTTTTCATATCTATACTAAAAGTTTGATATATGTATATAATATTCATTAAATGGAATACAATAAAAGTATTTTAATAAAATAATATAATTACATTTTTTCATTGAAAAATTATAAGTTTTTGATATATATTAAATATATCTGATATAAAATAGATGATATATGAATATAATTTTTGATTACTCTAATATGACTGATTTTACACCAGTATAAACAAGAAAATTAAAGTAACATATATATAATTTCATTATATATATTTAATATAATTTTTAATTCATAATATATATATTTATATATATTTTAAACTTTTATCATTATATATAAATTATATATAAATATTTTATATATAATTATATTTTTCCAAAATTATACCAATAATATGAATCTTTAATATAATTAAATGAATTGAACCATAATGATCACATAACTATTAGTGTTTCCATTGTCACAACGTAACCCGATTTGGTCACTTTTGTACCTATAAATTGTGTGTGAGGACCATAATGTTTTTTTGTTATTTTTATATTTTAACTTTTCATTCACAACGTCACCCACCTCATCCCCTTACTGTTCGAGTCAAGCACCCCAGCCAGGAGGATCTAAGACCTCACTCCCCCTTATCCTCTA
Organism: Viscum album; assembly: GCA_963277665.1. Taxonomy (NCBI): domain Eukaryota; kingdom Viridiplantae; phylum Streptophyta; class Magnoliopsida; order Santalales; family Viscaceae; genus Viscum; species Viscum album. The sequence goes on from OY728141.1 coordinate 1,117,504,018, forward strand.
ACCATGTAATATTGTCATCTCTCCTTTCAATTTCAATCACAATATCCCCAAGTTAGAATTCCTTCTCATCCTCTCTCTTCTTATATATTTTAATTGCACTTAACCTTCAATTCATTACAGTGTGTGTGGCCTATCCAAACCCTAACTTAATTTTGGGTTTCATATTTGTTGATTCATGATTTTTAGGGTTTGTTATCATCGATTATGGTTTGTTTTAGACGAGTCCGTTGAAGGTGTTTTAGGGTAGCGAATAATGTGTTTAGGTTTAGATCATAATATATTTGTTTTATAGTAGTGGATAATCTATTCATATTAGGGTAGTGAATATTTTGTTTGTTTTAACTACGTTTTTGAGGTGTTTTAGGAATTGGTAGTGCATGATCAATTAGAGGGTATTGTATGATCTTTTATTTTTATCCCCATTGTAGATGTGTTTGTTGATTCTTATTCTGGGCTGAACAACTCTAGCTAGAAAGTGTCGATATCTACATCTAGTGTTATTTTGTTGCTGACACTACCGTCATCCTTGCTCACATAATCCATCCTCCCACCAAACTATCTCCCTCTACACACTTCCTCATAATTACTATCCTTTAAGATCACCAGGACAAAACCCTATAGATGATTCTCGAAAACTACGATTGAATGAGCTGGACCAAGCTTCACTCATTCTTCATTAGGAGCTACATCAAATTCCAAAATAAAATTCACATCATATCACATTTCAGTTGTAGTTAGCATATAGAAAATGATAATAGTATTAGGAATGGAAATATGGGACTAATCACAACCACCCTTTCCAAAATTAATTTTTTCAACAAGGTTTAGTTTTCTCTCTTGTCCACTTATTTTCTACGAATGTGTCACCATTTTTCTCAGATTTGGCTTGGGTTACATAAATTGTGGTATTGCATCCTTGTCAAAGAGTTATTCCATCCATGATCTCAATAGACCTTGCAAATAAAAGTTTTTTCAAATATCTAATAACTACATCACACTTTTGTCTTCATGTTGAAATATTAACAAAGATCTTATTAGGTTTTTTTTTGTTTTGGGCACATACTTTCATATTTCGCACAAGAAAAACACCTCTGCAACTTAATAAAATGTATCATAGTCTAGAAATGTATTAACAAAAACATGTGTGTTTTGTTTAAACTCAAACTAATTATAAAGAGAGAATAAATTTGAAGTTATATACATTAATTTTGATATTTCATTCGAAACTGTATTTTGGAATTCTATCCTTAACAAATGATGTTTTTCATTGCACTAAATGGTTTTCAACGATTTATTTAGGATTCATTCTCAATTGAGACAAGTGTCATTATAAATTGAAAGCATCTTTACTTATGGTGGTCTAATTACATGGAAATGTACATGAAATCTGTATTTTCTCTTTCCAATATATATGATATGTATATAACCTAGACCAAATGCATTAATAAATATATTTGGTGGAAAGGTATTATTCAGGAGTTTCACATATAAGATTCCACAATTATTGTAAATTTTGATATTTAGTCTTATTTTCATGTGATTAAAAACCATGTTATCCTGGTAGATAAAAGAATAATGACATAATAATTTACCTTATTAGTGATATTATTGAATATGGGACTATGTGTGCCACTAAGTTAAACAACAAGAATATCCCAACAGACAGTTTGAATAAGTCTATTCCCCTTTCTAAATATAACCATTGTTTAAATATTATGAACCTTGTCCCATTTCAATAGTCATAACTATGAGAATAAAATTATTAAACAAGATCCATTTTAACACTAATCATGGAATACATCCTATTTCTATCCATGATATATGCATGTACTTAAACTGAATATAAATAGATGCATGCATACATTAGTTTTGATATGCGAATCTCTATTTGGGTTAGGAAATGATCACATAAGCACTTATTCTTTTCTATATTTATTATTTCTCATTAATCATGATAGAACCTCACATGATATTTTAGTTTCTTAATATCCATTACCATGGAAATAAACTGAGTTAAAAACTTCTTTTCGAGTATTCTTATAATTGATTAAGTCATAAAACAATAGTATATTATCGATTTCAAATTCAAACATGAAATATAAGTCAAATTTGTATGTTATAAGTCATGAGAGTAATATTACACAATGTTTTATATGCACATTGTATTACAGGTAGAAGTCATTCATTTTTTCTAACGGATTATTATTTTTATTTTCTCAAAGTCATATGTTTTTTAAATTCATATGCATAAAAAAGTCTTATATATACAAAGTCAAAAACTATAAATTATTAAATTATCAATTTCTTATGAGTGTCCATGATCATACATTAAAAAATTTCTTAATCTTCCTATTTTACTTTTCATAAAATTTATACAAGCATCTAATTATCATGTATTATTTCCCAAAAACTTATCTACTTCAATAGAGGATCAAAAATTTTTAAAAATGACATGATTATAGTATGGAGAACACTAGAACCAATCAACGTTGAATATGAAGATATGAATTTAGTGAAACATTATTTTAATATTACTCGTATCATTATTTTTAAATGAATTGAAAATGTATAACATCTGTGAGTAGGACATCCAAAAATATTTAGACCATACATTTTTTATTAAGATAGAGTAATTTTTAAGGACCTTGATAAAATATCTTATGTGAATCACCATACTGATAGGTCTCCCATGTCACCCCACATGATATCCTTTATTCCTTTCTCAAGAACAGACCCATATGGGTGATATTCCTATTATAGACCTCTATTGGATTGTTAGATCACCATTGAGGTTGTTCAGGTAGTACCTTTGGGATATCCTAGATACTCCGGTTATTAGGTGATATTGAGATGGATCTATATTTTTACTAAACATATTTCCATTTTTAAAATGATGACATCAATTCTAAAAAATTCAAAAACTATATTACATCTTTGTAATTTATTCGTATGATTCAATGGATGAAGATTCTCAAGATGTTAAACAAAAACATTCAAGGTATAATTATAATGAATTAGAAGACACAAAAAAGCCTAATTTTTCTGATATGGATGAAATCATTGTATGAAATTGTACATATTTTGTTGATAATGTTGTTACTGTTAAAAAATCTAGCATTTCCAACTGATAAAAGGAATCCTCAGGATGATGAAGAAAACAATGAAACTTATAAGAGGTAGTGCCAATGATACCATGAAAATAACATAGTGTCTGAGCTAAAAACAAATATATTACACCATCTTACACTACCAAGGACTAATTTAATATAAAAACATGTGATCAAATCCTTTAAATATCTAATTCTATTGTTACAGATGAAAACCCAAAGGAACCCATTTTTCATTCCCCATAAAAATCCCCAAATCATTCTTTGTTTATTGAGTAGTTTCTCTAGCCCTTTCCTTGATATTAGTGGATGGGTTTTTAGCGAAAGAAATAATATTAACCAGTTTATAAATGAAAAAAATTATAACCCACTACCATGTAACCTATTCATCAATGGAATAAGCCTTAGAAACTATTTTTATACTTGGAATGTTGTGTTCAATCTACAATGGACTCCTAAAGAACCTACCACATCATAATCAGGCCCACCTCTCCCATGAAAATAGGATCCATATATCTTATCACTAGATGTCTTGTTCAATAAAATTAACGATCCACCTTCTATATACGACATTCCATTTTCTGAAGAGCATGTTTATTCCAAAACAACCACACTGTCACAAAACAGCAAGCCGTAAAGGCCGTAACATCCATTGCCCAACATTAATTAAAAACATTTTCAGTGGGGAATCATGGTATTTTTTAAGGAAATGGATTATGAAATTATCACATAATGTATCTTTATAGGTTTTCAGGATTTTGCATGGGGATAGAGGATTTTTTGTTATAGTTTTAGAGATTCATTGGTGATTTTTCTGAACAACTGTTTGACAAGTAGGGTGTGGTGGTTTGAGGGTTCTGTCTTGGATATGACTTTGTATGTAAAAATGACCCTACTTCATCTTTAATTTGTGATAATAGTTTTTTCTGTTAGAGACTCATTTTTCTAGAAGCGTTTACTTATGGAAACATTTTAAGGGAGACTCTACAGGGGGTTGATCTGTGTAGTTCCTCTTTGGTTATATGGAATTTGAATCATTTTACTTTTTTATTTTCTAATTCCTTGTTCACAATGACTAATATTCCACCATCTAACATCATGATTTAGTCATCACTGCTTCATATTGGGTTGTTCAAGATGCCTTATGTTCATTAGTTTTTGCAAATATAACCCAATAGGACTTGGTTTTCCATGTTTGTAATTGTGACGAGTTTCTAAATAAATCTTATTTTCTATAGGATACTGCAAAAAATTATTAGTTAGTAGATCAAGAATGGGGAAAAGGAAACATATATTAAATATTCGGTCATAATATGTGATGAGGCTTAGGAATCCAAGCTATTTAGCCCACTAGCACTCATAATTTCTGTGTTATAGTATTTATTTTTAATTTTAAATAATTTTTTTGGTTAGATTCTAAAAAATGTTTAACAAAAACATTTATTTTTTATTTTATGGGATTTGTTGTTCTTAAACATGTTTAACCGTTGTGATATTTTTCATATTCATAGTGAGATATTGGGGATTTACCGATTCTATACAAATGTTCATGAAATGGACACACTTAGGTATATGGGGATGATCTACTGCTTCCCACCACATATAACTAAAAATAGGGTTAATCTATTTCATTCCTACAATGTATACAACTATAGGAAACCACAACCATTGTGGTTATCCCATGACTATGTGGGTGAATTACATTTGTGGACCCCATCGCTAGTATTAGAGATAGCTCAATTTGTTTCTCACTGATACTAGAGATGAGCCATCTATGAGGTAGATAATGTTGTAGAAGGCTTCCACATGAGTTTTAGGTTTCATTGAAGGCTAATACATAAAGATTTTGGTGTGATGAGGATGCTATGAAGGCTGCTACTTGAGGTTTTTTTCTAGATCGAGCTCACTAGTGGGGCTGGGATGGGTGGTACTTGGGGGGGGGTGCAAGGGGGATCATGTTGGGGTGGGGTGGCATGATGGATTATATTCATGGGCTATTCTAGTATATCTGTATGGATTATATTTTATTACATTACATTATTAAGATAATTATATTTTTTCCATGATTGAACATTCTTGTAAATCATAATCAGTTTAAGAATTAAAAACAAATGAATTATATATGATAAATTAATAAATATAATTGGATATTTGAATAATTAAAATTTATAATTTGTATTCAATTGTAAATTATAAATAGATATTATATGTTTGTAATATTATCAACCATAAAAAATTGTTTAAATAATCTTTTTTTTAAACATAAACCAGCATATATATTATTGTTGGTATTTTTATAATTGTAACAAAACTATTTTATTTTTCATAAAAACATTTTTGTGATAGATTTTTTACCCACATTTTAGTGACATGGACATATTTATTGGTAAAACCTTTTACCCACAGAAAAAATTGTTTTATCAAATATGTCTCCCTATTGAAAAAATTCACATTTTTTGTAGTGTTTGGTAATTATAAAAAATGATGGTGTGAAATATACATAATAAAGAATTAGTAAATTGAAAATGAGTCAAGTGATTCTATATCCTTTGGACTAAGCTATATATATTTTATCACAATACCAACACGAATTCTATTTACATGTGCATATAAGCTACAAAATCGAATAGGAAGAAACAAGTTGAATTGATGAAATAGGTCTGGGAATTTAATTACAGCAGTGATGGTGAGTTGAAGGAAATGTATAAGGATTTCATGTATGAAATTGATGTTCCACCCTATGGTGATTACTCCATAGAGTCAACTCTAGATTAGAATCTATGGGATGAAACCTTAGCATTTCACTTTCTAAAAGGTCTCATACTGGGACGATTGAGAATGATCATAGTAATCTCTAGAAAAGGCATGATTGTGATCTAGGGATAAAATACGAGGCCTTCAATTTCGTATGATATTATCTAAATATCAGATCTCATCCTATAAATTCCTATTTGTGAAGATTTCTGGTGAATTTTTAGCACCAAGACAAAATATTGTTTAGCAAAACACATTAAATTGATTCTATGGAGGATTACTACTAGGAATTTACATTAATGGATAATGTGAAATATATTTGGTTGTAATTAGAATTCAAAACTACAATCCAATTCAGTCTAATAAAATTCCTTAATATCAACCACACTCCCATGAGTATTTTTAATTGAGGAATCAGCTTTTACTAATAGAAAAAGATCATATAAAAACCACTAAAAAAGTGTCAATCCATATAAACTTGGCCCAAAAAAAAGAATAAGGTAGAATATAATGAAAATTAAATTAAAAAAATTTAAATAAATATAATATAGGGGTAAAATAATTATAAGGGACACACCCTTATGATTAGGTCCCAAGAGGTTTCCATCAATTATTAACTAATAACTTATTATATTAATCCTAGAACTTATTAAAAAGTTTAAATGTATTGGATTAAATATATTATGGATAGGTGGATAAAGAGGTGTCAATGGCTCCTAACATTGAAAAACATACAATGATCATCCATTATTTTCAATTTAACCAACCCCAAGATCAAATTATTGAATTAAATTTTTAAGAAATAAGGGAATATAAAGCTCTAATTGGAGGATATTGTCTCATATCAGGTTCATCATAGTAAACCCTTATGACATATCACTCCTAGAAACATTATAATAATATATAATGGTTGAATTCATACATGGGGATATCAGGGGAGAACTAGTTAATTTGTTAAATCTTTTCCATAAACAACTTGTAGTCTATGGAATCAGTTGAACTAAAACCATAATATCACCTATAAATTGATTTTTTTTAAGGGGGAATCCAATATAAAATTATATTTTGGGGTTTGGGATTTGGAAATTACATTCTCATGGGGAATATAGGTTAATTGGGCCAAAATTATAAATTGAGAACATAATCTAGGAGTGATGATATTATTTATTTGGGGGATCTATATTTGGAAAGGAAGTTTCCAAGATAAGATAGATTTATTCTAGGTATTGGTGAAACACACAATCGATATTATTTATAAATACATTTATAATTTAAAGGAAAGTACATAGACCGCCTTCCTCATAGTAAAATTTTTTTAGTCATTATTTATCCAACTCCGATTCAATATAAAATGAATGAAATTATAGAACCACACATAATCCTTTTAAATTGGTAATATTACTGAAAATTGGAATGACCAAAAAAAAATGGATGAAAAATGTAAAGGAATAATGATGTGGGATAGACTTATCAAGGGAACTTGGTCATAATTTATTTCATTAAATTAGTTATGAACTAGAGAAAACCATCCCAAATAAAGAGGATGATTGCGACAAACAAGCGAGAGGAGAGTTTATGTGAGTGTGAATGATAAGTAGGGTAAAACCCATTTAATAGAGAAAGATAAAATCAAAATTTTTTCTTTTTTAAATACTGGTATGGTTTGTCTCATAGTTTGGAAAACAATGCACCAACTATAAAAATTCGATGTTTGAACACACCCCATTTTACATGGTTATAGCACATAATTTTGAAAAAAATTATCTAACCGCGAAACATATTTGTATTAAACACTATTTTTTAAAAATATTAAAGAAAATTAAAAATTTATTCACAAATTGGGATCCAATATAAAATATCCTGCATTTTTTGTGCACATGGTTAGCACTATCAATGTGCTAACTGTGAACCCCGAGTCGTTTCTCAGAAAAATGATATTACAAACCCCAAATCACCCAAAACATATATGATCCCGCAAGAAACATATTATTACTAAAAAAACGTAAAAAAAATAAAATTATAAGGTGATCCAACTCCCACTATTTAATTAATAATTACATTTTTTTAAATAACCCATTCCCAAGATCAAGAATTATAATATTCCTTAAAATCGAACACCCACAAATACCATGAGATCTAACATTCTCCCCACCATATAACTTTTTCATACTTGAGAATACATAGTTTACATATAGAAACATATCTTGGTGTGCCCTATTCATAAAATTCAATTCAAAAGGCTCTATTCAATTTTTTATATCAGAACATTCTCCCAAATCATTGTACTAAGCAAAAGACACAAGATCGCTCGAAACCAAGACAACACATGTATTCCTTATCAAAAATAAATGTAAAAATATATGGATTTCATATATCCCATGATAACTATGACATTGTACCGTTGCATTAACTAGCCCATTATTTTCCCCACCTTAGAGATTACATTCTAAGTCCAATTTTGGACCTTGGCACCTCCATTTGTAGTAATTTGTTGTAAAACAACATTATTAGTAGTCAACTATCTCAATCAGCATTATCAAAAAGATACCATAACTTAAAACACCCGAGGGAACCATAAAATTAGTATTATATCATAATTATCTTCCTTCAATCCCAATGGATTTTCCTTTACTATCTTTATAGAAATGTATCATTTCATCTCTTCTTGGAATGACTCTACCAACCCCATAAAAAATACAACAACCTTTCGGTGGATGATAACAATAACATTTCAAACTAAACACATCCAATCTATTTTGGGAATGACGGTAAATTCACATCTAGATAACTCTACTAGTAAATGATTGGTTATGTCTACTGACATGTCATCATTACAAGATCATGATACCTTACCCTCCGAGAATTCCCATGACCATATATGAATTCTCTATGAGGCTTATACCTACCCTATATTAATTTTATATTATTTGGATCATTACATAATGTAACTTATGTAACCTTAATATAAAGAAATTGTAACCTAAAGAGACTTTAGAAAACAATGAGTTTCACAATAGTAAATTAATAAAATATCATGTTACCCTAAATCAAATTAATAAATATTACAATTACCAATCATCAAGGGGAGATAAAATAGTTTTATGGTTACTATTTTTGATTATTAACAAAATTTTGATCACTAGATACCCCAAAATCATCCTCATTCCCAAATATGAGAAAAAACAATACACAGGAAGAATCTCTCTCTGTTAACCTTATTCTATCTCAAGGAAATAGATTATGTTTTTATTCTATTAAATGTACTTTGGCTTCCAAACCTATTGTTCACTAATTATTCAAGATGTCGACAACTCCACCTATTCTATAATATCATGAATCTACAATGATATTTCTATGATTGATCTCTTATATTCCAAATCTCTTTCACATGATGGTCATACACCAAGACAACCATTTTCATCCCACTATATGAGAATCCGCATTATTATTTCACTAAACCATTCCAAAATTCATTAAGCCAAATTATATTAATTACTAAACTCAATTTATAAATGGGTACAAGACATCCAATCCTCAATATTTCTTATGAAGTTCAACAGTCATTGATCACAGCTTACAAAAACATGACTGCGAACTATACTGGGGAATTGAAAAACAATAAGAGTAATATATTGAAAAAAACAATAGAGTATGCCCTACTATCAAGATCATTCATGTTACACCCTAACCCAAGAAGACCTAAGTTAGTGTCTACATCAATTATATAGGAATTATTATACAAAAATTAAGCTTAAATGGAAAATTAATTTAGTAGTCTTGGTAAACCAAATAAAAATATGAGTATTTTTTTAATGATCAATACACTAACTAAAAAATTACACCTTTTTTGTGAGAAAAATAACGTTTTTCGATCTATAATATCCTTTTATATATTTCCTATCACAATTATTTTATTATTGGGGAAAGGAAAAAAATTAACTGCGAGCTCAACTTTTCCGAATGGGTTTTGTACCGCAAGAATAATAACAAATTAATTAACATAATTCATATAATATGGTAAATAACTAAAACACATTACATGTAATCAATAAACATAGAAGATGTGAGAATATAATATAGAAATGTAAATAACTGAGAATATAATCCATTTAAAATAACTGGATAAGTCATAGTCAATTTAGAATGGTAAATAACCATAAAAAATTCCATTTAATAAATATTTTATGAATTAAATGAATCTGTTTTTTTGTCATAGAAAAAATATAATCGATTAATAATGATAATACCAATTGATTCTGAGTAAAGTTAATGCATAATTATTGGACATTATATATAAGTTGCATAAGAACCAATATGATCAAGAACTACCATAGGATGGCCAATTACTAAAAGTTGAAACCATTATAATTTTTGAAAATAATTTATCTCATGAGGACCTATCGATTCATCAAGGGAATATATAAAGTCTAGGACACACCCATTTCATCCTATCCATATATTCCTCATCAAATAAAAAAATGATTAAATTAATAAAAAACATGCATTTAAAATATTTTTATTAAATAAAGAATACATATTTGTCAATATTTCCCAAGATAATCATATAATTTTCAAGGTAAACACCATATGGAATATGATAAAACATCTCTGTAATAATCTATTACATGATAAATAACATGTTTATTTTGGTAAATTTATATTTCAATGATCAATGATAACTAAATATATCAAGGGGACTGTAAAATTGAATGAAGGAAGTGAATATTAATATTGTACTTATCTAAATTAAAAATAAACCATCCAGTGGACGAATAATGTTGTTTTCAGTAAAAAATATTTCAATTGGATTAAAAAGTAAGGGTTGTTTTCATGGATGATGAGATTATATATAAATATATCTTTTAATGTTATTCATTATTAACATTTATTTTTTATTTTTTATTTTTTTTAATAAAAATGAGATTTAAAATCATTTTCCATAAAATTTAATCATTTAAAAAAGAAAAGGTGGCCTTAAATAAATGAAAGTGGTTAATAATGTAAATTTCATAAAAGCTAATAAGAACATTCCATTTATAAGGTAAATAGGGTAAAAAAGATCGTTCTTTAAAGAAGAGACAAGAATATTCCATTAAAAAAATTTAAAATATAGTAAGGGTAAAACTGTATTTAATAAATTATTTAGAAAAACTAAAAAATATGAAGTTTTTTAGAAAAAATGGTTTTTTTTGTAGAAAATATGTTCTTTAATTTAAGAGATAAATGAATTAGTGATTTATTGAAAAAAATTTATAAAACATTTTGTGTACCAATGTGTGTAAAAATAGTAAATATACTAGAAAAATTCATTAATAACTAGAGGAAAATAAAATAAAATTTTTATTCAATAATGGTAAAACAAATTCCTTTAATTTAATTTCAAGAATAATATATCTCAATTAGAATAATATTGTGAAATAAATACTTAAAATTTGATCATTAATATTAAGTCAGAATTAATCAATTAATTTATTATGTGTATCAAAAATAAATACACATATAATAATTTTTAATATATTATTATATTTGTAATTTTATTATGAACCTAATCATACAATATTAGTGAAAATAAAATAGTAATATAACCCAATGAAAATGAGTTGAGTTATGTGATCTCTTCACCACATAATAAGATTTTATACAAATCCCGTTAAATGAATGATTAAAATTAAAAATCAAAATACCATGAAAATTGATGTATTCTTGATATTAAATGTAAGTGGGATTATATATAAATTATATAAAATAAATTGGGTGTATATCATTACAATATGCCTCAATCAAATGAAAGTAAGATGGAAAGACTTACTACTTGGTAATATCTAAATTAAAATCACCATGAAAGAAAAAATTCAAATTAAACGATAAATAACATGAATATAAATTTATTTATGATAAAAAAATAAAAAAGGTGAAGAATATACAACCCAAAAAAGAAATAACTAGTGAAAATTGTGTATACCATAAGTAAAGAAAATTAAAAAATGAATCCCTTGCATTGTGATTCCTTTTGGGTTAATATCCATTAACCTCTAATATAGTGATTCAAAACATGGAACTAAATTATTAAATAAAAATAAAAATATTTATTATATAATATATGACATTTTTATGATTTATTATTACTCGTTTATTAATAATAATTAAATTTTTTCATCATTTCAGGTGTTAATTACATTGTTTTTCAGGTACGTATTGACTTATTATTTTTTTATTATTACATATATCATGATTTTAACATCTCAAATATGTAAATAATTATGTAAATATTATTGATTATATATATATTTATATTAATCCATAATATTTTGATATAGGAAATGAAATGCACAGTTCAAGAAGATAGAAGATCGTACGTTCGCCTGAATGCTACTTCCATTTCATCACCGCATTTAAAATAATAAAATTCGAATGAAATGTTTGTACATTATAATTATCGTATAATACTAATGTAATATTTATCAAATATTTTAATTAAAACATATTTAATATATTCTATTTAATGTGTGAATGAATCACATCTCATAGAGGATGGACGAGTCGACACGTCCAGAAACAATGTTATCTTAATTACAGAAAATGAAAATAAAAAAGGTATGAATTATATAAAAATTAAAGAAGTATAAATTTTACATCAAAATTTTATATATCATATTAAAACATCTTTCACATCATAATATCCAAAAATGATAGGTAGTAAAATAAAAAATTATTAAAATCATTTCATGAGGCGGTAGTTCATCATACTCAAGGATGGTAATTTCATTAACCATTTGATAGATGTTTTTTATATGTTTAGGTAAAAATATTAGAAAACAAATATCTCAATATATTTATTATAAATATTTTTTTTATTATCAACATATAAAAACTATTTAAGGGTTGGAGAAATAATTGAAACAAAAGTGATTGCTAAAGAAAGTTACTTCTTATTCAGGTTACTCCTTTTGGTTTATACAAAAATACATTAATGGATTCGTTTATTTCAAAAGTGATGACACTAGTATTATGGTATGGAATTTTGGAGCTTATTTTGATATGTTTTTGTAGATACAAAGGTCTTGAGAGGTGTTAAAAAGTTAGAGGGGTGACATCCAGTTTACATTTTTGGATGAGTGACATTCTTGTAATTATAAAATGGTAAACACTATTAAGAGGTCTAAATTAAAACATTTTCCCAAAATATTAAACCTAATTATTGAAGTTTGATTCTTTTGTCTAATTATTTCTATTAAATAATGTTTGTAGATGAATTTAGTACATTTTATCCATCAATATTAATGTGCATTCCCATATTATGCTTAATTTTACCTCAATCAATGTAATTAATTTTAATTAATTTCACTAATTATGTTTTTCAATAAAATTTAAACATATCCTAAATTTTAATTTGTTAGGATTCATAATTATGAATTAATGTTTTCAAATTATTTTCACATAAGTGGTAGAAATTATCTTAAATTTAATCTCATAGGCGAGATGAAAATTCATATTTTTAATGAAACAAATGTTCAATAGATTGAAATTTTTTTCCTTAAAATCTCATTATAAAATTGTCTAAAATGAGATAAAGTAGTTAAATTGATTTATAATTTATAAAATTTTACTTTGAAACCAATTTAAAATATAATGTTACACTATAATTTATGTTGCTATAAAAAGTTCAATTTAGATATTGTATTTTTCATTATTCGTCAAAAATGAAACTTCTCATAAAAAGGAAAAAATTGAAACGTGTATAATTTTTATATTTATATATCAAAATATTATTTAATTTTATCATATTAAATTTATAAAAGTGATAAACATTGGATTTAATGTTGATTCTCTGTATAAAAGGTGGTAAACCCGCCTTTAGAATAATACTCAATTTTAATCTAAAATTGGATTTATTCTTATCCTTTTCATATCAAAACTATTTTATGAATATAAAAAATATTTGATATAAAATATATATCTATATATATATTTAATTATCATCATTCAATAATTCTCATTAATTTAAATAATTTGGGTAAAACTTCTTCATGTGAATGTAAGTAGTTCCTTTATATTCAACTGGTTTCTATATTAATTATTAATATTTAGTAACCAATGAATTCATATTATATTTGTGTAAACCATATATTTTCATAATTAAAATAATTCTATTCATAATATCCCATTTAATTTTTATTTTATATCTAATTATATCATTTTAATAATATAGTGTTGTTTAGTAGAACTTTGTCTTGCATGTAACACAAGATATCAAAGGCACACGTTAGTATGTGTGATGCTATCTAATTAAAATTTTTGTACATTTCAAGATATAGATCATATGAAATTTATTTAAAATATTAAATATAAAATAGATTCTTGAGATGTTATATTCCATTCAATGTTTGGTGTTGCATGTTATACAGGATATTGAATACAATAATCTTACATTATAATTTGGGTGAATTGCAATCCATTTCCTCTTCCCAAAGTACTAACACAAGCTAGTCTCACCAAAACAACATGAGTGTAACTTTATAAAGAAATACTCAGAAAGCTTAGGGCATAACCCTTTTTATTAAACGAAAAGAAAAAAAGCCCTCTTTAAGTGGGAGAGGGTAACCCATTACATGCCCGAAGGCCAAAGGCAACCAGCCATAGGTTCAAGATACAAAAGTTTACAAAACCGAGTAAGGGAAACCACATTACAAGGGTCTAGACTCAGAGGGATCAAACCCATTACAAATCGGTACAACCCCATTAGAGTGTCCCAAAAGAGGGAAAAGCCCATAAAAAGTGAGAAGACAACCCAATTAACTCCATCTTCCACTATTACATCGATCAATGTCGCTACCGTGACCGCCGGGAATCGCACCGACACCACTGTCCGATGCATCGGCACACGCCACAGCCGGGAGGTCGGAGGAAGCGCTGATGCAGTCGCTGCCCACAGTCGACCTCTGCCTTCAACAGAAGCACTCATACCTGAAAACCCACCGCCATAAGCGGTCAGTCCGCCTGAAGCGGATCAGCTCCTGTCGATGCACCGCAACGCCGCCAAGCCCACGAGATGCACCGGTGGGAGCCGGATCTGAGTTAAATGCAACCAGATCCGCAAGATCTGGCCCTGACGGCTGAAGATCGACACACCCCTGAGCCATCATCAACCGCCGTAGTGCTGCGTGGACCACCGTCACCTGCCCTGCTGAGGGCGACCGAAGCCCAAGGCATGCGCCTCATTCATGACTATGTCGCCGCCTGAACACACCCGCACTGCCGTGACCTCCACCGGGAGCTCACCATAGAACCCCGTCCCCAGCTGAAGCCCCCAAGGAGCATATGTTCCCCTGAAATACGCAGACCAGCGCCCGCCAAGACCACCATCGCACCACCAGGGAAGCCTTCATCAGATCCAGAACATATCTGGAAGCAAGATGCCAGATCCAACAGATTTTCCACCGCTTGAGCCACCAACAATCCTGAAGGAACCGACGAAGGGAACGCACCACTGAAGCCGTCGTGCCATCAAAATTCATCACCGCGCCATCGGGAGCCACTGCTGAGAGCCGAAGTCGCCGCGCCATCAGGAGGAAGCCGCCGTTCCATGGGGATTTACTACCGAGGAAGCCGAGGAAGCCGAGGAAGCCGGGGAAGAAGGGCTGAAACCCTAACCGAGAGCTCTCGGCCGAAGCCGAGAGCCCCCTCAATCTACTCATTAATTTAAATATTACTAGAAAGTATTGGTGGCATGACTCAAATTTTCATTTGACATCTCAAGTATACAATACTCGTGATGAATATATTATGTTCTAAGTCACTATAATTTGAGAGTGACCCATAAAAATAGTCCTAAAGAACTCATTATCCATTTCCATTAAAATATGACCAAAATCCCCTGAAGCTGCTACATGATCACATTAACCAAATATCTTCACAAGTTAAATAATTTCTATAGAACCTCAAATGGAGCATTTCACTATATCCACACTCAATCGGAACCACATGTGATATTGTGTAATCCTTCATTATTAAATAAACCCACTATGTTCACCCATTATATATTATTCATAGAACCATGTCCCCATTCATTTTGGGTATATGATAGCTTTAAAAAAATCAACCCATAGTCTCATTATCTAACACCACAATTATATTGAATGAAGACATATTGAGTTATATAATTCCAAATATAAATTCAAATAAATAAATAAATAACATATAATTATATTTTCATTATAATACAACAAAATATTGCACCATGATACTCACATTTCCAAAAATTATCATCTTACCACATGACCACCCACCTACCTGAGGTGCAATTTCACAAATTAGTAGTCTTACCTATAAAGACCTCAAATATAGTAACCTGAAGATACTAGTTACTTTATTTTATTAGAATAAGAAACAAGAGATACATTACGAAATCATTATATAGCTTATTAGTCTTTGAAAACTAGATAAATACATGATTCTCATATTACATTTGAATATATAAAATACAAAAGTGTGAACATATATATCCTACACCCATTAACTCATTCAAATATCCCTTCTACATATCTTAGGGAACGTAATGAAAATATGATTGACATTAAATTATTTGTAAGGTTTAAATATATTGGATGATATCGTGATAAATTAATACATTATCAATATGCATCGTTAAATAATTTAAAAAGTATTCCATTAAATTAAGAAATTATGTAAGAAGAATACAATGACATGAATAAATAATGATCAAATTATTCCATATAACTAATAAAATTACCGTGAAACCAATCCATGGATATAATAACTATTCAAATAATCAAATAGATATTTATAAATAATTTTAGAAGTATGGAATAATTAATGACAAACATCTGTAATTTACCATCGAGCCCTTGTGCCAAGATAGTTTAATCAATGGGTAGGAATAAACAAAAAAACCCCATTAACAGGGCTAGGACACTGGTTTTTCTCATGATACCTATCAATGATTCAAATGGATTTGTAATTATGATACCTACTAGTAACATAGTTAGTCCAATATATTTTTTTATAAATATAAACTATATAACTTAATCAATATTCCTTATTAAAAAAACTATAATATCGGAAGAATGAGAATAAAAATTTTCAATACATTACTCAGTAAAACTAACCATAAAACATATAGGGAAACATTGAGGATGGTATCATTATAACATATCCCTTTTATGTAATAAAGGGGATATTATTTTTGATGATTGGAAATTTTATAAAAAGATCATTCAAAATATTCCCAATGAAAGTTCCATTTCATTTTGAAAACCACTTTTACAAACATAAAATTTCATGATTGTTAGAGAAAAATTATTATTTGAAAAGAATAATGGTAACCTATAAATGAATCTTCAATTAAATTATAGGTTATAATTTTAGGATAATTTGGTTTATACCTAGTGTATAAAAACAAATATTCCATTAACATTTTTCAAAAAAGCAGTTACAAGTACCATGTTCCAAGAACGAAAAGACGTTTAGTTTTAAACCATTTTTTATAAAATTAAACATCATTATAAATTTAATAAATAAAAAGATTAATAATATTTACAATATCCATTTAAAAAAATTAATTTCCAGATAGACATGGAATATAATGAATCATGATCTTGAAGAAAAATATGGTTGTTTTTTACAAAAAATGAAATCTTCTATCATGAGTACATAAAGAGAGAAAAAAAATATAAAACATTAATTCCTATATGTAACCAAAAGAGATGAAACTAAATTAGTTTCAACATGTAAAATTAAAATAACATTCCCATTGGAAACAAAAACATAAATAATCATGAATTATGATAAGATTTTCAAAGAACCCCTAACACATTAGTTAATTTTGAATCATGACCCCCACAAAAGAAATAACTTCAAATTAATTATCAAATATCATAAATATAAATAGGCCCATGATATAATATATAAATGGGCTTGTAGATTCATATTGTAAAATAAATAGGTGTTCAAATACCATATCACTAAAATAAAAATTAACCAATTCATTGATTATACTTATTAAATTTAAATCTAAATTAAAGAATAGGAAATAAAAAATAAAATAATCAAAATTTATTACATAAATAATTGTGTAATATCAAATACAAGGAAGAATTAATATAACCAATGAAAAGAGTTTGAGTAATGAAACCCTTTACATTAGGTATGACTGATAACATACATTATTGTCATTTTTTATAATAAAAAATGTTGATTATTTACTTTATCACGTTCTATTTTTATATTTTTCATTCCATTTATTTTATATAATAAGGTAATATTTTTATTTCTTAATCAATTAAGTTATCCTTAGACATTTTTAGATTTATAATTCATTTGTCCAAAATTAATTCGGTAATTTGACTCCTCTAAAATTTATATATGTTTCATCATATAAATAATATTAATAATTACAAAATTAGATTTCTAATACATAAATTATAATTTATAAAATTAACATGAAATGTGGTTATGAATAATAAACAATTTAATAATTGTAGAGATAGTAAGTCATATATACACATGTGTAATGTTTCCGTTTTTCAATGAACATAATGGATAGAATACAAGTTATATTTTATATTTTTATAATTATAGTTATAACATAAATATAGTTTTTTAAGAATAAACTTATATATAGAAATATGGTTATGTAAATAAGATAAATGATTCATACCACTTCATTAAGATGTTACTCCACACGTACGTATGAATTACATTTTCATTTTTAAATGAACTAAAATGTAAAGAAATTATATAGAATGTACTATTTAATTAATTATAAATTTGAAATTAATATCATATATATATTATACATCATTGTAACTATTTATTAGTGGCAGTTATGGGAAACAAATAACATGTATTGGAAATAATGTATCCTACCGTACACCCAAACTACAGTATTATATCACACTTTATTGAGGAAGAAATGGAAATAGGCTATTATATTAACATAAAAACATATCAATATATGATAAATAATTATTTTATTATTTATTAATAGATGAATAATATTTTAATCATGTGAAAGAGAAATAAATAAACAAAAAACGCTTGATTAAAAATGATACATCTTCTTCAAATAACAACTTTAGGTTTACACCAAAAGCCTTAGTAAGAGGTTTTTATAATAAAAAAAGGCCTATATGATGTGGTAATTAATGTGACAATGTCATATGGTATGGTATTGGATGAACCAAAGGGATTTAGAAGTGTGAGAAAATATGAGAGTATGTACCCTTTTATAAGTAAGGGGGAACATTTAAAATTTATTAAAATAATAAATAAATATAAATTACTTTTAATGGAAAGAAGAATAAAAAGTATTATAATTACAATATATTATTAAAATGGTTCAAAATTATATTTTCCATTTAAAGTTAGACATGTTTTTTTAGCATTATCTCTTTTTTTATCCTGTGTTAAAACATTTTGACAATTTCTACAATAAAAATGTTTTTACTCTTTTAGGGTCATGATAGTTACGATATATGGTTAATTGGATAATAAATAGATCGCAATTGATATTATCAACCATATAAAGATAAATTTATTGAATACAAAAATTTAGTAATAGAAAATGATTCAATAAAATAATATTTATTAAACAAAATAACGTACATTTCTAATCTATTTAATTAATTTGACAGAGAAAACATCATGATTGATATAGAATTAAAATATATTGTTTTAATATATTAATAAAATTTTATATTTTCCAGAAATTTATTTTATAAAACTAAGTTATCCATGTTATATTAATTTTTATATTTTTAATTTTTTTTAAATTTTCTTATAATTTAATAAATATTTCGTCTGTATTGCATAATAATTAAAAGTAATGGTTTAGTTAACAAAAATTATACATAAATTAACATGATAATATAATTCATTTCTGAAGTAATTATTTATAAGTTAACATAAATTTTTTATCTCTATCGTAAAATTTTATAGTTATTAAAAAAATGTAAAGTGATATCTTTGTCTTTATCTATCACTTACATATTATAATGTTATAAATATAAGAATTATCGCATAAGGTTCCTCAATTTTATAATATTGGATAGAAATTTAAGAACTACAATCAACCAATAAGATAAATTCATGTTTATGATCATTTTCATCCATTATTATATAAATTTTTAACCTTAATGTTTTGATTTACTCATAAAGTGGCAATAATTATTCACTATAGTTACGCTTTCTAACGACAAAACATAATAGGAAACTATTTAACAATTTTAGAACTCCTGATTAAAAATATGGAATCCATTATTTAGGATTAATTTCTACTACGTTGTAAAATTAATTTATGATTACAAAAATATGTAAATTAATATAATATTCCAAAAAAATATCTTTTCTATATAAAATGGAATATAATAAAAACAACCATAATATTTATTCAAATAAAAATAATTATATTATTCAAAGTAAAAAAAATTAATATTGCATGGGAACCATTTTAAATGAAAAATGGAACTTTGCAAATTTGGGATGGAAACAAACCATTTTAAAAAAAAAAACAGCATTTTTCATATTTCGTTGGAAAATTATTATTTTTTGAAAAAAAATAACTACAAGATTATATTGATGTGATGATTTTAAAAATTATAATATATTTATTAATAAAATCTACAACAAACAATATAAATTATATAAAATATTCTCAAAAAAATCCTTAATAAATATTTTTAAGGAAAATATATTTTTGAAAAATGAAATGACTTTTCTAAACATTTTGTTCTTATTTCCTTATATTTAATCCAAAAATATGTATTTAGTATATCCATTGTATATTTTTCCCAATAGGGAAAATCCTAATAAAACCCATCAATTTAGTGGATAGGTTATAATTGTAAAATTTAATAAATATGATTTTGTGGTTTGTTTAGTCTTGGTGTTGTGTTTCAAATATCCTATTGAACATGGAATTATTTTAAAATATGATGATGTTTCACTAACCAACTAGAAATATAATATGAATGAATCTTAACATTCCTTGAACATGGTGTAATAATCAACTAATATTTCTGATGTCAAAGGGAACAACCCAAAACTGGGCTAACCACTCACATAAAAGATGTTCCAACTCTATGTGAGGGATACCGCTAGAAGGTCACTGAAATTTCATACATAACCTCTAGGATCAACATAAAAAAGTATGCCATTTTAACTCCTTGGAAATATCCACATTCATATCCTGGGTAATTCAAAAGGAAATCCAAGACTAACTACCACAATAGTGTCCATACAACCAAAATAAATAAATGGCTTTTTTAAATCCATGGCATCAATTAACGTTTTACATAATCATTATGAATCTAGTGGGAAATGAAACCTCATAGACCATTAATAGAGGGAAATGTTTTATAATATATACATGAAACATTATTTAATTGAAACCAAACAAAACAAAAGTAAAATGTTCTTATAAATTCCATTAATCCATTACATATTAATAATTTCTAAAAACAATATCAGTCGAATAAAATTTTAGCCACATGTAATAGTAGGAAACACTCATTATGTTATAAATTGAAAATTAAGTAACTTATTCCTAATACCAATATGGCCCAAAATACAAAATAAGTCTTATAACATATTAATAGAGTCAGTAATGTAATATTCCACTATAATTATATATGACATAATGAATGAGTTCATGTAGACATTTTAAGTAACCATCGAATATAACATAAATATACCCCTAAGGGGATAGGTACCAAGGAATATAAGAATATTTTTAAACAATAAGTGTCAATTCATGAAACAAGGATTTAGTTTTGTGGGATGTTATTCCCATTATATGAAGGAAATTCTCATTAAATTACAATTGTCGTCAAATTTTTGAGAAACACTATTTTTATGGAATTAAACATTTTGAGGACTAGATATAATAGTTCTGGGATATTGGTTTCAATTACATATTTATTAAGTTAATAATCAGTAAATTAAAATTAGAATCCATTTTAATGAAACCATGTTATCTTTTCTTCTGTCATATTATGGTTAAACTATTCAGATTTCCATTCCACGGTTATCATGTTCTAATCCTATATAAGTTATATATGGAAATATATTTAAATAAAATGTGTTAAAACTATTTTTATGAAACCATAAATCCCATGATATGATCATATTAAAATTTATAAATTGATGACTCATCATCAAGCTATGTAAGAAAACACTATTTATATTGATGTAGATAGATTATGAAATCAATTTCTTTCATGAAAGTAATGTTAAAATTTAGAAGAATAGAAATCAAGAATATCAAGTGGGTATCAAGATTTAAAATATATAATACATTAATGATATGTAATAAGGATGATATAAAAATCCATTAAATGCTATAATTATTACTGAACACATGAACTCATATTGTACCAGCCTAGGAATAATAATAAAAAAATTATTACCATTAGTGAACAACATAAAAAAAATTATTACCATTAGTGAACAACATAAACAAGGTGAAATAAAAATCAACAATAATAGTGAACAACATAAACAAAAGAAATATCCCTAAACACAAGGCCTTCCCCTATATGTGGTCTTTCTATTACCAGAAACAATCCATCTACTAAATTCTTGCACACTCATAGTCTCATATATGATAGCTACAAAAATTATAATAATTTAAAAAATACATCTAATATGACAATGTGACATCCAAATAATTATTCAATCATAAATATAAAAACATGAGGTCTAGATGGCCTCAAAAACATCTCCCCATATGATAGATTCTTCCAACTAACACAAGGGTCTAATAATGTTATTTTGGGTAGAATATATCAAGTAGATCAATAATAAATAAAACATCTAATAATTAAATTAATAAATGCATAATGATAATAATAAACTTATAACCAGAAAAATTTATAAATAAGTATCCATACAAACTATTATGATACAAAAATATTAAAAATGTATATATAATAGGTATCAAAGGTATAAATATCGAGTAAAATAAATAAATAAATATAAACTCCTTATATTTGTAGGATTCCCAAGTATATTTCAGTCTATAGTTCCCATGAAAAATCCAAACCTTGGACAAGTAACATCATAGTGAAAAAACACATAGTCCAAACCTAAATCCATGTGATCGACCCAATTATCAAGAGGAAACCCAAAAAAATTGTGAGAAAAATTATTATGCCACCACAAATGGTGTCTAATGAATTCAAGTTCTTCTGTATAAAAAATTATGGAGTGTAATTTATATTATAAAGATATATTACATGGTAGAAATTTCATGGGATACCACCTTCTTATTCCTTTACAAAACTATTAATAAACAATGATCCAAAATGTAGTCCTAGGTCCCATGGATATAATTATATTAATCCAATGTTAATAAAAAATTTAAATCCAAGGAACTTGTCCATGAATTAAAATGAAATGGTGTGTGGAGAATCCAAGGAAAATTCCAAGGCATTCTTGGTGTGGAATTATCAATCCATCCAATGGTTATCAAGCCATTGTTTCTAGTACTTGGTAGAATCTGTGGGATAAGCCAAGAGTAGTCCAATTTCTAAAACGTCTATAACTAATCCAAACGAACATGTACAAGTTAATCATAGGAAAATAAGTGACTTGGATACAATGTGATAATCCAAGGCATTTTGTGTCTGAGGTCATCAATCAAATATGGAATCTCATCCAAACCATTCATATTTCTTAAGATTATAGGTAAATTTTCAGTAGCACGATATGGAATTCAACAATATAAGACATCGAAAATATAATATGTGATATTTCCCTTAGTTTTTCTCGTCAATGAATAATAAAATATCCATTGGGTCATACATGGAATTAAAACATCAAATTCGCGGTGTTCCCATAGTATAGCTTACGATAAACTATACATCATTTAGTATTTTAAACCGAGGCCTTAACCATTTATAATAGTTATAACACAAGTAAAATTAATTATAAAAGTAGAATGATATAGGATTAATGGAAAATAAAAGTTAAGAAACTATAATATAATGAGACATAATGTAAAAAGTGGGATTAATACATGTTAACATAAACACAAAATGTCTTCGTTCAGAGTTCTTAGGACCAATTCCCAAAGAGGTTTCATTTACAATTAACTAAACCCATTTATTCTAATCAACACAAAACATATAAAATAATTTTAATTATACTCAATTATATTCTCAAAGGTTTTGTGGATAAATAGATTCATAGTTTCGAAACATGGAAAAGAATACCATAGTCATCCATTTTTTATAATTTAACCATCATTAGTTCAAATTTAATAAATTTTATGTTTAATAAACAAGGTAAGATCATGTAAAAAAGGAGATAACATTATATAATTCTATGTTCATTGGAGTGAACACTTAAGTTATATAAATCCCTATAGCCACTAAACAATTTCTTATGGGAATATGTTTACAAGGGAACCTCATAGGTATCCCTATTAAATAGATAAACATTTTTCTGGAAGCTTCCATTGTCTATGGAATGGGTTAAACAAAAAACTCATCTTTTCCAAGAAATGAATTTTATAAGTATGGTAACCAATAGAGTAGTTTATTTTAGGGGTCAAGGTTTGACCTGAAATATCCCATGAGACACACATGGACTATAATACCAAAATAATATTTTAGAAAAAACCTAGGAGGCATGGGATAAATTATTTTGGGGTTATAAATTTGGAAATGGAATTTAAAGATGAACTATGTTATTGTAGGGTTCCAACATGACACACAACTCATATGTTTTACATGAACAAATAGACATTAAGGAATGAATATATAATTTGTACCTCATTTATAGGAAGTGTCACTCATACAATATCATCCTCTGATTTAATATATAAAAAAATAAATCAATGAACACTAAAAATCCCCCAAATTAGGATATATTATTAAAAAAATTGTAATAGAAACAAGTATAAGATGAAACATGAAATGGAATGTTTAGGAAAGATAAAATTATAGATTGATATTTATCGTAAGTGATATATTTTCATTCATACATGAAATGAATAAAAACTACCTAAAGGAATACAAGGAGGGTGATGTGAGTGGCGGATGAGTTTTCTGATGAATGTGGAAGAAAAATATGCTGAAACCCATTTAACGGTAGAATGGTGATTGCTTATTTTTCTTCTCTTAAGCAAGTTGATGGGTTATTCAAATAATTTGGAAAATTATGTGCCAAACATGTGGACTCCCTTATCGAACACACCCCATCTCACATGGTTATGTGGAATAGTTACACAATATATAAACCACAATAGTAAGACATGTCTATAATACACTAATTACATCCAAATAGTATTTGGGAAATTTTCATATGGTTTAAAAATCTATTATCCCTTATAATAATGTACCCATGTTTGGGTTACACTGGTAGCACCAATTGTGTGCTAAATGCAGGCCTTAGGCAGTTTCTCTTAGAATAGTTATTTCTAAACCTGATGCTCCAATGATTAATATGAGCTCTGGAGAAACCACTCAGAATTCCAAAAACAATAAAAACACACAATATGGTTCTTCAACTCTTATAATTTTATTTTGAATCTTTGTTTTAATTCCAAGTTTTCTGCATGAATGAAAATTCAACATTACCTAAAAACACCCATATAAAACATGAGATCTTACATTTTCCTACTAAGTGGTCCTTGACATCTCTTCAAATCATTGGGATTAGATTATTTATGAAGAATGTATATTAATTTTGAAAATCCAATAATAAATTCCATAATTATATTTTTTACGAGACACATATTCATTTCATAAATATTATAATCCTGTCATTATCAATGTTTCTATTTCAAATATTTCTTACCTTCCTTAGAAGATCCATATCCCCTTATATTCTTACATGATATTAACATGCAAGGATAGTTAACCATTCATTTGTGTATGAAATGATTTTTCCACTTCCCTTATGATCTATGTATCAATCCACTATAAATACAAGTAAATTTGATCTCTTTCAATCCTCATCATAGATAATTTATCCAGATCTGTGCATATCATAGCCTCAAATACATTTTATCCTTCTTTGGTTGGTTTTGTGTTGATAAATTACAGTTCATGATCATATCAATAAATATTATTTAGTTCATCTTCATCTTATGGTTCTCATATGGTGAAGATCCAATCATTCCATTGTCTATACGCAAGACAAAATCTAAATATTTTACAATCACTTGGAAAAGGTCCAACTGATGAACATAAAATTCTTTTATGAAGTCATGAATATGACATATATCTTATGAAATGGTATAACACATGAATATTCCATAAATAAATAAGTAGTATTTAATAAAATCAGTGAATTATGACGGTATATCATTTATGTGGTAGATGTACTATGAAATATGTTGAAATATCATTTTGGTGGTAGATCTATAATGAATTTTGTAGATAGATCATTCTAGAGGTATGTCTATAGTGAATTAGTATATTATAACATTCTAGTGGTAGATATACTATTAATTATGGTGGTTTTAGACGATAATGATTCTAGTTTTTTCAAAATTACAGAATTTCCCATTCTAACATTTATTTGATGAAAAATCGGTTTTATTCCTTAATGAAATTTAAATCAATTTTAAAGGTTATTAATAATAAATTTAGGTTTTAAAGAGTAAAGATGCTACTTAAATGTTAAATATGTGTAGATTTAAGGAAACATAATTTTAATGGACAATAAAAAACATTATGTAACTCATCATGTTCTAGATCTAATATTTGAAAAAGAGAAGATATTTTCATAATCTCTTCAATATTTATTTCTTTTGTATGAAAGGTTTCATAAAATTTTTTGTTGGAGTCATAGATCCTTGTTTTTGGACTTGGTTTGAGTTCTCTCTAAGGGAAATTAGCTTCTATATGTGTGCTCCCTATTTTTGGTGAAACAAGTTTTCTTAAAGATCTATTCTTCTATGAAGTAATTCCATTGATTATACTTTATGTGTAGCATACAGAAATGGATGGTTTTGTTTAACTATATAGAAGTTGTTTAATCAAAATTAATAAAGCTAAATATATTCTCTAAATTAATTTATTAAGATTCAAGGGAATTAAATAATGTTTTTTCTATTTGATATGGGGTTTGTTAATTAAATTTTACGTGATTAATCCCCTCTGAAAATAATGTTTGTTGGGTGGTCCTTTTTTGTGCACTTATTAATTTTTTGTGAAATTCGTACTATGTCGTTTTTCACACCACTTAAAATGTTATTATATAATTTTGGATACTTGGTTAATGAATTGTATGGCCTATGATATTATGGCATGAGTAATAACACCCAATAATCAAGAAGTATAACTAAATGAACGTCTATAGTCCTAATAAGAAAAAATAAATTTGTATTATGTTGAATGTGTTTTGTGCATGATGTTTTGTGTTTTGGATTGGTTGTGGTGATGTGATGGTTGGGTAGTATTGGTTTTGATGGGGTTGTGTAGTGGGGTTGCGATGATGGTTATTGTTTGGTTATGAAGCTTTGATGAAAAAGTGGTTGTCCTGTGATTGAATGTGGAAATTGGGTGTTGTTGTTGGGGTACTATTTTTAAATTGCCGTTGTTTTCTTTTTTGTGATTGTTTCATGAGTAGTATTGGAAATAATAAGGATTTTCAAATTGGAAAATGAACTATAACATGATGTATGGTTTAAATGGTGGGATTCGAAATATAAATTAATGGGATACAAATTTTCTAATGAACATTCTATTCTAATATAAACAGGTTGATAACAGAAAGTATGGAAAGTGATTTTATTTTAATATTGTTTCTATCTTCTGGATTGTTTGGTGTTTTATGCATTTAATGGCATCAACAATGTATGGTAATGTTGTGAGTTTGTTAGGGACTTTGTCGTGAACCTCAAGGATGGTTTTTATGTAGATATTAAATATAAAATGTACTTAAATGTGATTTTTTATGCACACCACCCATGTTTAAAAAAATGTTCCAACACCCATATATATATATATGTATGCATTTGTATTTTTGGGTGTTTCTCCTAACATTTGGGTGGGAGGATGGATGTCATGCTTCCCAATCAACCCAACACCCTCTTCCAGAATTTGGGTATATACGCGGATCGTGATTACTCGATGTCAAAACTATCATTATCTAGATTATATGTGATATGATGAAATGAGATGTACCAAGTGTTTTCATGTGATATGTTGTCTGATGGCCTATAGTGGGGGTCATTCGGTGTTAGAGGATGGAATAATATTGTTTCACTTCATATTCATGATACCCTACTACACTAGTTATGAGATGTGATGTGTTGTGTTAGTGTTGGTTTATTCAGGTAAGATTAGATGTGTTTTGAAGGAACAATAGTATGTCGGTTGTATTCGATGGGGTGATATGTTATTTCGTAGGGGTGTTTATTCCAAGACGTATGATGTTGTGGTGTGAGAAAGGAAGATTTGTGGGAAAGAGGAATGTAGTAACATTCAACAATATTATTCATATTACATTTTTATACATGGATTAATTATCTATTGAATGAGCCATTGTGATTATGGGTTTGGTGAGTATACATATGTATGTTCTATTGGGTTCTAATATTTTCTCATTTGTGTATTGATATTCTTTTTTCAACATGGGCATGAGGGACAACTGTTTTTTATTGAGTATACCTATATGATCACCCTACATAGATAAAATATTTTTTGGTTTCTAAGAGGAATTCATAAACCATACTGGACATTACTAGCTAAAAACATTGGATGATTTTTGTGTCACTGTGTTATCACTAATTTTGTGTATTTAATTTGGATACATTAACTGATATTAGTTTTTTACACATGTATTACAATATTTTTTTTGATTTTATATATAAATTTCAGGGAGTCTATTTCCTTTAATTGATCATATCTACCAATATTATTTATAGTTGTGAGGTTATTTCTTCCCATGCATGATATAAACATACCCTCAATATTTGTCACCATTTTTGGGTCAACTTGATTCAGGACTCATGGGTCATTATCTCTCTCATATTATTGTGGTATCTTTTGTGGGATGGCTTGTGACATAGTGGTATCAGATGCATCGTTGAGAGATAGGATGGAGTTTGGAGTTAGTCATTGTAATTATTTTGTGTGCCAATATGGTAATCGTTTCAGTTGACCATGGTACAAGGCATTGGATAGGGATACCTGTTAGGAAATTGGATTTTTGGGTCCCAATGATCTTTTGTATGGGCTATCAAATTATTGAATGCTATTGTGTGGTGGAATCTCATTCTTGTTATAGGATTGGGATAGAAAAGTACATCATTATAACATGTGGTCACGTTTTAGTTGGATGATTTTAGATCATTTAATGTTGATGATTGTTAAAATTATTTAAATACATCTTAATTAAAATCCATACTATTGGTATTAGGAAATATTTATTCATCTTTTCATCTTTAAATCATATTCAGTATAGTCATGTGGATTATAATGTATAGGTTTATCATTATAACCCAGTTGGTTGTCAGAGTGTTGATCGGGATGAGGATAATGATCATTGGAAGAGGACATTATGAGCTTCTCAGTGGCAGGATATGGGGAATTATGAGGAAAGAAGTTTTGATTTGGAGATTGAGGACTGTTTATAGGTTATATAGATCACTCTTAGTTTTTTTTAATCTTAATGGTGTATGGGGTCCCCTTGGAAGTTAGTCATATGGGAGGAGCTATGTGTTAGCAGTGTATGTTTTATCTTGGTCAGTGGAAGGAGGAAGATGTTTCATGGGTTGACTTTTATAAGGAGTTCTAGGAAGAGTTCCATTCATTGACCACGAAGGATAGGAATTGGGTAGATCTACATTCCATTCAGTAGGGGAGTATGTTGGTATGTGAGCACGAGATTATGTTTAAGGACCTTTAATACTTTTCCATAGATCTTTTCTTAGAGGAGGTGTCCCTGTAAGGTATCTTATATAGTAACTCCATCCATTTATATTTTTAATAGTTAGTCATTTTTTCATTCCAACATATCATAAGGTTTAGAATAATGGTATGTTGATTGAGAGGATTGACAAATGATAAGGATTTTTTTGAGTGGGGAAACAACTGATTTACTGTAGTAGTAGAGTTATTAGTGGCAGGTTTCAGGACCCAAGTCCATTGATAATTTGAATGGAATGGAGTGAACCCAAATAGATTCACATCCAACCTTTTAAGTTTAGATATTTCAAGGATTTTTCTAGGGGCTTAAAAGCAATGATTTTTTCAAGTTTGTGTTTTTTTCCACATTCGGTATCTGTTCTTAATGGAAGTTAGAGCTTTGTTTGGTAGAGGATGATACGTTCATTGACAGCCTCCTCATAAGTTACCAGTGAAGCCATTCGAGAAGTAAAATGAAAATTTTATAAACCATTGAGATAAAATTTGGAAGGAATAGGTCAAACTCAGGATTTACCTCAACCTCAATGACCACGACCAGAGCATGGTTGTGGAGGGGGACATCGATATAGAGGCAAAAGGGCTAGGCATATTCATTTACAGGAATTTGGGTAAGCCACACCAGAGGGTCCAGAGATCAGTCACGGTACACATTACTTATCCTATACCCATTTTTATTCCATGATTGATTCAAGATATTATCAGTCATTTTATATCCCATTCTTGATAGTGATATGAAAATAGACATAGAGAGGCTTCCCATGACCCCAGTTTTGAAAATTCAAGTTGGTGGTTATAGATGTATGTTTGATGGGTCGTCGGGATGAGTGTAAATGATGGAAAATCATCAGTCACGTGTGAAACTTTTCATACATTATATACATCCATTTTATATCATCCTTGGAATTAAATTGTTGAATAATGTTTTTTATTTTATTAACCATTTCCATAAGAGAGTTAATTGTTTTATTGATATTGATGGTTAGTGTGTGGTTTTTTTTGGAGGGAAGGGTTTTTTGGGTGGGAAGTCATATTTAGAGCCCCTATTTCCATGGTGGATGAGTTTTTTATGGATTCAATAGAAATTGGGAGAATGGATGCTCATAATGATTCAAGTGAGTTACAATATGTTTTCCCTAATCAGGTTGTCGAAATACCCCCCCTCGAATTCATATTAAGTATAGGGTAGACATTCTTCCAAGTGATTATCTGATTTCAATGGATCCCTTTTGGGTGGAACCTTTTTATTTTTGGATTCAAGGATTCAGATATATAGTTAGATTTAGAAGGTGTTCCTCCGACCTAGAGTGTCACCATTGGGTGATCAAGTGTTATTCTCTAAGAAAGTAGATTGTAATCTGAAGTTGTGAACAATATTTTGTATATTGAACCATGTGACATCAATAACTGATATCCTCTTCAAAGGTTTTATGACATTTTTGAGCATTTAATGGGATATATTAGTGTTATAAAAAATTTATATGTGTCTTGTATATCACTAGTTAAGGGTGAATGATGAATATATCTAGAATACTTCCTTCAAATACATGTATTGTAACATTGATTTTGTGGTCATGCGAATCAATATCCCTTATTCACCATCTATGTTAATAGTTATCATGAACTATATATTCCATGAATTCCTAGATAATTTCGTGGATGTTTCAATTGATTACTTATTGATATAATCAAATTTAGAGGAGCAGTATTCTCATCGTCATAGATCAATCTTATAGGTTCTTCGATAGCACCACCTCTATGTAATGTTTTCCAAGTGTATGTTTTAGACATGATAGGTGTATTTTGTATAGAATGTGGTGTCTTAGAATGCCATAAATGTGGACCAATATGAGCTCAAGGAATTTGCTTCACGTAAAAAATCTATGAATATAGAAGAGGCTCATATCTTCCATGGTCTCATAGACTATTATCATATTTTTTTTTTCCAAATTTCCATTGAGTTTAAACATCATAAAATTTGGTCACTTGGAAAGGAAATGATTTAATCTGGACTACTCAGTGTCATATTGCATACAAATATCTAAAGGGGAATATGGTCAGTTCTCTAGTACTTCACCATTAATAAGATGATGTGTCATTTGATTTTTTCTTTTAATTGTCAAGTATGGGCTTAAAATGCATCTTGATGTAGTAAAAGTAAATGATCTATTATGGGTCTAGGATGTTACAACCACATTATGGTAAATATTCCACCCCTGTTCTTGATCTACCAATAGTTTTTCCTCTAAATTATTTATGACATTACCACAATGGAGATCTCATTACACTATTCATGATGTACAAGATTTTGATGTATGTCTTTTTTTAGTGTGATCTAAATCTATGACAGTGGAGTTGGATGGATTTTTATTTGGAATTTTATTTTGAAATCTCATAAAAATCGTGAATAGGGAGTTTTGTGGATGATTATTTTTGAAGAAATGCATGGAATGTTTTTTCAAGGGTCTGTGGATTATTGGAGATAACTAGGGGAGTTGGAATCCTTGAACTGAGATGAAAGGGTGTTTGAGGTAGAATGTTACTTGATTTGAATGAAAGTTTTTCTTCTCTAATGAATCTTGAATGTAATTATCATTGGGGTGACACACTGGTAGAGGTTATGTGTGACTATGTTTTCCATGGGGGTTCTCTTGAGGGACGGTCATAGGATGGTAAGAACCAGCTGTTATTTTGCGAGAGGATATTTATTGTTATTGTGAGGAATGAGGAGTCTATCATGAGTTTCATATCTCACATTTACTGATACAAATAGGAGTTTAAATGATTGACCATGGAATGAGGACAATTTTTTGTGGCCTAGTATGAAATGGGTGGTGCCATAGTTTTTAGTGAGGTGTTTGGTTCTCCAATAGGTATAAGATGAGCATTATGTCCCTATATGTTTTCTGCATCATGTTGATATTTCTGAGTTGAAATAGGTTGACATCTAAATAGACTTTTTCATAGGTTTAACCTAACAACAGGGAGGTTATAATGTTATTTGGGTAGCTATGGACTGATTAATGAAATCATTACAACTCATTGAGATCAAGGAGTTTGTAAGAGTGGTTTATTGGGATAATAGGAATATGTATTATGTAGGGTGGATGCATAGATTCTAGAGTTCAATTATCTAAGACAGAGTAACATGTTTTACCTCATGGGTATGGAGGGGTTTCCAACAAGATTTTTCCACTCAATTACACCTTAGTACTGATTTTCATTTTTAGATGGACATGAAAAAGTAGAATACTATAAAAAAACTAGAGATTAAGTTAGGAACATGTTTCTTATACCACAGTGAATCATGGGTATGACACCATCACTTTGTTGAGTTTTTGTATAATATTAGCTATCATTCAAACCTTGGAAAGGACCCATTGCAAGAAATGTAAATATAGCCATGTAATTCTATATTTTTCTTGGTATAGGTTTGGGAGTCATATGTTCTTGGACCCAATGCGGTGTAGATACTGAATGAGAAGGTTTATTTTCTTTGAGAGAGAGAGAAAAAGTAGTCAAGAATGCAAACGATCATGGCCAAATAATAGAAGGATTTTCTTATAGTTTGTGGTTATATAAAATGTGTTCTTGATGGTTTCTCCTTGATGAGGGTGGTGGTGGTTCGATAAGGGAAAAAAGCTATCACTCTGGTTTGTCAAGATGTTTGAGGTGTTTGGGAATGTTGGTGAGGTGGATCATAAATTGGATCTTCTTGCTCAATAAGAACATATCTTTTATATCTTATAAGTCTCTCAACTGAATTGATATATTCAAGCTAAATCCCATTTCATTGAATGGGGTGATTTGGAAATCTAGGATGAACTGATATTCATGGAGCAATCATTGGAGATCCATGACCATCGAGAGAAGGTTTTATGTGGTAGATCCATTTGATTGGATAGTGTGTAGTGATGGCACAGTTTCCTAGATGAATGATGTGGGGAGCATGAGAGGTGGCTATATTCTTAGTACCGTTATTTGATTTGATCCGTTTGTTTCTTTTTCATGAATTTCATTGATTTGAAGTGAGGATTTTTTATTCTATTATATGATATGTGCATATCGTTTTTTGATGTAATGTGTTATAAATATTCAACATATGTAATTGTGATGTCTTGATTCTCAATCAAGGTAAATTGTATTGCAATGAGATTATAATATTGAAAGAGACTGAGCACCGCCTAATATAGAAAGTATATTGACATGGGGGGAGGGGGTGGAATTTTTTAATTCATGTGTTATGGGAGGTTTTTTTAGTTTTATTTTTGGTGATTATTTATATATAAAGAGATACTTAAGAGGTTTTTTGATGGATATTTTTTTTGGAACCATTCTCTAGTTTCTTCTAGGATGGTCCAAATTTTTTGAGGGAGTGAATTCTATGATTGGTATTTAATGTTACCAAAAAAACATATACCTAATTAATTTGTGGAAAATATAGTGGTTGAAATGTTTTGGAAAAGTCCATAGGTTTTGGGAAAAGGGGGAGTTTTGAGGTATTTTGGAGAAAAAATGGGTGCTTTAGATAGTTTTGGTCTATCATATGGTTGATCCAAACTAATGATTAATCTTGTGTTATATTATTCTATATATATATCTATAGTTAATTTTTATGGTAGATCATTATGGTAATAGATCTATCATAAATTATCAAGGTAGATCATCCTAGAGGTAGATCTAATATGAATTCAAATGGTAGATCATTCTTGCTGTATATCTACAATGAAATTTGTAGTTAGATAATTTTGGTGGTAGAACTATAGTGAATTAGAGTGGTAGAATATTCTTACATTAGATATAAAGTTAATTATGGTGGTAGATCATATTTTTGGTAGATCTATTATAAATTGCAATTGTAGATCATTCTGAATGTAGATCTAGAATGAATTCTTTTGGTAGATCATTCTGGAGGTACATCTATAGAGAATTCATGTGGTAGATTATTCTAGTGGAATATATACAATGAACTAATAAGGATGATAATTATAGAATGAATCAATAGAAAATTATATCTATAGATTATTATTTAGTAGTAGATATAAAGATAATTCTAATATTAGATCATCCTAAAATTAGATCTATATTGAATTCATTTGTTAAATCACTCTAGTGGTAGATCAATATTGATTTATAGTAGTATATCAACTCAGAAATCATATAGTAGATCATTTTGGGAGTATATATACAGTTAAATGTGGATGTGTTACCCTAATAATGGCAGTTTATAGTGTTTATAGTTTCCCAAAATTTCTAGAATATTCTTTTTCAACAATTCCTAAATGAAATTTGGTTACAATTATTTAATTAATAAATTTTAAATCCATTTTAATAGTTATTAATAAAATGTTAACCTTCTAATAAAATGGATTCCTTTTAAATGTTTTTTTTGGATTTAATGATATTTGATTTTAATGGATGATTTAAAATTCTATGTAATCTCGCTGCTTCTAGATTGAATCCTTCAAAAGAGAATATCTTTTCATAATTCTTTCTATAATTCTTTATCTTTAGAAATGAGGTTCCCAATACAGTTTAGTTGGTGTAATTGATCCATGTTCTTGGTGTAGGTTTGAGTTCTCCCTGTAGAAAATTTCTTCTTATACCCACACCCAATATCTATTAGGAAAAAAACTTTTGTAATGATATATTCATCCAGGTAGGAATTCCTTTTTATTATTTTTTGATTCATATAGGGATGGTGTTTATGTTTATCTATGATTACAATGTTTAATCTGACTTAATAAACATAACTAAAATAGCTATATGATTCTGAAGTGGGTAGGCTATTTAAAAGTCATTTTTACAGGTTTATATGGTTTTTATTATTGAATATTTATCGGTTTCCACCCCTATGACAATTATGTCTATTGGGGGTCGCTGTTTGTGTACTAGTTTTTGTGTGTGTGGAAATAATGTTACGTTGTTATTGACATCACATAAAAGGTAATGGATTAGTTATTTATACATGGTTAATGAATTGTATTCTCTATAATGTTTTTGTTTGTGTAATTATGCCTGGTAATAAAGAAGTGGAATTGAATAAAAGGATTTATGCCAAATATATTAAATTCTATATGTGTTGTGTGGAAGGATTTTATTTGTTCATTTTTCTTGTTTTGATTTTATAATTTGATTTCATTCACATGATGTGTTGGTTGTGAGGTATTATTATTGTCAGGATATGATGGTGGTTGTAGTGTTGTTATACAGTGGGGCTACAATAATTTTTATGGTGTAATTGAAGTCAGAACATGTATTTGGTTTTTGGGATATTGAGTTTATAAGGCCTATTGTGTACACTGTTGTGATAGTTTACCAATTAGTATAAGAATTAACTCATATTTTCTAATAAAAAAATGAACTATAAAGAGTTGTTGGGTTTAGATGATCATATTTTAAATATAAATTAATTGGATGGAAAGTGATTAATTGGATGGATATTATAATTTAAATGGTTAGATACAAGATATTATAAAATTGTATTTAATAGATAATGGTTTGAGGCTTATGGATTGTTGGGGGGTTTATGCATTTAGTGGCCTTATAAATGTTATGGAATGTTGTGATTTTATTGGCAACTTTCTTAGTAACTCCTTTGATGGGATTGTGTGTAGCTATTAAATATACATTGTATTTATGTGTGATATATTTACATCCCTACCCATTTTTATACCCATGGGTTGAACCCATATATATATATATATATTTATTGTGTGTTCTTCAAATCATCTGAATGGTTGTATTGGTGGATGTCTATCCACTCTACCCCACACCCTCTTCCATATAATGGGGATATAGACTGGTTGTGATTGACAAAGTTCATAAGTTCCATTGTTTATAAGAGATGTGATTTGATGTGAGATGATTCCCCATGTGTATTTGGGTGATATGTGGGGAGATGGATTATAGTAGAGGTGGTGCATGGTAGAGGAGGTCTCAACGTTTATGCCCCTCTTGTTCATAATACCTTAGTTCATTGGTTATGAGATGTGATGTGATGTGATTTCCTCGGTGTATTTAGAAAAGATAAGATGTCTTTTGATGGCCCAACTTTCTATGGGTGTATTGAGATGTGATGTGATGTTATTTTAATGAGGTGATAGCAGCATGACTTACCACATTGGAATGTGAGAGAATAAAATCGGTTGTAATGTGGTGTAGGGTACCTTTCATCAATATACCTTATATTACATTATTATACATGGATTTTTTATTTTGTGGGTGAGGAATGTTAAATATTATTTTTTCATGTATAATAATTTTGGTGTTATTTGGATATAATATTTTATAATAGGTGAATTAGTATCATATTTTAACAAGTGTTTGAGAGACTATCATTTCCCTACAAAGTATATATATACGCTAACCTTATATATATATATATATAAAATTAGATATCAAGGAGAACTCCATGGAAATATTTAGACATTAATAGCTTGAACTATTATACATTTTCAAGGTCACCACATAATCTTTATTTTCATTTTTAACTTTAAACACTTTTACTTATTTCTTTTTTATTTACACATGTATTGTGATATGGTTTTTTGATTTTTGATATATATTTCATTGTGTTGATTTTAGATTATCTATTTTATATCTCAATACTATTTATATTATTGAGGGTAATTCCTCCTATACATGATATTTTTACACACTCAGTATCGGTCTCTAACATGGGGACAACAGGAGGCTAGAGTGATGGTCACATCCTCTCTCACTTATTTATTGTATCTTTAAGGGGAGAGGGTCATCAAAATAGAACAAAAAAATATATAAATTTTAAACCACTAAAAGAAAATCTAAGGTGGTTAATGAAATATAAATAATATTCTTTGGAACCTAATATAAATTTTAAATTATTAAATCAAATTCATTCAAGAAAAATCATTGCTAAAATTTATCTATAAAGACAGCTTCTCTTATGTCAAAAAGTGTATCCTTTTTATGATAATTTATGATATTTCTCCGTATCATTTTTCCCTTTATAAAAAAATAATGCAATGACTATATTCATGCAAAATAGTCACTATTAAATTATTTATTAATTATCAGTGATGTATTTCTTTAACTCAATGCAATAAATCCTAAATGAAACCCAGTAAATAATTTTCCATATTAAAATTATAATCGCATTAAAAAGAATATAGTAATATATGTAATCATAGGAATCAGAATCATTCCATCATTCTTAACTATAATTTTAATAACTAAATCCAATATTATCATTTAATGAAAATTTAACAATATAATGACGGCCTTCCATCCCAAAAATGATAGTTAAGATAAATAAAATTTCAAGAATATATGTAAAATTTATCTCATGATGAAATTTCAAATTAAAAACAGTAAATAATATATATTTTGAATCAGTGAATAAGATTCGCTAAATTATGTTCAATATTATACCAAAATATTGAATTCCTTCATCAGAAAAAATATAATATTTTTATTTAACAAGAATCATACATGCCTTCCACCAAATCATCACTATATAATTTCTGAAATTTTTTACCAAATGTGTAGCATATTTCCTATAGGAAAATATAAAATATGTAATATATATAAATAAAAATCCTTAAATCCTAACAGATATACATTTTTATTTATTTTTGGATAATCCCCTTTCAAATGGGGTTGAGGGGGATCCCTTACATGGCCCATAGGACCAATATGTACATGGACTGAAAACATGAACCCAATGATCCCATGAACCTGAGAAAATCATAATAGAACCTCCCTAGAATAATTGAATAATTAAATACCTAACCCCCAACCATACAATGCTGCACAACTAGCGTTTCTCCTGCAGAGTGTACAATGACTGGTACTAGTGGAAATTCCACACCCTCTTGT
This sequence comes from Viscum album, assembly GCA_963277665.1. Classification (NCBI taxonomy): domain Eukaryota; kingdom Viridiplantae; phylum Streptophyta; class Magnoliopsida; order Santalales; family Viscaceae; genus Viscum; species Viscum album. Next base: position 1,117,542,635 of record OY728141.1, read on the forward strand.
TCTTCCCAATTTAGTGTCTCTGAATGATCATGAATGAATTCCCTGAATCCTTGTCTAGTTTATACTTGAGGAGGAGGCCCAATATTTTTTGGGGACACCATGTACACAAAAAAAACAATTCCATCACCATGTTCTTGTGTAACCATCCTACGAGGACACATTGGGAGCCATTTGACATCGTCTGAAAACAATATCTTCCCAAAGAGATATATCCATTTTCGGGATGTTTTCCTATCAATGTATCCCATCTACTCCGATGAATGAACACCCACTATTAATATATACACCAAGAGATCATTATCCCATTGAGCCTCCCACCCATCACACCCCATACAACCATCGTTTGAGATGACCACTGACTACTTTTTCTCTTACTCACCACCAGCACGAACACCACTACATGGTATAACCATGTTTTATGCACCAAGCGTAACATGAAATTCACCCTCACTAAATAATTAGTGGCCTTCTAGGAAATTAACCCAGGATTCAATGTGGGAGGATATAGAACCTTTCCCATAATGTTGGTATCATACTTATCTATAAAAAAATGTCATATATTTTTCTTATTTCATCATTGAGAAGGTTTTATACTTATGAATATTTCAAATAACTACATTAAAGTATTCCTTCAATAAGAAAATTATACATTTTCAATAATTCAATGATTCAAAATGTCATATTATATATATATATATATATTATCTTCATCCCAAACAAAAGACATCCTTAGAAAAATTCTTATAATTTACAACATAAAAATATATTCAAAACATTTATTATATAACAATGGTTTTCCAAAATTTTATCTAGATCTGTATGATTTTCATTAGTGACTAATATAAGTTTTATTATTTACATAACCAAAAAACTACCAAACATATGATTTCTAAAACATCTGATGATTCTTCATAAAATATGCTACTATTTTACTAAATTTTTAAAATTTGATAAGTGACTAATTTTGATTTTTCCATCAAACATGAAATATGAGTGTAATGAAAGAATTAAATCATAATAAAAATAATAATAAAATAAATAAATTAAATAGGATTAAAGAATTAAAAAATGTTAGATGGAATAATAATTAGTAAAAAATTAAAGAAATGGAAATGTTCCACTCAAAATACTCTCTTATTTTTATATATACAAAACAAAAACAAACTATCCCTCTTTTAAATATTTACAGTACATAAAAATACTCTCCCATATTTAAGAGGATCAAAAATATATAATCAATGAAGAAAAAATCCGTCTAAAACTAATGAAAACAAGAATGTGTAATAATAAGAATTTTCCCATATATTTAAACAACATAAAAGAATAATAACAATATGATAATAATGAAACCTGTTAATAGTTACTATAATATATAATTTATAACTCTTAAAAAGATTTCAAATAAATATAAAGAACCTATTTTTTCAAATAAATATCAAAATTAATAACTCCCCTAAACTCATGAGTATAAAACATATCAACATATTAATAAATACATAAATAATGTAAAGTCTCACTCTTATTCCAAAATTTCAATATGCTAAATAGATATAATGATGAATTCATACTGAAATCCATAAAAATTTATAATAAAAACATATATTAAAAGAATCCCCAAAAACATGTCAATGCTAACAATATAATTATAAACCAATGAATTTGAACTAGCTAATATTATATTACAATAATAAAACCAAATAAAAAAGTATAAAATTAATTCTCAGTGCATAAAAATAGTTCCTTGAAAAATAAAAATTCATTCTCGAATACCAAATTATAAAAGAATAAGGTGTATGTATTGTGTCCATTAATAATAAAAAAACTAGAAAAGCTTAGTGTTTTATGTTCCCTTTAACTATTCATTTTTCCATTAGAAACCCAAACAAATTAAACATTATTTACATATGAACTTAGTGAATATGTTGCAGAAAAACAATTATTATACACATGTTACTACCTTCATCTTTAAAAAAATATATTAGAAGAAATATATTATAACATAAATTTAAAAATAATAATTGTAGAATAAAAAAATAACACTACTTTTAATATCACACATCATAGTACAATCATAATGACCAATGTTTACCTCTGAAATAATCTTTCCAGGAATACAATTTCACAAACTATTCTGTTTTTTTGTTATTTTATCTATTTATTTACTTTTATTTATATTAACTCTTTAAATAACATAAATATAATTAAATACCCAATAATAAGTGAATTATGTTTTTTTCTTCAAAAAATTATTCTATTTCTTTAGAAAAATTGTATCATCCATTATAACATTGAATTTTTTTATCTTCAGTTCTTTATTATTTGTTAAACTATCTTTCAACGTCATTTTCTCATCCATTAAACATTTCATATTTTACCTAATATTTATATTTTCATATTCTAATTCCATTTTTCATTTGTAACATTATTTTGGACCAACTTCAATTTAATTTATGTGTACCAAATTGTCAAAAAACTATTTTGTAATTCGTCGACATAATTTTTAAAACTCTTTTATACATGGATTTACATTAACATAATCATTATTATCAAAAATATATAAATTACACATGGTGGATGAAAAATATTTTAATTCAATATATTTTCCCCTGAATCATACATTACCATAATGATTTAGAGAATTTTTCTAATAAACATGAGAACTCAAAAATTATTCACTAATTTCATCATTTGTGCCCCAATTTTGTCATTATTTATTGTTCATTCAAGGCTCATGATTTCTGGTTTTTATATTCAAAGAATGTGGTTTTTCATGATTCAAAAAATTTTCATATATTCTCATGTGATTATTTTTTGAAATCATTATATTGCAATCATATTTTCTATATATACATTAAAACAAAAGTTATATGATAAATTTTTCAATTAAAATGAAATAAAATTAGTATAAAAAACATATTTAAAATATAAATTCGATATTGTATCTAAATAATCAGATCTAAAAGTTTTATATATGATTCCAATTATAGGTTCTATATGGTGATTTTAATATTTATGGGGTGAATTTTATATATTAATATGATTAGATTTATTTAAAAATCATATAGAATATGGTAGAATAAAAGAATACAAAATAAAATCACAGATGATTAAATAATAGAATTGGGAATTTTATCATAGTTCATATCAAAATGATATTATGTTTAATCATAACACTTTCATCCAATAATTCATTCAACCCCATATAAAATGTCATTATATTGGGACAATGAAAACACCGTACAAAATGACATCTTCTACCAAGTAGAACACGCTATAAACAACCTTTTTTATACATATAGAGGTTAAATCCTACAAATTTCTTTTGATGTAGAGGAAGAAATACATTTAATGTATCCAGAACCATGAAACAATAGAAAACCCATAATTTTAGTAGAAAAAGGAATAACTAATGAAAATTATTGTTTATTATTGTAAGTATTACTAACACATACCATCCAAATTGAGGCCACAAACCATGAATGTGACTAAAATAAATTCTTATAACAAAAATAAATAAAACCCAATATAAAATTAAATGAATAATGCCCTAAAGGTTTCCTAAAGTAGCTAATGGAAAAAATATATGTTTTATCTCTTCATGTAAATGTTGAATGAATCAATAAATGGAATTATAGAAAATATAGTTTAAACAATTACATTTTAAATATTTTATCATTTCTATCAAATAGTAAATTCTTGATGTGTTGTCTTCTAATTTAAATACTTATATTTTACATATTTATATAGAAAATAAAAACAATTAGTACAGTAATTATGAATTCTCTTTAAGAGGTTCTATCTTAAATATAAATAAAAATTTCACATGGGTATATTTCTTTAAATATTAATAGCCATAAAACAATGATTAAAATAATTAAAATATGAAATAATATAATTATGAATAGACTAAAAAAATTAAATAAATATATATTATTGAGAAATAATTATCCATACATACAAAGTATTCCCTATTAAATACTACAATTAATACCCAATATCAACTAAATCAGTTTCCTTTAATATTTCATAAAATGAATTTGAATAAAAAAATTATAGTACCATTTAATGAAAATGTTACAAAAATATGTTGATATAATTTCTATAACATTACATGTTGGATAAATAGAATTTATATCATATACATTAAATTAAACCCTTGATAAAATCCAAAAATCAAAATTTTTGAAACTGTAAACTCTAAATCAATGTTGAGGATTTTATAAATTCTTATCAATACTATATAAAGATATAAAATTACATCACAAAATCACAGGTATTGGATTTTTTATCAACACATAATAAATATGATGCCACATATTAGTGAATAAGAACCTTTTTTAATTATACTAAATGAGTAGCATATTTATGTATGCAAAATATGAAAATATGCGACATTTTTTTACAAACAAAGCTAAAATATAATATGTCTCTCTTACTCTATATAATTAATATGGTTTTATTATTAGGAATATATCCAAAAACTCCCTATGAAATATCCTTCATAACATATCTAATATATTTTCAATCCCCAATGATATTTAATACCATCTCCTTCATAATTAAGATATTAATCGAAATAAAATGGTTTTCTTCATAAAAGAATTATCATAATTTTTATTGTGTAATATTTTAAAAAACAAAATATATATGTGTTATTTTAAAATTCATCTTCTAGATGCCTAATTGTTTCAACAAAAAATGAGAATAATAAATATTTGTAATTAACCAAAAAATAACTAATCATTATTTTTTTCATAACTTAAAATGATTTATTTTTTGACTAAATGTTTTAATATTTAATTACCCAAAAATAAATTATGTCTATATATTTATTTATTCAATTAAAAATGAAATATGAATATAATAAAATAATAAATATGGAATAGAAACATTAGAATTTAATAATAAAAAATTTATATGAAAAGTGTTTAGTATCTTTAATTAAATAGGGATGAGTTGAGTGAATTAAAACAACTTCTTCATTATGAATATACACATTATGTTATTTTAATCCATATATATATACATATATTAGATTTTCACTATAAAGATAATTAATCCATATCATTCATCAGAATATTTATAAATATTTCCCAAAATCATGCATAAATTTATTTTTTTAATATGATTTATTTTTCATGTTGAATACAGTACCACCGTGTCATTTTTCAAAAGGACCCACCCGAATACCATTCATGATAAATATCCTCATATCAAAAAAACTTTTACACATCATTGTAACATTATATAAAAAATAGTGACCAACCTTCTATTAATATCCATAGAACTATCTTCATACTAATCTATTTTGAGGATTTTAAATACCTTATCTTTTAAATTTGAAATATTATTTTAAAATCATGATAAATATATTACAAAGAATCATTTTCTTCTAAAAAATATACAAAATCAATGGATATCTGTTATAGTGGAAGGTTTGGTAAATTTTTAACGGTTATTTAATTTAAGTATTTATATATATTCTCCTATGTGATTATATGAAAAATGAAGTTACATTCTATATGAACAATTAAAATATTATAATATTAACATATTTTTTATCCTTTTTCAAGGAATTTTTCACAGTACTCAAATTCTATTCATGTTATTCATTTGCCATAGAATATATGATAATATTATCTACATAAACTACTAAAAATTGTTCAATGTAATCATAAATGGATTTATTCATCAAATTCATGAAGATAACGATGGAATTTTAATGTCTAAATGGAATCAGTATAAATTCATTGTTTAAATATTTTTTATATACAGAAATAATTAGTATATCCTCTATCCCCCCTAATTGATGAAATATAGATTATGTTCTAACATTGGTAAGTGTTGACTCCCATATTATTATGTGAAAATATTATTAATATATGGTAAAAGATACATATTATTGGATGTGATATTTTCAAGATTAGGATCGTCAATGAAAATTTGAATTGATCCATTATTATTTAAAATAATGAAGAAAAATTAACCCTGTAGTAAATCACTTTTATTTAAATTCCATGTTATTATTCTCTTATAGTATCTTAGTTAGTTTTTCCAATTTGATTTGGGTCATTCGATAAGGAATCATTAATATAGGAATATCATCAGTATATGTTTAATTGGAAACTCAAACCCATGATACAAGGAAGAAAAGTAAAACTCTTTTAAAAATAAAATAATTTATTTCACTATAATCATTATACCTTCAATATTATTTTTTCTCAAATCATTTGATCCAGGTTCCCATATTGGTTAGTTATTAAGAAAACTATAAGGGAAGAAATTTTCATATGATGTTCATAGTTGTCCTTACAGAAATAGATGATCATGGTTTGATTTTTGGAAATGAAATGATACTTATCTATAATATATATTGATATTAGTACAATGTATATAGAGATAATCCATATCTAAAATCACATAAAATTCGACCAAAGAGAGATTCATACCATTATTTTGATGAAAATTACAATAAATCCAAATAAAATTAGAGTTAAAGACATAGGAAATATTCATTTCACAACATGGGGGGTTTCATAATTAAATATATTATTATTAGTGTGGTTTATTAGTGATTTTAAAAATAATTCATCACATCGATTATTAGGTAGAAATATATTTGATTTTAATTAATGTATAATAACAATTCTAATAATCATTTGATCTTAGTTTTAATTATTTAAAAATACAAAATATAATGTTTTAGAATAAAAATTAATATCTTGATTAATTAATCATGTTATAATAGAGATCAACTCTAAAATGTTATAACCCTTGAAAAATTCATTTCAAATTTTTAGTCATCAGGTTCAACCTATATAAATATTTTTACAACACATTTAAAATAATATTTTATTCTCTTATTATCCATAACAAAATCCCCACAATTAATAAAACCACACTATGATACCAACTATGTCAATCTAACCATACAAATGTATTACATCACTTAAAGTAATAAAAATTATGAATTATAATAAATCGCACCCTTGAAAATGATAGGTTTATTTCTTTTGGGGAATAAATACATAATCTTATTATTTTACAGAAATTATTCAACATGACCTATAAAAACAAACAGCACACGACACCACTATTTAAATTTAATAGACAATACTAATCGTCAACACGTATGGAATAGGAACATATGAAATGGGTGAGATCAAACCATCTATTAGTAGGGAAGCATACGATATACCAATTGAGAAAACATAAGATAGACCAATAAAGAACTTAAATGACCATAAGATAATACATGTTGGTATGAGAACATAATCTACATGTATGGTCTAAACATAATGATATCATACTGAATAAAACATGTATAATTAATCTAGAAATATTTACTTTTAAATAACTTATTAAAGGGTTCATAATCAATAATGATATGAAAATATTCCACATGCATAAGTATAAATAATCATATTATTATACAAGTCTCACTTCCCTGACTATCATCACATATCGGAAAAACATGAATAATGACATAGTGGACAAAAATAACAACTATTTACAATAAAATAATATCTAATGAGATATAAAGGTCTACCCAATTCATTATAGGGATATAATTTTGGTCGCATCAATTTTATGATGTCAAAGAATGTATACATATATATATATATATATATATATCATATGAACATTAAAACATCATTAATGATTCAAATCATAACTAACCTAAGAGAATGAAATGTGTTCGAATGGAATATTAACATAAAAATAAAATATCCCAATAAATATTTTTTTTGATTTATTTAATATATATTCCTAATTAAATATATAAAACAATAAATCATAATGAAATTGATTAAAATCAGTTAAATAAGACATTAATATATTGTTCATACAATTAAAACAAAACATCCATACATTTTTGATAATTTTTTAAAAAAATTAATAATTTATAGATAACTATTTTTAGAAAAATAATGATAAATTAAAAAAATAAATAAATATTTTTATCTATTATAAAAAGAAAATGAAGCAACATAATGAATTTCAACGAAATAAGTGTTAGAAAAGTACCAATGGGAAAAACAGTAGGGGAGAGATATGAATATTGTTTTCAAAAAATTTAAGATAAACTTCAAGCATTGTAAATATTTCATAATAAATAATAAAAGTAGAGATATATATATTTTTAAATATATAAATAATATAGTGATGGAGGGGAAAGCTGCATAACCAAAAAAAAGGTATAATGATTATTACACATATAAGAACCATTATAGGAGAATAATGATTTAATTAAAGAGAATATTGTAGAATTAATATAAATACCTATCATAACAAGGGGATAATTTTTTTTGATCACATGAAAATTTCAAGCATATTATCCTTATGGTGGCATAATAGTTAATAAACTATATTATGAATAAATATATGAATAAAAACCAGTATGATTTCATTAAAGTGTTAAATAAAAAAATTAATAGAATTAACATGTTATAGATTTTTAAATCCAAATAATTACCTTGAAATAATGATAAAATAATTCTTTGGGAAATTAAATACTATATATAAACTAAAATAGGTGGTGAATATTAAATATATCTATATGAATGGAAAATGAGATAAAAAACCCATACCATTACACTCAACTCTCCGAAAAGTGATTTTACCTCTATTATAAAATCAATAACCATATTAATAAAATATCTCATAAATATATTCATATATTTTAACATTTATATATTATAATTTTATGCATTTCATATATATATATATATATATATATATTTGTCATAGTATATTTTAATAATTATATTTTAGTTTTCATTATCTCAAACAAGTTCCCATATATCGATGTCAATATCAATTTTTTGAAAACTATTTAATCATTAATATATTGGTAAATATAATGGAATCATAGTATTATAGTGATTCACATAATTTCATGTTTTTTATTTGGTACTTATAGGGATAGTTCATCAAAATGGAATTCACGACGTACAGGTTTCATGTAATTATACTGATAATAAAAATATAATTTATATTGATCATTCATTTTCTTCACTCATATAAGGCCATAAAAATAACATAAATTAATCATTATTTTCATATATAAAAATAAAATATATTTTTAAATGTATCAATATTAGAAATTTTAAAAATAGTATAACATCATTCACGTGGTTGGTTGAATAAATCCAAATAAGGAAATTTAATACTAATGAATGAGTTATATTATAGAGTTACATTATAGAAAATCATTTTTAAATAAATATAATGAAATTAATATAGTATAATTAGAGTGAATAATGAAATTTATAAAGGCATTATATAATAAGGTAATTGAGAAATGAAGATAATAACAAGATTCATAATTTGATGAATTTACACATCCTCAAAATGGGTTCTTTCTTAATGAGTGATTTTGGCCTCCTATTTGGAAACATATATTACCAAAAATGAGATATAAATTTAGGAAATGAAATTTGGGTATATATTCATTATTTAAACTTTATATAGGTGAGTTATAATGTGTTTATAAGAGGGGCATATTTATAGGTGAGTATGAGTGAGATTTCAATTAATATCCATTCCATAATGTGTAAGTAATTTCATTTTTATGATATGGAGAAAAATTGGATAAATAATGTATATGAGTATTTTATCTTATCATACACACAATTTAAAAATAATTTTAGTGATATTTTAGGCCTTTACCCCAAAACCTTAACCCTTTTATCTCTTTAACTATTACCATGATAAACAACCTTTTTACCATGGTAAATTATTATTTTTATAAAAAAGGAAATTATATATCATACTAAATATTAAATCATTGATTTGAAACTTTATTGTCATTTTACCAATTTATCTTTTAAAAAGTTATATAATATAATGTTATAATAAAAATGTAAAACCCATAAACCCCTATTATTGAAAAGAATTTTTTTTCCAAAAATTAGATTTATTCATTATTCCTTCATAATTAATAATAAATAGATAAATTTTATTTTATTATTTATATATAAAAAATTCATTTAAATACTTTTTATACCCCAAATATAATATTTTTAATTTTCAATTTAAAAAATACTAGATTAGAGAATAGATGAATTTAAAAAATCACTTTTCATCGAGTATGAATCACAAAATATTATTTCGTATAATGACATATTTATTTTTAAATGAATATTATTTTATTAAAATAATTATATAAATAATATAAATATATATAATTTAATTAATTTTTAAAAGGAATGACATCAATAAAATCTCATTACATTATTTGAAAAAAATAATATATTCAAAAATTAATTCCTTTCATTTTATATAAATTGAATACAAAATACAATATTTATATAAATATTAAGTATTTTACATTCTTATTATAAAATATTTAATATAATAGTCATATAAATGTACACTCCATGCCCATATTACCAAATATCATATAAAAAGGCTATATAACCTATAATTATATCTATAACATTTATATTACATAAGTATTTTTCATTAAAAATGATTTAATATAATTAATATATTGTATTCATTTATTTCACCCCCATAAATTCAATTATGTGCTTAATTTTTGACCTTCATTACTGAGTTATAATTAGTAACATTATATTTTTGGTAAATCCCAATGGAAAAAATCATATTCATGGTCATTTTATGTACATGTGGTTTTACTCCTCCTATAATTTTCATAATGATGCATCATATTTATTTCTCATAATAAATATATTATTTAACAAGTATTATGATATTTTATCTTAATAAAATACATTATTCCATTTTTTAGTTCATTTTTTCATGTGAAACATGATATTCCATATATTCATGAAATTAAAATTTGAGGTGTTATAATCAAGGATCTTATTACAAGTGTTGTGGGTCCAATGTATGTTGATCCTTTAATTTTAATATGGTTTAAAATGATTTTGATGAGGGTCCATAAATTGTGATTATTACAACTATTATCACTCATATTTCGCTATATTTCTTGTTCAATTATTGGGTAACTTATTCTTTTATTTCACCTCTACTAGTGAAATATTTTCTTTAAGTGTAAGAGTACTCATTGTAGTTTATATTGTTGAACACACCACATATATTGAGTTTGGAATTGTTTTGGTTGTTCACTTGGAATTACTTGTTGTTTGGTGGACATATCAACTTATGGGATTTATTCATGTTAGATATGTCAAGATTCTATGTAGTATTTGGAATGGGGTTAATAAATAATTTTTTGGACGTTTATATTTCTACTTAAGACATTTTTCTTTTACATACCTTGCAGGTGATGAGTTAATCTATATAATATAACGTTATTTTGTAATGGTTTAGCATATACCCACAATCAATGATTGGGTACTATCAAAACACAGATGGATAGGCTGTCATTTAGTGATTAATGAGAAATAGTTCTTACCATTTTTCTTATATATTGTATTTTAAAATGATTTACCTGGATAACAATTTGATAGAGAGATTATGTTCACTATTTATTTCATTAATGGAATTGAGTCTATATTAATTAATTCCTCAAATAAAAAATCTACTAATTTTAAGGAACTAATGATTCATCTCAATGACCACTATATTAAAGTATTTATACATATTACATTGTAATTTTTTTTATCACATAGTTTTTAATTATAAAATAAATTAAATATTCATAATTTATATGAAAAATATTAATTGAAATTAGATTATGATGACAAATAGGTAACCATATCGTTGGATGTAATGATTTTTAATCAATTTTGGGGATCCTCATGGTTCTACAAGTTCATAAATGTTTAGGATATCATCAAAAATGATCAATTATGGAGTATTTACCATATATTTATTTTATGAGTAGGTTTAGAAACAAAATATTTAGTATTTATATCCATTCCAATAAACATAATTTATTTTAAATTTTTCTTTTCACACAATCTCGAGTCTATAGGAACCAACAATATAATAAACCTTTTTAACCTATAAATAGGATTAGTTGGTATTAATTTTATTAACCTAATTAAGATATATATATAAATATATTTTCCAAAATTTTAATTTATTGATTAATTTCTATGCAATAATTAATAAATTATAAATTGAATCATTTAATGATTATATGACCTATTTTATAAAGAAATCTATTTTTCTATATGATCTATACTTTTATCTAAACAAAGAATATTGATGACTATTAAAATGATATTATGATGATATATATTGGAAAAATATAAATAAACACCCATAAATATTTTATATATTGGTTAAGAATGAAGATATACTCATTAAAAGGTAAAAACAATTATTTTCCATAAATGGGTTTATATGGGAAATGTGTTTTTATAATAGTAAAAAAAATCATTATTTATTAATTGTTTTAATTAAATGTATAGATTGTATAACCAGTCAAACACTTTAATATTCATTTAATAGTTCTTACAAGCAATTAAAATAAATTTAATATAGTTTTATGCATAAAAATCATTTATCTAAAAACGGGGTTGAAGTGAATTTAACGATATAATATTAAAACAAATTTTAAACATATATAAATTAAATTTAATAAAATGGAATAATTATTTTGAATCACCATCTAAACTTTTTTTAGTGATTCATCATTCAATGTTTTGTTGTAATGAATATTAAAAGTCGTATAAACAATTATCCCAATAAATGTTTCAATGGGTTTAACCAAGGGTTAAAATAACCGATAAGGGTATGAAGTCCAAATATAAATTTAAAATTATAATTTTTTTAATATATGAAGACCCTAAATTATATTAACATTCTATCCATGTCCATTTTTTCCATTATCACATAAAAGTGGCATTATATTATTTCAATATTTTTAAGTAATTACATGTATTCCCTCTCCCTCACTTATAAAAGGAAACATCCTATAATCCATTATTCATGAATTTTGAGAATTATAGTTCACAAAATTCCAACCTAAATACTTTATTATGTATATATATATATATTTATCCTAGATACCATGGTCTTCTTATAAGTATAATCTTTGAAGGCATAAGGTGTAATCTAAATGAGGTCTTTCAAAGAATAGTAAGAAATCAAAACACAATTCCTTTAAATTTATTTTTTCTTATATATCCTATAATTTACTTGTATCAATAAAAACATGATAAATAATACATCATAAATATACTAATATGTAATTTATTTATATAAGTAATTTTCTCAACATTGTATTAAAATGGGAAATGAATGTATTGCCGTTGCATATACGTGGAATACCACCTCCACAAAGTTGTACGATTCATTTCCCATATCCACCTAAATTTGATATATAAAATGTTGTATTTAATAAATATATATGATTTTTATTATGTAATTATTTTTCATTAATGATAAATTACTATAAATCTCACTTTCCACAATTTCATTATAAAATTAAATCATCATTTATGTGCATGTACACACTACCATATCCATGAATGGTGTAATTATTTTTTCAATCTCTAAATTTTATGCATAGTTATAAATATATAAATAATGAATATATCTGATATTTATATCATTATTAACATTAAATATATTATGTATCCTTGACTAATATAAAATGATCTTAACAACCAAATAAACAAATTCATGAAAATGAAACAATTATCACTATAATGAGTAATTTAAATACAAAATTATTAATGAAATAGAAATAATATGTTAAAAGTAAATTGTAAATGTTTTTATAACTATGAATATTGTTATTTTCTAAATTTATTATAATATTAAAATTATTATTCCATCTGGTATTTCACTTATAATAAAATTCAATCTTGACATATGTGTTTTACATTACAATCTCTTTTTTACTAATATTATTTATGATAACTTTTTTAATGATGAAGTTATAATATTTACTACTATAAAATATTTTATATTTTCTTACACTATGTTTATTTCCAAAAATTACTTTTTTTTCTTCTCATTCTACTCTCCCAATGTACTATAAAAATCATAGGAATATTTATAAGGAAAATAAACATTGTTTTTCTATTCAGTAATGGATATTTTCATTCCATGTATATATTTTAATTAAAATGTATTCGACATTGTTTTTACATCAATAATATTATTGTTTAAATTATATTTATACCTTATTTTACTCTCTATAAAAATGTTTAGGAATGATTCATTTTGTCATTTTCTGAATGATGTACTTTTTACCAAATGTGAGCATAATCCTTATTTTAATAGACACCACATGAATGTTCATTTCCCACTATCATGGCTACTATTTTATTTATAATATAATAACCATGTTTCCGTTTTTTATATTACAATAAAAAAATTTCTTGATATTTTAAAATATATTTGATATGAAATAAGTGATTTCAACATTAAATGGTTATTTTTCATAAGAAATATAATAGTGATATTTGAATTGTATTTTTTTCAGTAATAGTATCCTTTGATGTTTTCAAATATTCATTAGTGATAAGATACTATGATTCTATCATTATTATTTAAATGGATGGTTGGTAAATATGGTGATAAAATATTGATGAAATCTATTTTTCCCATTTTTTATGTTCTGGTCAAATGATAAACAATTTATGATATTTTGGTATATATATTAATTTAATGTGATTTTTTAATTGTTGGGGTAGTTATATCCCTCCAGTATATTTTTGTAAAAATTAATGTTTTATGTTCTCAAAAGGTTCGTGTGAGGCTATTTCAAGACTAATATATTGTACACCAGTGGTTACCCCATTCTTAATGTAGCTACATGGGTGGTTAGATAAATCATAACATATGATAAATGTCTTCATTGGTATCTTTGACATAATATTTTTATTATTATAACCATGTTATAATTTATTCCACTCTTTTAAGAAATGAAATTATGATAATTTTATCCTTCCATGAATTAGGTTTTTTTACCTGTTATTGTTATCATATTATAAAATTCCTATAATTATTCAATTAGTTGTGATTATGATCAATGAATTAATGTGTAATGTTTTAAAATATAATATCACCATATCATACCCTTATTATCATGTTATGCATAGAAATATATTATTCAATGATATCTACCTTGTTTACCCATACTGGACATTTAAGATCACACTTTATTATGTTTCCCTTTAATAATTATTTAAATAATGGTTTTATGTATTGATATGTCTCATAAGGGTGTGGGTTCTGATGAACATTGAGGGATATGGTGTCGATATTTTATGTACTATTTGTTTATATATCAAAGTTTTCATATACAGTAATGATATTTGGTAATGGTGAGGATCATAATTATATGTTATGACTTTTCATATAATAAAATTTAGTATTTTTATATGATTTTTGTGGGTCACAACAGTTGGTATCAGAATAATATTTAGTTATTTTTAGGAAACAAGTATCAGCCAATATTAGTAAGATCCCTTATTGTGAGACCGTGTACATGAGAATAGGAAATGTTATGGTAATGAAAGTTTAGTGTATATATTAGTAAATTCATCCCTTTCTTGATATTTTAAAATTTGATGTTTCCAATGAAAGTATTCAATTAGGGGTAATGACAACAAAAAAGGAAATATTGAGTATTAACTTGATCACTATTGATTTCGGACTAGTGGGCCCATTAATGAACACCTAGCTTGTCACACTCAGGGAATACTCTTGGGTAAATTATAATTTTCTTTATGATTACTTTTAATGAATTTTAGAAGATGATGAAAATGGATTAACTAGGTTAAATACAAGGTTTCATGAATTTTAATGAAGGTTCCATGGTTTATACATTCTATAAATTATTATCATGATTATATGGTTTCTTATCATGATTATTATTTATCAAATAATTCTTCTGATTCAATGGATCCAAAAAGAAGGAAAGATTATAATGTAGAATATTATAGAAAATTTATTATTATTTTTTTATAAACTCAATGTTATGTGATATGTAAAAAATATATTATTATAATGATTACAAAACATTCTTCAAATATGAATGATGATTAAATTTAAAACAAGAAAAAGTGGGAAAAACAAACAAAGTAGTAATTTTTGAGTAAAATTAAAAAACCATTTAGTGGCTCCACATATTAATTAATTTAGTATCAGTATATCAGAACCACTAAAAATATTATTTCCATTCTCCAATTATAAAAGCATGATAATGCTATTTTGGTACTTTATCAATTATAAGGATATGTATATCAATGGTGGAATATTATTAGGAACATGTTGTAATGTAACTAAATTTTTTCTATATACTGATATGAGTTCAGAAGGTTATTATTCAACAACTACATTCCACATATTCAAAATAAAACACTAGAGAAGGAATTCCATGAGCTAAATAAGAATAATAATTACTCCAATAGCACATATGAAGAAAATTGTGGAAGTCCTATGAGGTGTGCTTATGGTATTATCATTTATCTTGTAATCAATATTGATTTTTAATTTAAGGGACCAAACCATATATTTGGTTGGAGCTATCCCTAATGGACATCATTAGCTATGAAAAAAGAATTTGAAGTTATCTTATGGTAAAAATAGATTTCAATACCAATCATCAATATTTTTTTATAACATGAATATATATAAGTAATCCAAAAGAAATTATAATAAAAAACCACGTGAGAAGAAAATAAGTCATATTTATGATTGAATTATGGATGTAATCTAATGTGAAATTTTCTTATAAGGACTAGTAAATGATTTAAGTGTGAAAAGGATGGTCATTAGTCCATTAAATAAAAATGTGATGAAATGAAGTCAGATAATGATGTAAACTAAGCGACAGATCCATATAATGAACTACTAATGCACTAATGTTTCAAATCAATGGATATTGGGAATTATGATATACAGTTCTCAAATTTATAGTTTAATGATTAATATAAATGATAGAAACCTCTTATGCATAATGATAAAAGTAATATCTATGTGATATCTATTATCAATGTGTGGTATGATAACAATGTGGTAAAAATTAGGATTATACTCTACTCTATAACTACTAAGAAGATATTTTATTATAACTTTACCTCCACTTTTAAAACTGAATAATTTTTCAAGGGTATCATGTTACCACCTTAAAGTATTTATGTTGATTTAGTAGTGAAAACATATAACGATGTAATGATAAAATCTCCATTATATCTTACATATTCTATTAATATTAATGGGAATTTTCTTCCTACAAATACCTTCATTATTTCTCAAGATTACTTTTTTGGCATGGATTTGGTTTCCTTATATGGACCCCATATCAAACATTGAGGAAGGAAACTCACATTTGATATTAAAAACAAAACTATTATGATCTATTAGAATAATTATAAATATGATAATTCAATAGAAATTTCATCGACTATATAGGCCTTTAATTCTACTAAAATAGTATTTAATTTAGATGGATTGTGGTAAACCCCACATCAAATATATTCCTTTTTTTAAAATATTTTTTTGATTTATTTAAAGATGAGTATTTTAGTCATCCATTTAATCATAAATATGAGTTTTTAATAAAACTTTTAACTCGTGATATAACTATTTCAAATACTTCAAATAGAATGGAATCAAATTAGTTCTTGGAATTGAAAAGTCTACTCAATGATAATGTGTATAATGGATTCATTTTACCAAGTGCATCAATATTTTTTAAAAATAAACTTTTTTCAATAATAATGATTGTTCAACTAGAATATTTATTGATTATCGAGAACTTAACAAAAATGAAATTCAATAATAAGTACCCTTTGCCCTATATTGATGACTTATTCAATAAATTATTTGGAGATCCATATTTTTCTAATATTAATCTTCTAGATACTATTAATTAAGGGTTAAAAGTGAATACCAACCAAATATAGTCTTTCATACATGGTATACACGATATTAATTTAAAGTTATACAATTGGGATATACCAATTCTCATTATATATTCATAGATTTAATGAAAATTTTAATTATATATTACCTTGAACATTTTATGGTAGTCTTTAAATATGATATATTTATATATTCTAAGAGAAAGGAATATTGATCCAATGGAAGAAGAATCCAAATGAAAAATTTACTATTTATATTCTTTTATATGATGTTTCATTTTATTCAAATAATTTCAATTGGGAAAATATCGTTGGATCAATCTAAGTTGGATGTTATTGAACATTGACTCAAAAAAACCATTGTGACTAATATCCATAGTTTTCTTTGATTCACTATATATTATTAACGCTTGGGAATAATCCCCCATAGTTATGTAATTCACATATCCTATTAATCATGGAAGGAAGTTAAGTTACTTTGTATTGATGAATATAAATAATGTTTCAATGAACACAAGTATATATATTTTTAGCTTCTTATAACTCATACTACCTTGCAGTTGATAAGTTCTTATGATTTTTAGTGATGCATTAAAGAAGTATGTTGGATATTTTCTTCTATATTATGCTATAGTGATACTTTAGGATTAATTCTAACTATTTATTCATTGGAAAAATTAACCAACTCATTAATTAGAGTTATCAGTGGTAATAATTTCAATAATGATATATAGGGATAATATTTATGGGGAAAGGTGTTAAATATATACTAATCATAAAGGTTTTAAATATTTATTTTGCTAGAAAGGGTAAAATATTTACCACAGTAGATGGTTCGAGTAGATTAAATATTCTGAGTTCACAATACATTATCACCCTAGGAAGGTGAAGAGTGTGGCTGATTATTTGAGTAAATATTATCTTGTAATATTTTTAATGAATAGGATTAGAAAGGATCTAATATTTCGAGATTTTTAAATAATTGACTATGATATCATGAAGGGAGGAAATATTTCATATCATTTTCAAATAAGTGTTTTGTTTTCAATTCATTTTAAGATTAATGAGTTATATAATGAATAACTATATATGAAAAAGTTGGAGGGAAATTTTTTTTGGTTCTTCATTTGTTATGAAAAAATGATAAGTTTCTTGAATAGGGAAAGTTTCTTGTCAGTACCAGACCTAATGAAGGAATTAATGGAATAATATCATATCTCATCATTCTCTTTTCATACGGAAATTAAACATAAATATATAGATCGTAAAGAGTGTTTTCTTTGACATAAGATGAAAAGGGACATGACACAGTATAAATCTCGATTACTAGTTTATTAGTATGTTAAGGATAATAGATAGATGTCGAACGGGGTGTTATAACCAGTAATCACACTAGAATTAAAATGCTAAACCATCACCATGTATTTATTTTCTCAGCTCCCAAAAAAAATTTAACATTCATAATGTTATTTGGGTTATATTAGACCACTTTATAATGTGATAAAATTTAATCTTAATCATAGAATATTACAATCATTACTATAATTCCATGATATATATAAAAAGGTAGTGGTTGTTTTTTTAGTACCATATTATATTATATTTGATAAAGGAATATGGTTTACCTAGATGTTCATGAGAAACCTTTAGAAAGATTTGAATAAATAGTTCTGTTGCAGTGATGTTTATCATTATCAAATAGATAGTCAGTCTAAGAGAACCATTTAAACACTATTATGTTCACTAAGATATTATTCTATATAATTTATAGATGGTTGGGGTCATCAGCTTTGTCTATTAGAATTATATTATAGAAATATATTCAGGTGATACTTTATATAGATTCGTATACAGGACTCTTTAGAAGGAAGTATAAAACTCAATTGTTTTGTTTTTAATCAAGATAAGTAAGGATATTGGGACCTATGCTTGTAGAGGAAATGGTAAAGAAGGATATAATAATACAAAATTAAATAATGGATTATAAAATTAAATATAATATATATGCTAATAATATCCAATGACATATAGAATTCAATAATGGTGAGAATATATTACTATAAATTTATTAATGAATGATGTTTATGGTATTTGGAGAGAAGGACTAGTTGGGCACTACGTATATTGGTCCCTATTATATTATTTTTCGACTTGGGACATTATCTAATCATTTTTATCTTGTATCAAATCTCTCTCTCATGTTCTCAATTATTCCATATATCTCTTATGATACAGTACATAACTGATCCCTCAAATTTAATGAACTGAAAAGTTGTACCATTATAGAATGATCATTATTCTAAATAAGAATTAGATAAAATCCTAGAACATAATGTTAAAGTTATATGAAACACCTCATTATATATCTATATATAGATATATGATTTGAGAAACATATATAGAGACATAATGATGGGTTGAAGCAACGATATCACAAATTTATTATATCAAAGTGATAGAATTTTAGGCAAAATTTCATTTTATTTGGGAATAATGTAACACCCTCTTATTTTATACATATTTTTATTGAAATAAACCATAATTATTTGATAGTTTTATTTACACAAAACCCCACATCTAAATGAACATATGATATAATATCATTTTAGAACCTATCCATTGGATTTAAATGTATGAATTATATTAATCTTATTATAAAAAATATATATATATATATATATATAATTTTTTCCAAATTAAAATGTATTGATTAAATAAAATGGAATAATCATTAAATCATTTCTAAAATCATTTAATGATTATAATAATTATTTATTAAGATATGTATTTTAAAAATTATTATGTATTATTATCTAAAAAATTATATTGATCACTATTATAAGGAAATTTAAAGGAAATTTATCTTTACTGTATGAATTAATATATATATATTATTTTTATAAAATATAGTAATGAAAATAAAATCATTTAAAATTAAAAAACATTGTTTTCAAAGATCAATTTTATGTCCACAATTAGTTTTTATCGTATTAAATTTAATAATTCCTTATTTATTAATATTATTATGAAATTTATATATTATATATTCAATTTAATATTCTATTATTGATTTTTAATTTTTTATTAGTAAATGAATGAATGTAAATTTAATTTTTTTCTTAAAAATTCATTTTCATAAAAATAAGTTTTTGTTATATTTCACACAATTATTTTAGAAATAATTTCATCCAATTATATAAATTGAATTTGATGAAATATATTTAATATATTTAATCATCATTTAAAAAGTTTTTATTAAATAAACCTACATTTTTTAAATAATTAATAGTAAAAATAAGAAAAATTATTACCACAGTTTCGGATAAAAAAGGTTTACTAGGGGTTGAACTAAGAGATATGGGTTTTTTTCTACATAAAAATGTCTAATTCTTATTGAAAAATGATATTTTTTAATTATATTATCCCACATTTGAATTATTTTCTATTTGGTTCAATATTCACCCAAAAGTGATTATATATTATTTAAATACATTATGTAATTCCATTTCTCTCATCTCCTTCACTTTTTAATGGGAACATGATATCTCCAACTATACATAAATTCTGAGCATTATAGCTCTTCCAATTCCTCATCAAAAACCTTAATAAGTTCCTTCCCTTAATCCAAAATTTCTCTTTCTTTCCCTATGACCAATGTTTCTAGTATTAAGGTACAATCTAAGGAATATCTCTCAAGTAAAAGGAGTGAATATTATCTTGGATCTTTTAATTTTATTTATTTTTACATCTCTTATACAAATCATTTATCTATCATAAAATATAATTCCTGTTTAATAAAAATACTAAGATGTTTTTATGATGATTTCACATCCATTTTCTAGCTGTTTCCCATCAAATGGGAAATTAATGTATTTCTATGGAACATGCATGGACTCCCTCCTTCACATAGAGATATGATTCAATTTTCATCAAGATCTTCTTTGATGGACATAATAATGGATTTAATTAATATATTTTATATTTATAAAATAATTTTAATTATTGAATGATAAAATATTATTTTAATTTCTTCACTTATTTTAGTTATAAAATTCAATCAACATTCATGTGTACATAAGGACTACCATCACCATGAATGATGTAATTCATTTATCAATATCTACATTTTATAAATAGTTATAAATATTTATATAATGAATACATATATTATTTTTATAATGAATAAAATTTTAGGTATTGTGGAACATTTATCAATACAAGAACTGAAATATTTAGCTTAAAATAATATGACGATTGATAGATTTCATAACGCGCAATACTCAGCTGTTAACAAACTGTGGTCTACTATAAAAACATTACTTTTTAATGTGATATTTAAAACCATGCCATTAAATTGAAGGTATGAATATGAATAAATAAATTATAAATATATAATTTTTTATATAAATAATATTTATTAATTAATGCATCATATAAAAGAAAAATTTTTATAGACACATTTTTTACTTGAGAAATGTGTTTTAGATTTTTGTTTAATTTTGTGAATGAATATAATTATTAAGTTCTAAAAATTTTAGAAATATTATTTTATAAAATTGATATCATTTTTGAAATCAATATATCAAAATTATTTTAGGATTAAATAATTGTATTTATCTAAAAAGGTTAATTTTACAGTGAATAGTGAACAAATTTGGTTTTTAATGAAAACACGTATTTCTATTCTATTATTTAAAAATGATATTTTATTTTGAAATAATATTAAAATTTAATTATATTTTTATTTTATAAAATCCAATTATTGTTATTGGAATCGACATTATGCTTAATTTTGGTGTAAGAACATGTTTACACATAAAAATTATTTTTTCTAAAAATGTATTATCATAATATTTTTTTGGTTTCATTTAAAATAAATTTATTTAACAAATAACAAATTAATTTTAAACAATTTATTCCACATTTGGAATTTATAATTTAAAAAAGATTAAATAGTGAAAATTTATCATTGGTCATAAAGAATAGTGAGCTCTTTAAAGATCTTGTCATCATGGTAAGGATAAAATAGGTAGAACATTGTTATAAAAATGAAATACATCTTCAAAATCTTACAGAAACTTCTATGTATTTAATTTTATGACTTCGGTTTGACTCCCCCATTTATATATTCTCTAATATGTCATTTATTGGAAATAATAATTTGATAAGGGCCTATATATTTTTTTAGGTAGTGAAAAATTTTAAACTGTGTTTATTTATTTTAATGTCTATAATATTTTTTGTTCGGATATAAATATGTAATGAATGTTTATAAATGTTTATTTGGAATATTAATTGTTTTCTTATTATTCTAATTATTTAATATATTGTTGTAAAATAATTACCTTAAACTCTTATGATACAATGGCACAATGGAAGTCTAAGAAGTAGGAAAATTAAGTAACCAAATTTAAAAAAATTATGAATAATATTTATCTATAGGTTATGGTTTACCAATGATTTTTAGATAAATATATCATATTAATAATTTATAAAAAATTTATATTCGAATTAAATTTAATTCATGATTTTTTAAAGTAAAACTATGTGTATAGTTCCAATGATGAATTTATTACTATTATATGTAAAATAACATTATATTTAATGATTCAAAATGCATGAAAATATTTTATTTAGACAAAAAATTTAATATGATCTATAATTTAAAAAATATTTCTATTATTTTTCACTTTTTCTTCTATTGTATCTTTTATGAACCAAAACATCTCGTCACACTACTCTGGGTTAATGGAAAAAAATAACAAACATTGGTTAAAACATCGCATAAAATTGTATAAATTTTATTGAATTAGTTATATCAACTTGTAAATATTATCAAATAAACATTTAATAATTTATAAGAACATTAAAATGAGAATACATTTCAATTATTTCAACACTTAAAGTGATTAAAAGGGTGTCCCTACACTCAAATGTAAAAGGAAACTACAACTACCCAATTTATCAAACGTCACGAACCACTTAGCTAAAATAAAAATCAACCACAAAAATTATCATATTCTATATCTATATTATATGTTTTATTTTATATATAAAAGATCATCTCTATTGTCCTTAATGACATATGCAAAGGTAGTTCTTCAAAGAGGATATAATCATCTGTACTGGGTGTTTATATTTTACATATTCTTCATAATCATTTAATTATATACTAACCATTATAATAAAATTAAATATTTTTATTACATTTAATTAAATTTTATTATTTTAATATAATAAGATTTTTAATATCCTTTATCCATAAAATGTGAAATTAATGTACCAATTTTGTGTATATTTCGATAGCCACCTCAATAAAGAGATACGTTTATTCTTCCATCAATACATCACATGAAAATTTTTAATGATGGATTTAATAAATTTACAATAAATATATGAATTATTTAATATTTTGGTGTGATAAAATATTTTTTTATATTTATTTATCTCTATTCTGTAGAAAATAAAAATGATGTCCATTTGTATGTATGAAATGTGATCTATATGAATGGTGTAATTTACTTTTCTATATACTCATTTTATCAAAGATTATAAATATGTATATAGTTAATATATATAATATTTATATCAACAATATAATTTTGGATATTAGGGAACCGTGATATATTTGTGAGGACCATAACATCCAAAATATAGTGTACATGAGATGTAAAATAGTTATTACCCAGAACAATGATTTTATTAATGACTCATTATTTAATGGGTGATATAATATAATATGTAAAAAATATATATGGTTTTATATGTATTTATATGGTTAAAGAATAGAATTATAATAAATATAATATCTTTTTATATGATGTTAGAGTGCTTATGAATGATGTCGAGCATAAGGTACTGGTTCTTCATCTCAATATTATTGTATTGATACTTGTTTGATGTTATCAACCTATTTTTGTTTATGAGGTGTATATACATCCCATATGATATTTAATATTGAGTATAATTATTAAAGAATTATATTTAAGTATATATTCAAATATTTTCCTTGAAGTGGTTTTTATTTGAATATTACCCAAGTGGTAAGGGTTTAATGTCTCAAATTGTCTTCTTTGGGACATATGTTATGTTATACACATATTTTATTATAGTCAGTGTATCTATAATAGTTTGAAATGTTGTATCATGAATATCATTATTTTCAATATATTTATTTTTTTGTATTTTAACTTTTTTATGGGTGTTTTGAATCAAATATTTTGGAAGGGGTAAGTGTTTTATGTTGTCATCCCACATTTTAATGAGATTGTTTATTCTTATACATTACAATGATTAAATATATATATATATATATATCATCCTAAATTAATATTTATTTTATATTACACAAGCTATTTTTAGGAACTACCAAATTTCATTTTATTTTCTTGTATATCAACAATCAATTGTTTGAAATAAAATTTTAAGGGAATATAACTATTTTTTTCTACTTAGTCAAGAAAACCATTTCATACATGTCCAAATAATCATTAAATTTTATTTCAACAATTTATTACTTCTATCTTATAATTATTAAATTTCATTTTTAACCATTTTTTATGTTTAAATAAAATCATCAAAATTAAAAAAAAAATCACTTTCCAAATAATGTATTTTAAACTTTTTATTAAAAACATAAATTGCATTTTTTATCATTTACCACAAGAACATATTTTGTACCATCTCAACTACTCTTTATATTGTGGATTCCTTTAAAAAAATTCTATTTATTTTCCATTTAAATATTCTCTATAAAATATTATAAAGATGTTGAGTATAAATAATGTTTTTCAAAATTAAAATACATTTTTCAAAAGAATTGTTAGAGTTTAATTTAAAGGCATTTTTGTCAAATTCAATCATTGATCAAATTTATTTTTTATATTTTCTAATAATTAAAATATTTATAATTTATCATAAGTTGTAATTTTTTTAAATTTTGAGAATCTACCATATTTTTTTTAAATCCTTTAGTGAACATATGGGTGTTGAATTTACCTTGATTATGAATTTGGAAATGTCCTCAAGTGACTACAAAGTGGAAATCAAGTGATCGTATAAGTGTTGTACTAACCTTTTGATGTGAATTTTATTACTTGACAGTGAGAAGTGACATTGAGGATGATACCTTTTCAAGGTGTCTTGTGATGTGATCATTAAATGAAATGTTGAAAATGCCTATAAGTGACATTGATCGAAGTGATTGAGAGGCAAAATTTGAAAAATAATGGAAGTGGACTTGATTGAAGTAGTTGTGAGTAAAATGTTGAAAAATTAAGGTGTCATCCCATGAAAAGAACTAATTTTTCGATATATAAAAAAATGATGTTATTTAATGAGAAACAAATTAAGTTACTAAATGAAAAAAGAGAAGTATACAAATGAAAAAAATTATATGACAATAGGGAAAATATGTAGCTATCACATCGAAATAAATAAAGGGACCACAAGAAAAAATATTAATCGAGCATATGAATACAGATAGAGTTTATTCATGTTGAAATATTGAAATATATTTAACCTACCTTCTAACCAAAAATCATATAATTACTTTTCCATATTTTTGGTTAAACATACCCTATTTTATATTTACTTATTTATGATAATTTACTACATATTTTCTAACATTTTTATAAGAATTTTTTAAATAATTAATGGATTATTAATTATTTAAATAATATAAAATTTTAATTGGATGAATTTTATGCATGATGAATTAATCATCAAATGTATTTTTGTCTAAAGAATATTTCTTGGAAAAATATGTGTTTTAAATTTAATATGGTAAGAAGTTATGTAGTTTAACTCATTTAATTTGTTAGAGTTTTCAAGAGGTCTATATGAGTTCAACGATATCCATTAATTATGCAAGTGATTCATACACTGGTGATCAACTACTTCTCTAAAAAAATGTTCAATCATTTTTTCGATTTTGGTAGAGAGAACATTGTTTCCTCAAATATCAGATCCAAAAATGATCAATCAACATATGTGATTTAAATTATTTTAATTATTTTATGATTATAAAATTGTACCAATTTATACAACACATTAAAAGTTGGGATATATAGTAGTGACCCCAAACAGTTTGTGCCTCGAGGTAAAAAAATGTACGGTATTTCATGTTAATTCATAATAAAAAAGGGTAGAGATTTAGTTATTCATTAAAATAGTCAAGAAGATGTTTTTTTCTTAAGAGTAGCTAAAATTTTAGCTTCAATGTTATGCCTTCTTGAATGAAAAATTTATGGTGATCAGATTAATACACCAGTAGATCTAAAAGATATCATCATGGGTTGTGCCTCTAGGGTTAAAAATGGTTGATATAAAAGGGTTGTGGATTTCTTTTAAATGTCAGACAATCTATTATAGTGGGTTAAATATCCCTCACTTATTGAGAGGGGTGAAGATTATTGTAATATAATTTAGATCCAATATATTATAAAATTATCTATATTCTTTTCTCAATATTTTTTGTATATTTTACAAAACCTTTTAATGTGGATAAAATTATTCTAAAAGGTCAATTCCCCCCACCACTACAACTTTACCAGTCATCCATTCTCATTAGGACCTAAAAATTAATATTATTATTGGTTTCCTATATTTATTAGATTTTTCTATTATTTTTTCTTATAAATTCATTATTTAAATAGTAAAGGTGGAACTATATATTTTGAGATTGTATGTATAAATAAGAATGATGGTTGAACAATTCAAAGACATAAAATATTTGATGGAACATAATATAGATACTAGAAATCTATTTTGGAGTATATTCTTAAACACAAATTATAGAAAGTATGAATGTCTTAGTGAAACTAAACAAAGTACCTAAATTTGCTCTAAAACCATTAAAGGGTAATGATGTGGTAATGCTTTTTCCAGTTTATAAGGTGATGAATAATTTTTTTCACTATTAATTGGAATGTTTATAGTCATGTTTCTATATTAAAAACAAAAACGAAAATTTTAAAAATACTAAAAATTACTCATTTTGGATTTGATAATATTATAAGAACTAAATTGCGCATCTTAATAGTTGAGTTTGAGGAATTAAAAATGCGATAAAAATGGTAGGAAAATCAAATTTTTCATTGACTAAGGATTATTATAAATTATTTGAGTGATTCAAGGGAATTATTTGATAATAATATTCTTATTGAAATATTAATAATATATTAAACAAATAAATGGAATTCAGACAACGTAGAAATTACTGAATGTAATAATTTTAAATATTATACTTTAAATGATTGTATTAGATCTTTCTTGGAATATAGAAAAAAATTTAAAAATATTTCTAAAGAGGATAATTCAAAAAGGAATGGAATCTATTTCAAATAAAAAATGTATTTTAATGTTCAATATTTTGAATCTTAATTGTAATTATGTGTAATAGAGCAATTTATAAAAGTTACAATATGATGAATAAAGAAAGGATACTCATGATGTAACAATTGTTTTCCTTGAAATATAAATAAAGTGTAACAATGATGATGTAGTCTCCCTTTCTGAATTTAGAGAAAGGGGATCCTTAAAAATAACTTCTAAATACTTAGGAACAATATGATAAAGGTAGATAAATAAAAAAAATAAATCTGGAATAATGGATGGTGTTTGCGGTTATACTTGATATTTAGATTCAAGAGGTGAATCTAGTTCTAGGGAAAACAATTTAAAAACCAATAATCCAAGTAATAATTAAAATTGGTAAGTCGGTATATCTATTATTCTTATTTTGCATCCAGTTCTAATTCTTCTAAATATAATTCATATTAAGATATTGATAGACTCAGTTTTAATGTTAAAACAATTACCAGATGCTTTATGTTTTTTATATAATATATATGTATGTTCTTGTTGATATATGAAAAATTTAATAAAACACATTCAACATTAAATAATAAATTAAATTTTGATCAATAATGTATTCAACTTTAAATGACCAATTATAAATATTTTCAGTATTCATGTGAATAATATCAATAAATTAAGTTTTCTTTTGTTTTTGATGAAAATTATAGGATTATAAATGAAGTTGAATGATTAAATATTGTTATGTCTATATTTATTGAAGGTAATATTGTAATGATATTTTTTGAATGAATAAAATTAAGAAACCAAATATTAGTAATGGTTATTAAAATTAATTACCCGAAATGCATATGAATTTCTTTATCAAGAGTTTATGTTTTAATATTTCTATTGTTACATGCTTCAGATATCACATCATGGGAAATTACGAATGTAACTGTTACTTAAGATTTCAATAGATACTTGGTCACAACAAGGATTTTTTTTCAAAATAAATGCTTTATAGACTACCTATATACAATTTAATGAAATATTTTTGAGTTCCCAGGAATTATTTTTAAACCCAATTATACCAAATTTTTTATGGGTACCAAAAACATAATAAATATATATTTGTAGGAAATATGTCCTAGAAACAAAAAAAATAGATGTGTGGAACATGGATATTAGATTTTCTTGATATATGAAATGTGATATTTTGGAATTTATATCGATTAATTAGTGTGATAGGGTAGTGTAACTATAGATTATAATTCAAAGTGAATTGTAAATGTCTTAGAAGAATAAGGAATTTCAAATTCAGTATTAATTTTAGTGGTTTTGTTATTAATGGTTGAAAACATAATTTACTAAGTATTTCACAAAATATTTATGTTAATATAAATTTAGTGTCGTAAATTGAAAAACTGATTATTTTCAATGAAGACTCTATCTTATTTTATGTTAAAAAAATTAAAATAATTATTAAATATATATTTTTCTATTTTTGAACATAATGTATTTCGTTTAAATGTTGTGAAAACTATAACTGTTAGTTGTATAATAGATTGGTACATGTAAATTTTGGATTATAACCAAGAATTAAAAAGGATAAAGGTGTTAGACCTTTATGTTTTAAAACAGTAAAACATAATGTTATGTTATTTATTCTTAAAAGGTAAGAAACATAAGGCATCCATCATGACTATCCAAGAGGTAAAAACTTCTATACCACATTAACTTTTACATGTGGATTATTTGGTCTAGTGAAAAATGGTAGTATAAGAGGTAAATGAAATGCGTTTTTTTGTTGATGAATATTATAGATTTACATGGACTTATATAATTGAATATAAATATTATAATATATCTAAATATATTTCATATTTAAAATTAATCTAAAATAATAATGTTTATAATAATTTTTTAGATAGAAGTGATGCAGAGTGTGAGTTTTCAAATGTTGAATTTTATCATCTTTATAAATAAAATGGGTACAGTAAAAAAATTTCTATTACTAGGACTCATTAAAAAATGATGTGGTACAAAAGAAAAATAAGACATTATAAGAAACGGCTAGAAAAATATAAAATTATTTTTCTTTACATAAATATTTTTGGGAAGAATCTAATAACTCAGAATTTAATACATCCCATCGAATTTTTCTTAGGATATTTTTAAATAAGCCTCCTTATGAAATTAGGATATAATGATATCCAATAATTGTATATTCTAGAGTATTTATGTGAAAATGTTACATTATTAATATGAAGTATTCACTATAAAAATTATAATGAAAAATAAATATATAATTGTTTCTGGGATATTCTAATTCCAGTAAGCATTATAGTGTTTATAAAAAAATATTTGTTTAATAATATATCTATTTTTTTATATAATTAAAATAATGAAATAAAATATAATTTTTAACAAATTGGGGAATTGTTTAGGTATATCAACCTTGGTGAGTGTAAATATTTTTCATTGGATGATTCTGTTGAGGGGGAGATTCCTTCCCATGAATAAATTTTAAATTTCTATAATTGTCATGTAGTTGAAAAAGTTATTAGTCGCATAACAGATGGTGTTAAAACAAAAAATTAAAATTTTGAAATTATTTTTCTTATCAATCATTTATTTCAGTTTTTGTGCCTCAACATTTTTATGAGGCTTTGTATGATTCAAACTAGATTATGAAAATGCACAAAGTATTACATCAGTTTCATAGGAATAAAATATAGACCATATTTTAACCCTATATGGATCTTTTTTTAAAAAAAGTGGATATATAGAAGCATGTTTGAAGAGTCTAGTAAAATAATTAAAAATAAATACTTGTTAGTGGTATAATGATACATTTAGGAAGAGAGAATTTAATTAAGAAAATATTTTACCATGAATTTTCAATTAAAATATATAATAATTATTTTATAATATTTATCACATTGTGGAATTAATATTTCAAAAATTGAAATCAAAAGTGTATTTTATAATATTCATATTTTTGAAAATGTAGTTGTAATGAAACCTCCTATTTTTGAGAATAGATATCAATCTAACCATGATTTAGAAATCTAAAAACCACTTTATGGTACAAAATAATATCCTACATCATAGTATTGGGTGTTTCATTATTTATTTTAAATAATTTTTGTATAAAAACAATATTTGAAATATCATTTTGTATAAAAGGATATTCATCACATTATGGAATTAATATTTCAAAAATTGAAATCAAAAGTGTATTTTCTAATTGACATATTTCTGAAAATGTTTATGTAATTCAACTTTCTATTTTTGAGAATAGATATCAATCAAACCATGATTGAGAAATCTAAAAACCTCTTTATAGTTTAAAATAATATCCTAAATCTTAGTATTTGGTGTTTTCATTATTTATTTTAAATATTTTTTGTGTAATAAAAATTTGATATATTTTTTTGTATAAAAATTTGTTTAAAAGATATTTTCATTATGAAAATATTTATATATGATATTTTATTGGGTTCTTCCAGTGACATACATTGTAATAAATTTTCAAAGCCAATTACATGATAATATTATATGATTCTTTTGGGTGAAATTTGGTTTTTTATGTTTTTAAATAGTACAAAGTAAAGATGATATTTTTCTTAATCAATTAATATATTTTAAAGAGCTGATTAAAGTGTCTGGTCATGATAGTTTAAATGATTGAAAATTATAATGATTATAACATTTAAATTAAATTATGATAATTATAGAATAATATTTTGATAATAATATGTTCACATCTATGATTGGTATTTTTCATTATTTGACAACATCTTGACCATATATTATGTTTTCATTATCAATATGTTATAGATTCTAATGCAATCCTATAAAATAATTTAATGTTAATTGAAAGTGTAATTTTGTATGTCAAAGGAACATTAAATATTGATTTATCATCATTATATTTACTGCATTTTATATAACTAATTTTTTCAAATTATGATTTTTGTGTTAGAAAAATAGATTAAACTATCACAATAGAAATGTGTCATTTTCCTTGTAAATATTTCGTTTCGTGGAGTAAAAAAATTAATTTTATTTCAAAATTGTATAAATTGAGTATATTTTTTCTTCTTCATATTCTTCATAGAATTTATGTATTGAATAATCAATTTATGATTGCGGTTTACGTTTTGAGAAGATCTTAATTTATTATGATAATACATCTATAATATATATCTCTAAAAATAATTTACAATAATATATGATAAATCATATAGATGTTACAAGAGACATAATTATAGAGTATTTTTGAAATATGAATATTTATCTAGGATATATTTCTCTAGAAAAGTAGTTAACTGATATATTTACAAAGATACCGGATTTAACATTTTTTATAAATTAAAATTTGAAATTAAAATAATGAAAATATAATAATGTAGCATATATTTATGGGGTGTTTGAATAATATTTGGAGATAAAACAATAACTATAATCCTTTTGGATATTCTTTATATTTTATATATATTACTCTCTAGGCTAACAAGCATGTGCTGAAATAGTTATTTTCTATTTATCCCATTGTAACTCATTAATTCATTCATTTAAAATTGATGAAATGATTTTATAGATCTGAAAGTATTATTAAAAATATTCCCAAAGGAGTATATAATTTTAAACATAAGTATAATTATAGGTCTACACATATAAATTGAAAATTTAAAAATTTAGTGTATGAAAATTAATTTGTTTGATGTTACATTTAGTGTTATTAACATTCCCAGAAATTATTCAATAGGATATTTTAATTATTATTATTTAAATAGAATGATTAATTTATTTCATAAAAATTATTATTTATCTCAGGGTGTATCCTTACACCATAAATTATTGGTTTTTTTTAAGAAACATTGAACATTATTTTATAAATTTCAAAATGGTGGATAATTTTTTTTGAATTGACAAGTATTTTTTAATTATAAATAGTGGGGTAATCTTGAATTGGATCCATGATCAAATTTATGTAATCGTATTTACATTAATTTAAATAAATCTAGTTACACATAATTAATTTTAATTTTATATTTTTAGTGTTTACATAGTCTAGTTGAATCATTTGGAAACCATATTTATTTTGAATTGACTATGAGTACGAATTTCAAAAATTGCTCATGTAACTGCATGAAATAAAATAAAATGACCATATGAAAGTTTAACTAACCTTATTTTGTATAATGGTGAGGTGAACTTTTAAAGTGACTTTTAGGAAGTGATAATGTGATGTGATATTAAAGAACTAAACTTTTCAATGGAGATACATAATTGAAAATGAGTGATGTAGATGTGAGTAAGTTTTTAAAAATTATATAATTGTCCTCTAGGGAAGTGATCGTATGTGAGAACGTGACATTGTCTAGATGTAACTTTATGTGTGGTAACCATTGGTGAAATTTTGAAAATGACTCAAAGTGACTACATGAAAAATAAATAAAGGGATCACATGAACTAAAATAATGTAACCACATATACAAAATTACGTGAACAAATTAATAAAAATAAAATGATAATAAGCTAAAATTTTGAAAAATATTGAACATACCATGTTACCAATATAAACTTTATTAATTTTTCATGTTTTTTATGACATATAATTTTTTCTTATACATTAAGAAATTCAATATGTTATTTTCAAATGTTTTTCTTGATCTTTTTATTTATTAAAATATTATTAAAAATTTCAATACTATAGTATTTTATATGGACGAATATTATATACTATTAAATGATCATCACATGGAATGAATTATGACATTACTTTCATTAATGACAAGATTTTTTAATTAGTTGTGATTGAAATTTGAACTTTTAGTATCACATAATTTATGGTTGTTTTCTAAGGTAAAATAATATTTAATAGAATTTTATATTTGTACAATATTAATAAATATAAAATTTTACCATAATAAAATATTTTATTAATATTAAATATTTTTAATGTGACCAATGTGAGTATGTTTCTCATGTGCATTCATTGAAGAAACTATATTTTTTTATTGGTAATGTTAAATTGTAACAGGATTCAGGCGGTGAAACTATTGTGCATTGAAAACTATAGAAAACGATTTTTATGGGTTAAGATCAATATAAAAGGACTATGATATTATTTAATTATATACAAGATTTATTATTTTTTCATAAAAATTTTACCTCAACTGATGTTCAATTTCTGGATAGATTGTCACTAGAGATAACATTTAATCATTAACAATTAAATACTTACAAGTTTTCATCTTGTTTTATGATTCTAGTTATTTTTGTATTTTTTTTGTGTAATTTTACTAGGTTATACTACCCATTAAATATTTTAATAAGGGGTTGTGACTTCAAATTAATATTCATGATTTTTTAACTATATGTTGTAAAAAGGTAAGGTATTTTGGTCCTCCTATAACAATAAAATGATGGAGATTTGGTTGTTCCTTGTACTGAGTAAATGGAATATTGGGTTTCAACCACTAATATAAAAGGTAGCGTTGAGGTTGTGCATCCTATAGTGTGAATTGTATTGTGATTTGGTTAAAACACCAAGTGTGAAGAAGGATATCATCTTGGGTTGTTCCTGGAGGGTTTAATAAGGATTCTATAAGAGGGGTGTGATCTTCCATCAATATTAATATATTATTTAATAGGGGTGTCATTTCTCTTATGTCAAGAGTGTTGTGAAGTGTATAGATTAATAATTTAGATCTAAGATAGATAAAAAAAATAACATTCTTGATTTATTTTTATTTTTATAATACGTTATGAAAACATTTATAAGTGGTTAAAAGAATTTAAAAAGTTTACTTTCATTCCAATCCTGACAATTCATCCATTCTCATTAGGATCTAAAAGTTTTCCTCTATTATTACATCATTTGAGGATACGTATGCTTAAATGGAGATATGATCCAAAAATGACCATTGTTTTCAATTTTTTAAAATATTTATAACTTTGAAAATGAAAAATTAATGAACCCATTTTCATTTATTTAGGTTAATGTATGATTGAATTATAATTTTTTTTCATGATCTTGTGGCATTTATATTAGTGGATTATGATTATTTAATGAGTGCGTTTGTTATATCCCTTTAATACACTAGGTGAAGAAAATGATTTTATGATCAAAGGATAAAATTGAGGTTATCGAAAGCCAAAAATAGGGTACACCAGTGGTAATCCCTATCATGTTATATAGCACCCAAAGGTTATACATGTAGATTTCCTGAAGTAAAACACGAATTATTTGATAAATTTATTTACATAAAACCCCATGTCTATATGAACTTCTATATAATAAACCATTAGATTATATCCATCAAATTTTTTGGTATAATATTATAAAAAAATTTATGAAAAAATGGTTAAAAAAATTTTATTCATGAAAATGTATTTATTAATTAATAATAAATAAGTACTCAATTTTTAGAAATGTCATTTTACGCTTCAGAAAAATATTTTCTTCCAAAATGATTTTAATTTCGTTTTTACATGTAAAATGTTTCACTAATTTATACCGTTTTTGGTAAAATTAATCAGGTAAATTAATTTTTTTAATAATCCTGAGGTAAATATTATATTTTTCAGAATATTTTGGATTTTACTAATCATATATATTTTTTATTGAATTGTTAAAATGAATATTTTTTTAGAAAATTCATTTCTTTTCAATTAAAATTATTATTTTTTGGAATTTTATAATAAATTATGATCGAGATAAATTAATTATATAAAAAATAATTAATTAATTAGTCATAATGATTTCAGTTTAGCTTGGTATTAGTTAATTATTAGGCTTAAAAACATAGTTTTATAAAAGAAGTAATCTTATGCTCGCAAAGTGTTTTTATGTTAATAAAATAATTTCATCTCTAATTAATAATTTTTTTGAGGAAATTTAAATATTATTTATAAAATATAATATATTTAATTAATTTTATTATTTCTATATGGAATTTAATATAATTAATCTATGTTATACGTTTAAAATTCATTTTTGAAAATGTGTTTTCAGTGAAGTATATGCATTTAGTTAAAATTCATTTCAACAACTAATATAAATTTTAGATAATGAAATGGACATAATATTTTGCATTATAATGATTAATATAATTTAATAAGTTCAAGTTTTTTATCAATAATTGATGAACTAATTAAATTTTTTTATAACTTATAGAGATAAAACTAGTTTGTTGGGGTGGTTAAACCAGGAAAAAAGGGAAATATCACCACCCAAACCATTAAAATTATTATTGGATAAAGATATTTCCAAATTATATTTTGTTATATTTTATTTCATAGACATTTATAGATACATTACCCTTAATGTGGCATTGAATCGTTAAAATATTTTATGAAATTCCTTGTGTATCCCTCCTCTCATTTATAAAAGGGCACATCTTTCACTACCATATTCTCATTGTTTTACAATACTAGACCATAAAAACCCTACTAAAAACCTTTTAATAATCAATAAATTCATCCAAGATATTATTTCTTTTCCCTATATCCAATAATTCATGTATTAAGGAGTAGGCCAAATAAGGTCTCTCATATGAGAGGTAATGATCTTAATTAAGCCCATTCAGTTTTATTTCTTCTTCGACAACCTATAAACACTATGTATCCATGAATTCATGATCAATATTTTATGATAAATGTAATTATATTTTATTATGATGATTTCCCAACAATTATCGACCTATTCTAAATCCAATGGGGGATGAAAGAATTTCTTGAGCATATATATGATCCACTGCCTCTACATAGTGATACACCACTTTTTTACCTTCAGAAATGATGGACTTTTATTATGATATATTTTATGATTTTTTTATTTTTTATATTATAATAATTATTATTTAACTATTAATTAATATTTTCCTTCATTTCATTCCATATATTAAAAAATAGAAACATCACTCGGGCGTATGTATGAGATACTATCTTTATGTAGTGATTTAATTTGTTTTCGATTAACACTTTATATGAATTGTTAAACATATATACATAATAAATATATAAGATTTTCATATCATTATTAACAATGAAGATATTATTTTACAATGATAAATCTTAAACTAACATAACTTCCATACAAATAATATATGAAAAATAAAGAAGATAACCATCGAAGTAATGATGATAATGAATGTGACAATACATTATATGAAAACCATGTGTGGTTTTATTGGTTTGATTATATTTATGCTATATAATTATATTAATTTTTAATGTATTAAATATGAGGATATATTTATTAAAATGTATGGTGATCTAGAGGTATGTTTTTTAGATCACAAATGTATTTTTACTTGGATTCATTTTGTTTAAATATTTTATTGATAAAATATTTTAATATATATCTCAAAAATATTTTTTATTTTATTATCCTATATTTTTTTATATATTTAATAATTTCCTTTGATTTTCCTCACTTTTTGTAATCAAGAGATCAAATGAACATTTTTAATGAAAAATATTAATATTTTGCACTAATATTAGGAATCGTTTCTTCCATATCCATATTCAAATAAAATTGTTTCAATAAAGTGTTTAAAATTATTGATGAGTTTAATAATCTTATTTTTACCAAAATTTGACATTATTCAATTTTTTTAAAGGATTATCTTTTTGAATCCAAACATGGTGTTTCTATCTTTTTAATGAAATTGTGAATGAATTTTTTTAACATGAACAAGAATAAATAATTTCTTCACCATCATGTACACTTATTCAGGGAATCATCTAATATAATATTACTTTATTATTTATAAATAAATTTTTTAACTAAAGAACTTATATATTATTAGATTCTCTATAACTAACTTTAAAAAGGGTATTTTCCACTAGATATTTTGAAGTAAACTTTTAAAGGTATTTTAATCTATAATAACATCCTTCTATGTGTGTTATCATTTACTATATATGTGTACCAATGTTTTAATCATAATTATTCATCTGGATGGTTTATAATTATTATGTGAAATTTTTATGAAACTTTTATTTTTCAAATGGGTAAAAATTTGATGATATAAGGAATGATTTCTGATCATGTGCCCCATAAATGTATGGATTTGAATATGTGATAGGTCATCCTAGAATTATTTGTCTCTAAAATGAAATGGGAATCGATGGATATCTCATGGTATAATTCAAATTTTAAATCAGAGTGAACTAATTTTAGTAAAGGCATTTTCCAATAAGATATTCTTGGTAGTGAACCATGACTAATGAAATGATGGAATAAGGAGTGAACCCAATAATCAAAGATAGTCTTTTAATAGATCCTTAACTAAGGAAATATTATTTAAGTTTATGTACATGAAAAATAATTTTATATTGTTTTTATAATATTTTTTCATTGATCATAATTGATTATTTATTATTCAACACTATTATGCCTTAAGTCAATATTTTGAAAAAATAGTTGACAATATTTAATAATTAAATATCATTAATTTAATGGGTCTGAATATTATAAATATTTATCATTTTCTCGTACTTTTTTTTTGTTATATTATGATCACTTATGGTCATTGATTAATATCTCTTACATTTAAATTTATAGAGAATCTATGAAAACTTTTTATTATGTTTCCCTTATCAACGTTATGAAAAATGTATTTATGTGCGATATGTTAAATTAGTGTGGTAGCTGTGAATAAATTAATCAACAACAGTATAGATATTTTTGTACTAATTTTCTACATATCTATGTTTACAAATAAACTCAAACATTAAGGTCATTAGTTTTTTATTATTTTGAAAATTATATAATATTAATATAATAATATGTAATATTTTTGTATAAAAATTATGTGTTTCTAAAATTGTTATTAAGGGGGAGGTTTCATAACTTTTGGAAACATGGATGAGGAATCATTAGTGAAAACCATTTGGTATGACAAAACATATGAGAACATACAATGTTATTGTAATGAAAGGAGTGATTTTACAATGAAAATATATCCCTATTTGGAAATAAAATGTCGATGTAGTTTTTAATAGATTTATATAAGGGTAATAACCCCAAAAAGAATCAATTGAGTATATTTCATTCATTTTTATGGTTCACGTTGAATGATCCCTTATTATACAACTATTATGACACTCCTATGAGATATTGATTTGGTTAATTGATATTTTCATTATGAGAAATTATGAAGTATTTGAATCGATAATGAACATGTGTGACCTAGATTAAAACTAATGATCCATAGATTTAAAAGCGTATGTCATGATATTGATATCCAATAAATAATTTTAATGATTTTATGTTTTCAAAATAGGATCATTATCAATCATACTATGATTTTTTATTTTTGTAAATATATATATATAGGAGGAACCATGTTAACATTTAATGTGATGTGTAATGCCTTTATTTTACCCTAGGGAATATGAATATAATGGGAGTTGGAATGAAAAATATTTTTTCTATGAATAGCAAACTTTATATTTTCATGAATAATGTTGAGATTCTAAATGAGAAGTGAAGGAAAAATATACAATTGATTCCTTTTGGGGGAAACATTTAACTTTTTTAGTGGGTCTGTATATCCACTAATTATAGAGTAAGTGATCAGTCCCATAGAATAGATATTTTTTATTATATAGTGCTTTGATCATGAAATTGTCATCATAGCTGATTATTATATATAATGTGAAGATGATAAATAGAGGAATATTATCAAGAATCTATGGAATCAATATGAAATGTACTCAATGGAGTGGTATGAGTATTAGAAACTATTATTAAATAAGTAAATTACACATATTTTTCAATCAAAGAGAGATAAATAATTACTTAATCACAAATAAAAGTATGATAAATTTATTGGTATCTATGAGGAAACTTTTATTTGAATTTGAAGTCACATATTTTTTATTTTTATTTTACCAAAATTTTTATTGATATATTTTTTTATTAAAATCGTTGTTCTAAATAGAGTTATCCCTGAACGAATTTAGTACTATAAATAAATTATTTGATGTGATACCAAGGTGTAAATAGAGAATGGATTCAACCATAAATCTCATGGTTTTGATATAAAATAAATATGGAGTTCTTGTGAAATTTAAATAAAAAACCATAGAGGGAAGAAGATCAGTTTTCCATTACTATAAAAGTATAAAATAATCATGGATGAAATTTTCATAAGATGACAAGTAAATAAAATTGATTGTGAAAAATATAAATTAGTCATCAAATGATGAATTAATGTTAATAATTTATCTAATAAAAAAGGAATATATATATATATATATATTTAACCACCAATAGTATAATGAAAAAATAATTTCATGTATTTACATTATTCTGTCTAGTGTACAAATCTGGGGGTTAATCGTGATGATTGGAAAGAAGTATTTGTTAATCCAAGAGAAAAACAAAAATCTCGTGTGATCACTATTTTTGATGAAGTTTGAAAAAATAAAGTGGTAAAAATTATAGTTATAGGCTCTCTAGAACTGTAAATCGTTTATTTGATTTGGGATATACCCACTCTTATATATATATATATATATATATATTAATTTTATCACATTACCTACTCAATGAATATTTCTTTAAATATTGTAAAAAATATATAATGGTATGTTGATCACATCACAATTATTTAAATCTACACCAATTAATGTTTATTAGAATATGATTCTTGAAAATATTTTTATTCATCCTCAAGAAGAATTTAATTGGATTTTGTGCATTGATTACCACTCTTATAATAAATCCCAAATCAATTATCAAGGAATGGAATTAAATGTTGATATTCTGAACCAATGTATAATTTTATATCTGTAAAAGGATAAATATGAACTACTAATAGATATTAAAACCATTTCATGGGGTTTTAATACAATTCAATTTGAGTATTTATCTCAAATGGTTGGGTATAAAGTAAACATTAATGACATTACTATTGTACATGAGTTTGTTGATGGATTTCTATAAGAGTTTCTTAGTATTCCACTAGATAATAATATTTCATTTTTTAATAGATTTCAATACTAACGTAACCCCAATTTCATATTCAACATATAGAATATACCTAATTGAGTTCCATTATTTTACTAATAAATCAATGAAAATCATGATAATGGATTCATTCATCAATCTCTATCACTATGGGAGGAATCTAGGTTTAATAAGAAGAAACATACATCGATGTGACTATGTATATATTTTAAGTAACATAACTAGATCCTGATAAGTAATAATTATCATCTGCCTCGTGTTGATGATTTGTTAGATCAATCAAGAGGAGCACAATATTTCTCAATGATTGATCTTTTTACAAGTTTATATTAGTTTATGTTCAAAAGTAATGACATACCCAAGATAAATTTTAGACCATGTAATGGACACTATAAATTTATATTCATTACATTTTGATTAAAAGATGAACTTTTTATATTGATATATTTAATGGATGTAGTATTTAAAAATTACATTGATCTGTTTCTGATAGTGTTTATTGAATATATTCTTTTATAATATAATATTAAATAATAGTACGAAGATAACTTCATGTATCTTTTAATTACCATAATAAAGGAGTATTATTGTGAAAATTTTACCAATTGTGAATTTTAGATAATGAATGTTTTATTATGGAATTATATAATCCCAATAGAGGCCATACACATACATCCATCAAATATAGATGTTATTGAGCATTTTCAAGACCAAAAAATATGAATGAATTTCATAATTCTATAGGATTGAATGTATATTAATAACAAATTATAAATAATTTTTTAACATTATACAATATACTCACAAATATAACTCTGAAAGGAGTTATGTGCCTTCTAGATTGATTACGGTGAGGAAAATTTCTAAGAACTAAATATAAGGCTTGTAAGTAAACATATGATCATACTACCATTTAATTTTAAAGTTTTGTAATTTATAGTGAAGCATTAAATAAAGGGATGAGAGGTTTTCTCATGTAAGATTTTATGGTGATAACATATTCCTCACATTATGGGATGGTTCAGGGGAAAAAATTTCAAAACTCGTGATTTTGAGCTAGCAGTGGTAATAATAGATTTAAATATATATTGAAATTATTTTTATAAATAAATATGTGAAATAAATACTAATAATATATATTTAAATTATATACTAACCTAAAAATAGTTGAATATATTCTAAATAATAATGTTGGGGTTGATTGATCATTGTGACTTCCCAATACACTACCACCCTCAGAAACTGAACAAGGTTGTTGATGATTTTAGTTGAAAAGTTAATGAAAGATTATCATCGATGAGGATCAAATAAGATTCAATATTGATCGATTTTTTAAGGATGGACCTTCAAGTATTTATGAAAGGGGAAAATATTATCTTTATTAAATGAGTAATAAACCATCTAGACATGAAAATATTAAAGAGGAACAGAATATGGATTAAAGATGAAAAAGAATTTGGGAAATTCTCCAAATAATAAACTAGATATTAATGGAATGTTAATGTTATGTAAACTAGTTTTTGGTACAAAAATACTAGACCATAAGAAGAAACTATTGTAGGACTCTCCTATATCATCATTTTCTATTCATCATAAAAGTATGAATATGTGTTGATTTCTCAATGAGTATGCATTGTGGGAAAATAAGAGGAAGGACAATAAATTATATTTATCTTAGTTAATATAATTTCACTATGTTAAGGTTGATAGATATATGTAATAGGTGATGTTACCATGATAACATATAACATTACATATATGTGAAAACATAATAATGAATTTTGTTGTCAGGATCCCCAAGAAATCTGATGGTAATAATTCTATTTGGGTTATAGTCGACCAATTTAAGAAGTTATCACACATCATTGATATCATATAATATTTATCTATTTATCATATTTTGATGATATATATTAACAATTTGGTCAGATTACATGTGGTTCCAATATCTACTACATTGGATCTTGAACTCAGTTTTTCCTCAGTGTTCTAGAGAGCTATTGAACAAAATATCAATACAGAATTGTGTTTCATTACAACTTAACATCCTCTGATATATATTCAGTCTAAAGGAAATTATAAATCATATATGATACATTGATATAATTTTGTTTATATTTTAAAATTTATTGAGATCAATACCTTCCTATATTTTGATGTTTTTAAAATAATAACTTTTACTTATGAATTCATATGGATCATTATTAAGCTCTTTATGAAAATAATTTTAGAACTCTTACATACATGTATGAGGTTAGGGAAATAATTTTATTGGGAACTAATATTATTGAGGAAATTATATATATGGTTAGATACATTCTTCAACATATCCAGAAAACTCAGATTTGATATAACACTTATGTGGAAAATTTTAAGTGGAATATTGAAATAAATGATTGTGACAATGGTTTAATTTTAATATCTCTATAGAAT
The DNA here is from genome assembly GCA_963277665.1 of Viscum album. Taxonomy (NCBI): domain Eukaryota; kingdom Viridiplantae; phylum Streptophyta; class Magnoliopsida; order Santalales; family Viscaceae; genus Viscum; species Viscum album. The sequence continues at coordinate 1,117,586,126 of OY728141.1, forward strand.
AAGGTTATGAGATTCATAAAAAAGATAATGGTGTTCTATTACATATCATTCCCTTTCAAATCATTGATTGAGTAGATATTTTAGCTTATCTCTTGTAACCCCCACCTAACCTCTCACAAGTTCATGATGTGTTTCATATATCTCTTAGGAAGAAGTAAATACCTAATACATTACATGTATTGAACTAAAAATTTCTACCACTATAGAATGAGCATTATTATGAAGAAAAAATTGTAAAAATCATGTATCAAAGTGTTAAATTGTCATGGAATAATACTACTCAACTAATTAATCATCTATAGAGGAATCAAAAAAATTAAGAAGATATATAAGAACCTAATAATGTGTTGAAGTGCATATATCCTCATTTATTAATATCATATTAAACAAAATATAATGGAGAAATTAATTTTCAAGGGGTAGAATGTAACATACTAAAATTATATGTGTATTCATGTATATATAAAACTTTAAGAACATGATAAGTAGCCTTACACACAACCATAATTCTATATGAACCATGATTTAACAATCAATTATAAAATAGAAATTAAATTTTCAATAATTGAATAATAATAAAAACTTTATGAGAAATATTTATATTGATTCTATTAAATTAAATTTATGGATTTTTGCGTAAAAAATATATACTAAATTTTTATTAAAGTCACTTTACACTTAAAAAATATCATTTCATCAATAAAGTTTTCATTCAAATTTAATCACATGAACTTTATAATTAATTTCACTAATTTTATAAAATATTAAATGATCATAATAATATAATTTTTAAATTCATAAATTAAATATTATCTATGGATGCTTTTTTTATTATTTTCAATAAATTATTTATTTTTTTAGTGAATAGTGAAAATTTCTATTTGTTGAAAAATGATTATTTATTTTCAAGAAGGCACATCATTTATTTAAAGATAATATTAATGTTACATAGTGATGATTTTTTTATAAATAATATAATTAATTATTTTGGAATATCAACTACACATGGTTTAATTATAAGTTGTTTTTTGGCTTAAAACACATATTTTTAATAATCCATTTGTATGCATACAATGTGATTTTATTATAATTAATTAATTTAATATTTAGTGTTTTAAAATTTTAATTTAATTTTTAAATTATATATTAAATATAATAATTTAAAAATAAATTATATGATTTTCATAGGGAATGAAATTGATGTTTATTATGTTTTGGACTTCAAAATACATATTTTAGTAAATGGGGTTTCCTTACGATTTGTATGATTAATTAAAATTAAATTCTTCCCCTTATATAAATTTATTATAAAAAATTTTATTTTATTTTTAATATCATTGTAATTAATATAATATAATACGGTGAACTTATCTTTGGTCAGAGTGAGTTGTTAAAATATTAAAATTATGTTCTCACGGTCAAGGTTAAAACAGGTTTCCCGGGGGGGGGGGTTAAACAATAATGATAGGATAATATTTCTAGAAAATTATGTAATGTTAACCTTTTTAAAGATATATCAAACTTATCTTATCTTATTATTCAATCTCTATCCATTTGGAGTATTATTCCAATGAAATTTTCTTAAATCATTGAACAATTTTATAAAATTACAAGTATATCCCTCACATCAATTATAAAAGGGAACCTTTTATCCTATATTACTCACATCATTTGAGATTTTTACACATTGAAATACCTCACAAAAAACTTCTTATAATAATTCCCTTCATCATTATTTTTATAGTCTTATTCTAAGAACAATCCTTCATAAATTAAGGAGTCAACCAAATGATTTCTATAAAAGACTATGTATAGATCTTAACAAAGGATATTCAATTTTTTTCTTCTTATAATTAATATAATATTATATTATACATCCAGAAATGATTAATTATGTATAATATATATATATATATCAATTTTATTTTTAGGATATGACTACCATTTACCACCTCTTCCCAATCTAATGAGAGATGAAAGTATTGTTTGTGCGTACATGTGGAGTATCACCTCCACGTAGCGATACAAAATCATTTTCCACTAGAATCATTAATGGATTGTTAATATTATTTACATAAAGTTTTTATTATATGTTAACTTTTTAATTATAATTTTTGAAATATAATATAATATTTTACATTATTTTGATTCATCCATAAAAAATGGATACATCACTCGAGCGTACGTACAAACTATAATCTTCACATAGTGATGTAATTAATTTTTAACATAACATTTTTATATGAATGTTTACAAATATGTATATAAGGAATATGTAGGATACAAAATTAATTATTAAAATTCTACATATTAAGTAATTATGATAAATTTTCATGGATAATAGTCGTCAAACCAAAACATACATGAAATAAGAAGTAGTTAACACCTGAAATGATGATGATATTAAAATATTGTTAACGAACCGGTCATATATGGTTATAAATAAATATTGTATGGTGATATCAGAATAATTATGATTAATTTATTAATTTATAATAAATATTTATTTATTATATAGTTGTTTAGATTGATTACTAAGAAAGATATACGTGAGGTAAGGGTTTTATATCACAATCTCATTTTTACCTTGATTACTTATGATAAAATTTTATGATGACTAAATTTCATGACATATCCCTCCAAAAAATTATCTTATTTATTATACTATGTATATTAATATATATTACGTTTATTAATTTCATTTTTATATCTTTATGTACTAATGTGACTGAAATAATGTTTTCAAGGAAAGACAACATTGATTTTCTATTCAGTTTGGAATATTTTCACCTATATCAATATTTTCATTAAAAAATTTCAATATTTTTATAATTATAATTATAATAGTTATAAGATTATATTTATACATTTTTTGTGTTATATATATTTTATGAGGGAATAATCATATCATTTTTCAAACAAGATTCTTCTGACTTTTAGTGATAATGTGAAATGAATTTTTGAAGTAACATATACAACAATAATGAATTTATCAGCCATTATAAGTTGAATTTTTTTTATTAATCCTTTAAAATAGTACATGGTAATTTTAAAATAAAAATATTTCCAAAATATTTTTGTAAAAATAAGATTCTAAATAAGTGATTTGAAATAAAAAGTGATTTTCCTCATGAAATAATTCATATATATGTATAATGGATTTTTATATATAAAACATAATTTGATGTTTCTTATGATTTAATATTGATATGATAATAATTTAAAATATTTATTCTTTCTCTAGATGAATATTTATTATGATGATGAAATATTTATGAAAACTGTAACTTTTCTACAGATTATTATTTAATTATTTGATCAATTTTTAATGATATTTAGTAATATATTTATATATATCTATTTAATTATGTTATTGGAGTTCTCATAATTATATATCCCTCCAATGCATTTTGTAAATAATCATATATCCTAATATAATAAGGAATATAATGGGGATTTATCGTTGTTTTTATGGGACGTTTAATAATATGGTATTTTTGAGAGTGAACTTAATCCATTTATATTTTTTTAGAGTTGATAATTGACTAAGAAAAAAAATTTATATTCATATTTAAATTTAGAAAACATATATCTTATTCATATGATATGTTCCTAGTCTCATGATTGATTATTGATGATTCTGAACATTTTTTTTATGACGTTTGATTGACAATACTATAATCTAGGTGTCATGATTAATGATATATGAGTGATTGGGTGTGATTATTATAACTTTGGATCATGATGTCATACCATTATTATTATCTTATTATCACATAATACTATTCATTTCTATTTGTTATATTTACCCTTATTGATAATATGATCTCATTCTTTCTTATGTTCCCCTTCCATAGATTATGAAAATTGTATTCATCAAATATATGTCTAATAAGGGTATTAGTTATGAATAAAATAATTCAAAACTATGTATGTCATTAATAAGCCTATTCTTTACATATCCCAGATTCCATGGAAGGTACACCTCTATGTTATTCCTGGTTTTTTATTATTAAAATTACTAAATATTAATATAAAATGACATAATAGTTTTTTATGAAAGTTATGGGTCATTATATAATAGGTGATGAATGTAGTTGTTTTTATCCCTAACATACACTTTCAAGTATTGTGATTATGCAAAACATTATGCGACACTTTTACAACATGATCTGATGACAAAGATATTTTCTTTTAGATCATGTTATTTGATTTTATTATGATTCATGTGTTATTAACTGCTATAATTTATTCCAAAAATCATGTTTCCGATCTATTAATTATTGGATATGATTTTAAAATGATATGAACATGTTCTCATACCATTATCCTCATGATATCCTTAAAATTAATTTTTTATTGATTCTTCCAAGTTTACCGTTATCGAGCGTCTAATCTCACACTTTATTATGTTTTTTTAATGATATCAATAAATATTTTATATACAATGTGTTTATAAATGGTTCTTGTTTTGAAAAAATTAATAGTAGATGATGTATATATTTTATGTATCACTTTTTTTGTATACAGTGTCTAAATAAACTGAACCTTTTGTTCTGTGGTGCTTTATAATTATATATAATTAATTATAATATTAATTTATATTATAATAATATATATATTTGTAATGGGTCACTATAGTTAGTATCTGAGAATGATTTATCTATTATTGGAATCTAGGATAATAAAACTTTATTGAGAACCCTTAGGATAAGCCAATGTATTGTATAAAATCCTAAGATATGGTAAAGAGATGAGTTTAGTTTTCCAAAAAAGTACATCCATGTCCAGATACTTGAAACATGATGATGTTGTGGCAAAGATAATTTGAGAGGAACTAACTCTTAAAGTGGTAGATTGTACATTAACTTGATCGTCAATGGTTCAATATGAGTAGAAATAAGGCAGCACACCTGGATATACACTCAATAAGGGTTATTATTATGTTAATTCAAATTTTATTTATAAATAACTATGAAGGATTTGAAAAGTGAATGACCATGTAAGACCTAGTTTTAAATTATGGTGTCATATATTGAAAATAGGGTTTCAGGATTTATAAAACCTATAAAATATATTCATGATTATACAATTTCTTAAAATGAATATTGTTACTTATATTATGCTTATTTATTTTATTAAATTACTCAAAATAGGTGGAATTTTATTAATAAAAAATATGATGGATGGTGTAATGATTTTACTAATGAGAAACCAAGTGAAATAGAATACGAAATGTGATTCTTTATGATTATTCATAAACATATATATCAATAAATGATTAAGAACCCAAACATTGGTGAGTTCACAAATATACCAAATAATATAAGAATGGTGGTCATAAAGATAACAATAGAGTGATGATTAAGATACCAACATGTCCCGAATGTGGTAAGAAACACCCATTAAAATGTATCAATGGATAAATATTAGGTTTTATTTGTGGAAAATATGGGTACGAATAAACTAACTTCCATAGAAAAATTAAGAGTTAAATAGAGGGAAATAATGTACATTCTATTATTTTATTTATAGTTCAGTGTATTATGTTATCAGAAATTTATTATTATACAAGTCAATTTAGAAATCAAAGGGATAAATATTATAACATTGATGGGCCTATGTTATTCCAATTATTGATGTTGAATTTTTATTACAATCACTAATGTGTAAAGAATTAAATTTAGAGGTATTGGAATTCAATAATTCTTTTATGGAAGTATACATTCAATAATATTTTCACTCTAATAATCACAAAACATTTAATGATTTTTATATAGTAGTTTTTCATTAATGATTATAATGTTGATTTATATTGGTTTTGATAACCTAGAAATATGATTTAGTGTTATGGATATATTTTTTGTAAAAGCATGATTGATCTATAGATAACCCTTAATATGTTATTGAAGTAAAAACAATAATGTTTAGATGATAGAAAAATATGGTTAATAGTGATAAGGTAAATGAGATACTATTAGAGCTATTGAAAATGATTATTTATTAAAATTTGTTTTATATTATGTTTTATGATGTTTAATTTATTTTTCATATTTATAGAATATATTCGGTAGTATATATTTGAGAAATATAAATAGAGGTACATTTTAGAAACATATTTGTTTTCATCATGATTTTATAGTGATTCAAGATTTTATCATGTTTGGGGAGAATAAATTCACTTGTTAATAACTTGTTTAGTATATAATATTAGGAGACTCTTTATGTTTTTTGTGGATTCATGTTATACAGATTTTGGAAATTTTTTGGTCATGTATATAATTGTTTGGGTTTTGAATACTATTTAAGTATGATTTGAATGGTTTTTAAATTTCTTTATTTATAGATTCAATCAAGTAGGTTTCTTGGTATTTTAATTAATTTTTATAGATTAATGTTTTAAATGATAGTTTATTCATATTTTTAATCATAGTTATAAAAAAATTGTTTTAGTGACTAAAAAATGATACATAGAATGTATTATCCGCATTTTATAGATAATTTGATCTATTATATGTTTATTTTTTTAATTAAAGCTTGAAAAACTCATATTTATAATTCATCATCGGAGTATGGGATGAAAAGAGGTGTATGATTATTCAATTGTGAAAGCAACTTAGGAAATTATGTTAATAGATTTGAAGAAATACATTAAGTAAATTTTCTCATATTTTAGGTAAAAATAATTCTATAAATCTAGGTAAAAGTGTCTTGATTTTGAAATTTTTTTATTTGTAATGTTATTTAATTGAATTGATTGTATTTCCACACCCAGTTATTTATGTTTTTGTGGAAAATAAATTTATAGTGTCCATGTTTTATTTCACTCTATATTATTCATCCGACATTATATTTATCATCTCTTGTTTATATTTTTACACCGCTATAATGTTTTAATAATCTAAGAGTTTGATTATATGTCATTTCTCGTTGCCTTTTTTGTTTCCAACTTCCAATTTTCCAAGAAGTATTCTTATTCTTTTTTATGATATAGGTTTAAAAAATATATATTCTTTTTTTATTTTGATGCCTTTATTACCGAGATAAAAATTAAAATAATTCAATTTATAAAGGATAATGTCACACCCTATCAATTTAGTCTAAAAAAATATTATATTGGATATCTAACATAGCACATAACATTTGGATTTAAGTTATAACACCTCATCCAGAATAACATTGTCCAATATGGAGTGTTACATATCCTCATATGTGACCCCTCTTTGAATGAGGTTCCCAACATATAGCTATGGTTTTAATACCATCAGTGGGAAGACTACGAAAACAATATGAATAAATTCATCAATATACAATATCAAAAATAAAACACCATAATAAATAAGATATGCTATAAAAAATGGAATGAAAAGTATTTAAAATTATATAGAATTAATAAAACAAGGACCCCTAATGTGGTAGGTAAAATAGAGTTTGAGAAATACAAGTATGTAAATAAAAATTATGAAATACCCCTATATTAATTCCCAGAAACTACATCAACCACCATGATGTTTCAAGTATATCATTATCATTAGGTCCTTCACCTTTCATGTATATCTGATCATGAATTATATATGCAAAAAGAGATATCCATGAAGGGTGTGAGTAAGATCCTATATAACACCACCAATTCTTAAAAAACAAGAATAAAATTTTAAAATATTTGTATTATATGATATAATGTTAATGATCAATTAAAAATAAAAACATGTATGTTTTTATGCATCATGTGATAACCAAGTCTCAAAGAACCCCAACACAACCTTGTTAGAACAAATGCCATTAGGGAAGTCAATCTTTGTCACTACACATCACAAGAGATTCCACAAGTCCTATCATTTCTCAGAACCATATGCATGTAAGGAATCATCAAGACATTGTTCAGAACACTTTTCATGTGAGGAATCATTCAATGTAGTTACTTTATGGAATTATAAACATCAAACTCTAATGGTAATTATCAATAGGAAAATAGCACACCCCACCTTGGAAGTGGGCATTAACAAGAACACAACATGCCCACCCTAATGGTGGATTTAATCCTCATATGGGGGTAAGTCCCATTGAGAATATATAGTGTATTTAGATATATATATATCACCCATTTCTTTAATTATCTAATATATGCTTGTATCTAATGGATATACAAATCCCCAGCATGGTCTACTCCCACGTCATCTAACATGTCTGTTATCTAAATCATATCCTCAAATGATACATTCCTTATAGCATGTTTTACATCATCACAATCCCTTCCAAGGGGCCATATAATGAAAATTGTGCCTCATATTCATCATAATGTTTAAATAAAGAATTTGTAGTTTGTTTAATTCAATAAGAAATACATATCACCGAACGAGACAATGAGGTATATCATGAATACTCCCCAAGTGGATACACATTAACTCCCCCCTGAAAACATAACCATTCATGGGTTAAACAGTTTATAGAAAAAAACATAGGAACACATTTCATGGATGAGTATCAAGGGCCACTCATACGGCTATATGTAACACATATCATGCAAGGATTTCAAGAATAAATGATAAAATCATGGAAACATAATATATAAGTATTTATATGATACGTATCATCCTACTGTAAGATTATAAACATCAACATCATGGTATATGAATAAAGTAGTCAGACAAAACAATATCACCCCACATACCCTAACAACCATCCCCAAAGACACATAAAATTTTACTAATGGGAATTAAAGGTGAGAAACACCAAGAATAAAAGGAAATAAACTCATAAAATAAGATCAACCATGAGAAACTCTAATGAGATATTTTATAACACTAATGATCCTCAACAAATGATATTGATACACCAATTCAAGGAATTACATTCATAGAATACACAATTCACCATGGTATAATCCATAACATCCCCATTCAATGATATTTCAAGAGGGATAAATGGATTTTTCCAAAATAATATTGTCTCTAAATATTTCTCTACTAAAACATCTGAAACTAGAAGCACCAACATTGTCGATTGGAAGGAACCCATTGATTGACCAAATAGAAGGTAAGACCAATCCAGAAAATTAAAAAAACATATCTTATATAAAGGTCACAACACCAATTAGAATTTTATAGTTAATGATAAAAAATCATCTCTGATAGGGGAGGTGAATCATGTGATTTAATCAAAGGAAAACCGATGAGGAGGAATTACTTATCATTTTTTAAATCTCAAACATGGTTACAGACCAAAACATATAATAATAATGGATATCTAATGAAAAATTTAGGCATTTCATCCATTTAAAACACATGAAAGCCATCTTTATGGGATATACCATGACCGACACCATGGTCTTTGTGTCTTTGAACTCAATAATAAAAATGATGACCCACCATAAGAACATGGGAATTAAATATATTATCCCTCATTATGTATGTACTAAGGTATTAAATGTTTTTTACCATATGTGATATCCCAATAATACATGTCATTGGGAAAACCATTTTCCCCTTCCCATTTTTCTAATGTATTTCCATATAACACCATGGTTTGCATCAATGTCGAAGTGCATCCTGATTCAAACAAAAATTCTCTAAAAATCATTTTTAGATTCAAAATTCTCTAACACATTCCAAGAAAATGTTTTAACCATAATAAGTTCTAGAAACATAATTTAATATATTGACAAAAATAACATACCAACATAATATTATGGTGTTTTAATTCTTCCAAAATAACAAATTCACATTCATGAGACGTGTATCTAGTGATCCTCCATGAAATACTAGGTACATTTCACTAGTAGAACAAAATCTATCTCTGATGTTTCCTCAAGGACCATTTTCTATCCCTAAGATCCGAAAAGTGACATTGTCTTCTCCTTTAAAACATTATAACCCCAATCGAATATACATATAATCTTTTTCTCTTATGATATATTGATATTTATCTCAAATTTTTAACAATATAAAACAGGTATAGAATCAATAATATACATATCAAGCTGATATAGGATGAAAAATAATCTATACTGCAAAAATGATGATGAATACACAAATAGTAATCATCTATCCATTTATATTTAATGATTTCAAAGAGTCCAAAAATATAAAGTCCCACTTTCTAAAAAAATAAAGATATCAATGCACCAATTTATAATTTTCCATCAATATAACCTAGTCTCCCATAGTGAACTATAATATTTCCTTTTTATAGTTGCCAGTACTAACTTTGTATGCTTTGAGTAAGGAAAAAACATTATAATCAATGTCACCCTATCAATAGTATCCTAAATTATGATTGGTCGCAGAAAAATTTCCTACCACAACTCATTCTTGAATAATCATGAGAAAGTAGTTAAACTATATATGGCCTTATATTTATCCATCTAAATATAGAATTGAATGTTTTTTGATGTATGTGATCTCAACCGAGGATCGATACTCATCTTATGCTCCATAGATTTCTATGATGCAATACTAAAGTATTTCATTGTGTATTTTAATTTTCCTCTTGAATCATACATTAGTCTAGGGATGATATGATATACATAACATGAAATTATTTACCAAACCATACTAAAATCATTATCATGACCATGGAATTAAATGAACATACCTATATGATATTATACTAGAAAAAACCATATACAATTGTAGAATATCTAAAAAATAAATCGTTTAGAATTAATTAATATTTGTGTCTATGGAAACAATAAATAAAGAGACGCTTTCATAAAACCAATAATCTGTTACACAAATAGCATCTGGACTCCTCAGGGTCCTGGGTAACCCTATCGTGGAATCCATAATAAATTCATTCCACTTCCACATTGGCATCAAAAGTTGATGGAGTAGACTAAAAGGATGCTGGTTCTGGTCCATTATCCTCTGGCATGTAATACTTCACTAGAAAAAGTCATTGATTCATTTATTTATACGGAGATACCAAAAATTATTTCATATTCTATTGTGCATATTTATTGAACCTATATGAAAACCCCACTTTAATACTTCACAGACTCTCATTAACTCCTCCCTCAATGAAATTATTATGACAACCATCCCATGTATTTAAATCATTTTTTCACCATATAAGAAAAATCCTAGAATAAAATCAGCACAATCAAAGTGATCATGCATCACCACACAAATGGGTTTCAACATCAGTTCCACATTCAGATTGTCAACCAATGATGACATGATAAACAAGGTAGAACTTTTCATGACCCATGATTATCAATGGCATATATATTCCAATCCACAAATAAACTCACCAGACAATAATATTCCAAGAAAGGTATTATATGATATCTCATTATTATGATTTTTTTACTTAGAGTGTGTTCAATGAAATTACAAATTCTTTGAGAATAGGCTATCTCAAATTCTAATTTAATTGGATACTCCACCCAACACCTCTACCTACAATTCATATCCCACTAAGAGTTGATATATTCGAGTAACCTTTGGATAATGTAAACAATAAATCTATCGTGAACGAAATTAAATTAAAAACCATGAAATAATGGGAAACAACCTCACACTCCAATTAATGTGTTTGATAGTTCTTTGTATGTGGAAACAAATGATGAGACTCATAATAAATTATCTAATCACTTTTCATCATCATGGATACCTACCAAACACCTGAGGTTTCCTTGTAACTACCAATACTTCCCAATATCTAGAAGGGTAAAAAATGTGTATGTCATCAATCTCCTACTTATAAATATTAATTATTTATCACACTAATTAATCCATTAAAACATCACAGATTTTATGGTAATATTTTCATCAATTCTAAAATTGATATAGCTCCTCAATAAACCATTTAAATTTTATCGTAAAATTTAGGAATCAATTTACCATAAAAAATTCCTATTAAATTCCAAATACATCACTACCACTACTATAACCAGTTCTGTAGAAAATAATACCACTAGTATTACTCAACTATGGAGCCACACCTCGTGAATCTAGAAGTGACATAATGAGATTTGGGAATAAATTTGATGTTATTGAAGGGTGATAAATATATTCTAATGCTCTCTAGAATATAAATCATCGTTCTATTAAAATATAAGAATATCATTAACAATACCATATTGAAGGTGTTGTGATATGGGTGGAATATCCTATTTATGATGGTCATGAACACTTCTTTGTAATTTACCATCCTGAAAGGCATTAAAAGATACTCTTTCCAGCCATATATACTACATAGAATTACCATAATGAATTCAATGATTTTCAACCGAAGCTAGTGGTGGCCTGGTTATAAGATTATCATAGAGAACTAACATTCTCTCCACTACTGTTCACACTAATAATGATCCTTTTAAATTACTATTGATTCCTTTTAGTCAATTGGTTTATATTATTATTGTAAAGACCCGTAAAATTCAAGTAATTTTTTTTTCTTAATTTTCTTTGGAATTTTACAAGAACGCAGTTTCTGACGGCACCTGATTCCGAGGCCTGGTGTGCCCGGAATCATTTTCCAAAGTTTGGCTCGGGTACGCTCAGTGAACGAACGAGCAGGTTTTTCTAACTTTTGAACCGGTGCTCGGAATCGAATTCTGAGGGCACCGATGGAATTGCAGCACCGGTAATTTCTTGGAAAAGCCTTTTCCGAAGTTGCGTTTGCTCGGGTGTGGTTTTTAATTTTTGGGGTTAAGTTACGAAATAAAATAAAAGTGGTGCGACACTTTATTTTATTTCACTTAAAGCCACTTAAAGCCACTTAAGCCAGGTTAAGTGGATAAGGTGGGACCCACGATATCATACCCACATGGTAGGATATTTGTGAGGTGGGGCCCGCATGAGCCCCACCATTTATTTCCCTCTATGTAACTAACCCGTAAAAACCTCTTTTAAATAAATTCAACTGTGCGTTTATTTGGGTTAAGAAACGCCTCATTAATTGGGCAGTTAAGTCGTTGCTATTAATTCATTGAATTAATGGTTCGTTTCTTAACTTTGAATTTCTAATTGTTGGCAAGGGAATAAAATAAGACCAACACATGTTTCACTTGATGGTGGCTTGTAGAGAGGATTTTGAGAAACTCTAAAGCTTAAAGATCTTCATCCTCCTTCGCGAAGAACGCGAAGAACCCAAAGAACGCATCGTCGCCGACAAAAAACGCTGACCTCCAACGAAGGGAAACAAAGAGAGCCGAACCCTCAGAGATCGACGACGTGACACCCCTTCTGCAATGTGATGATCCTCTTCTTCCATGACGGTTAATTCCGCGACGAACTCACGTTCGACGACAACGTTGAGTTAGGGGGTTTTTGTTCTTTTTAATCTATGTGATTATATCCACGGTTTGTTTAAATATTTGTTGTGAGAATTTTAAAACCACTAACGCGGTGGCTGTGGACCAACAAACCAGTCCAAACCCATCGTCCTTTCGTTCTTGGCGTGCGGATTGGCGAGCGATGACAAAGTAAGCCGCACGTGCGATGTTAGGTCCTCGCATTGAAGGAAGGACCCCGGGAGGGCCATTGGCGAAGACGACGCGCATTTCGAACCACCAGAACTCGTCCGGTGGTCCACGGAGTAGCTCGCCGGTGCGCCGCCAGAAGGAGCCGCCACGGGGGCAAGGCGTGGTCCCACGACCGCGCGGGACCGGAGGGGGGTGGAACGCGGCAATTGGCCGCATCCACTAGCAAGGGTGGCCCAATGCGGGGCCGCGACTCCTTTACGCGGGGGCAGCGCGCCCCCCACTTCGCTCGGCCGTAACGGCCGAGCCGACTCACTGGCCACCCGGCCAGCGCCAGCCAGGTCGCTCCCAGGCCGGGACGGGTCGGACCCGTACCCGGGTCGGTTCGACCCAGGGGGGTTGGGCCGGGTCGGTCCGGGCCTAGACCCACCGTTTTCGGACCTCTTTTTATCTTTTGCCCATATCCTGGGCTACGGAACTCCGATGGATGCACCGTCAGCAGCAATGAGATCATTGGATCGAGACGTTCATTTTGACATATTACACTCAAGGGTTCGGAATACTTTGGGTTCGGCCAGGTTGGTTCGTACACGAAACCAACCGGGCCCTCGGAGCGGAAACACTTATAACTTAAGCACTGGACGTCCGATTGACGTGCCGTCGACCATGATGGATTCCTCTAAAGGAGACGGATCCTTTGGCTTACTCCAATCGAGGTTTGGATGCAGTTGGAGTATGGTCGGGTTGGTTTTGAATTAAAAACCAACCGGGCCCCTGGAACGAAAAATCCAATAACTCTCAGAACGAGCATCTGATTGACGCACCGTCTACGACGTTGAGTTCCTATTGACGATACGTAACATATGGATACATCAAATCTGGAATATGTGTCAGTTGAAGTATCATCCTCTCGGTTTGTGGAGCAGACCCTCCCGAACGAGCTTGCTGTGTGCGGGAACTCTAGAGCTGGCTGCGACTGTGACGACGACGACGACAGTACATAGATCCTCAGTGGACTCAACGACGATGACTACGGCACTCAGCGATCCTACGTGGATCAGTGCCACAGATCTAGTGTTGGTCTGATCCTGTTTGGGTCAGCGCTCAGCGGTCCTGTGTGGGCCAGTGCCTACAGATCCTGTGTGGGTCCGATCCTGTGTGGGTCTTTGCGGGGGTTAGTTACCTATCGATCATGTGTGGGTCAAATTCTTTGTGGGGTATTTTTGGGGTTAGTACCTATTGATCCTTTGTGGGTCTGACGACTTAGATAAATCAGTGGCTATATTTGGTCATCTTTATCATCATACGAAGAAATATACTTGTGTGAGCTGAATCCTGTTTTGCTTTCCTCTGTAGATTGTGTTGTGTTATCATGTATGGATTACGTTTTTCTTTCCTGTGTGGACTGGGTTGTGATTTCTTATGTAGACTGGGTTGTACATGAGCTCGGATGTTGGACCCGAACTGGAATTTATGACTTACGTATATGTATTGTCATATGCCTAAGCAGTGTCGAATGTTACTTCGTGATTGTATCTTTCTTTTGTGGATTATCCTTTGTGGACTCTAGGAGACCTTCGGGGGTCTCGGGGTCCCTACTGAGTAGCTTATACTCACCCCTGCACGGGCAATACCCGCACTACGTTGTGTTGGTAGCAGACGACGGACAACGTTGATCGCGGTTGAGTCTTGCAGAGCAGGACGGTACCCAGAGGTGGACCACTGGGCGGGACGTACTCGGAACGGACGGCTAGACCCGAGGAGCTGTGGAGGCTATCTGTACTCACCCTTCATATGGGACTTCCAGTGGACGGCTCGACGCTGCGGTTTTACTTTTCAGTTGCTGTTTTTCCCTTTCCTGTTGTACTTAACTTTCTGTTTGGGTTTGTATACTGGCCCACTTACTTTTCCGCACTTACTATTGTACTCCGCTTTACTTACTGTTTACTTCTACTCGCTTGCTCTGTGGTGTTTGTTGTTTACTTTGCAAAGACAATGCCTTCCCGTTTACCAGGATTTACGCCTTGTTGCTAGTCGCCATCCCCTTGACTATGGCAGGCGGGCTTGGGGTAGTCACGGCACGGGCCCCGAGGACGGGTCGTGACAATTTGGTATCAGAGGAGATCGGTTCTACCACAGATATTTGGACACTGATCTTTTTCTATGTAAAGCAATAGCGTTAAGTGTATTGGATTTGGTTATCAGTCCAGGGAGTCCAGTGTTGGTGTGGCGGCCGTCGTATCCGTACCCCAGGACCTTGTCTTCTGATTTATGACTTAATACACGAAAACATTGATTGCATGCGTGTTTCAAGTTTTCTTTTTGATTACTTTGTGTCAGCTCACCAGGTATACTGTTCTGACCATGGCGCACCTGTTTCCTTTTCAGGATGGCCCCACGACGACATCCAACTAGGGTTCCGAGAGTTGTGCCTGACGATAGCCCACCGAGCGATGAGGCCTCGGTACAGGGCCCTTTGAAAGCTGAGGTACCGGTGTTACCTCTACCCGCTGAGCCAACAATTCTTCCATCCCCAGCCGCTGATGATGCACGTCGCCTATGTGCACTGCAGGAGTTTCAGTGCCAGTGACCACCCAGGTTTCACCGGGAGACGGACACCCAGGTAGCCGAGGACTGGCCGGAGTCAATTGTGTGGGATTTCAGGTTAGTGAGGATGCCAACAGACCTCATGGTGATCCTCGCAGTGAGCCTACCGCACGCGGCAGTGGGCCAATGGTGGAGCTTGATTCTCCAGGTGCACGATGAGGAATCTCTTTTCTGGTTGGAAATTGAGAGCCTCTTCTGCTCAGAGTTTGTCTCGGCCACCCTCTGTGCGGTGCGCATCCAGGAGCTTCTTCAGCTACGGCAGGGCAGCTTGATGGTCGCCCAGTACTCGGCGAGATTTACCGATCTCTCACGCTACTCGACAGACATGGTACGAGACCCATTCTTCCGGGCCTGGACATTTGAGCAGGGATTGAGGCATGAGATCAGGGCATCGCTGTTCTCCCTCAGCATTTTGACCCAGGCAGGAGTACTGGAGCGAGCCCTTCTGATCGAGAGCTTTCTTGCTGAGTCTACATCAGCAGCGAGACCTACCGCGGGGCGGCACGTAGCAGAGTCTTCTGAAGTAGGCAGTCGATAGATGACTCATGGGTCGATGCAGACCAGGCCCTCAGGCAAACGACCTCAGGACACTGGGTCATCTGTGTAGGGCACACATCACGAAGCTAGTCTTTCGGGAGCCAGACAGTGCTACGCATGCAGCGGGTAGGGCCACATGGCTCGTGACTGCCCGACCCGCCATGCCGAGGAGCATCAGACGGTTGAGGGGCCGCCCAGATAGAGGCGGAGGATCAACCGTGGCGGTCCGAAGGGAGTAGGCGGACGAGGCAGAGGAGCTGTCCGAGAAGCAGGTGGTGGGCGACGCTTTGAGGCTCTACCACCACCACCACCAGAAGGTCCACCCCGACCACAGGGAGCTGGCCGGTAGAGACAAGAACAGCTCCAGGCAGCGAAGGCCTACAACCACGGCATGCCCGAGATGATTCAAGGTACTATCTGTGTCTATTCCACCCTTGTTGCAGTTCTTATAGACATAGGAGTGAGTCACTCTTTCATAGTCACTTCCCTTGTTCGGAGCTCGGAGATTCCGACAGAGCCGTTGGCTCGATCCTTACGGCTAGAGACTCCAACAGGAGCAGACTCGACGATTACGCACTGGTGCCGGTAGTGTGAGCATACTCTAGGAGGTGAGAGTTTCGGCTGGGATCTTCTTGTAGTGGCGTTGAGGCCTTACAACGTCATCTTGGGCATGGATTGGTTATCTACAGTCCATGCACAGATTGACTGTATTAGGCGCAAGGTGTGATGTGTACGCACCGATGGGAGCAGGTTCACCTTCACCGGCGAGAAGGGAGCCTTCGCAGCACAGGATGGAATTCCACAGAGGAGAGGACAGCCCATCACTCATCATTTGTCTAGCCTCATCCTAGGATCAGTTGACGTGCGGAGTCCAAGTTTTACTACAGTGGTGGATCGGTATGCGGACGTCTTCCACCGAGCTTCGAGAGCTACAGGTATAGTTGGAGGACTTGCAGGGAGAGGGATTCATCTGACCCAGTGTTTCACCCTGGGCTTCCCCGATATTGTTCGCCAAGAAGGAGGATGGGATCTTGCGACTATGTGTCGACTATCGTCACCTAAACCAGGTGACAATGAGGAACAATTAACCGCTACCGAGGATTGATGACTTCTTTGATCAGCTCAAGGGAGCACGGTGGTTCTGAAAGATAGACCTCAGGTCAGGCTATCATCAGCTCAGAGTTCAGGACGAGGACGTGCAGAAGACGACCTTCAAATTTCGGTATGGCCACTATGAGTTCTTGGTTATTCCCTTCGGCGTAACCAATGCTCCAGCAGTGTTCATGGGTCTCATGAACAAGATCTTTCAGCCATACCTCGATCGATTTGTCATGGTCTTCATCGACGGAATTTTGATATACTCGACGAATGAGGATGAGAACGCCTACCACTTACGGGTTGTCCTAGACACACTCATAGAGAACCAGCTTCACGGAAAGCTCTCGAAGTGTCAGTTCTGGCTACGTGAGGTCCACTTCTTGGGACACGTCATCTCTGAGGTAGGAGTTTCGGTGGATCCTATGATGATCGAGGCACTGCGAGCTTGGGAGACAGCCAGGAGCGTGACGGAGGTGCGGAGTTTCTTGGTACTAGCTAGATACTACCGGAGATTTGTGCCAGACTTCTCCAGAGTTGCGGCACCACTCTCAGCTTTAACGAAGATGGGGAAACCCATTGTGTGGTCAGAAAGATTTCAGCATATCTTCTAGGAGCTGAGACAGAGATTGACCAGCACCCCTATCTTGAGGCTTCCAGAGGAGGGGGTAGGGTATGTAGTCTACTGTGATGCATCAGGAACCGGACTTGAATGTGTCCTGATTCAGGATTGATTAGTTATCGCCTATGGATCATGTCAATTGAGGCCGCATGAGAAGAACTACGCTACCCATGACTTGGAGTTAGCAGTAGTGGTCTTCGCTCTGAATACATGGAGGCACTACCTGATGGGCGAGCGCTTTGCATTCTTTTATGACCATCAGAGTCTCAAGTACATCTTCTCTTAGAAGGACCTGAACCTGAGACAGTGGCGATGGCTCAAGATCCATCAGGACTATGAATTTGAGATAGTATACACTCTTGGGAAGGGGAACGTGGTAGCCGATGCTCTCAGCAGGAGGATGGGTATTTAGCTCCTTGAGGAGGCGACTGAGCAGCTAGCCGCTTGGCAGATATCCTTTGTGGATAGAGATGGAGCAGCCTTACTTCAGTCACTCACAGTCACTCCTCCAATACTTCAGCGGGACTGAGAGGCACAACGTGGGGATGCTGACTGTGAGACGCGACGTGCACAGATATCCTCAGGGAAGGAACCTAATGGTTTCACCTTTGGAGTAGAGCACGACGTCCTTTTTAGAGGACTTACCTTGGTACCAGTTGCTTTTCTAGAGGAGGTGCTAATAGAGTTTCACACTTCTCCTTTGGCGCTATATCCTGGAGTGGCGAAGATGTACCAGGATCTCAGACGACAGCGCTGGTGGCCGGGCATGAAGAAGGTTTTGGCAAAGTTCGTTTCTCGATGCCTCACCTTCCAGCAGGTGAAGGCAGAGCAACAGGTACCAGTAGGCTTGGTACAGTCCTTGGAGGTCTCGGAGTGGAATTGGGACGGGATATCTATGGACTTCATGACTGGACTTCCACACACTTCTAGAGGTCACAACTCCATTTGGGTGATTTTCGACTGACTCACCAAGCCGGCTCACTTCTTACCCATCAGAGAGAAGGGCTCAGTAAAGATTTTGGGACGTATCTACGTTCAGAAGATTGTATGGCTTCACGGTGTGCCATCATCTATTGTCTCCGATCGAGATGCTCGCTTCACTTCCCGGCATTGGAAGGGGTTATAGGAGGCATTCAGGACGCAGCTACGTCTGAGCACCGCCTTTCACCCTCAGATGGATGGTCAGACAGAGAGGACCATTCAGACTCTTGATGAAAAGCTCCGCGCATGTGTCCTCGACTTTGGTCGCAGTTGGAAGGAACAACTACCCTTGGTGGAGTTTTCATACAACAATAGCTACCACTCCACCATCGGGATGGCACCATATGAGGCGTTGTACGACCGACCTTGCAGATCTCCTTTGTGCTGGACAGACCTTGTGGAGTCAAAACTTGTTGGACCGGAGATGGTCCAGGCCACGACAGAGGAGGTTTAGGTCATCCAGGAGCGGATGTGGACAGCTCAGAGCCGGCAGAAGTTTTATGCTGACAGGAGGCGGAGGCCACTAGAGTTCAAGGATGGCGACCACGTCTTCTTGCGTGTCTCACCTCGACATGGTTTACAAATATTTGGTCGAGGCGGAAATTAGTCTCCACGCTTCATCGGACCATTCCAGGTCCTCAGCATGATTCGTGAGGTAGCTTATCGCTTGGCTCTACCACCTCAGTTTCACTAGGTGCACGACGTCATCCACATATCTCAGCTGAGGAGATACGTGCATGACCCGACGCATATCATTGACCATGGGGAGCTAGACGTTGATGATGGGGCGACTTTTCCGGAGGTCCCGGTGGAGATAGAGGATCGACAGGAGTGGGTCCTACGTGGATGGTCGATTCCTCTAGTGCGCATCAGATGGCATCACGAGAACATCCAGGAGAGCACTTGGGAGCGGGAGGCTCAGATGCGTGCTCCGTACCCACATTTGTTTCCCTAGTTTATGATGTATCTTTACGGGGATGTAAATCCCTGAGGTGGGAGTGATGTAAATACCCGTAAAATTCAAGGAAATTTTTTTTCTATATTTTATTGGAAATATTACAAGAACGCAGTTTCTAACGGCACCTGATTCCGAGGGCCGGTGTGCCCGAAATCATTTTCCGAAGTTTTCCTTGAGTACGTTCAGTGAACGAACGTGCGGGTTTTTCTACCTTTTGAACCGGTACTCGGAATCGAATTCTGAGGGCATCGATGGAATCACAGCGCCGGAAATTGCTTACAAACGCCTTTTCCGAAATTGTGTTTGCTCCGGTGTGGTTTTTAATTTTTTGGGTTAAGTTAAGAAATAAAATAAAAGTGGTGCGCCACATTATTTTATCTCACTTAAATCCACATAAATCCACTTATGCCAGGTTAAGCGGATAAGGTGGGACCCACGATATCTTACCCACTTGGTAGGATATTTGTGAGGTGGGGCCGACATGAGCCCCACCATTTCTTCCCATCTAAGTAACGCACCCGCGAAAACCTCTTTTAAATAAAGTCAACCATGCATTTACTTGGGTTAATAAATGCCTCATTAATTGGGCAGTTAAGTCATTGCAATTAATTCATCGAATTAATGGTTCGTTTCATAACTTTGAATATCTAATTGTTGGCATGGGAATAAAATAATACCAACACTTTTTTTACTTGAGGGTGGCTTATTGAGAGGATTTGGAAAAACTCTAAAGCTTGATGATATTCATCCTCCTTTGTGAATAACGCGAAGAACCCGAAGAACGCATCATCGCCGACGAAGAACGCCGGCCTCCGACGAAGGGCAACGAAGAGCGCCGAACCCTCGGAGATCGACGACGCGACGCCCCTTCCACGACGTGAAGATCCTCTTCTTCCACGATGGTTAATTCCATGACGAACTCACGTTCGACGACAACGTTGAGGTAGGGGGTTTTTGTTCTTTTTAATCTATGTGATTATATCCACGGTTTGTTTAAATATTTGTTGTGAGACTTTTAAAACCACTAATGCAGTGGGTGCGGACCAACAAACAAGTCCGAACCCACCGTCCTTTCGTTCTGGGCGTGTGGATTGGTGGGAGACAACAATGTAAGCCGCACGTGCGATGTGAGGTCCTCGCGTTGAAGGACGGACCCCGGGAGGGCGATTGGCGAAGACGATGCACATTTCCGACCACCGAAACTCGTCCGGTGGTCCGCGGTGCAGCCCGCTGGCGTGCCTCGCCGGCACGGCGGCAGGTGGTGGCGGCGCTCGGCGTGCCGCCTGAAGGAGCCGCTGCGACTGAAGCCGCGGCAGCAGGGTGTGGTCCCGCGACCGTGCGGGACCGGAGGGGGATGGGAGGCGGCAGCCAGCCGCGTCCGCTGGCAGGGGCGGCCCCACGCGGGGTGCGACTCCTTCACGCAGGGGCAGTGTGCCCCCCGCTTCGCTCGGCAGTGACGGCCGAGCCGACCCGCTGGCCACCCTCCCAGCGCCAGCCGGGTCGCGCCCAGGCCGGGCCGGGTCGGACCATATTCGGGCTGACCCAGGGGGGGTTGGGCCGTGTCGGTCCGGGCCCAGACCCCCCGTTTTGAGACCTCTTTCGGTCTTTTGCCCATATCTTGTGCTACGGACCTCCGATCGACGCACTATCAGCGACGATGTGATCCTTGGATCAAGGCGTTTGTATTGACATATTACACTCAAGGTTTTGGAATACTTTGGGTTCATCCGGGTTGGTTCGTACACCAAACCAACTGGGCCCTTGGAGTGGAAACACTTATAACATAAGCTCCGGACGTCCGATTGACGTGCCGTCGACTTTGATGGATTCCTCTAAGTGATACAGATCCTTTGGCTTACTCCGATCGAGGTTTGGATGTAGTTGGAGTATGGTAGGGTTGGTTTTCACTTAAAAACCAACCGGGCCCCTGGAACAAAAAATCCAATAACTCTCAGACCGAGCGTCCGATTGAGGCACCGTCTGCGACGTTGAGTTCCTGTTGACGATACATAACTTATGGATACATCATCTCTGAACTATGTGTCAGTTGATGTATCAGCCTCTCGGTTCGTGGAGCGGACCTTCCCGAACGAGCTTTCTGTGTGTGGGAACCCAAGAGCTGGATGTGACTACGATGACGACGACGACAGTACAGAGATCCTCAGTGGACTCGATGACGACAACGACTACGACAGTCAGCGATCCTACATGGATCAGTGCCACAGATCCTGTGTGGGTCCGATCATGTGTGGGTCAGCGCTCAGTGGTCCTGTGTGGGCCAGTGCCTACATATCCTGTGTGGGTCCGATCCTGTGTGGGTCTTTGCGGGGGTTAGTTATCTATCAATCCTGTGTGGGTCAGATCCATTGTGGGTCATTGTGGGGGTTAGTACATATCGATCATTTGTGGGTCCGACGACTTAGATGAATCGGTGGCTATATCTGGTCATCTCTATCATTATACGAAGAAGTATACCTATGTGAGCTAAATCATGTTTTTCTTTCCTTTGTGGATTGTGTTGTGTTATCCTGTGTGGACTACGTTTTGCTTTCCTGTGTGGACGGGGTTATGATTTCCTGTGTGGACTGGGTTGTACTTGAGCTCGGATGTTGGAGCCGAACTGGAATTGATGACTTAGGTATATGTATGGGAATATGCCTAAGCAGTGTCGAATGTTACTTCGTGATTGTATCTTTCTTTTATGTATTATCCTTTGTGGATTCAGGGAGACCTTCGGGGGTCTCGGGGTCCCTACTGAGTAGCTTATACTCACCCCTGCATGGGCTATGCCCGCACTACGTTGTGTTGGTTGCAGACGACGGAAAGCGCTGATCGCGGTTAAGGCTTGCGGAGCAGGATGGTACACGGAGGTGGACCACTGGGTGGGACGTACTCGGAACGGACGACTGGACCCGAGGAGTTGTGGAGGCTATCTGTACTCACCCTTCAGGTGGGACTTCCAGTGGACGGCTCGACGCTGCGGCTTTACTTTTCAATTGATGTTTTTCCCTTTCCAGTTGTACTTTACTTTCAGTTTGGGTTTGTATAATGGCCCACTTACTTTTCCACACATACAGTTGTACTCAGTTTTTACCTAGTGTTTACTTTTGTTTGCTTGCTCTCTGGTGTTTTTTGTTTACATTACAAAGGCAATGTCTTCCCTTTTACCGGGATTTATGCCTTGGTGCTAGTTGCCAGCCCATGGCCTATGGAAGGCGGGCTTGGGGTAGTCACGGAACGGGCCCCGAGGACGGGTCATGACAATTATATTAAAAACAAAATAGAATATAACTAAATGTCTTCCTTGAGAACAATATTGAATCACCATTAGGTGATATGTGTAGTCCGATAAAATCTTTTCCATTGAATCATCATATTGAAAATTTTGTCCCTTTAACATAATGAATTGATATGATATAGGGGAAAGGTTATATAATGAAATGGGTTTGATCTCAATCTCAATTGACTTGTTTAAAGGAATACATGATAGTTCATTAAGGAAAACTTA
Organism: Viscum album; assembly: GCA_963277665.1. Taxonomy (NCBI): domain Eukaryota; kingdom Viridiplantae; phylum Streptophyta; class Magnoliopsida; order Santalales; family Viscaceae; genus Viscum; species Viscum album. Next base: position 1,117,609,857 of record OY728141.1, read on the forward strand.
TTGGTAATGATGTAATTCTTCAGGTAATGTACATGAGGATAATTTTGATCCTAATACATGATCCTAGCCCGATACTTTCATTTTGATTGCCCCAATTTGACTTCGGTCCAGTCTTAATATACTATATTTCACATCTAACTCACTAGTCATCATAAATTTCTATAAATTATGTGATATAAAGGATACCCATATACAATAATAATCGTTGCGAGAACCAAATATTTTCATCCTTCTATTAATAATATCACATAAAATTTTGGGATTTCAAGATCATGAAAACCTATATATTTTCACTATTGAAAACAACTAATGGAAAATTTAGAAGTAATTGGATATGATCAACCTTCTTTCCTAAGGGTATCTTGAGAGAAAGAAACTCATAATATAACATAATTGGTATGTCAATGCAAACAAATTGGTCAGATATAATAGAGTATGAAGAAACACTATCAAATAAATTAGTAAAAGGGATATATGTAATGAATACAATAACTTGAATAGTCGATGGTCTCTTTCCACCATAAGCTAGAACTAGTTTTCCACATAAGTCATTCCTATATCTGGTCTATAGACTTTCCCTTATAATGTTTGACTAACCTTGATCTCAAAATATTTTGGCATATGAATCAACTGTTAAGAACCTCGATCAGACATATGGTTCATAGATTTCATATATTACAAACCCATAAAAGAACCTATTTTAACCCTTTAACAAATAACTTTTAAGCATGCCACATCATTCAATTATATAATCACATGATATAAGTTCGTGGTGAATTATTTTGAAATTCTCAATATATCACCCTTTAAATGTTACGGGACACCCCTTACTCTACACTTTTTTTTTTCTCCCACTCTATTACAAACCATCAACCTTAATTTTCCTTCTATTGGAATAATCAATAGGATTTTCACTAAGGGTTGAGAGAATAGTTGATAGATTTGTTAGATGGTAGTCTAAAGTCTCCAATTAGTAAAATATTTCCACAATGATCAAAATAAAGTCCTCATTATGTTAAAAGACTCTGGATCCATTGAATGATGAATGATACCAGGGGTTATATTCAGAAGCATAGTTGACCATAGTCTTAGAAACTCCTCCACCTTCTATTTTAACTATAAAAATGATTCATGAATGAAGTATCCCTTCTTCCTAAACAACTGGATCTTCCATGGGAACATTATCATGCACTTGTCATGGTAAAACTGTAATGTCTTCCGTTATAGAAAAATATTGTCATGGTTTATGAAGAACTATAGTAAATCATCTATAATGTGTAATTCTTATGAAATAAAAAATGGCCGTTTAGGATTCCATCAACAACATTATTATGAGAAAAAATTAAACAATTTTAGGCTCACTCTTCATATTTCTATTGGTAGACCTATCCTAGGGGATACCCACATAATGTAAAATTTCCCTTATTCAACCCAAGTGTCAATACTAGTCCCTTATACCTTCAAGTCATACATAATTAAATACATAAAGAATCATCATTAAGATTGAGTTAAATAATCTAATTCAACACAGATATCTCTCATAAAAAGAACAATTATATACTAATCAATGGAGAATACCATTCTATCATAAACATATATAATAATCAATGAATTTAAATAATGAAATAGTATATAGAAAACAATATGTATATATATGGAATTTGTTCATATGTTCTAACCCGTGATCTGTAAACACAATAGAATAAAATAAAATTTTAATAGAATAACATACATTGGATTAATAAGAATGTATAAAACTATAATATTAATAGTAGTACCAACAACAGAAACTAATAGATATGTTACAAATATGTTATCTAGGTATTCATAAAAATACCCCGACTATGTCCAACAAAACCTAACTCCATTTTAATATTCCCCAAAACATACTCTGGAAGAAAAAAAGTGATAAGGGACCATATTCAATTTCATTTTTAATGCACATACATGAATATTTAGGTCTAATATGGAGTTCTATAAGTCCTATGTGTTCCTTGACATATGCTATAGGATTCTTACTAGTAGTAATGGTCTAAATGAAATCAATGGGAGGAATCCACCCTTAGTATTGGTAATGATATATATAGATAATATCCACATTAAGTTGGTGGAATAAATAATCAATGTTGTAAAAAATGGCATCGTGTTTATTTTAATTCAACTAGAAATAATAATCCATGGACCCCTAATGTTGTAGGTACACAACTTTATGAGAATGAAATCTAAGTAAATGGAAATTATGGCCTCACATCAATGTATTTCTAGGTACCACCTCTAACCACCATGATCTATATCATACCTCTATATTAAATGGGAATTATCCTTTACTATATCTCCAAGTATATTTTCTAGACATGCATAGATATGTCCATATAGTGTATTAGTATAAAACTTATAAAAGACTACCAATGTTTCTATAACATGATTTAAGATGTCAAATAAAATTATTTCATGAAATAAATTGAATGACCATGTAAACCTAAAAACACTCAATTATAAATTCATTGTGTGATTAAAAAGCCACCATGAACCCCAACCCCACTGGATTTAGCTTGATAACTTTAAATTTGTCAATGTATATATCTACATGCTACAATAAATTCAATACGTCTTACTGTTGGTTAGAACTCTATACCTTTTAGACATATTGTTAAATTCCTCTATTATGGAACATCACAATCCATACCCGGATAGTGGTTATAAAAAAGAGCACTAGACACATCACACGGATGATGTCCATTGATAGGAACATAGAATGCCCCAACCTAATGTTTTTTAATCCTAGGAGGATGTTATGTCCCACATGAAATGCCATACATATTTTTTTGTATATAACACCCATGAATAGAATTATTACATAATGGTATGTAGGTGAATTAAAAAAAATCCATTATATGCAATACTCCCACATTGGATAACATTTCTCTAATTCTACTCATACAATCAAATGAAGGATAGTTTATAGCCTTTTTCAAATCAACACACTCCCTCACTATGGAGATTTTTAATAAATACCAAGCCACATTTTCATCAAGATACATAAAATAATGATATATAGGTTATGATATTTAGAAAACATTACATTTCATTGGAGGGAACAATATGTAATATCATGAATTGTCTCAAACATGATACACCTTAAGTCCTTTACGAAAACATAGCCACCCATGGGTGGCACATGATATAGAGAATACCATAGAAACATATATCATGTTTAGGTTAAAGGGACACTCACAAACCTATATTTATCTTATATTAGGATTGGAATCCATGTATAAATTATAAAATAATATCAAAATACTATACGTGGACCTATATGGTAAGTAACATCCTACCTAAAGACCGTTTACATCAATATCATTATTTTCTGAGATGGTAGTCACCCAAAAAAAGATCACACACAATTACCATATTATACATCTCTGAATTTAAATAAAACTTTACTAATAGAGGCTCCCAAAGAGGAAAATAAATGAAATTAGTAAATAGACTCACCTAATAATATCTACCAATAGAAACATCGTGGATACATCATTCAATAAAAATAATCCTCAAGAAATGTTATTGTTACACCAAATTTTGGAATTACCTAGATATATTACTCAATTAACATTATACAATTCCATAATAGACATATTCTAAAACCATTCATGATGGATAGAATAATTCATATATATTAAGAATTACTCAATAATTTCTCTGTTGAATCGCTGAGAACCATATGTATAAATAATGGAAAATGAAAGGAGTCCTTCAATTAATCCAAGAAGACTAAAGATCAATAAAATAAATGAAGAAATGAATGTTATAAATAAGGCCACAAAACTAATTAGACTTATACCAAGACCATTCAATGAAATTATATTCTTCAATGGGGGATGATAGATGATTTATTTAATAAGAGTCAAACAAGTGAGGATGGCATAAAGTATGCCAGCATAAATATTTAAAATGGATGGAGACTGAAATATATATCATTTTATAGATACAATAAAGGATGAATTCATTTTAGTAATTTAAAATTAAATAGAACTGTTTCCATGGGATACATCAATACCATGATAGTGGGGTATCTAAACTCATCGAGAAAAGTTGTGACCCACTAAAAGAGTGTTCCAAAAAATGATATTTCCTTCACTATGACCTCTATTTAAATATTGGTGAGGTCATTGTGATCATGGACCAATGTTGTTTCCATAGAACTCTATGCACATAACCATTATAATTTTCCCCTTGACCATTTTTTACAAGGCCTTCCATTGACCAACATGTTTTTCACCATAACACAGGATTAGAATGCTTCTTACCCAAAGTCTCCAAAACCCATTTGTAGGATTCAAATAACCTCTAGTACAGTTTAGTCAGAATTTTATCCCATTATATTTCCAAAAAATATAATCTAATACATTAAATAACTTATGTTAACATACCAAAATATAATGAGGGTTTTTTAAATCAAACTATGTTATATTAATTTTTTTATTAATATGTGACAGTTACAACTTGGTTGTTAAATTGGGTATATGAATGAGAATAAATATAGTTACCTTGGATTAATATAAGTGTATATTGCATCATTTTAGATCAATAGTCGTAACATTAAAAAAATATTCCTGGGGACCATATTAGTTTAGAGTATTTGGAAACATAGAAAAAATATATTTTATCATGGTGAAAGATCATAAATGATTCCCAAAAATAAAATCTCATTTAGTACTTGTACTGAGAACATTTCTTCACAATAATGGTAATAAATGTTATAAATAGGAACTACTTGAGAATATAGGTATGAGTACATAAGAATGAAATTTTGAGTTCATACCATTCATATCAATGATTGTATACTTGAATCCTGGAATAAATATTTGTAGTTCATGTGATATTAGTCATAATGTAATCAAGATCATAATCAATGAGACCATAACATTGGAATAAGAATGATATTTTTTGGCAGATACATAATCATATGAATGGATTTATATATTAATCAATGAATAACTTCTAAGGCCATATTAGTAGTATGGTTTCACTCCCCATACTATCGTGGTATTCAGGGATCACTCCCACAACCATCTTTGTTATCAAGGTTCACTCTCAAGATCATCTTAGTGAACAAAGTACATTACCGAACCATGTTCACTCTCCATTACATCGATGTCTATCACATGAGATATATGTATTTACCAATTTAATTATAGGCTAATATAGGTACCAACAATCTCATAATAAAGTCATATATATCTGTTATATAAGATCATACAAATAATATCATAACCCATGAAATGAAATGGGTACCATAAAAATGTAATCACATAATAAACATTAGAAAATGGAAAGGTTAAATAATAATTTCATCAAAGAATAACACATGAAGAAAAGATGGATTCATAAACAATAAAATCCTAAAAGGGAAATGGTTTTCATAAAAATATAAACCAATAATGAGAAATAGGTATCATAAACATATAACTCATGGAATAGAAAAATGATTCATAAAAATATAACCCCTAAAATAGAAACTGCCTCTATAAAAATCATTCCATAAAAATAGAAAGAAATCAAGGGGATAATATTTATTGAACCTCTGAATAATTTATTAGAAAAGGTAGGAGTAAAATAAAAATACTTCAACTTATATTGAAATTAATTTTGAGCATCTTTGAAAAACATTTCAGTAGGAAAATATTATTTTATGGATTATAGAAACATAAATGCTTTTGAAATCCATTTTACATAAAAATAATTTTAAAACAAAGAAGGAAGGATTTAAATAAATTTTAAAAACCTTTTCTTCGAAATATTCTAAAATACAATCAAAATATTTTTTTAAACAATTTTATTTGAAAATTTATAAATAAATCTTGAAAATATTTTGAAGAATATTTCATTGAAAATACCCTAAAACATATAAATAAGGGTTGATAATATTTTTAATTAATTTTTGACTAAGAATACTTTGAAAACATACAAAATAATATTTAAATGCATTGAAATCATTTTATTTTAAATTTTTTTTTGAAAGAATATAGAGGAATACTTGAAACTCATTTAAAACACAGTTTAAACATAGAAAAATTTTTTGAAAAAAAATCATTGAAAATAAATTTTAATAAAATGAATGTTCACAATATTAGAGAATATAATATCTTATAAATGGATATTTTAAAAATTGAATGGAATATTCAAATGAAGGTTGATCATGATGGTAGATAAATTTGAACATACCTAATATTCCTTTTGCGCTATAAAATATACAGAAAAGTCAATCGATTGAAAAATTACGATAAGATTATTTTTCTAAAAATTTTATTAAAAGGTAAAAATGTGTATAAATTTATTTTAAATTTCATATGAGTGTTTTAAAATATTTTTATTTTTTTAGAAAACATGGTTTTTTAGAAACAATGATTTCTTACCGAATGGAGAAATGAAATAAGATTTTAATAAAAACATTTCCTTATTTATCTTAAGTAGAAGACCGTGACAAAATTATATAACTAATTGTATATGACCTTAATAACATGAGGATAATAAAATTAATGACATTTCATACATATATATATATATATATATCATAATATTTCTTCAACATAATCATAATCATAAAATAAATATAAATGATGATATTGTTGCACTAAACCATTACCATTTTAGTAATTTCGATTCATAAGAAAATTGAAAGACTGACATTAAAATAATTTTAAAAAATCATTAAAAGAAATATATTCATGATTTAAAATTTCAAAGGATGTATATTAGCCTCATTGAAAAAAATAATTGCATAACATGGCATGTGTCTCGATGATGGAAAATTGAGAAAAACCATAATATACTGATTTGGTACCTTTTGACACATAAACCTCATGAAATAAATATTATAAAATGAATATATAAATAACCAAAATTATATTATAAGAATAATATAATAAAGAAATGGGTATTATAATATAACATATATGAAATAGTAAGTGAACCACGATTGTGTCTCATGGAAAATAAAAGTGATACAAGAAAACACTTACATTATGTCTTGACTCTCTTCAGGCTTATTCAAATACCATGTATAATGAGAATAAGATTTTATTTATACATCATAGAAAAAAAATAAAAAAATAAAAAAATATATAATATCATATATGATTTATATAATAAATTATATTACCCATTCATTAATAACTCTATGTTGATGTTACATTTCAGGTGATAACTACAATATTTTTTGTAAATGTTTTGACTTCTTATTCTTGGTTAACATATATAGATCATGATTTAATTATTTACAGAATTTTAAAATCGATATATATGTATATATAATTTATTTATTAAATTTTAATTTGTAATAATATAGATATTATATGATTATTAAATGGAATACACCATTCATAGAGATGGTAGGTTGTGCCACTATAAGAACATTGTTTACATTTTTTGTGTTATTCAAAGAATGAATTAATATGTAATATTTTTATATATATAAATAATATTATTTAAGAAGAATTATTTTTCAAATATATCATATATGGTTTCTAATCCATTCTTTATTACATTCGATATAAAGTGTCTACGAATCACATTGCATTGAGGAAGCAATAGTCCACATGTCAAAAAATGAAGTTTTCATTTTTATGAAAACAAAAATCAAGAGGGTATGATGATATAAAAATAAAATAAAAATAAATAAATATTAAATATCATATTTATAATATAAAAACTGAGTTTAAAAGATAATTAAAAACCATTAAAAGTGGTAATGTAAAAATTAAGAACATCATTTTGTTAGAAGGCATTTCTTTGTACACAAGAACTGTAAGTTTGATACTCATTAGGTGGAAGTGTGTGTAAGTATATGAAAAAACCATATAAAAAAATACTCAATATATTTATGATATTATTTTTATTACAAAATCATGTAATAATATGTTTTGAGGCATTTTAGAATGAAAATAAAACAAAATATCTTGAGGAGGGATGTTACATCTTTTTGGGTAACCCATTTTGGTTTTCACCAAATGGCTTCCTTTAATAGATTTATGACCAAATTTAGGAATATATGATTATGGTAGGGATGTTGGAATCTTATTATAGAATATTTTTGGTGATCTAAATGGATTTAGAGTTGTGAATTAATGGGAGTGTTGAGTGACTTTTTATATTGGAGGAGTGGCAATCTTGAATAATATTTATAAGGGAATTACACCAACTTGATTACTATATAATGTGGGTAAAAAAATGAATAAAATTATATTAATGTGATTATATGGTATGAAAATTTCCATAAAATGGATTTTCGACTTTTATATAAGTTATTCCTTCCCTTGAGTTTATTATTTTTTTATTTTTTAAACTTATTTTTTTCTTAAGTGTTGCAATTGATTTAAATCAATATAACTAATATTTTATTGTAAAAAACTATGTTAAACCGGTTAGAAATTATAAATTATGAAAACTATAAATAATTAATCTTTTTTTAAATACTAATAACATAACTAGCCAAAATTAATTTACATTTAATACATCAAAAGGAATGACGAAGTAGGTTTTTGAAGTAAAAATGTTCAAATGTTTGGAACATTGTTAAATATAAAACAAATGATAAATTGGTTAAAATGAAACAAATTGTATTAATTTATGTATATTTTATCTAATTAAACTTTAAAACCAAATGAAAATATAATTTAATAGTATAAATAAATATGACAAATATGATGTTTTGAATTAATAATTGGTATATTTTATTATTCAAATTTGTTTTGATGATAAAATATTTAATTTATTTTTACAAAATTAATCAAAATTGATTTATTTAATTTATTGATATAAAAAAAATTTATACGTAGAACTATATTTTCCTTATTTATCTAATTTGATTATTTTTAAAAAGTTAATACTTTCACATATACTAGTTATCAACCAAATAATTTATTATATATAAATTTTTAAATAATATTTTCACAATTTTGTTAATATTATTCATAACTTAATTTACATTGTATATGTGGTACCTATAATAATAATTTAATAAGAATGTTAATAGTATATTTTAGTTTGTTAAAAACAAGGCCTTTGATATTGTTCTTTCTTTCAAAGGAGCTCAGAATTACAGCCACACAAGACAAAAATATTCTAATATGAAACACAAGCTCATCTATGATTAACATAGTATTGATTATAATTTAATACAAAATTAGTTGTTTTTAAAAATTATATACAATGATTTGTAAAGTTAAAATATCAATAATATTAAATTATTTCAATAAAAATTTCAAAAAATATCAAGGTGTTACATTTCACCCCCCTTAAAATTATTTTATCCATGAAAATTCTTCTCGGTTATGAATGTCTTTGTAAATGAATGTCCCATTTAAAGAAATCCATATCATAAAAATTAATGCAAACAAATCCTATAAAAATGTAATGATAAAAACATAAGGGTTACCTAATGTAACACATAACATGTTTTCCACATAGGAAAACATAGGTGGGGAGTGAAAACATAGACATGGAAGAGAAATCTAACTACCATGATCCGATGGAGAGTGATATGTAACATTCTTATAATAAATTCAATATTCAAAAACCATAAATATGGAATAATCTAAGGGTCAATTTGATTTATTAGAAATTAAGGTACTAGGATACCATTTTTGGTATTAACATCCCAATTACAAAATTTGAATAATTTTCATGATAATATATACTTTTTGATTTAATTCCTTTCATACGTAATATCTCACCCTTTGGTCATGTCGTGAAAAATTTCCACATCACCTCTTGATCCAAAAATAATGGTAGATTTTTCATTCCTAAGTCATGATAATTTCTTGAGATCAATGATAAATCATCCATTTTTTATTAAGTTGCAATCAAAATAATGTGGTTAGACCATGTTTTCCAATATTCATAAATACTCTTGTGTTCGTAGAGTACTTTAATAACACAAACATCATCTGAATTTTTACATAAAATATCCAAATATGGTAAACCTTATAACCATTACGAAAGAAGAAATTCAAAAACATTGGAAATAAATTCAAAAAAAATCTCATTTAAAATTGATCTCCCATACATCAAAAGTAACTCTTGGTATTCACATTCCAATCATGTAAATACCCTCATCGTATATTATCTTGAAACACTGTAATAACCTTAATTAACTTTTTTTTAAACATGAATTCATCCATATTATAAAGATTAATACATATATTCCTCAAATAAAAGAAGTTGTAATCATCATCCACAATTAGATACACCACCTTTTCAACAAATTAATAATCAGTTCCGTGGTAATCAATATTATCCAATTTAAATTATCCATCTCAGTAGTTTATTTATACAAGAAAAACATAATTTTCACAACATTAGCGATATGTTAATGATTTCCATAACATAATTAAAATACCATCTTTGCATCAAATCCATTTTATATTAAATATTCTCTATTCAATTTTTTATTTCGAATACTTAATGTACAACATATTATTCTTGATTCATATAACATGATTCTAGAATTCATATACATATACACATCAATCATCCAATATTATTCATAAAACATTACTCATGCTTTATCAACATATCCCTTAGTACCAATTTCCTAGAATATGAAATATTAATCATGTCATATTGTTCCTCAACCTAAATATAATCAAACTTCCTACATGTAATATAAATAATACTCTAATTACATTCCATAAAATTAAAATGTAATTTTCAATCTCTTTATCTTCAGTAGTATAACCAATACTCATATTACTGCCCAATTATATTCATTATATTTTTACATAGTAAATATATTTGATTTATACCCATTCGTTCAACATCTAAAATATTCAATCTTGAACCAATTATGTCAAATTCCCTTTATGGACAAAAACTAGAAATCATATGGAGAGAAAGACTTATAAGAGTATAATGCCAAAATATCATGAAAAAAACTTACAAAATGGCTAAATAATGACATGTTATCTTTAATATAAGACAACTAAGGATTATATTTAGAGATATACCTATACATATCCATATAAATTAATCTAGGTATCTCACTAACGTTTTCTTCATCCTACTTTCTAATGCATGGCTAAAACAGTCCATTGATACCAAATATAGAAAACAAGGACTAACATAGATTGATATTAAATAAGTTTATGTTTATATTCAGGACATTACAATAATACATGCCCAAGTACCATTATATATTATTGTATTTAGAAACATGGAACAAAATATTCAAAATCAGGGAATGATCTTAAATTATTCCTAAAAAGGTCTCCCCTTTATTATTTATACATAAAACCTTTCTTCATAACATAGGGAATAACATAATAAAAGGGAGATATTAGATTCTAAGTATGGGTAAGAAAATGAGATACATAATCCTAACATTTGAAATAATGTATCAGAATATGAGAATGACATTTGAAAATAATACACCATGTACTAGAGATCATGTACACAAGTAATGGGATAAATATTAGAAGTTAATTAGACATGAAACATATGGTAATATATATCATATTCCATGAGAAAATATCATACGAATAAGACATATAGTTTTTGGTATACACATAATCATATAAATGTTTACCTATTTTAGTCAGCGCATCATAGCCAAGGCCATCTTAGTAGTATGGGTTAACTCCCCATACTCTATTTGTAGTCAAGGTTCAAAACCTTTACTATATTTGTTATCAATGATTACACACATGATCATCTTAGCAAAAAAGGTCCTTTTCTGAACATTGTTCACACACTATTCTAACCATGCATATCTCATGAGATATAAACCTTTTCCCAATTAATTGGAGGGATATATAGTTCCAAAAAATATGTTATTTAAATAATACATACATGTTCCATAAGACCATAATCAATCATATCATAATCCATGAAACGAAGTGCGTACCATAAAAATGTAATTATATCATATACTTTTGAAAATAGAATGGTTTTTTAATTATTTAATCAAAACATCCACAATAAAAATATGCTAGGTTCATAAAAATATAACCCATTTTAGGAAAATGGGTTACATATACATCTAACCCATGAATATGAAATGAGATTAATAAATATATAACCTGTTATATATTTAAATGCCCATAAATGTATAACCTCTGAACGGGAAACGATTTTAATAAAGATCATGACATCAAAACATTAACCATTAAGGGAAAGAGTATGAAGGAAACCATTGATTCATTTCATAAAAATCCATGAGTAACATCAAACGATTTAATCCTAGATGAAAATTTATTTTGAACTATATTTTAAAAACATTTTTTAATAAAAATATCATTTCATATTTCAATAAGGACATTAGAAACATAAAATAATTTTAAATCTATTTTAAATTAAAGTAATTTGAAAAAATTTAAAGAAGGATTAAAAAATATTGAAATTTTTTTTCCCTAAAAACATTTTAAAGATGATGAAAAATATTTGGAATACCGTTTCCCTAGAAAACATATAAATGATTCTTGAAAACATTTTGAAATCCATTTCCTTAAAAATACCATAAAACATAGAGACCAAGAAATTCATTTCGAATTTTTTTTATAGAGTATACTTTTTAAACTTATAAAATAATATTTTAATTAATTTAAATAATTTTCTTCTAAAATAACATTATGAAAACATATAAATGAATCCTTGAAAATCATTTTAATAACTTTTTTATCATAATTTCTTTTTAAAAATTGATTTCTTTGAATATCACATTTAAGATATTGGATATCTATAATATTAGGGGAAAATAATTTATTGAAAATTAATATTTTAAACATTCAAATGAATATTTTGTTAAAGTATAACAATTATTGTTGATAAATACTTACTTTCTATATATGCTTTGTGCATTGTAAATTTTTTAGAAAAATGCCTTGATTTGGAAAGGAGATAATTTTTTAAAAATATACAATATTTTTTATTAAAATGTAATACATGGGTGAAAATGTATTTTAAATATCATTTGAAAATGGTAGATTATTTTTTAATTTTATTGAAAACATGGGTTTTATGAAACATTGATTTTCGACCAAAATGAGACATAGATTTTGATTTTAATAAAAAAAATTAATTATATTATGCTGAAAGAGAGGAAAAATTACAACATAACATGAATATAAAAAGAATAAAAAATGCGTATGAAAATTTATGAGGGTTAGTGATAGATGTATCATATGATTTATTGAATGCGAGAATAATTATAAACAATCTCGATAAAAGATGAGAATGCTATAAAAATTGTTACCACTTTGGTAACTTTAAATCATAATAAAATAGAAGTGATAAAATCACATAAAGCTTAAAATATCATTATAATGATTATATTCATGATATAAAATTTAAAAGGTAGTATATACACCCATAGAAAAACATTGATGCATAACATTCCATGGGTCTCAAATAAGTAAAATTGAGAGAAAATTACTTTACAGATTTGGAATCTTTTGAAACATAAACCCCATGCAGTAAAGATCATAAAATAGGTATTTAAATAACCATAAATTAAATTATAATAATATTATGATACATAATTCTCTATTATACATAACCCTAATAATAAATAAGAGGTGAACATGGCTTGTGTCTCACAGAAAATAAATGTGAGACAACAAAGCCCTAGCTTTATGTCTTCACTCTCATTATACTCATTAAAACCTCATGAATAAAATTTTTAAGTAAATTATAAAACCAAAAATGAACCATATTAGTATATAAAATATCTTATACTATTTACCTACTACATTATTCTATCCATTCATAAATAAACCCATGTTAATGTCACATTTCGGGTGATAACTGCTTTGTTTTTCGTAAGTGTTTTGACTTGCTATTATTGATTATATTAATAAGATTGATGATTTTTTTCAAGAATTAAAAACATGATATAAATATTCTATATATTCATTATATGATAATTTATATTAATAAATTTATTATGTAACTTTTAAATAAAATATATTGTTCATGGAGATGGTGGGTCTTACGTACGTATGACCATAGTTACCGTTTTATGGTAAAGGAAAAAATAAACAACATCCTTTTTGAGGTAGTAGTTCGCCAAACACAAGAACAGTAAGTTCGTTAAACATTAGATGAATGTGTTTGTCAGTTTAGGTAAAAACCATAAAATAAAAACATCTTAGTATATTTATGGAACTGAGTTTATTATATAAGTATGAAATAATCATTATTGAGGGGGTGTGTAATTAAAATAAAACAATATACCTTGGAAGGATGTTATCTCTTCTTTGGAGAACTCTATTTTGTTCACACAAAAGGGCTTATACGGAAGAATTTTCCCCCATTGATAGGATTTGGGGTTAAGGGATATATTTTGAGACACTATTTTTGTAGATTTTGGGAGAGAAAAGGTTGGTTTAAGGTGGGAATAAATGGGACTGTTGAGTGCCTTTATATATTAGAGTATTATTTTTTAAATTTTTTTAAAACAGAATACCTCAATGTTTTTTGTATGAAAAGTTGATCCAATGATGAAAATATTTAATTAAAGGGAGTATAAGGTAAAAATATATCCACAAAGTTTATTTTTCACAATTTTATTGGACATTTATTCCATTAAGATTATGGTTTATACATTTTTAATATAATATTTATCTTAATCATTGTAATTAATTTTAATTACATTCACTAATAGTTTCAGTCAAAACTATTTTGAAATTATTATAAATTATACAATTTTATTATTCGAAATTAATTTCTTTTTTTCAAAAACTAATCACATAAGTGGATGAAATTAATCTAAATTTATTCTTGTAACCGTTATGCAGAAGGGGGGTTTTATGTTAAAAGGTCCAAACTATTGGAATGATTCCATATCACATACAAAGATGAAATTGATTCCAATAACCTAAATTGGATTCATTGATCTATGTTTTCATTAATTTAACATTAATAAATAGTTAAAAATAATTTAACTATGAAAATAAATTATATGACAATGCAGTTTTAAATTAAAATTCATTATTTTTCCCTATTCAACCAAAAATGAAGTTTCTCCAAAAAAAATAACCCTAGAAAATATTGATATTATGATTCAAATAATTATGTTTTATTTTTATGATAAAATATATTATGTTTTAAAAATAATATTTAAAATGGGGCATCCCTTAAAAGGTGGTAATACATACATTAAGGAATGTACATCATTTTATTCATAAAAATGGATTTATTCTTATATTAGACCTATCAAATATATTTAATGAGTATAAAAATATTTTTTGAATATATAACATATAATTTTTTTAAACATTAAAAAAAGTTTGTTTTAAATTAAATGAGATGAGATTGTGTATTTATATAAAAACATTGTTTTTTATAGAAGTTATTTATTTATTTTCAAATAGATCCTACATTCACTTCTACTAATTTATAACCATATGATTTATTTTATATAAATGTTTAAATCATATTTTCCCAATTATGTTAACAATATTTGTAACTTTATTTCCATTTGTTAGGTGGTATATATAATTATATTTTTACTATTCCTATCAATAGAATATTTTAGTTTAGAGAAAACTCTACATTTAGTGTTATGAAAGCTATTGAACGAAATCAAAATTCTATGTAATGCATGACCAAAGTAGTTTTTTTGTTCCAAAATATAATCTAATGGTGGAATGTGGTGTAATATTAACATGGTTCTGATTATAACAAATTCCAAACCTAGTTCACCAGTAAAAATATTTTTTTTCGTAAAGTGTAAAATATCCAAAAGTTTAAATTATTTCGAAAAACAAAATTCACCAAAAATGAGGGTGTTATAATAAAAATAATTTAAATATATAAAAGTTTTATATTATTGAAATTAAAATTTTAAATTATCTTAATTAATTACTCAATTTTAACTGATCTAATATTTTTCGTCAAAAATATCATTTCATATAAAATGGTTTTTATTACATTTGGTGTTAATAAATTATAATTAATTTTTAAAAAATTTTGAAAATTTATTTTATAAAAATCATATCCTTTTATAATCATTATTGATAATGTATCTTAGGTTGAAATTTTGTAATTGTTTTAGAATGATTAAATTTGCATTGAATAGTGAAATAATAATAATTTAATAGAAAACATACTTTTCCATTCATCTATTAAAAAGTCCCATTTTTTTGAAATAATTTTAATATTTAATTAGTTAATTTTTTATATAATTAATCTAATTATGGTTATTATACTCGAAATTATTCTTAATATTGATATAAGAAAATTTTTATCACTATAAATGTATTTGTTCGAAAAACATTTTTTTCATGTTTTTCAGGTTTACATTCAAATTAATTTTTTCCTCATAAAAACATTTATATAATGTAAAAAATATGAAATTTTTAATAATAAAATAGACTTATTTTAAAATTTTCTAAATTATTTTCGATCATAATGATTAGTAGTCTTGGTAAAAATATAAGCACCACAATAATTGTAAAATAGATAGAACATGGTTTAAAAAATGAAATAAGGCTTCAAAATCATCCAAACACTTGTATATATTATGTTTTAAGTGTTTAATTATCCCATACCCATGAATGTTCTTTAAATGTTTCATTTTTTCCATTTTAATTTTTTAAAATATGTAATATTATTATAAGTGAAGAATATTTGGAAATGTTTCTTTCTTGAATTTAATATTTATAATAATTGTTTTTTGATAGGGATAAAAAAATTACTAAACTATTTGGATGTATATTTTGAATGATAACAAATATATTTTATGTTGGTAATTTTATTTTATTTTTTAGTGGCTAATTATTTAAATTAAATTCTTATGCAACATCGTCATAATGCTTCCAAAAGTAGTAGAAAATTCCAGTAAATGATTTTATAAAAAATAAATTTAATATTTTTATATTTTTATATTATTTAAAATTCATTTTTAGATAAATATAATGTCTTATTAATGTGTTATAATTTTATATTTAGATTTCATTTCTATATTGAATTTTTTAATGCCATTTTATGTCAATTGTAACCAAAATGACATTAATAGTATTTCATGTTAAATAATATTTAATTGAATTATTTATAATACATAAAAATCATATATTTTATAAAATTAATGGGATATGGTGTTTAATTTCATTAATTTAAAATTATTGATAACTTTTTATTTTATTATAACTTTCCTTGACCTAAAATCTTTTAATCATTGTAATCATTAAATAGGGACAACAAGGGTTAAAACTAAGATATATGTAGTACAAAATGATCAAAACATGTCTAAATTTTAGTTTATTTTTTATGAATAATTATATATATCCTAGATTCAAAATAAATCAAGTTTTTGCAACAAGATCATGATAATTAATTTATATTTGTTTCATATTTTAAGTATATCCAAGGGATCCCCTCTACTCACTTATAAAAGGAAATCACTTCTCTTATACATGTCAAGAATTTTAAAACCCTTTACTCTATTAAAACCTATAAATAATTTTTTTTACCCACATATATCAATTCTATATGTGATGGTATTCATAAAATATCATCCCTAGAATCTTTAAGGAGATATCCAAGGACGTTCCTCAAAGATGAGGTAATCATCTTAACCAGCCATTTTAATTTTACTCTATCTTTTATCTCCGTAGATTATTTACTAAAAATTAAAATATAGTAACATAATTATCTTTCATTTGATGATATATTATTATGTTAATGTAATATATGGATTCATCTCATTTTCCCAGGAAATTAAAATTAAATTTATCCCGCACATCTATGGGTGGGCTGCCACTTCCACGAATTGATATTACTCATTTTCCATCACCATCACACATGGTTGTATCAAATATAGAAATTAAAAAGTTTATAATAAATTCATTATTTATTTAATATTATTTAATTATAAAGTAATATTTATCAACCATTTCTTCTTTTGTTAAGAAAATGAAACCAATGCTCATACTTATGTCCTGACCACCTTCTCCTAGAACTGAAGAACTAATTTTTCTATGTCAACTTTTTATAGATTATTATAAATTTGTATACAACAAATATATATTGTATTTATATAATGATAGAAATTATATAGATCATGTTACCATTAAAATAATTCATGGACCATAACACTAGAGTCAAAATATACATGAAAAGTGAATTGGTTCTCTCCAAGAAAAGTTATTTAAAAAAAGAATTGTTAATGACCGAGTGATAGGACATTATAAGTTAACAAAATATTGTATTAAAAGTATTTATATATTTATTTTACATATTTTTAATATTTTTAATGTTATTATATTGGATATTTTAGTGAATACGAATCTTTTCGAACATAATATATGGGTTCTTTATTTTAATAATGTTTCATTGAGACAAGTTTGATGTTATGCACCTATTTAAGCTTATTATGTCTATATACTATCCAATTTACATTTCATATGAATCATAAATTTAAATTAATTTTTTATCTTATTATATTTATAATCATTTAATCCAATTGGTTTTCACTCAAATGTTTTGGAAGTTGTAAGGGTTTATTATATCAAATTGACTTCATTAAGACATATATAATTTTATACCCCAATATTATTTTATACGGTATTTATACTCAATTTATCATATGTTGTATCAAAAATATAATTATTTTAATGGAATTTAAATTTCCATTATTTTTTATTTCTTTCATGGTGATTATGATTCAAATGACACCATACTGGAAAGGGGTTCATATTTCATTCTCTCTTTTTTCGAGGAATTTTTCTTCTAGAATTTTATCTTTTATAAACTTATATGATCTATCTCTCAAAAATATTATGTATTTTTATTATTTTTTTCTTTTAAAAAATATAAATTTTTCCTTTAATTATTCACTATATATGTGCTAAAATGTTTGGAAGAAAGTTTTTAATGAAAACTGATATCATATTTCTACTCTCTAAAGATTTTTTTTAATTCTATAATAATTTTGTAAAAAATAAATAAATTGTTTTTAAAACTATCCTATGGTTTTTCAAATTAATTTGTACATTTATTTTAAGACATATCACATTATATAAAATAAACAGTCATGATATTTTCTAATTGATTATCGTTATTTTTTTATAAAAAATATAAAATGAATCATTTTTTTATTAAATAATCATTGAATTATATTTCATATTAAAATGAATAATATTTTCTTTTATTCCTATAATATAATTTGAAATGTTTTTTTTAAAAAATTACTTAATATTTTCAATATTTTTTAATTTTTTATATGTCATATATAAATGAAATTTGTATTTCCCACAAGAAATGTCCATTTGATCTTATTAAGTCATTTTTTATATATGATAATATAATTTGATTTTACTTGTTACTAAATGGTATCATGATCTTATTATTCCATCCTTATTATTTTTCTATATGTTTTATGATTATGATGATGAAATGATGATGAGTCCAATTTTATTTTCCATTGGTTATGTAATAATGAAATGATAATGGTTTTCATGATCATGTTGCATACATATGATTGGGTTATGATTATTTGATAGGTGTGTCTATTATGGACCTCTATTTAATTGGGTATATAGTAATGTCTTATATGGTCAAATGTTTCAAAAGAGGTTATCCAAATCATAAAATTGTGTATTAATTTGGTTTTCCAATGACTAAAATGTGGTGAATTCATTGTTAGGTTTCCCTGAAATGAGATTTCTAATATTATGATTATTCTACATTTTAAGAAACTATTTAATGAGATAATATTATATAAATTTTATTCATCCATTTATCATTTTATTTTGGTTTATTTATGATTCATGTCTTATGAACTTTGTAGATTATTTCATGAATCATGTTAATGATCTATAAATTATTGGGTTTGGTTTATAAATGTGAAATTTAATATTTCATACTCTTATTACAATGAAATACTTAAAAATATTCATGGAATGATATATACCTTGTAAAACCTTAACTATAATAAGATATCACACTTTACTATGTTTACTTTTTCCTAGTATATATAAGAATGTTTCAATTATGAATATATAATAATGTTATTAATTGTGATGAACATAGTGGGAGATTATATTGATCATTTATTTACAAATTATTTATGTATCCAAGTTTCCAAATATAGTAAAATTTTACATTTATGGAATAGATTGTAGTGATGTTTAATTAATATTCATCTACTAAGTTGTAATTACTATGAGAGAAATTTTATTGTTTCCTCCATTAAGATAAAATTACTGTCACACCTAAATGAAAGCATTTAACAAAATCAAAGTAGTTTTTCCAAAAAGAGGTATTTAATGAAATAATTTTAAAATAATAGGAATTGAGATATTATAAATAAAACATTTATGGTATTATAAGAATGAATATGATTCTGGTATAGAATTTTAGTAAATTTGGAATTTTGTAGGGGAGGTTGAGGGGTTATGATAACTATAAGGCCCTAGCCTTAAACCTTACTTAATCTTGAGTTATTACAATATTACACATTGAGGATCTTTTCAGGTTTAGAGTTTTAGAGAATTAGATCATGAAACTTGCATTACATTCCATATTTAGAAAAAGTGGTTACATGAAAGACAGTATTCATTCTTCCCATCAACGAAAACATATTTAAAATAAAACATGGATTCTTTCTTGACACATCCTTGACACTGTCATCACATCATGTACCCTTCCCTTGACCTGTGAAAAACATTTTCAAAAACATGCGATGTGCATAAAAAGCTCAGTAAGGGATATAAAAATATGGAAAGGAATCATGAGTACATGTATACATAAGAATAAAATAATACTTTACCCATAAAACATAGGCACATTAACATACCTCATAAAATCATAGAAATCATATGACATAAAGGTAACTTGAGGCATTCATAACATTATTACGTAGGGACTAACCCTCTTGGTTACGTTTGGAATACCCATCATAGTATATTCCCTAAATCTCTTCGTAGAAACCATAATGTTTCACTCCTTCGCGTTACCCAATGCATTGGAGAGCTATATCGGGCTCACCCGCCCTTAGTTTATCACGGAACCACCCGTTTTCATAACAATGCCCAAGAACCATAACATAAATGTGTCACATAAAACATGCATAAAGGAAACATAACATTTCCACATTTCAATCACAATATAACATTTTAGTATATTGAAATAGTGAATCCATTCAAAAAGAAACCATTTCCAAAACCATTTAAAACATTTAATAAAGAGATTTTTGAATCAAAGTGTCCCATACCACCTTGAAGCTTAAAATTTTAAACCATTAATATACATATAAATAAATCCTTAAAACCATTTTGAAAACATGGATATTAATAAGAACAAATAATTAAAACATTTAAAATGATATTTTGGTAAAAGGGGTTTTACCAAAATTAGAGACACTTGAATACAATAATTGAGGAATAACATTTAGTCAGAACTTTATAATATCATGAGAATAAATGGATTCATGATATAATACTCCAAAGGACAGTATATACACCATATAAGAGTGAATTGGTGCATAACAACAATGAACCCTCAATAGAAAAGTCAAATGTGATGAAATCCCTTATAAAGAAGGTATCCTTAAATTAAGGACAAATCAATCTCAAAAATTTGTGTGAAAAATATAAATACACCCAATATAAGTGGCTATTAAGTTTACAAAAATAACAGGTCATTCACACATATTCAATGGATGACATATTCAATGACTACATGTTGAACCCAAAGAAATCGAAATTGGGTTAAAAAGTTCCCTTGACATCCTAACGACATCAAATCAAAATGAGTTGATGAGAGATAAAAAGTGTATCTCATCACTTGGAAATAAAATTTACATCAATAAGGATATATGAGAACATATCCCAACATAACAATATGTAAATTAAAAGACCCAACAAAAGAAGTCTTTTAAAAAAGAGGAGGGTGAATGGTTCCCTTACCGACTTGGGTATCTTTCAAAACATACACCCCATGAAAGAAGGACAATAGATCATTGATGTAAATACTCATAAACGAAAGTATATTATACATTGTGTAGAATAATGGACAGTACATACACCACTCAATGTAATTTGTGGCAAATGTAGCATAAATCTCACGGGAATAAAAGTGAGATGAAAAATCCCTTACGAAAACTCGGCAGCCTAATGAAGCCACATAAAACTTCCGAATATGGATTGATGAGATCAAATAGGGTATCTCATCACATTAAAATAAAATTTACAGCAAGTGGAATATAAAAGAATATCCCCCAACATTACAAAGAGGATCTTAAAAGAAGTGACATAAAGGAGAGTACTTAAAAAGGAAGAGAGAGGTTAGATCTCTTACGAAAATTCAGCAGCCTATCGGCGCCACTTAAAACTTCCAAAATGGATTGATGAGAGATAATAGGGTCTCTAATCACATGAACATTAGAATTACAGTAAATGTAATATTAAAGGACATCCCAATAACAATACAGATGATATTTAAAAGGAATGACATAAAAGAGTGTACTTAAAAAGAAAGAGAGGAGTAGGATCCCTTACCTCAGGTCCGACTTGACTCGATCGTTCTTTAATATCCTGAATAATAAACATGAGTTAATTTCTACTTCCTTAAGAACCTTTTTAAAGTTCATTATTCCTTTTATATCACTTATTACCATGTCATAAACATTATGTAATCATTTAAGTTAATAATATTTGTTTTGCTGATATTTGGTTCTTAAGTCGAAAGTGGACTTATTACAATTACATGTTGTTCGTGTGGCCAAATGTTTATTATATCCAGAATTTTATTCATGATGTAGATATCATATATGTCATATATATCCAGTACATGCATGCATTTATAACATTACATAATCATTTAGAGGTAAGAAATGAAATGCACTGTTCATGGAGACGGTAAGCCGTACGTACGCATGAACGCTACTTTCATTTCTATTTCATATTTTATAGAATGGAATAATAATTATATAAAGGTATATTATAATTCCAGTATAATATAATATATAATATCATAGTTCCATCCTTTATACGTCCCACATATGGTATGTAACGAATCAAATCACTTTGAGGGGGCAGTAGTCCGCACTTCCTTAAATGAAAATATCACGTTTACCCATAATGGAAACCATAAAGGTATGCCCAAAATGAAAAAAACAGAAGCTTAAGGAAAACATAAACATATTATATATCATATATAAAAATAGTGACATCATAATGGCCACCTTTTAAGGTGTTAAATGAGTATTGAACAATCATCGTTTCGGGAGGCAGAATTTCACCATCCACGGAAACCGTATGTTCTTTAACCATTTGATGTAGTTGTGTGAGAGTGTAGCTAAAATAAATCTTATAACAAAATCCTAGTATATTGAAGATACTGGTGTTGTTACAAAATAAGTAAATAAAAAGAGTTTAGGGGGTTGGAGAAGCAAAATAAAACAAATGAACATGAGAGAATGAATTACCTTTAAAAGTGTAACTCCTTTTGATTTGAGCCTAAAGGCTTCCTTTGAAAGGATTCTTCCCAAAGGGAATCCTCTAGGATGAGGGGAGGGATTTTTAGAGAGTAAATTTTCAGGGTTTGGCCGAGCCAAAGGCTTGAGGAGTGTGTGTAATGAGGTAGAGGTGGGGGCCTTTTATAAGAGGAGAGGAGGGGCACTTTTGTAAAGTAAGAAATATTACTTTATTTGAAAATGTGTTTCGGTTTTAAAAGGTCCCACATTGATATAATTCGTGGATAAGGTGATAAGGGTTCGAAATACACCCATCCAATAAGTTTTGGACATGTGTAGTTCATATATTTTACATTATCTTTCCATTTTATTTTAATCGTTAAATAATGATGTCATCGCTGCATCATTATGATGTCATAAATAATTTAATTTATTTAATGTCTAAAAATTATAAAAAAATTACTATGATGTAGGAAATCTTTTTAACTTTCTAATTAATATTTTTAATCAAAAATATGATCTTTATAACCCCATGTAAAAATTGTTTTCGTAAAACATATGATGTTTGTGTCATTTTTACTTTTACATTAAATAAAAAGTTATTTATGTCATTTCCCAACCAAAGTGGCTCCATGGGGTCCCCAATTTGACCCATGGCTTTTCTTGGTCGTCCATTACACAACCAATGAGGTTATTACATGTGTCAAGTTCATTTCATATTATTAAAACATTATTTTTACCTTAAACTACACTAATTACCTCTAATCGCGATTAAAAACTTAATAAGTTACTATTCACCAAAAAAATATTTTTATCCCATTGAACCTCATTTTACATCTTAAAGACAACCATGTATGTCGGATTTTAGAAATTCAAAACACAAAGATGGAAAAATTTCATTTAAACGGAAAAATCAGTTTTTATAAGTACCACTTAGTGGTTTCACTATTCATCAAAAATTGAAGTTTTTCAGAAAAATCCCAAAAATTCACCCTAAGCTATATTTGATATTATGAATTCAAAAATGAAGTCTATTTTACAAAATTCAAAACATGTAAGTCACATTAATTAATATAATAATTAATTCCCGCTGTCAGAGCAAATAGCGTGTTTTTATGAAACAATAAGTATCAAAAGGTTGACACTGGTTTAAGTCTGATTTCAAAGTGAAATTAATTACAACAACCACTATTGGATTTAATGGTAAAAATATATTCTAATTTCAATTTAAAACCAATTAAAAAATAATCTAATCATATAAATAAATTATATTAAAAAGCGGGTTTGAATTAAAATACAACAGTTTACACTATTCATTAGAAAAAAATGAACTTTATCGGAAAGATACCAAAAATTTACACAAAGTAAATTTTGATGTCCCGATTCTTAATAAGAGTTTTATTTGGTCCAAAAGAATTTTTAAGAGTGAACAAAACTATAATTAATGATGGTTCAACATCAAAAGGTGATAAGTGAACCTTTAGTGAAAACTAGGGCATATACGCCTAAAATTGAATTCTTTCTGTATTTTAAGCCTATATCCTTTATTGGATAGATGTAAAAACATTTAAAAACATATATAATCATATTTTAGTTATTTTTATCCATTCCCGCCATTACAACGGCTACATGTTAATTACTATTTAAAATAATATTATTTTATTATTAGAGTGCAACGTAAGATTCCCAAGAAACTCGTTGTTGCGTGTTGGGTACGCCATCGAGCATAGCGTCCCCTTTAAAGTCATATTAATATTTTACTCAAAAATATGGATAAATATGAAAATTTCATATTCTTTATTTACCTGGGGTGTTACATCCTTCCCCCCTTTTGGGAATTGCATCCTCGCAATTTTAAAATTGCGCTTGGAAACATCCTTGAAAGTCCCACATCGGAACAAGAGTCGGTAAAACAATCACTTTAAAATAATGAAAGATAAATACAGAGGTCACCCGAGTTAACCCATACTAGGACCCCATGTAGGAAAACATGGACATGGAGGAGACAACATAGGGTCATGTTCTGATGGAGAGTGATAGAAAACACGTTTAGGAGAAAGTTAACAATAAGAAAATCACAAACCTGTGATGGGTTAAACGCTGTTGGGTTCCCCAGTAGGAAAAGTTAATTGACAACATTTTTGTTTTAAGTTACTTTTTATTGAGGAATTTATTCATAAGGAAAAATAATCACATATCATGTTGACTTTCAACTTTTACTAGAGTCCTTAATCAAACTCATATTTTTTCCAAAAGGCGAGTATTTAGGGAGACTTGTTCGCATTAAGAGTACTATAATAAACTTCTAGAGAATCACCTAATCCACAAAAGATAACAATATACATCCCATGTCTTTAGGCTTTAACCAAAACCAAAACTAGAAAGGTTAGTACAAGGTCAGATAATCCAAAAAAAAGATAACTCTTTATAAAAAGAAAATCTATTCTTAATCTCAACAATTTGTCCAACAAAACCCAAATTTCAAAGAGGATCATTCGATAAACAAATTTTCCATAAAATTATTCAAAGTAATCCAAACTAAGGTTGAAACCCAAATACTTAAAGGATTTAGTCACATAGTCTTCCATGTTAAATCGTAACATTTATATCCAAACAACATCTGTTGCTCCTAAAGTCTCGTATTGAAAAATAATTAACCTAATCACATATCCTCCATGATAGGTTAATGATTTTCATAAATAACCCAAAATCAACTTACTCTTAATTGATAAAATCATATAACTAGAAAGAATCAGTCAAACTAACCAGGGACTTCACGTAGTCCAGTGGTAGGCGATAAATACCAGTCGCACTTTGGTTGTGGGTTCGATTCCCACAGCATTGTCCAACGCGACGGGTTGTCACACGGTCTGTGTGTTGTCCTTTTTCCAAAACTATATAATTCTTAAAACATCCCCCAAAATGAGATAAAATATTCAAAAATGATCATAACATATTTTAACCTCAAGTTTATCTCATTCCTTTCATTTTACATCATATCATAGAGTAACCCATAATTACCTAAAAAGTAAGGATCATATAAACCCTAATGGTTACCTTAATAATTATTACCTGAATTTCCACATCGAGTTGGCCATCTCGTAATGATGCATTAGAGAACTCACCAAGGTTGAAGTGGTTGATCATGATTCCTTGATAGTTGGTTTAGAACAACTATGAGATTCCTCATTGAATCCCCCATCTCACCCAGTATCTTAATCAGAGAACCACCACAGTTTCCTTCAAACCCATTGTCACTTTGGTGCCTGCTAGATCCAGCCATTTACTAAAACCAAAAAGGTCAGTGTGAGTATATCAACAAAACCATCATGTACTATTGAGGAAGGTAAACACTAGGATATACTTACTCATTCACTTTACCTAAAACTATGACTCTTTCTGAAATCCTAACCATTATGGTAATGTCACTTATGCTTAAAGAATACCCTATCCTCTAAAGTTATCTAAACCGAACTCAGATACCAACTATAAGGCCCCAGCCTTAAACCTTACTTAATCTTGAGTTATTACAAGATTACACATTGAGGATCTTTTCAGGTTTAGAGTTTTAGAGAATTAGATCATGAAACTTGCATTAAATTCCATATTTAGACAAAGTGGTTACATGAAAGACAATATTCATTCTTCCCATCAATGGTAACATATTTAAAATAAAACATGGATTCTTTATTGACACATCCTTGACACTGTCATCACATCACGTACCCTTCCCTTGACCTGTGAAAAACATTTTCAAAAACATGCTATGAGCATAAAAAGCTCAGTAAGGGATATAAAAATATGGAAAGGAATCATGAGTACATGTATACATAAGAATGAAATCATACTTTACCCATAAAACATAGGAACTTTAACATACATCATAAAGTCATAGAAATCATACGACATAAAGGTAACTTGAGGCATTCATAACATTCTTATGTAGGGAGTAACCCTCTTGGTTACGTTTGGAATACCCATCACAGTATATTCCCTAAATCTCTTCGGAGAAACCTTAACGTTTCACTCCTTCGCGTTACCCAATGCATTGGAGAGCTATATCGGGCTCACCCGCCCTTAGTTTATCACGGAACCACCCGTTTTCATAACAATTCCCAAGAACCATAACATAAATGTGTCACATAAAACATGCATAAAGGAAACATAACATTTCCACATTTCAATAACAATATAACATTTTAGTATATTGAAATAATGAATCCATTCAAAAAGAAACCATTTCCAAAACCATTTAAAAAATTTAATAAAGAGATTTTTGAATCAAAGTGTCCCATACCACCTTGAAGCTTAAAATTTTAAACCATTAATATCCATATAAATAAATCCTTAAAACCATTTTGAAAACATGGATATTAATAAGAACAAATAATTAAAACATTTAAAACGATATTTTGGTTAAAGGGGTTTTATAAAAATCAGAGACACTTGAATACAATAATTGAGGAATAACATTTAGTCAGAACTTTATAATATCATGAGAATAAATGGATTCATGATATAATACTCCAAATGACAGTATATACACCATATAAGAGTGAATTGGTGCATAACAACAATGAACCCTCAATAGAAAAGTCAAATGTGATGAAATCCCTTATAAAGAAGGTATCCTTAAATTAAGGACAAATCAATCTCAAAAATTTGTGTGACAAATATAAATACACCCAATATAAGTGGATATTAAGTGTACAAAAATAACAGGTCATTCACACATATTCAATGGATGACATATTCAATGACTACATGTTGAACCCAAAGAAATCGAAATTGGGTTAAAAAGTTCCCTTGACAGCCTAACGACATCACATCAAAATGAGTTGATGAGAGATAAAAAGTGTATCTCATCACTTGGAAATAAAATTTACATCAATAATGATATATTAGAACATATCCCAACATAACAATATGTAAATTAAAAGACCCAACAAAAGAAGTCTTTTAAAAAAGAGGAGGGTGAAAGGTTCCCTTACCGACTTGGGTATCTTTCAAAACATACACCCCATGAAAGAAGGACAATAGATCATTCATGTAAATACTCATAAACGAAAGTATATTACACAAAGAGTAGAATAATGGATAGTACATACACCACTCAATGTAATTTGTTGAAAATGTAGCATAAATCTCACGGGAATAAAAGTGAAATGAAAAATCCCTTACGAAAACTCGGCAGCCTAACGGCGCCACATAAAACTTCCGAATATGGATTGATGAGATCAAATAGGGTATCTCATCACATTACAATAAAATTTACAGAAAGAGGAATATAAAAGAATATCCCCCAACATTACAAAGAGGATCTCAAAAGAAGTGACATAAAGGAGAGTACTTAAAAAGGAAGAGAGAGGTTAGATCTCTTACGAAAATTCGGCAGCCTATCGGCGCCACTTAAAACTTCCAAAATGGATTAATGGGAGAGAATAGGGTCTCTCATCACATGAACATAATAATTACAGTAAATGTAATATTAAAGGACATCCCAATAACAATACAGATGAGCTTTAAAAGGAATGACATAAAAGAGTGTACTTAAAAATAAAGAGATGAGTAGGATCCCTTACCCCGGGTCCGACTCGACTCGATCGTTCTTTAATCTCCTGAATAATAAACTTGAGTTAATTTATATTTCCTTAAGAACCTTTTTCAAGTTCATTATTCCTTTTATATCACTTATTACCATGTCATAAACATTATTTAATCATTTAAGTTAATAATATTTGTTTTGCTGACATTTGGTTCTTTAGTCGAAAGTGGACTTCTTACAATTACATGTTGTTCGTGTGGCCAAATGTTTATTATATCCAGAATTGTATTCATGATTTAGATATCATATATGTCATATATATCCAGTACATTCATTCATTTATAACATTACATAATCATTTAGAGGTAAGAAATGAAATGCACCGTTCATGGAGACGGTAAGCCGTACGTACGCATGAACGCTACTTTCATTTCTATTTCATATTTTATAGAATGGAATAATAATTATATAAAGGTATATTATAATTCCAGTATAATATAATATATAATATCATAGTTCCATCCTTTATACATCCCACATATGGTATTTAACGAATCAAATCACTTTGAGGGGGCAGTAGTCCGCACTTCCTTAAATGAAGATAACGCGTTTACCCATAATGGAAACCATAAAGGTATGCCCAAAATGAAAAAAACAGAAGCTTAAGGAAAACATAAACATATTATATATCATATATAAAAATAGTGACATCATAATGGCCACCTTTTAAGGTGTTAAATGAGTATTGAACAATCATCGTTTTGGGAGGCAGAATTTCACCATCCACGGAAACCGTATGTTCTTTAACCATTTGATGTAGTTGTGTGAGAGTTTAGCTCGAATAAATCTTATAACAACATCCTAGTATATTTAAGATACTGGTGTTGTTACAAAAGAAGTAAATAAAAAGAGTTTAGGGGGTTGGAGAAGCAAAATAAAACAAATGAACATGAGAGAATGAATTACCTTTAAAAGTGTAACTCCTTCTGATTTGAGCCTAAAGGCTTCCTTTGAAAGGATTCTGCCCAAAGGGAATCATCTAGGATGAGGAGAGGGATTTGGATAGAGTAAAGGGGCAGGGTTTGGCCGAGCCAAAGGCTTTAGGAGTGTGTGTAATGAGGTAGAGGTGGGGGCCTTTTATAAGAGGAGAGGAGGGGCACTTTTGTAAAGTAAGAAATATTACTTTATTTGAAAATGTGTTTCGGTTTTAAAAGGTCCCACATTGATATAATTCGTGGATAAGGTGATAAGGGTTCGAAATACACCCATCCAATCAGTTTTGGACATGTGTAGTTCATAGATTTTACATTATCATTCCATTTTATTTTAATCGTTAAATAATGATGTCATCGCTGCATCATTATGATGTCATAAATAATTTAATTTATTTAATGTCTAAAAATTATAAAAAAATTACTATGATGTAGGAAATCTTTTTATATTTCTAATTACTAGTTATAATAAAAAATCTGATCTTTATAACCCAATGTAAAAATTGTTTTCGTAAAACATATGATGTTTGTGTCATTTTTTACTTTTACATTAAATAAAAAGTTATTTATGTCATTTCCCAACCAAAGTGGCTCCATGGGGTCCCCAAGTTGACCCATGGATTGTCTTGGTCGGACATTACACATCCAATGAGGTTAGGACATGTGTCAAGATCATTTCATATTATTAAAACATTATTTTTACCTTAAACTACACTAATTACCTCTAATCGCGATTAAAAACTTAATAAGTTACTATTCACCAAAAAAAAAATTTATCCCATTGAACCACATTTTACTTCTTAACGACAACCATGTATGTCAGATTTTCTAAATTCAAAACACAAAGATGGCAAAATATCATTTAAACGGAAAAATCAATTTTTATAAGTACCACTTAGTGGTTTCACTATTCATCAAAAATTGATGTTTTTCAGAAAAATCCCAAAAATTCACCCTAAGCTATATTTGATATTCTGAATTCAAAAATGAATCCTATTTTATAAAATTCAAAACATGCAAGTCACGTTAATTAATTTAATAATTAATTCCCGATGTCAGAGCAAATAGCGTGTTTTTATGAAACAATAAGTATCAAAAGATTGACACTGGTTTCAGTCTGATTTCAATGTGAAATTAATTCCAACGACCACTATTGGATTTAATGGTATAAATATATTCTAATTTCACATTAAAACCTATTCAAAAGATAATATAATCATATAAATAAATTAGATTAATAAGAGGTTTTGAATTAAAATACAACATTTTACACTATTCATTAGAAAAAAATGAACTTTATCGGAAAGATACCAAAAATTTACACAAAGTAAATTTTGATGTACCGATTCTTAATAAGAGTTTTATTTGGTCCAAAAGAATTTTTAAGAGTGAAAAAAACTATAATTAATGATCGTTCAACATCAAAAGGTGATAAGTGAACCTTTAGTGAAAACTAGGGCATATACGCCTAAAATTGAATTCTTTCCGTATTTTAAGCCTCTATCCTTTTTTGGATAGATGTAAAAACATTTAAAAACATATATAATCATATTTTAGTTATTTCTATCCATTCCCACCATTAAAACGGCTACATGTTAACTACTATTTAAAATAATATTATTTTATTATTAGAGTGCAACGTAAGATTCCCAAGAAACTCGTTGTTGCGTGTTGGGTACGCCATCGAGCATAGCGTCCCATTTAAAGTCATATTAATATTTTACTCACAAATATGGATAAATATGAAAATGTCATATTCTTTATTTACCTAGGGTGTTACAATAACTATAACACATGAGGTATCAGTTTTACATAAAATCTAATTTCTATTTTTATTTATTATGATTAAATTTATGATGATGAAATATATGAAATATATCTCAAAAAACTTATGTATTTTATTATTCTATTATTTTTTATTAATATTAAAAAATTTACATTCATTTTCCATTCTCTATGTACTTGAAAGACCTCAAGAATATCTCTAAATAAATTTGACATTGTTTTTCAATTCAGTTTAGAATGTTGATCTTATATATCCATATTTGAATTAAAATGATGTGATAGATGTTGTAATGTTATATTTTTATTTGTCGTGATGTTTTTACCCATGTTTGACACTCTATAATAGGGTTTAAAATGAAAAATCCATATTATTTAAAATGATGCACTATTTACCAATACTAAGAAAATAATTTTATTTTTAACATTCACTGTACAAATTTTTTTTACCACTATCATGATTATTTTTTGATTCGAAACTCTAATTAATTGTTTTTAAGGATCATTTCAAATTAAATGGTTTCCTTAATATTTTTGTATAATTTTATATTTCAAATAAGTGATTTCGAAATGAAATTGTTATTTACATCTAGAAGTATTATAGTGATCTTTTAAATGAATTTTCAATCTAAGATAACATTTGTTGATGTTAATTATTCATCAAAAGGTCTGTTAATCGATGATACATTCTTATTTTTTTATCAATATGGTTATTTTTATGATGTTAAAATCTGGAGGTAACATTTATTCTTTTTCAAGGGTTAATTAATGATGACATGAAAAAGTTTTTCATTATCATGTTGCTAAAATTTGAATGTATTAATATTATGTGATGGGTGGGTCTATTATCTCCCTTCAATTAATTCTGAATATATTATTGTTTTTTGAAATGAAATGGTATGTGAGAGGTTATCCCAATCCAAATAGGGATAAAGATTTATTAAGTTGAAGACCGAAGTAGGTAAATGTGTGGCTAACCCAAGCCTATAATGTGGTGAATGTCTTATTCAATTGACTTGAAATATGATTTATATTATTATTATTACACCACAAATTATTACAATCATTTATGACATTATCATATTATAATATTAATATTTAATGGATCATGTTCATTGATTCTATAATGATTTCTTCCATATGAACTGCAAAACATTATACCATAACATTATATTGTGATATATGAATTTTACGTTTGGATATTCACATGTTATGATTAAGATACAATACCCTTATTCTCATATTATAATTTAAAAAATATTATTTATAGAAATATCCCTTTTTAACCTTAATTTAAATATGAGCTCACCCTTTATTGTCTTCCCATTTCCCTATGATATGAAGAATGGATATATGTTTGGAATGTCTATTAAGGGTCTTAGTTTTTAATAAATTAGTGGGTGTTTAAAAAATTATAATTAATTAGTTTGTTATGTATCCACGTTTCTAATGAAACGAAACATTTATAGTTTTGGAATGGATCAAAATGATATGTAATGAATATTAATATTAACAAATTTAGCATTTATATATGAATTGTTCAATTTTCTTAAGTAGGTATGGGTTATATAAATTAATATTGATGTAATTTAATATTAATAACATATGAATAATGTTCATATATATCATGATAAATATATTACAGACTTTCATATATCCATTTCTTGTGATGGTCATGGATTATATTTGTTATATTCCTAGAAAAATGGGTTTCATAGGGAAAATTTGATGATTTTTACTAATCACATTTTTAGTTCATTAACATTATGATAAGATGTTGATGTTTAAAATTATAATTTGAGAGGAAAAATTTCTAGTCCACAAAATATCTGATGATAGGATTTAAATTGAATTAGTGATGTTGGGTATAATGACATCTTGGGAAAGACCCATGAAATTTTTTCAGAATACGATATTTCCGGGATTGTCCTATTATTATTGGTGGATAATGTAGTGTTTATGTGTCTTAAAAGTTTCTATTATTGTAATAACCAATAATTGGTTATAATTTGTGTTCTCCATATAGTTTTAGCATATATATCAGGATTTAAAGGCTAAAATCACATTTATAACAATTTTGATCTTTCCGAACCTTGGTAATTGATTTTATAATTTTTTGTGATTCTTATGGTGCTAGTTTGGGAGGTTTAATATTATATAATGTTATTTTAGTCACATATAGATTACATATATTGATACCCCAAAAGTGGTGTTAGTGAAATAATGATTTTATGTTTCCTTTTTTATAATAGTCCATAAAATATTATCTCCCCTATATCTTTAAAAATTTATTATTTGTCTTTAGATACAACATGATAACACGGTGTATCTTCATAAAAAATATATTTTAATATAATATATATAAATTTAATTGTGAATCTTAATAATAATGACTTTTGGAGGTTCTATTACATAATGGATTGTAATGTCATTGATGATACCATTATTATAGATACCCATGAGAATGTGGTCTGAGAATCAACTGAAGAACTATATTTTCAGATAATTCTCACAGAATGGAATTTGGATATAACAGAGGACAATGAAATAGTGGGGTTAAATCCTATTTGTATTTTATGATTGTTGTTGGATTGGGTTAAGGTCAACGAGTTGGCTTATCTAGACTACTTATTGATAGGAGATATATTATTTGATACAAATCCTAGTAAAGGATTTATTAAGAATGAGGATATAGTTCTTTATGTACAATGTATAGTGGTAGTATAATTTATAAAACCTCATTATTCCTGATACTATATTTTATATAGACTCAATATAAGGATTATAATGACCCATTATATTATTACATAGATATAAAAACTTTTTTTGAACACTCGTTACATTATAAAAATACACGCTTAAGGATTAGAATGGTATAGAGACTTTCAAAAACATGAAACAAAAATAACTTATTCATATGAGTTCTACATAATATCTCATTTATTTCATCATAACTAGTCGCTTCTTATAAATATGCAATTAATTAACCATATTTATAACATATGGAAGATAAATATTAAAAAAGGTTGATCTTAGATACATAGTAAGGGTAAATAATTGAAATATGTAAATATAAAGTTATAAAAAGGGTAAGAGAACCTGATGAAAACATATAAAATACATACATTACATATCAAAGACTAAAATACAATTTTATGACATTAATATTACATATCATAGGACATAAAAGGTTTTCATATTAAATAACATGATCTATAAGAAAATAACATTAATATAAGTCATGAAATTATTGAATAAAAATAATAATTGAACATTATATACATAGTATTAATGGATAATTGAAAATTATATCATAATAGAGTGGTTTTACTACCAAAAACCATCATCGTATTCATGAATCAATCCAAAAACTATCATGGTTGAAAAAGTCCATTACAGAACTAGGTTCACTCACCATTATAGTCCTGTTTATCTCAGAAGATTTCAATCATTTCCTGATGATTTGGAGGAAGAAATATTTGACATAATGAACCCAGGAACCCCTCAAAGGTGACCCGATCCTAGTTAGCCAAATGACTTTAAGAAAATATCCCCAAACACTAGAGGCTACTAACTAGCAGAAACATTCTATGATGTGTCTGTGGGGAGTCTATTCCATCATAACTTGAGTTTAGCACAATAGTTAAATATAATACTAGGTATATTGAATAATAAGTATAAATATATGCAATAATATAACAAATATTGTAAATAAATAGTTAATCAACAAATAATAATACTAAAATATAAAACATAATCCTGTAAAAAACTAATGATAATATAATTCATGTGTCCAAAAAACTGAAAAATTGATATAAATGATAGTTGTCATAATTTCCTTACAAAATAACCAAAAATAATACAAATACAATCCAAGATTCCTGAGCTCTATCTTGGTCATCCTCTATGAAGATTTATCCTAATAAAATCAAGTAATATTAGGTGTTGAAGGCGATATACTTATGTTTTCAACTCCTAAATATTTTTATTCTTCTATGGAACCAATGATTTCCAAAATAGGCTGTGAGATAATTATCAACAATCTACCACAAATAGAGTCTATACCATCCATTCAGTGTATTTTAATCTGAATCAACATGAAATAATCCATATATATAATTAAAGAAGTACAAAAATGTAAATACCTAGTTCCTGCATCAAACTCAACTAGAGTTTGAGCGTGTAACCATTTAATTTATTAATTTCGCCTCATTTTATATTGTATTTTACATGAGGTATAAACATCACTGACATAATGAAATTATAGTCATAATAAATGTTCCATGGAATAACAAGGCATCCATTCCTTTTAAAACAATAAAGAGGTTCTAAGTTAATAACCAAGGAATCCTTGACATCCTGGGTCGAACAATTTTAGTAACAATCTATATCCTATCTATAAGGTGTACGATTTTAAGCCAATTGGAATGTAAAAATTAATTCCAAAAAAATTATTACTATAATCGAGTTAAAGGATCTCATACAAGGTATAATAGGTATGTAATGACTAGGTCTGATGCATATTACTAGGATGCAACATGTTTTTAAATTTCATTCTATATCTAAGGTGTGTAAACAAGGAATACCATAGTGATAATGTATGAATCCTATAATATCTTTTCGAGCATCCACTAGTAGAGAAATATAGGACTCCATGGTGGGTATCACTCTTGGAAACATGCATCCACAAATTGGAATGGATTCCATATGTTTTCAAGGCATTCCCTTAGGAATCCAAGGCTATCTCAAGTCAAACCACTCCTATAATGATTTCAAGGTTCCTATGAATTAGAATTGTTTTAATTAATTAATTTAATAACTTAAATAATGTAATACTTAGTACTATTTATAATTTCTGAGGTTCATTCCATGCCTTTTATTAGTGTGACAAGGCTATGGGACATACAACTATCTATTAGATTATATCAGTCATTATTAATTCAGTAGGTTTACTCTAATATAATCAATTATTCATTTAATAAGGTTCTACATGTTTGAAACCATAACATTTATTAATATTCATTTGGTCAAGTTATATGTATCAATATACATTCTAATTATCATCTAATTATTTATTGATTAATTGGAAAACTTATCATAGAAGGGGATGTTAAATTATCATATACTAGGTATAACCATTACAATTCATATTTCATTTTATTAATGAAGGATTTACATTAAAGGGTTATTCAATTTCACACCTGAATGGTGGTGTATATGAACATAAAAAAAGTAATTTAATTTATATCGAAACACCATTCATTTTGGTTGAAGATGAAGTTGTATCCTATAATAATGGATAACATATAGAATATGGGTCTTAGAATATGGTTCTAATTACTATAATAAAAGAAATATGAGTTAATTATGAAATTCATGAGGACTTATATGTGTTCACAATAAAGAATATTTATAAAAAATGGAGAAGCTTAAGTGATGAACCATATACCACCTATTATAAGCACTTATGATTCTCATCATCTAATATCAACCAATAGTT
The DNA here is from genome assembly GCA_963277665.1 of Viscum album. Lineage (NCBI taxonomy): Eukaryota > Viridiplantae > Streptophyta > Magnoliopsida > Santalales > Viscaceae > Viscum > Viscum album. Next base: position 1,117,647,089 of record OY728141.1, read on the forward strand.
TGGTCTAATTGGAATGAAATATGATGAATAGATTAATTCTTTCTAAATATTTCATATGTGCCTACATCTATATACAAACACCGAGAGAAATAATAATGATGAATGGCTAAAATGGAATCGAGTACTTACCCATGAGAATCTAATTTGAGGATGGGTGGCCGAATCAATATTTATCTAGATAGACAATATAAAAATCTATCCCCAGGTGATCAAGAGCATAAATATAGATAAAGGGATATTCATCCACTATAATGAAAAATTGTAATATTTAAGTAATCATTATGAGGATTTTTAAAATGTCACCGAAAAAAATATAATAGCATGTTTTGGCCGTAAGGTTGGAAAAATCGCCAGCCAACCATTCTTGGATCATAGCTAAAGGAGGATGCCTAAATAGTTAGGTGACATGGTTATGTAAATCCTCAACCATCCATGTCAATCAAATCTACTAAAAATTTAGAAATTTCACATGGGTGTTCAACCCCTGGTGCATCGTGATGGAATCTTATTCTCCCTACTACTCTTCTGTCTAGACCCCCACGGTTAGGAGAGACCATGTAGGATGGTTCACACAGTTTTTTTAACCATGAAACCTAGTGATTCTCTCATCTAGACCAGGTTCTGAGGTCCGAACAATCCCTAGACACCCATAAAACCATTCTGAAACCATTATTCATCCATATTTGGTCTTGAAAAAAATGAAACAAAATTTTAATGATCCATTACTCAAATAAATAACACATTTTATGGTCTCCCCACCCATTTAAAGGAAGTATATATTGATTTAACCTTCTAAAGTCATCAAAGCACTATATGAGAACAAATCTAGAAACCAAGCACATATGTATGACTCCTGCTCCCATTTTTCATTTTATACATAGTTTTGCTACCACATCTCCCATACTAGTGGGATAAAATAGCCTTTGAAATCCATAATTATTTGGTCAATGATGTGTATAAGATATTTTTTGAAAGGATTATATTCATTAAGATCAACATCCTTCATATCAAGAGTAAAAGATGTTTTGAAAGGATAATAGAGAAACTATGGAACATGGACAACATCATGTATTGAGTGGTACATATGAGGTAGTTAAAATTGTTAGGATACTAGATCTAATCTCTCAAGAATCATAAATGACACTAAATATTGAGTTGTTAGCTTCCCTTTTCTCATTATCTTTCTATACCCTAGCCTGGGTCATACCTACAGAAAAATTGATCCCTGAACTCAAACTATATGGGTCATTGATGATGATGGGTATATTGTTTTAATATATAATGAGTAGTAGACATATGATTTATAATCATTTGAACTATTTTTAAAGTATACTCCAAAATATGTTTCCCTATTAGGTGTGCCTTTCCTACCTCAAAACAAAATATTAGTAAACAACACGACCTACCATATGAGGACAGAAAAGGATCCATCTAAATCATCTCATGAAAGATATTGTTATATGAGAACACAATGACATAGATATGGATCTCCCATGAACATAAAAATTCAAGGAAACATGCATAAATCATGTCTTATAAAACTTGTATTGTATTTTCTTATTGACCATTGGTCTGATGGTGAAACGATGTGCTCATTATTACCTATGTACTCATGCCACTCTATAACCACTCCCACAACCATGATGCAAAATGACCATCCTTATCGGAAATGATAGTACAAGGGACCCCATGTAACCATATGTTATCAAAGACATACAGTCTTCCCAACTCTTAAACTATGAAAGTATCTTATATAGGAATAAAGTGGGGGTCATTAGTCAGATGATACATGAATACCCAAATTACATCACTAGCTCAAGGTGATCTCATCAAGACAATGAAAAATTCCCTGGAAACATCATCATATTTATATTACTCAACTAGAATTTATTATAATTATCCTATAGGCCCTATTTCCCCCCACCATTATCTACTAATAGGTGTAACAACTCGAAATTAATCCTGAAATATAAAATTTCATCACAGGACACCAATATTGGTGTAACATATATTGATACATCTTATAGATTTATAGATAAACTACACACTGAGAAGTATGGGATTATCAAATCATATTTTTTCATATCATTAGGAACCCAGACACTCTCATGTATACTTATAACATTTTCTCTATCCAATGACAAATCCAGAGGTGAGTTCTCTCTAATAATACTCTCCCAAAGAAACAACCCCTTAGGATATGAAAACTGACTAATCTTTTACCTCGAAAGGATTGAATAGGTAACTTTTGAGGCAGAGGGAGATTAATTCTCAAAAATATCATAAATTTCTAGATATTAATCAGATAAGTAGTTTTTATGTTCCATTCATCATTGGCTTCCATTACGACATGTTCCTTTGTGTTCTAACTCAGTGCATCTGCTACTGCATTTCCATTCCCAAGCGTATTTTCAATATTAATGTTGAAGGGTTAAATTTATTTGACCCATCTTAAAAATATCTATATAAATTCTCACTATTTACAGATATATTTGATTATATGATGGTTAGTATACACCAAAATAAATCATCCAAGTTTCTCCAACAACATAAGGCATGGACAACTGTCATTAGCTCGAGGTCACGCACTGGTTAATTTTTCTCACGATGCCTCGTGTATAGAGATCCATATACAACGAATTTACTCACCTCCAGTATCACTAATATTAGGATTATGTCCAATGAATCTCATAACAATGTATAACCTCTTGTAGGATTCACAAAATTAAGAATAGGTGTCAAAACAAGCCTTCCTTTAATCTCATGAAAGGACTTCTCACAAGCATCTGACCACAGAAACATGAAAACCATAATTGTAATACAATTAAGAGGTGAATCATTGTATGATAAGTTATATATTGAATTCATGTAATGTCATAATACCACAAAAAAACTCTATGTATCAAACACAGTCATGTGTTTATCCTACGAAACTACAAAACTCACCTTTTTTGGTATAAGAGAAACTCTTGATTCTGAGATAATATGACCCATAAAGTGAAATTTTTCAAATACTAAGTGGTACATAATATTATTGGAATAGATATAATGATTCATAAATATATTAAAAACGATCTCAATGTTCCTAGAAATTTCACTACGATTGACAGAATATTACAAGTTGATGTTCAGATACACCATGACAAGGAATCTAAATAGGGTTGGAAGACTCAATTCCACAAATACATGAAAATGGAAGGTGTGTTCATAATACCAAATGAAATATTGAGATACTCATTTAGACTATACGTACTATAAAATTATTTATGAGGTATGTTAAAAGGCCTGACTCATACTTGATGACTGCCTGATCATAGGTAGTTATAAGTAAACACCCTAGATCCTCAATTCTGGTCAAATAGATCATCTATCAGAGTCTAGGGATACTGAATCAAGACTGTAATATGGTTCATCCATTTTAATTCCATCCATAAATGGTGGTTACCATCAACTTTCATAGAAAAAAATTATGGTTATTCCACCAGTGGATGTTCTAGGTCATAAAAAACCTTTGGCTTCTAAATCCTCTAAATGTATCTTTACTTTATGGATCTCATTGGGTGGCATGTTGTATTGATGAATGGACACTAGATATATTCATGGAATATGATCAATCAATAATTCTACCCCTATCTCATTACTATAGCTTGGAAAATCATTTGGAAAATGTTCCGAAAACAACATAATAATCGAGGAAAATATTTATGGTGTACTAAATGCTCCTTGATGAAGCGACTATAATCTTGGGAGGTTATTCTACCTATCTTATGATGCACTACTCTAGGTCTACCAGAATATTTATCCCACCTATCCTTTTTCAGACAACTAATTCCCTCAGGTGATGTAGACGATACCCTATTTCGATAGAGATATACAATGGTGTGATAATGAACCTACCAATACATCTAATGTATGAAATCGAATTGTGTCATCTTGAGAACATATAGTTCCCAAGAGAAATGGTAACTAACTAACATAAGGGGGGGTAGTTGCCTTGGAGTACTCTATTAGACCGTACACCAAGTATCATAGCCATGGTCATTACACCATATTAATACTGAATTTCTAGCATGAAAATTCCTGAAATAAATAGGGAGATCAGTGAGTGTGAAGCACTAATTTAAAAAAAAGTTAATATAGTTGTAAAAATAATAATGGAACATTGTACTATAGATGGTGTAAAATACGACCCTTGGGTATCATCTACAATTCATGAAACCAACCTAATCCACTGCATCTGTAATAACATGTGTATGAACGATCTGCTGGGATTTCCAATCAAAAACCTGGTGACCATGGCCAACAACTCCTCCCCAACCAGTCCTAACGGTGTTACTATAACTCAACTAAAGAGAAGACATAACATAACATTCCCCTGGTGGTTTTTCTATTAAGGATCCTATTCCATAGGAATCATATTTAAATGGAGGATATAATATCAAAAAGGTTTCCTATATTGAGCAAGCCAATAACTCAAGTGGTTCACTATCACATTGAGCCTTCATGTTCTCCTATTTTCTTGACTGAGGACATTCAATAGGGATAGAAGTGTAGTAAATATAAGCACCACTACAATAGCATTAAACATTTAAGGGATTATTAATAAACCAGAATAACTCCAATCATACTTCAACACTTATCCTATATTCCTATTACAATCACCTTCCCCTAGGTTGTGCTTAGTGTTAAGAGCCTCATTAACTATCTTATAAAAATTAGGTTAGCGAAAGGCATTCACCTGAGCATGAATGGAATACTAGATCCCATTATCGAATAATATAGAACATGAAATCTCATCACCATAAATAAGTGGTGTAAACCATGCTAACTAAATAGTAAGCGCTGAATAATCCATGAATGAAATATCACCCTACTATATACTCATCAATATTTAGATTTATTAGTTATCAGTGTCTGAGGAAAGAAGTGATCATAAAAGGAAATTAGAAAATCTTGTGAGAGCATTCCCTAATAGATACTAGCATGGGGAATTACATTCCACCTTCACATAGATGAATCACATATCATAAAGGGAGAATTATTAACACTCTCCTATAAACGCACCTAAATGAGCTCAATGATAGATAGAGTGGACTCCTGACAAGGATCGACAGCCTGGGGACCTCCATCCAATGATAGGTGGGAAGACGTTGTGTCACGAACTCACATGTCAGATCATCCATCATAGGTACAGAAAATAGAGCACCCTGCATGGACTACATCTAACATAGGAATCTCTCAAAAAGTTGTGTATCGGTTTTTATATCAAGTATAAATGGCGTTACCTCATGTGGAACTCATAGTATTAAAACTGGAAGATCAAGGCCCACCACGTATGAAGCATCTCTATTTCCACCATATTAGTATATGAAATGAGGATGCTATGGAAACATAGGAGTATAAATTCTATGAGCATTCCTCAAGAAATTATTTGAATGAGATAGATAGAAATATTAGAATATGAACAAAAGGAAAGGTTACGCTACCCATGAAATACTACCCCATCAACCCTCTTTTTTGGATTCCCCTGTGAGGATAAATGATTTAATAAATGATAGAGAGGTTGAATTAGTGAGATCATTTTCATTTAAAACTCATTTTTTGGCACAACCTTCCCCCTATTAGATACCTATCTTTTCACTGAAAATTGTACAATCCCACATCCATAAAAACACAATAATTACAAGGGTCACTACTCAACCAGAGTAGCTACGTCATTGGTATTGTTTCAAAACAATACCTTACCACACAATCCACTATATAATAATAATTTTTTGTGGATAAAATATAGTATGACATGACTTTACACTTTTTTAGAACTATTATCAATAAAACCATTCATATGCCTCATGTAGAACAATATGATGTAATACGAATTTGTGTAATGTGTTATCAAACATTCACTTGTTCCATTAAAACATGTTACTATACAACATTTTCAACTAACAAAAATATAATAGCTAATGAAAATTCTCTTTCCTACCCTTGTTGTGGGTATTAAAGTATCCAGACATTATAATGATATTTAGTCCATAAATATAACTATGCTAGAATTCCACAGAAATAATTATTAACCGCTTTTACATTTTTTTAGAAATATCTGTCTTATTTTTAGTCTAATAACCCAGTCCAGTCTAATCTCCCACTAAATATGATCTTCATTATCCTCCTCCTTCTATATGGTAAATTACCTCACGAATACTCAATCCAAAAACTACTTCTCTAAAAAAATTACTTCTCCACGTAATTTATTCTCTTATGAAAAGTAAAAGTGTCATAAATTACAAAGTAGTCTCATTGATTATAGGTTTTGTAAAATTAGTCTTGTTGGGAATAAAAAAAGTGTTTTCATATAACCTAATTTCCTGAAACATCAAATTTTCTCAGATTTATGATATATACTGTACTACTTATTTGTTTAGCAAGTCTTTTTTATTCTTCTCAAAGATTCCCAAATATTATTACAACTTCAAATTGATGTATACCTTCTAATAATTATTTATTTTAATTCTAATTATCACTCAAATTTTCTCCATATTATGTAGATATATGTAAAATAATATATTATTCAATACATTTATCCACACTAATGACTGATATGATTTTTCCATTATTATTCTCAGAACCAATGCAAAAAAAACTCATCATGATGATTCATAACTACTGTTATATATAAATTTTTTTAACAATTATATAATAAATATTCTTTCTACATTTCTAGTAATCATTAACCACTTTTCCAGTTTCATTGTCTCATATTCTAAATTTTTAGACAATTCCTCAACAATACTTTAACAGTAGATTCAAACTCCTTTGATAATAAATTTTAAACATTTTTTAAACTACATTAAAACATTAGTACTTCTCTAATTTTCCCTATAATGAAGATAATATGTCTAATAAACTTATCATTATTATCCTGCATCCTATGGACAAGTCTCTGCTTTAATTTGTTAATTTTTTTTATCTCTTACTCGATGACTATTGACCCAATTGATAAAAATATGAGGCAATTATTCTTTATATCTTGACCCAATTGAAAAAAAATTAAAATTTTTATTTCATTATAAACCCAATTTAAAAACTATTAAACCAAATTAAATTGGTTGACATCATTATAGATTGATCGCTTATAACGTCTTTTATTAGTCCCAACAACATCCAATGAAAATGATTCTACCTCTAATTCACATTTATAAACGTCACTACATCTGTTTTTCAGTGTCAGAATTACTATGATGATTGGAGGAACACCTCATCCAATGTTCTGGTGTGAGCCTAATCATTTTTGTAACAAAAATCATTCCCCAAAAATTTTATCTTAGGAAATATTGGATGGATTGAAAACCTATATCATTATCATTAACATTTCAAACAAACCATCTTCGCCTTACCAAAAACCAGCATCCTATGAACTCCCATAAATAATCTCATACCTGAAATCATTGAATATTTAAACATATTTTCTATAATATCCTTCTTGTAGTCATTACATCTTTACAAAATTTATAATGTTTATGATTGGAATATCATATTTTGATTTACATTTAAAATTATTATAACTTTCCATCCTTCAATAGACATCTTTCTTCCAAATAAAATACCAAAATGATTGGAAAAAAATTTCTAAACCTTAACAAAATAAGTCTAAAATCACCATATTATTGAATCACATATACTATTTATAAATAAAATTAATAAAATATTAATTATTTTTCTATCAGAGTCATTGAGACTCTGATACACTTCCTCATTATGATCAAACCTTTTATTCTAGACCCAAGGGGAGTCCATTGAACCTTTTATCCTGGAAAATTTATTCTCAATACCATATAACCTCCTATGTAGTTTTCATCCAATCATATGATTATGATGGTGAGTTTAATTTTCAAATACATAAAAAGTTTTTTGATTTATTCTCTTTGAAGACAAAATATAAAACTTTTAGTGTATCCTTCATTCATCTTCTATAAAAACATCCTAACATCTTTTCCCAATAATCTCCCCCTTTGGATTTTTCTCAACTAATGTTCATGAATAACATAACATTGAAACCTTTAGTTGTGGATTAATTATTAATAAATATAATACTAAATTATCAATCTCATTGTACAAAATAAGAATAATTGATAAGATATCCTTGATATCCCAAAGTGGTGACTCATGAATCATATTCATCTTTTATCCATTTCTTTTTTCACTTCCTCCACATACTTGAAGAAAATCATCTCTAACGATCACTCTGAAAAACATTTTGAATATTTCACACACATACATTCTAAGATCACATCATGCCATCAACTCCCCATAAAAACATTCTTCGTTAAAAGGTTTGGAACATACTCATGGACACGTTTATGAAACAATTATCTCACTTGACAACATTATCCAAAGAATTAATTGAAAGAGTGGAAAAAAAATAACCCATGATGAGAAAGGTGATATATGTCCACGTTCAACCTCTATTAGTAAAAGTCTTCCATTGGTAATGGTTTGGAAAACATGTCAAATAATATTTTTTATATAGGACATACTACAACTTCAATTCATTTCTCTCAACATACACATCAATGAATACAAATTTTATGTCAAAATGTTATGAATGAGAATTTTGAACTAGATTTATTGTAATGTTGATGGAAAATTTATTATCACAATATAAAAGAGGGTTACTTTACTTCAATAATTATGTCTTCCAAATGAAAATTTATCCACATAAGTTTGGTGGATGCTTGATTGTCAAAAAAAAGTCATCATTAGTAATGTTATGATTTATTGAATTTTTTTCATTGTATACAAACTAACACAACATTAATCAACAGAAAATTGTACCATATTTGGATCTTATATCTTCCACCTTTACTTCCCAATCAATATAGAATACCCAAAAATGTCTATAATTACTGAGTTTTCATACCAGATTATATAATTTTTTTTCACTTTGATTTTTATTGAAATTCATTATCTAGTATATAATTATGATTCTTTTATAGATCATTGTAATATTTCACATAAGGTAATAGCATAAAAACATTCCACTATTGATGAATTCAAATAAAAACATCCAATAATTATCTAAAAATCAATTGATTAAATTTCATTTCCTTTACCATATTTAGTCCACTTAGATCCCACTAAAATTGGTGTGGGATCCTCTTTTATATTTTCCATTCAAAACATCTTATGATGTTAATTTATATAATTTTGTTGAGAAATATATATATATTTATTCTGTTTATATCTATTGTAACCTAAGAATGTATTTAATTTCACATAGCATGGACATTTCAAACAATATTTTCATTTATTTATAAAATATTTCACATGATAGTTCATCAGTCCCTGAAATGATAATGTTATTTAGAAAATAACTATAATGAGGGAAAACTCATAACATTCATTGATATAAATATTAATATCAACCATTCCTCTATTAAAACTAATATTTCTATAGAATGTATTCAATTTAAAATAATATTCCCTTGAATATTATTTTATAATGTATAATTATTTCATTTACATGAAATCCTAACTATCATTCTTCCTAAAAAAATATGTATTGTTTTACCAAATAAACATTCTAATTAAGATCACCATTCCAAAATTATGATTTCAAATCCATGTAAAACATTTTTTAACTTCATTGTTCAGAAATAGAAAGATATATTATGATTTTTCTAATAATTACACCAAATAATAGGTCTCATCAAAATATATGCCTTTAATACGTGAGAACCCCTTTAACACTAATCATGTATTTTTTTCATATAACTTCACCATATTTATTCAACATGTTTTGGAAACCCCACTTTGTACGAATAATTTTTTTTTCATTTGGTTTAGGTATTTTTTTTCCAAGTGTGATTCTTCTCAATCTAATAAAATTCATTATTCATATCCTAATCCCATTTTGGACTCTCAAAAACATAATTGACGTCACTCATCTCATCATTTGAATACAATGAATTCTATGTAATAACTTTTGATATTATTATTGTTTGATCCTTTTTATGTTGATAAAAAACTACTTCTTGATCATAATAATTCTTTCATAGTTTGGGATGATATGTTTTGAGATTCTTAATCATCACTAGAAATATATGTGTCTGATTTTTCTTCTTAAGGAGGACTGTAATTATTTTCATCTTTATAAAAAAATTTGGCAATGTTTATTTCATATGAATCTTATTTATTATCTGTAGAAATCTCTTTAGAATCTTCCTTATATTTTTCAATAAATTTATAAAAAAATGCGTCAGATAATCTTTTTGACTCATTTTTGTAACATTTATATTTTCTTCCTTCCCTAGAACATCAATGAAAAATTTCATCATCACCTATCCACTAAATCATTCCACGGTTTCATCCATTCTTTTTTATCGGGCACAAAATTCCAAAAAATGCTTATAAATTTCAAAATTATTGTTTTGTCGCAAAAAAATTCATATGGAATTATATTTGATCATGAAATCTAGAAACATTGGTTTTGAATATATATATCATTTTTCAATGATTTCCTCCAAAAGTAGTCAGAGATACCATATTCCATTAACATATTCCGACCTATATCAACCAAACATATATTTTTTCTTTCAGAAACACAAGTTTTTAAAGATATGTATAGTGAATAGAACTCATGTAAAATTCTATTATTTTAAAGAAAACATTCAGTCTATTCATTTTTTTACTCACAAAATTGATTGTTCTCAACTCCTTCACTGAATAATCATATTCCATTTTAGATTTCCTCTTTAAACATTTAAACATTTTTAGTGAATATGACTTATAGTTCATAAACATAATATATGTAAGGCTGGTAAACTCATCAATGAATGTAATTAAGTACTTATCCCCATGAGTTCATTGTTTTATAATTGTACCATAAATATCTACATGAATAATTTTCAGGGGTCATTTGGAAAAAAGGAACATTCTTATTCACAAAGAATTTTATCTTTCCTTTCTAAATAATTTTACATCACCAATATCATATTATTGAAATATTTGAAATTCCCCTAACACTATATCACTTTGATGATTTTCTCATGATTCTCTAAAACATGTCTCCCAACAATTTATTCCACAAATTCTCATATTCCACCATGCCTAGGTAACATTAAATTTAAACATCACCAACCTGGATCAATTCTCATTTTGAACATTGGCCTCTTATAAATATCTTCCCATGTTCCTCGAATTTCACGAAAAAATGATATTTTCTGAAAAACATGTTGTTTCTTTCATCACAATGTTATTAAATGCAAATCATGTTGTGTTTCATCATACCAAAAAATTAATATTTCTGATATTTTAACTTTTCTTCCACAATTTTAAATGCTCAAACACCTTTGACTTGGAGAGATTCATTCTCTCCAAATGCCATTGTTCATTCATTGAAGTATTTAACATTCTTCAAGAAAATTTAGGTATCCTATCATTTGTGAATATCATCCACTATACATGATCCTTGGGCATCCCATTTTTTACATTTGAGAGCAGTTTCTGGCATATGATTATTTTATTTCCCTCTAACATTCATAACATATGACTTCTAATATTTGTTAAAAAAATTATTCTTTTAGTAACATAAAATGAAATTATTTTTGTGAGATGGCCATTTTTTTACATTTTTCACACATAGTTTCCATAAGAGAGAAAATATTTTCAAATCATACAGAATCATTAATAAATTTCAACAAAACACCCTTCTTATGATTGTTTCTTTGAGTGTTTTGACTCCCCGAAAAAAATTTCCTATTGCAATTTGTGGAATAGTTGTAATATTTTTGATTAAACCATAAAATAATTTACATGTTACCAAATCCACCACAATACCTAAAGTATTGATAGAAATAATATTTTTTTCTAATCATTTTATACTATCTGAAGTTGTGATCATGATTTCCACCAACCATCCTATCTTTGTTATCAAAACATTATTGACCATCAACCTTTTTGTTATCAACTAGAATATTTTTTAATCTAAGACTTGTTTTAATCCATATCATAACCATAAGTAATGTAATCATTTTTGAACTCCAAATTTTTAGAATATTCTGAATTCATAACTTTTTTGGTTTCGACCACACACATAAAATTACATGATTTCGTTTTATTAGAAACAATTTCAGGTTTCTTCACAACCTTTCTAGGTAACATTTAATCTTTTTCATTTTTATAATTTCTTGATAATTCACTAAATTCAGATAAAGTGTTATTTAATCTTATAAACCTCTATCAACTTTGATTTTTTTTGAAGGAACAGTTCTAAATTTTCTTATTTTCTTTAAAACTATGTATAAATTTTTTATTATGTTTATTTTCTATATCATTGTATTTATTGAAAACAATAATTACTTATAGTATATAAACATCCTCATTATAAAACATTCTTGATCTTAGAAAAAATAATTTTCATTTTTCATCTTCTTTATTTCCTTTTAAATCCTCCATATATTTTTTAAGAAATTCTTTTAATTAATCTTTCAAATAAAATTATAATTTAGTTTTTATTATTATTTACAACTTATTCATATGAATTATTTATTATAAATTCTCATTTGAAAATTTCTATCTCCATCTTTCATAATAGAATTTATATATTAATCTTAATTTTATTCCTCTTCATCATCTTTATAAAAGAATATTATATTTATTGATATATGTAAATTTTTATTTTTCCATTTGGAATAATATTTATCATTTTCACCATATTTCTTTTACAATATTGTTGGAATTATTTCATATCCATCACAATCCACTTTATTCATTCTTTGAGAAATATTATCCAAAATTATTCCAGTGGATCCACATTTGAAACATAATAAGGGATATTTTCCACTATATCTACATATAACTCTTTTAACATTTTTAGGAAATAAGGATAAAATTTCATCTATATTTTCACATACCTAATTTTCAGAATCAAAGACTCCAGCTTATTCTTATTCAATAATATTCATAGAGTGTTCTTTCATAGAAGCCATGAAATTCATTGCAAAATAATTTTTTTACATTCATCAATTTCTCCTTTATAATTTTATATGTTTTGATAGTACTATGAAAATAATATAGAGATATTGTTTCATGATTTATCTTTTCTAATGAATAAAAACTAACATCAAACATATTTGAAAGAATTATCAATTTCTTTTCAACTATAGTAGTGTCTTACAACATTTCACTAAGACATATAGTAATTATAATAATTTCATTAACCCTGTAAAATAATTCACCAATAGATTTATACTCACCCATATCAAGATATTCAAAATTAATCCACCATATTTTGAATTTTTCCTTCATTACATTAATATTTCCTTAAAAATGATATCCATTTATCCCAAATACAATTAGACAAGGATAACCCCTTAAATAATATAAATACACATTTAAAATGTGATGAGGGTAAATCATTCATAGCTCTTCTATCATTTTCATGATTTTTCTTGTAAATAGATTTAAGAGGAACTTTTAAAAAAGTGGTGAAAATATATCTAGTTTAGAATCAAGAACATCATACCCAAAGTAAATAAGATGAATCAAAATTATATATTCCTAGATATGATAATTCTTAATAAAGAAGACTAGACTCCCCTTATTGTTCACATAATTTAGATTTCTCATCACAACATCCATTCAAAAACGTTTTTAAATAGTTAATGAAGGAACCTTAGATCTGATACCAATTAATATTTCCCAACTTGGATCAATGCAACTCTAAGCAGAGGAGGGGGTGAAACAATTATATCATTTTCATTTATGTTTTAATTATTTTGAAACAAAATTTTCCTCCTGTTAAATAGTTATCACTTAACTAAAAAACAATAACACATACAAAATCACATAAGAATATAAAAGCTTCAATACTCAACAAATATTTATATTCCCCTAGTATAGTTTAGATAAAATCTAATCCAATACTATCTACTAGAAAAAAATGTTTTTACTTGGATAAGAAAATAATCATATTCCCTTGCACTATTGTACCACAATGAGAAATAAAACAATGTAGGTGCTTCAAGTATTACAAAATGACGCAATAAAAAATTGTATAACATATTAATAAATATTAACTAGTTTCTTTCTAACATGTTATGATGTTTCCATGTCATGTGAAAAAAATATAATCCGTATAAAAATTCATCACATTCCTACCTAGAAGTAGTTAAAAATTTATCTAGAAATCATATAAATATTTTTTATAGTATGATAGTCTAATAATTAAGTATAATTTCTCAGTAATGAAATATAACTCTAATAAAATTCAACTAAAACAATTATAAACTACATCTGCCTCAATCTAGAAATATCAATCTAATTTTCCTATCTGATAATGAAGTCAAGTATTATAACCCACATAATATAATTATCCTCATCCTCTTCCTCCTTTGGTTTGGTAAAAATACTAATTATTTCTTATTTTGAAAACTCATCTCTAAAGACATTGAGTTTTCAACCTTCTATATATTATCCTGAATAGTAAAAGATTCATAATGTAAAAATGTAATATCTGCATTTTGTATGTGTGAAAATATTGTTTTAGTCGTGTGTCTAAAAATATTTCTCATTAAAACAATTTTTCTATAAATTTAATACCCCATATATTTCATAAACATCTTTGACTACTTCCACAATTCTCACCTCTTGTTGATTATTCTAAAACATTCTATAATATACTATCAACTTCATCTTACTTTAATATTTATAATAATTCTTTATTATGATTATGATTTTAACTCTAATTTCCTCATCATGATGAAGAAATTTGTACAAAATTAGATTCATCATTATGTAGCTATGTAGAAATGAAAGATACAATAAACATATGTCTTCCCATTTTTATTCTCAAAACCAACTGAAAACAACGTACTAATTATGATTTTCATTACCAACTATTATATAAAACACATTTAAACCATTAAAAGATAATCATATTTGCTACATTTTTAGTCTTTATATATATTTTATATTTTATAAGCATAGTCACACCTTCTATAGATTCTGGAACTTCCTCAAAAACATATTAGTATCATCTTAAAAATACCTTTACAATACTTTGTCAAAAAAATTTAACATCCTCAAAAAAATTCTCTTTTTCAGCTTTTCCTTAGACCACTGATCTTACATTCGATGAAGATATCAGGGTCTGCATGATTTTTAATGTATTGGTCTCTTCTTCACTCTAATATTCAATGTAACATGAGTATGATTACTATTAAAAAAATTGATTAAAATAAGAGCCATTATTTCATTATATATTTACTTAATTGAAATCCTATCAATATTTATATTTCACTCAGGTACTAATTGGAAAAAAATAATCTAAATAAAAATGGTTGGCTACATTTTTGATTGATCTCTGATCCCATTTTTCATTCGTCACATCAACATCCGAAAAATTATTACGGATTGTGTTCTCTTTTGTAACCATCACTACGTCTGATGATCAGGGATTTAATTTCCTCAATGATCAGTGGCACGCCATTTTTAATTGACCAGTTCCATTAATAGCTTCTATTCATACCACCATCTTTCTTTAATGATTTGTATTTTTTGACTTATTAGTCTTAATAAAAAATACAAGGGTTTTATTTTGACGTTTCTTTAAATCATATTCTCAATCAATAAATCTATATCTGGTGATATGACATAAATGAACTGAAACTAAAAATCTTCGACTTCACAAACATCATTATTAAACATACTAAGTCTTGTAGTCATGAATTCTTAACAACTTTGAGAACATTTACAATCAGAGAAGCATCATATGACTTATATTTTGATCTATTGTATCATACCCTCCTTCCAGTGACTTTTTTCTATCCCACAATAACTCAAACTGATTGGCATTACTCATTATCACCATTTACTTTATAATGATTTCATCACATGATTTCTAAATAACATAAGAAATTTAATAATTTCAAATCATAAAACCATCATCATGTTCCCTTTAGATTCGTTCAGACTCTAACGCACATCCTCATTATGAAAGAACCTTTCTTTTGAGATCCATGGTGAGTCTGATGATCCACTATTTCCAGATATCTTCTTCTCAATCCAAAAAAAATTATTTATCATTTTGGTTACAATATTATTATTATGATGGTGAGTCCAATATACAACAACATACAAATTGAATTTATTTCTTTTCATTGTCAAAAAAAAGACATTACTTTCAGCACAGACATCATTCATTATCCAAAAATACATATTATCAACCTGGTCCCAACATATTGAATTCCATGTATTTTTATGTTTTATTGTATAATTTTCAGAGGTTCCAACAGTGGTGCTGTCAACAACTCCATGCCTCATTATTTATTTAAAACCATTTCATTTTTATGTAATGTTCCACATTTTTAAGTTTCAATTTCTTAAATACATATATCAAAATATGAATAAAATATAATTTACATTCCATTAAATTAAGTCTTTTATACATTATAATTTAATGGGACTCCAATTAAATCTCAAATTATTAACGTCTATATTTGGTCTCATAATATGACATGTTATGCCCAATGGGTTGACTTGGTAAACTACCCATTCAAACCCACGAGGGCCCATAGTTCTCAAAAATTTAAATAGAAAAAAACTCAATAACATCCAAGGTGTAAAATATGAATAATAAAAGCATTATAGATTTAATAAAAACATATAGGAAAATAATAAATAAAAGATGTTAAATGAACCTATACGATATGGAATGCAAAGTTTATATACCTATAATGATTCATGTAAAAATTACCCATTCTTTTATATCATTTTTCCATGGATGAAATGAAATACCCAATCATAATAATAATAATAATAACCCTTACATAACATGTGTGCCACCCAATAGTGAAACATTATCCATAGTAATATTAAAAATACAGATCAACAATTCCAATTTTAGTTATCTTAATATTTATTCTAAATGTGGGTTAGCTATGGGCCAGAACGACTTATAACCAAGTTCAATATAATATAAAATTATTTTCATATTGTGTCTTAATTTTAATGAAATAAAAGAACAACTTATTCAACATTGTGAAGTCATGAACTTGGGGGCATTCAAAGGTTACACTAGCCTATTGTTTCACATGAAATCAAGTACATATCACCATGAAGCAATGTTTTTTGACATGCATTGAGTTCAAAGGTTGTGTGTGTAGGGAGAATATTACCTCATTACCGATGTGTAACATAATATAAAAATATAACAACAAGTAAATAGTAGAAGTAGTATAGACAGATTGAAATACCTAAAAAACAATATTAAATAAATTACCAATCAACTGATAATAGTACTCAATGATAAAACTTATTTATATCAAAATGATGTTGATAATAAATTTCATGTATCTAAATAATAAAAAAATTGTTATATGAGTAATCCTGAATCATTACTATAAATATTGGGAAAATATATTCTAAATTCTAGTAAAGCATCTTGATCTTCATCTTGGTCATATGTTACGAAGCTCTATCCTAAATAAAGAAAAAAATCAGGTGTCTAAGGAGATACAATTTCCTTTGTAAACACCAACATATATGTAATCTGCATGGAACCCAATGGTGTCCTAGATATGGTGTGAAATATTTCTAATTAAGCTACCATCGAAAACATCTATGACATCATTTCTGTGTAATATAAACTTATACAAAGTGAAAGAGTGCTTATATAAAAGTATATTTGTGTAATAATTTAAACACCCATTACATGATTCTGTTTTAGATGGTTTTTAAAAAAGTAACCATTTATTTTTTTAATTATGTTCTAGTTTATAAAGTTTATCACTTGAGGTATGTATAGAACTGTCATTATTACCTGCTTATTTAAATAAGGGGTCTATTTTATAATAAGTAGTCTATAATGATGATAATAATAAGGAGGATCCAAGGTAATAACCAAGGAATCCTTGGCCATAGGGGTCGATCCAACTTAGTAAGAATATGTATCCTTTCTATAAGGGGTTAGAGTGTAATTTTTTGGGAATCCCCCTTGAAATTCCCAAATAATGTAATTATAACCAATTCAAATGAACTCGGCCATTGTAAAATGGGTAAGCAATGACCAGTACTGATGTGATTAATAGTAGTTCCACATGTCCACATACATAACACATGACCCATGGAGTGCTTCCATGAGATCCTATAATGATAGTGGGGGGATCATATGGAATATTTTCTATAATCCACAATTAGAAAAATATTGGGTGCCAAGGTGGAAATCACCATTGGAAAATAGCATCCTAGAATTGGAATGGCTTCCATGACTGCTTTGGGAATTCCTTTAGGAATATACGTATAGATCGAGTATGAATACACCTATAATGTTGTTATGTTCTGTAAGAATTCATAAACATAGAGTTTATTCATTTAATAAATTAATCCATGTAATGCTCATTAATTTTTATAATTCAATAGACTTTTTTTCATTACATTCCTTAGTGAGACAATTCTATGGGACATTCAACGACATAATAGTTTATATAAGTCATAATTTTATCTTTAGGTTCACTCCACCACCATCCATTATATAGGGAATTGGGTGATATGGGTGTTCATACAAACCATTTATTTATATAAATTTTGTCTATGTGATATGTACCAATATACATTCAAAATATCATTTAATGATTTATTTATAAACTTGGTCACTTTCTTTAGAAGGTCCAAGTGACAATATCATTTTCATCGGAAAATCATTAAAATTCAGATTTATTTTTATTAATTAACCCTTTCCATTAATAGGGTCAATCCATTTCACAGAAGAATAATGGATTAGATAAACATTACATCCCACTAAAGTCATTTTAATGTAAAAACCCTATGTGGGTGGTTGATGTTGATTCCATAATCTCCAATGATAGATAACATATATAATAAGGGTCTTAAAATATGATTTTGATGACTATTAATAAGGTGCAAAAATTAATTAGGCAACACCAGTTGAAATTAGTGTCCACACAAAAACATCAATATATAAAACTGTGTAACATGAGGGGTGAGTCATAGACTACCTACCATAACCTCATAATACTATCCTCATTGACTATCATCCATTAGTTTGACCTATATCAAATTTTATATGATTAATGGATCAAGGCCCTAAAAATATGATTTATGAGCATGCATCTAAACATCATCATTAAGGTCAAGATAAATGATGAATGGATAAAATATAAGTGAGTACTTACTGATACAAATCCAATGTGATGAATATTAATCTAATAGGATATCAGGATGATAAATGAGAGAAAAATTGATCAAAATAGGATTGACAAATTAAAAAAGAGAGAGAATGGGTATGCATACCCTATAATGTAAAAAATAGGAAAAAATTTAAATTTTAAAAGATCATTAAGTTTATTTGTGTAATTTCACCTAAAAAATAGTGGTGCATGTTTTGGCCACAATGTTTGAAAAATGGTGCACCAACAATGTGTAGCTAAATGATTAATAAGTTTTCTCTAATGATTAGGCTGTATGATTAGGGAAACTATTCACCAAATGTGCAATGCACACATACTATAAACTAGATATAATACTCATGGGTGTGTGACCTCTAGCGTACGGTTAGGGAAAATTATGTTCCTTTTTTTCTCGTCTGTTTAGCCCCACATAGCCATAAGAGACCATTTTGGAAAGGTCACATGATTTGTAATAACTCTCTAGTAAATGGATTTTCTCTTCAGGATAGGGTTCTGAGCTCCAAACAATCCCCAAACACCTCTGAAACATTCATGATCACATTAGGCATCTATAATTGGAAAATGATTTATCGAATATTAAATTATCCACACCTGAGATAAAAATGAGTATTTTTAAAATTTTTCCAACCAATAACATAATTAAAATTAAATAAATTATCTTAGGGTATCATAAAACATTCAACATAGAAAATCCCTTATTGATAAATTTATTTCATAAGAAATTCATAATAACATATCCCATGGTAAAGGAATGGGCTTTATATCGATTTCATTATATAGAAACCCATGGATAAGAGATGAGTCTCATAAGAATCATTTCAACATAATCATAAAATATCTACATAGAAAAATAAGGATATTAAAAGTGTTAAGAAAATTAAATTCATTCCATATAGATAAAAACAAAGATTCCATTCAAATTTACATTATATTTCTAAATCCCCAGTTTAAGAAAACCTCAAAAAGATTTTTTTTAATTAATTTATTAAAAACTAAATAAAGGTTATAAATGAAAATAATCAACTTAGGATAATTTTATAAAAATATTTAAATCATTTATTAAAAACATTGATGTGTAAGGAAAATCATGTGTGACCGAAAAAAAATAATTTTGATCCCTTGTATACATGAAAATGAGTGAATGAAATGGAAAAAATTTATTTCCATGAAATGATAAAATATTATTAAATAAATGATTTTATTGAGAGATATACCATAAGGTTCAACCAGTTTAATCATAATAATAAACAATTTTGATAAACAAAGAAATGGTAACAAAAAATATTTACCATTTTTAAATCATTTGAATCAAAAGATACATTAAATGAAAAAATCAATAGAAACATTAAATATAAATAAATTAAGGATATTACTTATATTACATGTTATAGTTAGTTATACATACTTCATAAAATAATATAGGTTTATAACATATCTTACGACCCAAATAAGGCAATTTGGAAAAAAACCTGTTACCTTAAGTCTCAAATTAATTCATACTCATTTGAACCTCATGTATCATAAATATTAGTTTATTTTTAATATATTATTTAATAATAATTGTATGTATCAAAACATATATGACATAATTATAAATTTTTATTACCTATTTATCAGTAATTCCTTTATAAAATCATGTTTTAGGTAATAATTGCCTATTTTTCATGTATGTTTAGTTTTCGTATTTATGATTATTTTTCTTTTATCATGGTTCCATCATCTCCATTATTTAAAATATTATGTAAATTGTATAAATATTTAATATATAGGTATTTTTAGTAATCCATTAATGTTAGATAGTGAAAATGAGTAACACCTTTCTTGAGATGGAAATTCGTACATATACACAAATGCTGTTTCCATTATCATGACGAATAAAAATTAAAGAATTTAAATAATATATCAAATTTATAGAGTTTTTATTTTTTCATATATAACACATATAATAATTAAAATTATTCTTTATTATAGTATATGTAAATCGTTAGTGAATATGTATCCAATTGTTTCCTGAGGTGGTTGTCTTGCATACATGCAATTGATGTTTTTGTATATTCAATGGATGATATGATAATAAATTATATGATATATTTATTTTATATATTGATTAATTTGTCATTAATATCATATATCAATATCAAATTGATCTTTGTTACCTTTTTTTATATTTTAAGTGAAAACAAAATCATATCACTTTGTGAGGCCATAGTCTATTTTACTCACAACTGATATTATCATTATTCATTTGTAATGGATACCAAAAATGCATATTAATAATATAACTAAAGAAGTATAATTATATCATTAATAAAATTTATAATTTATAAACATATCATTATTTCAAAAAATAATAAGTGGGGAAGAAGACTAATTACGTTAATTCCCAAGGAGGTAGTTCATCTTGCACAAAATCAGAAGTTTCATTGTCATTTGAGGGAGGACGAGATTTTTTGTCATTAATCTATAATAAAAGAAACATATTAAAATGAGTATAATTGTTTTATTATATAAAGTATTTTGAATAATATTTAATAAAATTTGAATGTGAACTTAAATGAAATACCTATTTAACTACGTTTCTACATTGATATTATTTATTGATGGCCAAACTAACAACGACTATCAACCGTTTAATATTTGGATCCTTTTTTCTTCACTATTCTTCATGTTCTTCATTGATCAGATTTTCTCCATGCAGAAAACATATCTGATTCCAAATTGGGGCATAGTTCTATGATGTTTGTGATCTAGGGATTCTTGATATATGACAATATAAAGTATTTGGTGCTGGAGGAGGCTCATCGGTGAGCAGAAGCATCAACAACCTTTCATACGTCGATGGATCTTTGAGTGGAGGAAGATTCTAGCATGGTCTCACCCTATGGAATCCAGATCTACTTGAGTAATATAATTTGGGAAACTGGGGTGTTTCTGGTGGTCCATGGAATAGACCACCTGCACAGAGGTGACAATGGTTTCCAATAGAGGAGATCCAAAAGAACGGCGCTGGCGCGCGGAAGAACCCACAGTGGCTACATGTTTCAGGTGGTAGAGCAGGATGCCGACATTGTAGGGCATAAGAGCCACAGAGTAGTGGTAAAGGTTGTGGCATAGGGGGTGGTCCACAATGGTGTAGGCTAGGCCGCAGTTGTTGGGCAGGGCAAAGGTGGTCGAGCTGTACCTAGGCTACCATGGGATTCTTAAATCTATGATAACTTCTAAATCGTGTGTCTGTTTGACACGATTTCATTGGACATAGATTCCACATATTGATATGGATCATTATAGATAGGTTTTATAATATTATGTTTTGGTTTTTTGGTTGTGTTCCAAGAAACACCTAGGACTTAAAATAATAGTATAATTATTATTATTCAAAAATATTGAATCGGACCTAGCATGAAAACAGAGTAACCAATTCATGTTTCATCTACAAAAACATGAACCTTACATCAAGTTGAAACTTTTGAGGCTATTTTTAGGATTTTTTTAATTCATTATCGAGGCTCGGTGGTACGATTATTATGATAAAAATAATAATTATATGGTTATTATTATTCGGGAAAATTTTATCAGACCGTACATCTGCAGACGTCGTTTGATTGATGAACTGTCAGAGTGTCGTGACCTTAGAGTTAAGGGAGAGTTTTCAAGACTGGTTTCAAGTGCTTAAACTAAAATTTAAGTACTGGCCCCATGAGCCCGGCTGTGGTGTTTGTAGTGAAATTTCAACTTTTCTTAGGTGTTTATTTTGATCAAATGAATAGCCAATCACGTGTGATTATCCGAGAGGATCATGAAGGCACAATCCATTTTATTTTTTTTGGGATCGGGGCACTGGTTTCATGAAGCATTGTTCATGTGTAATGCTATGAAATTTAGTTTAATCACATAGAGTCCTATTTGGGAGAATGAATAGTTGATCTTGTGAATTTTTCCGAAAGGATCTTGAATGTGTGACCGGTTTGGCTATCAGGTGTTGTTTGAGGAGGCATGTCAGTAAAGAATCTTTTTTCCCATCAAGTCTAATAGTGAGAACCATGGGCTTGTTTGCCTTTTGGGATAGAGGCTCCATGTACTCAGGGATTACACTTCCACGCCTAGGGGGTACTTGTTCAAAATTTAGTACCCATTTATAGCAGGGGTACATGGCCAAGTCATTAGGTAGGGTCAAAAATATTTTAGTCCCACAAGTTCCGTGTACAAAACTATAAATATTCTACCAATCATATCTCCTTTTGAAGTCATATATTGTCTTTTGAGTAGGCTATACTATGTGTTTTTATAGGCATAACGTGATGGTTCCCTCCATAGTGGATTTCGAGATACTATACGTGACTTTCCTAGTGTGACACCTATCGGAGGTGACGCTTCATGATGGAAGTGATATTGAAGATTCACCAGAGTAGTGGTGGATTACCATCTTGTGTGTGACCCTTCAGCGAGGCTCGCTAGTGGAGTTCCCTGTCGACACATTGGGGCTTACCTTCTAGAAGGGCTAGGTAGTGAAGTTCTCCAATGTCCCATCCATTCTTACTCTCTATCTGGGATGGATATTATAGTTTTCCTATTACACTTATGGGGTTACTCTATAGTGTATTTCCCTTCACCAGGGAAGGGAAATTACATTCTTCGATGGCAGTACTGAGCATACCCTCCAGCGGGGATATAATGTATTATTGACTTTGAGGCATGACCTCTCGCCTACTAGGATATGTGATGAGACATGATTGAAATAACATTGGTCTCGCATGAAAGTTGGACACTTTTTCTACTGAGATCCGTCCATGTTATTTGACCTTGATACGTGAGGGTGAGACAGTGCCACCCAAAGTTGATAGAATCATGCTACGGTGATTCAGTACAACTAACTTGTAGTTCAGATCCAATGTGAGGGATGTTGGTTATTGTATTTGGTTACTTTTGGAACAATTGGTGACTCTTTTCCTAGGAGTAATTGTGAGATGGATATCCACTTACACTATAATTTGGGATTCTTTGGTTGAGTATATATATATATTTATATCATATTTCTATAACCACTCCTTGTGTCTTAGTTACTATTTTTCCAAGAGAGGTAAAGAAACATACGGCAATACACATACTTTTTGTGTCTAGATTATTGTAATAGGACGGGTCTACTCTCGTACTATTGGTAGAAAATAATCGACATGATGTTCATCTTCTCACCATTTATATATCCTTGTGTTGGTATGATATTAAATCACTCTCTTCTTTAGTTGAGATATACATTTATTCTATACCATGTTGTATCTACTACTCCTCTATTCAGTACAACCCTCATTTCTTCATTGAGCATTTGAGGATCCATACTGAGTATTTTTATAATCACCCCTTCTTGTGCTTTTCCTGCACTTAGTGTGCCCTTTCAGATGATGGAATAGGTGATCATGACATCACAAGAGCTTAAGAATATGGAGGCCTTAGACCACGGGCATTTTTCGTAACATTGGATCCTGGAGTAGGGCTCCCTCAGATGTTTCACATTTCCACTTATTTTTGAGTTATGGTAATTTTTCTTGTTTGGGAATGTATTTTTTCCCATTCCATTCTAATTTACTTTTATGTACATGTATTAATTATTGATTTATGATTATTTGATGTTTTTATGTAGCAGTATTATATTTTCATTTTTCCCTCTCCACTTTTTCATTGAGTTGGTTGCGCGCGTGTGTATATGTTCTTAGTCAAAGGCCTCCCCTTGTTTTTGTGCATTTGATGCTAGTTTCTAGACCCTGACCTATGGAGGAAGGCTTGGGGATGTTTCAACTCAAGCCTTGGAATGGTTCATGTCATAAAAAAAGTCATATCATAGATGGGTTTATCCATGGTGCATTGTTATGATATTTCACTAAAACGATTTTGGTTGGGATTATTAAAACATTATCATTATGTCTCAATATAATCTTACAATAAAGGGAGTCCAATTATGGTGTGGTGTCCAACATAGTTATTCACCCACACCCTGACTACCCACTTATCAACTCATCATGATGAGACAATTAATGTAGTGAACAATTGTACATGCATCATACATGATTTATTATTTAACTATTTTTCTTGATTCATCTCCCCATCTTTGTTTATATATATATATATATATTTTATTGACTGTGTTAATCCATTATTCGGTTTAGGATTCCTCAATGATGAAATCCACCCATGACACTAGCTCTGCTTCATGATGAAGAAACCATGAGCAAAGAGGCCATAGTTCAGGATCCATCATTATATAACTCATTCTCCATGTTGTATAGTTGCAACACCTCCACCTGCGTTGAAGTAGTTAGTATTGCAAAACGTGCTGATGATGAGCGTAGGATGATCAAACTTCATGATTTGTACTTTCAGAGACCTCCAACGTTCCACAATGAGGCATACCCTCAGAATGTGGAGGTTTGGTTAGAGTTAGTGGTTCTCCTCTTCAGATTTTCTTGGACAACAATATATTAGATGGTGGATTTGGAAGCCATTCTATTCCACGAAGTATCTAGATTTTGGTGCAGTCAGGTTACTCAGATGTACGTTCAGTTAGAACGCTCACAGGATGACTTCTAGTAGGTGTTTTTTGTGGAGTACTTCCCATCAATCATATACTTCATTCAGATTCAAAAGCTTCTAGATATTCTGTATGGAGGGAAGATAATGTCTGAGTATTTGACTAGGTTCATAAATCTAACCCGCTACTCTCTAAAAATGATATGCAATGGAATACTAAAGGCACATAAGATTGATATGAATCTCCATATAGAGATATGTACCAACGTAGTACATATTTATGTCCCCACTTTGTCCGAGGTGATGCTGCAGGAACTGGTGATGGTGATATTTATGTCAGAGGGGTTCCAATTACCTAGTTTTTGAAGTGGGCACGACAGATCTGAGACATCTTCTATAGTTATCATACATTAGTTGGATGGTCCTTGACGCAGGATGCCTACCTATGACCAAACTCAAGAACATGGGCTGGGACAACATATATCATTTAGGTAGCCTAGGGATGGGTGATGTTATGCTTGTGATAGGCCAGGTCACATGGAATGAGACTTCCTAACTATATGTGTTGAGCTTCCCAATAAATTGGTAGATATACCACCACTATAGAAGAAATGTCGTGATTAGAGATATCCTAGGTAAGGATAGGGTGGTTTTTTGAGAGTTGGTGCAGGAAATGGGGTTGGATGAATTATTGTTGGTGTACAATGCTATGAGGTACTTCCCACACCAATGTGTGTCCCACGTGAAGCTCTCTGAACTATTGTTCGGGGTTGCTGGATGCTTCGTGATATGGATGTCTACAGTCTTGCAGCACCCAAGATGATAAGTGGTACACCATGTGTCTTTTATAACTTTTATAGTAGAATATTATATACACTATGTGAGGTACTATTTCATCCTTTTTTATTTAGGTTTTTTCAGGGTGATGTGGGCGTAGTGGGGTACCCTATGTTGGCTTTTATGACGTATCGTGGAATGCATGAGGAAAAGTGGTTCATCACCCATTGAGATTTGTTTTTATGATCCAAGAAAATCCTTGAGGTAGAGTCAGTGATTTCCAAATATGGTAGTATCAATGTGTGGTGAATGGGTCCCTATGACTTTTTCATAAAGGGAAGGGTTGTATAGTGGAGTGTCAGAGTAGGTCAAAGCATTTCCAGTGGAGTATGTTTTTCTTGACCTCCTATTGCATGTAATTACACTTGTGGGTGTAGAGGAGTGTCTCTAATGGGGTTACTATCCTCTAAGAGAAGTGAAGACACATGGGGTATTCCATTGGAATTTTATATTTAGCCTATTGGGGTGGGATTTGGTTACTCACATGCCCTTATCGTAGGTACCTTAGCATTCTCAATGTCAACCTTGATACTCAGTTATCAATTACAGGTCAAGTTTACAGAGACCCATGAAAATGACTATGTGACTCTATATGTGGCCCCATCTATAGTTGTCTTCTACCTGAGAATGTGGATACCCAGCCTCTTGGGATAATGCTTTGTGGTTTACTCAGACAACTAGTGTCTTGGGTACGTCTTCACTCTAAGAGACATGAACCTGAGGTGGCAATGCGGGTTTTACTTTATGTAGGTTTATTACTTGGAAAACGTCTATAATCTAGGAATTGATCGTATATTCTTTAGCTATAAGTCATAGGATCATCGAGTGTGGTATGTTTTAGAGTAGTTATGTTTTCTGAAAACTAACCCTAGTGGACCATGAGGACACAATTTCACTTCAATATATGGTGTTGGCTCTTTCGCTTCTAGGGCATGTGAGATAGTACCAGCTGTGGACACTGACTGTGATGTTCTGTGTGATTAGTTATCTATAGGTAACGGACCATATGGATATTATTATAGAGGGAATCATGAGACCTTTATCACAGGAGAAAAACTCGGTGGAGTGTTTGGGAATATTTTTTGTATGGAAGATCACCCACCTTCATAGGGTGCCCTCAATGTTTGTCTTTGATAGTGACACATAGTTTACATAATTTTTTTGAGATGCCTAAAAGAGAAATTTAGGATTTAGTGTCCCGTCCCGTCCTCGGGGCCCATGCCGTGACTACCCCAAACCCGCCTTCCATAGGCCAGGGGCTGGCGACTAGAACCAAAGGTGTAAATCCCGATAAAAAAGGGGAAGGAATGGCCCTTTTTAAAAAGTAAACAAAAGCACAACAGAGTACCAAAGTGAAGTAAGCACTAAGTAAAACTGGGTACAAATAAGTGATGAAAAGTAAATGGGATAGTATACAGACCCAACTGAAAGTACACTACAACTAAAAGGAAAGTACAACAGCAGTAAGTAAAAACAGCAGCACCGAGTCGTCCTCGGGGAATCCCACTTGAATGTTGGGTGCAGATAGTATCCTTAGCTCCTCAGATCCAACAGTCTGCTTCGTGTATGTCCGGCCAAGTGTTCCACCTCCAGGTACCGTCCAGCTCTATAAGCCTCTACCTCAATCAGTGTCTTCCATCATATGCATCCAACACAACGTAGTGCAGGCATAGCCCATGCAGGATTGAGAATACGATACTCAGTAGCGACCCCGAGACCCCCGAAGGTCTCTTAGAATCCCATAAAGATAAACCACAATGGAAAGATACAATCATGAAGTATCAATAACAATACTTAGGTTTATGCCCATACAAATACCTATGTCATCAGTTACAGTTCGTCTCCATTTTTCATGCCCAAAAACCAACCAGTCCACAAAGGATAGAACAACTCAGTCCACACAGGAAGAACACAACCCAATCCACACAGGAAAGCAAGTCAATCACATCGATGATAATTATTGAGAATCATGACTCAGCTCACACAGGTATACAATTCGTAAGGTGATAGAGCAGATCAGATGTAGCCACTGATTAATCTATGTTATCAGACCCACAAAGGATACAAGACCAGCTACCCTACCGGACCCACTCAGGATACAAGTACATTGTTCAAATACAGATGGACCCACGTAGGATACAAGAACAGTAGGCATCACCATCAAACCCACAATGGATTCCAGTATGGTCTTCTTCACAGTCGAACCCACGAAGGATCCACGTACAGTCTTTGTCGCTTCCGAACCCACGGAGGATCCAAGTACAGTCGTCCTCACTTCCGAACCCATGGAGAATCCAATTACTGTCGTCATCGTCGCATTCGCAGCTAGCTCTAGGGTTCTCACACACAACATGCTCGATTCCAGTAGGGACCACTTCTTGAGAAAAAGAGGGTTTATACATCAACTATCACGAAGTCTAGAGTTGATGTATCCAAAAGTTCCATCTCACCAAAAGAAACCCAATGCGAAAGATGGTGCATCAATCAGACGCTCGGTCTGAGAGTTATTAGGTTTTCCGTCCGAGGGGCTCAGTTAGTATTTAAGCTAAAAACCAACCTAACCATACTCCAGCTGTGTCCAAACCTCAAGAGGATTATGCCAAAAGGACCGACTCAACAAAAGGATCCCAATGTAATTGACGGCACGTCAATCGGACGTCCGATCCTTATGTTATAAGCGTCTCCACTCCAAGGGCCCGGTTGGTTTTGGGTTCAAACCAACATGGCCATACCCAAACATTGCGGAAACCTAAAGTGTAATATATCGAAAATACCATCTCGATCCAAGGATTTATACACAACTAACAGTGCGTCGATCAGAGTTTTGTATCTCATGTTATGGGAAAAAGACCGAAAATAGTCCGAAGTGGGGGGTCTGGGATCGGCCCGACCTGGCCCAACCCCCCATGGTGGGCCCGAACCGGGGCGACCCAAACCGGGTTGACCCGACCGGGGTCCAAGTCCACCCCGGTAGGGTGCCGACCAACACGACTGGGGGCGGCCTGGCCTGGTCCATGCGACCGGCCCCGACCCTGCCGGGGGGTGCGCTTGCTTGGCCAGCGGGCCGAGCAGGGGGGGGGGACGTGGTCCCCCCTCCCTTTGCGCTTCACGGACAGGGCGCCCAGAGCCACGTATCCTCCGAATCCCATGCGTTCATGGGATCTGGACCCCTGTTGCCGCGGCTGAAGCCGTGGCCTCTCCTGTTGGAGGCGTGCCGGGGCGCCGCTGCCTCCGGCCGCCGGCACCGCTGCACCGGAGGCCCGCGACACCAGAGTTTTCCGCGGGCCACCGGAGCCGTTCCGGTGGTCCGTTCTTTCTCCTGTCTGTGCCTGTGGTCATCCCGGGACCCATAGATTTCTGCGAAGGACCCCAATCACCAGTACGACATCGCTTCGTCATCGCCAATTGTTCCGCACATCAAGAACAAAGTAGCGGTGTGTCGGGCATGTTCGTTAACCGGCACCCACCGGGTTAGAGGTTTATAGCACCACCAAAAAAATTAATACCAAGCACGAGGGTATAATTCTCATGATAAAGAACATAAAATTTCCAAAATCCCCTACCTCAACAAGGAAGACGATCGTCGGCGTCGCGATATGCGGTGCCCCATATAAGAGGATTGTAGGCATTGCCGGGGCGTACCATGGAGGAAGCGGCGTCTCCCCTATCGCCTCAGAGAAGATGATTGGTGGCGCGTCGCCAATCTCAGAGGAACTGGAATTCATTGCCGCTCTTCGTCGGAGTCCGGTGTCGTCATCGTTTCATCAGATCTTTCTCCCGCCGGTTCTCAAATTGTTTTCCAAGGGGTCGATTAACAAATGAATTCATCCTCACGTTGTTTTCATTATTAAGGTTCATTAATGAACCTTAATTAATGAACCTATTAAACACAATGGCGTTGTTGTTACACAACCAATGGGACGATTCATTAAATGGCCCTCATTTATTGATCATCATTACACTGCGATTCCGCCAACTGTTGCTCAACGGTGGAAGAAAAAGAATAAAATAACTTATAGTTATTTTATTTTATAAAATTCTTTTTCTTGAAAGTCTAAAAACATATCTTTTTCGTCCGACCCTTGTCAGTTGAAGTTAAGATTTGCCTAAGTGAATCTCGTCATTGCGAATTCATTGGTTCCCTCAGATTTTAATTCCGAGTACCGGTTCAAAAGTTAGAAAAACCCGCTCGTTCGTTCACTGAAAGTACCCGATCTAAACTTCATAAATTGATTCCAAGCAAACCGGGCCTCAGAATCAGGCTCCGTCAGAATCCGTAGACACGTAAAATTCCAAATTATTTATTTAAATTTTTTTTTTAAAAATATCTGGGTCATTACATTACTCCCACCTCAAGGATTTACATCCCCATAAAGCTACAACATAAACTAGGGAAACAAATGGGGGTACTGAGCACGCATTTGAGCCTCCAGCTCCAATGTGCTCTCCTGGGGGTTCCTGTGCTGCAAACTTATGCGCACCAGAGGTATCAACCATCCACGTAGGACATGGTCATGTCGATCCTTGATCTCCATCAGGACCTCCGTGAATGTCGCCCTGTCGTCGATATCCAGCTCCCCGTGGTCGATGATATGCGTCGGGTCATGCACGTATCTCCTTAGCTGAGATACATGGAAGACGTCGTGCACCCGGTGCAACTAAGGGGGAAGGTTCTGGATGTAAGACACCTCACCTACCCTACTGAGGAATTGAAAATTCCCGATGAAGCGCAATTATAACCTACTTCCATGACCAAATCTCACTAATCCATGTCGAGGTGAGACCCGTAAGAAGACGTGGTCACCATCCTCGTACTCCAGTGGTCTCCGCCTACTATCATCATAGGACTTCTGTCTGCTCTGTGCAGTCCTCATCTGCTCCTGGATGACCTGCACCTTCTCTGTCATGGCCTGGACCATCTCTGGTCCTACAAGTGCTGACTCCCCAGGGTCTGTACAGCACAAAGGTGATCTGAAAGGTCGGTCGTAAAATGCCTCGTATGGTGCCATCCAGATGGTGGAGTGGTAGATATTGTTGTATACAAACTCCACCTAGGGTATGTGATCCTCCCAACTGTGACTAAAGTCAAGGACACATGCACCGAGCATGTTCTCAAGATTCTGAATGGTCCTCTTCATCTGACCATCCGTCTGAGGATGAAAAGTAGTGCTCATGCATAGCTGCGTCCTGAAACCCTCATGTAACCCCATCCAAAGCTGGGAAGTAAAGAAAGTCTCTCGATCAGAGATGATAGACGATGGCACACCATGAAGCCGTACAATCTCATGAATTTAGAGCCTTCCCATGAACTCTACTAAGACCTTGTCTCTGATCGGTAGGATGTGGGCCGACTTGGTGAGTAGGTCTATGATCACCCAGATGGTGTCGTGTCCTCTAGAAGTACGTGGAAACCCCGTAAAAAAATCCATGGATATCCCATCCCACTTCCACTCTAGGACCTCTAACGGCTGTACCAAGCCTGTAGGTACCTGGTGCTCTACCATCACTTGCTGACAAGTCAGGCATCGTGATACGAAACCTACTACAACGTTCCCCTACCCAGAAGTATAGACCATCTCAAGTGACAGTCCCTGTAGAACTCAAGTCAACGACTTCGTCTCAGGTCTTGGTCCTTCTATGAGAGGACACACCTAAGACTTTTGAGATTAGAGTAGACCGTAAACCATTCACTAAATGAACCATGGGTGTGATTGTCCATTGTAAAGAACTCGAATACACCCCTGTTATCTTACGTCCCAAAAGAGCTGCTAAGATTTCTCCTTTGCTGAAAAGAGAAATTTTATCTCATCCCCTGGGTGAAACACATTCTTTTCCAAATACAATAAGTTCTCACATGAACGGTATAATTTCATGTCATGGAAAACATCATAAGCCCTCGACGCTACTACCAAGTGATCCAACCATTAGTCTCACCTCCAAGGGTCAAGTCACACTGTCGGCAGCAGTGTGTGGTCCCTAGGTCTCCCCTAGTAGGAATCTCAAAAGTGATGGTCAAGTCAACGGTTTTAACCGGAACCTCTTAGTATCATCCACATAAAAAAGACAAGGAAGAAAACGTCATAAGAACAAGTGTATTTTATTACTGCAACTCAAGGTACAAAGACACAAAGCATCCACAAACAATGAAATTAACAAAGCTAGAAGCAACATGAACAAAAGCATCCATAACTGGAGCTAGTCTTGCTCTTGCCCGTGTACTCCTGGAACTCTATTGCCGTGGGCCTCAGCGGCCGGAAGTTGAGATCTCCCATGTCCAGCGATTCCCTCCGGTTGAGGTAGTCCTCCAGGTGGTGGTGGTGGTGGTAGGGCCTCGTAACGTCGTCCACCACCTACTGCATGTCCAGCACCTCTGCCACGTCTGCCTACCCCCAGCAGACCACCAGGGTCAAACCTCTGCCTAGGAGGTCCCTCTACATCCTGCTTCTCATCTGCAGGGTGGGTCGGGCAGTCTCGAGACATGTGACCCTGCTTACCGCATGTATAGCACCGCCTTCTCCTCATATGGCTGGCTCTGTGCACTGTTCCCCGCACAACCGAACCTGTATCCTAAGGTCGCCAACTTGGCGGAATGGTCCTCTTGGAACCCTGTGTCTGCTGTCTACTGCCGGCTACAGAAGACTCCACTACGTGTCATCCTACAGAGGGTCTCGCCGCTGGTGACTACTCAGTGAGGAAACTCTCCACTAGGAGCACTCTCTCTAGCACCCTCACTTGCGTCGGGATGTTTAAGGAGATCATTGAAGCCCTGATATCATGCCTCAGTCCCTCCTCAAAGTTCTGGGCCCGAAATAATGGGTCTCGTACCATGTCGGTGGTCTAGCGCGAGAGGTCGGTAAATCTCACCGAGTACTGGGCTACTGACATGCTGCCCTGCCGCAGCTGTAGTAACTCCTAGATGCGCACCGCACGGAGGGTGGATGGAAAGAACTCTAAGAAGAAGAGGCTCTCGAAGTCCGTCCAAAGAAGAGATGCCTCATCGTGCACCTAGAGCATCAGGCTCCACCATCTACCTACTGATGCGTGTAAGAGACTCGCGGAAAGGACCACCATGAGGACTGATGGTGTCCCTACCAATCTCAAGACTCTGACGATAGCCTCTATCCAATCCTCGGCTACCTGAGGATCTGTCTCTCTGTGGAACCTGGGTGTCCTCTACCTCTGAAACTTGTGCAACGCGCTCAGAGGTCATGCACTCTCTTCCGCTAGGGCGGGTAGCATTGGTGGCTCGGTGGGTAGAGGTACCGCTGATGCCTCCAATTTAATGGGGCTCCGTACCGAGGCCTCGTCGCTCGGTGGGCTTCCATCCCACACGTAACTAATAACCCTAGATGGCTGCCTTTGTGGGTCCATCCTTAAAAGAAACAGGTGTGCCACGATTAATACAGTATACCTGGTGAGCTGACACAAAGTAATCACAAGGAAAACTTTTGAAACACACATGCAATCAATGTTTTTGTGCACTAAGTCAGAAATCAGAAGTCAGGGTCCTGGTGTATGGATACGTCGGCCGCTGCACTAACACTAGACTCCCTGGACTGAAAACCACCCTCAATACTCTAAACACTATTGCTTCACAGAGATTAAATTATCAGAGTCCTGAGTTCTACGGTAGAACCAACTCCTCTGATACCAATTTGTCAAGACACGTCCTTGGGGCCCGTGCTGTGACTACCCCAAGCCGGGCTTCCATAGGCCAGGGGCTGGCGACTAGCACCAAAGGCGTAAATCTCGGTAAAAAAGGGGAAGGCATTACCCTTTTTCTAAAGTAAAAAAGTACAACAGAGTACACAAGTGAAGTAAGAACTAAGTAAAACTGGGTACAAGTAAATGATGAAAAGTAAATGGCCCAGTATAAAAAACCAACTGAAAGTATAGTACAACTGAATGGAATGTACATTAGTAGTAAGTAAAAATAGCACCACCATGTCATCCTCTATGATTTCCACATGAAGGGTGGGTACAGATAGTCTCCTCACCTACTCGGATCCTACCGTCAGCTCCGTGTACGTCCTGCCAAGTGGTCCACCTCCGGGTACCATCCAACTCTACAAGCCTCCACCATGAGTAGTTATGTCCATTTTCTGCATCCAACACAATGTAGTGTGGGCATATCCCGTGTAGGGGTGAGTATACGATACTGAGTAGGGACCCTATGACGCCCAAAGGTCTCTCATAATCCATGAAGGATAAAACACAAAGGAAAAATACAATCACGAAGTATCAACAACACTAATTAGGTATATTCCCATACATATACCTAAGTCATCAGTTACAGTTCATCTCCATCTTTCATGCCCAAGCACCAACCAGTCCAGAAAGGATAGCACAACTTAGTCCACATAGGAACAACACAACCCAGTCCACATAGGAAATCAAGTCAATCACATCGATGATAATGATTGGGAATCAAGACTCATCTCACAAAAGTATACAATTCGTAAGGAGACAGAGATGATCAGATATATCCACTGATTCATCTAAGTGGTTGGACCCACAAAGGATACAAGACCAGCTAAGATGTCGGACCCACAAAGGATACACGACCAGCTACCCTGCTGGACCCACTCATGATACAAGTACAGAGGTCAAATAATGTCGGACCCACGTAGGATACAAGAACATTAGTCAACGTTGTTGAACCCACAGAGGATTCCAGTACGGTATTAATCGTTGCCGAACCCACGGAGGATCCAAGTACAGTCGTCCTTGCTTCCAAACCCATGTAGGATCTAAGAATAGTCTTCCTTGATGCCAAAACCATAGAGGATCCAAGTACAGTCGTC
Source organism: Viscum album (assembly GCA_963277665.1). Taxonomy (NCBI): domain Eukaryota; kingdom Viridiplantae; phylum Streptophyta; class Magnoliopsida; order Santalales; family Viscaceae; genus Viscum; species Viscum album. The sequence goes on from OY728141.1 coordinate 1,117,682,454, forward strand.
ATCATCGTAGTCGCAGCCAGCTCTAGGGTTCCCGCACACATCATATTCGATTCCGAGAGGGTCCGCTCCTCGAGCAAAAAGGTTCGATACATCAACTATCACGAAGTCCAGAGTTGATGTATCCAAAATTTATGTCTCGCCAAAATAAACCCAACGCGATAGACGGTGTGTCAATCAGACTCCCGGTCTGAGAGTTATTGGATTTTCCGTCCAAGGGGACGGGTTGGTTTTTAAGCTAAAAACCGACCTGACCGTACTCTAGCTACGTCCAAACCTCAAGCGGAATAATCCAAAATGACCATATCAACAAAAGGATACCAACGTAATTTAGGGAACGTCAATCGGACATCCGGTCCTTATGTTACAAGCATTTCCGCTCCAAGGGCCCGGTTGGTTGCGGGTTCGAACCAACCTGGCCATACCCAAACATTGTCGAAACCTCGAGTGTAATATACCAAAACGACCGTCTTGATACAAAGATTTCTACGCAACATCAATTGGAGGTTTTTAGCTCATGTTATGGGAAAAAGACCGAAAATAGTCTGAAGTGGGGGGGTCTAGGACCGGCCCGACCCCACCCCACCCCATGGGTCTGGCCTGGTTGGGCGCGGCCCGACCTGACGAGGTGTAGCCCGGCCAGGTCCGCGCGAACCGCCCCATCCCGGCTAAGGGGTGCACTGGAATGGCAAGCAGGCCGAGCAGGGGGGGACGCGGTCCCCCTCCCTTTGCGCTCCGTGGACGCGGAGCCCACCGTCGCGTCTCCTCAAGGTCCCACGCCCCCATGGGATCTCTTCCCTGGGCGCCGAGACATTAGAGGTGGCGGCTCATGCCGGCGGTCGGCCAGTGCAGGCCGCCGCACCGGCGACCCGCGCTACCGGAGTTTTCCATGGGCCACCAGAGCCATTCCGGTGGTCCGTTCTTGCTCCCGTCTATGCCAGTGGTTGTACAGGGACCCGTAGATTACTGTGAAGGCTTCTATTCACCATTACATCCTCGCTTCGTCATCACCAATTGATCTGCACATCAAGAAAAAAGTAGCAGTGAGTCGGGCTTGTTCGTTAACCCACACCCACGACGTTAGAGGTTTATAGCACCACCAAACAAATTAATACCTAGCACGAGGGTATAATTCTCATGAGAAATAACATACAATTTCCAAAATCCCCTACCTCAACAAGGAAGATGATCTTCGGTGTTGCGGTACACGGTGTTGCGGAGAAGAGGATCGTAGGCATTGCTGGGGCGTGCAATGGAGGAAGCAGTGTCTCCTCTCTGGCCATGGGGAATAGGATAGATGGAGTGTCTCCAATCTCCGAGGAATTGGAATTCTTATTCATTCTATGTCGGAGTCCAGCATCGTCGGCGTTTCATTAGAGCTTTCTCCCTCCAGTTCTCAATTCGTTTTCCAAAGGGTTGATTAATAAAAGAATTAATCCCCATGTTGTGTTGATTATTATGGTTCATTAATAAACCTTAATTTATGAACCTATTAAACACACATTTGTTGTTGTTACACAACCAATGGGACAAGTCATTAAATAGACCTCATTTATTGATCGTCTTTACACTGCGATTTCGCCAACTGTCTCTCAATGGTGGAAGAAAAATAATAAAATAACTTATAGTTATTTTATTTTATACAATTCTTTTTCTGAAAGACTAAAAACATATCTTTTTCGTCCAACCCTTGTCGGTTGATGTTATGCTTTGCCTAAGCGAATCCTGGTGCTGCGAATTCATCGGTGCCCTTAGATGTTAATTTTGAGCACCGGTTCAAAAGATAAAAAACCCGCTCATTCGTTCACTGAACGTACCCAAGCTAAACTTCTGAAATTGATCCCGGGCACACCGGGCCTCGGAATCAAGCTCCATCAGAAGCTTCATACTAGTAAAATTCCAAAGTATTTTAAAACAAATTCCTTGAAATTACTAGGTCTTTACATTTAGCTTCAAATGAGTAAAACTTTTCACCTATATTCTGATTGGTAGATATAGTGCAATATCTAGTTTTGGGACGAAATGATGAGGACTAGCATGTTTGTTTTCAACTAGGGATACAAGGTATTCCTATTGATCTTTATACCATTTTTAAGATCCTATAGATGGTTGGTGAGGGTTCCAACCACTTCTCCCTGCACCCACAACTGAAGCGAGAGCACAACGTTTACCACATTTCACAGTGGAAGAGATACAAGAATGATCCTATGCATGAAAACTATAGGAGAAGACTCTATGAGGATATAAAATCTACATGGTTCCCATGCTGTAGTATAATAGATGTGTGTGTGGGCCCAATATCTTGAGCTGTTTCCCCGGTTTTTCTTTTTTGGGGACGAAAATTTTGATAGAGGGAATGATATAAAGAATTTTCCGTTTTCATATAAGAATTTGGTATATTTCTAAATATATTTCTAGATATTGGTGCTGAGATGGCATGTTATTCCTAGGCTCAGTGTGACTATATTAAATCTTATAAAATTGTTATGTATTTTATACTGTGAACATGGTGTAAATTGGATATCTCTCATTCGATAGCTTGGATCAGAAATCCAAGGCCACAGTTGAGCCTTGAGTATGGCGTTTAAACTAGGTGCATCATTACTTTTGTCATCATAGTTCTTCATGAAAAAATTCCCTGGAATATGTAACTGTAAATAAAATAATTAAATTAAATTACTTATATTGGATGTTAATTCGATGAACTCTTGAACATGGACTTAGATATGAAATCTGATACCTACGTTGAGTTCTTAAGGGGTGGTTTCCCAAGGGGAGACAACAGGTGAGACGGTGTAGGAGGTTCAGATTCTGTAACCATTTATAATGTTTCTACAAATAGGTGTTTAAAGAAATGAACTAGCATTATCTCATTTCATTCATAGATGGTGTAGCCATAGAAATATTCTATTGATAATGATTTTACACGAAAACTTCATCAGATCATGATAAAAATGCAAGTGCAAGAAGATTAGAGCACCACAAACACAACAACATATCCAAAATCAAGGTAGGATTTCTATATTTGATTCCGTACCTCCCTAATTAATGAATTTTTTCTTCATTTTGAATTTGTATCAATTTTTCTAATTCGATATTATTTTTGTATGGCCAAAATAACAAAGACCATGGACCGTTTAATTTATGGAATTTTTGTTCGTTGTTGTTCTTCACATTCTTCATCGGTCAACTATTCTCCACACAGAAAAGACATCCAATCGTCGAGCTGGTCATAGTTCTGTGAAGGTTATGATCTAGGGATTCCAGATCTACGGCGGCTTTGCGTTTCAGGAACTAGAAGAAGGTATGTGGAGAATAGAAGTAGAATATACCCTTCATTACATTTAAACATCGAATAATCTTCATGCAGATTATGAGTCTTTGATGTTCTTGTCTCGATGTCTCTAGATCAGATCTCAGGATTAATTTTTTGCAATGGTGTTGTTATTAGTGGTCAACGAAGAAGACCACTGGAACTTCCCTGGCATGACAGTGGTGCACGGTGGGACCTGTGGCCGCCATGGGATACAAGCGGTGGTACTGTGGTACGTAGGAAGCATCGTGGGATTCCAGCATGGCAGGGCGGTAGAGAGGGTCATGTCGGGCCGAGGTGGCCAGGTCAGACCAATGTTGGTCAGGGTTTCTTCTAAAAATGATAACATCTATACTGTGTGTTTGTTTTATGCAACGTCTATGGCCATGCATTCGTCTCATAAAGAAATATAAATTTAGGAATGTTTGGAAATTTTATGTTTTGGATCTGTGACTCAGTTCCACAAAAATCCTAGTTTAATAATAATAATAATAATAATATTATTATTATTATTTAGAAATATAGCATCAAACCCATATTTCAAACTAGACGTCTGATTCACATGACGTCTATAGAAACATGACCCTTTATTCGAGGCAAACATAGTGCTAATTTTTTTTAATTTTTTCTAATTCATTCTTGAGGGTTAATGGAAAAAAAATAATGTTGATAATATAAATAGTGTTATTTGAGATACTGGTATTGGGCCATATGCCTGCATATGATGTCTGATTGATGCACCGTTAGAGTCATTATGACCTTGTATTTTAGGTGTTTGTTTGAAGAATAGTTTTAGGCAATTAAATAATAAATAAAAGTATGGTCCCCACCATTCTGGTTTGGGAATTTCTGGTGAAATTCAAAATTTTCATTGGGGGTCTGTTTTGGAAGAATGATTAGCCAATACCATGTTCTTTTTTGGGATGATCAAAATTTACCACTTCATTTGATGTGTTTTTCGATACTTGTGTCGGTTACATGAAGAATAGTTCATTCACAGTGCTACAAAATATTGTTTCTTCACCGGTTGTCTGATTTAGTTAATTTAATAGTCCATCCTATGCGTTTTATCGCAAGGATCATGATGGTGTGATCTGTTTGGTTATCTAGGGATATCGGAGGAAGCCTGTCAGTAATGTTACATATTTTATCTTTAGATCAAACAACTAGCATCACAAGATCATCAACCTTTTGGGCCAGACTTGTGTTATACAATGGGAGTACACTGACATGCCTATGGGTACTTGTTCCCAATTTGAAACCCGAGCGTGGATGGGTACACAGCCAGGTGATGAGTCGGGGTCACATGTCGTGTGGGCCCCACATGCATTGTGTACCAAATAATTAATCTTCTACCTATAGTATCCCATTCTATTAGACTCGGATTTTGGCCCAAGAGTAGCCCGTCTTGAGTATTTTTTGGTCAGAGAACGAGATGGATCCCTCTGTACATGATTTCAAGATACAATAAAAGATGTTTTGAGTGTTATCCCAATATAAGGAAAATATCAATCATGGAAGAGATACTGCAGGCTCATTAGTAAAGTACTGATATAACCTCTAGTGTAGTACACTATAATGGGGAAGGTCGATGGCATTCTACAGTGACAATTTATAGCATACCCTCCAGTTGGGATGTGAAGTGGAGTTTTCCTTTGACTCTTCCGGGATTACCCTCTAATTGGGATGGGTAGTGGGGTATTCCTATAAAACATTTGAGATTACCCTCTAGGGTATTACCCTATAGTGGGGCTTGTTAGTGGAATTTTTTAAATGAAGTACTAAGTATACCCTCCAATGGGGCTGGGTAGTGGGATCTTGACATTGATGCATGAACTCTAGACTATACAAATCAGTGAAGAGACGTGTTTGACATACCATTGGGATCACGCTAAAGAGGAATTCATTCCCCACTAAAACGTTTCCATGTGACACAACCAAAAACCATGAGGGAGATAAATTGCCACTGAATGTTGATAGTAACAAGGTGTGGTGATTATATCCCTTTAACATGTTGTTCATAGAAGACGTGAGGGATACTGGGCATTGTAAGTTGTTACTTCTAGAATAATTGGTGACTCTTTTTTTCTGGGATTATCTATGAGATGGATATCCCCTTACTCTCTTGTTTGGGAAACTTTGGTTGAGTATATATATATATATATCATATTGCAGTACTCACTCATTAGGTCTTTGTTACTCTCTTTACAGGAGATGGAAAAATGAGAAAGGTATGACACATCATTTACAGGTTCTACATTCTCATTGTTGGAAGACTCTACTCTCCTACTATAGGTTTAAGAGACTCAACGATAAGTTCATATTCTCAATATTTCATTCTACTAGTGTTTGGATGAGCTTATTTCACACTCTTTTTTAGTTGAGTTATACTCATTTGGTGTACCTTGTTCAATTTACTACTCCCCTACCCAGTAAATCTTTTTCTACTCCCTCGAAACATTATAGAATCATATCAAGTACATTTATACTCATGCCTATTTGGGATTTAACTGCACTTAGTGAACCCTTATAGACAACATATTGGTTGATCGTGACAATATTGGATCTTAGGGATACAAGGTTCTTGGACATCGTGTGGTGGTCATAGTTTGGGATCCAGTAGCAGGGCTCTCTCAGATGTTTTACTTTTCCACATGTGGCCTGGTTGTTGAACATTTCTAGTTGGGTGTGTATTTTAACCCCTTCAATTTCAGTTCAATTTTATATACATGTACTATATAGAGGTTGATGCATGTTTTAGGTATATATATATAGCAATTTTGTATCTTGTTTTTTTCAATACATTTTTTAATTGAGTTACCTTTGTGTCTTTGTGCTGGTTCTTTGGAAAAGGTATCCTAGAGTTTTTTTACATTCATTGCTAGTCTCCATCCCCTAGCCTATGGAGGAAGGCTTGGGGTAGTTGTGGCTTGAGACTCAGCAAGGGTCAGGTTGTGACATAGAAATTCATAAGTGGGGGGGGGGAGGGGGGGAGGACACACATGGAATGTATTTAAAGAAAAACGTGTACCACATTTTTCAAACATCAAGATGATAAAAATGGGTTATGAACGTTCTTTATAGGTTATAGAGTAAATTTGTTTTGGGGAAAAATATGGGTTGGACAATATTATAGGTCACTTTACCCCTTATCTTTTTATTTTGTCCCACAATAAAATCGTTTTAACCTTAAATACTGTAATTATATTTTACTTTTTATTATTATTAATTATAGTCAACATTTAAATTTAAATTATTAGATAATATTAATTATACCACATAAAAATATTTATTATATTTTTTCAAATTAAAATCACGAAATTAGTTGAATTTAAATTAAAAATATACCTTCAAACTATATGATAAAGTTGTTTTCCAGAGATAAATGTTTCAAATGTTTATAACATTTTAATATAAAACATCAATATAAAATTGATTAAAATTACCTATATTGCTATAATTATAATATAATATAAATATTTTTTACTTTTGAAATCATTATAAAAACCTTTATTTATAAATTATTTTATAGAAAATGTATTTTTCCATAAAATCATGTCTTTATCACTATTTATCGAAAAATTAATATTGTCAACAATACAAAAAATTCAATCTAAGATAATTTTCATAGGTTTTTTCAATTTTTATGTTAATTTTATTAATTAATGGTTCTATAATGTTTATAAAATTATTTTTTTATTATTTAACCAAATGAAATAAAATAATTTTTTTCTGAATAAATAAATTTGAAACAAATAACGATAGAACACAAAAAATTACTTTTTAATAAAAAAAATTATTTATGTAAAACCATTATATGTAATATTTAATATAAGTTTCTTCCTATTAATATAACCATTTTTAATAATTAGGTCATAAATGACATGTCCAAAAGTAAATTATGTATTATATTTTGGTTTGTTAAAACTCAATGTTGCGTGTATCAAAATCTATAAATCAATTTAAATTTATTTAAAAAATAAATTACAAAATATATAAGTGTGTTATATTAAGACACCATTAAATTTGGTTTTACACTCATAATTATATAACTTGGTTATAAACAACTTATGATACTTTTTTCTCCTCACATCCTCATGTTCCCACATAACTTCCTCAAACTGGTCGTTTCATTACAAAATATTGACCAAGTGAGAGAAATTGTTTCATAGAAATTTATATCTAAAATCGATAATCTCTATTTTTTATTCCTCATAATAATTATACTTATCAAGTGAAATTATCTTCAATATTTATATATATTAAGGGTCATGGATTTACTTCCACAAGAGAGATGTGTTGAACAATTCTTGGACATCATAGAGGTATTGTAAATGAGCCAAACGATAGTCTACCATCCTGATATGATCAACATTTCCCAAGGGAGAAATATAACTGGGTGTTATTTTTCAAATTTTTTAAACTCAAATTACCTTAATAAATGATGAAATTATTAGATACAATTTTTCACTGAATTCAAATTTCTCATTATGTCAATGATTATGAGAACGACTTCACTGTCAACCATATGTCACCATTATGTTTAGTTGAGTAGATCTATCATTATGTTCTATTTATTCATCAATATAAACTCCAAATATTAATATTTCTCCAAAATCATTATAGAACATTGGATTTATACACTTCTATCTATATAAGATATCATAAAGAGACATCTAAATACTCAGTTTAAATATATTAATATATAAAAACACAAATGGAGGATGGTGTTGATCCCAACCTACTTTAAAATACAAATATAAAGATCTCAACATATCCTCTCTGGTTTGAATTATTCTCATTGACTAACCATATATATAAGGATGATATACAGTGGTGAAGCTCAAATTCGTATCAAGAGATTTCTGATGACATTTTCATAATATTGATGTAGACCTTCGATTGTGATTCGATATAGTGAAATTTGGTTATCCATGAATGCTCAATAATTTTTTAATGGTTATCTTGGAAAGAAGATAAAAAATAGAAATATTATTTGACGAAAATGAAGTGTTCTGGATTTTTATGGAGACTAAATAGAACTTATATAGGATTTTTCCCATTAGATGTTTTGGAGTTTTTGAAAACAAACACATGGTTATGTTTTATTATTTTATTAATGGTATGGGTAATAGATTTAAAAATGTCCTTATACTCATGACTCTCATTCTTAATGTTTTTACATACAATGAATTGAGATTAAAACCCTACGATTTCTCTTATAAATCCATCCCACTAGAAATACTCCATCAATACTCAATACATATTTGTACATTGATGATGAATACATAATGATGAACTATGGTCCTCCAATAATAACTCCTAAAAATATATTATGGGTGAAACACATACACGATTCCTAAAACATATCATTACTTCAAATTCAGGTATAAAATTAGGAAGACTTCCCATATCCTTCTACAAATCAATATCAAACATTTATTCTTCTCTAATATTCACATGGAGTGATTATTTAATATGCATTTGAGAAAGATAGTTTTTTCCCCTTACATCACAATTTATAGGTAAATCCTTTTTAAATCAATATATATCGGATTTTTTATCCACATCATTGATAAGCTAGCACGAAATTTTCAACTCATGTCTTAGGCTCTTTATTCACATTCTTGGTGTAGAAATGTATTGACCAGTCATAATATTTAATCGGCACTAACCATATTTTTTAGGTATGTTATACTCCTTCTATGTAAATATATAATATAATTTTTTCTATCATCAAATATATCACAATATTCCTAGTAATTATAAGGCATGTATATCATTAATAAAAAAATTACCACAGATAAATCCAAATAATGAGTTGGGTAATTTTTATTTTGAACCATCAATTTCATTGAGACAAAAGCTATAACGATATCATTCCACAAAATAATTCATCCAAATCCCTACTTGGATGAATCACTAATGTTTAAAAATCCTAATTTAATATAGGGAATTTTATGTACTACTACACTGACTAATCTTTTCTTTAGTTCCCAGAAATTTTCCTCGCATTAATATATCTAAAAGAACTTGTATCCCTTATAAGATAACATGGTGAGTGGATTACATAGTTGTAATATATTCTCCAAAAATCATTGACAATATCATGCCTAACAAATAAAAAATGAATCTCAGTCACCACCGTTTCTTAGGGACCATATTAACTAGACTATATCATTAACAAATCAACTAATATAACAATGATATATATTATATATACCAAAACGAACCCTTTTTATATCCAAAATTGACACTTAATAATTTTTTAATAAAAAATAAATTTCCTCATGGTATTAAATATTATAATAACTTTCTCTTCATGATCTTCATTAATCATTAAATATATAAGAATATCATATCAAAATTCTACCAAAAACTAATTAAGGTATCCTTTAATGACCCTAATCATTAAATCCGTAAATATAGAAATGAAATTATTAAAAAAATGGAATAACTACATACTCATAGTATCCATATCTTGTAAGGATTTTTTTCTTGGGTATATCAGCATTATTGTCCCTAAATTAATAATATCCATAATGAACTAAAATCTTAGAAAAGTATTTATCTTTGTGAGGTTGATCAAATTATCAATCAATATATTTTAGATGATACTTTTTCATTACTGTTATCATATATAACACCCATTAATCAATTATAAGCCTTATTGATCCAAATTCCTTTTTGAAAAATATAATGGGTTCACCCTAAGGAGACAAACTTTCTGAAACAGTAACTTGTCATGGTTATCCTAGAATCTCTTTTTTAATTCCTATTAATCAATCATGGTAATTCTTTATGTATTCTTACAAATAAATGTGGAAATATGTGTGTGTTATATACAAAACCCAACTTCAAAATTTAATGTAAGGCATGGAAAATATTTTAGAAATAAATCAATAAACACTCATATTATATTCATTTCATCGATAATGTTTTTCTACCCAAACATATGAGATAACCTCTATTTTTTACCATATCATGGATGTGATTTCAAAATATATTTCATATTTAAAATAGAACATTTTGATTCTCATAGGATGGTTTGAAATATCAAATTTGACTTCCATTACCTATCAATTGATTTGGAAATTATATAGAAAAATACAGTCCATTCCTATGATATTATAATATTTTACCGGAGAAAGAATGATGTGATACACAGTTAGAACATTCCATCAAATATAAATTAGGGGTTAATCTATACTTGAGATGTATTGATTATACCATTAGTTTTTTTGATTTTAATAATATCTCTAACTTTGTGGGTGGAATCTTTATACCCTATGAAACATTTTCAGATATAAATTAATCGGTAGATCCATAGTCAAATATGTCATTATCATTTCAATATAGGATAGAACATTTACCTTTCAAACAATGTATTCTTACCCCTAATCTAAAATAGTTACCCTATTCCATTAAGCCACTTCCATAATATTAAGAGGTTATTGACATAAATTATCATCATTGACTAGCATATTTTAGACCTAGATTTCATAGTTCCTACACTCCTTTCATTTAAAACATTAGAGTCTAGGTGGTGAATTATATATATATTTCTATATATTCACATAATTAGTTAACCTGTTTCCATCACATAAGCATACAATTTCCCATGTTCCTTTCATTAAAAATGTAGAAAATTTAATCAATCCCTTTAATACACATTCCTCTATGTTTCTTACCACACATAGAGTACAAAGGAAAGATCATATTCTTCTCTCCATGGTTCATAGTGTTCCCCTTGAACTCTATCGTTTATTACATGTCAAAACCATGTGATAGATGGGTAACTCCAATATCCATTTCAACCATGATAGATAAAAAACAAATCTTTATTCATAGCTAATGATGTCCCAAATGGATAACTACATTTTTGTAGTTTGTGTTAATCCATTGAAGAACTGGTCAACCTTATATTTAGGTTGGTTGGTAATTTAAGATGAATTCCTTGAAATTATTGTAAAATCATCCTTGTAGATACCAACTAATTAATCATCATTATAATTAAGAGAAATGGATAAATTCATTATTTTTGTATGAGGAATTCAAAGTAAGTACATATTGAATAAATATTTGTTAAAATCATCCCACTCTATAGAGTGAATTTCAGTTTTTTTACTCATATTCTTGATTTGACCATTGATATTATTCTCCTACAAAGTGATAGACAACTAAAATTCTTTTTTCATGTCTTGAAAACTGGAGAATTAAAAATCTATTTTTTGTTCCACATATCCTTTTAATAACAACTTATAAATTAACATTACCACTAAAATATGTAGAATGATTCCTCATGAATAAATCAATGGAATAGTGTTCCCACATTTAATTTTTTGGATGTTTCTTACGATTACTAGATTTAGATATTTACGTGAGAATAGATATGATATTATTTATGCGATCTCCCATAATATTTGGTTTAGTAAGAGTAAAATCATTTCATTACGCATTTCATTCAATATTAAACTGGTTCTATAGGGTTCCAACCATAGTCTAAAACCAAAAACATAGTGTGGGAAATATTAATCATAGTGGTAGAACATGTAGTCATGAAAAATAATTTATAGGATGTCTAAATCAAGTCATATCATTTTAAATCAATTACAAACAACTATTAACATAGGTTTTTCATTGTGATCATATATTTAAATACTTTATGATGGTTCTTAAATAAAATGTAAATTAACTGAATCATATCCCCTAGGACAATCAATATAGGTGTGTAGTGAAGCCTATTATCGTGTACTACATAACCATAAAGTCAATCACAACATGCAATTTTTGATGTTTTTACCCATAAGTATATATTTATTAGAAGCACATTTACATATATTATTTAGATAGTGATATATTTCTATGTATACTACATAATATATTTTTTATGAACATTCATATGTTACCCTTTTTATAGGCCTATCCTAAGTGTTACACAATGGATTTCTCATACTAGATTAAAATGATAATTAAATCTATCATATGAAACCAAATATAATGACCCACGATTTTCATACATATAAATTACATATTTATTGAACATTTATTAAGTAATAGAAACACATGCTTGAGTTCATAAAGGTATAGTGCATTTTAAAATATGGAATCCTAATAAAAATATCTATATGTGTTCTAAATCGTATCCCACTTAGTTCCTCGTAAATTTCATCCTTATAATATTTTTCACACATAATACCTATTTTCAAAACTTAGGGAAAGTAAACATAGGAATGGGTGAGCTTAGATGCTTAGTGTGGGTAATTAAGGGTAATATTAACACAAAAAATGATCCTAAGGGAATCCGAAGATGAGAATAAACAAATAAAACCATAACCTACTTATCAAATACACAAATAATTAGTCATGTAATAAATATTTGTACTTCATAATATATCAATCATAATTAAATAAAATTCACAGTCCTTGAAGGAATAACATTGACATAAGATAACGAATTGTCGAAACACTATTGGAAAACTAACCTTTACAAATGGTTTGGAACCGTTGGTATAGGCCTCCAAACCGTTGGTATAGCCTATACCAACGGTTTGGAGAACCGTAGCCAAGTAAGACATTGGGATAGGTCTATACCAACGGTTTTCCAAAAACCGTTGGTATAGACCTATTCCAATGGTTTTGGAAACCGATGGTATAGACCTATTCTAACGGTTTTGGAAACCGTTGGTATAGGTAATATGAAATCTATACCAACGGTAATGGAACCGTTGGTATATAAATTCCAAAAATAAAACATCAGCTGGGATTTGATCCCCGGACCCTTCGTTTATCATTGAACGACTCAACCACTAACATAACATGACTTTTGTGATCATAATTACAAAAATATATATATGTATTCTCATAAATATTTTAAATTTTGATTTATATAATGTTCTCGGTACGAAGGTCCGATAAAAAATGTAAGTACCTATACCAACGGTTGTTAAAACCGTTGGTATAGACCTACACCAACGGTTTTAACAACCGTTGGTTTAGGTTTTTGGTTGCGATTTTCATTCTGTGGAGGATGTTGAATTTTGGCCCACTTTTCCCAACGGTTTTGGCCAAACCGTTGGGAAAAGTGGCCAATTTGGGGGGCCTTTCCCAATGGTTTGGCCAAACCGTTGGGATAGGTCTACCTTTCCCAACGGTTTGGCCAAACCATTGGGAAAAGTGGCCAATTTGGGGGCCTTTACCAACGGTTTGGCCAAACCGTTGGTATAGAAGCGTTGGGAAAGATCTAATTTCCAGTAGTGAAAATAAATAATCCTAAATTATGACTTTAATAGTATCCAAGGCTTATCTATACGACATTCATAATGTAATGGGTTCACTCCCTATACTCTCATTATAGTAAATGTTAACACCAAAAATTATCATAGTGGACATGGTCCCTTACTGAACCCGGTTTACTACCCATTCAATTACATATAATCTAATAAGATTCAGATATTTTCCCAATGCATTGGAGGGAGATATTGGTCCTAAAAATAAAATAATAAAAATATTAAATTTTTTTAACAGAATTTAATAAATATTTAATCGTATTATAATCCATGAAATGAAATGTGATTCATAATAATATCATTATCGCATTACCTATGGAAAATAAAAGGGTTTCATATACCATTCATCATTGCATAACCGAGGGAAAAGAAAGGGGTTTAATAAATATATATTCATAATAATAAAAAATAATCTATATAAATAATAATTAAGGTACAAATATATCATATACCATGTAAAAAATAATCATTAGTAAATGTTTTTTTCATTGATTTATTAAAATTCAATAAAAACGATTAAAATATTCATGAGGAAATTATCATTTCTATTTTTTAATATAAAAACAAAAATTATTTAATAAAACATTTTATTTGAAAATAATCTTCTAAAAATATAATGGATTCTTTAAAACAATTTTTTTTCATGGAAGAATAATATTCTATTCATTTTGTGAACTTCAAAACAAATATTACATTCACAATTTCTCTAAAAGTAAAAAAAATCATTTACAACATGAAAAGAATATTCCATTTATTTTTTCACAAAAATTTTAAATAAATTTTTAAGTTTAATTATAAATCATTTGATATTTTTATGAACATATTTTATATATATTTTGAAAACATTGATATAGAAGAAAATTAATTTTTGACAGAAGAGTGAAGTATAAATTATTGTATTAAAATAATATTTTTGGTCCCTTCAGTACATAAAATAGAATGAAATTAAAAAAACATGAATTATCATGAAATAAACATAGGATAGAAAAATAAATAATATTCCTGAGAGATGGATAACAAGGTTTTGTTTTTGGAAACATAATCATAAAAAATCTTAAGAAACGATGAGATTATAACATAAAATCTTTTCTACAATGGTATCTTTTGAATCGTAATCACCATTAAATACAATAACTTATTTAAACCATAAATATAATGAAAATAATTAAATTAATGATATAACATATCAAATGTTAGTATATACACCCAGTAAAAGAATATTGTTGTATAACAAATCATATGCCCCAAAGATGACACTTTGAGACAGAAATCCCATACCAAAAGTTTAGAATTCCTACAAACACATTCAGACATCCTATAAAATAAATTTATGTTAATTATAAATATATTATATAACAAAATAAACTTTATCATAACATGTATGATTTACTTATGGAGTTTTTTAACACTATGTTAATAATTTATTTCTGAAATCATATTTTGGGGAATAACTACTTCATTTTTCATATATGTTATGGTTTGGTATTTTTGATCATATTTCATTTATCATGGTCACATTATCCAATAATTTTTGATATATATATATTTCTTATACTCATTTAATATTTCATTATATAAATTAATTAAATTTTGTTATAGAAATTGAGTTACACCATTCGTGGAGATTGTAAGACATACGTACACATTAACATTGTCTCAATTTTCTCGATGGATCAAATGAGAGATGTTAAATAACATATTATCATTATATACTAATTATTATTACATATATATCACATATATTCATAAAATTTATTGTTTATTGTCATCAATGTAAATAATTACTGATAAAAGAATAACAACGCTTCACGAGGAGGTAATATGTCATACACACGAACAAATATATAAATTATTCAATAGATGGTAAGGTAAGAATCAATATGATATATCTATTTTAAAAAATTATTAATATATCATTAATATAATATATTAAATTCAAATTATTCTTTATTACCTTTCATGGAAAGTGTATGTGAAAAATGAAACACATTGCTTCCTAAGGCTGTAGTTTGATATACACACGGGAGATGCAATCATATTCCTAACATAATGGAATGTAATATTCTATATGAGATGTTTAAATTATATAAGTTTAAAAATATAATAAATATTATGAATAATAATTGTAATTTTCATTATATCATTCCATAATAAGTTGTGGTGGAAAATGAATTATGTCTATTCATGAGGTAGCAGTTCGTGCTATGAACGATCAGTAATTTCCTTCCTAATTTGAGGGAGGAGGAGATAATAATATGTCAGGAACATAACATAAATAAATATAATTATATTTAATTTTATGATGTTACTATGTTATCCAGTTTAAATTAAATTTGAATTAGTTTGATTGACAAATAAAAAAAACTCAGTTAAGGATGTTAACTCGTTTTTGGAAAATATTTGTACATTTTTACCAAAAGCCATTATATAATGGATTTTGGATCAATAAAATGATTTTATAATGTTTATATTGAAGTATATAAGTTAACATGATTGGAGCATGCCAATACAATGTTTTTTTGAAGATTTATGTAGATGGGATAAGGAGAGTCCTTTTAAAAGTTTGGGATATAACACAATTGGTTTTTTTGAAATGAATTAATTGTACCAGCATTTTCACATTTCACAAGAATTAAAAAATCACATTACATAACGTTATATGTTATAATGTCTATATATATCAATCCAATGGATCTTACACTTGTTTTTAGATCATTTTACCCCTTGTATTTTTATTTTAACCCCCACCATCGATAAACCTATTTTAATCTTAACTAGGTTAATTAATTTTTAGTTGTTACAAAATTATTATTAGTAAAACACTATGATGAAATTTTTAGATATGATTAGTTATAAAATTTCAAAATTTTGAAATACATTTTTTCAAATCCAATTCATAGAAATAGCAGAATTTTATTTATAATTGAACCCCCTAACATGATGAAAAATGGTTTCTCAAAGAAAATCATTCAAAAGTATATGATTATTTTTGTTAACAATAATTATGAATTTGATTACAATGACCTAAATTAGTTTAATTATAATATTATATAAATATTTTTACTTTTAAAATCATATTAAAAAAATTTATCATTATAAATTCATTAAACATAAAGGCATATTTTATTAAGAACCCATATTTTTCCTTATTCCTCAACATAGTATTATTATCATAAAAAATAATCCAAAGATAATATTGAATTTTTTATTCCCAAAAGGAAGATAATTTTTTTTTAAATTTAAAAATTTTCATTTCTTATTTGTTCACAAATAGAATTAAAATTAATTTATTTAAGAAAATAGAATTTTCAATTCATATAACAAATTTACCAAAAATTAACTACTTTTTTTAAAACTATTTTTTTATTTATATGAATCCATTATAATTTTAATTCAAAATGTTTTTATTCCAATTAAACCCACCATGTATATTGTATATGTCATAATGGCCTTATAAAATAGTAATATTAGAAGTATATTGTGGTTTGTAAAGACTCAGTTTTGCCTATATTTCATGCAATTAAATAAGCTAAATTTATTAGGAATGCATATTATATAAAATATCGGGTTCTTAAATGGATGTGGAACTTTGGCTAAATGTATGTTTGTTGCCACCCACATGCTTGAGAGAAAATTTTTATGGGTATCAACCACCTATAATTAGGTATTTCATCTTGGATTGATAAAGATATACCATGAATTCAAGTGTAAATAATATATTTCATGTGAGGAAACAGCTCCTGATACTATCTTGATTACATAAAAAACATCCAATTACTACTTGTATGTGAAAATTTTACAATGGACTTTTTCAAATAGACATTTTGATCACCATGAGATCATGATGTAGTGTGTGTTTTTATGACTGGATGATGAGAGCCTCACGTTTTGGTTCTATCATAGATACATGTTCTGTAAATGAAAAAGTTACAATATATATATATATATATCATTGTTCAAGTATATGCATCCCCCATGAGAATTTTATTATTCAAATATGTGTTCACTATATCTCAATTCTATACAGTTCCATATATAGATTTGGGGCCTTTGATTAAGTAATGTATATATCATCATATAAAAAAATTTGGATAGTCATAGTCGTCGGTTAGGGTACCTAGGGATAGGTTCTATTATTTATTATTTGAATTCACTCTTGAAATCATATGATGTTATAGATATGGATGATATTTCATGGAATAATAATTATTTCAATTTAACTTGGATAGTTTCTTGAGATAATTTATATAGTTTACCATTTTAATCAACTCTATATTAATTAAATGTATTTATGTAGGTAATCATTAGGCCTGAAATTATACATGAAAACATTGAGACGGTGCAAATGATTTAGTTAACGCTAGATACCACTCAGAATACGAAACAACCATATGTTATTTGGAGGGGGTAAATATTGGGGATCAATATATAGTATCATGTATTCATGTTGGTTTCTATTTAATTACATCATAATCGATTGAGGGTGTATTGAAGACTCTCTCCATGGTTCCTTGTACCATTTTTTATATTTTTTATATTGGAACTACAGATTATCTTCCATCTCTTCCCTTTTGGAATATGGAAATTAATATCATGTTTCATATATGTTAACACTCATATAATGAACCATTTACATCATATAATTGACATTGATAATGTAAATGTTGTGGAAGATATATCAATTAAGGGTTCCCTTTTCTGAGCAGTTATTTTTAGTGAAAATTTTATTTATTGAATGCAAATTTCTATGGCGCATTTACATTATTAGGAGAGATGTATTCAAAAAAAGTATTTGGGATAATAATTTAATTTCATGGAATCAATGGTCTTGATTTTTAAAGGAGGTGTTTTAGTGACTCTTCCTTTTCAATAGATGACCATTCCAATAGTTTGTATCACATTATATTTTTTAAGGTATATTTTTACCAAAGTTTAAATAATTTAATATAGAATATTATAAAATATTATAAAATCTATATAATGTTATAAAAGGTTCATAGGTTGAGAATGGGAGCACCACTACTAAAATATTGATGTATATATCATTGGGTTAACTCTGATGGTCCACTAGGTACCTGATAATCAATCCAAATATATAATAACCTTATATTAAAAACATAATTAAGTCAATGGGACTATACATGGTTGTTCATGAGCCATTAGGTACTTAGGACATGTTTATTGTGTACCCTGCGGTTTCTGAACTAGAAAATATTAAAATATATTGAAAATTTTATGAAAAAATATAATTTAAATGAATTATCCTATTTTATAGCCACACAATTCTAACCCTAGAGAACTATATTTAATCCTCATTTTTTGAGATCCAAACAACACATTTTTTTTATATTTTCATGTTGTGATGTGATTAGATCATATATTTGCGAGGTTGGGCCTTCTATTACTAAAATTTTTCATTTTTTTAATTCCAAAATTCATTGTAAACAATAACTAAAATAGAGGTATTATGTCATGTTCATTTATTATCATTAATTTTTCATAGTTTATTTTATTTCATTTGGAAATATTTCTTTGATTCCCTCGAAATTTGGTGATGACCTCCTTGATTGAAGGTTCAAACATTCCAATCAGTTTCTAACAGGTTTGTTCGTAGAACCGGAAACATCCAATGATTCCACATCCATTTGGACCTACATTCCAAAGGTAGGTGCTCATTAGTTTGTGGACTGATGAGGCTTTGGAATTTGCATTGGTTGAGAGGATGGGAGGTCAGACTCATCACACCTTTTTAGGGTAATTATTGTCTACTTTGGGACTCTCTTTATAGATTTATGTTATGTTCGTGAATCCTTATCACATTACCAAGTACAAAATGAGATTTTATTTAGATCTGACAATCAATGATCGATATGTAGGAAATTTAGAGAATATTTTATATGTATTCGAGGTTCTTCATTGACAGAGAATCATATGTATTTGTTAGAGATTCATTGTCAATGGTATCCTTTGATACATAAAAGTCTCTTGGTCATTATGATGACCGTACTGGTTTTAAAGCCACTCAGTGGGGCACTAAAAGTTTATTTTCATTCAGAAGGATGTGGATTATTCCAGAGTTGGGATCGAACCCGTAGATGGGCTACCGACGTATCCTTTGTTTAGAAAAGGAATCAGAACCCACGTAGTTCAAGTAAGGGAGTATGATGTTTATTATTGATGGCTCAAAGAAGGATGTCATATTTGCTTTTACACTCTAGGATCACATGAGTCATGATCGGTGTGAGAAATAAGAGGTATTGGTAAAAATCAGACAATTGTGCCCTGAAAGATGCAATCATAAGAAATAAGGTGGGACTTATGTATGTATGACCGCCCAGATAAATGAAGATTTGGATTTATTTTAGGGAAGAAATCCAGGAACAAGGTCCATAAAGGTATATGTGCTTCACGGAGATTTGAATACTCTAACTTGGGGATTACTCCTGAAAAGGAGGCCCAAATTAGGATAGGACTTATGATTGGGATTTTTAATCCTGAGAAGGAATCCCAGAACAAAGGTAAATTATGACTGGTTAAGAGGAATTAAGACTGGGGATTACTCCTGAAAAGGAGGCCCAGGTTAATGGAACTTGAAAATTAAGGGACTTGGGGCTTACTCCTAAAGAGGATGCCCATATTTGAGAATTATGACTGGGCTTATTTATGAAAAGGACGCCCATATTTGAGACTAGGGATTACTCCTGAAAAGGAGGCCCGGGTTAATGAATTATGGTTGGGGCTTACTCTTGAAGAGGATTCCCAAATTAGGGGATTGTGCCTTACTCCTGAAAAGGAGGCCCATGTTAATGATTATGACTGGGGAATATTCCTAAAATGGAGGCCCAGGTTAATGAAACTTGAAAAATTAAGGGACTTGGGGCTTACTCTGAAAGAGGATGCCCAGATTTGAGAATTATGAATGGGATTATTTTTGAAAAGGAAGCCATATTTGAGACTGGGGCTTACTCCGGAAAATGAGGCCCAGGTTAATGAATTATGGATGGGCCTTACTCTTGAGGGGGATGCCAAATTTAATGGATTAGCGCTTACTCCTAAAAATGAGGCCCATGTTAATGATTTTGACTGGGGCTTATTCCTGAAATGGAGGCCCAATTTAGGGGTTCTCTCATCTTAAAGGATGGGGTTGAATGAATGAAATATCAATCTTTAGTGACAAAAATATGTGTAAATGACTAGGTTTTGATAGATATTCCACAGAGTTCCTTTCAAATAAGGAAGTCAAATCAAGAAATCATGCAATAAATGGATTTGAAGAGCGTCTTGAAGACTGAATCTTGAATAAGAGAGGTGGAATGGCTTAAGAAGGGTGAAGTGGGCAAGAAGGGCACCCAAAAAGGCAGGGGCACGCAAGCCCTAGCAGGCGCGCAGGTACTGCATGGGCGCGCAAGTCCTGTTCGCGCAGGTATACCTTCACGACACATGGGTACTTGCGCGATGGTTAACCAGTAGGGTAATACTTGAGCGACTCTTGGTTAAAGCCATTAGAATCATCTTGAGGTTCTTCCAGAAGAGTGGCGCTCAAATTCTGTTGAAGGAGTAAGGCGGCGAATAAGTGTGGCCATTTCCCTTAAGGGCTGGCCAATCAAGCGCGCAAGTATTGATGATTTTCAACACTTAGGACTTCCTCCCCCTCTTTAGATCATCCGTTCTAGGTAAGAAATTACCTTAGAAGTGTTTTGGAAGCTTTGAGAAGAGACTAGGGTTCCGGGAGCTTAAATATGAGTTTCTGTAAAAATCAATCCTCTTAATGGGGGGCCCATAGGGTCTATTTATAGGCTGGAGAAGACCCTGGGCGATTATCACTTAGGGCGCACAAGTGTACTTGCACGACCATTGCGGCGTGCAAGTGTACTTGCGCGACCATTGTAGAACATGCGCGACCCTTGTGCAGCTTTCTTCTTATTCCATCCTTTGTCAATTTTTGATATTTATCCAAAGGTTGAATCACTTTGAGCTCAAATATTCCCCTTTTCCAATCTTTAGATTATGTGATGAAAGGAGTGTCAACAAAAGTCCCCCCTCAGAGTTGGATCCAAAACAAATGAGGATTTGACTCTGAGGAAATCTGATATCAAAAGGAAATCTGGCAGTTTAAAGTCATGCATGTCGGACATAAAAAGGATAATTTTTAAGGTCGAAATAGCTTTGACTGAATGAATTAGAATTGAATCGATTCCTTGAAAATTTATCTAATAACATAGTACCATACTCAATTATGAGGGAAAACATGTAAACTATGACTTAAGAATATTTGAACCTATGGAATGATATGAAAAAGTGCTAAAATTCATTAGAAGAAGTAGTTCCCAAGATTGAAGTAACCATTATTTAACAAACCTGTTAGGGGGTTGAATTATGCAGGGCCACCTAAGGTCAATGGATGTAAATTTAAATAAATAGTATCTTTTGGCTAACGAGTCTGTTATGTAGACTGTTGATGCAAGGCCGCCTAAGGGAACATGCTGCATAGTCAGGCAAAAGAACTCTCAGAAATTTACTTTCCATGTGCTAAAAGCCAGTGAAAGTTTATGGAGATTCAAATTTTCTAAAGTATAGAGTTTTCTGTATGGAAAGAGGTACTTGAATATGGAGAAGATATTTCCAAACAAGATTATCGAAGAACTGGATGAATATCACTCCTACGAAGGTCTGACCCAAACGTAGGGAAGGAGAATATAAACCATAGACTTGAATACTTTCAGATCATTAAAAAGGATATAGGACAAATATGTTAAGGATGGATGTTTTTTTCGGATCCCTACATACTGTAATTTAAGACCAATAAAAAAAATAGGCTTTCTTCCCAGGAATGAAGTTACCATTATTTAACAAACACGTTAGGGGGTTGAATTATGCAGGGCCACCTAAGGTCATTGGCTGCATAGTCAAATAATAGTATCTTTTGGCTAACAGGTCTGTTATGTAGACTGTTTATGCAAGGCCGCATAAGGGCATGTGCTGCATAGTCAGGAAAAAGAACTCTTAGAAGTTTGAAATTTTTGGGACTAGAAGTCAAGAAAATGTCTATGATGATCTAAAAATATTTAAGGTCATGATTATGATACATAAAGATGGGTATTGTTCAATGTATACAGAGATACACAGATCAATGCTTACCATAACCATGTTGTGGCTGGGTCCTGGATGGAAATGTTGGACTTTACTATGTATCCCATAAGGATGGGAATCAAGCTATATGGAGTTCTTAAACTACAGTTTAACGTCATGCGGGACAAAAGGATTAGAGATCGTAGTTTAGGGTCATAGATCATGGACCATTGTAAGAAATACCCAGCGTGTGTTTTCATGGGGACTTTTCAGCCAAGGGACTGAAAGTGGAATTTGGGGTTAGGCCCAAAGACTTGGGGCTGGATTCGAGGGACAATCGAATATTCCTACGTATCCCATAAGGATGGGAATCAAGCCCACATAGTTCTAGAACTACCCTATGTACAGATTTGGTTCTTACATGTGAAGGGTGAAAGGGGACTTTAGTACAATAATGGTTTAACCCAAGATAAAAGGTTTAGGCATTTCCATGTATGCATGTAGTCTTTTAAATGAAACATGATTTAAAAATCAATGTAAATAATGGTTCCCTCTCAGGTGAGGTTATCAAAGAATATTGTAGTTTATTGTCATACTAGACAAATGTTTTGTATAGTTTAACGTCGTATAACAAGGACGAAAGTGAACCAATGTAAAGATATTGATTCTAGGGGCGGTTTCACGAATCAAAATCGTATGAGATGGAGGTGAACCGATGTGAAGAGATTGGTTTTGGTCTTGAACCGTGGGAGGTTGCCTACGTACCCAGCCTAGAAGGCAAGGATCAAAGTCCGCGTAGTTCATTTAAATAATGAATTAATGATTATGATGTTCTTGGGGACAACGACCTGAAAAATGAAGTTATTGGGAATTACACATGGTTAGTAGCCCAAAGAGAGTGTTATGGTGAGGTTTTCTCTAAGATCATGTGATTCATACTCGGTGTGAGAAACAAGAGGTAACAACAACCTTAACGATGCATAGTTTAATGTCATGTTGGACATATAAAGGGGCTATGCAGTTTTAAAGTCTTGCAGTTAGGACTATTGGTGTTGCACAATTTAGTGTCATGTAGTAGGGAAAAAGTACAGTTTAATGTCATGTAGGACATATCAAGGACTTTCTGTACAGTTTAGCGTCATGTAGTTAGGACGATGGGGACAATATAGTTTAACGTCATGTTGGAAGAAAGGGGGACTGAGAAGTTTAATGTAATGCAGTGAGGAAAAAAGAGTACACAATTTAACGTCATGTTGGATGTATTGGGGACTTTTTTTACAGTTTAACGTCATGTTTGATGAATTAGGGATGATACAGTTTAGCTTCATTTGGGATGAAAGTGCAAATAGTTTAAGGTCATATGCATGGACCGTGGATGGTGCAGTTTAATGTCATGTTGGACGGTGGTGTAGTTTAACGTCATACATGACCATTGATGATTATGTAGTTTAAAGTCTTTTCAGACATAAGGGACTTTTATATAGTTTAGTTTCATGTAGTTAGGACTTCACAGTTTAACATCTTTCTGGATGTATGGGACTTGCAAATAGTTTAGGGTCATATGCATGGACCGTTGATGATGCAGTTTAAGGTCATACTGGACAATTGATGAAGTTTAAGGTCATACAGGACCTAGTTGTAGTTTAAGTTCATACTAGACCATTTAGGGGACTTTTTCACAGTTTAACGTCGTGTGGGACGAAAGTACAAATAGTTTATGTACATATGTATGGACCATTGATGATTATGTTTTGTGTTTATACAAATTACTTCTTCAAAAATCTGGCATTGGTTGGAGTAGTGATGAGTTCTCCATCCATCGAGATTAATGAATAAGCTCCATTGGAGTATACCCTATGTATTGAGTAAGGTCCTTCCCATTTTGGATAAATCTTGGGAGGTTTCTTTCCTGGTATCATTAGATTTCTGAGAACTAATACCAATTCTCCCTGAGGGAATGAACGAAGATGAATTTTTTTGTTAAAAGCACGTGCTATTCGATTCTAATAGACTTCCAAGTGGTGAAAAGTGCACAATATTTTCTCATCTAAATGTTCCAATTCATTCATTCTCTTTTGAGATTCTTCATCTGTAGATGACTGATCACAAATGGATACTCTGAGCGATGACAATTGAACTTCAATGGGAAAGATGAATTTCGTTCCATATACCAGTAAATATGGAGTTGACCGAGTTGCAGCACGGGTGGTAGTCTAATAAGCCCATAAAGCATGAAAGAGTTTATCAGGACATGACCACTTATCTTTATCCACCATCTTTTGTAGTACATTTTAAAGAGTCTTGTTAAAGGCTTCTATCTAGCCATTGACCACTGCATGATACTGAGATGAATGGTTGGATTTGATGTTGTATTCTTGATACAACTTCTTCACCCAGGATGAACAGAAGTTGGTTCCATTTTCCATCAATATGATATGAGGGACACACAATCTGGTAATGATGTTAGACTTGATGAAGCTAAAAACGCATTTAGAACTGACTTCCTTGAGAGGTATTGCCTCTGCCAATTTGGAAAAGAAGTCAGTAGCAGTAAGAATGTATTTAAACTGCTTGGCCGTAGCCGAAGGGTATGGTCCCACCACATCAATTCCCCATGTGGAAAATGGCCTTCAGTATTTAGCTATATGAAGAAACTCTGGAGGTTGATGAATGAAGTTGGCATGTACTTGGCATGAATGAGACTTCTTTGTGAAATCAACACAATCTTGTATCATTGAAGGCCAAAATTATCCAAGCCTTCAAATCTGATTCAACAGACTATGTCCGGAGTGGTGGGCACCACAAACTCTTTCATGCACTTCTTTCTTGACAACCATTTTCTCTTCACCATCAATGCATCTGAAGAGAACTCCATCAAAACCACATTTGTAGAGAATTTTCTCTAGGTGATCTGGGATATCATAAAGAGTAAAATTGACCACACGTCGCCAGATTTTTTCTTTCTCAGCTCTATCAGGTGGAAGTGTTCCATTTTGAAGGTATTCCCTGATAGGTGACATCCATACTGTATTATGATCATACGGTTCAGGAATGTGACTAATTCCATTAATTTCCTCTGTTCTGATTTGAACATAAGGTGAAATTGCTCGATATTGGGCAATATTGATGGTTGTCTCGTCCCGATTTGGATCTGCCAGAGATGTGTCTATATTATCCAGTGCATGAGCTTGAGCATTTTGTGATCTTGGGACATAAGAAAATGTCGGTTCCGAAGGGAATTCCGCCATTAAATCTCTGACATAATCATACAAAGGTATTAGTTCTTCTTTTCTGATGTCATAATCCCTATTGACTTGTTTGATTACCAGGTCTGAATCACCTTTCACCTTTATGTGATTCACTTGTGCTTGAAATGTTAATTTTAATCCCGTGATGAGATCTTGGTATTATGCTTCATTATTGGTACCACCTTCCCACAATAAGAAAGAATAAGGTAACACTACCTTTTCTGGAGAAATGAGAACAATTCCCAAGCCAATTTTTTGGAATTTAGGATTGTCCATTTTCCTCCCTCTTGGACTTCTGGAAGCACCATAAAAATACATTTCCCATGCTTGATGACTTTCTTGAATATAGAAGACTTCCTCATCAGGGAGTTTAATATCTGATGATGTGTCCTCTACTGAAGGCTGTTCAGCCAGGAAATCAGCCAGAGCATGGCCCTTTATCTCCTTTTGAGACACATACGAAATGTCGAATTGCTGAAAAATAACTTCCCACCTTGCCAGACGTCATGTAAGCATTGGACGACTAAGGATGAATTTAAGTGGGTTATTTCAAGATACCAATTGGACCTCGTGATGTTGCAGGTAGTGTCTCAACTTCTGAACTGCAAAGATTAATGCTAGGAAGCACTTATCAATACTTGAATACCCAGTTTATTCTTCAATCATAGTTCGACTGAGATAATAGAGGATGTTTTCATTCCCAGCATCATTCTTTTGAGCAAGAAAGGCAACCAATGATCACTCTAGATCTGTTACATAGAGGACAAGTGGTCTTCCTTCAACAGGTGGCATGAGTACCGGTAGACTCAAGAGGTATCTCTTGAGAATTTCAAATGCTTCTTGACATTCTTCAGTCCACTGGTAAGTGACTCCCTTCTTCATCAATTTGGTGAAGGGTAAACTTTTTCCTGTCAAATTGGCGATGAAACTCTGAATATAGGCTAAGTTTCCTTGAAGTCCTCTTAATTCATTCAAATTTTGAGGAGGTGACATACCAAGGATTTACTTGGTCTTCTCAGGATCTACTTCAATACCACGATGGCATACAACAAAGCCGAGAAATTTTCCTGAGGTTACCCCAAAAGCACATTTTAAGGGGTTCATATTCAAATTATGTTGTCGAAGCTTGCAAAATATGACTTCCAAATCAGCCAAGTGATTAGAACCTTGTTTGGATTTAACCACAAAATCGTCTACATAGCATTCAACAAACTTCCCTAAGAAGGGTTTGAAGATACGATGCATGACACACCGATATGTTTCACCTGCATTCTTTAAGCCAAAGGGCATTACCCGATAGCAAAACTCACCCTGAGGGGATCTGAATGTTGTGGATTCCTCGCCTTCTGGGGATATTCGGATATGATTATATCTGGAATATCCATCCATGAAGGAAAGTTCTTCATAGCCAACTATTTCATCAATTAAAAGTTCAGTAATCAGAAATGGGAAATCATCCTTAGGACAATACTGATTAAGAACACTAAAATCGATGCAAACTCTAATTTGTCCGTTATTCTTATTCACAGGGACAATATTAGCCAACCACATGGGATATTGAACTTCTCTGATGATGTTAGCTTTGATAATATTTTCCACATCCGCTTCAATTTTGGAAGCATAAGTTGAGTGTGTTCTTCTCGTGGCTTGCTTAAATCCTCAATGTTCTTCTAGTAAACCCAAATGATGAGTAGAAACATCAGGATCAAGACCAGGAATTTCTGTATAGTTCCATGAAACTATATCTCTATTTTGCTTTAGAAAATAAATATACATCTCTTGCTCTTCGAGAGTCATGTCCGCACTGATTAAAGTGGGGCATGGATCTTCTTTTGTACCCATATTTATTTCCCTGAGTTCATCCACAATGGTAGAGATACTCTCTTCAAATGCTGGAGGAGCATCTCTGAGATCTTCCTCTTCTTCTTCATCATGTGTTATTTCTTCTGTTCCTACTTGCATAGTAGATGATAAAGTTTATTTTTCATGATCATAAGAGATGTCAAAATTTGCATATCTTGAAGAAGAAGCTTCCATTTCCGACCCAATTGATGATGAAGGGTCTTCATTGGGTAATAAAGAGGAGATGATGGATTGAGAAGTGACATCATTGTTCACCTCTGATGTTGCTATAACTTCTTCTGGCCTGGTTGGTGAAGTATAGACTTGTTGGATTTCAGCAAATGAAATGAAGACGTCACCATTTGTGCTTTCATTACTGCTTGGTGGATTACCAATTTCTTCCATGTTGTCTAGCTCGATTTCCATAACTGAAACTATGGATCTTTCCGTAAGAGTATTTTTATTTGGATATATCTTGTCAATTTGACTGATAGGAAACACATAATCTGTACTCACATGTGTAAATGGACTTACTGGAATCTTCTCCAAACTATATGGAGCATTAACTTTGGTAATCTCTTTTATTGTGTATTTATCCCTACCCTTCATGTGATAGAATTCTGCCTCAATGTATTGAGGCTCACATGTCTTGAACGGGGCCTTATCACCATACAATGTCCCAACTTGACCATCGAAACAACATTTGAGACATTGATGGTATGATGAAGGGATAGCCGCAAGTTGATGTAGCCAGGGTCTTCCAAGCAAGATGTTGAATGCTGAATCTTGATCCACAACCATGAAATCCGAATTGGATACAGGATCTCCAAACTGAATTCTGAGTGTAACATCACCCAGTGGTTCTTGTTCATTTTTATCATATCCTTGTAACATCATGGTAGAAGGAGATAAATCAGATTCTGTGAGGCCCAATAAATGAAGTGTACGAATGGGAATGAGGTTGACTCTTGAACCATTGTCAATGAAAGATCATTGGACATCTACGCCATTTACCTTGCCAGACAATTACAAAGGTCTAATATTCCCATGAAAAACATCATCTTCATCTTCAGCAGTAAAAGATATTATTGCATGGAATTCTGCAGGATTATTCTCTATGTGATAGACTTCAGCTGCAGCAATTTCAGTTTCAAACTCCTAAGGACTCAACAAAGCCTCGATGAGTGCTTCCCGAAGATCTTTTGACAGATTCTGAGCATCCATAAATGAAAATTTTTCTAGTACATGGGCCATGTGTTTCAATACATCATACTTTTTGTGCGGAGGTCTGTGTTTGCCAACAGGAATATGTGGTTTAGCAGGTACCTTGGAAGCAGATGCTTTGGAAGTTGATGCATCTTGTATTGGGATAGGAGTTGGCAATATTCCTGGTTTTGGATGATTAGACTGATTAGATCCATTTAATTTCTAAGAGGAAGATGATGGAACCTTCAACCGTTCTTCCAAAATAACTATTTCAGGACTGAATTTTCTTTTGGTAGAAGAACTTTCTTGTTCTTGCTGAGCTCGCTGAAGGGCTCTACCACGAGTTTCTGCTGCGTACACAGTTCTAGCAGGGGTAGAATTGGAATAGTGGCTTCTGAAAGATCCACATTTTCCCCTGTATCCTGAGACTCTGGAGCTTCCTCTCATTCCCTTGTTTGATACAGGGAATTCAGGCTCATAGAAATTGAAATTTCTACTGGCATGTGGATCTGTTAATTGAATCATATTAATAGAACCGAAGTTTAACTCTTCGTCTGATGAAGAATCCACTTGATTATCCTGTTTAGGCTATGTCGTTTGTTGGGGTGGTGCCCGTGGCTTTGAAGTAGATGGAATGAAGTCTTCTAGAGTCAAAGACAACTTAGTCTTTGAAACATACTCATCTTCTTCTGATTCTTTTTCTTTCTTTGAATCATGCCGTTTCTTTGAGGACTTTCCCTCTGATTAAGAGGGTTTTTTCCAAAAAATTAATGGCAGAAGACACAGTCGGTTTCTTTAATTGTGTTTGAAAAATAGCATGAGTTCGGTTGATTATGTTTCTGACCATCCAATCATCATACTTATGTGCATTTCTGATTTTGACTTCTTGCCATTCACCTTCCTTCTCGGGAACTGTAGCAGTAACACATGCTACCTGA
This sequence comes from Viscum album, assembly GCA_963277665.1. Taxonomy (NCBI): domain Eukaryota; kingdom Viridiplantae; phylum Streptophyta; class Magnoliopsida; order Santalales; family Viscaceae; genus Viscum; species Viscum album. Next base: position 1,117,712,356 of record OY728141.1, read on the forward strand.
GCTGAAGAACCATTCAGTTTGACTTGTCCCGAGTTGACCATCTTTTTCTGGAGGTCTTTGAAGAAAAAATACCCCTAGATGCGATTCCCCAACATTTGATGAAATGGGAAATAATTGGTATGTTTTTCATCTCCTTCCGTGTTTGGCCTCTTGGGCCTTGGTAGCTGAACGGAATTATTCTCCAGAGCCGAAATGAAGTAACCAGGAACTTGTTCATTTCGGAAAGAGTATGTTTTTCTCTTTAAATTCTCAAATTGTTTTCGTATTTGATCTCTTTGGTCATCTAGATGAAACGACCTTTTTTGTTGGAGCTCAGGAGGTGGAGCCCTTTGAGAAGATGAAGGTTTTGAAGTAGAAACAGGTAAATGTGCTTGTTTAAGCATACCTGTAAAAGTTTCTGTTTTACCCATTCTCCTTCCTGGAGCTGATGGAATTACATGAGATTTAGCCTTAGCCTGTATAAGGGAATCTTCAATCTGCTGAGTGATTGAAGTAAGGTCTTGAAACCCTCTTGTGTATTTCACATGGATCAACGGCGTGCATAACTCCTCACGCAAATTTTCCACACAGATTGGAAACAATTCCTTTTGAGGGAGTGATAATCTTAAAGAATATGTTAATCCCTTACAGCGAGAAATTAAATCTGTGTCCCATTCATTCTCCCTTTGCTTACAGTTTTTAAGATAAAAAACTGTTGTATTTGGCAATGTTGAACTAAACTGAAGAAGGAGTTGTTGACAGAGATCTTCCCATCCAGTAATTGACTGGGATTTCAAACTTGTATACCAGACAAAGGCTGGACCTTGCAAGGTCCGTATGAAGCATCTGAGTTTTATTGCTTCTTGATGCTCCGAAGATCCCATCATAGGACCACAACAAGACACGTAATGCGTCAAATGCTGTTCAGGGTCGCCTGATCCATTGAAAATAGGGAATACAGGATTTCCAAAACTGGATGGAGGAGAGATTGACTCTAGCCATTCAGGGTAAACTTTATTTTCTAGTTGAACCTGTGCATGTTTCCCTTCCAAATTTTATAACCGAGCTGTTAATGACTCAATGGTAGTTATTACCTTTTGAGAAACATCCATTTGAACATGGACTTGGGTAGGTGTAGTGACTGGAGCTTGGACAGATGTGGTGGTTGGTGTTGCAACTGATGGTAGAACTGCCAACTGTTGTTGCAGTTCACCCATAGGATTAGACCTGTGAGGGTGTACTGATAGAGGAGGATATTCTTTATCCATCTCAGTAGTTGCAACAAATTCCTTTGGCTGACTGACTCCAGCATGCTTAAGAAGAAGACTACTCTGAAGTAGTTCTGCATTCAACCTTCTTAATTCCTTCATTTCTTCCTCCTATTTTGCAAACCTTTTCTCTAGTGAGAGCGATTGTCCTTCTCCAGAGAAATGATATGTAACCTGATTCTTTCCCCTCCCTTTGTTGGATCCTTTTTGGAGAGGGGGAAGTGGGTTACTCTAAGGATTACCATGCTTCTGAGTAACCCTTTGATTCCGTTTACGCACACCTTCTTCATTCATGTCAGTGCTTACATCTTCTTGAGCAGGAAACTCTTCATCTGAGTCCCCTAAGAGAGCCTCATCTAGTGGATCAGCAACAACGGCATTGATGACATTGATTGATGCATTATGCATCACATCCCCTCTATCATCATTCCTGTGATATTGTCTCCATCCATGTCTTTGATGAGACATTACCTTTGGTTGATTAGATCCCTCAAGAACTTCTTGACGAACTGTAATTTGTAGGGAAACTCTTGATAATTTGGCTCTTCGTTTCTCTTGAGGCTTTTCTCCAATCCAGAAAATACTGACATTCTCTGAGGAGGGGATTGAGGATTTGAAAAAGTTCCTAGTTCGGTGGACTGGAGATGTTCCTGTTATTCCCGCTCAACTCCTCGAATCCTATTTGTTGATTCCGAGGGTTGGTTTAAAAGAGACCCCAGTCTAGCAAACTGGGTTAGCTCTTGACATGCTATGTATGAGACTTTCTTAAAATCTCTCCTGATCTTTCGAACCTTAGTCCAGAAATTAGTTGGATGCATTAACCTGTATCCACTTTTATCACCTGGTTCAAAATACTGTTGGATGATTTTCGACACTTCTATCACTTGATGATGTGCTTGCTCCATACGAGAGTCTTGTTCAATATTATCATTTGCTTGATGCAGGAGTTATTCCACAACTCGTTCTCTGTATGCTTGATTTTGAGAGGAAATAGTTGAAGCCTGTTCTTGGGAAAGCTTTTGATTACAAACAAAGACCATTGACTGTGGTCGGCCATGGGCAATAAGATTACATGATACCATTTTCGGCGGGCTTTGCTGACTGGAGAGCACCGTGAAATGTAGTGCTCTAGGAAAACCCCATCCTATGACATGAATACCAGATGGGGCATTGGCATCTAACTGACTCAATCTTCTTAGTGCGCCAAGGCATGAACGTTGACGGGCTCTCTGCTGCTTTTCAGCCTTCGGATATCAGGAGACTGATAGAGATTCCAAATCAATCTGACATTGTAAGCCTTCTATTATCTTAAGATGATTTTCATATTTATCATAACATAATACTTTCTTTTTCAACTGACAAATAGATTTCCATATGTTGAGGATAATATCATGAATTCCATCTTCCGTCAACATTTCTGGAATATCATACTGAGAGTCAGCCAGAGGCCAAAACATGACTTGTACTTCACCTGTTTCCAATTGTTTTCTCATGTTCATCATTTCCCCTTTATCATTAAATGAAGACTCTTCTACTTGATTAGACAAGAGTTGGTGTTTCCTTGTTGCTTCATCAGATTCAGCAAAATTGGTAGAGAAATCATTGATCAATCTAGAAGATGCATGACTTAGGGGTCGTTCGGAGAATGACCTACACCCTAGGCTATCTTCTGATTGAGAAAGTATTTCACCTGCTAGAAATGAAGCATCAGACATGATTGGTTTCTCATTTTCAAGTGGCTCAAGATAATTGGGATTTCTTGGCACTACATCTTCCACTGGAACATTTTTCGGGCAATGTGCATCACTTCTGCAAAGAGGACTCTCACAGTGAAATTCATTATCAGGGGGAGGACCACCATGGTGGGTTACAAAAAAAGATGAGATCTCTTGATCCTTGGTCTTGTGACCACACAAAGGGTTCCTGTGGCTCTCATCTAAAGATCAAACTTCGAGATTGACCGAATTGTCATGAAGAAAGCCTTTATGAGGAAGTGTCTGTTGAATACCATCAGAATTGATGTTCCCAATATTGGGAAATGAGGGAGTAGAATCCTGAATTCCAATATATAACTATCTGAGGGCTTCAAGAACTCCAGAATCGAGCAAGACCTTGTTACAGATTGGCTCTTGATCTCCTGACTGTGTTGGGATGGTCTTTTTCTTAGACGCATTCTTACTTGCCTTGGAATCCACTTGTTGACGAAAGTGGCTGATCTGAGCAGGTGTATGTGCCTGATCAAGAAAGATGGCCAGGTTAGGCTGATGATCTCCACTCAAATCAAGTGTATGTGCCTGACTTGGTTGTCTGTAAGATATGTGGTAGTATGCCCCACAACCCTCTTGGACTGGAACAGATGTGTGTGTCTGTTCTAGAGTGAATTGTTGATGTGTCACTCCACTGGTAGTGATAGATTTATGTGTCTTTCCCTGAGATGCCGCTGAAGTTGTTATAATATCCTAGGAAGCATCCAGAATATGAGCAGGGAATTGCTTCTGCTCTTTCACCATTGATAAAATATGCTTGGTGACATCAGCTGCCGGAACGGGGATATACGTCCATTTCGTTCATGGAGTAGGTGTATGTGCCTGCTATTGTCCTCCTTTTCCTATCAGTGAATCCTGACAGTACTCAAGTGTAGTGGAAGAGAGTTGAGTCTGCCTCCTGTTTGTCGTCGGAGCTTTCCGACTGACTTCTCAGAATGCTACCAAGGGAGACTGTTCGTAGGCTTGATCAATACTAGCAGGTGTATGTTCCTGCTGATTGCACTTCACCGAACGTGGTTGACGAGATCCATAATATGTAGTTAGACGAGTCTGTTGACTAACTGATGATGTATAAACAAGTGCATGTTCCTGTCTATAGTACTCTACCGGAATTTCCTGATGGGATTTGCGTCTTGCTCCCAGACGAGTCTGCTGGACAGCGAGATTAAAACGGGCAGGTGTGTGTGCCCGCTCTTTCTTTCCACCAAGTTAGGTTGGTGGACTTCTCTGGAGATGGCAAAGATGAGAACCTGCTCACTGTTGACCGGATTCCGCCTCTGGAGGTTCTTCTTGCCTGCTCAGGTTCAAGGAACCTAAGACGAATGCCTGGAATTGGGACCCTCGTCATGTTGAGGGTTTACTACCGCACGAGTCTGGCCGCGATTGTTGATAGGATCCCTCAGGAAGGACTCCTTCTTCTTTGAATTAAGGCCCTGAGGGACCTGATCATTCACTTCCCCAGAATATGCAAGTAAATGGTGATTGTGTTCTAGGGATAACGACCCGAAACGGTTGGAGACGGTAGTCAGCACCGCCTGCTTCTTGATCACTGTTTGTCATTGTCGGGACGACCGGTGTGAGTAGTTCACTTGGATGGCTTGTCGGGAAGCCTCCATAGTTGGGATGATACCATGTTGATGGTACTCCTTAACCAGCGCATTTGATACCCAGCGTTGAAGACACTGAGTAGGTGATGTCATCCTTATAGCGGATGATGATTTACCAGGAGTAGCAGTAGTGGAATTTGCAGCCGTAGTATTCACAGGTGTGAACTTGAGAGCAGCCATTCTGGAAATGCAGAAGATCTTAGAAAAGAGTGCATGTTTGATATAACAGACATAATCAAGATAAATTCATCCACTACATATTTTGGATGAGCACATATGTCAATGATTGTTTTTTTGTCGGCCCTCTCATTGAGTTTTAAATAGGGGCCTAATAAATAGGTAAAACATCATTTTAACTTGGTTAAGGATTCACGTCGGGTTCACCATTTTTTGTTTCCCTCAGAATTTGGGGATGACCTCCTTGATTGATGGTTCAAACATTACAATCGGTTTCTAACGGGTTTGTTCGTAGCACCGGAAACATCCAATGATTCCACATCCATTTGGACCTACTTTCCAAAGGAAGGTGCTCGTTAGTTTGTGGACTGATGAGGCTTAGTAATTTGCATTGGTTGAGAGGATGGGAGGTCGGACTCATCACACCATTTTGAGGAGAATTATTTTCTACTCCGGGACTCTTTTTATATATTTAAGTTATGTTTGTGAATCCTTATTACATTACCAATTATAAAATGAGCATTCCTTTAGATATGACAATCAATGATCGATATGTAGGAAAATTAAGGAATCTTTTATATGTATTCGAGGTTCTTAATTGATAGCGATTCATCTGTATTTGTTAGAGATTCTTAGTCAATGGTATCCTTTGATACGTAAAAGTATCTTGGTCATTATGATGACCATACTGGTTTTAAAGCCACTCATTGGCGCATATGAAGTTTATTGTCATTCAGAAGGATGTGGATTATTTCAGATTTGGGATCGAACCCGCAGATGGGCTACCTACATATCCTTTGTTTAGAAAAGGAATCAGAACCCACGTAGTTCAATTAAAGGAGTATGATGTTTATGATTGATGGCTCAAAGAAGGATGTCATAATTACTTTTACACTCTAAGCTCACGTAAGTCAAGCTCAGTGTGAGAAACAAGAGGTATTGGTAAAAATCAGACAATTGTGCCATGAAAGAAGAAATCATAAGAAATAAGGTGGGACTTATGTATGCATGACTGCCCAGATAAATGAAGATTTGGATTTATTTCAGGGAAGAAATCCAGGAACAGGGTCCATAAAGCTATATGTGCTTCACAAGGATTTCAATACTCTAACATGGGGCTTACTCTTGAAAAGGAGGCCCAAATTAGGAGAGAACTTATGATTGGGTTTTTTACTCCTGTGAAGGAATCCCAGATAAAAGGTAAATTAGGACTGGTTAAGAGGAATTAAGACTGGGGATTACTCCTGCAAAGGAGGGGAAGGTTAATGAAACATGAAAAATTAAGGGACTTGGGCTTACTCCTAAAGAGGATTCCCATATTTGAGAATTATGAATTGGATTATTTCTGAAAAGGAATCCCATATTTGATACTGGGTCTTACTTCTGAAAAGGAGGCCCATGTTAATGAATTATGGTTGGGGCTTACTCTGGAGGAGGATTCCCAAATTAGGGGATTGGGGCTTACTCATGAAAAGGAGGCCCATGTTAATGATTATGACTAGGGATTATTTCTGAAAAAGAGGCACAAGTTAATGAAACTTGAAAAATTAATGGACTTGGGGCTTACTCCTAAAAATGATGCACATATTTGAGAATTATGAATGGGCTTATTTCTGAAAAAGAATCCCATATTTGAGACTGGGGATTACTCCTAAAAAGGAGGCCCCGGTTAATGAATTATGGTTGGGGCTTACTCCTGAGGAGGATGCCCAATTTAAGGGATTGGGGATTACTCCTGAAAAGGAGGCCCATGTTAATGATTATGACTGGGGCTTATTCATGAAATTGAGGCCCAATTTAAGGGGTTCTATCATCCTAAAGTATGAGTTTCAATGAATGAAATCTCAATCTTTAGTGACAAAAAGATGTGTAAATCACTAGGTTTTGAGAGATATTCTACAGATTTTCTTTCAGATAATGAATTCAAATCAATAAATCATGCCATAAATGGAATTGAAGAGTGTCTTGAAGACTGAATCTTGAATCTTAGAGGTGGAATGGCTTAAGAAGGGTGAAATGGGAAAGAAGGGCACCCAAAAAGGCAGGGGCGCGCAAGTCCTAGAAGGAATGCAGGTACTGCATGGGTGCGCAAGTCTTGGTCGCGCAGGTATACTTGCACGACACATGGGTACTTGCGCGACGGTTAACCACCAGGGTAATACTTGAGCGAATCTTGGTTGAAGCCTTTAAAATCATCTTGAGGTTCTTCCAGAAGAGTGGCACACAAATTATGTTGAAGGAGTATGGCGGCGCGCAAGTGTGGCCATTTTCTTTAAGGGTCGTCCACTCAGGCGCGCAAGTGTTGATGAGTTTCAGAACGTAGACCTTCCTCCCCCTCTTTAGATCTTCTGTTCGAGGTAAGAAATTACCTTAGAAGTGTTTTGGAAGCTTTGAGAAGAGTGTAGGGTTCCGGGAGCTTAAATCTGTGTTTCTGGAAAAATTTCTCCTCTTAATGGGGGGCCCACAGGGTCTATTTAGAGGCTGGAGAAGACCCTGGGCGGTTATCAATTAGGGCACGCAAGTGTACTTGCGTGACCATTGCAGCACGCAAGTGTACTTGCGCGGCCATTGTAGAACTTGGACGACCCTTGAGCGACATTCTTCTTATACTTTCCTTTGTCAATTTTTGATATTTTTTCAAAGGTTGAATCACTTTGAGCTCAAATATTCCCCTTTTCCAATATTTAGATTCTGTGATGAAAGGAGTGTCAACATTCTTGTAATGCATAAAGTTAGTTTTCCATCGAATTTTAGAGTATATATTTTCACATACATAATCATTCCTGTGTACATATTTTTGTTTGAACATGTGGTGAGACATGGTTGTCATATGGGTTATTTTTGTGTGTGTTTAATGGAGTGGGAACTGCCATTAATAGGTATATTTAATGTATTCCATATATTTTTCCACAAAAATATAGGGAATATATGTTTAGTGGATTGGTTTTTCTATTATGTGTAATTTGGAACAAGGTTGGGTGTCTAAGTATGGGTATTAATAAATTGGTGTTTAATAAGAAAAATGGAATGGATTATTTTCCTCCTTCACATATGATATCAGATATGTTTGATAGATAAATTAACTCTCTTGCGATAAGATGATACATAACTTGAAGAGTTACCTGAAGGGAATGAACTCTTGAGAAGGGATTTTGTATTATGATTGGTTGAGCCATGGGTAACAAGAACCTATATTTTCTGAGTCACTATATAATTCCATTGATTATCATGATGCATTTTGTATGGATTTGGTATAAGTGGTCTTTATGCTTCTCATGATATTGAAGGTGTTTGGATGATTATTGAGCTTTTTACTTTTTATGTAGTTGAGAGGTTAGTTATGTTATACACTAATCAATATTAAGATGTAGTTGTTTTTTAAAGATCCCAAATAATGGGAAATGATTCATGATTCTAATAGAGTGTTTACTTTCATGAGATATATTCTATGTTATTACCTCATAATGACTCAGATCCATGTCCATGTTCCTATATATTCTAGTGGTTGATATGAGTGGTGTATCTTGTTGTGCAAGTGGTTATTTCCATAGTCGTTAGATATGTCACACCCTAATCACTATTTTAATAATAAACATTTCATTATAATGAAATATTAAAATATACATTCTTATGCGTTATGTTCTTATTAATACTTTGGTAAATAATTACCGCTTCCACTAGTATTGGATGAATATAGTAATTATAGGGTTTATAGTTTTCTGGGTGGTGAACAGTAACAATAATTTGGTGTATATTTTGGTCAATGTTTATTTAATATTCATTGTATAAAATTATATATATTATTGAATTTATTATAACTGATTATTTTTTCTATCATACTGTGTTTTTATTCACACCCTACACATACATCATGGTGGACTTGCATGTGTTATTATTCAAGACAGAGAGAAGTGGAAATCCCTAATGATAGTTGCATGAGTTTGGATAATTAGACATAGTTATGGATTAGGTGTTGGGAGATTCTCTTGGAATATATTTTTTAGATTATACTCTATTTTTTATTTTTCTAATCCACTTATATACTATAAACATCTTGTGATGTTTATTGTTTGGATTTTTTGTATGACTTTCATTGTTTATCATTATTATTATTACATGGTGATGTTATTAGTATAGATATAATGCAGGTATTATCCTATATTATATAGTATTATATTTTATGGTTTTGTGTCAATTTTTAAATTTTTTGGAAATGATATAGAGGGTGCATTCTCCCAGTCATATAAATTTATCCCTTACCACATGTCAATACACTACTATATATGGGTAGATGTGCATAAGGATATGTTGTACATGGCAATGAACCCATAAAACTATGATTTCAATTTATAGGATATCCCCAAGGGATGTATAATTACATAACAAAACCATATTAAATATGTTTCCCCTTGGTGATATTTTCATCTTCCAAAATCATTATATATAGATAGATATGGACAATGGTTTTAGTATATTTTGATATACTAGTAAACAACCTATGATTGGTCCATTGATATAACTGAATATGGTTAAATCAAATAAAATATTTATGTCCTCATATATTTATATTCATTACATTCATACATGAATTAAAAATTTGGAAAATTTAATCACATTTTATTCTCACATATGAACATGATGTGATATAGAGAAATAATTAAAATGGATGTTTAAATTTGTTAGCACCCAAATTCACCCCCACTCTGGGTGTCTAAACATACCTATGACATATTTTTGGACAATTATATCAATAGTTATACCATTAAAAATATTTAATAGTTATATAATATTATAGGAAAAATATATTATTATATGATAAAAATCCATATTTTATTATTTTACTATTTAGAAAATGTATTGATGGAAAATTATAATATGTGATTCTTAAGAAGTGTTCTCTATAAATCAAAGTAAATTGTTTGTTTATTTGATGAAATGAAATTTAATTAATAACATTATTATATATAATTAAATTTTTAATACATAGAATATTTATTGAATATTATAATAATGTATTTTATTTTTTTATATTTGATTCATATGATAATTAATTTCCCAAATATCTGTTGTAAGAACCAGGGTTATCGTATGAGGTATAGATCCCTTAATTTTTAATTTGAATGCTTATATATGGCCATATGTTGGTTTCCAACTCGATCATTTTTTTAGGTGTTTGGGGATTTTTTAGTTCTTGGAACTATGTTGTAGTCATAAAATGAAATGTCACATAGTTTGTACAAACAGTGTGGGTCTAACAGCAATGTTTGACTAAACGGTGTGGGGATGGATAAAGGGGTGATACATGCCACACCATTTGAGAAACTTGTGTGAGGGGAAATAGATGGATATGTGTCCATGTCTTTTGATTTTTCTGAATATGAAATTGGATTTTCTTATGATATACACAAGGTTTGTAAATGTTGGGGGTGACCATTTGGCCTACAAAAACTGTTAATGGTTGGCACACGGTGTGCCAAACAATGTTTATAAACCATGCATCCTCTGAAATTTTGGGGCTTTGTTAAATTTTTAGGAATTAATTTATTTTAAAAAATAAAAATCCATTTCATTTGAATGCACAATAGATTGGAAGGTATTATAGGCTCAAAAGAGAGACTAAACTAGTGTTTTAGGTATCTTCATCATTCGACCACTAATTAGAGTGCGATTTGTCTCCTGAAATATGCATCTTAATATATTCATTTATTTTTAGTGTTTATATATTTTTATAGCTATATATTGTGTTATTTGATTTTAGGATCGTATTCCCTACTTTACCGTTCTCCGTCTGTTCTTCAAATTTCTCCTAAATCAGGATGAATCGGAACATGATACTGGATGAGCACTACACTTCCTAGCCAATGTTTGTGGAATATAAATTTATTTTGGCTTTTGGTACTTTTTGGAGGTATAGGCCAATACGCTTCCCACAATACTTTCTGGAGTGGCACTAATTATTAATTTTTTACCTATAGTAGATGTAATCAAACATTCTAGGGATGACCATATGTTCCTTTGTGATTATATGGTACATGTTTCCAGAACCATGTTCGCTAATGGGGTTTACCTTATGGAAACAAATTTTTTATTCCTTGTTAAACCATCAAAGTGGTGTGTATTGTGTTTTCATTACTATAAGAATAAAATTGTTAACTGAATCAAAAGTGTGGAAAAATTAAGTTATGGGTTTCCTCATTCACATTGATAAATTATGTTCAACCACCAATGGTTATTTGTAGAATTAATCAATAAATTAGAGTTAATTGGAGAGTTATATTAAATGTGTGGGTATAAATATGTGGTTTTTCAAATGATGATTTATGGTAGATGGGTGGGTATACCCATGTAAATTTATTTAATATAATGGATTATGTGTTTGGGTAGACTCATATGAAATAGACCTGCTGAATGGTATGAGTGAATGTATTCTATTTTAAATAGATTCGATTAATGGATCTTCGTGGATCTAGAATGCGGTACTGGGAACCTTGGATAGAGTATGCTCATATGGCCTTGATTCCATGGGGTTTCTTTGGACTTATTACCCCTTGGATCTAACTATCATGGACTATCATAGGACATGTTGTTACACATTCTTCAAAGACTCATACTAGTGCTCGTACTGAGATTCCATCGAGATTCTCTTGGGACTAGAAGAGGATGACTTGCTCTTCAACACCGTGGATCCAAACCTTTGTGGGCTACAATTCAATGGAATGGTCGTCGGATATATGAAATAGATTTTTATATTATAGGGTAAAAGGGTAGATATAGTTTCATTATACGACATGCCTTTTTGGGTTGGATATGGATGGATTTATAGTGAGTTCGTGTTACATGTTTACAATTCAGAGAGCTTCCTTTTTAGGAGATAACTGTTGATACATGGATGCTTGATAGGCCGTTTGGTTTTACTTGATGTAGTGGACATATTCCATGGGCCTTCACACTTACATTACTGCTTACATATACTTGATTAGTATACTAACTGGTGCTTCAGGGAACATCATAGAGTTATGGGTGGTTACCGACAAAGATGTTTATCTCATTACCGGTTTGGGCCTCCATGGGGACCCGTACAGATTAAATGGTTTCAAATGATAATAGAGGAATGAGACATAGTAACAATTGATGATCATTGTTTTCGAGTAGGGGAACAACAGACCATGTTTAGGATTCTGATGATATGAGAATTTTTTGGTCTTTTTGTCATTTTGGATACATGTATTGTATTTTATTACCATGTACTATTTTGGATATTTTCTAGAAACATGTATAACTAGTATTTTTATACATGAATGAGACACTTTTGGTTTATTTATTCATTTATTGTTTACCTTCCAGTTTTCTTCTAGTTTATATACTTCTAATTTTATATGTAATTCATTTATGCTATGATATACCCTGGTAATGAGGGTATAGTATCCTCACTAACACACCTAGTCCCTCCCTGCTAATTGGAAACCTCTAGTAGTTGGGGAGATTCACATGAGGCTATGTAGCCAACCTAGCCTGGGGAACTGTTGAGTGCAACCTGAGTTTGGGATACTACAAAGTGGTATCCTAGGCATTTATTTTATATTTTTATTTATTTTATAGAGACAATAGATAGTGGTAGAGAAGAAATTAATTTTGGTAATGAGTTTTTCCAATGAGTAGCTACCCCGCGTATAGGGAAACACCAAATTACCCAAAATTGAATTCTGATTTTCTAACATCTAACTATTATAGTTGATTGGATTTCACTATTGTGTGGAACGTATGATTTATTTTGATACTATTAATTCAATTTAATGTTCTATTAATTTTTTAACCCAATTATATGAGGTTATTCCATCTCATGCATCATATAGGCACTTGTTAGAAATCACATATCATGCATTATGCCATGAAATTTAGGGTGCATTACTATAAACATGTTGTTGTGAGATTTTTTACAATAGTAGTTCCTACTATTGTGACGGGGAATGTGTAGAGGATAGAAGAGTGACACCATATTTCAATTTAAAAGTTGTATAGTCCCTTACGGATTTGGAAATGACACACATTTTTGAAAGAATAGTTAAAATGAATTTGATTTGAATAGATTATATGGGAAATGACTTTTGGTTCATGATGTTTTATGGGAGAACATGGATTGGAACATGGTGGACCATCAATAAAATATTTTGAAAAAATTAATGATAAATTAAAATGAAAATGAAAATAGAGATGTAACCTAGACCCGACTTTTGAGTGGGAAACAGGTAGAGATTATAGTGGTTTTTTCTAATTGTTCATTATTTTGTCTTGGATTTAGGATAAGGATGTGGGTTATGGAATGGTTTTAGGATAGTTTTGATATATCCTATGCTTTTGACCTATGATATTGATTTCAATATTTCAAAGGAATGTGTTTCGAATTGTTGAGACATGCAACCAAGATGACATACAATGGTATGCCACGAGTGAGGCGAATGCTACACACTAGAGGTGGTAGTCCACAGGCTACTAGTTTATCCTATTTTAGTGATTGCTACAAAAGTATAGGCTATTTTGTACATTGGAATTGAAGTACTATTCTATTAGGGGTTCTTTCACTATGTACTGACTTTTCCAGGAGCACCGTATCCTACCATGACTATAACTGAGCATTCATTGGTGTTCCAACAACAAAACCATCCATGGTTTTCATGGGATGGTTGTCCATAGGCTACTAGGATATGTCTTGAGATCACACAATCCATTTTAGGGCATCTGTAGACTCATATTTAGAGGATTTTCAATCCTTAAACTTACATGATACATATAGTATAAATCCATTAGTGGGATGTTATGAACAAGGATGATGGGTAGTGAGATTTGGGTTGGATGGAATTGCAGACCCTATTATTTGACTAATTTTATCCTGAGACGCTACAGGAAGAGTGGGCTCGTGTGTTCAAGCTTCTGGAGCAGGGTATGATGATAGTTATGGAGTAGATGACACACATTAAAGAGTTATAGTTTTTTAACCGATGTACCATGATGATGAGATATCTATAGATAGAATGATCAAGGAAGGTCTCAGAAATGATATCAAATTTCATGTCAATGTGCTCAGATTGAACTCTATCACTATGAATTTCAATCAACCCCTGATTACATAGTGAAACAAGAGTGAATCTTGGGACATAAAGTTGGGTAGTGTTACTTCTCGATCATGGGGTTCTACATCTTCTGGAAGGTAGTTCAATTTAAAGGCTCCATGTGAGGTTAAGTACTAGTAGTGTTGTGAGTTCTAGAAGCTCAATGTTTTTTCACCACTATTTAAGGCAATGACACATGACGAATTAGTGTGGCAATGAGCCAGTTGAGTGTCGATCATTCCAAACAATGTTAAATGTACATTGATTTTATAGGACATTCCCTCCAAATGGGAGTTGTAGGGGCGTCAACTATGAAAACAGGTTCGTGAGCAGTTTCCCCAACTCCATATCAGGATGGGAGTTGGAGCACTGCTGGTCGGTCAGGACAAGGTAGTGGAGGGAATGGAAAAGAAATAAATACACTAGTTACACTAATACATCAGAGTGGGCATACTTCGGGAAGTGAGGTTTTATCATAGGTCCATGGTGTATACTAGTTATAATATTTATAGCCTACCCACGAGGAGAAGGCTTATATACCATATATGGTGATAGGTACGATCCTTATAGCCCCTATAATTGTATATGTGATTTTTTGATACATGTGAATCTCATAGTTTCATATATGAACATGTTGTAAAGATCCATGGGATTGTTTGTGGTATTTTAAGGGTGTATTGATGCTAAAAACACTATTGGGAATTATAATGGATGATGTGTGATAGTCCAAGTAGTTCCCCTATAGGTTGGTGGGAATCACATCATTTGGGATCATTATTTCATCTTGATGATAGGGTTTGAAAAAAATTTCAGGATGGACTATCTAGTGGCTTGTCGATCATATATTGACTTATATCACTGGAGGGTTACTTTTACAACACCGGATGGTGAAATTTTAACTCACAATGCTGACCAAGATGTCTATGAGAGATGAGATGGAATAGAGCATAATTGGATGGGATGGATGACAACCCAGATCACATGTCTTTTTTTGGATGATCAGGCAGTGAGTCAGGTGGACATTACTCCAATGGTTGACAAATTCAAGGATATTTTTCAAGATGATTTTTTTGGTTTACCTTATAATAGAGATGTTCAGTTATCAATTGTGCTACTTCTTGGAGCTGCAACAGTATCCACTCCTCCTTATAAGATGTATATGATGGAGTTGTAGGAGCTCGTGTTGTAGCTAGAGGGTTTTGAGTTAAAGGGGTTTATTCAGAACTATAAATATCTTTTGGGGTTTTCGGTCCTTTTTTTTAAATGAGGAACAAAATCCAAGTCTACGTGTTTATTTTTTAGAATCTAATCTTTTTTTATGGTTAAAAACCGATATCCCTTACCATTAATTGATGACCAGTTTGATCACATTCAAGGAGCCTAAGTGTTATCAATGATCGATTTGAGGGATGGATATTATCAGTATGATTTTGACCTATAGACATACATTTTAAACCTTTCATAGAAGATATGTCCTATATGAGTATTAGGTTCTCCAATTTGGTCTCACAGACGCACTAGCTGTTTTCATGGCATTGATGAACAAAGTGTTATATCCTAACTTGGAATTATTTTTGGTGGGTTTATTGGATTATATCGTGGTATATTTTAATAATTTACATGAATAGTAAATCCCTCTTAAGATAATTTTGAATACACTAAGAGAGCATCAGTTATATGCTAGTCTCACAAAGTGAAACTTCTGAATGGATCAGATTCACGTCCTAGGTCACATAATATCAGATATATGAGTTTCCGAGGAACTAGAGAAGGGGAGTGTTTTAGTTTCCTTCAAATAGTCAATGTATATTTTTGGTATACAATGTATTTGGGGGATAGCTTGTTACTATATGTATTTCATATAGGACTTCTCATTTTTATTAGCACCGCCGTTGGGGTTAGCTAAGAAGGTTTTGAATTTTGTATGGAATGATTTTTGAGAGATAGAATTTTGGGAGATGAAAGGATGGTTGACATCAAAACTAGTCTATTTACTTCCAATGTATGGAATATGCTTCACTCCGTATTGTGAACAATCAAGTATTGGTTTGGGGGTAGTGCTGATGCAGGGAGAGTGTTATAGAATACGGATCTGAGTAGCTGAGTCCACATGAGAGGAATTATCATTCATTTGATATTGAGTTATTTTCGATTGTTCACAGGTTGAAATATTAGAGAAACTATTTACTAATAGAGAACTTTTTGGTGTAAAAGTTCCACATAAGCCTCAACTATATTTTTACACAACATGATCTGAATCTATGACACTATAGGTTTTTTGAGAACCTATAGTCATTTGACATCATGCTTTCCTATAGGCATGGTAAAGGAAATATAGTGGCCAATTAATTGAACATGAGAACTCCGATACAGGTAGTGTCGAAGGATATTAGTGAGGGGAACATTAAGGAATTTTCAATAAGGTTTATCTAGTGGTTAAAAAAATACACGTACAGACATATCATTCACCCTTAGTTCTGACCCCTACACTTATGGATATAGTTAGAATGAGGAAGCTATCAGATTATGAAGGCATATTGCTATGATATAGTGTGGATGGTGAGGAACCCCCTGGTTGGACCATTAGTGTGAATTAGGTCCGGCATATCCATGGATGAGTTTGGGTTCCAGTGGAGACAAGAAAAGAGATGATGCAGTATTTTCATTCATTATCTTGGGCTGTCTATCTCGGTGTAACCATTATGTACCATGATGTAAATCACTAGTAATAGTGTCTGGGTATGAAAAAAGAGGTATCTTGTTTTATTATGAGGTTCTCAACCTATCAGCAAGTGAGGGATTAACATGAATGTGCATACTGACTATTATAGAAGGTACATATTCCGTAGTGGAAATATGATGATATCGTAATGGATTTCTGGACTGGTACACTGATTTTCCCTTTAAGTATCAATGCAATGTGGGTTGTAGTTGATCTTCTCAGAAAGATTGAAAATTTCTTACCAATCAAATAGTCCTTCAGTTTTGATGATCATGGAAGGTTGTATATCTTGGAGAGAGAATGACTCCACGGTGTCCCCCACATTGTCCTTTGGGATAAGGACTCCCATTAATGTCTCTTTTCTAGAAGAGATTTTAGAGGGTACTATGTTCACTAGTGCTTCTTATGACAACATACCAACAACATGATGATGACTAGTCAGGGCGTACAATACATGTTCTGGAGGAGATACTATGATCATGAATCCTTGATTTTGGCGTCTCTTGGTAGAGACATATTCCTCTGGTTGAGTTGACATATAATAACTATTATCAGGCGATGATAGATATGGAATCTTATTAGGAATAGTTTTGTCTGCTATTCCAATCAACACCATAATGGTTAGAGATAGGGGATGAAACATTATTGGGACCACATCTCATTTAGGATCTTCTAAGCAGGTGAAGTTGATTTAGAAGTTGATGGATATGGCACAATATTGAAATAAATCTTACTCTAATTGCCGCAAACAAACTCTAGAGTTTGAGGTTAGTGATCAAGTATTTTTACTTGTTTCATTATGGTTGGGATATATATGGGCTAGTAGACTAGCTACTATTTCATCCTGATATATCAGGTCATTTGAGATCTTGGTGATAGTTGGGTCTGTATCCTATCAGTTGCAGTTACATCTTAGGTACCAAGCCATTCTTGATGTCTTCCATGTATCTCTATTGTGCCACTATCATATGGACCCATATAATACTTTTCATCCCTAAGTGATTGTGTCATAGTTTGATGAAAACTTTTAGGATATTCTAATATATATCACAGAGATGAGAATGATGGTTCTCTGAGGCCGTTCAGTTCAACTAGTATGGGTCCTTTGGTAGAATGGTCGATTACAGGTTATGACATAGGAGCGGGAGGTCCGTATACATTCTCAGTGGCCGGTTTTTTTCATAGATTATTATTAACCACCATTCAGAGACCAATTCAATGAATAATTAATAAAAGGGTTGGAGGTTTTAAGAACCCATGTTTTTGTATGAGGAAAAAACCTCTATGTTTTCATTTTGAATGCTTAGATATGGATTTATGTGAGTGCGTAACATGATCACAGGTGTTCTAGACGTATCTAGGGCTTTCTCAGAGACCAGAACATGGTTTGGGGATGAAAATGGACTAGTGTATAGTTATTTAAAACCATTTAGGGTAGGCTACAAGGTTTAACTAAACCATGAAAGGCTGGACAGATGGGTGATTGAAGCCGCATACTTTTAGGAAACTATAAGAGGGGAGATGCATGGCTATGTGTCCATGTATATAGTATATTCAGAAAATGACAGAGGATTTTCGTATGGTTTGCAGATGGTTAGTAAGCCATGATGATTCATTTTTGGCCTATAGGTACCATTCATGATTGGCATAGGGATTACCAAACCACATGCCTAATCCCTAAAACCCCTAATATTTTGGTTTTTATAAAATTTTAATGAATTAATTTCTTCTAAAACCTAATATTCCTTTTTTATTTCAACACACTGTAGAGGTTAGGGATTGAGACACTCTCAAAGGAGACTAACCTAGTATTGGAGTTATCTTCACTGCACAACCTCCAATTTGAGCTTGATTTGCCTCATAAAATCCACATTGGTAATATCTATATTACTTTTTAGTCGAACATTATTCTTTTAGATATCGATTTCACTATTATATTATTGGATAATATTCCCCGATTTCTCTTTCTTCATACATTCTTTAGATTTATCCAATACCATGACGAATTAGAACATGAAACTGGAAGGTCACTCCACTATTGAGCAAATGTAAGTTGTTTTTTCTTTTATTTTAGATTTTGGTTATTTTTAGAGTAATAATTCCTTACACTACCTACCATAATTGTTGATGAGGCCCAAATTTCCATTGGGTTGCATTAAATAGATGAATTCAATTCTATTAGGGAAGCCTATATGTTCTGTTGTGATACGTTGGTACCAGTTTCCCAATCCAAGGTAACCCATTGGATGAACTTATGGAAAGACATTGATTATTCCATGATAAAGCATCCAAAGGGTGTGTTTTTAGTTTTAATAGTTAAATGAAGCTAATTTTTAACTGAATGAGATGAGTGGGATGATTAGAATATGGTTTTCTTACTTTAATTTGATAAAATATGTTCAACCTTTCAAGGTTAATAGTGGAATAAATAAAATGTGCTCTGTTAATTGGCAAATTGTAATAAATTGGTGGGATACCCATGTGGTTTGTTAAATAATGATTTTTGATGGATGGGTGGGTATACACATTTGGAATTATCTAGTGGGATTGATTATATGAGTGGGTAGAATCATATATAATTTAAATATTTAATGGAATGAATGAATGTATGAATGATTAAACAGATTCCATGGATGGTCGTACATAGATCTATAATACGGTAGTGGATTCCTTGTATAGAATATTCTCCTAGGGGTTTGATTCTATGGGATTCTTCGAGCCTTACTACCCCTTTAATCTGGATTTCTTGGAATTGAAAAGGACATGTTGGTAAACAGGGTCTTAGGACTCTAACAAGTTCATATACCATGTTTCCATCGAGATGCTCCTGGGACTCGATGAGGATATCTTAGTCTTTGACTCCTTGGATGCAGCCCTTCATGGTCTACACATTACTGTTTGACCTAGTCATGAGATATATAGCATGGAAGGTTATATGGTGAGGTTTTGGGATTGATATGTTTTCTTTATATGAAAATTAAATTTGGGTTAGATATGGATGGATATACAATGAGGCCATGTTTATTTTTTACATTTCTTATAGATTCCTTGTAATGAGGTAACACTTGATACAAGGATCCTTTAGAGGATTTTTGGTTTCACATGATGGTGTAGACATATTCCATGTACTTTCATACTTTTGTAACTTATTACTCACTCTTGTGTAGTATTCTACCATATACTGCATAGATATATATAGATATCTTGGTGGTTAACTACTGGGATGCTTACCTCACTCCCTGTTTGGGTCTCCTTGGGACCCAAAGATAGTATATTGTTGCATGTGATAATAGGGGAATGATGCATGTTATATATTGTTGATCATTCATTTATATTAGGGGAGCATGTGACTAAGCTGTGTCTTGCAATGCTGTAAGAACTTTTTAGTCTTTTTGTGAGTTTTGATACTTTTATTATATTGTATTTCCATGTACATGTTCTTCCTATTTTCATGAAACATGTGTCTTCCGTATTATTATACATATATGAGATACTTATATATTATTTATTCCTATATATTTTATTTTCTAGTTGTCTTCTTTTTAATCTTCTTCTTATATTGTATGTTTTTTACTTCTATTTTTATATACTCTAGTAATGAGGGCATAGTTTTTATACTGACACACCTAGTGCCTCACTACTAGTTTGTAGCCTCTCGAATTTAGAGATATGAAGTAGAGGCCATGTATCCAAACTTGCTCAGGGAAATACTGAGTGGCTCCCAGGTTTGGGCTGTCACATGTGCCCTATGACCCTATATCAAATATGAATTTTACTTTACATAATAAAAAAATTGAGATTTTTTACTTATTTTAAATATTTGGAAATATATATAGAACTCAAATGTTAGTGGTTAAATATTAATTTATATATAAATGGTGATGTGAAAATATTTCTAAGGGGGTGAATACTTTTTTAATATATTGTTTAACCTAGTGTGTGATTTTTCCCGGAATGTGGGATAGATGAATTTTTAATACTATTATGAGTTTTATAAAATCCTATTTGATATCCATATAGAGAAAAGTTGTAAATAAATTAATCAAAATAATAATTTTTGATGTATTATATTATTTAGTTATATAAATGACACAATGAAATTGTGGGTGCAGAAGTGGTTTATATAGAACATGTAAAAAAACCCGATGTAGAGTTTTCATTATTATAAGTGACATAGAAATGATACATTTTGTAATGATTCTATGTTCATAATATGTGATTCATCATACATTAATATTATAATTTTTATTGAACACTTATTACTATATGCTAGCTGTAATGAATTTCATGATCTACGATAAAGTATTTCTATTAGGCATAGGTGACAGTGTACCCCACAACGAGGGGGAAATCAATATTTATCAAAACATCAAATATGAAACTGTTTTAGAATTTCCAGTTAGTGTTAAGGATCATCTATAATTCTCAAACCCTCACTCTTAGATCTATTAGTTTATATATAATTTTCTGATACCATCTTTAAAAGGCAACATATTGAAAACATCAATAATAAAATCTAAAAAATTAAATCTCCTAAATATGGATTATATTTGGTAGATTAGTGTTTTAGATAAGTAGGCCACAAAATTAAACAATACATCCCCTATTCTGAATAAAAAATAGTTAATTTAACCATTATATATGAAACTGCTAATTTCATGAAAGTTATTCAATGTGTTACGAAAATGCTCCCACATGTTTTATCCTTGAAAATAGGTCATGTGTAATAATCATATATACATATATCATGCATAAATGGAAATATAAGAATGGGTGAGATCAAATTCTCCATAAGGGAAACATATAATTGAAGGAATCATTCCACAAAATGGCATACAAATTATGGCAGGAATAAGTAAACATGGTGAAAACATAATCAACATTTATATAAAATCAATCTATTTTAATGATAAAAATGAAAACATAGATATTAGTAATACCAATCTCATACTAATGGAATGTACAATGATGGAAACAAGAAACCATCTATCAATGTAGTATTCAAAAAAAACATTACTTTTCTTCGAGACCACAGTCATGCCATCTAGTGTTCAAGTCCCTACAAAAGACACTATCTTTTTATTGAAAGAAGAATACAAAAAACCCAAAATGCATTATCTTGTGAACCTATATATGCATCATGGGGATATATAAATGTCATTAACAGAAGATCACTTGGTTTTGTCTAATAAAATCACTATAAGAGAATACGAATAAACAATAAATAATCAACATTAACAATAATATTCTATATTTTAAAAAGAACTTACAGAATGATAAAAATTTTCCCTATATCCAAAAAATGGATAACCATATAATAAACAATTCAGAGGAAGAATAAGTATATTTAAAAAATATATATTCATATTGTTAATATGCATATGTCTTTAAAAAAAATTATATAGTATAATAATACATTTCAACATGTAAATATAATAACATTCTTTATATATGAATATAATCCAATCTGAATAATCTAAAATATGATGTTCACACCATATGGAGTAGTGGGTATACAAATATGATTTTACTATAATAACATTATCTAAATCCATGTAGAGAAAAAGGGTGGAAGGTGTTAAAATAACATATCCTAATAAGCAAGGAGTATTCATTAAAGGGTTTATGTGATAAGAATGTATA
This sequence comes from Viscum album, assembly GCA_963277665.1. Classification (NCBI taxonomy): domain Eukaryota; kingdom Viridiplantae; phylum Streptophyta; class Magnoliopsida; order Santalales; family Viscaceae; genus Viscum; species Viscum album. The sequence continues at coordinate 1,117,734,625 of OY728141.1, forward strand.
AGATGGTATAATAGTAAGAGAATCCAGAATAATATGAAGTGATTAATTCACCCAACTAATATATAAAATGTTCACTTAATGATCATTACATAATGAATGTAAATCGAGGTTCCATAAAATATTTACTACTAGGAAAAAAATGAATCGATAATCACATGAATATGTGAAAAGGATTTGGTTTCATGAAACCATGATTTACCAAGATGTATTAATAGGAACAAAATAGACCATAACCAGCAAATATTGATACACAAAATGTGTAATGTCTCAAAGAATATTAATTGTCACTAAAAAAACCATGACATAATTATATATATCATACTTGACCCTAGTAGACATGATCTGACATCTATATTATTAAATTGGATTAATATATGTGGAATCACATAAAAAAGGACCAAACAATTTATAAGTTTTAGAGAAATAGGTTCGTAGATGATACCCAATTTATATCATTTATAGATAATAATACATAATAAAAAACTGAAACAAATGAATTTTATCCTAAAAAACTCATTCAATTAATTCTTCATCATATTCAAGGGAAGGTAAAAAATTATGGGTGAGTTCAAATTCTGAAAAAGGATTATTTGAAAAGGATGTTTTTATGAATCAGTAAGAATAATAAACATGGAAAATTAAATGAAATAACAAATATGTCATTTAAATAACATAACTATCCTGATGATATAATACATAATCAATATGGTATAGTAAATAACAGAAAACATGGGACATTTAATTAATAAATGATAATTAAATTCATCTAGAGGTAATATAATATAGAAAATATAATGGTTAATTATAATTCATGTATTCTCAATGAAATTAATTTCCAATTATCAAATTTCATTTCCCAAGAATATGATACCACTATTATCAAGATATGTCTTCACAATGGTTTAACAATACTGGGTAAAAACACTTGTGATTTAGAAAACTTGTTTGACTGATGAGGACTGTTGATGCATCAAGATGATTTTTATAACTGGTCACTAAACTTATATTGAATATTGAATTTTTTTTCTCATATACTAAATAATATTTTTAATTTAAAAAAATCCTTATCACCATGTATCCCTATTGACTAAAGGATACTGATTTTTAAATATGACCCTCTTTAATCAAGTAACATTCAATGTAATCAAAATATAAACAATGGTATATAGACTATAAAATAATAATATCCATCAATATATAATATGGATATGTATGTTAAGTGTAATTTTTAATGAAAAATGATTATAATAAAGTGATTGTTTAAAGATAAAGTTGATAATCACAAAATAATGTGAGATTGTAAAATAACATTTAACACCTGATAATTTCAAATTAAAATCCACTTAGAGGAAATTATTCAAATTGAAATATAATAAAATCATGAATTTTGAATGAATCATGATATTAAATTTCAGAAGGGGTAGTATATAGGCTACATAAAAGTGATTTTTTTAATAATAAAAATTTAGTCTCAATTAAATGTAAATTGAGGTGAATTCCCTTACATCACCTTTACTATTGGTTGAACGTGGTTTATCCTCTAATATAGTGCTTTTAGTCAGGTTATTACCTTATTAATGAACCATATTAATATTTATCATTCATATATTATTCTTTTATAATATCTTATCACATATTCAATAATAATATTTTATTAATTTCACTGGTTTGTGTGTTAATTTAATTGTTTTCTCATCCACATTTCGTCATGAAAGATCTTGATCTTGCTCGTATTATATAGATATATAATATACAAAATGTTCATAATGAAATAATAATCATATACATACATCAATTATAACTTTTAGACTAATATTGAAATATGGTTTTTCTAAATTAAGTATGTTACGATCATGAAGACGGTTAGTCACACACACACATGAGTAACATTTCAATTTCAAAAATATCAGAATGGAAAGGTGTAAAGTAATATTTCATCTTTTTAGAATTATAATTTTATCATAAATACTTTATATCTTTTTAAAATATACATAAATATATATGTATATATATAATCCATGTGTTTTCTCGATGAAAAAAGAGTCACATTGCTCCATGAAGATGATAGTCAACACAAATGATGTTATCATATTTAAGTGTTAAAAAATATAATTATATATTTTCCATTAAGAAGAAAACATATTTATGGATTTTATAAATTATGTCATGTATATCACATATAATCATTAAATTTACCCTTATTATCTTCCTTGTAAAATATTTAGTGAAAAAATTACATTGTTTCACAAGGAAGTAGTCAGTGGTAAACTTGAGTGACATTATCGTATCTACAAGTGAATGGAATTTAAGTTTTTTTATGTATTATATAATGATTTAATATGATTAATTATGTTAGAAAATAATATAGCTACTTTATATTCATCATCATAGTAAACCATAAGAGGTTTTTATGGACAAATAAATGAAATCTTTCCGAGAGATAGTGGTCTATCGTATAAAAGAATAATGATTTTTTGAAACAAATTTGGTAGATTTGGGGCTGAGATTAGGTAATTAAAAATACATAAAAACATATTAGTATATTTAAAAGATTACTAATATTATATTTTAATGGTTTGATAAGAATTTTGGGGGTGGAAGAAGAAATAAAATAAAAAGGCTCAATGAAAAATGTTACTTCTTCTTTGGGTATTGTCACTAGGTTTGCACAAAGGCCTTACTAAGATGGATATTTCCAAAAATAAAAAATATATAATTAATTTATGGATATTGTTATGAAATATGGTTTTGTTTTGGTCAAGGAAAATGGTTTGAGATGTCTGTATAAATGATCGGATTCAATTCCATATTATAATTTGGGAGGAGTGGTGTTGTCACGACCCCCTCCCCACAAAGTGTACCCCTCCTGGGCCGGCAATGTGAAAAGGGAGATAATGACCCCCGAGTCCCGCCTCCAGTAGGCCCCGGGTTGGCGAATAGCACCGAGGGTATAATAACGTACAAATGGGAGGCATTACCCTCTAAGAGAACACAAGCAGAAGAGAGAGATAGAATAGACTCCAATCAACTCCAACTCAGAACTGAAATATAAAAAGGAAACCAAGTACATATATGAAATGTCATGCAAAAGTACTACAACTGAAAGGGAAAACTAAAAGTACCCAAAAGAAAGAAAAACGGCAGCGACCACAAGCCCGAACAGCTCCTCCTCCAACCGCAAGCTAGTAGTAACCAGCTTGATCTCCAACCTGCTTCAAGTGACCTGAAAAAAAGTTTATATGTACATAGGGTGAGTATAACAGTATACTCAGTAGGATCCTCCCCAAGACTCACGTGCAAAAGTAAAGAAAGCATGCTAAAGCCCAGTGAACAACAAGTGAAACTAACTCGTTATCCAAATAGGTATACTATGTTCCCAACCTCACCATGGCTACTCTCACCAAGTAACGCATACAAGAATATAGCATATAGTAAATAATATCAAGGGTACCCCGCTACTACTTCCCCACTGGTTTGCCGCTTTGCCCCAACGACATACGTCCTGTGCATCTCTCTCCAAAGGCTTGCCCGCAGACACCTGGGCTAAGCTCCACAATCTACACCTCGTTCACCATAAAGGATTCCCCGCAGACACCTGGGCGAAGCACCACACCGTCCTCACAACCAAAGTAACCAGGTAGTTTCCGGGAGCCACCATAGCTCGTATAACGTGTATCATACGTCGAGTATTATTCCTCAAGCCATCACATCCCATACGCCGAGTAAGGATCCTCAAGCCATCACAGCCTATACACGTTACACCTATAGTATTCCATAGGATACTATATCCAGAGTATATGTGTGTGAAATAACCAGAAGCCATTACAGCCCTCTACACACATATATGGGTAAAACTAACCACTATGCCTACCAGCACAAGGATCTACCAAGAGAAGAGAGCGGGGCCAAAGGGGGTAGTCAGCCATTCAACCTCCCATTAGAATGTTGGGGAAAACACCCCCCCAAGGCTCAGAATCCCCGGGGTGTCAGTTTCCCTTACCGAAAGGGTGGAGTAGCGTATAGAAACACAAAAAGTACAGAATATATAAGTAACTAACATCCACACTATGGGCATTACCTAGTCTTAGATACAACTGCAGCTAACGTCTCTCAGACTCCAGGCTGCTACTTCTAAGACTAGGAATCCTATAAGCACACAAACAATGAAGAGCTTTATTAGATTACTCCATTCTCATTTATCAGTTCCACTGTACATTAATTAATTCTTTAAACATTAATTAAGAATGAAGAATTCCACATTAAACTGAAATGGGATCACTTTCAAAAACAACTGCTCTTTTTTAAGATTCACATTACCTTTAAATTCCAGCATCTCCATCCCCGTGGATTTTCACCATTTAATCAAACATTCATTACAGAATTAATTTTCCACATTCCCAGGCATTCTAGAAAAACATCCTATGCTTCTAAACACAAAGGAGGCTCAACACGGTGAGTAGATATACTACCCGTCGAGTCTTTTCCGCCTATAGAAAGAGCATATACCCATCCTCCATCGAGAGGCTAAACACGGAAAGCACGTGGCATACCCCACGTGTCTTCACCTCCTTCGAAAAGAGGGTAAGCAAGACCAGCTGCCTTGAGCAGTGGGGAAAAGTAAAGCAGATAAGCAAGCAAACCAAACCACCAACATCAAACCATCAAATTCATCTCATACCATCACCCTTGGTGTCCTCCCCGACACCCATATGCATAAACCGATGCATCTCGCCACACTAGGCGTCATCCGCTGCCACAACCACAAGTCTCCATGCCTCCACATATCACAACATCCATCCAGGCTCACATCACAGCACAAGCAGCAGGAAAACAAACATCACAAAGTGGGCTCTCGGCCCTTTAACAAACAAGAGGGTAACTCAGAACCCTTTTAGAAATTCCCACATAATCTGTTCTCTAATCCATATTGAATTAACAGACTTGTTATTCATAGGTTCCAATCATGGATACCTAATCAGTAAGCTATCACAATTTAAATAACCATGCTTACTTCCCTAATTTGATTATCCTCAAATTAGAACAACTACAACAACGGCAACAACCAGATTAATTTACATGCCTCTTTATCTTTAGCCAATTAATTAACAATTATTTCCGGCTTTACGTTCATTATCAATTTCTATCATGAACGAACAACAAATCAAAGAAAACATAGGTATCACTATATCTAGGAAAACATGAGGCAAACCGTTATCACGGTATAAAGCAACAGCATGCGATCAACCAATTCTTTTAATCCGGTTCAAGTATTTAATTAGGTCAATTTCATTGTGATCCAAAGAGATAAATCATGATAATTCTACGATTGCACGTATACAATTAGAGGAGCCATGAATCCCCTACCTCGAAGAGTTCATGACGTCCTTTATCCACACAACGGGTCACAGTCCTCTTCTCCTCACGATAGCTGCATCCACCAGAGGATGCCACGGTACGACAGTACCAACCAACCCCAAGAAAACCCATTAGAACCATAGAGATTACATGCTAATATGGAAGGAAGAACAAGAGAAGGTGATCCCTGAAGGAACGATGATAAAACATACCTTATATCGAAGAACGATCGACACAACTTGGTTGCATCAACAGAGCGGAACTGATCTGAGTAACGTTTGATTGTGAAACTCCGACGAGAATGATTGCAAGGTTCTAGCGTCTCGTAGATGAGAACCAGGAGGAAGAACAACGAAGAATGATATCTCGTTCCTTTTTAAAAAAAATTAGAGAGGCGACAGTTTAAGATCTGGTTTATTCTCCATTAAAAACGGATCACATTAACCCACGCGGTTTGACCAAGTAAAAACATCCCGGCCTTAGGAATAATTAATATAGGATTTATGGCCTTTGAATCGGCGTTAAAGTCCTTAAAATAAGGTTTTAAAAGTATTTTACGTCAAAGAAAACGTCAAATTTGCGAAGCTGGAAACACTGTTCACATACTCAAAATTTGGCAAAGTATGGAATCGGTAGCTCTTATGGAGTCTGGAAACACTGTTCATTCGTGAAATTTGGAAAAGTATAGAATCAGTAGCTCTTATAGAGTCTGGAAACACTGTTCATTTGTGAAATTTGCCAATGTATGGAATCGGTAGCTCTTATGGAGTCTGGAAACACTGTTCATTCGTGAAAATTGGCAAAGTATGGAATCGGTAGCTCTTATGAAGTCTGGAAACACTGTTCACAGAACTAAAAAAAATTGGCAAAGGAAAGAAAAGCTCACCGATAGAACCTTACCGATAGAAACACAAGTCTACTGATAGATCCTCACTGATAGAAGTCCACCGATAGGACCTCACCGATAGAAACACTGTTCACAGAACTACAAATTTGGAAAAGTGTTAGCCGAGCTACTGCTGGACTGCGGCTACCAGTATACCGAGCTATCATAATGCCGTGGCTACCGATAAACCCAGCTACCGGTAGGATGCAGCTACCGGTAGACCGAGCTACCGGTAATCAGCAGCTACCGGTAGACCGAGCTACCCGTAATCAGCAGCTACCGATAGACCGAGCTACCGGTAGGCAGCAGCTACCGGTAGACCGAGCTACCGGTAATCAGCAGCTACCGGTAGACCGAGCTACCGATAATCAGCAACTACCGGTAGACCGAGCTACCGGTAATCAGCAGCTACCGGTAGACCGAGCTACCGGTAGGCAGCAGCTACCGGTAGACCGAGCTACCGGTAATCAGCAGCTACCGGTAGACCGAGCTACCGGTAATCAGCATCTACTGGTAGACCGAGCTACCGGTAATCAGCAGCTACCGGTAGACCGAGCTACCGGTAGGCAGCAGCTGGGGGATAAGTCACCTTGTCCTCCCAGAACACCTCCAACACCACATTTTCACAAAGTAATAGACCATGGAGGTCCGGGCCATTACATTAGATACCTCTCAAATCATTCTCGTCCTCGAGAATTAAAAACCAACCCAGAAGAAAAGAGGGGTCTGAACAACCACCCCATAAGATACCTCTCAGGGGAAAACCACCATCAGTTGTTCAAAAGCTGGAACAAAACTACGACATCTGAGAGTATGGAAGAAAATAATCCATAACCAAACAATTCAAACATAACATCACATCAAAGGTACATAAATAAAACATGAAAGGTCTAACCATAAAGGAAACATCATTACATGGAAAGAGTTAAACATTAAACAACTCTGGGTACTGAGCACGTATATGTGACTCACGCTCCCAAGTACTCTCCTCCATGCCACCGTGTCGCCACAGGACACTAACTAAGGGGATAGAACGCCCACACAACACCTTCTCCTTGTGGTCTTGGATCTCCACAGGTCGCTCCTCGAAGGTTGCATCATCGTCAATATCGATCTCTCCCCAATCGATAACATGAGATTCATCAAGAAGATAACGACGGAGCTGCGATACATGGAAAACATCATGTATCCGACTCATCTGAGGGGGAAGTGCTACTCGATACGCCACAGATCCAACACGAGCTAACACCTCGAAAGGCCCAACAAATCGGGGAGAAAGCTTACTTCCACGACCAAACCTTTGCTGCCCACGATGGGGAGTCACCTTTAGAAACACATGATCCCCAACATTAAACTCTAACAGTCTCCTTCTTTGATCAGCATATGATTTCTGACGATCCTGTGCTGTCTTCATCCTCTCACGAATCACCGGAACCATCTCTGTTGTATTCTGCACTAGTTCTGGTCCGAGAATTGCCGACTCTCTGACCCCAGTCTAGCACAACGGAGAACGGCATGGCTGACCATACAAGGCTACAAACGGCGCCATACCGATGGTAGAGTGAAAACTATTATTGTAAGAGAACTCTACCAAGGGTAAGTGCTTCACCCATGAACCTCCAAAATCAAGAACACAAGAGCGCAACATGTCTTCAAGAGTCTGGATGGTTCGCTCTGTCTGACCATCTGTTTTAGGATGAAAAGCAGTGCTAAGGCATAGTTGAGATCCAAAAGCATGTTGGAGACCTCTCCACACCCTAGAGGTAAAACGAGGATCTCGATCAGAAATGATCGTCCTAGGTACTCCGTGAAGCCTCACCACCTCCTCCAGATACTTCCTCGACAAAACCTCCACTAAGCTCGAATCCTTGATTGCTATGAAGTGGGCCGATTTAGTTAAATGATCCACTACCACCCATATAGCATCATGTCCTCCCGGAGCTCGAGGTAAACCTGTAACAAAGTCCATTGAGATGTCCTCCCACTTCCACTGAGGAATTTCTATGTGTTGGAGAAGACCACCAGGAACACGGTGTTCGACCTTCACCTTCTGGCAGACTAAACATCGAGACACACACTCTGCAACCATACGTTTCAGCCCAGGCCACCAGAACTGACTCCTTAAGGATCGGTACATCTTCGTCACACCAGGATGTACTGCCAAGGGTGAACTATGGAACTCTCGGAGAACCGTCTCGCGCATCGCCAAGGGAACAAAAAACCTGCCATGATACAACACTCGGTGTTGTTCATCCTCCGACCAACCATCAGGGGCCTCCCCACAAACAACTCTATCTCTCCAAACTTCCACCTCTAAATCACCCAACTGAGACTCTTCCACCTTCTGCATCAGGGATGACTGCACCGTCATCTGGAAAAGACAACCTCTTCCCCCAACTTATCCCATATCAAGATGAAAAGATGATAGCTCTTCCATCACTCTCCAGGAATCACCAGATTCACGCACAACATCATTACGTGACTTTCGGCTCAGTGCATCAGCAACAACATTTCCCTTCCCAGGTGTATACGATATTTCGAAGTCGTATTCCTGCAAGAACTCCATCCACCGACGCTGCCTCAAGTTCAAGTCCCGCTGAGAGAAAACATACCTCAAACTCTTATGATCCGTGAAAACCCCAAAGCGCTCGCCAATGAGGTAATGTCTCCACAACTTTAGAGCAAACACAATGGCTGCCAACTCAAGATCATGGGTGGCATAGTTGCGTTCATGGGGATGCAACTGCCGAGACCCATAAGAAACAACGGACCTCTGCTGCATGAGAAAAAAGCCTAGCCCCAGATGTGAAGCATCACAGAAAACATCAAACTGGACTCCCTCCGCTGGAAGACAAAGGACTGGAGCACTTACCAACTTTTCCATTAGATACTCGAAAGCTGTGTGACACTGATCAGTCCATATGAACGCTTGATCCTTCCTGGTCAAAGCTGTCCGAGGAGTCGCAACTCGGGAGAAATTAGCCACAAACCTCCTGTAATAGCATGCGAGACCAAGGAAACTTCGCACCTCTAACACGATCTTGAGGGCTGGCCAAGACACCACTGCTTATATCTTCGAAGGATCCACAGCTACTCCCTGTTGGGACACAACATGTCCCAAGAAACGAACTTCTTGATCCCAGAACTCACACTTGGACAACTTCCCAAACAACTGATGTTGGCGAAGAACTCCCAAAATGGCTCATAGATGCTCTGCATGATCCTCTTCAGATGTGGTGTACACAAGGATGTCGTCGATGAAAACCACAACAAACTTGTCCAGGAATTCACAGAACACAGCATTCATCAACCCCATGAAAACAGCTGGAGCATTCGTCACGCCGAATGGCATTACAACAAACTCATAATGCCCATGACGACAACAGAAAGAAGTATTCAGGATATCCTCATCCTTTACACGCATCTGGTGATATCCTGACCGCAAGTCTATCTTTGAAAACCAACTTGCACCCTTCAGTTGATCGAATAGGTCATCAATCCGCGGGAGAGGATAACTGTTCTTTATTGTCACTTTGTTTAAGCGACGATAATCGACGCACAACCGCAAACTGCCATCAGCCTTTTTCACAAACAAAACTGGTGCACCCCACGGTGACACACTTGGCCGAACAAAACCACACTGCAACAGACCGTCGAGCTGAATACGTAGCTCTCGTAACTCAGAAGGGGCCATCCTATACGGAGACATAGAGATAAGAGACGCTCCTGGCTGTAGCTCGATCCCAATCTCGATCTCTCGTCGAGGGGGTAAGGATACAACCTCTTCTGGAAAGACATCAGGGTACTCCTCTATGACCCTAGGAAATGCCAGTTGTTGAACCTCTGAAGAACTCAGCATCATCCCAGCCATCATGGATGATAAGGATGAAACTCGTCTATGACTCATCCGAGGATCTCTCTCACCAACAAACACTACTTCCTCTCCATCTTCATCAAAGAAAACGACCTTCTTCCTATAGCAATCCACAATAGCCTGCACCGAATACAACCAATCCATGCAGAGGATGACATCATATGGTTGTATTCGTAAACATAGGAAATCTCCCCAAGAGCGGTGCTGCCCCAACACTAGCTCACAGTCTCTACATACTTCAAACAAGCTAGCTCGGCCTCCAACTGGCGTAGTCAACACCAAGGGCACTGGAAGCCTCTCTACCTCAATTCACAAAGCGTGGACAAGGGTAGGGGATATAAAGGAGTGTGTCGCTCCTGAATCAAACAAGGCATACACCAAGGTATAAAACAAGCAAAGGGTACCTCAGACGACGTCTGGCTCGCCTGGAGCTGGCAATGCTAGAGCATGAAGCTGACCACGACCACCTCCACGGCCTCTATGACCCTGATGACGACCACCACCACGGCCGCGCTCTGCTCTCTGAGGACGGGGAGCGTCATGGGGATGTCCTCTGCCTGCTCCATCTACCCTCTGGTGATCTAAAGCTGGTGCAACCTGCTGCTGCTGCCTTGGCTGGAACTACCTCAACGGAGGAACCTGGAGTGGAGCGCTTGGTGCACGATGACTACTCTGAAAAGTTTGGCACTCCCGCTGCTGATGACCACATCCACCACAAGAAAAACAAGCGCCCGATCCCTTGGCATAGGTCTGAGAGTTGCTACCTCCGGAGAAACGAGATGGGAAGGGCTGGGACCTACCCCCAGGTGAACGAAAACTCTTCTGTCCTGAAAACCGGGAACCCCGGACCACAGCTCTGCTTCGTGAGGAATCATGACGATTCCCCTCTCGTGACGATCCGGTCCTGGTCAAAGTTCTCTCAACAACCTCTGCCCTCGCCAGCACCTCAAGATATGTCTTCAGCATAAATGGGGTGACCTGGCGCTGGATCTCTGGATGCAAAGCCTCCTCGAAATGCCTTTCCCTGGCCTCCTCATCTGGTAACAGGTCTGAAGCATATCGTAGAAGGTTCCTGAAACAGATTCCAAACTCTCGAACACTGGAGCTCCCCTGTCGAAGGGTAAGAAGCTCCTGGCGACTGGATGCCTTCGCAGTCGATGAAAGAAACTCGACTCTAAACCTGTCTTGAAACTCCTCCCACGAGATCGCTGACTCCTCAAGATCCCCGAGGAACAAGAACCACCACTCTCTCGCTGCTCCACGCAACATCGTCACAACCAAGGACACCCAGTGTTACTTCCGAGCACGAATCGAACTGAAGCCTATCTCGACCTCCTCCAACCAGTCTTCTGTGACTGCATCTGAAACGGAGCCCTCGTACTTCTGTAGACTCTGGCGCAAAAACTCTCGGAGTGTCTTCCTCCAAGTGTCATCGTCATCAACCTCTACCCAGTGGCGATCTGCTGGAACAGCCTGCTGGGCACCTTCGGCGCAATCCTGACGAGGACGTCGACCTGGAGCCATACCTGTAAAATAAAAACTGTTAGAGCTCCTAAGCCTGGAATATGGAAGACTCAACATTAATTAATTAATTATTTTGTTTTATTAATTTTTGGTTACCTATCCCATGGTCTACCCATTCAAACATAGGCACAAATAATAATGATGCATGATCCTTTCCTAGGTCTCTACCCTGCAACCAGTATCACTTTGTTTAGTAGCCTTCGTAAACTAAAAGGTCCGTGCAACAGGTCATAGGGGGCCCTGAATGCCTATGTCTCTGCCGGTCTCTAGTGTTTACCCCACTTGCTAAACATGAATGACACCGTTTCCCTACCATCCCATGCACCCTCACCTGTGCCTAACTCCAAACTCCATCCTATCCCTCAACCAGACCTTTGATACCACTCTGTCACGACCCCCTCCCCACAAAGTGTACCCCTCCTGGGCCGGCAATGTGAAAAGGGAGATAATGACCCCCGAGTCCCGCCTCCAGTAGGCCCCAGGTTGGCGACTAGAACCGAGGGTATAATAACGTACAAATGGAAGGCATTACCCTCTAAGAGAACACAAGCAGAAGAGAGAGATAGAATAGACTCCAATCAACTCCAACTCAGAACTGAAATATAAAAAGGAAACCAAGTACATATATGAAATGTCATGCAAAAGTACTACAACTGAAAGGAAAATCTTAAAGTACCCAAAAGAAAGAAAAACGGCAGCGACCACAAGCCTGAACAGCTCCTCCTCCAACCGCAAGCTAGTAGTAACCAGCTTGATCTCCAACCTGCTCCAAGTGACCTGAAAAACAGTTTATATATACATAGGGTGAGTATAACAGTATACTCAGTAGGATACTCCCAAAGACTCTCATGCAAAAGTAAAGAAAGCATGCTAAAGCCCAGTGAACAACAGGTGAAACTAACTCGTTATCTAAACATGTATACTATGTTCCCAACCTCACCATGGCTACTCTCACCAAGTAACGCATACAAGAATATAGCATATAGTAAATAATATCAAGGGTACCCCGCTACTACTTCCCCACTGGTTTTACGCTTTTCCCCAACGACATACGTCCTGTGCATCTCTCTCCAAAGGCTTTCCCGCAGACACCTGGGCTAAGGTCTACAATCTGCACCTCGTGCACCACAAAGGATTTCCCGCAGACACCTAGGAGAAGCACCACACCGTCCTCACAACCAAAGTAACCAGGTAGTTTCTGGGAGCCACCATAGCTCGTATAACGTGTATCATACGTCGAGTATTATTCCTCAATCCATAACAGCCCATACACCGAGTAAGGATCCTCAAGCCATCACAGCCTATACACGTTACACCTATAGTATTCCATAGGATACTATATCCAGAGTATATGTGTGTGAAATAACCACAAGCCATTACATCCCTCTACACACATATGTGGGTAAAACTAACCACTGTGCCTACCAGCACAAAAATCTACCAAGAGAAGAGAGCGGGGCCAAAGGGGGTAGTCATCCATTCAACCTCCCTTCAGAATGTTGGGGAAAACACCCCCCCAGGGCTCAGAATCCCCGGTGTGTCAGTTGCCCTTACCGACAGGGTGGAGTAGTGTATAGAAACACAAAAAGTACAGAATATATAAGTAACTCACATCCACACTATGGGAATTACCTAGTCTTAGATACAACTGCAGCTAACGTCTCTCAGACTCCAGGCTGCTACTTCTAAGACTAGGTATCCTATAAGAACACAAACAATGAAGAGCTTTATTAGATTACTCCATTCTCATTTATTAGTTCCACTTTACATTAATTAATTCTTTAAACATTAATTAAGAATGAATAATTCCACATTAAACTGAAATGGCATCACTTTCAAAAACAACTGCTCCTTTTTAAGATTCACATTACCTTTAAATTCCAACATCTCCATCCCCATGGATTTTCACCATTTAATCAAACATTCATTACAGAATTACTTTTCCACATTCCCAGGCATTCTAGAAAAACATCATATGATTCTAAACACAAAGGAGGCTCAACACGGTGAGTAGATATACTACCCGTCGAGTCTTTGCCGCCTATAGAAAGAGCATAGACCCATCCTCCATCGAGAGGCTAAACACGGAAAGCACGTGGCATACCCCGCGTGTCTTTGCCTCCTTCGAAAAGAGGGTAAGCAAGACCAGCTGCCTTGAGCAGTGGGGAAAAGTAAAGCAGATAAGCAACCAAACCAAACCACCGACATCAAACCATCACATTCATCTCATACCATCACCCTTGGTGTCCTCCCCGACACCCATATGCATAAACTGATGCATCTCGCCACACTAGGTGTCATCCGCTGCCACAACCACAAGTCTCCATGCCTCCACATATCACAACAGCCATCCAAGCTCACATCACAGCACAAGCAGCAGGAAAACAAACATCACAAAGTGGGCTCTCGACCCTTTAACAAACAAGAGGGTAACTCAGAACCCTTTTAGAAATTACCACATAATCTATTCTCTAATCCATATTGAATTAACAGACTTGTTATTCATAGGTTCCAATCATGGATACCTAATCAGTAAGCTATCACAATTTAAATAACCATTCTTACTTCCCTAATTTGATTATCCTCAAATTAGAACAACTACAACAACAGCAATAACCAGATTAATTTACATGCCTCTTTATCTTTAGCCAATTAATTAACAATTAATTCCGGCTTTACGTTCATTATCAATTTCTATCATGAACGAACAACAAATCAAAGAAAACATAGGTATCACTATATCTAGGAAAACATGAGGCAAACCGTTATCACGGTATAAAGCAACAGCATGCGATCAACCAATTCTTTTAATCCGGTTCAAGTATTTAATTAGGTCAATTTCATTGTGATCCAAAGAGATAAATCATGCTAATTCTACGATTTCACATATACAATTAGAGGAGCCATGAATCCCCTACCTCGAAGAGTTCTTGACGTCCTTTATCCACACAACGGGTCACAGTCTTCTTCTCCTCACGATAGCTGCATCCACCAGAGGATACCACGATACGACAGTACCAACCAACCCCAAGAAAACCCATTAGAACCATGGATATTACATGCTAATATGGAAGGAAGAACAAGAGAAGGTGATCCCCGAAGGAATGATGATAAAACATACCTTATATCGAAGAACGATCGACACAACTTGGTTGCATCAACAGAGCGGAACTGATCTGAGTAACGTTTGATTGTGAAACTCCTACGAGAATGATTGCAAGGTTCTAGTGTCTCGTAGATGAGAACCAGGAGGAAGAACAACGAAGAATGATATCTCATTCCTTTTTAAAAAAAAATTAGAGAGGTGACAGTTTAAGATCCGGTTTATTATCCATTAAAAACGGATCGCATTAACCCACGCGGTTTGACCAAGTAAAAACATCCCGGCCTTAGGAATAATAAATATATGATTTATGGCCTTCGAATCGGCCTTAAAGTCCTTAAAATAAGGTTTTAAAAGTATTTTACGTCAAAGAAAACGTCAAATTTGCGAAGCTGGAAACACTGTTCACATACTCAAAATTTGGAAAAGTATGGAATCGGTAGCTCTTATGGAGTCTGGAAACGATGTTCATTCGTGAAATTTGGCAAAGTATGGAATCGGTAGCTCTTATGGAGTCTGGAAACACTGTTCATTCGTGAAATTTGGCAAAGTATGGAATCGGTAGCTCTTATGGAGTCTGGAAACACTGTTCATTCGTGAAAATTTGGCAAAGTATGGAATCGGTAGCTCTTATTGAGTCTGGAAACACTGTTCATTCGTGAAAATTGGCAAAGTATGGAATCGGTAGCTCTTATGAAGTCTGGAAACACTGTCCACAGAACTAAAAAAAATTGGCAAAGGAAAGAAAAGCTCACCGATAGAACCTTACCGATAGAAACACAAGTCTATTGATAGATCCTCACTGATAGAAGTCCACCGATAGGACCTCACCGATAGAAACATTGTTCACAGAACTACAAATTTGGCAAAGTGTTAGCCGAGCTACTGCTGGACTGCGGCTACCAGTATACCGAGCTATCAGTATGTCATGGCTACCGGTAAACCCAGCTACCGGTAGGATGCGGCTACCGGTAGACCGAGCTACCGGTAATCAGCAGCTACCGGTAGACCGAGCTACCAGTAATCAGCAGCTACCGGTAGACCGAGCTACCGGTAGGCAGCAGCTACCAGTAGACCGAGCTACCAGTAATCAGTAGCTATCGGTAGACCGAGCTACCGGTAATCAGTAGCTACCGGTAGACCGAGCTACCGGTAATCAGCAGCTACCGGTAGACCGAGTTACCGGTAGGCAGCAGCTACCGGTAGACCGAGCTACCGGTAATCAGCAGCTACGGGTAGACCGAGCTACCGGTAATTAGCAGCTACCGGTCGACCGAGCTACCAGTAATCAGCAACTACCGGTAGACCGAGCTACCAGTAATCAGCAGCTACCGGTAGACCGAGCTACCGGTAGGCAGTAGCTGGGGGATAAGTCACCTTGTCCTCCCGGAAAACCTCCAACACCACATTTTCACAAAGTAATGGACCAGGGAGGTCCGGGCCATTACAGGTGTTTTTGTAAATTCTATAAACTATTTTGAAGTGGGAAGTCACTACCTCCCCATGCTGTTAAAAAAATTCTAATTAAAGGAGTTTTGTTATTATAAGTTTGAAACACACCATCAACACACACAAAACATGTTTAGACATGTTTTTCCATGCCATCTAGGTTTCCTTACATTTTCATGTTTGGATTTTCTCTATAGTAACTTCTCATTTATGACTTGGTAATTTACCCTTGATGATTAAAATAAAATTATTATTATTATATAATTTGGAATTAATAATTCATAAAATGAAATCTAATTTATCAAAATAAAATACTATGTTAGTCGAAAATGGATTTTAATATAATCACGTGAAAAAACAACATTTTAACCATAACAACACTAATAATGTTTTTATTTGTTATGGGTCAATATAGTTGGTATAAAATCAAATATTGTCTATTAATGGACCATACATGATATTTTCAAACATTTTTAGAATAATTTTTTCATAATATATGGTTTTAAAATTTTAAACCATTAAACAAATATAATTCTGTATAAAATAAAAATATTACCAATTTGGGAATTAGTTATTTAATTTTAATTTAAAAAATATAAATAAAATTATTGAATGAATTTATGTTGTGTTGAAACCTGTATAACATAATATATTGGTCAAAAATTTTATTTCAAAAAATATATTCATTTAATTTAGATTATATTTAATATTTTATTGTATCATTTATTTTACTTTTAAATTAGCTATATAATTCATGATTTGGTGTTTCATAATAATTTTAAGTAGTTATTTTATATATAAATTTTTAAAAAATAATAAAAATATTATTTTTCAAAATATTATTTATAACTGAATATTTTTTTGTTTTACCCCATATCAATGCTTTATAGATGCTAGAGAAATATATGTTTTTTGTCCTTTTCTTTAATTAACCTATTATATATGTCACATACAAGGAAAAGAGTCCCAAATATTAATAAAAATAAATAATAATGTGACCAGGTTAGAATTAAATCATTAAAATGAGTTTTGGACTAATATTTTGGCCATGTTAATTGTTATCTTCTTATTCAAACCTCTCAACAAACCAATTTTTACCTAAACTGAATCAATTAATATTAACTTTTTTTTCACCTTTCAGTTTAGTCATAAATTATGATAACATTATTAGATAATATTAAATATTCTGATTCAAAATATTAAATTTATTTTCAAAAATTACATTCACAACAGTGGAAAATATAACTAAAAATTAATCCCATATATGCGGTGTGAAAGTCTATTTTTAATGATAAAATATCTCAAAACATTATAATATTTTTATCTAAAATTTTATTATAAAAATTATTTAAATAATGTTAAATATATTAATTAAAATAAAATTTAATGAAACTTACATTAAAACAAATTCAATATATAATTTAAAATTGTCAATAATTTAAATGAAAATGTTGCTCTGAATTAAAATTCAGTATTTTTCACTATTCCTCAAATAGATGAATCATTTCTAGAAAATCACAAATTGTCACCCTTATATAATTTTGGTATTATTATTTAGAAATTAATTTATATTTTAAAATAAAATTTCTAATAGTGGTAGAAATTAATTTTATTTGTGGTTCTCATAGAGCCAATAAACCATTTTCTAGAAAGAATACACTTTATCTGGGAACATTTATTTTTTATTTTGAACGATTTTTATTTTATTTATAATAAATAAAAAAAAACATTTTTCAAAATTTATCCTTTTATATTCATAACAAAAAATTTAATGGCTAGGTTAAAATTATTATTCAAAATTATAATATTTCACAATTTATATAAGCTTATTTTTTCATGTAACATAAACTAATCTCAGTTTTCTTGTAATACAAGATAAAATCAGTGTTTTGTGTAATGTAATCTATTTAGGTTATTGAAATTATTTAATAGAATATATTAATATTATAATGTCTCATGGATTTATACTTTCTTACAGAAATAGTGTTTTGTGTCCCATACGCTATTCAATAAAATGTTCTTATATTAAATATCAAGGGTTTACATTTTCCCCATGGATATTAAATTACATCCCCGTAGTTTAATGTTGATCTTGGTAATCAATATTTTTATATTTTGAAATATCATTTTTTTAAAACCCGCATCATAAAATGTTTAATAAAATATCCTTTTAATAAAATAAATATAGAAATGTAATGATCATATGGAATTATCCCAGAAAATGGTTTCCATGTATTATATTATATGTGGGAATTGAAATTATTGACTTGTGAGAGAATATTAATTCCAAAATTTTAAGGTAGAGTGATAGGGGTCACTAATCACAAGAAATATGGTGATTTAGAGAAGTTTAACTATCATAAATAAATAAACCAATGTGGTGTGAAAGAGGTCATCGATATAATCAAAATGATGATAATAAGATAAATATTTTGTCTCATGATCCTTTTCTTAGTTTTGAGGAATTACATTACACATTATGAATATAAAGAATAATAATTACATGATTTTCTTATATTTAATAATCATAATTCAATCCTTTTAAAGCATAAATCAATTGCCAATTCTTCACTTACTCTATGAAATGAATATCCTAGATTGATTTTTTTGTTGCACTCAAATTCACTTTTAATAGATCATGGGATCCATAAATTATAATAACTATTTACTTATATCTATAACTATTTTTCAATCCAATATGGTGAGAAAAAGTAACCCAATATGCACAAATATAAATATGATGATTTAATACATTAATCTATAAAACCTTATCAAATGTAATGTGTACACCATTTCATAAAGGTCTAACCTTATATCCCTTTCAAAAATTAAAAATATTGACATTTTATTTCATAAATTAAATCATCATTAATATCGCTAACAACATTAAGTATACTTTAATCATCACAACCAAATATGTGAATATAATATCATGTACTCTCTTGGAATATGGTAATAACTAGAATTTCCATAAACCCATTTTGACAAATTACCGAAATCATTAACCTTTAAGTAAAAGATAGATTATTGGATATATTCCATGAATCAATAGATTTTTTCTATTCCATTAATGATAGTATAAACCAATTTGTTGATAAATCATTAATTTGTCCCTAGGTAGTAAGTACTATCCAATTTACATTATACATATCAACAATCACAATATCCAAACATCATTATCTCAATATTTATAAAATATCAAGGGTTATATTTCAGTCAACATAATGTTTTATAATAATTTTCTGTTTCCATTGAATCAATTGTCTTGTTTATTAAAACCATTCAAAATTCACTTCGAAATATGTAATGAAAAAAGTACTGAAGTAGAATCATTTTACATTTGATAATTATTAAAACCAGCACAACGATGATAAAATACGTGAATGGAATAATTATTTAATCTAAACACATGAACATTAATCATTCCACTTCTTCTATGGTAATAAAAAAGGATTGATCCAGATCCATTATATACTTTTGAGGAATATTTCTTAGACACTCGGGTATTTTTCTTGTAGAATTCCCCATATACATATAGTAAAAGAAATAAATATTTGAATCCTTTTTAATATCATTAAAATAATTATAATGGAAACATTTTACACCGCACCTTAAGAAAACTCATTTTCCTCTTAATCATGTAACATATTGTCTTCTTCCACAATTATCACATGTCAGAACATCCTTTTTCCCCTCTACCCTGTATCCGTCATTTTCTCCACTATCTTTTTCTTATATTTCATTCCTCCAAATCCATAACACATATATAATTACTTATCTATATTTTTATAAAATGATATTATGTCATCAAATGATAATAATATACGGGAAACTAGTTCACATTGAAATTTTGGATTATTCCCATCTAGTAAGTGATCATGCTTACTCTTTAGATTACATGAATTATCATGGTTCCCATTAAATTTACTAATATTCATTTATAAATGTTTTAATATACTATATTAGATCATATCATTGAAAAAAATAATGTATAATCCCAAAACTAGTGAAATAAATAACAAAAATTGATAAATTAATTTATAGATAATCTCATTATCATAACGACTCTTTTTTTGGGTATATCTCTTTTTTATAAAACCGTTATAATGGTTTGTAAAAAATTGTACTATCTTATGTATAACCCTTTGGTGATTAAAAGATAGGTTATATTAAGGTCAATTTTCATTAACCAATTAATGATTGTGTTAATCCCAATGTTCCCTTTTTTGAGTTATTATCCCCAAGTACGTCTGTTCGAGAGCCACATCCACTTTAAATATCCTCTCCAAGAAGCTTTTTAATGAAAAACAACAAAATGTATTCCTTACAAAAAATCAAAGATGTTCATAACAGCTAATAATCAATTTCTATCACCGGGTTATGATCCCAAATATATTCATTCCAAAATATAGTTCCTATAGTTTCTATTAATATTCTATGGACACCAACTATAATGACCCTTACCCCAATAGCCCAATGATGATGTGTTCAATTTTTATATTATAATAATATATAATTAATCACGTCGTAAATGAAAATATATTTTTATTAGTTTTAGGGAACTAGATACATACATGATTCAAATTTTATATTGCGAATAGAAAATAAAACAGAATATATTACAAAAAATTGAAATTGCTCCCAAAAAACTCATTCCAATAATTTTTCGTATTATTCTTATAAAAGGGAAAAAATATGGGTGATTTATAATTATTAATAAGGGTTATGTATAGAAAATGATATTACAAATAAAAAATAATAATCAACATGGTTTTCATAATATCTGAACATACATTCAATTTAAGTAACATTAATATCGTGATAACATATGACCTAATCAATATGGAATGGTAAATAACTAAAAACTCATGTGATATAATAAATAATTGAGAATAAAAGTCATCCAAAGAAAACATCATAGTGAAAGTTTCATTGATAATTATATTAAATTTAATCTCAATGATGTAAATTCTTAATTATTGGAAGTCATGTCTCAAGAACATGATACCTCTACCATCAAGATGTATCCAAATTAAAGTTTTAATCTAATAGGTAAAATCCCATATGATTTGGACAATTAGGTTTTCTCATGAGATCTATCAATGCATTGGGAGGTTATGAATAACTGGTCCCCAACCACATTTTTCATATCTAAATAATTTCTAATATATAAAATAATTTATTTAATTCATAAAATACGTCTTATCATCAATTATTAATGTTGAGTAAATGATACATATTTATCAATATTTCCCCACTGAATAAAATATCATTCAACATAAACATTTTTTGTAAAAATGGTTTATAGTTTACAAAATGATCATATCCATCATTAAAAAAAGTGTATAAAAATTTGAAACAAAATTTTCAATGAAAAATTATCCCCAAAAAGTGATTGTTTCAAAAGATAATTAACAATCATAAAATAAAGTAACATTTTACAATAACTATTTCCACTATGTAATTTTCTAGAAAAAATCACTTGGGATTAAATAATTCAAAGTGAAAATTAAAATATAATTATGTATGATTTTATAATGATATTAAATGTAAAAATGTTTAGTATGTACACCACCTTAATGTGATTTTGTGAATAATAAAAAAATAATTCTTAGTATAATGTAAATTGCGATGATATTCCATACTTGACAATTCATTTTGGTTGAATGTGATTTAACCTCTTATATAGTTTTTTTAATAAATACATTAACTCATAATAGAACAATATTAAAATTTATTATATCATATATGATCATGTTATAATATATTATGAGCATTTTTTATAATCAGTTATTATTTACATTACTTGGAGAGTTAATTACCTTGTATTATCATACATATTTTACCATAAAATATCTTGTTTTTTCTCATATTATAAAGTTCTATTGTCACAAAAATAATAATCAAGACACAATTAGCATATTAATTAATAAATATTTCTTTTAATACTAATCATGATTTTTGTTCATGAGAAATGAAGTATGTTATGATCATTGAGATGATATGTCGTATGTACGCATTAGTAACATTTTCATTTTTCAATGATCACTAAACCAAATTGGTATTTAATATTTCATATTTTCATATTGATCATGATATAATAATTTCTATATTATATATATACACATATATATCCAACTTGTAGATTGTTGTTGAAATCAGAGTTAAATAACTTTGTAATGGTGGTAGTCCACACAAAGATGAACAATGTTATCATCATTAAGTTTTAAAAATAGAAAATAATATATTATATTATTATATGGATAACTATGTTATAAATATTTTAATTATTTACATAATTTCACATATAATCATTGACATTTTTATTTCTTATCTTCTATGTAAATCATTTTTTAAAAATTAATCACATCACTTCATAATGATATAGTCCACAATAAAAATGAGTAACATAGTTGTATGACATAAATATTGAAATTAAATATTTATGTATAATACAATGAATCTAGAGGTATAATTATTTTATAAAAATCATATATAATCTTGATATCTGTCATTAAATCCAACTATAATAACTGTAAATGGAAAAATAGAATAATACCAGGTCATGTGGCAGTAGTCCACCATACCCATGAATGATGATTTGATATCTCGTTTGATGTTTGAGGGACATGTTTTTTATAATTATTTTATCATAATAATATATGTTTATATTTCAGATATTTAGGTTATTATATCACAATGTTTTAATAATAATTGAATGATCTAGAGGAATAAATAAAATAAAAACACTCATCTATGAATGTTACATATTCTTCAGGTATTCTCTTTAGGTTTTCAGAAGATACATCCTTGAAAAGATTTATTTATTGAATCTCACATTTTTATTATATATCATTTCATTAAACGGTTCAACCAGTGGACCTTTTAAATTTTATATTCTTCAAAATATAGTACATAATATATGAAAACATAAATCATTTTTCTAAATCTACTTGAAAGATAACTTCATCAGTTTAGAATATGTTACCTTTACTCCATCTCATATCATCGGTACATACATTAATGGAAAGCGGTGATCATGAACCCTAGTTTGGTAGTAAGAATGGGTGACTGAAATCATGTGATAAATATACATATTAAAATGAGCCAGAGGCATAGTAGTAAGGCATGAAAAAGAGGAATATTATAATAATAATAATAACATGAATCATAACATAGAAATGTGTATATAATTATAAATGATACATTAATAAGCATATTATAAAGGTTTATCACCATGGTTTCATAAATGAAAAATATCACAATTATTCATCATTGTATCGTAAACCATGACATCACTGAAGATTAAATTATTTACCCAATGAATTGGAGAAATATTCGGGTGACACTTCATATTTATTAATTACATGTTACCCACATAGATCATAAAAAATCATTTCATTGATATACATTGGCGAATAAAGGGGTTTATTATCAAGATCATGGAATAAAAAATTGCATAATGACATGATCATTACATAATTTATAATCCATGAAAATAAATGTATGTTTAAAATATTTAATTCACTAAATAAAAAATCCATTTTTTAATATTATGGAATACCCATTGAAATGAAAATAGTTTTGGGTATTCAAATAAAAAGGAAATGAGAATTTATCATGTAAAATAAGGAAATTTTAGAACTAATATTAGCAGCATGAGGGGTACAAAACGTGGTATTACAAAATGGGTTTAATTATATGGAAAAGGGTGTCCCGCTCATAAAATAATATTATATATTTTATTGGATAATATTTTGTGATAAAATAACATTGTTTGGAAATAATAATACATACAACTGGAAAATGGAACTTGAATGAAAAATGTGATATTGATATTTCGCCAACCTTACAGTGTTGTTCCAAAAACATGAGGATGAAACCATGGTGGTTTGATGAAAACATTGGAAACCCCATGGGAGGATAAATCACTATAAATTTATGTTTTAGGTAATATAAGTGAAGTTTAATGGTTAAATGGTTGGTATTCATTTAAAAGGTGGATGAATTGCTTAATAATTTTCAAATATAGGACCTTGAAATCTAGGATGTGGAAAATGTAAAACAATTGGCTTACCCATGGTTTTGCCTCATGGGATTGGACATTTGGGTCAAATTGAATGATATTTTAATCAACAAAAACTATAACTGTTACTTAATTATACTTTTGTCAAAGAAAATTAACATTTCCACAAATTACTATTTTGAAATATAAAAAATTTCTTTTTAGACTTTGGAAAGACACTAATAGATTTATAAATTGATTATAACTTATTAAAATAATTAATTTTAATATAATAAAAAACTTTAATCCATTTATATTTTTTAATTAATTATTATATCCATATGATATATGTATGAAGTCATAAAATATACCAAAAACCTAGAACTATATTTCATACTATTCATGAGAAAATAAAATATTTCACATTATTCAAACAAATTTATACTAAATATATTTGGACATGTTGATTTCAAATATAGTGTTTATTTTTAAAAAATAATTATCTAATTATGATAATTAAAAATTTTAATTATAAAATTCCATATTTATTTAAAAATATATATTTTTAAGGAATATTCGATTTTCTGACACTTATAAAAAAAATTTAACGAAATTAAAAAATTATATTATCATTTATATTTTGATTATAGTTTTATAAAAAAATATTAATTTAATAATATTATGTTTATTTTAAGATTTTATTAAAAAATTATTTATATTTTCATGAAAAAAACAATTTTGTTTCCTTTGAATCTAATTATATATTTATCACATTTACCACAATTAAACATCTATTTTAGTAAAAATAACTATTTATAAAATGGAAAATATGGAATAACCATTTTATTTGTACTACGAAAATAACACATTATGAATCTATGGCCTAGAATTGTTACCCCTTATTACTATTTAATCTTCCCAAAGGGAGAGGTGTCTGAAGGATGTAGTTTCATGGGGTTCCTTGGCAAACACCAATAGAGTTTTAATTTAAACTATATTTATCTTATACCAATAGTTATTTCATTCAACATTCATTTTTCAAAGCATGTCTTGGGATTATTTATGGTCGAACCCAGTGACCCTACCTCACTTGAATGTTTAGATAAATATGTATCAAAATGCATTTCTCTACTGGTTGTGCCATCAATTTAATTTTATGTATCAATTATCCTTTTTCATTACTAATTTTATACAATAATTATAATGAAAAAAATATCGACCAATAGTGCAGTTTCTAATGGTAATATTGACCATTGGTTATACTTACCAACAATCCTATTTTACTAATGGTTATATAATGATCACATCATTGTAGTCACATTTATGTCTATACCTTATAAACAAGACATCATTTATTGATACAAAATTTCCTAAAATTTATCCCTAATGTTATATTTTCAATTAAAAATATGTTGATTGGTTTTATAATATTTTGTTTCATATCTACATCATTTAATGTATGTGTGCGTGGGGAGGGGGGGTTATAGACAACTTGGGTGCACTATAATGTACCTTTTTAGATATTTTATTTTATATTATTAGTCCAATTTCAATGTTTGGGAATGTAAATGTGTTCATAGAAGAATAATTTAATGATAATTGTTAATGAGATAAAATTTTAGTGGTTTCTACTTATTTTTTACATGAAAAAATTTATATAATATGTAACAAAAATTTATTTAGGAAACAAATGTAATTTAAAATTACTGGTCTATAACATTATCCCTAAAATAAGTCTTCTTAAGTAAGAGAATGGATGTTGGAAAGTGATTTAGGACGGATTTTTTTGAAACATTCATCCCCTTATAATTGTCGTGGGAAGAAGAGGTGGTGCTAATAGGCCTTATGTTACATACCCAAGACATAATAAGATGGAAATCAATGTAGCGGGTTTTTAAAAAAATTGGGGGATGATTTTAAATTTTAAAATAAAAAAAATAAAACAACAACCATAATCAATATAGAAAAACATTATGATTCATGATAAAAATATACTAAAACTGTAACACCCCAAGCTTCCACGGTACGTTTTCCTTCGAATAATGCGATAGCGTGTGTTGTACGCAACCTCGAGTTCTAACACACACCACAACTAATTAAACTAGCCGTCGTGGATAGTAATACCTACTTTTTGAAATCATATATATTTTATATTTCAAAATGGACTTCATTTTTGGATTCGGAATATTGAAATTAGACTAGGCTGAAATTTTGGTACTTTTCGGATAACTTTTATATTTTGATGAATAGTGAAAATTACTAAATTTTAATTAAAAACAACTTTTTTAATCAAAATAATTAATAGTGATAAATTGTGAATTTGAGTGGTTTTAAAGTATATTTATAATATATTTTTACCATTTAATATAATGTTGATCATTGGGCATAATTTTACAATTAAACCGAACATAAACAAGTGTCAATCTTTTGATAGTTATTACCTCTTAAAAACACGCTTTTTGTTTTGACAGCGGGAATTAATTTTAAATTAATTTCTGCCACTTCTGTGTTTTGAATTTAGAAAAATGGATTCCATATTTGGAATCAGGATGTCCAAATTGTGTAAATAGGTAACTTTTATTTTTAGACATTTTGAATAATTACTGTGGTAAATATTTTATTTACCATGGTAAAGGGTAAATCCGGTAAATAAGGGTTAAAAAATAATCTTATAATAATACAAATTACCCTAAAACGTGTCTTAAACTTATTGGTGGACACATACCCGACCATGAGCATCCTTGGGTCAATTTGGGGACCCCTTGGAGCCACTTGTATGTGGTAGGGACACTTTATATTAATAAAGTTAAAATAAAAATAAAAATGGCATAAGCTTACATCTTTTAGAAGAACAATTTTTACATAGGGTTATACATGTTGGATTTTCGATTATAAATATTAATTAGAAAGCTAAAAAGATTTCCTACATAATGATATTTTATTTATAATTTTTAGACATCAAATAATTTAAATTATTAATGACACAATAATGATGCAATGTTTACCTCATTAATAAATCATTTAAATAAATAAGATTATAATGATTAAAATATTATCTAAAACATGTCCAATTCTTATTGGTTGATGTTATTTAGAATATGAGTCATCTTATCTTCGACCTCAATGATTTTTGGACCATTATAAACCGAATATAACTATATTATAAAGTAATACTTTCACTCTTTCCTAAAGAGCCCCTCTTCTCCCTTATAAAAGGAGACCACTTCTACTCATTCCTCACACCTCTCAAGCCACTTGGCTCGTCCAAACTCTGCCAAACTAAGCTCCCCACATCCCTATCCTCATCCTTGAAGCTTCACCTTAGGCAGAAATAATTTCAAGAAGTCCTTTGGTTCCAACCAAAGTGAGTTACCTAAATTAAAGGTAACAATTTCTCTTAAATTATTTTCATTTATTTTGCTTCTCCAACCCCCAAAATCTTTTTATTTACTTTCTTTTGTAACAACACCAGTATCCCCAATATACTAGTATGTTGTTATAAGAAGGATTCAAACTACACATACACACAACTCCATCTAATGGATGATGAACATAATGTTTCTGTGGATGGAAAACTAACGCCTCACGAAACGATGATTGTTCAAATACATATTACCGCCTCTCATGGTGGCCATTATGATGGCACTGTAATTAAATATGATACTAATGATATATATTTTATATATAAGCTTCTGTAATTCCATTTTATTTCATATCCTTATTCGTTTCATTTTGTATATACATACGATAATTTCATTTGAGGAAGTGCGGACTACCGCCCCCTTAAAATGATATGACTCGTTCATACCACACATGGAACGTATAAAGGATGGTGTTAATGAACTTAAGTAACATATATAAAATATTATATTATACTGGAATAATAATATACCTATGTATCATTTGGATTCAATTCTTTTAAAATGAAAAATTAAATGGAAGTAGCGTTCGTGCGTACGTGCGGACTACCGTCTCCACGAACGCGATGAGATTCATTGTCCATCATATCCATTCAAGTATAATTATAATTTTATGATTTAAAAATAGTATCTAAGGACTTTATATCATTCTGGATATGAATAATATACATCCCATTAATAACGAATATGGTTCACATAACAAAGAATATAAAGTAAAATGAACCCGTTAACACCCGAAATGACGATAATTCTAAGATATTATTAACAAATCAATGTTAAAAGATCATATATGATATCATATTAAAGTAAATTATTCTTGTATTATTCAATAACAATTATTTCACCATTATACAGGAGGTAAACCTACCATCGACCAAGGAAAAATTACAAAGTAAGGGATTCTCTTATCTCACTTTCAATTCCGTGAGATTTCCATTGTTCGCTACTAAATTATTGAAAGTGGTGTATTGTGTACTTCCATTTGATATATATTATCATGATTCACTTTATATTCATGTTATTCTGTAAATAATTTGGTGGTTATTAACTTTTGGCCATGCGACTCAGTTGATTAACGTGGTAAGGGGTTTCTTGTCTCACTTTTAATTCCGTGAGAATTCCATTGATCACCGCTTAATTATTGCATGTGGTGTATGTGTACTACCCATGATTGTATTCATTGTGTAATATAATTTATTTTATGGGTATTTACATCATCATGGTATGATCTTTCTTTCATGGGTGTTTGTTTCTTAAGTTACCTAATCAATAAGGGAATTTGAGATTTCAATTTCCACTCATTTGGCTTTACGCATATTTCATTGATTATATTACCCCAAGATTTTGTGTGGAATCACTATTCATTTGATTATGTCATAATTTCCACTCCCCTTCCTGTGGATATAATTTTGATACATATAATCACTCCATTGGAAATTCTCAAGTCATTGATATGAATTTGATAAGAGTAATTTTAACTCTTTCACCATTTGTTGAGTTAAACATCCAATTCGTTGGTGTTGTTTTTACAGGAATATGTGTGAATATACTTTGATTGTTTTACACTGAATATCCAATCATATTTAGTTTATTTATATTTTTCACACATAATTATGTTGTTGATTTATCCTTAACCTAAGGATATGGCCTTTATGAGAGATTTCATCTCAACTTACATTCCATTGAGACTTCTTTGTTGATATACACCAAATCACTTTTATGTGGTGTATATAATGTACTTTGACATAGTATATCATGAATTCCCTTTATTCTCATGATATTACAAAGTTTTGATTACCTCAATTATTTTCATTCAAGTATCTCTCTTTTGGTTAGAATCTCTAACTAAAATACCATTTTAAAATGTTTTAAAGACTTATTCATCTAAATCTTTCTCATTAATGTCCATGTTTTAAAAATGGTTTTAAGGATTTATTTATATGGACATTAAAGTTTAGAAATTAAAAATCCTTTTAAAAGGTTTCAAAGTGGTATGGGACACTTTGATTCAAAAATCTATTTTTAAATGGCTTCTTGACAAATAGTGTGACTTTTAAATGTTTTCAAGAAAAGGGGGATATTTCTCTCAAATAGTTTTGATGATTATTTTCATCTATGTCAACATCCATCATTATTCATGATTGAGGTTAATGTGATACAATACAATCTTCCATATTGTATCAAATGAGTTATATTTGACTGTGGATGTTCTATTTTTATACCATTAATGGTTTGTGGTTAAAGTATTGACATTTCGTATGCTAGTTTTAATACGAATGTTTATATTATGCTTAAACCTATTCATATGAGGAATTCATTGGACTTAATAAGTGACGGGTGGAGCCCGCTATAGCTCCTCGATGCATCGGTAGGTCTCATGAGACAAACTAGTGTCTTGGCACAAGGCCTTGACAAAATCTTGTTTGTACTCTTGGCACGAGGCCTTGGCTAAGTGGTTATGATAGTCTGGCATTATGCATTCCAACATTATGAAAGTGGATATTGATATTTCATGTGATCATTCGACTAGTAGAATATCGATGTGAGTATGTAAATGGCATTATTTCATTTTACCTTTGCCATTTTATGCTGAAGTTCAAGTTTAAAAGGCTTTTGTTTTAGTTATAAATTGCCTTAAGTGTTTATGCTTATTTATGAAATCTCATGCTATAATGTTATCCTTACTGAGCATCTGAGCTCACCCCTTTCAATGTTTTATTTTTCCCAGGATTATGAAGAAGTAATTTATGAATGACCTGCAGGGATAGTATGAGGGGATATGAAGACAAGATGTTTTTTTATGATGTAATGTAAAAAATTATGGATGCATCTAATTATTCCAAGGCTACTAAACTAATCGATCTTTCAAGACTTGATCTTTCTCGTGATCATGCCAATGTAATGTAATAATGCACCGACTCTAGGTAACTAGGGTCGGGGCGTTACAGTTGGTATCAGAGGAAGTTTAGTACAAACCTTGGAAGCTAGATTTAGATAAACTCTGATTAGAGCACGTAAATCTAAGATGAACTTTGAGGATTAGTATAGAAGAACTTCCTAGAATTTTGGTATTGTAGATATTTTGTGAGTTTTCCGAGCAATACATCCCTGTCTGGATACGAGCAGGTAGAGGCGGCTCTGGCACAGATGTACCTAGGGGTAAAACCCGAAAACACCGCTTTAAGCTAGACTCGAACGAGAACTGGTGCACGACAACGGGCCTTGCTACACTCTTGGTTACGAAACTCCCGGGGGATATGCTTTGGTAAATTCACAAGATTAGTATAAACCATTATTAAGGGAATACAAAAAAAAATTCCCCTAAGAATATATGTCGGCAAATAGATAGTGGATAACCTAGATTTTAACATAGGGTACCCCAAGTTAGGATATATTGTTCAATTACAAGATTATCCTATTATGTCTATTTTTTTACATTGATATTAGATAAGTATTCAAAAAACCCTAATTGTATTTTCTTTTGTTAGTTGAAACATGGAGGGAGCAAGATCACGAACAACTCTTCTCTCTCTTCCTGAAGAACTACTTACAATTATTATCCATAAGTCATGCGCAGACGATGTTGAAACTTTTTCAAATGTCCAAGTTACATGCAAACAACTTTATGAGACATCCAATACCTCTAGCATTGCAAGATTCTTTCAAGGATCAAGTACCGACTATGGGATAATGTTGCACTCTCAACTTTCTTACCACGCTAAGCGTGGGAAGTACCATCAGGGTCATTTCAAATTATTCACTTTATCTCAAAATTACGATGCGCTAAATGATTTTCTAGATACTGCAGAAGAGGGAGACCTTCGAGATGCCTATATGTATCAAATTATATATTTATTTCTTTTGGGATATACGAAAACTGATTTACCAAAACCTTATTTTGAAATATTTGAAGATGAATCAGTGAGAATTTTTCTAAAAAAACATGTTAAAGACGATGTCTCAAAATTATATATAAGAAATACCTATTTTTTTTATGATGCATCGATGCTTCCATCGATATAATCCAAAATGGATGAGGAGTTTTTGGGTAAAGGAAGTAGATGATTTTGAAAAATTCCTGAGGTACCATTGTGACACATGAACGCATTCTACCAAAAGTCAAATCCGCCTAGTCTCTCCAGAGTTCATGTTGTGATCCACATACCTCTAGTGACAAAATACATGCCTGACCCAATGCATGTACTCACCTATGAAGAATTATAACTGGAACTCGATCTATCTTATTGTGAAGAGCCTATCAGAATTCTTCATACCAAAGATCAAGTGTTGAGAAACCGGATGACTTGTCTGGTAAATGATCTATGGAGAAATCATGAGATGGAAGAGGCAATGTGGGAACCCAAGGAACATATGATGAAGAACCTATGTGGAAATAAATGGATGGTGAAATGTTTAAAATTGTTAGTGCTCTTTATTGATGGGATTACTTTGGAATAATTTTCTCTTGTATGTGTAAACCTGCAATTTATCATGTGAAAATGATATCTGAGGAAGAATTATCTTTTCTGTTGCGGATATAGTTATAAATAACCATTTGGTCTTATATGATCATTGGGTTTGATGAAATTATAAGTTATTATAATTTGGGATGAAAATGCAAGGTATGATATAATATTTGTGGTTAAATTATGTTATTTTGAGGAATTTATCTCATTTTGGTAATATTATAAAATATATTTTTTGAAAAAGGACAACATGTAGACCGTGTGACAACCCGTCGCGTCGGACAAAGTTGTGGGAATCAAACCCACAACCAAAGTGCGATTGGGATTTATCGCCTACCACTGGACTACGTGAAGTCCCTGGTTAGTGTGACTATTTTTTTTTGTAAAATGATTTTATTGATCAATAATAAGATGATTTGGGTTCTTATGTCTTATCAAATGAATACCCTTGGTATAGGAAAATGATTTGGTGATTAAGTGATAAATGTTATTTTGGAAGATGTTCGCTTTGTTGGGAACACTATATGCCCAAGGAAAATAGAATACAATGGGGTTTCATTTGTAGAGTAATGGTGGATTTTTATCTACGTTTTTATTGTTGATTTATAGTGATTTGGGTTATTTATGGAAATGATTAACCTATAACAGAAATATGTGATGATGTTAATTACTTTTAAGTATGTGACTTTAAGAGTATTTGATGTCATTTGGAGATACAATGTAACATGGGAGACTACATAATCAAATTCATCTATGATTTGGGTTTCAATATTAGTTTGGATTATATTAAAGGATTTTAAGGACAATTGGTTATTGAATGGTATCTATTTAACTTTGGGGTATTGTTGGTTTAATTTTAGAAATTAAGATTAGTGCATATTTATCTCAATGAATATCCTTTTGGGGGATCATTAGATCATTCACTTACCATTTTGGTTTTGATTAATCTTCAAAGACAATGTAAATATATGGTTTATCCTGCATGGATCATGTGATTCTATAGAAGTTTATTCTAGCTCTTCCAGTGTGACCAAGTCTTCTTGAATACTCATCGTTTAAAAAAAATTGAGTTAGTGGTGGAAATTTATTAAAGAGTGAAAATTTACTTAAAATGTAAGTATATCTCATAATGTTCTTAGTCAATATCATAAATGAATTCCTCTTCCTTATGTAATGTAACTTTAAAAAAAATGGTGTCCGTTTACTTTCCTACTAGGAGACTAATGGTCGTTTGTCCCAACACAAGTTTGTGGTTTTCTCATTGTTAACTTTCTCCTGATCATGATTTATATCCCTCTCCTTCAGAACATGACACTTAGTTTATCATCCATATCCATGTTTTCTTACATGGAATCCTAGTATGGGTTATCTTGGATGACCCTTATACCTCTCTTTCTTTCTTTTAAAGTGATAGTTTTATTGACTCTTTTTCCGATGTGGGACTTTCCATTATATTCCCAAGCAAAATTTTAAATATATCAAGGACGCAATTTATTGAAGGAGGGGAGAATGTAACACCCCAAGCTTCCACGGTACGTTTCCCTTCAAATAATGCGATAGC
The DNA here is from genome assembly GCA_963277665.1 of Viscum album. Lineage (NCBI taxonomy): Eukaryota > Viridiplantae > Streptophyta > Magnoliopsida > Santalales > Viscaceae > Viscum > Viscum album. The sequence continues at coordinate 1,117,768,267 of OY728141.1, forward strand.
GTGTGTTGTACGCAACCTCGAGTTCTAACACACACCACAACTAATTAAACTAGCCATTGTGGATTGTAATACCTACTTTTTGAAATCATATATATTTTATATTTCAAAATGGACTTAATTTTTGGATTCGGAATATTGAAATTAGCCTAGGCTGAAATTTTGGTACTTTTCGGATAACTTTTATATTTTGATGAATAGTGAAAATTAATAAATTTTAATTAAAAACAACTTTTTTAATCAAAATAATTAATAGTGATAAATTGTGAATTTGAGTGGTTTTAAAGTATATTTAGAATATATTTTTACCATTTAATATAATGTTGATCATTGGTCATAATTTTACAATTAAACCGAACATAAACAAGTGTCAATCTTTTGATAGTTATTACCTCTTAAAAACACGCTTTTTGTTTTGACAGCGGGAATTAATTTTAAATTAATTTCTGCCACTTCTGTGTTTTGAATTTAGAAAAATGGATTCCATATTTGGAATCAGGATGTACATATTGTGTAAATAGGTAACTTTTATTTTTAGACATTTTGAATAATTACTGTGGTAAATATTTTATTTACCATGGTTAAGGGTAAATCCGATAAATAAGGGTTAAAAAATAATATTATAATAATACAAAATTACCCTAAAACGTGTCCTAAACTTATTGGTGGACACATACCCGACCATGAGCATCCTTGGGTCAATTTGGGGACCCCTTGGAGCCACTTGTATGTGGTAGGGACACTTTATATTAATAAAGTTAAAATAAAAATAAAAATGGTATAAGCTTACATCTTTTAGAAGAACAATTTTTACATAGGGTTATAAATGTTGGATTTTCAATTTTAAATATTCATTAGAAAGCTAACAAGATTTCCTACATAATGATATTTTATTTATAATTTTTAGACATCAAATAATTTAAATTATTAATGACACAATAATGATGAAATGTTTACCTCATTAATAAATCATTTAAATAAATAAGATTATAATGATTACAATATTATCTAAAACCTGTCCAATTATTATTGGTTGATGTTATTTAGAATATGAGTCATCTTATCTTAGACCTCAATGATTTTTGGACCATTATAAACCGAATATAACTATATTATAAAGTAATACTTTCACTCTTTCCTAAAGAGCCCCTCTTCTCCCTTATAAAAGGAGACCACTTCTACTCATTACTCACACCTCTCAAGCCACTTGGCTCGTCCAAACTATACCAAACTAAGCTCCCCACATCCCTATCCTCATCCATGAAGCTTCCCCTTAGGCAGAAATCATTTCAAGAAGTCCTTTGGTTCCAACCAAAGTGAGTTACCTAAATTAAAGGTAACGATTTCTCTTAAATTATTTTCATTTATTTTGCTTCTCCAACCCCCAAACTCTTTTTATTTCCTTTCTTTTGTAACAACACCAGTATCCCCAATATACTAGGATGTTGTTATAAGAAGGATTAAAACTACACATACACACAACTCCATCTAATGGATGATGAACATAATGTTTCTGTGGATGGCAAACTAACGCCTCACGAAACGATGATTGTTCAAATACATCTTACCGCCTCTCATGGTGGCCATTATGATGGAATTGTAATTAAATATGATATTAATGATTTATATTTTATATATAAGCTTCTGTAATTCCATTTTATTTCATATCCTTATTCGTTTCATGTTGTATATACATACGATAATTTCATTTGAGGAAGTGCGGACTACCGCCCCCTTAAAATGATATGACTCGTTCATACCACACATGGAACGTATAAAGGATGGTGTTAATGAACTTAAGTAACATATATAAAATATTATATTATACTGGAATAATAATATACCTATGTATCATTTGGATTCAATTCTTTTAAAATGAAAAATTAAATGGAAGTAGCGTTCGTGCGTACGTGCGGACTACCGTCTCCACGAACGCGATGAGATTCATTGTCCATCATATCCATTCAAGTATAATTATAATTTTATGATTTAAAAATAGTATCTAAGGACTTTATATCATTCTGGATATGAATAATATACATCCCATTAATAACGAATATGGCTCACATAACAAAGAATATAAAGTAAAATGAACCCGTTAACACCCGAAATGACAATAATTCTAAGATATTATTAACAAATAAATGTTAAAAGATCATATATGATATCATATTAAAGTAAATGATTCTTGTATTATTCAATAACAATTATTTCACCATTATACAGGAGGTAAACCTACCATCGACCAAGGAAAAATTACAAAGTAAGGGATTCTCTTATCTCACTTTCAATTCCGTGAGATTTCCATTGTTCGCTACTAAATTATTGAAAGTGGTGTATTGTGTACTTCCATTTGATATATATTATCATGATTCACTTTATATTCATGTTATTCTTTAAATCATTTGGTGGTTATTAACTTTTGGCCATGCGACTCAGTTGATTAACGTGGTAAGGGGTTTCTTGTCTCACTTTTAATTCCGTGAGAATTCCATTGATCACCACTTAATTATTGCATGTGGTGTATGTGTACTACCCATGATTGTATTCATTGTGTAATATACTTTATTTTATGGGTATTTACATCATCATGGTATGATCTTTCTTTCATGGGTGTTTGTTTCTTAAGTTACCTAATCAATAAGGGAATTTGAGATTTCAATTTCCACTCATTTGGCTTTACGCATATTTCATTGATTATATTACCCCAAGATTATGTGTGGAATCACTATTCATTTGATTATGTCATAATTTCCACTCCCCTTCCTGTGGATATACTTTTGATACACATAATCACTCCATTGGAAATTCTCAAGTCATTGATATGAATTTGATAAGAGTAATTTTAACTCTTTCACCATTTGTTGAGTTAAACATCCAATTCGTTGGTGTTGTTTTTACAGGAATATGTGTGAATATACTTTGATTGTTTTACACTGAATATCCAATCATATTTAGTGTATTTATATTTTTCACACATAATTATGTTGTTGATTTATCCTAAACCTAAGGATATTGCCTTTATGAGAGATTTCATCTCAACTTACATTCCATTGAGACTTCTTTGTTGATATACACCAAATCACTTTTATGTGGTGTATATAATGTACTTTGACATAGTATATCATGAATTCCCTTTATTCTCATGATATTACAAAGTTTTGATTACCTCAATTATTTTCATTCAAGTATCTCTCTTTTGGTTAGAATCTCTAACTAAAATATCATTTTTAAATGTTTTAAAGACTTATTCTTCTAAATCTTTCTCATTAATGTCCATGTTTAAAAAATGGTTTTAAGGATTTATTTATATGGACATTAATGTTTAGAAATTAAAAATCCTTTTAAAAGGTTTAAAAGTGGTATGGGACACTTTGATTCAAAAATCTATTTTTAAATGGCTTCTTGACAAATAGTGTGACTTTTAAATGTTTTCAAGAAAAGGGGGATATTTCTCTCAAATAGTTTTGATGATTATTTTCATCTATGTCAACATCCTTCATTATTCATGATTGAGGTTAATGTGATACAATACAATCTTCCATATTGTATCAAATGAGTTATATTTGACTGTGGATGTTCTATTTTTATACCATTCATGGTTTGTGGTTAAAGTATTGACATTTCGTATGCTAGTTTTAATACGAATGTTTATCTTACGCCTAAACCTATTCATATGAGGAATGCATTGGACTTAATAAGTGACGGGTGGAGCCCGCTATAGCTCCTCGATGCATCGGTAGGTCTCATGAGACAAACTAGTGTCTTGGCACAAGGCCTTGACAAAATCTTATTTGTAGTCTTGGCACGAGGGCTTGGCTAAGTGGTTATGATAGTATGGCATTATGCATTCCAACATTATGAAAGTGGATATTGATATTGCATGTGATCATTCGACTAGTAGAATATCCATGTGAGTATGTAAATGGCATTATTTCATTTTACCTTTGCCATTTTATGCTGAAGTTCAAGTTTAAAAGGCTTTTGTTTTAGTTATAAATTGCCTTAAGTGTTTATGCTTATTTATGAAATCTCATGCTATAATGTTATCCTTACTGAGCATCTGAGCTCACCCCTTTCAATGTTTTATTTTTCCCAGGATTATGAAGAAGTAATTTATGAATGACCTGCAGGGATAGTATGAGGGGATATGAAGACAAGATGTTTTTTTTATGATGTAATGTAAAAAATTATGGATGTATCTAGTTATTCCAAGGCTACTAAACTAATCGATCTTTCGAGACTTGATCTTTCTCGTGATCATGCCAATGTAATGTAATAATGCACTGACTCTAGGTAACTAGGGTCGGGGCGTTACAAAAACTCAAATTATACATATTGAAGAAACATATTAGATTACAAAGTGAAAACCAAGACCAATATCAGAGTACAATGTAGGAACAAAACCAACCAAACTATACAAATCCAAATTCAACAATCTCAGCATCTATAAAACTACTCCATTCTCAAAATGTATTTGATATACACAAAGTATCATGGTTAATGTCACGACCCGTCCTAGGGGCCCGTGCCGTGACTACCCCAAGCCCGCCTTCCATAGGCCAGGGGCTGGCGACTAGCACCAAGGCGTAAAATCCCAGTAAACAGGGAAGGCATTGCCTTTATAAGTAACAACCACACAGAGTCAGCAAGCGGAAAGTAAAGTGCAGAAAGAAAAAGGGGCCGGAAATACAAGCCCAACTGTAAAGTACAACTGGAAAAGTAAAGTACAGCAACTGAAGAAAAAACGGCGGCCTCGTGTCGTCCACCGGCAATCCCACCTGAAGGGTGGGTACAGATAGCCTCCAGGCTCCTCGGGTCCCACGTCCGCTCCGAGCACGTCCCGCCCAGTGGTCCACCTCCAGGTACCGTCCTGCTCCACGCCCAACCGCGATCAGCGCTGTCCGTCGTCTGCAACCAACACCACGAAGTGCGGGCATAGCCCGTGCAGGGGTGAGTACAACTACTCAGTAAGGACCCCGAGACCCCCGAAGGTCTCCCGAAATCCACAAAGGATATAGCACAAAAGAAAGATGCAATCACGAAGTAACATCTGACTCGACTTAGGTATATGCCCATACATATACCTAAGTCCCCAATTCTAGCTCTGCTCACGAGCTCAAGAACAACTCAATCCACAAAGGAAAGCAAGACTCAAATCCACAAGGAGAGTAAACAGTAAATCCACAAAGGATAGTTCAACACAATCCACAAAGGAGAGTAACATAAGATTCAGCTCAACCAGGATTTTCATTATCGAAACCGTAAGTGTTGAAGAGCCCCATCTCTGAAGTGTACAGTGGTCCTGTCACGACTCCGAGGTACTGCTCACTAACCTAAGACTGCTGAAGTACTCCTCCTGTCGAGTACCGCGGGTCTGCTGCCAACTACCGGGCGCTCCGTCCGCTGAGGGTCTGCTGCCAAATATCGGGCGCTCACCCAGATAGCCTACTGAGGTACTCCTCCTGTCGAGTACCGCGGGTCTGCCGCCAACTACCAGGCGCTCCGTCCGCCGTGGGTCTGCTGCCAACTACTGGGCGCTCCGTCCACTGGGCTAGTCGACTCACTCCAAGTCGAGTCGGTCAAGCAGTCGTCAGGTCTCAGTCATCTACACGGTCTCCGTACTCCGCACGCACGTCTCCACCGTCGCGGGTCTGTCGCTACAACCAAGCGCACACACTCCGTAGAGTATCGCGGGTCCGCCGCTACAACCAAGCGCTCCACCGCCAAGGGTCTGCTGCTGCATCTAAGCGCACCACCACTGTCAAGTACCACGGGTCCGCCGCTACACCCAAGCGCTCCACCGCTCAAGGTAAAAAGAAGATTCAGCTCACACAGGTTCGGTAGCACTCTTCCACGTAGGATCGCTGAGTGCAGTAGTCGACGCAGTCCACTGAGGATCTCTGCACAGTCGTCGCCGCAGTCCACGAAGGATCTCTGCTCTGTCGTCGTCGCAGTCCACGGAGGATCTCTGCTCTGTCGTCGTCGCAGTCCACGGAGGATCTCTGCTCTGTCGTCGTCGCAGTCCACGGAGGATCTCTGCTCTGTCGTCGAAGCCACAGCCAGCACTAGGGTTCCCGCACTTAGCGAGCTCGTTTAGGAGGGTCCGCTCCACGAGCCGAGGGGCTGATACATCAACTGACACGTAGTCCGAAGTTGATGTATCCAAAAGTTCCGTATCGACAACAGGATCTCAACGCGACAGACGGCGCGTCAATCGGACGCCCGGTCTGAGAGTTATTGGCATTTTCGTCCCAGGGGCCCGGTTGGTTTTTAGGGCAAAACCAACCCGACCGTACTCCGCCTGTATCCGATCCTCGGGCGGAGTATGCCAAAAGTTCCGTCTCACTTAGAGGAAACTACCACAGCTGACGGTACGTCGTTCGGACGTCCGTAGCTCAAGTTATGAGCGTTTCCGCTCCGAGGGCCCGGTTGGCTTCGTGTACGAACCAACCCGGCCGAACCCAAAGTCTTCCGAAACCTTGAGTATAATATACCGAAACGACCGTCTCGATCCAAGGATCGCGTAGCCGCTGACGGTTCGTCAATCGGAGGTCCCAGGCCCAAGATATGGGCGAAAGACCGTAGAGGGCCCGAAACGGGGGTACTGGGCCCGGGGCGACCCGGCCCGAACCCCCCCCTGGGGTCGGCCGAACCGGGTCGGCCCGAACCGGGTCGGCCCGACCCGGCCCGAACCGGCTCGGCCGGGTCCGGTCCGGCCTGGGCGCGGCCCGGCCGACCGGACCGGCTCGGCTTCGGCCGAGCGGCCGAAGCGCTGCCGCCGCCGCCGCGGGTTGAACCCGCGGCTTGAGGGAACCGCGGCCCCGCGGGGGGCCGCCTGTCACGCGGACGCGGCCGGGCCGCCGCGTCCGTCCCGGTTCCGCGCGGCCGCGGAACCGGCCGCCGTCGCCGCCGCGGCTTCAGCCGCGGCGGAAGATTCCCACGGCGGCGCGCCTGGCGCCGCCGCCTCCGGTCGCCGGCGCCGCCGCGCCGGCGACCCGCGCCGCCGCCTCCTTCCGCGGGCCGCCGGAGATGCTCCGGTGGCCCGTTTTCTTTCCCGTCTGCGCCGATGCTCCTCCCGGGGGACGATCTTCACTGCGGAGCCAACAAATTGCCCTTGCCGCACGGTTTGTCGACGTCCGCCAAATCCGCACAACCAAAATAGATCGGCGGAGGGTTGCCGGGTCTTGTTCGTTAGACCCGCACCCTCCGCGTTAGCCATAAATCACGGGAGGAATAATCAACAACAATTTTTAAATAAATTAAAAATTGTTTCGATCGGGTTCTTTATTTAAAAAGAATAAACACGGGATTTTTAAAAGAATTCCAACATCCCTTACCTCGCAGCTGTCGTTGCCGAACGAGGGATCGTCGCGGGATTGCTCGTCGCGGATGGAAGGAGATCGATCGTCGCGTCGTCGCGGAATCGCTCGTCGCGTCGCCAATCTCCGGATCAAGATCAACGGATTTAATTAGTTTAAATCCGTTGATATTGAAATTAAAAAGGGAGAAGAAAAGATCCGATTCTCACCTTTGTTGCCGAACGAGGATCGGCCGCGGAAGAAAGACGTCGCCGAAGAACGTCGCGGGTAGATCTCGTCGACGTCGCAGATCTTGGTGTGCGTCGTCGAATTCCGGTCGCCGGCGTTCTTCGCGTTCTTCGCGTTCTTCGCGTTCTTCGCGTTCTTCGCGTTCTTCGCGTTCTTCGCGGAGAGGGTGGAGGAACGAAGATTCTCTCAAATCCTTTCCAAGGATTTTTATGTTGGTCTTATTTTATAAACATGCCAACACGAAACCGGTTAAGAAACGATCCATCAATTCGTTGAATTAATTCAACGAAAGAAACGACCCATTTAATTCACGAAGAAACAGTCCATTTAATTCACGAAATAAACCGCCCAATTAAATGGTCTGTTAAGAATTAAAGAAAACGCGTCGGTTGACTTTTCAGTTACTTTGACGGGTTTTCGCGGGTGCGTTACTTAGCGAAAGAAACGGCGGGGCTCGTGCGGGCCCCACCTCACAAATATCCTACCAAGGGGGTAGGATATTTCTGGATAGCATCCTATCCAGTTCAACTCAGTTCAAGCCGCCTTTAAGTGACTTCAAGTGGCTTCCAAGCAGCTTAAGTGAAATAAAATAAAGTTGTCGCACAAACTTTATTTTATTCTGACTTAAAGCCGCAAAATTTAAAAACCACGTCTGAGCAAACGCAACTCCGGAAGAGGCGTTTCTAAGCAAATACCGGCGCTGCGATTTCATCGGTGCCCTCAGAATTCGATTCCGGGCACCGGTTCAAAAGATAGAAAAACCCGCTCGTCCGTTCACTGAACGTACCCGAGCCAAACTTCGGAAATTGATTCCGGGCACACCGGGCCTCGGAATCAGGTGCCGTCTGAAGCTGCGCTCTTGTAAAATTCCAAAGAAAATTAAGAAAAAAAATTTCCTTGAAATTTGCAGGTCTTTACATTACTCCCACCTCAGGGCTTTACGTCCCCGTAAAGATACATCAAAAACTAGGGGAACAAATGGGGTTACTGAGCACGCATCTGAGCCTCCCGCTCCCAAGTGCTCTCCTGGAGGTTCCCGTGCTGCCATCTGACGCGCACAAGAGGAATCGACCGCCCACGTAGGACCCGCTCCTGTCGATCCTCGATCTCCACTGGGACCTCCGCAAAAGTCGCCCCATCGTCCACGTCCAGCTCCCCAAAGTCGATGATGTGCGTCGGGTCGTGCACGTATCTCCTCAGCTGAGACACGTGGAAGACGTCGTGCACCCGGTGCAACTGAGGTGGTAGAGCCAGGCGATAAGCCACCTCTCCTATCCTGCTGAGGACCTGGAAAGGCCCGATGAAGCGTGGAGACAACTTGCCGCCTCGGCCAAATCTCCGTAATCCACGTCGAGGTGAGACACGCAAAAAGACGTGGTCGCCATCCTCGAACTCTAGTGGCCTCCGCCTCCTGTCAGCATATGACTTCTGCCGGCTCTGAGCTGTCCTCATCCTCTCCTGGATGATCTGGACCTTCTCTGTCGTGGCCTGGACCATCACAGGTCCCACAAGAGCTGCAAGATTTCTTCTTTGCCGAAAAGAGAAATCTGGTCTCATCCCCTGGATGAACCACATTCTTTGCCTAAAACAGTCAATCCTAACATGGATGATACTAATCCATACCAAGGATGACGTCGTAAGGCCTCGACGCTACTACTAAGAGATTCAACTGTTACTCTCGCCTCCAAGGGTTGAGTCACACTGTCGGCATCAGTGTGTGGTAACTGGGTCTCCTCCAGTAGATGTCTCACAAGTGAGGGTCAAGTCAACAGCCAAAACTGGAATCTCCTAGTAACATCACGAAAGAGGACAGGAACGAAAATATCACAAAGGTATGCATCTTTTATTATTGCAGCTCATATTACAAGACGCTACACAAAAGCAACAAGGAACCAGAAGTACAAAGGATGTATCCACTAGTTCTGCTCCTGTCCATCAGCTCCCAGGGCTCCATGATCGAAGGCCTCGACTGCCTGAAGCTGAGCTCTCCCCTGCGGTCGGGGTGGACCTCCTGGTGGTGGTGGTGGTAGAGCCTCAAAGCGTCGTCCACCACCTGCTGCTCGGCCAGCTCCTCTACCTCGTCCGTCTCCTCCCTGCAGACCGCCACGGTCGAACCTCTGCCTCTGCCTAGGTGGTTCCTCAACCGTTTGCTGCTCCCCCGCATGGCGGGTCGGGCAGTCACGAGCCATGTGACCAATTCCGCCACAGGAGTAGCACTGCCCACTCTCGGCACGCCTGGCTCTGACTCCACCCCGGCTTCCCCGCACAACTGAGCCTGAGTCGTGCAGTCGGCCACTGGTAGGTCTGGTCTGCCTGGAACCCTGAGTCATCTGTCGGCTACCTGCCACCGAAGACTCCGCTACGTGCCGCCCTGCGGTGGGTCTCTGTGCTGGTGTAGACTCAGCAAGGAAGCTCTCGATCAGAAGGGCCCGCTCTAGTACTCCTGTCTGAGTCGGTATGCTGAGGGAGATCAGCGATGCCCTGATCTCGTGTCTCAAACCCTGCTCGAAGGTCCGGGCCCGGAAGAAGGGGTCCCGTACCATGTCTGTCGAGTACCGAGAAAGGTCGGTGAACCTTGCCGCGTACTGAGCGACCGTCATGCTGCCCTGCCGCAGCTGTAGAAGCTCCTGGATGCGCACCGCTCGGAGGGTGGCCGGGACGAACTCAGAGCGGAAGAGGCTCTCGAAGTCCGCCCAGAGCAAGGATGCCTCATCGTGAACCTGGAGCATCAGGCTCCACCATCGTCCTGCTGCCGCCTGCAGGAGGCTCGCTGCGAGAATCACCATGAGATCCGCTGGTGTCCTCACTAGCCTGAAGATCCGTACCACCGCCTCTAGCCAGTCCTCGGCGGCCTGGGGGTCCGCCTCACCGCGAAACCTAGGCGGTCGCTGGCTCTGAAACTCATGCAGTGCCCTGAGGCGACGTGCATCGTCAGCGTCTGGTACTGGAAGCATCGGTGGCTCGGCGGGTAAGGCTACCGCCGGTGCCACTGCTGGCAAAGGGCCCTGCACCGAGGCCTCGTCGCTCGGTGGGCTGCCATCGCGCCCTACACTCGGAACCCTAGCTGGCAGTCGTCGCGGGGCCATCCTGAAAAGGAGAACAAGAGCACCACAGTCAGAACAGTATACCTGGTGAGCTGGCACAAGTAATCACAAGGAAAACTTGAGACTTTCATAAAGCAGATCAGTATACCCGGTGAGCTGACATAAGTAATCACAAAGAAAACTTGAAACACACACGCAATCAATGTTTTCATGCATTAAGTCGGAAATCAGGAGTCAGGGTCCTGGTGTACGGATACGTCGGCCGCCGCACCAACACTGGGCTCCCTGAACTGATAACCACACTCAATACACTAAACACTATTGCTTCACATAGAAAGAAAGGACGATCAGAGTTTGCGGTAGAACCGACCACCTCTGATACCAATTTGTCACGACCCGTCCTAGGGGCCCGTGCCGTGACTACCCCAAGCCCGCCTTCCATAGGCCAGGGGCTGGCGACTAGCACCAAGGCGTAAAATCCCAGTAAACAGGGAAGGCATTGCCTTTATAAGTAACAACCACACAGAGTCAGCAAGCGGAAAGTAAAGTGCAGAAAGAAAAAGGGGCCGGAAATACAAGCCCAACTGTAAAGTACAACTGGAAAAGTAAAGTACAGCAACTGAAGAAAAAACGGCGGCCTCGTGTCGTCCACCGGCAATCCCACCTGAAGGGTGGGTACAGATAGCCTCCAGGCTCCTCGGGTCCCACGTCCGCTCCGAGCACGTCCCGCCCAGTGGTCCACCTCCAGGTACCGTCCTGCTCCACGCCCAACCGCGATCAGCGCTGTCCGTCGTCTGCAACCAACACCACGAAGTGCGGGCATAGCCCGTGCAGGGGTGAGTACAACTACTCAGTAAGGACCCCGAGACCCCCGAAGGTCTCCCGAAATCCACAAAGGATATAGCACAAAAGAAAGATGCAATCACGAAGTAACATCTGACTCGACTTAGGTATATGCCCATACATATACCTAAGTCCCCAATTCTAGCTCTGCTCACGAGCTCAAGAACAACTCAATCCACAAAGGAAAGCAAGACTCAAATCCACAAGGAGAGTAAACAGTAAATCCACAAAGGATAGTTCAACACAATCCACAAAGGAGAGTAACATAAGATTCAGCTCAACCAGGATTTTCATTATCGAAACCGTAAGTGTTGAAGAGCCCCATCTCTGAAGTGTACAGTGGTCCTGTCACGACTCCGAGGTACTGCTCACTAACCTAAGACTGCTGAAGTACTCCTCCTGTCGAGTACCGCGGGTCTGCTGCCAACTACCGGGCGCTCCGTCCGCTGAGGGTCTGCTGCCAAATACCGGGCGCTCACCCAGATAGCCTACTGAGGTACTCCTCCTGTCGAGTACCGCGGGTCTGCCGCCAACTACCAGGCGCTCCGTCCGCCGTGGGTCTGCTGCCAACTACTGGGCGCTCCGTCCACTGGGCTAGTCGACTCACTCCAAGTCGAGTCGGTCAAGCAGTCGTCAGGTCTCAGTCATCTACACGGTCTCCGTACTCCGCACGCACGTCTCCACCGTCGCGGGTCTGTCGCTACAACCAAGCGCACACACTCCGTAGAGTATCGCGGGTCCGCCGCTACAACCAAGCGCTCCACCGCCAAGGGTCTGCTGCTGCATCTAAGCGCACCACCACTGTCAAGTACCACGGGTCCGCCGCTACACCCAAGCGCTCCACCGCTCAAGGTAAAAAGAAGATTCAGCTCACACAGGTTCGGTAGCACTCTTCCACGTAGGATCGCTGAGTGCAGTAGTCGACGCAGTCCACTGAGGATCTCTGCACAGTCGTCGCCGCAGTCCACGAAGGATCTCTGCTCTGTCGTCGTCGCAGTCCACGGAGGATCTCTGCTCTGTCGTCGTCGCAGTCCACGGAGGATCTCTGCTCTGTCGTCGTCGCAGTCCACGGAGGATCTCTGCTCTGTCGTCGAAGCCACAGCCAGCACTAGGGTTCCCGCACTTAGCGAGCTCGTTTAGGAGGGTCCGCTCCACGAGCCGAGGGGCTGATACATCAACTGACACGTAGTCCGAAGTTGATGTATCCAAAAGTTCCGTATCGACAACAGGATCTCAACGCGACAGACGGCGCGTCAATCGGACGCCCGGTCTGAGAGTTATTGGCATTTTCGTCCCAGGGGCCCGGTTGGTTTTTAGGGCAAAACCAACCCGACCGTACTCCGCCTGTATCCGATCCTCGGGCGGAGTATGCCAAAAGTTCCGTCTCACTTAGAGGAAACTACCACAGCTGACGGTACGTCGTTCGGACGTCCGTAGCTCAAGTTATGAGCGTTTCCGCTCCGAGGGCCCGGTTGGCTTCGTGTACGAACCAACCCGGCCGAACCCAAAGTCTTCCGAAACCTTGAGTATAATATACCGAAACGACCGTCTCGATCCAAGGATCGCGTAGCCGCTGACGGTTCGTCAATCGGAGGTCCCAGGCCCAAGATATGGGCGAAAGACCGTAGAGGGCCCGAAACGGGGGTACTGGGCCCGGGGCGACCCGGCCCGAACCCCCCCCTGGGGTCGGCCGAACCGGGTCGGCCCGAACCGGGTCGGCCCGACCCGGCCCGAACCGGCTCGGCCGGGTCCGGTCCGGCCTGGGCGCGGCCCGGCCGACCGGACCGGCTCGGCTTCGGCCGAGCGGCCGAAGCGCTGCCGCCGCCGCCGCGGGTTGAACCCGCGGCTTGAGGGAACCGCGGCCCCGCGGGGGGCCGCCTGTCACGCGGACGCGGCCGGGCCGCCGCGTCCGTCCCGGTTCCGCGCGGCCGCGGAACCGGCCGCCGTCGCCGCCGCGGCTTCAGCCGCGGCGGAAGATTCCCACGGCGGCGCGCCTGGCGCCGCCGCCTCCGGTCGCCGGCGCCGCCGCGCCGGCGACCCGCGCCGCCGCCTCCTTCCGCGGGCCGCCGGAGATGCTCCGGTGGCCCGTTTTCTTTCCCGTCTGCGCCGATGCTCCTCCCGGGGGACGATCTTCACTGCGGAGCCAACAAATTGCCCTTGCCGCACGGTTTGTCGACGTCCGCCAAATCCGCACAACCAAAATAGATCGGCGGAGGGTTGCCGGGTCTTGTTCGTTAGACCCGCACCCTCCGCGTTAGCCATAAATCACGGGAGGAATAATCAACAACAATTTTTAAATAAATTAAAAATTGTTTCGATCGGGTTCTTTATTTAAAAAGAATAAACACGGGATTTTTAAAAGAATTCCAACATCCCTTACCTCGCAGCTGTCGTTGCCGAACGAGGGATCGTCGCGGGATTGCTCGTCGCGGATGGAAGGAGATCGATCGTCGCGTCGTCGCGGAATCGCTCGTCGCGTCGCCAATCTCCGGATCAAGATCAACGGATTTAATTAGTTTAAATCCGTTGATATTGAAATTAAAAAGGGAGAAGAAAAGATCCGATTCTCACCTTTGTTGCCGAACGAGGATCGGCCGCGGAAGAAAGACGTCGCCGAAGAACGTCGCGGGTAGATCTCGTCGACGTCGCAGATCTTGGTGTGCGTCGTCGAATTCCGGTCGCCGGCGTTCTTCGCGTTCTTCGCGTTCTTCGCGTTCTTCGCGTTCTTCGCGTTCTTCGCGTTCTTCGCGGAGAGGGTGGAGGAACGAAGATTCTCTCAAATCCTTTCCAAGGATTTTTATGTTGGTCTTATTTTATAAACATGCCAACACGAAACCGGTTAAGAAACGATCCATCAATTCGTTGAATTAATTCAACGAAAGAAACGACCCATTTAATTCACGAAGAAACAGTCCATTTAATTCACGAAATAAACCGCCCAATTAAATGGTCTGTTAAGAATTAAAGAAAACGCGTCGGTTGACTTTTCAGTTACTTTGACGGGTTTTCGCGGGTGCGTTACTTAGCGAAAGAAACGGCGGGGCTCGTGCGGGCCCCACCTCACAAATATCCTACCAAGGGGGTAGGATATTTCTGGATAGCATCCTATCCAGTTCAACTCAGTTCAAGCCGCCTTTAAGTGACTTCAAGTGGCTTCCAAGCAGCTTAAGTGAAATAAAATAAAGTTGTCGCACAAACTTTATTTTATTCTGACTTAAAGCCGCAAAATTTAAAAACCACGTCTGAGCAAACGCAACTCCGGAAGAGGCGTTTCTAAGCAAATACCGGCGCTGCGATTTCATCGGTGCCCTCAGAATTCGATTCCGGGCACCGGTTCAAAAGATAGAAAAACCCGCTCGTCCGTTCACTGAACGTACCCGAGCCAAACTTCGGAAATTGATTCCGGGCACACCGGGCCTCGGAATCAGGTGCCGTCTGAAGCTGCGCTCTTGTAAAATTCCAAAGAAAATTAAGAAAAAAAATTTCCTTGAAATTTGCAGGTCTTTACAGTTAATCACTAAAGAAATGAGATTATATTCATTTACGTGTGTCCTGATATAAAATATCATTAAACACGCCAATGTTCCCAAGTAGGGGGTGAGTATATAACTCAACAGGCTTTCCCATATGGCATTCCAAAACATTCCATGAAGATAGAACAAGTTAACAGATTTATATAAAATAGTTTAAAATAATTTTAAAAAGATTATATTGAACCCAAAAACTTTTGAAAATAACGATTATTTCCACATATAGAAATGATTAAATAATTTTCCAATTTCCATTATGGAATAACCCATTATATTTCACACATCCACAAAAAATTACCTGGTTAATGATTTATATTCATATGTTTTATCTCATTGATCTACTATGTCTTCACAAGGATACTAAATAATATGTTCCCAAATGTGAAACACCCCTTTCATAAGGTCACATAAATTAAAATGAACCCATGTTAACCCTTTCAACCAAATACCATGAAAAACTGATTCATCCAAACCATTTCAATGAAACATTGATTTTATTGAAAAAAATTTACTACCAATTTAACATGCATTAAAAACCAAAAAAATTATTAAATTCATCATTTAAATATTATGAATCCAATTCCACATTCCACAAAACATCAAAAATCACTATTTCAAAAACCATCACTGAATATATTTTCATTCAATATTTCAAATAAATTTTACTATTCATTTCAATAAATTAATTAAATTTGACTTCAACAATTATTTTTCTAATTTGGAGGATTTGAGAGTGACGCCACCTACCTCAAAATCATTAATAAGAATGAAGAAATACATAAAACTCAAAATTATGGCTTAGATCATCAAAAATATACCATAGGTGTTATTACCTAATAGAAAAACAATATTATCTCATCATTATTTGCATAGAAAATTGATCTTTCCCCATCATATTAGATCTATGATTCCAAGAGAGTGAATAAGAAGAAATATAAGGAAAACAACTAAGAACATGAACTTACCCAAAAATTTGGGCTTCCAACACACAAATATCCTACTACGGATCTCTCCCCAATCAAAAGAGAAGGTCTCTCATGCCTTGGGATGAGGTAGAATTCATGTTAGGGTAGTATCAATGGAAATAGAATAATTATGGGGAAAAATTAGTTAGATCTAATATATATATATATATATATATATATATATATATAATGGTTCATGGTTAAGGTGCGCGACTGGATACAATGTATGTTAACCATTGGATCTAAACACCACATGCATATCTAGATCACATGGATATCAAATCCATTCAGTAAACATATTAATCACCTCTATCTAACATCATAGAGTTTATCATGGGAGTTCACATAGTTTTTCCAACCCATTTTCCTAAACATGGACCTACCCAGTACCAATAGTTTAATTCCAACCCTCTATAATTATGACTTAGTTTACATGCCATCCCATCCAAATGTCTCCTTTAGTGTATTATACTTTTTTTTATTCCATGATGTATCACCCATATTGAGTGGTGGATCTTGTGAAAAGGATGTTTCTAAGAAAATAAATTTAGTATTATTAAATCTTTAAACCACAAAACGGATCATCCATACATATTCTATTTTTCAATGGTGTTTCCACCATTTAATTTTTATATCATGAAAACTAATTATTAATAGTTTTTTTGTGACTATTTAACATATTAAACCAAATCTAAAAAAATAAATTGAAATGAAATTTGTAACACTACCTTGGCCTTCATATTGTAATTGTGTTTCAGCTATTACCAACATCAACTACAATATACATGAAGCCTCTTTCATCATCTAGATATATAAATTTATACTTAATGAATCTTCCCCAGAATTCCCATTACGTGTTGTATACATCATGTCAATGACAAAAATTTATAGATACCCCATCCATATTTTTTTCCACAGGATCATATTACATTGTGAGAAAAAAATTTCAAGCTCTTATGATCTACAAACAACATTAATTTCTCATCCTAGATTCAATAATGCTAAGTCATCAAAACATGAACTACAATAGGTAAATGAAAATTGTGTTAGGAATAGATCTTGTCCAGAAATTGAATAATTATTGAGCCATAAGGAATAATAATATCGTCATGCATTATAACACATCCTCACCATGATCCTGAAGCATTATAATAAACCACACATGCTTGTACTTTTTCTAGAAATATCAAAATTAGTGGTGAATTAAGGATAACTATAAGATCTGGAAAACAAATTTACATTCATAATTCCATTTAAATGGATCATTTTTCTCTTCAAAATATCTCATTGGAGAATATGTACCTAGAATGTCACAAAAAACAGTAATAACCACCTAATATAATGGAACTGTGTATCTCAATGATATTCTTTATATGTTTCCAAGATATTTCAACCTCTATATTTTATGGATCAATTGAAAAATGTTTTCCAGAGATAATATGGAAATGGAAACATACCACTTATAAAAAAATCACACATTAAAATTTTTGAATAGAAATGATGATCCCACAAAATACCCAACACCATCTCTAAGTGTTTCTAATGATCACCCATTTTCCTTGAATACACCAATATTCAATCAAAAAACACAACCAAAAATGAATCTAGATACCTTTGAAATATTTTATTAATCATTTACAAAATGTCTGATGGTGAATTACTAAAACCAAAATGAATAACCACATACTCATAATAAATATATCTACTTATGAAATATGACTTTGGAATATCCATCTTCCAAACCCTTAATTAGTGATATCATAATAACCATTAAATTTTCCTCAATTGATAATACAAACCATCAATGTGTGGATGTGGAAACTGATTCTATATCATAATTTTTTTTTGATTAAAATAGTCCAAAAAATCTGAATAGTTACATCTACATATTTCAAAATCAATTTTGGTGTTACCTAGAGAGACGTACTAGGACGGAATATCCATTTACTTTCCAAAATTTCCATATAATCATTAAATTTACATAATTATATTTGTTCTATTCTATATGATCGAATTGAGGTATTACTGGTCCCCTTTAAGAGATCAATCGTAACCTCAAATTCTTATATGGGTGAAAAAATGTGAAATTTTTTGGAGAAAACAATAGAAAATTAGTAAAAAAATTATTGCATGTTCACCATCCCATATCTCATCCACCTAATTCAATATCAAGGCATCTAGTTGGTATGAGATAGTTATAACTCTTTGTGATAATATGAATACTATACCTCCCTTCGCATTTTGATATCCTCAAATGAGATGCTCAATGCCCACATACCTTATAAAAATAACCCCTTTTTTATAACACTTGATGTGGTATCTGAAAATTTTCATCCAATACATAACCAAGATTATTTCATATACATCCATTTAATTCATTGGAAAACACCATATCATTTTATCCCTATAAAAAGTTATAGAACATTCTCTATACATAAATACAGATCATTATTTTTGGCTAAGGGGAGTATTAAGTTTCAAAACAATAGTAATCATCTCAAAATGGAAACACAGATTATCAATTACATGAGAATAAATAAACTAATTGTTGGAGACCATATCAAAAAATCAGGAATAATGGTAGATTTCTAATGAATCATACCTTTCACCATCCAAGGTCTAGATTGATACCCGTTAATCAGTTAATTAGCTACATACAGCTTCATACTTGGTTCACTATGTTCCTTGTTATTCTATTTTGATTTAACTGGTTTATGAGTCATGGTATTCCTTTAATTATGATGGAATCATTAGTTTTGTTTATTAATACAATTATGTTGCACTAGTCCTATCATAGAATACGACCTTTATGAAATATGATTTGTGATCCTAGAACCTTCCCACAAAAATCTATGACAACTGCATTATGGATTCCCTATATAGTTGAAATTGTGATATACTCTAGGCAGTTACATACAATCTAACATGATATGCTATAAAAATACACAACAAAAATATCCTGACACAATATTTGGATTTGAAAAAAAATATCCATTGATCATGATATTTGATTTGGAGTCATACGACGAACTTGTAAATAAGTATTGTCTTCCTCTTATTCCCATTATTAGAGTTACCACCATTTCCCAAAGGTATCAACATGATTCCTCTACTTGAATTTCATAAGTTTTACCTTTTTTGAATGATCTCTCTACTAACCATGTTTGTATAATCTATTATACAAATCATGATAATAATTTATGTAATATCTATCAACATCCATTATTTTCAAATGAATTCCTTCAAGGATAAGTGTTTAGTAACTTCTAGTGTATAACGTACTAAATACATTAATTTATCAACATACTCTATGACTATAAGATTATTTTTCTTCAAGATGAAACAATACTTAATTATATACATTTTGAAAGCGTAAGGATAGAATTATTTGATAAAAAACTCTTCAAAATCATCCCATAAAATTCATTTGTCCAATTTAGCATAAAATTTTAATTCCACTATAGGTAGGCTATGTCCTCTGGTATGTACATTTATGAATTCTCTTTTTACTCTATTGGTGTACCAAATAAATTGATGATTCTATTCATCCTATTCATCCACTCATGTTCATTTTCTAATTCTAAATCACCTCGTATTATTGGTGGATTTTACTTTTGGAACTAAATGGAATGATCCATTTACCTTTGGTTATCATTTTATTCCAACAATCAACATTATGAAAATCATTGACTATACGCAGAACCAATTGTTGGTTCACTTGTGGCTCAGGTGAAGCCGTATTCATAGAAACTTATTCTAGTTGGTTTATTCTACACCTAATAGGTTCCATTTTTGATAACAAGAATAAAATTCAATTTTATTTCAATCCCTAGAAACCAATATATTAGAAATATCAAATTTTCCGGATCACTCATATCAAAACAATGATTTACAATTTTCGACAATTTTCCCAAATAAAACTATTTTTTGAATTCCAAAATGCTTTTTAAAATCAACTCATTTTCAAGATACCAATACCATTCATTTTCAAATGCTTACATTTGAAAACATTTTTAACACTTTTTAAATATTATATCATTTCCCCTAATTACTAAATAATTATTCAAAATGAATTATGAACACCTTGTTTGAAGTCATATATATTAATGAATGTCTTTCATTTATCACTAGATATTCCCATGATAATGAGTTTACAATTACTATAAGTGTCTCAAAACAATTATTCACCAAAATCCTTAGAAAAATTAATTTCATCAAAAATAAGATAACTAAGGATTCTTAATGATCAACATTTCAATTTATAAAAATCCTTCTCATTCCTACCATCTCAACATAAGAACTAAGTACAATTGTTTTTTAGCTTTGTAATTGAACTTACTAAAACCATTTTATCCAATATAAAGTGATAGAAATGACAAGATTGATACCCTTTGTAAAATTTGAACCATACTCAATGTCTTTGGATGTGGAAGAGATGTTATATGGACATAGGTTCCATCCCCAAGAATCCAATGGATTAAAATAAATGCTAAAGGATTCAAATAAAATTCATGTAAACACATCCCATTGAAAATAAAATAAACAAACCCAATAACCATAACCAAAGAGAAAACAATATTTTGAATGTGAAAAAACTAATAAAAATCAATGTAAACAAAAAAACAAAACTATATCAGAGTATAAATATGAAAACATGACCAATATCATAGTTCAAAGTAGAAACAAAACCAATTTGAAACTCGATAAATCCAAATACACCAACTCAAAAAATCCCACAACCTAATCCAAACTATAACTCCATAATCCATCCCCAATTATCATGGTGTATCAATAATGAATCGAGATTAAATTACTTTCCCTATGTCCCAATATACAATATCAAAAAATGTACCGATGTTCAAAATTAGGGGGTGAGTATGTAATTCATTAGGAATTCCCAAATGTCTTCCCAAATAATGATAGTAGGAAATAAAAAGTTAACACCTTTATATAAAATAGGTTAAAACAATTATATAATGAAAAAACCATTTCTAAACAAAATAGTTTTCTATGGAAAGTATCCAAAAAAACCATTAAATTCTTTTCTTGATTTCTATTTTGGAATAATTAATTCCATTCCACACATCAACACATGAATTACTAGGTGGTAGTTTTATACTCATGAGATATCTCTCCCTGGTCTACCAATTCATCACAATGTAATCATGTACCATGTTCCACAATGTCATACACCCCTTAACATGGTTATCATAAATGAAAATGATGACATGCCAATAATATATGCCAAATAATTAGAAAAACCAATTTATCGTAACCATTTCAATAAAAAAATAATATATTGAAATTATATTAAAACAAAATTTTCAATGTATCAAAACCCAACCCACAATTTCAAAATAATGTTTTCAAAATTCTTAATCAAATTTCACTTTCCAAAAAACATATAAATTCATCATTTTCAAAATCCTTCACAAAATAGGGTTTCTATAATGCATTTCACTTCAATTTCACATTTAATTTTATCAAATTTAATCAATATGAAATCAAACTTCTAGTTATAATCAATATTAATCTATAATGAATCAACCTACCTCAAAATAATTGGTTAAAATGAAGAATGGGAGAAATATCTAAGAACAAGGAATAGATCATCCAAAACCCACCTTAAATCTTGTTCCCCATCAACCAAACAGTACTAAATCATTTTGATTTAAATAAAAAAAAGATGGATCTATCCCCAACATGTTAGAACTATGATTCCAATAGAGGTAATATGTTGAAATCTACAGAAAACTAACATCGGTGGAAAATTAATAATGAATTTCGGTCTCCAATGCCCAAATATTAACTAATGGATCACAACTAGATTAAGAGGGAATGTTTGTCTAGCCTTGGGAGGTAGAGGAATTTGATTTAGGTACAAATTAAGGGATAAAAATTCATTAAGGTTAAAAAAGTACAATCCATAAAATATAGATCATCATTTTAATAGGGCTTGGTTTGGGGATCAACTAAGAAAACTGTGTGGAAACCTTGAGTTATCCACTGCATCCAAACACCCATAGCATGGTTGGCTTGCATGGTTATACATACCATGAACCATCTATGTAAAAAACCATGGTCTAATAACACACATTTTATCCATGGAGGCTACCCAATTTTTCATATTGTGTGTGTAACCATGAGCCTACCTTATTCCAACTATTAGAGTTTCATAGTATCTTAGAAGGTGTTTCACGGTTTCAACTAATTGTGTTCATACTGTGCACCTCCAATATGCCCCCAAAACATTCCAAAACTCATCCAAGCCACTGTAACCATAATCTAATTAAATTATCTACATAAAAAAAATAATGGGTTAATTACATGAAATCTAGGGTTGTACTTTGGTGAAGCCAATTTTTTTGAAATGTGTGGATAAGTAAGGGGAGTGAATTCCCTTTTTTTAAATTGAGGAGGCGTGGAATGTTCATAAAATCCCAAAACAATTCAATAATAAAATTTAAATCTCACCACAAGAAGCTCAAATATTTATAATTATAGTGTTTCGGGATGATATGTTCGAAAAAACCTTCAATAAAAAAATTGTTTTGAACATATATCAACTAATATTCTGTATTTCCATACTTTTTACATTTTGGGTTTTCTCTATGGATACTAGTATATTTTATCCACGAAATTTTTCCATTATGAATAATATAAAATGACACTTATTATATAATTTAATCCTATATAATTTTAATATGGAATCAAATTTATGATATAAAAACATCATTCATATTAAAAATTTATTATAACATAAACATGTTCAAAAACATAATTTTAACATTTCCTACATTAATAGAGATTTTAGTATGTATTGTTAAATATAGCCACTATGAAGGGAAAATGGACGATTAATGGAATATAATTTATATTTTAAAACATATTCAATTGACTTGTATGAATATAATTTTTTTATATATTTTAATTTATTTAATAATATATCATATTTTGTAAAAACCCATTATTACAAATTTTGACATTTTTCATTCAATATAAATTTATAAAATATCTATAAAAAGATGGAATCAAAATATTTTTTTTTATCTCTATTTTTAAATAATATATTTACTTATAGAAATTATGGAACATAATGATTTATTGAATTCACTTTACATTTAATATATTTAGAATCTTTTATTCAATTTCCTATTAAATAAATAATTATTGAGTTGGTCATTATGAATGATATAAATTAATTATTTCATATCTAATAATTAAAAATTATATATCCTGATAAAACTAGTCTATTATATTTTAAAATGGTATTTATAACATCAAATGTTTTTTTTCACTATCTCGATGTTGTATTGATATTTGTAGCTTTGAATGTTCCTTGTTTCTTTTTCATTAATCACATTACTAAATAGGTCACCTTCATAGAAAAATATCCCGGATACTCCTAATAATCTACAATAATGTGTCAAGTGTAATATCATGTAATTTAAATGTAATTTTTTAAATATATAAAATTATTTTGAGACATCATGTTTTGATGGTATGTGATTCTGAGGCATGGTGTGCCCATATCGGATTTTTGGAATTTTTTATGGTACATTCTGTAAACATGTTAACATAATTTTCACACTTTTTAAATAAATCTCAGATTGAAGTATGAGGTCACCTATAAACATCGAAAACTGGGATTTTCCTAGAAAGGACATAAATTTTACCAGAAAGGGTCGGACATAAAATATAATTTTTGGATCATTTCAGAAAAATAATAAAATAACATTAAATTTTTTTATTTTTCTTTTGTTGCATTGAGCGGTAGAAGGTGATGATGCAATGAAGAAACGATGAGGAGCAATTAAGAGATCCCCTTAACGGAACATTTTTCAAGTGTAATCGCTACACTTGTTCATAAATGAATCATCGCAATCACAAAACATCACAGTGTAATAGAAACACTGCAATGTGTTTTTTTAATAAATGTGTTGGAGAGTGGATAATTAAAATTCGAGGATTCTATGATGAACCTACGATGAACATATTCTGCAATGAAGAATAAAAAATGCTGAAAAATGTCATATTTTATCGATTCACCTCGAAGAATGGAGTCATAAGCGATGAACGACATCAACGTATTGAAACCTTAGAGATATAATGATCTGGAAAATAATTCCAAAGATGTAGGGGTTTAATTTTTGAAAGTACTTTCCCATTATTATTATTTAAACAAAGAACGTGGATCATCAAATGAAAAGGATGAACCAAAAATCAAGTGTTTAAGTGGGAGGGTGACTTTTATTTTGGTTGTTATTATTCGTGATTAGTTTTTCTCTATTTTGATTTAGCCACAACCACTGAGACTCCCCATGATTATAAACATGTAACACATCGGGTGTGGGCCGACAAGAATAAGGCCCGAGACCCTATGCATGTGTTCTATTTGTGAAAATATTTTCCAAATCTATGAAAATGTGGGTTTGAGACCTTCGTAGTGAAGGTGATGCTCCCTAGATTCTGTATGCACAAGAGGCACAATGAACGGCCCATCGGAGCACATACTGCGGTCCACCAAAGAATCTGTCAGCAGAAGCACTAGCGGTTGCGGCAGAATGCAGCGGCGCTGGATGCATGCCAGATGATAGGAGAATATGCTGTTTTCAAGGTCGTTGGCCATTCTACCAGCTGACCATGGTGGTTGTGGGGACACACGGTGCCTGCCTGGAACCACATGGAGGTAGGACCTACATCTGGGCCATCTATGAGGCTGGTGATCCATGGTAAATTGTCAACAAAACAAGGGCCCCATGAATTCGTGGGGCAGTCGAGGTCATCCATGGCAGTCAGATGCGGTATCCACATGAGCTCCTCATGCGGTTAGGTTTCGGGATAGCGGGCCTAACCTGCGGCCCAGCGGGCCTGACCCTTGCCGGTGGGCTAGACCCACAACATAGTGGGATGATCCCATGCCTAGTTGGCCAAAACCATGCCACAGGCTGAATCTGCATCGACAGGCTCAACTCATGCCCATCAAGCTGGGCCAGCTGAGATAGGTTCCCCGTGGGACCCGGTGAGCTGGACCCCCAGCCAAATCGAGACGGGTCCAATGTGGCCCAATGGGCCTGGCCCACTGGCCAGGCCATAACAAACCGACCCAGACCTGAAGTAGGTTTGTTCAAGTCATTCGAATTAATCCAGGGTATGTGGGACCCCCATGTCCAGTTGGTCATGTCAGTTCGACCATGTCGGACCGAGCCCAAATGCAACTAGCTTCAATTTTCTAAAATGATTGTATCTCACAAACCGAGCTTCAATTTGATGTGTCGTTAGTGGTGTTGGGACCCTTGAAATGATAAGGTCATTATGAATTAATATATTTGAGTTTTTGTGGATTTTGGAAGATGGATGGGTAGGATTTGACTTGAATCTGACCATGCCCTTCTTACAAAAATGACACTATCTTACCGATCGAGCGTTAGTTCGATGCATTGTCAGCTGCGTTGGGACCCTTATGCATTGAGTCCATTTTGATGAGATGGTACAATGGGGTTAATCTATGTAGGAATTTATGGAGATTGAGGTATGATGGATTTATAGAGGATTGGATCCTCCCAGAATCAACCTTGCTATGTGCGGGAATCCAGGGGCTAGCTATTACATAAAGAATGAATATTGATCATGTTTGGGTCAGCACCTAGAGATCTGGTGCAGGTCATCACTTAGATACATTATGGGGATCTATAGTATAGCCTCTCATTAGAATCAATGGATCAATATATACTATTAATCATATTTAATTATGTACTTAATTTATACCTAGTGTGAGACGAGTCTTTTACTTTGTGCTTTGTGTTTTAGATCTTGCTTGGTGGTATTACCTCTTTGTTATTTCCAATTATGGTGTTTTCCATTATGATTACTGAGATACCTTCTAGGTTCTTAGGTTCCCCACTAAGTATTGTTATACTCACCTCGGTACGGGCTTCTCCAGCACTTGTTGTGTATTTTGAAAACGATATACAACTTTCACCAAGACTTCGGTGAGCCAGGACTAAACAGTCCTCGGTGGTTGATTGATGGACATGGTGTGTTGTAGTGTCATCTGACAAGGAGTTGTAGATACTCTTCAGTTATGATCCCCGGATGATGAACTTAAGATATTGTACTTATTTTTTTGTACATTACTTTAAGTTGGGATTTTATTCTACCCACTTTATATTCCATTTACACATATTAATATTAGTAGTAATACTTTGTCGTGGTTGTAATAAATTATTTACATTGTGGTTTTCTATTGGAGGTATGACATGTCTTTGTGTGTACTGGTTTAAAGGAAATGCATTCCCTTTTTGGGATATGTCTTTCCAGTTCAAGTCATCAGCCCCTAGCCTACGAATGGCGGGCTGGGTGTAGTCACAGCACATGCCCTAGGGGATGGGTTATGACATAGTGGTATCAAAGAGTGGTCGGTTATACAAGAATATCTGGGAGTCTATATTTTTAATGGGGGAAATATTGTCAAGTATCATGTGTTCATCTTTCAGTCTATGGAGTCTGGTGTTGGTACAACAGATGACATATCCACACAACAAGGCACTGAATTCTATTTTCAGACTAAATAATGAAAACACTAGTTTCATGTGTTTTGGAATTGTTTTTCTCTTGATCTATTTGGAGTCAGCTCAGTAGGTATAACTTATTGATCGTGACACATTTTTTCTCTATAGTATTCTTCCGTGAAGAAAACTATCCAGGATTATAGTGAGAGATCATGAAGATTGTCTAATGAGTGATGATGTGTCAGTGTAGGGACAACCTATAGAAATTGAAAATTTGGGTGGTGTACCAGCAGCACCACCAATGGTAGAGCAGTAGTTTTTATTAGTCCCACTAGTGGACAACGCACACTGACTGCGTGCACAACATCGGTTCCAGTGACAGAGGCCTCCAATTTTTCGAGGCGAGACAGATCTTTAGGAAGTTGGGGATTGGATGGATGATGTTACTTGGGTTTTTCTTCTGGTGGAGGCGCCTATAGACTATATTTTTGTCCTAGATACTATCCCTTATCAGGGCACAGTGGGGAGATGGTGGATCTTGATTCTCTAGATATATGAAGAGGTTACCCTTGTCTAGTCAGACATTGAGATCCCCTTAAGGGTGGATTTCATACCAGTGAAACTACGTTCTGTGTGTATTCTAGAGTTACAAAACCTACACTTGGGCATCTTGATATGGACTAGTACTCAACGAGTTTTAATGTCCTCTCTCGGTACTCCATCGACATGGTATGATACCCTTTCATCAGGGCATGGAGCATTGAAAAGGGGCTCTGACTAATGTTTAGAGCATAGATGATTTTTATCATCCTCTTAAAACAAGATGTACTACTAGAGAAATCCTTACTGTTTGAGATATTCCTTACCGAGCAGGCACTGATAGTGAAAGCCAGCACAAAACGGCAGGTGTCCAAGTTATTAATAGCATGCCGTAAGAAGATGATGCACAAGACCAAATGGGATGAATATTATGAAGGATGACCCCAGTACGCAATGTCATAGGTACCGAGATTGCAAGGTAGAGGAGGTCATTTTAGGGCAAGAGTATGTAACTCTTGCGACAGACAGGGCACATGGCTTGTGACTATCCAACTCCCACACAGATGACCCGTAATCGGTCTAGGGACCACCTAGACAATGTTAGAGGCTTGAGCGAGGAGGTCCGAAGGGAGATCGAAGTGGAGGTGGAGTAGGTCGAGTAGTAGGTGGTGGAGGCGGATCAAGGTACTACCACCACCACCCACAGGAGGTCAACTACGAGCTCTGGGAGCAGGTGGACAATGGTGGGGCTAGCTTCAGGCAAGGTTTCCCTAAGATCAGGGAGTTCTAGAGATGAATATCAGAATGATCATTGTGTACTCTACGTTATCATCTGTTCCTATAGAAATAGGTTCTAGTCACACATTCATTTCCATAGACCCTGTTCGATTCTCTGAGATTTTTCTGGAGCTTTTGGCACATACCATACTATTAGAGACTCTTATGGGAGGGTGTTTGATGATTAAACATTGGTTTTGGTAGTGTGAGATTACTATAGGTGGTAAGAGCTTTTACTGAGATCTCCTTGTAGTATCATCAAGGCCTTACAATGTCATCTTCTATTTAGACTAGTTATCCACAATCTTTTCTCAAATTGACTCTTTTAAGAGAAATGTTTGGTGTGTCTGCATGGATGGGACTAGGTTTTCATTCACTGGACATAATGGATCTTTTGAAACACATGATTGAATTTATTGGAGGAGGGTGTAGCTGATCACTCACCAGTTGTATAACTTTATCCTTAGTATGGTGGATGAGGGGAGTCCATGAATTCCTGTAATAGTGGACAAGTATGAGGATTTTATTACAGAAGATGCCTCGGGACTACCTCCTTGCAGATAGGTAGACTTATGTACTGACTTGTACCCATGGATTCCACTGATAGCTACACCTGCATATCAAATGGCTCTAGCGGAGCTTCATGAGTTGAGGGGACATTATGAGGAATTGTAGTGGAAGGGGTTTCTAAGTCCTAGTGTTTCTCCATGGGCAGCCCCTATGGTGTTTTCCATGAACGAAGACGAGAGAATTAGGATATGCATGGAAATATGAAACTTGAACCAGGTGACCGTGAAGAACAAGTATCCAATGATGAGTATTGATTACCTTTTCGATCAGCTAGACGGAAGGAGGAGGTGCTCAAATATTGAACTCAAATCATGTTATCATCATCTTTGGGTGAATGATAAATATGTTCCGTAGGTAGATTTTTGATGCATGTACGACCACTATGAGTTTTTTGTGATACTTTTCGGCATGACCAATGTCCAAGTACTATTAATATGAATCATGAACAATATTTTATACCATTACCTAGATTTTTTTGGTAGTCTTAATTAATTAAATTATGGTGTACTCAATTTTAGAAGAGGAGAATGCTACACACCTGTAGACAGTTCTAGACACACTCCTAGAGCACCAGATTTATGGTAAGATCTTGAAGTACTAGTTTTGGATTCTGGAGGTCTACTTTCTTGGACACATCATCTTGGAGTCTGGAATTGCATTAGATCTAGTAAAGATAGAGTCAGTTCTTTCTTCGGTTCCACCTAGAAGAATGACTGATGTGTGGAGTTTCCCCAGGGATGTATGGGTACTAACGGAGGCTTTTACCCATCATTTACAAATTATCAACACCCTTTTCAGCTTCGACAGAGAAATGTGAACCCTCCATGTGGGTGGAAAGGAGCTAGAAGAGTTTGTAAGAGCTGAGGCGGAGACTGAAAAGTTCTTCTATCTTGAGACTACCAGAAGAGGGTTTTGGGTATGTAGTCTACTGTGATGCATCAGGGACCAGACTAAGTTGTGTCCTAATACAGCAGTGAGCAGTTATCACCTACAACTCATGGTAGTTGAGGCAGCATGAGCATAATTATCTGGCCCATGTACTGGAGTTAGTAGTAGTGGTCATTGCCTTGATGATGTGGCGGCACTACGTGATGGGTGAATGGATTACCATCTACTTAGACCAAAAGATTCTCAAATATGTCTTCTCACATAAATACATGATCTTGAGATAGTGTAAATGGAAATAGTTCCTCCAAGAATACGACATTGAGATTTTCTATACCATTAGGATGGGGAACGTGGTGGCAGAAGCACTCAACAAGATGTCTGGTTTGCAGGTGTTGAGTTAGGGGATGGTGTATCTATTTGTGATGTAGATATAATGTTTAGATAGTGATAAATAATCTTAACTCTAGTTTATGATTGTCACTCCCACACTCTTATAGCATGTTAGGGAGGCACAACTTGTGGATGCTGACTTCATGGACCGACGTTCTTAGATATTCTCAATACATGCTCTTGATTGTTTTTCGATAGCTGCGGTGGAAATCATCCTTTTTAGCGGATGCACCATATTACTAGTGAAATTGTGGGAGGAGTTGATAAAGGAATACCATAATTCCCCTTTGGTGATACATCATGGTGTGGAAAATATGTACCATGACCTTTGACATTAGTACTGGTGTCCAATGATGAACAAATCAATGCCAAAGTTCGTTTCTCGATGACTCACTTGTCAGTAAGTGAAGGTCGAGCATCAGGTCCCGGCAGGTTTGACACTCCCATATGAGGTATCAGAGTGGATGTGGGATCGTATATCAATCGACTTCATGATGGGGTTACCATGGATGTAAATGGTCTATTATTCAATCTACGTGATTTTTGACCGACTCACCAAGTTGTCTCACATATACCATTCAAAAGAAGGGATTGGTAGATTGAATGGGATGCCTCTACATCTAGTAGATATTGAGGCTCCATGAAGTTCCTTCAATGATCGTCTCAGTCCATGATTTTCACTTCACATCCAATTTGTGGAAGGCATTTTCAGAAGAATTTAGGAATTTTCTATGCTTGATCATATCTTTTCAGATTCGTACGAATTCCCTCTCTCCCTCATGGACGGGCGATGCCCTAGCACTGATTGCGGCTCCGGTGGCCCCTCCCTCTCCTGGGGAGGGGCCTCAACTGGCTCTCAGTGTGCATTTTTAGGGTTCTTGGGGTGGGGGTAGGGACATGCTTTCTTTAGTCGAATCTCTCCCGGTGTTCCCCAACATCAATGTCTTTCCAAAGGTTATGGGGATCCTTCAGGATAAACCAGTGGTTCTGATTTCTCCGCAAGAATTCACCAAAACCTTTGTGCTTCTTTCTACAGATCTGGTGGTGAAGTCCATTCTGCGCCGGCCTCCTGTGGAGATGTTTGAAAAGTATGTGAATGAGGAATGGGGTTTATGTCAGCGTGCATTGGTCGGGTTTGTGACAGTCATGGTGAAAAGGATATCTTAGCCCCTCCTCGTGCCACACCATGATTATAATCATATAATGTAGAGGGTGCAGGCCAAAAAAAACAATATCTTAGCCCCTCCACATGTACTCTCATTTTGAATGGATTTTTCGAATCAATGGAAAGGTGGGTTTGTGACAGTCATGGTGAAAAGGATGCTCCCTGGATGCCATATGTGTAGGCATCATAGAGAACAAACCACCATAGCACATATGATGGTCCACCAAAGAATCTTCTATTGTGCCAATGATTTCAGTGGAAGCAGCATGTGGTGGTGCTGGACACATACCAGATGGCGGCATGTGGCCACAATAGGATTATAGAGGCAGCAATGGGGAGACACAGCGCCCTTCTGATACTACATGGAGGGACGACCCGTGTGTGGGCCATCCGGGTGGTTGTTGGGCCACTTTCACTCAATAGTGGCAGGGGACCCCATGCATATGTGGGGCATTTGTGACTGGGTTCGGCAGCCGACCATGTCCCTGTTGGATGACACACCCCCGACCACCCATGAGTCAGGGCGCAGGCTGGCGGGCTGCTCCCTCTGTCAGCGGTCTGGACCCGTGGCCCAACGGTTTGGTCCTAAGCTGAGAGGGTCAGACCAATGACCCAATGTGTAGGTCATATCCCTAGCTATTCGAACACACACTGGTGGGATGGTCCCACACTTAATGGGCTGGACCCATGCTAGCGGGTTGGACCCATATCACAGTGGGTCGGCCCCTTTCCCAGTGGGCCATCCCATGGACGAGTAGGCTGGACACACTCTAGTGGGTCAGACCCATGCCGGTGGGCCTAGCCATATGAGACTGTGTCATCGGGAGACCTATAGAGTGGGACCCTAGGCCAAACTGGGCTGAGTCTAGGGAGGCCCAATGGCCTCACCGAACAAGACTAACCCTGACCCAAAATGTGTCAGGTCTAGTCAGTCTAATTAAACCATGGTATGTGGGATGGTCATGCCGTGTTTGTCGGATCCACCTGACCATGTCAGACTGGGCCCTGATACAACCAGAACTTATTTACTAAAACACATGTATCTCTTAAACCGAACGTCTGTTTGACGGACCATTAGTGGAATTAGGACCCTTGCAATGAGGTGGTACTTCAGGGATAAACTACATGAGTTTTTGAGTATTTTGGCATATGGATGGGTTGGATCATACTCTAATAAAACTAGGATCGTTTTACAAAAATTCCCATATCTTACTGACCGAGCATCTGTTCAATGCGACGTCTATTCCGTCGGGTCTTTTACAATGAAGTGTTCCTTTGGTTTAATCTAAGTGGGACTTCGTGGTGGTTTTGGTATGACTGATGGATTTAGGAGCAGATCCTTCCGGAATCAAGTAAGCTAAGTGTGGGAATCCATTGGATGGCTGTGACAAGCTGAATGAATAGCGATCCTATGTGGGTCAGTAGCTAACATTCCTCTATAGTTCAACACCTAGAGATCATGTGTGGGTCAGCATGTAGTGTTTATGTGTGGGTTAGCACATAGAAATATTATATGGGTTAGTACCTAGAGACCCTCTGTGGATCATGACCAAATCCTCTCAACAAAATTAGATGATAATGTTCTATGATGAATCATTTATACTTTTGTACTTATGTTATAACTTTTATGAGATGAGTCATTTACTTTGTGCTTTGTGTTTGAGATATTTCTATGTGGTATTAACATTGTGGTATTTTTCTTTTCTGTGTTTTGTTTTGTGGAATAATGAATTAAATTTAGGGTCTTGGGGTCCCTACATAGTATTTTTAAACTCACGCATGGTTGGGATTTTCTTACACCTATTGTGTCTTGTGCAGATGACAGACACCTTTGAATGGGACTTCGGGGAGCTAGGACTAGACGGTGCTTGGAGGTGGGTCGATAGAAATTTTGTGTTGTAGTGTCATCTTACAGAGATATCTACCTATCATTCTGGTAGGATTAATGGGGGACAACCTTTAGATATTGTATTTATTTTGTTGTACATTCTTTTTAGTTGGGCTTGTATTATAGGCCCCTTACTTTTAGTTTACAAAATTTACTCTCAAAAGTTATATGTTTTGGTGGTTTTATTACATTATTTACTTTGTTGTTTTCTTTATTTAGTATTCCCTGTCAGTTTGTGAATAGGTTTAAAGGCACTGCATACCCTTTTTGGAACATGCATTTCAAGTGTAAGTCACCAGCCCCTGACATATGGAAGGTGAGATTGGGGTAGTCACAGCATGGGCCCCAGGGGATGGGTTGTGACATTAGGGTTCTAAAAATTACTTGAAAATGGGTTTTGTAAAAATTTGAAGTAGGTTTTGATCCTTATCATCCTTGTTTGACCCTCAGAGAACACATTTGTACCTAAACTATTCTAATTATATTTTAATTTTTTCTCTATTAGTATTGGTAAAAATTAATTTTAAATTATTAGATAATTTATTTTTATGTTTAATAATATAGAATCATGTTTTTAAAATTTCATTAAATTAAGTGATGAAATATAAACTAAAATTAATCTATCTTGCATGATGTGAAACTGGGTTTTGAAAGGGAAAAGATTCAAAAGCTTTAAATGTTATTATATAAAATTTTTAAATGAAAATAATTAAAATGGCATAAATTGGATTAATTGATATAAAAAATAATAAATTTTAATTTAAAACTAAACAAATATATAAATTACCATTATAAATATTTAAAATTAAAACAAGGTTTTAAATTAAAATTCAATATTTTCACTATTCATAGAGAAAAAAAAATTTAAACAAAAATCCCCAAACACCACCCAAATATATTTATGGTATTAAGATTAAATAAATTAATAAGATATTTTCAATTAAAGATCATTAGAGTGGTAAATATTAAATTTAATTTTTATGTGCAAGGCATGATTAAAAGATCTTCTATAAAAAATACAGTTTTATAGAAAAACCTTCTTTTCAATTTCAAATGATTATTTATTTCTTATCAATAGATAAACATAATTTTGATAATTTTTTTTACTATTACATAACACCATTAAAACAGTTAGGTGATAATTATTATGTTAAGTAATAAAATTTTAACAATATTTAAATATTAGTTAAAACATGGTCTTGAGTGTAATGGAAGATAAATATATTTTTTCATATAATGAAACATAAAATAATTGTATCGTGTAGTGAAATAAATTAAATAGATAGTATTTATTTTAAAAAATCAATATATAATAAATTATGTGATTTTTATATTTTATTCTATTTTTTGATTTTCATGTCACGTATGATATCAAATATAATGTTTTATTTTATATTCTTAGGGTGATACATTTGAAATATTCAAATATAAAATCCATAAATGAGAGGAATTGATATAAACATACATAAAAATGATTGAAATAAAATTCATTTTATTTTACCACAAATAGTTAGTAAATACACCACATAAATTAAATTATGTGGATAAATTCAATATGTGTCTTAAAGAATAAAAACTAAGATAAAAAAACTTACCACATCAGTAACCATCATATCAAAAACCCTTGAGAGTTATTACATTAGAATTATATAAATTTATAATTAAATAAATGGTATCATTATAAAAAATATAAAATTGGAATTATACAGACCATTATAGTTTAAATAGATGGATAAAAACTATAAATGTCTCACTAAAGGTTTTCTATGATGAAAATACTAATCTCTCTTTATTTAGATATTTTTTATACATTTAAGGGATTTTTAGCTTTTATATTTTATTTCAATTTACATTTAGCATTGTAATTATTTTCCATCCATAGTAATTAATTTAAAAAATATTTAATTTTTAACAAATTTTATAATTGATATTTAAAATTTTATAATCATTTTATAAATTAAAATTTATAATGGATTGAAATTTTAATAAAAATATAATTACACTTAATCATGTATAAAACATTTTTGAGATAAATATTATTTTTAAAATAAAATATTTATATATATGATAAAGTTATCTTAAATACTTATATAAATAAGATATTTTGATTTATTAAAAAAATAACAAGTAAAATACATTCAATAAAATAAAAAATCAAATATATCTTAAATATACTCGACATTAGTGAAAAAAATAATGATACTACATATATTAAAGTAAAATTTTAACTATTAGTAAAAAATAAAATTCAGAGGGTTTTTAAGTTCAAGGAATATTTTAAAATTAATAATTGTCCCCTAAAATTAATTTTTTATTTGTTAAAAGTTTTTTTGATGTCATTGTTCATTATTATATAATTGAATGGCCATACGAATTTATGTTTTCATGAAAATAGTATCTTTGGGCTAAAAATTAAACCTTTTAGCTAAATAACAAAAATCATAATAAGTCTATTTTGATTATCACTATTCCGAAAGAAATATCAATTTTTAAAATTCAATTTTGAAAACATATAAATTTATTTTTTGACTAAAATCAATAAATAAAATTGAAAACATGTTTTATGTATAAATGAAATTTCGGGATATTAAATATTATTATTCTTAGTAAATATAATATACTAAAAATATTGATCTTAACCAATTAATAATATAGAAAACAATTTATCATTAAGGAGATGTTTTCTTTAAATAAATATATGCATCGATAAATAAATGAATTTTTTTTTGAAATATAATTTTCTAAATAAATGATATTTTTTGTTATTGTGGTTAATAAATTGAATTTCATTATTGATAATAGTAACATTAATTTAATTATAAATATAAATCATAAGGAGTAAAATCCTAATAATTATTTCTAATTATATGGGAAAATTTTAATATTCATACTTTAATATTTATATTTTATCCATATATATCATTATTTCAGTTAATTCTGTTGGTTTATATAGAGAATGGTATAGAAAATATTTAGTATTTATTGGTAATAATATATTTGAATTTTGTTTCTCTACTTCTCTTCCCATTAAATAAATTAGGTAATCTTATTTTTACTCATTAAATCAGAGTGATTGTTGAAGGGAAATCAAAAGTAACAATACCCAACTAGATGATCATGGATTGATTTATAATGTGGAAATAGATTTATTTATGAAACAAATATTATAAGGGATGTATAAAGGGATAAAACCCATTCAAAATTTCACATAAAATTATAATAAGGAGGTTGTGATCTATATCTATATGTAATAATTACCCACAAATAATGAAAATTATTTACCTAACAATCATATCACTTGGAGTTTTTAAAAAAAATTAATATATTGTAGTTGGTGATGTCATACCTAACATTGCTTACAAGAAAATGTTAAGTGAGAATTAATATCTGATTAATTAATAATAGTCTTATTGGATTTTTCTTTTCTTTATGTTTTTTGGTGACTACTTCCCTCATTTGGCTTTGGATTTAGACATTGAGTTGTATTTTACCCAACTCACTCGAATGTGAGGAAATAGATATTTGTAGCTTATCTGCTTCACTTACACTTGTGATTTTGATATCATTCATCCCATGATCGTTAATGGGACTCAATATTTATATTCTTTTGTGTGTTTTGTAATTTTACTATGTTCACATAGTTAATTATATTTTGTGATATGTTGTTTGGCATAATCACTTGATTTCCCACTCTCGATCTCTATATTTTGAGTTATTCATAGATATAATATCTACATTTCCATGAACAAACATTATTTATTATAGTTCCAAAAATTAGTAAAACAAAAATACTTATCATAAGTGATTATCAATATAAATTAAGTAGAAAAAATTACTATAGTAAAATTTAACCACATGATGCCTATCTATATCACACTTTCATGTTTTTAACACCCCAATATTTTAGAAGAGGGATATCATGTTATATGGTATATCTAAAATAAAACTCCAATATTAGATTAAAATTTAAGATCCTGATAGTCTATAAAATACTTATTTTTAGATAAGTTCAATCTCTTCGATAGCATATAATGCAAGCAATGTCTTGTTTAAAAAACATGTTACTCTATTCAAATATTGTTATTTAAACATGACCATTGTAACTTCGATGTTAAGATGGAGAGTATTAATATTAATTATTAAATTTTTAAAATTATATGGTTTAAATTTTAATAAAAAAATTAAATGGATATTAGTTGATTAGAAATAAATTAATAACCATTTGAAAGAAAATGATTTTTTTCAAGAATATTATATCATTCTAAAAGCTGTTTTCATTAATGTTTGCACACATACTATTATATTAATCATCAAAACTATTATAACATTTAATTGAAAAAATAGATATTATTTTATAAATCAAATTTTCGAAAATATATTTGGGTTATTTTTTATAGTTTTCTACAAATGTTAATATTTTCGATGAATAGTGCAAAGTAATGATTTTTTATGGAAAACCACATTTTAATCTAAATTAATTTCAGTGTTAAATTATTTATTAAATTTTTTTAAAATTAAAATTAGTAAAAATATATTAAATTTTAACTAAACTTGGACATTTAATAAATTTTATATTGAGTTATGATATACATTTTTTTAGAACTTTAGAACATGTTTCTCTACGAAAACTATTATTTCATCACATCAGTGAGTTTAATATTAAAATAAATTTTTACACATTTGAGAGTGAAATTTAAAAAAAAAATTAAAATCCATAGTTATAATCAGAGAAATAAATATTATATGATCAATTAAACATAATTTTTTACAATAACTCACCGTGAAAAAAATATGAGATATTGTGGTTAGGGTTAAAATGGGTTTTCTGAGTGTCGAACTAAATAGATAAGGGTTATAATGAAATATAAACCTTTATGTTATCAATATTACGTTATTATATCTTATAATTTATAAAATTACCCTTTTCATTATTATTTTATTATAATATGGGGGTATCACTATTTCTTTTCAAAAAAATCCATGTGTGTCCTCTCACCAGCTTATAAAAGTCCACCACATCTCCACCCATTTTCATTATACTAAAGACCTTTGGTTTGGCCAATAACTACCTAATTATAATTATTACATCCCTAAAAAATTCCCAAAGTCCTTATTTTTTTATTTAAATATTCTAATAATGTTTTCGGGTTAAACCAAAAGGGTTTTTATAAAGAAGAGATAAGATAATTTACATGGGTATTTATTTTATTTCATCTCAAACCACCATCAATTGTTATTTAACTTGGATTATATAATAAAATGGTATTATCTATACATTAAGATGTTATTATGTTAATTTAATGAACAATAGAAATCTTCAAATCCATCAAATTGGAAATGAATCTATCGATCATGTGTAAGGTGGAATACTTCATCATTAGACAATGTAATTCATTTTCCATAACCAACTATCAATGCTAGATATAATGATATATTAAAAATATTAATATTATATTTATGAAATTGTTATACTTATTAAATTTTTAAATTTAATATATCTTCTTAATATACATTCAATGGGGTGCATGATAATGTATCTCATATGTACGATAGACAACTGCAACACGAAGGGTCCTGATTCAATTTTTACATTCATTTTATATGGAAGGTTATAAGTATAAATTTAACGAAACTTATTTGAAATTTATTAATTAAAAATAAGATTGGATATATAAAATCAAATTCGAATTGTTATCTTATAATCCATTAGAAAACATTAACATAGCTAATGCGTACATGTGTATTATCACCTCCACATAGTGATTTGAAAAGTTTTTCATTTTAATTATAAATAGATTGTAATAAGGATTGGATTCATTATTGTAAATTATATATAAAAATTAATAATATTTCTAGATTTGTTAATTAATATTTATTTTTCATTTTTTACATCCATCGGGAAAATAGATACATAACTCCCACATATGTATGACCTATCGTCTTCATTAATAGTTCAATACATTTTGTATTGTTAAATTATATGGATTAATATACATACAAATATAATGTAATAATATGTTATTTATATCATGAATTTCATTTAAGAGGTGATGTGACCATGATCAATTTAAAATTACTGATATTATTGAACAATAACATACATGAAAAAAAAAGCAATTATCACACAAAACGAATATTTATAGAATGATTTTTAACGAACAGGTCATAAAACACTATAAGTAAATAATGCATAGTATCAAATATATCATTATTTAATTTTAATATATTTATAATAATTCAATATTTATTATTCAAGAGATACATACCCATATAAAGTCAATCAAAGTTATGGTAAGGGATATTTCATATTAATTATATATATATGAGACATATTCCATATTAATCATATAGATTTTTTGGGTGGGGTTTATACTCCCACTATGATATATTAAATTATGCATCCATTTATCTTAATTTTATATAAATTTTCATTATAATTTATTTCATTTTTATAGCATAAGATTCAAATGTTACAAAAATTATATGGGTTTTTTTTAGAATATCCTAATTTATCCATATAGTTTATAATTAAACTTATGATGATTAAATTATATCATATGTCACTCAATAAACATATG
Organism: Viscum album; assembly: GCA_963277665.1. NCBI lineage: Eukaryota > Viridiplantae > Streptophyta > Magnoliopsida > Santalales > Viscaceae > Viscum > Viscum album. The sequence continues at coordinate 1,117,807,503 of OY728141.1, forward strand.
AATATTCATTTTCACATGTTATTAGTAATTTTAAAATTCTTATTACCATTTAAATCTCAATGGAACTTTAAATTATTGAGAAAATGATATTTACGAGAATTCATCATTATTAATATTTTTTGTTGAAAATCATTTTCTCTTCCTGGAACATGTTTTTTAAAAATTATTTCAAATTTTTTTTCAAAAATTGTAAAACTAATCTAACAAATAAATTTTTAATGATTATTAAATTTTTGAAAAGAAGTTAATAAGAATATTACTACACTTTTCCAAGTAATATATTTTTTCAAATATTATAAAAAATGTGAATGAAATCATTTTTTAACAAACTATGTATGTAAAAAATTTCCTAAGGTCATAACCACTCATTTCTTTTAAAAATACATTACAACTTTAAAATTTTCTTTTTTAGTGATTTTTCACTATTCTATAAATTGTTTATTTTTTATATTGATTTTCTTATAGAAAAATATAATATCTTCAACAGTCATTTAATCATATTTTTATGTAATTTATATTCATACATTAAAACACCCATCATTTTTACAATATTATTCATTCGTAATATATTTTAATAAGATAATCATTATTATTTCAGTAAATGGTTTATGATCAGTTTGAATGATATTTACTATTTTGATACCATTTAAAATTTTACTCAGAATTGATTATGTTTATGTTTGTATATTTTGGAATGTATGAACTGTTCATATATAAGTTCATCAATATGAAGGATTATGTTTATTATGTTTCTCCCATTTAATATGAGAAACAATTGGACTTCGTATGTAATGGGAGGGTCCCTAAATACCCCCTTGAGGCATCTGTAGTTCTCATGATATAGACTGGATTGGGTTTTTGGATGAGGCCTTACATATTTATGTATTATGTCTTAAAACGAGGCCTTGAAATTATAGGTAGGATATCCACAATTATGAATTACATTATAATGAGATTAGTTATTGATGTTCCATAAGATTTTTACAATATTTATCATATCCCTGTTTATGTTTCAGGATATTGTGATTATTTATATGGAATTATTTAATTAGCTTTTATTCTCATCATATTATTCTTCGTGTCCATTATATTTTTTAAATGGAATGTATTTAAATTATTTTCCATTATATAATCTTTATTTTTTCTGTATTCATGATAGTTTATGATGTACTCATTCCCCTATCGATCATTAGATCTCACCAAATTCTTATGTTTATTTCCCTAGGATTCGAAGAAATTATTAATGATTGATATGTAGGGAAATTATTTAGTGAATATAGACGATATAAAATAAAATAATTTTTTAATTTTATGTTTTAAATGAATTAAAAATTAATGTATGTATCTAGTTTTCTAACACTACAAAACTATTGTGTCCTTTATAATGTTATAAATTTTATCTAGTGGAAAATTTCTCAAAGTAGATGCTAGATCCTAGTTAATAGAGATGTGATCGGTAAGGTTTTTATCTGAGATTGTTTCTCAGAAACCATGTTCACTAGATTTATGAAAACATTGATTAGAGAAAATAATATATGATTTAACATTGTGGATTATTTTTTAAGAAAATATGAATGCTTTTCAAATGAAGAGATTATGTGGGTTTTAATTTAAACACATCCCTTTATGTATATTAAAAGAGGCTATTCTTCTGTAACAAATGTACCTAGGAGTAATAACATTGAAAAATTAATGTTGGGATTCAAATAGAGGATTATGTAATACATGAAAATTGGCCTTACTATACACCTTGTTTGACACACATGGGTTAAATTCATGGATTTATTCACCTTATCATTAAATAAAATTATGAATTAATCAAATAAAATATTATATAATACCCTTTTCATAGAATCCATGTATTTTATTATGATATTGTTCTTGATAAAATATTCAATTTATGTTATGTGATTCACTAGTTTTGGGATTATATATTTTGTTTTGTAATGTTCTGATCTAATATAGTGTATGATATTGTTTAAAAATGGAACCTATTGGATGTAATGGAAACTATATCATTTTGCAAACCACATGTATAAATTTATTTACTATGAAAGAAAATTTAGTGGAAGATGGATCTATATTTGGAATTTACCTAATTATAAAAATATTAGGGTAGATGGCCCATGTTATGATTGACATCCTTTCTCTTATAGAGTATCATGTTGTTCCACCATGTAGTGTTACAATTTTATATCTCATTATTCAAAAAAATCCTCCAACATTTAATGAGACAATAAATTAATTTTTAGATGAGAAATAGATATGTTCCTTACAGAAGATTATTTTCCCTTTGGGAACTAATGAATGTAAGAATAGTTTCATGTAATTTTGTAATACATGAGGAGATGTAGATCCTTTATAGTCATTTATTCAAAGAAGTAATGAGTACGAAGAAATAAAAATGTGTAATGGACGGTTTTTTATATAGTGTTATTAGAATATTATTTTTCCTCGTCAATAATGGGTGGATTTGGATAGAAAATTCATTTTTAAGACAAAATGATGTTGAAAATATTGTAACGTATGAATCCTACGTTAAAAGGTTCGTAATGAATTATACAGACTAATTATGTAGTCCAAAGAGTAAGATTTAACATTTATATTATGGGTTCCAGAATATTATTTAATGTCAACGAGACTCCTAAACATTATAATCATATGAGGAAATTGTATCATGTGCTATCAAGATAAAAATTAATTATCCAATTCGTAAATATTCCAAGGTAAGAATGAGAAGATGATGATGGTAGAGATAAATGTATATAAATATAATAAATAAAATAAGGATATTCATCCATGTGATAATTGTGGAAAGAAAAACCTAATAATTTCTTGATGAGAATGGGATTTTTCTACAGGTATGAGGAGATAGTCCACCATGTTCATGATTGAAATTGAAAAAATAAGTTAGCAATGTTCAATTCTTAATCTGTAAAGAGATGGGACACTCAATATACTAAAAGCCCAAGATTCAATCAAATATACTTAAAAAGAAGCTAAAATATCAAGGTCTGTCATAGGGTATTAATATAACCAATGTTAAATAATTAATGTTGTTGTGTATTTTGATTCAAGAATTATATAGTAGAATAATTTAATCAATTATATAATCATTTTAATAATCAGAAAGTATAGTTTTCTTATAGTTGTATTTCGTTAAATATTTCCTAATACGATTAATGGTACAAAGAAATGTGATCCATTTGAAAGTTGATATTCTTTAAAACACATAATTGGGTGAAGATAACCCTTACTATGTTCTATATATTGATATAGTAATGTAAAATTGATATTTATAGGATATTATTGGGGACGATGAAATTTGTTTTGTGATTTAATGATTTATGTTATCTTTAATAATTATTAATATATGTTTTCATTTATGAATTATATTTGAGAGCCCATGTTATTTGGAACCCTTCATGTTTTAATTGTGGTTTTATAGTGATCAAGATATTCACATATTTTTAACGTGAAATTAAGATCCACTCTATATTGTATGGGGAATATAATGTTGATTTAAGGACCATCCTCTTATGGTTTTGGACATTGAATTTTTTTCAAACATATTTTGGATGAGTATTATTGTAAACAATTACTAATAAAGTATCATAAATTAATGTATTATTGGATGACATGTCCTAACCATTTTAGTTTTTAATGATTTCTAGAGACATGGGGAATGAATTTTAATTATATTACGGATCATATGATCTGTTAAAAGTAAATTTTAGTTCTTCAAGTATAAATATTAATTTAGGATATTATTTTATTAGTGTAATATGTGATATGGAGATTGATGGAATTCTAACTGATGACTGAAATTGTGGTGATGAAATAAGAAGATATTAGGTAAGAAAATTGTCTTATTTTCTCAATCTATATGTTGAATAATCCTTTAACTATTGGAAAATGGACTTGAGAAAAAAAATTATCCTTGTACATTAATATCTAGTAAAATTATGTTCCATTCAGTAATGGTAGATTTATTGATTTTCGGTTGTTATGTTTTTTAGAAAATTCACATTCATGTGAACCGTTATCTCCCTCACTATAAATAATTACTTATTTTTTTATTAAATTTTCATATCATTATTTATCAATTATTTTTTATAATTTGGGAACCAAATAATGTGTTTTTATAAATGAAACCAGCACATACCACTCTATCTTATAAATAGGATGTTTTATTCACCATTTTTATGAAGTGGTTGTCCATGAATGTTATATTTAAATGTCAAAACCATGATTTTAATTTTAATATTAAATTGTGAGGAAGAAATTTATGTATGGGGAATTGAATGTAGAACACAACTATTATAAAATAGAAGCATCATGTGTAGTAACATTTATGACACAAAAACCCAAAATATATAATATCATAACACCCTGAGACTTTATGACATATTTCATATTAAATGAATTAAAAATCTTCAATACCTTGGGATTCATGAAAAATAAAGTTTAAAAGAAACAAAACACATTAAAATTATGTTATTTAAACATTACAATTATAACATTTCAGTTAAGTTAGATGGAATGAATATGAAAAACTAAATTATGAAAATGATATGGTTTTAAATATTATAATAGAAATTAAATTTATATCTATTGATTACAAATAACAATAGAATCATTTTATAGAAAATGAAATGTTTTTAGAACAAGTGTATTTTTCTAAAATGATTTATCATTTCACATTAAGCACAAAATTTAGATTTAATTTATTACCATTATATAAATTTAATTTGAGAAAAATAGTTAATATTTTTTAAATCTATATTTAAAAAATATCTATTTCATATTTTTTAAAAACATTAATGAAATAATTAATTTTTTTGAAAGTGAAAAATTAATATTTTTATTGAAAACAACCTTTTAATTTAAATTATTTACAAGATAAAATTATATAAGATGTTATCATTTATGTAAAATTATGTTAATCATATATCATTTTAACTAATTTTTGTCATTATAATAATGTTCATTTTTAATTATAGTTTATAAGCTATTTTTTACTTTTGAATGTATTTATTAGAAAACATTTATTCTTCATCGTATTTGCATGATTCATTTTTAATTAAATATTTTGGAATTCTATTAATTGAATTTTGAAAAAACTACTTAATATTTTTCATCCATATTATAAATATTATCTAATTTTTTAACGTAATTTTTTATCATAATGAATTGTAAAAATAGTAACAATTTATTAGAGTGGTAAGGTTAATATAGATTTACCAGGGTGTTAATCTAAAATTATATGCATCAAAATGACTTAAAAAAATTATAATTAAAATTATCTAGAACTATTTAATCCCCAAATATTTTATTTTTTTATAATGACCCATTTTGGAGGCTTTTGTATGGAGATAATCGTGGGTATCACTTTTTATTCTAAAATATAACTTGTTACCTATTTCCCCCACTTATAAAAGTCACTCCTTCTCATCAATTTTTCAAACATCCATTCCCTTTAGTTCATTAAATTCCTTAGAAAAATATTTTTCAAACTTCCCTTCCCACATTACATAGGCATTACTTATATTATAAAACCCTCTTATGATGTATTAAGGTATAAACTTGATGGGGTTCTCTGATGAAGATGTCAAAATCAAAATTTGATTAACTGTTCTATTTCTTATTCCACCCCTTTAAATATTTATAAAATATTATAATATAATTATACATGTATACCATATATAATAATATATTATTATTTTAAGAACCTAGATCTTTTTTATGTATGTTTTTCCTTTTCTTGTCGTGTTTTAGGATTGAGGAAATTCTGGAAATTTTCTAAGTACGCGATGTATAAATTATGAGTATAGGCTGTGTACTACCATGTCGTAGGAGTCTATTTGCTGGCCATGTAGTACCCACACACACAGCTGTGTAGGAGTGACATGGATGCCGCATAAAGCAGAGTATTTAAATGGCGAGTACATGTTGTGAAATTCAAAAGTACACATCGTGTTATATCATTTTTTTCATTAAACGCACTAGATTCCTGTCTAATCACCAGAACTATCTTCTTTTAGGTCTTGTTTGAACAAGAGCTCTGTACGGCCATGGATCTTCGACAAGCCCATGAACCTCCATCCGTCCTCTGAATCGAACATTTTCGGTTGCGTTGAAATCATATTGGTGAGTTCTCTATTCTCCTCGAGCATCATCTTATTATTTCTATTTTCTCATGAGATATCATGGGATAAACATTTTAGAGGTTTTCTTAGATTTATGGTTTTCTAAGTAGATTCAAGCTAAAATGTTCACATATACCGATCTCATAACCCTGAGGTAGGTGGTTTGTGCCTTTTTGTTGAACGTCTTTGTGTTTTATGTCAGAATTTTCCCAATACCCATTATCGAGGTTCTTCATATTTATCATTTGGCCCTATTTTTTCTCTACTATGCTGGTATGCCTGAGTAATTGATATTTGATTGTGGATATGGGGACTTGTTGTTCTTTGGATGTATTTCCCATGCATGTTTCATGTGTTTTGACCTTTGGTTCTTGTTTTCCTGTTAGGATATTTTTTACTTTCCTATGTCTAGTATTATAGGATGGTGTGACTATTGTTCTGTTATGATTTGTGTTGTAGAATACTAACCAAGTAATTCATGAGGTTTACCTTGGCTGTAACACACTGATACACCTGAATAACTAACACAGGGCCATGGAAACCTGGTGTATAGACAATAGGGATAATGGACATTTAGGGCTTCTCTAGAGTGTCTTTATAATTAACAATATGAGACCACAGGGGGAATTGACGTTGAGTGCTTCCCCAGAGTGTCTGTAATTCCTCGATGCAGGCCACAGGGGAATGAGTCGTTGAGTGCTTCCACAGAGCGCCTTTAGTATAGTTATGAGACTATATGGACAATTGATGGTGAGTGTTTCCTTAGAGAGTATGTGCTTAAGCTGAACCAGAGGGATTAGACTGAGTTTACTGCCCATAGGGTGGCTTGTACATATTAGGTAGAACCATAGAGGACAGTCTGTGAGTACTTCCCAGAGGGTTACCTTGTGTTTAGTTGCTTGCTTGTGTTTCTAAGTAAGACCAGAGGGGACATGCTGTGGGTACATCCCATAGGGTTATATGGTGTGTTTATCTTCTTTGATTACCTGTTGCATATTGTGTAGTGATTTGAATGCATTTAACTGTGGATTGTTTAATTCTAAGTACTTACTTGTTTACTACCTTCAGTATTTTACTTGCCTTATATTCACTGACTGTTCGGCATCGATCTCGTGGTGGTTTCCTACTGGTATTTAGTCTCATTCCTTATTTGGGCCACGATTTTTTTCCCAAACATATTATATTGTTGCATGTATAGATAAGGTCAAGAGCCATTCTACTTTAGGTACTTGACCTCCTGTGGCGCTAGAGAGCATGGGACCAAGCTATGGCTTGTGATGATAAGGAGTTTATCTGCTATCATTAGCACTTTGGTTTAGCACTATTATATTCCACCATTGTGACATGTTTGGATGTTTTTTTAGAAATATGTATCATGCATCATTTAATGTATGTGTTCTTCAGTTTATACTCCTAGTTTCTACTATATATTATTATTACTACTACCACTTTGGTATGTATTTGTTTACTTACGCTTTATACTCTGCCAATGAGGGAATAGTTTCCCCACTATCACACACAAGGCCCTCGCTACTAGTCAGAAGCCTCTAGAATTCTGGGGAATGTTCTTGAGGCCATGTGACAATCGGGTACAGGACGCCTCAAGGTGGCTTCCAGAACCGGTAAAGAACAATGTGGTATTAGAGGGTTTCATTTCTCTTGACTTACTGTTTGGAGCCTTTAGCCTAGGATAGCATGGAATAGGTACATGGTAATAAGTTGTGCATGGGAGTAGCTAACCCGTGTAAATCAAAATTCCAATCTACCACGTCTAATTGTAATATTTTTGGTTTGTCAATTATTACAGTTGATTTGATTTCACCTTGAGTCATTCACATTATTTGTGATGTTCTTGTTGAAGTTATTAAAGTTCTATTTCTGTTGCAACCCTATGAGATGAGGTTATGCCATTTCATGCATCATATAGTCACTTACTAGAAATCCCATGTCATGAATTTATCAATGCCATCTAGGATGCATTAGAGATAGCATGTTGTTGTGATAGAAGTTGTGTAAAATTTACACGCTATTGTGATAGTTGCTATGAAAAGTACTTGTTTTTTATATGGAATTGGTTTGTGTAGATATTTTCATTATTGGATGACAAAATTTGGTTCTTTAGGTGTTATGGGATCTCATGGACCGGGATTCGGTGGATAATTTCCTTGGATACGAGGTTATTTGTGTACAAGATTCGAAACATTGATTCGCGGGGAGTATGGGCCCTCACAGATCAAAATTTGGAATATTCAATTCACATTGTAGTGTTTTTTGGGGTTCCAGAATAGTTTCTGAGGCTTACGTTCCGGAAAAACCTAGAATACACATCGTATAATGTTATGTACATGCCATGTGCTCTTTTATTCGAGATGAAACAATTTTTCTTAAGTACACGCCGTGTAATTTATGTGCACGTCGTGTAGTCTCTGACCGTGTCGTAGGTCGTGTGGGCAGAGACACGGGTTGGGGACAGTATGGTGGGAACACACCATGTACAGGTCAAACACGCAGTGTAGTTTTGACTCAGTGTCTGCTCATGTAACCAACAAAACTGATGGATAACACCTTAATCTATACATGTCGTGTCCACATTGAACAAGCCATGTAGTATGGACCAGGTACCCAGCTGTGTCACGAACAACACGGGTCGGTGTTATTCCTTCACATACACACCGTATCCGTCTGGAACATGTTGTATAGTGTGACACATGTGTCAAGATGTGACACTTACAACATGGGCCAAGTTATGCTGGTCGAGTACATGACATATCAATCTTGAACACGCCATGTAGTCTTGATTTAGGAATGTCGTGTGGATTAACTGTGTAGAAGAACTCAGGTAGGGAAATATGATTCAAGTACATGTCGTGTTTTGAGAAAACATGTCGTGTGTTTGTGGTGTTACAAGACCAGTTTAGGCAGGAGTACATGCCCATGTGAATGACTTTAGGGAACATGTCGTGTAGGAATTGTACACGCCGTGTAGTCATGTTTTGTAAAAAATGAATGTTTCCATTCTCTTGTTATATTCTTACACTTCTTTGTCTCTGTCCATATTATTTATGATATAATTTGTGCTCTTGACCTTGAAGAGTCATTCCACCAAGAGGTCCTCTGATTGTCTTTGAGCTACAGGGTAGTGATCAAACATTGGATACGGCTGATCAGGGACTTCCAGAAGATCCTCTTGTAGTGTCAGTCTTAGTACCAAAAGTTATACCTGTTAATGGTGATGATGCACAGTTCAGGGAAGGATTCATGAGGATGATGAAGACCTTTTAGGGAGAGCCGCCTCCTACCCTGTCGATGGCTGATTTGACGTGGGTCTTCCAGCAGCAGAATCCTCCCACTTTCTCAGGGGAAGGAGGACCTCAGGCTGCAACGTTCTGGCTTGAAGCCATACTGATGATTATTGAGAATCTAGAGATGCCTCCTGAGATGAGGGTCAATCTCGCTACCTATACTCCATGAGACTCAGCCAAGAGGTGGTGGGATGTGATCTCACAGGTGGGATGCCAGCAGGTTATGGCGTGGAGTGATTTTTAGTGCATCTTCTTTGACTACTTCTATACGGAGACCCTGAGGGCTGATCAAGCCTAAGAGTTTATGATTTTTGAGTAGGGTACTCCTTCTGTTGCAGAGTATTCCTCCCGCTTTACCGAGATGCAGTGCTTCACACATATTCCAAGAGTTGATCAGTTGTTCATGGCAAGGAAGTTCAAGGATGGTTTGAGGCACAACATATGATTGCAGGTGAACATCTTCTGGTTAACTTCAATCACTTATATAGTCAACTAGGTGCAGATCACATAATTTAATGTGAGGGATTCTAGAATTGTGATCCAGGGCGGCTCGACATAAGGGGTTAGTATTACTCCTACTAGTAGTAGGAATCTCCATAACAAGTTTTCGTGCGGTGATCCGAGGAGGCGAGACACTTCTTATGGTAGCCAGGTGGTGTGACACAAGTGCGGAATGAGTGGGCATATAAGGCCACATTGTAAAAGAGACCTAGTGAAGTGTCGATCTTGAGGCAAGATGGGTCATATTCAGTGCTTCTATCAGATCTTTTCACTAGCATCTGCTGGCAGTGGTTCTTCTATGAATCATAGTTCCGGAGTAGCACCACTGATTTCTCACTTGTATGGGAACTAGAGTTCATCCGGTCATTTAGGCCGAGGTGGAGGTGGAGGTTGTGGTATCCATTCACTTATTTTTTAGTGACATCAGGGTGGATCAGCTCAGATTGGTCAGGCAGGTTAATGGGGCCACATTACTAGAAAGACGTTTTTAGTGGAACAGACCTAGTAGGAGCAGGATCCCTGACCTTCTACCGTTCGAAGTACGATCTTAGTAGCCTCATTTTTAGCTTCTTATATTTTTGATAAAGGGGATTTCCATTGTTTTATATTTGTTTATGTTGTGTATAGACTTGGTCTCTACATCTTTTACTTTGCTGATACCATGACGCTAGACACTCTGTTGGGGACTAAGGCGGCTAGTGTGCGTCGGTGCCTGGAGTGCACTCTACAAGTTTGTGGGTGTCACTTATTTTGTGAAACTTATGTCTTATAAATTAAATGTTGTGATTTCCTTCTATGGATGGACTGGTTAGTTCCATTCCAGTCAGTCATCGACTATTATCATCACAGGGTGAGTTTCACTTCACCAGATGGTGAATCTTTTCTTTATAATGGAGAATGGGATGTACAGGCGATTAGATTGGGACCCGAGCATCATGGGATGGGAGCAGTTACAACCCATATTTCAATTCTATATCTGGATGAACTAGGGACATCACAGTTATAATTTCTTCTAGTGGTGGATCATTTCATATATGTCTTTTAAGAGGACTTTGCAGGTTTTCCTCCGCAGTGGGACATAGACATTTCTATAGAGCTTCTTTCAGGGGGGCACCAGTGTCCATTCCACCTTATAGGATGGCTACACCTGAGTTGTAGGAGCTGAATAAGTAGTTTCATGTGATTCAAGAATATTTTTCATCTGACCTAGTATGTCCACTCAGGGTTCGGCTATCCTATTTGTGAAGAAGGCGGAAGGTACCCTCAGCCTTTGTTTGTATTATTGGATGATGAACCAGTTGATTGTAAAGAACCGATATCCATTGCCTCGGATTGATGATCTTATTGATCATCTTCGAGAAGCCCTGGTGTTCTCAATAATTTACATGAGGTTCGGTTTACATCAGATGTGTATTATACCATCAAATATACCTCTTACAGCCTTCTGAAGTAGGTATGGTCAGTATGAGTATATGGTAATGTCTTTCGGTCTCACGAACATGCCTGACGTTTTCAAGGCACTGATGAACCGAGTGTTCAATCCAAACTTGGATTCTTTGGTGGTGTTTTTCGTGGACGATATCTTGGTGTACACTCACACTCTACACGACCATGCTACCCATCTTGAGATCATTTTGAGTACACTGATAGAGCATCATTTATATGTTAAGAACTCAAAATTCCACTTTTGGATGGATCTAATTCACTTCTTGGGTAATGTTATCTCAGAGTTAAGAGTATCAGTGCACACAGAGTGTAACGACCCAATGTTTCATTAATGGAAATCTCTCTTGATATAATTTAATGTCTCTTTATGTTTATCTAAAATGTCAACTTCATTGGTTTTATGTTATGAATTGTGACCGTTGTTAATATAGTCGTTGAATAGTGATCACTTGATTAGTATAAATATAAGGCTTTAACGAACCCAATTTTACTCAGACAAAGGAAGCGATGGCTTCATCCAGTAGAATTTCCTTATACGAAGCCCATTTGTTGGAGCTCGGAAAAGAGGTGGCATCCTTGGGCATCGCCCTTGACCAAGCCCAAGCTGAGCTTCATTATGTCAAGCTCGAACATGACCGTCTACAGGAAAAGTGGAATTTGATTGAAATTACCACTCGAGCGATGTTATCTGAGCCACCCAAGAGTCTGTCAACATCGCACACATTACCCTTAGGTCTTATGTGGCTATTTTAAGGGGTTATGTAACAAAAAAGTAGTATTATGTTCATGTACATTATTTTTTGTATATAATAATGAATATAATTTCTAGTCATTTTTGATACATTGTAAATAGTTTTTAAAGTACAAATGGTGTTTTTAGTTATTATTTAAATAAGAAATCTATTTTATTAAATTTAGGGATTTTTGAATTAAATAATATTTTAATAAATTAATAATAATAATATTAAATTAATTTTTATCAAATATAAATGATCTTATAATTTTATGAATGCAATTAAATTTTTTATGAAGGTTTGAAATCCATTTCTGTCAAAACCCGTGAATTTTCGATAAATGTCAGTTTTTATTTTAAAAGTAAAAATTCACATATTTAGAAAACTTTTTAGATAAAATAAATTTAATTTCTAGAATCAGGACGTTGAAATTATCCAACGGTGAATTTTTCATAATTTTCTGAGACAGTCGAATTTTTGGGTAAAAATTAAATACCGTTTAAATATATAATGTGTTTTATGACATCATAATGACCCAATAGTGATGTAATAAAATACTATAATCCTTTTTTCGGCCAATATATGTTTACCATTAAAATAATGTGATTTTGGGTTTTTTTTACTTACTTTTCAAAGCATTAATGAACCCCTCAAGACATATTCAATACTTTGCCTTTTTAAATTAATTTCCATCGGAGTGTGACTCATCTCCACATAAGCAACCCTAATATTTTAATAAGTTTGGACCTTGGCCATATAAAATATTTTTTTCCTCTTTACTTTTCCAGAAACCATGGGTAAAAACCATGGTATGGTTTGTGGTTTGGATTAGTTTAATATAAGGGGTCCCAAACCTAAATAATAAAGAATTCTCTCACCTTTCCTATATAATCCTACCCAAGCTCCCACTTCATCCTCACTAAAATCCTTTGTAGTTCGTCCAACCTCTACCCTAATCTCTCTTTAATCCTCCCAAGGTTCCCCCATGCTCCCAAGAAGCCTCTCACAAGCCTCTCTCTAGCCTTTGGAAGCACACTTCCAAGTAAGGGTTTTTTCTTCCTTTCACATTTTTGTCAATTTTCCTTAAGTTGTATTGCCCTTTTAATTTCAATTATGTATGTTGGGGTATGGTTTCGCGCCTCCCCCATAATACCCTATTTTTTTGAATGATGGGAGACCCCTTTCTCTCTCATTAAATTCCTCCCATGTACAGCTGTTACTATGTCGATATTCTGAAAGGAACTTCTCTCTCTTCTTTTACATTCAAGCAATAATTTTGTATCATGAATCTATATTCCATCACAATTGTTGGGAAATTTATCTATATGAACTCCTTACTGTCCATTACATGTAAATATGATGATGAACCCCTTTCTCTCCCTTCAACTTTTTTTATGAATTCTTATGTCACGCTGTTACGCTGCCGAAATCAAACCGATTTTCTAAGCCCATGTCATTGTGTAGTGAATACCATGCCCATTTCTCATTCAAGGGTATTCGCCTTTATGCACATTTAATTATTGATTATAAAGTTTCATGTATGAATTCCACATTCCTTTATCATGGAATTAATTATTATGTTTTATGAATCCATGTTTTATGATCCATGTGGCACACTTATGCATGAAATGAAATGTTTAAGAAGGGTGCGCCCTTATAGCGCTCCAATGCATTGGGTAAAGTATAGTATCATGATACGTCATGTGCAATGAGTGTTGAATCATTCTAATTCAAGTTCAATGAGTTTTTACTCGTGCTTCTTGTGCAATGAGGGTTTACTCATGCTCCATGTGCAATGAGCCTTGGCTCATGCTAATTCAATGTTAAGTGTTGTTTCCACATTTCCATGTTATGATCATCATGTTTTATCATGACATTATGTTCATGTTTATCATATGCTCTATTTTCATGCCTATTGCCTAACATGTATTGTACTCCTCATGTTATTCCATGTGTACTCCCTTACTGGGCTATATAGGTCACCCTTTTCTTATGCATGTCCTCAGGTTATCCCATGCCATGCTAAGTACGAGGGAATGTAGTGGTCATGTAAAGGAAGTTCACAATAAAGATGTTGTATTTCATGTTTCAAGTTTTTATGTAATGATCCTAAGCCCCAAATACACTAAACCTCTCAATATTCTTTGTTGTATCAAGTGAAGTTTTATGTAATAAACCATGTTTAAGTTGTAATAAAAAGCAGGGTTGTCATAGTTGGTATCAAAGGATAGGTTTAGTTTTTTTTTTGGATTAGGAAACCATAGTAAAGACTTAGATACCTGAATAAGTATAATAATAACATCCCTATGTTTTGGTTAGTACTGAGTAAGTGGTTTATCAAACAAATACATCCCTATCTGGATACGAGCATGTAGAGGCGGCTCTGGCACAGATGTATCCTAGGGGTAAAACCCGAAAACAACACTTTCAGCTAGACTCGAATGGGAACTGGTGCATGAAAACGGGCCTTACTGCACTCTTGGTTATGACACTCTCGGAGGATAAGTTTTTATAAATTCAAAATCTTAGTATGAACCCTTATTAAGGGAAAAAATTCCCCTAAGAATATATGTTAGAAAGTAGATCATGAAAAGCCTAGATTAAAGCCTATAGACTCATGAGTTAATGAAATAAATGTTTATTTATAAGTCATGAACTTTTGTCTTTGGATTACCCTTTATGTGTTACCCCTAACTTTCTTTTTATTCCAGCCAATGGACGGTAATAGGAGGACTCGGGCTAACAACCGTTGTGAAGATCAGTGTGATGATTGTACTAATGAGATGCCAAATCCAATGGGAGAGGGAATCGCAAACTTTGTCATGCTTCACTCTCAGCTAACTCAAGTTTTGAATAGAAACACAGGTCAAGAGGAATGTTCAACCCCCCTAAGAAAGAACAAGTCGCTATTGAGAGCTTCATGAGATAAATGCCTCCTACTTTTAGTGGATCATCTGATCCCACGATCGCTGAACAATGTATCAACTCCATTGAAAAGATCTTCTCCATCCTCCAATGTTCTGAATAAGAGAAGGTTCTCCTAGAGGCTTATCATATGGAGGGTGAAGCTGATCAATGGTGGGCGTTGATCAAATATACATCGCCTAAGGAGGAGATTGAGGCTTTGGAATGGAAGGAATTCTGGAAGATGTTTTTCGATAAATATTTTCCGTGCACCCTCCGGCTTAAGATGGAAAGGGACTTCGTTTCCCTCAAGAAAAAAGATGAAGAATATATTAGATCATACGAGGCAAACTTCACAAGGCTTGAACGATATGCTTCCGAATTTATCTTTACCCCTAAATGAAAGGTTGACCACTTCTTGGTGGGCTGAAGCCTAGCTTGTGGAAAGAATTAGCGATCCGTGACTTCGACAGCTATGAGGAAATTGTCTGATGTGCCCTCAAGGTCGAAATGGAGATCGGAGAATCACTGGGGTATCATGGGGATAAGAAGCGTAAGGTGGACTTCAATGCTGGTTGGCAAATGGATAAATCCAATGGCGCTAAGAAGTTCCATCACCCCACTTGCCAAAAGTGCAGAAAGAAGCACCCTGGAAATTGCCTTAAGGGGATGAGAAAATGCTTCAGCTGTGTAAGAGAAGGGCACCTAGCTGTTAACTGTCGGCAAGAAGGACCTGCGGCTGTGATAGAGGAGAGGAACGCTCCGTTCAAACCTCAACCCATTATTCAATGCTACAAATGCAAAGACCCGGTTCATTTTGCAAATCAGTGCCCTAATCCAATGGTTATCGGAGGCAACCAAAAACCTCCAAGACAACAAGGAAGAGATTTTTCCATCACTTCTGCCGAAGTGAACCCCGACAACGGAGTGGTGATAGGTACTCTAGTTATTCATTCAAGAATAGCTAACGTACTTTTTGATTCAGGTTCAATGCATTCTTTTATATCTCTAAAGTTTAGTAGAACAATCCTAGCACCACCACAAATCATGGAAGTAAATATGTCGGTGAGTACGACAAATGGGGAAATCATTACATCCCATGAGTATAAGTCCTCCCCTGTTATAATCTGTGGATTGAATTTCCCAGCGGACCTTGTCATACTCTCTTTGGTGGAATTTGATGCAATTATTGACATGGATTGGCTTTCCTTATATAGAGCCAACATAAATTGTCGGGAGAGGGAAATCACACTCCATTTGGAGAATCGACCCCTGATTCTTTACAAGTGTCAGGAGTAAGATGAATCTTCTTTATCACCATCATCTCAAGCATGGATATTACTGCCCTATGAGCACGCGTATCTGGCTCAGATGATTGAGTCCAAATAAGAAACCATCTTTGAAGAAATGCCTATTGTGAGGGAATTCACTGAAGTGTTTCCCGAGGAACTGCCTGGTCTTCCTCCTAGTAGAGATGTTGAGTTCTCAATTGAATTTATACCTGGGTAATTACCAATATCCAAGACTCCATATAGAATGGCTTTTGTTGAGATTTAAGAGCTGAAAAACAAATACAGAAGAATATGGATAAAGGGTTTATACACCCAAGTGCTTCACCATGGGGTGCACCAGTCCTCTTCGTCAAGAAGAAAGATGGGTCAATGCGGCTTTGCATCGATTATCGTGAACTTAAAAAAATCATGATAAAGAAAAAGTATCCTCTCCCACGAATTGATGACTTGTTCGATCAGTTGCATGGAGCACAATACTTATCCAAGGTGGACTTGCGGTCGGGATATTATCAAGTAAGGGTTAAGAAGGAAGATGTCCCCAAGACTGCTTTTCGTACAAGATACGGGCACTATGAATTCATAGTAATGCCTTTCGGACTCACCAATTATCCAGAAATATTCATGGACTAGATGAATAGAGTCTTTAGAGATTACCTTGACAAATTTTTTGTAGTCTTTATATATAATATTCTTATATGCTCCAAGACCAAGGAGGACCATGAGGAGCACTTAAGAACTGTACTAGACACTTTGAGCAAGGAGAATCTCTAATGCAAAGTATAGAAAGTGTGACTTCTTGTTAAAGGAGGTCTCGTTCTTAGGCCATATCATCACAAGAAATGGGATATCTGTGGATCCCTCCAAAACAGATGCAATTGAGGGATGGTTGAGGCCAACATCGGTAAAGGATATCCGTAGCTTCTTGGGTTTAGCTGGATATTATCGACAATTTGTGAGAAATTTCTCACGATTGTACAACCCTCTTACCAAAATAACTCGAAATGGAGTAAAGTTTTCTTAGAGTGATGAATGAAAAGAAAGATTCAAGGAGTTGAAAATGAGGCTTATCACTACACCCGTTCTCACTTTACCCACAAGTGGGGAACTTTTTGTGGTATTCAGTGACGCTTCGAAGAAGGGATTAGGATGTGTGATGATGCAGAATGACAAAGTGATATCCAATGCCTCAAGGAAGTTTAAAATCCATGAGCATAACTATCCAACGCATGATCTGGAGTTGGCGGCTATGATCTTTGCCTTGAAAATCTGGCGGCATTATCTTTATAGATAGAAATTTGAGATATATACTAACCACAAGAGTCTTAAATATATATTCACACAGAAAGAGCTTAATATGCATCAGAGAAGATGGATAGAGCTCATTAAGGATTGTGACTGTTCAATACATTACCACCCTAGGAAAGTGAACAAGGTGGCATATTCCCTATGTAGAAAGGATCCAACGATTTTATCAATGATGAGAATTGAGAAGGGTCCAATCTTCTTAGACTTGAAGAAGATGGATGTGGGAATCATAAAGAAGGGAACATCATCAATCCATTCACAAATGATTGCTCAACCACTTCTTTTGGAAAGGTTGAAGGATGGTCAAAAGGATGATGTGGGAATTCAAGAAAAAGTGGATGCAATCAAAAAGGGTAAATCCTTAGAGTTTAATGTTAATGAAGAAGGAATTGTGTGGTTTGGGAAAAGACTATGTGTTCCATCATGTCTGGAGATAAATAATAAACTTTTGGATGATGCACATATTTCAAATTTCTCTATTCACCTAGGGAGCACAAAAATGTATTGAGATCTCCGAGAAAACTTTTGGTGGGATAATATGAAGAAGGAGATCGCTGAATATACATCAAAGTGCCTGGTGTGTCAACAAGTGAAGGCAGAGAGGCATAAGTCTAAGGGGATGATGCAACCATTGCCCATACCAGAATGGAAATGGGAGAACATCACCATAGACTTTGTCACTAGACTTCCAAGGACATCCAAAGGCAACAATGCAATCTGGGTTGTTGTAGATCGTCTTACAAAGACTGCATACTTCATTTCTATTCGAGATGATTTCTCTTTGGATCAACTGGCACAGATATATATCAGGGAAGTGGTAAGGTTGCATGGATTACCACTATCTATTGTTTTTGACTAAGATCCAAGATTCACCTCTACGTTTTGGAAGAGTCTTCAACATGATCTGAATACTGAACTAAACTTCAATACGGCCTATCATCCTCAAACTGATGGCCAATCTGCGCGGACTATCCAAACACTTGAGGATATGTTGAGAGCATGCTCAATGGACATTAAAGGAGGATGGGATCAACATCTTCCTCTGGTTGAGTTCTCTTATAATAACAGTTTCCACTAGAGCATCCAAATTGCACCCTATGAATCCCCTTAAGGGTAAAGGTGCAGAACACGACATGTTGGGACGAGTTCGGTGAACGTAAGATGCTTGGACCAGAAATGGTCGAAGAAATGGTGGAGAAGGTGAAAACCATTCAGTAGCATATCAATGCAGCCCAGAGTCGACAGAAGAGTTATACAGATAATCATCGATGAGACCTTGAGATTAAAATTAGAGACTTGGTGTTTTTATGCATATCTCCGTGGAAGAAGGTCATGAGGTTTGGAAAGAAAGGGAAGTTAAGTCCAAGTTACATCGGCCCCTTCGAGATTCATGATCATGTTGGGGGTGTAGCTTATCAACTAGAACTTCCACCTTCTATGGCCAAAGTACATGATTTCATTCATGTATCCCTCTTAAGGAAGTACATACCAGACCCTTCACATGTACTCTCTTCTGAGGTGGTACAATTGGAAGATGATCTTTTATATGAGGAGCAACCAGTGAAGATATTAGATCGTAGAGAAAAAGTTCTATGAATAAGACAATGCTCCTCGTCAAGGTGTTGTGGAGAAAAAAAATGTTTGAAGAAGTGACTTGGGAGTCGGAGGATATGATGAAGCTGAGTTACCCACATCTTTTTTAGTGTGGGAAAAGGAAAAATTTCGATTGCAAAATTTCTTAATGGGGGAATATTGTAACGACCCAAAGTTTCATTAATGGAAATCCCTCTTGATCTAATTAAATTTCTCTTTATGTTTATATAAAATGTCAACTTCATTGGTTTTATGTTATGAATTGTGACCATTGTTAATATAGACGTTGAATAGTGTTCACTTGATTAGTATAAATATAAGGCTTTAATGAACCCAATTTTACTCGGACAAAGGAAGCGATGACCTCATCCAGTAGAATTGCCCCATACAAAGCCCATTTTTCAGAGCTCAGAAAAGAGGTGGCATCTTTGGGCTTCGCCCTTGACCAAGCCCAAGATGAGCTTCATTATGTCAAGCTCGAACGTGACCGTCTACGGGAAAAGTGGAAGTTGATTGAAATTACCACTCGAGAAATGTTATCCGAGCCACCCCAAGAGTCTGTCACCATCACACACCTTACCTTTTGGCCTTATGCGGCTTTTAAGGGGTTATGTAAAAAATAAGTAGTACAATGTTCATGTACATTATTTTTTTATATAATAATGAATATATTTTATAGTCATTTTTGATACATTATAAAAAGTTTTTAAAGTACAAATGGTGTTTTTAGTTACTATTTAAATAAGAAATCTATTTTATTAAATTAAGGGATTTTTGAATTAAATAATATTTTAATAAAATAATAATAATAATATATAATTAATTTTTATTAAATATAAATGATCTTATAATTTTATGAATGCAATTATGATTTTTATTAAGGTTTGAAAGCCATTTCTGTCAAAACCCGTGAATTTTCGTTAAATGTCGGTTATTATTTAAAAGTGAAAATTCACATATTTAGAAAAAAAATTTAGATAAAATAAATGTCATTTCTGGAATCAGGACGTCGAAATTATCCAACGGTGAATTTTTCAAAATTTTCTGAGACAGTCGAATATTTGGGTAAAAATTAAATACCGTTAAAATATATAATGTGTTTTATGACATCATAATGACCCAATAATGAAGTAATGAAATACTATAATCCTTATATTCGTCCAATATATGTTTTACCATTAAAATAAAGTTATTTTGGGTTTTTTTACTTACTTTTCAAAGCATTAATGAACCCCTCAAGACATATTCAACACTTTGCCTTTTTAAATTAATTTCCATGAGAGTGTGACTCACCTCCACATATGAAACCCTAATATTTTAATAAGTTCTGACCTTGGCCTTGTAAAATATTTTTTTACTATTTCCTTTTCCAGAAACCATGGGCAAAAACCATGGTATGGTTTGTGGTTTGGATTAGTTTAATATAAGGGGTCCCAAACCTAAATAATAAAGAATTCTCTCACCTTTCCTATATAATCCCACAAAATCTCCCACTTCCTCCTCACTAAAATCATTTGTAGTTCGTAAAAACTATGCCCAACTCTCTCTAGATTCCTCCCAAGGTTCCCCAAGCTCCCAATATGCCTCTCACAAGACTCTCTCTAGCCTTTGGAAGCACACTTCCAAGTAAGGGTTTTTTCTTCCTTTCACATTTTTGTCATTTTTCGTTAAGTTTTATTGCCCTTTTAATATCAATTATGAATGTTGGGGTATGGTTTCAAACCTCCCCCATACTTCCCTTTTATTGTTTGAATGATGGTAGACCCCTTTCTCTCTCATTAAATGCCTCCCATGTACACCTGTTATTATGCCGAAATTCCGAAAGGAACTTCTCTCTCTTCTTTTACATTCATGCAATAATTTTGTATCATGAATCTATATTACATCACAATTGTTGGGAAATGTATCTATATGGCCTCCTTACTTTCAATTACATGTATATATTATTAGTAACCCCTTTCTCTCTCATCAGCCTTTTTTATGAATTCTTATGTCACGTCGTTACACTGCCGAAATCACACAGATTTTCTAAGCCAATGTCATTGCGTAGTGAATACCATGCCCATTTCCCCATCAAGGGTATTCACCTTTATTCACATTTACATATTGATTATAATGTTTCATGTATGAATTCCACATTCCTTTATCGTGGAATAAATGATTATGTTTTATGAATCAATGTTTTATGATCCATGTGGCACACTTATGATTGAAATGAAATGTCTAAGAAGGGTGCGCCCTTATAGCACTCCAATGCATTGGGTAAAGTATATTATCATGATACATCATGTGTAATGAGTGTTGACTCATGCTAATTCAAGTGAAACGAGGGTTTACTCGTGCTTCATGTGCAATGAGGGTTTACTCATGCTCCATATGCAATGAGCTTTGGCTCATGTTAATTCAATGTTATGTGTTGTTTCCATATTTCCATGTTATGATCATCATGCTTTATCACGAATTTATGTTCATGTTTATCTTATGCTCTATTGTCATGCATGTTGCCTAACTTGTATTGTACTCCTCATGTTATTCCATGTGTACTCCCTTACTGGGCTTTATAGATCACACTTTTCTTATGCATGTCCTCAGGTTATCCCATGCAATGCTAAGTACCAGGTAATGTTGTGGTCATGTAAAGGAAGTTCTCAATAAAGATGTTGTATTTCATGTTTTAAGTTTTTATGTAATGATCCTAAGCCCCAAAGACACTAAACCTCTCGATCTTCTTTGTTGTATCATGTGAAGTTTTATGTAATAAAGCATGTTTAAGTTGCAATAAAAAGCAGGGTTGTCATACAGAGAATGTGAGACCTATAGTTTTATGGGAGAAGACGAAGAACGTCTTTGAGATGCAGAGTTTTCTAGGGATGGATGGATACTACAGACATTTCATATATAACATTTCATTCTTAGAAGCACCGCTGATGAGCATGAAAAAGAAGGGTGTGAAGTTCTTATGGTAATATTCTTATGAGTAAGCCTTTCAAGAGTTGAAAGGTAGGTTGAATTCAGCATGAATAATAGTCTTGCTAGTGATGGGAAAGAGCTATATAGTTTATTATGATGCATCAGGAATAGGTCTGGGAGTTGTGCTTATGCTGGGAGATGGAGTCGTTACGTACAGGTCTCGGCAGTTGAGGCCACATGAGAGGAATCACCCAATGCATGATCTGGAGTTGGAAGACTTTGTTCATGCTTTACGATGTTGGAACCATTATCTTCTCGGGATATTATTTTTTGTTTTTCACCGACCACAAGAGTCTCAAGTACATCTTCATTCAGCATGACTTGAATCTGAGACATCACATGTGGGTCATGTACCTTCAGTATTTTGACATTGATCTTGCCTATACGCCTAGGAAAGGCATCATAGTGGCTGATGCATT
The DNA here is from genome assembly GCA_963277665.1 of Viscum album. Lineage (NCBI taxonomy): Eukaryota > Viridiplantae > Streptophyta > Magnoliopsida > Santalales > Viscaceae > Viscum > Viscum album. Next base: position 1,117,830,118 of record OY728141.1, read on the forward strand.
GAGAAGGAGGACTCTAATATAGGAATTTCTGGAGGCCAGTAGTGAGTGGTGGCCTATGGCTCGGTTCTATGAGATGCATTTGGAGGTGCACAACAAACATGGAAAGACATTCATATGTCTTGTAGCTATAACCTAAACTCTTCTTGATTGAGTGTGAATGAAGAAGATATCAGATTTAGAAGGCCTAGTCCTAAGGGAGATTGTGTTAGGAGATGCCGCTATTTTTGGATAGACTATAGGCAAGGTTGATATCATGCATTTCTAAATGCACGTATGGGTTCCAACAGAAATACGCGATGAGCTGATGTGGGATTTTCAATCTTCAATTTGGGCAGTTTATCCTGGTGCCACCACGATGTATCTTGATCTACACCATCAGTATTGGTGGCCAGGTATGAAGAGGGACATTGCTAGTGTCGTCCTGAGCTGTTCCACTTTCCAGAAGGTGAAGGTGGAGCTTTAGTTACCAGCAGGGCTTTTACAGTAGTTACCAATTCCTGAGTGGAAGTGGAATGATGTCGTGATGTACTTCATGACCGGTTTGCTGCGGTCACCTAAAGAGAATGATGCAGTATGCATTGACATAGATAGGCTCATGATGGTTTCTCACTTCTTACAGATCAAGGAAAACTTCATTTTTGATGAGTTGGAATGGTTGTACATCTATGAGAGTTTACGTCTTCATGGAGTTACACGCTCTATTTTTTTAGATGGGGATGCCCGTTTTACTTCCCAGATCTAGTAGGGGCTTCAAAAGGCATTGGGTACATAGGTACTTTTTAGTACATCTTACCACCCCCAGATAGATGCCTAGTTCGAGCGTATGATTTAGGTGCTTGTGGACATTCTCTGAGCATGCATTCTGGATTTTGGAGGTTCTTGGGAGAAGCATATATCTCTTGTGGAGTTTTCCAACAAAAATATTTTTCTAGAAACTATTCAGATGGAACCTTATGAGGCTTTGTATGGTATGACATACCGATCAACTTTATGTTGGATTGAGGTTGGAGAGGAAGCTTTGCAGGAACCTCGTCTTTTTTAGGAGACCACCGAGCCGATAGAGTTGATTCTGAAGAAGACGACTACTATGCAGTCTTGACAGAAGTCTTATGCGGACCGGTGGAGATGACCTCTAGAGTTCGAGGTCGGGGATCAAGTTTTCCTTCATGTCACATTGAGGTTTGGACACTAAAGGATTTGGAGACATGGTATGCTTTCATCGAGGTATGTCGGGCCATTTGTGGTGTTAGAGACTATTGTGATGGTTTCCTATCGGTTGCAATTACCTAATAGGTACCATGCTATGCACATCGTCTTCCTTGTTTCTCAGCTTCGACATTATTTTTCAGACCTATCTCATGTATTTCAACCCGAGAAGGTTGAGCTCAAAGTTGGTTCGTCGTTTGAGGAGCATCCTATCCTCATTGTGCATCACAGTACAAAGGTTTTATGTGGCCGGTTTGTTCCCTTGGTATGAGTGCTATGGTAGCACGGGCGGGTGCAGGACGAGAGTTGGGAGTGGGAAGCTGATGTAGGAGCACATTGGCTAGAACTGTTCAATGTTTCATCTACTACACTATGCTAGGGAAATCTGGGGACGAATTTTATTAAGAGGGGAAAATTTCTAAGAACCAGTATCTTTTATTCAGCTATGTTTTTCTTTTTCTGGTTGTTTTTTAGGAAAAAGTCAATTCTAGAAATTTTCGAAGTACACATTAGATACTTTATGAGTACACACAGTGTAATGCTTTTCCGAAGGAGGTCTGGTGCTGACTTTGTAGTATCCTCAAACACGACCGTGTGGAAGTGACTTGGAGGCCGCATAAAGAGGAGTATGAAAATGGTGATTACACATCGTGTACTTCAATCGTACAGACCATGTACTTTATTTTTTTCATTACATGCATCGGGGTCTCGTGTAATCACCAAAACACACTTATTTTATGCCTCATTCGACCGAGGGCTCTATATGGCCATGGATCTTTGATGAGCCCCCAAACCTCCGTCCGTCCTCGAAATTGAGCACCATCAGTTTCGTTAGAATCATATCGGTGAGTTCCCTCTTCTCCTAGAGAATCATCTTCTGATTTCTCTTTTCTCGTGATATATCATGGGTTGAAAATTTTGGACGTTTTTCTATATCTACGATGTTCTAAGGATATTCAATCTTCTAGGTTCACATATAGATATCTCCTAAACCCCGAGGTAGGTGGATTGTGCCTTTCTATTAAAATTATTTATGTTTTATGTGAAAATTTATCAATACCCATTAACGGTGTATTGCGTGTTTACCGTTTAACCATATTGTTTCTCTACCATGCTGGTATGCCTGAGTAGATGGTCATTAATAGTGAATAGGGTGAATTGATGTGCTTTGGATATATTTCCCATGTATGTTTCGCCTGTTTTGACCTTTGGTTCTTGTTTGCCTGTTAGAATACTATTTACTTTCCCATGCCTAGTATTGTAGGATAGTGTGACTATTATTTTATTATGTTGTTGTGTTGTAAAATTCTAGCCAAGTAGGTCATGAGGTTTACCTTGCCCATTATGAACTGCTACACTTTCTTGATTTACTCATGGCCGTGAGAACCGGGTGTATAAACCATAGGGATAATGTTCATTGAGGGCCTCTCCAGAGTGTCATTGTAATTTACGATGTGAGACCACATGGGGAATTGATGTTGAGTGTATTCCAAGAGTGTCTGTAATTCCTCGACACGGGCCACAGGGGGAATGAGATGTTGAGTGCTTCCCCATAGCACCATTAGTACCATTACGAGACTATTAGGGGAATTGACAATGAGTGCTTCCTTAGAGAGTCTACACTTAAGCTGAACGAGAGGGGTTAGACTAAGTGTACTGCCCAGAGGGTTGATTTTACTTATTAGGTAGGACCAGAGGGGATAGGCTGTGTATACTTCTCAGTGGGTTACCTTGTGTTTAGATGCATGCTTGTGTTTCTAGGTAGGATAAGAGGGGATATGATGTGTGTACTTCCCACAGGGTTACCTATTGTGTTTATCTTCTTTGATTAGCTGTTGAATTTTTTGTGGTGATTTGAATGATTTGAACTGTTGATTGTTTACTACTGAGTACTTATTTGTTAACTGTCTTATGTATTTCACCTACAATATTTTCACTAACTATTAGGCACAGATCTCATTGTGGTTTCCTACTGGGATTTAGTCTCACAACCTGTTTGGGGCATGCTTTTGGGCCCAAACTGATTATATTGTAGTATGTATAGAAAAGGGAAAGAGCCCGTTTACTTCAGGTAATTGACTTGCTGTAGAGATAAAGAGCGTGGGACAAAACTATGGATTCTGATGTTGAGGAGTTTATCTGCTTTCTTTAGCACTTTCTTTTAGCACTGTTGTATTCCAGTACTGTGACTTGTTTGTCTGTTTTCCTAGACATATGTATCATGCATCATTTTATATATGTGTTCTCTAGTTTATACTCTCAGTTTCTACAGTATATTATTATTACTTCTTCCACTCTTGTATATTTTTGTTCACATCTGCGTTGTACTCTTCCAATGAGGGCATAGTTCCCCCACTATCACACCCAAGGTCGTCGCTGCTAGTCGGAAGCCTCTGGCGTTCAGGGGAATGCGCTTGAGGCTATGTGATAGCTGGGTACAGGGTGCCCTTGAGTGGCTTCCGGAACTAGGACATTACAATTATATTAAATTATTAACATATATTTATCTCATAATCCATCAAATGGAAATGAATATAACGATCATTAGTACGGTGAAATACCGATCCGTAAGCTGATATAATTTTTTTTTCTGTAACCACCTTTATAAGATGGATATAATAATGGATTTAACATATTTATAATATATTTATTAAATAATTATTATTTTGTAACTATTATATCACATATTATTTTTTTCCATTATATAGTGGGATTTGATAATGTCACTTGTGTGTACGACTGACTACTGTATCATGATGCTTTGTGATTCTTTTTTCACCTATGATTTACAGGAAAAGTAGTACTGATAAATTTAATTAAAAATATGTTATATATATTAAATTAAAATTATTTCATAAATATAATATTTCATATAAATTCATACCCATGAATCCATTGGAAAATATAATTGTCTCCCATGGGTATTTATTGATAGCATCCTACACATATCATGTGATTTTTTTCATTTTATTTTTACATGTATAATAACAATGATATATTTGATTAATATATATTATATATATATTAATAATAATTCAATAAAGGTTAGGTGATATTTATTTTCCGTTTTTTCTATACATTAAGAAAATGGAAACAACATTCATGTGTACATAAGACACACCGTCTTCATGAATAGTGTAATTAACTTTCTATCATTAAAATTTATTGATTACACTAAATACATATAGAGTGAATATATATGATATCTAAATCATTTTTTACTTTTTTAATATGATGTAACAATGATAAAATTAAAATTATAGAAATTATCAAACTAAAACATACATAATAATTGAAACATTTATCCCCCAAAGTACTGAGTTTGATAAATAATTTTTAATAATGGGAAATAAAAGACTATAAGTAAATAATTTACGGTATGAAATATTTGATTACTATTCTTTCGTCAATTTTAGTAAATATATATTTAATTTATTGGTGTTAACGAGACGTATAATGAAAATATGACCAAAGGTAAGGGTTTCTTATCTCACATTTACTTTAGTGAGAAATATGTCATATTCACTATGTAGTTATTTTTTGTGGTTTATATACAACCCATTTGATATGATATATCATGGATCCATTTTTTTCTATGGAAATTATTATGTCATTATAAATTATTTATTTAATGTGGACCATGATTCAAATTTAACAAAAGTGTTAAGGGTTTATTTTACAATCTTATCTTTTATTTGGATTATTTTTGAATAATTTTTTATGATGTAATACTATAACAACTTTGTCAATAAACATATAATTTTTTATCTCCTATAGTTATTATTATTATTTTCAATAAATAATTATTTTCTTTTTTTAGAACTTAAAATGATTGAGAAAATTATTTTCATGAAATGGAGGCATTATTTCTATTTTTTTTATGAAATATTTTTTTCTTCCAAGTATATTTTTTTTAAATGTATTAAAATAATTTAAAATTTTTCGTAAATTAAGTTTTTAATAAATTTTACTAATTATTTAACTTTATCAAAAAAAATAGAACGCTTTATCTTATCATTTTCTATATATGGCACTTTTCGAACATTTACATAAAATGATAAATGAAACATTGTTTTCAAATTCCTTCCACGCACAATAATTCCCTCCTTTAAGACCACTAATTTTATTGATGCACCAATAACTAGTTTAGAATGGTCATTTTTGACAAAATTTCATCCTAATATGCATTAAATTTTTTTTTCATTAAATGTTGGTTTCAATTTGAATATTATATTTTTTTTCAATAATGATTTTTGTGGAATTTTTTTATAATTTATATTCATCAAATAAAACAACCCACATTTTTACATTGTGATACCTTGGGAATTTGATTTATTGATACCATATTTAAAATATTTCTTGTTGTTTTATTATCATTTTTAAATAATGTAATATTTTGATACCATTCCCCATATACTCAGAATTGTTTATGTTTATGTTTATTTATAAGGGAAATTATTAACATTTCATATGATAGTTTTTCTATATAAATGTTTATGTTGATTATTTTTCACCCCTATAATTTGAGAAATTTATTTGACATAGTAATTTATGTTAGGTTCCAACTATATACCGTCAATTCATTTTTACATATCATGAGAAAAAATAAATTGGGTTTTTGGATGAGGTATTACCCATTTATGTAAGATGTCCTCAAATGAGGTCTTGACTATATATATTTCATTTCCAAAATTATGAATCCCATTTTTATAATATTAGTTGTTGATATTAAACTTGATTAATAAATTAGTTATATTATCCATAGTTATGTTTCAATATCATTTTATTATTTATATGTCATTATTTTATCATCATTTATTCCTTCTATATTATTATTTATATTGAAGTTATTGATCAAATGGAACATGATTGTATAATTTTCCATTACATAATTAAAACGTCTTCTATATTCATGATATCTAACACAATACACATGCCCTTACTAAGTATTTATGATCACATATTTCTGGTGTTTTCAATCCATATGATGTTAGGAAATGTTTTATAATTTATATTCCACTACATGCAAGGGCCATTAAAGATAATAATATAGAATATTAGTTTTTTATTTTATGTTTTCAAATTTATGTGAAATTAAAGTATATATCTAGTTTAGTAGGACTACTACACTTTTCAGTTCTTTAGGAGGTTATTTTTTACCTGGTTCTAATGAATCAAAGTAGAGAATAACTCTGGGTTACTAGAGTCAGGGTCATTAAATTGTTAGACTATAGCTCTTAGAACTCAACATGCTTGTGAATAAGTAAAACTTATATCATTATCATATATCATTCAAAAATTATCTTATGTTGATTTAAATTGTATTATCTGATACTAATTAACTTAATCCATAAAATAGAAATCCCATATTATCATTATTTTTTCTATAATATTTTATACAACAAAATAATTGAAATTTATTCATTAAAAACAAAAAAAAATCATTACTCAAAAATTAATAATCACTCATAAATCTATATACCCACATATATATATATATATATATTCTGATAATATTCTCTAAATAAAGAACATTTCATAAACCTATTTGAATGACCAAGAATTTAAACTACAATGAGTTTACGTATTCATCTGAAATTAAATATATCATTACCCCTGAAATTGTTTTTACAACAAATTCACCCACTGTTGTATATATATCATAATACTAAAATTTTGGTGATGTTATCCAAAAATATAATTAATCAATTTCCAATACTATTATTACTAATTATTATCTAACTTCTTTCTTTAAAATAAAACAACCATTTATTACATCAATATCATTTTTATTGTAAACCTATGAGTAATCCATGAAATTTACTTCTGTTCACTAATAAATTATATTTTCATGGTTATTATTACAATTTAATATTTTATTAAAAATATTAATAGTAAAACTATGCATGATTAATCTCTATATGTTTCTTATAATCCCCATAAATATTAAAATATAGTAGAATTTTATTTGATAAATATAGCTAAGATGGTCAACTAATTATGAATCTCACTATGATAGGTAAGAATGTGATAATAAAGAATTCCATCTTAACAGTAATAATTCTATATACTAATCTATTTATATATAATCCCATATTTGGTTATAAGATATAGTGGTTTCTAGGTACACACTTTCCCCATATTTATATTCAAGATCATTTTTTATCCGAATACTAAAATCAAAATAGTTTTTAGAATTTTCAAAATATGAATATGAAAGCATCAATATGAATATGTATTTATATGGGACACCATTTTTGAAGGTACGATACATTTGGGCTGAAATATGACTATCTTTGTGACATTATTAGTTATCAAATGTCATTTTTCTACTAGCTTTTCTATCCTAAGGATAAAATATCATTATTAAATATTTTATAATGGTTTTTCTGGTGATTTTAATTAAAAAAATCATATCACTTGCGAGTTTACTCCAAAGTGTGCAGTCTTTGGCCCACTTATTGTGAACGAGAGTGATGATTGATTCAATTTTCAACCCACCCTTATTAGGGAGATTTAACCTTCATGAATTTATGACATATCTATATAAAAACTTCTATTATAAAGGCATAGATTTACTTTTAGGAAAAAGAATCATTAAAAACCTTACCAAAACATCATGATAGCATCATGTATTTAGAATTTTTCCTAGTTTTTTTTCATGAAATCTCCCCTATCAAAATGAAAAAATAGAATTTGTATTAGTTCTTAAACACTAAACAATATAAATCAGGAAAATACTTATCTATACCATTTAAACTATGATCAATCCTAAATTATCAACCCTTAAATTATCCCCAATAAACATTTTACTTTAAATAGTTATCAAAACATTTCCATTGATAAAAATTGTGATTCCTTAGACCTGCACTCCTTGATCTGATACTATAAACACATATGTTAGATACATTTTTTGATACCATCTATAAAATAAAACATATAAATAACCTTAATAGAAAATTAATAATTATTAATGAATATGTTAGTTTAGGAGGATCATTTTTAAATGATATATTTTTATAATTTGGGAAAAATATAAACTAATAAATTCAATTTTCATTATATTAATATAATATTAATCCAATTAAATAAAAATCTACATAATTCATGACATTTCTATAATGAATCCTATAAAATTTTCCATCTTTTATCGTTTTATGAAATTTTATATCTATTAAAATAAATAAACATGGATATAAATAATACTAATATGATATTGATGAAATTCATATGATAGACACCAAAACCTACCTTAATGTCCCAATGAAAATACAAAATACTTATCATCGAGGATAAATTCATGATATCATGTTGTTGATGACATACACGAAGAATCAATATTATTAGGGGAAGAGGAATATAATAAAATAAAATTTTCTTATCTTATGAGACATGTTGATTCATTAAGGGAATATATAATGTAAGGAACCATATGTCACTTATTTAATTCAATTTATTTCACCCCATGATAAAATTAATGAATAATAAATAATTAAAATTTTCAATAATCATCTTTATAGATGTAAAAATATAAGGAAATAAAAATCATTTTCCCATGAAAATAAAATATACAACTTGATCATGAATAATCCAAATGAAGAAGGATGATTGATAACCGATACATAGTCAACATTCCAATAATCATCTATATTGGAATATCAATATATGAAATACCAATAAATTTTTATTCAATATAATAAAAAATGTTATAGGTGAACATAATCTAATTTAAATTATGTGAATTATAGTGTTTATGAAAAATAGTTCAATGGTTATATGGCTATGAAAATATTTAAATAACATGATTATATAACATCCATCGAAAAATGTTGGATCGTTTTAAAATAACATAGACCGCGAATTGAGGTGTATTCATCAATTTTTTTTTACAGTATGAATTTATAAACTAGAAATAAAATGAGGGAATACCACATGATAAAATCAGTGGGATGAATTTACCAAACATATATGAAAGAAATTTAATTAATGAACTAAACATAATGAATATAAATTGACTTATAAAAATTATTTTCTTTTTTGGAAAAATGAATAAACAAACACATGAATAATCGAACATGATTTGTTTAGTAAATCCCGTGAACTAAAAATTTGAGTATAAAATATATCCATGTTAAGCGAATACACTATATAAATAAATCATGCAATGAAAAATTTATTTTGTAAATAATATTGAGAATTGAGAATAAGAAAACCCTTACACCATTATAAAAATTTGAATCTAAACACCTTGAAATTGGGATTTTATAAATAAAATTAAAATTAGTTGATTAAAATATAATTTATTATATTATAACTCATATTGTTTTTATATACGACATATAATTAAAATTTTGTGCATAAATATAATATGTATCACTATAAAGGGAAATTGAGATTAAAACCTTTATTACCTTGATAAATATTTTTTCCAAAACCCTTCAGAGTTAGAAGATTAAATTTATATTTTTATACCACAAAATAAAATGGATTCAGGATAAAATATCACAATTTATATGTATAAAAACATTGAATCTGAAAAAGGTGTACAAAAAAAATACATATCTCATTTGTGGGAAATTGTGTCAAAACCCCTTATCACTTCAAAATATTTTGGATCAGATAACCTTAAGAGTTAATATAAGGACCCGACCTTAATAAATTACATAATTTTTAATTAAATTAAGAATTCACATTGAGGATCATTTCAGGACTATATTTATAAATAATTAGGCCCTAAATATTACATTACATCTCATAATTTTCAATGTAGACACTTCTACTCAGGTTACAATTTTTTCATAAATTAAACCTCTTGAAAAAAAGAGTCATGTTATGTCCCATGTTTTCGACATCATGACTTTTCATTGATTCCATCTTTGAACCTATTCATCATTATGTCCATCGAAAAACATTTCAAAACATGGGATGAGGGTAAAAAAGCTCTGTAAGGGTTATTAAACAAAAAAACATTAGTTCATATATACATACATAACAAAAGCTCTTTAACATTCCTCATGAAATAATAAGATTTACATAATAAACAAAAATCATAATATTAACTTTTTAAATCCATAATATACTTAACATTAGATTTCATAGCTTCGTAGGGCGTTACATTTGGAATACCCATCACACTATATTCCCTAAATCTCATAGTATAAGCATTCATGTTTACCTGTATCATTTTACCCAATGTAGTAGAGAGATATCTCGTGTGCATTGGCCTGAGGTTTATCACTGAACCAGCTATATACGTAAACAATTCCCATGAACCATAACATATTAAAAACACATAAAATAAACATAAATGAAAGATAATATTTCCACATTTCAATCACAATATATCATTTAAATATATTAACCTAAAAAATATGTTATCAAAACCATTTTCAATACCAAAATATGTTAATAGTATATATAGTATTTATTTTCCTTTAAAAAACACTTTGGCTTGTTAGGGAATCCATGGATCAAATAATTCTCATAGTGTAAGAAAGGTCCTTTTCACCACGTACATTAAAAGAAAAATTATTTTTTGTTGTTTAGTTAAATGAATTATAGAAAAATATTCCATTTGAATGAAATGAAATGTCAACATTGTTTATACATTGTATAAAAGAATGTCATGTATAAAACAAAATATGCCTCAATGAAAGAAGATTGAGACGTAGTCACTTACATCGTGTCTGACTTGACCTATTCGTTCTTTAATCTATTAAATAATAATCAAAACATAATTTATACTTAATTAAGAAACTTTATCCTGTTTATTATACATTTTATATCAATTATTACCACGTTATAAACATTATTTAATCATTTAAGATAATAATGGTCATTTTGTCGATATTTGGTACTTGAGTCAAAAATTGACTTCTTATAATTACAAGTAGTTAATGTGGTCAAATGTTCATTATATATATAATGATAATCAGGATTTAGATATCATATATATCATATATATACTGTATATACATGTATTTATAATAGTATATAACATTTTAAGGTACGCAATGAAATGCATTGTTCAAAGAGATGGTTAGTTGTATGCATGCATAAACGCTACTTTCATTTCTATAACATATTTAGTGGAATGAAGAAATAATGATACATAGGTATATTATAATTCTAGTATAATATTATATATATAATCGGAGTAACTTCATCCTTTATACGTTCCACATATGTCTGGAACGAGTCATATCACCTTGAGGGGGTGCAGTCTGCACTTCCTCAAATGATATTATCACATTTAACCATAATTGAAACCATAATGGTTTGAAATAAATGAAAAATATAGAAGTCTAATGAAAAAATAAACATAATATATATCATATATAAATTATGTTCTATATTAATGGAAACCATTAGAGGCGGTGGGAGATAATTGAACTATCATTGTTTTGTGAGGCATTAGTTTTCCATCCACAAAAACAATATGTTATTTACCCATTAGATGGAGGTTTGTGTAACAGTAGTTACAATACTTCTCATAAAAATATACTAGTATATTAATAATACTGGTGTTGTAATGAAAAAGAAATAAAAAGATTTTAGTGGTTGGGGAAGTAAAAGAAAAGAAAAGTATTTAAGCGAAATTGTTACCTTTAATTGGGGCAACTCTCTTTTGTTTGAACCAAAAGTGTTTCTTGAAGTGACATATGCCTCAGTTAAGAGTTATAGGTAAAAGAGATGTATCTTGAGAGATTATTTGGACAAGGTTTGAAAGATCCAAGGGGCTTGGGAAGTGTGAGGAATGGGTTAGAGGTAAGGGAGTTTTATAAGGGGGGAGGGGTATATTAGGAATGTGTGAAAATATTACTTTATTATATAATGATTTTCGTTTTCTAAAGGTCCAAAACTAATTAATGTCAAATATAAGATTAATAATGGTTTAAATAAAATCATCCAATAATAATTGGGTAGGTTTTGGATATTTTTTAATCATTATAATATTATATATTTAAATTATATATTAATGATGTGGACACTCCATCATTATTGTATCAAAAAATAATTTTTTTTGTTTGATGTCTAAAAATTATAAACCAAATACCATAATTTAGGTAATATTTTTATCCTTCAAAATATTATTTATTATCGAATAGATAATGTATATAACTCTATGTAAAATTAATTTACTAAAAGATATTTCTTTATGCCATTTTTGCCTTATTTTAAGTTAATTAAAATGAAGTGTCATTATCACTCTTATATGGATCCACAGGGTCCCAAAAATAGGATAATGGATGAAAATGGTAGTCCATTACTCATCCAACAAGTTTAGGACAAGTTTCAAGGTAATTTGGTATTATTATTATTTTCTTTTTACATTGAATTACCCTATTTACCTTTAACAGCGAGAAATAAATGTAAAACAATTACTATTCATAAAAAAAATTCATCTTATTGAACCAAATTTTAGTTATTAATAACAACCATGTATGTATTATTTTCTAAAATAAATTAATTGAAGCGTTAAAATTAAAATTAAATGAAAAATTCAGTTTTGAACTACTACTTAGTTGTTTTACTATTCATCAAAAATTTATGTTTTTCAGAAAAATACCAAAATTCAGCCTAAGATATATTTTATATTTGGATTTCAAAATGTTGTCTATTGTTCCAAATTAAAAACATAAAATTTTGATTAATTAATTTAAAATTAATTCTCATTGTCAAAACAAAAAAATGTGTTTTTAAGAAATATTAATTATCAAAAGATTGACACTTGTTTGTGACCAATTTCAAAGTGAAATTAATTCCAGTGTCAAAATCTGGATTAAGTCGTAAAAATATAATTTAATTAAACTTTAAAACCAATTAAAAAGATAATATAACCAAATTAATAAATTATATTAAAAGGCAATTTTGAATTACAACACAGTATTTTCCACAATTTATCAAAAATTGAATTTTATCAGAAAAATACCAAAAGTTTACCCAAAGTGAATTTTGATGCCTCGATTCTAAAGAAGAATTTTATTTTGTCAAATATAACATATAAAAGTGACCAAAACTATATTTAAAGTGGGTTCGCCATCCAATGGTGGTAAATCAACCTTTTAAAGAAAATTATGCTTAAAATTATATTCATTCAAATTTAAGCCACTAAATATTATTGGATAAACGTAAAAACATTTAATAAACAAGTATAATCATATTGTAGTTAGTTATGTTAATTCTTTACAATACAACTTCTAGTCATTAATTACCATTTAAAATAATAATATTATATTATTATTGTAGAACGTAAGATTTCAAAGAAACCCATTGTTGCGTATCGGGTACGATATCGAACATAGAAATCAATTTAATGTAAAATTAATATCTAATTCACAAAATATTAATTAAAATTAAAATGTATTATTTCATTATTTACCATGGATGTTAAATTGTTCCCCCCTTTTTGAAATTGCATCCCCACAATTTTATTCACATATAAAATAAATGGGGGTATTTATCCCTCGTAACATTTTCAGATTCCCACTTTGCCTCTTCAACTATATGGTTTTTCCACAAAACCATTTCCTCAGGAAATACGTTATTCCACAACACTTGCTCTCTCTTGTCAAGAATCTGGACTGGCTATTCCTCAAAAGATGGATTCTCTTCCAACAGAACTATCTCTGGACTTAAAACATGAGATGGATCTGACATATACTTTCTCAACATTGAAACATGAAAAAAATTGTGTACCTAGGAAATACATGGAGGTAAATCCACTCTATACGCACCTGATCCAACATTCTCTCATATTTCAAAAGGTCCAATGAACTTTAGACATAGCTTTCCCTTATTTCAAAAATCAAAACACTTTTCCATGGAGAAACATTGAGAAAGACAAGATCACCATTGTAAAAAATAAATATCATTCCTATGATTATCTGCATAATGTTTCTACTTGCTCTAAGATATTTTCATGTGCTTCTGAATCAACGGATCCTTTTCTACCTTCTATTTCTACCAATTAATTTCCCATCATCTTCCGTTCACCTACTTTATCCCCAAAAGTTGTAGTTCGACAATGTTCCCATAAAATGACTCAAATGGTGCCATCTGTTTACTAGAAGGAAAACTATTATTATATGAAAATTCAACCAAAGAAAGATGTTGTTCCCAACATCCCTGGTAATCCAGTGACAAGAAAGTTTCATATCCTATAAGGTCTGAATTTTTCATTCTGACTACCCATCCGATTGAGGATGAAAAGATGTACTAAAATTTAAATCAGTACCCAACGACTTCTCAAGGCCTTTTAAAAATTTATAAGTAAATCTGAGATCACAATCAGATACAGTGGAAAGGATAACACCATTCAACCTTACAATCCCTTTAACATAAAATTGAGAAAGTTGATCTAGAGACAAATTATATCGAATAGGAATGAAATGTGTAGATTTATTTAATCTATCAACAATAACCCGGATTGCATTATTACCTCGAGTTGTATTTATAAATCCCACAATAAAGTCCAGGGATATATTTCCCCAGTTCTATTTTTGGCACCGAAAATGACTGAAGAATTTCTTTTGGTAACTTCTTATCTGATTTAACATGCTGAAAAGTCAAACACATCATAGTAAAATCAACAATATCTCTTTTCATTTTATCCCACCAGTAATACTCCTGAATATCTCTGTACATCGTAGTACTACTAATAAGAACATAAAATGGGGAACTATGAGCTTCACATAACAAATCATTCTTCAATTGTTAATCACAAGGAACACATAATCTCATTCCAAATTTTAAAACACGATCATTATCAATGTTCAATTCAGGAAAATTACCCTTATTAACCTACTCTACCTTTTTCTTCAACTCAATGTCTTCCTTAGCAACTTGCTTTATTTTTTCTGATAGATATGATTTCTTTGACACATAAAACAAAACATAAGAATTTCATTCACCAACAACTTATTTTCCAAATTTGATCAAATCAAATACCAAAGGATCTCATTCCAAATGTAGCATTGTTAATAAAGCATTACATTTTTGACACAAAGCCTCACCCACTTAATTTACTTTTCTCGGATGGTAATGGTGTGTGCAATCAGAATCCTTAATTAATTCCAACCATCTCCCATGTATCGTGTTCAATTATTTCTGAGTGAATACATACTTCAATATTTTGTTGTCAGTATATATATAACATTTTACTCCATTAAAATGATGCCTCCAGATTTTTAATGCCAAAAAATAGCATCTAATTTGAAATCATGTGTATGTTAATTTAAATCATGAGGTTTCAACTGATGTGATGAATAAGAAATTACCTGATCATTCTGCATAAGGGCACAACCAAGTCCTTTCGAAGAAGCAACAGTGTAAATAACAAACTCAACATTTGAAGAAGTTAGTTCCAAAACTAGAGCACTCCCCAATATTCTTTCCAATTCCCAAAAACAATTATCACTTTATTTTTCCATACAAACATAACTCTTTTTTAGTTAAGTTATTAATTGTACTAGATAACCATGCAAAATTTTCAAAAAACATCTAGTCATAACTTACCAAACTAAGAAAACTATGGATCTTAGTTATATTTGTGGGTCTTGGCCATTCTTCAATAACTATTGATTTAATATGATCAATAGTTATGCCATTTTTCGAAACAATGTGACCAAGGAAAGAAATGTGTTATAACCAAAACTCATACTTGATGAATTTCCCAAATATTTTACTTTATTATAAGGTTTGAAAGAAAATATTTAAATGACATTCATTGTCCTCTTTAATTTTATAATATACCAAAATATTATCAATGAATACAACCAGAAATTTATCCAAAAACACATAGAAAATTGTATTCATAAGATCCATGAATATAACAGGTGAATTGGTTAACCAAAAATTCATAAATACACATTCATAATGGCAATATCTAGTATGAAACACAGTCTATGAGATGTCGGATTCCTTTACATTCAACAGATGATACCTCGACCTAAAATAAATATTCAAAATATATTGAGCACCAAAGATATAATCAAACAAATCAACAATATGTGGAAAATGAAACTTTTTCTCAACAATGATGTTATTAAATGCTCTATAGTCAATGAAATGTCTTATTGAACCATCTTTTATTAAACAAAAAATACAAGAGAACCCTATGGTGATGTACAAAGTCGAATGAAACCTTTATCAAATAACTCCTTTAATTGCTTCATTAACTCTAAAAGTTAAATTTGAGCAATTAGATAAGGGGGTTTTGAAATTGTCTTAGCACCAGGAACTAAGTCATCAGTAAATTCAACTACCCCATCAAGTATAATACCAGAAAACTCATCAGGAAAAACTTCAAGATAGTCATTTACCAAAGGGACATCATTAATCAGAGTAGTTCCTTTGATATTAACAATATGGCCAAGGTAACAATAATTTCCATCTTTTACAAGTTTCTCAGCTTCCTGAAATATTATCAAAAGAAAGGGCTGATTCTTGTACCCAAATTGAAAATATTTTTAAAAAATAAACCTCTTTATATCTGCATTTAATCATAGCATGAAAAACAAAAATCCAATCTGAACCCAAAATAACATAAAACTCTACTAGAGGAAAAAAATAAGGTTTTTAGGTAGATTATTTTTGCACACATGGATAAGAAGGTTTTTATACTTTCTTTTTGTCTCAAATTTTCTCTATCCATTTTTACCATAAATTCCGGCTTTAGATCTTGATATGGAATTCAAAATTTTCTAGAAAACGTCTCAAAAATGAATGAATGTGTAGACCCTGAATCAACCCACAAATTGGCATAATCTGAAAAAACAAACATCGTACCTAATACACCATTATTTGACAGCCCAACATCTTATAAAGTAGTTACAAAGGACATCACCACAACTTTATTCATGTAGTCTGGTTGCTTTCCCTCAGTTGAGTTCTTCATTGGGCACTCATTTTCATAATGTCCCATTTCATTTCACCTAATTTTTTTTACTAATTGTAAAACATATTTTTTCCTACATTTACCCTGATCATTTTCATTGCAATTACAAGATTTATGTCCCATTTTACCACATCGGTATAACATACCAGAATTATAAAGATATTCCCTTGCATTATTTTTACCACAATTTTCAAAAACTATAAACTTAAGTTTCTTACCATCAGACATTATTGAAGAGTTCTTCCCTTTCATCTGCCACCTTGACCTCTTATTATGTTGTTTGTCAGAGAGTACCTGATCATCGACAAACTCCATTTCCACCCTCTCCTATCATCGAACAAATTTTTCATAACTTTTGAACTAATTATAAGATAATGCTCTTCAATAAATTTTATTCAATCCTGAGTAAAAAATTGATTGTTTTACAATCAAGATCTCGTATGAAATTTATAGCATACCTTGCCTATCGAGTGAATTTTTCTTCATAATCAACCACTGTGTAATCCTCCTGCCACAATTCTAGGAATTGTTTTCCCATCCTAAGATGAACCACTTTAGGAATATATTTCTCAAGAAACGTACCTTTGAATTCATACCAATCAATAGCATCAATATCCTCACTATCCTTGATATTTTTCACCATCGACCACCACTGATCACCTTCTCCTTCAAAATGGTAACCAACAAGACAAAAATTTTGATGTTTAGAACACCCCATGACCTCAAAAATATTCTCTAGTGCTTTAATCGACCCTTATATTAGAATAGGGTAAGATGATCCCCAGAAATATGGGGGATATATCCACATGAAATGCCCCACTACCGACATGTTCCTCTATGGTTGATCTGGCATATCTCATACATGGATACCACCTCCATTTAAAGCCTGATTCAATTGTTCCATCACTGTAACAAACTGTTCCACTATAATTCAGACCATCTTAGGTTGCTTATTTGGATGGTTGTCTTCCTCCAGATTTCGTCCCAATATAGCTTCACTGTTCCTCTACAGAAAACCATTCTGAACATAGAGATATTTAAGAGAATCAACATGTCAATCTTTAAATGCTACATAACTCCAATCATACCATAAATTAATTTATAGAATTTAATTTAACAATATCCTAACTTCTAAAGATATCTGAACTGATCTATGATAGCTACTATAAAGACTCGACATTAAAACATTACATAATCTTCAATTAAATGAATAATTCAAATTAATGTTTTTTTTTTCAGATTTAAGGTTTTCGAGAATTAGTCCATAATTTTTACATTACATTTCAAAAAAATTTAGGTAGACACTTCTACTTAGTTTCCATTTTTTTAAAATAAAAAATCTTGAAAAAATTATTCATGTCAAGGCCCATGTTTTAGACAGCATGACTTTTCTGTGATACTATATTTTACCCAATTCATCTTTATGTCATGTGAAAAACATTTCAAAACATGGGATGAGCATAAAAATATCAGTAAGGGTTATAAAAGAAAGAAAGATAACATTAGTTCTAGACTGCGGCTACCAGTAGACCGAGGTACCGGTAGGCGGTGCCTACCGGTAGACCGAGCTACCGGTAGGCGGTGGCTACCGGTAGGCTGCGGCTACCTGTAGACCGAGCTACAGGTAGGCAGCGGCTACCGGTAGACCCAGCTACCGGTAGGCTGCGGCTACCAGTAGACCAAGCTACCGGTAGGCTGCGGCTTGGGGGATAAGTCACCTTGACCTCCCGAAACACCTCCAACACCACATTTTCACAAAGTAGAGGACCGGAGAGGTCCGGGCCATTACATAGATAATGATTCATCCACTATTTCTATAAGAACTTACTTTAATGTCATATATTTGGTTATCTATCAATAGTTTTTTATTTTTTAGATAGTTTGATGGAAAATATGTTTTATGTATCCAATTATTCCAACCATTCATTTCCATGTAATCCACCCTAACCACCATAGATTTTTTTAGGATCAATCCACCTCTTGATGGGTTTTTATTTCTCATTCATCTTCAATTTTCTGGTATAAATTTGACACACACACAGACACACAAATATATATAGGAATTGTGTCCATATTTATCACAACTCCAAATATTCCATAAAATAATCATAATAAACATGTAATTGTACATTCTATTTCAGATATTATTCTAGATAGTTTCTACGAACATCATATTGCATCAACATATTTATATTCCTTATTTTACATGTTGGAGTGATAATTTATACCCACACACATTGGATTTATGACCCCATATCCATAGTTAAAACACCTCCATTGAACATTAAATATCCATGATTGTAAATATTATTTATTAAAAACTACAAAGTGACCTTTAATTTAAATTGGAATCCTCAAATTCTCTTAAACATTATCATTCCTATAATCATCCACATTTATCTAGTTTTTTCACTTACTGTTACAGATTAATTTTCTATTCCACAATTTATTAACAATTATAATTTTCAACAGCGTCTCATGAATTTACAGTTGGTGTATTACCTTTATTAGTGGATCTAATCACGTGACTGAATTTCATAAAGGTTATTTAACTATTTATGCTGTAATATTAGGATTCCAATTATTTTTTTTCATGTGTTATAATGGGGCAATAAACATGTTTATTAGGATAATTAAAAACATTATTTTTCTTTTGAAAAATTATCTATTTCCAATGATAGAGTAGTGAAATTACAATATTTATTTAATAAAGTAATTTTTTGCATCATATATTTTAATCTCAAGAGACTTTAATACTCAATTCATAGTAATTATATTTTTTATAGGATTTCATTGATATATCCTATCATAAATGGGAACTATATTTATATATTTTTATTTTTATTTACTTTTTATGTAGCAATGTATTGAAATTGAAATTATTTCTCCTAAGTAAAATTTATTTTATATATTCTTATTATCTTGATCTTTTAAAAAAATAACAAAATATTTATCCTAAATTGGAATTATATTGGGGGTATCCACATTTTTTTTATCATCCCAGGTCCCCTTTTTCTGCATTTTCATTCTTAACTAGAGGATTCCTTAGACTATTTTTAATTGTTTATAAACACTTTGAGTACTTATTCATAAGATATTTATTATTCATTTTATCATTTATAATAATAATATATGTCATCATGTTTCAATATAAAATTAACATTATTTTTATAATTGTAATTTACCTATATTTTAATAATTTTTCATCTCTTAAACAACATGAAACCTGGTTTCTCCCTGATGATCATTGATATTGATTAATGTGTTTATTATTTTATTAATTTTTTCACATCATTTGAATTAAAATATCTATATTTTGGGGATAAAAATTTCAATATTTTACAATATTCGTGATCCAAACCATTTTTTGTAGAAAAAAAATTCATAAAATTATATAAATAAAATGATTCTTTTTATTTCTTTACTAAAAGCTGATCCATGTTTTTAATTAATGATTATTTTTAGAACAAACTATTTTAATTTTCTATTGAATCATCAATTAAAATTATAATTCCAAAATTTTCTTTTTGGTTTTAGGATTTATAAATTTATACTACAAAATTTTCAAAATTTATTTTGAATGTCTATTATTTGAATTTAATTTACAATTTCATGTTATATTAATCATTGTAATTTATTTCAAATTTAATAGATAAATATTCACAATTTTAATCTATGGTATAAATAATTTTTTTGAAAATATTGATTAAAAGAGACCATTAGTGTAGAGGATCTAGAAAATTTTAGTACGTACTAAAAGATATATGTGACCAAATGAAAAAATGGATTGTACTCGGTCCGTGTAATTAAGATGAATTATCTAAACCAACTATTATTGAAAAATGTAGTATGTCTCAAACTACCACATTAGCATATAATTCAGCAGACAACCCTATGTTTTTGTGAGTTCTACCTACTAAAAAAAAGAATAGGTGACTATAAAAATTAAAAGTTTCTGCTATAAAATGAAATTCATATGGATACTAAAAAAATCATTACATTAATAACTTTTTTTCATTTCTAGTGTGATTTCCAACCATTGAATGAGGATTTATTGACCATTATTGATTGATCACCTACTATGAGATTTTTTTTGGTGTTGTTGAGTGATCAAACCCACATTTAACAATATTTCATTCGAAAACTATAATGTCCATCCAACAATTCCATTGAAATTGACGATCATGATCTACCTATGTTGATAAACTAAATGATCCAAACATCTAATGCAAATTTTTTTAATTTGAATATTAATATGAACTATGTGACGCTGTTATTTTTTTATTGAACAAATTTTAGTCCAAACAAAAGTGAGATAGGGAACCTATGATATTTGGGCTATGTGAAATCAAGAACTGACTGAATAAATGGTATAAAAACAATTGTGTTTTAATGGAGAATATTCACCTTTATCATCGTGGATGAAAGCGTTCTAGTGTTTGATGATGAATTAGAATCCTGATAGATTTTTGTTAAATTGGATGTGGAAGATGATATGTTCAAATTAAGATTGAAGTAGTAAATCTCTATATTCCAAAAAATATTCAATAATTCACACAACAAAATTTCTATGTTAAGGAAGTCATGGATGTTGAAAATGATTCTTGGGGTTTGTGAGAAGATCAATAATTCGTTGATATTGAATTTATAGTTCATTGAACATGAAAAAATCTATATGGATTAAAAAATTATCAAAATAACATGGAATTGCGAACATGAATCAAAATTAAATATCCAATTTGATTCTAAAAAAAGTAAATATGATTTGTATGTTGTGATAATGGAGACTAAATTAGATGATACTGTGAATCCATTTGAAGGTGTTTGATCTAAATTCAATAAGGAAGAATCCAATGTTGAGTATTTGGAATCCATGATCTATAATGAGGACGCTGAGGTATTTTTTCACTATTTTAGGAATATATTTTATATTGGTTGCCCTAATTTTACAACTATTAAGAATTTTCCACTGGAGTCAAATTCACATATTATGCATCAAAAATGTTTTATTAAATCCAAGGTAATGTATCTATGAGTAAGAATGATGAATGAATATGTAGTGTTTTGAATCAGGTAGTATTTGAGATTGATTTACCAATGTGGATAATTTCATGATGACGTCACCATCTTTATATATGATCATATGTGGTATATTAATTAATGATGACATTGGAACAATATGGGTTCGATTTTAAGGAAGATATATGAATGTGGATGTGCATGTTAGTATAAGATATATCACATAATAATACTTGATCCCGTGAGGCTATTTTTTTTAATATCATCTATATAGAGGAAGATTCAATCCTCCACAATGGTATTTTAGGTTAATGAAAACATACTCTTGTCTAGTTAAAATCCAGCTAACCAGATTCCAAATAAAGGTCATGTGCCCTGAAATTATAAATGGGATATATAGACAAAAACAAATCATGTATGAGAAGAATCCATGATTCTGAGAAGAATATATAATTTTATTTCAAGTACATTTTAGAATCTAAAATACATGGAATACATGTACATTCCACATACTTGAAATCTATTTTCACGCACAAGGGAAGATCTTGTACAGTTAGAGGGGTTCTGTTTGAGTCAAATGGATGGGATAGTGAATGATGGAGGATGCCACATATGGGTTTTAAATTCGATGTGATATAAAATTTTTAGGCTTATTTAATATAATGATATAATTAATGTGCGACATAAAATAATGAATTCAAAAATTGTAATTATTTTTGGGAGAGGAAAAGTGAACAAAAATCTTGGTCATGCACTACATGTTAAAAGAAGATTTAATAAAGACTTAGTGATTGATTGAAGTTTTTTTCTCATTGATTCTATTTCATATTGCATAATTCATATATCATATACTCTTGATTTGGATTTTTGGGATATATTATATCATTGGTAATTTTATTGTTTAGTTTACCTCTTTACATTATTTATTTTAGCTTTTAAAATAGAACATAATCACCATAAAATTCACCAAATAATTAATTAGTCTGTTTTTTATGAATTCATATTATTATTTATTAGAGTTTAATAGAGTTTTTTCCATGAAAAATATCAAATTAAATTTTTTTCATGTAAAATAACTTGATAAGGAATGCTGAAATCTTTTTCTTGATTGTTGATTTGATTATATTTTCTATAAGTGAAGACATATATTTCAATTTGAGAAATTGAAAATCCCCTAACTTATTCATTTATTTTTCACTACATATATATTGGTTCTTATTATTTAGATATGAATTTCACCAATTTCACCATCACACATCCACTTACTATTTTATTTTTAATGAATATTCAACCCCTTTTGACTTGTTAGTGAATTATTATTGTTTTTTGTAGCTTTTATGTTTTATTTCATTTTTAATTACCCAAATATCATCATTTTTTCTCGATTAAAATTTTTAGGAGATAGAAAATATATTTTAAACTAAAATTTGAATTTCCCATCAATTCCTCATTTCTTATTCATTGTGTACCTACCTTTTCACCTCCCCTTATTTTAAATTTCCAAAAATTAATCATCTCTATATTCATATTGTTTGCTATAAAAAAATAGTCAACATTTTTTGGTTTATAATTGTATGTTTTATAATGGTTTTTATGATTGAGTTTTATTTATGGGTTCACACACAATTCAGCTTCCATGAAATTTGAAACCATTTTCTTCACATTCTAGTAGTTACTAGGTATTAAATAAATCTGAAAATTCTAATGAAAATATTAATAAATTCGTGGCAATATAATCAAAGGAATAATTTAAATTTATATGAAATTCAATTAAATAAAATCCTCCAAAAATCATCATAAACAATAAAAGTGGTTCCAAAAAAATTAAAAGAACAAAAATGAAATGTTAAGAATTTTCAAATCTATTTTGTGATATGAACTAAGTCAAATTTATAAAATATATATCCAATAATAGAAAGGATTAAAATACATTGCACTTCCATTAAAAACTAATATATAACTTATATGATGAATTTATGAGAGAGTGACAAATGTTTAGTTCATAGTCAAAAACATATTCAACCTGAAGTGTAAAAAACCATATATAATCACTATAACTCATAGATATTAAAAACAAGAGCATAATCAGTAACATTTTTTCCTATATCATACATTTAATAGAACGAATATAGGGGACTATTTATCCATCGTTATATTTACTTATAATATAGTGTAGAAACTAGCATTAATAGTGTTGAGTGCCGATGAACAAAATTGAGGGGTTTACCACTATATTTAAAGGAAAAAGAAAGAAAACATTTAATCCATATATGAGAATATTACTAAGAAATGAGAATAAATATATATCTCTTTTTTCATGAAATTCTCTTATATGATAATAAGGGAGATCATAAGAAAAAAATAACCAATTTTACCAAGAGGCTGGATATGAGTTTAATGTGGCATGAGACTGGTTTATGAATCATCATACATAGTTTCTACATCAACACCTTCATTTGGATTCTTTTTATAAATTTTTATAACCTTTATGTAAAAAATTAGGAGAACAATCAAATATGGGAAATTATAAATTTTTTTTTTGAAGATAACATGCATATTTATAACAACATTTCATTTAATTTAAAATATATAAATTAAATGATAATGTGGGTAAATAAAAAACCAGTTTATGGATAGGAATGTACTCCAAAATATATGAAATTAATAATAACATTTATTCACTAGTGAATCAAAATCTCATAATACGTGTTAATATTGATGGAAACCAATAATAGAATCAAAATGTATCAGAATAATTATCTCAATGTGGTATATTTGGGAAAATTGAAAACTACTTCCAAATTTTGATATGACTAACCTACCATGTGAGAATATTAACATTATGGTATATACTCCTAGAATTAAAGATATATATGATGCACATTTTAATAAATAAAACCATAGACATATAATTCATCAAAATTATTCATGAAAATAATAAAGAATTGTTTGATAATATAATACTAGTAGTTTCTAAAATCATTGAAGAAAATAATGCCAAAATTAATCTAGGAATAAGTCCTTTAATTCTCAACATGAAATAAAGGCTATGTTTTAGTCATTATTATGAAAATATGACTAAATATACGCCTCAAATGATTCAAATATTACAAAAGAAGATTCTATAAAATGTATCCTTGTGAATACATTAGGGAATATTTCTATAAGATTTACATTAATGGATAAGATAAAGAATTCAATAACAATAGAAGTCAACCCTAGGGAGAGTGTTAGATTTTTTATAACTTGTAGTGGTGTATACAATAAATAAGAAAATAAATATTACCCTAGAAATGCAGAAATTGTGAAACTAGGATAATTTAAAAACTAAAATTGGGTATCATTAAATCAAAAAATGTGTAAAATAATATTAAAACTAAAATAAATCTGTCTATTGAATCTAAAAAAACTAGAAGAAAAATAATTAAAATAAATAAATAAATGGAAAGAGAAACATGAAGAATTAAGGAATTACATACTATTATAAATAATTGTCCCCATCTATCCCTTTACCATAGAGGATAAAAAATAAACATAATCTACTCAAATTCCATGGTATTTCAATAAACCAATATTTGGACATATCATTCGTTTAATCCATAATTCAAATTCCATTATATTTAAAATATATTTAAAAAATATTTCAAAAAGATAAAAATGGAATAATTTCCAACTTACATCATCACCATTGTATTCATTGTTATCCTTAAAAAACCTCCAACCAGTACATAATTATCAATGGGGTCTTGTCATACCATACACCTTAGGAAAAATTATTCAACGGAATTTTCCTTATGACTATGGGTGATAATTAATCTACTTTTTAATAGAGTTTGTTCCCTAGAACAAAATGTAACATATTTATGATTATATATAATAATGTATATTAATATTTATAAAATACATTATCACATAATGAATTTTTTCTAGTCATAAATAACATGTTCTAAAATAAAAAATGTACTTTTCACAATAAAATGTCAAAAATGTTCCTCAGTAATATAAGAATATAAAAGAGTTGCATCAGTAATCATGAATATAATTTCTATACATGGATGATATCATTTGATTATAAAATGGATATATGCTATCAGAGGTGGAGACACATAGGATATTAAGATACATTCTTATCATGTACATCCATAGTAATGCTCTATAAAAGAAAATAAGAGAATATAATCTGCAAATAAGAATTACTCATTTATACATGTCATTGTATATTCCAATCAATGGATGTGTGTAATCATTAATAGACATTATGATTATTATTAATACATTTCAGAATTTATGTACATAAATCAATGAAAACATACGATCGTGATGAGTTAGGGTACATTTGGTGCATCATTAGTGATGTTGTATTAATGGATAATTAAAGAAATAACTTATCATTTTGGCTCTCCGATATAAGTAGATATCATAGGACCATTTATAGGAATTGAAAAACCGGATTAAGTGTGTAGAATTGGACGTGTTTTGGAATATTTATTTTTAGGAATTCGACGAAAAATACACTAATCTTATAGTTTGATGAGTGTAGAATGAAACTGGTTTGATTAAATATATTGAAATAATGGAAATATATTACACTATTTAGGTTCCTATGATTTTAAAAGACATTGAAATATTAAATTATTTATTTATGGGATCATAATTTGATTTTAGACACTAACCTGGTACATTATAAAGTGTAGCCTAATTCCATGGAAAAGGGTATACATGGTAATATACTATGATTATTTGAAACCGTAGTTAAATTCTTCGAGAACATAACATTTTGGATAAATATTATTCTTCTATACGTTTTAATAATTATTTGTATTTGTTTGATCACATGTATTCAGTAACTAATATTTTGAGAGAATATATATTTCAGTTGAATGTTAAATAAGTATTTACTCACTGGAAAATTATTTATTAAATTATGTGAATATAAAAATATTTATTTAATCCAGTTTATTCAAAAATTAACAAAATATATTTTTATTTTAGTTAATTAAATATATAATAAATTTTTATTCACTAATTTAGTGAATTTAATATATATATATATATATATATTAAGAAATAATGTAATGATATTTATTTTTGGAATAGATAGTTATTATTCATGGACTAGTAAAATTTAAGGAGGATTGCTCTATTATGTTTACGGTCTGGTGGAAAATGTCATATTAAATAATATTTGCAATTAATATTAATAATTTTATTAAGTTTACATATATTTTCTAAATCTATTTCTTTAGAACATCTTATGTAAATTATAATAATAAAAATATTATTGTTTCATGACATTCACATGTAATTAAGTACATTATTATATCTCAATGTAAATAACATTTTTTTATAATCCTGGAACTATATAAACATGATTATTTAATTTTTTGACGGAGAGGAAAATTATTACCTTGTGCATGATGAGTTGAAGAGTGAATATTTTCAAGACATAGGTATATAACTCCTTATAATTCTTTAAATAATTTAGAGAAATTATCATCCTCCACCCATTTTTTTTTGAATTAATGTATTTAGTTTTGATCATCATAAATCATTTCATGTTAATGAGTCTTCCATGCTATCACCTAGAGAATTCTACATGGATGATTGTACGTATACAAATTATTATGGATTACCACTACAGGGAATCATAATTTTATTGCTCTGACATAATGATTGTATTAAAATAGTGGTCTATAGATTCCTTAATGAAAACAATTCTACATAAGTTATTTTTTAATTATATAAATTATTTATAAATCAAATATGAATGAATCTTCGCTTTATGGATTCAAATTAGAAAAAATATATATAGTTCTGAGATGAAATATTAAAATTTTGATGGAAAATTTAAATTTTAAAACGACACATTTTCTTTCTGCTACACCAAAACCCTTCATTGGTATCAGTGTGGTCACATAATAATATATAATAATTTATTTCCCATTAATAAAATATTTAAAAACTATTATAAATTTTGTTTATAGTTTATTCATTTTCTAATCATACGTTTAATTATCAAGTTTTAAATATATTAATTCAACCTTATTTGTTATAATATCATCTTAAATAATATAAAAATGGATGAATAATGACTATAGATTCATTCTGAAGAATATATCTATTTTGGCATAAAGAGTGGGTTATATAACTTTTTTCTGATGTAAATGTTATATACCAATGTGTATTTCAAATTATCAAGTCTCAATAATCAAGTTGAATCAATAAATTATTATTTATGGTGAGGTTATTAAACATTATTAGTTGATTAGGATATCCTAACACCCAATTTTATAGAGTATAGGGCATATATCTGGTATAAACATCTTCTAGTCTACACATTTTGATGTTGAAATTCTCACTAACTGTGTGGTCAAATATGTGGCATCATTCCATGTGAGAATGTAAACTACAAAAATTAATGTGAAACATGATATCTAGATAATATTAATGATATGTAACTCATTAATCCATATGTATGATGAAAAATAGAGTCAATCAATGTTTTATACACATAGATGACAAGAGGAACATATGATGTGTATCCCATTAGTATGCAGTGTGTAATATGATCAATAAACACATTGAGTCATAATGTGTTGATAGTGGATACATGAAAACGAAGACCACATTACATATCTCTTTAGTACAGTCTTTGTATCCTCCCAATAAATGATATAATTAAATTACATATATAATAATATATTATAAGAATAAAAAACCCATAATTACATTATTCTAGTTTAATGTGTTGACCATGCAAGGAAATTTTATATATTTTTTAGAGGATAGATTATTGTAATGAAATTATCTATAATTACTATTCATGAATCTTATTTTCCACATTTCCAAATTTATCGTTAATCTGAAGTACATTGTATGATTATTATGATATAGAATTTTATTTATTTATTAAATGAATTAATTTAAGCATGTATATGTTAATAATAAATTAATAATTTAAGGGAACTTGTGTATAATAAATTTCTTAGATTAGAATCATGCTATGTAAATTCCCATGAGATTAGACTATCCTATATATGTGACTAGTTTAGTTGGATTATTATATCATGTTTTTAAATAATTTATTGAATTAAATAATTCCTTAGGAATCATTCTTATCTTCTAATTATATAAGGGAATGTGTTCCCATATTTTATTTTATGTAAACCCCATAACCAATCATTTTTATATACCCCTATTGTTGAGTAAATATTATGAAATTGATGGATCTCACAGGATACTATCGACATTTAATTTTTAGAGATGCGGTGAAACTGATCTAGGAGGTTCACTGGTGTACAGGTGGAATGATACAACTTAATCAATATTTCTTTCAAGGAGTTATTTTACTTTGTCCAAGGGATGTCTTATCATACACTAGATAAAATAAAAATTTAAATAATCTTATGTTCAATCTATTTTATGTTTTTAAATACCTCAGTGTCTTGGTTAATAAATTTTAATTATTTAAATCATTAAAAAATAATTAACATTCATGTAAGATAGAAGAATAACAAAATATTAAAGTATGTGAAAAAATTATCTATACATGGTAATCACGTAAATAAACATGGCATATTATTAACTATCATGTGCTTTGATAAAATGGTATCATTACACCTAATTATAAAAATACATCAAATAAAATGTTATGTTAGTATATCATTAAATTACTTGGCTATAAATTTTAAAAATATTTCAATGTAACTGACAAGACTTTGTTGGGGTGCTTTCAATTATCATAGAATATCAAGCTCTATATTATGGGAATATTAATGTACCTTAAATTAATGGTTTATTTCCTATATTAGACATCGTGAAAATATCAAGACAATTTTCAAGGAATTCATAATCTGTGATTTCAAGATTTTGGAGTCCACTCAACAGTTATAGGATTGGTGATTTAATGTATTTGTAAAGTTAAACCTACCAAAATACCTTAAATAATATTATTAGGCGTCTGTTTAAGTTATCCTAATTGACATATGGATCCTTTCAACTAGGATTTCTATGTAATAGGATATATCAAATCTAATGCTAATGGAATTTGATTTTATAAAATAGTGGAATATTAATATATTAAACTTATTATTAAATCATAATCCATATACTATATCACTATGATCCATTCTAATGAAGGATAAACTTTTCACCAGCATGAAATTCACGGAATCATAAAGTTTATTATTCATTATAAGATTCCCCATACAAAAATTATATGTGATAGAGCACCCTCTTCCTAAAGAACCATAGAAAGAGGCATATGTTAAAGATCTTTCTCATTATGTGAAATATTTTGAGGATGCCAGATATGTTCATTGATTTATGCTATCTTCCATATGTAGTGATATTTTAATAAAATAAAATTATATGGATATTGATATAATCATGTCTCATCTATAGGATCTTTGTTGAGAGAAGGTGAGAAATGGGAGAAATGAGATTTGCAGTTCACTTTTCACAAGCACGATTGGAGTTTCTTGGACAATTGAGCCTTATACAGTAACGATGAATTTATTCATTGAGCACATAGAAGTATTGGTGATTAAATTACATGGTTAGATATGTACTAATAACATTTTAACCTCATATCCTATGACTTATCTAGTTTACATATCATTTATAATAAGGGAAATATTGAAAAGGATCTTTTGGAACATTTTACACTTATATTCCTGGTTAATAATGGCATGGGGAATTAAAACACTATGATATTTATAGTGAAAAAGAAAATAGTGGAAAATGGAATGGGGTGATGACTAATACCATGTCTATAACCTTTGAGCACCATACATCAATGAAAAGGATGATCCAAATATTGGAAAAATAAAAGATGCATTATTTTTTACAAATGGAATGTTGTGAAACTGATAGAAGAAACATACCCAGTTGAAGAATCAAGGGGAATATTTAGTTTCTCTTTATAACAACTGATATATCTCTATATCTAAACCTTGGAAAATGGATATAAATTTTTGTACTTAAATCTATATTTGAATTTGAGACATAATTAGAATTAAAATATTTTAACTGTTGTGGTGGATTCATGAGTTGCTAATGGAACAACTATAGCTACTCTATCCATTGGATACTAACACCGTGCTTTTCAAACATGGTTGTTCTTGGATTTAAAATATTATTTTTTTCTTCAATTTTTAATAAAAAATATATATATATTTATAATATATATGTGGTTTTTTTCTTTTTTGGAAATAAAAGATACTTATTTTATAAAGACACCATATGATATGGTATGTAACATTAAAATAATTATCATTATGTATTAAATTATGAAAACCAAGTTGTCTTAACTGATAAAAAATCAGGTTTTCATGATTTATATTATACAAAGTTTTTGCATTATCTTCTTGGTCATGTAAAAAAGTATCATAAAAATATGTATTGAGATGGTTACTTATAATCATTTAAGCTAAAACCAATTGATAGATGGCATGGGTTTTTACATGAAAAAATTACCTATAATCATTTTTGTTGACATGTTGAAAGAGCTATTGAGCTTAATTAATTTGTACACACTAATTCATGTGAGACAATTCTAGTTGAAACCTATTATTTTTATTATTACTTCAGTACTTATAATAACAACTTCAGTAGATATGGATATGTATACTAAATGAGGTATAAGTTATAATATTTTGAGAAATTAAAACAATTCAACAACAAATTATTGAATCAACATGGTAACATATTAATGATTATTTTACATGATCTGGGTGAGGAATATATAAACCAATTTTTTAAACCATTTGCGGGAGTGTCAGATCTTATCCCAAATCAATCATCCATACACACCACAGTGTAATTGTTTTTGTTAAATAAGGATTTATACCATGATTTACCTAAAACATTTGATTACAAAAAGTGACATTATTCTATTAACTTTTTAGGGATACACATTGCATGATGAGTAAAAAATTTCTTAATCGAGTACCAACTAAAACTACAGATCAGATATAATATGAGTTAATATATGGAATTAAATACTTAATGTAACATAGTCATTAATGGGTTTGTGATGTTTTTTAGGACTATCTATGGAATCAAACAATAACCCTAAGTAGTGTAGTATATATTTTTAGAGTGTCTGAATGAATAATGGAGATAATAACTATACAACCCATAAGAAAGAAGGTGAATGTCACGAGACATGCCATATTTAATGAAAGGGAGTATATAATCAAGAAGGAAAATGAGAGTATTATTGACATCAATAAATATGATGCACAAGATATATAAAAGTTAGTAGAATGTAGTAGTACAAAGATGTTTATAAAACAAGAATGATATGGTTTTCTAGTCATCGAAGATGATGAATCAAATTTTTTGGCAGAATATAATGATCTCTTTTATTAGGAGGGGGATATAGCGACCTGAAAATAGGAAAGATGAATTGAATCCATTAATATTATGTTTTAATACATATATCGTAACAAATTTAGGGTTCGAGCTGATCCTCTATTTAATGTAATGAATTTTATGTGAAAATAGGAATTTAAGGGAATATAGGACTGGGAACGTAAAGTAAGTGCCTATAAAGAATGGATAGTAGATGAGGGGTTAAAATAAAATTATAAAAATAATGATAAAGAAACATTTTCCCTATTAATAATTTTAAAATACATTAGAATTATACTTTACATAATAGAGTTAAAATACAATGAGTTTTTTAGGTGGATTTCAAAATATATTTCCTTTATAGAATTATTTTGATAGATTCCAATAGGACACAACCTGAAGTGTTTTTTACTCCATGGTACTCCAATAAAATACAAAATATGTGTAGATCCATTTATGGGTTAATGAAGTTTTATATGTCCTAAAAAATTGTATTTTATTAAGATATAAGAGATTTTGGCTCCAAAGAGAATTATTGTGAACCATGGGTTTAAATGAAATGTTATGAGAGTGTGATTATGTTTCTAGTAATATATTTTAATTACATAATACTTTTTTAAAATGAGATATCCATCTTACAGTTAGTTATGTATTGGTCAAAAAAGTTCTTCACCATGAATGAAATATTTTATATAGAACATATACTAGAAATAATGATTATATAAGATAGATCCAAAAGTCTTCTTATAGAATTTCAAGTTACATAAATTGAATATATTTTAATAAGATTTAGTGTTTAACAATACAAAATGTTATTGTTTTTAGTGTCAAACTGTATACATCATTCCCCAAAAAGCTTCCTCAGTCCTGACATGAGTGAGAGAATGAGTAGGATTCTCTATGAATCTATGGGAGGGTCTATTATGTATGACCATATATGTATTAGGATTTATGTTTTTCCTTTAATCATGTTAATTAGATATCATCATGAGCATAGATAATATCATTAGTCTTCTATTAAGTTAATCCTTAAATATCTGGGGCATGCTATGGACATAATCCTAGGATATCGAGAATATAAGGAACTATTCATCATAGAATAAATTAATTATATTTCATAAATATGGTAAAATGATCTAATTTCATAGTCCAAATATGTATTACATCTCAATATAGGAGCTATGAGCTTTAAAATCTACAATAATTTACTTACCCTTAATTCTACAGTGGATTATTAATATATAGTGGGTTATGATGCATCCAAATAATAATTTTGGTTTTATTAAATTTTTCAAGATATTTATGTGGTGCCTTGGAGTATATATTATATTACATAGAATTTTAAAAAACTATAGTTGTAGATCTCACAATGTATATATTGTATCATAAGAATTCATGGAACATACTCTAAAAATGTCGTTTATTGATGTATATTTTTCAATGTGGTGGAGACCCTAGGATCTGAGTTTCCATGAATGAAAATATAGAATGTCTCTTAGATAAATCATAATTTCCGAAGAATCATGGACATTATATTAGAGTTTGCAGACTAAAGGTTTTTAGTAGTTGATTCTTGTTCAAGTGGGATTCCATTAGATTTTGTTCCAAATAAAAAAAAATTATATGATCATTATTATTTTTTGTTTTCATTTTTATTATTCTCTATAAAATATACTATCATATCATGATATTTATCCAATGTGATGTACTATGTAACAAAGTCTTATGTGTACATGTCTCACTCAAATGTTATAATTGATACCTACTGTAATGAGCACACAAAAGTCCAAAAACAATATTGTTGAATATATTTATATATATAGATAACATAATTTTATAGGACATAAATGGTTCAAGATATTATGGATGGATAATTTTAAGGCCTTGAGACACTTTCACATGGTGTATGCTCTAAGTAATATTCAGAACAATGTATTATGATAACATGATCCAGAAACATAAAATATATATTTATATTAGTTATTATATATTCATGTCTATATATGTGTATAATGATCCTTGAATATTTATTTTATTATTAATATATGTCATGAGTCATTTAATTATATTTATTTCTGATAAATGTGTTTATAAATGACCATGTTGAGGTAAGATACATTCGTTGTGTCACAAGTGATGTTTTTGTAACATTCTAAATATTAATGGAGGCACGGTCCCATTAAATTTCAGTATAAACATTTTATAGTAATCTCATAATATAACTTCTATGACTATGTGAGGGTTCAAGAGCATTTGGGAATTTTTTGGAGCGTATAACTCCAGTTAAGGGAGATCTTATTGAGTCTTTTAGATGATGCGTGATTACTAGTAAATATATGACTCAATAGTATGATCTAGATAAAGAGGATCATGGTTTCATAAAACATGAATTTGAGTCCCCAAAACCTTATGAAAACCATTATAGGTGTTTTATAGTTGAAATTCACGGTCAAAAAGTAGTAAGACAAATTGTGTGAGGGGGTTGGGTCCTTGGGAAGGGAGCAGAAAAAGGACATTCTTGGTTGTTAAAAATGTGCACCTTGTTGTGAAAGGGGGTGTGAAACTTATATAGGGGTGAGGATAAGTTTTCCCATATATCTTGAAAAATCATTTCCCCTTTAAACGTTTGTGAAATTATAATTATACCACATAGTTATATAACATTCATCTTATTTTTTCTTTTATATTTCACATATTATTGTACTCCTCAGCTAGAGAGCTCTCCACTCACTCATGTTGGGATTTGAGCCCCCTCCCTCTTATGATGTATGATTAAAATTAATTTAGGTATATTTAATATATATTGGTATGTTCATCAATCCTATTTGTTATTTTCTTTATTTATCTATCATTATGACATGTTAAATCCATGTTAGATAACAAGCCATATTTTCAGTGCATTTTTTAATATCTTCAATTTATCCCATTCTAACCTATATTAAAGGCTGATACTATATGAGGAATTGACTACAAGTATATGTTAGGTGGACTATATCTTTTCTCTAAAATTATGGTCGTCTATATGATGTTTTGGCAGCCAATGTAGATGAAATTATATATGACCCCATTTACATATCAAAATTTAATTTTAGAAATGTTATCACCTTGAATTACTTGCACTTAACACTTTTTTTTTATCATTAGTGGGTGTAAAACTAGATGTCATCCACACCCATAGTGTGCCATATATAAAATTTAGGGATAGGTTATTCCTTGTTTTTAATTAGATAACCTTTTAGGTGTGTTGTTTTTTCCTATACTAATAAGTTGTATAATTGGATAAAATAGAATGGTATAAAACCTGATAGGCCCTTATAAAATGAATAGTACCACACCTTTGGGTGTGTTAATTAGTTTAAATGGAATATTTTAATCACTTTTGAGGGAAAAAAATCTTAATTGGGGTTTACTTGTAATTATCATTTGAATGTCATTCAATATCCTTGAACATAACATGACATGGATATGGGTTTATCATGAAGAATTTAATTAATGGTAATGATGTTCGATATGGGTATATAAATTTATTTAAATGATGTTAAATATAGATATGACCATGTAATGGACATGATGTTCTATATATTTTTTTAAAAATGTTGGAAAATATGTTCTATATAGTTAATTATAATTAATGGGAATCACATTCCATAATGTAGTTTGAAGATAATTAACATAAAGATCCATGTAGACATTTATAATTATTGGAACTGATGTTTCAATTTGTTATTCCTACATAATAGACACATTTTTATATATTATTATATAAATTGATTGGAATGAATTTACATTTTTTATTTCATTAATAATGGAAATGACTTTACACCTAGTTATTTTTATTTTATGGAAATATTTATCATTGTTGATTAAAAAATTAATTTATTAGAACTATACATATTAGGAAATAGTAGGTATAATTAGATAGTTTTCCCATTGGGAATCCAAACTAATGACGATATTATGTATTTAATTTACTACCTTTATTATAATTTTCTACACGCTACTTCATTGGATATTCATAGACGTGATAAGATAAGTTGTTATTGGTGGTCACCAATTTATTTTTAATCACACATTCTTTATGCATCTTTTTTGAACATGGACAGACATCGTGAATGTCAGTATAGATAATCGGAAGTGGAAATCTATGGGAGAGTAAATTTATATAATTAGATAGAGTACATTATTAGAGGATCTATCTAGAGATTGTGATGATGTTATAGATATTTATTAGTATTTTCGATCATTTTTTTGTGTATCATGTATTGTAATGTATGCCTTCTTCCTTGTACCCCAAGAACATATTTTTATATAGCATTATGAATATCATCGTTTTCAATATGACATTGGGTTATTACAAGTATTTCTTTATTTTAATCTAGATTTTATATTTTCTCCTTCTTCATTTTTAATATATTGTTATTATTATTATATACCCCTATACATCACACATATTTTATGTGAATAGACTCTAAATTATAACATCATAAACCTTCACTTCTAGTTGAAGAACTATAACATATGTGGAGACACATTTGATCCCAAAAGGAAAACTGCATTGGGTTATTGATGATTAAATCATGTTCGAGACATTACAAGTGGAATCCGTGATTATTTTCTTCCTTTTTTCATACTCTTTGGGATTGTTGAAATAATATCAGGAATGTGTTGTAATTTGTTAATAAGTATGTGACTGAGAGTAAATGACCCACATATTTGTAAAAAATCATTATTCTGGGGATGGGACCTACTATTATAGTTTTTTCGTATTATAGTTATATTTTTTCACTATTGGGAGACACACTGATTTCTAATTATTTTTATGAATATGGGTTTTTAAATTTATTCCAATGTGTTATGGAATTATTTGAACATAAAACATTATAGAATATTGATGATTTTTAAATCATTAATATTCAATTCTATGTTTACTTATTTAGTGGTATTATTCTATTTAAACATGGTGTAGGAAACATTTTTATCACCTTTATAGTTCCTTGGGTGACAATGATTAAATTTATAGTGGGCCTCAATTGGTATATTTTCATTGGCTACATTTGACCTCATGTTTAGGGAATTGATCATATCGACCTTTTTGGGAATGGATCTAGTTTTGAAGTCAATATATTATGTAAGTGTGGGGTTTGAACATTATAGTATCTCCATTAAAAATAAAAATCATTAGTACAATAAAATTTTGAGTTCCACATATATATGTATTGTTTGAGTACATTTTTACTCTTGAAATACTCTAGATGATAAAAAATTTCCCCATTAAAAGGGGTTTTTATAGTAATTTGAACCTGGTTAGGGATATGAGAATAATTATATACTGGTTATAAATGGGTTAATAATTCCTAAGGAATGGGAAAACCCTTTCTTTGATAATGTGATATTTATTCTTTTCGGTTAGATGACTTGGAATTTCTTTAACATGGATGACAGTTATATGGGAACATAATATTTTTATTGAACCTTCATTTGGGATATCTTTTCCATTGATTCATATCTCTATTAGGCCTATGTGTTTTTAGAAATAGTGGAAACCCGTTTCATTGATGATATAAAATGGAAGTAAATTTTGTTATACATGGTTCCCATTAGTTAACAAGTGATGAAACTATCCATAAGTAGTTTAGTGATAATTATTCTTCAAATCTGCCTCATTGGGTTAACTTTGAAGTATAGTGATTTGAGAGTTAATAATATCCAATGGTCATGGTATCCTTGAATGATTAATAAGATGTATGAGTTATCACAAGTCATGGGATGAAATCATAAAAAGGATTGGCTGTTGTACCACATCTGATCTGGTTTAGTTTTGGATTTTATGTTTGATGTTGTCTATATTAATGAATAGGGATTGTTAAAAGAGTCACATGAGAATCTATAAGTGAACCAAATCTAGTTGGATTTTAAGGGACATGTGTTTCTCTATTTTAATTTTTTATAAACCTTTTATCATGTCTAGGAGAAAAATTCAGCGGTAGAAGGAGAGTTCTATGGGGGAATGTGGTTCTATTCTCAGTTAGGAGACATCTATGACACTGTTATGGTGAGAAGTGTCACATTGGTCAAAGAAATATTTTAATTTTGGATAGAGGTAACACAACCCTAGAGTAGAATTCTTGAATAGTTTTAATTACATTATTTTTAGCTTTCTAGTCTCAATATGACTCAAATATGAGTTTAGTGTGACCCTGAATGCTAAATTTTGGCTTGATATGTGTAAGGGATCTAAGAGATGTGATGGGTCAGTAGTATGTATATTATTTAAAGTAAGGAAGATGGTAAAGGGGCTGGTCACATATAAGACCATTTAAAACACCAGAGGTTATGATTGTACTTTGGTGGTTATACTGGAATGTTCAGGGGTTCCCATGGGGTTTTAGGAAACATTTTTTTAACCTTGAATGATACAATAACTATTAAACTAGTTTCAATTATTAAATGGAATATTACAGTTGTATTAGCCGACGTTTGGTAATTAGTCTTATAAATTGTGATGATATGGCCATATATATATCGTTTTAAAAATTATTAGAGTGTTTAGGGGAATTTTCCATTGAGCTATGTTTCCATGGTAGAAAATGAATTTGGATTATTGGTGGAAAACAGTGAGTTGGTTGTGATAACTATTTGAGATTCCAATCATGGAAGGATCCTAGAGGATAGAGTGTGATCCCCATGAGGTGATATTGATTCAACATAAAATATGACTCATTTAGTGAAATAATTGCGATCAATTAGTGTTGAATTATCATTTTTTGTAGCTAATAGTTTTCATTAGGGGAATGCTAGATATGGTTTGAAGGCCTCAGTTGTGAGATGATGGAAGGGGTCGGTTGGAAACCACACTAGGAGCTTAATTTGGGATATGATGGGAGTGTCTTGGGTTTTTTTTGAAGAACATCATTCAAGTTCTATAAAAGGGTATGATTTCATTCTAAAAACATTTTTGTCATGTGGTGGTTGACATGTGGATTGACCTAGAAACACATTTATAGGATACATGGTATCAAGATTTAGGTATATGTAGGTATATTGAATTCTGATTGATCATATCTCAATGATTGTAATACACTCGAACACATGAAATATTATTTTAATCATATTTTTTTTGGAATGGAATCCCACCCATTATTATATAACTTTTCATTTACATGGTACAAACAGTGGATCTTTTATTTAGTTTCGCATAAAAAGGTACACTATACAATAAAATTTAAAAAAATCATCTAAAAACATGTGAGGATTCATCATGGTTCATAATAAGTAAAATTATTGAATCTCATAACTTGGGAACATACATCAAAGGAAAGGGTGAGCATAATTCCCAAAGAGGGAAAATAAGAGAAACATTTTACATGCGATCTTGGGGAGAAATCAAAATGGACATGAGGAAGATCAATATGAAATGAAAATTAGAAATTTAAGCATAACATAAATAAACTAATAT
Organism: Viscum album; assembly: GCA_963277665.1. NCBI lineage: Eukaryota > Viridiplantae > Streptophyta > Magnoliopsida > Santalales > Viscaceae > Viscum > Viscum album. The sequence goes on from OY728141.1 coordinate 1,117,870,053, forward strand.
GAGCCATAACATGTAAACTTGGCTTAAAATTTTATTCTATCTATTCATAATCATATCACAAATGTTTTTCACCCAAGTGTCATAATATTTACCAAGGTATTTTAAAGCATGATATTTATAGTGATTAAATTTTTTACCCAATGAATTCATGTTATATCAGGGTGAACCCTTCATATTAATTCATTAATTTTAGCCATATATATAATAATAAAACATTTCATAAATAACCCTTGTAGAATAAAAGAAGGCAGTTTTATATTAAAAGCATGTATTTTAGAATAAAAGTTCTTGAAGATAAGATCTTTATGACATTATTAACCCAATAAAAAATGAAGGTGGGAGTCATGTATATTAATCCAATAATAGATAACCTTTTCATTTAGGATAATTCCACTAGAAAATAAAGTGTCTTTCTTATTCACAAAAAAATAAGAAATTTTCATTAGAAAAATAGACAATTGTTTAGAATAAAATTTGGTACTATAATGAGTATGGAACATGGTCTTATAAAACTAAAAAATTATATAGTACTAGGGTATACCATTCATGAAAGAGTTTTAATAATGTAAAGGAATATAATAAATTGGATAGTAGAACATTTTTTGGAAATTTTAATGACAACCAACATAATAAAGAAACATGAAATGAAATGAGAATTAGATATTACCCTTATATAGAAGTGTAACTCGTAAAATGTGATGATTGGGACCATGGGGGATTGAAAACATAATAGGGATAAAAATATAATAGAATTGGGGAGGATGGACTGGGTATTAAATTTAATGAATAAATGAGTCAGTATTTATAGAAAAAGTGGAGGATTTGTTTATTAATTTCATGATAATGGCCATGGAAACCTAGGTAGTGATAAATTAAACACCATGGGATTTAATATTGAAGTTTCCCATGGAATTGGACACATGGAAAACCAATTATGATATTTTACTAAACATGGGTTGAAAAAAAAATTATATAACATATTTTGGAATGGGAATTTAATGTTTTCAAATAATAACTCTTTTAAATTTAAAATTTCTCATAAATTCACCCCAACCTAGTTTCAATGTGATGATATAAAAAACTAATATTTATTTTACCTAAATAATTCTCTTAATATGATAATTTTAAATTTTTCATAAAAAACATTATTTTTGATATATAATAGCAGATTGAAAATGAATTATAAAATTTATCACACAAGGGAAAAATTATTTAGTCATTTATATTTAAATAATAGTGTTTTTATCATATTATTTTATTAAAATAAGTAGTATTAAAAATAACATGGTCTATTATAATTATTTAAATCACTTCTAAAAAGTAATATTTCTTTATGAAAAATCAATTTATCCAATTTTTCAAAAAATTTATCCGTAAAAAATATTAATAAAATTGAAATGATGGAATACTAATTTTATTTAATGAAATTAATTATAGACTAAGGTTGGGAAAAATAAAACTTTATTACACCCGTGTACACTATAAGAGTGAGGTGTGTGATGGGGGTATTTTCATGGGGTGTCTCAGAAAAAATAGACTTCTTGGTAATGTCCACTAACATCAACTTCTCATATGATTCCCTAACCCCAGAAGCCCAGAGCCGATGCGTTAATTTAAAACATTTTCATGGTTATAAGTAATCAAATTCCAAAGGACCGATCGGTTTAGACATCTTGGAAAATAGATTAGTTAAATAAATTTACATTACAATCTTGAACATAAAATATTACTTAGAAAATAATTTTAATATTCAATTATTATTCTAGATTAAACCTAAGTATAAATCAAAATACACTTCTTGGTATTTTAGGAAAATAAAACATAATAAAGTGGTGGGCTCAGATTCTTAGTATGGGTAAATAATTTAGTAGAAGCTATAAATTTATAAGTCAATATGTGTAATAAAAACAAAAACTTTTTTAAATATAATATTGAACATAATATGGAAAAAATAAATCAAACATTTCTATATAAATAAGAACATTGATATTCTACTAGTCTAATAATCCCATATAATAACTGATTTTATAATGAGGTAATCCATAATGCCAGACATCATAACCACATAGTAAAGGCCTCTTGCTAAGACTACAACTAAATATTTTTTAAATTCCTTGTTCTAAGACACTAATTTATCTCACGAGGCCTCCCAATGAATCTAGGAGTTATAGAGGGATCCACCTGATACTTACATAGTACAAAGCATTTCTCATATGAAAATGCGGAAACAGAACATAAAAAATCTTATTAAAACTAGAATTCAAAATGTAAATAGATTATACAGAAATAATGAATGGTATAAAAATATCACATTCACAGTCAAAAAAATCACAACTCATTGAAAATTAAAGTTAATATTTTATTCTTAATAAATCAACTTCAATCAAGAATAATATCCAAAAATAATGTTGACATAGTCGAAAATAATAATTAAAACCCTTTGAGAGAAATATCTTTTTTCCCTGAAATCATTTAAACGTCTCACAATTTATAAAGCTTGTAATTTAAGATATTTTTTAATCAAAGTGTTCCATAAAAATTTTAAACTCTTGTAAAGAATTATAATTTGAAAACAATTATGTCAATTTGAATAAATTCATAAATTCATTTTGAAAACATGGACATTAATTAAATAGACTTAGAAAATTAAATCGTTAAAACATTTATAATGACGATCTTGTTAATGATTCCCTTCCATAAAACCATAAAATAGTACTTTGGAAAATTGTTTTATAAATCATGGAAATGGATGATAAAGTTTTCCCAGTTAATACATACATATAAACAATATCGGATAATAATGAGATTGAAGAATTAACCCTTACATTGTACTTTCCTTCGGTCTAAGGTAAGTTTAACCTCTTGTATAATGACCAAAGTATGTTATTAAATAATTCCGGAACCATATTAATATGTATTATTTCATATTTGATTCATGTTAGACATTATACTACTTATTTAATAATAATTTCCATTTTAAAATTACATTTCGGGTAATAACCGCTTTCTTTATCATACATGTTTAAACTTGTTATTCATGATCGTATTACTTATTTCTTGATTTAATTGCTTACAAATCATTGAAAATTATTTATGTATCATATATATCCAAAATAAAAATATGTATAATAGATTGATATATGAATTGTAAAACACCATTTATGGAGACCGAAGGATGTACGTACACATAAACACTGTTTTTGTTTTCATATCGTATTGAACAGAAGTTAGTGAATGAGATATTTGTATATATATATTTCAAGTATAATTATTTTTTTAATATATTACATACTTATTAATAATATATATTTTTATAATCATTGTTGAATGGTGAAAATGGTAATGAATTTCATCGCGTCGTGGAGACGGTAATCCGTACGTACGCACGAGAAACAATATCATTCTATTGATGGTGAAATTGTATGTAATTTGATGATATATTATATATAAATAATAATTAATAGTTTTAATTTATTATTTTCCTCAATTATACTCATTATTATACCCATCCAAATAATAAATCGTATAATAACAAACTACACCATGACGTGGAGAAGGTATGTCGTACGTACGCTCGTATGGAGACTTTATCATTAATAGGATATATAGAATAATGAATATGGATGTAACATATTCATAAAAACATAATTTTATGTAGAAGGTACTGGATTTTTTATTTTGATATGGATACATCAATGAAAGAGGATGTGGAAGAAGAATTTTTTTGAAAGATTTGATGAAATCATTATCCCTTCATTGGGTGCTTCCTTTTTATTTAAAGAAATGATTCATTAAGTTGGGTTCTTGATCAATGAAATACATATAGGATGAAGTGATGGTAGTTGGTAGGATATTTCAGATGTTTTTGGCTGATCCAATTGGAAATGGAGGAGTGATTTTGAGATAAGGGTATGTACCCTTTTATAAGAGAGGTGATGGTCATTTTAGGAAAAGCCTGAAATACTATTTTTTTATAAAATAATTTTCTATATTTTAATCGATATAAATGGATTATATTTTATGATAAGGTGTTTATGGGTCGAAGGTCTCTCAACCAATATGTTTTAGACAAGTTTGGGTCACTATATTAAATGTATCATTTAGATTTTAAATCTTAGTTAAATAGTTTACCTTTTACCATGTCTTCTTGTATTTTTTATTACATTCTTAATAAATATTCTATATAATGCCAATATAACCTCAAGTGGTTCTATAATGACATATATATAATTATATAAGTCGTTTGGCCTAATCTTATATTTTTATGATTATTATATCATTTAATAATATAGTATTTGTTTTAAAAACTCATCTATGTCAATGTTGGCACTATTTTGTATTTGGTTTTTGTGAAATTAAACAAAACTTGATTACATGGAAACAAAATACATTAAATCAACCCTAACCAGTCATATTAACCTATAAAACTCATGTAATTCATCAGTGGTCACAATTAACATTTATTTTGATATTTATAATATCAATTATTTTAATCAATCATTAATAAGGTAATTATTGCATTATCATTGTGTCATAAATAAATTTCATTATTTAATGTATAAATATTATAAATAAACTATCATGATTTAGGAAATATTTTTATTTTTTTAATTATTATATATAGTCAAAATTATCTTATGTATAACCCTATATTAAAAATGTTTTAGTTATTAAAATTCGAATTTTACACCTTTAACTCTTCTTTAAGTAAAATAATAATTAATTTCCAAATCTAATACATGTGGATGAAATAGGGTCATGTTTTCTTTTTTAGTTTTATATTGGTTGAAATAATTTTATCCAATAAAATTATGTCATCTGTTAGAATAATTATAATATCATTTTAACCTTTAATTAACAAATTTTCTTTTAACCGTAGAAAATAAAATTCAGAAGTTACTAATCACCAAAATTTATTATCATCCTATTGAACAAAATTTTTCTTACTAATTTTAACCCTATCTCTCAAATTTTGGAAATTCAATTCACCAAAGTGGAAAATGTAAGTTTTATGCAAATTTTCAAATGTTCCTTGAATGTAGGTAAAGGGCTTTAAAAAGTTCAATAAAATTTTATATATCTAATTTTATTATAAAATGACATCAATGAATTAAATTTGACTAATATAGGTATTATGTATCTATTTTTTACTGTAAAATAAATTGTAATTAAAAATAATTATTTATATAAAATCCGTTTTTAAACAATAACGCTGTAATTTTCACTATTCAAAAAAAAATTGAATGTTTTCAGAAAAATACCAAAACATATAACTAAGATAAATCTGATATTCCAAATTCAAAAATTATTTATGTTTTAAAAAATTAACAACATAGAATTTTGATTGAATAATTTTAAATTTATTCCCGTTTTCAAAATCAAAAAGTGGGTTTTTGAGAGTAAAAACTATTAAATGATTAATATGTTTTTATGTGTAATTTAAATGTAAAATTGCATCCAGTGACCAACATTAGATTAAATCAAAAAATATAATTTAGTTATACCTAAAAACCAATCAAATATATAATTTAATACTATAAATTATTTTTATTAATAATGTTGTTTTTAATTAAAATATAGAATTTTTCACTATTCTTCAGTATATTAATGTTATCTGAAAAAACCCAAAAATTTATACTAACTAAATTTTTATGTACCTATTCTAAAGAAGAAGTTTATTTTTTAAAATTGAATATATAAAAGTGCCAAATATTGTATTTGAAAAGGGTACACCATTAAAAGGTAGTAAAATTGCATTTTTTTTAAAATACATCTTATATTTGAAAAAATGAATATGTTATTATATTATGTATAATAAACACATAGTATGAATTCTATAATTATATGGATTATATAAAATTTAAAATATTGTAAATAATATTCATAACCACTTTTTGAACGGCTAGGTTGGTAGGTCATGGTGCGCTCAAACAAGGTGTCACGTTTAGTGCAAGTTATTGAATTATTTTGAAGAGGTATCGTACTATGAAATCTTGGGGTGGTTACATTCTCCCTTCCTTCAATAAATTGAGTCCTTGAAATTTAAAATTTTTCTTGTAAAATAAAAGGTATAAAACAGAAAATACCATTGTTGAAAACCCACATCAGAAATAGGGTTAATAAAATTTTGTCTTAATAAGACGGAAACTGAAATGAAAAAGTCACAAAGAAATTAGGGGTTCTAATTAGAGAAAATTTTTGGAAATAATAGACACATAATTGGAGAAATAATGTTAATATTTATAGGTAGTTATTGATGTCAGCAATCACAAACAATTCCACAATAAATGGAAAATTGGGTGCTTCAAAGCCATAATTTTACGATGAGTTAAAATATCATCAGGTAAACAATGTAAGGAATTAGAATAACACATATTTGGAATTTTGATCCTTTACCAAATATTTAATAATTAATTTCTTTATATAATAGGAAAAATAATTTTGGACAATTAGAGTTTCATCCATTAACTAATTTCTACCGCAAACTCATCATTCACTCTAGAATATAATAAAACTAAACAAATTTCTATTTATTCTAATCGTATAGGGTTACAAAAAATGAATTTATAATTCATCTATCAGACCTTTTAAAAACCTCATTATACAATCTAGGACATCATGTAGGCTAATGGTAGGTGATGCACCCTAGTCACCCATCAGTTGTAGGTTTAAGTCTAGTGGCCTTGTCAGACGTGACATGTTGTTTCCCGACCTCCGGGTTGTCCTTTTTATATAATTCAAAAATAATCTTATGAAATAGTTTAACCTTATTCAATAGTATATAATGAACAAACTAATCCATTCCAACCATTACACTTGTCAAAAATACTTCGGTCCAAACTCACAGTTTAAAATTTATATAGAAGGTAAACCTAACAAAATGAATATCAATTTTATCACATAACAACATGTGAATACTTTCATCATGTTTTCTATTAAAACATGGTAACAAATTCAATTACCATAAAACAATATTTGAATAGGAATGTACTTCTTTATTCCTTTTGTAATACACAGAATACATGATATACTCTTTAAATTATAAAAATCTGTAATCTCCAACAATGATGGGATAAACAAACCATTAATTTGTTCCAAGGTAGTCAATAATATTCAATATACATTATCCAACTCAATGATATATTATTCAAAAATCATTACATCAACCTAATGACTATATTAAGGATTATCTTTCATTCAACCATATATTTTTCAAAAAAAAAACCTACAATTGAGTCCCTTATCATGGTACCACACTATTTCAAATCATTGATTAAATAGTACTGCATTACAATCTTTATATACTCTATAATTATTATAACTTGTACATCATTAATAAAATATTAAAATAACACAATTATTTAATTAAAAAATAAGAACACTAGTCATTCCTTTTCATATGAGGTATTATTATAACATGATTATTATCTAATAGCATCACTTGGGACATACTCTGATTATTTGGACATTGATTCACATAGTGTCCCAACACCTTGTAGATGAACCATTTTACATTTGAAACATTTTTATTGCCCTCGAAAGCATGAAATTTATGTCCTTTTTTGTACACTTATAACATTCTCACATTCCATTTAAGCATTTAACAAGGTGATTTTTCCACAGTTATCACATGTGGGAAAATCCTTATTTCTCTCCTTCCATTTATCCATATTTTTCTCTGTTATCCCTATCTTTTCTTGCATCCCTTCAAAGACATAAGACGCAGAAAATTCATAACGTATTTTATTAACACATGATACTATTTCTTCATATGATGAAGATACATGGGAGACTATTTACCTTCTAAATGTCATCTTAAGTCCATGAAAGATAAGATCATTCTTATTCTTTTGGACAAGAATATTTCTAGATCTCTCATTATGTCGACTGGGTTCCATTTCTAAATGATGACATACACTAGGTTATATCAAATCATTATGTATCATCCAAAATATAGAAAAAATATCATCATTATTTGATGATTTTCCTACTTCTAGTCTCATAATCACAAAAATGATTTCATTTTCGACTTATTTACTCATAAAACCATCATAATGGTTTGTAAATAAAATTTGAATTATTAAAAGATTATCCCCTAAGAGTTTCAATAGAAATAGTTCATAAAAGCCTATTGTCATGTATCATGATACCATGGGTCAATCCCGAAACTCCTTGTCTGAGTTTTCACTCCTACGTACATATGTTCCAGAGTCTCCTCTATATGTTTGTATCAAGACAAGGATGTATTTTCTTGGAAAACTAACAAAATATTTACACTAAAAATTTTGTTTTTGTACTTCAATAAATATCCTTAAAGTCTATATTATGGTAATGTTCTCAAATCAATGTTTATCTAAATCTAGTTTCCATGGTATTTACTAAACGTCCTCTAATGCCAATTGTAATGCCCCGACCCTAGAATCTGAGATCCTATGCATTATTTTAAAACATTTTCATGATTATAAGGAATCAAATCCCTTTATACCGATCAGTTTAAATGTATTTGAAAATAGATTACATTCATGAAAATTACATTTCAATTTCTAACAAAAAATACACCATAGATAATCCTTTGAGAATTCCATTATTATTCTAGCTTAAACCTGTGTATAAATCATAATACACTTCTTGGAATCCTGGTAAAATAAAACATAAGAAAGGGGTGAGATGAGATGCCCAGTAAGGGTAAATAATTTATCATAAGCTATAAACATTTAAGGCAATATATGTAATAAAAACAACAACCTTTTTAAACATAATCTTGAACATAATATGGAAAAAATAAATAAAAAATAACCATATAAACATGCACATGGATATTCTAATATTTTTTAATCACATATAATAATTAATTTAATAATGAGGTAATTCATAATGTCGGACATCATAACCACATAGTCAAGGCCTCGTGCGAATAATGATAATAAATAGTATGTCAAGGCCTTGTGATAAGACACTATTTTGTCTCACAAGACCTAAAGATGCATCGAGGAGCTATATCAGGCTCCACCATCACTTAATAAATCCAATTCATTCCTCATATCAAAATGTTGAAACATAACATAAATATTAGTATTAAAAATAGCATACTAAAATTTAATACTTTATCCAAAAATAATGAATGGTATAAAAATATCACATTCATAGTCAAAAATATCATAACTCATTCAATACGATTTTTAACATTGTATTCATGATAAATCAACCTCATCAAAGAATAATATCCAATATGGATGTTGACGTAGTTGAAAATAATTAGTAAAACCCTATTAGAGAAATATTTTTTTTGTCATAAAAGCATTTAAATGTGACTAAAATTATAAAGGAAGTCATTTAAAAGATATTTTTGAATCAAATGGTTCCATTCCACATTTAAACAATTGAAAATAATTATCGTTTTCAAAAAATAATTTTCATATGAATAAATCCTTAAAATCATTTTGAAAACAAGGACATTAATGAAATAGATATAGAATAATAAATCAATCAAAAAATTTAAAATGATGATCTATTTAAAGATTCCCTACCATAAAATCATAAAATCATCCTTTTGAAAATATTTTTATCAATCATGGACATGGATGATAAATATGTCCAAAAAAATACATATGTATAGAAAAACACGGATAATAATGAGATATTTGAAAGAAACCCTTACCTTCTACATTACTTTGCTCGAGGGTACGTTTAAACTCCTGTATAATAACCATACTAGGTTGTTAAATTATACCAGAACCATATTAATATTTATTATTTCATACCTGATTCATTTATGTCTTTATTATACTTATTTAATAAAAATTTCCATGTTAAAATAATATTTCGGGTAATAATCGCTTTCTTTATTGTAACTGTACTAACTTGTTTTTCTGGATCTTGTTACTTATTTCATGATTTAATTTGTTCCAGAATATAAAAACTTATTTCTGTATCTTATATGTTCAGAATATTAATTTGTATAATATATGGATATATGAAATGGAAATCACCATTTATGGAGATGGTAAGTCATATGTATGCATAAACACTGTTTTCATTTTCATATCATATTGAACAGATTTATGTGAATGATATATATGTATATATATATATATCCAATAGAATTATTATTTCATATATTATATAATTATTAATAATATATATTTTTATAATCATTGTTGAATAGTGAACATGGAAATGAATCTCATCGCGTCGCGGAGGTGGTAATCCGTACGTACGCACGAGCGACGATATCATTCTATTAATAGTGAAATCGTATGTAATTGGATGATTTATTATATATAATTAATCATTAACAATTTATATTTATTATTTTCACAAATTATACTTATTATTAAACCAATTGAAATAATAATGTGTTGAATAACAAACTACACCATGATGTGTAGACGGTAATCCGTACGTACACATGTATGGAGAATTTATCATTCATAGGATGGATAGAATATTGAATATGGTTATACCATATTTATAATAACATCACAGTATTTTGAAGGTATTGGAGATATTATTTTGATTTTGAAACATCAAAGAAGGTGGAAGAAGAAGAAGAAAAGAACTTTGAAAGTGGTGATGAAATAATTATCACTTCTTCAGGTGCATCCTTTTTATTTGAACAATAGGGATACTTAGGATGAATTCATGATAAAGTATGTCCTCTATGAATATGTTAGGGTAGTTTAAAGGATATTTGATCAGGGTTTGGTGGATCCAAATGGCTTTGGAGGTTATATTTTGAGAGAAGGGTAAGTTCCCGTTTATAAGAGAGGTGAGGGTCACTTTAGGAAAAGCAAGAAATATTATTTTATTATAAAATAATATTCACTTTATAATGGATCTAAATGGATTTATTTTTTCTATAAGGTAATGATAGGTATAAATATTCTCAAAAAATACATATTAGACAAGTTTAGGTCACTATATTAACCTTTTTTTAGATTTAACTGTTAATTAAATAGTTTTACTTTTACCATGCCTTCTTGTATTTTAATTTTACATGGTTATTAAAATTACAATAAAATGACAAGTGAACCTCAAGTGGCTCATTAATGACATATCTATAATTATATATATTTTTTTGACAAACAATTTATTTTTTAGGATTATTATATCATTTAATAATATAGTTTTTGTTTAAAAAAACTCATTTATGAAAATTTTGACACTATTTAGTATTTTGTTTTTTTAAACGTAAAAAAAACTAGATTAAATCGAAAAAAATTCATTAAATCCACCCTAGAATGTCATATTAACCAATACCAATTTTTAATGCATCAAAAGTCTCAATTTACACTTATTTTGATATTTATAATATCAATTATTTTAATCATTCAATAATATGGTAATTACTACATCATCAATGTCTAATAAATAAATTTAATTATTTAATGTCTATAAATTATTAATAAAATATCAAAATGTAGGAAATCATTTTATATTTATACTGAATATATATATTTAAAATTATCTTATGTATAACTCTATATTAAAAAAAAAATAGTTATTAAAATTTGATTTTAACACTTTTAACTCTTCTTTAAATAAAATAATAATAAATGTCCTAATCAAATCCAAGATTATAAAAAAGGATCATATATTATTCATAAGGTTTAATTTTTTAGAAATTAACCTATTAAATAGGATTATAACATGTGTAAGGGTTATTATAATATCAAATTAACCTTTACATACCCTATTTACTTTTAACCATGGTAAATAAAATTCAAAAGATACTAATCATAAAAAATATTTTCAACCTATTGAACCAAATTTTACTTACTAATATCGAATGTGTCTCTCTGAATTTTGAAATTCTTTTCATAGAAGCTGTAAAATTATGTTTTATACAAATTTTAAAATGTGCCTAGAATGTAGGCAAAATACGTTAAAATGGTCAATAAAATTTCATATATAAAATCTTATTGTTAAATGACTCCATTGAATTACATTAAACTAATATAGGTATTATATATCTATTTTTTACTTTTCAATAAAATTTAATTAAAAGTAATTAATTAAATAAAAAGTTAGTTTTAAAAAATAACACGATGTTTTTCACATTAATCAAAATTTGAATGTTTTCAAAAAAATACCTAAAATTTACCCTAAGCTAATTTTTCTATTCTAAATTCAAAAAGGTTTTATTTTTGACAAAATTAAAAACATAGATGTTTTATTACTTAATTTCATATTAATTATCATTGTGAAAACTAGTAAGCTGGTTTCATAGAAGTAAAAATAACCAAATGATTGATATGCATTTATATGTAATTTAAATGTAAAATTTTGTCCAATGAACAAAAATAGATTATATTAAAATATATAATCTAATTATAATTCAAAATCATTCAAATTTATAATTAATATTATAAATTAATTTTCATAAAAAAGTGGTTTTGAATTAAAATTTAATATTTTTAATTATTCATCCAAATATTAATGTTATTAAAAAAACATCAAAAATTTATGAAGACAAAATTTTTATGTCCCCATACAAAATAAGAAGTGTATTGTGCCAAATTTAATATATAAATGTGTCAAATATTTTATAAAAAATTGTTTCTCCCTTAAAAGATGGTAAAATCGCATTTTTTTAAATACTTCTTTTGTATGAGAAAACTAAATTTGTTCTTATATTATGTATAAGGAACACATAATATTGATTCTAAAATTATATGGAGTATATGAAATTAATATTTAGTTAATACTATTAATAACCACTTTTGGAACGGCTAGTTTGGTAAGTCGTGGGGTGCTCGAACTCAGTGTTGCGTGTATCACAAGTTATTGAGTTACAATAAAGTGATAAAGTACTATGAAATCATAGGGTGTTACATCTACCATATGATATTTAATACAATAATCAGTTCTTATATCTCAACTAGATATTTACACATGTTGATTCACATTAATGAAACATCCCTCTTAAGCTCTAAAATATGTGTTTCAAATGGAAAAAACTCTACTCATTGAGGCCATCAACTATTCATTCTCTATTAATTTTACTTTGTCCAAAAATTTTCTTACAAACGCTAATGATAAAATTAAAATTAGTATCAAGAGTATAGATCTAAATTTTCTTTTTTTTCCGAGTCTCGTAATTGATCAATAGTCATATAACAATTGATCCCATATAGTTGCATTTCCATTTATATTCACTTCATAAAAAAGAACGGTTTTTATCTATAATATAACACACATGTTCATAAAAATTATCATTCAAAAATCTAGGGTCATTACCTTCTTCCCCCAATGAAATTGTTTCTTGCAATTTCAACTTTTTCTCTCAGTTGAGAAGAGATATGGTTACTTCTACCTCATTTATCATCTAGTACCCACATTTCATATAATTATATTTTGTTCTTCCACAAAACTTGGACGAGGTTGGTTGTCCTATTTCATTGAACCGAGTCTCTATGGTCCATGTTCTCTAACAAATTCAACTCAAAAAAGATTTCATTTTTTAGTTATACCACCTTACGATTCAACACATGGGAAGGGTCATGTATTTACATCCTCAAGAGTGATATTTGGAAAACATCATGATCTTGACCTAGTTTTGGTGTAAGTTATAGCCACTAGGCCGCTACTTCTATGCGATCAAGGATTTCACATGGGATAATATACCAAGGTCAAAGATTCCATTTCTTTCCAAACTGCATGAATCCCATCTCAGTTGTAATTAAAATGAATAATTTTTCATGAACAGGAAAATCCCAGTCCCTTCGATAGTTTTTAGCATAGATCTTATTCCGACATTGAGAAGATTTAATGTTTATTTGTATGGAATGAACCTTTTCATTAATCTCTATCACAAGATCTGACTTGAGTGAAATTATCACACTGTTTTCATTCCAAATAGTATGAGTTATACATAAATTCCAATATATAGATTCCTTGGGTGCCAGTTTAATAACCAAATTAATGATATTAATTTACATGAAATCAATTAATAAGTGATTTTGATCCCATCCACCTACAAAATCCATTAATAATGATCTCAACATGTACTCAGGTGTTTGAATAGTCCTTTTAGATTGGTCATTAATTTGAGGGTGATATGCCAAACTAAAATTCAATTCAGTACTTAGATCATGTTGAATTCTTATAAAGGAATTTTGATGTGAACCATGTATCACGATCAGATACGATAGAAAGTGGCACTCTGTGCAACCTCACCATATTACGTAATTAATGCAAATTTGATCTAGGGATATATCTTCCCTCATAGAGAAAAATGGGATGCCTTGGTGAAATGATCCACTATTAGCCATATCCCATTATTTCGTTTATATGTTCTCGAGAGAATAGTGGTAATGACGATTGTGATATTGTCCATCATTTATGCCTATATGGCTGGAGGTTGTTATACCCAATTTGGAAGGTGTTACTCCACCTTAACTTCAAATCACACTAGGAAACTTCTAGTGTTGTTGATAATATACCTTCTCATGGAATCCCCCCAATAATGTTCTTGATGGTCCCTATACCTTTTTGTTCTTCTAGAATTTATTGAGAATGTAGAGGTGTGAGCTTCATCCATCAGCTCAATATTTAATTTTGGAATTGATGGAACACGTAGCATTGTAAAAAATTTCAGTAAACCTTCATGATCATCATTAAAAGAAAAAATATCACTCTCCACATCCTTTATATTCTTATATAACAAAGGACCTTCACTATGAGATTTCATGATGTTCTCTAGTAATAATGATTGATAATTTTTTTGGGAGAGGTTTGATGATGTCCCTTCCTATATAATTACCATGTGTAGTTTTACTAGGTATTTAATAAAAGATGTAATTTAATCATCATCATTTCTATAACAATAGGGTCTTTCATTCCTAATGCATTTGTGACTTTTTTTGTTCTATTGGGATGATTTTGAATTGAAAAAACTGATTATTTAAGAAGTTCCAACCATCTGGTTAGTGTCATGTTAAATTCCTTTTGTGTGAAAATATATTTTATGCTTTTTTGTTCCTTTTATATATATCATTTATTCAAAAAAATAATGTCCTTCCATATCTTCATATAAAAAACCCCATAAGAAGCACCGGTCATGCGTAGGAAAATCCTCTTCATTAGTCTATAACTATTTAGATGTATAAGAAATCATCATGTCAATTTTAATGAGAGATTAGAAACCCCTTTTAGAGAAAAATCTCTGAAAGTAATCAATATTTATTCGATGAAGGGTGGAGTTCACATGGGTTCAGTAACCAATATTTTCTTCACCTCTTAGAAACATTCTTCACACTCTTTTGTCTAGATGAACCTTTAAGTTTTTACATATCTTTGTTAGTGGAGTTGAAATTCCAGAATTTTTTAGTAACCTCCTATAATATATTTCTAAATCATGGATAATAAAAATCCCAATTACTATTTTAGGATGACCCCACTCTTACAAATCATTTTTCTTTAAATGGTCAAATAATATTACTTAACTGGTTATAATGTTCCCCACGAAAGAAACTTGGTGTAACAATAATAATAATTTTTTGATTATTCCAAAAAACCAATCCATCCTCAGACATTGTAATATAACACTTGGATGATCCACATTCTCCAAATGACTTTGAGAAGAAACTATAATATCATTAATAAAATCAACCACAATGGTATCAATTTATTCCTCAGTTAATCTATTAATATAATCCTTAAAAATAATAGGAGCATTAGTTATGCCAAAGGGAATAAAAAAAACTCATAATGCCCTGATATTGATCAAACAACAGTCCTTCTAATATCTTATTTCTTTAACCTCAATTAATGATAACTAGATGGATCATAAACCATAGTGAAGAATTGTATTCCAACAAATCTGGTAAAAGAAATCAACTATCCTTAGAAGTGGGTACATATTCATCACAATGATCCTGTTAATTTCAATATCATCAATTTATACCAGTATTGATCTATCCATTTTATTCACAAATAGAGTGGGTTATCTCTAAGTATACACACATGCTAAGATAATACCCTTATCCAAAAGATCATTGATTTGTTTATTTAATTCTTATAGGTCCGCATCTTCCATTCTAAATGGGTATTTGACATCGAATTGGATCCTAGTATGATTATAATGGAGAACTCTCCCACTCATTTCAGGGGATCTTCAAATAACTCCTTAGAAATACATCAATGTATAAAAGAATTATGGGGACATTATATGTTCATATAATTTAATTTACTTCATCATCTTCAATGATCATCTAAATAAAGAAGGTTACAAGAGGTGCTTCTAGATAAGCATCACACTGTGATATCTCTCCTTTGATAGTAACCATAGGCTGTCAAATCATGACTACTATGATTTCAAAGCTTTTGAAGTTGATCTTAGAATTATACTTTGATATCAATTCCATCTCTAGTATGATGTTGAATTCCAAAATTGGAATGACAACATGATTTTTGATGATATTATTATCATAAAATAGAATGATAGAGTTTATATATACTTCTTATGCTTAAATAATCCCTTTAAGAGTATTTAAAGATAACTATATAAATAATTGTTTAGGTTTTGATTCTATATTAAATAAAAACTTTGATTAAATAATGGAATTAATAGAACCATTAAAAAATGTACTTTATAGTTTTGAGTGAAAAATAATAGTATCGTCAACCACATATAAGGCCCCAGCCTTAAACCTAACTTAATCTTGAGATATTTCAAGAAGACACCTTGAGGATCATTTCAGGTTTAGAGTTTTAAAGAATTAGATCATAAAACTTGAATTACATTCCACCTTTAAACAATGTGGTTACATAAAAGAATAGTATTAATTTTTACCATAAATGGAAACATATTTAAAATAAAACATGGATTCTTTCTTGACACATCTTTGACACTATCATCACATCATGTACCTTTCCCTTGACCTATAAAAATAATTTCAAAAACATGGGATTAGCATAAAAAGCTTAGTAAGGGATATAAAAATATGGAAAGGAAAGATGAGTACATGTATAAATAAGAATCAATGAAATCATACTCTACTCATAAAACATAATCATTTAAACATACCTCATAACATCATGAATAAATCATAGAAATCATAAGACATAAAGGTAACATGAGGCATTCATAACATTCTTACGTAGGGAGTAACCCTATTGGTTACATTTGGAATACCCATCACAGTATATTCCCTTAATCCATTTGGATAAACATTCACATTTAACTCCTTCACGTTACCCAATGCATTGGACAGATATATCAGGCTCACCCGCCCATAGTTTATCACGGAACCACCCGTCTTCATAATAATGCCCAAGAACCATAACATAATCGTATCACACAAAACATGCATAAAGGAAACATAACATTTCCACTTTTCAATCAGAAGATATCAATACAACACATTGATATAAAAACATTATTAAAACAATTTTCAATACCAAAATAAAAGAAAAGTAAAACAGGGTATTTATTTTTATTTTAAAAAAATGTATGGCTTCTAGAGGAAGCCGAAACTCATGTAATGGTCACGGTGGCGGAGAAGTCGTTGTCGCCTCATACGTACGACAAAAACATTCTCTTTTGTCATTTAGTAAAATGCTTGGTATAAAAAAATATTCTTTTTGGATAAACGTAAACGTCAAAGGGGTTTATACACCGTATAAAAGAAGGTTATGTATAAAACAAAATATGCCTCAATGAAAGGAGATTGCGATGAAGTCCCATACCTCGGATCCGACTTGACTCGATCGTTCCTTAACGTCCTGAATAATAAAATTCAGTTAATTTCTACTAGCTTAAGAACCCTCTTCATGTTCATTATTCCTTTTTTATCACTTACTACCATGTCAAAAACACTATGTAATTATTTAAGTTAATAACGGTCGTTTTAACAATCATTGGTACCTGAGTCAAAATAATCTCTTTATAATTACAAATTGTTCATGTATCCATTATATCCAGAGTTATATTCATGATTTAGATATCATATATATCATATATATCCATTATATACATGTATTTATAATATTACATAACATTTAGAGGTACGAAATGAAATGCACCGTTCATGGAGATGGTAAGCTGTACGTACGCATGAACGCTACTTTCATTTCTATTTTGTATTTTATGGAATAGAATCATAATGATATAAAGGTATATTATAATTACAATATAATATCTTATATAATATCATTAATTACATCCTGTATACGTCCAACATATGGAATTAACGAATCAAATCACTTTGAAGGGGTGGTAGTCCGCACTTCTTAAAATGAAGATATCGTGTTTACCCATAATGGAAACCATAAAGGTATTCCATAAATGAAAAATAAAGAAACTCAAGTAAAACATAAACATATTATATATCATATATAAATATAGTGTCATCTTAATGGCCACCTTTGAAGGTGTTAAAAGAATATTGAATAATCATCGTTTCGTGAGGCAGAAATTCACCAGCCACAGAAACATTATGTTCTTTAACCATTAGATGTAGGTGTGTGTAAGTGTAGCACGAATACTTATTATAACAACATCCTAGTATATTGAAGATACTGGTGTTGTTACAAAAGAAATAAATGAGAAGTGTTTCGGGGTTTGGAAAATCGAAATAAGACATAAGAACACAAGAGAAAACACTAACTTTAAAATGGGTAACTCTTTTTGATATCAGCTCAAAGGCTTCCTTGGGAAGACTTCTTCCAAATGTTAGGCTTCTAGGAGTATGAGAGGGATGTGGAGAGACAAAATGGGCAGGGTTTGGCCGAGCCAAAGGCTTTGGAAGTGTGGGTAAGGTGGTAGAGGTGGGGGCCTTTTATAAAAGTAGAGGAGGAGCACTCTTGGAATGTTAAGAAAAGATACTTTGTTATAAAATTATTTTCTAATACAAAAGGTCCCACAATTATAAATTTCAAGGATAAGGAGATAAGGGTTCGAAATCCACCCATCTAATAGGTTTTTTACAAGTGTAGGTCTTATATTTTACATTTTATTTTCATTTTATTTAAATCATTAAATAATTTGGTAATCGCTGCATCATCATGGTGTCATAAATAATTTAATTTATTTAATGTATAAAAATTATAGAAAAAAATAATATGATGTAGGAAATAATTTTAGATTTCCAATTAATATTTATAGTAAAAAATATGACTTGTATAACCCCATTTTATAGTTGTTTTAGTAAAATAACTAATTTTTGTGTCATTTTTACTTTTACATTAAATAAAAAACATTAATGTCTTTGTCTTACCCAATTGGTTCCATGGGGTCCCAAAAATCGACCCATGGGTTGTCTTGGTCGGCCATGACACATCCAATAAGGGTAGGTTGTGTCTAGGTCATTTCATATTATTAAACATTATTTTTACCTTAAACTACACTAATTATCTCTAATCGCGATTAAAAACTTAAAGTTACTATTAATTAAAAAAATTATTTTAATCCAATTGAACCAAATTTTACTTCTTAATGAAAACCATGTATGTCGGTTTTTTGAAATTCAAAACACAGAGATGGTAAAATTTCATTTAAACGAAAAATCAGTTTTTAAGTACCACTTAGTGGTTTCACTATTCATCAAAAATTGATGTTTTTCAGAAAAATAAGAAAACATCACCCTAAGCTATATTTGATATTCCGAATTCAAAAATGATGTCTATTTTTCAAAATTCAAAACATATAAGTTACATTAATTAATTTAATAATTAATGCCTGATGTCTGAGAAAATAGCGTGTTTTTATGAAACAATAAGTATCAAAAGATTGACACTAGTTTAAGTCCAATTTCACAGTGAAATTAATTCCATCGACCACTATTGGATTAAATGGTAAAAATATATTCAAATTACACTTTAAGACCAATTAAAAAGATAATATATCCATATAATTAAATTAGATGAAAATGCAGTTTTGATGTAAAATGCAGTATTTTTTACTATTCATTAAAAAATTAACATTGTCAGAAAAATACCAAAAATTTATCCAATGTAAATTTCAATGTCCCAATCATAAATAATACGTTTATTTTGACAAATAGAGATTATAAAATTGTCAAAAGTTTGATTTAAAAATGTTTTTCCATCAAAAGGCAGTAAAACTATCTTTTAAAAATATTAGTGTATTCCATGCATAAGATTGGATTTATTCTCATTTTATGCCTCTAAAACACTATCTAATTCATAAATAGACATAGATAAAAATATCTATTATTCATTACATACTTGGGATGTTACATCCTTCCCCCCTTTAGAAAATTGCATCCCTGAAATTTATTTACATATCGAATAAGTTGGGGTATTTAGCCCTCATTGCATTTTCAGATTCCCATATTGCCTCTTCAACCATATGGTTTTTCCACAAAACCATTACCTGATAAATCACCTTATTCCATAACACATACTCTCTGTGGTCAAAAATCTGCACCGATTGTTCCTCATAAGATAGGTTCTCTTCTAGCTGAACTACCTCTAGACTCAAAACATGAGATGGATCTGGCATATACTTTCTCAACATCGAAACATGAAAAACATTGTGTACCTGAGATAAACTCGGAGGTAAATCCACTCGGTATGCAACTGATCCTACTCTCTCCAGAATTTCATATGGTCCAATGAACCTTGGACTCAGCTTTCCTTTCTTACCAAACCACATCACACTTTTCCATGGTGATACTTTGAGAAAAGCATGATCACCTACCTCAAAAGAGAGATCCTTCCTCCTGTTGTCTGCATAACTCTTCTGTCTGCTCTGAGCTGTTCTAGTGTGTTTCTGTATCATCTGAACTTTTTCTACCATCTCTTCTACCAATTCTGGTCCCATCAACTTCATTTCACCCACATCATCCCAGAAAGCTGGAGGTCGACACCGCTTCCCATATAATTTCTCAAACAGTGTCATCTGTATACGATAATGAAAATTGTTATTATATGAAAATTCAACCAAAGAAAGATGTTGGTCCCAACATCCCTGATAATCCATCGAACAATCACGTAGCATATCCTCCAAAGTCTGAATTGTTCGTTCTGACTGCCCATTTGTTTGAGGATGAAAATCTATACTAAAATTTAATTCAATACCTAATGACTTCTGAAGGCCTATCCAAAAGTTAAAAGTAAACCTGGGATCACGATCAGATTCAATGGAAAGAGGAACTCCATGTAACCTGAATATCTCTTTAAGATACAAACGGGAAAGTTGATCTAGGAAAAAGTATCTCGTATAGCAAGGAAATATGCAGATTTAGTCAAGCGATCAACAATAACCCAGATTGCATTATTACCTCGAGATGTCTTCGGTAATCCCACAACAAAGTCCATGTATATATTCTCCCATTTCCACTCTGGAACTGGTAAAGGCTGAAGCATCCCTTTTGGTAACTGCCGCTCTTCTTTAACCTGTTGACATGTCAAACACTTCACAGTAAAATCATCAATATCTCTTTTCATTCCATCCCACCAGTAATACTCCCGCAGATCTCTGTACATCTTAGTACTACCAGGATGAACTAAAAACGGAGAACTATAAGCTTCACATAAAAACACTCTCTTCAACTATCAATCACAAGGCACACACGATATCTTTACAAATCTCAAAACACAATCATTATCAATGTTGAATTCAAGAAACTTACCTTTCTGAACCAGTTCTACCTTTTTCTGCAACTCACTATCTTGCTTCTGTGTTTGCTTGATTCTGTCTTATAGAGAAGATTTCACTGATACCTGGAACAAAACAGAAGGACATCCTGCACCGACAAATTCTATTCCAAATTTAATCAAATCCTTAACCAAAGGATCATGTTTCAAATGAAACATTGTTAATGAAGCATTACTTTTTCGACTCAAAGCATCAGCCACTTTATTTTCTTTTCCCAGATGGTAAAGAATTGTACAATCATAATCTTTGATTAATTCTATCCATCTCCTCTGTCTAATGTTCAATTCTTTTTATGTGAATATATACTTTAAACTTTTTTGATCGGTATATATTTCACACTTTACTCCATTCAAATGATGCCTGTAAATTTTTAGAGAAAAAACTACAGCAGCTAATTCCAAATCATGTGTAGGATAATTTACCTCATGAGTTCTCAACTGACGTGAAGCATAAGCAATTACCTGATCATTCTATATTAGGACACAACCAATTCCTTTCAACAAAGCATCATTATATATAACAAAATCACCATTCATGGAAGTAAGTGCCAAAACTGAAGCATTCACCAATATTCTTTTCAGTTCCAAAAAAAAATCATCAAATTCTTTTGTCTAGATAAACATAACACCCTTCCGAGTTAGCTTAGTCATTTGACTAGATAACCATGAAAAATTTCTAACAAACCTTAGGTAATAGCCTTCCAAACAAGGGATGCTACGAATCTCAGTTACTTTTGTGGGTCTTTTCCATTCTTCCACAACCTTTTTTTTGCAGGATCAACAATTATCTCATCTTTAGAAACAATATGACCAAGCAAAGAAATTTGTTGCAACCAAAACTCACACTTGCTGAATTTCCAATACAATTTCGTTTCATTTAAGGTTTTCAAAATCACCCTTAAATTTCTTTCATGCTCCTCTTTACATTTAGAAAACACCAAAATATCACCAATGAAACCCACCAAAAACTTATCCAAGAACTCAGGTAAAATTTTATTCATTAAGTCCATGAATACAGCAGGTGCATTGGTTATCCCAAAAGGCATTACTACAAATTCATAATGGCCATATCTTGTACAAAATGCAGTCTTCGGAACATATACTTCCTTTACCTTCAGCTGATGGTACCCTGATCTGAGGTCAATCTTTGAAAAATAATGAGCTCCCTGGAGATGATCAAACAAATCATTGATATGAGGCAAAGGATATTTTTTCTTAAGAGTGATGTTATTCAAGGCTCTATAATCAATGAAAAGTCTCATAGAACCATCTTTCTTTTAACAAAAAAAATAGGAGCACCCCATGGTGATGTGCTAGGTCAAATGAATCCTTTCTCTAATAAATCTTGCAATTCCTCCTTCAACTCTAAATGTTCAATTTGATTTATTCGATAAGGGGGTTTTGAAATTGGCTTAGCATTAGGAACTAAGTCAACAGTAAATTCAACTTCCCGATCTGGTATTATTCCAGGAAACTCATCAAGAAAAACATCAAGATACTCATTTACAACTGGCACATCATTAATCTGAATAGTTCCTTTGTTTTCAACGATGTGTGAAAGGTAACATTCATTTCATCTTTTACAAGTTTCTCGACCTCTTGATAAGTTATCAACAGTAAGGGTTCATTATAGTACACAAACTGAAAGTCTTTCTGAAAAGAAACTTCTATAGCTCTACAGTCAATCTTAGCATGGTAAATAGAGAGCCAATCCATACCTAGGATAACATCAAACTCTACTATAGGTAAAACAATTAGGTTTGCAAGTAGGTTCTTTCCACAGATAAGGATATGAAGATTCTTATAAATTCTTTTTGTCTCAACATTTCCCCCATGTGTTTTTACCACAAGTTCAAGAGTCATTTATTGAGATGGTATTCCCATTTTACTATAAATGGTTTCAGAGATGAAAGAATGTGTAGACCCTGAATCAAATAGCACAC
This sequence comes from Viscum album, assembly GCA_963277665.1. Taxonomy (NCBI): domain Eukaryota; kingdom Viridiplantae; phylum Streptophyta; class Magnoliopsida; order Santalales; family Viscaceae; genus Viscum; species Viscum album. The sequence continues at coordinate 1,117,893,620 of OY728141.1, forward strand.
TAGAATAATCCGAAAAAACAAACAAAGTACCTGAAACAACTTCATTTGATGGCCCGACATCTGCTGAAGTAGCTGCAATGGATTTATCACCCCTTTCTTCTTGTAGTCTAATTGCTTTCCTTCACTTGAGCTCTTTGTCGGACACTCGTTTGCATAGTGACCCATCTCATTGCACTTAAAACATTTCACTAACTATAAATCAAATTTGGTCTTACCTTCACCCTAATCTTTTTCAGTGCAATCACGAGCCTTATGTCCCATATTACCGCATCGGTAGCACTTTACAGAATTCAAAAGACATTCCCCATCATGCCTTTTACCACAATAATCACAAACAGGAAACTTAGTTGTCTTACCGTTAGACCATTTTGAGTAACTGTAAATGAATAAAGTTCTATATTATGATTAAATTATTTGTTTGATTAAAAATGGAATGATTTAATAATAGTCCCTCTCATATGTGTTCTATTGTCATAAAAATTAAAAGGTTGTAATTAGATAATTTCATTTTTCTAATCTTTATGGAATTGATGGAATTTCTATGCTTTTATTTATGTAAGACATATTCCATGTATTGTACATGGCCTCTTTGGTTAATTTTAGATTGATTTTCCCCCATCGATATATACATTTATTTAAACCAAGGAACCCACTATGTGATTTTACGGCCTTGTTAATAGGATTCCCATGTTAGGATTTTCTCTACATGACTAGGGCACCTTATAAGTCCCTCGTTGAACAATGTTAAATTATCTTTGATGTATTGTTTAATTAAATGAATTGAATTAATTAAAATTAAATTCTCATGATAGTTTTCATTAATTGAATGTATTAAATTGTTTAATTTAATGTTAATTGAATTAGGTTGTAAGTAAGCTCCTCATTTTATAATTAAATAAACATTGATTATATAAATTTTTTTAGTTTTGGTTCCCTTGATTATATAGGGGAATTGAAAAATATAAATCATGAGAGTTAATGCATCAGGGATATTGATTATATATATGATTACGCATTATACATAGGTTGTAGATGATAATAAAGGTTCTATTGAGAATAAAAGTATCACTTTCACTTACATCAGGTATTTGGAATGATGTCTCACACCGATGATACTATATTAATAGTGGGTATGGTGAACCAAATCCCTTGTGTGTGTTTACATGATGGTACACTCAATTCCTTTCGAGTGCTGACATGTTGGAACACTCACCATCTTGAGTGATAAGCATGATATCTCTGAACCATTATGGGATGTAGGGCATGAACCCTTTTTCATGATCATATAAGGTCTTTCAATATCATTATGGATTGATGATTTATTCCCAGATATGGACAATGCATAGTATTCCATGTATATGGATACTTAGGTCTACATATACATGGATCATATAGGTGTATTCAATATAGAACTATACAATATATAAAAATATATTACTATTTTTATATATATATTTACTATTTTGAAATTCTTTCTGACTGTGAGATGAATAAGTAGAATCATCCTTGAATCCTATTGGAACATGATCCAACATGTATTTTATATTTATTTTTTATCATCTTTTATTAATTTATTTATAACTACAAACTTCTTGATTTATTTTAATCGAATGGTTATAACATAAGAAATAATGGTTGGAAACATTCTTGGATTAATATCTCACACCGTACATGGTCCACCAATGCACTAGGGTACCCGAATAGATCTCATTTTTATAGACCATGGAGGTTTTATTGAGTTCATTTTCTAGTACTCAAGAGTCAGGAGCACGATACTATGATGGGGCATAGGATACTTGTGAAGTTTTCCATTAATGATTTTTATTTCATTTCTAATTTCATTTACTACCATATATCATGTATTTTATTATATTCAAATTATTATAGTTTATGTATCACCATCTGGACATGAATGCATTGTATACATTAGCATTGGATATATTTTACTTTTCAATTTATATTATTCGTTCACTGATCCATATTTCATTTGTTACTACTTTCACTGTTATCTATTATTTATTATCAGTTATACTATTTTTTTACTCTGATCTTGTGGGTATTGTATCATCACTATAATCTCCTTAGACCATCTCTACTAGTTTATTTCCTCTGTCATATACGGAGGTGTCATTGATTCCAAGTGACCAATTGTTCCAGCTATCAGTTTAGTGGTTAGATGGGTAGGGATTTTAAAAAGTTTTTTCACAGGTGGTGTTCCATTGTCTTACTATTTTTGGCTGGTAGATAATATACTATTAATATTTCATCTCTTGGTAAATATATATTTCTAGTGTATATCACCCCAAGTTTAGTAAAATAAGCATGGGACCATGTATATGATTTTTTTCATTTATATCATCATTATAATTGATTATTATTTCCCCATGAGGGACTATTATACTTTCTGTTGATTATTGATTCATAAAATTTATGGTTTATTTTCCATATCCTGGTATGGAAATTAATTAGTGGTACATTCATCATTATAGGAACATAAGGATTCATATTTTAGGCATATTCTATGCCATGTAGTTGAATTTTTAGGTTTCTTAATGACTTTAATTGTGGGACATGAGTGTTATATCCTTCTTATGTTTTCTTTATCATATATTCTTACATGAAATTATTGGGTGAATTTAAGAAAATTTTAATATACTATAATTATTTAGTTATTATATTCCAAGAAACCTATTTATTTATCATTTCCTTCATATGTATCATGCATATGTTTTTATGAGCATTCTTTCTTGGAATATTGATTATGATACCATTCTCTATTTTGTTTTGAAATAATTTGTATCATGCGACAGATTTATTGCTTATGATTATATAAGAACTAGTATTTAGTTGTAAATTGTATGGAATCCTTATTAATATGATATGTTAAACCATTTATTCAATCCTTCTTTTTATCTTTTTTACACATCTTGAAGATTTTCAAAATTTAAAATCTTCTACATTTCAAATTTAAAATTTAATTGGTTTCGAGTAAATGGGATCTAGTTAGTGGTTTAATAAGTGTATGGGTTCTTTTTCAATAACAAGTATTGGGTTCTGTTTCGGTGATCTCGGGTTGGCTTAACAGGACCCTCGTTGGTTTCCATATCTTTTAGAACCTAAATGGAATTTTTATGATGAATTTTCTAATGTATGTATATAATTCAATAATAGATTAATGATTAGTAATTTAAGTTGATATAACATGCATTTATAAACTCATGGTTTTAATCGTAAAATCTACAAAGTGTTTTTGTTTGATAATTGGTTCTTGATGTCTATTTAAATCCCTTAAATATTTAAATACTGACCACTATTCATTGTAATACATTAAATTGAAACCTTAGGCAGTGTCCCTCATTTAAAACCTCTTATAATTTATGTTTAATAATATCATATAGTTTCCATGGAATGGAATGATGACCGATTTCTGTAGTCCTTATCCTTTTTAATGATGAAATAAATGATTGTAATATTTCTTAGTAAAGGATATTTGGAATGAACGAGTGATATGGTTGATTATTATTCTTTCTAAAGGGGATAACCTGAGGTAGGTAGCACACATAGTGATTAATTTTCTTGTTAAATTTTGCGATATTTATATTGTGTTGTACCATAATGAAGAAATTGTCCCTAATATGACTCTTAGTTTCTAATTGACACCATTTTTCTAATTTTTGGTCATGTTTTCCTTGACCATTCATATGGGTGTGAACACCGAGTAATGATCAATTTTAATAGGTTAAACTAGAATATATCATTGTAGTCCAATTAAAAGTTTAGGTGAACCTGTATGCATCCTCGCTAATGGGAGAATTGGTACATCTCATCGAGGTTAATAGTCATGTGGGGAAATAAAAATCATGGTTAAATGTCTTTTATGTGCCACCTGACACGTGAATTAATAGGTTGGATATCCTATGTATAGTCTGAAGGAGGTTATTTCATGCATCTGCAAAGTCTTGGTACTGTATTTTGATATACATGGTGCTTATCGAGTTGTTAAGAGATATAATGAAATGGTTTTGTTTGATGTAATCATTGAGCCTGGTGTAGTTGAGTATATTCTTGGGTCATATCCAAAGGAGAGTGACCTATGATTAAAGGGATTTATGATTTTACTAAGGATTATTATGATTTTTGGGAGGATCATTTGTATTGGCATGCCTGTCAGTTTAGTTTTCGCCATTATTCAAAATGTTTTGGTGTTTGTGATTTTGACTCGCAGGAGCGTCACATTTTCATTTTAGTTGAGTTTTATCTTGAGGGCTCATGTAAGTCCACTCTATATCTAATTTTAATGAGGAGTACAGTCCTAATTAGAGGATCATCACCTCGGTCCTAGTAAATATTTTCCCTTCCTGGTAGAAGAATCACAATTGAGGATGACCCTTTTGAAATGGATGGGATTTTATATATAACCTTTGGGTTGGTGAGTTCTTAATATTCTCACTTATTTCAAAAAAGAACAATTATGAAGTAGTTATAGGTGTATGTATCCTTTGAGAGACATAATTTTACATGGACATACATTTTTGGTTAAAATAGATTGATCACAGTCGTCCTTAATTGTTTAGGGAACCGTTTTATGATTTTGACGATGAGCCAGTAGGTGAAGCCAAGATTCTTCAATGATGTTGACAAGTAGTGGTTCAGAAACTCTCTATAGTTGGCTATGTTTGGGTCCGATCCATGATGATCCATTCATCTAGAATGTTACAGGAGTTTCTCAAATCATTTGGTAACTTCAATAACTCTCTTATTGTAATATTTTTTAAGAGATAAGCATCTCCCCAATCATGATGTCATATTTGATTCACTAAGAGAGTGTCAGTCTTACACTATGAAATTTTTAAAAATATGTTGGGATTATTGAGTAATATATATCATATATTTATGTTAGACGTGTATTTTTTATATCAATGCATGCTTATTCCTGGGTGATACATGAGTTCCTATGTTGGAATTCCTTGGAAAAACTCTTGGAGACCAGTCATTTACTTTGACCTGAAAACTAGGTGGATGCCTCTCTAAGATAATTATATGATCTGATTTGGATGTCATGGCCTTGTATCAATGTCCCACTTTTAATTAGAGAGTATGGAATACCATGGGAATGTTTCTTGGACACCATTTAAATGAATGTGATAATACACATGAATTGTTGCCGTGCTGAGGGGTAGTGCTTAAAGGGCGACAATTCCAGCAGTATGGACCTGGTTACACCCTTGTTATTGTCTAGGTATTGTTAATAAAATGTATTTGTGATGGTTTGACATGATAAATTTTCCATAAATTATTTATGGTATTCTGTGAATGTTATTTTTTTAAACACAAGATTCCTTGGAAGATGGCATTGCAGTGTAGTTGTAATATACCAACAATATACGACGTGTAATTTGAGAATGGTTATCTGAAGGTCACTTGACAAGACCCATTTTTATAAGGGGTGATTTCGGTGGATAATAAACCACTTGAACTTCTCAAAATCTTGCTTTGAGTGTTGTTAAAATTCTTATGGGTGTGACATTTAGGCAATTTCAATGATGTAAGTTTGTTGATTTAAATTTGGCTGTTTGGATGTTAAGACCTAAGGTGGGGAGAACCATCATCAAAATTTTTAAAGAAAAGTTTACATGATCATGTATCTAGATAAAAATTCTTAGTTAACCACCTTTTAGATGTCACAATCAGAAAATTAGCATTTGTTCAAGTTTTGATGGATTAAATGTTGTGTTTTTAAGTAAAGATTTTAGGTGTGTGGGCTATTTGCAAATGAAACACGAAAATTTGAATAATACTTCATGACCCTTTTTGGTTGAGTTATCTTTTCATTGTTCTTGATTTCTTTTTAGGGAATGAATTGTTTTATTATGGGGAGGTTTTACAGACCTATTTTATTGAGAAGAGGTATAATTCTGAGGGAATTTGAATTTTTAGATTTAGTGGACATTCCATTCGTTAAATTGAACTTTCAAATATAATTATGAAATTTGGAACACTTCAATATGTGTTTGTAGACTTGGGTAATGTTATGGGGTCCTCTTGGGTGTCTCGTTGAGTTTTTGGTGCACCGGGCCTCAAAAACCACATGTTTGTGTTGTCTGAATAGGACACAAATTTTTTCTGAATTCGTGTACCCTAATAGTAAACTGTGTGGTCTGAACTAGAGGTGTAGTAGGTGTCTCAATGGTTGTTCATGGTTTATCCAAACCATGTGTACACCCCTAATTATTATATCTAGTTAGAGTTTATACTCATTCTATTCATCACATTGTTGACGCGTGGTTTGGCCAAACCAAATAGTATAATAGTGTCAGGTGGGTTTCTTAAGCATTGGGTGACACACGGTTGGTGCAGGGCTTGGAAAAACAATGAGGCCAAATTGTGATACCCCAGTTTCAAGGGTAACATTACAAAATTTTCCTTAATGAGTTTTAAAAATCTTTTCATTCTTTGTTCATCTCCTCCATACATGTAACCCACCTCTATGTAACCTCAGATTCCTCCTCCTTCGAATTCAAGGGATCATGATATCTCTTCTATCCGTCATCAGATTCAAGAATTTCTGGTGCCTATAGATTTCTCATGGTACTATATAAATTTATTTTTAATATTTATATATTTTGTTTCATATTGAATTAGATTTTTTGGTCTTTCTCATTTGTCCTATTTTCAGAGAGGATGTTTGTTTCATCGATTGCATCCTAACTGGGCCAAATCAGACCATGATATTGGATGGGTGAAGCATCCTAAGTTTAACTTATGTCTAATATGTATTTTTCATAAATTTTCAATCATGTTATAAATTTTTTCATTGGGCTGCATGCCCTGATTTTACATGCATTTACTTAAAATTGATATTTTGTTTTATATTTATATTTGAACCTTCTATAACTCCAGTTGAGCAGTTTTTAATGAAATTATAATTATAAAATCATTCATAGACACCTGTTGTGTGTGTCTTAATTATTTAAACATTATCATTCATTGATTAAACTCATAAAATACCTTTTAAGCATTAAAATTAGATTAATAATGGGAATTCCAATTGTAGGCATTGAACCCATTCAGAATAGCACCTCCTAAGTACAATGTTTATCCTTGTAATTTTATTTCCCTATTTGGTAGTTTTATAAATGATTTTTTTTGTTCTTTGAGTTATGTTACATGGATTAAATTAAATGTTATTATTGAACTAATTGTTTGATAAACAATGACATGTTTAATATTAAAACCCCTTATATGAGGTGCACCGTCTTCAAAATTAAAAAGTGGTAATTAGTGAATTTCATAATTTTTTTCATTATGGAATTGATGGTATTCCACTGTTTTTTATTTTTTTAGACATATTGAAGGTTTCTTTCATGGCCTCTTCGGTTATTTATAAATTTATTTTCACTCCATTTATATAAATGTTAATTTTTATAATAGAACTTCTAATGTATGATGGTATTTTCATGTGGTAAATTTCCCTACCCAACCTAGGAACCTTATAACATCCTCATTGAACAATGATAAATGAATTTATATGTTTTGTTAAATTAAATAGAATTTATTAATTGGAATGACCTATTCATGGTGGATTTCCTTCCATGATTATATTTAATGGTTTAATTAAAATGGAATTGAATTGGGTTGTATGACCATGCCTCCAGAACTAATTAATTAAACATGGATTTTGTGAATTTTTGATGTTGTGGAGACCTTGATTATATAACTTTCATGATAAATTTAAATAATGAGAGGTAATTCATCATGACTATTTATTATATATACGATTACCCATTATACAAATGTTGTGAATGATGGTAACGGTTCTATTCAGAATATGGGTATCATGTTCTTTTATAACAGGTGTTAATCATGACATCTGACACATGTAATAATATGTGGATAGTGGAAATGGAGCACCATGTCCATTGTGAGTGTCGGCATGATGGTACACTAACTTCTGTTCTAGTGTTGACAAGACATCAAACTCAGCATATCATTTGATGAGCATGACGTCTCCCACTCATTATGACATATAACGAATGTACCCATTTGGTTGATGATATTCTCTTATTAAGATTGGTTATGGATGGATAAGATAAGACATAGTGAAGGTATCTCCTAGTATATTAGGTATATGGACACATACATCCACATATACATGGTTCATCTAGGTTGATTCAATATTGAACTATATGTATATGTATATATTATTACAATATATATAGTTACCAAATAGAAATCATCACAGTCGTGGTCAGAAGTGGGTACAGTCAGCTTGATGACCAGTTGGATCAAGGGAGGACTGATATTTTTTTATTTGGAATTGTTTATTATTTAATTTACACATGAACAATAAATTTATTTATATTCACATACTGTTTATAGTTGTAGATAATGTGGATGGCACTCTACTGGGAATTATATCTCACACCCTGCTTGGGCTACCATTGCATTGGGGTACCCATTTAGATCACTTATTTAGAAGACCATGGATGTTTTCTTGTGCTACATTACATTTACTTATGAGTTAGGAGCACAAGACTGTGCTAGAACCTAGGATTTTTTTGAAATTTATACATGGATATTTCTGTTTAATTTATTTATTTTTTTACTTCCATGTATCATGGTTCCTACAATATAAATATTTTTGTAGTTTATGTATAACCATATCATCATTCTTGAATTATATACATTAGTATTGGATATTTCTATTATACAGTTTATAATATTATTCCTCTACTATGTATTTCATTTATTACTTCTTTAGTCGTTATCTATTAATTATTAGATTATAATCAACTGGGATACTCTTCTCTTGAGAGTATAATCTACCCACAATTATCTCTTTATACCCTTTATGATCATTGGTAGACTCTAGTGTATGGGGATGTGTGCATGAGTCCATGTGACCAACTTGTCCGACTACCAGTTTTGTGGTCAATCAGTCCAGGATGATATAAATGTTGTGGAATTTTATGATATTATAATGTTCGGATTAACGTGAATTTTTTCCATCTAATGTTATAAACCATTATGGGGGAATAATAGGTTTTTTGATGGAATACCCAAATATGTGATCGTGACTAGGATTATGTAATCTCATGTAAAATATAACAAAGTTAATTTGATAATGGTTAGGAGAGTTGGACTTTTTTTATCAGTTTTAGCTCCATATTCTAAAATTCTCCTTTTGAATCACTTTGGGAATTCATAAATACAACATAGTAACTTGAGTGAAAATTGCAAACCCAAGTAAGCTAGAATTGTTCCAAATGACCTTCAGGGATTCTCAAGGATGATATGTTCTAATGTGGGATGGTTGTAATTTCCCGAATATTATGAGATGTATGTTTCCCATAAGATTCAATTTAAATATAAAATAATAACTCTATAATACCACTCAAGTGACCCAGGAAGGGTTCAAGAGTGACCATGGATTTATCTGTTCTCATAGATGTGGTTGATCCTGAAGAATATTATGGTGCAGTGTTGGAGAGTAGTTAGTAGTATCTATGTGTCTCAGCCATGCTACCCATTTGAGGAGGGTAGTATTTTGGTAAACCATGCAATTGTGGCCTCAATACCACACAACAAACTATATAAGTGTTTCCAAGAGAAAACATACTAATAACACTTGTTTTTTTTTTGAAAAAGTGCCTAATCATGTGAGGTGTTTGAGTCCTTGGGCAATGAACATGTACTGGTTGTTTGTGGTTTGTCAAACTATGTTCATATCCATGTGTGGGGGTGTACCACTTAGAAAGAAGTGGAAAATTTTTGATTCATGGTTTTTCCATCCATGTGGGAAAACAATTAATGCTTTAAAAGTGAGTGAAACTACATTTCCGTCCCTTGGGTATTTTACATTTACTCCACCTTTTATTTTCCCATTATCTTCACATGCCACCTTCTCCACTTGAGAGCTCTCTTCTCCCTAAAGATAGTCATTGTGCATATTTCTTCATATGTAATACAATTAATATCTCAAAATCTCTATTTAATCTATCTTCATAATTTTACCCATCAACTTTTTTCATATATTTGATTATCACAACACAGGGAATAATCAATCTGTTTCATCTAATATGCCCAATGTTTTGTTAATTTTTTGATTTATTTGTTTTCTAACAATATATTCTAGATTTGAGGTCGATACTTGAAAATTTGTCCTCAAATTGTAAAAAATAGATGCTCTAGATGTTATTTAGATATCTTATTTTATATATAACGAATTTTCATTCAAAAGGTCATACATTATATGTGAGGAATTTTAAATGAATTAATTTAATTTAGAAAATGTTGTCACCTTTTATAGGATTCTCTTAACTCCAAATTTGTATCATCATAGGTTGTCTACAATGACAAGAGTGACCCCCTTGTGTGAGATATATAAAATACATGTCGTTTTAATTACTTGATATGTTATTAATCCACATTTTATGTGTTAATTTTTACCTTACAAATGAATGGATAAATTGGATAAATTAGAATAGTTTGATACCATATTTTTTCCATATGCCTTGACTAGTAAAACTACTTTGTGTGTGTGAACTATTTTATATTGATGCTTCATAATAAATTACAAGACAAAAACATCTCTTATGTGGTTCAAGATTGTTATTATGACACAGATAATTAGAATGTATTAAATTATATTTTAAATGAAATTATTTGGACATGAATGGAAGGGTTGACATTCCTTTTCCATGATTTGAACATGACATATATGTGGATACATCTTGCTGACCATTAAAAATGGATATGAAGTTTCATATAAATTTTTATCTAGATAGAAATGATGATCCATATAGTTAACTAAATGTAAAGGACATGACATTCATAATTATTATATGAAAATGATAGAAAATATCTTACATGTAGTTAATTATAATTAATTAGAAAGTTATTCCACATATGGGATTGAAGATGATGGAAATGATGTTCCATAAACTTATTTATAATTAACAAACATGACATTCCATGTTTCTATTATTAACTATCTGACATTAGAATCCACATATTTTTATGTAAATTAATTGACTTGATGTTCCATATTGTTATTCCTAAATTATAGACATGAAATTAACCATAGTAATTTATAATTGATGAAATTGAAGTTCTGTGTTTCTTAAATATTTAATGTAAAAGGGCTTTAAAACTAAGTAATAAGAAGGTTGAATCAGATGAGTATCTCATGGGGTACTTATACCGACATGGGTATAATTTATTTCATTTAGTAATGTAATTATTATTTCTTCTACAAATCTTTATTGTATATTTAATGACTAGATAAAACTAGAAATCATTGGTTGTGGCTTACTAAGCTTTACTCATACCCATTGTAGGCCACTGTTTTATACACAAACATATTTCATGGATGAAAGTAGGGAAACTGAGAAGCAACCAACTATCGGGGTTTGATTCTTCATTCTATGATGGAGCACAAGAGCCGAGGACCGATCAAGAACTCATGGTGATTTTAGAGATATAAATTTGTTTAAATTTTTATATATCATGTATTTTATTTCATTCCTAACTCCATGTACCCCATGATCCCCTTTTCATATGGAATATTAGACATCATCATTATGGATATGAAATTATATTATTTCTTATAGTGGTTTATTATTATATAGATGATCTATTTTCCACAGCTTCAAAATTATTGACCACTTTTTATTTTTATTATATATTGTTGTGATAAACATTGATAATTTGGGTATATTCTCCTTATTATACCATCTTATATCCTTATTCTTAATCAGAAGCCTCTTGAATATTATGATATATTCTTGAGGCCATGTGACCAACCTGGTTATGTTACTTATGATTGAATAGAGTCCATGATATTATGGTAGTATAAATGAATAGTTTATGAATGGATTCACCCCATCTGTTATTTAATAGATATATATATCCCAGATTCATTAATGGTATTTTAACTACCTGAATACGTCCATATATGTGGTAGTGTTTTTGGTATGTTAACTTTTTGAAATCCAAAAAAATTGTCATTTAGAATATAGGTTGATGACACTAGAATGAAAACTACATAATAAGAGATATATAAGTAAATAGATTATAAAAAATGTTACATGTTTTATATAGGTTATAGCTCTATGGGAAATTATCTTATTTCTCACAGGGTGTCTTGTAATGTCTCTAGAACCTATCATTGGTCTTTAGGTGGTGTAGCCTAATTCCACTGAGAAATGGGTCAGGACGTCACACAATAGTTGTTTTCCCAACCACGGTAAATTATTTATGAATATCAGTATCCATGTTTTCATTGAATATTACAATATTTTGTCTTGGGTGCCCTTTGAACATCTCTCCCTTTATTTTAAAGTTGTATATTTATTGACTCTTTTTCCAATGTGGGACTTTAAATGACGTTTCTGAGCACAATTTAAAAATTGTGAGGACACAATTCCAAAAAGGGGGAGAAATGTAACATCCCAACTAAATAAAAAATATGAAATTTTCATATTTTCTAATATTTTTAAATTATTTATTAATTTTACTTTAAAGAGGGTGTTATGTTTGATGGCATACCCGATACACAACAGCGTGTTTCTATGAAATCTTATGTTTCACACAATGTTGAGTAGTAATGAAAAATAATATATATTTATTATTATTTTAAATAGAAGTTGATTCCTAGCCACTATATTGGCCGGAATCGACACAACTAACTAATATATAAATATAAATGTTTGTTAAATGTTTTTACATTTACCAAAAAAAACATAGTGGGTTAAAATTTGAATGAATCAAATTTACATTAAAAGGTGAATTTACCACCATTTAATGGAGAACCCTATTTAAATCTAGTTTTGGTCACATTTATATATTTGTTTTGAAAAAATAATTTTTTTTAGAATAGGGACAACAAAATTCACTTTTGGTAAAATTTTTGTATTTCTCTCATAAAATTCAATTTTTGATGATTAATGGAAAATACTGTATTTTAATTCAAAACCACCTTTTAATATAATATATTTATATTTTTATATTATATTTTTAATAGGTTTTAAAGTGTACGTAGATAATATTTTTTACCTCTTAATCCAATTTTGGTCATTGGAATTAATTTCACTTTGAAATTGGGCCTAAACAAATGTCAATATTTTGATAGTTAGTATTCATAAAAAACACGCTCTTTGTTTTGACAACGGGAATTAATTTAAAATTAATTAATCAAACTTATTTTTTTTAATTTGAAAAAATAGACATCATTTTTATTTCAGAATATTAAATATACCTTGGGATGAATTTTGGGTAGTTTTCTAAAAAAAATCATTTTTTGACGAATTGTAAAACCACTAAGTAGTAGTTAGACACTGACGTTTTAATTTAAATGAAATTTTACCACTTCAATGAATGGAATTTTTGAAATCTAACATACATGATTGTTACTAGTAAGAAAAATAATGTAACACACTATGTTTTAATAATATTTTGTCTCTTTAATATAATTCAATAGCTTGCACCACACACAACACCGAGTTTGAGCGCACGATGACTTACCAAACAAATAGTTCAAAAGCAGTTATGAATAGTATTAACTGAATTTTAAATTTTTTATATTTCATATAATTTTAACATCAATATTATGTGTTTTCTTTGACATAATATAAGAACAAAATCAATTTTTTCAGATAAAGGTAGTATTTTTTTTTCAAACAATGCAATTTTACCACCTTTTAATGGAAAAACCCATTGAAATCCATTATTTGTAACTTTTATATATCATATTTGACAAAATAAACTTCTAATAAATAATTGGGGAAAAAATTTTTGTTTCAATTTTTTTTTATGTTTTTCTGATAACGATCATATTTGGGTGAATAGTGAAAATACTAAATTTTAATTGAAAAAAATTTTGTAATGATAATAATTTCTAGTGTTATATTATCCATTTGAATGGTTCAGAAGTATAATTAGATTATATTATTACCATTAAATCCAATTTTGGTCATTGGAATTAATTTCACATTGAAATTGTACATAAACAAGTGTCAATCTGTCGGTAATTATTGTTTCTTAAAAACACGCTATTTGATTTGACAATAGGAATTAATTTTAAATTAATTAATGAAACTTATATGTTTTTAATTTGATAAAAAAGAAATCATTTTCAAATTCGGATTGTAAAATATAGCTTAGGCTGATTTCTTGACATTATTATTAATAACATCAATTTTTGATGAACAGTTAAACCACTTATAAGTAGTTAAAAAATGACTTTTTCATTTAAATGAAATTTTACCAATTTTTTGAATTGAATTCTGATAATCCAACATAAATGGTTGTTATTAGTAAGTAAAAGGTGGTTCAAAAAAAATTAGTTAATATTAGCTTTTAACTTTTATTTACCCCGGTCAAAGGTAAATAGGGTAATTCAATGTAAAAAGAATATTATATTTATAAACAATAAAATAACACATGTCATAACCTTATTGGATGATTCATGGCCGACCATGGGCATCCTTGGGTCGATTTTGGGACCCCACGGAGCCGCATAAGAGTGATAATGACACTTTATTTTAATTAACTTAATGTAAATAAACAAATGACGTTAAAAATTAAATTTTAGTATATATATATTTACATTGAGTTATTTAAATCATCATTTTCACTATAAATATTCATTGGAATTTTAAAATTATTTCCTAAATTATGGTATTTTTTATAATTATTGACTTCAAATAAATTATATTATTTAAGACACAATAATAATGGAGTATTAACCTCATTAATAAATTATTTAAATAAATAGGATTATTAAAATTAAAAAATTATTCAAAACCATTAAAATTATTATTGGATGATTTTATTTCGATCATGGGTCATATTATCTTATAATTTAATGAGTTTTGGACCTTTTGATTTTGAAGATATGTTTATAATAAAATAACATTTTCAAACATTCCTATAGAGCACCTCCTCTCCCTTATAAAAGGACACCACTTCTCACCCATTACTCACAACTCTCAAGCCCCATGGCTCGTCCAACCCCTTGCCAAATAATCAATAAAGATCCCTATCTTCCACCTAGAATCCATACCTTAGGCAGAAGTCACTTCAATAAGTCCTTTTGGTTCAAACCAAAGAGAGCTAAACAAATTAAAGTTAATAGTTTCTCATAACATATTTTCTTTAATTGTGCATCTCCAACCCATGATCTCTTTTTATTCATATCTTTTATAAAAACAGCAGTATCCTCAATATACATGGATATTGTTATGATATGGATTCTAACTACACATACACACACCTACATCTAATGGGTAAAGAACATATTGTTTCTGTGGATGGAAAACTAACTTCCCACGAAACGATGATTATTCAATTTTCTCCAACCACCTCTCATGGTGGAGATTATGATGACACTGTATTTATATATGATATATATAATTTTTATGTTTTCATTATGATTTTATATTTTCAATTTATAGAATACCATTACGGTTTCCATTATGGGTAAATGCGAAAATGTTATTTGAGGAAGTGCGGACTACCGCCTCCTCGATGTGGGATGACTCATTAATACCTTATGTGGGAATTTTAATGGTTAGCTTTAATGATATTATATATGATATTAGAATTTAATTATAATATACATGTTTATCATTATGTTTTATTTCCATTAAAATACCAAATAGATATGAAAGTAGTGTTAATGCGTACGTACGACTTGTCGTCTACATTAATGGTGCATTTCATTTCTTATATCCAAATGCTATGTACTATTAAAAATATATATATACTATATATAAAATAAATATGTGATATTTAAATCATGAATATCATTCTGGAGATAATGGACTTTTGACCAAATGGACAAATTGTAATCATAACAAGTTCATTTTTGACTGAAGTTCCGAACATCGATAAAATATCCAATATGAACTCAAATAATTAACTAATTGTTATAGAAAGGTAATAAGTGATATAAAAATACTAAAAAACTTTAAAAATTTTATTAGTCATGTTTAAATTAGCTTATGTTTATTATTCAAGAATAACAATGAACATACATGGCAGTCGGACTTGAGGTAAGGGGTTTCTTATATCACTTTAAATTCCATGAGATTTCCAATTTTCACCACTTATTTATTGCATGTGGTGTATTATATACAATCATTTTTATATTTTCATGATTCTATTTATATTCACAGTATTCTATCATTCATTTGGTGGTTGTTAACTTTTTTTCATATGACACGATTGATTATAACAATATAAGGGTTTTTGTCTCACTTTTTATTCCCGTGAGACACATCCTATATTATCCAATATTTCCAATCGTGGGGTGTATGAACTGCAAATGATTGTATTCTTGGTGTAATATAATTTAATTTATCTGTATTTACATCATCATTGAATGATCCTTCTTTCATGGGGTGTATGTTTCGTGAGTTACCTAATCGTTAAGGGAATTTCCAATTTCAAATTCCACTCATTGGGATTTATGCGTGCATCATTGATTATTTTTACTCAAAGATTATGTGTGGAATTACTATTTATTAATTTATATAGAAATTTCCACTCCCCATTGTGTGGATATACTTCTGATACACATAATCACTCCATTGATAATTTCTCATGTCATTGATATGAACATGATTAGAGTAATCTTAACTCAATTTTCATTAATTGAGTTATACATCCAAGTCATTGGTGTCGTTTTTACAAGAATATATATGAATTTACTCTGATTATTTACACTGAATATCCAATCATATTGAGATTATTTATATTTTCACACATAATTATGTTATTGATTTATTCTTAACCTATGTATACGGTCATTATAAGGGATTTCATCTCAATTTACATTCCATTGATAAATATTTGTTTTTATACACCAATTCACTTTTACATGACGTATATAATGTACATTGACATAGTATATCATGAATCAATTTAATCTCATGATATTATAATATTTTGATTACCACAATTATTTGTATTCATGTGTCTCTCTTTGGGTTATGAACTCTAACTAAAATATCATTTTAAATGTTTTAAATATTTATTCTTCTAAATCATTCTCATCAATGTCTATGATTTAAAACTATTTTTAAGGATTTATCTATATGGAAATTAATTTTTAGAATTCCTTTCAAAAGTATCAGAGTGGAATGGGACACTTGGATTCAAAAATCTATTTTAAACAGCTTCAATATAAATAGTGTATTTTAAATGTTTTCTAGAAAAAGGGAGATTTTTCTCTCAAATAGTTTTGATAATTATTTTCATCTATGCTAATATCCATCATTATTATCTATTGAGTTTGATTTATTGTCATTCAATCATCCATATTGTATTGAATGTGTTATGATTGACTGTGGATGTGCTATTTTTATGCCATTCATTGTTGTGGTTAAAATATTGACATTTCGTATCCGTGTTTTAATATAAATGATTATATTAGGTTTAATCCTTTTTATATGTGGAATACATTGGACTTATTAAATGACTGGTGGATCACACTATAGATCCTTGATGAATCGGTAGGTCTCATGACAAAAACTAGTGTCTTTCCAGAAGACCTGGACAAAATCTTATTTTTATTCTGGGCAGGAGTCCATGACTATGAGGTCGTGATGTCAGAAATTATACATTCCATCATTATGAAATTTTCTATTGATATTTCATGTGGTTATTCAACTAGTATAATACCCGTGAATTTGTTTTATTGTTGAATAATTTACTCATTTCATATTCCTTCCATAATGTGTTCATGTTTATTATTTGTAAAGGCATGCGTTTTCAATTATTCGTCATTCCTAATGTTTATGTTATCTTATACTATATTTCTTACTCTTACTGAGCATTTTATCTCACCCCTTTCTTATGATTCATTTTCCTAGGATATGAAGAAGTTAGTTATAAGTGATTTGTATACATAATCTAGGATGCTTGGAAGTTTCTAATGGAATAAATTAGTGTTGTTTTTCTCTTCAAGTTGTAATGTTGAACTTATGTATGTATCTTGTTTCCAAGACTAATAAATGGATCGGTCCTTCGGGACATGATTCCATGTAATCATGCCAATGTAATTTAATATTGCACCGGCTCCTGGATTCTGGGGTCAGGGCATTACAGTTGGTATCAGAGGATGTTTAGTACAAACCTTGCAAACTAGATTTAGATAAACTCTGATTATAGAACATTACCCTACGATAGACATTGAGGATTATTATAGAAGAACATACTTGAATTTTGGTATTGTAGATATTCTATTTATTTTCCAAGGAATACATCAATGTCTAGATACAGACAGAGAGAGGCGGATCTGGAACATATGTACCTAGGAGTGAAAACTCCGACAAATAGTTTCGGGATTATCCCGTGGTATCTTGGTATAAAATAATAGGCCATGCTGCACTCTTGGATACGACACTCTTTGGGGATATGCTTAGGATAATTTACATTTTCATTACAAACCGATTTCAGGGATTTTAATATAGATGAGAATAAATGACCTAGGTTAATCGTAATGTGTTTCAAATAAAAAATAAGGTGTCATGATTTTCTCTAAATGATTTTATGACTATTGTTACTCACAGAAAGGTTTCTGGTTTTAGACAATGGCTGGATTCCAAGGAAGTCATAGTAACATTGAGAATGATGTACAAGGTGGTAACAGTAGTGGAAATGAGAAATAAAATCGATTTTTGATAGGCATAAAAGATATCATGTTCATAATGAATCTATTTTCAAAAAATAAGACCAACAAAATATATATTAACCAACTTCTAGACTCAACAAAGAATAGAAAGGAAATGAATGATATGACCTCCAATAGTGGAGACCATGGATAAAATAATCCTCAATTTCTATAATGGAAGAAATGTGGAAGGATAAACCATGTAAAGTGTATCAATGGAACAAAGAAATGCATTATGTTGGGGAAATAAGGATATAAAGTAATGAATTTCCAAGGGAAAATTAAGAGTACTATGGAAGAAAATAAAAATGGTTCCAATAATCCATTTACAGTCATTTTCCATAAATGTAGAGGACCTGGCCATTACCTGAATGAATGCCCTATTTTATAGGATATCCTTTTGGTCAATAAGGAAGCTATGTGGAAATAAATGGATGGCTAAGTGTATAAAAGTATTAGTGCTCTCTATTCATGGGATTACTTTGGAAGACTTTTCTCTTGTATGTGTAACCCTACAGTTTTTCATGTGAAAATGATATTTGAGGGAAAATTATCTTTTCTCTTGTGGATATGGTTATACATAACCATTTTGTTTTATATGATCCTTGAATTTGAGGCAATTACAATTTATTATATTTTGGGATGAAAATGTGAGGTATGAGATAACATTTGAAGTTATATTATGTTTTGGTTATTTTGAGGAATTCATCAAATTTTTGTATTGTAATAAAATATTTTTTTTGAAAAAGGACAACACATAGACCATTTGAATACCCATCGTGTTGGACAGAGTTCTGGGAATCGAACCCACAATAAGAGAAGGATTGGGATTTATTGCCTACCACTAGACTACGTGAAGTCTCGAGTTAGTGTGAATAATTGTTTTTTGTTAAATTAGTTTATTATGTTGATTTTGGACCTTATGTATTATCAAATGTACATCCTTAGTATAGGGTAATAATTTAGTGATTATGGGATAAATGTTATTTTGGATGATATTCTCTCTTTTGGGAATACTATATTCCTAAGGAAAATAGAATACTATGGTATTTCATATGAGAAGTTATGGTGGATATTTTTCTATGTTTTTATTTAAGATTTACTGAAATTTGGGTTATTTATTGAAATGATTAATCTATCATAGATAATATGTGAATAGGTTACTTACTTTTAATTACATGACATTAAGAGTAGTCAAAGTTATTTGAAGATACAATTTTACTTGTAAGACTATGTAATCAAATTTTCTTGAGTTTTGGGTTTCATTCATGTTAGGATTATATTTAATTATTTTAAGTACATTTTTTCATTGAAGGGTATTCGTTGAACATTGGGTTTTGTTTTTTTAAATTTTGAATATTAAGTGTAGTATTTATTTCTATAATGATTTTTCTTTTTTGGGGATAATCTGGTCATGTATTAACCATTTTGTAAATGGTTAATGTTTAATGACAAGGGAAATATATAGTTCATCATTTTTGGATTATGTGATTCTCTATAGGTTGATTCTAGTGCTTTAGGTTTAACCTGGTCATCTTTAATACTCATCGTTTGGAGAAAAGATGAGTTTATGGTAGAAATTTTTTATCAAATGAAACTCTACTTGTATATTATGTATATCTACTTATACTCTTAGTTAATATCATAAATAAATTCATCAGCCATATGAAAAATAACTTGAAACAAAAACATTGTTCATTTACTTTTCCTACTGGGTAATCAAAGACCTTTCAACCCATCATAAGTTTATGGCTTTCCGATCGTTAACTTTCACCTAAGAATATTCTTGATCACTCTCCATCAGAACATGATGATTATTTTTCTCTTCCATATCAATGTTTTCCTACTAGGAACCCTAGTATGTGTTATTTTAGGTAACCTCCATACTTACCTTTATTTATTTTAAAATAGAGGCCTCATTAATCCATTTTCGATGTGGAATTTCAACTAAGGTATTTTGAAATATCAAAACCCAAGTTTTCAATCCCAAGCATTAATTGTGAGGAAGAAAATTTTTGAAGGAGGGGGGAATGTAACATCCAAAGGTTTCATAGTACGCTATCTTTTTAAAGTAATTCAATATCATTCATCTCACACAACACTGAGTTCGAGCACATGGCGACTTACCAAACTAGTTGTTTAAAAGCAGTTCTGAATAGTGTTAATTATATTTTTAATTATATATACTCCATATTTTTTTAACATCAATAATATGTGTTTCATAGGCAAAAAATAGAAAAAAATTCATTTTTTTAGATAAAGGAAGTATTTATCAAAAACTTCAATTTTAACGCCTACTAATAGAGAACTCTTTTTAAATCGATTATTTGAGTCTTTTATATATTAAATATGACAAAATAAACTTCTTATTTAGAATCGGGACATAAATATTTAGTTTTGAAATTTTTTTTGTGTTTTTCTAATAACATTCATATTTGGGTGAATAGTGAAAAATACTGAATTTTAATTGAAAACATATTTTTTAATCAAA
Source organism: Viscum album (assembly GCA_963277665.1). Lineage (NCBI taxonomy): Eukaryota > Viridiplantae > Streptophyta > Magnoliopsida > Santalales > Viscaceae > Viscum > Viscum album. The sequence goes on from OY728141.1 coordinate 1,117,914,787, forward strand.
ATAATTTATTGTCATTAATTATACATTTGAATATTTTAAAAGTATAATTAGATTACATTTTTACCATTAAATTGAATTTTGGTCATTGGAATTAATTTCACTGTGAAATTTTACATTAACAAGGGTCTACCTTTTGATAGTTATTATTTCTTAAAAACACGCTATACGAGAATTGATTTTAAATTTATTAATGAAACTTATATATTTTGAATTTTGTAAAATATAAATCTTTTTTGAATTGGGAGTATCAAATATAGCTTAGGCTAAATTTTTTGTATTTTTCTGAAAAACATCAATTTTTATTAATTGTAAAACCACTTAGTAGTAGTTAAATACTGACTTTTTCATTTAAATTAAAATTTACTACATCTGTGAATTGAATTTAGAAAATCCATAATACATGGTAGTTTTTATTTAGTAAAATTTGGTTCAATAAGGTGAAAATAATATTGGGTGAATAGTATCTTTTGACTTTAATTTACCACGATTAAAGGTAAATATGGTAATTCAAAGTAAAAGGAATATTATAATAATAAATAATTACCTTAAAACTTGTCATAACCTTATTGAATGAGTCATGTCTGATCCTGGGCATCCTTGGGGTGATTTTGGGAACCCATGAAGCCACATAAGAGTGATAATGACACTTTATTTCAATTAACTTAAAGTAAAGACACAAATGACATTAACAAATATCTTTTAGTATATCAATATTTACATGGAGTTATATAAGTCATTATTTCAACTATAAATATTCATTTTCAATATAAAATGATTTAATATATTATGGTATTTTTTTATAAATTTTAGACATCAAATAAATTATATTATTTATGACACAATAATGATGGAGTATTTACATCATTAATTAATGATTTTAATAAATAAGATTATTAATATTAAAAAATATATACAAAACCTATCCAATTATTATTAGAAGATTTTATTTCGAACACGATTCATCTTATTTTTAAATTTAATGAGTTTTCGACCTTTTGAAACATAATATATGTTTATAATAATATAACATTTTCAAACATTACAAAAGAGCCCCTCCTCTCCCATATAAAATGACACCACTTAAAACCTATTTCTGACACATCTCAAGCCACATTGGCTCATCCAAACCCTACCCAATTAAGCTCAAAATATCCCTATCTTCCACCTATTAGCCTTAACTTTAGTGGAATTCACTTCAAGAAATCCTTTTGGTCCAAATTAAAGGCAATGGTTTATCTTAAATCCTTTTCTTTTATTTTACATCTACAACCCCTAAACACATTTTATTACTATCGTTTATAACAACACGAGTGTCCTAAAAACACTAGGATTTTTTTATTATAAGTATTCTAACTACACTTACACACACCTCCATCTGATTGGTAAAGAACATACTGTTTCTGTGGATAGGAAACTAACGCCTCACGAAATGATGATTTTTCAATTATTTCCTACCGCCTCTCATGGTGGAAATTATGTTGGAACTATATTTATATATGATATAAATTATGTTTATGTTTTCATTATTCTTTTGTATTTTCTATTTATAGAATACTTTTATGGTTTCCATTATGGGTAAACAGGATAATTTCATTTGAGGAATTGCAGACTACCGCCCCTCAATTTGATATGACTTGTTAATTCCTTATGTGGAGTGTATAAAGGATGGATTTAATGATATTTTATATTATATTATACTTTAATTTTAATATACCTATGTATAATTGTGTTTTAAATCCATTAAAATATAAAATAGAAATGAAAGTAGCGTTCATGCGTTCGTACGACTTACCGTCTCCATGAACAGTGCATTTCATTTCTTATCTCAAAATTTTATGTAGTATTATAAATACATATATATAGAGGATATAAAATATATATATGATATATAAATCATTTATATTATTCTAGAGATAATGTAATTTTGACCACATGGAAAATTGTAATTATAACATGATTATTTTTGACTCAAGTTCCAAACATCGATAAAATATCTAATATGAACTCAAATAATTAACTAATTGTTATATAAAGGTAATAAATTATATAAAAGGATTAATAAACATGAAAAATTTTCTTAATCAAGTATAAATTATCTTATGATTATTATTTAGTAAGAACAAGGAACATACAAGACAAATCAGACTTGAGGTAAGGGGTTTTTCTTATCTCACTTTTAATTCTATGAGATTTCCATTGTTTGCCACTTGTTTATTGAATGTGGTGTATTGTATACTTAAATTTATATATTATTATGATTATCTTTAACTTCATGGTATTATATGATTCATTTTGTGGTTATTAACTTTTGTTCATATGACTCGATTGATTACAAGGTGATAAGGGGTTTTCATCTCTCTTTTTTATTTCTATGAGATTCAAGCTATCTTAGCCTATATTTCCTATTGTGTGGTGTATTTACTGCCCATTATTGTATTCTTGGTGTAATATTATTTAATTTGTCATTATTTTAATCTTCATTTTATGATCCTTCTTTCATAGGGTGTATGTTTCATGAGTCACCAAATTGATAAGGCAATTTCCAATTTCAATTTCCACTCATTGGGCTTTATGCATGCTTCATTGATTATTTTTACTCTATGATTATGTGTGGAATCCCTATATATTTATTTATGTAGTAATTTCCACTACTCATTGTGTGGATATAATTTTAAAACACTTAATCCCTCCATTGGTAATTTCTCAAGTCACTGATATGATCTTGATAAGAGTAATTTTAACTCAATTTCCTTTAATTGAGTTAAACATCCAAGTCATTGGTATTTTTTTAACAATAATATGTGTGAATGTCCTATGATTTATTAAAACTAAATATCCAAAAATATTGAGTGTATTTATATTTGTCACAAATAATTATGTCATTGATTTATTATTAACCTAATGATACATTCTTTATAAAGAATTTCATCTCAATTTACATTCTACTAAGAATTTGTTGTTATTATACACCAATTGACTTTTATATGATGTATATAATGTACTTTGGGATAGTATATCATGAATACCATTATTCTAATTGTTTTATAATTTATTGATTACCTCCATTATTTGTATTAATGTGTCTCTCTTTTGGTTATGAACTCTAACTAAAATATCATTTTAATTGTTTGAAATATTTATTTTTATAAATTTTTCTCATTAATGTATATGTTTTAAAAATGGTTTTATGGATTTTTTATATGGACGTTAATGTTTTAAAATTTCATTTAAAATCTTCAATGTGGTATGGGACACTTTGATTCCAAAATATATTCTAAACGGCTTCCTGATAAATAGAGACATTTAAATGTTTTCAAGAAAAAAGAGAATATTTATCTCAAATACTTTTGATGATTATTTTCATCTATGTAAATATATTTTATTATTCTAGATTAAGGTTGATTTATTATAATACAATCATCCATATTTTATTGAATGAGATATGGTTGACTGTGTATGTGCAATTTTTATACCATTCATGGTTTGTTGCTAAAATATCGACATTTCATTTGCTAGTTTAAATAAGAATGTTTAGATTATGTTTTAACCTTTTCATATGCGGAATGAATTGGAATTAGTAAGTGACAGGTGGATCCCACTATAACTCCTCAATGAAACGGTAGGTTTAATGGGACAAACTAGTGTCTTGGCTCAAGTCCTTGACAAAATATTTTTTTAGTCCTGGCACGAGGCCTTGAGTATGTGGTTATGATGTCTGGCATTATGCATTATATTTTTATTAGATTAGCTATTGAAATTTCATCTAGTTATTCACAAGTTGAATACCCATGTATATGTCTTATTATGGAATTATTTACTCATCTCATATTCCTTCCATAAAGTGTTCATGTGTATTATTTGTAATTTCATGTATTTTCAATTATTCCTCCTGCCCAATGTTTTTCTTTTCTTCTGTTATATTGCATACTCTTACTGAGCATTTTTGATCACCCCTATATTATGTTTCATTTTTCCAAGATATGAAGTTGTCAATTATGAGTGACTTGTAGACATAATTTACGAAGCTTGGCTGTTTCTAATGGAGTAAATTAGTGTTGTATTTATTATCATGTTGTAATGTTGAACTTATGTATGTATCTTTTTTCCAAGACTACCAAACTGATCAGTCCATTGGGACTTGATTCTTTGTAATCATGCCAATGTAATGTAATAATGCACTGGCTCCTGGATTCTGGGTTTAGGCATTACATATGTGGTTTCAAAATGATTCATACAACTTTGGTTCTAAATATTTAATAACTTTCTATTTTAGAGAATATATATGTTAGATTAATATTTTATAAATATTTATTCACCATTTTATATTTTGGTTAATCATAAAAATATAAAATTACTTAATTACTATAGTTTTTTCACAATGTTTAAAAATATTTTTTTATTTTAGTTTTGTGAATAATTATTAATATTTAAACCCAAATTTGATGAATATAATATTTATATATTTATTAAGGAAACAATAAGTGATATTTAATTTATTAAATAAATATTCATTATTCAAGGCGTGGAAAATATGGAAGAGTAATTGAAGACAGAGTTTACGGTCTGGTGAAAAAGGTCATATTAAATATTTTTTTTGAAAAATATTTATTTAACTAGTCATGAAAATTAGTAGTTATTTTATCTTCATGTTTAGTGGTTTTTAAGTAAATAATAATAATACTATTATAATTATTTAACATGGTGTTCATCTGGAATTGTTAAAATAAGATGTTCTATTGTGGAATTATTTATTTTCTAACCCTATCATTATATAACCCCAATTTTGATGTTTTATGATGGAAAAAAAATTATTGAATTTTTTACAATGAGTTCAAGAGTTAATCCTTTTAAGACATAACATTATTATTCATTAGAATTGCTGAAACTAAAATACTCTTGTCATGGGATAATTATAGGAAGGTACGATTGTTTGAAAAAACAAAGCTGAAAAAAATGGACAAAAATATCCCTTTAATGTATTAGTTTCATAAAGGTCCACACCTCTGTGAATGGTAGTAGCACATGAAAGTCCGTGGATGCATGATGGCTTCATGGAAACTTCTATGTAGAGTATTTCTGGATCACTAAGAGCTGTTTTGTGATAGCCCATGGCTATACATAGCTTTGACAGTAGTCTCCATAAATTTTAATTCAATTTCATGGAACCACGCTAGTTTGAAAAGCTCATAATTTTTTTAATGAATTTATCTTCCATGAAACTGATACATTTTTATCTTCATGGACAATAAATACCCTATATTTCTAACTTTCAAGTAGATGAAACCTTATAGTTTTGAAAAAAAACAATGAGTTTTTTATACTCCAAATGCATTCAAGTGAGAGAGAAGATTTATTTCCAAGGGTATATATATATCATGGAACTACCACCCATTTGGTTTTGAGAACCTTAACGCTTATTGGAGATTCTTTTTATGAATTGTAATTCCATTTACATAAGAAAAATCCTATTTGATCTTCTTCGAGTTTTATGATATAACAACCCTCTATGATGCTAACCCCATGGGAACAAAGACATTACCTTATGGATGGGTCAACCTATATAGAAAAATCTACTCTTTTGCAAGACCTCTGACCTCCGTGAATCCTCTATCTTTCCCAAGGATGATGTTGTCATGAAACTCACAATGTCATGAAACCCATCATCCATGAAACTCCATCGTTCCTCCATTCCACTAAAACTCATTCATAAAATATGAGTTCATTAGGTCCTCATACCAACCCCAAACTGGTTCAACCACACCCCAAGTCATCGTATGACATTTCCCACCTACTCTTATGTCTTCTCACATCACTCCAACTATAGAAAGGGACATAATATTCCATACTAATCTTATGAGTAGGTACCTAATTGAAAATTAAACTAAATCATAGGTACCCTAAATTTGGGCCTCTTGATTTTCACACCATGATAATAGTGTAAACATCAAGCCCCTCCCATAGGCGCATGAGAGGTGGAAACATAAACCCCCGATTTGGTATCACATGAATAAACAACTCAACTATATAGGTAGTGATTTCATATTATTAATCACTCAATCACATTACCATGATCCCCCTCAAGGTGTAATCACTATCCTCTTCTAAGCTGATATACATTAGAAATTCTAACTTCATATCCTATATGCAAGATGATAAACTACATGACAATGTCTTCATTATATGATGTAAAACTATAACCTAACCTTGCACGATGAACATAAGATTACTCATTTCTGATCATCAAAGTTTTCCACCTCCTCCTCCACCATGTGACCAAATTAAAACTCTGGTAATATCTCAAAAGTATCCAATTCACGTGATCACTACTCCTCACAACACTAGGGAAGCTTCCATGAATAATCCCACACTATCCCTAGCTAGGTTTCCTTTAGTGACACATGTATCCTTTCCATATGTTGTTAAACTGCATAGTCTGGTCAGTCCTCATAACCATAGAATATTGCACTGAACTATATTATTTTGGATCCATCTATCAAAAATTGGGTATATTTGATGCCTCTATGAGGTTCAATCTTAATAATAAAATCCCAGTGTGAAATTATCACCCTAGTGGGGACACACTCCACATACAAGTATAAAATTATCCCCTTTGTGGATACACACCATTATACAAGTGTAACAGTACCCCCGAAGAAAAACATCACAAAAAATAAGTGATATATCATCCCCCGTGGGGGTAAAATCCATCATATATGCCCACAAGACATTAAACACATAACATGATTAATCTCATACAGACATTAAACTTGTGACTCATCAATCTACACAAGATGTTAAACTCATTCCCTGATCTTGAATACATTCCCCATGAAATAAACATGATGTGAAAGAGGAAACATTCCTTCGAAGACATATTCCCTTGGTATTAACTACCTTTTTCTGATACATGATTTCATGGGTTACATAGAAAATATGCATCTTTCTTGACATTCTCACGAAATGTGGAAGTCTTTATTGGTCACCAAGAAACCCATTAACTAGACATGCCCAACATTCTCAATGCTTCTACCTACCCTGTTAGAAGGTTTATTCCCTATTGAGATACAAGTAAAATAATTAACTACTGTCCACCTCAAATTGGTGACAAGAATAGTTTTCATCAAAATAATAGAAATTAATGAGTGAGGCAAATACAAGGACACGAGCTCCAAGGAGGAATCTATTATAGGAAGAGATGAATTCCATTCATCCAAACTCAATAAATGAGCAATATTTTTTGTTGAAAGTGAGGAATGTAATCCACCTCTAGAAATATGGAATGTGGGGGGAACAAAAAATAAGTGATTCAACATTAGGTGGAGGAACAACATTAACCCCAATGAAATAATTTGAAATATAAATGGTGAACCTGACATTTAAATACTCTCCTGAATAAAGGGAACTGTTAACATTAGGGGAACCATTAAATCTTTATGCCACTAAATCCAGATATTTAGTGTCAGGTCCCACTAGGTAAATTGTGGTCCCTAAATAAAACTCACATATGAATTGGGGAAGTTAACATTGGGCATCCTATGTCTATTACATATTTAGCATAGATCCTTCTCTAAATCTAGATGTTTGAAAAATATTGTGTTATTTAGAATTGCATTCATTCTACCTGTACAAACATCTAAATCCACATGACCTACATGAATCAATCTATAATAAATTGGATTCCTATCACAAATAAGTATTAGGTAGGGGAAATTTCTGTGTGCCAATCACACACAAAAACATTCATACAATGACTTCCATTATTCAATCAATTAGAGGGAGGTCATACCCCATTTCAACATTGTGTATCATTCAGAGAATAGTGATTCATTCCATAGTTAATCTATACAAGAAGAAAGGGTTTATCCACCTAAGGGATATATCTCAATAATCCCTTGAGTCATTGATTTATTACTGAACTGTCACCCTTGAGGTCCACACAGAGAGAGACCACTTCGAGAGCCTCTCCCTAGAGAAATCTGATAGCTCACTCCCCTAATCGAAGAAGGTAGGTGATGTTCCGGCCCTGCCTATAGTGACTACCTCTTAGGAGCTACAAAATAAGACTCCCACCAGGAATCAATATCACTAGATCCAACCGGTTCTATTTGTCTAGGAATAGGATGAATTTATCCCAACTCTATTGGCTCTTGTCTAGAATAATCAATACCAACACAAGGGTAATATTGAAGAAATTTCTTAATAAGGGGAATCTTCTATAGATAATATAGCTCCTTCCACCACCGATGTGTCCCAACAAATCCCTACAATACATGAATTTGGGTCCATGTTTTTCCATATGGTGTTGAGACCTCATCCTTCCCTTTGGAAGTCCAAGTTGACTCTCCGAGTCACTTGAACCAATGAAAACCATTATAGGCCACACCATGATGAGGAAATTAATTTTGGAGGTCATCCCTCATCCTCCATCAACCATCACATATATCCTCCTTGTGCTACAACCAACCATTGCAGAGTTCCTCCCAATACCACTAATATATAGAACAATGATCTTCTTTATGATACCACCAAACAATGCAAAGGTTTCCACCAAAATTCCATCAACTAGGAAGGATTATCTCCCCATGTCAAAGACATTCCTTTCTCTGACAAACCCCCCAGGGGAAAGAGGGGGAACACACACTGTGGGTGGTGAGACATTGGTATAGACTGAAACCCGCATAGAGAAAACCATAGAGGCTCACATTAATCCTCACATGGAGAAGTAATTCAGCATCCAAGTAGGATCCTAGGGAATAACCATGGAATTATCAACCTCTCATATTCAAATGTGATCGATGAATCAATTAAGGAAACTTCACTAAAATTTCCAGTTTCTTGGGAAGAATCCTGGAAAATGAGGATTATAATCCTAGAAGATGAGGTCCACAAGATCCTTATATCCATTTATTGATAGATATAGCTGGAGGATGTTCAAGCCTCATTTTAATAGATTAATGTGAAACCATATCCATCATCACCATTTTCCCCCATCTCTACTTCTATTAAAGAATTTAGAGATATGTGAGGGTCTATGTTTATTCCCTCATATAATGGTGAACACTCTAATGAGGAAAATATTGATGTTACCACTATCACACATGATGTAGTAGTGAAAACCCCATCATAAAAGAACATGAACAAGATGTTGGTTCAACAACTAAGAGAATTTCCAATGTGTAGTAGATATTTGACTCGTGTGTCACCCCATCTTCTAGTAGAGTAGCTGCAAAACAATTCATTGTTTATTCCATCACCCAAATCCGAACCCACACTAATCTAGGATTTAGACAACTAAGTATAGGAAACTCCAACTAAACAAGAGGACATGTGGGATATTCTGGTTTCTAAAATCTATGTGTGGTTTTCTGGCCATATACAAATCAAAATATTTTCATCCTTGAGTCCCTTAGAAAGAACACGACATTTTTATTTCACCAGATTATCTGGGAAGGAATACCCCAACAATGGGATTAGATACTAGCATTCCTTGGGATACACATGAACCATCATTTAATCGAGCGATATTGTAGGAAGGTTGAGATCATAGTTCTCATAGTGGATCAACACCCAAAATAGTACAGCCACCACCAAAAAATATTTAAAACCTACATTTAGATCCTCACAATTCTCTTTTGGGTCATTGAAGTGGAATATAAATACATATAGGTAATTTTATGGGGTAGTATGTTTACTTAAATTTAAGTCTTCTCCATAGAAACTAATTACCCTTCATTACTTCTCATTAGATGATGATGAATATTCACCTCCGACTACTGCAAATTAATATATGGTCATAATCAACTTTCTATAGGATCAAGGAAATAGGTCCTCTAAATTAGGATAGGATGGGGTACTCCCACCTCAAGGGGTGACACGCCATTAGGGAGACACCCCAGTATGTGTCTTCACTCTTCAACATTGAAAAGAATTGGGACTATGAATTCCCCTCTATGAGACATAGTCATAAGACCATCAGTACCTGGAAAATGTAATGGTACATGTCAATCCTTCTGACTCATTCGATGCAACTTTAAATGATTATTTGGACCTCATGATAAATGCCTTTCCCGAAAAGCTGATGGAATACAAAAAGGATCATTGCTGATCGTATTAATATGTGGTTCCCATACCATATCAATGTCATAATAGACTAGATATATCATCATGTGGGGACCAAATCCATATTTTATAGGAGGAAAAATTTAAATATATTTGTATCGCATAGTCGGTTAGGGAAAAAGATAGTGGATATAGAAAAAAATGAAGGTACAATTCACCCTCCCCTCTTGAGTGGCAGGATTATCCACCTAAGGATCATGGGCATGCAGCTTCTTGATTCAATGAGCCGATAAATTAATTTTTGGTTGTAAAATCTCACCAACATGATGTAATATCTACTTTGATTTACAGGAGTCATGGCTCTTGAAACATCCTAGGTGTGAGATCATCCTGAAGAAAAATCATACCAAAAAAGTGTTGAATATGTCTAAAACACCAAAAGTTTATTACTCCCAACTTTTCCACATTTAATTAAATGATAGATCCTCTATAGAATATGGCCCACATTACCTCAATGTGTGGAATAATGTTGGGTACTATAGAATAGAATGAGGCTTCCAAAATCCAATTCTTTGTTTAGACTCTTGAATGGGATACCTTTTTCTTATATTAATAGCTACCCATATGGTCCATTTCCAGTAGGGATGGTCTTCATCGAGAGTTCCTCTACTATTTAAACTCCACCTCATTTAAGGAAAAAATCACTGATATATTCATATGAATTAAGAGGCCATTTGAGAAGGCTAATGATTTTAGTCACCTAATGGAATGGACTCACATATATAGGTGACATGTTTTTGTATAAGGAATAACATCCCATGACATGTGTCAATAATGTCATGAATGATATAGTCCTTTTCCAATATCTCCCTAAATTAAAAAAATTCTAATTTAAAGATTTACCCAAAAATTTCCATCATCTAGAAGAATTCTTAAAGTTGACTAGATAGTAGTAACACATATTTCCTCTTAATGGTCCCACGGGGATACCAATAAAAGTAGATATACTTGATACTTGCTTGGATGTTGGAGTGGGGCCCACTAAATCCTAACTATACTTGATAGGATATTAGTGAAGTGGGGCCCACACATGCCCCACCCCTTCATTTCCATTTAACCTCCCTCTCGTGCATTTAATTTGTAACTCACCGAAACCCCAAATTTAATGGCAAGTCAACCCTGAAAAATTAAATTTGAATATTAAAAACTCTTCAATTAAGTCAATTAATTGAATGAGATATTTTGATTTTCAAATTTAATGTTGGCTTGCCTGTGTGGTAATAAAATAAGACAATGTTTTATTTTATTGGGGGTTGATTTGTTGTGCGGAAACAAGGAGAGGACTCTTGCGCTCTTGAAGAACATCTTCTTCCTCGTCGAAGAAGGCGAAGAACGCCAAGTGTATGACGAAGAACTCCGTCACCGCAAGGTAATATTCGTGCCATCTACTCCCCTCTCCGTAGCCAGTGAGAGATGCCTTCTACATAGAATGACGACGCACCACATCCTTTATCGGGAAAACACCGACGACTCTTACAGAGCCTCGTTCCGCGATGCCGTCTTCCGTGACATCTTATTCCCACGTCGATCCTCGTTCGACAACTTCTTCAAGGTAAGGGTTTGGTTTTGTTCACTGTTATTCCCTAGTGTTCTTCGTTAAATTTCTTTGGGCTGCCAGTTATCAATTTAACAAGAGGAGGTCGGACTGCACAAACACGGCCGACCCTCCTCCCCCTTTGATATTGTTCTTGTTGCGTCTCGAATAAAGGCAGCGCGGTGCAACAGCACCGTGCGGAAACAAGGAGGAACGCGACGAAGGAGCGCGGCGCCATCGCGCCTCTCTGTTGAGGACGAAAGAAGCCCTGTCCGTAGTCGGGATGTGGTGGAGGGGCGCGACGCCATCACGCCGCGCCGGGAAACAATGAAGGGTCGTGGCTGGGGCGGGCCGCCGCGGAGGGGTGCTGCGCCGTCGAGGCGCGCCGGTCGGACCAAGGCCACGGCCTTCGGCCGCAGCGGCCGGAACATCTAGCCACCGTCGCAAGGAGGGAGGGACCAACTGGTCCCGCGTGGTGTTCTGCCAAGCCGTTACGGCCAGCCAGAACTAGAAAACTGGGGGTTTTACCCCCGGTCAGTGTGGCATGGCAGACCCCCCACGGGTCCGCCGTTCGGTCTGAAGGGGTGGCAGCTCCCCCCTTCCGCGCTCACGCGGTGCCCTTGCCGGGCCGCGCCAGCCGGGACGAGACACACCCTGATGGGCCGGACCTGGACCCGAGTCGGGTTGACCTGGTTCGGGCTGACCCTGGGGGACTCGGGCTGGGTCGTTCCGGGCCCAAAACCCCCGAAAACTAGACATGTTCATTTAAATTTCAATAACTTGGGCTACACACCTCCGATCGGCGCACCATCAGTAGAGATACGATCCTTGGATTGAGAAGGTCGTTTCGGTATATTACAATCATGGTTTTTGAGAACTTTGGGTATGACCATGTTGGTCCGAATACGAAACCAACCGGGCCCTCGGAGCGGAAACGCTTATAACTTGAGCTCCGGACGTCTGATTGACGTGTCATTGACTTTGTTGGATTCCTCATAGTGAGACGGACATTTTGGATTACTTCGCTCGATTTTTGGATGCAGTAGGGGTATAGTAGGGTTGGTTTTGACTTAAAAACCAATAGAGACCATGGGACGAAAACACCATTAACTCTCAGACCGGGCGTCCGATTGACGCACTGTCTGTCACGTTGAGTTCCTTTTGTCGAGACGGAACTTTGGGATACATCAAATTTGGACTGCGTGTTAGTTGATGTTTTGACCCCTTCGCTCATGGAGCGGACCCTCCCGGAAATGAGCATGTTGTGTGCGGGAAACCATAGGGATGGCTGCGCCTGCGACGATGATGACGAATGCACTGAAATCCTCCGTGGGTTCGGCAGCGACGAGGACTGCACTGAAATCCTCAGCGGGTTTGTCAGCAATAAAGACCGTACTGAAATCCTCTGTGGGTTCGACGACAATGACTACTGTTATTGTATCCTACGTGGGTCCGGAAGTACTACAGTTCTTGTATCCTACGTGGGTCCGGCAGTATTTGACTCTGTACTTGTATCCTACGTGGGTCCGACAGAGTAGCTGGTCTTGTATCCAACGTGGGTCCGACAGCTTAGCTGGTCTAGTATCCTACATAGGTCCCAGCTTAGATGAATCAGTGGCTACTTCTGATCATCTCTATCACCTTACGAATAATTATACCTGTGTGAGGTGAGTCTTGACTTTCAATCATTATCTTCGATATGATTGACATGGATTCTTATGTGAATTGGGTTGTGCTTTCCTCTGTGTATTGGGTTGTGTTATCCTATGAGGACATGATCAAACTTGGGCTCGAATGTTGGAGCCGAACGGGAATGATTACATAGGTATATGTATGGGCATATACCTAAGTAGTGTTAGATGTTACTTCGTGATTGTATCTTTCCTTTGTGGATTATCCTTTGTGGATTCTGGGAGACCCTAGGGGGTCACTTGGTCCCTAATGAGTAGTGTATACTCACCCCTGCACGGGATATGCATGCACTCTGTTGCATTGGATGTAGACGATGGACAGCGCTGATCATGGTAGAGGCATGTGGAGAAAGTCGGTACCTGAAGGTGGACCACTGGGCGGGACGTACACGGGGCGGATGGCTGGACCCGAGGAGTTGAGGAGGCTATCTGTACCCACCCTTCAGGTGGGATTTCTAGTGGACAGCGCGGCGCTGCTTCTTTACTTTTTAGTTGTTATAATTTATTTCCAGTTTTACTTTAGTTTCAGTTTGGGTTTGTATTATGGCCCACTTACTTTTCCGCACTTACTTTTGTTCCCAGTTTTACATAGGGATTACTTATGCTTGCTTACTCTATGGTGTTTGATACTTTATTAATGCAATGCATTCCCCTTTTTTCTAGATTTACTCCTTTGGTGATAGTCTCTAACCCTTGGACTATAGAAGGCGGGATTGGGGTAGTCACGACACGGGCCCCAAGGACGGGTCGTGACAAAACATGTAACCACTTATCCCAATATTGATAATGAATTCATTCATCAATAGAAATAGGTTCCCAGTTATGAGTCACAGAAGTATGATAATTGGTTATCTCAAAAGTTTTTCATTTGCGCTAACGATGTCATCTGTGACTCCAGGAAAAATAGAGAAGTTTATATGGTTATAAATCCACCTCCAACTACTACATCAACATATTTAGCTGAAGACTCAGTTCAGTTTTCTTTTACGATGCATTGATTTTATGGTATACTCATAAAACACATCCTATAATGCACTACTGGAAAGACCCAACATTCATTTTCTTTCAAACGGTCCCTCTTCATATCAACAGTGCCTCAAATACACTGCCAATATTTTAATTGTGGTATTCTAAGGTAACATGTCCCCATTTGACTCATGTGATGCAATCTATATAGATTCCATGTGCTTAAATAGAGAGGGGAACTAGGTTCATTTATATGGGTATAATCACAATAGTAACAACAACGACCTAATAAACACTATATCTTATCCCTGGGTATACATGAATGAAAACTTCATTCACTGAATTCATCGGCTAGATACCAAGATTTGAGACATGGGAGGTTTCTTCATCATCTATAATAAAAATGTGGTCACAAATTACCCCTTTCTGCTACACTGGATAGGCTTTACTATAAATATAAGACCCTAATCATGTGAATTAATGAGAAGTTCACTCTATTGACATAGATCATTGATATTCCACCATGTTCTAGAATGTAGGGCTATCCGGACATAGGTATACCTATCACCAATTCATTGACATCATGAACGTACCTCACAGATGAAAAAATATTTTAATGGATCAACAATTTCACTATCCATAATCTCCAAATTATAAGATCCCCTTGTTTATGATTTTTTGGCCTCCATTTTAGACACAATTTCTCTCTTTGTGCTATAAATCCTACAATATCTACTTCCACCCTTTGATTCTATAATCTCAGAAGACCAAAATGATTTTGAATATTATACTCCCACATTTGAAGACCATGTCTACATGAAATTTGATGATTTATCCTAGGTGAACATTTATGTGAAGGAAATTAGGAAGAAATCACTGGTTCGTGTAGGGATGTATTTAGGTGAGTAGAAAAAGTATTTTGAATGCATGAAATATCATCATGATGTATTTTTTCAGATATGAAGTGATTTTTGTGATAGATCCTTAAATTGTGGTTCTCCATTTTGTCCAACAAGTATGTTATCAACAGGTGAAACAACGTCCCAAAAAGATTCATCGTTTTGAAGGTGTTATGGTTGAGTAAGGATGTTGCATGATTATGAATGTAAAATTTATCAAAGATGTCCAAAACCCCATGTGTATATTCAGAAATATCATATTTAAGAATAAGGATGTGGCGATCAGAGTCCTTTAAATCCTTGAGACCTCATCCACCACTGTCCAATGGATGATTTCCCCTTCTAATGATGGGGTTTTTTATTAATTCAACTATTGGTAACTACACCCTCTCTATCATGTTTATATTCTCCATGTAAAATAATGTCTATATGGTCCTAGAGGATTAGTCTTCCACCATCCTAAAGGAACATCAAAGAAATTTTTTCTATCATACAATTTATTTTGTCTCGAAGAATGTTATATTCACTTAATAGTGGGATATGCTTCATATATTTATGATGATCCTATGGACATTGTTTGAATTTTACCTGGTTAATATGGATGTAAATTCCTACTAGGTTTAGGACCATCTCAAGGACATCAATAAATTGTTCAGGTTCATCCACTCTTGAAACAAGATGATGAAGCCCTTGAATTGTGGAATCAACATTACCTCTAAAAAAATTTTCAATAGTATCACATGATACAGAGGTAATGAGATTATACTATTGAATGTCAAGGCCTCAAAACATATTCACCCCCATTATATCTATATTATTTTTGATATCTTTAATGCCACTTATCCTATATATTCTGAATCAATGTGAATTTGCAAAAAAAATGTGTATCCACTTTTCAAAGATGGGTAAGAATAAATCATTTACCAATGGGATAAGGTGTTCCATGCCATATTTAAAGATATTAATAAATAATTTCTAAAACCTCATGTTCTTATTGAACATATGTTGGGGAAGAATTTATTTTTTTATGTGACCTATCTGGAATAATCCCTCAGTTCCATTCTACCGACAAAAAATAAAGATGGTATTAGAAAAAACATTAACAATCTCATTCACATTATCTTCTTCATGGAGTCTAGATACTCCCCCATATAGAAGTGTTTTTTAGACTAATTTTTGTAGTGTATAAGTTGTGACATTAATTTCAGTATCATGTGATACTGTCAGTGTCCCAAGAAGACCCAACATATTATATCCTCAATATTCAAGTGATGATAGGGTGATTAGATAATTTCGAGGTAATCCTCCTATAGTTTGAAATAAGGTTTGTTTCATAGAAATCTATAAAATGGCAGGTACTAAATAAATTTATAGATCTACATTAATCCCCTAAATAACAACTCTAAATGATCATTTCCATGATAATTTTATTCTCTTAGTGTACCATGTTATACTGTGTTGGAATATAAATTTCGATGGTGACTCCCAGAGCATGACCGGTCGAAGGATCGATGATCCCATGCTCAACTTGGATTTCATAAATATTTTCTTCATCACCATGAGACATGATGTCCATTTATATTGTTTCCTATTGTGTCAAGGATACACATACAATGAAGTAGTGTATGAATACCTCATTAATAGTGTTGAGTTGGACCTCAAAATTGATGTCCCCATTTTACTAGTTATGGGTGAATCCATGTTATTCACTAAACAAATCACAACTGTATATAAATTAGAACGTAAGAAAATGTTCACCTTCTAGAACAAACCCATTAGTTTGTGGAAAATATCCTTTTAAATTTAGAGGCGACCCCTCTTACTAGGTCATAGAATGGTCAATATGAGGATTTCCAATGTCTGGCTACAAATCTTATAGAATCTGTCAAGGAAGAAATGGTCATTCATGTGGCTCATAGGAGGGTCATAGCCCCCACCACTTCAAATGACTTTAATAAACATGTAAATCCACTAGATTTTAGATATTTTAGGATAGGTACCTTGTGTTCCTCTATCATTAAGTAAATTCCCAATTGTATGGATACAATCATTTAGTATCTTAAAAATAGGATTATCATTCCCTTGTGACATGAGAATAAGTGAATATTTTTACATGAACCACTATTTATCTTAAAGAGTGGTCCTCACAATGATAAATACCCCCCATAGGAATAGTTTTGAAGTAACTATCCTCTACTTAAACAAAGGTTATGAGATACCCTAGGTTACGTATGAGTTCCAAGTTTGGTACTACAAAACCCATCAAACATGTAACAATATTCCCAACCCAATTCATAGGTTCAGATACTTTTGGTCCATTACGGTTCCATATTTCTTTAATTGTTTCAACAGGTGTCAAAAATTTTACATCCATGACAAATTTGTGCAACAAAAACTATAGATTCTCTATACTACTATGTATTATTGGAAATTTAAATTTTGGGGATATTTTTTCTGGACATACATAGAAATTATAACTTGACAGTGTGGATTCATATTGGCCATAATATAGTTTTATTCCAAATGGGAATAAGTGGTTACCCTCACAGAATTCATAATATAATATGTGATTTTGTTCTTGACCTCCCAGATCATCCATATATTTGGAGTTCCTTGCATCTTTATCATGGACAATGACACCAAATTATTGGATGCTGATATGAATAAATTGTACACTATGTAAAATATCTCATACAACCATACTTCTTGTTACCATGAATTAGTAAAAGGGTAGATTTAGGAATTTAACAATACCCCCTCAAATTGTTTTTATAAAATGGAAGGATGCAAGATAAAACTATTTTCCAAACTATCTCTCCAATGCCTTTTGGAAATATCAAACAACAACTGAAAATTCCAAATAGCTGGCCCCATATTCCAGAGAGTATAGAAGAGGAGAAGTTAGATCCAATGAGGTTTAGTTTTATTCACTATTAGTGGTTGTCTATTACTAGTAGATCCCAAAAATAGAGATATTATATCCACATATGCTAGAACCCCTTAATAAAATATGCTTCTGGTCTTTGTATAAATTAGAGAGGCACCCAAATATAATATCGGGAGCATTCACCAAGAATTTTTTCCTATGTTCCTCTCTATTGGGTGGCATGGAACTAGCTCTCACATTGATGAATATTCCTAGAAAGGGGCCCACAACTTTGGATCCTAATTTGTAATGACGTTACATTATCGATATGTTCTATTACCATGATTCATACTATTTTATCACTATGGATAGAGATCATATTTCACCTCCCACTGATTCCATGTTTCACAGGAAATATTTCGCATAAAGCCTTGGTCTATTATCTATGACCTTAAATAAATTGAATCCCCAGGGTTTAGGAATTATGACCATAATCTATTCACAATTGGTTAAATCTATGAGATCATAAAATGAAAACCCATGGTCCAAACTCTATTACCATAAAATATGAGTCATGGTCCATTTATTGTGATCTTAAACTATTTTTATCCCCCATAGTCTGAGCTTTATGATCCTAAAACAATAGCAATCACAGTCTATGTTTTATGAATTTAAACTATAATGCCTAAACTCTTGGGTGAATTGTGGTAAACAGAGAACATTACCTTTCTAATGAACATAGGATTCCTTACATAACATGGGTTGTATGAGAAAAAATTCAAATGTATATGGTACACAATGATAGAATGTATCCTTATCCAGCTTCATTATAATGGTATTCCATACAAAAATTGTGTGATACATCAATTCCAACATTTCCCTCTAGAATTACAAGTGGCTTGATAAGAATTCTGATGGAATATGTGGTGACACATGGACCTTTTACATTCAGTCCTACCAATAAATTCACCAAATTGTTCCCTTTGGGCCCACTTATGGTCCCAAGATTATGACCATTATCTATACACACATTGTATTAAAGTATTTATATGCTCTGTGGGCCTTCATACCCCTCCTTTCACATCATGTGTTTACCTCATTAGTGGAAGGAAAATATCCTCAATACAAAAATTCCTCTATTCAAAGCATCATGGATTTAAATTAATTCTTCATTCCAATCCTTACGACTATAAATGAGGTGAATCTCAAATCAGGAACTCTTTGTGTGCTGTAAAGAATCCTTTTACCCAATCACATTGGGTTTTAAATATTGAAAACACCCCAAACATCCTCAATGTACATACTTGTGTTCTAATTTCTATGAAATTAATATAGGATTATTGGTCTAAGAATTAGTGCATTAAACAATGTGCATCTACCCTTTATTTGTTCGAGTTTTCTTTACCCTGGTGTTTCATTAGTCTCATGCCACAACCACTTACCAAATATATGTGTGGATTGATCCCTATTCCAATGGGTTATGTTATGATTCCTTGACATCCGATATTCCATCCTTCCAAAATATCACTTATAACACGTGGTTTCATCTCCCCAAAATACCTATATGGGCCTCATCTTCCAGAATAGGCCCCAATAATATTCAATCACCCCATAATGAGTGGAGACTCACCCATGAGATGACATGAGGAATGAAATAATGGAAATCTCAATGTTCAATTCCCACCAACATTCTCATCATAAGAAATTTAATAGTAACCTTACCCCATATAAGATCAGGATTTTTTAAATCATAAAATTAGATGATTCAATATCCTCACTCAAGGGGATATCCCCAACCAAAATCGATCCCCTACTACTCCACATTCCATAACTATGATCAGTTTTATTCTCATAATCATGTGATATATAGCAACATCCAAATATCTCATCCTAGGCCGTACCCCCTTCATCAACACATTGTGGGGTCTTTCCTATCCAGACTTATTTTGTCACCCTAGTGTATGTTTTGTCTGATTTCAAGTGGAATAATAGCTCTTTGGTTCCCCTTCAACACATTTTTTGCACAATTCTTTAATACAATGCGTGTATAGAGGCCCACATGAGGTTAAAATATATCTTTATCACATAAAAACTAGTATTCCAAATATGACTAGTGTTGGATTACTGAAAAACATTACCCCATAAAAATTGGGATTCCACATAACCAAAAAAAATTACCCTATACAAATCTAGGATTCACCATATGATAAGCATGAGATGAAAACCTAATTTCTCCAAAACATGGTAAAAATAAATTAATAAAACCAAAATAATATTGGTATTTATATAAATATTATATTATTTGATATCCTTTCTAGAGAGTATATCACCCCTCTGGTGCTAGTCTCCTGCCATGAAGCATCCCAAAACATTGTGTTTTCAGATTCCCATACTCATGGGAAATATAGTGATTCTAGAATATTTCAGCATGGGCCCAGACCTATTATAAAATCATTTAATGATATCTTCTCCATCATACAAGGATTTTTTCATCCCCATTGGAATCTTTATATAATACATTTTTTCAAGAGGTATAAAATATTGTAGGTAACTCAATATACATTATAAGACATTCCAAATTTCAACTTTGGTGATTTAATATTTTTTTGATTTGGATAATCATAATCCTCATGATATCATTGGCCACACTAATGGTAATAAACAAATTCAACACTGGCTCACCTACCATCAAAGGCTCACACCTCAAAGGATATTCTGTAACAAATAGCATCCCTCGTGTCTCCAACTCGGTCATTTACTGATCTCTTATTTGTTTTCCCCATCTCGAATTGACATGGGTCAATACAGTAGGTTTTGAAAATGATATATATTTTTTCTCTTCATATATATTATTCACATTTTAATATCTATGTCTCAAAATTCCAGATCCTGCTGAATTATTTGTTTTTCACATTCATCCTTTATTGTTCTCTCCCCTGCAAATAGAAATAACACCATACCACTCGTTTTTTCACACATATATCATTTCTCATGAAATATTAAGACATGGGTGAGATTTTTTCTCATAAAATTTTTAAATGAATTAATTCTATATGGTCCAACCCCTATGATGAAAAAACTATGATCCTAGGTAAAAGAATCAAATACTTAAATAGTGTGACGGTTTTCATGGAGATGTTTTGGGTTACATAGGGTTGACTCAAAGGCCCATATATTCACATTTGATAAAATTTATTTGATGGAACACATATTCCTTGGAGATATGAAATCAATAGGTCTGGGAATTATGACCTTAATATATATTCAATTGCCCCAAATTCCATGACCATATACTAAGATCCCAATTCCAAGAATCATGATCTAAAACTATGTTAAAATTTATCTAGGAATTTATGTGTGGATATAACCTTCTTTATCCCTCAATTCATGTCGGGTAGCCTCCCTTCCATTCCACAAAAATATATTTTGAGTCTCTGAACCAAATGGTAAACGTATAATGACCCTAAATTATATATAATTACTTAGTTTGACTAGTATAACCAAAAAATACCAAAGATAAGAGATTCAAACACATTCCAAGTTGAAACCCCTTAAGGGATGACCAATAATGTTTGATAATTATCCATAAAGATGCTCTAATGACTTGGGAAAAAAATAAGGGGACGAAAAGAAAGAGGTATAAAGTCAACATGGACCCACTATAGAGCATAGAAATAAACCAACTATGCTCTATGAACCCCTCAGTTTAGGAAAAATTTAGATCCAAATAAAAAGTTCTCATTGTCTCTTGAGCCCCTCTAAAGAGTACAACTATTATGTCACCCTACCACATCCCATTCTACCTTGGTTGGCATTGAGTTTTTCATGTTTTTCCACACGTCCTAGTAACATGATTTTAAATTGTATAACTTGAAGTCCCAATCACAATATCTTAAAATGTTCTTTATATCATCCTTCCTATATGTGATTAAACTATGTGTCTATTATCCATATTTCATTATGTTAAAATTTAATGAATATATGGACCTTTCCTACGAATCCTCCTTCCCCTCTTCAATGTGAGTCACCTACCACATTGATCAGTTTCTCCAGTTGTTTCTTGACCGCCGAGATGAAACTACCCTTAAAAGGTGAGTTTTACCTACTTTAAAAAAAATATTCCTACCCAATGTTCCCAAATCCACTATGGCATAATTATGAGTGTTTTGAACTCAATTTAAAGATTATAACACTTTATCCCTATTATTAGTGTCGCCCATACCATGAATTCATATTATTTTTCATGTCAAAATGTTCCCCTTGATAGAATGATCGTATCAAACACTAGCTCACCTATTATACTAGAAAAACTCCCTGAAATATTCTTGAAGACATTTTTATGTAGCTCCAATTTTTTCAACATGGATAGCGATCAATCATCATTTTTGTACCCATCCTTAGAAAAATGGTAATGGATTCTTTGTTTTGAACATTGCATGCATTTATCCTTCATTATCACAACACCCCGTTGGAGTTGCAGACACTTTTCATATAAATTAATGATATTCATAACCCCTTTTTAATGTAGAATTAAATTCCCCTTGTGTTTCCCCATCCATTCACTAGCACATTTGAGAAAGAATGTCAGCAGTTTCTAAAGGCTCATTATCAAGCAAAAACGTTTTTGGTTAAGACACTCCCAAAGAATGATTAATTGGTTTATACCTAGATTCTCCATCAATTTTATAGTAGTCTCATATAAATATTAAATATTATTTTTGTCTCTTTTTCCCCACACCGTGTATGACTCACATGGGTTTAGGGATTCAGTTTTGGTTATCCTGTTAATGTGATTGAGGTGGAGTGAAAAGAAAACAATTAAAATAATTATATAGGTTAAAACAAACCATCCAAAATTTGGGAGGGTTATCCACATAATGCATCCTATCATTTATTTCAGGATAATTTAAAGGTTACCTAAGGTATATCATTGGAGATTGAGTTTTCAATCTAGGAAAGACTCTATTGAGTATACTTCAGAGACTATTTCTACTCCATCAATTTGACCGCTTCTTCCTCTATGAAAAATATGTGATTCTTCAGCCTTGATCAGTTCTGATCATGTTCTTCTCATCACTCTACCACAAGAGATTCTATATGGGATTATTTATCCTCATCGACAACTAATAGATCCCTTAGTGGGTTTATGATCTCTAAATGAGTAGAAATGAAAACATCATGCTCCTATAGTAGACCATTCAGGAGACTAATATCCTCTTCAGTAGCTAGGAGATCCTACGTTACCATGTCCTAATTATTGAATCATACAACATCAAACACCTACCTCATGGAACTCTCCATCTTGATGATAAAGTCTCATTTTAGTGTGTTGAGACTATAGGAGTACACCCCACTAGTCCCCATGTGGATTGGATAATAGTAAAGGCATCCATCATTGTTTGAAAGGTAATCTGGTGGATTGTTGGTGAAGAAATATGAACATACATCTGTACATTTTGATGAATGAAATGGTTCTCCTTTGAAAAATCTATACTACAATACTAGAATCCCTCACTTGGCCCAACCTTATAAATATGATTGATAACCAAAAAATCAGTGGTACATTAAACTGTAGGCTTGACCTCAAGTATGAAAAACATTATTTGTAGAGGAAAAGGATCCCCTCTAGTTACCTAATCTTCATAAAGAGCCTAATATACCTATTTCAGTGCCATTAATGTAGCCTTAGCAGTATAAACAACCTCAATCATCCCAATTTGTGGAATAATTTAAACCAACATTGTGATGGGAATATATTTAGAAGATACTGATGATTGAAGTTCTATGGTAGGTTAACATACCATAGCCTCCATGATTAATTTAGTTTATAATGAGATATGAGTGTCCTCAATTGAGGATTTGGCTCTTGTATCCACCTCCTGTGGTGTATCTATGGTATGATCATCCACCACTTCCTCTATAATTGAATCCATCTAGGTAGTCACCTTTTCCTCCTCCACTACCCTAGTATGGAGTGTTTTTATACCTTGTTTTCATCCATGTAAAATTTTATGTTCCATTTAAAATAGAAGGTTATTTGAGAATGACTTATAAGAAGAAAATAATAAAAATATATGTAGAAAGTAGGACAATCATCTATGAAAACTAAATGATGGTGATAATCTTAGATATATTCATGATCTATCCACTAAAAAATGTGCATCACTAGTGGTTTTCACCTTAATGGGAAACAAAAAATTAGATAATGATTTCCCACCAATGGTCGGAACATTATGGAAAATACCCACCCTCACTCAATCATGTGTTGAGGCTCCCTCTCCTACTACATAAGGACCATCAGATACAACCCCCTCCATCATGATCACTAATTCCAACTCATGGGGAAATGGGGTTATGATATCTTCTTAATGCTTGATTAGTAGTCAAGGAACACAAACTTATATTATTTACCTAATTAAAAATAATACATACTTCCCTAGGGGAATCCCAATAGGAATCGCTTCCCCAGGACTCCTCTGAGCTATCTTACAGAGTCACCTGAGTAGATAAATAACTTTTTGTGTTCATGGGAAGAGTCCTTCCCTTGTAAGACCTACACTTGGCTAGTCAGTGGGAATGTAGTTCCTTGAGAGTGGAACATGTCTTATAGATCGATTATTTATTAAACCGCCTTATCTCGAGGGACATGGGTTTCTTCCCATACAAAACCCAACATAGTGTAGAATATCTTATCCTTATTTAGATACATCGATTTCCCATGGAGAGTGGTGAGCGATATATGGACCCCCATATCTCCTATATGTCAAGAAAAATACAGTCTCAAGGTATATTCAGTTGGAAAGGGAACTTTGTTGACCCTTTTTCTACACCCTCAAGACTTCCATATAGGCTCCCCTTACTCTTGCATCCACTGAACTGTGAGTTTTAAATCTATATTCACTCACAATCTTATTGATTCTACATGAGTTAGTCTATAGATTATCAGCTCTATAGCTAATGATTTTCCCTCAAGACCTACCCCACCTCTACAACATGCCCCAACCATAGCTCATCTTAAACTCCACGGTTATATGAATCATCTTTATTAAATATTAGTAGATATAAATACTATATTTTTTTGGATATTCAAACTCTCCACTTTTTTCATAGTCGGGGGTGAGACTGTAAGAAATGATATGCAGTGGGAACACATTCCACACATTTTAATAATCACATGTAAAATTATGCAATATCTTTTAGGTGATCATGGGTTTATGTTTTTGGAAAACAACCATGTACACCATTGGAGCCATGAGGTGGAGGAATTTGAAGATACTCATAAACCTATGTGGGTTATATGGCTCGTAAGTCACTTTACAGTTGACCCTCACCACTAGTACGACATCATTGAAGGCCATGAGTCCTAACTAATACTTGATAATCTATATTCCTTCATAAATCACTATCAACATGATAAGGGAGAATGGGTGGATCATGACATAGACATCTGAACAAGTCCTTCATAGCACAACCACTATGTTTGAGTTGAGAGGGTGACCATTGTTGACGTTTAGAATCGAAAAAAATAATTTTTTTGGAGAGGAAATTGGGTTTATATATTCAAATCCACCTATCTATGAGTATATCCTATAGTTAATGAAATATAGGCCCCCACAAAATTGAGGGGAGACTTCCCTTGGATTGTAAGGACACGACCAATGTTTCTCGGAGTTGGTGCCTTATTTTATTACATTATCATATAAATAAGGAAAATGAATCCCAAATTACCATGTAGTTTAGTAGATTTTGGAAACTATATATATATATATATATAAGTTCAACATTAAATCGTGAATAGAAATATATCTCTAATTTATTCCTTTTAGAAACATCCATGCCTTCTAGATTATGCCTACATCTCACTCATAACATATTTCTTCATATCCAGTGAAAATGAAACATAAGATAGGGGTGAGGAAAAACCCTCAGAAAGAGTAGATATATAGTGGATGATAACATAAAAATAAACATTAGGCATGATGAATAATTAATAACATATGCTTTTTCTAATAATAAACATGAACACATTTTGGTAGGAATATGATCTGAGTAAATAATTCCATAATAAAACATAATGATGTGTATTCTACAAGTCTAATATCCACAGGAAAATTAAATTACTAGCATCATAATGAGAGAAGTTCATATTCCGGAAATTCTAAATCATATTTTCAAGCCCTCTACCAAGACATCTAAAAATTATTAAGGCCTCGACCAAAATCATATGTCAAATTGAGAAAGCCGCTGACCAAGTCCATGTCTATTTGTCTCATGATACCCACTAATGCATAAAGAGGATATATTTGGGCCCAACCATCACATAAGAAGTATAATTAGTTTTTCATATGAGCATGGATTAACATAAACAACATATACATTCATATTGAAACTGACATATGAAATGGAAATTACTTTCCCCGAACATTAAGCTTAAACAAAAATCATTCAGAGTAAATTGGTGAGTAAAATTAGGATATCAAATCAATAGTAAAACATATAATAGGACATAAAATTATATATTTTATATGATATAATACATAATAGTCAACAAGAGTTTTGAAATAGATGAGGACACTATTATAAAATCATCAGTTAATTCATGAGATAAATAATCTTTTACTTTGAAAAGAAGAGTTCTTTTGGAAAAGTATTTTTATAAACATATAAGTGAAGTAAGATATTATTTTCAATGTAAAATGATTCATTTTATATAGATAATGGTTTTAAAAATTATATTATATATTTCCATTGATTATATTTAAGAGTTTCGGAAATTCCTGTGAAACATGCATGTATATCTGAAATAATTTTGAAAGTTCCTTTTAAAATGTGTGAATCCACATAAAATAATGGAGGATTATATTTACTAAACATATATAGAAAACTAAAATATAATTTATGAGGATAACATAATAATACATAAGGATTTCATTGAGGTAAGTGGACAATAAATGTAACCCGAATGAATATGGAAGTTCGGATGAATAACCCTTACCATAAGTTCGAATGTGTTTCGATCTGGAACATAAGGTCCTAGAATAAAAAATTATATTATTAATAAATTAATTGAGAACCTATTAGAATTTTATTTAGTATATAATAATTATTTTTAGTTCATTTATGTTTTTATTGACATGTTATAATATTGAATTTCTTCGTTCAGGAGTGTTCGTTTTCTTGATTTTCATAATTAGATAACTTTTTGTACGTAATGTAGTTCATGTGGATTGGATGTAAATCACCAGAATTGAAATAAAATATTATTTATGATCATCCAGAAGAGATAATGTTAATTTTTATCATTTGGGTACATGGAAATTGGATGAATAATTAGATGAATTTTTAATGACATTTACTTAGAATATTTAAGCTGTATTTTGATTTTTAGGAACTAGTTTGGTTAAATGATTTAATAATATGTATATATAATAGTTCATGATTACTATATAGATTATAATTCATATATTTTAGTATTTATCCACCATAAAAATGGTTTAATGACTAGTAATTAAGGATAAATTGAAGAATGAAACTTTGTCATCCACAAATGTTATAAATTATAACCTCAGAGACGTTGATTTCATTTATAAAATAAAAAGGGAGAGAATAAGAATATTGATCATAGTTCTTCCATTAACATGATTTAATTCCATTATATATATATAGGATAATGGATTTATTATGGTCATTTAAATAGAGTCAGTGAGGAGAGGATAACAAAAAAAGATAAATTGGAATGAAACTAAATGAAAAAGAATGGGGCTTTACCTCTTGAAATAACCTCCTTGAGAACCTCATTAAGGGAAGCGATTTTAGTCATTTTTCAAGACCAAGAGCTTCTTGGACGTTGGGAGTGAATCAGGAATTGTAATTGTGCCTAACATTGAGGAGCTTCAAGGATTATAGAAGTGAAGAGAAGATGAAGTGTGGGGGGTTATAGTGTGGGAGAGGAGTAAATTTGGAATATTTTATTCATTATTTTATTATTTCCATAAAGCATACCAATAGTTATGTTTCATGTGATATTTTATAGTAATATGTTCATATGAGTTTGAACAAAGTGGACTTATATCACATATGATGTCATAAATATTGTATTTAATGGATAAATTTAATAAACGGTATTTTACCTTATTTCACTATTTATCAAAAATTCAAGAATTTCAGAATAATTCCAAAAATTCACTGCTAAAATTTTTCAATTTGTAGAATTAAAAAATGAACTCCATTTTTCAAAAATAATTTTCTAAATATTATATAATATTTTTTTAAATAAATCATTATTAATTCGAAAAATAACAATTTTTAAGGTTTAATTAGTTTTATATCACATTGAAAAATTATTTAATATTTCATTATCATATTACCTTATAGAAATAAAATAATATCATTATTTACTATTCATAAGGGCCAAATTACTATTCATAGGGGTTTGTTACTATTCACCAAAATCATGTTTGTTCTATCAGACATCAAATGAATTCATAATAACAACTATAATTGACCATTTTTCAATATTCAAAGCATAGTAGAGGAATTGTTGTGTTTAACATATACATTATAAAATATGTTTTTTAGGGACTTAGTGTTTCATGCATTCAATATTTCAATATTCAAAGCATAGTAGAGGAATTTTTGTGTTTAACATATACATTATAAAATATGTTTTTTAGGGACTTAGTGTTTCATGCATTCAATAATTATTTTCAAACCCCAATAGTTTTACATTCTCCCCTCCTTACAAAAAATTCAACACCAAAATTCAACAAAAAGTTACGTAAAAGGATTTGAGTATGTCTTAAACATAAGCTCCTCAGGCACCCATGTTTCTTCCACCATCTTATGGTTCCTCCAAAGAACCTTTACGAGATGAGTCGTTCGATTTATCAATACTTGTTCTCTGATATCAATAATTTTGACAGGCCCTTCACAGTAAGATCGATTGGGCTCAAGATCTATTTCTTCATAGGTGAGTACATGCATTGTGTATAACATGTATTTCTTTCACGTTGATAGGTGGAACACATTTTGAACATCAGAGTTCCATGGTGGAATTTCCAAACAGTAAGCTATAGTCCAATTCGATCCAGAATTTCAAAAGGTCTGATGTTCCTAGGACTTAATTTTTCTTCATACTGAATTATACAATACCCTCCCATAGAGATACCTTTTAGAAAATATCCTCTCATTCATGAAATTACAAATACATCATTTGGATATCAACATGGATATTTTTCCTAATTTGAGCGGTTTTGATATGGGTTAGGATAATCTTAATCATTTCCATTGTTTCCTCAAAATTTTCTTGGCCTACACGCATTCTTTCACCAATATCATCATAGAAAATTGGTGTGCGATATCTCTTTCCATATAACGCTTCATATAGTGATGTTTGAATACATTAATGGAAGCTATTGTTATAGGAAAATTATGTTAGGGGTAAATACTGATCCCAAATACCATTAATGTTAGGTGAACAATACCTCAACATGTCTTTCAATGTTTAAATAGTACATTGTAATTGTCCATCAGTTTATGGGTGGTAGGTAGTGCTCAAATAAAGATTAGAATCTAGGGCCTTATGAAGACATTTAAAAAAATGTGATGTTAAATGAGGATCACAATCAAAAACCATTGCTAATTGTTTACCATGATGTCATACTAAATCATTAATGTGTATTCTTTCGAAACATTAAAATGGTAAATAATCTACTATTGCAATAAAATATGCTGATTTTGTAAGAAGATCAACAATGACCTATATCGCATCACTCTTTCTTGGAGTCTTTTGTATCCCCATTAAATATTCCATCATAATATCATAACATACCCAAATAGCTATAGAAAGGGTTTTCATGACTCCTCCAAGATGTTTTCTTCTAGCTTTCACCAGTTGACAAACCAAACATCTCGACGCATAATCATCAATCCCACTCTTCTTTTTTTCCCAAAAAATATGTTCTTTTAGATCCTTATATATCAATTTTCTACCAGGGTGTACATAGAAATTAGAGATATGAGTATCATCAAAAAGATCCCTCATTATCTCAAAAATAGAAGGAACACAAATCCTCTTTTTAAATTTCAAATTTCCACTTTCATATACAAAGTCAATCAACTTCCCATCATTTACAGCATTAATTTTTTTTAAACTCCATATTATTAGCATATGAACATTTTACCCTTTCCAGTAAAGAAGGATTGGAAACCATTTGAAAAATTAGTGATGTGATACCTTCCATGATAATTCCCATATCTCTCTTTACTAGATCCATGAACAAGTTATCCCTTTCAACTCTCATCTTGTTTATAATTTCGGGGACTTTTCTACTCAAAGTGTCTGCCACCTTATTTTCCATCCCTGGGTGTTGGTGTGTTGTGAAATAATATTCCATGAGTTTTTCAATCCATCTCCTCTGACTCATGTTGCGTTATTTATGTGTGATGTCATATTTCATACTCTTATGATATGTATATATCTCACATTTTCACCATAGAGGTAATATCTCCAAATCTTCAGAGCAATGATTACCACGGATAACTCAAGATCATTAGATGGTTAGTTTTTATCAGTAATTTATAACTATATAGATGCATAGGAAATCAATATATCATTCTACATAAGGACACAACCACGTCCTTTAATTGATTTATTTCTACAGATTTCAAATCAATAATTCATTGATAGTAGATTCAAGATTGGAAAATTCACTAATCTTCTCCTAAATTATCTAAAACATTCTTCAAATTCATTTTCCTAAAATAAAATAACACCTTTTCATGTATGCTTGGTCATTGGGTTGGTTAAACCGGTAATGTTTTAAATGAAATGCTGATAATAACCTGCTAATCCAATAAAACTACGTACCTTAGTTATGATCGTTTTAGTGGGACATTATTGCATAGCGTCTGTCATCGCAGGATGTATAGATATTCAATCCTTAGAGACAATGTTTCCTAGAATGTGAACTGATTGGATAAAAAAAATCACACTTTATAAATATCCCATATAATCCATTTCTTCTAAGAGTCTTCATAATAGCATCCAGGATATTTTCATGATATTTAAATCTTTTAGAGTATACCAGGATATCATCATTAATCACCACTATAGAGTCATCAATATATTCATGAAAATAAAATTCATTAAATCAATGAAAATAGTTGGTGTGTTTGTTAGTCCAAAAGGCATTACAGTGAACTCATAATGCCTATACCTAGTTCAAAATTCTAGTTTTGGAATGTATTCCTTCCTCACAAGAAACTGATGATATCCAGGACGAATAATAATCATTGAAAAATATTACTCTCCATGAAGTTGATGAAATAAATAATCTATAAGAGGTAGGGGATACTTGTTCTTTATTGTTGTCGCATTGATCTCCCTGTTGTAAATGCACCACCTCATAGACCCATCAATATTCTTAATTAAAATAACAAGGGGTCCCCATTGAAAAAAACTAAGGCGAATAAACCATTTATCACTAAATTTCTCTAGTTGTTTCTTTAGTTCCTCTAACTCCATAGTGGCCATTCTATAAGGGGTCATTGGTATGGGTCTTGAACTAGGAATTATGTCAATGGGAAACTCAATTTTCTTCTCTCAAGGACGTAAAGGTAAATCCACTGGAAAGATGTCAACATATTCTTGCACAAAAGGTACATATTCAATTTGAAAATAATTTTCCACACCCATATATATTTTATTCCCTTCATCCCCATTAAATTAATTTTTTAGAGCATTCAGGGGTGGATCTATATGATAATTATATGGGGATGTTTCTTCTCTAAAGATAATGGATTCTAAATCATTATAAAAAATTATAACTACCTTCTTCTTATAATAGATCATCACATCATAATTTGATAGCCAATTCATATCGAGAATTATATTAAAGTCAATAATTGGTATGATGATAAGGTTAGAAACTAAAGCACATTTATGTGTCCTGAGATGGACTGATCTATACACCTTTGTTGGAATGATACATCCAAGAATATTTTTAACTGATAACTACTTTTTTAAATAAAATTTGAAATATCTAATTTTTGTGGAAAACTATGAAGATATAAATTAATGCGATGTTCCAAAATCAAATAACCCATTGGATATGTTTGATGGAATGATTAATGTACATGCCACAACTTGTTTAGGAACTTCAACCTCCGCAGTTGTGACCGTATAAGCTTATCCCTTATCCCTTATCCCTTAGTGTTTTCTGTAACATGTTTCCTTGATGCTTTGTACATTCATTAGCATTGTGTCCCATATCTATAAAATTATATCATTTAATATTAATATCATCATTCTTCCCCTTATAATAACTAGAAATATGGAATTGATTTCCACAATTGTACCATACTTATTTTCCATTTATGCAGGCACCAGGGTGTTTCATTCCAAAATTGTCACAGGGTGTAAATTCAACTCTTCCATTCTTCACTGTTTCCTTTTTTCTTTTCCGGAGTTTTCATCCACCCTATTCATTTCATTCTTTACCTTTATGTAACAAGACTCATAGAATTCATTTACATTCTTGATATCACATGAAACTATATCCTCATATGATGAAAAACATTGGGATACCATTTCCCTATGAAGGAATTCTTTTAGGATTTCAATGAATCGATAAATCTTGCTCCTCAGAATTTGTATGCAGTCCACAACATACCTTGCTATCCCCGTGAAGTTAGCTTCGTACATTTAAATATTCTCATATTCCTTTTGCTTTAAATTTAGAAACTGGATTCCCATATACAGTTTCTATTCAATAGGAAAGTATTTCACTTGGACTATTTATTTAAGGTCCCACAATTCCATCTCTTATACCTCTTCCTCTTTATTTGTGTTTGGATTAATGACCACCACTGATCCATGTCTCCCAATAGATGATAAACTGTCATGACAACCTTCTCTCTTTCATTACATCGAAAAGAAAGAAATATCTTCTTCAGGGAACTTATCCATTGTTCATGTACAAATGGATTTGTAGTATAACTGAATGATGGAGGTTTTTGTCGCATAAAGAGATAAAACAAAGATCCTCCACATGGAGGATTCCAATGCTCTATATGGGTAAGGTTATAGTTCATAGCCTGAGTAAGTAGTCCCTTTATAGTTATAAGCTCCTCTTCAGTAGTCACAACACCATAGCCAACATTATTATATAGCACTAGGGGGAAATCCCTACATGGGATACACGTGTTCATTCGTTTTCCATTTCATCCACTCAGAGCAATTTCTAGATAATGGCATACACTAGATTAGGTTATGAATCAAAATTTATAATCTTAATTTAACAATATAATAATCATAAATAGAAATCCTGTGCATGGATAGTCCCATAATCTAAAAAATGGTTTCTTTAAGGAAAAATTTACACTTTAATCATTCATAATGGCTTATAAATAAAATGTGAATTATCCTCTGTATATCCCCAAGGAGTTTCAAAACCATGAGTACCGCAAGGCCTATTGTCATGTACCAGGATATCCCGGTTCAATCCTAAAACTCATTGTCGTAGATTTCACTCATGGGTATATCTATGCAAGATCCACCACTACCTATTTGTATCTATACATGGATGTATTTTCTAGAAATATCCACATAATTTATTCCTTACCAAAATACAAGGATGTTATTGTATGATTATCCTCAAATATTATCTTATAGATTTTTCAGTAAACTATGTTTTCTAATTCTAGTTTCCATGAATTCTACTAAACATCCTCTGATACCAACTGTAATGTAATGACCCGAAATTTTTAATAAATCTTGTTTCCTAATTTTATGTGTTATTTTATTTTTTTTATATTCAACAAAAATGTTTCATTTGATAACATTAGTATAATTAAAATGAGACTGTTGGGTTTTGAATTATATATGACCATTGGTCAATATGACCGCTGGAAACTAAACATTTTGATTATTGTCTCTAAATACAAGTAATCCTGGTTAATTAATATAGAAAGAAGATTCGATGGCCTCACCCAGCAGTCTTGGACCGATCGAATCCCATCTAATAGAACATGGGAAGGAGGTAGCACCACTGGGCTTTGCTCTAGACCAAACCCAAGCTGATCTTCATCGTGTGAAGCTAGAACGGGATCGCCTTCACGAGAAGTTCAAACTGATAGAAATCACTACTCGTGCGATGTTGGTCGAGCCTCCCTCAGATTCTCTCACCTTAGCACACATTATACTTAGGTCCTATGCTGGTGTGATAAGGGGCTATGTAAGGAGACCGTAAATGCCTTGTGTAATCCTTTGTTTTAAATAAAAATTGGGATTTATTCTTATGATGATGTTTATGACTTTTCAAATGTCCGGATAAATATAGTATGCATATTTTTGGTGAATTTTAGAGAAAGGATATTTTAAAAAAAAATGTTAATGTAAACCTTAAATAATTAAAAATGTGTAATGATTTTCAAAAAATGGTCTTCTACAATTATGTTCAGTGAAATTTAGAGTCTAATAAGATCAACATAATTTTTTATGAATAGTAAATTATGAATAGTAATTTTATGCTTAGGATTAGTAATGTGACAAAATGGATTAGTAATCTCACTTAAAAAAGTATTAATATACTCTAGGAACCTTGATTTAGTAATGTGATTCAATAAAATGGCTAAATAACGACCTCATAAATTATTAATCAAGTATTAGTTTTTTTGGGTGAATAGTGTTTTTTAATTAAAAAATAAATTAAAAATATTTGGAAAATTATTTTTATAAAATGGATTTTATTTTTGAACTCAGAGAATCGATATTATGTTAAAGTAATTTTTGGGGATTTTTCTAAAAAAAATGAATTTTTGGTGAATAGTGTATTAATTTAAAAAATAAATTAAAAATATTTACAAAATTATTTTTATAAAATGGAGTTCATTTTGGAAATCAGTGCATTTATATTTGGTTAAGGTGAAATTTTGGGATTTTTCTGAGAAAGTTGAATTTTCAGTGAATAGTAAAAATACAGTTTTAGGGTTTCGGTATGTTTAATGACATCATAACTGTGTCGGGATGATATCATGAGATATTTTATGGGTTGGACGACCAAAGGTGATGCATTATTGTATGGGGGGCCCCATGTGGACTAACTTCATGAGAAATATCATGGGAGAGCACACGGTTTTGAGAAACCCACTTAAGAGGTGTCCCTTTGCCATTAATGCCTTGTCCCCTCACTTTCCCTATAAATACCAAGCCATTCTCTCATTCTTTGGACTCCAAAATCAATCTCAACAAATTTCGGGTCTCCATACCTCCCAAGGAGTCCTCCCAAGGTTCCCTCTAGCCCCTCAAGGTCCAAACCTTTGAGTTTTAAGAGTTACGTTTTACGGTAAGGGATCCAACCTCTCTTTTTCTTTTTAAGTAATCTCTTTTATGTCATTCCTTTTATGCTACGTGTTCTTATGTTGGATGATGTTATTTTATATTCATTATATTTTCCTTTTTATTTTCATAAGATGAGAGACCCCATCTTACTCTCATCATTTCATATTATGAATGTTTAAGTGGCGCCCTAAGGATGCCGAAATTTTTGTAACGGATTCATTCACCATTCTACTTTTTCAAAGTTCTAATTTCATGACAAGTATTGCAAGTCCCTTTTTATTATGTTGGGGTATGATATATATATCTATCATACTGATCTTTTATGTTCATATGATGAGATACCCTATTTGATCTCATCAGTTCATTTTTGGTTGAAGTTTATGTGATGTCGTTGGGCTGCCGAATTTTCATAAGAAAATCATATTTTTGTCTTTCTTTCATGTCCTTCATTTCATATGGTATATCTTTCAAATTTCATTACCATGTTCTCAAATCCTTTATATTCTGTCCCTCTACTGTTTTATGGGTCATTTAGGAGTGTTTGACCCATGTACCCTTTTTTTCAATGTTTTCTAAAACCCCGAAACATAGCCGTTATAATGCAGAATTTCTATCTGAAAATGTATCTCTCTTTTTCTAAAGTACATTTATTTTATTAAGTGAATACTCAAATATCTTTCTTCAAAATGGGTATTCACATATATACCAAAATATTTTTTTTAATTCTTGGATTTACAAACATTAGACCCACTCTCCCCTTCGGTGGGTTTAAAGTGACTTAATGATCATGTCTTTAAAGCAGTTTTTAAAAAGTTGTGATTATAAAATGAAACCCATTTCTTTTATGCTATATGGGTTGTTTCTGAAATGATTTATGATGATATATGTGGATCACATGATGATAATGACAAATTTAAGGGTGCTTCCCGATAGCGCTTCAATGCATTGGGTAATGATGTAACCACTAGAGATTACAATTTTCACGATATCTTGTTGAATAACCTTGGTAATTTTCAAATGACACCTTGGGGATGGATCTTGGTGATATTTTCATGATTGTCTATGTTAAATGATGTAGCCA
The DNA here is from genome assembly GCA_963277665.1 of Viscum album. Lineage (NCBI taxonomy): Eukaryota > Viridiplantae > Streptophyta > Magnoliopsida > Santalales > Viscaceae > Viscum > Viscum album. Next base: position 1,117,951,284 of record OY728141.1, read on the forward strand.
CATCTTAAAGTTATGAAAAATTTTATTTTTATTATGATATGCCCCATGATTTCTTTCTCATGCCTTAATGTTCTTTTTCATGACATAGTTGAAGTATCTCAAGTTCACATGTAAAATGTTTCTCTTGTTTCCCTTACTGGGACTTCTACTCACCCTTTCTTTTGATATATGTCCCCAGGATCTGAGATGCAGTAATGAACCTAGGATGAACATGAGGAGAAGCCTTTAAAGTGTTTAAGAAGAATGTTTTATGATTTCAGGTTTTACGTTCCTGGTTTCCAAGACACTAAACCATAAAGATCCTCGGTTTTGTAAAATGTAATGAAAATTTATGTGATAAAAAGGTGGGATGCTATAATAGTGGTGCTGTTAGGCTGCCGAAATTTTTGTAACAGATTCTTTCACCTTTGTCCTTTTTCAAACTTCTAATTTCATGACAACTCTTGCAAGTACCTTTTTATTATGTTGGGGTATGATCTCTGTATCTATCATACTGATCTTTTATGTTCATATTATGAGAGACCCTATTTGATCTCATCAATTCATTTTTGGTTGAAGTTTATGTGACGTCGTTGGGCTGCCGAATTTTCATAAGAGAAATCTTATTTTTGTCTTCCATTCATGTTCTTCATTTCATATGGTATATCTTTCAAATTTCATTACCATGTTATCAAATCCTTTATATTCTGTCCCTCAACTATTTTATGGGTCATTTATGAGTGTTTGACCCATGTCCCCTCTCTTTTCAATGTTTTATAAAACCCCGAAACATAGCTGTTATCTGTAGAATTTCCGGCTCAAAATTTCTCTCTCTTTTTATAAAGTACTTGTATTTTATTAAGTGAATACTCAATGATAATTCTTCAAAATGGGTATTCACATATATACCAAATTTTTTTATTTTAAATTATTGGATTTACATACATGAGACCCACTCTCCCCTTCCATTGGTTTAAATTGACGTAAAGATCATGTCTTTAAAGCAGTTTTTAAAACGTTATGATTATGAAATGAAACCCATTTCCTTTATGCTATATGGGTTGTTTATAAAAATATTTATAATGATATATGTGGCTAACATGATAATAAAGTCAAATTTAAGGGTGTACCCTGATAGAGCTCCAATGCATTGGGTAATTATGTAACCACTAGTGATTACAATTTTCATGATATCTTGGTGAATAACCTTGGTAATTTTAAAATGACACCTTGGGGATGGACCTTGGTGATATGTTCATGATTGTCTATTTTAAATGTTGTATCCACATATTCAAGTTATGAAAAATGTTATTTTTATTATGATATATCTCATGATTTCTTTCTCATGACTTGAAGTTCCTTTCATGACCTTATTGAAGTATCTCAAGTTCACATGTAAAATGTTTCTCCTGTTTCCCTTACTAGGCCTTCTGCTCACCCTTTGTTTTGATGTATGTTCCCAGGTTATGAGATGTAGTAATGAACCTAGGATGAACATGAGGAGAATCCTTTCAAGTGTTTAATAATAGTGTTTAATGTTTTCATGTTTTAAGTTCATGGTTTCCAAGACACTAAACCTTAAAAATCCTCGGTTTTGTAAAATGTAATGAAAGTTTATGTCACAAAAAGGCGGGATGCTATAGTTGGTATCAAAGGATGGTTTAGTTATTTGTGGAAATTAGGATATGAAAACTTTAGGAAGAAGCCTAAAGAAAAGTTTATATATAGGAAATCATCCTGGTATTTTGGTGATTATTGAGTAATGGGTTGCCAAGAAAATACATCCCTGTCTGGATACGAGCAGGTAGAGGTGGCTCTGGCACAGATGTACATAGGGGTAAAACCCGAAAACACCGCTTTGAGCTAGACTCAAATGGGAACTGGTACACGAAAACGGGCCTTGCTGCACTCTTTGTTACGACACTCCCGGGGGATATGCTTTGGTAAATTCATAAGCTTAGTATGAACCATTGTTAAAACAACAAAGATAAAATAAAATAAAGATTCACATAAGAATATATGATCATGGATAACCTATATGGGAACCTAGGGGATCACATGTTAGGTTATAATTTTCTTCTACAAGTTATCCTTATATTCTTTAAGTTCCTTTTCATGATTATTGGATAAGTATTTAAGCCCCTAATTATACTTCCTCTTCTTAATTAATGGTGGCGAATGGAAGAACATGTCCCAACAACCAATGTGATATGAAATGCGATGATTGACGTATTAATATGATAGATATGATTAGGGGATTAAAAGATGATTATTATTTTGGAAGACGTTCACTATTTCAGGGACCCTATATGATCAAGGTAAATAGATTACTATGGTATTTTCATTGAGAAGTAAGGTTGACTTATATTTTGAAGAATCGATGAATTTAAGGTAAACTTATGGTATTATAGGTTACTTATGGAAATGATTAACCTATCTTGGGGTAAATATGTTTAGGTTAGTTAGTTTTGTTATATGATTTTAGGGGTGGTAGATGTTGTTTGGATATTAATGATAAAGTTTACCTTGCAAGACTATGTTATAAAATCATTCTTGTATTTGTGTTTCAATCTTAGTTTGGTTTATTTTGAGGAATTTTAAGGACCGTTATTTATGGAATGGTCTATGATGAAATTTGTGTAGTACTATGGAATTTTGATGATTTAAAGAAGATTCCCTTCCTATGGGATACTTTTTTTTGAAGAGTTGTTTTATCTTACCCTTCCTATTTTTGGGATAATACAAGAAATAGATAGTTAATCTTTGGCGGATTATATGATTCTCTAGAAGATTATTCTTGTGATTTTGATGAGACCAAGTGTTTTTGAATTCTCATCATTTGGAAAAAAGATTAGTTTTAGTAGAGACTTATTAAAGGATGAAACTCTACATGAAGGTAGGTATATTTTCTTATGTTTTTCTTTTATGTAGTAAATGAATTCCTAAAAATTATGAAAGGGAACGTAAAACAAAAACTTTGTTGGTTTACGTTTCCTACTTGGTAATCAATGACCGTTTACACACATCATAAGTTTGGGATTTTCTTATGGTTAACTTTCTCCTAATCATGTTTTCTATCACTCTCCCTCATAACTTGACCCTTTGTTTTCTCCTCCATGTCCATGTTTTATTACATGGAATCCTAGTGTGGGTTAACTCGGGTGAACTTTGTAATTTCCTTTCTTTCTTTTAAAGTAATAGTTTTACTGACTCCTTTTCCGATGTGGGACATTCAATGAAATTTCATAACCCAATTTTAAAAATTGCGAGGATGCAATTTCTTAAGGGGGGAAGATTGTAACGACCCGAAATTTTGAATAAATCTTGTTTCTTAATTTTATGTGTTATTTTATTTTATTTTTATATTCAACAAAAATGTTTCATTTGATAAAATTAGTATAATTAAAATGAGACTGTTGGGTTTTGACTGTTATATGACCATTGGTCATTATGACCGCTGGAAACTAAACGTTTTGATTATTGTCTCTAAATACAAGTAATCTTGGTTAATTAATATAGAAAGAATATTTGATGGCCTCACCCAGTAGTCTTGGACCAATCGAAGCCCATATAACAGAATATGGGAAGTATGTAGCACCATTGGGCTTTGCTCTGAACCAAACCCAAGCTGAACTTCATCGTGTGAAGCTAGAACGGGATTGTCTTCGTAAGAAGTTAAAACTGATAGAAATTACTACTCGTGCGATGTTGGCCGAGCATCCCTCAGATTCTCTCACCTTAGCACACCTTACACTTATGTCCTATGCTGGTGTGATAAGGGGCTATGTAAGGAGACTGTAACTGCCTTGTGCAATCCTTTGTTTTAAATAAAAATTGGGATTTCTTCTTATGATGATGTTTATGGCTTTTCAAAAGTCCGGATAAATATAGTATGCAAATTTTTGGTGAATTTTAAAGAAAGGATATTTTAAAAAAATGTTTCTGTATACCTAAAATAATTAAAAATGTGTAATGATTTTCAAAAAATGGTCTTCTACAATTACGTTTAGTACGAAATTTAGAGTCAAATAAGATCAACATAATTTTCGATGAACAGGAAATTATGAATAGTGATTTTATGCTTAGGATTTGTAATGTGACCAAATGGATTAGTAATCTCACTTAAAGAAAGTATTAATATAATCTGGGCACCTTGATTTAGTAATGTGATTCAATAAAATGGTTAAATAACAGTTTCATAAATTATTATTCAAGTATTAGTTTTTCAGGTGAATAGAGTTTTTTAATTAAAAAATAAATTAAAAATATTATGAAAAATATTATTTTTAAATGGATTTAATTTTTGAACTCAGAGCATCGATATTATGTTAAGGTATTTTTTGGGGATTTTTCTAAAAAAAATTAATTTTCGGTGAATAGTCTATTTATTTAAAAAATAAATTAAAAATATATAGAAATTTATTTTTATAAAATGAAGTTCATTTTTGAAATCATTACATTGATATTTGGTTAAGATGAAATTTTGGGATTTTTCTGAGAAAGTTGAATTTTCAGTGAATAGTAAAAATACAGTTTTAGGGTTTCGGTAGGTTTAATGACATCATAACTGTGTCATGATGATGTCACCAGTTATTTTATGGGTTGGCCGACCAAAGGTGATGAATTATTGTATGGGGGCCCCATGTGGCCTAACTTCATGGGAAATATCATGGGAAAGCACATGGTTTTGAGAAACCCACTTATGTGGTGTCCCTTGGACATTAATGCCTTGTCCCCTCACTTTCCCTATAAATACCAAGCCATTATCTCTTCCTTTGGACTCCAAAATCATTCTAAACGATGTTCTGGTCTCCTTACCTCCCAAGGAGTTCTCCAAAGGTTCCCTCATGCCCCTCATGGTCCAAACCTTTGAGTTTTAAGAGTTACATTTTAAGGTTAGGGATCCAACCTCTCTCTTTCTTTTCAAGTAATCTCTTTTATGCCATTCCTTTTATGCTCCATGTTCTTATGATGGAGGATGTTCATTTATATTCATTATACTGTCCTTATTATGTTCATTTGATGAGATACCCCCTCTTACTCTCATCATTTCATTTTATGAAAGTTTAAGTGGTGCCGTTAGGCTGCCGAAATTTTTGTAACGGATTCTTTCACCTTTCTCCTTTTTCAATGCTCTAATTTCATGAAAAGTCTTTCAAGTACCTTTTTATTATGTTGGGGTATGATCTCTATATCTATCATTCTGATCTTTTATGTTCATATGATGAGATTCCCTATTTGATCTCATCAATTCATTTTTGGTTGAAGTTAATGTGACGTCGTTGGGCTGCCGAATTTTCATAAGAGAAATCTTATTTTTGTCTTCCTTTCATGTTCTTCATTTCATATGGTATATCTTTCAAATTTCATTACCATGTTCTCAAATAATTTATATTATGTACCTCTACTGTTTTATGGTTAATTTAGGATTGTTTGACCCATGCCCCCCCTCTTTTCAATGTTTTCTAAAACACCGAATCATTGCCGTTATGCTGCAGAATTTCCGTCTCAAAATGTCTCTCTATTTTTCTAACGCAATATTATTTTATTAAGTGAATACTCAAAGATCATTATTCAAAAGGGGTATTCACATATATACAAAAAAAATTATTTTAAATTCTGGGATTTACATATATGAGACCCGCTCTCCCCTTCCGTGGGTTTAAAGTGACGTAAAGATCATGTCTTTAAAGTAGTTTTTAAAACGTTATGATTATGAAATGAAACCCATTTCTTTTATGCTATATGGGTTGTTTATGAAATGATTTATGATGGTATATGTGGCTCACATGATAATAAAGGCAAATTTAAGGGTGCACCCTGATAGTTCTTCAATGCATTGGGTAATGATGTAACCACTAGAGATTAAAAGTTTCACGATATCTTGGTGAATAACCTTGGTAATTTTCAAATGACACCTTGGGGATGGAACATGGTGATATGTTCATGATTGTCTATGTTAAATGTTGTAGCCACATCTTCAAGTTATGAAAAATTTTATTTTTATTATGATATATCTCATGATTTCATTCTCATGGCTTAATGTTCTTTTCATGACTTTATTGAAGTATCTAAAGTTCACATGTAAAATGTTTCTCTTATTTCCCTTACTAGACCTTATGCTCACCCTTTCTGTTGATGTATGTCCCTAGGTTATGAGATGCAGTAATGAACCTAAGATGAACATGAGGAGAATCCTTTTAGGTGTTTATGAAGAATGTTTTATGTTTTCATGTTTTACGTTCCTGGTTTCCAAGACACTAAACCTTAAAGATCCTCAGTTTTGTAAAATGTAATGAAATTTTATGTTATAAAAAGAAGGGATGCTATATGTAATGACCCAACCCCAATTACCCTATGTCGGTTCCTTATTTTATTACATTGGAATATAAATAAGGAATATGTATCCCGCAAGACCAAGTAGTTTAGTAGATTTTGGAGTCAAAATACATATTTAAGTTAAAAATTTAATCGTTAATAGAAACAAAATACAAATTTATTCTTTTATAAACATCCATGCCTCCTAGATTATCCCTGAAAGTCACTCATAACATATTTTATAATATCCTAGTAAAATGAAATATAAAAAAGGGGTGAGATCAAATGCTCATTAATAGTAATAAATACATTGGAAGATATAGTAAACATAAACATTAGGCATGATGAATAATTTAAAACCCATGCGTTTACAAATTATTAGCTTGAACACATTATGGAAGAAATATGAGCATAGTAAATAATTCCATAATAAAACATAATCATTGAAATTATAGTAGTTGAATTAATACATGAACTTCCAATTACTAGAAAAATTATGACGGAAGTGCATATGCAGGACATTATGAAATAAATTTTCAAGGCATCATCCAAGACATCTAAAAATGGTTAAGGCCTTAGCCAAGACTATATCTCAAATTGGGAAAGGCCTTGGCCATGTCCATGTATATTTCTTTCATGACACCTAGTGATGAATCAAGGGGCTATAGAAGGAACCAACCATCACATAACAATTACAATGCATTCCTCATATGATCTGGGATAGAAATAAAGACCATATACATTCATATTGAAACTAACATATGAAATGTAAATAATTATCCCCGATTATTATACTTAAACACTAACCATTTAGAGTAAATTGGTGTCTAGTTTTAGAATAGCACATTAATATTCAAACATATCCTAAGACATTAAATTAAATATGGAATAATATTTCATACATAAGAGTCAACAAGAGTTTTGAAATTGATGAATAAAATCTTATAAAATCATCATGTATCTAATGGGATGACTACTTTTCTTCTTTGAAAAGATAAATTATTTTGGAAAAGTATTTATATAAAACTGAATTGATGTAAGTTATTATTTTCAAAAGGAAATTATTAATTTTATAATGATAATGGTATTCATAAAACATATTACTGAGTTCCCTTGAAAATAGGTAATAATTTGAGAAATTCCCTTGAAACGGGAATGTATTTCGGAAATAATTTTGAATGTTTTTTTTAAAACATCTGACTCCCCGTAAAATAAAGTAGGATTATATTTGGTAAAAAAATTTAGAACACTCACATAGAATTTATGAGAATTATATAATAATACATAATAATTTTATTATGGTAAGTATACAATAAAATTAACCCAAATGAAAATGGAGGTTCGAGTGAAAACACCATACCTTAAATAGGAATGTGTTCTGCTCTTCCACTTATTGTCCAGGAACATGAAAATTTCCTTATTAATAAATTATTACAGAACATATTAAACAATTATTTATTTTATCATAATTATTTTTAGTTAATTTATATCCTTATTGAGAAGTTATAATATTGAATTTCATCGTTCCGGAGTGTTTGTTTTCTTGATTTGCATAATCGGTTAGCTTGTTTTTATGTAATGGAGTTCATGTGGAAAGGATGTAAATCTCCAGAATTGAAAATTATAAATTATTTATAAACATAAATAAGTGTTAATTTTAATATATTTTTTGGTTATATGGAATAAGATGAACCATTATATGAATTATTAAAGACCTTCACTTAGATTATTTAAGCGGTATTTTGATTTATAAGAACTGGTTTGGTAATATGATTTAAAAATATGTACATATACTGGTTCATGAATATTAAACAGGTTACAATACATATATTATAGTCTTGTTCAACCATAATAATGGTTTCATGAATATTAATTAATGATAAATTGAAGAAAAAAACTTCATCACACACGATTGTTATAAATAAGAACATCATGGATGTTGATTTCATTTATAAAATAAAAAGAGAGTGAGTAATAATATTGATTATTATTATTCTATTAAAATGATATAATTCTAGTATATATATGATACTAGAGTTATCATGGTAATCTTGATAGAGGAGGTGAGGGGAGGTGAGGGTAAGAAAACAAAAGAAAGTAAATTGAAATGAAACTAAATGAAAAGGAAGGGTGTTTTACCTCTTGAAATAACCTCCTTGAGAACCACATTAAGTGAAGGGTTTTTTGGTTGTTTTGAAAGACCAATAAATTCTTGGACGTGGGGAGTGATGAGGGATAGGTAATTGAGCAGAGCATTATTGTGCTACAAGGCATAGAGGGGTGAGGAGAAGAGGAAGTGAGGGGGGGGGGGGAGGTTACAACGGAGGAGATGAGTAAATTTTGAATATTTTATTCATTATTTTATTATTTACATCAAGTAAACCAATAATGTTGTTTGATGTGACCCCAAATAGTAATATGTGCATATGATTTCGGTCCAAGTATCCGAAAATCACTAATGATGTTATAAAATAGTGTATTTCATAGATAATTTTAATATATGGTATTTCACTGTATTTCGCTATTCATCAAAAAGTCATGAATTTCATAAAAATTCCAAAAATTAACCCTTACCAACTTTCAACGTGTATAATTTTAAAAATGACATGAATTTTTCAAAAAAAAAATGCTCAATGTTATTAAATTAGTTATTAAATAATATCATACATATGTCAGAAAATAACAATTTGAAAGTTATTATTAGTTTTATATCTCCTTGAAAAACTAGTTAAGATCTCATTATCTTATTACCGTAAGAAAATAATAAAATAATTATTATTTACTATTCATAAGGGTCATATAACTATTCATATTAATATTCATAGGGTTATGTTACTATACACCAAAATTCATGTTTCTTCTATCAGACTTCAAATAACATACTGATGACAACTCTAGATGACCATTTTTTGAAATTCAAAACATATTGGAGGCCAATTTGTGTTTAATAGATACATTATAAAATGTTTTGTTTTTAAGGGACTTAGTGTTTCATGTATTCAATTATTATTTTCTAAACCCTAGGGTGTTACATGGATAATATAGAGAAGAAATTTTTACATCTTCATCAATACCGGGATAGTGACGATTATGTAATGGATTGTCTACAATATTGTTTCCATTATAAAGGATCTCAACCACACTCCCATGTGTGGATCCCTCCCTAATTGTATGTTTCCTCAAATTAGAGCAGTGATAAAATCTACCACCATTACAACAGGTGCCTCAAAATCTCTTGGTATCCTCACATCTACAACATTGTTGAATCCAAAAACCTTTATTATGAATTCTCCTTTCCTTGATGGAACACCCCCATGGAATTGATAAGGCCTCCTAGGTAGTTTATTCATTGTTTTTTATAAATTAACTGAAACACTACTTTAATGGGATTTCCTTCATCCTTAGATTCTATTTTATCATCCCCTATAGAAAGTGGAACAATTGTCTTGTCGTGGAGAAAAATTGTTCATGGTCTTTAGAGATGTTCACTATATGGAGTAACTCAGTATACTTGGATCTATGGATTCGGATCCCAATAATCTATTAAGTATTCCACTAAATGATATCATCCTCTCTATGGTGTTGATGAAATGTGTTAGTACCTGATCACAACTTTCTCAATAAATCTAGCATGATGACCAGGTTGTGGTAGATATGGAAAAGTTGGGACATTGATACCTCGTTAATCCCTAAAAACATTAGTTCCTTCTCATTCACAGAGAATGATTGGAATTCCTAGTATTCCCAAACCCATTCATATGTTAAATTTCAACCCTAGAATATTTCTCAGCCATATGTCCACCCATTAAGAAGGTTCCCCAATACCTCCTTGATAATCATAAAGTATTGAGGGGATATACCTTTTCCAAAAATGTCTCATCGTTATTATCATTCAAGTGATTCCATATGGTGTAAATGGTGAGATATAAGTGATCTTTTATGATGTATTCATCTATATTGATGTTCCACTATTACTCCTTAGTAGTGCCCCAAAATCAGTAGTTGGACATGTGTTGATCAGTTTTAGGGATGAAGGTATCATCCCAAAATATGAACCCATATAGTGGAAAAATTATGCATAGATGATATTATTCATTAGCCTCTATTATTTGTGTGTGAAGTGTCTCATATTTTAATTCACCTAGGAATATCTCAATATTCATAAGGTACCTTGTCATCTCTACTCGATGGGTTACAAAAAGATTTGTATATTTTACAAAAAAAATTTCTAAGACGTAGAAATTTTCTAAGAAAGATTCATGGGAGTCTATTTGTGGAGGTACACTCATGGGAGCCTATTTATAGTGTTTTTTTATGGAGGATTGTTCAGAAACGTCTATCCACAAATGTGTGTTCACTGAATTATAGATCCTAGAATAGGTAATTTTCTTGAGTAGTGATGATTAGGACCACATAATACTCAACATGGTATATAATTATTTGATAAGAGAGAACCTACCTATCATTCATCAAAATATCATATCCCTCTATCATAAAATATCAATATTAATAGTTGTATGGTTAGACAAATTTTCATGAGTGGGGTTTCCCAACTTCCAATTTCTATTATTTTCCTTTAGAACCTAACCCCTCAATCCCTTGAGAGATCCAATAATGAGGGGGAGTATTTTTTGTAGTTTAAATACATGTTTCATGGGACTTTTCCTGGAATATATAAAAATTTAGAAGCTAATTAAGGATAAACGAGACAAAAAGTACACATATGGGACTAAATTAATAAAGGATCATACATATACAAACAACCACATCTCATGGGAGTCACTGGACTCATGGATCATTGTTGTAAAAATATGCAAAACATAATCCACATTCTTCCATAAACATTTTGTGAAATCCCTTTCCTGCATAGAATATTTGTAATATCCTTCACACAACATAGTTCTATTTTATATACCCCAATCTTTTCGTGAAGCTCAAAAATTTCATGAATTCTTCTCTCTTTCACGAAATCAATTCTTTTTCCCTAATTGGTCCAATAAATAACCCCTATATCTTAATTTCAAGGGGCTGTAGCCTTTTCGATTCTAGAAAATATCTTAGTTCGTGACACTCTAATTCTTCATAGGTGATAGATAATATAGATTTTCAATGGCTTCTTTCTTTCAAGAAACCACACATCATTGGATTTTGAGAACCTCAACCAAAGGCAGAGATTCCATTCATGATTATTTATGTCTTTCATGTAAGATGAAATCCCTTGGAGACTATTGGTGTTTCTTGTTATAACTATCTTTCATGAAACCAAATCCATGTGAACCATGACATTACCCAAAGGTAGGGTCACCCTATTTCAAAAAACATAGTCTTCCACAGGACCCCTAATCTCCATGAGATCCGTAGCCTTTATGAGACCCCAAGTATTTACAAAACAAAATTATTCATGTAACCCATCATCCAATAGTCTCCAAGGGGCATCATTTATTAGATAATACCCCTTTGTGAATGATAGGTTCCCAATTCCACATAATAATCCAAAATCAGTTCAACTAGAACCAAATTCCCTAGGTGATCCATTTGAACTACTATTATATCCTCCAAAATTTATCCAAGTGTATCATAAAACAACACCCTATATACTTATCCTAATCATTGTACCATAATTCTTACTACACTAAATAATATGTGTTGTAATGTTGAGCCCCTTAATTTCCACTCCTCCATAGTAGTGCCAACGAAATTCTCCGCATAGAGGTGCATTAGTGGAAGACAAGTAATCCCTAGAGTTGGCATACCCTAGAATAATGGATTAACTCTTTTGATAGATATTAATTGTGATAAATCTTAATCTCTCATTAACATGGTCCTACATAGGGTGTAATCACTATCCATGTATGAGATGAAATATGTAAAACTAGCTTGCACCATGTATTAGTTTCATAATGTTAAACAGAATAAAAACATCCTAAACATATATTGTAAAACTAGACCATTAACCTATGTGAAAAACACTGGTTTACTCGTTTATAATCATTGTGGTATTTTATATCCTACCCAACTATGGGACAAAACATCAATGATGGGATGTTTCTACACATAATTCATATTCACTTCATTAATACTCTTTATAACACTGGGGAAGCATCCACAGGTTTTCCCCACATAATCCCACATCAATGATCCTTCTTCATCATGAACATAATTACTTAAAAAAAGTAAACTACATGGACCAATCCAATCACACAACCTTAAACTGGATCATCATACTATTTGGGTTTTGGAGCTTGTCTCTTAAACTTGGTAGTTTGGACTCCTCCATAGTGTTCAATCTTGAACATCAAATACGAGTGTGAAATTATCCCAAATGGGGAACACATTATAAGAAAAAGTGAGAAATTTTACCATTGGGGTGTGGGGGGGGGTGGATACACTCAATTATCTAGTTGTGAAATTATCCACTACGAGGACGAACTCCTTCGAAACTAATTGAAAAATATTCCCCCGTCAGTGACACACTCCATCATATTTCCCCATATGTCATTAAACATGTTATATTGTCCATATCAACTAGACAATAAACTTATGAATCCTCCATCCCTATGAGAATTCAAACCCAATACCAGATCCCTAATACTTACCCAATGAAAAAAACATAGGGTTATTGTGGTAAAAATCCATCCATGACTTATTCCTCTAGAGTTAACTACCTTGTGGTGGTTATGGGATATTTGGTGTTCCATGCATTAGATGTCTCACGGATGATATTCCCTATAGAATAGTAATACGTTATTGGTTCAAAACCTACTGAATGTATAGACATTCACAATGTGACCAATGATACTACCTCCCCAAAGTAAATTTTTCCACCCTATCAAGACAGATTCAATATAATTAACTTATTTCCACCAAGAGATGGTACCATGAATGAGTTTCAATAACATAAAATATATATATAAAGGGATACCTGGAATAGGAAACTATATCCATTGGGGAATCCATGGAAGGATCAGGAATAAAAAACACATCATGTCATTATGATCAAATAGTAGACATAATCGATAAAATTGATTAAATTCTCCCACTTTGGGAATTTATGAATTTTGGGAAACATGAAAGAAACTTTTATCCACTAAGTGGAGGGAAAATTCAAGACCCAATTAATTTATTATAAACATGAATTCTTTGAAGAACACAATTATACTAGCCTCCACCATAGATAATTCCATATCCCTAAAAGGATAAATATTTGATCAACATCGATCATCAAGAGTGATGGATTAGTATGTATTGGAACCCACTGAATTATTTTGTTATTCTAAGAGGCTAAAAAAATTTATGGAGCATTTTTATATAGAAAAAGTACTTAATTACTATGAAAAATGACGAAACAACAAGAGTGTTATACAAAATCATCAATAAATAAATAATTTAGAAATAATGATTATTAATTAATAAAAATATTTTTAAATATATATGAATAAATGATTTCTTTTTGGATTCAAGGAATTAATTTTTGTCTTGTTTAAGGATAAATGAAATGATGTTTAAAGGGAAATTTTGTTCAGAATACATCCAACCCACTTCTACAACAACCCAAAACCTACACTTTCTTTCTTAATATTTCAATATTTTATATTACGATAGTTGAAACACACCATTTTTATCCATTAGAGAGATGATATATCTTTCACATATCCCATAGGAAGCATATATGAGTATCTTTAAGGATTTGTAAATCTATTTTACACACAAATTTTTTTATTTTAGGTAATAAAGTGTGATAAAAAAGTATATATAATCCTTGGTGGGATTTCCATTGCTGCATTAGGGAATCTTGTTGATGTGACTTAGAGTTAATTTACTTCCAATTATTTGGAGAAACATAAAGTGTTTAATTACTTTAAATTTTTAGATGTCCAACATATGGGGAGAACTACCCATGTGTTGAAATTATGATAGTTGAGGAATCATTAGATCGATAGGAATAACTAAATCAACAATCCTTAACTAAAGAAAACACATTGGATGTTGAAAATAAAATTTTAAAACAGTTTGTGATTGTTAAAAATAAAAATAATTATGATTTTTTAAATTTATATAGTAACGCTATTCTTGTAGTATGTTTTATTGTATCTATGTTCCTATAATAAAATTCTATTTAATAGATTAATTTTAAATTCTTCATCTTAAGGGAATATTTTGAGTGGTTGAGGATTTTCCCATCCATTGAATAAAAATGAAAAAATTCATTATAATTAATGTTATAATATAATGAAATTGGTCCACCTAGTCTTTATAGCATATCTTATTGTGAAGATTTACAAATACTAGATCTCAAACCCTTTTCTGCATAGCTAATCTATTATATTTTTCATAAGAACTCATCATTGCCAACCATCATCTTTACAGAACTAGATAAAATTTCAAATGAAAATATATTCAATGATATAAAGAGTGATAAAATATCTATATTATAAATAATAGATGACATTTTAGGGACTATTTCTTCATTATTATGCCTAAAATCCCTATAGAACCATATCAATGAATAATATTTGAGGACCAAAGAATATTACATTCTAATAGAGAATATGTTTCTAATTTGGATGTAATCAAGATACCGATCCTTGTATCATTTTCTCCATCATTGATTGCCCTTGAGTTTTTTATATTAATGTAATTAAAAATAAGAAATATTTAATTGTTTTTACTAATGAATAAATTGAAAAAATTATGTTTAGAAAAGCAACATGTTGAACTGTTTTACGGGGTATAGGAACCGTAATTCATCCTTAGGAATGGATCATTTTTCCATTCCATTATTATATGAATTTTCTTGGAGGTATGCTAGAAATGAATTTTTATTATATTTCATGGATATTCTAGTCAGACTAATATTTTTGGAGCTCTATGTTATTAGGAAAAAATCACATTCACCTGCTCGTTTTGGATATATAATTATCTAAAAATTCCTTTTGGTTTCTATGTTGCACTAACCAGCTTTCAATGAAGTGTGATTGATATCTATTTAGACATTATTTAAGTGATAATTGAGGTGTTAGTGGATTTAATTTTTCAGTTTTTGGTATTATATATTATAGTTTTAAATAGAATTTGGAACATGTTTTAGAGAGATTCTTATAGAACAATATTCATCATAACTGGGAGATATACTAATTTATTATGACTGAGGAAATTGGTGTATGTCATAAGGTATCTAAATGGTGTATACGTTTTTAGAATTATATGATATATTTTTAAAAAAATCACACTATTGTTAATATAAATTTTTTAAAATGATTAATATGACACACCAATTAAAATATGATATTGAAAAATGATTTTTTTCACAAATAAATATGCCTCTTTGGTCATTTTTTGGAAAAATACAACATAGTTGATTATTGGAAAATATTTTTAATCATAAAATACTATTTTAGAGATTCTCACATCTTCATTCATATTAATTTATGCTAATTTAATGCTTCCATTTGAAATCACGTGTGATTCTAGTATTGTGTCTATTAGATTAGTATAAGGATGGAGGAAATACAAAAATTTTCTTGTCGTCTACTATACTAGTAGGATTTTATAAAATAAAAAATGGAATTACAACACTACTAAGAAGGTGTTTTTAACTATATTGTTATATCTTGAAATTTTTAGATAATACATGACAAGGATTGAGGTTATTTTCTATATTGACCACTCTTCATTGAAATAGTTGTTCTCTAAAAATTACTCAAGACATATATTTATTAGATGGATAAATTTGAAGTAAGAATTAAATTTTGAGATCATTGATATTAATGGTACTAAATATATCATGAATTACAACTAGTATACAATACTTAATACTCTATATGATGACCCCATGAAGATAAATTCTACTATTTTGGATGAGATTTTTCTTATTGTGTTAGTCAAAAAACATCATTGGATACACATTTTTTTAATTACTTATTCGATTGAGTAATTCCTAATGTATTTGAAAACAATAAATTGAATAAATTCATTTTTCTTTAATATAATACATTTGAGATGAACATATTTTATTTATAATATTTCATCATGGTATTATTATAAGGTGTGTGATTGAGAAATTAATACTTACCAATATTAAAAGTTGTCATTCAACACAATGGGGTGACCATCATAGATGAGAGAGGGGTTCAATTTTTTTATAGGATAGTTTCTATTTTCCTACACTCTTTTTAAATTATAGTAGCTTGGTAGTTAGTTATAATAATTTTTAAAGATTATGTAATGTATGTTGGATGAAAGAGCTTCCACAATAAAAGATTTTGGAATTTGAAATTTTGAATGTTTTAGGGTTTTTATATTATCTAACAATTTTTCTCTTCATATAAGATCAAGAATAACATGGTAGATTTAGAATATGATTACAAATGGGTTGAAGTAGTGAAACTTATGAATAGTCAAAATAAATGTGTGATCAAATTTTGTAGGAAGAACATGTTTTGTAGATTCTCGGTGTCATGATATTTTAACGTAGACCATGGAACAAACTTTTCGAATTGTAGTCCAAATATCTAATGAAAAAAATTGTATTTATTCACAAAAATATAACATCTTACCTTTAAAATATATAGGAAAAATCATATTTCAAATAGGGAGAATAATTATTTTATATAAAATTGTGTCTTGCTCTAAGAAAGACATGTCATTTAAACATGATTAAGCTTTGTGGGCCTATAATATTTACTCTAAAACCCCCCCACAAAAATTAATCATTATATACTTACTTATGTGAAATCATTTCATTTAATAGTGGAGGTTAAAACCTTATATTTTTTTGTGCTGAATTTCATAGATTTTAATTTTATAACTTATAAAGAATGTATATAGCTTATGTTGAGATAGAATGATGGGATTAATAAAAATTACTATAAAAATTAAACGATATATAAGTTGAACACTAAATATATTCATTATTCTATAATGAAGTATAGGAATATTAAAGATATTCAAAAGGTCATGTTTTTTTATTTCTGGCATAGATATTTTTTTGGAATCTTAAATCCATGTTTTAGTGTCATTTCACCATTCTTAGAGTTCTAGTTAATGGAGGTTTCAATATTTATTGATAATAGAATAGTCAAGTTGCAGTTAGTTACATTAAGGGTAATCTAAAAATATTGTCTCCAATAATTATCTTTGAATATTTAGTTCTCATAGAGTCTAACTGATGATTTTGAAGTTAGTTCTTCATGGGAATCATCCCATGGTTAGTTTTATTTTCTATATATTATAGAATAATAATGATGTACTTTTTTCTCATGTTCTATATTCTGTATTAATTTTGAAAATTCATCGGTTCACTTGATTTATATATAGTGAAATTGAAAGGAAAGTTGATATGGTCACTTATCTATCATATTCAATATACAACTCATAACCAATCAACTATGAGATTGACTAATTGAAAACATGGTCTTCTTATTGGGGATTTTTGGATAAACCTACCCAAAACATTTTCCGTTGTTATTTTCATTCTTGAACACTATAATTAGAATCAAATTTTAATATATTCATTTTCTAGGAGCTAAAACATATATGCTAGTGGAATTTACTAAAATGGAAAAATGAGGGTAGGGATATAATGAAACTACTTGGATAAAGTATAACTGTCATGGGATTATTATTTTTCATTCTACATTATAATATTTTTTGGAAAATTCTTGAATGTATATTTTATTTTAGTAAATAGTTCAAGTATACTAACTAGATTATATTATTTATATGGTAAACATACCCTTTTCTTGAACAATATTGTGGTTGAAATATATGTTACAATATTATTTTATATCGTAACTATTTATCAAATTTTTTTTCTAATATAAATTAAAAATTTACATTTCTACGAAGAAGAAAAAAATCATATACAATTTAAATTTTATTTTAATGATCCACTATAAATTTGACAGTATACTATTATAATTAAATTATACTCCTTTAACATATATCCAACTTATTAACTTAATTTTTTTGGAAATTTAATTTCATTAAAATATCTCTTTCACTTAAATTCTAATCATTGATGAAATTGTTTGGTTTATCTTTTGGGGAGAGCTTTTAAATGTATTTAACATTATTAAATGAATAATATATTAAACCCCATATTTTTTGAAAATGTGTCATTTCAAATATTTTACATTGTTATTGTTTAGATCCAAACCTTTTTTATAAATGATATTTTTCATTAAACACTTTGAATGTAAAATTTTTTCTTCATTCCCATTGATTTAATTGAATTAAATATTTTCATTGATCTCTTTACTTTTTTTTCAAGACTTTTAGAGTGTAATCAATAATAATAATTTATTTAAAACATTTTGACTGGTTTTTTAATGATTAAAATATACATTTCGATGACTTATTGAAACAAATTTAATTTATGTTGAACTAATTAAGTAGATATTATTTTTAAATTGGATGTGTTATTTCATATATGATTTTAAATATTAATTGTTTCTTTTTCATTACTGTGTCTAATTATAGATAATTCATAATTTATTTCTTTATGTTCTCTATGAGGTAAAAAATGAGTTTGTAAGTATTATTTAAATTCATGTGATGTTTGTTTAATCCTTTTCATAGTTTCCAATGATAATCATTTTTTATAAACAAACAAAACATTAGACCAGATGACCAATTTCTAATAGATAATTCACCTTAACCCGTTGAATGTGTATATAGGGAGAATCCTATTAAAAACAATTCTTAGTGGAACATTAATTTATAATCACTAAAAATTATTTTATTCCATTTCATTTGTAATAATTAATTGATTGAGGATAATAAATTTGGTATATGTGGGAGAATAAGATGGGGAACTTACATAATTTTTATTTAAAATCATTTCAATTAAAATATGAATGTTTTTGTGAAAAATGTTATTTGTTTAATAATATTTTGAATCCAGTAAATTGAGGAATAAAAATGACAGTCTTGAATTGAAATGAAAATTTTTAGTTCTTTATTGATTTTTTAAATTTATGATTGTTTTAAAAACTAATATTTTTTATTTTTTGTTGAACAATAATTAAAATTACAATTTGAGTATTTTTTAATGGGTTTTGGAATTTTTTAATTAATTATTTCCTATTTTTAGGATTTTATTTTGAAAATCAATTTTTATAATTGATTTAGGAATTTATTGTTACATTTTCATGAATTTTTAATTGAATCTTAATTGATAAATATTAACAATCAATAATTTTTATTCATATTCATAGTTTTGAACATACTTAGAAAAATGGACCATGGGAGTTGACTAAATAGGGATTTTTCTGTCTTGTAACTAATATAAGTGTAATGTCGCCAGAGGGAAAATTGGGAGTCCCTATGTCGTGAAATATTTGTGCACAACCAACCATGCATGAAAAAATAGGGGAAATTTTAAATCTACAATATATGGATTGTATTCAACCAACCAAACTATACTGAAATGTGTCTACTAACCATTTGAAAATATCCCAGTGACTATAATAAGGTAATGATTCTACCATTTAAAGAGAATCATATGGTGTGTGGAGAAACCATATGAATTTTAACCATGTTGTCATGCTCATTGTGATGATTGAAAAAAAATGTTTCTTGATAAACCGTGAACAATCTATCACATACTATGAGTTTTTAATTTGTTTGATTGATCAATCAACCACATTTTCTATTCTTTCATGCCCATACTATTATGGCCATCCGACCATGAAATTAAAACTGAGGAACCTGGTCCTCCATTGTGGTTCAACTGAATGAGGAAAAAAATACAATTCCAAAACATTATAGAGGATGAAATCAGTAAAAAAAAATCATTACTATGTTAGTTTTTTATTTATTTGGTTAATTTTTTAATCTGAACATTAACCCGAATATCAAAGGGATATATAGAACCAAAAAATTTATAGTTATGTCAAGTAAAGTACCAATTGAATTAATGTTCACAGAATTCTTAGTCTGATTTATGAATAACCACATCACATCATGATTTTTGATAAATTTCTCACTTTGAATATTTTTATTTATTTTATAGCTTGAATTATAGGATACCCCGAGTTTGAAATAATCATAATATACAATTAATGTATTTTTATTCAAAATGTTAGTTATCGCATAGCTATTGGATGAGAGTTTATGAATAGGGAAAACAAATTTATGAAATATTTATGTTTATATATTTAAAAAATTTATACATTTTTCATAAATTGATTATAATTGAAAATAATAATTATTCAAAAGGAAAATCAATTTTTTTTTTCTAAAAATAGATTTTATTCATCCAATATTTTATTCATATAAATAAATTAAATTAATCCATATACATGAATGATTTAAATAATTTTATATATTATTTTATTCATAATTTTTTTTGAAAGAAACAATAAATATTTTTTTAGGAATGGGATATGAATAAATTTTATTCATTATTTGAAATGAATTTTGTCTAAAAGGAAAAATTAGTCACATTTTTCAAAAATACATTAAAATAATTTTCTTCTAATTATACGTATAGAACATAATAAAATGGATTAAATATGTTCAATTAAGATTCTAAAATTTTGTAAATATACCCCATTTATTTATTTTTCAATAGTTAGAGTAATTATGGAAAATTTTATTTGTTCAGTAAATGTTAAATCATGTTAATCTATAATAAAAATAAGTGCTAGTGCCATAATAATTCATTCAAATTACTATTATATGAAATTAATTCTAGACATCAAACCTTAAACTTTATATTTAGTTCTTTAATTACACATATCCATTGAAAATGTTGTATATATTATTTAAATCCCAAAATGGTTGCAAAATGTCATTGTACTTGTTTTTAATATTTTTATTGTGTTAAACTAAGAAAAAAGTAAGTTATAAATTAATAAAGGTTTTATTTTAATCCTAAAAAAATAATGATAATTGTTTTTAATTTTTTGTAATTATATAATAACATTAATTTCATATGCAACACTGATTCAGTATGTCTTCATTTAATAAAAAAATACTAAATGATTTTAAAAATGCAGAAAGTTATATATTTTGAATGAGTTAATGGAACCGATGATATATATATATAGGGAATACTAGGGAGAATTTAATTATATATACTTCAATTCCCCATATGCATTGATTTATTTATTATTTAATTAAATGAATATTGTTTAAACTAATAATACTGATATTTTATCACTAGAATATTTTATTAAATTAGTTAAAAATCATGAAAACCATAAAATAAGATACGATGGATATCAAATGGTTTGAAACATAATAAAATGGTAAATTAGTGGTGAAATTTTACATTATAATTAAAAATTACATCCCTTTAATATTGAAAAAGTTGATACCATAGTTAAAATTAAAAAAAATTAACTATGTTTTAATCAAAATGATAACATTTTAAATAACACTAAAACATGTATAAATTCTATTTGATGATGTCATTAAAAAATATCTTATATTATATTTGATTAATTGGGAAAATGGAGGCATTTTTATTGAGAAATAATTTATTGTAATTTTATTATTTGATAAATTCCAATAGTGTCATCGATATCAATTATAAAAAGGCACATACTCCCTCACACAATAACACAACATTGATCCGTATATATTTAAAAAACTATAATGATTTATCTTATAAGATTCCTTATTTTCCGTCAATGGGGTCTTTTTATCCCATTATTCAAACCATATATCCCACAAGATGATATCTAAAGGGGTAATTTAAATGTATATGTATCCACTCTATGCAATAACATTATTCTACACTTTATTACATACAGTAGATATATTTTATTTAGTATTAAATAATAAATTAATTATATTCATTACTATGAAATGTTATTATATATATTAAAATACCATTATATACACTTCTTTACATCAAATGAGAAGTGTATGTATCACTCATGCAAGCGTATGACTTACTGTATCCATGTAGCGATACAATTAATTTTTCATCACTGAGTTTTATTGATGTATATCAAAATGGAATTAATGTTTATATCATATAACTTTGAAATACCTACACTTATGAAATTATAATATAATATATACCCTCTTAACATCAAAATCTTTGTAAAATGATAACATCATTCATGCTTACGTGCATACTACCACCTCCATGAACTGATGCGATTTTTTTTCTTTTATATTTTACAAAGATGGTAATGATAAATATTTTGATCAATATATATGAAATATAATATATTATAATTATTGTTTTAAGGATAATTAGTCAATACATTTATTTCATTCTGTTGGTTGAAAAATTAAAAAATGCTCATTTTTACGTATGTCATGTCATATCCATGAATGATGTAATTAATTTTTTAATCCATAATTGTTATGGATGGATATAAATTTTTATATAAATAATATATATGATATTTATATCATGATAAATATTTTTGAGATGATGTAACCAAGAGAAATGTACATTGATATGAATTAATTAATTGTTATACTCATAACAAATTAATAGTTAACTCCATAAAAAACAATTTTAATAAGGTATTATTGAACAAATATGTCGTTCAAATGTTAAAAATGTGACATTTAGGATACAATATATAAGAACATTAATCTCTTAAATAATTATAATACATAAATATTTATTATACATGTACCACCCCATTTTCTAAAAAGTTGAATATCATATTCTATATCATATATAACACAGAACACAAATCATAGAAGATAATGAAACACCTTGAGACTTTAAAATTAGGTTTTTAATTCAATCTATTTGATAGCTTGAAATTAATGCATCACATGGTTTAAATGAAACATGATACTCTATAAAAACATAATTATTTAACCATGACCATTAAAACCTAGTTGTTATGTCATTTGGTATTAATAGTTATAATTAACTTAGGAACATTATATTATTTTTAAATAAATAAATAAAATTAAATTTTTATCTATTTATTTTATATAAAATATGACAAATTAGAATGAGAAAAAAATGCCTTCTAGAATACAATTTCTTTTTTCTGAAAGGCGGATTAGGAATATTTTTTACAGAAAAAATAAAATTAATTTTTACCAAATAAAGATAATTTAATTGAAAATATAATTCTTGATTTTGAAATATTAATTTAAAATTATCTTTGGTTGAATTTTATTGAATTTTATAAAATGTAATTTTTTAGGAATAGTAAACATACTAATTTATATTGAATTGTTTGTCTTTTTAGTTATTTGAAATGTTAACTTATGTTTAAAAGTTGTTTTAATGTAATATTAGTACAAATACATTTTAATATATATTAATTTGGTGATTTGAATCCACATTATTTTTAATTGTGATATTACAACATTATATACATTGGAGAATATTCTCTTTGGAGAAATACTCTTTCATCACATCTATAATTTAATATTTTATTGAATTATTCATATTTTAATATTTCAATATGAAAAAATTGATTCCATATTTTGAATAAATATAATTTTTATTATCAAATAAGTTAAAATTTGTATCTTAAAAAATTTATAGTGAAATAGTCATAATTTATTATGGTAGTTGAGGTAAAAATTGGTTCAACAGGCGTTAAAATAATAATATATGGGTTAGAAATGAAATCAAAATTTTACTAAAAAAATTATTTATGGCCATATTTTTAACATTTAATAAATAATTTTTGATAAATACCTACTTTGGAGGATTTTTTGATGATAAAAAACATGGGTATCCCTTTATCATTTAAAAAATTCTATCTTTTTCCTCTCCCCCACTTATAAAAGGACACCACCCCACTTCAAACATTAAAAAACATTTAGTTCATGAAAGACCTAAAAATCAATTTACTAATTCCATACCCAATCCACAGTTTTTTTATATTTATAATTAATCCCTCATATGAAGGATTTTTAATATATTCATAAAGAGTTTCTCTGATAAAGAGGTAAAATCTATAGTCATTATCATTTTATTTATTTGTTCTTACACAACTCTAAAACCCTCTTCAATTATAAAAATATAATAGTATGATTATATTATAAATAAATTTATTTAATTATTTTAATTTTATAAGCTAGATCTATCTCCACATCCATAAATTGTGGAACAAAACAATTGATTGTGGGAATGACAGACTACCAACTCATAAACAAATGTAATTCATTTTCCATCACCATTTTAAGGGATGTATATAATAATGATTTAAATATTTTTAATAATATTTATGAAATTATTATACTTATTTAAATATTATATCAAATAAAAAAAATTTAGTTTATACTCTATCGGGGATATGATAAAGTCTCTAATGTCTGTAGCGGACTACCGCCTAACGAAGTGATGTGAATCATTTTTGTATTAAAATTTAAATGAAATGTATTAATGTTAAATATAATTTTTATATCTAACATTTATGATATATAAATAATATTTTAAATAAAATTAATCATTAAGATTCATAAATTCCCATATTTAAGAGAACAATAGTGTCACCCATGAACACATTAAGACTACCACCTCCACCTAGAGATATCAATTTGTTTCATTTTTTTTAAATGATTAATAATAAATAATTATTTGATTAATATTAATTATATATATGAAATGAGAATTATATTGTATTTAGTAATAAATATTCATTTCAAATTCGTTACATTCTTCAAGAAAAATGGAAAAACCATTCATGCCTATGCACTACCAACTATTTCAATGAACTGTTAAATCCATTCCCTGTAATTGAGTTGACATGATTATTCTAAATAAATATATAATTAATAGATATGATATTTAAATTATTTTTATTATTCTTAATATTATTTAATTTTGGTCAAATTATAATTACCAAAACTACAGAACTAAAATAAACATGGCAAAAAAATAAAGTATCACCAAAGTAGAGATTTTAATAGAAAAAATGTTAATAAAATATTAATAATAGAATATAATAAAATGAAATGTGGTATGATATATATGATTATTGTTATCGAATATGTTTATAATAAAAATATATTTATTATAAATGAGTTTAAATAATATAAAAATGAAGTAAAACATATGGTTGTTATTTCTTGTCTCACTTTTAACTCCTTGATACAAATGCCATATTAACCATTTATTAATTTTATGTGGTGTATATACTATGACATTGATATTTTATTTCATGAATAAATTTATATATATATAAATTGACATTTCAGTTGATGATTACTTCATTTATGCATATTATGATTTAGATGTTATGAATGTGGTAATGGTTTATTGCACAATATTATCAGTATTTGGGATTGATTATGCTTCAGTATCCATTCAGGAAATTTTTTTATTCACATATGAAAACAAATTTATTTTAATATCCTATTTTTATTGATGATAAATTCAATTAATACTACCAATTTTCTAATATTTGGTACATAAAATGATTAAGAATTTTGTTTTTAAAATATTAATTCATTTCTATCTTTACACATAAAGCATTTTCTTAGAAAACCATGTATTGTAATTACAATTTAAGAATATGAAATATTATTTAAGAAATAAAATTTTTCTGATTTTCAAATTTTGTAATTTTCTTTAAATGGATACTCACATACGTTTCCAAAAAAATTATTTTTTTGGCATATAGTAAAAATAAGAAAGAATCATTTGTTTTAACATGTATGACCTGAACAAAATTTGTGTCACCGAAAACAATCAATGTTCTAATGAAAAATTATAAAAATTATATGATATTTTAAAATACATGGATTCTCAAAGTTTTTGGTGCTATTTTATTTTTTAGAATATAAATTTCTAAAGTGAAATGTTTATTTAAAAAAATTAATAAATTATTATTATAATACAATTCATTAAAGATATCAACCATTTATAATAATTTCGATCCACTAGGATATGTTGTATTGATATAATGTGCATCCCATCATTTGAGGATTTGTGATGTGTTTGAAAAAATAAATACAATTTTATTATCATTCAGCATGTTATTCCAGATATTTTATGATTATGTTTATATTAATGGGGTAAGTATTAAAATTTACTATTTTAGTTTCTTTGTAAAAATATTTATATTGATTATGTTTTATATATTTCATAAGATTTATGTTGAAGAATTAGTATGTTATGTGTTGGAGCGGTTATAGATATACCATTGATGCATTGATATGTCTCATGAGTTAGATAATTTATCTAAATTAGACAAGTTTCTACCCACATATTTAAAAAGTTTTGTGGAGGTTCTTGAGTATATGTTTCATATGTCAAGTATGATGAGTTATTTAATTATGATATTGGTTATTAATTTCCATGTAATTTTTCAATTATTTAGAATTTTCATTTAGAATTTTCACAATTATTTTATTATATATATATATATATATATTATCATCATTTATTTGTTCCAAATTATTAATTTTTTATTGATTAAATGACATGTGTTTTAGTTCTTCACCATGATGTATTTATTTGGGTTATTTATTTAGGATTTCACAAACATTATTCTTAGTCTTCTTTAAAATAATAGCTAACCTGTATCCCATTTTTTATTTTTTACAGGATACCATGAAGTGAATTCTGATTAATATGTAGTGGTACACAATGATAAATAATAATACACTCAAATAAAACAGTTTCCCTAGTTAATGTGTTTAATTTTTTATGAATTTAATATATGTGTCATGATTCCCAATAATAGTAAAGTATTAATTCCTTAGGTTGTGTGATTCCATGTATCTTATTCATATGTAATATAGTAGAAACTGAAACAGGGCTACTAGTGTCGGGGTCTCTATAATTTATATCAGATGAATTTTAGTTGAACAATTAGGAACTAGATTTTGGATGATAGAGGATTGGAAACATAAACCTATGTTATACATTAAGGATAAGTATAGAATACCATATTAATGATTTAGTAAGGTAGATACTATTTATTTATTCCTAAAAATATATCCATGCGTGGATACTAAAAAAGGACATGGTTTTAAAAAAATGCTCCTAGGGGAAACCCCTCGGAAATATTTGTATCAAGCATGACTGGAGTGCTATGTGGTACATGAAAATTGGCCTTAATACACTCCATGTTTAAAATGTATAGGGGATATAGTAATGATAATTCAAACTTTAATTACAAAACACTATGAAGCATTTGAAAATATTTTTACCATTTGAATCCTTTTCAAAAGAGACTATATTTATGATTATAAGATTAAACATGCGAACATTTTTAAATTTTGGATAAGTGTTCAACAAGTTTTGTATTTATATATTATGATAAATAATTTTTTGATCTAATATTTTGTAATTAATTGAATGGAAATGGAACCTATTATAATGAAGGGGACGCATATAAATTCCTATAATCCAAATATTAGGAATTTTCATTTCCATGATGGGTTTAAGAAATTTTTTTTAAAGGGAGACAGTCTGTAAATCATTATCATCATATAATAACATAGTAAAATGGGATATCGAGATAGTGAAAAAATTCATCATGAATTTTATATTTAAATTTTTTTAGGTAAATAAGAGGATGATTTTGAAAAAGGTTGACTAAGAGATGATGGGAAATAAGGATCTCTCTTTAGTGATAATTGTCAAAAGAATCAGTTTGTTAATTTCTTAGAGAAAATGTATGTTTCACATATTCTTGGAGATAAATTAAACCATGATATTGGTTTAAGGGTTAACATTTAAAATATCTTTCATTTAGTTTCTCAACTGTATGGTGATAAGAAACTATGCAATCATATTCCCCAATGATTAAGGGAATATACCATAAAAGAAGTCAAGTGATCAATGAAAATATTTTGATATTAATATGGTAAAAGTAGAATGATTATAATTATTGTCTATTTGGATTCGTGAATTATTTAATAGGATTAATTTACAAAGTATAACCCAATTTTAAGAATTATGGAATGTATAAGTATTGTACTAAATTACTTTAACTTTATGAATTTGAGAGAAAATGTTGAATGGTACAGATGACTAGGAAAAGTGATTTAGTTGAAAGATAATCATGCAAGGAAAACACATTATTTAAGGAGGATAAAACATAACATGTTCTTATCAATGAGATAATAATGACAAAGTTATATTTATATGATATCATTGGAGACCATGAAATATTGATTATGAATTTATGGTTTATGCAATATTTTATGTAGTTTAGTTCATCTATAGATTTGTGGACTTTATTAAACAACCAATGGTTTTATTTTTAAATTAATTAATATTTTTATTATATTTTTATGGTTATAATGGAATTAAAATATTCAGAATGTTATATTAAGAGAAATGTTATATTTTCTGAGGAATATAATGTTTATTGGGTGACCTCCCTCCAAACATTTATCACATTGAATTTCGTCAAAAATAATTTGGATGAATGATTAAGAAACATTTATGAAATGGTTATTTAGAATTTTTTAATTAACTATTGAGGTACTATAAACTAATTAATTATATTAGGTAAATCATGCTCACTATTTTGGTTTTGGATAACATCGTGATATAGGAGGAATGAATTGTCCTTCATTTATTTAACTAATGTCTTGTTAGATGTTAATTTTAGGTGTTAAGAATAAAAATTCATTTAGGATATATATTTATTTTAGCGATAGATGAATTATGAATTTATTTAAGAACAACCAAAGAATGAAATTGTTTACATGAAATAAAAATGTATCAAGTATGAATATTTTCTTAAATTCTAAGACAATAAAATAATTCCTCAAATTTAGGAAAATGATATTGAAAGGGAAATGATATCATATTACAAGGATATTTGATTAATCAAATGATCATTCAATTAATCATATATTTATGGTTTCTAGTTCCTTAACTTTACATTTATCATTAATTTTATTAGGATCAATGATCTCTACCACTCTATATATTTATTTATGATTTTATTTAATGTTCACATATTTAATTTCCAACTATATTCTAAAAGATGGAAGCCTATTAAATTGTTATTTTTGAGGACCATCATATTTATCATTTTATATTATCAGGATGTTGGTTTATTAACCCATGTCATGATGTGGTATTTCGAGAATAGTATTTTCAAATATAAAACACTTGATTGCTGAGTTTTAAATTAAATTATGAGGACAAAATTTATTTCAGGGGTAAAATTTAACACCGAATGATTTTAAAGGTGGTACATTAAAATTGATATCATATATAAAACACAAAACCAAGATTATCAAATAATGTAACACAAAATGATTTTAAAATATATTTATTAGGAAATAAATTAATTATATTTTATATCTTTCAATGTACTCACCGTATGTTAAATGAAATGTGATACTCTATTAAAATTTAATTATTTAGTCAATAAAATCACAACCTAACTGTTATGTTGGTGGCTACAGAGAGCAATATAGAAATTATTAAAAAAAAAATTTTTAGATATATAAAATTATTTATAAGGATATATGTTGATTATATATAAAATTATATCTAAATGAATAGTGAAAATGGTATAAATTAATCAGCACGACTATGAAAAAAAATGAGTTTATTGGGACATTGGTTAAACTAATAATATAATGCTCAAAATCCACTAAATATTTTACAAAACCCACTGGATGGACAAATTTAGACTATAATGTCTATATGGTTTATTAATAACTCATTTTGGAGCCTTTTTTCATGATAAAATTTGCGGTATCCCATTTTCAATTAAAAAATTCAATGTGTGTCCTCTTCCCTAATTATCAATGGCCACCCCATCTCATCCCTATATAACCCTTTAAAAAAACATTTTCACTTGAAACGTAACCAAATAAAATCCATAAATACCTATATACCTCTGATTTTAATTATTATTTTTATAAATTCATAATAATAAGTATTTAAGTATAATCTTAAATAGGATCTGTGGTGAAGGTGTAAAATTATTTAACATGTATATTTTATTTATTTAATCTTACACTACCTTCAAACATTCATAAATAGTTATTATATAAAAAAATATTATCTATTCCATACCTAGATGTTATCATGTTAAATTTATAACTCATATCCATCTCCAAATCAATTAAATGGGGAACCAAACTGATGATTGTTTGAATAGTGGACTACCGCCTTGAAAACTGGTGTAATTATTTTTCAATCACTAGCATTAAACGAATGATATAATGATAGATGAATGAAATTTATTTTTATATTTAAGAAATTATTATACTTCTATAATTATGATATCAGATATACCTTTTTAATTTCCATTATGTTGGGGATACAATAACATCACTCGTATGTACGTTAGACTACCGCATTAAGAAGTGTTGTGATTCAGATTTCTCTTAAACATTAAATGAAAGGCAGAAAGTTCATATTTAATGAATATATGTTATTTTTATGTAATAAAACTTTATTTAAATATAATATCACATAGAACTTTTTACCCTTCACTCTGTTGGAAAATAATAACGTCGCTCATGGGAATGTGTGGACTACCATATCGACACATTGATATGTACAATTTTTTTTACATGGTTAATAAAAAAATTGTTTTATTAATATACATGATATATAAATAAATAATTATTTAATAATTAATAATTAATTTTTATTTTACATTAATTAAAAATGACATGTAAAATAGAAATAACATCTATTCATACATAAGGCATATCGACACAATGACCAGTGCCATCCATTAACTATATCTAACATCAATTGATTACTATAAATAAATATATAATTAATATATATAATACCTAAAATCTTTTTTTAAATTATGAATATTATGTATCTATGATAAATTTAAAATTATTATGATTAACAAACAAAAACATACATGAAAAATAAATCAATTATCACCTGAAATAATGATTTTTTCAATGAATTCTTAATAAAAGGCAGAATAATGGATATAAGTAAACAATATTTGGAATGACATATATTTTTAGGTTTTTTTATTTTATTTATTATAAATCTATATTTATTATATTGGTGGTTTATATAGATATGAATGAATTCGATGTTGAGATAAGAGTTTGTCATCACACATTTACTTCTTTAAGACATGTTCTATATTCAATAATTATTTCTTTTGTGTCCTATATGATTACACTTTGATATGTAATATGATGATCCCATTTACCTTCACGGTATATACAGTTTCATTTTACCATTTTTCTGATATGGGACTTATTATATACAAGTTACCAAAGTGGTAATGGTTTATTTAACATTATCATTATTTTTAAAGATTGTTTATTAATAAGTATCACTATGGAAAATTATTTTGTATTCCCATCCTAAAAATAGACTATATTAATTTACAAGGTTCATTGATGAACTTTTAAATTAAATTTACCAATTTAGGAGTCATTTATGCTTAATGTGAATGATTAAATATTTTTAATAAAATTTGACTATATTTATCTCTTTGGTTGAATATCCTTTTCTTCAAACCCCATGTTTTATAAAAACGTTTTAATTTTTTTTTTGAAATTTTCCAAATTATTTATTAATTAATTTTTTTACTATTTTGAATTTTTAGAAAGAAATAAAGGATCTTTTTGTTTTTTCCAAAATATGTATGTTTGAAAATTACTGAAATTTGAATGTAATATTTATATTAACATGTACAACATAAAAAAAATTTCTTTCCATCATGAACAATAATTGTTTAATATCATGACTCTTAAATTTAAATGATATTTCAAAATAAAATTATATTTAAAATATTTTGGGATAATTTAGTATTGAAAACATAAATATTAATGTGAAAAGTTAATTTTTATAAAAAAATGGTTTTAATGAGATTATTATGAGTTTCTATTCATCAAAGATATTAACCATTTATTTTACTTCCGATCCAATGGGAATATTTTGTATAAATATGATTTGTATTATTTATTTTCATGTTTTATGATCTGTTTGAATAAAGGGGTCCAATTTTATTACCATTTACCATTTTACTCTAGATGGTTTATGATTATATTTATTTGATTATGGTAATTATTAACACTAATTTTGTTATTTTATCAAAAGAAATATTTATATTTATTATATTTCACAACTTTTTATATGGGGAATGAATTATACTTAGTATGTGATGGGTGGTTCTTGGTTATATATGGCCCGTCAATGCATTGATATGACTCATGAGAAAAATTGGTTGTCTAAACTAGATGGGTTTCACCCCCAAAGATTTAAATAGTATTATGATAATTCCCTGTAGTTTGTTTTAGATGTAAGTTATTATGAATTCTCTCATTATGGGATAATTTATTTGGATCCAAGGTATTATTATATAAGTTAGATTATTCAGGAAAATATTTTTTGATTTTGTGATTATTTATATGGAATTATTTGATCATCATTTATTTCAACCATATTATATTGGTTTTAATTATTAAATGGAATGTTTTTCAATTATTTATAATAATATATTGATTATGATTAGTTAATAACAAGGGATTTCTCTATGTGATTAATCTTACTGAGCATCTAGTCCCATTTATTTTTTATGATTTATTTTAACTAGAATAGCATGAATTATTTTTTGATTAATTTATAGGGATTTTCTATGTGGAATAATGGAATTATCAATGAAAACTCTTTCGATATTTCGTGATTCAAATTATATTATGGATTTCAAGTATTTATCTAGATTACCCTAAATATTAAACTATTTGGCTATTCAAGATGAGACTCCATATATATTATGAAAAATAAATAATATAACCACTGGCTCTAGAATACTGGGGATTTGGAATTTAAATTTAAGTATATTAGAGTACTTTTGGAATCCACATGTACTAAACAGAAGGTTTTTTTCATAATATCATAAATATTAAGGAATAATCATGTTTACGTATAAACTAGAGAATATTATTCTTATATATCTGTGTTTTCTAAAAAACGAATTTTTTTTAAAACTATATTATAACTTTCAAATGTCATTTGAATCCATGTTTTACATTTTAAAAAATAGTATGAAACAAATATTCATTTATTTTCTAAACGAGGAACTTTGTGAATTTTTTTGACACAAATATGTTTGGAATGTATTTTTAATTTATAAGAATTGAACTACCTTTTCTATCATCACTGCTAAATTCTTCTTTTTAATCATCCTTCATACGTTTTCAAGGTTCTTTTCAAAGAAAATATATTCATTTAAAATTTAACACATTTTTAAAAAATAATTTTGTAATTTAATGTTTATTCTACTTCAAAAATTTTCGAAGTGATATTTCATGATAATTTTTAATATATGATGATATTATATAATATAACATATTCATTACTAGGAATATGATCTAAGGATACCAACTTTATTATTTCTATATATGGTTTATGTTTATGATCAAAATATGAAATTTTTAGTATTACCTTTTCATTTCCACGATTTATGTGATGAAAATATGTTTTTGAAACCCATTAATTTACCAAGGGGTATGTTGTGATGAATATTTTAATAAACATATTATTTTCATGGGTACTGACATGTGAAATTTTTTATGACATTATAGAACAAAAATATATTATTTTCATTATGTGATGGGTTCCACCTGTATCTCCCTCTAATTCATTGGTTAAGGATTTCATTCTCAATAGATAATCATGATTGGAATATTGAGTTAACCGCGAATACAATGATTTTTTATATAGTGAACCCACTATAATATGACATCCATTAAAATGATTCTTAACTACTATGGAAATTATTTTTCCATTCTTTTGTGTGTTCCAAAATTCCATGTCATATTCCCATATAATGATCTCAAGACTCATTCTTTTTGTTTCTTTTATGATTCATGTCTTATGAACTCTCATAATTTATTCTGTATAATAATATTTTGAACTTCGATATGATGGGTATGGTTCAAAAATGTTAAGATCATGTTCTTACATCCCTTTTCTCATGTTATAATTATATGATCATTTGTATTTCTATTATTTACGATTACTGATCAGCCAATATCATAATTTTATTTTTTTTCATTTCCCGTTTTTTATGGATAATGGTATGATGTATTATATGTCTAAAAAGGTTCTAGTTATGTATGAATTAGTAGGATATAAAATAGATATTGTATGAACCAGTTGTTTATGTTTCCATTTTTCTAATAATACTAGACAAAATTAATTCTGACATGGATCCTTATGTAATATAATTAAAATACATTTATATAGATTCAATATATTTTTATTATGAGGATAGGTCACTATAGTCAGTTTCAGGGAATGGTTTAGTTAACCTTCCGAAACTAGGATGAGAAAAATTTAGTAATAACCCTAAGGACAATTCTATGCATTTGGTAAAATCCTAATGATTTGGTAACGATCATTAATGAACTATGTTAATCCTATTGTCTCATTGAATATGGTCTCACATTTTAGATATCCTATAAATTTTTTATTATGATTATATGGTTTCTCAATGGGATTATTGTCCCTTGAACTATTCATTGTGGTTTTAGTCAATGGATGGAATCCAAAGCAATCATGTCAATGATGAATGCAATTGATAATGAAAAGAATCTCCTCCTAAGAAAATGAATGTTATGGGAGATAGAATGAAAAATATTATTTATATTATCACAAAAATTTTTTAGGCTCTTAATAAATCTAGGCGAACAATTGATAAAATGATTGAATAATGTTTTGTTGATTCCTTTATGAGGTAATGACCACCATGTTTTTGTTAGTTTATTGATCCACTTGTTGCATTGTAATGGATCAATACTAATAAAGATATATTTTCCATTATCTAGTGTTTAGAAAATGATAATATAATTTCGAAAACTTAAAATTTTTAAGGTAATGATGATCTATGGTTAATTCATATCAAGAATAAGAGTAAATAATAATAAATTCAATCTACAGAGAATGACGATTTTAAAATATTTTTTTCAATAGTTACATTCTTTGAATTATTTGTATAAAAACAAAGAGGAAATTACATTAGTTGAAAGGGGAGGGGGATTAATCTATTGGTATGAATATTGAATTTTTTAAAAGACATAAAATTTATGCTTATAGTATTATCATCTTACCCGAATGTAAGGTGGATCAATTCCTAAATGGATTTAAACCAAGTATATGAAAGAAATTATAGACAAGGAACATCAGTACATAAAAGAAATGATTTAATGCTCTATTAAGGTGGATATGGAGAGGGTAGTTACCCCACAATCTCTAATTTTTTAAAATAAAATAAAAATGGAATATAATGGAAATTCTAAAAAACATAGAGTGAAGATGATGAGGGTTCCCTTATGCTAAAAATGTGGAAGGAAACATGGGGTAAATATTAATAATGGTACTAGTAAATGTGTGTTGTGTGTAAATGATGGTCATAAAGAAATAATATATTGATGTGTTGGGAATAGGTTTTCTAATTATTTGAATAAATATAATTACCGACAGAATGAACCACTGAAACTCAAATTTTTTAAATTTATGGAGTTTGGGAAAAATGTTAACCAGTGCCAAAATCTGATGATTAATGGCCATGATAGACCTAAAAACCTTCATAATCCCATATAAAAAGAGAAATAACATATGGTTATTAGTTTTATGAGGTGTATGGAAATGATATAGTGAAATGTATACTTCCAATACACTCAATAATAGTTAACATATTATTTTATTCATGATCTACAAACTCATTTATCACAAAAAACATCTTCTAAGGGTATCAAAAAAACACTTCAAAAAAATAAAATGAGTTACTAGTAAAAATTCCAAGTGGTATGATACTCCCATATCTAGTCTATGACTCTTCTCTAGTTAATGTTTGTAGTAATTTTTTCTTAAAAATAATTTCATTTTTCCTCATATTGAGTTCCATGTTATTATGGGAATGGATTGGATTTCCTTACATTAATCCCAAAATAATTTCTGAGGATGGGATTCTACTTTTGATATTTCAAACTAACCCCTGATAACCTATCTCTGTGATGGAAAAATAAAATTATGATGGAAATCAAATACATTATATGGGATAAGATTCTATTTCAAAAGGGTAAATTATCTTATATGGTAGAGCGTAAACTAATATTAAATGATATTATTAATTTGTGGGAGTTTATTAATGTCTTTCAGTAAGAGTTCCAAGTCTTACACCAAATCGGGAATTTTAGTATTCAATAGAAACCACACTTAGTGTGAAACATATTTACAAGGTTCTATATTGAAATTACCCAATTAAGGTTCATGAATTTATGAATCCACTATAGTAGAATCTATACATGGGATTCACTCAGCTGTGAATATTGGTTTATGATGCACCTATTCTATTTATTAAGAAGAAATATTCATCAATGCCTCTCCCTTTGGATTATCAGGAACATAACATGATCACTATCAAGAAAAAGTATATTTTACCCCATATTGTTATCTTTTTTTCATAAATTTCAATGATATCGATATTTTTCCAAGATAGATATTTATTTTGGATACCACTAGTAGAGGTTCAAGAAGGTGGATTTACAAAAAAAAATTATTCCATACAATGTATGATCACTTTAAATATATAGTGATTCCATCTCTTCTTACTAATTCCCCCAATTATTTCATAAATTTAAAAATGAGTCATTATACATTATGTTTATCAATTTTTGATATTATTTATAAATGATATTCATGTATATTTAAAGAGTGTAAGAGTAGGAATATCACTTTATGATTTTTCTAAAACACAATGACTATAGGTGTTGTGTGAAAAAGATAAATTGTGTGATTTTTCTTCAAAATGATTCATTCTTTGGACACATAATATCATGTGTGGGTATATAAATAGATACTATAAATATTAATGATTTTTAATACTAGCCCAGACCAACCACTATGACAAGGATCCATATTCTCCATGGTTTGGAGGGATATTTTTAGAGCCTTGTGAATAATTTTTCACAACTATCAAATCCACTCAGCATGTAAACACATAAGGGAGCCAATTTCATATTGATTGATTAATATGAAAAATGTTTTATAGAACTGAATATAAGCATATAAGATGCACCTTTTCTTACATGAACCAGCAGTGGAGAAGTGGTCCTAGTCTACAATTATGGATGCTTTCACTTGAAAAATAATATTGTTATAGCTTTTTAATTATGAAAATTGAAGGTCCTGGGGAAAATTATCATAGCTGCATTTTTTAGTTAGTTATAGTAATTTATTCATTAATGATATAGATTATTTATGTATACAGAGAATGGTGTGACATATATACTGATACAATCATTATATAATATATTTTTCAAAAAATACAGATGAACATTCTCTAGGGAAGATGGTTCAAACTGATTATATATTATGATTAATAAATATATTACCGCTATGAGAATGAAAATAGAGTGGTATATTCTCTTAGACAAATAGATCATGGCAATTTTTATATGATAAGGATCACATATGATTCAATACTTTTATACTATCAATGTATAGATATATAAATCTTTATTTAAGGGATGAATACTATCTTTCTCACATAGGTGTTCAACAAACTATCAATTTGATGATTAAAAAGGCACACAAGGAAGATTTGGATCTAAAAAATAAGTTGGGAAATGACTTAGAAATCATCCTTTATTGTGATGGAATAATAGTTCTTATAAATATTTTATATTTATCTTCAATGTGATATTGGAGTAAGGAGTTGGTTGATGAACCTTATAGATCGTCATTGTTACTCCATCCTAGAAGTATGAAGATGTATAGATTTTTGAAAGCATATTTTTTGGGGGTTAAAATGAAGAGACATATTGTAGAGTATGATTATAATGAATTATTATGTCTATATGTTATGACTATGAGAAGGAAGTCAAATGGGATGTTACATACATTACCCATACTAGAATGTAAATGGTGGAAAATCTCTATGAATTTTGATATCAGGCTCCCTAAAATATCTCGAGGTAATACTGATATATTGATTATAGTTGATCTTCATTAAAATTAATGACACATTTGTGCCATTATATAATATTTCTATGTTCATCGTATTTCATTCTTATAAATTATGTATGTGTAATGATTTTATAGTTTACCACTATCAAATATATCGGATCGGGATCCATGTTTTAACAAGATGTTTTGTGGAATTATTTAGTAGGATAATGTTACAGAGTTGTGTTTCAGTAACACATATCATTAATAAACAGATAGTCAGTATAAAAGGATCATTCATAGGCTATAATACATGTTAAAGGGATTACTATATAAATTGTAACAGTGGTTGAGATCAAATCCTACCTTTGCTGGAATTTTTATAAAATTTTATCTTAAAATACAACATTGATATGGAACCTTATGAAGTTTTATATTGTAATAAGTGCATAACACCGACATAATGGAA
Source organism: Viscum album (assembly GCA_963277665.1). Classification (NCBI taxonomy): domain Eukaryota; kingdom Viridiplantae; phylum Streptophyta; class Magnoliopsida; order Santalales; family Viscaceae; genus Viscum; species Viscum album. Next base: position 1,117,989,857 of record OY728141.1, read on the forward strand.
TGAATTGGGAGAAATAAATCTATTAGCACATAATCTAAATGATGAAATGGAAGGGAATGTTATATATTTTCAACAATACATAAGGGAGGCTATGAGAAGTCAAAAAGGTTATGTAAATAATTTATATAAAGATATACATTTTGAAATTTGTGATGAGGTACTCTGAATAAAATTTCCATAGAAAATGTGGATGAGATTATGAAATAAGTTCATGCTAATCCCTATGATTATTTTCCCATTTTAAAATCTCGATTGTATCAGGATGGTAGCTTTTCGATTGTTGATTCCACCAAATCTCACTCAAGGTCAAGATATTTTCCTTATATATAACCCAAATTAGTACATCACAAATCCATATCAATTACAAATATAGAGTTCATAGAACTGGATCAGTATATTTATTATTGATAACTACTAGTAGTAATTTTGTAATATAGAGAGAATATTTTATGAAACAAGACTACTCACATGGGCAATGTTTTTTTTGGTAAAAATACCTATTTGAGGAAGCTATGTTTGAACCTGAGGAAATGATGAGGGTGACGTTTCCACTTTATTTTTTATCAACAATAATTTTTTGAGGGATAAATATATTTATGAGGGTTAGAATGAAATAATTTGATAAATTAATTACATATTTATCTTTATATAATTTGATTTATTTTATATTTTGTGTTACAAATAATATTTAGTATAAATGAACCAGAATATACTATTTAAATATTATTATATATAAATATACTTATCTCATAGCCATTGGAGTAAGGTGTATGAATATAAATAATATGTTTCCCAAGTTTTCTGTTTAAATATTTATAAAACTAATTCATATTTCATCAATTGATTTTTAATGAAAATAAATTCCATTTGGGGAGATTTTTTATAAAAATAGTTTATTTGCAAATATTTTTTTTTTCATTATAAATTAAATAAATCAATAATGTTGAATGATTATAATGAAATTTATATTATATTTTCTTGTTCAATTGTTCAAACAATACATTTTTCTTCTTGGAATAAGATTTAAATAAGTCTATATTTTTTTTCTTATAGATTTATTTTTTATATGAATCAATTTTTATCACGTTTTGTAAAATCATATTAAAATTAGTTTATAATATTTATAAGAATTGAATTAGTTGAAATAAATTTCATATTATATAATTTTGAGTATCAAATTTGGTAAATATCCCCTTTTATTTAATTTAAATAAAAATAGAAACCGTGGTAACATTTATCACCTTAGTAAAGGCTAAATCGGGTTAATTTTGATAAAAAATAAGGGATAAGGCAATATTTATTCATCAAAAACATTATTTGTCGAAATTATATAAATAACTAACTCCCTATTCTTGAAATTTATACATTTAATAGAAACTTGAAAAATGAAAATGATATATATTTTAATTAAATAGAACAATGCTACAAAATGTCATTCTATTTTTTTTCATATCCTTTATATGTTTGCATAGGAAAAAATGTAAATTATGGACATATAAATGTGTTCATGTACATATTTACAAAATATTTTTCAAGATATAAATTTTTTATTTTCTTGTAATTATATAATTATCATAATTTCTTATGTTACATCGATGCATAATGACCCACCGATTCTTATTATCTTAAGCATACAACGTGTTATTACTAGGCCTTAAGAGACATCCTCAACACGCCAAAGGCTGGAAATAAATGCTGAAGGGTTTCAAATAAAAGTTATGGGACGATTTACCCTATATGAAATAACCCATAATCCTAACAATCATAACCAAAAATTCAATATATGATGCATGAACAAAAGAATGAAAACTAGACAACTTAATTTATGTCAAACCACATCAAGTATATAACAGCGGAAGACCAAACAAGGTATCAAAGCACACAATGGATTTACAACTCAAGACTCTCAAAAGACACCATGACTCCATGCTTCACAAGCTCCAAGCTTCACAACATCTCGCAAGTATCCCCACAAGCCACTGGCAATAAGATGCTTTACCTTTACCAGTGTCCTGAAATACAACATTGGAAAATGCACCAAAGTACCAAAGAAGGGGTGGGTATAAAACATTGTAGGTTTTACCCAATGACATACCTACTCACGCCACTAAAATATAAGAGTTATCCAAATTTATATAAAAATGTTTTATATACAACATTTTCTCAAAAGATGTTATAACTAAATATAAACAAGTTTCCAAAACCATACACAACCAAAGGGATTCAAAGAGAAATTGAAACCAACCATGCATGATTCCTGGAAGAGGGGAGAATCCCAAGCCCTTTTCCATCCCAACCATGATGGGGGAGACTTCTTACCCTTATCCAACCCAAATGCACATGAATTCTTGATGGGGGAGGGCCCTAACCCATATACATCCCAAAAATAATGGGAGATACCCCAAACCCTTATCCATCCCGATTGAAATAAGAACACACACCTTCCCAATGTTCCATTATCCCTTTTTCATCATGCACAAGGTCATTTTTCAACCAAGCCCCGTATTTCCATGTGCCATTAACCCTTTGGAACTGAGCATAATGTCATATTTCAACAAATCCCCATACCTGAAATATGAACACACACCACATGTTCTCATCAGTCATGCCAAAAAGAACATTCAATAAAAACACTTTTTATTGAAAACCATTTCCATCAAAACCATTTTAAAGCCAAACCATTTCAATTCCGAACCATTTCAATAAAACTCCTTTTTTATTGAAAACCAATTCCATAAAAGTGATTTCAATACCAAACCATTTCAATAAAACACCCTTTTTATTGAAAACCCATTTTTCATCAAACCATTTACAATTTCATCCAATCCATAATTTAAAATAAATATTTTAAATTCGTGAATCCAAATCACTTTGCACAACAATTAACCAAGATTTTACAATTTCAACAAAACCATAAATCATCACTAAAGAAGATTTATTCCATGATTTTCAAAATAAAATCAATTCATACAACCCAATTTGAAACTAAGACAATCAATTATATCAAGAGGAGTCGAGAGTGAAGCCTTTTACCTCAAAGGATTTGACGAAAACCACAATAGTCAAAGAACGCTCAAGAAACCCGGGTTGATTCTCCAAAAACCCACCTTGGATCCCTTCTCCTAGAAAGATCGAGAAAAAATCTTATCATATTTTGCATCCAAACACTCAGATATACCCCTGTAGGGAATAGATCTAAGAAACTGAGAGAATAAGAGAAGTATATCTAAGTAAATCTAAGAAATCGATCAAGAACGATCACATACATCCGGAATACGTCTTCGATTTTCCAAGAGAAGACTTCCGATCGCATCCAGAATGATGGGAGTACCCTCTTTGAACTTAGAAGAAGAAAAATACCAAGCTAGGAGCACATAAGAGCTTAAATGAGGCACTTATAGGCAAAAAATTAATGAGATCCACTTTATAGGATCTCATTTAAGTGGTCGCACGTTTTGACAAACTGTGCGCTAACCGTGTGTTAGCTACTAGCTCAGCTGACATTCTCGTCCTATTTGGATGCAAAGTTAGACAAACCATGCACTACCCGTGCAGAAGATACTACCTCCCAGACAATGTACACATGATTTGGCCACATGGTTTATAAAAATCAGGCACCGCCCGTGTGACTTTTACTTTTGCCTAAAAACATCATTCCACGTTCTCCCAACTCTCCCATACGTAACCCTTAACTTTATAACCATTAAAAGCATCAGGAAAGGGTTATATACCAGAAACCGAGGGTACTACATTCTCCCCAACATTGGTTATTCCGTCCCCAAAAAGTAGAAAACCTTCACCCAACTGAAATATTTCTAGCGTCTTCTCTTTCATTTACTTTTCTCGTTCCCAAGTCTTTTCCTGAATCTAACTATGCTTCCATAAAACCCACAATAGAGTTATTCTTATTCCATGCAAGACGTTCTCTTCCCATCCACAAACCATACCGAGATATGTTTCAATGAAGCATCTGACTCTAGGTCAACATGATCATATCTGATCACATGGTCAGGATTGGACTGATACTTTTTCAACTAAGATACATGGAAAACATTATGCCCTGAAGTAAACCATGGTGGTAATGCCAACCGATATTCCACCTCTCCAACCCATTCTAGTATCTCAAAAGGGCCAATGTATCTTGGATATAACTTGCCCTGCTTCCTAAAATGATGATGTCCAAGCCTTAGAGAGATCCTCAAGAAGACATGATCACCCACAACGAACAACAATGGTCTTCGACGATGATCTGCATAAGATTTCTGATCACTATGAGCCCTCTCCATCCGCTTTCTAATCAACTGGATTTCTCCATTGTTTCTTGGACAAGGCTCGGCTCAACTTGTGAAGTTTCACCTGTTTCCAACCCGCATAGTGGATAATGACAAGGATGCCCATACAATGTTTCAAGAGGATCCATTCATATCGAGACATGATATGTATTGTTGTATGAGAACTCCAGTAAGGGTATATGCTCCTCCCATGAGCCACCAAAATCCATTACAGAAGTTGGAAACAAATATTCCAAAGTTTGTATCATCCGTTCAGATTTCACATCCGTCTATGGATGATACGCCATGCTCATAGTCAACTGAGTTCCGAGGGATAGATGTAATGATTTCCAAAAACAAGATGTGAACCTCAGACCACTATCTTAGACTATAGAAACTGGTACACCATGTCTCTTTAACACTTCTCGGATATATATTTTTGAAAGATCATCCACCATATGAGTTTCAAAAATTGTGATGAACTGAGCCGACTTGGTTAGACGATCTACTATCACCCAAATGGCATTGTGTTTCTATACCATTCTAGGAATACCTGTAATAAAATACATTTCTATTTGATCCCATTTTTACAAATGGATAGGTAAAGACTATAATATACCAGCTGGTCTATGATGCTCTTCTTTAACCTGCTGATAAGTTAAACATTGTGAGACGAACATGGCCACCTTTCCTTTAATGCCACTCCACCAAAACTACTTATTTAAAGACTTATACATTTCTGGTGTACCCAGATGTACATACCATTTTTAATGGTGGTAAGCATGATGGAGTTTTTTATGACCAACCATAGGTATAACCATCCGATCTCTGAAAAAAATAATTGAACCCCCATCATGTTTCCAGCCATCAATGGTATCCCCACCATTGAGTTTTGAAATTACAACCATACATTTTGCAACTGATGTTTGCGATTGCTTGATCATCTTTACTAAATTATGAACAAGTTTAGCTGAAAAAAATAGCAACACCACCTCAGTCTTCACATTCTACATTCATTTCGGCTAAGACCGACCTCAACTGCCACTCAACTGAAGCTACTTTCGCTAACTAGGCATATGAATTTCTACTCAATGAATCTGCCTCTGAATTATTTTTTCCTAGTGTGTACATCATGTCAAATTCAAACATATAGAGATACTCCATCCACCTCCTTTTACTCAAATTCAAATCTCTCTGTGAGAAAATGTGTTTCAAGCTTTTGTGATCTGCAAACACAGTAAATTTCTCACCAAAGACATAATGTCTCAATGTTTTCAAAGCATGGACGATTACAGCTAACTCCAAATAATGTTTTGGGTAATTCTTTTCATGCACCCTCAACTGCCTTGAACCATAGGCAACCACATTGTCTCCATTCAAGAGAACACAACCCAACCCTGTTCTCGAAGCATCACAATACACCACGTACCCCTCTCTTGATTTAGGTAAGATCAAGATGGGTGTCAATGTAAGACAAACCTTCAGTTCTTGGAAAGTCTTATGAAATTATTATGTCCATTGGAATGGAGAATTATTCCTTGTCAAATCTGTCATTGGTGATTCTAGTCATTAGAAATCACGCACAAATAGTCGGTAGTAACAATCTAGTCCAGGAAAAATTCATATCTCAAACACATTATTCGGTGGTTTCTACGAGAAAACGGCTTCTATCTTTTCAGGATCAATAGAAACGACATTCTCAGAAATGACATGGCTAAGGAAACATACATTATTTATCCAAAAATCACACTTTGATAATTTTGAATAATAACAATGACCTCTCAAGATTTGTAACAATGTTTCTAGGTGAACCTCTTGATCAGCCCTTTTCTTTCAATACACTAAGATATCATCCATAAACACGACTACAAAAGAATCATGAGACTGCTGAAATTTTTTATTATTCAAAGCCATGAAGACCGATGCTGCATTCATTACAACGAAAGGAATGACTACATATTCGTAGTGGCCATATCTGCTTCTAAAATATGTCTTTGGAATATCCTCCTTCCGAACTCGCAATTTGTGATATCCTGATCGCAAGTCAAACATAGTGAACCACTGATCTCACATTAATTGATAAAAAATATCATCAATGTATGGAAGTGGGTATCTATTCATTATCATAACTTGGTTAACCTTACGATAATCAACACACAACTGAAGTGTTCCATCTACCTTCTTCACTAATTAAACAGGTTATGTCCATAGAGATGTACTTGGTCGAATGAAACCCTTGATTTCCATCTCCACTAACTTCACATTTAATTCCTGGAAATCTGTTGGTTCTATCCTATAAGACGGAAGGGAAATAGGACTGGTCCCTGGAAGGAGATCAATCATAAACTCCACTTCCATTAGAGGTGGTAACCCTGAAATGTTCTTGTGAACGAAATCTTGAAATTGATCCATCACAACTAGAAAAATATCTATCTCAATATCTTCCATTAACGCCAATATAAATGCTGCCAATTGGTGAGAGATCGTTCACTCCATTGGGGCCAACAAACACTTGGAATTTTTCTATTCCATCCTCTCTCCTCTAAAGATATGGTCAATGTCATCCTCAGTCGTAAAATTAACTATTCTCCTATAACAGTCGATGTGAGCCTTAAACATTGTCATCCAATCCATACCTAGGATTATGTCATACAAATCCATGTCAAACCTCGAGAAGTCCCATATTAACGTAGCTCCATCAATAGTTATAGCACATGCTCTACACACAATGTATTGAAATTGTCTTTCCCTAAGAGGAGTTTTTAGTTTCAAAATAGAAGACATCATTTCTAGCTTTAAACATAGAAATTCACCAGCACCTGAATCAATGAAGTAATGGGGAGAAACCATATCAAACAATGATTGTATCAACGTGGAAATGAAATGAACCATTCCTTTCACTCCAGATGGTCCTACTGGATCATCCACTACAATTTTTTCAGCTCCAAGTAGATTCATGATTACCATGCTCTACTCTTTATTTTCAGAATGACACTTCCCTTTAAGAGGAGTGTCATGAACACCTGACCTCAGAGCATTACAACAAAAGTGGTGAAGATGTCCCATCTTGTTGCAATTATGACATATTCTAGGTTGTTCCTTTCAATCCATCTTGATGTGGCTCGTAGATCCACACGTGAAACATCCCATCTTATACTTGGGTCTCTAAAGAAGTATTAACAATCTTTTTGTCTAATTCTGATGTGTTCTTCATTCTTGAGAAAAGGATTCTGATTTCCTCTTACACTTAGTGTTAGAGTTCTCATCTCTTATAGTAATGATAACCATACTACCTCCACTTGGATTTTTAGCAGTGACAAATATCATAAACAAAGTAATCGGTTGCAGTGCTAATTCAAAGGTTTTAAAAGCCTGAGAAATTATTTGGACAAAATGTAGGTTCACCTGTGGTTCATGTGCAACCACATTCTCACTGGCCTCTTCCGATTGGTTTCTATGATGCCTACCAAGTGCCATTTCCAAAACCAACAAGAAACCCCATCAATATCACTCTCTAGTAACTGATGGCTTAGCTTTTCAAATTCTATCACTTCATTTATCACAACATTGTTTTGTAATAAAGAATTTTCTCTATGTTCAAACATTTTTTAAAACATTACTCATGCCTTTTGAAAATCAACCCATTTTCAAAATACACAAAATACCCTGTTTTCAAAATCATTCACTTGAAATCAATTTCTGCATTTTTAAGAAATTCTCAACTTACACAAAATCCTTACTCATTCCTTACAATGAGATATGCAATCCTAGTGTAAAGTCATTCCTTTACAATGCATTTCATGCTCCTCTCATTGGATAAACCCATGACAATGATATTTGCGACATTTTAGATGTGTATCCAAAACACTTATGTAACCAACAAGTAGGTAACTTGAAGTTAGCATAAACGGGTTAGCTACGTCCGTTTGTACTATACATTTTATGTTATGAAAATCACACTCCTGTCTAATATTTCAACCCAAGGATTATACAAGAATTAATTTCAACTCCATGACCAAGAACACTGATGACTACTTGTTAGGAAAGAACCGAACAAGCTGATACAATTTTTAATGACCCACTAATTATAATTGTCTTGAGAGTACAAATAGTTGTCACTTGGCCTTATGCGACATCCCCAAGATGCCAAAGGCTGGAAATAAATGCAGAAGGGTTTCAAATACAAGTTGGGGGATGATTTACTCTTTATGAAATAACCCATAAACAAACCAATCACAACCAAACATTCACTATATAATGCATGCAAAAAATAATAACAACTAAAAAACATAATTTATGTCAAACCACAACATTTATACAACAACATAAGACCAAACCAAGCATCAAATTTTACTGTGGATTTACGACTCAAAAATCTCAAAAGACAGCATGACTCTGTGCTCCACAAGCTCCAAGTTCCACAAAATCTCCCAAGCATCACCATAAGCCACTATCAATAAGATGCTTTACCTTTACATGTGTCCCGAAATACAACATCTGCAAAAGTAAGAATTTTCCAAAGAAGGGGTAAGTATAAAACTCAGTAGGTTTTCCCCAATGACTTCCCTACCCAATGACGCACTAGGATAGAAGAGTTAGCCACATTTTTATAAAAACATGTTATATAAAACATTTTCTCATAATAAGTTTATAACTAAATATAAACATGTTTCCAAAACCATACATAAGCAAATTCATTACAAGAGAAATTGAAACAAATTTTTCTAGCAAGCTATTTTTCTAGAAAATTAACCAAACAAGCTTAAGAACAATTTCACAAACATTCCTTTTTGGCATACACAACCATTTCCACAAACCCATGAAACCAACCATGCATGCTACCTGGAAGTGGGGAGAATCCCAAACCCATATCCAACCCAACCATGATGGGGGAGACTTCTTACGCATATCCTACCCAAATGAACATGAATTCTTGACGGGGGAGATCCCTAACCATTATCCATCCCAACACTGATGGGGGAGACCCCTAACCCTTATCTGTCACAAATGCAGTATGGGCACACACATTCCCCATGTTTCATTATCCCTTTGGCACCGAGCACAAGGTCATATTTCAACCAACCCCGTATTTCCATCTTCCATTAAACCTTTAGTACCGAGCACAATGTCATATTTCAACCAAGCCCCATACATGAAACATGAACACACACCACATATTCCCATCAGTCATTCCAAAATTCCCATTCAATAAATAACCTTTTTATGGAAAACCATTCCCATCAAAACCATTTCAAATCCAAACCATTTCAATTCCTAACCATTTCAACAAAACCCCCTTTTTATTGAAAACCAATTCAATCAAATTCATTTAAATCTCAAACCATTTGAACAAAAAACCATTTTTATTGAATTTTTTTTTCATCAAACCATTGACAATTTCAGAAAATCCATAATTTAAAATCATCATTTTAAATTCACGAAAAAAATAACATTGCACAAAAATTCACCAAGATTTCACAATTTCAACAAAACCATAAATCATCACTAAAGAAGATTTATTCTATGAGTTTTACAGTCAAATACATTCAAAAAAACCAATTTGAAACTAACCCAACCAATTATAGAAAGATGAGTCAAGAGTGAGGCCTCCTACCTCAATGGTTTTGAAGAAAACCACAACGGTCGAAGAACGCTCAAGAAACCCTAGTCGATTCTCCAAAACCCTCCTTAGATCTTTTCTCCTAGAAAGATCAATATCAAATCTCATCATATTTGGTATCCACATACATAGATCTACACATGAAGGGAATAGATCTACTAAACTGGGAGAAGAGAAGAAGTAGATCTAAGTGGATCTAAGAAACCTATCAAGATGGAAGAAGAATGATCACATACCTCAAGAATCCAGCTTCAATTTTCCAAGAGAATCCTTCAGATCACCTCTAGAATGATGGTAGAATATCATTTTACCTTAAGAGAAGAAAAATCCCGAGTTAGAGCCACTTGGGAGCTTAAACGAGGAACTTAGAGGCCAAAATGAGTGAGAATCCATTTTATAGGATCTCATTTAAGTGGTTGCACGGTTAGTTCGTAGGGTTTGAAAAACTGTGTGGTAACCATGCGTTAGCTACATCCTCAACCACCCTTCTCACACAGTTTGTCCACACGATTAGACAAGTCGTGCACCTCCCTTGCGGATGCTACTACCTCCATGACCAACTACGCATGGTTTGGCCACACAGTTTAGACAAATCGTGTGCCACCCATGAAACTTCCCCTTTTTTGAAAAAACATCATTACATGTTCTCCTGACTCTCCCATACGTCACCCTTAACAATATAACTATTTAAAGCATCAATAAAGGGTTATATTCTAGAATCCGGGGGTATTATACATGATGTATGTCTAGATTTAATAAAAATTATAATAAATGATATTAAAAAATATTAAATGAGATATAATTTGAATGAGTTAATGTAATCCAAAATTTTTTCATACCTATAAGACATATTATGGTTGTTTGAAATCACAATATTATATTTCCATTTTTTCTTGATGTATTTAAATTTGAATTAAATAAATTATGTCAAAATTTATACATATTTATTTGTTGGAATATGGATTGATACTTAATTAATTATTATTTAACCATTTAATAAATTTAATGTGTTCCCCTATCATCCATTATAAAAGGAAACTATCTCACTCATTTAATCATACATATTTGAGCTTTATTACTTTAAAAACCTCTAGGAATTTTACTTCTCAACATCCCTAAGCACATTCTATTGAGTTAATCCTTCATTAAAGTTTATGTATATAGCCCTTTATAGAAAATATAAATGAGACATTAAAAATAGAGGTAACAACATTATCTGGTATCTTTATTTGTTAATATTATTTTACTCCTATAAATATATGGTATTTATCATAAAATAATGACATTATAATATTTTATATGATGTAATGTTATTATGATTACTAAAACACTATTATAACAACTCTTTCCAATAAAAAATGATGTGGATGTATCTCTTATGAATATGTATTACTAACCCTCTCCACGTTTCATATAATTCGTTTCGTTCCACCGCATTTTAAGAATATGTATTATGATGGGTTTATTGTTTATGTATGATTATTATGAGATAATTAAAAATATTTTTTTTTTTTATAAAACCTACCTTTTAATTTACATATTTTTTTAACTTTTGATTGTTCTTAATAGATAAATTTTTAAGAAGTTTTAGAAGAGGATGGGTATAGAATGTTTCTTATGAAATTTCCATATATAAATTACATAAAAAATATGAATGATGTAAATAAAAAGATATATTTATTTAGCATTTGAAAAAAACATCCAGGTGTAACTTTCATAACATAGTATTTTGGACATTGGGTTATTAAGAATAATTGAAGTTCTATGTTATGAGAAGATAGAAGAGGGGGATATTGAATGCTAGGTAAAAAAAGTTATCAGAGGATAGAAGTGTAATATGTTGTTTTCTAGAAAAACGTTTCAGGCACACCTTTTGATATGTTTCATATTGTATAGAAGTTTCTATTGAATAAAATTGGATTATTCATTTAATATCATTCAATATTACCAAATCATGAATGTTTTATGATTTAATTTTAAGGTTGTTTAAGAGAAGAAGTGTTAATTTGACATCAATAAAAAGAATTTTCACAATGAATTTCTAGATGAGAGTTGAGAAGAAATTACATTCTAATCTATTTTTATGATGTTTATAGATGTTTATTTAAATTTAGATGATGTTTAGAATTAGATTTCCAGAATCATGTTTCTTGTCACATAGTTTAGGATACAAATTTCTATATAGCGAAATTGAAAAATGTGATCCTTGTACAATTTTATGCTACCACAATCTACTAAATGAAATTATGGATATAGATTAGAAGAAAAATATTAGAGGAAAGTATAATTTCATACTGATACAGTGAATTATGTCTAAGTTATGAATTTTTGGTTTTTTTAAGGAATGATTAATAGATGTGAAATACAGTAAATTTTGAGCAAAGAATTCCTACATAAGATCAGTTAGGTAGAAAATAGATAGATAAATATATGTAATGATAAATTTGATATAATTAATTATATATTTTTATGAAAATATCCAAAAAAATAGTATAATTTGACTCTTATCATAGGATTAAATGAAATGGAATTATAATTTCAAACATATAGATGATGTTTGAGATGAAATTTAGAGAATCTAAAAAATATGAATTAGATAAATAATATAAATTATGTTTCCTAAAAATATATCCTTGAATATATATATGAATGTGGAATGATAAGGAAAACTAAATTTACTATGTATTACACCTATATATAATGATTCCAATAATAGTCTTATATGTTTGAGTAACATTATTATATTAACTAATCATGTAGAGAATTTTTTTTCCATTTTATAGTGATTTATTAAATAAAATATAGATAAATATGTTCCTGAAAGTTATAAATTGAGAAACTTCAATGTTCTAGAGAATTCAAGAATGTTTGTGAAGACTCAAAAATATTTGAGAAGGGTTTGAGTGAAATTAAATTTTTTTGAATAATTTAGAATTGGAAATATTAATGAAATGGAAAAACTTTTTAGTTCCCCACATTTGATATTATGTGAGAACCTAAAATCAATGTAGGTAATGTAAATGTTTCCAAAATAATTTATTATGCACTCCAAAAACATGAAATATGATGATATTTTATAGGATTAGTTTCCAATTAATTAGGTTGAATTTAAGAAGACTCGAGAGATTTCCATCAAATAATAGAAATTTGATCAGAGTTCCAACTGATATGACGTCTTTGAAGAATAAAATATTGAGATTTACTGATTGAGTTACTACTCAATTGATGAAAATAGTGCACAAGGCTAGAATTTCTTCATTTTAAAAGGATTCATCAGGTGATTTCATTAGATGGAGTACCTCCAAATGTATTAATGTAGACTAACGCATAATGAGCAGGTTTAGTTAAAGGAAAACTAGATCTATCAATTTAATGGAAGCAAAACATATAGATCATGTTGATATAAGAATACATGAGGACCCATTAGATAGAGGAAAATCAAATGGATCCATTGGCATACATTTTCCAAGATTCTTTTAACTGAAAATTAGGAAAACATAGGTTGTTCATATTCAGGTCAATCAGAGTTCTAGTGAATATTTAAAAGAAAAAAAGAATCATAATACGTTTTCTTAAGATCATATTGTTTTTAAAAACGTAATATTGATCCCTCATACTTATGTTGGAATTGAGGAAGATTATGAAAATGATCAAAAATGAAGAATGAAGAATCATGTTGTTGGGGTGCAGAATTAATTGCTCAAAAGGAGTATTTATTGGGGGTGTATAAACATATAAAAATGAAGATTATATAAAAATTAATTTCGATGGTATAGAAAACTATATGGGGAATGATGACTATTGTGGTTCTAGAACAATTTTAGTTTTTTGTATTTTTATTCCGAAAAGAAAGTTAGTAAATGAATCAGTTTTAGTAGGGATATCCAACATGAAAATGAGTAGATCTCACTATCGTACCTTGTATGTATCATGTATTTCTCTCCATTTATATTTTATATATATGAATGTTGAATATGAGATTTATATTTTAGTTGACCATTTATATATTATATTTTCAAAAGTTAACAATGATTCATTAATAAGTAATGAAACATTATTTTAAAAAGAATAATTGATCTGTGATTCACCCATTCACTATTAGTGATCCTTATCCAATGAGACCTCTCCTGGTATCATAGGTAGGTTCCCTTTGAATGGTCTAAATATAATAATGGTGAATTTAAATTCAATTAACAATATCGGTGTACTTGATATTGACAGAAAACTATCACAGTTGGAAATGATGGATGTTAACCAGTCTCATATCTCTCAAACATAAATTTAGAGATACATAAATAGTAGGATTTCCCCCAATTAACAATATTTCTATGACATATATTTATAAGAGTCTTTTAAAAATTGATGATAGAAAATTAATAATTCAATTTTTATGGCTCTAACACAAAATTTTAATACAATCATTTTTGGGATTTTAAAAGTTAAAGAATTTTATTATAAGATGAGAATTATTTATGAAGGAAACGAGAATGTTAAGGAATACATGTTACAAATTTCAAGAATTATATTTTAGGATATAAAAATGGATGATGAGAAATGTATTTATTATTACATTACAAGAGTAAATGGAATTGTGAGGAAGATTAGTGATTATGGGTATAAGTTGGAAGATTGTACAATAATTGAAAAACTGATGGTAAACATTACCTATATATTTGATTGAAAAGTGTATGTTTTAAAAGATCATGAAGATTTATCTTCTGATAAACATAAAAATATTCTTATGGTATACAAAATGAGGATATATTAAGTATTAAAAAAAATTATATGAATGAATTGTCCATAAAATATTTTTTACAAGGTAAAAATATTGAAAAATATTGATAAAAATTCTCCAGATTCAGAGGTAGATGATGATGTTGATGATTTCAATACCTTTTCCCTTTGATCCAAAAGATTAAACAAGGAAACATAGAAAGGAAAATATAAATATAATCATAAATATTGTAATTGTGGTGGGAAAGGTCATATTTTAAAAAATTTCACTATAAATAAATATGAATAATATTATTCTGATGAAAATGATGATATGTCATGGAAAAAGAAGTGGATGAAAAATAAATGGGATTTTTTTTACATTAGAAAAAAGTTTTTTTTAATTAGAAAAATTTATGGTGATTCCTCATACAATGATGAATCTAATAATGATTTTAACATTATTTATGATGTTAGAAATATATGTGATGCATCGAGAAGTTATGATGATTTTGTTGATACAGTAGAAATTGAGTGGATTATAAAAGTGAATTTGGAATCATCACATGAGAAAAATATATAACCAAATAAAAGGAAAAATTATATGATATATTTTTAAGAAATTGTCATTCAAAATGATGATAGAATCAATAATTTTGAGAAAAACAACAATGTTATTAGAGATAAGAATAAGAATGCAGATGATCTTGAATGGAAGAATAATGTTTATAATAAAATATTAGATGGTGATCCCAAAAAGGTAGAAACTATAATTACTTATGAATGTAAAAAATCATATTGAATATTGGTGAATATGATAAGGTTTATAATTATATTAAATAAATTTTTGAAAAAAAGGATAAGGATATTTTATAAACAATATCAATTATATTTTAACAAAACGTTTGTTATGAATGACGATATAAGACTTCACTAAAGTAGTTTAGGTAATGGGGGAAACATATAAATATGGTAAAATATGAGTTTCATATAATATATAATTTTCTATTCTTAAAAATCACTATGTACATCTATTTTTAATAACTATACATGAATAATAGTTAATATTTTTGAATATAAAAATTTTTATTTTGAATAATGGAATTCATTGACAATTCATTACATTGAGAAAATTTTCCACAGTTTTTGAAGAAAAAACATGAAAAATAAGTTTTAGCAGCATTTCTATAATTTTGAAAGATCTTGGTTTTTATGAAACTTCTACTATTGAGGAATATTTTCACGAAGTCCTTATTAATTCTGTTATAACATGTCACTACCAGAAAATAGGTACGAATCATGGGTGTATATTATGAGTAGATAATTATAAATTTTATAAAACAAATTTTAGAGCCATAATTAATGTTTAAGAGGTAATGAATGTTCAAATATCAACAAATAAAAATGAAAAGCTAAAGAATCTTTAGTACATTATGAAATATGATAAATATAATAATTCTAATCAAGGAAATAATACCTTTTTTATTTTTATAAATCGTATTCCCATGGAAATATTTTTGGAGGAAGTAAAAAAATATACTAAAGAAAAAGGCGAAAAAAAAGAATTTTGATGATGATATAAAACGATAAAAAGTGATCTACTAATAGTGCTCCAAAGATTTATAAAATGTGTATGTTCTATGAGAAATATGGGAATGTTACAAATGGATGTATGATAATACTTTGAGGATAAGAAGGATGTATGAAAATATTGTTTCAAAATCAATGTAATATAAATATTACAAAAGTTGCAGAAAATGTTGAAAATTAATCTAAAGACTCTATACAATAGAAGATGATTGTTTGAAAATATATTAAGGATTATCAAAAAGAAGAAAAAAATCCAATGAAAAATATAAGAATAAAAGAAATTTCTAACTGAGGGAAGATTCTAATTCTGAATGTTTCTTCTAATGAAATCCAAGTTTAATCCATGGTCCCCAAATAATATTTGATCTATACTAACTGATAGGTAATTGAAGGAGTAAAATTAAGGAAGCTCAATGAGTTTTGTAGAAGTTTTACAGTAAATGAAAATTCAATCATGAAAATTATCCAACCATGGTGAATTATGAAATGTTAACCCTGAGGGGGAGAAAAAATATAGTTCAGGTATAAGTCTATAATATTTATCAAATAAGTATGTAACATGGTCAAATCTATTGATATTTTAGTGAAGTTGTGTTCATACACATGAACATTTTTTATGTTCATAATAATATGGGTAGTGATTGTTTTTATGTTAATAATTTTAATATATTTCCTTAGATATGATTATGTTTAATGAATAATTAAATAAGTTATACATGAAAGATATTTAATGTACAAAATTGAATACCCAAATTATAAACTATTTCTTTTCTTGTTCACCCATATATACAAAGATAGGTTTAGTTAAAATGTATTTTTTATTAAACTAATGTGATGTTAATGTAATATAGATGAAAATTTCCAAGATTATAAAATGAAGCAAAAAATCCATACTGGACCCTTTGAATTTAATTATCAAAAGTATTGAGAAGAAAATAGGGGACTAAGAAGAAGGATAAAATATTTGTAGACAAATATGAGTTTATATATTTATTATTATTATGTTTTATTTTTTTGTGGGTTTCAACAACAAATATAAAGTTGGTTATTTTAAATACTAATTTTTTTGTAGGTTTATTTTTTATAAATATATCAAAACATAGAATGTTTGAGAATAATTTGAGTAGGGAAAATTCATTATGAAAATTCCCATAGTTAATGAAATAATAATGTTTTAGGTTTTCAATAAGAATAAATGATAAAAAAATTCAAAAAATTATTCTATATGGACCTTTCTGGACACAATGTTTCAAATATTGAGTTAGTATGAATAAATTTAGCTACAAATTATGAGAATACAATATGTAAAATGCTAAAAATTTGAAGCTAAAAATTATGAGATAAAAAATAAAAAGATGTTTTTTTCTAAGAAATCATTCTAAAAACAAATCTCTATAAGTATAATATTGGACCAATGTTTTGAGTAATGAAAATTAGACAATGACTTATTGATTGTTTGATGTTACTAAATTAGGAAAGTATCACGATACATTATAGATGTTATAAAAGTGATGAAGTGTATATATGACTTCATTAATTAATATTTGTATGTAGTAGTATATACGCATGATTTAAGAACAAATCAAGGGAATATTTTTATGATGACTATATACGATAAGTTTAACTATGATTTGGTTATAGAAATATATTTACATACACATGTTTCCAAAAAGTGCATAATATTATAAAGGACATCCTTGTACACTATTTTTTGGAAAACATATACCCGATGAACTATTGGATGCATGTTAGTGGACAAATATTTCAAGAAAATAGAATTTTAGATTAATATAATGACTAAATTCAATGTAATGATATTGGGTAAAATTGTCTTTTCAAGTAATGGTTAATGATATTTTATTATAACAATTTTTTCGTTAAAAAATTTTGTAGATCAGTGGAGGTAGATGTAATGTCCCAGTTCCGAAAGCCACCCAGAGGCGCCCCGTACCCGGTTGGTCACATGGACTCATGTACATTTTCCCGAATGCTATAGTTTTGCTGACAAGAAGGGAGGGACTTGGGTGTGATAGTGGGGAAAATATGACCACATTGGAAGAGTAAAACAATGGAAGAAACCAATAGAAAAAGCAGATGAAAAAACAATCCATAAAAATGTAAACAAGAGAAGACTGGAAAATTAAAAATTGGACCACACACACACACACATATATATATATATATGATTCAATTTACATATGTCTAGGAAAGTATTCAAACAAAACACAATGATTGAATACAACAGTTTTAAAACCAAGTACAAAAGAAATCATGCAATCAACTCCTCAACATCACAAGCCATAGCTTGGTCCCATGATCTCCATCTCCACAACAAATCAAGTACATGAAGTATAAGGGTGCCTACCCGTATCTATACCTGAAATAATATAATCTGTTTGGGCCCAAACCATGCCCCAAATAGGGTGTGTGACTAAATCCAAGTAGGAATCCACCACATGATATGTGCCTAACAGTCAATGAATATATGGTAGGTAAAGTATAGAAAGCAGTAAACAAGAAGTACTCAGCAGTAACAATCCATAGTTTCAAATATCATGATACATCTAATCAAAGCATATAATCAAAAATTGTATCCCTCTGGGAAGTACCCACAACCTATCCCCTTTGGTCCAACCTAAAAACATAAGCAAACATATAACAAAAAGGTAACCCTCTGGCAAGTACTCACATCATATCCCCTCTGGTCCTACCTAAAGGGTACAAGAAACCCTCTGGGCAGTACACTCAGTCTAACCCCTCTGGATCAGCTTATGAATAGACTCTATGAGGAAGAAGTAACTATCAATTCCTCCTATAGTCTCGTATTAGTAACAAAAAGTCTCTCTAGGGAATCACTTACATCACATTCCCTCTGTGGCCCACGTCGAGGAACTACAAACACTCTGAGTAAGAATATACATTAATTCCCACTATGGTTTCACATCATAAGTAAAACATAAACTCTAGAGAAGCCCTTACATGCATCATCCCTATGGTCTACTACATCGGGTTCTCTCGACCCTGTGTATGTCATGTAGGTATAGAAATGCATATTGGCCAATGTAAAACTCAAAACTACTTTGCTAGAAGTCAACAACATATTAGCAAATCAGAACAATCACACCATCCTAATACTAGGCATCGAAAAGTAAACAGTATAATAACTGGAAAACTATAACAGAAGCCAAATAAGGTAATCATAAATGGGAAAAAATATACAAATCATATCATTTAACCTTATTCACATTCAATTAACCTATACTCAACCATACAAGCATACGAGGACGACAATAGTGCTAAAACAGTAAACGTGCAACACCACGTTCATGGGTATAGGTGATTTTGAACATAAAACTAAAATACATTCAATATAAAGTCACAAAACACCTAACTTGGTGTTAGGAGATCAATATACCTTAGCCTTAGGGCTTCAATCGCCTTATTATGCCAAAGATCTACAAAAAACTCTAAAATGTTCAACATAGGATAACTTTATAGAAGAGGAATCGTAAAATGAAGATCAAGTAGAAGGAAGATCTTACCAAGGCGATCCCAACACAATCGAAGGCTATCGAATCAGAGATCAGATGATCAGTCTGGGGCTCAGAGGAAGATCGTGGTCATACGGGAGTTCTCGGCCAAACCAATCCTAGAAGAAGGTGTTCTTAGAAATTAGACACAACCCCAATACATTTAATGAAAAAAAGAAAATACATGGCATGGACATTGGATGTACATTATGTGTACTTTCTGTTTCTGTACTCCACTTTAGGCAGCCTCCTGTTCACCCCCCACATGGCCCTGTGCATGGCCGATACACATCCAGCACATGACTACCTACAGTAACTGAGTACATAGTGTGTACATTGAATGTACACGGCGTGTACTTTGAAAATTTCTATAAATTCATCTTTTCTGAAAAACGACCAGAAAAGGAAAATATACCTGAAAAAGAAGATCCGGGTTCTTACAAACTTTCCCCCTTATAGAAATTCGTCCCTGAATTTTTTACAAAGGCAACATAGAAGAAGAAACCCAAAACAGCTCTGGCCACTGTAATCGTACATCAGCCTCCCTCTCCCATGTCACTTCAAGTACTCCCTTGTGTAGCCAAAACACCCATACCAGAGTATTAGACTGACCATGGATAACCTACATATTGGGATCAACATTTTGATTAGGATGCTTCTCAAAAGATGCATCTACTTCCAACTCAACATCATCGGGATGGAAGACATGAGATGGGTCTGAGAAGTAACATCAATGATGAGAAATTTGGAAGACATCGTGCATATCCCAGTATCTCTGAGATAACTGCAACCAATAGGAAACTAGACAAACTCTCTCCAACACCTCAAACGGCCCGACATACCTTGGTGAAAGCTTACCATTCCTCCTAATCGTCTTGTTCCCCAAACATTGTGTGACAAGCAGAAAAAACGGATCCCCAACCTCGAACTCCGGAGGTCCTCTTCACTGATCAACATAAGAATTCAGTTGAGACTGTGAAGCATCTATCCTCTTCTGAATCAAATATATCTTCTCTTTGGTATCATGGACAAGATGATGTCCCAGCATAGTTGCCTCTCTTTCCACCTGCCAACATAAAGGTTATCAGTATGGCCTATCATATAAGGCCTCATAAGGTGCCATCTGAATAGTTTTTTAAAACTATTATTATATTCAATCTCCACAAGTGTTATATTCCTCTCCTAAGAGCATCAAAAAATCCATGATTCATCCATGAAGCATATCCTCAAGTACCTGAATCGTACACTCAGACTGGCCATCTATCATGAGATGGTAAGATATACTCAAAAATACTTGTGTACCCGAAGATTTTTGAAGCCCATGCCAGACCCAAGAAGTAAAACATGATTATATATCTGAAACATTGGAGCGGGGAACTCTATGTAATCTCACAATCTCATGGATATACAATCATCCCAGCTCATTAACACTAAAGGTCTCCTTGATCAGTAAAAAGTGAGAATCCTCTGTCATTCTATCAATGAAAACCCAAGCTGCATCATTCTCATGAGGCGGCCTCGGTAAACCTATCACGAAATCCATCGTGACATCATTCCACTTCCACTTGAAAATGGGTAACTAATGTAAAAGCCCGACTGGTCGCTGATGCTCCACCATCACTTGCTGACAGGTGGAATACCTCATCACAAAACTAGATACATATCTCTTCATAATTGTAGTCCAATAATAATAGTGTAGATCATTATACATCTTGGCGACACCAGGATGAACTGCCCAAACTGAGGAATGAAATTCCTGCATCAGCTCCTCATGTATTTTTGTTGATACCCATATGCGCCCATGAAAACGAAAGATCTCATCCTCACCAATGGTCCATCTAGGAATAGGGTCCTCCCCTGACATGATTTCCTGTATGACTAGGCCATCATAATATTATAGCTTCCTCATTCACATTCGATCTAAAAGAGTAGAGGTAACAGCTACAGAAGAGAGATATCTCTTCCCTTGTTTGTCGTTCACCTCTGAATGCATCTCAGAGAAAATATTCATAAGCTGCCACTCAAAATTGGCCTTCTTAACTTCATGTATTTGAGTCCTCATGCTCAGCGCATCTACCACCACGTTGCCTTTCCAAAGAGTATAGGAGAGATCAAAGTCAAAAGAATGAAGGTAATCAATCGACCTTTGTTATCTCAAATGCAGGTCACACTGAGAGAAAATATACTTGAAATATTTTTTGGTCGGTGAGACCCAAAAAATCTCTCCCAATAGATAATGTCTCCAATAGTGTAAGGCATGAACAACCACAACCAACTCAATATCGTGCGTCGGGTAATTCCTCTCATGTGGCCTCAACTGTCGAGACACGTATGCAATGACGCTTATTCATACATAAGAACTCCTCTAAGTCTGATACATGAAGGATCATTGTACAAAGTATAGATCTAGAATGGATCTCAAAAAAATAGTATCAGTGCTAATGTAATAATCCCATTCATCTCTTGAAATGATGACTCAGAAGAATATGATGATAAGAACATTGCACCCTTCTTAGTTAATCTCGTCAGATGTGCTTCTAAGCATTAAAATTCCTGTATAAAACATATGTAGTATCCAGCCGACCCTTGAAAGCTCCGCAATTAAAGACGTTCTTTAGCTGCTCCCAGGAAACTACAGCTCTTACATTTTATGGGTCTAATAATACTCTTGTCTCTGAGATAACATCACCCAAGGTGTGAATTTGGTCCATCCAAAAGCGTAATTTGGAGAGCATTGCATATAACTGATTCTCCCATTGTGTACACAATATGATTTCAAGATGTGTGGCATGGTCATGTCGAGTGTAAGAGTACACCATGATATAATCCATCAAAAAAACCATGAAGTAATCCATGTATTGATGGAACCCTTGGTTCATTAGTTCCACGAAAACTACAGGCGAGTCCGTGAGACCAGACAACATAACCAAATACTCATATTGACCATACCTTCTTCAGAAGGATGTAAGTGGTATATCAGATGGTCTAATGTGAAACTGATGATAACCAGATCTAAAGTCAATCTTCAAGAAAACCCAGTCTCCTCAAATCTGATCAAAGAGATCATCAAGACTAGGGAAGGGATATCGGTTCTTGACTGTCAACTGGTTAAAAACCCAATAGTCCACACAAATCCTTAGGATACTATTGGCCTTTTTTGCAAAAGGACAGGCAAACCCCATGGAGAATTATTGGGTCGGATGAAACCATTTTCCGGCAACTCCTTCAGCTACATCTTAAGCTTTTGTAACTCTGGTGTAGCCATCCTACAATGAGGAATGGACACCGGTGCTACTCCTAGAACAAGATCAATAGAAAATTCAACCCCATTCTCCAGAGGAAAACCTACAAAGACTTCTGGAAAGACATATTTGAATCAATCCACCACTGGACGTAAATGCATCTATGAAATCCCCTGGTCATCCAGATATAGACTAGCAATTTGGGATATAACTCTTCTAAACCCATGATGCTCGTGTCCCACTTTAGTCACCTGGACATCCCATTCGACCTTATAAAGAAAATATCCACCCTTTGGTGATATGAAACTCACCCTTTGGTGATAATAGTTAATGAATTCCTGGAAGGGAACTAGCCATTCCATTCTGAGAATGAAATCATAGCCTCTCATCTCTAGAACATAGAGGTCCCATAAAAAGTGACACCCACCAACCTCTAGAGGAAACTCCTTACGTTGATGCACATCAGCCGTTCTAGTCCCCAATGAAGTGTCTATCATCAAGATATCAGCCGATGAAAATATGGAGATCCCAAGGATCTCCACAACATCAACATATATAAATCTATGGGAATCCCTTGTATCAAAAAGAGAAGAAGCTAAAAATGAGGATACTAAGATTGTACCATGCACAATAGAGGGTCCCAGATCCTGCTCATGTTGGGTCTACTCTAGTGAAAAAGTCTGACCTGCACTATGACCCTCTGACCCTATTTCGCCTCCCAAAACTGATCCGCCCTATTATCGCTAAAAACCGGGTGACCGGCTACCACGACCACAACCTCTCCCTCGGCCTGAATGTCCGGAAGAACTCCAGTTCCTAGTCTGGTATAAAAATGGTGGTGCTGGTCTTGTAGGAGGAGTCATAGAAGAACCTCTGTCACCAGTTTCTAGTTAGATGTTCTAACAAAAATGCTGAAGATGACCCATCATTCCATAAGATCTGCACTCAACTGGGTCTCTCGGGAAATGTGGCCTCATATACACGACCCTCCCAAACTGGTATCATACAACCTGGATAACTAAAGGTGCATCTTTCCTACTCAGATCTCCACACGTAGTCTCCCTACGGTGCTTCCTGCTATCAACCAGCAAAGCACTAACTATGGATGTAGAACAACCCTAGCACATAGCTCTAGAATCTCTAAGATTACGCTATATGATCAGTGCCTGGTTAATGATAGAATATATCGAGGTCAACATAATGATGTTCACCTGAGCCTGAATATCATGCCAGAGACCATCCTCAAACTTCCATGCCAGGAACAACCCATCACCCCTTAAAAAGGGTGTAAAGCGCTACAACTCAGTAAATCAGGAAGAGTACTCAATCAAAAAAAGATTACCCTACTCCAAACTCATGTACTCTTGGTATTGATCGGCCCTCAAAGTCTCTGGATTGATGTAATTGTAGAATTTATGCTAAAACTCATCCCAATCCATATCTTGATGGTGTCCATCCCGTGAGATCAAATCCCACACTCTATTGGTGGATTCCCATATCATATACATAGTGACATTGACCGTCCTCTCTGGAGACGTCTTTTGATGGTCGAAGATTGTCAAGATGGATTCTAGCCATGACTCTGTATCCTGGGGTCCTCCATCCCTTGAGAATGTGGGAGGATGCTGCCGCTGAAAGACCCACGTCAATTATTCCATAAATGGGGCAGGAAGTGGTACTCCCTGGAAGGTCTGAATGAACCTCATAAAGACCTCTCAAAACTGTGTGTCAGCACCAGTGTCTCGAATGATGGTCTGTTCCAAGACAGGCACAAGTGGAGGATGTGCTGGTAGTCCCTGATCATCCATGTCCATTGTCTGATCATTGCCATGCAACTGGCATACAACCAGAGGACGTCTCGGGGGCATGATTCTACAAGGTCAAGCACCCATCTTAAATCAAAATTATAAAAGGACTGAAAACATGAAGGTTAATGAGGGAACACGAGAAACAAGGAAGTCATGTTTTTCAAAACATGAATACAAGTCATGTATAATCCCTACACGGTGTGTTCCCTTCAGCCATTCACATTGGAATGTACTCCTGCCAGAACTGGTCGTGTAACACCCCATACACACGACATGGTCACCCAACACACGACATATACTTGAATCCTCTTCCCCTTCCCGAGACCCTCTACATGGCCAAGCCACACGGTTCTCCATATAATGTGACTACACGGAGTGTTAGTGCCAAAAACAACATGTACTAGGCAAACCTCACTAACCCGTGTTGTTAGATACAAGGCCAGTTACACAGATCACACTACACGACATATCTTAGGAAGAAACAGTGTGTACAATAAAGGATAACAATGACCCGTGTTTTTAGTTACACATTCAGGTACCTGGGTTACAACACACGACATGTTGTAGGCAAACACAGGATGTTCTATGAAGATTTTGTTGAGCCGTTTTGTTCATGACACGACTTATTACACTATTCTACAACACATCATGTACATCCTATACACAACATGTCTTACCAAAGATTCCAAACTAGATGTCCATACCAACACAGTCTGATAAACAGTTAGAGACTACACAGAGTGTACATACTGTACACGGAGTGTACTTAAGGAAAAAAATATCTTCCCAAATAGGAGAACACATGCCCTGTAATTAATATTACACGTCGTGTATTCTTGAATATTTTGGATAGTGAGCCTCAGAAACTACTTCGGTCCATAGAAAACACTAGAACAAACCTCAAAGTTCCAAATTCTGATATGCGAGGACCCATACACCCCATGAATCAATGTTTGTCATCTTATACATGTCATAACAAGGTAAACAAGTCAAAGATCCACCAAATTACAATTCATGAGTGCCATAACACCTGAAGAACCAATGTTTGGAATTCATTCAAACAAATCCTCACACAAAGAAATAACTTATCAAACAACAATTATTTTATCAAAGCATATATCACAACATCATTCATATCTAGAACAAAATCTATGAAAACAATATGCAATTGATAATACACCCTAAATTGCTTGGAATGAATGAATGACATGTGATTCCTAGAAAGTTCATATATGATGCATGAGATGGAATACCCTCATCTCATTGGGTTTCAATATAAATTAAACATCAGTAACACTAACAATAATAGAAAAAAACATGTGAATCACCCAAGGTGATATAAAAGCATCTTTAATAATTACAAAACCAAAAATTTACAATAACGAGGTAGATTGGCCTTTTCTTGTACATGGGTTAGCTACTCCTAGGGACAACTTATTACCAAGTAACTGTTCCTTACTATCCTTAGCTATATGATCTGAACAGTAAGTCAAGTGAAAATAACACCCCAGATACCACATTGTAACGTCCTAGTTCCTGAAGCCACCAAAAGACGCCCTGTACCTGGTTGGTCATATGGCCTCATGCGCCTTTCCCCGAACTCCAGAGGTTGCCGAATAGTAGGGATGGCCATTGGTGTGATTGTGGGGAAACTATGCTTTCATTTGTAGAGTAACACAGTGGAAGAAATCAATAGAAAAAGCGGAAGTACGAATAACCCATACAAAGGTAAAAAACAGAAGATTAGAAATTAATAAACTAGAGAACATATATATATATATATATATATGAATGATGCATGATATACGATACATATGTCTAGGAAATAATCCAAACAATTCACAATTCTATAATACAACAGTACTAATCCCAAGTTCAAAAGAAAGCAAGTAATCAACTCCTTAGCCTAACATGCCATAGCTTGGTCCCTTGCTCTCTAGCTGCATATCAAATCAATTACTTGAAGTAGAAGGAAGCATTAACTTATCTATACCAATATCAATATAATCTGCTTGAGCCCAAAGCATGGACTAAACATGGTGTGAGAATAAATCCCAGTAGGCAACCACCACAAGATCTGTTCCTAACAGTCAGTGAATATATGGCTGGTAAATTACATAAATCATTGAACAAGGAAGTACTCAGCAGTAGCAATCCACAGTTTTGAATATCAAGAAACAGCTTATCAAAGAAGATAATAACAAAAGGTACCCCTCTGATATGTATCCACATCCTATCCCCTGTGGTCCTACCTAGAAACATAACAAACATATAACACAATAGGTAACCCTATGGGAAGTACTAACATTTTATCCCCTATGGCCATACCTAAAAAAGTACAAGCAATCCTCTAGGTAGTACACTCTATCAAAATCCTCTGGTTGAGCTTAACATAAACTCTCTGTGGAATCACTCACTGTCAATTCCTCCTATAGTCTCGTATCGGTAACTAAAGGCACTATAGGGAATATCTTACGTCACATTCCCTCTGTGGCCCATGTCAAGGAACTACAAACACTTTGAGGAATCACTTACGTCAATTCCCCATATCAGCTCGCATCGTAAGTAAAATAGACACTCTTGAGAAGCCCTTACGTCCATTCTCTATATGGTCCACTACACCCGGTTCTCACGGCCCTGGGTAAGTCAAATAGGTATAGCAATGCGTATCGACCAATGTAAACCTCAAGAACTACATAGCTAGCAGTCTAAAACATATCAGCATATCAGAACAATCACACCATCCCACAACTAGGCATGGGAAAGTAAACAGCAGCCTAACTGTCAAGCTAGACCCAACGGTCAAAGAAGGAAATCATGCATGGGATAAAACATCCAAAGCAGAACAATTAAACCTATTCACATTCAATTATCCTCTACTCAAGCATAAAAGCATAGTAGAAGAAAATTGGGCTAAAACAGTAAACACACAATACCCCATTCATGGGTATTGGAGATTTTGCATAGATAACTCAAAAATAGTCAACAGAAAGGCACAATCCACCAACCTCTGTGTTGGGATATCACTATAATTGAGTCTCAGGCCTTGAATCTCCTCAGAACGCTGGAGATCTACAAAAATGTCAAAAATGATCAACAGAGGGTAACTTTAAAAAGAAGATGAATTAGGAAATGAAGCTCAAGTAAAAGGAAGATCTTACTGAGATGATCTCAGCACAATCAACGGCAGTCGAATCAGGGATCAGATTCTTGGTCAGGGGTTCAGTAGAATATTGTAGCCGTACGAGATCTCTTGGCCGAACTAGACCTAGAATAAGGTGTTTTTGGCGATTAGAAATGACCTCGGTATGGTTAATAAATGAAGAGAGAATACATGGTTTGTACTTTGGAAGTGCACAACATGTACTTTTCATTTCCTTACACTACTACACGGCCAGCACATGGCTGCCTACTATAAGTCCCCAGCCTTAAACCTTACTTAAAATTGAATTAAATGAATAATTCACACTGAGGATCTTTTCAGGTTTAGAGTTTTAGAGAATTAGGACATAACTATTACATCTCAAAAGATTACAAAGTAGTCTCTTCTACTAAATTTCCATAAAATAAAAACTCTTAAAAATTAACATGTCTAGTTTCATGTTTTAGGTAGCATGACTTTCCCTTGACCCATCTTTGACCCTATTCCATGCTAAGTCCTGTGAAAAACATTTCAAAAACATGGGATGAGCATAAAAACTCAGCAAGGGATACACAAAAAACTGTTAGTTTATTAAAACAAAAAGTAAACCATGTATACTTTATTAAGGTAATACTTTTCACCTTTATGAAGTAGTAAAAAACTCTTCCCTGAATAAAATATCATTACTTTACTTTTTGTAACCAAAGGATTACCACAAAACCCATATAAAGAACACATATCATATGTAAAGGTAACTTGGGACATAAACATACTTAAGTGGAATAACCATACGGTCGAATCCCACACATATCACTTAATGGAATAGCCATACGGACAATTTCCATACATACTAAATGGAATAGCCATACGGCCGACTTCCATACCCAATGCATTGGAGGTTATAACGTAACCACCCGTCCTGGTATTCACGGCACCACCTGTCATATGGTTTATAACGTAACCACCCGTTAAAATGTCCAAGTACCATAATAAAATCATAAAACATAAATCCAATATAAAGGAATGATAAAATTTCCACGTTTCAATCATAATAGAATCCTTTATCAAAACCATTTTCAATACCAAAATACATAAAAGAGTATATGGTATTTATTTCATTTTAAAAACATTACGGCTTGTTGAGGAAGCCAAAGACCAAATAATACTCGCGGCGGAGGAAAAGATCATTGTCATCACGTACGTTAAAAGAAAAATTCCTTTTTGTTGTTTTCTAAAACGCTTCGTAGAAAAAGATTCCTTTTGTATTAAATTAAAAGTCAAAGGGGTTTATACACCATATAAAAGAAAGTTGTGTATAAAACGAAATATTCCTTAATGAAAGGAGATTGAGACGAAGTCCCTTACAAAGACGGTATCCTTGGTTTAAGGATAAATCAATTACATAATTATGTGTGACAAACGAATACACCAAATATAAGTGGATATTAAGTGTAAAATAATCAAAGGTCATTCACACATATTCAAAGGATGACATATTCAATAACTACATGTTGAACCTAAAGAAATCAAAATTGGGTTAAGAAGTTCCCTTGACAGCCTAATGGCGTCACATAAAAATGAGTTGATGAGAGATAAAAAGTGTATCTCATCACTTGGACATAAAATTTACATCAATAAGGATATATGAGAACAAATCCCAACATAATAATATGTAAATTAAAAGACCCAACAAAAAAATTCTTTAAAAAAAGGAGGGTGAAAGGTTCCCTTACCGACTTGGGTATCTTTCGAAACATACGACCCATGAAAGAAGGACAATACATCATTGATGTAAATAATCATAAATGAAGGAATATTACACAATGAGTAAAATAATGGTTAGTACATACACCACTCAAAGGAAATTGTGGCAAATGTAGCATAAATCTCACGGGAATAAAAGTGAGATGAAAAATCACTTACGAAAACTCGGCAGCCTAACGACGCCACATAAAACTTCCAAAATGGATTGATGAGAGGAAATAGGGTATCTCATCATATCATCCTAATTTTTACAGAAATAGGAATATAAAAGAACATCCCACAACATAACAAATATGAGCTTAAAATAAGTGACTTAAAAGAGAGTACTTTAAAAGAAAGAGAGAGGTTAGATCTCTTACGAAAATTCGGCAGCCTATCGGCGCCACTCAAAACATCCAAAATGGATTGATGAGAGAGAATAGGGTATCTCATCACATGAACATAAAAATTATAGTAATATTAATATAAAATAACATCCCAATAACAATAAAGATGAGCTTTAAAAGGAATGACATAAAAGAGTGTACTTAAAAAGAAAGAGAGGAGTAGGATCCCTTACCTCGGGTCCGACTTGACTCGATCATTGTGTAATCTCCTGAATAATAAACTTGAGTTAATTTCTACTTCCTTAAGAACCTTTTTCATGTTCATTATTCCTTTTATATCACTTATTACCATGTCATAAACATTATGTAATCATTTAATTTAATAATATTTGTTTTGCCGATATTTGGTTCTTAAGTCGAAAGTGGACATCTTACAATTACATGTTGTTCGTGTGGCCAAATTTTTATTATATCCAGAATTGTATTCATGATGTAGATATCATATATGTCATATATGTCATATATATCCAGTACTTATTATGCATTTATAACATTACATAATCATTTATAGGTAAGAATTAAATGCACCGTTCATGGAGACGGTAAGCCGTACGTACGCATGAACGCTACTTTCATTTCTATTTCGTATTTTATAGAATGGAATAATAATGATACAAAGGTATATTATAATTACAGTATAATATCATATATAATATCATAGTTCCATCCTTTATACATCCCACATATGGTATTTAACGAATCAAATCACTTTGAGGGGGAAGTAGTCCGCACTTCCTTAAATGAAGATATCGTGTTTACCCATAAGGGAAACCATAAAGGTATTCCCAAAATGAACAAAACAGAGGCTTAAGGAAAACATAAAAATATTATATATCATATATAAAAATAGTGACATCATAATGGCCACCTTTGTAGGTGTTAAATGAGTATTGCACAATCATCGTTTCGGGAGGCAGAATTTCTCCATCCACGGAAACCGTATGTTCTTTAACCATTTGATGTAGTTGTGTGAGAGTGTAGCTCGAATAAATATTATAACAACATCCTAGTATATTGTAGATACTGGTGTTGTTACAAAAGAAGTAAATAAAAAGAGTTTAGGGGGTTGGAGAAGCAAAATAAAACAAATGAACATGAGAGAATGAATTACCTTTAAAAGTGTAACTCCTTTTGATTTGAGCCTAAAGGATTCCTTTGAAAAGATTATTCCCAAAAGTAATCCTCTAGGATGAGTAGAGGGATATGGAGAGAGTAAATGGGCAGGGTTTGGCCAAGCCAAAGGCTTGAGGAGTGTGTAAAATGATTTAGAGGTGGGTGCCATTTATAAGAGGAGAGGAGGGGCACTTTTGGAAAGTAAAGAAATATTACTTTATTTGAAAATGTGATTAGGTTTTAAAAAGTCCCACATTTATATAATTCGTGGATAAGGTGATAAGGGTTCTAAATCCACCCATCCAATAAGTTTTTGACATGTGTAGTTCATATATTTTACATTATCTTTCCATTTTATTTAAATCATCAAATAATGATGTCATCGCTGCATCAATATTATGTCATAAATAATTTAATTTATTTAATGTATAAAAATTATAATAAAATTACTATGATGTAGGAAATATTTTTATCTTTCCAATTAATATTTATAATGAAAAATCTGACTTTTATAACCCCATTAAAAAAAGTTTTAGTAAAACATATCATGTTTGTGCCATTTCTTACATTAACATTAAATAAAAGGTATTTATGTCATTTTCCAACCAAAGTGGCTCCATGGGGTCCCCAAGTTGTCCCATGGCTTGTCTTGGTCGTCCATGACACATCCAATAAGGGTAGGACATGTTTCAAAGTATTTTCATTTTATTATAATATCATTTTTGCCTTAAATTGCACTAATTACCTCTAATCGTGATTAAAAACTTAATAAGGTACTATTCAACAAAAAAATATTTTTATCTCATTGAACCACATTTTACTTCTTAATGACAACCATGTATGTCGGATTTTTGAAATTCAAAACACAGAAGTGGTAAAATTTCATTTAAACGAAAAATTAGTTTAATATAAGTTCCACTTAGTGGTTTCACTATTCATTAAAAATTGATGTTTTTCAGAAAAATACCAAAAATTCACCCTAAGCTATATTTGATATTCCGAATTCAAAAATGAAGTCCATTTTAAAAAATTCACAACATATAAGTTGAATTAATTAATTTAATAATTAATTCCCGTTGTCAGAGCAAATAGCGTGTTTTTATGAAACAATAATTATCAAAAGATTGACACTAGTTTAAGTCCAATTTCAAAGTGAAATTAATTCCAATGACCACTATTTGATTTAATGGTAAAAATATTTTCTAATTTCACTTTAAAACCAATTCAAAAGATAATCTAATCATATAAATAAATTAGATTAAAAAGAGGTTTTGAATTAAAAAACAACATTTTACACTATTCATTAAAAAAATGAACTTTATCGGAAAAATACCAAAAATTTACACAAAGTAAAATTTGATGTACCGATTCTAAAGAAGAGTTTTATTTGGTCAAAAAGAATGAATAAGAGTGATCAAAACTATTTTTAATGACAGTTCGCCATCAAAAGGTGATAAGTGAACCTTTAGTGAAAATTAGGGTATAAAAGCCTAAAATTGAATTCTTTCCGTATTTTAAGCCTTTGGATAAATGTAAAAACATTTAAAAAAACATATATAATCATATTTTAGTTATTTCTATCCATTCCCGCCAATACAACGTCTACATGTTAACTACCATTTAAAATAATATTATTTTATTATTAGAGTCCAACGTAAGATTCCAAAGAAACTCGTTGTTGCGTATTGGGTACGCCATCGAGCATAACATCCCCTTTAAAGTAATATTAATATTTGATTCACAAATATGGATAAATATAAAGATGTCATATTCTTTATTTACCTGGGGTGTTACATCCTTCCCCCTTTTTGGCAATTGCGTCCTCGCAATTTTAAAATTGGGCTTGGAAACATCCTTGAAAGTCCCACATCAGAGAAGAGTCGGTAAAACAATCACATTAAAATAAAGAAAGATAAGTACAAAGGTCACCCGAGTTAACCCATACTAGGATTCCAAGTATGAAAACATGGACATGGAGAAGAAAACATAGGGTCATGTTCTGATGGAGATTGATAGAAAACATGTTTAGGAGAAAGTTAACCATGAGAAAATCACAAACATGTGATGGGTTAAACGGTATTCGATTCCCTAGTAGGAAAATCTAATAGACAACATTTTTGTTTTAAGTTACTTTTTATTGAGGAATTTATTCACAAGGAAACATAATCACTTATCAGGTTGACTCTCAACTTTTATTAGATTCATTACACAAACTCATATTTTCTCCAAAAGGCAAGTATTTAAGAAGACTTGTTCTCATTAAGAGTACTATAATAAACTTCTAGAGAATTACCCAACCCAAAAAAGAGAACTACATACTTCACAGGTCTTTAGACTTTAACCAAAACCAAAACCCAAAAGATTAGTACAAGATCAGATAACCCAGAAAAGGATAACCCATTAGAAAGAAAATCTATTCGTAATCTCCAAAAATTGTCCAACAAAACCCAAAGTTCAACGAGGACCATCCGATAAGAAATATGTCCATAAAATTTCTCAAAGTAAACCAATCTATGATTGAAACCCAAACATTTGAAGGATTTAGTCACATAGTCTTCCAAGTTAAATCGTAACATTTATCTCCAAACAAAATCAGTTGCTCTTAAAGTCTTGCATTGAAAAGTAATTATCCTAATCACATATCCTCCATGATAGGTTAATAATTTTCATAAATAACCCAAAATCAACTTACTCTAAAAAGAAGAATTAGTCAAATTAACCAGGGACTTCATGTAGTCCAGTGGTAGGCGATATATACCAGTCGCACTTTGGTTGTGGGTTCAATTCCCGCAGCTTTGTCCGACGCAACGGGTAGTCACACGATCTATGTGTTGTTCTTTTTCCGAAACTATATAATTCTAAAATCATTCCCCAAAAAGGGATAAAATCATCAAAAATAACCATAACATAATTTAACCTCAATTTTATCTCATTCCTTTCACTTCAATCATAACATATAGTAACCCATAATTACCTCAAAAGTAAAGATCATATAAACCCAAATGGTTCTTTATAACTATGTCCACAAAAGAAAAGATAACTATTACTTGAATAAAATTTTCCTAAATTAAACATCAGGGTTACACATAATATAAAAAGTCTTCTAATGTAACCCCATCATCAAAAGAGACTTAATACTCTTAAGAATTTCACCATAACTCTTGAATCCCTTATACGTTGACATCTTAATCATTCAACATTCTTCATGATCCATTATCAATTCCTTTCCAACTTATTCCTAAATACCTCTTTCCTACAAACAAAATCATGAATCATATCCTAAGATTTCAAAATAGGAAAACAGTAGTCATGAAATAGTACATACCTTTGATTGGTCATTGTCAGTTTCTTCATCCTCAATCGGAATGGCATTGGGTATTGGTAAATGAATATTGGTACGCTCTTGGTGACCCCATTCACGAAACATCTTCTTAAAACATGTGTTTTCATAATGACCATGCACACCACATTTAAAACATTAAATTGACCCCTCAGAAAGAACTTGTTTCCCTTTCCTCGAGTCAACTGGATGCTTCCTTTTTCCATGGCAGGTTCTTGCTTTATGACCTTCATTTCCACATCTATAGCATATTTCTGTCCCTTTGAAACATTTTCCTAGGTGTTTCTTTCCACATCTTTGACACATAGGTTTTTGAACACACTTACCTTTATGATTATTACTTGTACTTTCGTAGGGATTTGTTTCTTGCATATATGATGCCTTAGAGAAATCTCCAAGGTTTAGGTGGTCAATCATAACTTCAGATAGTTGGTTGAGGATAAACACAAGAGTTCTCATTACAGCTCCCATATCATTCAGTTGCTCGCTCAGAAAACTGTCACAGTTTCCTTCACATCCACTGTTACCTTGGTGCCTGCTAGATCCAGCCATTTACTAAAACCAAAAAGGGTCAGTGTGAGTATAACAACAAAACCATCATGTACTAATGAGGAATATAAACACTAAGATATTCTTACTCAATCACTTTATCTAAAACTAGGACTCTGTCTGAAATCCTAACCATTATGGTAATGTCACTTATGCTTAAATAATACCCCAACCTCTAACGTTATCTAAACCGACCTTTGATACCAACTATAAGGCCCCATCCTTAAACCTTACTTAAAATTGAATTAAATGAATAATTCACATTGAGGATATTTTCAGGTTTAGAGTTTTAGAGAATTAGTACATAACTATTACATCTAAAAAGATTACAAAGTAGTCTCTTCTACTAAATTTCCATAAAATAAAAACACATAAAAAGAAACATGCCTAGTTTCATGTTTTAGGTAGCATGACTTTCCCTTGACCCCATCCTTGACCCTATTCCACGCTATGTCCTGTGAAAAACATTTCAAAAACTTGGGATGAGCATAAAAACTCAGTAAGGGATACACAAAAAACTATTAGTTTATCAAAACAAAAAGTAAACCATGTATACTTTATCAAGGTAACACTTTTCTCCTTTATGAGGTAGTAAAAAACTGTTCACTGAATAAAATTTCATTACTTACCTTTTTGTAACCAAAGGATTACCACAAAACCCATATAAAGAACACATATCATATGTAAAGGTAACTTGGGACATAAACATACTTAAGTGGAATAACCATACAGTCGACTCCCACACATATCACTTAATGGAATAGCCATACAGCCAATTTCCATACATACTAAATGGAATAGCCATACGGCCGACTTCCATACCCAATGCATTGGAGGTTATAACGTAACCACCCGTCCTGGTATTCACGGCACCACCTGTCATATGGTTTATAACGTAACCACCCGTTAAAATGTCCAAGTACCATAATAAAATCATAAAACATAAAACCAATATAAAGGAATGATAAAATTTCCACATTTCAATCATAATAGAATCCTTTATCAAAACCATTTTCAATACCAAAATACATAAAAGAGTATATGGTATTTATTTTATTTTAAAAACATTACGGCTTGTTGAGGAAGCCAAAGACCAAATAATACTCGCGGCGGCGGAAAAGGTCGTTGTCACCGCGTACGTTAAAAGAAACATTCCTTTTTGTCGTTTTGTAAAACGCTTCGTAGAAAAAGATTCCTTTTGTATAAAAGTAAAAGTCAAAGGGGTTTATACACCGTATAAAAGAAAGTTGTGTATAAAACGAAATATGCCTTAATGAAAGGAGATTGAGACGAAGTCCCTTACAAAGACGATATCCTTGGTTTAAAGATAAATCAATTACATAATTATGTGTGACAAACGAATACACCAAATATAAGTGGATATTAAGTGTAAAATAATCAAAGGTAATTCACACATATTCAAAGGATGACATATTCAATAACTACATGTCGAACCTAAAGAAATCGAAATTGGGTTAAGAAGTTCCCTTGACAGCCTAACGACGTCACTTCAAAATGAGTTCATGAGAGATAAAAAGTGTATCTCATCACTTGGACATAAAATTTACATCAATAAGGATATATTAGAACAAATCACAACATAATAATATTTAAATTAAAAGACCCAACAAAAGAAGTCTTTTAAAAAAAAGGGGGGTGAAAGGTTCCCTTACCGACTTGGGTATCTTTCGAAACATACGACCCGTGAAAGAAGGACAATACATCATTTATGTAAATACTCATAAATGAAAGAATATTACACAATGAGTAAATTAATGTTAAGTACATACACCACTCAAAGGAAATTGTGGCAAATGTAGAATAAATCTCACGGG
Source organism: Viscum album (assembly GCA_963277665.1). Taxonomy (NCBI): domain Eukaryota; kingdom Viridiplantae; phylum Streptophyta; class Magnoliopsida; order Santalales; family Viscaceae; genus Viscum; species Viscum album. Next base: position 1,118,026,760 of record OY728141.1, read on the forward strand.
AATAAAAGTGGGATGAAAAATCACTTATGAAAACTCGGCAGCCTAACGGCGCCACTATAAACTTCCAAAATGGATTGATGAGAGGAAATAGGGACTCTCATCATATCAAAATAATGTTTACAGAAAGAGGAATATAAAAGAACATCCCCCAACATAACAAATAGGAGCTTAAAAGAAGGGACTTAAAGGAGAGTACTTCAAAAGAAAGAGAGAGGTTAGATCTCTTTCGAAAATTCGGCAGCCTATCGGCGCCACTCAAAACATCCGAAATGGATTGATGAGAGAGAATAGGGTCTCTAATCACATGAACATAAAAATTACAGTAAGATTAATATAAAATAACATCCCAATAACAATAAAGATGAGCTTTAAAAGGAATGACATAAAAGAGTGTACTTAAAAAGAATGAGAGGAGTATGATCCCTTACCTCGGGTCCGACTTGACTCGATCATTCTTTAATCTCCCGAATAATAAACTTGAGTTAATTTATACTTCTTTAAAAACCTTTTTCATGTTCATTATTCCTTTTATATCACTTATTACCATTTCATAAACATTATGTAATCATTTAAGTTAATAATATTTGTTTTGCTGATATTTGGTTCTTAAGTCGAAAGTGGACTTCTTACAATTACATGTTGTTCGTTTGGCCAAATGTTTATTATATCCAGAATTGTATTCATGATGTAGATATCTTATATGTCATATATATCTAGTACATGAATGAATTTATAACATTACATAATCATTTAGAGGTAAGAAATGAAATGCACCATTCATGGAGACGGTAAGTCGTACGTACGCATGAACACTACTTTCATTTCTATTTTTTATTTTATAGAATGGAATAATAATGATATAAAGGTATGTTATAATTATAGTATAATATCATATATAATATCATAGTTCCATCCTTTATACATCCCACATATGGTATTTAACGAATAAAATCACATTGAGGGGGCGGTAGTCCGCACTTCCTTAAATGAAGATATCACGTTTACCCATAATGGAAACCATAAAGGTATGCCCAAAACGCAAAAATAGAAGCTTAAGGAAAACATAAACATATTATATATCATATATAAAAATAGTGACATCATAATGGACACCTTTGAAGGTGTTAAATGAGTATTGAACAATCTTCGTTTCGGGAGGCAGAATTTCGCCATCCACAGAAACCGCATGTTCATTAACCATTTGATGTAGTTGTGTGAGAGTTTAGCTCGAATAAATCTTATAAAAACATCCTAGTATATTTAAGATATTGGCGTTGTTACAAAAGAAGTAAATAAAAAGATTTTAGGGGGTTGGAGAAGCAAAATAAAACAAATGAACATGAGAGAATGAAATACCTTTAAAAGTGTAACTCCTTTTGATTTGAGCCTAAAGACTTCCTTTGAAAGGATTCTGCCCAAAGGGAATCCTCTAGTACGAGGAGAGGGACGTGGAGAGAGTAAATGGGCAGGGGTTGGCCGAGCCAAAGGCTTGAGGAGTGTGTGAAATGAGGTAGAGGTGGGGAATGTGTTTCGGTTTTAAAAGGTCCCACATTGATATAATTGGTGGATAAGGTGATAAGGGTTCGAAATCCACCCATCCAATAAGTTTTGGACATGTTTAGTTCATAGATTTTACATTATCTTTCCATTTTATTTAAATCGTCAAATAATGATGTCATCGCTGCATCATTATTATGTCATAAATAATTTAATTTATATAATGTCTAAAAATTATAAAAAAATTACTATGATGTAGGAAATCTTTTTATCTTTCCAATGAATATTTATAATAAAAAATCTGACTTGTATAACCCCATTAAGAAAAGTTTTAGTAAAACATATCATGTTTGTGCCATTTTTTACATTAACTTTAAATAAAATGTATTTATGTCATTTTCCAACCAAAGTGGATCCATGGGGTCCCCAAGTTGACCCATGGCTTGTCTTGGTCGGCCATGACACATCCAATAAGGGTAAGAAATGTGTCAAAGTATTTTAATTTTGTTATAATATCATTTTTCCCTTAAATTGCACTAATTACCTCTAATCTCGATTAAAAACTTAATAAGTTACTATTCACCAATAAAATATTTTTATCTCCTTGAACCACATTTTACTTCTTAATGACAACCATGTATGTTGGATTTTTGAAATTAAAAACACAGAAGTAGAAAAAATTTCATTTAAACGAAAAATCAGTTTAATATAAGTACCACTTAGTGGTTTCACTATTCATCAAAAATTGAAGTTTTTCAGAAAAGTACCAAAAATTCACCCTAAGCTATATTTGATATTCCGAATTCAAAAATGAAGTCCATTTTACAAAATTCACAACATATTAGTTGAATTAATTAATTGAATAATTAATTCCCGATGTCAGAGAAAATAGCGTGTTTTTATGAAACAATAAGTATCAAAAGATTGACACTAGTTTAAGTCCGATTTCAATGTGAAATTAATTCCAACGACCACTATTGGATTTAATGGTAAAAATATTTTATAATTTCACTTTAAAACCAATTCATAAGATAATCTAATCATATAAATAAATTAGATTAAAAAGAGGTTTTGAATTAAAAAACAACATTTTACACTATTCGTTAAAAAATGAACTTTATCGGAAAAATACCAAAAATTTACACAAAGAATAATTTGATGTCCCGATTCTAATGAAGAGTTTTATTTGGTCCAAAAGAATGAATAAGAGTGATAAAAACTATTTTTAATGACAGTTTGCCATCAAAAGGCGATAAGTGAACCTTTAGTGAAAATTAGGGTATAAAAGCCTAAAATTGAATTCTTTCCGTATTTTAAGCCTTTGGATAAATGTAAAAACATTTAAAAAAACATATATAATCATATATTAGTTATTTCTATCCATTCCCGCCAATAAAATGTCTACATGTTAACTACCATTTAAAATAATATTATTTTATTATTAGAGTGCAACGTAAGATTCCCAAGAAACTCGTTGTTGCGTATTGGGTACGCCATCGAGCATAGCATCCCCTTTAAAGTAATATTAATATTTGATTCAAAAATATGGATAAATATAAAGATGTCATATTATGTATTTACCTGGGGTGTTACACCTACGGTAACTGAGTGCATGGTGTGTACTCAAAAAGAACATTGCATGTACATCAAAAATTTCTAGAAATTCCTCTTTTCCTAAAAAACAACCGGAAAAGGAAAACATTCCTGAAAAAAACGCTCCAGGTTCTTATAATAGATCAATATAAAGATAATTCTGTATAAAGCTACAATTGATAGAAACTATAAGATAGATATATGAAAAGACCCACTAAATAATATATTGTTAATTCCATCAAATGAATAAATACATGGGAATTATAAGAAGATATAGATAATTTATTAGTGAGGTGAAGTTCGAATCACATAACAAAAACATAAATGAAAAATAAATATAAAGCAATTTTGGGAAAATAAGTCCGAGATAATAAAATAGGTAAAGGAATGATAATGAGCAATACATTCACTATGTAATGAACAGAATCATTATGAGTTCAAATATATTCATCAATTTTAGAGTTACATGATTTGATTATTATATCAGATTGAGAAAAATTGGTCCCTTGTAAAGAGAGTTCTTAGAGAAACTCATGAAAAATAATTTTATTATAGAGACAAATTGAAAAACATTGATGTTCTAGAGAAATAAAGATGTTTTGAAAAAACTTCTTAATAGTTTACAAGAGTTCAAATATTATTTAAAAGGGTGCAAATTCAAAATTGGAAATTTGAATGATCAATGAAAAAATATTTTCCTGCTTTTGATAATCTTATAACACCTATAAATAGAGGATATAAAGTTTATTATAATATAATCACTCTTCACACATGTAGAAATATGACACTGTAAATTTTTTCTAATGGGTTGTTTTTTCAAATAATCTGGTGGAATTTTAGAAGATGGGGTAAAGTTCAATAGAATAAAGGAATGTCGACCATAGCTTCATCATATGATGTTCCATTAGACACTCATGTATGTGAGATTCTATGATTGATTTCCTACTCATTTGAAGACGAATGTTCATAAAGATATAATTTATTCATAAGATATATTTTCGTTATAATATTTAATCATATTGACTAACTATGAAGAAAGATATGTTCATGGAAGTGTAGTGAGGAGGGTTGTTCATGGATAACAAGATAGACCCATCAGACCGAGGAAAATAAGATGTAGCCATCTAATTGATGAAAATTGGATGGATCCATAAAATATAAGAAAATTGTATAGATCCATCATATTTACATTTATTGGGGAATTTTTTTCGATATTTAAGAAAATATAGATTGAGAATATAATGTGATTCTAAATATTAGGACTATAATTCAAGACCAAAAGACACTTCAGATGGTTGTTGAAGATCTTTATTGTTGTATAGCTATAATATAGATCACTCTTAATTGTGTAGGGTGTGAAGAACATTTTGAATTTGTTTAAAAAATATTAAATAAGCAGATTATTGTTGGGATATTGAACTTATTTTTGAAAGGGTTTTCTATTTGGTTGTATAATCAGTTGTGAAGGAAGTGGATATGAAAATTATAGTTGGGTGGTAAAACCAATTTTATTAGTAAATTTGACTACTTGGGTTTTATAACCATTAACTGCTTATTCCTCTGTATTCATGAAAGAAAATTAATAATATAATAAATGTTTTTTGGGATAAACAACATGTAAAAGAGTCGGTATTTGTACTAGACCATATAAATATCACATGTTTCTCTCTTTTCATTATTTTCATAAGAATGGTTATGTATATATTTATATTTTAGTGCATCATAACATTAAAACGTTTTCAGAGGTCAGTAATATTCCCATCAGAATTTATAAAAAATTCTTAAAAAATGAAACTGTGATCTCCAATTAATCCCATGGCCCTCTCACTGATGTAGATCAAAGGGATATTCTTATCCTCATACCTTTCAAACCAATGGAAATAATAACATTGTTCATGTGTATATGTGTACTACCACATCCAAGAAGCGATGTGAATCATTTTTATTTAAATATTACATGGTTGGTAAGGAGGATTATATTTATGAATATTTATTATATTTAATACAAAATAATTATACTACACAGGTGAATTAATATTTACCTTTCACTCATTTTATCCTTTAAAAAATGATAACAACATGCATGCGTATAAATATATTATAGTCTCTATGAATGGTGTAATTAATTATTTTGTATATAAATTATATGAATGACATTAATTATATATAAAATTAATATATATGGTATTCATATCATCATAAATACATTTCCTAAGATGGAATAAATATAAATAAACTAGGACTAATACTACTAAACTAATATATTCATAATTAAAAAAACTGCTAACTCCAAAAAATAACAATATTATTAAGGATTTATTTAAAAAAGGGGGTGTTGAAATGTTTGAAATGGAAATATATTATATTATAAGTATGATCATGATTCTCATATACAATTATGAAAAAAAATTAATTATAAAATATATTAAAAATCAATCGATGAAATAAAAACTCATGGTATTGGTTTATTTAAAAATATTAGAAATATTTAGGACTGTTAATGATTATGTCATCGATAGAGAATATTTATATTACATAATCATGGTTTATAGAAAAAATTCATTTTTTAAAATTATGAAATAAGTTTTAAAATTAAATTTTAACAATGTTACACTATTTTCATAATGATTCAAAATTTATATTTTGTCAACTTCCAAAGGAGGTACTCTATGACTTTCTCAAAAAAATATATAAGGTATGTTTTTTAAAATAATACGAAAGAAGAATATTATCCCTTCATCATGAAATTTTTTTTCATTTAATATTCCAATAATATTTGAAAAGTTTCATTTTGAATAAAATAATTTTCTAAATAACATTTATTTATTTAAAAATATGATTCAAAATAGAAATTTAATTTTCATTAACAATTATTTCATGTGATATTTCAATGTAATTTTCCATATAAGGTGAAATTATTTGATGTTACATTTCCATTAATGGGTATTAGTTCCAAGGATACCATCTTTATTCATTCTCTAGATTGTTTATTTTTATGATGAAAAGATGAATTGTTTTGGACACCCATCCCATTTTAAAGGATCATTTTATAATGAAATGTTTACGAAGCCTATCTGTTTTCCATGGGTTATGTTATAGAGAAATTTGTATGAAACCCCTTTATTTTTATAGGCTCTGATATAATGAATAATTTATGATCTTGTTACATTCATATGTATGGTTTTCAGTATGTGAGGGGTGGGACATATATCTCCCTCCAATGCATTAGGTGAATATTGGTATTTCCTAAGTTAAATATATATTGAATGGGAAGTAAACCCAATTAAATGACAGATTGTGTCCACTATGATTGTCTTCGGAGTAAATATTAACTAGAAAGATGGTTTGGGGAGTGTAATCAGTAGACAATGACAGACTTGGAAAAGTGCCTTGACTAATAAGAAAATTATTTTCATTAAATATATATATATATATATGTGAATTAATTCCATTTATTATGAACATATTATGATATCATGGTTCACGTTCATTTTTTTAACATTAGGATCCATGTTTTAGGAATTTCCATACATTATTCCTTGACATAATGTTATGATATTTTAAATATATGGTATGGTTTTCAAATATTAGTATCATATTATTTTACCATTTTCTCTAGTTTTTATTATATGATCACTAATATCTCCCTTATTTACACATATAGAGAATAAAATAGCCCCATATTCATATATCTCATTTTCCTATGTTATGAATATTTTTTTAATTAATATAGGTGTAATAAATGTGATATTTATGGAGAAATATGTGGGATACAATGTACATATTTTATGAAACACTTTCATATGTTACATATTTTTCAAATAAAATATAACTACATGATTATATAATAGTTTATTATGTAATGTGACAAATAATTATATATTTATATATCATATCTATGTATGAGAAGTATGGGTTTCTATGAAAATCTCCTAATTTTTCAAATCCAAAACAATTATGACATTTTTTGAAGAATTTTTCCCATGATAGTTTTCATCAAATTTATTCAGTATGAAGACATGTTCGACTAATCATTAATATAGGAAAACTCTTGTATCCATAAATATAAATAATAATTCATACTAACTCACTATCAAATCTAGGAATACATTGATATTGAACCAGATTTGTTGAGTATTTGAGCTGATCAATCATTGGTTATTATTGGAGTGTGGATTCATTGAACATGCATGAATAAAATCTTGGATAATAAATCCTTGATGGAATAAGGAATTGAGATCTTGAATCCAAATCAATAGAAAAATTTTATTCTATAAAAAAATGGGAAATGGTTTTCATTAGGAAAAGAAGGATATGAATCAGATGGTAGCGTGAATCCATTTGAATGTGCTCAATCTAAATTTATAGAATTTGATGTCAGTTATGGGTTTAAGGAAGACCGGACATGGATTAAGCTACTGATAATTTTTTTCATTATTGTAGGTATAAAATGATATTTTGGGGCTTTATTCTTCCAAAATATTTCAATTTATCATCTATTTTTAAATACGTGTATCATGATCAAAAAAATGTTTTAGTGAATCCATTATTCATGATTAGGGAATATACATGAAGAACAATTATGAACTGATTTCAATTAGGTTTGGTTGGAGCATGATTGACCAAAGTAGTTCATTTCATGATTCAAACATCGTCGTTATTAATAATCATAACTAGAAGATTAACTGACATTTAACTTTTTACTACCTTTATTTGACATAATGGTTAAGAGTTAAATGAGTAAATTTTATTCTGTGATAAATCTCAAAACAAGACTTCTACTAATGACGGTAATATGTTTACATACACTTATAAATAGGTAGATGGAATCCTATGTAAATATCATTTAGAATATACAAATATTACATTTATTAGGTCAAAATATTTCTATATGGAATCAATATTAGGGACACATGATAAAATTTTTTGTGGATGGAAATTTTAAAATCATAAAGATCCTTTAAATTTAAAATGGGAAGCGAATATAGTGAGAGTTAAATCATCAGAATCATTCATGGTCTCGGGAATAATTTTGGTTTTTTACCAAGGATTGTGAATAATGTACCTAGATTAATATATATAAAAAATTATTATACCGAATGAATTGGTGTACACTAGTGGAAGAGTCGTCATTATTTAGAATTGGTCAGTTCAATTCACAAGATATGTATATTAAATGGTGAAGGATTCCATATGGAGGATAAAAATGTGAGGAAAGATAATATTTTTGTGAATGTTGACTCTAACACTAGAAATGATACAGTATATAAAAGATATAATTCACATAATGAATTTATTTTCCGGGCATACATACATTCAAAATTGGGATAAGGAATGAATAACAAGTTAGAAGAAGACATAAAAAATTAGTATAACAATAGAGGAATATTCTACATATTAATACATTCACTTCCATATTAATTAATTCATATACCTTGTACTATTTATTTTTAAATTATATTTAGAGGGATTCTATATTTGGTAATTTAAATTTTTATTTTATCTATTTTCTTTATTCATGATATATTTTCAAATTTTGTTAAATTGCTCTAAAATGAAGAAAAATCATTCATTGATGTGGTTTTCATTAATTTAGCATCTCATTTATTTGCAGCTAATTGATTTTTTATTGATAAATATAGATTTTAATTTGGTATATGTATGAATTTGTGAAAGAGTTTACTAAACTCACCTTCAAGTTTATTGACTCAAATTTTTATCATTAGTAAATAAATATATTTTAAATCAAAAAATAACAAGTCTCATTATATTATCATTGAATATTAATTGCTTCTCTATTGGTTCTTCTTGTTTAGTTTTTAATATTACAACATACACAATTATTTTTTCATGTTTTGTTTAGTTTTAAAAAATATCAAACAATATTTTGTTTTTTCATTAATATTTTCGGTTATTCTTTCTTTTGAGTTTTATTTCTCATTCCACACACAATTCACACTATTTGAGGTTTTATATATTTAAACCACTAATTGGTAATTTTTAGGCATTAATTTTTTAGATAAATCTAATTGAAATATTTCAATTTATCATTACCCTTAACTTTATTATTTATCCCAAGGAAACTAGATGAAAATTGTCAAATCTTTTAATATTTATCAAATTAAAAGGATATATTTATTATATTTAATATTTTTTTCATGACATTACATTTAGAAAGAATGAATATAATTCTTAGAAAATAATTTCATATTCTATTGAATTGACTTCAACTTAAAGGTACCTATTAGGGTGAAGAAATTTTGGTCCTTTTCACACCGTTAATGTTTCCTTATATTCATATTTCATTTTTATCTATATGGTATACAGTATCTATATATTATAGGCTATCAAATCATTATAGAGTTTATTAAAGGTCCAATTTTTCATGTCTAGATCATCTATGGAAGAAATTAATTAACGAAATTTCTAAAACGAAATCCAAATCTATAAGGCCATTCCCTTAAACATTATTAAATCTGGAGATAACAAAACAACTAACATTATTTCTGTTTGTTGTTATTTTTAGGTTTATATTTTTTGGGAATTAGGGCATAAATTATTCAAAAAATAAAAAAAGCGTACAACCTAGACAATTCTACTTGATCCAATTTTTTTCACAATAATATGACTCCATAAATAAAACAAGGATTCTTTTCGTTATATAACTCTTCTTTAATTATTTCTTTCTGATACCCTTCCTTATACGTTGTAAAAAACATATAAAAACATAAAATTAGCATTAAAACACCTTATGGTATAAACAATATAGAATAAAACCATTATTATATGAAAATTTTAAACCTATGAAAACATTTTTACCAAATAATACTTATCACCCATAGAACATAAACTACATAGATTGGATCATTTAATCAAAAGATTCATAAAAAGCATCATAGATATCATAAAATGTAATGGTAACTTGTGGAATCTATAACACACTTACATTTTACCTTTTACATATACATAGGGAGTAACTATCATGGTTATGTTTGGAATACCAATCACTATATTTTTTCTAAATCTCTTAGAAGAAACCTTAATGTTTACCACTGTAACATTAACTAATGTATTGGAGAGCTATAACAGGATTACCTGCCTAGGTTTAGCATGTAACGACCTTTATTTGGTTTATCATGTAACTACCTATCAAATGTCCATGTTCTATTATGTATTCGTGACATAAAAATGATTAAAATTGTCGATATTTCTCTTTTCAATCATAAAAAATCAATTCATGACACAGAAATATGAAATATTTTTTAGTCAATATATACCATAGCAATTAAAATTTTTTGAAAGGAATATACACTTTAAAACACTCATATCCATATATATAAATCTGTAAATCCATTTTGAAATCATCGAAATTAGTGATAAATATTTAGAAAAATAAATCATGAAAAAATTAAAAGGATGTTTTAGTTAATGAGTCACTTTCCACTTGAGAAAGTACCTAAAAATAATAATAATTAAAGAATAACATTAAACAAAAATTTTAATATCATGAGAATAAGGATATTCATGATATAATACGCCAAAAGGCAGTATATACACCATATAAAAGTGAATTATTTTATTACCATATTTAAGTATCAATAGAATGTAAATTGATACAAAAGATGTTACAATGATCGACTCCTTAGATGATAAAAAATTAAATGACATAATTATGTGTGAAAAATATAAATATATCTAATATAAGAGGATATTATTTGTAAAAAATCATATTTCATTCACACATATTCTTGAAAAAACAAAACCAATGACATGGATATTTAATTCAATGAATGGAGATTGAGTTAAGATTTCCCTTACAAAGTTAGTATAAATGAAGTAAGAATTATTTAATGGGGTGATTATGAGTATAAATATTACATCCACCCAATGTGTGTTGTGAATTACCACATAAATAAATAAATAGTTATTCCACATTAAATCATTGTATAATATAATCAACGAAGTATGGGTAAACCCCTATGAGTGGAAATTGAGTTTAGAAATTACCTTACAATGATCATTTTCTCAATAAAATAGATAGAATATGTGTATTAAGAGTAAATAAAATTAAAGAAATTATAAATAAAATATAGGATTTCAAATGTATTTTCTCACTAAATCATAGCATCGAATAATCAAGAAGTTGAAGATTAGCCCAAAGAATGGAAAATGGGTTAAGAAGTTCCCTTCCCTTGAGTCTGACTTGTCTCGTTTGTTCTTTGTATTTCTAAATAAAAATATTAGGTTAATTTATACTTGAATTAGAACCTTTTTAATATTTATAATTAATTTTATATTACTTATTATCATGTTATAAAAATTATATAATTATTTATGTTCATATGGTAATTTTGTCGATGTTCGATAAAAGAGTCAGAAATGAACTTGTTGGGATGTAAATTATCCATGTAGTAAAAATTCTATAATATCTAGAATATTATTCATGATTAAAATATCATATTTATCTAATATATATATATATATTTATAATCTCCATAATATTTTTATATAAAAATGAAATGCACCATTCGTGGAGATAGTAGGTCGTACATATGCATGAACACTACTTTTAGGTCATTGTCATATTAAAAGAATAATAAAAAAATTATAAATATGTATATATAATACCCGTATTATATTCATATCATGTATGTATCATAGTATTAATTGTACCATACCTTATACATTCCATGTATATCTTGAATGAGTCATATCACTTTGAGGGGGTTGCAGTTCACACTTCCTAAAGTGAAACTATCATATCTGCACATCATGGAAAGCATAAAGGTATGATGTAAATAAATATTACATAAGAATAGAGAAAATATAATTATAATATATAGGTTATATAAATAAATTTACATCATAATGGCCACCATGAGAGTTGGTGGGAGAAAATTGAATAATCATCGTTTTGTGGGGAAGTAGTTCGTCATACACTTAAATAGTATGTTTATATCCCTTAGATAGAGGTATGTTTAATTGTACTTAGAATCCTTCACAAAAAAAAATCCTAGTATATTGAGGAAAATGGTTTTGTTATGACATAAATTAATAATTAGATCGTACTAATTGTAGAATGAAAATAATGGAAAAGAACATGAGAGAAGACATTAGTTCTAAATCGGGTAACTTCTTTTCATTTGATCCAAAATTCTTTATTGAATTTTATTCTGCCCAAGGTAATGATGCTATGACAAAAGGAGGGATATTGGGAGATTATTTAATCAGAATTTGAATGTGTCAACGGTCATCATAGGTATGATTAAGTGGGTAGAGGTTATGGACTTTTAAAATATGGAGGAGGGGTACTTTAAGAATGTCTGGAAATATTAATTTATTTTAATTTAAATTTCAATTAAAAATGCCCCTAAATTCATTTAATTCAAAAATAATATGATTTTTTTGAATACCCATCATCCAATATTTTGTAGACATGTTTTTATTATTTTTCCCTTATCTTTCTAGTTTAACCCTTATTTTACACTTTTTGAATCTTATAGTTATATTATTTTATCTACACATTATGGGTTAGTGTAATTAACATATCATGTAAAAAGTCCCAAAAAAGTCATTAATGAAATATTTGGACTTATCGTAACTATTTGGAAGAATATTATATTTTTTAGAAAATTTATATCATTTAATAAACTATTTTATACTTTATGTTATGAATTATATAAATTTTGACACTATTCATGCTTGGCTTTTTTACAAATTCATTAAAACTTCATTACATAGAAAAATTGAAATTGAATCAATTATAAAATGTAATATTCAACCAGATAATTTGTGCATCAAATTAAATTTCTCATAAAATCATTATTTTAATATTTGAAATATTATTTATTTGAATTCTTTTATTTATGAAGCAATCACTAAATTATCATTATGTTACAATTAATTTTTTTTATTTAATGTCTAAAAAAATATATAAAATATAATTATGTAGTAAATAGTTTTATATTTATAATTACAATTTATAATAGAAGAGATCAATTAGATAACTCCTTTTTAATTTTTTTGTAAGAAGATATATGATTAGTTATTCATCTCTATAATTAAATTAATTATTATAACATGTCATTATAACTCCCTAGTGGCTCCCAACTTCCAAAATGTCTACCTAATAGAGATCTTGGTTGTCTTTAACTCGTATAATAGGATTAGGACACGTCTTAGGGTAGATTTATATTATTAAAATATTATCATTTACCCTTATTTACCAGATTTAAACTATAACCATGTTAAATAGAAATAATTATTGAAGGTACTATCATATTGTCAAAAAATAAAATTTACCTATTTACACAATTTGGTCTTTCTAATTCCAAATATGTAATTCAATTTTCAAAATTAAAACACAGTAATTGAAATAATTTTTTTAAAATTAAATCCCATTATAAAAACCAGAAAGCCTGTTATTTAGAAGTAAAAACTACCGAAATATTGACATGTGTTTTTGTCCAATTTCAATGTGAAATTTCTTATAATGACCATTATTTTATTAAATTAAAAAAATATATTAAATTTTATTTTTAAATACTTTAAATAATATTATTTTATCCATATAAATTTCATGATGGAACAAGATCTTTTCAAATAAAAGTTAGCGTATTTTTACTTTTTATCAAAAGATAAATGTTATTAGAAATGTATAAAAATTCATCCAAAGTAAATTTTTAGGAATATCATCTAAATAAGAACATTATTTTTTTAAATAGTACATAATTTGGATTAAAAAAATAAATTTTTAAAGGGTTCTCCATCAAAAGGTTGTAAAAGTACTTTTATAGAAAAATATTTCATTTATTTCAAAAAATGAATGAGTTATTATTCATATATAAGAAACATATAAAATGACTTCAAAACATTACATTGAATATATAACATATATTTTTCATTAAAAATCATCCATAAAAAGTGGTATGATTTTATAAACACATTTATTCTCTTTTTAAATAGGTTTTCATAAAAACACATCTTATGTATTCAATTTGTTTTTATTTCTATTTTTAATAAATTTAATAAACAATGAATCATTTTTTAAACATGTTTAATCCATATTTTCATAATTCAATTGTTACTATTCATTATCTTTATTTCAACGACTAGGTTATAATGGTATTATTTAAATAATAATAATTAGTAGTTCATTGATGCTCGATGTAACAAATCATGTAAGCTGTAGAACATAGTGTTTTTTCTTGAAACACGTGATTTTACATACTTCCCCCCTTTTGGAAATTGCATCCTCAAAATTTAAAAAAAATTTATCAGTAACATTATTAAAAAACCCCAACATCTGAAAAAGGGTTAATAAAATTACCACTTTAAAAGAAGGAAACATAAGTACAATAGTCACCTGAGATAACACATACTAGGATTCCATGTAGAAAACAAATGGGTATGTAAGAGAAAATATTTTTCATTTTCTGATGGAGAGTGATAGATAACATGATTATGAGAATTTTAATATCTAGAAAACCACAAATTTGGGAAAGTTTAAATTTTCTTTGATTTCACATCAGGAAAAATAAACAGAAAATGTTTTTTTTTCTAATATACATTTCATTAAATTTATTAATTATATTACTAATTATAATTGGAAGATAAATACACATACATAGTTTTCAAGTACATTTTAATACTTTAATAATTATCTACCACAAACACAACTTTTCTTCAATCGATGGGAATTCAAGATGACTTGGTCACACATGAAGTGATAGTATCAACATCTGGGGAATATCATAATCCAAAAAAGATGAACTGTATATCTTCCCTATCTTTAGACATTACCTGAAAACCAAAATAGTAAGAAAAAGATCTGAAAATACCCAAAAAAATAATCCTTTATAAAAATAAATACTGCTCTTAATCTCTTAAATTCAACGACCATTACCCAATGTTCAAAAAAGCCCTTTCAATAAATAATTGTACTTAATATTCATCACAATAATCCAAAATAAATTTGAAACCCAAATTTCCAAAGGACATGATCACAAAGTCTTCCATGATAAATCTTATCATTTATCTCTAAATAATACCGACTACTCTTATGGTCTCATATTTAAAATAATCATCCTAATCACATAGTTTCCATAATATGTTAATAATTCCCATAAAAACAAAAAAATAAATATTTTCACAATAAAAACATAGATTCATCCAAAATAAAATTAACAAATTACTCCTCTAATGGAGAAACATATTATTCTATTTTCCATATTCATATATTTTTCTCAAAATGATCGAACCTCTTTGAAAATAAAATTTTCCACATAATCACCAAATAATTTTACTATATTAACGATATCCATATGATAAAATATAAGTTCCCAAAATCATCATATTATTGATATATAAAATTTTATTAATTAATAATTTATACTTTTATTCCCAAATACTTTTGGATGCAAAGGTTTGTCACCCATCATACTGGTTTTCCCTTTTAAAAAACTCAAAAAATAAACCTATCATATTTAATCATCAATGGTTGTCTTATACATCCCACTTTTATCCCAACTCTGAATTACCTCAAAATATTGATTAATGTAGACTTATATATATTGAATATTTTCATTCTACCTCCATATGATAATATAAAACTATTCCCAAAATAATGAACATCGTACAGTGATCATGTTGACCACCTAGATTTACTGTTATCTTGTTCACATAAATAGATGGTCCATGCATTTCAATAATGACGTAGAGATCCTTCAAAATAATTTTTCCCACTAAAAAAATACAACTTTTAAAACATGGGTCATATGAATGTTCACATAAAAATGATTCTGGAAAATAATCAGGTATGAAAAATAATTTCAAAACATCAGATAAAACTATATTTTTATAAAAAAGTCAGACCAAGTTAAAGTTGAATCTTCAATAAATGAACCTTTAAAAATACCAGAAGTATGTTCTGAAAGAAATTATTATATAATAAAATATAAATATGTTGTGGAAGGGTCTCCTTATTCAGAACCGTTTTAAAATTCATAGTATGCTTCAAAATCTCGTGATAAATTATCATATTTGAAAAATCCTTGATAATATTTACCTTTTTTAAAATTTGATAATATTAAGAGTATATGATTTGTTTAAATAAAACCCATGATCCATGATGGTATCAATGTATAGTGGAGGTGTTTTATATCTCAAAAATTGTTTTCAATTGAGTTTTATGTTATAAAAAGTTTCACAATCATCTTTACATGGATTTTAAATAATTATTGTAGGCATGTCATTAAGAAGATATATGAATGTTATTAGTGATCCTCCTCCATAAAATAGTAAATGACTTTACTTGAACTAAAAAAGTTATAAAACCAGTATTTAATTGAATTAATAGACATAAATAATTAACATGTGGTTATCCAAAACTCTTAATCCATATTTTTGTAAAAACCATCCATTTAATACCAACAATATGGACCCATCCTTAAAAATTAATTAATCTTAACATAATAAACCATTTTCATTAATTCACTTCAAGGATATTTTAGGGTTTATATTTTCAGAGAATTAAGAAATAACTATTACATACCATATCTAATATTAAAAATTTGATATTCCTACTCTATCCAATTTTATAAACAATAATAAAGCTCTTTAAATAAAAATAATTAATTTCTTTATATAAATATTCATGAATTGTTCCTCTCTATTACCGTTCATTATACCATGTGAATTTTTTTTTCAAAAACATGATATGAGAATCAAAAGATTAGTATAGAATATAAAATAAGGAATAAAACTGATAGACCATGAATATTTAAAACACATGGAATCATTTTCACAAAATCATACTTTTCACCCATCAAACGTAAACATTGTAGCTTACATCATTTAATTATATGATTCCTAAAAAACAATATAAAAATCATAAAATGTAAAGGTAACGTGTGGGATTCATAACATAATTACATTGTATATTTCACACTAATAACATGATTATCCTAAATAGTTATGTTTGGAATACCTATCACATTATATTCCCTAAATTTCTTAGGAGAAACCTTAACGATTACCTCTATCATCTTAACCAATGCATTGGAGATCTATCACGAGCTCACCCACCCTAGGTTTATCATAGAACCACCTAAATTTGTTTTATCTCTTAAGAACACATCAAATTTACAAGTAACATTAAATATTATTAACACCTTAAATATTTGAATTATCAACATTTAACTTATCAATCATAAGAAATAAAATCAAGATAATGAAATTTTCAATACATTTAGAAAATCATTTAAAAATTTAAAAATTATTTTTAATCAAAGTAACCCATACCACATGGAAACTATTTAAAGGAATTTAATCATTAAAAGACTCATGTTTATATAAATAAAATCTTAAAACCCTTTTGAAAACATGGAAATTAATTAAATGTATTTAGAAGAAGAAATATTAGAAACATTTAAATTGATGTTTTAGAAACAGATTCCCTTACTTCTTGAGAAAATACATGAATAAATATAATTAAGGAATAAAAATAAACAATACTTATAATATGATGAGAATAAAGAGATTTATGATATAATATTTTTAGGTGATGTATATACACCACATAAAAGTTAATTGTTGTATAACAAAAAATAAGTATCATAGGAATGCAAATTGTGATGAAATACCTTTCAAATAACGTATTCTTAGATTAATAGTAAATCATTAACATAATTATGGGTTAAATGTATAAATACACCCATTATAAAATGATATTAACTGTAGAAAAAATAAGAGATCATTCACACTTATTCTTGGGAAAAAAACCATTTACATTGATATTTAACTCAATAAATGGAGATTGAGTTAAGATTTCCCTTAATAATTTCATATAAATGATGAAAGAACATACCAATGGTGTTATTATGTGTAGAAATATTATATCCACAAAATGTGTAGTGAACATTACAATAAAAATAAATAAACAGTCATTCCATACATATTCATGGAATAATATAATCAACCAAGTATGCGTAAAACCTAATAAGTGAAAATAGATATTAGAAATTTCCATTAAAATATAATTTTGTTAGTAAAATAGATTGATTATTTGTATTAATGATAATTACACATAAATCAAGTATAAAAAAACACATTATACCAAATGTAATTTCTCACATAATCATAGCACGACCTAATATAGAAGTAAATGAATTTCCCAAAGAATAGAAATTGGGTTAAGAGGATCCCTTTCCTCGAGTCTGGACTGTCTTGTTCTATATTTATATTCTTGAATAATAAAAATAGCTTAATTTATACTTTCTTCAGAATGTTTTTCATGTTTATTATTATTTTTATATTAATTATTATCATTTTATAAAAATTATATAATTATTTATGATCATATGGGTCGTTTTATAGAGGTTCAGTACATGAGTCGAAAATGAACTTGTTTTGATGTAAATTATCCATGTAGTAAAAATTCCATCATATCCAGAATATTATTCATGATTTAAGTATTATATATATCCAGAGTATATGTATTTATAATTTCCATAATAAATGGATACATGATATAAAATGCACCGTTCATGGAGATGGTAGGCTGTATGTACGCATTAACTATACATTCATTTCAATTCCATATTAAAAGAATAGTAATAAAATTACTAAAATTTATATTATAAAAGAACTACCATATTTATGGTTTCTTATTTCTCATAGGTTTAATAAAACCATCCTTTATACATTCCATGTATAGCATGAATGAGTTATATCACTTTGAGGGGGCGGTGGTCCACACTTCTTAAAATGAAATTATTGTATTTACACATCATGGAAATAATGATGTTATATTGTAAATATAAAATAAATAAGCATATATAAAATATTAATATAATATATATCATATATAAATACATTTCCCTCGTAATTTCCACCATGAGAGGTGATAGGAGAAAATTGAACAATCATTGTTTTGTGAGGCAGCAGTTCAACGTACACAGAAACAATATGTTTGTATCTGTTAGATGGAGGTGTGTATATGTGTAGTTTTAATACTTCTTACAACAACGTCATAATATATTGATGATAATGGTGTTCTTATGTCATCAAAAAGTATGATGATCATAGGGAGTGGAGATGGAAAATAAAGGAAAGGAACTGGAGAGAATATGTTACCTCTAAATCAGGTAACATCATTTGATTTGAACAAATATTTATTCTTGAATTTCATTATACTCTATGTAAGTATTCTAGGAAGAAAGGATGGATGTTCAGATCTAATTTATCAGATTTTGGACAATCCAAGGGGCTTGAGAGGTGTGAGTAAGTTGTTAGAGGTGGATGCCTTTTATTAGATCGAGGAGGGGATCTTTAAAAAAGGCTTGAAATATTAATTTATTATAAATTCCATTTAGATTAAAATTTGTCTGAAACTAATTTAATTTTTATATAAGATGGTTTTTGGTTAAAATACCCAACTTCTATTAATTTTATACTTGTTTTGAAATATTTTACCCTTATCATTTTAGTTTAACCCTTATTTTACCCATTTTAATATTACAATGATATTATAATATTTACAAATTATGTGTTAATATAGTCATAAAATCATGTAAAATGACCCAAAAAGACATTTATGACATATTTGGACTTTTCTTAACCATTTGGATGAAACATATATTTTTAGGAATTTAATATCATTTAACATAAAATTTTATATTTTATGTTTTGAGTTATGTCATTTTTGGACACCATCCATACATGGATTTTTTAAGAACTCATAAAAACATTAAAACATCATAAAAATTCATTTATTCAATCCTAAAATAAAATATTCACATAGATAATTCGTTTATGGCATTAATTATGTCAAATAATATTTATTTTTATATCTATAATATCATTTATTTGAATCCATTATTAATGAAGAAATCACTGCATCGTCATTCTGTCATAATTAAATTTATTAAGTTAGTGTCTAAAAATTATAAATAAAATATTATGATTTAGGAAATCTTTGTATATTTCTAATTAATTTTTATATTTGAAGATATTTCTTATATAATGCTATATAAAATTTGTTTCTGTAGGATGATACATGTTTATGTAATTTTTCTCTTTACATTAAATTAATTATTATAACATTTCATTATCACTCCCAAGTGGATCCCAAATGCCAAAGGAATCTCCAAGGGATTATCAAGGATAGAATTAACTCACCAAATATGATTAGGAAACATTTTAGTGTAGGTTAATATTATTAACATATTACTTTTTTACCATTATTTAGCAGATTTACCCTTTAGCAATGGTTAATAAAAACAACTGATGTTACTGCTCATAATGTCCAAAAAATAAAATGTACATTTTTAAAATATTCGAAAGTTCTATTTCAAAATTAGGAATTCAATTTTTACAAATTCGGAACAGAGAAATATTATTAATTAGTAAAAAATTAATTCCTACTGTGAAACCCCGAAAGCGTGTTTTTATGAAGTAAAAAACTACCCAAAGATTGACATGTATTTATGTCCAATTTAAACGTGAAACATATTCTAATGAATAGGATTGGATTAAATGATAAAAATATATTACATTTATACTTTAAAACCACTAAATAATATGATTTATCCATATAAAATTTCCATATGTAAATAATTGTTTCAATAAAAATTTTGCATATTTTTACAATTCATCAAAACATGGTAGTTATCATAAAAATATTTAAAATTAATCCAAAGTGTATTTTAATTTCCCTATTTTAAATAATATGTTTATGTTTTCAAATATAACATATCATGGTTTCAAAAACTAAATTTAAAAATGGTTTGCTATCAAAATGTGGTAAAAGTACATTTTTATAAAAATACAACTTTAATCCGAAAAATCGAATTTGTTCATATACCTAATCTAGAAAAAATATAATATGAATTTAAAACATTATATTGAATATAAAATATATATAGTTTTATAAATAAAAATCCATAAAGAGTGGTCTTATTTTATAAATATAATTATTCTCTTTTTAATTTGGTTTTCATAAAAACACATCCTTTATATTCAATTGATTTTGATTTCCATTTCTAATAAATTTGGTAACCAATGAATCATTATTTAAAGATTTGTTAACCATATTTTCATAATCTAGTTGATAAAATTCATTCTCGCAATTCCAATGGCTAGGTTAAAATAGTAACATTAAAATAATAATATTTACTTGATTGTTTATGGTCGATGTAGCGTATCATGTATGCTATTGATCATAGTGTTTCATTATTAAACTCAGGATGTTAAATTATTCCCCTATTTTGGAAATGGGGTCCTCATAATATTAAAATTTGGCTAGGTAACTTCATTAAAAAATTCCCACATCAGAAAAAGGGTTAATAAAACTACCACATTAAAATAATGAAAGGGAAGTACAAAGGTCACTCGATATAACACATACCAGGGTTCCATGTAAGAAAACATGGTTATGGAAGAAAAACTAAGTTTCAAGTTCTGATGGAGATTGATAGAACACATGATCCAGAAGAAGTTAAAAACTGAAAAACCGCAAACATGTGATGAGTTAAAAACAATCATAGATTTCATAGAATGAAAAGTTAACGGAAATGTTTTTTATAACATCCTGTTCGAAAAGTTGAAGAAATATATTACTACATATAATAGTAACATAAGGAAACATACTTAATTGTCAAGTAGTGTTTCATTCATTAATAAATTTTTACCACAAACTCATTTTCTCTCCTAATGATGAGTATTCATGTTGAATTGGTCACACCAGAAGTTCTAGAATAAACATCAAGGGAATCACATAATCCAAAAAATAGGAACTATATATTTCCCCTATATTTATACATTATCCCAAAACCAAAATTGTTTGAAAAATATCATATAATCCCCCAAATATAATAATCCTTTATAAAAACATACAAAACTATTATTCTCCAAAATTCAACAAACAATACAGGATGTTCAACAAAGACCATTGGATAATAGAACATATGATCTTGTAGAAGTCACTGAAACATTAGTTCTTCCCCTCGTCGCCGCAGCCTCTTCCTTCATTCATGATCGGCTCTATTTCCCTCCGCATTCTCGGAGAACTCTTGAAGGTGGATTCTTACTACAATGTTGTCATGCAGCTTCACAGACTCAGTCATCTCGGAGGTTTACATTGCTACTGGCATGATTTCTGCTCAACTCCTTTGTGTCGGATAGGGCTTTCATGGTGGCGCAATGTTGGTCCAACGAAAGAGATCCAGCTTCCACGACCATAGAGTTTTGTTGCATCTCCTAATGTGGGTTGGGATTTTCTAGGGTCTTTACGAGTGACCTAGCTGGTGGCGACGAGGTTTGGGTTTAGATAGTGATGAGATTTTTCTTCAGGCACACTGGTGATGATTTAGGTTTCTTCCTTTTAGATTAGTATTTTTGTTTTTGTTTTCTTTTTTTCCTAGATATGGGGACGTATTTTCTCTTAAAATTGTTTCTGATTCAGCTTTGTATCGTCTCATGGCCGTTTTATATTGGAGTTTGGTTTGTTCGTGGATATTTTTGGTTTTTTAGTGGTGTTGCTATGCATCTTCTAGTGATGGTGAAGAAGTGAAGCAGTTTTTTAGGATAGAATTATTGATCATCGGAGGTGTTTGTGTTACCATGGATCTGATGCTTTGGTGTTGATTTTGGAGTGAGGGAATCTGAGATCTTGGTGTCCTACAGAAGATGGTTCAGCGACTTGGTCGCCAATTTGACGCCATTGGAGGATTTCATGGCATCTACACAGGTGGTTCATGGCTGCAGCATTCCCAGACAAGGTAGTAGAGGGTTGAGGTGTGTTGCATGTTATTTCCCTCATAGTCTACTCTAGTCTAGTTTCCATTGGATTTGAATTTTGGATGATGAAATTTGACTGTTTGTTTTAGCTGGTGTTGGGAATGAGAGTTTCAAGTGGTGGAGCTACATCTTGGTGGTGGAGGTTCTCTATTTTTTTAGTATGGTTAGAACATTTGGGAAAGCTGAATTAGTTTTACATTTGATGGTTCAAAATTTTTGGATGATGTCTTTGTCTTGAATTTCTATAAGGAAATTCTTTTGATGAGGACTCAGAGCAGGTAGCTTTTACTATGAAAGGCTATTCATATTTGGATGATTGAGAGGGTATGACCTAGCCATGGGTATTAGGCTCATGCATTTTTTCACGTGATAGTTCTATGAGTAGCCTTCCATTGGTGGTGGCTTGACATAATGATGTTAATGCTGGCGAGGGGCATTTCAAGTAGTCATATTTTGGTACTGGGTTGTGTTTATCAATCCATTTCTTTAATGCCATGTGAGGTTTCCCCCTTTTCCCTTAAAAGTGGGTTTATCCAAAAATTAATAAAAATTTAGGCCATCGGGCTATTCAGTCCGTCATTAGATAATCAATTATCCATAAAATTCTTCAGAATAATATAAACTAAAATTGAATCCCAAAATTCAGAAGGATTGCATAAAATATTATTCCACGATAAATCATAATATTCTTCTCTAAATAACATTATCTACTCATACATTCTCATATTTAAAAGTAATTTAACTAATCACAAATTCCTTATGATATGTTAATAATTTCTATAAATAATATAAATCACCATATGTCCACAATAAAAACATATATTATTCCAAAACAAAAATAAACCATTAATCCCCAAATGGATACCCGTATTATTCTATTTTTATTAGGTATATTGTGATGGAAATTGGGAAAACATATTCTAAAAAAACATTGATCACATAATTAAAAACTCATTTTCTTATACTATGGATATCAATTTTATAAAAATAATTTCCCAATATCAAATTATTCTTGATCCATAAATTTTTTAAATAATTATTAATACATTGATTCCTCTAGCCTTTCTAGATTCGATGATTTGTCACCCATCTTGCGGGTTGAACCTTTTATAAAACTCAAAATTAATCCTAACATATTTTTATCACTTATGGATGTATTATATCTCTAATTTTCGTCAAAACTGATAGTTACATAAACATATTAATTCATGTAGTCTTATATATATTGAAATTTTATTATTTCAATCCCATATAATAAAATGAAGTTATTCCCAGAATAAAGAACATTGTACTATGATCATGGTTTCACCAAGTTTCATCTTCATATTGTTTATATAAATAGAAGGCCCATGCATTGCAATAATTATTTAGAGATCCTTCAAAACCAATTTCTTCCTTTATCCAAATACACCATGTACAACTTGGTTCATATGGGTGTTCACATGAAAATAGTTTCAGAACATTTTCATGTATGCCATATAATTTCAAAACATCTGATAGAACATGATTTCTATAAAATATTAAGAGTGAGATTGAGTAGAATGCTTCAATAAAAGGACTTTTTAAAATACAATAATTAGGTGATGAAATAAAATATTTTAAAAGAAAATATTAATAGGTTGCACAAGGTTCCCATTCTTCAGCACTTATTTCAAAATCATAACATCCTTCAAAATTTTTTGATAAGGTAAAATATTTTAAAATGCATTGATAATATTATGTTTTATTGAAAATATTAGAATATTAAAAAAATATAATTTCATTAAATAAAACATGTGATTTTAGATGGTATTGTGGTATAGTGGAGGTGTGTAATACATCAAAAAACTGCTTTCAAATTAATTTTATGTTAAAACAGATTTATAATCATCCACACATGACTTTCTAATAATAATTGCATGCATGTCATCAGGAAGAGATAAAAATGTTGTCTAATATCATCTCCCTACCATTTTAACCAAAATTCCTTGATCTGATATAGTTATAAAAAAGGATTAAACAGAATGAATATAAAAAAAGACTTATCATGAGGTAATCCAACACCCCTAATCCCAAAATTTGTCTAAACCATTCCTATGATACCAAATATAAGGCCCCACCATAAACATTACATAATATTGAGATAAGTCAACAATTGACTTTAATTCACTTCGAGGATCATTTTACATTTATAGTTTTAGAAAATTAGTCAATAACTATTTCATAACATCTGAAATATTGAAAATAAGAGACTTCTAATCAATAAAATTTTATTCAGAATAATAAAACTCCATATATAAAACAAGAATTATTTTCTTGATTTAATTATTATTTTATTATTCATTTCTAAAACCCTTTTTTATAAACTATTAAAAATGTTTCAAAAACATGGGTTGAGCATTAAAATCAAGAATATAATATAAAATAAAAAATCCATTAGTCTATGAATATTTAAAACCAATGATATGTTTTTCACAAAAGCATACTTTTCACCCATAAAACACAAACTACTTAACTTACACCATTTTATCAAAAGATATCTACAAAACCTCATAGCAATCATAAAACGTAAAGGTAACTTATGCCATCCATAACATACATACATTGTATGTTTCATAACTAAATAAGTAGTAACCTTTATTGTTTTTTTGAATACCCAGCATAATATATTCCCAAAATATTTTAAGATAAACCTTAATTCCTACCTCCATCACGTTACCTAGTGCATTGGAAATCTATAAAGGGCCCACCTGCCCTAGGTTTATCATAAAACCACCAATATTAGGATTATCATGAAACCACATGTAGAATTTTCTTGTACCATTACATTGTAATCTCACATAAAATATTGAAATTATCAACATTTCACTAATCAATCACTAAAAATTAATTCAAGATATTGAATTTTTTTAATACATTTCCAAAACCATTTAAATAAATAAAAATAATATTTTTTATTCAAAGTGTCCCATAACACTTTGATCATTCTGAAAATAATTTACACTTTATATCAATCATGTTCATATAAATAAATCCATAAAACCATTTTGAAAACATGGGCATTAATGACAAATATTTAGAAAGGGATATCTTGAAAACATTTAAAATGAGGTTTTATTTAAACAATCCCTTACCACTTGAGAAAAAAATTGAATTAAAATAAATAATGAATAACATTAGAAAAACATATAATTTTAGGATTTTATGTTGATTCGTGATATAATATGTCAAAAGTCATTATATACACCATATAAAAGTGAATTGGATTATAATAACAAATAAGTCTCAATAGAATTTAAATTGAGACAAAATATCTTACAAAGATCGTATCTTTAGATAAGGATAAATCAAATATATAATAATGTGTGTAAAATATATATATAGCCTATATTAGAAGATATTATGTGTAAAAACAATCAAAGTTTATTCACACATATTCTTGGTAAATAAAAACCAATGATATGGATTTTTAATTCAAGGAATGGAGATTGAGTTAAGATTTACCATACAAAGTTCATATAAATGATGTTCGAATTTATCAATGGGTTTATTATGTGTGGGCAATTATATCCACACAATGGGAAGTAGAAATTACAACATAAATAAACAAACAATTATTCTATAGATAATCTTCTCCAAATATTATCAATGAAGTATGATAAAAACCCAATGAGTAGAAATTGAGATAAGAAATTCCATTACAATGATCATTTTGTAACTAAAATTGATCAATTGTATGTATTCACTATAAAAACACATAATCAAATTAAAAATACAATATAATATATCAAATTTAATTTCTCACATAATCATACCCTGACATAATTGAGAAGTATAAGATTTCCCAAAAGAATGTAAATTGGGTTAGGAAGTTCCCTTTCCTTGTGTTTAACTTCTCTCGTTCATTATTTATATTACTGAACAAAAAATATGGTTAATTTATACATTAATAAGAACCATTTTTATGTTTATTAGTCACTTTATATTACTTTTTATCATGTTATAAAAATTATATAATTATTTGGGATCATATGGGTCATTTTTTTGATGTTTTGTACGTAAGTCAAAAATGAAATCGTTTTGATGTAAAATGCCTATGTAGTGAAAATTCCATAAAATCAGGAATATTATTAATTATTTAAATATAATATATTTAACAATTATATTTGAATTCATTATTTCCATAATATTTTGAGATAATAAATTGAAGGTGTCGTTCATGGAGATGTTAGGTCGTACGTACGCCTAAACGCTACTTTCATTTCATAGTCATATTAAAATAATAATCATCTAACGATATTAATGTATAATATAATACCAATATTATATTTATTTCATTTATTTATCATAGGTTTAATAAAACCATCATTAACATGTTCTATTTATAGCATGAACGTGTCATATGACATTGAGGGGTCGGTAGTCCACACTTCCTCGAATTAAATTATTGTATTCACACATAATGGAAAGCATAATGGTATATTGTAAATAAAAATTAAATCATAAAATAGACAATATAAATTTAATATTTATCATCTATAAATATAGTTCCACAATAATGACCACAATGATAAGTGGTAGGAGAAAATTGATCAATAATCGCTTCGTGAGGCAGTAGTTCGCCCTTCACAAAAATAGTATGTTTGTATCCATTACATGGGGGTGTAAGGGTAGTTTGAATCCTTCTCATAAAAACAACCAATTATATTTAGGATACTTGAGAAGTTATTTTATCAAATAATAATAATATAATAGGGAGTGGAGAAGTAAAAAATGGAAATGAAATTAAGAGATGATGTTTCCTATAAATCGTACAACTTCTTTTGATTTAGGCCAAAACACGTTCTTGAATTTTTTTTCCCAAGGTAAGTCTTCTAGAAGGAAAGGATGGATGTTAGGAGATTATTTGAGCATAATTTGGTTGATATAAGGGGCATTATTGGTGTGAGTTAGTGGGATTTTCTAAAGTGGGGTGGAATTTAGGAATGTTCTGAAATATTAATTTATTATAATTAAAATTTCGATTTAAAGTGGAAAAAAATATTTTAAATATTAGATAATATGATTTTGGTCCGAATAACCATAATAAAATTATTTTAAGATAATTTTTTATAATTTTTTTATCCTTATATTGTTTATTTTACCCTTATTTTACCTTTTTTAATCTTAATGTTATATCACGTTATTTATACATTGTGGGTTTCTGTAATTATCATATCATGAAACAATACCCCCAAGAAAAGTAATTTATGACATATTCAGATGAATCATAACCATTTAGAAGAATAATAGATTTTTAAGTATTTAATGTCATTTAATAAACAATTTTTTATTTTATTTTATGAATTAGGTCAATTTTGGAAACTATTCATACTTGCCTTTTTTAAGAATTCATAAAAAATGATTCCTTATAAAAAATATGAATAAATCAAAAAATATCATATTCTCATAGAAAATTCATGGATGACATTAATTATGTATAATAATATTTATTTTAATATTTATAATATCACTTATTTTATGTAACACACCAAGCTTCCACGGTACGTTTCCCTTTGAGTAATGCAATAGCGTGTGTTGTACGCAACTTCGAGTTCTAACACACACCACAACCAATCAAACTATCCGTTATGAATAGTAATACCTACTTCTTGAAATTTTATAAATTTTATCTCTCAAAATGGACTTTATTTTTGGATTCAGAATATCAAATTTTTCCTAGGGTGAAATTTTGGAACTTTTCTAATAACATTTATACTTTGATGAATAGTGAAAATTACTAAATTTTAATTAAAAACAACTTTTTTAATTGAAATAATTCAGAGTAATAAATTATGAATTTGAGTGGTTTTAAAGTATATTTAGAATATATTTTTACCATTTAATACAATTTTGGTAATTGGGCATATTTTCACAATTAAACCGGAATGAACAAGTGTCAATCTTTTGATAGTTATTATCTCTTACAAACTCGCTTTTTATTTTAACAACGGGAATTAATATTAAATTAATTTATGCCACTTCTATGTTTTGAATTTGGAAAAATGTATTAGATATTTGGAATCAGGATTTCCAAATTGTGTAAATAGGTAACTTATATTTGTAGACATTTTGAATAATTATTTCGGTAACAATTTTATTTACCATGGTTAAAGGGTGAATCCGGTAAATAAAGGTAAAAAAATAATATTATAATAATAATATATTACCCTAAAACGTGTCTTAACCTTATTGATTGATACATTTCTGACCATGGGCATCTTTGGGTCGATTTTGGGACCCCATGGAACCACTTGTAAGTGATAATGACACTTTATATTAATTAAGTTAAAATAAATACAAAAATGACATAAGCATATATCTTTTAGAAAAGCAATTTTTACATAGGGTTATGTATGTTTGATTTTTGACAATAAATATTAATTATAAATATACAATTATTTCCTACATAATGGTATTTTATTTATAATGTTTATACATTTAATATTTAATATTATTTATGACACAATAATGATGCAGTATTTTCCTTATTTATGAATAAATCAAATAATTGGTATTACAAATGTTAAAATTAATATAATTTTAATTTTTTGATGACATCCATGAATTTTATTATTTAATATGACATTATAGGATTTATTAAAAGAATATGTTTCGAATTAATGATGTTGTTATGACTTTAACAAAAATCAATTATTGAATAGTTTCAAAATTCACATAAAAGAGTTTTTTGAAAAATATATTATACTATTAATTGATATCAAATTCCTAAAAATCTAAGGTTCAGCCAAGAGACTTATAAAATGATAGTTGTAACATTAATAGACCACTTGGGGTATCTTGTTGATATATAGTATGTTTATTAAGTATATAATATAAAAATAAAAAGTGATATCGTAAGTGTCAAACTAATTAACTAAGAGTTAAAAATAAAAGATAAGTTTAATATAGTGACCCAAACCTATCTAAAACCTATTGTTTGAGTGGTTTTCGACCCATCCCCACCTTAACCTTTAAATATTCCACTTTTGAGCCATTAGAAACCTAATATAAATTTATTATAAAATAATATTTCTAGCTTTTAAAAAGGTACCCCTTACCCCTCTTATAAAAGGGAACTCCCCCTTCTCACTAAATCACACATTCAAAGCCTTTTGGCCCGGCCAAACTCTGAAACAATACTCTCTCAATTTCCCTAACTTCATCCTATAGGCCTTATTTTGATCAGAAATCCAACCTACGGATCCTTTTTGATCAAATCAAAAGGAAGAACCCGAAGAAGAGGTAATGTTTTCACCACCCTCTTTCAAGTTCTTTTCTTCTCCAACATCTTCTTTCTTTGTTATTCTAAAATAATAAATCCAGTATATCCTATATTCTGTGATATTATTATAAATATGGTAAAACCATATTCAGTATTATATCCATCCTTTGAATGACATGTCACCATACGTGTGTACGTACGGCTTACCGTCTCCACATCGTGGTGTAATTGTTATTCAATATATTATTATTTGGATGGATATAATAATGATGTTTAATTAATATAAATAATAAATATTACATGATAATTATTCATTATATATGATATAACATCCAATTATATATTATTTTAAACTCAAAAGAAGGATAGTGTTGCTCGTGCGTACGTACGGACTACCGTCTCCACGAACGTGATGAGATTAATTCCCCATCGTATACATTCAAGGATAATTCTCATTTAATGATTAAATATAATTTTTAAGGACTCGATATCATTCTGGATATGAATAAAATACAACCTACCCATAACAAACACGACTTATGTAACAAAACATATAAAAAACAAGTAAGATAACACATGAAACAATGATAATACTAAGATATTATTAACAAATCAATGTTAAAAGATCATATATGATATCATATTAATGTATATGATTATTTTATAATTTAATAACAATTATTTCACCATTATACAGGAGGTTAACCTACCCACAACCAAGGAAATGTACAAGGTAAGGTTTATTTCACAATCTTTTCATTATCCGAGGTTTTTTATACGTAATTATCTACTGGGACCCATTTATCATCCACATCCATGTTTCTTAAAAATGTCATTCAAAACATTATTGATATTTTACAGAATATGGGTTAACATCATTTATACCCTTGTTTGACTTTTTATAAGAGGTTTATAAAGGAATCTTTCCATCGTTTTCCAAACAAGGTCCTTTTTAACCTTTTCGACATAATTAAGGTAAGAGTGTCTTTTTTTTAACTTATACAGCAGGTGCAGCTATTTTCCGCCTTTATAAAATCTTAGAAGCATCCCTTAAGAGCTTCTAAGATTATTTTAAAAGTAAATGTTTTATTTTGTAATTATGTTATTTTAAAATGATTTAAAAAAAGAGATATTTCTGTCAAATAGTTTTGATTTCATCTATCTCAACATCT
This sequence comes from Viscum album, assembly GCA_963277665.1. Lineage (NCBI taxonomy): Eukaryota > Viridiplantae > Streptophyta > Magnoliopsida > Santalales > Viscaceae > Viscum > Viscum album. The sequence continues at coordinate 1,118,058,062 of OY728141.1, forward strand.
TTTGATGGATTTTAAGCTTATTTGAAGTTTATTTATTATGATAAAAATCTTCCATATTCTATTGAAGGTTTTGTGATATGTTTGACTTTGGATGTGTTATTTTTATACCATTCATGGTTTATGGAAAAATTATTGACATTTCGTATGCTAGTTTTATTACGAATTTTAATGGTATGTTTAAACCTGTTCATGAAATTTATTCAATAACATGAGTATAATATCATGTAATAAAATGTTATAAAATAATTCCAAATAAATAATCTAATGAGAGTGAAACAAAACCATTGCTATACTAACTAATTATATAATCACATAGGGTATCAATAACTGAATTCATATTGATGGATATCCACAACATATCATCTTGGATTCATTCCATGATAAAGAATACAATCAAGGCCTTCTTCTGAGAATAAAATACCTAAAAGGATTCAAGCCTCTAATCTAATATATTCATGATTATGTGATGAAATCTAATAAATAGGTAAGTCCCCAACCAAAACAATATCTAATTTTTCTCATTAATACTATTGATGCATGGAGTGTAATTCTATTAATGGTACCAAACCCATTCCATACCTATCCAAATAATTCCTCAAATTTCTAATAATCAATTTAATTCTTAAGTAATGTCCCCTTTAAAATATATATACTCACTAAAGGATGGTGATTTAATAATATTTTCCTAGTTTTTCAACTAAAATTCAAAGTAGACACCATATTTAATAAATATATTTGTTTGAAGATATATTATTATAAATCGTATTATAATATGAATATTTAATAAAAAAATTATTTCAAATAATTTGTTTTATAATAAATTGATTATTTTTTCTAAATGTTTGTAATCAAAACAAAAACTCATATTACACAATAAATTTTAAAACATTTTAATTTTAAATTTAAGTCTATTTATAATAAGATAATTAAAATTTAAAATCAATATAACTTGAATAATGAAGTATTTATTATTGTACATGTGAAATTTTTAGTATATACCCCATACAAAACAAAATTGGTTCATAGTAACAAATAAGTCTCAAAGGAATGTAAATTGATACAAAATCACTTTACCTGATGATTTTTTCAAACATCATTTATCCATATATATAGTGGTATTTAAAATATTTATTAACTTATTCTAAATCAATAACAATATTTATAATATCATATTTTATCGAATTATAAATTTATTTCACCTGTATGTTATAAAATATTTGATTATTTTAATTATTTCGGGTTTTAATCATTTAGTTTTCTCATTCATTCATTATTATGAAAGTTATGGTTATTTTATATATTATATAATGTCATTATATCCATAATAATAATCCTAAAATAAGAATAATATTTTTAAATAAATAAATCTTTTATAACCAATAATTAATTATGGTTATGAAAAATGTTGTATGTTACGATCATATAGACTATAGGTTGTGCGTACGCATGAGTAACATTTATATTCATCACTGATCAGTATGGAAATTATTTGAGTTATATTTTTTCGTTAATAAATGTGTATAATATCATATATATATATATATTATTATATACTTAAATATTTAATTCATGTGATTTGGTGATGAAAAGAGAGTCACATTTCTTCGTAAAAGAGGTAGTCCACACATACACGAATGATGTTAGCATCTTTACATGAGTGAAAATAAAAGACCAAAAATGATTTATATTATTTTCCAATAATGGTAACTTTTGAATTATTAAAATAATTATTTCATTTATATAAAATATAATTGTTAATATTTTTCCTTATCACCTTCAAGGTAATGTGTTATTGAATGATGATCATATTGTTTTGTAAGGTGGTATCTGTCACACACATGAGCGATGTTATCGTGTATCATGGGTAATGAATATAATAATATATATATATATATATATACATATATTATGAAGAATCCATATTTATAATAATGTTTTAAATATCATTTATATTCTTTATATCTATAATCATACCCAACCCTTAGAGGAGGAGTTAGAATAAAAAAGCCATCAGTTTGAGGGGTGGTAGTTTGTCGTACACATGAATGATGATTTCATAACCCATGATGTAAGTGACATTGGTTTTTAGTTTTACGCTTAAAATAAAATAATCTTAGTATATGAAATTTTTTGTGTTGATTATATAATTAGGAGTTTAAAATAATTTAAGGGGTGGAGGTGGAAATAAAATGAAGATGCTCATTAAAGAACATTAGCACTTCTTCAGGTACCCTCCTTGGGTGTGCACTAAAACCGTCAATGTTTTTCATTCATTAAAAAATAATGATTATATGATGAATTTAATGAATTTATTATGTGATTTGGGTGTTTATTTTTTGAGTCATTTTATTGGTGAATATTGGAGGAGAGATTGATCTTTTATAAGTTGGGCGAGTGAAATAGGTGATATTTTTTGTATGAGGGAATTCCAGCCACATTTTTTCACATCCCCATGCACTAAAATGGTCTATTAAATATAATAAAAGGTATAAGGTCGAATTATTTCCCAGATATTATATTTGGAAAATTTTATCTATCATTTTTTCCCTAAACTATAATCATTAATACCTCGATAAACTTGTTTTTACCTTAATCAAAGTAATTAATGTTAACTATTTTAGAAACTCACATTGGTAAAAAACTATGTTGTATTTATTTGAAATTTATAAATTTTTATTATTCAAAATATTGAATCCATTTTTTAAATTTTTTCATATATGTTGATATATTTAATTTATAATTAATTTCATAGATTAAAAAAGAAAGAGGACTTTAAATGTGAAAACGTACAAAAGTTTACAATAATTATATATCTAAATCCAATATGAAATTTTTTAAAATGACCTAAATGGGATAAATATATAAATAACGTTACTATTATTCTGTTAAAAATAAATCATAATATAATTTTTTGTTCTAATTTTTTTATTAAATGAAGTCTTCAATTACAGTTTAGTATTTTCACTATTTATCAAAAAATGAAACTCTTCAGAAAAATACAAAAAAAAATCACCCTACGAAATTTTTTTATACAGATTAAAAAAAATATTGTGTCTTATTTATTTTCAATAAGTGGTTAAATTTTATTATATCTTATGTTCAATAGGCATGAATAAACTATCCCTTTGAATAATATTGTTTTCTTGAAAACATATCCTTATTTTAATGAATCTTTTTTTATATATAATCAATAGATAACCAATAAATTTTTTAAAAATATATATTTTCTCAATTTTTGTAAATCTGTTACAAAGCTATATTTCCAATCTCGAGGTTATAACAATCATATTATAAATTAATATTAATAGTATATTTTTATTTTTTGAAACCTAGTCATACATTTTATAGAAGATATAAAAGAAAATTTTCATTGCCTATAATGCAAGAAATACTCATTTTTGTGTGGATTTGAACCTATAAATTTTATATAATTTCATTAAAATAGTAAATATATCTTAATGTATCAGGAATATATATTATTTTATATAACTATGTTTTATATTATACACATTATCAAATATAATGTTTTTATTTTAAAATTTTTATGTGTCACATTCTTCTAACCTTAAATAAATTGAGTCCTCATAATTAAAACAGGATGATGGTAATTTGGGGTCTGACATTTTGTTAAACCATTCCATATAAACCGATATAAAAAAATTGTTAATAAAATATCCTGTTAAAATGTTTGAATATGGAAATACAAGGCCATCTAGAGTAATCGAAGAACTAAGATTCCAAGTAGAATAACATAAGGACAAGTGAATATATGTTCATGGAGGAAAGTAATAAATAATTATAGAAAGTGATTAATATAATTTATTATAATCATGTTAGTTTTTAATGGAATGTGGGAGGTGTAAAAACCATAATTCTGTGATGATTTGAAAGGCCATATGATTCATGGGGTATGAATGTAATAGGGTAACATTTTTTATTTCAAAAACATTTTTCTAGTTCTTGAGAAATTATTTTATAGCTTAAGAATATTAGGAAATGCAGATACATGATACATTTATATTTCATAAGAGTTTTTTCATTATTTCGTTGTTCATATACTCATCCCATACTCTAATAAATGAATATCCAATAATTATTTTTTATGCCTATAGAATTAAAATGTACTATTAATGTATTGTATGATATATAAAATAATGAAAAGAATTTCTATATGAATCTATCTATTTTCCAAACCAATATAGTTATCACAAGTTATCTAACATTCATTAATCCCAATATGGTGAAGTAATACATTGATCTCTAAAACCACATCTGACATTCAATTTAAACCATTTCATAAATGGTCAACTTTATAACCCATCCAAATGATTAAGATCTAAATAATTATAAATAAGGTCAATAAATTTTAAAAAATAACATATCATTTCTCCCTAAAAAACATGTAATATCTCTTAATATCAATTAACTAATATGTAAATAGCTGCTTCATTTATTTAATTGAAACTTTTAAATGACATGAATTACCGTAAAACCATATTGAAAACATACATGATTATTTATTCTTTATGTAAAACATATATTATTATATGAATTACATTAATCCTAAAATGTTGTAAACTCCATAAATGATATTATAAACCATATTTTCAAAAAATAAATAATAATTTCCATGGTATTCAGTACTATCATGTTTAAATTATCCATATATATTATTTCTTTCTTCCAAAATAATTATCACAACATTATGAACATAGTAGGGGATTTATTTCCCTTAATTATGTGTTTTTTAATATGTACAACTTTCCAGTTAATCATTTTTTTGATCCTTCATACCATTCAACAAAAACATTCAAATACATTATCAAATAGTTCTATAGTACAATACATATACATTTCGTAATCTGTATATGTATAATATAATCAATAAAATAATTTTAGAAGATATTTCCTAGAACTAAATAAAAAAACATTAAACATTCCACTTAGGTTGTATTAATAGAATAATCTTAACATTGGGAAACTAGATTATCTTTTAGTATATTTTTATTACTCTTGATATAATGATTTTTGTAGTGATGAATGTCTTTATATTTGAATAATTATAAATTGGAGACTTTCTTCTTACCCTTTCAATAATAATTATAATGTCCATTCTATCCAAACATGTATCAAACTCATATTACTTACAATCAAGCATCTATTTGTTTATTCCCACAATTATCACATTTGGGAAAATCCTTCATTTTCTTATTTCCATTATACAGTTATTCATATATTTACCATTGTTATTTCTAATCACTTGAACTCTATAATACATAGAGAATTTCTTAAACCCATCACATAAATGATCATTCTTACTCTTTTTATTACATTCATTAATATAGTTAACATTCCTTTCTCTAGTCACATTTCTAAATGATGCAGTACACTAGATAATAACATATCATTTTGAAACATAATGTACAAAATCAAAACTGATGAAATGATTAGCATAAATTAAAACATTTATTCTAAGATATCCTCAAAATTCAAAACATGTTTTCATTGGTGATATATATTTTTTAAATACAACATAATTTTTTTCAAGAAAAATTTGAATTATCATAAGCATATACTTCAAGAGTGTCAAACTAGGTCCGGAATATAGCACATTGTCCTACCCCAAGTGACAATCAGGTAAAACCAAATGTACCCAATTTAGGATTATTACCATTCATAAATATTTTCCACATCGAAATCCACTTTTATTATCCCGACATGTATATATTTATAATAAAAACTAAAAATGTTCAATCACAGAAAAACATTAGTATTATCTTATATACTAATACTAAAAAACTATATTTGGTTTATTATCAATAATATATGTTTTCCTAAATCTAGTTACCATGATTTCTTTTATACATGATCTGATACCAACTATAGAAACCTTGACCACATTATCCATGTGTCAGTGTCATACATTGTTAAATTGGAATAATATTCATGGAATCAAAGCCTAGTTGACCGTTCAGTTAATTTGTCTTAGTGAACTAGATATATAAAAGAGTCTTACATAACATTTGAATAAAAAATAAAACATATTTATTTTCAAGGTAAAACATGTTTTGTCTTGTTTATCCCATAATATTATTCATAATAAATATTAATGATTACTAGGAAATGGAAACAAAATATGGGTGATATCAAATTATCAGTAATTTTATATGTACAATGAAATCTTTCAATAAATAGTGAATCATCATAATTGAAAGGCAAATGGATCAAATATGTTCCATTGAATCAATAAATTAAATATAATATATAGGAATAGAAGGTGATAAATTAATTCTATATAAATAATCACATTAGCATAAAACATAACCATGTATATTCTAACTAATCGTATCATTTCATGGAGTTTTGATGATTGAATTAATAGTGAATGAATATATAAAAATTTATATACAAAACTAAATTAAAGGATTCATTACAAGACATCTAATAATATAAATTATGAATTCCATAAATATAATACTTTAATTAGTTTGTTCCAAAAATCCAATATCCTCAAGTCTTGGTGGGAACATCTAATATATGATTAAGGCCTTAGCCAAAACAATATCTAGTTTGTATCATGAAACCTATAACTACTCCTAGGGGATTTCTATAAATGGCCCCAAACCCATTTTATATATTTTAAAATAATTCCTCATATATAAAATAATATATTTATTTCTTAAACATTAGGCCTTATCAAATATCTATATTGAGTAATGGATATAGATTTATAAATAATTCTCTTATTGGTAAAATAAAATTAAATGGAATCAATATATGTAAAAATGGTATAAATTTATGGAAATAATCATAAAAATAAAAAAATAATATGTATATTAAAGATAAATTTATTTTATAATTAAAAATAGTTATAAGAAAGTGGTTTTTTCAAGTGAAATTTAATAATCAAAAATGAATGTGAGATTACACAAAACAAACATCCACATGAAAATTTTCAATTAAAATTCCATATTATTACATAATTAAAATTGAAACATAAAATACAATGAATAATTATTTATTTAATTTATTAATTTTAAAGGGCATTATAATCACGGCATAAAGGTGAAATGGCTAAAAATAATAAATAAGTCTCAATGGAATGTAAATTAAAATGAAATCCATTTCATAATGCTTACTTCTCGTTGAACCTTCTTTAGTCTCTTAAATAGTGTTTTTAGACATGATATTAAATTCTTAAAAATCGATATTATAATTTGAAATAACATATATGATCACCTTATAATATTTTTCCATTGGTTTCTTAATAATATCTCATTGTTTTCATTGTTTTATATCTTAATAACCATGTTTTCTTATTTTGGAATTGTTATGAAAATTATTATTCTTGTCTATATTATATTGATTAATTTTCTCCATAATTAAAACCATGACAATATTAACATATTTTTAGAGAAAAATACTTTTAAAAACAATCCTGAATGATGTTTATGAAATATACATTTCGTTACAGTCATAGAGACGACAAGTCGTACGTACACATGAGTAAAATTTTTTTTCACCAATACTTATAGAATGTGAGTAAGAGATATTTATATTAAAATAATGGTAATAATATCACATATACTATAATGTATACTTATATTATTCATCCATGAGCTCTGGTGACAAAAATAAAGTCGTGTCGCTTTTTGATGGTAGTAGTCCACATGTACATTAATGCTCTTATAATCTTTACATGAGTTAAATGGAAAGAAAAAAAAATATGTATATTATTTAAATAGAATAATAAATTTCATAGTATTATTATAATTATTTCACATATATCACTATATTATTAAAATTATCCTTTATCACCTTCCATGTATACTGTTGGTGAAAGATGAATTACATCGGTTCACAAGGTGGTAGTCCATCATACACACGAGGGTGGTTATTGTGTATCTAATGGATTGGAATATAGTAATTAATATATGATATAATGAACCCATAGTTATAATAATGTTTAAATTATCATGATTTCCAACTATGATATGTGGAAATGGTAAAATGAAATACATCAGTTTGTGGGGTTGTAGTCCTATATACCCGAGAACCATGATTCTATTACCAATTTGAGGTTACTGTGTGTGGTTTTACATATGAAAATTAACATAAAAAATTCTCATTATCTGTAGGATAGTGATTTTATTATATCATCATTGATTGAAATTGATTCTGGGGTTGGATAAGAAAATAAAATTAATATTATCATTGAAGAACATTACATATTCTTCAGACATTCTCCACATAAATGAAATAAAGACTCTAAAGGTTATATTCATAACCAATATATTTATTCTATTATTATTGCACGAATATTTATGTTCTTTTATGTTATCATGTGAACAAAATGTTATTTAAAGTGTAATTAGAGGAAGATTATTGGTAGAATTTTATATGTATGGTGAGTGGCACACTTATAATTTTTTTGAATGATTAAATTCCAACCACTATAATTTCATCTCAATTGGACTGAATAATGTTCCAATATAGATATTATATTTTATATTTACAAAATATGGCCATTAAGTGTTTTTTAATAAATTTTCTAGGTCCATTGGACACCTTATTTTAAAATTTTTATCCCTTAGAAAACTCATTTAAACATTAATAACTATAAAAATTTAAACTGTTTTCATTAGTCAATAATTTGGAAAATTATGTAATGGCCTGGACCTCTCCGACCCATTCCGTTGTCAAAAAGATGGTCCTGAAGTCTTATAGAGGGTAAAATGGACTTTTCCCACACTTTTCAGAATTTTGTAAGTACACGCCGTATAGTGTGACTACACGCCGTGTACCCCCCTCGCTGGGTATACCCCGTGTTGAAGGCAGTTTTCTTGCCGTGTAAAATAAATGGGTACACGCCATGTACCCAATTCTACACGCGGTGTAGTCCCTCCACGCATACGCATTACCCTCAAACCGTGTGTTGACCAATCAACTGTTTTGTGCAGTGTTCGAGATGTGTACTTGTCTGTGAAATAAATGAGTACATGCCATGTAGCCAATACTAAATTCCGTGTACTCCGTCCCTGCATACGCGTTACCCTCAAACCGTGTGTTGACCAATCAACGGTCACGTACCGCGTTGAAGGCCGTGTTGGAAGCCGCATGGTGGTTGTGTGAAATGGCCAAGTACACGACGTGTACCATAAAGTACATGTCATGTACATTTGTTTTTCATTCCTATATAAGGAGGGGTACCCTCCTCCTTTTCAACACGCCCCTCTCCTCCCCTTTCCTCTGAGTAGAGATCCCCCAAGAGACTCGAAGGCTACTATTCCTTCCATAACATCATCATCCGAGCTCCGATTTACAATCCGTCAGTGGCCACGGGATTGTAACGATGAGACAGAACTTATGAGCTTAGATCTGTTGTCCTTTCCTTCCCAACTTCCACCCAATGAGGTTTTTCCGGGTTTTTCTAGAAGTGATAGACGCTGACAGATGTTTCCTAAAGTTGATCCGGGGAGCGTTGTGACCATAACCTATTGAGGTAGGGATCTTACATTCGTCTCTCTAAACTGTGCATCATGTGGGGTGGGTATCCTCTAGTTTTCATGAGAAACAGTTGAACCATTAAACGAAGATAACAACTGGTTAATGAATGGGGATGCAGAAGTTGTTATGTTTATCTTTATATCCTGTGTTATTATGTTGAGAATTGAGTAGGATTATGCCTACTGTAAATAACGGTCTTTGGGGGCCTTTTATTGCACAATTAAATGTTTCCCTATCTTTCTAGACAGTTTTGTGAATGGAACTTCATGGAATGTGGAAATTGGTTAATCACGTCAAGTTGGCTGATTAAATGAAAATCTTGAACCCTTGTGTGATCCCCCCCAGTATAACTAAATTTGAATAATAAACATGTGGGTGCTGTTGGGGTTAATTTATGTGAAGGGGGGGTTTTTTGTGGGTTTTTGTGGATCAAGTGAGTAGCGGGGCTACGGTTGGCTTGGTTGTGGGTTGGTGTGAATTCTATATTGGTGATGGGCAATAGGGCTGCGATAAGTGTTATTAAAGGGATAATGATGTACGGGTTTCGGTGTGATTGTGGTTATGGTGGTCGGCAGTGGGGCTGTAGGGATGGGCTTGAATGTGAACGAACTATGGGTTGTAAACAACAAATAAAAGAAGAAGAATTAATGAATTGTGGGGCTTGTTAACAGAATGAGAATAATAATCAATGGGGTTGGATTGTTAATAAGAAGGGACTTTTTTGTGTTGCTTGTGTTTTCCTAACTTTATTTGTGGATGGAAGGTATATTTTTTTAAGAATGATCGATGTGGTTAGTGGTGGATAGTTGCCCAGTAGTTAAAAATCTAATAAACTGATTCTGTTGAAATGTGAAAAATTAAATGGGTTGGGGTTGTTTGTTGTATGCATGCTTCGTGGTAGTAGTGCTCAGGCACGTGCTCGGTTTCTCTGTTTAGAAGCCATAGGTTGGTCTGCGTGTTTGGTATATATATATATATCTATATCTTTGTGTTTTATCACACCCCACCCATGTTGGGCACTTAGTGCCAAACACTCCCATTTCATGGGAGATGGTGTTTTCCCCTTAGTTACTAAGTCCTTCCAGATCCTTCATCCCTAGGCTGTAATGGCTTGAGGCGACCTTACACCCAAGACTCCTCGGGTAGGTTTCGATTGGGGTGGTTTATCCCAAGACTCTTCGGGAAGGTTTTACTATTTTCCCAAGAACCTTCGAGATGAGGCCCAGGTGTGTGCGGGAGGGATAAGTGGGTGTGAGGCCGAGGTGTGTGTGGGCGGGATAAGTTGTGGTGAGTCCCAGGTGTGTGCAGGAGGGATACGTGGGGGTGAGGCCCAGGGGTGTGCAGGAGGGATATGTGGTGGTGAGGCCCAGGTGTGTGTGGGCGGGATACGTGGTGGTGAGGCCTAGGTGTCTGCGGGCGGGATACATGGTTGTGAGGCCCAGGTGTGTGCGGGCGGGAAGAGTGTGGTAGCATCATGATGTTCTCCATTAGGAAGAGAAGCTAACTAGTGGGGGAAAATGGTGCGGGGTACCCAATACTCTTTTTCTTATATACTACTACCTGTTTTGATTGTATTTTTGATGAGTCCGGCTGGTGAGGTTGGGTGGATATAATTCCTTGTTAGGTTTTGGTTTCTTCTGTTGTTCTCACGAGTCATTAGGATGTCTCCCCACATGTGCACGAGAGCATTATTTTTCCATACTAAGTATACTTGTATGCTCACCCTACGTTTGCTTATAGGTTTCCTGGAGGACTACCAGGGTCGTGTGGGACCCTACTAGTTGGGACAGTTGGAGTTGCTGCAGATTGTTGTACTTGTTTTCTTTTGGTACTGTACTTTTGAGCTTCCTTATACTTTTACCTTGTTTCATAACGATTTAAACATGAATGTGGGATTGGTTTGGTTTTATTTCTATACACTTGTTCTTTTTTTTGGCGGTTGACTCGTCCTATTTCCCGATATTAAATAATAAAAATGGTAATGCCTCCCATATTTGTGAAAACTCATACCCTTGGTGCTACTTGCCACCCCGGGGCCTACTGTAGGCAGGACTAAGGGGTCATTATCTCACTTTCACCATTTCCACCTCAGGAGGGGAATCATTGGTTGGAGGGGGTCGTGACAGAATGGAATCAGAAGTGACGGTTGAGAGATAGGATGAAGTGTGGAGTCAGGCACAGTGAGGATTTCATGGGATGGTAGGGCAACAGTGTTGGTAAATCTTGCTGCGTGACATAGGCCAGGGAAGACCGGCTAGGACATGGGATTTTAGGGCCCCCCATGATCCAATGTAAGGACTCTAAGACTACCGAACGACCAAGTGAGACCACATTGATTGCAGGGTAGAGACCCTAGGGAATGTACATGAATCATCATGATTGTGTTTTACATGATTTTGGTGTTCTGGGAAAGAAATTGAAATAATGTGATAAAATAAATCCTTGAGAATTTCGTTACTACTTGGGATTAGGCGATCCTTGTTTACCATACAGCTATGGCACCTGGACGTTGTCCCCAGGTGACTCCGACGGACGAGGCCATACAGATTCAAGAGGTCAATCAGTTGAGGATTGACCGAGAAAAGGAAGATAGACAGTGGTAGAAGACTCTTCGTTCTTTCCAGTGGAAGACCCTCAAGATGTACGAGGGTAGTACTTCGGATACGGAGACGAAGGGATGGCTTGAAAATATAGGGATCACTTTTACCTTGATCCGTGCTCCAAGGGAGTACTGGGTTCCCCTAGAAATCAGCTGAGAGGTGCGGCACGATAGTGGTGGACGCTCTACCTCGGAGAGAGGATAGAGGCAGAGGTTCTGTGGGCTGACTTTGAGAAGGAATTCCGAGAGGAATTCCTTTCTTCCATGATCAAGGAGGAGAAGATACATGAGTTACTCTCCCATCAGCAGGGGGAGTATGTCTGTATGAGAGTTGGGTATCAAGTTCAAGGATCTCATATTCTATGCTCCTGATCTCTTTCCGGATGAGGAGTCTCGGGCGAGATGTTTGGAGGAGGCGCTTCTTCCTTCGTTCCAGTATGTTGTCACCCCATTCACCCTTCCGACGTACTTGGATGTACAGAAGAATGTAGAGGCTGTATAGAGGATGAACTCACTAGGATGCACACCACATGAGGGGTTTCAGCTAGGTTCGTCGAAGGGGAAGGCAGTCAGCAGCAGGTCTCTTGTGACAGGACCTTCTAGGTTCAGGGCAGTGGGGAGCATGCCCCAGCAGTTCCAGTTCAGATATTTAGGTCCTCATCCCTTTTCAACGAGCCCAGGACAGAAGTGTTTCTCATGTGGATGTTTCAAGAACATTCAGAGTCGGTTCCCGACACGACCTAGGTACAGTGGAGGTGGGAAGGTTCAGTTCCCACCTCAGCAGCACCAGTTACCAGTGAGGCCCTTCTAGCAGTAGCAGGACCATGCTCCTCCGAGTGCAGACTTTGCGGGAGGAAGCTGACCCCAAGGTGCTCCTTAGGGACCTCGATCAGGGCATGTTCGGGGAGGTGGATGACATCAGAGAGGTAGAGGAGCTAGGTATGGACAGTTTCACGCAGCAGAGTTGGCAGCTCCAGTAGGACCAGATGTGGTACGACGTAGGATTTTTTTGTTCAGCACTCTTGTTTCTACTTTGTTCGATTCAGGAGCTTCACGCTCCTTTGTTGCACCTGGTCTAGCCCATTCTTTGGGACTAGACATAGAGATACTTTCCATACCACTGGTGCTGAGTACACCAGTTGGAGGCCAGACCAACGTATCTTGTGTTTTCCATGGATGTGGGCTGACGTTGGGACCACATCTATCTAGTGGGGACCTTCTTCTATTACAGATGCAGCCATACGATGTAATCCTAGGCATCTACTGGTTGTTTTCTGTTAGTGCCGTTATCGACTGCTTCCAGAGAAGAGTCATGTTCTCTGGCATGGATGGGAATCATGTAGCTTTTGTTGGTGAGAGGAGCTATCAGGTGGGAATCTAGTGTGTGGAGCCTCTCCTTTCTTTGTTAGGCGGGTTATCAGTGGTTCCATCTGATGAAGAGATGATAGATATCCAAGAGGTTGTTGGGGAGTTCCTCGATGTTTTTCCCGAGGAGGTTGTGACTCTACCCCCCGACGTGATGTTGAGTTTTGGAGAGACTTAAAACCTGGTGCTCGTCCGATTATGATGGCCCCTTATCGGATGGAACCTTTGGAGTTGCGGTAGTTGTGAATTCAAATTGAAAATCTGATGGAGAAGGTTTTTTTTTCAACCCAGCGTGTCGCCATGGGGTGCTCCAGTTTTGTTCATGAAGAAGGAAGATGGTGGTCTCAGGCTATGCATAGACTACCAAAGGTTTAACCAGGTAACGGTCAAGAACCGTTACCCCCTACCAAGGATAGATGATCTCTTCGACCAGTTGAGAGGAGCAGGTTGGTTTTCTATGATTGATCTACAATCGGGATATCATCAGCTGAGGGTGAAGGATAGTGACATCTCAAAGACGGCTTTCAGGTGCAGGTATGGGAACTTCGAGTTTGTAGTGATGCCGTTTGGAGTTACGAATGCACCGGATGTGTTCATGGGACTTATGAACTTTTTCTTTCGAGATTTTCTGGACCGGTTCGTCGTTGTGTTTATCGATGACATCCTGATCTACTCAAGAACAGAGGAGGAGCATGTTGAGCATCTCAGGGCAGTCTTGGAAGTCCTTCAACACCACCAGCTTTATGTGAAATTGTTGAAGTGTATGTTCTTGACACAAGAAGTACACTTCCTTGGGAATGTAGTGTCTCAGCATGGAGTGTCAGTGGACCCGTTGAAGGTGGAATAAGTTGTTTCATAGGCAGATCCCAAGAGCATGGTAGAAGTTCATAGTTTCCTGGGGTTATCAAGTTACTATCTGAGGTTCGTTTCAGACTTCTCTCGAGTTTCTTCTCCATTGACAACTTTGACTAGAAGAACCAGGTCTTCCTATGGAGCGAGCAGTGCTAGAAATCTTTCGACTACCTGAAGGAGAAGTTGGGCAGTGCTCCCGTACTTTGGATTCCATAGGAAGGGTTGTTGTATGAGGTGTTTTTTGATGCTTCTAGCCTTGGTTTGGGGTGTGTACTGATGTAGAAGATGGGTGTGATATTTTATGGGTCTAGGCAGTTGCGCCCAGACAAACGTAACTATTCCACCCTTGACCTGGAGCTTGCAGCCATAGTGTTCACATTGAAGTTTTGGCGACATTACCTCTTTGGGGAGCGCTTTGTGGTCTTCTCAGATCACAAGAGATTACGTTATATCTTCTCCCAATGTGACTTGAACTTGCGGCAGTAGAGATGGGTTATGTTTGTCCAAGACTATGACTTCGAGATCTATTACACTGAAGGTAAGGGAAACATTGTGGATGATGCCCTGAGTAGAACATCACATAGGGAAGTGGTTTGGGAATCCACTGATGCTTGGAAAGCGATGGGAGAGTTGGATTCCTTGCACATGGATGCAAGGGTAGAGGGTGTTAGAGGCTATTAGTTTCAGATGACGGTGAAGTCCTCCTTGTCACAATAGGTAGAAGAGTCTCAGTGGGGGGACTCTGAGGTAGAGGTGTTTCGGGATCGTGTCGATCAGGGAAACGCTCCAGAAGTATGGTCCAAGGATAGCCTACATCGGATGCATTTCCATGGAAGGCTGTTTGTTCTGGAGGCGATGTGCGAGGGAGTTCTCCATGAGTTCCATAGCTCAGCCTTGGCGGTACATCTAGGAGATTCAAAAATGTATCGAGACCTGAGGGAATAGTTTTGGTGGCCCGGGGTGAAACGTCCCGGGGTGAAGTCTGTGGCTAAATTCATAGTGTGCCAGAAAGTGAAGGCTGAACACCGTGTTCCTAGTGGGTTGTTGCATCCTTTAGATGTCCCCGAGTGGAAGTGGGATGACATCTCGAGGGACTTCATCATAGGACTACCCAGAGCTCAGGGTGGTTATGATGTTATCTGGGTGGTGGTGGATCGTATGATGAAATCATCTCACTTCGTAGAAATTATGGTGTCGGGCCCGATGAGTACCTTAGCACAGAAGTATGTAGACGAGGTGGTGCGTTTTCATGGAGTTCCAAATACTATCATCTCAGACCAGGATTCTCAGTTTACCTCACGAGTCTGGAGGGGGTTACAGCATGCTTTTGGCACCCAAAAACACCTTAGCACTACTTTCCACCCCTAGACCGATGGACAGACAGAGCGGACTATCCAGAAGATGGAGGACATGCTACGAGCATGCGTTCTGTATTTCGGAGGATCATGGGTACGACCCTTGCCTTTAGTAGAGTTTTCCTACAACAACATGTTCCACTCTACTATTTGCATGGCACCATTTGAGGATTTGTATGGAAGACCATGTCGTTCACCCATTTGCTGGGAAGAGGGTGGCGAGATAGGTGCTCTTGGGCCATAGGTTGGGCAAAGCACCATAGAGAAAGTCCAGCTTGTACGTGAGAGGATGAAAGAGGCTAAGGACCGACAAGAGTCTTATTCTGATCATCAGAGGAGGCCCTTGGAGTTTGAGGTGGGAAATCATGTGTTCTTGAAGGTTTCCCCTCGACAGGGGTAGAGGAGGTTTGGGAAAGGGATAATGCTCTCACCTAGGTTCATCGGACCTTTTAAGGTGCTGAGGCGAGTCGGCGAGGTGGTATCAGCTGGCCCTTCCACCTCAGTTAGAGAAAGTTCATGACGTCTTCCACGTCTCCCAGGTTCGTCGGTACTTACTTTATGACTCACACATTATCGACTGGGGAGAGTTAGATATGGGAGACGATGCGACCTTTGAGGAACGACTAGTCAGAATCAAAGATCGTAAAGGGATGGTGCTCCATGGATGAACCATTCCCTTGGTTCGTGTGTTGTGGAGGCATGGCGGCCACGAGGAGAGCACTTGGGAGCAGGAGAACCAAATGTGCGCTCAGTACCCGGAGTTTTTTTGACTTGTGTTTTTCTTTGTTCTTCTAAGCATTGTTTTAATGTTATAACTTGTACCTTTGATATATGGAATGCTTGGCTTGTCGATTATGATACCTTTTGTTTCCTTGTTCTCTAGAAGCGTGTAGCATGTCCGGATGTGTGGTAAAAATGGAAAAACCAGATCCTTAATCGAGACGCATTAATGAGGATGCGATTGAACCCGAGTAGGCGAGTCAGTGCCACCTAAAGCAGATAATATCTCGTCATAGGAAAAGGAATTTTCCCGAAAACACATGTTCGGGCAGTGTGTGGGTTGTGCGGTGTTGGGGGCAATATGAGTTGAAAATCCTAATGTATGGAAGTGGGAAGACCCAATCAATAATCGAGATGCATTAATGAGGATGCGATGGAACCCGTGAAGGTGAGTCAGTGCCGCCTAAAGTGGATAATATCTCGACATAGGAGAAGGAATTATTAACACCTATAATTATGGTTGATGGTTGGGTTCCTGTTATAACAAGGGACCTAAGAGGTATCATGATGGGTTCCTCCTGGTTGGATTTTGAATTCTCAGGGACGAGAATGTTTTAAGAGGTATCTAATGTAACAGCCCGGACCTCTCCGGCCCATTCCATTGTCAAAAAGAGGGTCTTGAAGTGTTTTGGAGGGTAAAATGGACTTTTCCCACACTTTTCAGAATTTTGTAAGTACACGCCGTGTAGTGTGAGTACACGCCGTGTACCCCCCTCGCCGGGTATACCCCATGTTGAAGGTCGTTTCCTTTCCGTGAAAAATAAATGGGTACACACCGTGTACCCAATATTACACGCCGTGTAGTCCCTCGACGTGTACACGTTACCCTCAAACCTTGTGTTGACCATTCAACGGTCGTGTGTCGTGTTGGAGTCGTTTCCTTGCCGTGTGAAATAAATGAGTACACGTCGTGTAGCCAATACTACACTCCGTGTAGTCCCTCACCGCATATGCATTACCCTCAAACTATCTGTTGACCAGTCAATGGCCGCATACCGTGTTGAAGGCCGTGTTGGAAGCCGCATGGTGGCCATGTGAAATGGCCAAGTACACTCCGTGTACCATAAAGTACACGACGTGTACTTTTGTTTTTCATGCCTATAAAAGGAGGGGTCCCCTACTCCTTTTCAACACACCCCTCTCCTCCCCTTTCCTCTGAGCAGAGCTCTCCCACGAGACTCGAAGGCTCCTTTTCCTTCCATAACTTCTTCGTCCGAGCTCCAATTTACGATCCGTTAGTGGCCACGAGATCGTAACGACGAGGAGGAACTTCTGAGCTTAGATCTATTGTACTTTCCCTCCCAGCATCCACCCAAGGATGTTTTTCTAGGTTTTTCAAGAAGGGACGAACACCGACAGACATTTCTTAAAGTTGATTCGGGGGAGCGTTGTGATCAAAACCTGTTGAGGTAAGGATCTTTCCTTCATCTCTCTAAATTGTGCATCATGCAGGGTGGGTATCCTCTTGTTTTCATGAGAAATGTTTGAACCATTAAATGAAGATAATAACTGGTTAAGGAACAGGGATGTGGAAGTTGTTATGTTTATCTTTATATCCTGTGTTATTATGTTGAGAATTGAATAGTCTTATGCCTAATGAAAATCACGGTTGTTGGAAGCATTTTCTTGTGCAATTAAATTCAGCCCTATCTTTCTACACCGTTTCATGAATGGAACTTCATGGAATGTGGAAATTGGTTAATCACGTAAAGTTGGATGATTAAATGAAAATCTAGAACCCTTGTGTGATCCCCCCCCGGTTGAACTAAATTGGAATAAAAAACATGTGGGTGCTGATGGGGTTAATTTATGTGAAGGGGGGTGTTTCTTGTGGGTTGTTGTGGATCGAGTGAGAAGTGGGGCTGTGGTTGGCTTGGTTGTGGGTTGGTGTGAATGCTATGTTGGTGACGAGAAGCGGGGCTGCAATAAGTGGTATTAAAGCGATAATGATGTATGGGTTTCGGTGTGATTGTGGTTATGGTGGTCGGCAGTGGGGCTGTAGGGATGGGCATGAATGTGAACGAATGATGGGTTGTAAATAATTAATAAAAGTGGAAGAGTTAATGAATGGGTGGTCTTGGTAACTGAACGAGAATAATAATCAATGGGGTTGGTTTGTTAATAAGAAGGGACTTGTTTGTGCTGCTTGTGTTTTCGTAACTTGATTTGTGGATGGCAGGGATATGTTTTATGAGTGATTGATGTGGTTGGTTGTGGATAGTTGCCTAGTAGTTAAAGAAATAATAAACTGTTTCTATTGAAACGTGAAAACGTAAATGGGGTTGGGGTTCTTTGTTGTATGCATGCTTCGTGGTAGCAGTTCCGAAGCATGTGCTTAGTTTCTCTTTTTAGAAGCCATAGGTTGGGCTAAGTGTTTGGTATATATATATCTGTATCATTGTGTTTTATCTCCCCCACCAATGTTGAGCACTTAGCGACGAACACTCCCATTTCATGGGATATGGTGTTTTCCCCTTAGTTACTAGCTCCTTTATGCTCCTTATTCCCTAGGCTGTGATGGCTTGATGGGACCTTACACCCAAGACTATTCGGGTAGGTTTCTATTGGGGTGGTTTAGCCCAAGACTCTTCGAGAAGGTTTTACTATTTTCCCAAGAACCATCGGGATGACGCCCAGGTGTGTGCAGGCGGGATACGTGGTTGTGAGGCCTAGGTGTGTGCGGGCGGGATACGTGGTGGTGAGTCCTAGGTGTGTGCGGGCCGGAGACGTGGTGGTGAGTCCTATGTGTCTGCGGGCGGGATGCGTGGTGGTGAGGCCCAGATCTGTGCGGGCGGGATCCGTGGTGGTGAGGCCCATGTGTGTGCGGGCGGGATACGTGGTTGTGAGGCCCAGGTGTGTGCGGGCGGGGAGAGTGTGGTAGCATCAGGACGTTCTCCATTAGGAAGAGTAGCTAGATAGTGGGGGAAAATTGTGTGGGGTACCCAATATTCTTGTTCTTATATACTTCTACCTGTTGTGACTGTGTTTTTGGTGAGTGTGGCTGGTGAGGTTGGGTGGATAGAATTCCTTGTTAGGTTTTGGTTTCTTCTGTTGTTCTCACAGGACATTAGGATGTCTCCCCACTTGTGCACGAGAGCTTTAGGTTTCCATACTGAGTATACTTGTATTCTCAGCCTACGTTTGCTTTCAGGTTTCCAGGAGGACTACCAGGGTCGTGCGGGTCCCTACTAGTCAGGACAGTTGGAGTTGTTGTAGTTTGTTGTACTTTTTTTCTTTTGGTACTGTACTTTTTGAGCTTCCTTATACTTTTACCTTGTTTCAGAACTATTTATACATGAATGTGGGATTGTGTTGGGTGTATTTCCATACACATTTATTTTTTTTGTGTTTGACTCGTCGTATTTCCCGACCATAAATAATTAAAACGGTAATGCCTCCCATATTTGTGAAAACTCTTACCCTTGTTGCTAGTCCCACTCCGGGGCCTACTGGTGGCGGGACTCGAGGGTCATTATCTCTCATTCACCATTGCTAGCTGAGGAGAGGCATCTTTCGTGGGAGGGGGTCGTGAAAAATTATGTTTAAAATATTAAAAATTATAAATTATTATTATTTCAAAGATTTAAGACTTTTTTATAAATTGAATTCATAGAACTGTAAATAATTATATCAAAAGTAATCATGCGTTCATGACTAGATTACGAGTTTTTAAAGATAGAATGATCAAAGGTTTATAAAGTTTTTATATCTAAAATTGATATAATAATTAATCTAATGAAATTAATTGGACAAATATATGTATAGCATAAATATTGTAAATTTAAGTCTATTTATCAATATAACTCAACACTATTGATTATTTTGAATAAAAGGTAGCTTTAAATTAAAATTAAATATTAATAACTATTTAATAAAAATTGAAACCTTTTAGATAAATACAAAATATTCACTATAATAAAATTTTTGAGTCTCTATTTAAAGAATAAATATTATATTGTTTTATAAATATTATAAATGGGTTAAATGTAACACCCCAAGCTTCCACGGTATGCTTCTCATTGAATAATACAGCAGGGTGTGTTGTATGCAACTTCTACTTCTAACACACAAGACAACTAATCAAATTACATTTTATGAATAGTAATAACCACTTTTTGAAAATTTATAAATTTTATCTCTCAAAATGGACTTCTATTTTGGATTTGGAATATCGAAATTAGCCTAGGGTGAAATTTTGGTATTTTTCTGAAAACATTCAATTTTTGATGAATAGGGAAAAACACTGAGTCATAGTTTAACCCCAAATATTTATTTAAATAATTATTTATTTTATTTAAATTTATTTTAGGTCAAAATAGATACATAATTCCTATATAAGTTCAATGTAATTCATTGGAGTCAGTTTGTAATTATTTTTGATATATAAACATTGTATTGAACTTTTCACCGTCTTTTACCCATCTCCTAGGAGAATTTGCAAATTCATATAAAACATAACTTTATAGCTTCTGTGAGTGGAATTTCAAAAATCCGAGAGACACGAGTAACATCAAGGAGTAAAATGTTGTTCAATAAGATAAAAATAATTTTTGTTGAATAGTAACTTTTTACTTTAATTTACCAGTACTAAAAGTAAATAGGATGTTTAAGGATAAAAATGATATTATTCTTACCCTAACACAATTCCTAATTCTATTGGCTAATTATAATTCAACCAAAACGTACCTTATAAATAAAATATGAACCTTTTTTCCCATTTGGATTAGATTAGGACATTTATTGTTATTTAATTCAAAGAAGAGTTAAAAGAGTTAAATTCAATGTTTAATAACTAAAGTTTTTTAAATATGGGGTTATACATAAGATAAATTCGATTATAAATAGTCAATAGAAATATAAAACTATTTACGACATAATTGTATTTTATTTATAATTTTTAGATATTAAATAACTTAATTTTTTTATGAGACAATAGTGATTCAGTAATTACGCAATTAATGATTATTAAAATAATTAATATTATAAATATCCAAATAAAAGTAATTTGAGCCTTATAATGAATTCCAAGAATTTTATTGGTTAATATTACATGTTAGGTATTATTAAATGAATTTTTTTGAATTAATAAAGTATTTATGACTTTAACAAAAATCAATTGATAAATAGTGTCAAAATTGACATAATGGAGTTTTCAAAACAATATTATATAATAAATTGATATAATATTCTTAACAATATATGGTTTAGCCAACAGACATATATAATGATACTTGTAACATTAAGGGACCACTTGGGGGTCACTTTAAAGTGTATAGTACGTTTATTAACTATATAATATAAAAATACAAAGAGATATGGTAAATGCCAAACTATTTTACTAAGAGTTAAATCAAAAAGATAAAGTTAATATATTAACCCAAACCTGTCTAAAACCTATAGGTTGAGTGGTTTTCGACCCATAACCACATTAATCTTTAAATAATCCGCTTTTGAGCCATTATAAACCGAATATTAATTTATTATAAAATAATATTTCTAGCTTTTCCAAAGGTGCCCCTCACCCCTCTTATAAAAGGGAACTCCCCCTTCTCTAAAATTCATACGTTAAAAGCCTTTTATTCCGCAATCCCCTGCCCAAATATCCTCTCAAATTCCCTGAATTCATCCTAAATTCCTTACTTTATTCATAAAGCTAACTTAAAGAGCCCTTTTGATCAAATAAAAAAGAAGAATCCGATGAAGAGGTAATAATTTCACCACCCTCTTTCATGTTCCTTTCTTCTTACACTTCTTCGTTCTTTGTTATTTCCATTATAAAATAATAAATCCAGTATCTTCTATATACAGTGATGTTATTAAAAAAATGGTACAACCATATTCAGTATTCTATCGATCCTTTGAATGACATGTCACCATACGTGCGTACGTACAACTTATCGTCTCCACGACGTGGTGTAATTGTTATTCAAAACATTATTATTTGGATGGGTATGATAATGACGTGTAATTAATTTAAATATTAATTATAACATGATAATTATTCTTTATATATGATATACCATCCAATTATATATTATTTTAATTTCAAAAGAATAATATTGTCGCTCGTGTGTACGTACGAACTATCGTCTCCACGAATGCGATGAGATTCATTCCCCATCATATCCATTCAAATATAATTACCATTTGATGACTAAAAATAATGTTTAAGGACTTGATATCATTCTAGATATGCATTTGATACAACCTATCAATAACAAACCCTGTGTATGTAAGAAAACATATAAAAGAAAACGAGTAAGTAAACACCAGAAACGATAATAATACTAAGATATTATTAACAAAACAATGTTAAAAGATCATATATGATATCATATTAATTTATATGATTCTTGTAAAATTTAGTAACAATTAATTCACCATTATACAGGTGGTTAACCTACCCTTGACCAAGGAAAAGTACATGGTAAGGGTTTATTTCTTAATCTCTTCATTATCCAAGGTTGGTTATATGTAATTATCTACTAGGACCTCTTTATCATCCACATCAATGTTTCTTAAAAATCTATTTCAAATCATTATTACTATTTTACATATTATGGGTTAATGTCATTTATACCCTTTTTTTACTTTTTATAAGATGCTTATATAGGAATCTTTCCGTCATTTTCCAAATAATGTACTTTTTAACCTTCTCAACAGAATTAAGGTAAGAATGTCTTTTTTTAACTTATACGGTGGGTGCGGCTAATTTCTGTCATTATATAATCATCGAATAATCCCTTAAAAGATTAAAAGAATATATTCAAATTAAATGTTTTAATTATTTGGCTTTTAAATGATTTCAATAAAAGAGATATTTCTCTCAAATAGTTTTGATTTCATCTATGTCAACATTCTTTGATAGATTTTAAGATTCTTTGAAGTTTCTTTATTATGATACAAAACTTCCATATTGTGTTGAAGGTTTTGTGATATGTTTGACAGTGGATGTGTTATTTTTATACCATTCATGGTTTATGGAAAAAGTATTGACATTTTGTATGCTAGTTTTAATACGAATGCTTATGTTGTGTTTAAACCTGTTCATTTGAGGAATGCATTGGACTTAATAAGTGATGGGTGGATCCCGTTATAGCTCCTCGATGAATCGGTAGGTCTAATTAGACAACATAGTGTCTTGGAACAAGGCCTTGAAAAAATATTATTTGTAGTCTTGGCACAAGGCCTTGACTATGTGGTTACGATAGTTTGGCATTATGCATTCCTTCATTATGAAAGTGGTTATTGATATTGCATGTGATTATTAGACTAGTAGAATATACATGTGAAGTAAATGGAATTATTTCATTTTATCTTTTCCATATTATGATGATGTTCATGTTTAAAAGTATTTTGATTTAGTCATACGTTTCCTTAAAATTTTTGTTCATTTATGAAGGTTTCCGCTATATTGTTATCCTTACAGAGCATCTACGTTAACCTCTTTCAATATTTTAATTTTTCACAGGATGTGAAGAAGTATTTTATAAATGACCTACAGGGAATGTATGAGAGGATATGAATACAAGAGGTTATTGTAGTTTTTTTACATTATGATGTAATGTAAGACTTATGAATATATCTACAGTTTCCAAGGCTACTAAACTAATCGGTCTTTCAAGACTTGATATTTTGTGATCATTCCAATATTATATAATGATGCACTGACACTTGTTAATTGGGGTCGGGGTGTTACAGTTGGTATCAGAGAAATTTTAGTACAAAACATGGAAACTAGATTTAGATAAACTCTGATTATAGCACATCGCCCTAAGATAAACATCGAGGACTAGTATAAAAGAACATCCTTGAATTTTGGTATTGTAGAGATTTTGTGAGTTTTTTGAGCAATACATCCCTTCCTAGATACGAGAATGTAGAGGTGGCTCTGGCGCAGTTGTACCTAGGGGTAAAACCTGAAAACACTGCATTGAGCTAGACTCGAACGGGAACTTGTGTACAACAACAGTCCTTACTGCACTCTAAGTTATTAAACTCGTGGGGGATATGCTTAGGATAAGTCTCATTTTCTTTACAAACCATTATTAAGTGATTATGAGTATATACTTCTTCAATGAAAATATTTTTTATGATTATGGATTATATCAAAAAATAGTTCAATTTATGTTAAGTGTTTTACAAGTATATAATTATGTATTTTGATTCATAAACTGATTTAGTTTAATCCATTGTATAGAAATTTCACCTAGTGTATGGAATGGAAACAGTATCAATGCATGTACTACATGTGGGGATTTACCTCCTACTCATGATGATTTTAGTTGATCTGGTGATGCAACTGGTGCTGATCAGGTAATCACCATACTGAGACAACTCACTCGGGTTATGAATAATAACATTACCCATATGGAGCACCCCAATCCACAATGTGGAGAATCAATTTTAGATTGCTTCACAAGACAAAAAACACCATCATTCAATGAGAGTACAAATCTGTTGGTAGCTGATCAATGGATATGTTCTTTAGAGAAAATATTCCACGCCATGGGATGTAGCAAAAGGGAAAACGTTATCATGATAGTTTACCGCCTCACTAGAGATGATGACCAATGGTGGTCATTGATTAAAAACATGAAGGAAGATGATGATGTATCAAATATGGAATGGAGGGATTTCAAAGATATTTTCTTAGAAAAATACTTTTCTCATGACCGTCGAGAAGATATGGAAAGGCAATTTCTGAGTCTGAGACAAAAGGAGGATGAGAATGTCGCAATGTATGAGGATAACATTACAAGGTTAGAGAGGCATGCAGAATATTATATACGTAACCCAATGAGTAAGATTTATTATATCTTTGATGGGGTAAAATCATTTCTCTATAGAGCATTAGTATCACAATCTGTCTCGTTGTACGAGGATATTGTCTCATGTGCTATCAAGACAGAAATGTAATTGTCTATGTCTTGTGACTTTAAAGAAATGAAAGAGAAGAGAGATCTCCCGATCACTCTGGGAATGGAAATAAGGGGACGAAGGTAAAAGATGAACATCCATCCTATAGTAAATGTGGGAAGAAACACCCAGGTTCTCGCTTGAAGGGAATGAGATTCTATTAGAAGTTTGGTGAAAAGGGCCACCAAGCTCGTGATCTCAAGGGAAGAAAGAAGCTACCAATGTTCAATGCTACAATTGTAGGGAGATGAGACATTATGCAAATGAATGTACTAAGCGTCAGATAAAATTATCACAGAAAAGGTGATAAGATCAAGGACAAGCTTATGCTATCACTACTGCTGAGGTAGATTCTCTGAAAGACGTGGTGGAAGGTAATTTAATGGTTTCCTCAAGTTTAGTAAATTCTTTATTTGATTCTTGATCATCGCATTGTTTCATATCATCCCAGTTTTCTAAGAAAATTAGATATTTCCAATTTTATCTAAAAAGGGAGTTGTCAGTAAAAAATCTTAAGGGAAGTATCATTGCTACAAAGTTCTGTGGATCCGTCCCCATTAGGGCATATAAATGTTTTTTATCTTCTGATCTCATCGTCATACCCATGATTGAATTTGATATAATCCTTGGTATGGATTGGATTTCAGACCATGATGCGAAAATTTATTATAAGAAGAAGAAGGTTACAATTTTTGATGATGATGATAAAGAACACCTTATCGTTAGAGAAGAATCATCACAACTTGTTTCTTATCTTGATCCACCCCCAGTAGCTCAACTAAATTCAATTATCAGAGAGGAAGAGAATAAAATAACTATGGGTGAGGAAAGGAATGTTCAAATAGGGGATGTAACTATTGTGAAACAATATGTAGATGTGTTTTTGGAATATTTTCCTGGACATCCTCCAGAAATAGAAATTGAGTTTTCCATTGATTTAATTCTGAGTTCAAGGCCCATATTGAAGACCCCTTATAGAATGGACACTGTGGAATTAGTTTTACTAAAGAAACAACTAGAGGAATCGAGTAATAAAGGATTTATTCACTCTAGTGTTTCTCCATGGGGATCCTCTATCCTTTTTGTTAAGATGAATAGTGGATCTATGATGTTATGTATCGAATACAGGGAAATCAATGTTGTAACAATATGAAACAAGTATCCCCTACCTCGCATTGATGATTTATATGACCAACTACATGGAGCTCAATAATTTTCAAATATTGACCTTTGATCTGGATACCATCAGTTGTGTGTGAAGAAGGAAGACATTCCAAAAATAGAATTTCGAACAAGGTACGAGCATTATGAGTTTACAGTAATGACTTTTGGGCTGACTAATGAACCCTTTGCATTCATGGATCTAATTAATAAAGTTTTCAAGGAATATCTTGATGCTTCTGTAGTGGTATTTATTGATGATATCTTGGAATATCTTAAAATCTATGAAGATCATGAAAATCACATGTGCATTATCCTGAAGACTCTTAGAAGACATGAATTATATGGTATGTTTATTACGGGTTATTTCTGGAATTAGGAGATCTCTTTTCATGGCCATATTGTCTCCAAATATGGAATCTCTATTGATCCTTCTAAGACCAAGGCAATCCAAGAATGGCCAACAACGACGAGTATAACTGACGTACACAGTCTTATTGGTTTAACAGTTGATTATTGGCATTTTGTTCAGAATTTTTTACGATTGGCTAACCCATTAACGAAGCTCACGCGTAAAGGGGTTAAACTTTTTGGACAAAAGAGTGTGAAGAATGGTTTGAAGAACTGAAGATAATATTAGTCAATGCTCTTATATTGACTATACCAACATGGAATTATGGGTTTGTTATTTATAGTGATGAATCAATGAAAGGACTTGGTTGTGTCCTTATGAAAAATGACAAATTTATTGTCTATTTATCATGACTGTTAAAAATTCATGGGAAGAACTATCCTACCCATGATCTTGAGTTAGCTACTGTAATCTTTGGTTTGAAGATATGGAGAGATTTTCTCTATGGTGAGAAACGTGAGATTTATACTAGTCCTAAGAGTTTAAAGTATACATTCTCACAGAAATAACTCAACATGAGGCCATGGAGATGGCTTGAACTACTCAAGGATTATGATTTCACAATACACTACCACCCAAGGAAGGAAAATAAGGTTGGAGATTCTTTGAGTTGAAAAGATCTTGGAGTTTAGAACAAGATGAGAGTTGAGAGGGACCCTATTTTCATGGATCTAGTAAAGATGGATATGGGAATCACCATGAACCGTGAAACATCAATACTTTTTAAAATGGTTTCCAAACAATATTTACTAGAAAGGATAAAGAGTTCTCAGGCCGATGATGAAGAGTTTAAAAATAAGATTAAAGTTGTGAATAATGGGAGATTGAGTGACTTTGTGTATGAAGATGGAATTTTGAAATTTGGGGAAAGACATTGTGTTCCAAAAATACCTCACATAATAAAAGAATTGTTGGATTATGCTCATAGTTCAAATTTCACTATACACCCAGGGATAACCAAGATGTCTAGAGATTTGAAGTAACATTTTTGGTGGGACAACATGAAGAGGGAGATTGTTGATTTTGTGTCAAGATATATGGGTTTTCAACAAGTGAAAGCTGGAAGGCAACAACCTAGAAGAGTCATGAAACCTCTTCTCATACCTGAGTGGCAATGGGATAATATCACGATAGACTTTTTCAAGGGACTACCAAAGACTCCTAGAAGGAATGATTCAATATGGGTCATTATTGATCGTCTTACCAAGTTAGCACATTTTCTTAATATAAGGGAGGATTTAACATTTGAATGTCTAGAAAGACTATATATTAATGAAGTTGTGAGACATCATGGAGTACCCATATCGATTGTTTCTGACCGTGATCCACATTTTACATCAAAATTATGGAAAATTCTATAAAACGACCTTGATACTGAACATCATTTGAGCACTGCCTACCACCCTCAAACAGATGGACAATCAGAATGGACTATTCAAACCTTAGAAGACATGTTGATATCATGGTCACATGACTTTCAGGGTATGTGGGATCAATATTTACCTGTGGTAAAATTTTACAATAACAATTGCTTCCATTTAAGTATTTATATGGAACAATATGAAGCGTTATACGGAAGGAGATTTCGCACACCAACCTGTTGAGATGATGTTGGTGAAAGAAAACTCGTAGGCCCAGAACTGGTGGAGGAAACGATGGTAAAAGGTGAATATAATCCGAAACCACATCAATGCAGCTCGAAGTAGGCAGAAGAGCTATGCTGACAACCGATGGAAGGATTTGGAAATTCAAGTAGGAGATCATGTTTTTGTGAAGGTATCTCCATGGAAGGGTGTTATAAATTTTGGTAAGAAAGGAAAATTGTGTCTTAGGTACATCAGACCATTAGAAATTCTAGAACGAAATGGGGTTGTAGCTTACTGTTTGGAAATTCCACAAGTCTCTACAAAGTTCATGATGTGTTCCACATATCACTTTTTAAAAGATACATGCCAAACCCAATGCATGTACTCACTTATGAGGAATTAGAACTGGAACCCGATCTGTCTTATTGCAAAGAGCCCATCAGGATTCTTAATACCAAAGAACAAGTTTGGAGAAACTGGATGAATCGTCTGGTAAAAGTTCTTTGGAGAAACCATAAGATGGAAGAGGAAACATGGGAACCTGAAGAACGTATGATGAATAACCACCCGAGTATTTTTGTGCAGTAATATTCTAGAAATGTCTAAGATGAAATTATTTCAAGGATGGGAGATTGTAACACCCCATGCTTCCACGGTACGCTTCTCTTTGAATAGTACAGTAGCGTGTGTTGTAGGAAACTTCGAGTTCTAACACACTCCACAACAGATCAAACTAACCATTATGAATTGTAATACCCACTTTTTGAAATTTTATTAATTTTATTTCTCAAAATGGAATTCATTTTTGGATTCGGAATATCGAAATTAGACTAGGGTGAAATATTGGTATTTTTCTGAAAACTTTCAATTTTTGACGAATAGTGAAAAACACTGAGTCATAGTTTAAAACCGAATTTTTGTTTAAATAATTATTTATTTTATTTAAATTTATTTTAGGTAAAAATAGATACATAATACCTATATAATTTCAATGTAATTCGTTGGAGTCAGTTTATAATGAATTTAGATAAATAATTTTTTTTGAAATTTTCACCATCTTTTACCCATCTCCTATGAGATTTTGCAAATTGACATAAAACTTAATTGTACCACATTTTTTAGTGTAATTTCAAAAATCCAAGAGAAATAGTTAAAATCCAGGATTAAAATGTGGTTCAATATGAAAAATAACTTTTTTTGAATAGTAACTTTTTTCTTTTATTTACCACGATTAAAAGTAAATTGGGTAATTTAGGGTAAAATGATATTATTATTACACTAAAACATGTCCTAATTCTACGGGCTAAGTATAATTCGACCAAAAACAACCTTATTAAAAAAATATGAACCTCTTTGGTTCACAAGGATTAGATTAGAACATTTATTATTATTTAATTCAATGAAGAGTTAAAATAGTTAAAAGTGTTAAAATCAATATTTAATAACTAAAACATATTTAATATTGGGTTATACATAAGATAAATTAGATTATAAATATTAATTATTAATCTAAATAGATTTCCTAAATAATGGTATTTTATTTATAATTTTTAGATGGTATATAATTTAATTTATTTATGACAGAATGGTGATTCAGTAATTACCTAATTAATGAAATATTAAAATAATTGATATTATAAATATGCATATAATTGTAATTTAACACTTTATATGAATTACAATAATTTAATTGGTTAATATGACATGTTTTGGTTTCTTAAATGAATTTGGTTTGATTTAATAAATTTTTTAAGACTTTAACAAAAATCAATTGTTACATACTCTCAAAATTGACATAAAGGAGTTTTTAAAACAAATATTATATTATAAATTGATATAATATTCATAAAAATCTAATGTTCGGCCAAAGGACATGTATAATGATATATGTATCATTAAGGGACCACGTGGGGGTCTCTTGGAAATATATAGTATGTTTACTAACTATATTATATAAAAATACAATGAGACATGGTAAATGTCAAACTATTTAACTAAGAGTTAAATCAAAAATATAAAGTTAATATAGTAACCCAAACCTATCTAAAAAATATTGTTTGAGTGGTTTTCGACACATCCCCACCTTAACCATTAAAATATCCACCTTTTCCCCTTAGGATCCAAATATTAATTTATTATAAAATAACATTTCTAGCTTTTCCATAGGTTCCCCTCCCCCTCTTATAAAAGGGCAATCCCCATTCTCTCAAATTCATACCTTCAAAGCCTTTTGTTTCTGCCAAAACCTACCCAAATATCCTCTAAACTTCCCTCAATTCATCGTAAATTAATTCCTTTATTCATAAAGACAACATAAAGATACCTTTTTATCATATCAAATGGAGGAACACGAAAAAGAGGTAATAATTTCACCACCCTCATTCAAGTTGTTTTCTTCTACCACTTCTTCTTTATTTGTTATTTAAATTCTAAAATAATAACTATAATATATTCTATATACTATGATGTTATTATAAATATGGTACAACCAAATTCAGTATTCTATCCATCCTTTTAATGAAATGTCACCATACGTGCGTACGTACGACTTACCATCTCGACGATGTGGTGTAATAGTTATTCAAAACATTATTATTTGGATGGGTATGATAATGATGTGTAGTTGATGTAAATAATATGTATAACATGATAATTATTATTTATATATGATATACCATCCAACTATATATTATTTTAATATCAATTTTTTTTATTGTCGCTCGTGTGTACGTACGGACTATCGTGTCCACGAACGTGATAAGATTCAGTCCCCATCGTATCCATTCAAGTCTAATTCCTATTTGAGGACTACAAATAATGTTTAAGGACTTGATATAAATATGGATATGAATAAGATAAAATCTATCCATAACAAACCCTGCTTATGAAACAAAACATATAAAAGAAAATGAGTAAGTCAACACCCGAAACGACGATAATACTCTGATATTATTAACAAAAAAATGTTAAATGATTATATATGATATCATATTAATGTATATGATTCTTGTATAATTTAATAACAATTATTTTACCATTATACAGGAGGTTAACCTACCCTCGACCAAGGAAAATTACAAGGTAAGGGTTTATTTCACAATCTCTTCATTATACAAGGTTGTTTATACGTAATTATCTTCTGGGACCTGTTTATCATCCACATCCATGTTTTATAAAAATGTATTTCAAATCATTACTACTACTTTACAGACTATGGGTTAAAGTCATTTATATCTTTTTTCACTTTTTATAATATTTTTATAAGGTAAACTTTCAGTCATTTTCAAAACAAGGTCCTTTTTAACATTTTCAATAGAATTATGGTAAGAATGTCTTTTTTTAACTTATACAGTGGGTGTGTCTAATTTTCTCCATTATAAAATCATTGAAGCTTCCCTTACAATCTTATTAGAATATTTTAAATGTAAATGTTTTGATTATATGGCTTTTAAATGATTTAAAAAAAGTGATATTTCTCTCAAATAGTTTTGATTTCATATATGTCAACATCCTTTCATTGATTTTAATATTATTTGATTTTTATTTATTATGACACATAACTACCTTATTATATTGATGTTTTTGTGATATGTTTTACTGTGGATGTGTTATTTTTATACCATTCATGGTTTATGGATAATGTATGTACATTTCGTATTCTAGTTTTAATACGAATGATTATGTTATGTTTAAACTTGTTCATATAAGGAATGCATTGGACTTAATAAGTGACGGGTGGAGACCACTATAACTCCTGAATGCATCTGTAGGTCTCATGAGACAAACTAGTGTCCTAGCACTAGTCCTTGACAAAATATTATTTGTAGTCTCGGCACGAGGCCTTGATTATGTGGTTATGATAGTTTGGAATTATGAATTCCATCATTATGAAAGTGGTTATTTATATTCCATGTGATTATTCAACTAGTATAATATCCATGTGAATAGGTAAATGAAATTATTTCATTTTGTATTTTCCATATTATGCTGAAGTTCAACTTAAAATGGCTTTTGTTTTAGTTATACATTGCATGAAATGTTTATGTTAATTTAAGAAAGTTCCAGCTATATTGTTATCCTTAATGAGCATCTGAGCTCACCCCTTTCAATGTTTTAATTTTTCCCAGGATGTGAATAAGTATTTTATGAATGACCAGTAGAGAATGTATGAGGGGATATAAATACAAGATGTTTTTGTAGTTTTTTTTTCATTTTATGATCTAATGTAGGACTTATGAATATATCTAGTATTTCCAAGGCTACTAAACTAATCAGTCTTTCGAGACTTGATCTTTTGTGATCATGCCAATATTATGTAATATTGCACTGACTCTGGGTAACTATTGTCAGGGTGTTACATTAAAAATTAATTTTAACTTATGGTCGCCAAACATTAAGAATCATTCTCTTAAGAAAAAATATTATTTGTAAAAACATTTATTTTTCGTTTAAATTGTTATTATTATTAATTATAAAACAATAGATAAAAAATAAATTTGTGAAAAATTTATATTATAATAATTTAATTAATAATACTTACACCATCCTATACAAAATAAAATTAGTAGATGTAATATTAAATAATAATATTAATCGTATATTGTTGTATAGTGAAACTCAATCTTACATGTATCAGAAGTTATTAAAGAAACTCAGAATTAAATGTAATGAAAGATGAACATTGTGTTTTTAAATTAGAAAATATAGAATTTATTTAATTTATTTAAAATTCTAAATATATCATAACATAGAATTATGTTAAATTCATATCTATGCTTGGTGTTCCATATAACTAATAATATCATATTTGATATACATAGATAGAATTTTTTGGGTTTTAGATGTTACAATGCTGATTTTATAAATTGCAAAGACCAATAGTTTTCAGATTTAATTACTTTTTGGACCTTATAATGGTTCCTAATGGATTCAGGGAGGCCTCTCGGGTGTCTAGGTCTTGTTCCGTGTCTGATTCCTCAAATTTAGAGGTAGTAGTCTGGGACACAAGGTATAGAGAAATAATGCCACCCACCCTGCATGGTTTCCCGAGCCATGAAACTGGAGGCAGTGTAGAGTGTGACTTGTATGATTCCTCTAAAACTATGTGGGGAAGAATATATTCCGATGAAGACTTTATCAGATATTTTTTAGAGTTGTTTTCTTGGGCTACACACAATAACCCAATATGTATGCCTTTCCCATGTATGGTTCCCCTTTACGAAGAGACAGGTGCATGGTAGGTGCATGGTTTGGAGAATCATGTAACCAAATCATGAACCCCTATGTTTTTTTATTGAAATTACCATTTTCTCCATAATGGATTTTATACCTCTCCCCCTCTCTTCTCCCTCTCCATTCCAGTTGGGAGCACCTACTTTATCCTCCTATAATATCTCTTTCTCCACTTTTCTATGTCTCATGGTATCTCCCTCATCAGATCATAGAATCATGCTCCATCATATCCATCTGATATCCTGAGGTAATATGTAAAGTCATATTTCATCCTTTTCTAGTTTCTATATTTCACTATCTCACTATTTTTGGGTGATTTCATTTTCCATATTTTGAGGAAATTTGATGATTTATACAATAACTATCATTTAATGTTGATTCAATGACCAATCCTAGATGAATTAATCACTATAGGAATAAGGTATTTGGTCTAGTTAATTCCTGTTAGTTAGGTTTCATTCTATAACATGCTTTTTGTACTATGTTCCAGCCCTTTTTTATGCCTCTAATGTGCTAAATAAATTCAATATAGTCATATTACATAATTATTATAATCCTAGATGGTGCAGAATCACCTACTATGTAGATCTTATGGACCCAAAAAACACTTTCAGGTGTGCGTGGTCCATTATGTCAAACCTTCCATTGTTATAATTTTCTAATAACCATTTTAGGTGTTTTGTCCCTATAATAAATTACCTGAAATACTATTTTTAATTGACAAAAATTATTATCTATGATGAAGGCCCTTATACCTTTTGTATGAAATTCAATCAATGAGAAAAACTAAATGGGTAATTATTTTAGAATATTATTATTGTTTTGATGGGTAATTGGTATGTTTTTTCAAACCAATTCATACATTCACCTTCTTATTGAGGGAGAAATGAGGGGTTCCAACTTGAGGACCCATAGGATAGGCTCATCACACCTTAGTTAAAATCTTTTAATTACTTGTCAACACATCGAGGGTGAAAATATCTATGCATGGGATGCGATCGCTCTGTGTTTTCCCATTTCCCTATAGACAAGTGACACAGGTTTCCAAGGGGAAGCCTCTGGGATGAAATATTTGGTGAAATTGTTTTTCTATGTAATTAGAGATACTCGGGCCCCTACATTTTATAATGGGGAAAAACTTATATGTTAGTTCATGGTGTTATCATAGCATGCTTAGAGTAACACGTTAGATTTCATACCTAAGTTTCCTTAAAAAGACTCTTATGGACGAGGTCATGTATGAAGCACCAGAAGTGATATTTGTGGTACCACTTGGACAACCATGGCTGGAATCAGGGTTCTTATATTTAAAATCAAAATTAAAATTATTTTTGAAATTAACCATTGAATTTGGATATTCAGGGATGTTTCCAACGAGCTAAATCATATTCCTAGGGATATTCCTTGTTGTTATACATATTCTAGTCTGATTACTTATGCATGATCCCAAGATTCCAACCCACCATCTCAGGGTGAAGAAGAAAATATTGGATGAGTGTAACAAGTAGAATCCAGTTCAATTTACATAGTTATTTATTTATACCTCGAATTTATTAAAAATAGAACAGTTTTAATTATATTGAACGAACTAGATTGATCTAGACACCATTGGTTATGGAATACTGATTATATCTCACACACTTTTTAGGAATAATTTGGTACCCAAGAGTACTTCATTACTATAGTTATTGATAATAGAGAGTTTCCATCTTCCGATGATTGATTTATTGATCTAGGATACAATATGGTGCCTAAGGGTTAAGACTATTCCTATGATTCTAGTGGTAAAATCGTTTAGTCTTCTGGTATTCTATATAACATGTGGAATGCATTTATCCTTCCTACCCATGATACTCATTTTATACTACTTGATTATCATCCCCATTTATATTTATTTCTATTTTGTATCAGTGAGTTCCTTATAAAACATTCATGTTTTAATATTACTTTTCTTTAAATTACCTTATAATATTACCACATATGCTATGGTGGGTTACTCATCTATTCATACAATGAATGATTCTATAGTTTCTTATTATATATTTATATATTTATTCCCTACACCCTAACTTATTAAGAAATAATATACTTACATACATACCCTAATCCATTGTTAATAGTCAGAAACCTATGTAGTCAAGAGAGGAGAACATGCGGTCTTACAACCCACTATATTAAGGTACGGGTAAGTAGATTCATGGGTGGGATGAAACAAATTTGTATTAGATCCAAATTTTCTTATATTACTATATTTAAATTAGATAGGAGACTAGGAGTATTGGGATTTAGTGTTGAATTTATTCTTAGGAGTATATAATCCACATATAGGGGGAACTAAAAAACATGGGATATGTAAAAGTTGTAATTGGTTTCACTTTTACTGTTTCTTGAATTTCACCTTTGTGTGACACACATTCTTATTGATGTGGTTAATTTGATGGTATAACTTTTACATTATTCTGATTATATGAAATATTATAATTCATGAATCATACTATGCGCTCTGAGATTTAAATTTCATGTATTATTCCATGTAATATTTACTATTCTGTGTCCATTACATGTATTGCATGTTCTTTTTCTAAGTTCGTTGTTTATTATTCTTTGTAGTGTACTAGTATATTTTTATGAATAACATAATTGGTTCAATTTAAGTTCCTATATCAATATAAATGTTTTTTATCCTTATATATTGATTATGATACCATATTAAAAAATTTATTCCATATTAGATGGTCTGATTGAGGAGTGATAATAGAAATTAAGTGGTGAGAAAAACTTTGTTGGGGATGACATTAAATCAATAAAATCACTATGTATGTGTTATTACATCATGATGATGGATGTAAATACTAGCCCATAGAAACAAAATTTTCCAATTCCATTTTATATGTTTATGGGTCTTAATATTTTGGAATTAGTTACACAGTTAAATAGGTTGAGATATTTAAAACCACATAAGTAAGAATAAACATAACTAATTTTTATTTTTAAATATTAAAGGATAAAATTATATGAAAATTCCACAAGAGATGTAAATGGTATTTTCCATTATACCTATCATTTAAAATACAAATACAATACCCCCTATTGTGTTGTACATGACCTTGACTCTGACTTGACCATAATATTGCGCAGTCGGTTGTGTCACCTTTGATGTTTCTGTAACTATTTGGATAACATAGATCAAGCTTTATGAGTAGGTAGAGATGTGTTTTTCTTTTGTAGAAAGATATTGTACCTATCATTTATTCATTTAGTTACCTATCTATTATAAAACTTCTCTAAGGACTTCCCTTGGAAATTTTATAGCTATGCTACTACAATTTAATCATGTTTTATTCAAAAAATTTGTGATGACAACTTTCTATAGGAGGTGGTCCCTAAGCCACCAATGATACCTTCTATAGTTCTACATAAAGAACCTCCTATAGACCTTCCACTACATGCAGATGCTCAATTCCAAGAAAATTTATTTGATTATATGTAATTAATGCAGGATGCTCCATAGTTTTCCCATTCTATTTATGAGTTGACACAATCATTTTAGCAGTAGCATGTTCTAACCTTTTCAAGGGATGGAAGAAGTAAGGCTACCTAGTCATCGCTAGAGTTCATGTTGAATATATTCTATAATTTCAAGACACCTATAGAGAATATGTTCAAGATCACAAACTCTATAGTATGTGACTCCACCAAAGTTGGTGAGATTTACTAACCCTAGCTAGTATTCATTATGGTATGATCTGAGAATACTTGAAGATATACATCATCGATTACTTCTTTCCACCATCCTTGAGAACAAATTTTTCTCTAATGTTCATACACCTTTAGCAAGGTGACATGTCAATGATGTAGTATTCATCTCAATTCACAAAATTACATTGTTTTTTACTTACCTTGTCTGGTGATGAGATTAAAATCAGGAAGAAATTTGAGGATGGTCTTGGATATTTTATCATATAATAGGTGAATGTCTTTTCTCTGAACATAATTTTAGAGATAAAGAATTAGGGCCTCATCACATAGTGAATCCTAAGGTAATCTAACAATGTGATCCCGGTTAGTTCAACATCTACGTAGTGATGTGGTTCATCTAGTGGTATGAAGTGTTATTTCAGAAAGAACAAATGGTGGAGGTATTAGCTATCAAGATCACACAAATAGCTATGTGGCATGTAAGTAATGTAAAAAGGTAGGGAATAACAATCCCCCTGTGTACGCGAAACATGTTTGAGTGTAGTTCTTGTGGAAGGATGGTCCTCCTCAAATGTTTTTACTAATCATTTCATCATGTGCCTAGGTAATGTGGTTATACGCCAAAATGTTCTCAAGGTGAAAGATCGGTGACCCCACAAATGGTGTGAATTTGGTCATGTAACGTTCGAATATGTAAAGGGGTTTTCCATGACCAGGGTACTAAACCTCATATTCTTATTTTCCACAGACTATACCTTTTCAGTCTAGTAAGGTTGTATCTCAAGGACATTGTATAAGACATGTCTATACAGTACAAATTGTTACAAAGGGGAATTTTGAATATCTATAAATGGTTTGACGTACAATTAAGGTATCCTATATTTTAGTATCTTTCATATTTGATATAGGTGAATCACACACTCCTCTATCTACTGAAACTATTATGATTTTGAGCCAGATAGTATATTAAACCAATGGTGCGATGACTTTTGGCATGTTGTTAGTTATTCCAGTTGAGAGTATACATTGGTGGATGAAATGACCCCTTCAGATAGGTGGGTATCACTACTTATGGAATTTCTTTGTCCATGTGATGACCATATATGAAATCATTCTTATTATGGATAGATTTATGCCTTATCATGCCCATGTGGATTGATATCACCAGTAAGTGTATTTAACATATCTTAAGGGAATCATGTATATGCGTAAGGGTTAATGAGATTTCTAGGATGGTTGAGTAGGACCTAAGAATACTGGGATGGGAAAGGTGGTAACCCATATAATGAGTATCTTTGTAAGGGATCCAGCAATGTAGTTATTAAATTTTTTTCAAATTGTGGATCATTTCAATGACATTTTTGGAAATTATTTTTATATATTACCTCTAGATAAAGAGGTTAAGTTCACCACCAATCTTGTGCCAAGTGCAAAACCTATGTCCATTCCTCCCTACAGTATGTCTCCTATAAAGATCCTATATGTCACGAAGTATAGTGTATATATTCAAAAAATGGATCTTATCATAAACCACACATACCCACAGGGTTTACTAGACCTTTTCCCAATAAATAGGATAATAAAATTATGTTGTGTGGGGATTACCATTGACTGAAACTTCTTAAATTGAAGAACCAATATACACTTCCTCATATAGATGACTTTATTAACCAGCTATGAGTAGAGAATATTTTCTCCAAGATCAACTAGAGTAAGGGAGACCATCAGGTTTTTGTAAGGCCATCAGGCCTACCATGTACAAGGTTTCAATGCCTGTATAGATTCTATAAGTATCATGACATTTTGTGAAGTTTTATTTATATGATAACTATCTTCATTACATTGATGGTACATTTTTTCCATCCATAACTTGATTCATTTGTGGTGGAATTCATAGATGTCATCTTATTGTATTGTCACAATAGACAAAACCATGAAACCAATCTTAAGATCATGTTTAATACAATGAGAAAGAACCATATTTATGTGAAACTCGTTAGATGCCACTTTTGGAACTATATGGTTCACAACATGTGTTATATTATTTCATATATAGGAATATTTTTTGACCTATAAAAATAAAGGACCACAGTTTCTTGAAAGTTTCATATGAAATTGTTTAATATACATAGCTTATTTTGGATGGATGGCAATTATAGGTGATTCAATTTAGATTTCTCTGTATTAGAGGAACTAATTATGGGTCTGACAAATAATGGAGTGAAATTCACCTTGTATTATTTTTATGAGAATGATTTCTATGATTTTAATGGGAGAATTACATTAGAAATGATCCTAATTATAACTTGTCCTAGAGGAGGCTATACTATTTACTATGATTCTTTAAGAATCAAGTTTGGTGCAGTGATGATGTAGGGTGATGGGGTTGTGAAATATGGGTACCGCCAGATAAGACCACATGAGCATAATTACCCTCCACCTGATCTCGAGATAACAACTACTGTTCATGCCTTACTTGTTGGAGGCACTACTTATTTGTTATGTGGTTCATTGTTTAAATGGATCTATAATGTCTCAAATATATCAACAAATAATGAGACATGAATCATAGTCTTCTCTGGTGGATAGAATTAATGTAGGTCTTAAAATTTTATATTTCTTATAAACTAAGAAATATTACTCTTGTGGTTGATTCATTGACATTGAAATCATAGTCAGAATCTATAAGGGTGTCTGGTATCGAGGGGCAATTGATAGATCTATTCCATCATATATAGATAGATGTTAAGTAACATCAATAGAGAACTATTTTTGCTACTCTAGTGGTGACATCGTCTCTCATAAAAATGTTCAAATGAGATAGATTTCTGATTCTAAAGGAACATTCATTATGGATAGAGTCTTAAAAAATAACCCAACTTTATAATGGGGTGTCTATGACAATGAGACAATAGATAATTTTGGTCATGATTAGGTGTTTATTGTTATATGTGATGAGTTGATTTGATAATTTCATTACTCTCTTTGGGAAGTTCACCCTATTCATACCAATATGTAAAAATAAATACATCGTTAGGATTGGTTTCCAAGTATGAAGGGGTGGATTTCAGGTTTAATCACTCACGAATCCACCATTCAGCATATGAAGGGTGGGAACCACTGACCTCATGGACTTCTATAGATTTTATCCATTCACGAGTGGAAATGGAAAGATATCTCCATTGATTGTTTTGATGGGCTTACTAAGATCCACTTGAGGTAATTATTTAGTTTGGTTGACCATTAATAGGTTAACCAATGTCACGCACTTCCTACAAATTTAAGAGACCTTCTCAGTTGATGTGATTGCGATGAATTATATCAATGAAATTGTGTTACTTCATGATGTTTTCCATTCTACCATTCTAGAAAAAAGATTTCTAGTTTACCTCATGATTCGGGAAGTGGTTGTAGAAGAAACTAGGCATATATATACTATGGATCATTTCGTATCACCCTTATACTGATGGGAATTATGAGAGAATGATACGAGTGTTAGATAATATTCCCTAGGAATGTATCCAAGATTTTTGATGTTCATGGGAATGAATATACATCGTGTTAAATTTTAATGCAATAATAACATTCAATAAATATATAATATGTATCTATATGTGGTCCTTTACAGTAGGCCATTTTGTTGACCTTTATTCTGGTTAGAGGAAGGGGAGGTAGCACTACTAGTTCATTGACTCATTCAAGAGACTCCAGAGAAAATCTAGATAATTTAGATGTATATGGATATAGATCATTCTAAAAAAATCATATATAAAAAATCATTGTTGACCTCTAGAGTTTGAGGTGGGACATCAATTCCTTCAATGGGTATCCCCTACATTGGTTCGTAGATGTCTTTGGTGTCTGGGAAAATTATCACCTCATTGTGTCGGGATTTGCATGATAGTAGATATAATTAGACTTCATAGCCTTTCAATTTTAGTAACCTCATAGTTATTGTACAATGCATTATGTATTCCATGTATCCTGACATTGATGTTATAATAATAAAACATATCATTCATTTGATCCAAATTATATTGAGCTATAGGAAGATGCATACATGAAGGAAAATCTTATATCTATCATTGAATGAAATTTGAATGATCTCTATGGAGGGAAATTCTTATGGTTTGGGTGATATGGTAGCATAATGGTGTGCAGTTTTAGTCCGTGGATCAGGAGGTTGATATACGTGGAAAGTGGCTGGAACATTTCTCATATTATGTCTTACCATCATCATAATGGAATCATGGGTAAGTGTTGCATTAATGAGTGGAGGTTGTAACATATAAAATATTATCAATGGAACAAAACATTAGTTTTTAGATTTAATTCCTTTTTCTGGCCCATATAATGTTTTCAAATGGATTTGTGGAGGTCTCAGTGGTTTCTGGGGATTTAGTTGTGTGTAAATCCTTGAATTTAGTGAATGCATAATAGGATTAATGGTATTGAGAAACCATATGGCCTAGCCCACATGGCCTCTCTATCCATGTAGCAGGAGGTAGTGGGGAATTGAGATGCATGTAGTTTCTTTTAAACTGTGTGAGGGAGCATGGATTCCAATGAAACATTTCTAAGACATGTTTTAGATGTTTGTTTCATGGGTTTTTAATTATTATACCAACTTGCTTCATATATCATGCAAGGTTCCCCTTTCTCTAGAACCTATTGAATAATTAGAGCATGGTTCGGACAACTGTGTGGCCAATCAATGTTCCCCTACCAGTGATGGTCAAAGTCACAATTTTCCATTAATTAATGTTATAAATCAACTCTACCTTATCCCTCTATTTTCTAGTTATGAGAACCACTTTCCTCTTTTTCTTAGAGATATTCACCATATTTCCTATAGAACATGGTGTAACCCTCATCTGGTCACTAAATAAAGATACATCATATTCATTGAGAATATTAAGGTATGGCCAACACTACTATTTATTCCTTTTCTAGTTACTCTCTTTATATGATACACTATTTTGGTACAAGATCATTTACTCTGTTTTTAGGTAATTTGACTATTCTTCAAATAAAACTCATTTTATATGAATTTAAAGGTCGACAGTAGATGTGGAATTTACTATAGGACTATAGTAGAGGGTCTAATTTTTTCATGAATGTTTCATTTCATTTTATAACATGATTCATTGTACCATTAGATATGAATTACTATTTATGCCTATGATGTTATATGTACTTTCACTCTAGCTTTTTACCATGATTATTATAATTCTAGATATTAGGTAATCGCCTCGTTGGTCAATCATCTTAACATAAGAAATACCTTCGGGTGTGACTTGTCCATTGTGGCCAATCTTCCAATATTTTAATTTTTCAAACACCCTTCTATGAGTACTAAAATTGAAATAAATTTGTTGAATTATGGTTTTGAATGGATTAAAATTCTGGGCCATGAGTTTGGCCACTATACCTCATGTAATTAATGGAATAAATGAACTAAATGAAATGTATATTCTTTAGAATATTATAATTCTGATGATGGATGAACGGAATGGTTTTTCTAACTAGATAATTCCTTTAATGTTGAACCGATGGTGATATAAGGGGATCTGACATAAGGAACTATTGGATTGGATCATAATTCCTTGTCTATAATTTGTTAATGATTTGTAAACATACAAGTTGAAACTCTAGCTTTTACTAGGGCAACCTTGTGGTGAATTTTCCATTTTACCTCTAGATGAGTGACATTGATACCCTTGGGGATGCTCTATGTATGAGCTAGCTAGTGTAATGGTTTCACCATGCCACGAGAGAGACTGAATTTCCGACATGGGATAAAAACGAAAAATATTGAGGTTCATCCATGATGTTAGCACACTATTCATAGAGTAATGCATGGGATTTTATACATAGGTATCCTTGAATAAACTCTAACGGAATTGGTAATATATGGACCACCAGTCATGACACATAGTGGCCCACCTTGAATTCATTGGATGGGCGCAGGGATAATCTAATTGAAATAAAATAATGACATTATTTATAAACTGAACCATTGAAATTGTATCTTCATATATGCCTCTTCCAAGATGAATCACAAGCTTGGGGATAGTCTATAATTTTATACATACAAAAGTCACTTAACATTTGTAGGATCCCCTTGTTCAAACACACTATATTGAGATAAAGAATGTATATTTTTATGTGGTTTCCCTACGGTAATCCAATCCTTTGTACATAGTTGTTTATTTTTGTCATGAATTTATCTTAAATGGCACACTTTCCATTTTATATTATACGAACCTGATTTGTAGAGACCCGAAGCTTAATGTACATGGAAAATACATTACATTTGAGGAATACTTAATATATAACAAAAACAAAAACACAAGGACCGTAATAGTTTAGTGTCTTTGGAAACTCAGAATATAATCTTTTAATCCTATTAAAATATCTTCAACAACTCCCATAACGATATTCCCCTTCTTGTTTCCTTACCTAAAACCTTTCTTTATTTCCTGGGGAAAATAAAACATAAAAAGGGTGAGCTCAAATTCTCAGTAAGGGCAAACATAGAGAACATAAAACAATCCAGAAACATTTGAAAGCAAAAACTTGAACATGAAATTTAAAAATCAAAATCTTGAGCAAAGACATAAATTGTGGAAGTACATAAGGCATATATCATAATGGAACATAAACCATTATAAAATATAATGGGAATAAAACATTTAATTGTGGAAACCATTCAGCACATGTTATGATTTACATAGTGGCCAAGAAATTGCTGCCAAGACCATCTTAGAGGACAAAGTCCCTTTTTGAATCGATTTCACTCCTCATTTCAGTCCTGTAACACTGACTCAGATTAACTTACCATTCCAGCCATGTTTATCTCATGAGATATAAATCTTTACCCAATGCATTGGAGGGAGATATAGGTCCCACCCATCTCATAATGAAATCATTCTTACTTGTTCCACAACATAAACATAAATCATTCATCATAACCCAAAGAATAAAAATGGGTCTCATAAACATCATCCCATTATAACATAATCCATATAAAACAAATGGATATCATTTCATCATAAGAAAAATCAAACCATGTAAATCATAGAGAAATTATACTTGAAACATACACATATGAAATAATTTCATCTGAGATGGAAAAATGGTTTTGATAAAACTCTAGAAATTAATTCTTGAGGAAAATATCGTTTCTTCTTCAAAATCAATTTCTTGTCAAAAAACGTCATGCAATTTTAAAAGAAAGAGATTTTTTTTGAAAATAGTCATCAAATATTTTGGAGGAAGTTTAATGAAATAATGCTTTATAAAACCATAAAAATTCTTTCATGCCGTATAAGTTAAAAAAACATTCTCCTCGTACTTTTGTCGGAAAAGTCAAAAAGTACATCGTATGGTAAACAAATGAAAGATTACATCCATACTATGTGGTAAAAGTACGAAAAGGGTAAAAATGCCTTTAAACATACATGGAAGGAAAGTAAACATTTTATGTAAACATTTTGAGAACATATGGACTTG
Organism: Viscum album; assembly: GCA_963277665.1. Taxonomy (NCBI): domain Eukaryota; kingdom Viridiplantae; phylum Streptophyta; class Magnoliopsida; order Santalales; family Viscaceae; genus Viscum; species Viscum album. Next base: position 1,118,103,044 of record OY728141.1, read on the forward strand.
GATAATAAACATAACGCCATTAAATACTTACAAATAAACAATCTCGGATAAGTGCGAGATTGGAATAGTTATCCCTTACATTAGGTCTGATATGCTTCGTATGGATCCGAACCTCCTGTATAATGATTTAAATAATTTCATTGACTTATTTCAGAATCATATTCATTGTTATGATATCATATATGTTTTACTTATGACTTTATATTACCCGCTCTTTTGTAAATTCCATGTCAAATAGCGTTTTGGGTAAAATCGTTTCATTTATCGTACATGTTTGGACTTATTGTTCTTGATATTATTACTTATATCCTGATTTACTTAATTCCATAATTTAAAACATGATTTATATATAATATATATTCAGAATATACATATATATATGATAGATCGATAAATGGAATGAAATACATCGTTCATGGAGATGGTAGGCCGTACGTACGAATGAACGCTGTTTTTGTTTCCTTATTAAATTGAATAGAATTAAGTAGATGACATACATATATATATGTAAATAAATCCAATATCATTATTATTTCATATATTTCATGATTACTTATTATATATACTTTATAATCATTCATGAATGGTTAACATGGAAAATGAATCTCATCACGTCGTGGAGACGGTAGTCCGTACGTACGCACGAACGATGATATCATTCCCATGATCGTGGAATTGCATTGAAGTGTATTTATAATATTTCAGAATCAATATCAATTTACAATAATCATATAGAGTTATTTATTTACACCATTATATCCATCCAAGTAAAGTGGTGGTCGAAAACATATTACACCACGGCGTGAAGACGGTATTTCATACGTACGCACGCGCAGTGATTTCATTTTCTGTAGGGTGGATAGATAGTGAACTAGGGATTTTTCATACTTATAATAACATATCAGTATATTAGTGATACTTATGTTATTAATTGATAAGGAAAAAACTAAATAAGAAGAAGTATAAGAAGAAATAAAGTGGAAAGATTCGGTAATGGATATTACCTATTCTTTCGACACACCTTTTTGAAACCTCCTCTTAGGGAACTACGATTGGTCATTGAGGAATAACAGAACCTCTAGGATATTTCTAGGGAAGTTTAGAATGGAAATTGGTAAGGGTTGGCTGATCTTGAAGGCTCAAAGTGTTGTGAAAAAGAGAGGGAGGAGGTGTCCTTTTATAAGGGAGGAGATGGACAGCTTTGGAAAAACTCAAAATATTATTTTATTATACTCATATTTGGTTTTTTATAGCTCCAAATTGATTTATTTTAAAGCTAAGTTGGGAATGGGTCTAAATAATGTCATCCAATATAATTTAGACAAGTTTAGGTTACTATTTTAATCTTATCATTTAGATTTAACTTTAAGTTAAATAATGTTTCTTTTACCGTGTCTTCTTGTTTTCTTACACTATAAGGTTAGTAAACTTACAATAACAAGACAAAAGAACCCAAAGTTGTTTATTATTAATATATATAACCTTATCTAAGACATTTGGCCGAACCTTAGATTTTTAGGAATAATATATCAATTAATGATATAATATTTGTTTTAAAAACTATTTTATGTCAATTTTGACACTATTTGGTAATTGATTTTTTTGAAAATCCTAAAAGAATTATTAGTTCAAAAAAAGATACCTAAATCCATACTAACATGTCATATTAACCTATAAAATTAGTGTAATTCATAAAAGACTCAAATTACATTTATTTGGGTATTTATAACATCAATTATGTCAATATTTCATTAATACGATAATTACTCCATCATCATTGTGTCATAAATAAATTAAATTATTTATTGTCTAAAAATTATAAATAAAACACCATTATGTAGGAAATCGTTTTATCTTTCTAATTAATATTTATAGTCGAATTTATCTTATGTATAACCCTATATTAAAAATGATTTAGTTATTAAACATTGATTTTAACTATTTTAACCCTTCTTTAAATAAATTAATAATAAATGTCCTAGTCTAATCTAAGTGGGCCTAAATGGTCATATTTTATTCCTAAGCTTATTTTTGGTCGAATTAAACTTGTCCAATAGAATTAGGACATGTGTTAGGGTAATAATAATATCATTTTTACCCTTAATTACCCTATTTACTTTTAACAGTGGTAAATAAAAGTAAAAAGTTTCTATTCACCAAAAAATATTTTTATCTCATTGAACCACATTTTACTTACTAACACCAACCGTGTCTCTCGGATTTTTGAAATTCCATTCACAGAAGCTGTAAAATTTTGTTCTATGTAAATTTGTAAATTCTCCTAGGAGGTGAGTAAAAGACGGTGAAAAGTTCAACAAAATTTTTATATATCTAAAATTATTATAAAATGACTCCAATGAATTATATTGAACTTATATTGGTTTTATGTATCAATTTTTACCTAAAAAAAGTTAAATACAATAAATAATTATATAAATAAAAAGTGGGTTTTTAAATAGTAACCCAGTGTTTTCACTATTCATCAAAAATTGTATGTTTTTAGAAAAATACCAAAATTTCACCCTAAGCTAATTTTGAAATTCAGAATCCAAAAATGAAGTCCATTTTGAAAGATAAAATTTCAAAAACTGGGTATTACTATTCATAACGGCTAGTTCATAATAATATTATAATAATATATCGTTTATTGAAACTTGGTATTGCGTTCTACACACGCTATCAAAGAAGGTCTTGATTGTGTGTAATGCAAGCCAAGTCAAGGCTGCATGTAGTGAAGTCTCCGTTTGGTGTTGCGTATAACATAATCAAAACTTTTTTGATTTATACATTAAACAAAATCTATAATTAATGTTGCGAAGAATAATTTCCACAAAACGAACTTCAAATAGTGTGTAACACTAGCCAAGAATAGTGTTGCGTATACTGCAAGCTAATACGGTCTTTTGTATAGTACAAGGTAATCTTGGTGTAGCGTACAACACAAGAAATCAAAGTAATTAAAAATAATATTTCTCATAAAACCTCGGGCTGTTACATTCCACCCACCTTAAAATGAATTTCTCCCTCGAAATTTTTCGGGGTTGTAAATTGTTTACTACTTGAAAGTTTCATTCATAGAAACCCACATCATAAAAAGAGAATACAAAATCTTCATTTTAAAAAGGAAAGTTAGAAATGCAATGGTTACCCAGATTAACTCATCACTGGGTTTCCACATAGGAGAACATAAGTGAAAATATGGATATGGAAGAGAAATATAACCGTCATGTTCTGATGGAGAGTGGTAGAGAACATGGATATGAAATAGCCAATAATCACAAATCCATAGATTTGCGATGATCTAAGGTACCATCTGATTTGTCGGATATAAAATCACTAGGACAACATTTTCGGTTTTCAATATCATTTCCCTAAAGTTGAAATATTTTAATTAGAAGAAATACTTGCTTTATTTTGGTACAATCTCATTGTTGTTCGTGCTTTGAACAATTTCCACTTCATCTCTTAATGAAATGAAGTTGAATTTGTTATTCATGAACTGTTAACAGAATGATGGGTCATTCCTTCTATTTAAAAAAAATGTTAGAAAAAGTTATCAAATGTACATAAGTCAATCTATGGTGAGGTTAATCAGATATGATTCCAAAAATGAACTTATACCTCATATATAATACCGCTTAATAAAATAAAACCAGTTTCTACTAACCAGGGACTTCCTGTAAGCCCGTGGTAGGTGATAAAGGCCAGTCGCACTTCAGTGGTGGGTTCAATTCCCACAGCCTTGTCTGACGCGATGGGATATTGCCCGTCCTACAGGTTGTCCTTTTTCAAAAACTACATTACTATTACATCCCAACAATAATATCGAAAAAAGTTCTATCCTTAAAAAATAATAACTTATGTCCAACATAATCCATTACAATCTTTAGATTTATCTAAAATAATTCAGTCCAAGCTCATAGTATAAAGAAAATGATTACTTGAAATGTCACATAACAATCACGTGAATGCCATCATTTATCCCCCTTATATCGTAAGATATATCTTTTTGGTCAAATTACAAACATATGAATACCTTAATCATGTATTCTCTTAAAGAATGAATACCAATTGAATCTTAGTGAAAACATGAATGTTGTTAAATTTTAACACTTTCCACATTCCAAAATCCCCAAAATTCTATATACTCAAACCATAATATCACTTAGTCCTTATATCAGTAATGAGATCATGAATACAATCAAACATCTCATTATCTTCTTATCCCTTCATTATGCACATATCATATACTTTCCAAAAATATCTGAATAACCTTTCATGGTTACCGGTACTATTCAACATATAATTTCAAATACTTAAGGAAAAAAATAATGTAAAAATCCATAGATGATTCTTTATTCCATAGTACCATTAACTATACAACATAACTCTTGATAAACATACAATCATTCCACTACCTTCTTAAACAACTAACTGAGCTTCAACACTTCTTTCATCTCATATATCATTTGTAGTCTCCTGATCATCATCAACATAAATACTACCCATATGACCATGCTGATTCTCTTTATGAGATTTTCCCTTAGGGAATTGGTTTGCATAATGCCCATTCATTCCACATTTAAAACATCTAATCATTTTTGATGTCGTAGCAATACCATTATCCTTCTCCATGTTGTTAACTGAACCTTTTCCTTTGCAGTTACTGGCTTTCTGTCCTTCTTTTCCACACCCAAAGCATCTTCTAGTTCCTTTGAAACAATCACCCCGATTCCTCTTCCCACATGATTTACATGAGGGAAATTAAACTTTTTTTCCTCTATGAACATCATGAAACTCCATCTTTCTCTTATTATCTGATTCGGGAAACTTACCAAAGTTGAGATAATTGATCATATTATGAGATTGCTGATTAGGCATAATAACGATGTTTGGACTTCCAAATCTTGTTTCATTTGGTTGCTCATGAAGAATATCATTCCATTGTCTGTCATATCCTCCATTATCATGAATCTTCTTGTTTCCAGCCATTTTCTAAAACCCAAAATGAATAGTGTGATAGGAAAAAATCAGGTTAGGAAAACATATAATAAATGGGGATTACCTTCAATATCTAACATCTTAGGTTTAATTCTAACATCTTTAGCACAATTCTAGGAGTATAACCTATACGTATAATTAACCTTAGGGATATCCCTAGACATACCTTAGAAGTATCTCTAGGGATTTCACTGGAGTTTTTGCATCCTAGTTTCCAAAGGTTAACTAAACATTCGCCTCTGATACCAACTGTAGAGATCCAAAGCATGACGTACATGGATAATACATTACTTTTGCGGAATACTTAATACATAACAATAACAGACACACAAGGACCGTAAAAGTTTAGTGTCTTTGGAAACACGGAATATAATCTTCTAATCCTGTTGAAAGATCTTCAACAACTCCCATAACGATCTTCCCCCATTTTTTTACTTACCTAAAACCTTTCTTTATTTCTTGGGGAAAATAAAACATAAAAAGGGTGAGCTCAAATGCTCAGTAAGGGAAAACATAGAGAATATAAAACAATCCATAAACATTTTAAAGCAAAAACGTGAACATTAAATTTAAACACCAAAATATTGAGTGAAGACATAAATCGTGGAAGTATGTAAGGCATATATCATAATGGAACATAAACCATGATAAAATATAATTGGAATAAAACATGTAATTGTGAAAACCATTCAGCACATGTTATTATTTCCATAGTGGCCAAGGTATTACTTCCAAGACAATCTTAGTAGACAAAGTCCTTTTCTGAATCGAGTTCACTCCTTGTTTCAGTCGTGTAACACTGAACCAGATTAACTTCCCTTTCCAGCCATGTCTATATCATGAGATATAAATATTTACCCAAAGCATTGGAGGGATATATAGGTCCAACCCATCTCATAATTAAATCATTCTTACTTGTTCCACGACATAAACATAAATCATTCATCATAACCCAAAGAATAAAAATGTGTCTCCTAAACATAATCCTATCATAACATAATCCATATAAAACAAATAGATATCATTTCATCATAAGAAAAGTGAAACCATGTAAATCATAGAGACATTATACTTGAAACATACACATATGAAATAATTTCATCTTAGATGGAAAATGGTTTTTATAAAACACTTGAAATGAATTCTTGAGGAAAATATCCTTTCTTCTTCAAAATCAATTTCTTTTCACAAAACGTCATGCAATTTTAAAAGAAAGAGATTTTTTTTGACAGTAGACATCAAATCTTATGGAGGAAGCTTCATGGAAATAAGGCTTTATAAAACCGTAAAAATCCTTTCATGCCGTATAAGTTAAAAAAACATTCTCCTCGTACGTTTGTCAGAAAAGTCAAAAACTACCTCGTATGGTAAACAAAAGAAATATTCCTTCCATACTAAGTGGTAAAAATAAGAAAAGGGTAAAAATATCTTTAAACATAAATGGATGGAAAGTAAACATTTTATGAAAACATTTTGAGAACATATAGACATGGATAATAAACATAACCCCAGAAAATACTTACGAATAAACAATCTCATATAAGAGTGAGATTGGAATAGTTATCCTTTACCTTAGGTCCGATATGATTCGTATGGATCCAAAACTTTTGTATAATGATTTAAATAATTTCATTGACTTATTTCAGAATCATATTCATTGTTATGATATCATATATGGTTCAATTATGACTTTATATTACCTGTTCTTTTGTAACATCCATGTTCAAGAGTGTTTTGGGTAAAATCGTTTCATTTATCATACATGTTTGGACTTGTTGTTCATGATATTATTACTTATATCCTGATTTACATAATTACAGAATGTAAAAAATGATTTATATGTAATAAATATTCATCAAATACATATATATATATATATGATAGATTGATAAATGGAATGAAATACACCGTTCATGGAGACGGTAGGCCGTACGTACGCATGAACACTGTTTTTGTTTCCTTATTGAATTGAATGGAATTAAGTAGATGACATATATATATATACATAAATCCATTATCATTATTTTTTCATATATTTCATGATTACTTATTATATATACTTTATAATAATTCATGGATGGTTAACATGGAAAATAAATCTCATCGCGTCGTGGAGACGGTACTCCATACGTACGCACGAGCGATGATATCATTCTCATGACCGTTGAATTGCATTGAAGTGTATGTATAATATTTCAGAATCAATATCAATTTTAAATAATCATATATACTTATTTATTTACACCATTATACCCATCCAAGTAAGGTGGTGGTCGAAAACAGATTACACCACGGCGTGGAGACGGTATTCCGTACGTATGCACGCGCGGTGATTTTGTTTTCTGTAGGATGGATAGATGGTGAAATATGGTTGTTTCATACTTATAATAACATATAATTATATGAGTGATACTGATGTTATTGCTTCATAATGAAACAACTAAATAAGGAGAAGTAGAAGAAGAAATAAAGTTCAAAAGAATCGGTAATGGATATTACCTCTTCTTTCGACACGCCTTTTTGAAGCCTCCTCTTAGGGCAATAATATTGGACTTTGAAGAAGACCAGAACCTCTAGGATGTTTCAAGGGAAGTGTAGAAGAGAAACTTTCAGGGGTTGGCCGAGCTTGATGGATCAAAGTGGTGTGTGGAAGAGAGGGAGGAGGTGTCCTTTTATAAGGGAGGAGAGGGGAACCTTTGAAAAAACTCAAAATATTATTTTATAATAAAGTCATATTCAGTTTTTAATAGCTCCAAATTTATTTATTTTGAAGATAAGGTGGTGATGGGTCGAAATTATCTGATATAATAGAATTTGGACAAGTTTTGGTTACTATTTTAAGCTTATCATTTAGATTTAACTTTAAGCTGAATAATTTTTCTTTTACCGTGTCTTCTTGTTTTCTTACATTATAAGGTTAGTAAACATACTAAAAGAGGCCAAACTAACCCAAAGTTGTTTATTATTAATATATATAACCTTATCTAAGTCATTTGTCTGAACCTTATATTTTTAGGAATAAAATAACAATTAATAATATAATATTTGTTTTAAAAACTATTTTATGTCAATTTTGACACTATTTGGTAATTGGTTTTTGTGAAAATCCTAACAGAATGATTAGTTCGAAAAAAAGTTAACTAAATCAATACTAACATGTAATATTAACCTAAAAAATTATTTGAATTCATAAAAGTCTCAAATTTAATTTATTTGGGTATTTATAACATCCATTATGTCAATATTTCATTAATAAGATAATTACTGCATCATCATTGTGTCATAAATAAATAATTTATTTAGTGTCTAAAAATTATAAATAAGACACAATTAGGTGGGAAATAATTTTATATTTCTAATTAATATTTATAGTTGAATTTAACTTATTTATAACCCTATATTAAATATGATTTAGTTATTAAACTTTGATTTTAACTATGTTAACCCTTCTTTAAATAAATTAATAATAAATTTCCTAATCTAATCCAAGTGGGCCTAAATGGTCATATTTTATTTATAAGGCTGTTTTTGGTCGAATTAAACTTATCCAATTGAATTAGGACATTTTTTAGGGTAATAATAATATCATTTTTACCCTTAATTACCCTATTTACTTTTAACCGTGGTAAATAAAATCCAAAAGCTACTATTCACCAAAAATTATTTTTATCTCACTGAACCACATTTTACTTACTAACATCAACCGTGTCTCTCGGATTTTTGAAATTCCATTCATAGAAGTGGTAAAATTATGTTTTATGTAAATTTTCAAATTCTCCTAGGATGTGGGTAAAAGACAGTGAAAAGTTCAATATAATTTTTATATATCTAAAATTATTATAAAATGACTCCAATGAATTACATTGAAATTATATTGCTATTATGTATCAATTTTTACCTAAAATAAAGTTAAATAAAATAAATAATTATTTAAATAAAAGGATGTTTTTTAAATAGTAACGTGGTGTTTTCACTATTCATCAAAAAATTGAAAGTTTTCAGAAAAATACCAAAATATCACCCTAAGCTAATTTCGATATTCCGAATCCAAAAATGAAGTCCATTTTTAAAGATAAAATTTCAATAAGTGGGTATTACTATTCATAATGGCTAGTTTATAATAATATTATGATATTATCTCCTTTAGTGAAACTTGGTATTGCGTACTACACACGCTATCGAAGAAGGTCTTGATTACGTGTAATGAAAGCCAAGTTAGGGCTGCGTGTAGTGAAATCTCCGTTTGGTGTTGCGTATAACATAATCAAAACTTATTTCGTTTATAAATTAAACACAATCTATACTTAATGTTGCGCGGAATAATGTAACGCCCCGACCCCAGTTACCCAGAGTCGGTGCATTATTACATAACATTGTCATGATCACAAGAAAGATCAAATCTTGAAAGACCGATTGGTTTAGTAGCCTTGGAAACACTAGATATATTCATAAGTTTTACATTACATCATAAAATGAAAAACTACTACAACAACATAATGTTTCCACAATCCACACTATTAACCCCTCATAAAATCCCTGCAGGTCATTCATAACTTACCTCTTCACATCCTGGGAAAAATAAAACATAGAAAAGGGGTGAGCTCAAATGCCCAGTAAGGATAACAATATAGCGGAAACTTTCATAAATAAGAATTAAAATTTAAGGCAATGTATAACTAAAACAAAAGCCTTTTAAATATGAACTTTCAACATGGTATGGCATAAATAAAATGAAATAATGCCATTTACTTATTCACATGGATATTCTACTAATCGAATAATCACATGCAATAATCAATAACCACTTTCATAATGTTGGAATGCATAATGCCAGACTATCATAACCACATAGCCAAGGCCTCGTGCCAAGACTACAAATAAGATTTTGTCAAGGCCTTGTGCCAAGACACTAGTTTGTCTCATGAGACCTACCGATGCAATTTTTTTAGAAGATACTTACGTTTAAAATTGCTAAAATACACTCCAGTGTTTTTCTGAAAACATTATGCAAGCTTCTGGAAACAAAATAACTAATTCTGAGACTTCTTGACTAATTACAGGCCATGATGGGTCCACTCCCAATCCCTTCCTTTCTACCAAACTCGAGAGTCAGGTTTTCTGAAAACATTTTTAAGCTTGCGTTAAATACGTATACATTTGCACTGGATTTTCATGTTTTTGAGAGAAATATATCTTTTTTTTGAAATCATTTAAAAGTCACATAATTATAAAATAAAACATTTACTTTGAAAATATTCTTATAAGCTTTTAAGGAAATCTTTGAGGATTTTATAACGGTGGAAAATAACCGCACCCGCCGTATAAGTTTAAAAAAAACGTTCTTACCTTAATTCTGTCGAAAAGGTTAAAAATGACCTTGTTTTGAAAATGACGGAAGGATTCCTTTATAAACCTCTTATAAAAAGTCAAACAAGGGTATAAATGACTTTAACCCATATTCTTGTAAATAATAAAAATGTTTTGAAATACATTTTGAAGAAACATGGATGTGGATGATAAAGAGATCCCAGTAGATTATTACAAATAAACAACCTCGGATAATTAAGAGATTGTGAAATAACCATTACCTTGTACTTTTCCTTGGTTGGGGTAGGTTAACCTCCTGTATAATGGTGAAATAGTTGTTATTAAATTATACAAGAATCATATATAATAATATGATATCATATATGATCTTTTAACATTGATTTGTTAATAATATCTTAGAATTATCGTCGTTTCGGGAGTTAACTTACTCATTTTCTTTTATATGTTTTGATACATAAGCCATGGTTGTTGTATCTTATTCATATCCAGAATGATATCTAGTCCTTAAACATCATTTTTAAATCATCAAATGATAATTATACTTGAATGGATACGATGGAGAATGAATCTCATCGCGTTCATGGAGACGGTAGTCCGTACGTACGCACGAGCGACAATATCATTCTTTTGATATTAAAATAATATATAAATGGATGGTATATCATATATACAAAATCATTAACATGTTATATTTATTATTTACATGAGTTACACATCATTATTATACCCATCCAAATAATATTATATTGAATAACAATTACACCACGACGTGGAGACGGTAGTCCGTACGTACGCACGTATGGTGACATGTTATTCAAAGGGTGGATAGAATACTGAATATGGTTGTACCATATTTATAATAACATCACAATATATGTGAGATACTGGAGTTATTATTTTAGAATGGTAAGAACAAAGGAAGAAGAAGTGGAAGAAGAAATGAACTTGGAGAAGGGTGGTGAAATCATTACCTCTTCTTCGGGTTCTTCCTTTTGATTTGATCAAAAGGGCTCTTTAGGTTGTCTTTCTGATCAAACTAAGGCCTCTATGTTGTAGTGAGGGATGTTGGGAGAGTATTTGGGAAGAGTTTGGCCGAACCAAAAGTCTTTGAAGGTGTGAATAAATGAGAAGGAGGAGTGCCCTTTTATAAGAGGGGTGAGGGGCACCTTTGGAAAAGCTAGAAATATTAATTTATAATAAATTCATATTCGGTTTCCAATGGCTCCAAAGTTGACTATTCAAAGGCTAAGGTGGGAATAGGTCGAAAACCACTCAACCAATATAATTTAGACAGGTTTGGGTACTTATATTAACCTTATCTTTAAGTATTAACTCTAAGTTAATTAGTTTCACTTTTACAATGTCTCTTTGTATTTTTATATAATATGGTTAATAAACTTACTATATACATCCAAGCGACCCCCAAGTGGTCCATTAATGATGAACCTATCCTGATATAAGTCTCTTGGCCGATCCTTAGATTTTTAGGAATTTAATATCAATTAATAATATAATATTTGTTTTAAGAACTCTTTTATGTCAATTTTGATACTATTCAATAGTTGATTTTTGTGAAACTGATAACAGATTTATTACTTCGAACAAAGTCAATTACATCAATCCTAATATATCATATTATCCTAGAAAATTAGTTTAATTCATTAAAAGTTTCATATTATATTTATTTGGGTATTTATAATATCAATTATTTTAATTTTTCACTATTATAGTAATTACTGCATCATCATTGTGTCATAAATAAAATAAATTATTTAATGTCTAAAAATTATAAATAAAATATCATTATGTAGTAAATATTTTTAGATTTCTAATTAATATTTATAATCTAAAATCCAACTTATATAACCCTATGTAACAATTGTTTTTCTAAAAGATATATGCTTGTGTCATTTTTGTATTCATTTTAACTTAATTAAAATAAAGTGTCATTATCACTTACAAGTGGATCCATGGGGTCCCAAAATAGACCCAAAGATGCTAATGGTCGACCATGTATCAACCAATAGGTTTAAGACACGTTTTAGGGTAATTTTGTATTATTATAATATTATTTTTTTAACCCTTATTTACCGGATTTACCCTTAACCATGGTAAATAAAATATTTACGGCAGTAATTATTAAAAATGTCTAAAAATAAAAGTTACCTATTTACACAATTTGAACATCCTGATTTCAAATATGGAATCCATTTTCCTAAATTCAAAACACAGAAGTGGCGGAAATTAATTTAAAATTAATTCCCGCTGTCAAAACAAAAAGCGTGTTTTTAAGAGATAATAACTATCAAAAGATTAACACTTGTTTATGTTCGGTTTTATTGTAAAATTATGTCCAATGACCAAAATTATTTTAAATGGTAAAAATATATTCTAAATATACTTTAAAACTACTAAAATTCATAATTTATCACTATTAATTATTCTGATTAAAAAAGTTGTTTTTAATTAAAATTTAGTAATTTTCACTATTCATCAAAATATGAAAGTTATCCGAAAAGTACCAAAATTTCACCTTAGGATAAATTAGATATTCCGAATCCAAAAATGAAGTCCATTTTGAAATATAAAATATATATAATTTAAAAATTAGGTATTACTATTAACAACGGCTAGTTTAATTAGTTGTGGTGTGTGTTAGAACTCGAGGTTGCGTACAACACACGCTATCGCATTATTCAAAGGGAAACGTACCGTGGAAGCTTGGGGTGTTTCATTTTAAATTTTTGATGTCCTCATTTAGTCAAAAAGTTTAAAATATTGTATTTAAAAAGGTTTCACTATTAGAAGTTGATAAAAGTGAAATACTGAAAATGAATCTGTTCTTGCATTATGACTAAGAAACTCATAATAGGGATTCTAAAATTATAAGGATTATATAAAGTTCAAAATGTAGTTAATACTATTCATGACCTCTTTTAATGGTGTGATTGAACTCGGTGTTGCATGTAGTGCAATTTATTGAATTATTTTTAAGAAATAACACACTCTGAAATCCTGGGGTGTTACATTCTCCCCTCCAATAAATTGCGTCCTCACAATTTGAAATTGTTCTTCGAAAATAAAAGGTTGAAAGTAGAAAATATATTTGTGGGAAAACCCACATCGGAAATTGGGTTACTAAAATTTAGTCTTAATATGAGGAAAAGAGAAATTAAAGGGTCACCACCAAATTATGATCTCGATTAGGAGAACATTGGTGGCAATTAGAGACATATAATTGGAGGAAAAACGTAAATATTTATAGGTAGTGATTGAGGTCATCAATCAAAAACAAGTATAAAATTGAGGTCCTTAAACTCATCAATCTATGATGATTTGAAGTACCATCGGTTCAACAAAATATAGGGTATTGGGATAACACATTTTTGACGTTTCAAAATATCTTAGTTGAAATCCCACATCGAAAAATGAATTAATGAGGCCTCTATTTAAAATAAAGAGTGGAAAGTATGAAGAATACCGAAAATAACACATACTAGGGTTCCATGTAGGAAAATATGGATATAGAAGAGAAATCTAACCATCAATTATCTGATGGAGAGTGGTAGAGAACATGGCTATGAAAAGGCAAACAATCCCAAAGCCATAAATTTGTGATGATTTAAGGTACCATCTAGGACAACATTTTTGTTCTAAGTTTCTATTATTAATGTTGAGGAATTTATTTATGAGATTGGCTAAGATAATAAGGAGATATACTTACTTTATAATTAGAATTTTACCCATTAATAAATTTCTACCACAAACTCATCTTTCACTCTAGAACATAATTTTTTTTTCTATTTATACTATTCGTACAGGGTTCCAAAATAAATGAATTTATAATTCATCTACCAGATCTTTTAAAAAAAACTACATTATTTAATTCAGGAAATCTCGTGGGACAATGGTAGGTGATACACCCTTGTCTCCCTTCGGTTGCGGGTTCAAGTCTCGCAGCCTTGCCGGACGCGACAGATTGCCGCCCGACCTCCGGGTTGTTCTTTTATGGCAATCCAAAATAATCCAAACTAGAACTATCCAAAATACTTCTGTCTAAACTCACAATCCAACATTTATAAGGAAGGTAAACATAATATAGATCCTTTTTACCCCGTAATAGAATATGAATACCATCATCATGTATTACCATATTCCTTTTTGATTACATTCATGCTCCCTTATTCCATATAGAATGCTGGATATACTTCATTAATCCAAAAATGTTTTAAACCCCAACAATGATGGAATATACAAATCATTAATCAGTTCCAAGGTAGTCAAGAATATCCAATATAATTTATCCAAAACAATCACATATTATTCCAAAATCACTACCTCAGTATCAGAACTATATTATGATTTATCATTCTCTCAACCATATATTTTCCAAAAATTTATCCTGCTATTGAGTCACTTTTCTTTGTTCCACATAATCTCAAGTCCTTAATGAAATAGTACTGCAGTACAATCCTTATATACTCCATAATTATTATAACAAGTACATTGTTGATACAACACTCAATTGACATAATCAACATAAGAACTCTAATCATTCCTCTTCATCTGTGGTAGTATCATAACTTGGTTATTATCCAATAACATCATTTGCGGCATAGTCTGATGACTGGGGCATAGGTTCGCGTAGTGTCCAAATTCCTTGCAAATGAAGCATTGTACATTTAAAACCATTTTCTTACCCTTGCAGTCACGTACTTTGTGCCCTTTTCCTCCACACTTATAACAAACTCCCATTCCTTTCAGGCAAGTTCCAGGGTGTTTCTTTCCACAGTTACCACATATGGGAAAATTATTCTTTTCCCTCTTCCCTTTATCCATCTTTCTCTCTTCCATCCTTTTCTTCTCTTGCTTCCCTCCAAAACCATAGGACTCAGTAAACTCTTTACATATCTTATCAACACATGATATTATTTCTTCATATGATGATAATACATGGGAGACTATTTCTCTTATAAATTCTAGCTTA
The DNA here is from genome assembly GCA_963277665.1 of Viscum album. Taxonomy (NCBI): domain Eukaryota; kingdom Viridiplantae; phylum Streptophyta; class Magnoliopsida; order Santalales; family Viscaceae; genus Viscum; species Viscum album. Next base: position 1,118,118,360 of record OY728141.1, read on the forward strand.
AGACCATAAAAGATATGATCCTTCCTTCTCTTTGAATCGTGTGTATTTCTGGAGTTCACATTCCTTCTACTGGGCGCCATTTCTATACCATGGCATAAACTAGATCAGTTTATGAATCAAAACACATAATCCCATACTTATAAAACACTTAACATAAATTGAACTATTTATGGATATAATCCATAATCATAAAAATGTTTTCTTTGAGGAATTATATACTCATAAACCCTTCATAATGATTTGTAAAGAAAATGAGAGTTATCCTAAGCATATCCCCCGGGAGTGTCGTAACCAAGAGTGCAGCAAGGCCCGTTGTCGTGCACCAGTTCCCGTTCGAGTCTAGCTCAAAGCGGTGTTTTCGGGTTTTACCCCTAGGTACATCTGTGCCAGAGCCGCCTCTACCTGCTCGTATCCAGACAGGGATTTATTGCTCGGAAAACTCACAAAATCTCTACAATACCAAAATTCTAGGAAGTTCTTCTATACTAATCCTCAAAGTTCATCTTAGGTCTACGTGCTCTAATCAGAGTTTATCTAAATCTAGCTTCCAAGGTTTGTACTAAACTTCCTCTGATACCAACTGTAACGCCCCGACCCCAGTTACCCAGAGTCGGTGCATTATTACATAACATTGGCATGATCACAAGAAAGATCAAATCTCGAAAGACCGATTGGTTTAGTAGCCTTGGAAACACTAGATATATTCATAAGTTTTACATTACATCATAAAATGAAAAACTACTACAACAACATAATGTTTCCACAATCCACACTATTAACCCCTCATAAAATCCCGGCAGGTCATTCATAACTTACTTCTTCACATCCTGGGAAAAATAAAACATAGAAAAGGGGTGAGCTCAAATGCCCAGTAAGGATAACAATATAGCGGAAACTTTCATAAATAAGAATAAACATTTAAGGCAATGTATAACTAAAACAAAAGCCTTTTAAATATGAACTTTCAACATGGTATGACATAAATAAAATGAAATAATGCCATTTACTTATTCACATGGATATTCTACTAATCGAATAATCACATGCAATAATCAATAACCACTTTCATAATGTTGGAATGCATAATGCTAGACTATCATAACCACATAGCCAAGGCCTCGTGCCAAGACTACAAATAAGATTTTGTCAAGGCCTTGTGCCAAGACACTAGTTTGTCTCATGAGACCTACCGATGCAATTTTTTTAGAAGATACTTACGTTTAAAATTGCTAAAATACACTCCAGTGTTTTTCTGAAAACATTATGCAAGCTTCTGAAAACAAAATAACTAATTATGAGACTTCTCGACTAATTACAGGCCATGATGGGTCCACTCCCAATCCCTTCCTGTCTACCAAACTCGAGAGTCAGGTTTTCTGAAAACATTTTTAAGCTTGCGTTAAATACGTATACATTTGCACTGAATTTTCATGTTTTTGAGAGAAATATATCTTTTTTTTAAATCATTTAAAAGTCACATAATTATAAAATAAAAAATTTACTTTGAAAATATTCTTATAAGCTTGTACGGAAATCTTTGAGGATTTTATAACGGTGGAAAATAACCGCACCCGCCGTATAAGTTTAAAAAAAAGTTCTTACCTTAATTCTGTCGAAAAGGTTAAAAATGACCTTGTTTTGAAAACGACGGAAAGATTCCTTTATAAACCTATTATAAAAAGTCAAACAAGGGTATAAATGACTTTAACCCATATTCTTGTAAATAATAAAAATGTTTTGAAATACATTTTGAAGAAACATGGATGTGGATGATAAAGAGATCCCAGTAGATTATTACAAATAAACAACCTCGGATAATAAAGAGATTGTGAGATAACCCTTACCTTGTACTTTTCCTTGGTTGGGGTAGGTTAACCTCCTGTATAATGCTGAAATAGTTGTTATTAAATTATACAAGAATCATATATAATAATATGATATCATATATGATCTTTTAACATTGATTTGTTAATAATATCTTAGAATTATCGTCGTTTCGGGAGTTAACTTACTCATTTTCTTTTATATGTTTTGATACATAAGCCATGGTTGTTGTATCTAATTCATATCCAGAATGATATCTAGTCCTTAAACATCATTTTTAAATCATCAAATGATAATTATACTTGAATGGATATGATGGAGAATGAATCTCATCGCGTTCGTGGAGACGGTAGTCCGTACGTACGCACGAGCGACAATATCATTCTTTTGATATTAAAATAATATATAAATGGATGGTATATCATATATACAGAAACATTAACATGTTATATTTATTATTTACATGAGTTACACATCATTATTATACCCATCCAAATAATATTATATTGAATAACAATTACACCACGACGTGGAGACGGTAGTCCGTACGTACGCACGTATGGTGACATGTTATTCAAAATGTGGACAGAATACTGAATATGGTTGTACCATATTTATAATAACATCACAATATATGTGAGATACTGGAGTTATTATTTTAGAATGGTAAGAACAAAGGAAGAAGAAGTGGAAGAAGAAATGAACTTGGAGAAGGGTGGTGAAATCATTACCTCTTCTTCGGGTTCTTCCTTTTGATTTGATCAAAAGGGCTCCTTAGGTTGGCTTTCTGATCAAACTAAGGCCTCTATGTTGTAGTGAGGGATGTTGGGAGAGTATTTGGGCAGAGTTTGGCCGAACCAAAAGGCTTTGAAGGTGTGAAGAAATGAGAAGGAGGAGTGCCCTTTTATAAGAGGGGTGAGGGGCACCTTTGGAAAAGCTAGAAATATTAATTAATAATAAATTAATATTCGGTTTCCCATGGCTCAAAAGTTGACTATTCAAAGGCTAAGGTGGGGATAGGTCGAAAACCACTCAACCAATATAATTTAGACAGGTTTGGGTACTTATATTAACCTTATCTTTAAGTATTAACTCTAAGTTAATTAGTTTCACTTTTACAATGTCTCTTTGTATTTTTATATAATATGGTTAATAAAATTACTATATACATCCAAGATACCCCCAAGTGGTCCATTAATGATGAACCTATCCTGATATTAGTCTCTTGTCCGAACCTTAGATTTTTAGGAATTTAATATCAATTAATAATATAATATTTGTTTTAATAACTCTTTTATGTCAATTTTGACACTATTCAATAGTTGATTTTTGTGAAACTCATAACAGATTTATTACTTAGAACAAAGTCAATTAAATCAATCCTAATATATCATATTATCCTAGAAAATTAGTTTAATTCATTAAATGTTTCATATTATATATATTTGGGTATTTATAATATCAATTATTTTAATTTTTCACTATTATAGTAATTACTGCATCATCATTGTGTCATAAATAAAATAAATTATTTAATGTCTAAAAATTATAAATAAAATATCATTATGTAGGAAATCTTTTTAGATTTCTAATAAATATTTATAATCTAAAATCCAACTTATATAACCCTATCTAACAATTGTTTTTCTGAAAGATATATGCTTGTGTCATTTTTGTATTCATTTTAACTTAATTAAAATAAAGTGTCATTATCACTTACAAGTAGATCCATGGGGTCCCAAAATAGACCCAAAGATGCTCATGGTCGACCATGTATCAACCAATAGGTTTAAGACACGTTTTAAGGTAATTTAGTATTATTATAATATTATTTTTTTAACCCTTATTTACCGGATTTACCCTTAACCATGGTAAATAAAATATTTACCGCAGTAATTATTCAAAATGTCTAAAAATAAAAGTTACCTATTTACACAATTTGAAAATCCTGATTCCAAATATGGAATCCATTTTCCTAAATTAAAAACACATAAGTGGCAGAAATTAATTTAAAATTAATTCCCGCTGTCAAAACAAAAAGCGTGTTTTTAAGAGATAATAACTATCAAACGATTGACACTTGTTTATGTTCGGTTTAATTGTAAAATTATGTCCAATGACCAAAATTATATTAAATGGTAAAAATATATTCTAAATATACTTTAAAACTACTAAAATTCATAATTTATCACTATTAATTATTCTGATTAAAAAAGTTGTTTTTAATTAAAATTTAGTAATTTTCACTATTCATCAAAATATGAAAGTTATCCGAAAAGTACCAAAATTTCACCTTAGGCTAAATTAGATATTCCGAATCCAAAAATGAAGTCCATTTTGAAATATAAAATATATATAATTTAAAAAGTAGGTATTACTATTCACAACGGCTAGTTTAATTAGTTGTGGTATGTGTTAGAACTCAAGGTTGCGTACAACACACGTTATCGCATTATTCGAAGGGAAACGTACTGTGGAAGCTTGGGGTGTTTCATTTTAAATTTTTGATGTCCCCATTTAGTCAAAAAGTTTAAAATATTGTATTTAAAAAGGTTTCACTATTAGAAGTTGATAAAAGTGAAATACTGAAAATGAATCTGTTCTTGCATTATGACTAAGAAACTCATAATAGGGATTCTAAAATTATAAGGATTATATAAAGTTCAAAATGTAGTTAATACTATTCATGAACTCTTTTAATGGTGTGATTGAACTCGGTGTTGCGTGTAGTGTAAGTTATTGAATTATTTTTAAGAAATAACACACTCTGAAATCCTGGGGTGTTACAAATAATTTCCACAAAACAAACTTCAAATAGTGTGTAACACTAGCCAAGAATAGTGTTGTGTATACTGCAAGATAATACGGTGTTGCATATAGTAAAAGCTAATCTTGGTGTAGCGTACAACACAAGACATCAATGTAATTAAAAATAATATTTCACATAAAATCTCGGGCTTTTACATGATTGATAGGAACATTTTTGGTGGTGGCCTACTAAGTATATCTCCAAACCATCTTAGGTACTTTTAGTCCCATATAATAATTCATGATATTAGGTTTTGATAAAGGGATAACCTAGTATCTGATTCATGATTTATTGTTCTTGAATGGAGTATGGGGGTAGAGGACCAAGCTATTTATAATGATGCTACTTGTAATACTTTTTGGTCTATTTGTTATTTTTAATAACATGTAGTATTCATGTATCCCATGTCCCCCTCATGATAATTATTTAAATATACTTGAGCTTCGTTATCATTTTTATTTATTTCTATTTGGATTCGACGATTGTTTATATTTATTTTTATTTATTATTGTTCTTATTTTTTTTATGATATTACAGCTTCAGCTTTGGTGGGTTACTATTCATGACATACAAAGTCCATTTATTTTTTTATCATTACATATATATATTTATGTTCTATACTCTGACATATAATGGAATAGTCTCCCAAAATTCATAGCACATGAATTCACTACTTGTCACCAATATCTGACGTTTGGCGAGGTGTACTTGAGGACATGAGGCCCATCATCTTTGGGAACCTCTAAGTGGAATATAGGGCAGGAAACTATATTAGAATTTAATAATGTATGAAATTTATATAATTTATACTAAATATAAATTTTTTATTAGTTTTTATAAATAATTAGTCAATTTTTAGTAATTTTTTAATTCTTCAAATATATCTTTTCTTCAAAAATGGTTTTTCCTAAAAAGAATATTATAATCAATATTTTCAAATATTGTAAAATAAATTTTATAAAAATAACATATATTTTGTAATTTTAATGTCAAAATTTTCTATAGTTGAAATTTCGAAATTTTTATAAAAATATTTATTTTTCTTTAAATAGTGAAAAATTCCATTTTCTATAAAAATATTATTTCATTCTGATAAATTCTTTAATTTAAATAACTCATTATGTTTTACTGTATAATAATAATTATTTAGTTCTATTTATCCTACATAATTTATTTTTAATTAATATTTCACTGTATTTTAGTTATATTTGTATTTTTCTTTAAAAATGGTTTTGTTCCAAAAAACTATTTTAAAATCATAATGTTTCCACATTTTAATTAATTTAAATAATTAATAATGAGATATTTTTAAAATAGAATTTATAGATAATATTATTATAGAATTAAAATGATATTCGTAAGATTATTATTATTAAACATATTTTTAATATAAAATAATATTGTTCTTGAATAATACACTTCTCAGAAATCCATTTTTTTGAGTCTGCCAGTTTTGGTATAAATTTATGTTTTTAAACCTTTATAAAATACATTTTAATAAATAAAAATAATTTTTTAATTAAATATATAAATATTCTTTATTCTTTATTTTTATTGAATTTTCTAAAAAGAATATTTTTTTCATGAATAATGATAAATACTTAAATAAAATTTAATACTACCTTTTATTTATAATTATTTATAATGTTTAATTATATATTAAATTAGTCTAAAATGATAAATAGATTAATTATAAGTCCATGAATCTAATTTAGATTAATTTAGTCAATTTTATATTTAATTTTGATATAAAAACTCTATAAAGTTATAATTATTTTCTTTTTTAAACCCTGCTTTCTCTTTACGTTTGTTGGATTAATTATTCAATAAAAAATTTCTATTATTTAAATATAAATTGAAAAAATATATTCCATATTTTAAATAAGAAAATTTTATATTATACAATAATTTCAACTTATTTTTTGACCAAAATGAATAGTTTGTAGTAAAATTTGATTACCATAGTAATAGTAAAACTGGATTTACAAAGCATAAGCTAAAAATATAAGGATAAAAATGAATTATATGCTTGTATGAAAACTTTTTTCTAGAAATACTATGACCATACCTCTTCCATTATTCAATAATATACCATTTTTAACCCTTATGATATTTGAAAAATATGGTAACACTCCATTATTTTCAAAATTACCAACTACATCCTCTCCCCCTCACAAAAAGGTCACCCCTCTCTTCTATACCTCATACATTAAATCACATTGGATCATCCAAAACCAATCTAATAAACCTCCCAAATTATTTCCCCTCATCCTAAAATCCTTAGTTTTGGTTTAAATCAAACCTATAAAGGCTTAAGTGCAAACATAAAGAGGATACATGAAAAGGAGTTAATGTTTTCTAATGCGAGACTTTTTTTAGTTCTTTCTTCACCTCCTTTAATTATTATTAAAACATGATGATATAAAAAAGACTTTATATTAAAAATACTACGATGTTTTCAAAATAAAACAATTACCTAAAACCATCTAAAATTCCAACAGATGATTTATGAAATCATAATTCTTGTGTAAGGTGGACTACTACCTCATGAACTGATATCATTTGTTGTTTCATTAACACCTTTCAAGATTGTGTATGAGGATAGATAAAAATTATAAATTTTTATATTAAATTTATGAAATATTTTTAACTATAGAGTCATAATATCATATCAAAATTTTTAATTTTCATTTCTAATGGGATATCATAACCTAGATTGTGTGTATGATAGAGTACTACATCGCAAAGTGATGTGATTCATTTTCTCAATAATAATTTACATGGAATATAATAAGAATAAATTTAATGATTATATGGGATATAAAGTAAAAAATTATCATATTAATTAATTATTTTTAATTATCCTAAGATAATAAATCAATTTATTTTTTACACTACAAAGATGATTACATCGTTCATGTATGTGTGGACTATATCCGTCATGAAACAATGTGAGTATCTTTTCATCAACCCAAAATAGGGATGATATATGTAAGTATATTTAAATAAATAATATGATATATAAGATATTATTATCATTATTTTAATATAAAATATTACTTACCACCTCTCAATAATCAAAATTTGAAAAATGGATACATTATTAATGTGTACGTACGACCTACAATCTCCATGATCATGACCTACATCATTTTCCATAACTATAATTCATGGTTGGTTTTAATAGAATAATTAATGTATAAATATGATAATAATAAATAAACACCATAATTGAATATAAAAAACATTAAATGAAAACATTATATCTTGTCCCATAGGACTTGAATGTAATACCCTTTCCATTTACCACATTATGTAGCAATCCTAAGGGTCATTGTTCAATGAATATTCTTAATGATAAATGTGAAAAATTTAATATCATGACTATGTTCATATTTTAGAATGAGTATTCTGGTCTTTAATTAATTCAACGAATTGATAGTGCATCATGATATATCCTTCATAAATTATGGCATGACATTCTCCATCAACTACTAATCATAACACATCACATGGGATTCAATGGGATATGCCTCGTTAGAAACGTATTACCCCAAGGCTTGATTGAAACCATAAACACTAAAAATCATCTTAAAATAACACCCAAAAAGATCCAAACACACCCAATAATGTATGATCATTCAAAATGTTTACCAAAAACCACACACGTAAAAATTCAGGCAATTACAACCTCACATCATAAAGAAGCTCATCATTGATCTCTATTTTGAGAAAACGTAATCTAACCGTATCTGAATCCCAATAATCCCACACATCACAATAATAAAAACCAATTTAGATCAAAATTAATTATTTTCATCATGATTATGTTAAAAAATAATATAAAAATATTTATTATATTTTCGGATAATCTCTTCCACTAGAATTACTATCCAATTCACAATATAACCATGTTACTGAATATTACTATTATAAATTAATAATCCATTTCATTGAAATCATATATTTATACTTTCAAATACACTATCACAACATATTATACATATTCTGAAAAACCCACCCATTAGATAGTCAACCGAATTTACATAATATACCAATAATTAACTATTATATATAACACAATAACATAATTAAGACAATCATAACAAAAATCTAAACATCAATGACTATGAATAATACTCAAAAATATCTTTTATCAATCACACTAAACCTCCCCAAACCATGAAATATGGATTCCATTCTTAAATATGGATTCCAAGTCTATGTCAAATATTTCCCCATTTTCTGATTTCTTTATCCACTATCAAGGAGTGATAATACTGATGATCTATTGTTACCACCTCTCAGTACTAACCCTGGTCCATTATTAGATGACTACGTCTAAATAGATAACTGACCTCTGACTAACTATTAGTCCATATATAAAAACTAATCTAAAGTCTGCAAATTCCCAGGATCACAACGTTCATTATAAGATCAATTACACTAAATTAATATATTCATGAAGACATTAGAATATTTATATTTCAATGGTGAATCGCTATGAGGTGGAAAAGAAGAAACCCCGCTATGACCACGCCACTAGACATCCTTGTACCTCACTTCCTACTTTCTGAATCTCCACCACCTGCCCCACCTAAAACCGTAATCTATCTAGGTATACATCAACTAGTAATGTTTCTAATCACTATGAGTTCTTGGTTCCCTACCAAAGAAAATAATTCCAACATAAAATATTCAAATGTACATCGTAAAAATTATAACGGCATTCCCCAAAAAATAAAATATAATGATATCATCTCTCTCTAATGTAATCCAAAAAAATATTAAAATATATGAACATATAAGTATTATCCATAAATAATATCTCTATTAGTGTTAGCTTTATGAACTCAAACTATCCATCCCTCCTTTTTGTCTCGAGAAAATAGGTCCAAGAGAATGTCATCTCAAAGTCATCCCAGGAACTCATATGACATATTCATATGTCAACCTATATTCCTCATTTGTATTTTAATGGTCCATAGAAAAAATAAATTGATATATTCAACCATTACATGAAATAAATCATAATCTAATCAAATATTTTTGAAACTGATTCAATCCATTATTAGGATTCTTTTGGTCCACCCTCTCCATAGAACAATAGAGGATGATTTGAGTGAAACTTTCCTTGAATAAATTCCATTGAAAGATCAAATACTAATTCCATTTTGTTAATAATAGAGAATATTTAATCCATGCACATCCTCTATTTAACATCAAATAGTCATCATAGCTCAGTTGGATTCCTCGACTATCCTAAAACCTCTATATATGAATCATGATTATTGCTGATCCTAGCACATCCAATTAGCTCACACAGTTCTGGGACAACATATACACTATACTAATTCTTTAATTCATTCATTCTAGAATGAATAAAATTGAAGAAAACCATTATCATTACACATATAATAACACTCATATTTAATGTAGGGAAACCTATAATAGTAAAAGAATCCCATTAGCCTATACTCTTCCTTATCTATACACTTGTCCCTAAACATCTATCACCGTGGCTCTATATATTCATTTTAGGACCTCTACCATCGACTCCCTACTCAGACATTCGATCCACACACCCCATGATAATAATAATCTTGAACCTATTGTAGATGAAAATAATTACCCTATGAATATATACATAGAAACACTATAAGTCTTATTGTGAACAAATAAACTTTATAAAACTATTTATAAAACTAGAATAGAAATCAAAAATAGGAATATTGATGTTATGTGATTCTTATGTTTCTTAATTGATTCATAATACCACATCTTTCCTCACACTTTTAAGAGTCCTATGTTGTAAATGAATAAAATCAAAATATCATATTTATTTAAAAAAAATATTTAAATAATAAAATTATAAATATAAAACAATCCTTAATCCCTATAAATTTATTCAATAACCCATACCGTTGAGGGATGGGAACACAATATGATTCTTATTCCAAATCCATACATGTTCTTAGACATTCATATATTTTCCCCCAAATAACTAAATAGAGACAAACATTGATACATTTTTATATTCCTCCCATAACCAGATCAAAAAAATCTCTATGGCTATTAGATTCACTTGATTTTAAGCATGACTCCCAAAATGTGAGATGATGTAAACTAGTAGTGAGTTTCTATTTGTCATCATGGGGGAGATCCCATTTAATGTGTAAAAAATTTTAACAATTTTTTAGAAATCATAATTAAATTTCCTATTTTGTAACAAAAGGTACAAGTATAATAATCGTGATTTAACCATTATAGCTAAATATAAATTACAATATAAAAACATTTATAAATATAATAAATTTTATATAGGAGATATTTGAACCACACATAGGATGATAGTATATTGAAATACATAATGGATAAAAATAAAAACTAAAAAAAATGCTAAAAAGTACTGTATCCAACACCAAAATCCATCATCATCCTATATTCATTGAATACACTTTGAGAAATCTATAGATTGGTCAGGGGGACCGTTAAATTTCCTATTTCCTGAGATATAAATTCTTCATATTATATAACGGGCCCATGGGACGTGTATGAATATCATCAGTAGCCTATCAACAATCATTTTCCTAGATAATTTCTATATGTAAATTGCTTCAAGAAAACTGAAATATATTCCAACAAATATAAGAAACACATACCACTCTACATCACATTTCTTATACCTTGAGAGAGAAAACTACCATATTTAACAAATGCCAAAGTGAACTGATACACCTATTGTTTGAACTCATCTAGAGGGAATCCACGACCTCTAACCAATTCAAATCAACTAAGACATCAAATTTGATAATTTCTATAAGTATTATATCAATAATTAAAATACCATGATCCCAATAACATATCCTTCAAATTGATTACGATTAATTACACAAATATAATTATATTATTTCCCAAACCATTGATCTTTATCACCACTAAATATCATGTCCATATTTATCAAAAATCCATGCTATCATTCAATAATTCACAAGATTACCCTATTCCACTCATCTATAGAAAAAACTTCTAATCATCTAGTGTTAAACACCACCCATAGTTCATTATTATTTCACATGATAATAATAACCTTATTCACAATGGGGAGTGATATCCCTAACCTCATATGGCCAGATATTCTCGGTGAACCTCAATCTAATAAGAAATGGTCAACACCACCCGATTTCACACAAATAATCCATTCCACCACATTGTTTTAAATGTCACCCCAATTAGATTCCCATGTTGCCTCACCAAATATCAATTTTAATGAATTTCACTTGACTACAAGTAAAAAAAATATCAAAGAATCCTCAAATATGATATCCAATAACATCCCATGATTACCATATCCTAAGTAAAAAACCAACTGAAGAAAATGATTTTGAATGTCCGTCAAACAATAAAAAATTAAAGTTGTTTAATTCCCAATATCATCTTCCAAATTCAAAAATTAGATGATGATAAACACATAAAAATAGTTAAAATATTCAGGAAACAGCAAAGTAGTATAAAAAAATTGTTTTTTTGAATATCATAGCTTAGTGAAACATAATGAGGATGAAATTGGGAATTTTAGTTCTTATTAGATTATAATGTTGATAAAGTTTAAATATGACAAACAGTTAATTAAAATTACAATGAGGAATTTGAATGTATATTTATATTAGTTAATGGTTCTAAATGTAATTTTTTAGGATAATACTGGTAATGAATATTTTAGAACATTGTAGGATGAATAATAATTATCCATGCCATTTGATTTTGTGGGAGAAAATACCACTAGATATGAAGAATGGATAATTATTCTAACAGATAGTATCCTTAATTAAAAATGATAATAATTATAAAAATTTTAGATTAGGTTTTGAAAATTTCCTTATGAATGTTAGGAACATTTCACTACCGGGTGTAAGAATTTTTTTTCTTATAATTTTAGTTGATTTTATGTTATAGTTCATGTTTATAACATCATGAAGATTATCATGATCCATGAATGATTAAAAATGGGGAGATCATAGTTACAACATAGATTCCCCTAGACTGATGTGATCACAAGGTTATAGAAATTAATTGAGGATACATGACAATGATTATCAAATATGTGTAATTGGAAGAAGAATTAGATGATGTATGAGGTTATAATTTGACAATTTTATGGGAAGAAAACTAAAAAATTATACTAGATAAAAGGTATTTAGATGTTGGTAATGAAATTTACATTGTTTTAATGAGTTTTTATAGAGATATGAATCCAATGTTTGAGCAATAATATTTTATCAGTAACTATACAGAATAAATGAGAATTTATAGTGAAGTTGATGCCAATGATCAGACATGTCTTATTGAAATATAATGACTTAATTATATTGGACTAATGTCTGTAAGATGTTCAAGTTGAATATATTATGTGACAAAATATATTAAGTTCTATATTGTTTAATCAGTGATTGTGTTTCTCTTTGGATGCTATTAGATGGGTTTCTTCATAAGAATACACATCAAACCATATTTTATGATTGAAATGGTGCCCCTCCAACAAATAGAAAGTTCATATAGGACACTTTAAATATTTATGGATGGTAATTTTATAATATTAACTAGATTATGTACATATAATAGAAAAAGAGTTGGAATTCACTGATGTTATATCAGAAAATCATTTATTTGAAGATGATTTATCATGTCATCAGATAAATTGTTATGAAGCTGATCTAGGTAGTGAATGATGTATGAATCCTCAAAAAACGTTGAGTTATATTAGGTGAACAATTAATAATGTCTTATATATCAATAATATAGAAATAACATTAGTCAAGGAAGAACTTTTATCAAAAGATATTCAATTATGAATTTTGAAAATCAAGATGATCATTCGAAGGACCATCATATATATGTGAATCAAAAAATAGATCATGTGGTTTTCATATGGATAAATATAAGCAATGTGATTTATGACCAGTATGAAGTTAGAGATGATGAAGGATGAAATTGATTGAGATATTTGTACTCATAAAAAAATTCCATACTAATAAATGTGATTCCATCAGTTAGATAAAACATATAAATAGAATTGGTCAAAGATGTTTTGATTTCATTGAACCATGTTAAGCAGTAAAAAATTATTCAAAAGATCTGATTAACTAAATTATTTAATTTCATTTAGAATGATTAACATTAATATTTTTTATTTGAAAATATAATTTTTGTGATCTTTCTAATAACTTACATAATGATTTGGGTAATAAAGTTAAAATAAGATTATAGATGTTGGAGTTTTCATAATTATTTAATAATAATAGAGAATGTTTATTATTATTAATGTGAAATTGAGTTGAGTGGGAGTTTTTGAAATTTTATTTATTGATGAGAGGTAAAATGAATTTGAGTTCACATTATTACTTATTTGATAAAAACATTAAAAATTTGTTGTAAAGTATAGTACAAGTTTATAGAAGATAACATTGTTCATAAGAATGATTGATGTTATGGAATGAATATTTTGGAGTCGTATGAGTTTCTAATAAAATAAAATACTTCGTTTAATAAGAGGAACCATAATGTGGTTGCGATCATAGGTGTGGTTGACATAATTTTAGACCAAAGGCATCAAACCGAGGTTTTATGTTCATAGGTACAATAAAAAATTATTATTGGCTAGTGGTACAATTTACAGTGGAATTTATTTGAGAGTCACCAGATGTAGAAATAATATATGGAGGTTATTATGTAGATTATTGAGTTAGAGAGTTTAGAGTGCACTGAAAAGAGGATTTTTAGATAGAGGGTGTGGCTCATCAGGCCTAGTATACTGAATAAATTAAGCAGTTTTCCATATAGAGTGAGACCAAAAATAGTTATTGGAAATATATTTGATGGATATGGTTTTAGTTATCCGCATACATGTTAATATTATTTTGGATAATAATATAATAAATATCTATAACAGATGGAATTTTGTAAATTATTCTTATTTGGAGATAGGTGTAGATTTTCTTGATAAATATATGCATTTTAATCTATTATAAATAACCCTAAATAGTAATTGATTTATATATTATTAGAAGAATAATCCATGGAACAACAAGAGCCACTATAACAAGGATATTGGTTCACCCATTTTTTATAAAAAAATCGTAAAAATGACTATGTTTTATTTTCCATAAAACAATTTCACATTAATTATTTAATGCAGTTTGGAATAGTTTCTAAATATTCAAAAATCATAAATGATAATTGATTTTCATTCAACTGAATGATAGAAAGTTTTTATGTTGAATATAATTTGTAAAATATTGATACCAACTATTCACACCACTCACAATCTAGCCACATGATCCTCCTATGACTCTTAATTATTACCAGAGGGAAGGTTACCCTTTATGTATCTAAATGTTTTCTTTCCAATTATTTTTAAATATTTTATATATAGTGATTTATTTTCAATCTTAAGAATATTTTTCAATTCACATTAATTAACATCATCCTAAGATGAGTAGTAAATACATTATAATTGGTTGTATAAATATAAATGTTTTATAAAGAAACCCCTAATAAATTGGATGAATAAAGAAGTGTAGAAGTAGCCAAAATTATGCTCTAAAATGAATAATATGGAGTATCCATCACTACCTGATGTTTAAGTGTGTGGTAAGAAATCATTTTAATCTAAATAAAATAATCTTTTAAAATAATACAACTTATGAAATGAAGATTATGATTTTTTGTAACTTTTATATTATTTTATTTAAAAGTCACTTCTTATGTAAAAAAATATCCAGTTAAAGTTATTAAATATATAATTTCATATATTGGGTTTTCATAGAGGAAATATCATAGCTATAATCAAAATATGATGATATAGATTATGAATTATGAAATTATATTTGAGAATGTAATTTTATTAATAACTCATTGAAGGTATGGAAGAACCTGTGTTATGTTCACAAAAAATTCATCAATTTTGATGGAAATATTATATTGAAATTTTGGTAAGAATATTTTTATAAAGAAGTACATAATTAACGATGACTTGAATTTGAAACTATTATTTATGTAATGAACACATATATGATAATAAATATAAAATAATATAATATATTGAATAAACACAACAAGATGATGGTAAAATGTATAAATTAATACTTCATAAGGAACAAATGTATAATACCCAAAATAAACAAAATGTGATTAAGGATGTATCAAATAATACTAGGAAGTAAAGTTATCATCTTTGGAAGAAACATTGCTGAAGAGTTTGGGTGAAGAATATTTGATAATAGAAGTTATCAAGGGAACAATATATATAAAAGAAGATACACAAAAATAAATTCTTGAGGTTATGAATGATGAGAAGTAGATAAAAAAGTAAAATAACATCATCATTCTTTGAAAGCTATGACTATAATTAATGATTGAATGATACAAATGTTATAAGTTATATAGGGAGATAATGTGAGGAGTCTTGAAAACTAAGAGAACACTTTAAATAAAATGTTCCTTGAGAATTATATGTGATTGGGAAACATAGAACCTATTCCAGATAAATATTCATATGAAGCTAAATTTATAAATTCATAAAATGTTTTTAAGGGAGGCCTCTCTTCAAGAAATATATAATCTAATGGGAATATTAAAGGTAAATAATTATGAATATCATCTTATGATAAGTTGATGAAAAAGGATAATCCTCATTTAAATGAATCTGTCGGTAATAACTCTCATATTTATTGTATAGGTACTAATTCTATAAAAAATTCAGTGACTATAGATTAGAAATCCACCTATTCCATGAAGGATATAGATATACAATATAATGGATTTTTTTACACATATTTTTTCCAATGATCAACATTAACACTAGAACGAAACATTTTTCAAAATATGTTTTCACCAATTTAAATATAAAAAAATAAAAGATTCATATGATTATTTGATATTATTGTTTCTTTTGATTGTTTAGAAAAATCACTATCAATTTATGGAAATTATTTTCAAGTTATAATTAATAGAGAAATCCTAAAATCTTCCGGAAAAAGGATAATGCTAAAGAAAACTCTGCTAAATTTGAATAGTAAACACTAATGAAATATTATTTGATAATATCCAATATACTTGTTATATAGAATATTTTTAAGAGTTTTGGAATATATTTTTATGATAAATATAATTTTTTAGTTATCTAATATCAAGAACAAAATAGGTTTATATAAAGGATAGAGTCCGAAAAAAAGAAAGTTAAATGTAAGGAATAGAAAATTTAGCTCTATATTAATATATAAGAAAAAAGATTTAATGAAAAATTATACAGTTATGAATAAATATTAAAAAGATTTCATAACCAAGGAAAATTTTACATATATGTATGTAAAGGGAATATCATGGAAAATTTTCAAATTTCTGTTAATAATTAAGATAAAAATTGAAATATTAAAAGACAAATTCAATAAATATGAGAAAAATAAGGGGATTAGAATAGTGGAATATATATCTTATAATGAATTGGAAGCTCACATGATGCTACTTATGATGTGTTAAATTTAATAAAAAAATTGGTTGGAAGATGTATATTGGGTATCCGTACTCTTCAAAATTGCATGACTATGTTACAAGGTCATGATAAGTTTATAAATAAGAATAAAAAATAATAATTATTGAAAATTAGGGCTACAATGTAAATTTGAGCATAAAAAATGTTGAACATATAGCAATGCTTTTCTTGGTTTTATGTATAAAATATTTGGAGGAATAAATGATTATGGAAGTATGATAAAATAATAATAAAAATCATGTTCCTCGTTAGTAGAATTTCAAGGAAAATGATCCGTAGGAAATGTTTCAAAAGAAATGTTTTTAAGAAAGTGTTTTTAATGAATATAGTTGAATATTTATAGATAAAAATAAATATCTATGTCATGTAGATGTGAAAACGTATTTTCCAATATATTAAAATATGAAATAAGTCTCTTGAATAATTATATCCCAAACAAAAAAACCATTGAAAGTAAAACATTTTTTGATAAGTATAGAAGTCATTCCTTATAAAGGATTGGAAACATTCCTTATGAATGTTTAAAAAGTCATCTAAATTACATGATAATATATGGATATTAAAGTTACTGACATCAAATACATTTTCCTAATACAAAGATGAGTCCAAATATGGATAACACAGTTACCAGAAGTAGTTCACTGGACAAACGTGATTAAATAGTTGTGGCAACAGATTGAAGATCCAAGTCAAAAGTCACTAAAAATAATTAATCTGATGACGATTTTGCGGATTTCCAAATTTCAAATTGTTATCAAATGAAAAATGAATGACTTTATGAGATTAATAGTTTTTAGAATCTAATGATATAGATTTTAATGATTATTAATTTTATTAGAGTGAGAAGAATCTAGATTGTTTTGATATAAAATTTGATCAACAACTACTCTAAATAAAAGATAAGATATAGTGAATTTAATACCAATGATCATATATAATTTCTTAATGGATAATAATGAAAGAATACATGATACATTATTTGTATTTAGTTCAAGTGGAACAAATCATGTTATAAGATAAAGGAATATCATTATTATGAATTCAAGGAGGGAATTTTTTTTGGAGGCTATCGGATCGACTCCATAGAATAATGTTCCATACGATCATGTTTTATATGATATAAATATTTCCCCTCTAGTGGAAAGAATATTCAGATAGATATTTTCAACGATAAAAATTTTAATATGATATATTCTTTACTTTATGAAGTACATTGAATAGTGAAAGAGCTAGTATTCATTAATGTTCCATCAGAAAAACATTTATGAAGCTATATCTAATAGGGATTTATGATTTCAAAGACTAAAAATATATATATATATTTTCATATAAGAGAAATATACTTAATAATGAGATGAAACATAGTTACATCAGATTGATAATAAATAAATTCATACAGATTGGAAAAGAATAATGTAAATCATTTGATGAATATGGCTTTTCAATGGAATGTTCATGATGGTGTTTTCAATGTAAGATGATTACTCAATGAACCATTATATGGATAATAATAATTAAAATGATTGTGAATTTATTATATGGATTAATATTTTATTTTTTAATATAATCCTTTTATAATGTTATTTAAGTAGGATATAATAGATAGATAGATTCTGACCCATTGGATAGTCAATAATGGACTAACAAATGTGATTCCATTAGTTAGAGGAATCATATGAATAGAATTTTTTGATGAATATATTAGTAAATTAGATGTAGTAAATTAGTTAAAGTTTATTGTGATGTGGCCATTCAATAGATTATGTATTATCATATGCACCGGGCAATACGATTATTCTATGTTAATCTTTCAAAGTATGTTATCATTCCATGATAACAAAGTTTGATGAAGTTCCATAATAATGTGATTAAGGAATTACATAGAAGGTTTGAGATGCTGGAGTTTACATGAAGATTATATAATAATATATTATGATAAGGAATCATCTAAAGAAATTAATTTGACTATGGGTTTTGATATTTTTATTTTAACTGAGTGGAAAAATCAATTTGTGTTTCATCCTTAAATACTATGAGTGAACGTATAGAAAATGGGTTCATGTAAAATATTGGTATATAAAATAGAACATTTTTCATATGCATGAATGAAGTATAGTGGTGAATATTTTATAGGAGTTTGACTTTTCACCCCATGAAATACATGTTTTAAGAAGAGGTACCTAATAGAGGCACCACATAAATGTGTACTAGTCAACGTATTTGATCACATGAATCAAAAATGTGTTTTCCAGTCATAGTTACAACTAAATGTTTTTTATTTCACTAAGGATCCATTCATAGAATAATTTATTTGAGGAAAACTAGATAAAGGTATACAATATAGAGGTTGAGGCACAAAGAATTAAGGTATAGAGTGTAGTGGATTTCTAGATAGAGGTTCATTGGATTGAGGGTGGGTGCATTGAATGAAGTATACCTAACAAATTAATAGGTTCTCTAAATGGATTCAAACCAGATAGTGTTATCGTATTGATATTTTCCAAATGATGTTTCAACGAGCTAATTACATGCTTATGATATGTTGTCTTGTATGATAATAAATCTATGTATGTAATGAGAGTCTGTATAATTTTCTATCAGGTGATGGTTGGATTTTTTAGGAGATAAAAAATTGTGTGATTTAATAAAAATACCCCCTCACATATAATTGAATAAAATATTAGTATTGGAAGAATCCATTGTCTGATGGAAATCTCTATACAAAGGAAGTAGTTTCTCACACAAAGGTCAAAACATATAAAATTACCCATGTGTTGTTTTCAATATACCATCAAGATAAAAAAAATGGAAAAGCATTAAGGAAGGTGAAGTGCATTATGTTGCATTTGTTGTCAATGAGGCATGAAGTTGTCTTGGAATGAATGGATGTCAA
The DNA here is from genome assembly GCA_963277665.1 of Viscum album. NCBI lineage: Eukaryota > Viridiplantae > Streptophyta > Magnoliopsida > Santalales > Viscaceae > Viscum > Viscum album. Next base: position 1,118,138,436 of record OY728141.1, read on the forward strand.
GAATTGTCAAGATGTGAATGCCAAAGTTTGTGATGGTGATGGTGGTAAAGGAGAATGGCCATGGTACTAAGATGCATGTCACTTAGGAGATTCACTAAGTGGTATTGGAAATTGTGGTTGAAACATTCTCCATGGACATCTGACGATTGTTGAGCTGTTCTTAAAATTCCAAGAACTTGTATCAACTTGATACAATGTCACAACATGATTAGAAGACCATGCATTGTCTTCACAATGCATGAGGAGTTGAAAGGAGTTCCATCCACAACTACTAAGTGGATGATGTGCATTAAAGAAGCCCATGCACTATCACTTAGTGCATGTGAACATGAAGATGATCCAATTGATCTCTGATTAGATCAATGAAGCACTTTGAATAATTTAAGTGATTCATGAGTTCGGTTGATGATAAAGATCCTTGAAAATTCTCTCCTAAGTAGAAAATGAGATGATTAAGAAGAATCATAAATTAAGGAGTTGTTTCTAATCAAGTAGATTAATGTTTGAATTCTCAAGAAGAAGAAGAGATGAGAAGAAATAAAGTGGAAGAATGGCTTGGAAGAAGTGGCATTTGGCTTATACTCATAGGAGAACTTTGTCTTTGACAAAGTTCTTATTCAAGTCCTTAGCCAAAAAATTGGCCAGCCAAGGCACCTTGGGGGTTCAACCCCAAGGCATGGGCACTAAGGCACCACGCCTGGGGGAACCCGTGGGGCGAGCCAGGGCGGCAGGGCGCACACCCAAGACACCGCATGGGTGCCTGGGGCACGCCCGGAGGAGCGCGGCAGGGGCGCATGAGCGCACCCGTGTGTGCATAGGGGGCGCTAAGCGCGCCCGCAGGAGGCATGAGTGGGCGCAGAGGCGCGCCCGCAGGGAGCATAGGTGGGCGCAGAGCGCGCCCGCAGAGAGAACCCGGTGCGGGGCGGCACCGGGAGGGGAGAAGTTCAACTGGCGTGTGGTGGAGAGCGCCAGGGTAATAAGCCGCGTGAAAACCGCGCCCCGTTTCGATGTGGGACGCGGAAAATTTCCCGGGAGCGAATCTGAGCCGCTCGATTGATCGCGTGCTTGATCTGCGCCGCACAACTGATCCGCGGCGAGGCAACCAGATCGCGGCCGTCCGATGTATCTCCATCGCCTGATCCGACGGCTCCCCATCCGTCTTCTTCCCCGAGCTCGCACGAGGCCACCCGCGAGCCTCCGCTGAACCAGAGCCTCCCCGACAACAAAATTTGAGTTCCCGACCTCTGTTGATCAAGCCGAAGACATCATGGTGATCGTCTGGCCACACTGAACACAACCATGCACAAAAATAGACTTGCATGCGACAAATGAGAAAATTCGATGAAAGCCGAGGCAAACGGAGTTTCCGAGGCCATGAGGTGTTCATGTTTTGCATGGGATGGGCCAAGCAGAGTCCATGCATGCGGTTTCATGTGCATGCACGAGGAGGAGGAGAAAATAAATGGAACCCGCGTGAACAGAGAGAAGAAAACAAGATTTAAGGAAATCTTGAATTCTCGAAATCTTCGGGAGATTAAAAGATATCCCACGCGGAAGTCTTGAGGATTCTCTGCCTATAAAAGGAGAGGTCGAGACCTCATTGAGGTTTGCTGAAAACTTGAAGATCCGCGTAGTGCTCTGCCTCGCGAAGAAAGAAGCCACCGCGCAAAACTTTGCGCGGCTATTGTTCCCGGTGCCACCCGAGGCCCGAAGTGGTTCCTTTTGCGCACCTCTTGCGCGAAAGAAGAAAGGGAGGTCCCCTGCGCGCCTCCTTTGCGCGACAGGAAGAACCCCAGCCGCATCTCCTTGCGCGCTCGAGGTTGGCACCCTCACTGCCCGTGTACCTGCGTGGCAGGAGGAAGTGCATGCGGGTGCAGCACTTGCGCGCCCCGCGGCAGGAGGCCTTGCGCGCCTTGCACTGGTTGCACCCTTGTGGCTTGCTCGACCGAAGCCCACCACACCTTGTGCGGCTGCCCCTTGCACCAAGACACCTTGCGCGCCTCCTTGTAGAAAGGGTTCAAGTGAGAACACCCTACGGCTTGTGTGTGTGTGCACAAAAGAAACAACAAGGCCGAGACACATTTTTGTGTGTGCAAAGAGAGGAAGGATAAGGCTTTGAGCCTTGTGTGCAAAAAGAACAAGAAGAGGCCGTAGCCCTTGTTGGTTGTGCACACTTGAAGATTAAAAGAGAAAGAACAAATTGTGTGTGCAAAGGAAGTGAAAGGCCGTAGCCTTGTGTGGGTGAAGTGAAGACCACACCTCATTTGAGTGTGTGTGTGTGTGAAAATTGAAGAGGAACACCCTACGGCCATTTAAGAGTGTGCAACAAGAAGTGTGAAGGCCAAGCCCAAGTGTGTGCCAAGTGGAGAAGAGGACCCGAGGCATAGCCTTGTGTGTGCAAAGTGAAGACTCTACAGCTTGTGTGTGCAAAATTAACAAAGAGGCCGTAACCTTGGGTGTGTGCGAGAAATGAAGTGTAGACCACAACAAAGAAGAACTCATTCAAGTGTGTGTGCAAAGTGAAGAATTTGTGTGTGCTTAACAAGTGAAGGCCGAGCCTAGTGTGTGCACTAAAAGTGTATACACATTAGAAGAAGAAGAAGAAGTTCCACACTAAAGTAAAACACACTTCTAAGTGTGTGAGCAATTTGAATATAGTGTGTGAAGATTGTGAAGGAGGTGTGTGCTATAGTTGAATACAACCTCTAAGGGTTTACTGCACCAAGAAGAGAAGAAGGAGAGTGCATGCTTGCATGCATGCACGTGCACACGTGAACAGTGCTTAATCAGGCTGTGTGCATTTGAGAAGTCCAGGAACAACAGTTCTTGAAGAAATTGAGAAGGCCATGCAGTCAGTGCATGAGGATGCAGAGATGCCATGCACTCAGTGCATGAAGTTGAAGTGAGCAGAGACTGAGCCAGACTAAAGTGAAAGATATTGTTTGTCTGAGTTTGTAGTATTCGAGAAGACCTGTTCACCACAAGTGATCAGAAGAAGAGCAAGGCCAGCAGCCTTTATCCCAGGCTGCTGAGGATACTTGAAGAACTTAAAGTGAAGAAGAGCTACTCGTGTGACTCGAGGAGCCAGAGAAGACCCTGTGGGACTCAGGGAGAAGAAGTCTTCAGTGGGATTCTGGAGCAGGCCAGTGGGACTCTGGTAACACTATGGGACGCAGTATAAAGACCCTCCTGTGGGACTCAGGAGAGATACAGTGGGACTCTGTATCGACCATTGTAATACTAACAGATTATAATGGGAGAATCCATGCTGGGAGAGCATGGCAAGGATGTAGGCCTTTGGTGCCGAACCTTGTAAATCCTTGTGTCATGTGCCTTTTCATTACTGCATCATTCAGGAAAGGTTGAGAGATACAAGAAGAGTGGATCGAGGCTTTAACCAGCCATAGAGGTTTAATTGATAAGAATCAATTAGTAAAAGTTTTAAGGGATCACTGATTCACCCCCTCCCCCTCTCAGTGATTCACACTGATCTGGGCACTTCAATTGGTATCAGAGAGAGGTTGCCTCTAAAAGATCCAAGGGAGTCTTTATGAAGTGCAGATTTGAGGAAACGAGCGACCAGCCTCAAATGGAGATATCTGCCAAGACTCAGAAAAATAGAAAGAAGAAACAGGCCAAGAAGATGAAGAAAGCCTGTCCTAGCTGTGATGAAGTTGAAACAATGAATGATCTTCAGAGTGCACTCAAATATCTTCAGAAGACAGTTCCCATGGAAGTGACAAAGTGTATAGCTACAGGCATCCATGATCTTCAAGAAGAAAAATCACAGTTAGAAGAAGAATCCAATGCAATGGAAGATCAATTGGCTAAAAGGGTTGGCATAACCAACACTCTCAGAAAGCTGGTAAATGCCAAAGATGAAACAGTATCTCTTTGCAATGAAAGATATGAAGACACTGCTGAAGAATTGCAGAGAAGCCTTTCTGAGAAAGAATTCTTTAAAGTAATGATCAAAGATGTTTTCCATGCACTGGAAAAGAGGCACAGAGTTTCAATGGTTGTCAAAGATGCTCAACTTGAAGACAAAGCAAAAAGGGTGAAGGAGCTTGACAATTCATTGCTTGAATTGAAGACAGTGCATGATGACCAGATGAATCAGCTGGAAGAGAAATGGGAAGGAAGGCTAAGAACTATTGAGGATGAGAAGAACTCCCTCAATATGAAATGCTTAGAACTGGAGGTGATATTGAAAAATCAGCAATCACCCAATGTCCAAGCCTCCCAGAAAGCTGGAAGAAGAAATGTTGCCACTCAAGTGAGCTTTGAGAAGGATGATTCTAAAAGAAAGACATCCTCTAATAAAAGGGCAACATCTTCTAGAAAGAAGGTACCATCCATACCATCTTGTACTGATGCTTCTAATTGTGTCTCCACTAAAAGTGCAGGATGGAAGAATGAATCTAAACAAGTATGGATGAAGACAGTGAAGAAAGAAAGCTCTCCTGAAGCAGCACAACAACTCAAGACAAGTACCCTACAATCAGAAGGAATCAAGAAGTCAAGATTTGTGGGTCAATGTTGGTGTTGTAACAAGTATGGGCATTGTGCAAAGGATTGTTGGTACAATCCACTGAATGTCAAAGCACAAAGGAAGCCCATGCCAAGGGGGAGCAAGCCAGAGGAAAAGAAGCAGCATCCACAGGTCTAGATACAACTGTTTACTGCAAATAGATTTGGATTACTTGACAACATCTGGGATGATTGCAAAAGTGGTCAAAAAGATACATGTCAGTCTCCAACTGTATCCAGAGCTCAAAAGAAGAAAAGATCACAGAACCTGGCTCAAAAAGATTCCTTGGGAAGCAAGAAGAAAATTGAAAATGCTCCCAAGAAGAAGTTGAATAAAGAAAAGAAGTCCTTGGAATTGAAATCCAAGAAGGGTGATGCATCCAGAAGGACCACCAAGAAAACATGCTTCTACTGTGGGAAGAAAGGACATATCATGGATCTTTGTAAAGAAGCCATGAAATTCAATAGAGGTAGACTAAACTCAAAAAGACAATCAATCCAGAAGAAGAAGGGATTGATTGAAAACAAGTTGCCTAAGAAAGGTAGCTTGACAGCATCTAAGGAACCATGTGGAACTTCCAGAACTGGGGCCACTCTTCCAAATGATTTACTTGTCATATGGCCACATCAGTTGCAACTTTCCAGAGAACTACAAAGAGTTGAAGATGAAGCTCTGGCAATTGCTAAAGCAAAAGGGAAGAAGAAGGTTTCACATGAAGATGTTTTGAGAACCACACCAGCACAATCATCAATAAAGATCAAATGTGCAAGTGTGAAGACTGGTGAAAATGGGACATCTCGGTTGAGAGAATCTTCTCAACCTTGTTGTTCACATTGATGAACCAAGGAGGTTCCATCTTATTCCCTAATCACTTGTATTTACATGTGCTGACATTGCAGGGAATTGAAGATGATGATCATTCTCAATTGGAGGATGGTTTGGAAAGAATGGAGTGCACTCCTTGAGGGGGAGCCAATCTGAAGAAGATGGCATTCTTAGATTAATACCATCTTGAGAAAAGTGAAGGTATTCCAATCATACTTTCATCCCTTGTTTCTTAATTGAGTTTATCTTGTCAATTAAGGGGGAGTATGGATTGAAGACAAATGGATGAAAGGGGGAGCTTTATCTTTGCACCTGAACTTTCTAATGAGTTTTGTGAAGCATGTGTAGGATTTAGCAAATTCATTGTTATATCTGAAAAATTTCAAGCCCCTAAGCATGATCTCACATGTGTAGAGAATTGTGGACAGCATTGAGTTCCTTGGTTACATCACTCTTGTTTTCTACACCGGGTTAGCCCAAGTAGACTTAGAGTTGATTTACTAAAGGTTCTTTGCTAAAGAAGAACATGTGGCATCATCCCTCTCTTAGTGATTTTCAAGAAGATGCTATTCAAAGGGAGGAAGATATTTTTGAAAGAGAACCACACCACACCTTTGCATTTGATTGCCAATAAGGGGGAGAAAATATTGGCACACATATTGACCCATTCATATGTGCTGAAGGAGTGTATTGACAACAAATCCAAAGGGGGAGATTGAAGTGCATTATGTTGCATTTGTTGTCAATGAGGCATGAAGTTGTCTTGGAATGAATGGATGTCAAGAATTGTCAAGATGTGAATGCCAAAGGTTGTGATGGTGATGGTGGTAAAGGAGAATGGCCATGGTACTAAGATTCATGTCACTTAGGAGATTCACTAAGTGGTATTGGAAATTGTGGTTGAAACATTCTCCATGGACATCTGACGATTGTTGAGCTGTTCTTAAAATTCCAAGAACATGTATCAACTTGATACAATGTCACAACATAATTAGAAGACCATGCATTGTCTTCACAATGCATGAGGAGTTGAAAGGAGTTCCATCCACAACTACTAAGTGGATGATGTGCATTAAAGAAGCCCATGCACTATCACTTAGTGCATGTGAACATGAAGATGATCCAATTGATCTCTGATTAGATCAATGAAGCACTTTGAATAATTTAAGTGATTCAGGAGTTCGGTTGATGATGAAGATCCTTGAGAATTCTCTCCTAAGTAGAAAATGAGATGATGAAGAAGAATCATAAATTAAGGAGTTGTTTCTAATCAAGTAGATTAATGTTTGAATTCTCAAGAAGAAGAAGAGATGAGAAGAAATAAAGTGGAAGAATGGCTTGGAAGAAGTGGCATTTGGCTTATACTCATAGGAGAACTTTGTCTTTGACAAAGTTCTTATTAAAGTCCTTAGCCAAAAAATTGGCCAGCCAAGGCACCTTGGGGGTTCAACCCCAAGGCATGGGCACTAAGGCACCACGCCCGGGGGAACCCGTGGGGCGAGCCAGGGCGGCAGGGCGCACACCCAAGACACCGCATGGGTGCCTGGGGCACGCCCGGAGGAGCGCGGCAGGGGCGCATGAGCGCACCCGTGTGTGCATAGTGGGAGCTAAGCGCGCCCGCAGGAGGCATGAGTGGGCGCAGAGGCGCGCCCGCAGGGAGCATAGGTGGGCGCAGAGCGCGCCCGCAGAGAGAACCCGGTGTGGGGCGGCACCGGGAGGGGAGAAGTTCAACTGGCGTGTGGTGGAGAGCGCCAGGGTAATAAGCCGCGTGAAAACCGCGCCCCGTTTCGATGTGGGATGCGGAAAATTTCCCGGGAGCGAATATGAGCCGCTCGATTGATCGCGCGCTTGATCTGCACCGCTAAATTGATCCGCGGCGAGGCAACCAGATCGCGGCCGTCCGATGTATCTCCATCGCCTGATCCGACGGTTCCCCATCCGTCTTCTTCCCCGAGCTCGCACGAGGCCACCCGCGAGCCTCCGCTGAACCAGAGCCTCCCCGACAACAAAATTCGAGTTGCCGGCCTCTGTTGGTCAAGCCGAAGACATCATGGTGATCGTCTGGCCACACTGAACACAACCATGCACAAAAATAGACTTGCATGCGACAAATGAGAAAATTCGATGAAAGCCGAGGCAAACGGAGTTGCCGAGGCCATGAGGTGTTCATGTTTTGCATGGGATGGGCCAAGAAGAGGCCATGCATGCAGTTTCATGTGCATGCACGAGGAGGAGGAGAAAATAAATGGAACCCGCGTGAACAGAGAGAAGAAAACAAGATTTAAGGAAATCTTGAAATCCCGAAATCTTCGGGAGATTAAAAGGTATCCCATGCGGAAGTCTTGAGGATTCTCTGCCTATAAAAGGAGAGGCCGAGACCTCATTGAGGTTTTCTGAAAACTTGAAGATCCACGTAGTGCTCTGCCTCGCGAAGAAAGAAGCTACCGCGCAAAACTTTGCGCGGCTATTGTTCCTGGTGCCACCCGAGGCCTGAAGTGGTTCCTTTTGCGCACCTCTTGCACGAAAGAAGAAAGGGAGGTCCCCTGCGTGCATCCTTTGTGCGACAGGAAGAACCCCAGCCGCATCTCCTTGCGCGCTCGAGGTTTGCACCCTCACTGCTCGTGTACCTGCGTGGCAGGAAGAAGTGCATGCGGGTGAATCACTTGCGCGCCCCGCGGCAGGAGGCCTTGCGCGCCTTGCACTGGTTGCACCCTTGTGGCTTGCGCGACCGAAGCCCACCACACCCTGTGCGGCTGCCCCTTGCACCAAGACACCTTGCACGCCTCCTTGTAGAAAGGGTTCAAGTGAGAACACCATACGGCTTGTGTGTGTGTGCACAAAAGAAACAACAAGGCCGAGACACATTTGTGTGTGTGCAAAGAGAGGAAGGCTAAGGCTTTGAGCCTTGTGTGCAAAAAGAACAAGAAGAGGTCGTAGCCCTTGTTGGTTGTGCACACTTGAAGATTAAAAGAGAAAGAACAAATTGTGTGTGCAAAGGAAGTGAAAGGCCGTAGCCTTGTGTGGGTGAAGTGAAGACCACACCTCATTTGAGTGTGTGTGTGTGAAAATTGAAGAGGAACACCCTACGGCCATTTAAGGGTGTGCAACAAGAAGTGTGAAGGCCAAGCCCAAGTGTGTTCCAAGTGGAGAAGAGGACCCGAGGCATAGCCTTGTGTGTGCAAAGTGAAGACTCTACAGCTTGTGTGTGCAAAATTAACAAAGAGGCCGTAACCTTGGGTGTGTGCGAGAAATGAAGTGTAGGCCACAACAAAGAAGAACTCATTCAAGTGTGTGTGAAAAGTGAAGAATTTGTGTGTGCTTAACAAGTGAAGGCCGAGCCTAGTGTGTGCACTAAAAGTGTATACACATTAGAAGAAGAAGAAGAAGTTCCACACTAAAGTAAAACACACTTCTAAGTGTGTGAGCAATTTGAATATAGTGTGTGAAGATTGTGAAGGAGGTGTGTGCTATAGTTGACTACACCCTCTAAGGGTTTACTGCACCAAAAAGAGAAGAAGGAGAGTGCATGCTTGCATGCATGCACGTGCACACGTGAACAGTGCTTAATCAGGCTGTGTGCATTTGAGAAGTCCAGGAACAACAGTTCTTGAAGAAATTGAGAAGGCCATGCAGTCAGTGCATGAGGATGCAGAGATGCCATGCACTCAGTGCATGAAGTTGAAGTGAGCAGAGACTGAGCCAGACTAAAGTGAAAGATATTGTTTGTCTGAGTTTGCAGTATTCGAGAAGACCTGTTCACCACAAGTGATCAGAAGAAGAGCAAGGCCAGCAGCCTTTATCCCAGGCTGCTGAGGATACTTGAAGAACTTAAAGTGAAGAAGAGCTACTCGTGTGACTCGAGGAGCCAGAGAAGACCCTGTGGGACTCAGGGAGAAGAAGTATTCAGTGGGATTCTGGAGCAGGCCAGTGGGACTCTGGTAACACTGTGGGACGCAGTATAAAGACCCTCCTGTGGGACTCAGGAGAGATACAGTGGGACTCTGTATCGACCATTGTAATACTAACAGATTATAATGGGAGAATCCATGCTGGGAGAGCATGGCAAGGATGTAGGCCTTTGGTGCCGAACCTTGTAAATCCTTGTGTCCTGTGCCTTTTCATTACTGCATCATTCGGGAAAGGTTGAGAGATACAAGAAGAGTGGATCAAGGCTTTAACCAGCCATAGAGGTTTAATTGATAAGAATCAATTAGTAAAAGTTTTAAGGGATCAGTGATTCACCCCCTCCCCCTCTCAGTGATTCACACTGATCTGGGCACTTCAGAAGGGTTTTTACGAACCTATATATCATAATCTATAATATATTTTTTATAAACATAATGTAATAAAGAATTTAATTTGAATATAACAAGTAGAATATGGTCACCAAAGATTCATCCCCCTATGAGGTTGACTACATAATCCACCTAATAAACTAAAGAATACATAGAAAAAATAAAATAAAATAATTTATATTTTAAATTAAATATATTTTAATGAAGATGACACTAGAATAAAATATAAGAGGATCGTTTAGATTCCCCATGATGACTCTATGAGATAAATGGATTAGTGAATTCATATAAACTCAATGAAATATTCCCCTTGGAGAATAAGGGAATGAAATAGAGATTAATAAAACAATCTTACATGATCGAATGAGATATCATATCATTTAATAAATTGTTATACTAATTAAAGAATTATAAAAAAATAAAAATTATCTACTTGACTATTCGCAATAGATTCATTATATAATTACATTAACATGGTGCACATTATGTTGTGATTTTATAAGTCATAATATAATGAATCAAACTAGATTCAGATAATTAATCTAAACTCTCATACCTACAGTCATTCTGTTCTGTAACCATCAACATCATGATGGGTGGATGATGATATTTTTTTCAAACACATCCAATTTTTATTTTACAATTTGAAATACATTTTAAAGGGTTGAGTGTATCTCCAAATAGAAAACCATTATCCTAGAAAATTCTAAACACTATGTGACATAACCAAACCATTCTACAATAGTTTTAAACAATTGTAGTATTATGCCCTTTCAAAATTATTCACGATGCAATCTTCACCTTTTATGGGGTGATATTCTCCCTTAGCTACACTATATAACATAACACATGGGTTGAAGAATGAACAACTAATTACATGAAAATTTATGAACGTGGACCTTATGAATCATCAATTATTAGTTATTGAAGTTCATTAAAATCATTAATAACTCAAACACTCCAAATTATAAATGATCATACAGAACATAATCCTGAACATTCTGATGTAAAACCAATTTCCATTAAATTATGGGTTATATAGTGGAATTGGATGTAATTTATATATATATATATATATATATTAATCAGATATTTTGATTTAAATGATTTTAAACATGTCCTTAAAGTCATGTTTCATTCGTATTGAAAAAAATTAATTTCAAAATATAAAATTTTGGAGTATCATTTTCTCATATTTCTATATATTTTTATTTAATTTTTTAAATAATGATTCTATTTTTATCATCATGTTTTTTATAATGTAGGTATACGATGCACGAAAATTATTTCAAATGTTTCATAACCCATTTATAAATCATTTTCTATGAATGTAAAAAATTATACCGACCCATGCTTGTCTCTTAAGTAGGCCTGATATGACCTAATTTAATTTCGTTAATTTGTATTTTTTTGGTTTTTTTTCAATATCTATAATTTTTTATCATATGGATAATGTGTTTATGAAAGAATGAAAAATATAAAGTATATATACTAATATAGAATAAATAAACCCTAAGTTATGATTAACAGATATACTTCTTTGAGAATTATTCCATGTAAACCTTAATTATCCTTTCAATCCCCGCTTTTACTCAATGATTACATTCAGTCATATGTGTTTCCATACTTCTATTCACTTATTATGAATTTATTATTTACATGATGATGAAAAGGAACAAATAATATCCACCACATCTAGGGTTGGAAATCTAGAGGGATACTAAATTACTAGTGTCTCTTTAACAACCTTCCTTGTGTGAAATCACACCCATTAAACAATTAACCACCATGTTAAATTATATATCATGATGATATTAGGATTTTCTAGATTAGTAGAATATGTTTTCAGCCTTTGAAAACCACCATAATGGACTTGTCACAAACCCAGCACCACTAATCAACCTTGGAAAACCTCAAATTAGAAAATATATAACTAAACATGAGTATTAAATCACTATTTAAAATCTATAAATTATTTCCGATGGATATTCCATTGGATATTTTTTCACAATCATTATGATGTGAGGTCATAGTGATGAAATATTAAAGAGAGGGAGGAAGAAAATTCATGAATAGATACACAGAATCCAAATATCATTACGTTGAAAACTAAATTAATTAATTAAAACTCTATGTTATGGCCTAATATAAAACCCCCTTTTATCAACAGGAATGAAATAATTTTAACACAAAAATACCTCTTTATATTCTACCTTAATTATCATACACAAAGGAAATCTTTTCCCATGAACTCTATATTCTTTCCCTATGAATGATCGCACTATGTACAGATCATTAATTCCTTACCAGATTATATTAGTTTATATATATATATATGTGTGTGTGTAATAATATATGGTCCCCATGAGTCTTTTAAGAATTAAATGTATAATTAAATTATGATAAATAAATATGGGTGTTTTGACCATCTCCTCTATTGAAAATGCTTCTGGAGGACCCATGATGGTTCAATGATATACATGCATTGGATTTCTCATGTATTCCTATAATGGTTGTTGAGAATTTGATGACAGGATTATTTAATCTTCATCATGCTCACATTACAATGATAGTGGGTGGATGACATATCACTGAAGGATGTAATGCTTCGTTTGAGACTAATGGATGATGGTGTCGATGGTTGAAATTATGTTATGATACTAAACGAAAATAGAGGATTTCATTATGATATACATTATGATGTGTGAATTTATAGAACACCAATTCCAATAATGGAATTGGAGGTTTTATATAGAGTCAAGGTCTACTGTGAGATTACATTGAGTCATAGAAAATCACTAAAACATCTTGCATGAGAACCAATAGTGTGTGGAAGTATAACCACATACCTCTTCCATAGGAATAATTAGTGTGTAATGGAATGTAATTGGGATTCCATGTAATATATCTAGGATTAAAATATATTTGGTTCTTTTTGAATACTATGATTTGTTCTGACATAAGTTCTATCTATTCTTACTAACCCACATGTAATCTTCCAAAACACCGATCAAACATTGATTATTCTGATATAGTGCTTTTTGAATCATAGTCAATCCATTATAAAACATTAAATTTAAGTTTATTCCTATGAATCCTACACCACCTATATAAGACTTACTCTACATATTAAAAAACATGGGAAGCAAAAGTTAAAATAAATATGAAATTTATCAATATATATTTATATTAAAAAAATTACCAAAATAAAATATAACGACATTTTTACACAAAGATTTTTTTTATTCTGAGAAAAAAAATTATTTTAAATTTAAATATAATATGAAAAATGTGGCTATATTATTAATTAATAATAGAAAAAATAATTCATTTTTATTTTCAATCACTCTCAAAACATATATATTTTAAATTTAGGAGAAATACCATTTACCAGTGTCCAAAAAATACCTCAATGCAATGTTGGTAGCATTTTTGAACTGTTACACATTCATAATATCATTAATTATATTTCAATATTAACACCTTAATTTCTATCTATTAATAAATATATATTCTACCACATTATAAATTAAATTTTCTTTTTTTACCGACCTTATGAAAAATATATTTCCCTTTAATCAACTAATTTGAACAAGGTTTTTCTCATTCCAATTTACAAGAACATTTCCCAATGTCTTTATTCCATTTTATTTTTACCTTATTAAAAAGAAATAATGTTATATCAATCATAAGGTCCTTGACATGATATCTTGTTTTTTTTGTGTGTTTCATATGTTAAAAACTAATTTATAAAGAGTAATATTGACTCTTTTAATTATAATTCATGATTTTAACATGTATGATACTATATAAATTTTCACCACTCACCCCCTTTAAATCATTGTATAATTATAATATTTTTCTTTATAATGAAGGGTCATAAAAAATTTATTATCATGAATGATTATTTTTAATCCCTACAATATTTACTTTTCATTTGTTTTTTTGGTTTTTTATAACAATTTTTCTGTTTAGATTTAATCTTTTTTGAAGAGACATAGGGATTAAAAGTTTAACAATAAGTGTTACAAACTCACCAGATCTGGAAATATTGGCACCCCCAACATATTTATAATATGAAACTATCCTCCCATGACTTTCGTAAAACAACTATTCTCTCAATACATGTTTCATGGGTAATCATGGAATTTTCTCAAGAGTATGGTAGGGTTTTTTATTTATCTTATAATGTGGATAATTAATAGGGTGATAAGGCATTTTAGAGAATTTTTCTAAGATTATATCAATGGTATTGTTGAAAATAGTTTCTTATTTCATTATAGATTTAATAATGGTTCCAAAATAATTTCTGACACATCTTCCAATCTCTATCAGTTGTTAAATGGGACAAATAAAAAGTTCTAGATCCCATTGAATTATTTAAGACTCTCAAAATAGAAAAGGACATGTTATATTTTTTCAAAATGGTTTAGAAATATCATAAGTTATATGATTCATATTAGGTAAAAAATAATGTGGGATTCATATGTGAAAATACTATATTAAATGTTTAGAAATTTATTTTTGCTAATAAAACACATATCAACACTAAATTAAACCCAACTAGGCATATATCAATTATATTTAAAAAAAATATTAAAATTATTCAACATTTATAAGGTTTATAGAATATTTAAACAACATTAAATAAGCTCAATAACAAATAACTATTCAATCATGAAAGGATTAAACAGATTGGTTCCCAGCCTCCACACTAAGTTTATACAAACTTTAATTTTAGTTAATGAAAAATCAATAAAATATTGCAGCTAAACTATTGATAAAGAGGTATAAAACATATAATTTTAGGAACTAGTATATTCTGTTAGGATAAAATATACTTTTTTAATAATATCTATAAAATAATAAAAACCCGATGAATAAATGACATAAAATAAATGTAAAAAATAAAAGAGAAATAAAACATGGATTGAACCAAAAGTTGGTGTCTGGTTTTTGGATTCACCAAGAATGATTTTACCAGATATCATCTAAAATATTATAGTGGGTTTGTATTATTTAATAGAAACCACCACATTACACTTCTTCAACATTTCATACAATTTCACTAGTTATATATTTTTCATTAATCAATCTATTATACATAATCCCCACTAATAATAATACACATCATAAAATATGGGGGTGAAAATTTTAAGGATGTTTTTACTAATACCATCCCCTAATTTTGAAGAATATTCATATAGTTCATACCTATCAGTGATAATTTAAAGTATTAAGTGATTGGGTATTTAGATAATGACTCAATTTGAATAAAATAAAATTATAATGAATTTAAATATAAATTTTCTAACACAACGTGATCAACATAGATTTATTTCTCTCTAGGTATGGCAATCAGAAATTTTACCCCTATAATAAAATGATTGATATATTCAATTAGGTTAAAATTTTTATTGAAAGGTAGAGATTATATTTCCTCATCACTCACAATAAAAATAAATGGGTTAAAAATATGAAAAGGATATACATTGAGTGTTATTACTCAATTAATATTTAATGATTTTAGATAGAAGTGATTTCTTTTTTTAATTACCTCATTTAATTGGATAAAATTTATTATATTATTATCTAAATGGTTCCACCTAGAGGTATGTTAGTCAAGTAAGATACATGTATTCAATATTAACCATCCATTATATAAATATCACCAGTGGAGTTGTGTTTTATTCTTCCAAAATCAGAGATATGTAACGTTTTTCTGAAGGTTCTTCTTCAATAATGTAAAGGTCAAATAAATGTTAACATTTTAAAAACCACTAAAATATTCATTTAAAGTGTATCCATTTCCGAAATTAACTTATATTGAGAGGTACAAAAAAATAATATTCTTTGTTTAGGGTAGTGTGAGGTAAAATAATAGATGTTCTAATTATTTATCTTAATCCTACCTAAGATACTAAACGTTGAAGGTGAGTTGGCTTACTTGATTATCCAGTTTCTCCTATAAATTTCTTTATGAACTTATAAGGGGTTACTATTTCTCCATAAAACTCTTTTTATTTCACCTGTGAGTGTTGGTTCGATGAATAACATGGTTCTCCATATTTTAATATGGACTAATTTAGTTAAATATAAAAAGTAAATAAATGCATCTAAAAATATAAATAAAATATTAACAATGTGACTTGGATTGAGGGAGATTAGCTTAGATACCAAATGATGTCATCAAAAAAAAATATATAAATTTACAAAGGATTCAATGTCACATTAAAATTTATTGCCTATGAATACCTCAATGATGTTAACCACTTGTTTTCAATTATATATTATTTCTATTTCGTATTATTCTTACAATTTATTATTATTTTTTAGTGAATTTCAATTTATAGAAATCATGGAAATTTTGGGGTTGTAATTTTTAGGGATTAGAGAATTAAAATTAGATATGAGAAATGTAGAATATCTAAAAAACGAGTTAGAGTAAAAGGTGATACTCCTATGATTATTCTCTAATATAAACATTAATTGTTCTTTTACATGGATCTCTTTACCTCAAGGATCACACCGCATCATATGTGTTTCCATACATCTATTAAAATTTTTAGAATGTATTTTCCACTTAATAAATGAAAATAAAAAATCATATCTATCTCCAATATATTTGTTAATCTAGGGTGATCCTCTATCAAGATAATCTTCTAACCCATATTCACAATGTTGAATCTCATCCATTCAAAACTTAATCACCATGGCTCCATCATTTTCTCAAATTATCGATTGAATGAAAGTGAAAAATTGGTAGAAGAAGAAGTTTATCCTATGAATTCTTCTCCCACAATTCCCAACCATTGATAATATTTAAAATAATCCAATTTAGATAATATATAGTTACACATGGGTAATTGGGGACTTTGTTTTGTCATTGTATTCTTCCATCAAAAGATCATTCTATTTTTATCAATAATATTTTACATATTGGAGGAAATTTCGATGAAATAGAATATAACCGGAGTAATAAAATTCATCAATAGAAGTACATAATAGAATTATGATCACTATAAATAATAAAAACAAATTCTTCGCTCCTCCCATATAGGAAACCCATTTTCTCATTTGGAGTCCCCACCCATTAAAATAAATATCTCTATTTTCTTATTCTATAAATATTAACTAAATGGGAATTAAAATCCATGATCATAATATTTATTCCCCCTAGATTATTTCTGTAACATCCCAATAATTAAAAAGTTAACAATGTGTTCTATAGGGTACAAGATACGCCACATCGAGCTTAAACATACAACTAAATATTTAAATTTAAATGTAACCATTATAACCTACTATGTAAATCATCCTATATGAGTAGTAATAAAATATCTATGAAATAAATATAAATCTCCAAATCAATTTTAATATATTTTTATTCATTTCTAAAATAATTACACAGTTTTTAGAATGTAATTTTATTTTACAAAAAATTCTTCTTGCAAAAATGGGCATTCTAACAATTTGTGGGTGAATATTATAAATAATTACAATAAATTTTATAAAATGTATATGAAATAATGAAATTATTTTTTGTATTCATCATTTAATTATTATTCTAATTGGTTAAAATTCTTATGAAATAATAAATATTTTAGGAATAGTGAAAAATATGAATTTTTGTCAAAAAAGGTATTTTAGATTAAATTATTCACACGGTAAAAATATGTTCCAAACAATTATTAGTTTATTTTTACCTAAAATAATAAAGTTATTTAATTTTAATTATATTATATTCTATAATTTAGTATCAAAATATTTTATATTAAAAAATTTAATTTTTCAGAAATTAGTTTTTCATTGAAATTTTCCTGTTTAAATTATAATTAAATTATTAAACATACTTTTAAAATTTTTAGAACTCAATTCCATATATGGAATAATTGGGTCCAAAATTAGTAAATAGGACTCTTATAGTTTTTTCAATATGAATAGTAACATTGGTAATTTTTGTTACTATAGTGAACGGTAAATCATGAAACTAAGGGTAAAAATAATATTATAAGGACATTAAAATAGACCTTAAACTTTTAAAAATATTAGGGGAAATTTTATTTCATTATAACTCAATTTTAAAATATATTTCACTTTTTTACATTTTTTTGTTATTAGGATATTTAAAATATAATACTTATATAAAAGTCAAAGATTTCACACTCATATTTTTAATAACTATAATATTTTTTATATACGTCTATCCAAAAAATTTGTTATACATTAATGTTATGAAAAAATATAAAATATTTATCTTAATATTGGTAATTAATTTTTATTTCTTAGGGAATAAATAATTACATTATACTCTAGTACAACAGTAATGAAGTCATTATTTTATAAATGGAAAAACAAAATAAATTATATTAACAATATTTAAATATGTATATTTTTGGATAATTAATCTTATTAAATAATTTTATATATTTCCTTGAAATTTTTCAGATTTAATAAATTATGTTTTTAATTATACAATATATAGTGAAATTATTTAATTCAATGTAATTAACAATTCATAAAATTTTCATTATTGATGTTTTATATGAACTTTTTTTATTAAACGATTTAAAATTCCTAAAAATATTACATTAAGAATAGTTTTTATTACAAGACTTAAAATATCATGAATTATCCATTTATTATCCTTCTTCAATTTATAGTAAATATATTTACCCTTATAGAGTAAAAAATCATGTCGTCATGATAAGAGTTAAAGTAGTTAAATATGGGTTAAAACCAAGAGACAAGGGTAGAAATATAGTTATGTACTTTCATTTCTATGAGTTTTTTGTACCCATTCGCATATTATTTTTCAATATATATGTTTTTATCAACTATTAATTAAATATTATTTTATATTAATTTATAATTTCGTGATAATTCAAGAGTTAACATTCTCACTTTTATAAAAGGGAACTTCTTCTTCCAATTCATCACAAAAAAATCCATTTTGATTTGGATAATACATAAAAATATTTTCCATTAAATACATCTACATATTATTGTGGACTCAGTTTACACATAATAGCAATAGTAGATGTTTCATGGTGTTAATAAAAGGATGTTTCAAAAGATGTGTTATAGTTTTTATCTGTAGGTTTTAGTATGGTTTCTTGTTACACATCCCTAAAACCTTATTAAAACATGATAAAATATGAAATATATTAACCTAAATATAAATATATGTTATTATATTTTTCAAATGAACTATATTTATCTCATATTCCATCAAATGATATGTGTAATAATCATTGGAGGGTACGACAGACTACCATCTCACGAGCCAATAAAATTTGTTTTCCATCAGCGTCTATGAAGACTGGTAAAAATTATTTAATATATGTTTATATATGTTATTCTAGAAATATATATAATTTTTGAAATGTGATAAATAATTTATAATTTTACCATTCCTTTTACTCAGGAATGACAACATCGTCGGTGCGTACTTGTGGACATCCACCCCATGAAGTGATTTGGTTCGTCTTTAATTACGACATCACATGGATGATATATTGAAGTATGTTTAAAGAAATACTACAATATATTTCATATTATTATCATTATTTAATGATAAAAAATTATTTATCATCCTTCTATAATTAATGTTGAAAAATAGATACCTTACTCATGTGTGGGTACAACCTACCATCTCTATGACTGTAATGTCTTTTATTTTATCATAAACACATTTATTGGATGGGTTTATATTTAGAATTGATGTAAATAAATTATAATTTATATCTCATTATTATTATATATAATATGGAATAATGACCTCATTGACATTAGTCACACTACCGAATTCACTTTGGACTTATAGATTGAAAGTTTTCAAAACATCCGACATGAACTTAAATAATAAATTAATTTTCATGACATGGTAATTAGTTACATAAAAGTTATAATAGCTGTTAAAAATGACATCAATCTTGGTAAATAATTAAAATATGTTCATTATTCGTGGATAGATATAACATATGAGACATGTTGGACTCATGGTAAGGGACATTCATTTAAAATTTTTAATTTGAATGTTTCCATTAAACTTCCTTTTTTTCTATATCCATAGGATTTTCATTAAAAAATGTTTCAACAATTATTTATTTCTATTATCATATGTTTTTATTAATTTTTATTTTACCCATATTTGTATTTTTTAAAAATTTCATGAATGAAATATTTTTATTATTTTTGAAACATGGAACTTGTGGCTTATTTGGAAGAACAAATATATAAGGAATGTTTATTTAACATATACGGAATGAGGAGATTTTCATGCCATAATGAATCATTAATTTATTAAATCATCTATTATAGTCATACAAGGTTAGTTTCAAAGAAATTGTTTCCTATGTATGTCGACATTATTCATAAAAATATGTTATTTTGTCATGAAATGGTTTTATGATGCATGTATTCAGGTTTTATGATTATATTGCGGTTTATAGGAATTTATTATGATGATAGGTTCTTTTATTATAAAACAAATTTGGGTTATTCTAGTATATATCTCCAATGAATTGGTTAAGTTTTAGGTTGACTTTGATGGATATTCAATGTGTATTTGTGATCATTACATCCAGGTATAATTATGAGTGTGATGTCATGTATAATTGAGTGGATGATTTCATGGTATCTATAAGGGTTACATCATAATTAATTATAATAAGTAAAATAATTCCAAAAATTTACCTTTATTTTTTATTATGATTACTATGCTTTTATAGAACTCTCTTGATTTCACAAGGCATGTTATTGATTTTTTTAAAAGGAATGTACATGTTCCATGGCTTAGTGAAAAAAAATTTAAGAGTTTTTCATGTTTTGAAAGATTCCTATGTGAATTTTATATTTCATTTATGATTCCTTATGAAATTTTTTATGGAAATATTTGAGATGAAAATCTCATTTATTGAGTAAGAACTTTTTTATTTTTAGAAAAATGATTATTTTGAAAAGTAAAATATTCAGTAGTTTTTATGAACTGATGATTTGTTTTTTTTCATATCTTCCTTACTAAGTTTTTAGTCTCATACCATGATTATAAGATGTTTATAAAATGTTTTAGGGATATTTAGGGACAATTATGTGTTAAAAATGAAAACATTTAAAAATTATCATGAAAATAAAACGCCTTTTATTTTAGAAATTATTGTTTGGTTGAAAAAATGCATACTGTGTATACGTGTCCACTTAGAATGTATAAGTTTAGTCTGTAATAATTTTTCCTAATTATATAAATCTATAAATAAAAAAATATTCTTGTAATTTTAAGAAACTAAGTTCTAGTTTTGAAACCTTAGAATTTGTAATACCTATGGTTGTTTCCTTAATGTGGGTATCTTTTAAGGGTTTAGAAAATAATGTATATTATGAAGTTTTTATTAGAGGTTGTCATAAGAGTGATGGATACCATAATAGGTTTACAATTTTATGGTTGTTAATAAGTCAAATATCATCAAAATCCTATTTTGGATTGTTTTAATGAAATTTTATAGGTGGAAATGTTATTTTTGGAGAGAATTATATTTGAGGTAATTATGGGTTATTACATTTTGTGATGGAAAATTAAATGTATGACATAAAATTTCAGGTTAAAATTTTAAATTAATGTTTAATATATTAAGGATGTTTTTTAGTATTTTTCTAAAATTACTAATAATTTATAAGGATTACATAAACATTCAATTTTAAAAAAAGTATATCCCATTGGATTGGTGAGAACACATCAAGTTAGTAAAGGGTACGAGGATTGAACTTGAAAATGGCGTGTCACCTACCACTGATCAATTAGATTTCCTAGTTAGTATAAAATTTTCCATATTTAAATAACATGAAATATAAAAGTTAATGTAAATTTTGAAATATATTTTTAATCATATATATAATATATTTGTTTAGAAAATTATTATTTTTACTAATAAAAAATGTTTTTTGTGAAGTTGATCACTATAATTTTTGCGGAACATTTTAAAATTAAGATAAATTGAATATTATGGGATTTTATTTAAGTAATAAAGATTCAATTATAATTTCTAATTTATGATGATCCTAATTTGTCTTTACGTTATTTTTTTTATTTATATAAATTATTATCTTATCCTAATGATTATGTGATTTGGGTAATTTCATTTTTCAAAGATACTTTAAGAATCATTGAAGGTATATAGGGATAAATTTAAAAATTTATTTTAGAAGAATATGTGATCAAATATTTAGTATTAATTTAGTTTTCAATATTTTTTTCAAATATTTATGATTAATTTTAAGTTTATTTATTTTTAAAATGATCTATGTAGGAATTTGGGTATTACTAAATAATTTTGGTGAATAAACAAGATTTTCTAAATATAAGGTTTATTCATTTTAGAAAATTAACTTATATTTTAAAAACAATTTGGGTGTTATTTAATTCCTAAATACATGAGTAATAAATAGTGATTCCTTGGTATAATTTTTCATTCGTATAAATTGATTCTGATACTTCAAGTGTGAAAAAAATATTCTTGAGTACTCATTGTTTGGAAAAAAATATGAAATTATAGTGGAAATGGATAAAATGATGAAATTTTAATTTTCAGGTATGTTTATCTTCCTATTTTACTAGTATATATGGAAATGTAATTCCTCAACTATTGTTCAATGATATTTAAATAAAGAACATATCAATTTAATTTTCTTGCTAAGAAATCAATTTACACATAAACTATCAATAATTTCATATTTTTTATGCAAAAATTCTCATTACCATGATATATATCACTCTCAATCATCCCTTGGAATATATGTTTTCTCTTCCAAGTCCATGTTTTCCAAAATATAACCCTAGTATGTGTTATCTCAGGAAACCATTGTAATTTTTTTCTCTCTTATTAATTAGAAAATTTATTAATCTATTTTTCCATGTTGGATTTTAATAAAAGTATTATAAATAGGTGAAGCCTTCTATCCATGACCAATTTTAAATTTATATGATGAAATTTATTATAGAGGCTGATTTTAAAATCCTGATATTGTAAAAGGAGACACTATATTTTATTGGATACAATATATGTCACATCAAGCTTAAACAAACACATAAATATTATTATTTCAATTTCTTCATTTTAACCTAGTGGTCAATTTTTGGGCTATGAATAAAAATAAATGATTTATGAAATAAATATAAATTTACAAATCAATTTTAGTTTATTGGTATGTTCTTAGAAAATCGTCAGAAAAATTTTAGTAAATTTATTTTACTCTATAATAATATGTCTTCTTTTAAAATAACATTTATTCAAATTTATGTGTGAATATTATAAATATCTTATAGAGTTTTAGAATGTTTCTTTGAAAAAAAATGAATTTCAATTTTTTAGAATGTAAATATTATGGTAAAATTTTTTATTATAATTTTTTTAAAATAATGATCTTTCAAAGAATAGTTAAAAAATTGATTGTTTTTATAAAAACACATAAATTTTAAAGTATTTATATGAAAAAAAATATTTTAAAAAAAATTATTAGATTTTTTTAATTTTAAATAATGTAACTGTTATTTTTTATATATATTTTACAATATAATTTAGTATAAGCAAAAATAATATTTAAAAAGGGACTCTTTTAGAAAAGTGGTTTTTCATTCCGATTTTAAAATATAAGTTTAATATTAATTCTAAAAAATATAATTATTTAAATTATTAAAAGTAAAATTAATATTTAGAATCATTTTTTATATAATATTTTATATAGGTCCCTTTTATATTTTTTCATTACGAATAGTAACCTTGGTAATTTTTATTACTACAGAAAATGGTAAATTAGGTAATTAGGGGTAAAAAATATAATATTGACTATAAAATGAATCAAATAGTCTATAAAATTTTATTGGATGATATATTTTAATCTATAGTCATTAAAGGTTCAAATATAAGTCATTTTTCCTTTTTTATGTTATTGTGATATTCATAATAAAATATTTAAAAAAAATTCAAAGATGCCACAATCATATTCATAATAAAAATATATTTATTATATAGGGTTATCGAGTGAATATAATCAAATATATACTTTCTAAAATATAATTGATTTATCATAACCATGAAAATTTATATTTAATTTTTATGGATTAAATATTTACCTTAAATTCTTATACAAAGTTGATGTATTAGTTGTTTAATCAATGGAAAAATCAATTAAATGACATTTGAAATATGAAAATAAATATAATTTTAGAAAGTTAATATTATTATAAAAAATTTTAGATGTCCATTATTTTTTAGTGATATAAAAATTTATATATTAGAGTTATAAGTGTGATATTTATATTATTAAAGTAAATGTAAATAAAATTTCTTAAAATTGACATTATTAATATTTTATAATAAAAAATATTTTTAAAATTTACATAAATTTTTTAAAAATATTAAATTCATCCAATTTATTAGTATAAGGTTTAATATGTCATCCATTTTTCTTTTATCTATAATTTTTTCTTTTATAGTATCTAAATTAACCATCGTTGCGTAAAAATATAAGTCGTCGTAGTAAAAGCTAAAGGGGATAAATAAGGGTTAAAACCAAATGATAAGATTAGAAATATAGTAAAAATGTATATTTTTTTTATATCAGTTATTTCTATCTATTAGAATATTATCATCAAAATATATTTTTTTTCATCAGTTTAGTTATATATTTATTTATATAAATTTATTATTTGGATAAATTCCATGAGTTCCCATCCACTATCTTATAAAAGGGAACTTATTATGCCCATTTATTTAGATATAAAAATTACATTTTTCTGTAATTCCCTACCCAGATGTCTTCTTTTAATCCATAAAATTATTCTAGTTGCCTAATTTTTATAATAATTCTTATCTTATAATTCTTATGGTGTTAATAAATAGAGGTTTTCAAGAAAGAGGTACTTTTTTTATCTGTATGTTTTAATTTTTTTACTCTTCCACAAACCTCAAACCCTATTCCAACATGGTAAAATAATAAATACACTATATTATATATACATAGATGTATTTATTTTAGTATAGTCACTTAAATCCGTATCCTCTTCCATCAAATGGGATACAAAATCATCATCTGTGTGAATGATGGACTATCGCCTCGCGAATCGATGTTATTAAATATACATCATTATATCTCTAAACATATTATCATTATGTAATAAATATTAATATATTATATATATAAAATATTTATCTTTTTGTAATGATAATATATCATCTACATTTTTACCATTCCATGCACTAGTGAATGATCTTGTCATTCATGCATATGTCTGGACAACCACCTCCACGAAACGATGTGATTATTTTTTAAACAACAAAATAAATGTATAATTTATATAAGTATATTTAAATATGATATTATTATCATTTTCAGAAGTTAAAATAATATTTACATTCTTTTCAATGAAACTGTAAGTTACATAGCATTTTGAATAACAATTCCATTTTTTATAGTATTTTCAATAAAATCTATATAGATTTTATTTTTTATTTAAGATTTATAATAGAATTTTTTTATGGAAATAATATTTAATAATTGTGGATTTCTTGAATAAGGAAATTTAAATATTTAGCCCAATTTTTTTTTCTTGATTAATAATTTTTTTATTATTGTAACGACCAAGAATTTCATTAATGGAAAATCCCTCTTGATCCAGTTAAATGTTTCTTTATGAAAAATGTTTTTATAAGATATCAAATTTTTTAGTTTTACTTTAAGATTTGTGACCATTACTTTTATAGCTGTTGAACAGTGATCATCTGGGTAGTTTAAATATAAGGCTTTAACGAACCAATTTTCTACTCAGACAAAGGAAGCGATGGCCTCATCCAGTAGAATTGTCCCTTACGAAGCCCATTTGTCGGAGCTCGGAAAGGAGGTGGCGTCTTTGGGCTTTGCCTTTGACCAATCCCAAGCCGAGCTTCATCAAGTCAAGCTCGAACGTGATCGTCTACGGGAAAAATGGAAGTTGATAGAGATTACCACTCGAGCAATGTTATCCGAGCAACCCCAAGAGTCTGTCACCATCGCACACCTTACCCTTAGGACTTATGAGGATATTTTAAGGGGTTATGTAACAAATAGGTAGCACCATGTTCATGTACGTTATTTTTGTATATAATAGTGAATATAATTTCTAGTCATTTTTGATACATTGTAATTAGTTTTTAAAGTACAAACGGTGTTTTTAGTTATTATTTAATTAAGAATTATATTTTATTAAATTAAAGGATTTTTGAATTAAATAATATTTTAATAAAATATTATTATTAATATTAAATTAATTTTTATTAAATATAAATGATCTTATAATTTTATGAATGCAATTAAAATTTTTATTAAGGTTTGAAAGCCATTTCTGTCAAAACCCGTGAATTTTTTATAAATGTCGGTTTTTATTTTAAAAGTGAAAATTCACATATTTAGAAAATTATTTAGATAAAATAAATATTATTTTTGGAATCAGGACGTCGAAATTATCCAACGGTGAATTTTTCATAATTTTCTGAGACAGTCAAATTTTTGGGTAAAAATTAAATACCATTTAAATATATAATGTGTTTTATGACATCATAATGACCCAATGGTGATGTAATAAAATACCATAATCCTTATGTTCGGCCAATATGTGTTTTATCATTAAAATAATGAGGTTTTGGGTTTGTTTGACTCACTTTTCAAAGCATTAATGGAGCCCTCAAGACTTATTCAACACTTTGCCTTTTTAAATTAATTTCCATGGGAGTGTGACTCACCTCCACATAAGCAACCCTAATTTTTTAATAAGTTCGGACCTTGGCTTTGTAAAATATTGTTTTCCTCTTTCCTTTTCCAGAAACCATGGGCAAATACCATGGTATGGTTTGTGGTTTGGATTATTTTAATATAAGGGGTCCCAAACCTAAATAATAAAGAATTCTCTCACCTTTCCTATATAAACCCACCCAAGCTCCCACTTACTCATCATTAAAAGCCCTTTAAGTTCGTCCAAACTCTGCCCTACTCTCTCTAGAATCCTCCAAAGGTGCCCCAAGCTCCCAATAAGCCTCTCACAAGCCTCTCTCTAGCCTTTGGAAGCACACTTCCAAGTAAGGGGTTTTCTTCCTTTCTCATTTTTGTCAATATTCTTTAAGTTGTATTGCCCTTTTAATTTTATTTATGAATGTTGGGGTATGGTTTCGCACCTCTCCCATACTGCCCTCTTATTTTTTGAATGATGGGAGACCCCTTTCTCTCTCATTAAATTCCTCCCATGTACACCTGTTACTATGCCGAAATTCCGAAAGGAACCTTTTTCTCCTCTTTTATATTCAAGCAATACTTTTGTATCATGAATCTAAATTCCTTTTCAATTGTTGGGACATGTATCTATATGACCTTCTTACTGTCCATTACATGCAAATATGATGAGGAACCCCTTTCTCTCTCATCAGCCTTTTTATGAATTCTTATGTCACGCCGTTACGCTGCCGAAATCACACCGATTTTCTAAGCCAATTTCATTGTGTAGTGAATACCATGCCCATTTCTCCATCAAGGGTATTCACCTTTATGCACATTTACTTATTGATTGTAAAGTTTCATGTATGAATTCCACATTCCTTTATCGTGGAATAAATGATTATGTTTTATGAATCCATGTTTTATGATCCATGTGGCACACTTATGCATGAAATGAAATGTTTAAGAAGGGTGCGCCCTTTATAGCGCTCCAATGCATTGGGTAAAGTATAGTATCATGATACGTCATGTGCAATGAGTGTTGACTCATGCTAATTCAAGTGCAATGAGGGTTTACTCATGCTTCAAGTGCAATGAGGGTTTACTCATGCTCCATGGGCAATGAGCCTTGGCTCATGCTAATTCAATGTTAAGTGTTGTTGCCACATTTCCATGTTATGATTATCATGCTTTATCATGCCTTTATGTTCATGTCTCTATTATGCTCTATTGATATGACTATTTCCTAACATGTATTGTACTCCTCATGTTATTCATTGTGTACTCCCTTACTGGGCTTTATAGCTCACTCTTTTCTTATGCATGTCCTCAGGTTATCCCATGCAATGCTAAGTACGAAGGAATGTAGTGGTCATGTAAAGGAAGTTTTCAATAAGGATGTTGTATTTCAAGTTTAAAGTTTTTATGTAATGATCCTAAGCCCCAAAGACACTAAACCTCTCGATCTTCTTTGTTGTATCAAGTGAAGTTTTATGTAATAAAGCATGTTTAAGTTGTAATAAAAAGCAGGGTTGTCATAGTTGGTATCAAATGATAGGTTTAGTTATTTTTGGGATTAGGAAACCCTAGTAAAGCCTTAAATACAAGACTAAGAATAATAAAAACATCCCTAAGTTTTGGTAAATACTAAGTAAGTGGTTTATCAAACAAATACATCCCTGTCTGGATACGAACAGGTAGAGGCGGCTCTGGCACAGATGTATCCTTGGGGTAAAACCCGAAAACACCGCTTTGAGCTAGACTCGAACGGGAACTGGTGCACGACAACGGGCCTTGCTGCACTCTTGGTTACGACACTCCCAGGGGATATGTTTTGATAAATTCACAATCTTAGTATGAACCCTTATTAAGGGAAAAATTCCCCTAAGAATATATATTAGAAGGAAGATCATGAAATGCCTGGATTGAATCCTATAGACTCATGAGTTAAAGAGATTAAAGTTTATTTATAAGTCATCAACTTTTGTCTTTGGATTACCCTTTATGTGTTACCCCTAACTTTCCTTTTATTCCAGCCAATGGCCGGCAATAGGAGAAATCGGGCTAACAACCGTTGTGAAGATCAGTGTGATGATTGTACTTATGAGATTACCAATCCAATGGGAGCGGGAATCGTGAACTTTGTCACGCTTCTCTCTCAGCTAACTCAAGTTTTGAATAGAAACACTGGTCAAGAGGAACGTTCAACCCCCCCTAAGAAAGAACAAGTCTCTATTGAAAGCTTCATGAGACAAAGGTCTCCTACTTTTAGTGGATCATCCGATCCCACGATTGCTGAACAATGGATCAACTCCATTGAAAAGATATTCTCCATCCTCCAATGCTCTGAAAAAGAGAAGGTTCTCCTGGCGGCTTATCGTATGGAGGGTGAAGCTGATCAAGGGTGGACGTTGATCAAAAATACGAAGCCTGAGGAGGAGATCGAGGCTTTGGAATGGAAGGTATTCCAGAAGATGTTTTTCGATAAATATTTTCCACGCACCCTCCGTCTTAAGATGGAAAGGGACTTCCTTTCCCTCAAGCAGAAAGATGAGGAATCTGTGGGAGCGTACGAGGAAAACTTCACAAGGCTTGCACGATACGCTTCCGGCTTTGTCGTTACCCCTGAATGCAAGGTTGACCACTTCTTTGGTGGGCTGAAGCCTAGCTTGCGGAAAGCATTAGCGATCCGTGACTTCGACAGCTATGAGGAAATTGTCCGATGTGCCCTCAAGGTTGAAATGGAGATCAGAGAATCACAGGGGTATCATGGGGACAAGAAGCGGAAGGTAGACTTCAATGCTGGTGGTCTGATGGATAAATCCAACGGCTCTAAGAAATTCCAGCACCCCACTTGCCAAAAGTGTGGAAAGAAGCACCCTAGAAATTGCCTTAGGGGGACAAAAAAATGCTTCAAGTGTGGAAGAGAAGGGCACCTAGCTGTTAACTGTCAGCAAGAAGGACCCGTGGCTGCGACAGAGGAGAGGAACGCTCCGTTCGAACCTCAACGCGTTGTTCAATGATTCAAATGCAAAGAACCGGGTCATTTTGCGAATCAGTGCCCTAATCCAAGGGTTATCGGAGGCAATCAACAACCTCCAAGACAGCAAGGAAGAGTTTTTTCCATCACTTCTGCCGAAGTGAACCCCGACAACGAAGTGGTGACAGGTACGCTAGTTATTCATTCAAGAATAGTGAACTTACTTTTTGATTCAGGTTCTACGCATTCTTTTATATCTCAAAAGTTTAGTAGAACAATCCCTGCACCACCACAAATCATGGAAGTAAAGATGTCGGTGAGTACGGCAAATGGGGCAATCATTGCATCCCATGAGTATAAGTCCTCCCCTGTTATAATCTGTGGATTGAATTTCCCGGCGAACCTCGTCATAATCCCTTTGGTGGAATTTGATGCAATTCTTGGCATGGATTGGCTTTCCTTATATAGAGCCAACACAAATTGTCGGGAGAGGGAAATCACATTCCATATGGAGAATCGACCCCCGATTCTTTACAAGTGTCAGGAGGAAGATGAATCTCCTTTAGCTCCATCATCTCAAGCATGGATATTACTACCTTATGAGCATGCATATCTGGCTCAGATGATTGAGTCCAAGGAAGAAACAACCCTTGAAGAAATGCCTATTGTGAGGGAATTCGCTGAGGTATTTCCCGAGGAACTTCCTGGTCTTCCTCCAATAAGAGATGTTGAGTTCTCAATTGAACTTATACCTGGGGCGCTACCAATATCAAAGACTCCATATAGAATGGCTGTAGTTGAGCTTGAATAACTGAAGAAACAACTACAGGAGAATCTGGATAAAGGGTTTATACGCCCAAGTGCATCACCATGGGGTGCACCAGTCCTCTTCGTCAATAAGAAGGATGGGTCAATGCGGCTTTGCATCGATTATCGCGAACTTAAAAAAATCAAGATAAAGAACAAGTATCCTCTCCCAAGAATCGATGACTTGTTTGATCAGCTATGTGGATCACAATAATTCTCCATGGTCGACTTGCGGTCGGGATATTATCAAGTAAGGGTGAAAAAGGAAGATATCCCCAAGACTGCTTTTCGTACAAGGTACGGGCACTATGAATTCATAGTAATGCCTTTTGGACTCACCAATGCTCCAGTAATATTCATGGACTTGATGAATAGAGTCTTTAGAGATTACCTAGAGAAATTTGTGGTAGTCTTTATAGATGATATTCTAATATACTCCAAAACCAAGGAGGACTATGAGGAGCATTTAAGAACTGTACTGGAGACTTTGCGCAAGGAGAAGCTCTATGACAAGTACAGCAAGTGTGAGTTCTGGTTGAAGGAGGTCTCATTCTTGGGCCATATCATCACAAGCAATGGGATATCTGTGGACCCCTCCAAAACAGATGCAATTGAGGGATGGCCGAGGCCAACATCGGTAACTGATATCCGTAGCTTCTTGGGGTTAGCTGGATATTATCGACGATTTGTGAGAAACTTCTCACGATTGTTCAACCCTCTTACCAAGCTAACTCGAAAGGGAGTAAAGTTTTCTTGGAGTGATGAATGCGAAGAAAGCTTCAAGGAGTTGAAAAGGAGGCTTATCACTGCACCTGTGCTCACTTTACCCACAAGTGGGGAGCTTTTTGTGGTATTCAGTGATGCTTCGAAGAAGGTCTTAGGATGTGTGTTGATGCAGAATGATAAAGTGATATCGTATGCCTCAAGACAGTTGAAAATCCATGAGCGAAACTATCCAACGCATGATCTGGAGTTGGCGGCGGTAATCTTTGCCTTGAAAATCTGGCGGTATTATCTCTATGGAGAGAAATGTGAGATATATACTGACCACAAGAGTCTTAAATATATATTCACACAGAAAGAGCTTAATATGCGCCAGAGAAGATGGATAGAGCTCATAAAGGATTATGACTGTTCAATACATTACCACCCTGGGAAGGCGAACAAGGTGGCGGATTCCCTAAGTAGAAAGGATCCAGCAATTCTATCAATGATGAGAATTGAGAAGGATCCAATCTTCTTAGACTTGATGAAGATGGACGTGGGAATCATAAAGAAGGGAACATCATCAATCCTTTCACAAATGATTGCCCAACCATCTCTTTTGGAAAGGTTAAAGGATGCTCAAAAGGATGATGCGAGAATCCAAGAAAAAGTGGAAGCTATCAAAAAGGGAAAATCCTCAGAGTTTAATGTTAATGAAGAAGGAATTGTGCGGTTTGGGAAAAGACTATGTGTCCCATCAAGTTCGGAGCTGAAGAAGGAACTTTTGGATGATGCACATAGTTCAAATTTCTCTATTCACCCAGGGAGCACAAAGATGTATCGAGATCTCCGAGAAAACGTTTGGTGGGATAATATGAAGAAGGAGATCTCCAAATATACATCAAAGTGCCTGGTGTGTCAGCAAGTGAAGGCAGAGAGGCAGAAGTCTAAGGGGATGATGCAACCATTGCCCATACCAGAATGGAAATGGGAGAACATCACCATGGACTTCTTCACTGGACTTCCAAGGACATCCAAAAGCAACAATGCAATCTGGGTTATTGTGGATCATCTTACAAAGACTGCACACTTCATTGCTATTCGAGAAGATTTATCTTTGGATCAACTGGCACGGATATATATCAGGGAAGTGGTACGGTTGCATGGAGTACCACTATCTATTGTGTCTGACCGAGATCCAAGATTTACCTCTAAGTTTTGGAAGAGTCTTCAACATGCTCTGAATACTGAACTGAACTTCAGTACGGCCTATCATCCTCAAACTGATGGCCAATCCGAGCGGACTATCCAAACACTTGAGGATATTTTGAGAGCGTGCTCAATGGACTTTAAAGGAGGATGGGATCAACATCTTCCTCTAGTTGAGTTCTCTTATAATAATAGTTTCCACTCGAGCATCCAAATGGCACCATATGAAGCCCTGTATGGGAAAAGGTGTAGAACACCGACATGTTGGGATGAGGTCGGTGAACGTAAGCTGCTTGGACCAGAAATGGTCGAAGAAATGGTGGAGAAGGTGAAAACCATTCAGCAGCATATCAAGGCAGCCCAAAGTCGACAGAAGAGTTATGCAGATAATCATCGACGAGACCTTGAGTTTAAAGTCGGAGACATGGTGTTTTTACGCATATCTCCGTGGAAGAAGGTCATGAGGTTTGGAAAGAAAGGGAAGTTAAGTCCAAGGTACATCGGCCCCTTCGAGATTCTTGATCGTGTTGGGGCTGTGGCCTATCGACTAGCACTTACACCTACTATGGCCAAGGTGCATGATGTCTTCCATGTATCCCTCTTAAGGAAGTACATACCAGACCCTTCACATGTACTCTCTTCTGAGGTGGTACAATTAGAAGACGATCTTTCTTATGAGGAGCAACCAGTGAAGATCTTCGATCGTAGAGAAAAAGTTCTATGAAATAAGACAATGCCCCTTGTCAAGGTGTTGTGGAGAAACCACAAGTTTGAAGAAGCAACATGGGAGTCGGAGGATATGATGAAGCTAAGTTACCCACATTTGTTTTAGTGTGGGAAAAGGAAAATTTCGAGGGCGAAATTTCTTAAGGGGGGAATGTTGTAACGACCCAAAATTTCATTAATGGAAAATCCATCTTGATCCAGTTAAATGTTTCTTTATGAAAAATGTTTTTATAAGATATCAACTTTTTTAGTTTTACTTTAAGATTTGTGACCGTTACTTTTATAGCCGTTGAACAGTGATCATCTGGGTAGTTTAAATATAAGGCTTTAACGAACCAATTTTCTACTCAGACAAAGGAAGCGATGGCCTCATCCAGTAGAATTGCCCCTTACGAAGCCCATTTGTCGGAGCTCGGAAAGGAGGTGGCGTCTTTGGGATTTGCCCTTGACCAATCCCAAGCTGAGCTTCATCAAGTCAAGATCGAACGTGATCGTCGACGGGAAAAATGGATGTTGATAGAGATTACCACTCGAGCAATGTTATCCGAGCAACCCCAAGAGTCTGTCACCATCGCACACCTTACCCTTAGGTCTTATGCGGCTATTTTAAGGGGTTATGTAACAAATAGGTAGCACCATGTTCATGTACGTTATTTTTGTATATAATAGTGAATATAATTTCTAGTCATTTTTGATACATTGTAATTAGTTTTTAATGTACAAACGGTGTTTTTAGTTATTATTTAATTAAGAATTATATTTTATTAAATTAAAGGATTTTTGAATTAAATAATATTTTAATAAAATATTATTATCAATATTAAATTAATTTTTATTAAATATAAATGATCTTATAATTTTATGAATGCAATTAAAATTTTTATTAAGGTTTGAAAGCTATTTCTGTCAAAACCCGTGAATTTTTTATAAATGTCGGTTTTTATTTTAAAAGTGAAAATTCACATATTTAGAAAATTATTTAGATAAAATAAATATTATTTTTGGAATCAGGACGTCGAAATTATCCAACGGTGAATTTTTCATAATTTTCTGAGATAGTCAAATTTTTGGGTAAAAATTAAATACCATTTAAATATATAATGTGTTTTATGACATCATAATGACCCAATGGTGATGTAATAAATTACCATAATCCTTATGTTCGGCCAATATGTGTTTTATAATTAAAATAATGAGGTTTTGGGTTTGTTTTACTCACTTTTCAAAGCATTAATGGAGCCCTCAATACTTATTCAACACTTTGCCTTTTTAAATTAATTTCCATGGGAGTGTGACTCACCTCCACATAAGCAACCCTAATTTTTTAATAAGTTCTGACCTTGGCCTTGTAAAATATTGTTTTCCTCTTTCCTTTTCCAGAAACCATGGGCAAATACCATGGGATGGTTTGTGGTTTGAATTATTTTAATATAAGGGGTCCCAAACCTAAATAATAAATAATTCTCTCACCTTTCCTATATAAACCCACCCAAGCTCCCACTTCCTCCTCACTCAAAGCCCTTGAAGTTCGTCCAACCTCTGCCCTACTCTCTCTAGAATCCTCCCAAGGTTCCCCAAGCTCCCAAGAAGCCTCTCACAAGCCTCTCTCTAGCCTTTGGAAGCACACTTCCAAGTAAGGGTTTTTCTTCCTTTCTCATTTTTGTTAATTTTCTTTAAGTTGTATTGCCCTTTTAATTTCATTTATGAATGTTGGGGTATGGTTTCGCACCTCTTTCATACTGCCCTCTTATTGTTTGAATGATGGGAGACCCCTTTTTCTCTCATTAAATGCCTCCCATGTACACCCGTTACTATGCCGAAATTCCGAAAGGAACCTTTTTCTCCTCTTTTATATGCAAGCAATACTTTTGTATCATGAATCTAAATTGCTTTTCAATTGTTGGGACATGTATCTATATGACCTTATTACTGTCCATTACATGTAAATATGATGAGGAACCCCTCTCTCTCTCATCAGCCTTTTTATGAATTCTTATGTCACGCCGTTACGCTGCCGAAATCACACCGATTTTCTAAGCCAATTTCATTGTGTAGTGAATACCATGCCCATTTCTCCATCAAGGGTATTCACCTTTATGCACATTTACTTATTGATCGTAAAGTTTCATGTATGAATTCCACATTCATTTATCGTGGAATAAATTATTATGTTTTATGAATCCATGTTTTATGATCCATGTGGCACACTTATGCATGAAATGAAATGTTTAAGAAGGGTGCGCCCTTTATAGCGCTCCAATGCATTGGGTAAAGTATAGTATCATGATACGTCATGTGCAATTAGTGTTGAATCATGCTAATTCAAGTGCAACGAGGGTTTACTTGTGCTTCAAGTGCAATGAGGGTTTACTCATGCTCCATGTGCAATGAGCCTTGGCTCATGCTAATTCAATGTTAAGTGTTGTTGCTACATTTCCATGTTATGATTATCATGCTTTATCATGCCTTTATGTTCATGTATCTATTATGCTCTATTGATATGACTATTGCCTAACATGTATTGTACTCCTCATGTTATTCATTATGTACTACCTTACTGGGCTTTATAGCTCACCCTTTTCTTATGCATGTCCTCAGGTTATCCCATGCAATGCTAAGTACGAAGCAATGTAGTGGTCATGTAAAGGAAGTTTTCAATAAGGATGTTGTATTTCAAGTTTAAAGTTTTTATGTAATGATCCTAAGCCCCAAAGACACTAAACCTCTCGATCTTCTTTGTTTTATCAAGTGAAGTTTTATGTAATAAAGCATGTTTAAGTTGTAATAAAAAGAAGGGTTGTCATAATTATTGTTTCTTGACTAATAATTTTTTTATTTATATTCATATCACATACTAATATTTTTCTGTTCATAGATTTTTTTCAAAACAATAGACATATTTAAAGGATGACTATAGAAAATTCTAAGGTCAAGATGAAAATTTTAAAGATATACTATGAAAATAATCCATGTTTTATTTTAAAAATTTTAATTGTTGTAAAAATGGATTCTGAGTATTAATGTCAATTTTTAATTTTTGTGTCAACATGGTTATATTTTTTCATAATTATCTACAACTCTAAGCTTAAATAGCCCTAAAAATTTTAATAATGTTATTTATTTTTCAAAAATATCTAAATATTTAATGCTTATAGACAGTTCCTTATTATTTTTATGTAGATGGCTTGTTCGGAACATACCCAAATCTCTTTATAAATATGTACTTTGAATCCCATATAGTCCCCTACATTCATTTAATACAGACATGGGTAATGACTTTATGATCATTTTCATGCAGATATTGAAAATTCTTCTCTATTAAAAATAATTCTTTGTGGATCCTAGAGTCTTAAAATTTGTGACAACAATTTCCAACCAACATAGCCTTAAGGGGTTCAATAAACATTAAATGATGGATGAATGTAATCATGGACATGTCATTGGTAAAATATAGGAGGGACATATTCCCTGGAAGTTTGTGACACTGTGTTGGATTATGGAAGGTTTTTGAGTTAATGCTTGAAATTCTATTAAGTACATGTGGACCATGTCCTTCGGTAAGATATTAAACCCCTAACAGTGCATAAAAACATAAACTACCTTAATAAATGGAAATGTATGGTTTACAAGGGTATGAGATGCTGGTGGATATATGATTTAAAACATATTCCCACCAATATATTGTATAGAGGCCTCGATTATTCCATGTGAATTCGGTTTAGAGAATATTTGTGTGTGGATATATTTTCATTAATCACTTTTCTAGGGAAAATATAAGTTTTATGGAATGTAAGGTGGAATTAATAGTATTTCATTAGGATACTAATGGATTATTATTTCTTTCCATACCATATGATTTATTGGGATACATGTTCTATTTATTCTTACATAATATTGAACAAAATATTTTATAACGTCTTCACAACATTGGTTAATCTAACATAGAAATTTTTAATGTTTAGTTAGTCCTGCATATATGGAAAGGATATGATGAGAAATAAAACAAATATTAAAATTTCATAGTATAACAGTATCACAAAGATTTATCATGAGTATTTGGTTAAATTAATATGTATACAAATTGGGTGGATGATTTGTTTTATTTTTCATTTACTAGTACCAATATTCTAACATTTAAATATTATTAAAACACTTAGATTATAAAATATCCTTTTTAATTCTATATTAGGGACATTATATTATTTATATGGAATCATATATCATTATATGGCATGATACACTTTATGTTGGTTGTAAAACAAAGTCTTTTTATTGTGTTTTATTGGGGTGTCATTAGAAATCTTATTAGTGGCAGAAGGTCAATCTTGGGAGATTTAAATATTGAAAAACTGTATTTGAGAATAATATTTTGAGTAATGGTGTTCATAGTTTGAACAAGTAATTTTTTGTTAAGATAATAATGAACTGGAATAGTGGAATCAATTATGGGAAATAAAATAATAAAATGTTAATGAATGCAATTGGTTATTTAGAACATGAATGAGAAACTAGATTGCATAGTAACCATGTTTAGAGGACTGTCTTACTTCAAATAGGAGTTATTTTTAGGTATATTTTATTTATTATACAGTTACATATAATTAATTTCGATTTTGTATACTAGTTTTATTGAAGATTGTTTTTTGATCAAAGGGATTATTATTTTATATGTATATCCATGAGTAAAATATTGAGGATATGTTTTTTCAAATATAAATGTATCAAAATGGTAAACCCATGTTAATTATTATTAGAAGAATGAGTATATATGAAGTATTATATTTTTTGTAGCATATTATGTTATGGTTCTAGGATTTGAATATAATTTCTTGAAATAAATTAGTGATTATAAGAGATTGAGTTTACCTTTAAATTTGTGTGAATACCATATTAGTATCATGTTTATTTGGATGTATACAATGTTAATGATATATATCATTAATAGGGGATTATATAAGATGGAGTCTGGGATGATTTTTCTTCATTCTAGATTAATATTCTTGATCTGTTAAAGCTAAAGTTCATTTTAAAGACTCTAACAGGTATGTTTCAATATGTGTTCATAATGATCTAGTAGGACAATATGACTTCCCACAAGTTTCATAATCCTTTTGAAAATTTAATAGAACATTATCAATCTATATTTGTCAATTAAGATATGTGTTCTATAAGATATCAGCCATTAAAAAAGAATATTTCTTATTAAATTATATCAAACCTCATTGAAGGCCCCTATTTGGGTATGATTTGAGGACTACAGGGATACCCAAAGTGAACCAAAGGCCTAGTAATTGGATTCAAGACTACAACATGATTTTATAATACCATTTTCTTGAATATATATATATATATATACCAATTTTCATCTATAGGAGAAAATAGTATCACTATGTAGATAATGGGATCAATATTTTGCTAGAAAAAACAAGATACTAATAGTGAACTGATGGGTTTTATTTTTTTATTGGGGTGATTTTGTAAATTTACCTTAATATTCCTTAAAACCTACAACCTAATTTTCCACCATAATTTATCATGGTTATCGAAGATCCAATTCAAGATCCATATATAACTGATAGGGGGAGGGGTGATTCAGTGATATCTATTCTTTTTTTATGTTGACTTGTTTTTGAAAGAGCCTTCAACACCTATTGAAGATTTTTTTCCTACTAAATGCACATAACCAACGAACCAAATATTTACAAGGTTCACTACTCAACAAGAGTAGCAATATCCTTGTTATAGTATAGAAACAATCTAGTACCAGAAAATCCACTATAAAAAATCACTATATCTGGAATACAATGAGTAGGATATGCCCGTACACATGTATAACCCATTGTAAATAATCCAATAGTGTATGTTCTCCCTCTTAGCACCAATAGGGTAATACAATGTTTCAATTATTCTTGAAGATATTAAAATCTTGTTAACTTAAAACAATACTTCTTCTTCTTACCCAGAATATTGTAATAATCTCATGGATTTATTATTATTATTTAGTTTCATACCAATGCCTTATATTGATGTTCTATGAACGTACTATTCACTTAAACTTGGTATCCAAAACTACCTCTTTTGAAATCTCATTCAAAATTCTCCTTCAAAAAGATCCTTTTAAATGTTCCTTCAAAATGCAAACTAGTTCACAGAGATCGCTAGGTCATAGAGCTCACTAGTTCATAGAGCTCAAGATGACCATTGTGAAGTACACTTCTTTCACAAAATTGAATGGCTTACTGTGAATATCCTTCCTTTTAAAAAATGGAACGTCTCAATAATTTTCTATTGTGGTGGAGGCCTATATATCTTAATTTCCCACTTAATGAAGAAACTTCCATCCACCTCCACACCACAACAGCACCAAATCATAGAGCTCCCAAATTTATGTTGAAATTCTCTCTTTTTTTCAAACCACCAAGTCTATTTTCTGAAATCTTAAATATAGTCCTAATAACAAAGCATTCCATAAAATCCTTTGTGCCTCCGCGATTCTATTTCATCCTTTTCACAGTCGCAATTCTCTCTACCTTCACTGTTGGAATGTTCCCGCACAATACTCATTTACTCTTACATTCAAAAATATCCTCATAATAATGAAAAATTATTTTCCCCCTAGTTACTTTATAAATATTGCATCACAAGTTCTCCGACAAACTATGATCTTTGTGAAAATCAGACCAGCAAAGCATCGTCAGATTTTTTAGGGAAAGTATTGGAAATTTCCTATCATCCAGCATCTACTTATACAAAGTGAAGTGATTACCTTTACTCTCAAACATCTTTAACAAGAAAACACCTAAAAAATATACTCTTCATAATCATATCGGTCCTAATATGGATATCTCTTTTTCTTCACATCCCCTCTCACCTCCACTATGCTATCAATCTCTCCAGACTTTCCCATTTCCATTTCCATTTTTTTGAATACCTTTATGTATGACTATAACTATAACTATAAATATTATTGTATTATATTTATATTAATATGTGTATCACCAAGTTTTGACAATGTTTCCTATTTTTAAGGATCTCATGAAATTTTTAAATTTATTTTATTTTATATTGAACCGAATATTTTTATTGGATGAGTGGACCTATCGTAGGATACAGTTGGATGTACCTAAATTGAACTTTTAGTCTAACAATTTATCTTTGTTTTATGTTATTTTTGGTCATACCATCATTTATGGTTATCAAAATAAGTTTAAAATAAATTTTTTTAATTATAATTTTCTTTTGTTAAAAATCCCTTTGATATATGTTTGATTTTAGAAAGGGATTATTAGAAGTTGAAATTTTATGTGAAGAAGTTATACGTTTAAATTAGAAAACTAAATTGTAATATACATTAGGTAAATAGGTTCTGTAATGTTTATTACTCATGTTGTACCCCTAACCTTATTTTGAATTTCCATCATTAAATTGTTAAATATGTGTGATTTGTTTTTAAAAATTAATCATGGAATAAGTTTATAGGTGTGAAATAGATTTTCAAAATCATCATTTTTGTGAATGGATTTTAAAGCCTAATAATTAATTATTGAATGAATATATATCCATTGGGGGAGTCTAAATTTTAAATTTTATCTTTACTGGAATTATTTTTTGTGGGGAAATTATAAATCCCCTTCCCCATGAACTCATAGCCAGTGCATTACTTTATTACAGTTGGATGAATAAAAGGAATAAAATCTAGAGTTACAAAATGTTTTAATTTTTTTGAAAAACTATATTACATACATGATAAAAATATTACATTGGGAAATATAAAAAAACATAATACTCAATAAGGGCACGTATATTATATATTTCAAACCCATTCAATGAATTCATCTTCATATCCTGTGGAAATAAAATAAAATAAGGTTGATATTAAATGATTAGTAAGGGTAAGAATACGGTGGATGTAATCATGAATCAATAATTATAAAAAATATGGAAGGGTAAATAACTGAATACATATTCCATTTAAACAACTGGATAAAGATAAATCAATTTTCTATGGTATGTATCCAAAAAACATGTGATAAATTCCAAAAAAAAACTAAGAATGAAAAATATCCACTGATTGTTTAAAAGTGAAAATATCATGGATAAATAATAACTAAAATATCAATGAATTTTTTTTATTATACATCATGTCTGAGATTTACAAAAACCTATACAGTCATGACCTTTTATAGGAAAATTTAAAACTACTGGTAGAAAGACATTTTATTTAGACAACTTATTTGACTTAGGAAAACCTCTCGATGTATTGAGGGGGAATATAATGTTCAGGCCCAAACCGTCATTACCATTCCAATGTATTACTCATATAGAGTAGTCTATTAATAAATTATATTCATTATCAAATATCGATATTGAATAAACAATAAATTTTTCAATGTTCCCTAGATAATAAAATAAATAAAAAATTAAACACCAAATTTAAAATTTGTATATGGTTTACGAAATAATAATATAAATAATCCATTAATGTGGATATTTGTAGAAATTTCAAATGAATTTTTTTATTGTAATGTAATTGTTTCAAGGGAATGTTAACAATCACAAAATAAAGTGAGATGGAAAAGATAACTTTTACCATATGGAAATTTTTATGATAAACACCTGGTGTGAGATAATTTAATGTGAATATTATAATAAAAAGAATTATTATATAATAGTGATATTAAATGTTTAATGGAGTGTTCATACACTACATTAATTTGAATTTGTTCAGAAATACAAATAAGTCCTAGTGTAATATAAATACAGACGAAATCAATTTCCTTGTGTTTACTTTTAGGCGAACATCATTTAACATCTTTTATACTAGTTTTAAGAAATTTTTTTAATTTTTATTGAAACATAATAATATTTATAATATTTAATATGAATATCATATAGTATCACATTACATGTTCATAATCAATCTTTCATCATTTTCACTATTTCATGTGTTAAATGCCTAGTTTTTCAAAAATGTTCGGGAAAGATAATTATTGATCTTATTAATTAGATCCCCATTTCATAATATCTATAATGTTTAATATTATTTAAAATCACATATATCAATTATATATTTACTTTGAATAATCCATAATATTTGGATATAAGAAATGAAATACACCATTCATGAAGATGGTAAGTCATATGTACGCATTAACACTCCTTCCATTTCAGAGAAATATTAAAATAATGAAAAATAAATGATATATATGTATATGTTAATTTATTATATTTAAGTCATATTTACCAAATTTGTTTTTTAAAAATCCTTAATACATTACCTTTATAGTGTGAACAAATTAAATTGGTTTATGTAGGCGTTTGTAACAATGTCTAAAAAAATTGTTATCTTATTCCTGAAAAGGTATGTGTTATATAAATAATAAATATGCATAAATTCATAATAAATATCATATATATAAAATATAAAATATAAATTCATCATTATCCCAAACATCGAATGTGGTAATAGAATAATGAATGAAATCGATCCGTGGGACTATAGTCCATCGTACACATAGATGATGATTGTGTATCCCATTTGATGATTGTGTGTGGTATTGTAGTTTGAAATATTAGAAAAACATATATAATATTATTTTATGTTACTAATGTAATTATATAATATTGATATAAAAACAATTATATTATTGGATAATTAATTGAACTGAAAGTGATCGTTGAAGAACGTTACCTCTTATTCGGGTAACTCTTGTTCGTTTATACTAAGTGACATTCTTGGATACATTTATTCCCAAACTACAGATGTTATTATGAGGCTATATATTTCGGACGATCATTTAGGAATAACGTGGATGATATATATTGATCATTTTGATGTGAATAAGTGATGGAGGAGGCACCATTTTATAATTGTTTTGAGAGGCACATTTAGAACCTCTAAAAGTATGAAATTAATATAATTTTATATTCATTATAAACCTTGTTAAAAATTAGTTATTTTATATATAAGATTATTATGTCTCTTAATAATCTCAAAATATAATTTTTTTTAGATTTGTTTGGCACATTATGACCCTTATTGTTTGGATATAACACTTATTTAACCACTTTTACTCTTACGCTGAAAACATTTGTTTTTACTCTTTAAAGGTCGATATAGTTACTATAAAATGAGAAAAAAATGATAAATGGGTAATGGATGGAATATAAATATAATCCTAATAAGTATTACGAATAAATGATTTTGATAAATTTAAAATCATTTAATAAAATATTATTTATTTTAAAGTATCGTTAGTGTGAATTTTGACACTACTCATTACATGAATTTTTAAAAATGTCATAAAAACAAGAAATATTATAACCAATATTTTTTAAAACATTCCAAATATGTCTACGTAATATATAAAATATTTGGATGACATTAATTATGTCACGACCCGACCCTACCCCAGCTCGAGTCGAATCAACCCCCAGCCCGCCTCCATAGGCCAGGGGCTGGCGACCAGTGCTGAAGGCACAATAACTAGGGGAGTCCATTACAAAAGTACCTATACACACACACATTCAACACAATCAATGAAAAAGTGCAGAGTAAAAAGAAAATGAAAGGGGAAACTGCTATAAATAACCACAAGAGTGCATCGACCTCTAAGAAGTACAATGTAAAAGATGAAAAGAAAAGGGAAAAAACACAAGCCCAATTAGAAATGTGCCACAACCTGGCAATAGGTAAACAATATAAAACAGCTAGTAGGGTCCCCCACCTAGAACCTGACTCCGACCACCACATGTGGTCTAATCTCCCATGCTCATAAGCTCCTCTGACATCACGACCAACCTATCCGCCATCTGCAATGGCACACCAAGTGTTGGCCAAGCCCAAGTAGGGGTGAGTATAAAAATACTCAGTAGGATACCTCGAAGGCTCGAGGGAGCAACAAAGGAGGTACTGAAGGGTGATAAGTAGAGCGAACAAAGAAAATTAAAGGAGTACAACCGGAAGTGCAGTAAAGATTACAGTAGAGAGTCCAACTCAACCCAACAATAGAAAGGTGGTAGACTCATCCAGACATAAGGAGCTGGAAATGGTGAGAAGATGAACTTCTCATCGAGTCTTCGCTACCTATAGCAGGAGATTAGACTCATCCAACCACGAGAATGTAGACACAGAAAGCATGTATCATACCCCTCACGTCTTTTCCTCGCATGGATGGAGAGTAACCAAACCCAAGAAGTGGGTACCAGAACAAGGTATATATATATTCATATTCTCACTAAGAATCCTGAACA
Source organism: Viscum album (assembly GCA_963277665.1). Lineage (NCBI taxonomy): Eukaryota > Viridiplantae > Streptophyta > Magnoliopsida > Santalales > Viscaceae > Viscum > Viscum album. Next base: position 1,118,182,504 of record OY728141.1, read on the forward strand.
AGATCGTAAGGGGATATCCATCCCATATCTCAGCCCAAGAAAGTGAGTCGCCAATAGTCTCATAAGTAACACTATCAATGCCCAACATCACGCATGTCTGCCCCGAACTACAAGTCAAGGGCTCAATCACCACACCTCGACACTATCCGTTTTGGGCAGCACTGACTCGCCCGCACGGTTTTAGGTCACATCACAAGGACACATATCGGTCGGGAAAGCACTCCTCGTACTAGAGAGTTCTGGGGGAACATCAAACCACAGCTCGTCACGGCCCCAGAGTCAAGAGGTATCCTCAAAGTATACAGGAGACCCCCTGCCCAGCCCTGCTGGAGGGTCCCTAGAATTTAACGGGTTCTAACTACAGGGAGACCCAACAAGAGTCGACGAGTGCCACACTACCCAATACCATAACATGGTAATACACTGGAGGGAGACCCAGCTAATGTTGGTGATGGTACCACTTCCCAGCACAACTGGAGGTAACCCGGCATCGAGGACCACTACCCAGCCCAGATGGAGGTAAGCCCGACATCGGGGAGCACTGCCCAGCCCAGCTGGAGGTAATCCCAGCATCGGGGACCACTGCCCATCCCCACTGGAGGTATGGCCGGAACTACTGTGGTCATCCCTACTGGATGGTACTACTCAGTGAACACCGTTGAACTGGCCATCCCTGCTAGATGGTACATCTGGCAAACCCTACTCAAAAAAACCTCAGCCCTATTGGAAACAACCTCAGCCCTACTGGAAACAACCTCATCCCTGCTGGTAAAAACCTCATCCCTGCTGGTAACAACCTCATCCCTACTGGTAACAACCTACTGGGTAGAGGTTCAGTGACAACGTAAAGTGTTGGTCACACCGAATCCACAATAACTCTACCAGGGATCACGAAAGAATGGGAGAAACTCCCTAGGCCTCTCAAGGAGATCACACTCCAATCCGTTGATTCACTTTCGAAGAGGACTGAGACAACTCATCCCAGAAAGTGGTAAAACACCCACGTAGTACGAGCACACGTAGTCGCAAAAGATGCTGCAGTCCGGTGAAAGGGCACGGTACTGAAACCCCTCACACCTGAAGAAACAGAGTAACAAACCATCCCTATCAGCCAAACGAGAACAGGACCAAGGGAAAACTCAACCCTGCTGGCCAACCAAACGAGCACCAAGAGAGGGGAAGACTCAACCCTACTAGTCAACAAACAAGGATAGAGGAACCCTCTACGTCGCAAGAGGTCAAAAGTATGTAAAGAAGGTCATGACACACACATGGGGACCACACGACGTGTGACCCCAGGTCAACCCTAGCTGAGCGCACAAATGTCCTCAGGTACAAACAACTACATGTACCTCCAAGAATTCCCATATACTCCCAGAGTATAACACGTTCCATCCCAAAAGATATCGTGCACACGGAACCCAACGTCAATGCAAAGGCATGACGTAACAACTCCAACCTGCCACCTCATCGACTGAGGCATAGCCAACCACATCTCTTCACTCACATGGGAGTGCACGCGATCACACGCCAAGGGTTCTCTGCAAACACGGTGAGAAGAACCGCCATCAGAGCACCATTCTCATTTCAACATTTAATAAGATCGTGCAAGAGGCTCCACACAACCAAACAAATCGTACCGTTGTAATCCTCACAGAAAAACACGGGATATAGACTAATTACTCTCCTCAAACGGATATCTGATGGAAAAGTCACCAACACCGCCTCACACTCGAACGACGTCCCATGATCCCAAGCCTCGACCCCGAAAATAGTCGGGCGCATCTCACCATTGTGATCCCCTCGGGAAAACATGTCAAAAAGACTGCACATTTGAGGGCAACAGATATCAGGAGAAAAAGATGCATTCTGGTTCACCGCACATGAGCGGTGCTACGTGGGACCCACATCCTGGTCCTAAAACTCAACGGATGGATCACACCATTGTGATCCTCTCGAAAAAAGAACACAAGTTGGACTATTCACTTGTCCAAAACGGTCGCCGGGTGATGGAGAGAGAAAATCACCGTCAACACCCAAATGGACCTCATGGGGCGCACACCATAATGTGCAATTAGTGCGGGTGGATTGCACGATTGAAATCCCCTCGAAAAAACATCCAGAATCGACTGCTCGCACGCCCCGAACAGACGCCCGATGAGAATGTCGCTAAACGCTGCTCACAGCTCAAAAGACGGCACATAGGTCCCATGCCTTAACTCTGGTTTCGGCACCCGAAACCTCCCTGAAAACCTCATCCATGATGCCAAGGTCGAAACACCACTGAATTCGCCCAATTTGGACATCAGATGTGTCCGCGCCATCCAAAACAAGAATCCCTATAAAAAACGCCCAACCGCTTGACGGAGTGTCGCACTACCGAAGCCCCTGTCTCAGGGATTAAAATCACCCGTAATCATCTCAAATTATTCCTCTCATTCTGAGGCACGTGCTGCCGCAGGCGGCTCACGAAACCGACTTCCAGTTTATGATTTGTTAAAACATAAATCATTTTATAATAATAATAATAATAATATATTATTATTATTATCATTATTACCTCTTTTTTTTCTATAACCCAAAACTAGACCGGCCATTCGGTCGGTCTTCATCTCCCGACAGGACCCGCAGCGTGCGGGTCTTTGTCGGCCATCCGAGGTCTGTAGACCCTGGTCCACCCTCGCCTCCTCCAACCGGCTCAGCCGGTCGGCCTTCCGCGCCGCCTGCACGAGACGCCCGTAAACAAGCGCTCCGCTGGCCTCCTCCGCAGCGTCCCCTGCTGACCCAGCACCTGCCTCCGCTGAAGGGAGCTGCTCCGCCACGCTCGCGCCAACCGCCCTGCTCGACCCCATGCCGCCTCCTTGCATCGGCCGGCCACAGTCCATGCTCACCCGGAGGACCCCCATGACCAGCACCGACCACAAACCACTCCCGGAAACTCTGATTTTTTGCCCTGAAATCATTCCAAAACTCACTCACATTCGGAGGATGTCTACAATCACCTCGGATCATGGAATTTTTATCTGAAATGTGCGTAAAAAAGATCATAAAAATTACTAGGCATACATGGGCTTTGATTGAAAATTCGACAGAGGTTTGATACAAGAATTCAGGCTCAATGTAGATGCAGAAATGATAATTGAAACCGCAACGATCCTACCTGCGAGGGCGTTGCCCGATGCTTCACGGAGGATCTGCCGCCGCGCCATTGCCTTGCTGGAGGGGAGGATGAGGGGAGGAGCTCCTCCTCCCTATTTGATCTCTTCTTATAGGGGAAAGGGGAAGGATATGTGTGGGGTTAGGGTTTAAATAAGGAAGAAATTAATTAAATTTTAATTAATTTAACCCCCAATTTATCACGCACCCGAAACTCTCGACGGGGTCGAGGTTGAGCATCCCCTAGGGTAAACACCACCTACCGAGCATAACGACGGTCTCAAAATTTTAATTGAAGGCCCCGATCAAAAGTTATTTGACTCAATGCCCAAGGCCGCCAAATTAAAAAAATGCCCATGTGGACATTTTTCACAGACGGGCCGCGCCTGTGAATGTTACACACCTCCTAATGTAAACATCACGCTCTAGACTCAAATGTGCCCTCGAATTTCCAATCCAAACCACCGTTTAAGATATAATTGAGTTGAACCATTAAACAAATTAATTAATTAATTAATTTATCCATTTAACGTTCTGAAAGAGAGTGAGGGGTCCAAACATCCTGCACCGACATGTTTTATGTCGTTCCTATGGTAAACACCCCATTCTGGACCCATCCGTATACTCTGATTTCTAATCTGAAGCACCATTTAGGAGGTATCCCATTTATTTGGAGTTTCTAGTGTGAACACACTGTAAATTTAATTCCAGCCACACCGTGGCTCGGAATCGCACGCCGTCTGAGGGCGCTGCTCTGGAATAATATCAAGAATATTCCAAAGTCTTTCACAGCAAAAACTGGGTTCTTACATCATTCCCTCCTTCAATCTTTTTGTCCCCATAAAGAAAAAACAGGGAACAACTGAGGGTACTAAGCACACACATGGCTCTCTCGTACCCAGAAGAACTCTTGCGCAGCTCTTTACCACCACACACAGACCAAAGGATTTGATCTATTCATGCGAGGTCTGCCCTCACCGATGTCGTGCATAGGAGCACGCACACCTCTTCTCGGGTGAGTCATGCGGGATACGTCGTGCACCCACAACCAATCTATGGGTTAGGGAAAGGCTGTAGGGAACCTCGCCATCCCTTTTCATAGTGGCACACAGCCCGAAGGCTCTCAGGGGTAGCTCACCACCCCAATCGAACCTCTGCATCGCATTCCGCGACTGGAATCACCGACCACACCTAGAACAAGGCCCGACGATTCCCTCTTTCAGAATATCCATATGGTGGAACACTCAAGGATATCTGGTCACACAATATTCACAGTCGATGTCTCTCAACCAAGACACTCTTACACGCTTGGAGAGCGATGTAGTCAACACCGTCGACTAAAGAAAAGGTCCTACGCCTTTTACTTTACCAACACAGGGTCACATCGATGCCCCACGCCACCCTGGTAACACCTCAAGCAAGGAGCAGGGAGGAAATCATTCCACACACAGATTCTATCAATTCTACTGCAAGAAGTAGAAGATCTGTAGAGCGTACCTCTTATCACCTCATGCTATGTAGGATCATAGACATCCAAATCTCACGGCTGTCCACGGTCCCGACTGTCAACTCCCGGAGCCTGTTGTGGACCACCTAGTGGTGATGGGAAGACCTCGTAAGGTTGTGTCCCACTACTAGCTCCTCCCGCTCCTCTGCTAGCACCACCTATCTGGGTACTACTCCAAACATGACAGTACCTCCATCGTGGTGGTGCACCTGCTGACTGCCCGAAGCTCTCCGCATTCCGGGCCGGGCAATCCCATGCCAGGTGACCTCACTCATTGCAAGCATAGTACCGACTCTCTTCGGGATGCACTGGTGCCCTCCGGTGCCACTGTGGTGTACAACCACGCCCATGAGTCTGGTTATCGGAAATCCACCTACGTCGAGGATCTACTTGCCGACGCCCGTTAGCTGCGGCAGTTTCTCGGCTCCAACGTGCCTGCTGCCACCACCAACTCTAGAACGTGACAGGAAGCTCTATGTCTCCAGTGCCTGCTCTAGCACCCTGGCATATGTGGAAATTCCCAAGGGTATTATGATAGAAAGAATCTCTTGGAGGAGACCATACTCAAACTTCCACGCTCGGATGTTATCGTCATGGACCAAGTCGGGGTAAAATAGTGCACGGTCTGCGAAACTAGCCGCGTACTCGGCCACCGTCATCCCTCCCTGCTGAAATTTCAGGAGTTCTTGAATCCAAATGGAGCGTATATAGGAGGGGAAAAACTCCTCACAGAACAACTACTGAAAGTCATCCAACAAAAGCGATGACTCATCAAGAAAAACTGAGTCACCAGACTTGACCAACGCTGAGCTGATCCATGAAAAATGTTGGATGGCAAAGCCACTCTCTGATATGTCGGCGCCTGCACAAGCCTGAAAAGGTGAACCACTGCCTCTAGCCAAACCTCTGCTGCCCGAGGGTCTGGATCACTACTGAACCTCAGTGGTATTTGCCACTGGAACTCACAGAGTGTGATAAAACTTCACTCAAGCCCCGTCTTCTCTGCTGAAGCAGTCTGCTACATAATAGGTGGGGGTGCTACTACCGGCCACCCGGAGAAAGGGGCTCGCATGATGGGTCCCGGTCTGTGGCCTTGTAGATCACAGGGTCATCTTCATGAACCAAAGCTGGTATCCTGGCTGGTTGTCTTCGTGGAGACATCCTAAAAATTATCAAGGAGTGTAGTGGTCAGATGAGCATATAGGTATATACCAATAATAACAACAATGGGGAGCTGACTCAAGAAGGACAGTCAAAGACTCAATCCTATGTGATCCACAAACAAATTTTCTCTGCAACAAGTGTCTCAGCATTCCGTTTCGACAAGAGGGTTATCAAGTTCATGGTTAATGGATATGTTGGCCGCCGCACCATCCCTAGAATCCCTGTCCTGAGTGCCGCTCTCGAGAAACATTTACATTGTTTCCTTATATCCCAACCAATTCCTTCTACTTTAGGGACATTCGAACAGCGTCCCAAGGAACGAACCACCTCTGATACCACTTTGTCACGACCGGACCCTGCTCGGGCTCAAGCCGCAACTATCCCAAGCCTACCTCCATAGGCCAGGGGCTGGCGACCAGCGCCAAAGCCACAATAACTCGGGTAGGACTTTGCCTATGTACCTATACACACACACACACACACATGCATCACACTCAATGAAAAAGTGAAGAGTAAAAAAGAAAAGAAAATGGGAAAATGCTTTAATTAACCACTAGTGTGCATCAACCTCTAAATAGTACTAAGTAAAATCTCAAAAGAAAAGTGGAAATACACATGACCAATTAGAAAAGTGCCACAACCCGACAATAAGTAAATAAAAGAACACAGCTTGTAGGGTCCCCCACCTAGAATCCGACTCCGACCACCGCGCGCGGTCCAAGCTCCCAAGCTCCTAAGCTCCTCTGACATCACGACCAACTTGTTTGTCGTCTCCAAGGGGTCACCAAGTGTGGGAAAAGCCCGAGAAGGGGTGAGTATAAAAATACTCAGTAGGATACCCTGAAGGCTCGAGGGAGAAACAAAGGAGGTACCAAAGGGTGCGGAGTAGAGCGAACATGGAAAAGTAAAGGAGTACAACTGAAAGTGCAGTAAAGAGAACAGTAGAGAGTCTAGCTCAACCCAACAAGAGAAAGTAGGTAGAATCATCCAGACACAAGGAGATTGAAATGGTGAGAAGATAAACTTCTCCTCGAGTCATCGCTACCTATAGTAGGAGAGTAGACTCATCCAACCATGAGAAGCTAGACATGGAAAGCATGTGGCATACCCCGCGCGTCTTCGCCTCACCTGGAAGGAGAGTAACCAAACCCAAGAAGTGGGTACCAGAATAAGGTATATACATATTCATATACTCACTAAGAATCCCAAACAAGGTCGTAAAGGGATCTCCATCCCATAGCTCAGCCCATGAAAGTGAGTCTCCAACAGTCCCAAAAGTAACACCATCGATGCCCAGCATCCCGCACGTCTCTCCCGAACTACAAGTCAAGGGATCAATCAGCGCACCTTGACATTATCCTCTTTGGGCGTCACTAACTCGCCCACACGGTTTTAGGTCACGTCACAAGGACACATCTCGGTGGGGAAACGCTCCTCGTACTTGAGAGTTTTGGGGGAACGTCAAACCACAACTCATCACTGCCCCGCAGTCGAGAGGTCTCATCAAAGTCGACATGCGACCCCCTGCCCAACCCTGCTAAAGGGTCCCTTGAAGTCAACGGGTTCCCACTACAGGGAGACCTGGCAAGAGTCGATGGGTGCCACGCTGCCCAGTCCCATAACAGGGTAATCCACTGGAGGGCGACCCAGCTAAAGTCGGCGACGGGACCACTGCCTAGCCTAGCTGGAGGTAACCCTGGATCGGGGACCACTACCCATCCCAGCTGGAGGTAAGCCTGACATCGGGGACCACTACCTAGCCCAGCTGGAGGTAAGCCCGACACCTGGGACCACTGCCCAGCCTCACTAGAGGTAAGCCCCGAACTTCTCTGGTCATCCCTACTAAATGGTACTGCTTGATGAACACCGATGTAGTGTCCATCCCTACCGGATGGTACAACTAAGAGCCCTGCTCGAAAAAACCTTAGCCCAGCTAGAAACAACCTTAGTTCTGCTGGAAACAACCTGAACCCTACTGGTAACAACCTCAACAGTGCTGGTAACATCCTCAACCCTACTAGTAACAACCGCTTGGGTAGAGGTTCTGTGCCCGCATAATGTGTTGGTCACACCGAATCCACAAGAACTCTACCATGGATCATGAAAGAATGAGAGAAACTCCACAGCCCTCGCACGGAGATCACGCTCTAATCAGCTAAGTAACTGTCAAAGCGGACTGAGACAACTCATCCCAGAATGTGGGAAAACACCCATGCATTACGATAATATGTAGTCGCAAACGGTGTCATAGTCTGGTGAAAGCCCACGGTACTGAATCCCCTCACAGCTGAAGAAACAGAGGAACAAACCATCTCTGTCAGCCAAACGAGAACAAGACCAGTGGAAAACTCAACCCTTCTGGAAAAACAAATGAGCACCAAGCTAGGGGAAGACTCAACCCTGCTAGTCAACAAACAAGGACAGTGGATGTAACGACCCGAAATTTTTAAATAAATTTTGTTTCCTAATTTTATGTGTTATTTTTATACTCAACAAAAATGTTTTATTTGATAAACATGATTATAATTAAAATGAGATCAGTGGGTTTTGACTATTATATAACCATCGGTCAACATGACCGCTGTGAACAAAATGTTTTGATTATTGTCTCTAAATATAAGTAATCTTGGTTAATTATTATAGAAAGAAGATTCGATGGCCTCACCTAGTAGTCTTGGACCGATCGAAGCCCATCTAACAGAGCTTGGGAAGGAGGTAGCACCACTGGGCTTTGCTCTGGATCAAATCCAAGCCGAACTTCATCATGTGAAGCTGGAACGAAATCGCCTTCGTGAGAAGTTCAAACTGATAGAAATTACTACTCGGGCAATGTTGACTGAGCCGCCCCAAGCTTCTATCATCCTAGCACACCTTACTCTTAGGTCCTATGCTGGTATTATAAGGGGTTATGTAACGAGACCATAACTACCTTGTGTAATCATTGTTTTAAATAAAAATTGGGATTTCTTCTTATGATGAAGTTTATGAATTTTGAAATGACCGGATAAATATAGTATGCATATTTTTGATGAATTTTAGAAAAAGGATATTTTAAATATGTTTATGTAAACCCTAAATAATTAAAAATGTGTAATGATTTTCAAAAAATGGTCTTCTGCAATTATGTTCAGTACTAAATTTAGAGTCTAATAAGATCAACTTGATTTTTGATGAATAGTAAATTATGAATAGTACTTTTATGATTAGGATTAGTAATATGACCAAATGGATTAGTAATCTCACTTAAAGAAAGTTTTAAAATAATCTAGGCACCTTGATTAAGTAATGTGATTCAATAAAATAGTTAAATAACGGTTTCATTAATTATTATTCAAGTATTAGTTTTTTCGGGTGAATAGTGTTTTTTAATTAAAAATTTAATTAAAAATAATTAGAAAATTATTTTTATCAAAATGACGTTATTTTTGAACTCAGAGCATCGATATTATGTTATGGTAATTTTTGGGGTTTTTTTCTGAAAAAAATGAATTTTCGATGAATAGTGTTTTTATTTAAAAATTAAATTAAAAATATTTAGAAAATTATTTTTATAAAATGGATTTCATTTTTGAAATCAGAGCACTGATATTTGGTTAATGTTAAATTTTGGGATTTTTCTGAGAAAGTTGAATTTTCAGTGAATAGTAAAAATACAGTTTTAGGGTTTCGGTATGTTTAATGACATCATAACGGTGTCATGATGATGTAATGAGATCTTTTGAGGGTTGGCCGGCCAAGGGTGATGAATTATTGTTTTGGGGGCCCCATGTGGCCTAACTCCATGATAAATGACAAGGGAGAGCACATGGGTTTGAGAAAAGCACATGTGAGGTGTCCCTTGGCCATTAATGCCTTGTCCCCTCACTTTCCCTATAAATACCAAGCCCTCCTCTCATCCATTCGACTCCCCACTCATTCCCAACGAATTTATGGTCTCATTACCTCCCAAGGAGTCCTCCCAAGGGGCCCCCAAGCCCTCAAGGTCCCACCCTTTGAGGTTTAAGAGTTACATTTTAAGGTAAGGGATCCGACCTCTCTCTTTCTTTTCAAGTAATATCTTTTATGTCTTTTCTTTTATACTCCATGTTCTTATGTTGGAGGATGTTATTTTATATTCATCCTACTGACTATTTCATGTTCATATGATGATATACCCCCCCTTGCTCTCATCAATTCGTTTTAAGAATGTTTAAGTGGCGCCGTTAGGCTGCCGAATTTTTAAGGGATTCTTTCACCTTCCTCGTTTTCAAGTTCTATTTTCATTCAAGTATTTAATGTTCCTTTTTGTTATATTGGGGTATGATCTCAATATATATCATACTGGACTCTTATGTTCATATTATGAGAGACCCCATTTGATCTCTTCAATTCAGTATTTTGATGTTTTAAGTGGCGCCGTTAGGCTGCCGAATTTTTAAGTGGTTCTTCACCCTTCTCGTTTTGAAGTTCTACTTTCATGTCAATTATTTCAAGTTCCTTTTTGTTTTATTGGGGTATGATCTCTATATATATCATACTGGACTCTTATGTTCATATGATGAGAGACCCCATTTGATCTCTTCAATTAATTATTTTGATGTTTTAAGTGGCGCCGTTAGGCTGCCGAATTTTTAAGTGGTTCTTCACCCTTCTCGTTTTGAAGTTCTACTTTCATGTCAATTATTTCAAGTTCCTTTTTGTTATATTGGGGTATTATCTCTATATATATAATACTGTACTCTTATGTTCATATGATGAGAGACCCCATTTGATCTCTTCAATTCAGTATTTTGATGTTTTAAGTGGCGCCGTTAGGCTGCCGAATTTTTAAGTGGTTCTTCACCCTTCTCGTTTTGAAGTTCTACTTTCATGTCAATTATTTCAAGTTCCTTTTTGTTATATTGGGGTATGATCTCTATATATATCATACTGGACTCTTATGTTCATATGATGAGAGACCCCATTTGATCTCTTCAATTCAGTATTTTGATGTTTTAAGTGGCGCCGTTAGGCTGCCGAATTTTTAAGTGGTTCTTCACCCTTCTCGTTTTGAAGTTCTACTTTCATGTCAATTCTTTCAAGCTCCTTTTTGTTATGTTGGGGAATTATCTCTATATATATCATACTGAAATCTTATGTTCACATGATGAGATATCCTATTTGATCTTTTCAAATCATTGTTTGTTGAGGTTTAAGTAACGCCGTTAGGCTGCCGAACTTTCATAAGAGAAATCTAATTTTTTTCTTCCTTCCATGTTTTTCATTTCAAATGGTATGTCCTTGAAATCTCATTACCATGATCATGTATCCTTCTTATTCTGTCCATGTACTATTTTATGGGTCATTTATGAATGTTTGACCCATTTAACCTCTCTTTTAATGTCTTCTAAAACCTCGGAACATTGCCGTTATGCTGCAGAATTTCTGTCTCAAAATGTCTATATCTTTTTCTAAAGTCCTTTTATTTTATTAAGTGAATACTCAAAGCTATTTCTTCTAAGGGGGTATTCACATATATACCAAAATGTTCTATTTTAAATTCTGGGATTTACATACATGAGACTCACCTTCCTTTTCTGTGGGTTTTAAAGTGACGTAAAGATCATGTCTTTAAAGCAGTTTTTAAAACGTTATGATTATGAAATGAAACCCATTTATTTTATGCTATATGGGTTATTTATGAAATGTTTGATGATGATATATGTGTCTCACATGATAATAAAGGAAAATTTAATGGTGCGCCCTGATAGCGCTCCAATGCATTGGGTAAAGACTTAATCTCTAGAGATGACCATTTTAACGACGCCTTGGTGAATAACCTTGGTAATTTTTAACGAAACCTTGGGGATGGACCTTGGTGAAATGAAACGATTGTCAATATTAAATGTTGCAGCCACATCTTCATGTTATGAAAAAGTTTTATTTTTATTATGATATGCCTCATGATTTCATTTTCATGCATTAAAGTTCTTTTCATGACTTTATTGATTTATCTCAAGTTCATATGTAAAATGTTTCACTTGTTTCCCTTGCTGGGCCTTATGCTCACCCTTCCTTTTGATGTATGTCCCCAGGTTATGAGATGCAGTAATGAGCCTAGGGTGAACATGAGGAGAATCCTTTCAAGTGTTTAAGAAAAATGTTTTTTTTGTTTCATGTTTTATGTTCCTTGTTTCCAAGACACTAAACCTTAAAGATCCTCAGTTCCATGTAATGGAATGAAAAGTTATGTTATAAAAAGACGGGATGCTATAGTTGGTATCAAAGGATGGTTTAGTTATTTGTGGAAATTAGGATATGAAAACTCTAGGAGGAACCCTATAGAAAAGTTTAATATAGGAAATCTTCCTGGTATTTTGGTGAGTATTGAGTAAGGGGTTGCCAAGCAAATACATCCCTGTCTGGATACGAGCAGGTAGAGGTGGCTCTGGCACAGATGTACATAGGGGTAAAACCCGAATACACCGCTTTGAGCTAGACTCGAACGGGAACTGGTACACGACAAAGGGCCTTGCTGCACTCTTGGTTACGACACTCCCGGGGGATATGCTTTGGTAAATTCATAAGCTTGGTATGAACCATTGTTAAAGGAACAAAGATAAAATAAAATAAAGGTTCACATAATAATATATGATCATTCATAACCTAGATGGGAACCTAGGAGATCACAACTTATGGTATACCTTTCATATACAAGTTATCCTTATATGCTTTCAGTTCCTTTTCATGATTATTAGCTAAGTACTTAAGCCCCTAATTATGCTTTCTCTTCTTAGTTAATGGTGGGAAATGGAAGAACATGTTCCGACAACCAATGTGATAGGAAATGCGATGATTTTCGTATTAATATGACAGGGATGATTAGGGGATTAAAATATGATTATTATTTTGGAAGACGTTCATTATTTTGGGAACCATATTTGATCGAGGTAAATAGATTACTACGGTATTTTCATTGAGGAGTAAGGTTGACTTATATTTTGAAGAATCGATGTATTTAAGGCGAACTTATAGTAATTTAGGTTACTTATGGGAATTACTAACCTATATTGGGTAAAATATGTTTAGGTTAGCTACTTTTTATAAGATGTTAGGAGTGGTTGATTTTGTCTGGAGATGAACAATGAAGTTGTTTTGGAAGACTATGTTATCAAATCTTTATTGTATTTGGGTTTCAATCTTAGTTTGGTTTGTTTTGAGGAATTTTAAGGACCGTTATTTATGGAATGGTCTATGATGAACTTTGGGTAGTACCATGGAACTTTGATGATTTAAAAGTAGTTTCCATTCCTATGGGATTATTTCTTTTTGAATAGTTGTTTTACCTTAACCTTTCTGTTTTTGGGATAATGTTTAAAGATAGAAAAAATGGATAGTTAATCTTTTGTAGATTATGTGATTCTATAGAAGATGATTCTTGTGCTTTTATGAGACCAAGTGTTTTTGAATTCTCATCATTTGGAGAAAAGATTAGTGTTGGTAGGGACTTGTTAAAGGATGAAAATCTACTTGAAGGTAGGTATATTTTATTATGTTTTTGTTCTATGTAGTAAATGAAATCCTCAAAATTATGAAAAGAAACGTAAAACAAAAATGTTGTTGGTTTACGTTTCCTACTAGGTAATCAAAGACCGTTTACACACACCATAAGTTTGGGATTTTCTCATGGTTAACTTTCTCCTAATCATGTTCTCTATCACTCTCCCTCAGAACTTGACCCTATGTTTTTTCCTCCATGTCCATGTTTTCCTACATGGAACCCTAGTGTGGGTTAACTCGGGTCACCATTGTACTTCCCTTTCTTTATTTTAAAGTAATAGTTTTACTAACTCCTTTTCTGATGTGGGACTTTCAATGAAATTTCAAAACCCAGTTTTAAAATTGCGAGGACGCAATTTCTTAAGGGGGGAAGATTGTAACGACCCGAAATTTTTAAATAAATTTTGTTTCCTAATTTTATGTGTTATTGTTATACTCAACAAAAATGTTTTATTTGATAAACATGATTATAATTAAAATGAGATCAGTGAGTTTTGACAATTATATAACCATCGGTCAACATGACCGCTGTGAACAAAATGTTTTGATTATTGTCTCTAAATATAAGTAATCTTGGTTAATTATTATAGAAAGAAGATTCGATGGCCTCACCTAGTAGTCTTGGACCGATCGAAGCCCATCTAACAGAGCTTGGGAAGGAGGTAGCACCACTGGGCTTTGCTCTGGATCAAATCCAAGCCGAACTTCATCATGTGAAGCTGGAACGAAATCGCCTTCGTGAGAAGTTCAAACTGATAGAAATTACTACTCGGGCAATGTTGACTGAGCCGCCCCAAGCTTCTATCACCCTAGCACACCTTACTCTTAGGTCCTATGCTGGTATTATAAGGGGTTATGTAACGAGACCATAACTACCTTGTGTAATCCTTGTTTTAAATAAAAATTGGGATTTCTTCTTATGATGAAGTTTATGAATTTTGAAATGACCGGATAAATATAGTATGCATATTTTTGATGAATTTTAGAAAAAGGATATTTTAAATATGTTTATGTAAACCCTAAATAATTAAAAATGTGTAATGATTTTCAAAAAATGGTCTTCTGCAATTATGTTCAGTACTAAATTTAGAGTCTAATAAGATCAACTTGATTTTTGATGAATAGTAAATTATGAATAGTAATTTTATGATTAGGATTAGTAATATGACCAAATGGATTAGTAATCTCACTTAAAGAAAGTTTTAAAATAATCTAGGCACCTTTATTAAGTAATGTGATTCAATAAAATAGTTAAATAATGGTTTCATTAATTATTATTCAAGTATTAGTTTTTTCGGGTGAATAGTGTTTTTTAATTAAAAATTTAATTAAAAATAATTAGAAAATATTTTTTATCAAAATAACGTTATTTTTGAACTCAGAGCGTCGATATTATGTTATGGTAATTTTTGGGGTTTTTTTCTGAAAAAATGAATTTTCGATGAATAGTGTTTTTATTTAAAAATTAAATTAAAAATATTTAGAAAATTATTTTTATAAAATGGATTTCATTTTTGAATCAGAGCACTGATATTTGGTTAATGTTAAATTTTGGGATTTTTCTGAGAAAGTTGAATTTTCAGTGAATAGTAAAAATACAGTTTTAGGGTTTCGGTATGTTTAATGACATCATAACGGTGTCATGATGGTGTCATGAGATCCTTTGAGGGTTGGCCGGCCAAGGGTGATGAATTATTGTTTTGGGGGCCCCATGTGGCCTAACTCCATGATAAATGAAAAGGGAGAGCACATGGGTTTGAGAAAAGCACATGTGAGGTGTCCCTTGGCCATTAATGCCTTGTCCCCTCACTTTCCCTATAAATACCAAGCCCTCCTCTCATCCATTCGACTCCCCACTCATTCCCAACGAATTTCTGGTCTCATTACCTCCCAAGGAGTCCTCCCAAGGTGCCCCCAAGCCCTCAAGGTCCCACCCTTTGAGGTTTAAGAGTTACATTTTAAGGTAAGGGATCCGACCTCTCTCTTTCTTTTCAAGTAATCTCTTTTATGTCTTTTCTTTTATACTCCATGTTCTTATGTTGGAGGATGTTATTTTATATTAATCCTACTGCCTATTTCATGTTCATATGATGAGATACCCCCCCTTGCTCTCATCAATTCGTTTTAGGAATGTTTAAGTGGCGTCGTTAGGCTGCCGAATTTTTAAGGGATTCTTTCACCTTCCTCGTTTTCAAGTTCTATTTTCATTCAAGTCTTTAATGTTCCTTTTTGTTATATTGGGGTATGATCTCTATATATATCATACTGGACTCTTATGTTCATATGATTAGAGACCCCATTTGATCTCTTCAATTCAGTATTTTGATGTTTTAAGTGGCGCCGTTAGGCTGCCGAATTTTTAAGTGGTTCTTCACCCTTCTCGTTTTGAAGTTCTACTTTCATGTCAATTATTTCAAGTTCCTTTTTCTTATATTGGGGTATTATCTCTATATATATCATACTGCACTCTTATGTTCATATGATTAGAGACCCCATTTGATCTCTTCAATTCAGTATTTTGATGTTTTAAGTGGCGCCGTTAGGCTGCCGAATTTTTAAGTGGTTCTTCACCCTTCTCGTTTTGAAGTTCTACTTTCATGTCAATTATTTCAAGTTCGTTTTTGTTATATTGGGGTATTATCTCTATATATATCATACTGGACTCTTATGTTCATATGATGAGAGACCCCATTTGATCTCTTCAATTCAATATTTTGATGTTTTAAGTGGCGCCGTTAGGCTTCCGAATTTTTAAGTGGTTCTTCACCCTTCTCGTTTTGAAGTTCTATTTTCATGTCAATTATTTCAAGTTCCTTTTTGTTATATTGGGGTATGATCTCTATATATATCATACTGGACTCTTATGTTCATATGATGAGAGTCCCCATTTGATCTCTTCAATTCAGTATTTTGATGTTTTAAGTGGCGCCGTTAGGCTGCCGAATTTTTAAGTGGTTCTTCACCCTTCTCGTTTTGAAGTTCTACTTTCATGTCAATTCTTTCAAGTTCCTTTTTGTTATGTTGGGGAATTATCTCTATATATATCATACTGAACTATTATGTTCACATGATGAGATATCCTATTTGATCTTTTCAAATCATTGTTTGTTGAGGTTTAAGTAACGCCGTTAGGCTGCCGAACTTTCATAAGAGAAATCTAATTTTTTTTCTTCCTTCCATGTTTTTCATTTCAAATGGTATGTCCTTGAAATCTCATTACCATGATCATGTATCCTTCTTATTCTGTCCATGTACTATTTTATGGGTCATTTATGAATGTTTGACCTATTTAACCTCTCTTTTAATGTCTTCTAAAACCTCGGAACATTGCTGTTATGCTGCAGAATTTCTGTCTCAAAATGTCTATCTCTTTTTCTAAAGTCCTTTTATTTTATTAAGTGAATACTCAAAGCTCTTTCTTCTAAGGGGGTATTCACATATATACCAAAATGTTCTATTTTAAATTCTGGGATTTATATACATGAGACCCACCTTCCTTTTCTGTGGGTTTTAAAGTGACGTAAAGATCATGTCTTTAAAGAAGTTTTTAAAACGTTATGATTATGAAATGAAACCCATTTATTTTATGCTATATGGGTTATTTATGAAATGTTTGATGATGATATATGTGGCTCACATGATAATAAAGGCAAATTTAAGGGTGCGCCCTGATAGCGCTCCAATGCATTGGGTAAAGACTTAATCTCTAGAGATGACCATTTTAACGACGCCTTGGTGAATAACCTTGGTAATTTTTAACGACACCTTGGGGATGGACCTTGGTGAAACGGAACGATTGTCAATATTAAATGTTGCAGCCACATCTTCATGTTATGAAAAAGTTTTATTTTTATTATGATATGCCTCATGATTTCATTTTCATGCATTAAAGTTCTTTTCATGACTTTATTGATGTATCTCAAGTTCATATGTAAAATGTTTCACTTGTTTCCCTTGCTGGGCCTTATGCTCACCCTTCCTTTTGATGTATGTCCCCAGGTTATGAGATGCAGTAATGAGCCTAGGGTGAACATGAGGAGAAGCCTTTCAAGTGTTTAAGAAGAATGTTTTTTTTGTTTCATGTTTTATGTTCCTTGTTTCCAAGACACTAAACCTTAAAGATCCTCAGTTCCATGTAATGGAATGAAAAGTTATGTTATAAAAAGACGGGATGCTATAGAGGAACCATCTACGTCGCGCGAGGTCAAAAGTACTTAAAGTAGGACATGACACGCACATGGGCCCCACACAACCTGTGGCCCCAAGTCAACCCCAACTGAGTGCACAAACGTCCTCAGGTACAAACAACCACATGTACTTCCAAGCGTTCCCATATAATCCTAGAGTATACCACGTTCCTGCCCAAAGGATATCATGAACACAACACCCAACGTCAACTTGAAGGCATGACATAACAACTCCAACTTGCCACCTCATCATTTTAGGCACAACCAACCACATCTCTTAACTCGCACGGGAGTGCACACGATCACACGCCAAGGGTTCTCTGCAAACACGGTGAGAAGAACCACCATCAGAGCACCTTTCAAATTTCCACATTTTATAAGATCACGCAAGAGGCTCCGCAGAACCAAACAGATCACACCATTGTAATCGTCATGAAAAAACAATCGAGATAGACTACTTACTCACTTAAAACGGATATCCGATGGAAAAGTCACCAACACCGCCTCACGCCTGAACAACATCCCGTGATCCCAAGCCTTGGACCTGAAAATAGTCGGGCGCATCGCACCATTGCGATCCCCTCGGTAAAACACTTCAAAAAGACTGCTCTCTTGAGCGCAACAGATATCCGGAGAAAAGATGCATTCTGGCGCACTGCACACGAGTGGTGCTATGTGGGATCCGCATCCCGGTCCCAAAACTCAACGGACAGATTGCACCGTTGCGATCTTCTCGAAAAAGTACACAAGTTGTACTATTCACTTGTCCAAAACGGTCTCCCGGTTATGGAGATTGAAAATCACCGTCAATGAACAAACGACCCTCATGGGGCCTGCACCATCATGCGGAATTAGGGCGGGTGGATTGCACCATTACAATCCCTTCGGAAAAACATCCAGAATCGACTGCTCGCACGCCCCGAACGGACGGTCGATGAGAATGTCGCTAAACGCTACTCACAGATCAAAAGATGGCTCGTGGGGCCCATGCCTCAACTCTAGTTTCGGCACCCAAAAACTCCCTAGAAACCTCCTCCTCAACGACAGGGCGGCAACACCACTGACGACGCCCAATTAAAACATCATATCTGTCTGTACCGTCCAAAACAATAATCCCCGAAAAAACGCCCAACCACTTGACGCGCATGTCGCGGTTCCAAGGCCCCTGTCTTGGGGATTAAAATCACCCGAAATCGTCTCAAATTATTCCTCTCATTCCCTGGCATGCGCCACCGTAGACGGCTCGCGAAACCGACTCTCGGTTTATGATTTATTAAAACATAAATCATTTTATAATAATAAAAATAATATATTAATAATGATAATAATAATATTATTATTATTATTATAACCTCTTTATTTTATTTTATTTTTCTCTAACCCAAAACCAGACTGGCTATTTGGCCGATCTTCTTCTTCCGACCGGACCCACAGCGTGCGGGTCCTTATCGGCCAGCCGTGGTCTGTAGACCCCGGTCCTCCCTCGCCTCCACTGGTCTGCTCAGCCGGCCAGCCTTCCATGCCGCCTGCACGAGACACCCACGAACCAGCGCTCCACTGGCCTCCTCCGCGGCGTCCCCTGCTGACCCAGCACCGGCCTCCACTGAAGGGGTTGCTCCATCACGCTCGCGCCAACCGCCCTGCTCGACCGCAAGACGCCTCCTCGCCCCTGTCATCCACGCTCCCTTCTCACTCCTAGGACCCCCATGACCGGCACCGACCACAAACCCCTCCCGGAAACTTTGATTTTTTTGGCCGGAAATCATTCCAAAACCCGCTCACATTCGGCGGACGTCTGCGATCAGCTCGGAGCTCGGAATTTCGATCTGAAAGGTGCGTCAAAAGATCATAATAAGTATTACGCATACATGGGATTTGATTGAAAATTCGACCGAGGTTTGATACAATAATTTAGGCTCAATGTAGATGTGGAAATGAAAATTGAAATCGTAACGATCCTACCTCCAAGGGCGTTGGCCGATGCTTCACGGAGGATCCGCCACCGCACCGTTGCCTTGCTAGAGGTGAGGAAGAGAGGAGGAGCTTCTGCTCTTTGGTTGAGCTCTTCTGCAAAGGGAAATGGGAAGGAGAGGGGTGGGGTTAGGGTTTAAATAAGGAAGAAATTAATTAATATTTAATTAATGTGACCCCCAATTTATCATGCACCCGAAACTATCGAAGGGGTCGAGGTTGAGCCTCCCCTAGGTTAAATACCACCTCCCAAGCACAACGGCAGTCTCAGAATTTTAATCCGAGGCCCTGTTCAAAAGTTATTTAACTCAACTCCTGAGGCCTCCAAATTACAAAAACGCCCCTTTGGCCATTTTTCATAGACTGGCCGCACCCCTGAAAGTTGCACCCCTCCTAGGGTAAACGGCACGCTCTGGACTCAATGGTGCCCTCATTTTTTCAATCAAAGCCACCGTTTAAGTGATACTTGAGTTTCACCATTAAATTAATTAATTAATTAATTAATTTATCCGTTTAACGTTCCAGAAGCGAGCGAGGGGTCCAAAAATCCCGCGCCGACATGTTTTATGTCGTTTCTAGGGTAAACAACCCATTCCGGACCCATCCGTATACTCGGATCCTTGATCTAAAGCAGCGTTTAGGACTTATCCCATTTATTTGGCGTTTCTAGTGTGGATGCACTAGAAATTTAATTCCGGCCACACCGGGGCTCAGAATCGCACGTTGTCTGAGGGCGCTGCTCTGGAATAATATCAAGAATATTACAAAGCCTTTCATAGAAAAAACTAGGTTATTACAAATTATATCCAAAAAAATAATTTAATATATTTAATAACATTTATTTTATATTTCTATTAATTAGGAAAATATGACATCATCAGTGTGAAAGCCTTTAATTTAATAATATCATATCATAAAGTTAAAAATAAATTATCGTGATTGATATAAAAAAATTGTATTTCAAATTAATTTTTATGTCATAATATAAATTCTGAAAATCATATATAAAAAATGTAACACTTATTAAAATCATGAGTATGACATATTTGACATTCCTTAGAATAAAATACAATTAAATGCTTACAGAGATCTATGTTTCTCCAACAGGCTATAAAATCAGTCTAGTGATGATTTATCTAACACAAAATAATTCAATAAATTTATTATAGGATTTATATTTGTTTTATAAAATTTATAATTCTATTTTTTACCCATATTTTTCCAATTTACCCTTAATCGTGGTAATGAAAATTTTCAAATGATACTATTCATATTGTTTAAAATTTAAAGGGATGAATTTAATAAATTAGAACCTTCTGATTAATAATGTGGAATCCATTTTTCAAAAAAAATGAACACAAAATTTATATAATTATTTAAAAATTAATATAATAGGTGAGATGAGAAAACATGTTATTAATGTGAAAACATTTAGAATATTGAAATGATTTTATATAAAATTTTAATGGGAATGTGATTAAAATGACCCAAATTGTATTAATTTATATATAATTGATTTATCTTTTCCTTAAAGTAATTATAAAATACAATTTATCTATATAAATGATTTATATGAAAAAAAAGTTTTCAATCAAAATTTAGTATTTTTCACCACTCATCGAAAAATGACAATTCCCAAAAAAATTCAAATATTTCAACTTAACATAATTTAAATTTATAGAATTACAATATTATGTTTATTTTTTCATTATAATTTATTATAGGTTTCAAATTTCATATTTAAAATGGTTTCTCTATTAAATTTTTTTGAATATGCATCTATAAAAATATGGGGTTTTATGTGTAAACTTTGATTTGTTCTTATTTTACTCCGATAAAATCTATTGGATGAATATCAATAATATTTTATTAAAGATATAATATATTTATTTCATTAATATCATTCACTAAAAATAATTTACTATGATAAAACACATTTGGATGCATAAAATTAGTTCATATGAGAACTTTTCACATATATTCAATTGGTTTTGATATTCATTTTTATTTAGTTTTTAAACAATGAATTCAATAATTTAGTTATAAATTATTTATTCCTATTTTTAGAAAATTTTAAAGAAAATGTTTTTTCTTGTTATATTAAATAATAATATCTTAATAATATAATTTTGATTGAAAAAAATGAATCATGTGGGTAACCAAAACTCCAGAACAAATTTGTTCTTGCATGTAATACAATAAAAATCAGTGTTTCGTGAATTATAAGCTATTTAATAGTATTATTTAAAATAATAAACAAATTATAATGACTTTAGATTTTTATTACATTTAAAATTTGTTTTAAATATAAATCAATCTAACAAAAAAATTAAATTTATTCTGAAACGAAAATATTGTAATGTCTTGGGGTGTTACATTCTCCCAAACATAAATAAATTGATTCCTCACATTTCAATAATGATCTACGTAATAGAGGGATTGATATTTGAAAATAATATTTTTTTAAAAAATAAAATTGTTAGTATGTTCAATGACATATATTATTATAAATATGGAAAAGAATATGAGAATCCAACCAAAGTACTATAATTTAAAATAGAAGAATATTAGTGAAAACATAGATTTATAATATAAATATAACTCTCATGTTCTGATGGATAGTGATAGAGAACATAATTATATGAATGTGGATGACCACATTCCCTTAAACCAATGTTATGGAAAAGGTTATAAATAACATAAAGAATGATGATAATAGAACAACATTTTGGTTTCAAGTCCATTTCTCCTAGAATTAAGGGATTATTAAACTTTCTTTGAATGTATGTAATTATAATCACTTGATATGTTTCTATTTTATAATCATAATCTTATCATGTTGTTGTTCCTTGAACTATTTCTACATCATCACTACGAAGAATTTTGATCATATGTTGAAGTAATGAATAATTCTCTAACACCAAATATAATGTTCAATATAATCCATTCCCTAAATGGTTAACCTTTCCAAAAGTTTATGATCCAACACATTGGAATGATTTCAATTATTGTTAGTAGTATTTTATTTACATTATAGATATCAATGATCATTTTATCCAATATCATAATCTCAATATCAAGAACATATTATAGCTTATCATTACCTTAATATTGTATTTTCAAGAAAATTATACTTGTTACTAAATCACTTTTCAGGGTTATTAATTCCAAACAACATAAAATTTTATATCCTGATGAATTTTACAATTATAAAATCCTTATACATTATATAATAATTAAAAAAATCATCACCAAAATTAATTTTAGAAATTATTCAATGTTAAAAATATAGGAGAGAATCATTCAATCTACTTTAGTTATAACAATAAAATAAGTCCAACCTTGATCTTTTATCGTCTTCTTTTGTATATTCCCTAGAAACATTAGGAATTAATTTGCATAGTTTCATGTATCCTTGTAGTTGTAACACTAAAGATTTGTGTTTTCCTTTTTTCATATTCATTATTTTTCCTAGCGACCATTCACTCCATATATAAATCATTCTCCCAATCATTTCCTAGATTTCCAAAAGAGATTCATCCTACAGATATCACATGTGGGAAAATCAAAATTTCCATTCTTCCTTGAATTTATTTTTTTATCTTTATTTATCTTCCTCAATAATTTCCCTTTGAATTTATAATAATTGGATAATTATTTATCTTTCATTATAAAAATTAAAACTATTTCATTGTATGATGAAAAATTATGAGAACCAATTTCTCTTTAGAGACATGGCTTAATCCCTTCAATGACATGATTAATCTTGAACTCCGTGTTGCATATGAAATACATAGAATACCTTGTCGACCATGTAAAAGTTGCATTATACCCTATAATTATCCTTCCACTTTTTTCATTAAAATTAGGATCCTTCTCTTCATATCATTTTTTCTAATATGAGAAAAATCTTCTTTGACGAATTTATCAATAAAAGATATCTAATACATCAATTTTATTTCTACTACCTCTTTAGTGTAACAGCCCAACAAAAACAATTGTTTAGTAACGATAGTCATACAAAACATCGTGAGTGTATTATTTTCCATTTCACCACATACTAATTCCTTAAATTTCTTCCCAATGACTTAATCAATTGATCAACTTCCATTAGATTAGTAGTTCCTAAAACTTATGGGGGGCTATTTTCATAAATAGATCAAACATCAGAGAATCTTGTTGTGTAATAAGTTTCTACATCCCGACATGACTTTGATTCATAACCCGATTATGAAGTCATAATTTATCCATAACTTTCTCTATTCTAATACCAATGACATTGACATTCTCAGTAGGGTAACCATTAAATTTTTCAGGAGTATTTATACCTTTCTTATATCTAGGATCCATTTCTAATAAATAATATGTAGTAGTTTAGATCAAAATAATTTGAACTTTTTGCTGTTAAAAATATGGGGTAACACTTAACAGAAATTTAAAATTTCATTAATAGATAATATCATAATCAAAAAAATTGTTTCATTAGAGATATCATTACTTTCAAATATGTCATAATGATTTATAAAAAAAACATGTATAATCATAAGAGTATCCCATGGTCATGTCAAACTAGGTGGATATTAAAGATTGTTTTCTTGTACCAGGTTATGTAGTAGTCATTACCTATTCACATTTTCGAATTTTTTAACCCTAGGTACATATTTTCTAAGCCAACACCCACTATTCGTATCAATATAGAGATTTATTTCATGGAATATCTACATAATATATACCGTAGTAAAATTATATGTTGTTATTATTTACTTATCCTCATTGTGTATTTTATCGGTATGTCCCCTAATCTTGGTTTTCTAAATCAGTATTATACTACTAGAAAACTACCATATATACATGGTTTATAACCATGGTTATATTCCCTAAAACCATGGGTATTTCATATACCAACTGTTTTAGGAACCATGGAATTGGGATTCATCGGTATAATGTTATACATGCAGTTCCTATAGAAAGAGTGAGTATATCCTTAGATAATTTTAGCATACCAATGGTTTAATAAAATCCATGGGTATATATTTATAAAAATAGTTATACAAAGCAGGGGTATAGCTTTTCGTAGATTAAATCATATACCCAAGGTTCTCCAAACCATTGGTATGTGTAGCTACCCTCATTTGTTAGTATTATTATATCTTCTGACCCTAGAACCTATAAATAAAATGAAAATCATAGTTCACTTTCAATGCAATACAAATATTATATATTAATAATTCAAAAAACTACTTGGAGTAAATTTCAAACCATTTAATAAATTATAACATACATATAAATCCATAAACCAATATATTCAAGTCATTAAACAATATCGACATCTCTATTTACTACTAATATAATAATTGAAGTAATCAAAATCTCTCCCATTATCAACATCATCATCCTCACAAATTTTATCTATATCCTCATCACCAACAACATCATCTGGAGTATCAATATCATAATCATCATTGCCACCAACAAATAGACCGCCACTAATACCCTCCTTAAAATTACCCAGGGAAACATTTAATGTGCACATTGATCCAATATATGAATCTAGTGTAATCATAGTCTCTAATGGAAGAGATTTACCCATAACTAACAAATATGTCAGGAAGTGTTTGGTGATTAGTTTATTTTTTTATGCTCCTCTAAAGATATTTTTTTGGCTAAACTGCTTATGATCGAGTTCTTTGATCCTCGATGGACTGAGAGGTTTGAGAGTATCTAGTTGAGGATAAATACTTAGTGGGGAAATGTTTTTTAATGAGTCCTCATCGAAATATACCATATTTATCCTCACTTAATACGTTATTCAAATGATCAATTTTTCAAAAGTTTTCATCTCTTTTATAATCAAGGGCCTCAGGGGTGGACTAATAAAAATATAAAAATACATTTAATTATTAAATTTTTTTAAATTTTTGAAATATGAATAAAAAACTTATAGTATTTTCTTGTGTTTGTGTAATAACTTCACATTCATCCTTTTTCTTCTACTCAAGAAAAATAATTTTTCTGGAGGAACACAATCATCGATAGCCAATACAACATGCTAAAAATGACATTAATTAGAATAAACATATTCATAATATAAAAATTTTATAAACATTAATAATAATGAAAGGAAATAACATTTAAATGAATTTTTAATTGATAAATTAAAACAAAAGATTAACATTTCTGAATGAATCAAAAATAAATATAAGGAAAATATTAAAATTTACCATTAGAACAATATTACAATAGTCCATTGGGTGAATTTTCCATGTGGAATTTATGATGTTATTCCAACTTACCTATTGAACACAGTAATATTTGGAAATTATTCTATTAGAAAATTTACCCATATGTTCATTTGGTTTTTATGACGTTAGGCCATTAGCCATTATGCTAATTTTCCATTAGACTAATTAGCCATTAGGACATAAGTTTTTGGGCTATTAGGAATTTATTATAATTTACCAAATGGACTTTAGGTTAATTTTTCATTCGAGAATTAGTACAATTTATCATTCTGAAATTACACCATTTGGTCAAGTGGACCATAGTCAAAAAATCCTTTAATCTAAATTTCAGTTATGTCAATGAGATTATGGGTCCTTTGTACAATAGGCCACTATTCCAATTGGACAAATGGACATTAGTTCATTAGTCTATTAGAAAAATTGTCTAATTGTATATTAGAATAATTGGAAAATTGGACATTAGGACCTTAATATGATTTTATTCTATGTCATTATCCCAATTGGATATTCATCCATTAGGATGTCAGTACAATTGTATGTTAGTCCCTAATTCCAATTTATCAATTGTAAATTCGGCAGTTAAACCATATGTTTGTTAGGAAAATTATTTATTTTGACATTATGATGTTAGGCCCTTAGTTCATTAGGCCCTTAGGTTATTTTTCCCTTTTTCTGTTAGGCCAATTGTCCATTAGGAAGTTATTATAATTGGCTATTAGGAATTTTGGCCAATTGGAAGCTAGAACATTAAGTTAATTAGTTTAATTAATATTAGGCCGTTAGGAAAATTATTCTTTATTCCATTAGGCCAATTGGTTTTTAGGAAATTAGGTTTTTAGGCCTATTTTCCATTAGTTCATTTGTAAAATTAGCAATTATTCTTTTAGGACAGTTGGCCATTAGGACTTTAGGCCAATTTTCCATTACGGAAATTGGACAGTTGGCCATAGGACAATTAGTTGTCATTCCATTAGGTCGTTAGGCCAATTGGACATTAGGGAAGTTGGACATTATTCCATTGGACCAATGAAACAATTATCTATTATGATGTTTGACCAAATGGCCATTAAGCCTTTCGACCAATTGAAAATTAGGTCATTAGGCCAGTTATAAATTTTTTTTTATAATAAATTAACATAATGAAATTAGTCCAAATGGTAGTTACACATTTAAGTCAGTATTCCAATGGTCCATTAGTCCATTATGCCTATTTGTCAATTAGACATATGGTAATTAGGATATTAGGCCATTAGGCAGTAAATCTAATTTTCCTTTAGGTCATCAGTACAATTGGACGTTATGTCTTTATTCAAATTTGACATTAGGGTATTAGGCCAATTGGTCATTAGGTGGTTAGTCCAATTTTACAATTGTCTATTAGTCTAATGTAAAATGGAGTCATTGGTACAATTGGAAAATTGAGAAATATTTTATTAGTCGATTATACCAATCGGAAAAATTTTCATTAGTATTTTAGGCTAATTGACCATTTAGCCATTAGGATATTAGGAAAACTAGAAATGTCGACATTAGTTCAATTGTCTATTAGATTATTTGGTAAATTTTTTAATAGTCTATTTCATTGTTTTTCCAATTAATTTTTAGGGCATCAGAAATAATTTCCAATTGGTCTATAGGCTATTAGGAAATTAGGTCATTAGAATAATTGTCCATTAGGCTATTAGGACAATTTTTCAATGTTCTATTAGGATATTTGTCTATTTGGGATATTCTACATTAGTCCATTGGTTAATAGGAGAATTAGACAATTAGTCATTAGTTCATTTTTCTAATTGGTTAGTAGTCTATTATTATAATTGGCCAATTATCTAGTAGGCTGCTAGGATATTCGAAAATTAGTCCATTAAGCCATTAGTTTGTTAGGCCTATTTTCTATTAGGCCATTAGAACAATTTTTCATTAGGCTATTAGGTTATTTGGCCAATTTTCTATATGGAAATTAGGTAAATATGTCAATTTTACAATTGTAAGAGAGTCCATTAATCTATTATTCCATTAACCTATTAGGCCATTATCCCAATTTTCTATTTGGTCATTATGCTAATTGAAAAATAGGCCATTATTCCTATTGGACATTATTCTGTTAGGTCATTAGGCTATTTGGCCAATTTTCCATTAATACATTTGAATGGGATTTTTTATCATTATATTTTAGGGATTAATGATAACAAATCATAAATTTATACATATAGATCTAACAAATTAAACAAATAAATTTAATTATTCTATCTAGAAATATTATATTACCTAGTGCTTCACATTCTTGAGAGTTTTAGTTCTCCCCAATGTGTGATGATACATCAATGAATATTTGTTCTATTTTTTCTGATGAACCCTAAAAAAATTCTATAAAGTAATAACAATTAAATTTTTATGAAAACCACAAAAAAATTATAATATCGTAAACTCATCACTCTCCCAATATGAGATCATTTTTCAATGTTGTTTTGTTTGAATGTCATTGAATATCATTTCAACCTCCAAATCAGAATTGACTATGGTCCCCCAACCAACATATAACTCATACTTATATGATCACAAGAATCCCCCAAGATCCATCATCCTTTCATCCTTAACATATTTACAGTTAGGAAAGTTAAATTATCACTACAATAAACATGTTAATTCATATAAATACAATAATAATTGGGATAAATATTTAATAAAAATTCCGTACCCATATATCATACCATTCTCTTTCCTTGAAGTCATTACCAATATGTCTTCATGATACTGGTTGCACCATAATGTTATCATGGTACATGGATAAATTAGACATGAAAAATCAACCCTGATTTGAATTTTTACCTATGATATGATTTTATGCACTATAATCCACCATTATATGTGATTTGGGATTCAAAGATTCCCACATATGGGTGTGCCAACATCACCTAATATAAGATCCCACTAACCTATATAAAAGGTGAAAAATAATAAGTAATTCATGATGTAATTGCACAACAAGGATGAGATATAATTTGACACACATATAACAATAAAACATGATTTTATAGGCACAATTAGCACAAATTTATCCATGAGTTATCCTGTATTTGTAGTATTTGAAGGATTTGTCTATTCCAATGCATGCTCTGGGTGATCTGCGTGCATTGGAGGTAAAGGTGGAGAAACATAATCATCATATCTTGGATAGGCCATATTAAATGGAGGTGGTATATACATGGAAAGATATGGGTAGTAGGTGTGGTGATACATAAAAGGATATGGATATGAAAATTGTTGAAACATCCCTGGACGTAGTGTATACATGGTATGGGATGGGCAGACAAAACGAGACGATAATGGAGGCAGGAATGTGAACATCCTTGTAGGATCAAGTGACAGATGGGATGGTGTTGTATATGGGTGTCTTTTGGTGGGTCTGGGTGGGAACATGTATGATGGGTGGTCCGACTAGGTCACAGAACATCCCTGATGAGACCCATGATAGCTAGATGAGGAGGAATAAAATTTTGTGAAACTATATAACCCTAAGAAAAATTTGATATATAATATGAACGAGAAATTTTATATAATGAAGAAGAATAATATTTAGACAATTATACTCACTAAGGGAAGAAGTTGGTACAACCCATTCTTGCGCATCTGTCGATCAACATCATATAATCACTTCCTCCAAACATATGTAGTAATTTTTATAATTATAATAAGAATGAAATGAATATTTTTTAGAAAGATTTTTCAAAATCATGCATACAACATAAAATTCATAAAAAGCCTAAAAAATGTCGTAAAATATTTAAGTAACAATAATTTTAATCCATGTTATACATAAAAAACCCTTTTTATACCCAATTTTCTAATTTAAAATAAATATAAATAAATGGAACAAACCCAAACAATACTAAGACAACCATATCAATAAAAACTGATAATAAATTAATATAACTATCATAATAATGACTTGAGAATCTAATGTTAAGGTAAACTAAATGAACTGTGAACATATATGTATACTTCTTTATATTAACCACCATTACATCAAGCTCAACATTAACTATCATAATGATTAAATTTGATTCATAAAAATCAATATTTAGGTCAAAAGTAATTGGCTATTAAATGGTGTCAATTTATTAAAAGTATCATAAAAATTATTCCTTTAGATTACTTCATTAATGACACCATAATCAAATCTTGTATGATCATTCTAATAAAACAATTTTTTCCTTTAATTTCCAAATGTATGGTTCATTGGTAGCTAAGAATTTTCCCATGTTAATAACTATGCTTAAAAAATATTCAATAAATAATCCATGCCACTTCATTGAATAAAACCACATATAATTCTTTATAGTGAATCTAGCATTTTTATAGTGATCCAATAACAATATTTTATCTACAATTTATAACTAAGAAAAAAATTCATATCATGATCGAATATCTAATGCACTAGAATAATATTATTTTATAGAAGTTAACTTATCTCCATTAAGCTAGGTTATCATTTTCACCTCTAAATCTATTTCCAGAAATGTATACCTTTTGATTATTAAACATTTTAATTCATAGAACCATGAATTTTGAACAAAATCCAATGCACTTAATTCATGATAAACTAATTCAAAAGGTGAACTCAATACCAGAAATATATATAAGAAATACAATTAAATGAATATCAATATTTTATGTTAATTAAGTTTAAGTTTAATGAATTCATTTCAACAACGAATGAATCTATTGGCTATTAAAATCCTCTATCACTCTCAAATGAAATTATTTATGAACTATACATACAGTTATTTTATGTTCCCTTTATAAAAAGATATTAAAAGTTTAATGTATTTGTGAGATGACATAGTATGAGATAACATATACATATTAAAATTAAATAATTTATATAGTCATTGAACAAAAAAATTCAATTAGACTGAATGATGTACAAAATCATGCTCTAAATTATCTTTGTATCCCATGTATATAACCCAAGAATTCCTCTTGTTTAGAGGAGATATGTAAACGAGGGATGCATTTATCCATTATACTAATATACATTTCTCGTTGGTCTGTTATGTATTGCGATTACACTAGACATTTAAATTGAACAAAAAAACCATACATTCTTTTAGCAATATAACATATAATTATAGGACCCTTAGGATGATTCTTGTATATATCATAAGATCTCATTATGTACATATTTATTTTAGAAGGATATATTTGAAAAATGAAACATATCTCCTGATAATTCTTCCAGTTGGAATATGAACACTTATATGTGGCATGTCATTGAAAAATGATAGAGTAATTTTTTCCCCAAATCAAATAAATTTAATAGAACCCATGGCTCCATTTTAATCAAGAAAGTCATTGATAATATTAAAGTCCAAGTTTCTTTAAAATATTTATCATGTGAATCACTACCAACAAATAATTATTAGATATAAAATCTTGGTTGGATATTTGATAAATTCATGAAGAAGGATATGATAATTATGATTTTTTAAAGATTTTAATTCCAAATACCTCGTATTGAATAGTTCATATATTTTCCTAGAATTTCCATTTAGATCCTTGATATTCTATAATATTTCCATTAATTCATTTTTCTCTAAAGGCGTCATCACATAAGAATCACAAGGAACATTCCATTTATTTAAAAGATATGCCCATCATGTAGCTCATTGTCAAATACCAAAATACAACAAGTCGTGGAAGTATCACAATTCATATTTGGTCTTCCCATTAATTTTTAGAATAACAGAAAGAAACATTTCAGACAAATTTTTATCAATATAAATTACATCTAAATAATAATGTAACCAATTGGTTAACCAATATGGAATCTCAAAAAAGATAATTACCTTTTTCAATTTTATTTGTCTTTAGTTTAAACATATTTCATCTATTTAGATTTCATCTTACACTTAATGAAAAATTTTAATCATTAAATTCATTAAGCACATATGTTCCTAACATATGTTGAACTATTTCATCAGTTTCAATAGTATTATCACAACTATAAAGATTATTCTAATATTAATGATCCTTTAGAAAGAATCATTGATTCCATTTGAATGTAAAACTATGATGATATTTAACCCTTCATGATTAGGTATTCTTCATAAGAATATGACATGATAGTTATCCCATCACTCTCCAACCAGAAATCATTTCATAATTAGGGAAATAAGTTATATGCCACAGAAGGGTATAACACATTTGAAATATATTTTATAATTATGCTTAAAATTTTCACACAACCAATATGAAAGATGATTCGACTCCCTTATTAAATGTTTCATGTAGATGTATATTCATTTCTTGGATAATATGTTCTAGATATTAGTATACTTATTAATGTTAAAGGTTGTTTCAAAAACATCCATAGAGGATAATTATAAACGTGAATAAAAAAGGGCAACGTGATGTGGGTAATATGAATATGACCAAACGAATATAACTCATCACATGATATAACCAAAATGATTTTACACACCTAAAAAAAAATCATAATGTTTTTCATCAAATGGTCTTCTAGAAAATAAATCTTAAAGAAGAACCAACTCATCATTCCCTTTAATTCCCTCAATATCATTTCATCACATATTGGAGTAGATTTATATATACAAGAATATATTTTGAATCATGTGAATCAATGGAATATTCTATATGAAATTAAATAATATACGATATGGTGATTCATTTAAATTTTCCTTCTATTGAGATGTACTACATTCATTACAGTCATTAAGGTCATATTTTTCCTCCCAAAATAAACTTTAATATTTCTAATAATTTTGAATTTGATTAGTATAAAATACAAGTTTCGCGATCAAGAATAAATTTCTTCAAAATGGTAATAATATAATCAATGTAATTATTTTAAATTACGTATATGAATTTTACATTATATAAATTCTTTAAAAATTCCAACATTACTATTTAAGTACTATCCTGATATAAAAAAGTGCTGCAATAATCCATATAATTTTTTTACTCCCTAAAAATCACCATCTCTAGCTTTAACTCGTGTGTATGATATCATTGTCTTCATTCAATGGAATAATATATCTCTCATGGAGATGAATAAATATAAACCAATAAAATATCAAATTCTACATACAAATTTTTTATTTCCTATCATGAATAATAGAATATTGCCTCATCTAATTATTGTGATACATTATACAATATTTTGTTTTTAATTATGATTTAATTATATGGTATCTAACTTAATATATGTTTTAACATTGTCTTACTACATAATTATGACATGGACACTATATCTGAAATCCATCTAAGGGTTTTTAAAATGAAGAATTTAATTTTATTCAAAATTATCTTTAAACATTATTGAAATTTGATCAAAATGATACATCCAACTTTTGCCCATTTTATTATAGGGAAATAAATGTGTTCCAATAAGATATTTGAAACCATAATTAAAATGATATCCAAAATAAAATTCAAATTAAAAGTATACTATAAATGAAATTAAATAAAACTAATAATAAACCAACTTAAGTATAATGTGTTATGTATGTTACCATTGTAGAATACTCTACCTTCCATCCTAATAAAGAATATGGAATATCATAAGCAAAACAAAAGTAATACCCATATAGATAATTACAAAACACTAACACACATTTAAGTATCATTAAAATATATCCCTCACCAATCCAACTATCATGACTACAATGAAGTTTTAAACCACATGAATTGTATAGTATATATACATTCTTATTAGCTATTTCCTCTATAGAAATATTAATAATACTAGAAAAATAAGATAATATATAACATGGAACTATTTTCAAAGCTATAAAATTGTGAAAACAAAACGTCGAATGACCCTAAAAGATAACTAATTTTTATTTATAGTAGAACATTTTGGAAGGTGTATGCTAAAATCAACAAGTTAAATCAACCCAAAAATGTCATTACCCCTAAATCATAACACTCTCAAAAGTAATCAAAATAATTAAAAACAATTCATCTTTTAAAAACCATGGGCCTCTATATTCAATGAGTTCCAAAACAAAATAAGTGATAAATACCAATAAATATACTACATAAAAGAAAAACATTTTGAAAAAACTCAATAAAAAAACCTTGTTCAATTACAAAATATTCATAGGTTAAAACAGTTTAAAACCACCCACTAATGGTATGAATGCACATCAGGCTAAAAAATATACTTTTGGAAGTGAAAAATAAAAATATGAAGATTAATGAAAAAAATTGTTTTAAAAAAATTTATTGAATCATGATTATGAATCTAATTACCACTAAAAATTATCTCATAATAATCTATTTCACTTTCATAACATTTACAACTAGTTAAATTCCAAAATAACCCCTACACTTCACATGGTAAAAAATAACTATCTTGAAATAAAAATAAAAAGGGTATAATTTCATTTTAAATAAAATACTAATAAAATTAATGAAATATTTCTTTTTGAAAAAACTATTAGGAATGACATCAAATAAAAAACATTTATGTCGCAGAATCCATTTTCACTCAAAAATATCAATTTTTTAAATAAATGAATAATAATACCATGCCACAAGAATAAATGAAGAATTATGAGAGAAATAACACATGTAAACTAGATATGAAAAGAGGCGTAATAAGAGGAGGTAAATAAATATTACCTCTAAAATATTGAAACAATAACACTTCCTAAAAGGGAGTAAGAATAGATGGATGATGGGTGAAAAGTCACCTGATGATGGGAGGGGTGGATTCTAAAGAATCATGAGTATGGATGGGGGATTCTAATGTATCCTATCCACTAGTGATATTGTAGAGTTAGGTCTTTTAATGATGACAGGAAGTTGGATCCTAAGTGTGTATTCCTAGTTTTAGGTTTATTCGAATATTTTTTTTAAATGTTTGATTATATCATCACAGACTAATATTTTATTAAAATCATGGTTATACGTTGAAGAAACAAATATATATCCACAATTTCTATAAATGGTGGGTATATATTGGTGGGGATTATGGTAGTTCGCAGTAGTGTTCTAAGGTTTCTTTTAAACGTCTCTTTGATACCAACTATATTTCCCCAACCCTAGATTAATATAACTAGTACATTATAATATTACCTTGGTATGATTAAATGGAATAAAATCATGAAGGTATGAATAGTTTATCATTTTTGGAAAACTAGTTTACATAAATTATACCCATATTTCATTTTTAAATATAATATAAAACATAATACATAACAAAGACTAATAGATGACATCCTTGAAACTCATTCCATGAATTCAGCTTCATATCTCATGAAATTAAAAAAATAAGGGTTTTCTAAGATTTTTAGTATGGGTAATTTTACATTAGTTGTAATCATTAATCAATAAAAATAAACAATAAGGAATGGTAAATAACTAAACATACATTCCATTTAAACAAATAGATAATTAATAATCAACATGGAATGGTATCTAATCAAAACACATTCCATTTAATCAATAAACTAATAATAAGATATACTCATAGATAATTTCTAGGATTACAAAAATGTATAAATAATAACTAAAATATCAATGAAATAAATTCTTATCTATTGGATGTCATGTATGAGGAAAATGAAAACCTATACAATCAAGACCCTTCACAATATGGTTTAAATATATTGGTAGAAACCCATTTAATTTGGCCATGTTATTGGTCTCTTGAATAATTTTCGATGTATCGATGGAAAAATAAATTCGAAGAACCAAATGTAACATCAAGTCCAAAATATTATTTATATCGATTAATCAATTAATAAACGTCATGACTTATCAAATATCTATATTGAATAGAGAATATGGATTTATCACTCTTTAACTAGATAATCATATAATTTCAAAAATAAAAACTATATATAAAAATGTTATGCTATTTAATATATAATAATATCCATTATGAAATAATGATGAAATTTATGGAAATCTAAAATGAAAAATGATTAGAATAAATTAATTGTTTCAGGAGAAAGTCAATAATCACAATAGAATGTATGATTGCAAAAATAAATTTACCACATGTTAATTTAAAATATAAAACCTTTTTGTGAGATAATAAAAATTGAAACATAAATACAATAAATTATGAGTTAATAATGATATTAAATTACCAAATAACATTATATACACCACATAAAAGTGAATTTAGGCATTCCAATAATTAGGTCTCAATGGAATATAAAATTGAGATGAAATACATTACCCTGTGTTTCATTTTGGATGAATTTTTTTTAACCTCATATATATGATTTTATTCATTATATTTAATTATAACAAAACCATATTCATAATTATAATATCATATATTATCTTTTTTTTATCTCACAACCCATTTATAATCAATCATACATTATTTTCACTATTTTGGTATTAGTTTACTATTTTTTTTGAGTTTTTTGGACATGTAACCTATTTCTCCAACTAATTAGACAATTATTTAATAATATAGATAATTTAAACCAATATTTAAATATCACATATATTTTGTATATATGTATTCATAATTATCCATTAATATTTGGAGATAAGAAATGGAATGCACCATTCATGGAGGTGGTAGGCCATACATACGAATGAATTCTAAATCCATTTCTTTGTCGTATTAAAGGAATAAGAAGTAAATGACATATGTGTATATATTATAGTATCATATTGTTTTCATATAATTTACTTATGTTTTTCAGAATAACAGTAATGACCTAGACTTTATGAATGATAATTGTATCCTAAAAATGTGTGTTATATTATATTAAAACACAAAACTATATCCATTTATTATTGAAGTGAATATATTTAAATTGATACCATTGAGTTTAGACGGTTATATGATCCTTGGTAAATTATTATCATTGTTAAATATGACCATTAGATTATATATTCTTAACATTACGATTATTTATTATAAATAGAAATGATAATGTTTAATTCATAAATAAATAAGAGGTGATGGGAACATAGAGTAAAATCGGGCCATACGAAGACCATTTTTGAGATTTTAAATGAGGTAAAATCACTATTATTTACACTTGACCAATCTCAACATGAGCTTCAATATGTAGATATAGAACAAAATTTCCAACGGAGAAGTTCATGTTTGTGGATATTACCACTCGAGCGTTGTTATCTGAGACACCCCAAGAGTCATTCACTATAGAACACCTTGATAATGAGTCATATTCATGTGTCTGAAATGGATATGGTTCAAGGCCCCTGTAACATAAAATTTTATACATTCCATCATTTCATGTTAATGAATAATTTTTCTTAACAATAGAGATGGAATTTGATCAATTGATTTTTCGTGTAAAAATTGTATTTTTTCAAAAGATTTAAATTATTATATTAAATTATGTTTTCATTAATATATTTTATTATAATGAAATAATTTTACAAAAAAATTCATTTGGAATTTCCAATTATAAAACAATGTTATTTTTTCAAGTGTCAAAATTTTTACTATGCATATTACTATAATTTTTTTAGCTACTATTATTTTTAATATTTAATAATTATTATTGTGAAAAGTATAATTTATTATATTTATATATTTATTATGATAAAAAAATATCATTTTGGAGTTCCAAATTTCAATATTTTGTTATAATGGATTTATGGTAATTTAATAAAATATTTATTCTTTCACTATGTACTGAAAGCACAATTTTATGTTTTCTATGTGTTTAATGACATCATAATGATGATCTATTTAATGTATATTTCTGTTAAATATTTGGAATAAAAATATGATATTAAGTGTCCCATTTTTTGAAAACCCATGGGAATATACCATGGGGAAGCCCATGGTTTTGTGAACGCAACTACTGAGGTATCCTCAAAAATTAATAAAAACACTCCCTCGTGTTTGCTATAAATAATCACCCATTATTTTCTTTTACTCATTCTGAATTCATACTACACGAAATTTTTCTAGTTCTAACTCATAAGGATTCCTCAGATGTTGTCCTTAAGCCCCCAAGGTCCAAATCATAGTGTTTTTGGAGTCACGCTTCAAGGAAAAGGAAATATCAACCGCTCTCATACCTTAAATTTCATTTTTATATGGTCTATCATTCAAATTCCAATATAAATTCCTTCAATCATTTTCTTCTATCTATTTAATATTTTATGAGTCATTTATGAATGATATATTATTCTCCCCTCTCTTTTTTATGTTTTCAAAAACAATGTTTCCTAACAATTTTGTTGTTCGATTTTACTTCAAAATATCTATATTTTTATCAAGATTTGTTTTTCTATTATGAACACCTAAATTGGTATATTCTCCAGAGGTATTCAAATAGGTGAACAAATGATATATAATAATTCTATTATTAATATAAAATAATCCCTCCTTTTTTACATGGGATTAAAAGGAAAACTGAATCATGTTTTTAAGCACTTTTTAAAATGCCATGATTTCATTACGAAACCCTTCTATTTTAATATCCAAAATAATTTATGAATTTTTTAATGAGGATATATGTGTATCATAGAAAAAAATACATATTATGGGTGAACCCATATATTTCTCTAAAACATTGGTTAATAATTTAATCTCTAGAGATTACATGTTTTATGATACCTTGGTGAATACTACTGGTAAATGTTTTGGGACCTTGGGGATGGTCCTTAGGTGATATGCTTATGAATTTATAAATTAAATGTATTATCAAAATTTACAAGAAATTAATCATGTTATTTTACATTTAATATGTTTTTTATCATTCCCTTTGTACATTTTCAAGTTATTATTGATATACATCAAGATCACAATGAATATGTTCTCTTATTATCATTTACTGGGGATTAAATTCACCTACTCCTTTAATATATGTCCCTGTGATATGAGAATCAATAATTTTACATAGGATAAACTTCTAATAATCCTTTCCAAATTAATTTATGATTTTTTTCATGTTTTATGTACCTTTATCTAAGACACTAAACTATAAAATATCTTTTTTTGTAAAATGATATGTAATGATATGTAATAAAAAGGAAGGATGACATAGTTGGTATCAAGGGACAGTTTAGTTATTTATGGAAATTATGAAGTGAAAACATTATGAATAACCCTATATTATTGATTATATATATAAAAAATCATGTTATTTTGGTGAAATATGTAGTAAGTGGTTTCCGAAAAAAATAAATACCTATTTAGATACGAAAAATTGGATGCGGCTGTAGCATAAATATATGTAGGGGTAAAACAAAAAAAATCAATTTGATATAGATTTGAATGGTAATTGGTTCATGAAAACCAGACTTGTTACAATCTTGTTTTGACTCTCTTGGAGGATATATTTGGATAATCACATAATTTTTATGAATCGTTATAGAGGATTTATTGAAAACTTAATTCTTTTCAATGAATAAAATGTTTATGTGTGATGTTATATGACATAAAATTTTACATGGAATTATAACATTATTAAATTAAACATGTTTATCACTAAGTTTTTACTCTATTATAAAATTATGGGAAATAAAATAAACCACATAAATGGTGAGGGAAACAGACCAGGCACTAACGACCTTCTAATTGAAGCAAGAATGGGAACCTTTTTTAGAATGATGAATCACCTAAATCGTGTTATGGTAAATATCATGATTCAATACAAGAGACCAATTTCACCATGATGGGAACAAATATCTATTTAGTCCATTATATTTCAATGACCCACAACATTCAGTGGATCAACAGACCCATTTATTGCAAAACAATGGA
This sequence comes from Viscum album, assembly GCA_963277665.1. Lineage (NCBI taxonomy): Eukaryota > Viridiplantae > Streptophyta > Magnoliopsida > Santalales > Viscaceae > Viscum > Viscum album. The sequence continues at coordinate 1,118,221,993 of OY728141.1, forward strand.
TAAGCTCTATAAATAATATCTCTTATATACTTCTTTGTTCAGAACAAGATAATGTCACCCATGATGTTTACTGATTAAATGGATAATCCAATTAGTAGTGGTTGATGGTTAAAAAGATTATTCCTAGTGGGGATATTGAACATATAGTGTGGTAACATTTCAAGATAATCATCTTTAATAAGTATTTACTTCATTTAATGAGAACATAACTTTTATAAAGAATTACTTGAACTGAAATATAAAGAGAATGAATCTATTGGAATATATGAGACAAACATCAAAATACCTTGAAATTATTCCTCTTACTTTTTGATGGATACTAATGGGATGGTAAATATATTCTTCAGTGGACTAAGACCTCATCTACATAAGAATATAGCCAACCGATACTGTGAAATCTTTGATGAACTTTTATTGAGTGATATGAAGGTCGAACAAGAGTTTTGTGAGAAGCAGTAGTATCAAAAATCAATTGAGAAGAAAGGATATCTTTATCCAAACATGGGGAGGATCTTTGATCCGGGAAGAGGGGGAATGTAAGTGACACATTAGACATGTAATAAATGTGGGAAGAAGCTTTTGAAGAACTTCTTGCTCAAGATTAGTAAATGATAAATGTGTGGAATACATGGACATATCTCCTGAAACTAGAATATTGTGGTGAATCCTAAATTCCTCAACACTAAAGTAGAAGGTAATATGTTACATGCACTAAATAAAGTCTAATTCTTCAATTGTTGATTGTTAGGTCACTTTTCAAATCACTATCCAAATAAGAGGGTAGAGGAGGGTATCACCATCAATGATAGAATATGACAAGGGAAAAAGGTTGTGATTTAGCTATCATGAAATTCGATGTTAATGCTTAAAATTATGTGGTGGAAGGTAATATTGTTTTCGTCTCAAAGATAGAATATTATTTTTTTGATTCTGGTTCTATGAATTCCGTTATTTTTTCAATGTTTTCTATGAATTTATAGTCAACCCATTAATTTGTAACAGTTAACTTATCAGCCAATAATCATAGTGGGATTATCCTTGAATTGACAATGATTATAAACTCAAGTAAATAAATTTATCAAAAAAAATCTTCTAACAAACCTTGAAGTCATTCCCATGCTGGAATTTAACATTTTACTAGGGATGTACAAGATATCAAAGTATTATGCTAAGATCAAATGAAGAAGAAAGGAAATATCAGTAATATTGAATAAAATACGTATAGCTTGAATTAAAGGGGAGATATCTTGATATGATCATTGTCTAGAAGAACCACATGTATCCTTCTTTATGAAGTTTATTGGGGAAGATGAAGAAGTAAATAATAGTTTACAAATAGAGATTGTTCACATCATGTAGCAATACACTGACATATTTTCGAAGGAGTTTTCTAGAACTCCCATTGAAAGAGAGGTATATTTCTCCATTGAACTCCCTCACGGTTCCAATCTAATATAAAAACCCCCATTTAGAATAGAAATTGTGGATCTGGAGGGTTTAAAGAAGAAACTACAATATCTTTTAGAGAAGGGTTTTATCGATCTAAGTGTTTCTAATGGGGGAGATCATGTTCAATTTATGAAGAATAATGATAGATCCATGTAGTTATGAAATGATTAGAAAGAACATAATGAGATCACAGTGGAGAATAAGTACCCTTTTACAAGAATTTATTACTTATTTTACCTATTTCATGGGGCTCAATTCTTCTCCAAGACTTATCATTTAATTGGTAATCATCATTTGAGGGTAAAGAATGATGTTATTCCCAAGACCAAACTCTTATCAATATATGGTAACTATTAGTTTATTGTTATTCACTTTAGCATAACTAATGCACCATATATTTTTAGGGATTTGATGAATAGAGTCTTTAAGGAATACCATGATAACATTGTGGTAGTTTTTATTGATTATATCCTGATATATTTTTATATTTTTGATGAGAATAAGGATCATCTATGGGTGATACTAAAATATCTAGCAAAGGAGAGTTTATAGGGAGTGTTTCAATTGCGTGAGTTTTGTTTACAACAAGCTTCTTTCTTAGGGAACATTATAACAAGTGATGGAATCTTTTTCAAACCAGTAAAGAAAAAAGTTGAAGAGGAGTGGTCTCATCCTATAATTGTTAGTTCGATTAATATATTCCTTAGTTTAATATGAAATTATATGAGGTTCTTGAAAAACATTTCATCACATTCTAATCCAAAATCCTAGATAACTCGTAAGGGGGTATAGTTTCTCTAGACAAAGGAGTGTGATGAATGTTTCCTATATATGAAGATATTGGTTATTGTACCAGTGTTAACTCTACCATCAATCAAATAATGATTGAATATATTTAGAGATGTATCTCATAAAGGGCTTGGGTTCATCCTTAGGTAAAATTAAAAGGTGATTTCTTATATATATGGGAAATTAAAGCTTCATGAGATGAACTATCTAACACATGATCTTGAGCAGGTTGTGGTTGTATTTTCTATGAGGATATGGAGTCACTATCTGTATGAGGTGAAATGAGATATATACACGCACCATTAAATTTGGATGTTTATATTCTCAAAAATGAAACTGAAAATGAAATATAGGAGGCGGTTGGAACATCTTAAAAACTGTGATTGTTCAATTCATTATCATCCCATAAGATCAAAAAATGTCTCTAATGCAATATGTAGGAAGGACCCAATTGTGCTGGAAATGTGGAGGATTCAAAGAGATCGTTTGATCAATGTCCTAGTATAATGGGAAATGGGAATTGTAAGAGAGGGGATATCATCAACCTAATCAAAAATAATTTCTCAACCATCATTACTAGAGAATATCAATAAATATCTTAGGGTTGATCGTTTTTCACAAAATTATTTAGAGGATATAAATAATGGGAGGTTTTCTGAGATTAATATTGATTAAGTTGATTTACGGAAATTTCATACAAGTCTATTTTTTGCATGTATTTTAGAAATAAAGATGGAGTATAGTGATTATACTCAAGGATCTACTTTCTCTACCCATCCCATTACGATGAAAATTTATAGGGACCTTCATGATCATTATTTGTGGGATGACATGATAAGGGTTATTTATAACTACACTACATGGTGTCTGGTGTTTCAACAAGTTAAGTAGGAAAGAAAAATTCTTAAATGGGTATAATAACCACTACCCATAACAGCATGGAAGTGAGACAATATCACTATGGACACTGTCACTAGTCTCTTGAAAATAACCACTAAAAATAATTTGATATGGGTTATAGTGGACCATATCACCTGTGCATCTAATTTTTTATATATTTGGGAATATTTCCCTATTTACCAACATACCATGACCCAAGGATCACATAAAAAATCTAGATAAATCTTCATCATTATATGAGCACTAAATTGAATTTTATTATGGCCTATCATCCCAAATTGATGGCCAATATGAATGGACTATTCAAACAACTGAGGTCATGGTGAGAAGATGCCCAATATAATATGATGGTGGCTGGGAAAAACATCTCCCATTAGTTGTGTTCTCATAAAATTACATCTTCCAATCGAGTATTCAAGCGGCTCCCAATGATGCTTTCTATGGAAAGCAAAGAAGAATTGCTAATTGTTGGGATGAAGCTGGTGAGATAATGATTCATGGGATAGATGATCTACAATAGATGAAAAAAATGATCATGAAATCCAACAAAACATAAAGGATACTCAGAGTTGGTAGAAGTGTTATGCTGACAACTGTCAAAGGTTGATGAAGTTTAATATTCTTGAAAAAGTCTTCCTTTGAATTTCACCTTGGAATAGAGACCTGAGGTTTGGGATGAATGGGAAGATCAGCCCTAGGTACATTGGCCCCTATGAAATTCGTGACTGCATAGGATCATTTTAATATCAGCTATAACATCAACAAATCTATCCAATTTTCATTGTTTTTTATGTATCTATCTTGAGAAAGTACATACATGACCCTACACATGTACTGAATCCTGACATGGTGCAACTGGAACAGGACCACCCATATGAGAATCATTCAGTGGAGATCTCGGACAGTAGAGACGTGGTACCATGCAACTAGACTACCCTTCTCAATAAAGTGATGTGGAAGAACCATAAATATGAATAATCCATGTAGGTTATGGTGGAAAAAATGATTCAAAATTATCCACACCATTTCTCACCAGAGGGAATGATTTAAAATTTAAGGGTCAAATTTTCTTTGGTGGTCAGAATGTAATGGCCCAAACTTTTTTAATGATAAATGATTCCAGAAAATGTATGCTATATTATATTTTACAACAAATCTATATCCCATTATTAATGATGTGACTATATTTGAAATACGACCAATGAGTTTTCACTGTTATATAACCCTTGGTCAATTATGATGATCAGTAAATATGATGATTGAAAACTAACATCTTATCATTATTATTGTTGATTAAGAATATAAAGGATAATTTTAATTAATACAGAGATAAGATTCGATGGACTCATCAACTAGAAATGGGACACAAGAATATCATTTTTTATATCTAGGGAAGGAAGTCACATCCTAGGGCATTGCTCTTGACCATGCTGAATCAGAGATTCAATATGTTAAGCTTGAACAAAATCGTGTATGGTATAATTTCAAGTTAGTGCAGATTACCACTAGGGTGATGTTATCTAAGCCACCCCAAGAGTCCATCACAATTACACACCTTATTTTTAATTCGTATTAACGTTTTTAAGGGGTCATGTGTCAAGTCCATTGTTACATAAAATTTAATCCCTTTGTTTAAATAAAATAATCATACCATGATTTACATTTTATGAATACTTTATCTTAAAAATTGATATTGAATTTTGTAAAATTAAAATTTTAGGTAAAAATTGTAATTATGGTAAATATATAAATAATTATATTAAATAAATTATTATTAAAAATGTCTATTATAATTATATATTGTTATAAAAACACTAATGTTTAAATTTAAATAAAAAATAGTTTTATTTTTTCCAATGTGTTGAAATATTTACTTTACATGATACAATACATTTTCTGTAAGATATTATTTTTAATAATTACATATATTTTTAGTTAAAAGTTTAATTTATCATATTTAGAGATATAAAATGAAAACAAAAACTTTATTTTTTAATTCATAAAATTTATATTAGGTTATGGTGAATTTGTGAAAATTTTATAAAATATTTTGTTTTCGGTGAGTAGTAAAAAATATAGTTATGAGTTTTCGTTGTGTTTAATGAAATCATAATTTTTTATTATTTAAATTAAGATTATATTTGAATATTTTTTATTATAACATAATATTAGGCATTCCATGTTTTAAAATACCATGGGAAATCCTAAGGTTTTGAAAATACCACTACTGAGGTGTCTGTGAAAATTAATTAATAACTCTCTCAATTTTGCTATAAATATTCAACCATTAATTCTTTTATATTTTTTAAAAAATAATCCAATAGTAATTTATCCTTTTTTTACCTCCCAAGGAGTCCTCCCAAGGTTTCCTCAAGCCCCCAAGTTCCTGATCATTGTGTTTGAGGATTCACTCTTCAAGGTAATGGAAACGTTAACCTCTCTTCTCCTTTCAGTTTCATTTTTATATGTTATTTATTTAAAATTAGAATATCATGTCCTTATATACAATTTATTTTATCCATTTACTATATAATGTGTAATTTTTTAATTTTAGACCCTTCTACCCTTTCGGTTAAATGTTTTCTAAAACAACGTTTCATATCTATTCTGTGGTCAGATTTTGGGCTCAAAATTACTCTATTATTATAAAGAAACTAATTTATTTTCTTTTGTGAATATGTAAACCTATATTTTCTATAGGGTTATTAAAATATATTTCATAATGATTTATTTTAATTTTGGGATTAACATAGTTGGATCACTCCTTCCTTTTATTTCAGTTTAAAATTACAAAGTATCATTTTTTAACTACTTATTAAAATTCCATGATTTCGTTATGAAATCCATCTCTTTTATTTTACATGGGTAATTTATAAATTTCCTGATGATTATATATGTGGGAAAAATTAATATAAATACATGTTATAGGATAAACCTGATTGTTCTCTAATTCATTGGGTAAAGAATTTAATCTCTCGAGATGATAATGTTTATGATAACTTGGTAAAAAACCTTGGTAATTTTTATGATAGCATGGGGATGGAACTGGTTGATATGTTTATGAATGTCTAAAGTAAATTTTTTAGCCACATTTACAAGTTATGATGAATTTTATTCAATATATCATATTCTTATTTATCATGATTTTTTGGTATTCTTCGAGTACTAATTGATATTCTATAGGATCATAATTAAACAATTTCCCTTGTTATAGCTTATTGGGCCTTAAGCTTACCCATTGCATTGAGGTATATCCCCAGCTTATGATATGAAATAAAAATACATAGGATGATCCTTAAAGAAGATTTTTATTAGGAATAGAAGAATTTTTTATGTTTTTTTGTATTATATACCTTTTTAGACATTATTTCTTAAAAGATCCCCTCTTTGTAAAATTCTATCTAATGTTATGTAATAAAAAGGAAGGATTCCATTATAAAAATTAATATATTACCTGTAGGTATTGAATGAATCACATCCCTTTGAGGATGAGGTAGTCCATACATTGAAAAACAATGTTATTGTATTCAAAAAAATGTTATGTGCTATGTAGAATTTACTAATGAATAATTACATAATAAATTTATTATATATCATATATAAAATATAAATACATCATTATTTTATCCATTAAATGTGGTAATGAACTAAGGAACAACATATGTTCCTGAGGATGTATTCTATCATACCCATGAATGATGATTGTGTATCCCATTTTGTGGATTAATATGGAATTATAGGCTGACATATTAGAAAAAAATTATTATAGTATATTTATGATAATTATATTATTATATTTAAATGATAAAAAGATTATGGGGTAGATAGGTAAATGAAACAAAAGTGATCATTGAAGATTGTTAACTCCAATTTGGGTAAATCTTTTGTTGTTTATACTAAAACACTTCATTGGTTGAATTTATAGCAAAATTGAGGCTTCTTGAATGATGGAGGTATTATTTGAGCTTATTGTGGAAGGCATTAGATGATATATAAGGCTTATAGGGGTGTGAATAGGTGATGGAGGGGATTCCCTTTTTTAATTGAGGGGAAGTGAACTTTTGAAAACTCATAAAATATTAATTGAATACAAATTAATTTTCATTTTCAAATGGAACCAAAGATAGTTATTTTGAGTATAAGATGGGTATGAGTCTAAATAATAACATCCAGAAATTTTTAGACATATTTATTTCACATTATTACCATAATCATTGGGCTTTAACACTTATTTAACCTCTTTAACTGTTTCCATGAACATGTGTTTTTACACGTTGATAGTCAATTTAGATACTATAGATTCCAAATGAACCATAAGTGAGTCATGGATGAAATTTGAAACCTTATAATAATCTGTAAAATGAATTATATTTTTTTAATTATATATCATTTAAAAATAAATTTTTTTAAATATATCATTATTTATAATTTTGACAATATTCGTTATTTGAATTTTCAAAAATATTATAAAAAAAATATTACTTAGAAACAAATTTCATTCATACATAAATTATCTAGTTAATTTATAAAATTCTTGGAGGACATTAGTTACATGAAATTTAATTTATTTTCATATATTTAATATCATTTATTTTATATGTGTATTATTTTAAAAATTACTCCATCAACATTTTACAATACATGGATTTAATTATTTTATACAATAAAATTTAAAATAAATTATAATGATACAGAATATAATATTGGATTTCAAATGAAAATTTATAGTCAAAGATATCATCTGAATATCCATATATAAAAAATGCAATACATTAAAAAACGAGTATGTAATATTTGACATTCTTCAAATAAAATACTATAAAAGGACTATTGTTATCCAAGTGGATACAATTATCCATAAACTCATAAAAAGGATATTTTTGGTCAAAAATTTCTAACACAATAAAATTATAACCATTTTTATGGAAATTTTAATGTATTTATAATATTATATTTTCTACTTAATTTTATGATTTTCTCAAAACATTGGTAAAAAAAATTATAAAGTTACTATATATATTTTATAAAAATAAAGGGTACTATTTACTACATTTTTAACATATGATTCCAAATATGCAATCCATTTTACAAAATTAATAACAAAAAATTGGGTAAAATTAATTTGATATTAATCATGTTGATGGGCTGAGATAATGAGTTGTTAAAATGAATCCGTTTAAAAGATTAAAATGTTTTATAGAAAATTTCAATGTGAAATTGATTCCAATGAAGTGAATTGTATTAATTGATTTATAATTTATATAATACTACATTAAAATAAAATTACAATTCAATTTATCAACTTATCAATATAAATTAATTATAAAAGAAATTATTTTTCAATTAAAATTAATTACTTTTAACTATTCATTAAAAAATGAAACTTATCCAAAAAAATCAAAATATATCAGAATTTTTTAAGTTATCCTTAAAAAAATTAGTTTAATTTTCCTTAATAATTTAATAAATGTTTCAAAATTATGATTTAAAATGACTCTCCCATTAAAATTACTTAAAACTGGTTGTATAAAAATATGGGTTTTTATTTCTGAAATTGTGTTTTTTTAATATTATTCCTATAAAATCTATTGTATAAATATTAAAAATAGTATATTAAATATATAATATATAAATTTAAACAATATAATTAACTAATAGTAATTATCTATGGTAAAATACCATTTGAAGCATAAAAATATTCTTTTTTGAAAACATTTCTTACATATTCATTTGGGTTTGATATTCATTTATATTTTGTTGAAAACCAATTAATTAAAAAATTTATATATTAATTCCTTATTAGTTTTTATAACCATAAATTTTACATCATGTTTGTATCTCATTATATTAAATTATATTATCAATAATATATTATTGTTCTGTAAAACTCAGTCTTGCATGTAATGAAAACTTCCGAACAAAGTCATTCTTTCATTAAACACATGATAACTTAGTGTTGCGTGTATTACTAGATATTAAATATAAATATTTAAAATTTTAAATATATCATAATGTATTATGAGAATATATTTATTTCATTACTTGTTATTGTGTATAAAGTACGATAACAACAAAATTAAATTAATTATAAAAGAAAAATATTGTAAAGTCATTGGGTATTAAAAATATAAATGGACTCCATTGAAATGAATAGTAGGATCATTAACCATGGTTCTTAAAATTGGTTCTGAATATTATAATTTTTTTAAATGAATTGTTAAGTTAAATTTTTATGATAAATTCGGAAGAGAACCAAGGGTGTAAAATTAAAATGATGATTAATTGGGTAAGGTATTTTTGAATTGGTAATTTAAATAGCCTTATTAAATTATTTTTACATGTGTTTATACTTATATAGAAAAATCCCTATGTGTATTTTGGGAATACTCTCTAATATTAGGCGATCAAAATAATCTTAGAGGCACTCAATCACTAGATAAATCATGTATATTCAATTATGGTAATGAAACTATGTATCAAAAATGGAATAGACTACTCGGAGGTTTCACTGTAGTGTCCAGAAAATTTTGGTTACTTTCCTATTTTGAATTGAATTTTTATATCTGATGATATATTTAATAATATATATTTAATATAAACATTTATATAGACCATTTATGTTTATGGATGTAATTTTTTAAGGAATACTATGATGTACTCACATCGTGCTAAGGTAGAAATGGTACATGGGTATCCAATTATAGATAATTGTTTGACTGTAGGTATTGGATTTAGGAAAAGAACCATTGATTTTTTTAGCTTATTAGCATAGTGTTTGGATTATTGGACTATTGAAGATTTGGGACTAATTTAGGAAAATATTTAGATCCAGTTTTATTTTGTTCATATTATATTCTTATATGTATGATTGTCCCACATGGGTTCTGTTCTTGTAAGTTTAGGATGTACCAATTTTTATAACAAGTGAAGTGTTTATTTATTTTTCGGAATATTCCATTTTATAACATCATCTAATTTTCATTACAAGATAATTTTATTATTTCTTTTATTTTTATTACTCTGAAAAGAGGGTATAAAATCCCTAATGAAACTTCAAATACCCACAACAGTAGTCAAAATTCACACGAATATGGGGAGGCATGCATGGGGCCACATAGTACCAAAAGTCTAGGTCACTATTGTTTGGATTCCAAACATTTATGTTACAAAGTGTTATTTAAGAACAATTTTCATTTATTCAACTATATTGGAACATTAGATAGTAGATTAAGCTATGATGGGTATTGTTAATGATCTCATTCCTTGTATTTTTCAATCTAGAAACAGGGGAAACTTCTTTTTGTTAGTGGTGTAGATTATTGTTAATTTATTTCATTGTTATAGTTTTATTTTATTTTAACCGTGATTAATGAAAATGGTGTTAATTATAACTTATTCTATTGTGGTACAAGTGGGTTTCACACAAGTATGGAACTGATAGATGGTGTGTGCATTAATGCTTTATTATTAGCACATAAAATTTAAATTTAATCTATATATTTCACAAAATTCAGGGATTCCTGTTATTTAAACATGAATAAGATAGATATATTTGTTTTGATTTATAACATCCAGTACATTATATCTACCAATGGATTAAAAATAATTATAATGGGTTGGTTAGTTGTAGTGTCAACAATATTTTATATAATTTTTTTCTATATAAATTTATGATGGTATCTTACTTGAATAATTACATTGATAAATATTTGTTAAATATGAATATGTTAATGAATTTTTAAATTTTTTATTTGGTTAAATAATGTTCTATTTAGAAACATATATGGTGTTTTAATTTATGAACTATCAATGGAATTTATTCAAACCGAACCAAAAATGTGATATCAAAATAAATAATCAATATTTGAAATGTGGGAACATGATATGTAATTGATGGATGAAAAATTTAAACCTATGAAATCAGAAATTTATAATCATAAAAGAATGTTAAATAATAAATGATTAAATATTAATGATAATGATTTTTTAGAGGCTTGGTATTCTTTTCTTGACCATATTTATAGGTAGTGGTGATGTTGAGAGAACTCATGTTATGAGATCCCTATGATCCTGATATTTTATCTAGGGAAAACAAAGTCATTTTCCTGTAAATATGTAAATTTCTTAGAGCATGTGTAGAGTCCATGCTCCCACAACGTTTTTAAACCAAAATATAAAGTCTGGTGATTAACTGTGGTATAATAAGTATTCACTATTTGGATAAAAACTGAAAAGAAATAGAAATAACAAGGAATACATCTAAACCATACCTAGAAGGACATGGTAGATATCAATGCCAATATATTCAAGACTCTCCAATGAAACATCCCCTAATTCCAAGGTTTTTACGAAACAAATCATCTTGAAACTGATAGTCTACACTCAATCTTTTTCTTAATCATACATACGTGGATAGGCATATGATCAAGTGTCTCAGCAGCATAAGGTAAAGAACTCATACATCATAAAATGAACTTCCACAGAACCCATTGTAATTATATTTATATGTAAGGCCTCCGTACATTGCATGTATAGCTGTTTCCGAGCATTAAAATAAAAATTTCACACATATAGTGTTAATATACATTGGTTGAACTCAAAAACCAATAGATGAATCATGGTTCTGATGTCATTTAGGTTTATTCTTGTGTTTCAGCCTATTATTAACATAAACCATCGTAAAAAAAGAGTCAGTGGTGTAAAAATTCCACTTCCATCTTATTCACTTCATGTTTTCTTAATCATCCAAAAGATTACTGAGAACCAAAAATCTGTATTGAGTGTGGAAAAGAATCAATTAACATACTGTGATTGGAGTCCCTACACAAAAATCTTATTTCTATTTAACACTGGTTTATATAATAAATAAGACTTCATATAATTCACAAAAAACATTCTATGCTATAATTTCCCACTGTATCCTATCAAAGGATTGAAAAAGTAATGATATACCATGAAACACTACTAGAGCCAAGTATAAAAATTGTCCCTACTAGGGATCCACATATAATTGGAAAACACTAAAATTTAATTGAGAATCATTATTCATAAATATCTCATTTTCTTGATCTCATGTTATATAGACAAAAATGAAATTTAAAACAAAATAGACTCAAAATACATTTCTATTAAATATATATTCCCAAAATAGTTGAAAATAATCAACAATAAGATTTTTTTCAAGCTCATATTCCACTCTATCAAACATACATTATCTGATTTTTTATAATCATCAACTGTTATCTCTTTGTTATGAAATCTTTCAGAATACTACCTTTCTTTTTCCTAAATAAAAGGGTATTAGTCCTCCTTATACCCTTCCTCAGTAACACAGTTAAATTTTGTATGATTAATAATATTATCATCAACCTCATCATCAGTGGAGGGGTCCACTTCATTTAAGGGTGTGGAGGAACCCTCTTCATTATAGGATGTACGTGTAGATATATTTTCATTAACTACATATTGTTGAAGGATGTTTGTATTGTATACTTTAATCGTTGAGGAAATAGTAAAAATGGTACTCTGAAACATATATTAATCCCTTAATTTTTAGTCTTTTTATCATATTGTGTGACGAAACTATCTGAATCAATAAATGGTTTCTGAACATTTCTTTGATTGGGTGCATATATTAATACATAATTTTATGTTATTTATCATGATAATCATGATTAGAATCACAAAAATTATAGTGAGTCTCTTATTCCACCTAGTGATAGGTAAAAGCATATCTTAAATTGTCTATAATAGGTTCATCATTATTGATCACATCCAAAAACATGACGAAAACATCAACATGAGTGTACTGAGGTTGTACTAGGAAAGAATCTAGATAATTAGATGACATCACTTTGGTGTTTTCATTCCTGGTTTCATCATGTTCATTTGGAATACATCAATCATTATTAATCCAAACTTATTTCCCTTTACATGGTAGAGGTTTTCCAATGTAGTGATTAGTCATCGGGTCTTTCAAAATTCCATAATTTCCAAGGGAGTGTTCAAGATGTATGAAATTAGAGTAGCACCTAGGAATGTTTTCATCGACTCCTTCTTAGAAAAACCTAGTCTTACAAATTTGAATCCAAATAACTGATGTTATGTATTCTATAATGTTAATATTAACACACACATGTGCAACTGATGGCCTTTTGTGATTTCAAGTAGAGGAATATGGTTTAAGGATGTGCCTTAGTAATTAATAAATAGGGAAGAGTGATTTTTTTTTCAATATGTAATAAAATACATGGTAATCCCATCCTGTGGAATGAAAATGGGGATTCATTGTTAAAATAAATCATGGGGGACTATTTAAAACATTCATTGAGTAACCTTCAAAAATATATGAATCCCTAGAAACAATCCAAAACTAATAATTCTCAATGGAAAAAAGAATCTCAACATTAAATGAATTGAGAAGGCTGATCTCAAAATCATCACATTCAATGGATTTGAAATATTTATGAAAGAATTTTGTTGTTGTACAATTTTTAATGAATTAAATATTATATGAATGAATTTGAACCTCATCATTTGAAAATGAAATGGTCATGTGACCTCTATGATGAATCTTATTTGGATAAAAGGATTTAGTGGTATTTGGAGGAATGAAAGGATCAACATATTTTACATGATCATTCCATGACTACACATATGTGAATCTATGTGAGTCTAAAGGGTTAAGGAATCATCCTTGTTCACTGCCATCTCCTTACCTCTATGGCTGCATCTATCCACTAATTTCTGTTATTACATTCTACTAATCGTGATGTTAAAAAATATTTTGGTTTTTTGTGACATGACATGTTAATTTGTGAAAAGGGATTTAGAGAGATCCATGGCTGTGATAAATTTATGGATTTTAGTTAGATTAGATTGCAGAAAGTTACCAGTAGCATCGTTAATTGGTCTATGATCATGAGAATTAAATATTACCTTACTAAGTCATGTTTTCTGTTACCAATTATGGCATGTGTCTTACCCATGAGTGGTTTTGATAGATAAATAATAAAACATGGTTTGGATGAAACCCTATAGTGGGTTCCATAATATGTGGTGTTAAGGATTATATATGAATATATGGGTATATGAGACCCTAGAGTAAGTATCCATTTTGTTAGGTGAAATGTTTGTTTTTTGTAAATGTTAGATGAGATCCACTCATAAGTGTTGTCTTTTGTGAGAACCAATTTAATGGGATCCATGAGAGAGCATATTTTATGTTATTATATACTCAAGATGGTAGTGAGTTGGTGATTTTAGGTGTTTGAGGGTGACATGTGTGAGTTGTTATCTTATTGTGATTGATTCCATATATACAAAAACCTCTATTATATTCCTATAAATATTGGATTAATTGATGGTAGGTACTATTTATTTGATGGTGAATTAATGTTCATGTGTGGATTTGTATAAAGGAAGAACAAAAATTTATTTTTTTGTTTTATGGATGTTTGAATGGGTATAATCATCCCGATAACTATACTTGTTATTTTAATTGATTTGAATCAACATAATAGTTTCTGTCAAACATAGAACGATGATTTATGGGTTGTGTATTACTGTGTAAATGATTATAATTTTGGAATGTATTTTGAGTGATAGTTCATCATGTGGTTAATTATCATTTGGTGTGATCCTCACTCTTGGAATGGAGTTCTAATAGATATCATGCATAGGTGATTTTAAAAAATAGGGAAGGGTGTTAATATACATGAATGGATGAATGTGGATAGGATTTGTAATACATTTATCATTATAAAATTATTTACATTTGTTTTGTTCCTAGGTGATCATGTAACACCTGGAGTTTGGTGAGGTCAAGGTGGAGAACACATGATGGTGATGTGGGATTCCATTTGCTGTATGGATTAGGTGGTATGGGAGAATAAACTCATTTATTTTAAATATAATTGAGTTATTATTTGCATTATAATCAAAGGAAATGTTGAATCATATATTTTAAAATGGTTTATGTAATATTTCTTTGATAATTATTCAGTATCATAGAAAATATCAAATGGTACAGTGGTGGTAGTTTTTTATTGAGCATTTGTTCATTCATTATTAGAAGATATTAACATTTCATTAGTGGGATTCATTAAATGGTTTTAAAATTATAGTGAGGTGACATGAGTAGTTAAAGGACACTTGTGTGAAAAGTTTCATGGGGGTTTAAATGTGAAACAACTATCTTCAATGTAATTGGGATGACATCAATGATGGATAAGGGTTAAAATGTACAGCTAAACCTGGTTGATTCTGATGGAGACATCCATGCATGATTAAAGTTATTGATCATAGATCAATAAGTGGGAAATGATTTTTAGATGATCCATCATGCTATGATTATTCATAGAGTGTGGTATATGTTAATCCATATTGTGGTAGTGCACTATTCTCTGTTTGAGGACATGAACGTCAAAGTTGGTTAAAATTTACTATTATGTTTTAGTATGCATTTTTTTAACCCAATAATGTATTTTTATCAATTTTATTTTTTAAATTTAGTAATTACTAGACAGACAATGTATGGTTTATGTGTTTAGTGATGAAAATGACAATGATTGTATGGAACAAAACTTTGATCCATTGGCATGTGTGTGGTGAACTTGTTTCAGTATGGATCATTTACTATGAGTCACATATTATTTTTATTATGGTTCTGAAAGAGATTTTGAATGTTAGTTTCAAGTATTAAATCTATATAATGTAACCCAATAGGTATCTGGGTTGTCGCATCGGTGCTTTTGTACAACCTGATGGATAGTTTTGAATGGTTAGTGATCCAATCAATGAAATGCACCATGATTCTTGATCAAAATTCAATGGTTGTGTGGATTTATGACTTTTATCTATCATAATAATATATTATCTAGAATATAATTAAAAAATGGCAATAATACTTTATATAATTCCTCTACAAGATGTTAGCATTTTGTTTAATATAAACTTGTGTATACTTGGTTTGAAACTACATTATGAACATCATGATTGTTATAATGTATGTACATGGATATTATGAGTACATTATATGAAAAAGAAGTACTTTTAGGTCTATGATTTTCTAGTGAATATATATACATTCAATTTGAGAAAATAAATGTGTGTTGTTAATTATAGGCATGCTATAATGGCCTTGTGAATCCAAGAAGGTCACCCAAATTTATCATTCTTGGTGGATTGGTTTGAGGATGGTGTTGTCCTCTCTATAGCTAGTGGGGAATATTTAATTGGTCCATGAATTTTGGATTAGTGATTTGTATGAGTATATCTCAGTGATGAGATATTATATGAAGGGGGAATTGTTTGATCATGGCCTTTTTTAGTGTATGATTATTTGTAATGAAATTTGAACCTCAATTTAGACCCCCCAATAAGAGTATGATTTATATATAGGAGAGGTATATGAGAGAATAAATCGGCTAGGAATAAGATCTAGGAATATAGCAGGCTATTGTAGTCACACTTTTTATACTTTCTAATTCCACTAGCTAGTCGATAAAAAAACAAGTAGCCTTTTAATTTAATATCCTCACTGACATACAATTGGAAACCCAATAGCTTGTCAGTGAGCTATTGTGATGTTTTTTAAATTTGGTACATTTTACATTCATTACCCATAATCCCTCAAAAAACATTACTTGACTTTTCTACCAATTTAAGCTATGTTATCTACTCAATTTGTGCATCTCCCATCCCCTCTCTTCCATTTTGAAAATTTCTCAACCCTTTACCATTTTTTTCTATTTGGTGTTATAATGTAATTGAGGTATTTCTAAAAATAAAATTACCACTACTATTATTTTAAATATATAAAAAATGGTGTCCCACCATGGTTTTCTAATATGCACTATTTAATGGGATTTCGTCTACATTTTCAATGTTTTTCAATTTAAATCCAATATGAAGCTTGATATTTGATATGTGGAATTATCTAGGGATAATATATGTTGTCCCTAAAGTAACGATGTAGAAATATTGAAATTTATTTATTAAATAAATGTTGTAGTCATAATAGATTCCATATTTATTGACAAAAATATAAATTAAGGGTTTTAATTGTCTGTTTCTTTTGTTAAATTACCCATTGGTGTAGATACAATTTTAAAAATAGGTGATTCCATATTGAATTCCTTTTTGATGAATCTATATATGGAAAGTATCCAACTAAATGGTGTATTGTGATATATAAAAATAAAATGGTTGAAGTTAAAGGGGTGGTTATAGTTGAACCCTTGGATTTATTTTGTTTTGACATCATTAAATGGGTAATAATTTTTAAATTAAAGAAAAAATGGAATTGTAATTAAATTAAGGGTTAGCAGATATAGTTTCCTAGTAATCTATGTTGTAAATATAATTGATATTATAGTAGTACCTTTTGAAAATTAGTGAGATAATAAGGGTATGAAATATTTTATAATTATATATTTTTCTTGAAAAATGTTTTAGTGAACCAAAATGACATCCCCTAAAATGAAAGATGGGATCATGAAATGTCATTGATACATAAATTGGTAAATAAAATCAGTGACGAATATTATAATATGAATTGATGGCTTCATAATTAAAATGAATTGTTAATTTAAAAAGTAATGTAAATGGGAAATTAAGCCAAGGGTGTAAATGGATATCATTTATGAATTTGTTAGGAAACATTCAAATATTAAATTTGTGTGCCCTTTATGAATTATTTTGACTATTTTTTGGAATCATATGGAAAAATATCTATGTGTTGTTTATAAGTACTCTCTATGAGTGTGTAATGAAAAATCCATATACAGAGGTCATTAAAACACCCATATTGGTGGTTATGAAATCTCTTACAGTGGAGGTTGTGTAAAATAGCTTTAGGGATGTCCTAAAACATTTATTGAATGAATCACTCAAATTGGTCATCAATAATACATGAAAACACTAAAATATGTTGTTGAGATACTATAGTTGGAATAAAAATTGATATGTCCTCAAAGACACCTAAACATTGGTCCAGGATGTTATGGAAGATCAGGGAAACACACATAAATATCTTCAATGGTATAAAATGATATTTGGTGCCATCGTGGATTCCAGGAAATAATTTTTATTTACTGATTTGAAATTTAATAATTAAATAAATTAACTTCTTTAATTTTAGAAATTATTCAAGAAATTTTATTCAGACTGGTAATGTTTATGAATACCATTGGTGATGGACTAAATGTTATACTCAAATTCATTTCATGCTTCTATGGAACATTCATACATGATTATATATCACTATTTTTTTTATAAGAATAGGTTGAGGTAAATGAATTTTTGAATAATTATATTTGAAAATTGGAACTGGTTTGAATTCAAGATTAGTTGTGGTTATGATTTAGAAAAAGTTTAGTTTTGTTTCTTCAACTCATTTGTTTTTAATCCTCTCTTGGGTGATCTATTATTGTTTTTATGAAATGTATGATTTGTTATAGTAGAATATTTTTTATTTATCTATCTACAATTTCCTTGTTTTTTCATTATATGATTTGGTATATGTGGAATTTTTTATTTATACTCTTTTTATTACTCTGAATGGATGATATAGTCTGTCTATGTAACCTAATAGGACCTCACAAAAATTTGGAAATATATGAAATATAGGGAGGATTTCATGTGGTCACACATCACCTCAAGACTAGGGAATTGTTGAGTGGCTTTAATCTTTGATGTTTCATGTGCATGAAATTTTTTGATAGATTTAAAATCATAGATTCATTTTCCAATATGTATATAAGAGTTAAATAAATATAAATAGCTAAATTATTATGGATATATTTCTAAAAAATATTTAGCTACATCAAGGATACCTTGAACACCATATTCTAAATACAATAATTCTGGTGGGGTTATCTGTCAATTTCTTCTGTCTCTTTCCTCCAGTGATACAAATATTCAATGGTCAAGGTGTTCTTCAAGGGTTCAAATGTGATTTCTGGATATATATAATAGATGTTCAAATAAATTAAGTATTAGTTTGATAGATTGGGTTATATATTTTTTATAATGTGATTACAAATAAATTTTATTATAACAATTTAACTCATAATGTCTAGCATTGGTGGTATCACAAAGATAGAGATTTGAACACATGTGTTGATATTTCATCATAGATATATGTGTTACTATAATTCCTTTTATCTCATATTAATTTATTTATTTAGTTTTAATTGATACTGAATAATTTATTGGGTAATGTATGTTATCATGAATGGTTGGTAATATTTTTTTATTTTAAACTGATAACATTTTATTCATTAGAAAATGAAAATAAAAAGTAATTTGTCTCATTGTGAAAAAATTATATTATTTGAAATTTTTTACTCATATTTAATATTCAATTTTATAGTAATGATAGTGTTAATGTATTAATTTCTTATTATAGAATATTTTTTATATATTTGTTGATAATTATGTAAAAAAATTGTGCATATATATATATATATATATTTGGATGAGTATTTAAGGTTAATATATTTTGAGCAAACTAATGCAACCATTGTTATGAGAAATCAAAAAAATAAATTTTAATTGTGATTTGGGTTGAATTTTTTATGTTTTAATAAAGATTTTAAATTTAAATTACATATAATTAAGGGATATTATATAATGAGAGATAATCCACAATTAAATTATGGTTTATTATAATATTAGAGAGTAAGAATTTTATTTATTTTATTAACTATAATTGTGTATATATATTTTTTAATATTCTATATTTTCATTAAAAAAATATTTAGATGTGGAATAATAAGTCCCATACAAATGTTGTTACAATGATAGTTTGAATTTTAATTGAATAATATGGGAATTTATCAGATGTAATGTTGTATGTGGTGTGTAATGTAGAGGCTAAATAATTATAACTTGTTTGTTTTTAAAATTTTCGAGGAAATTTAAATTAGAATGGTAAAATAGAAATTTAGAACAATAAGGTGATTTCAAATAATTTATTTTAGGAAATAATTGATTTTTAAATAGTTCATTTACCCTATATTGAAATTTTTTTATGAATTAAATAACATTTTACTTTAATATTTTCTTAGAGTTCTATATAATTTTGTTTGAAATCCAAATTGAGGTGAAATAATAAAATATTTACCATAAAGGATGACTTGGAATAAATAATAGTGTTTTGATTAGATTGATGGAATGATAATTTTTATGTAGGGGAGATGCAGGAGGATGTGAAAATGAGGAAATAAAATGTGTTTTATTGTTTTTTTAATATAAGTGATGTGGTACTAGGACCATTAGTAATTCATCTATAGTTATATTTTATAAGTAATCGATATTTAGTCATCAATTGAATTTTGTACCGTCTAATGTTCTATTTCTAAGAGGATTAATTAAATTTTATAGGATTATGTGTTTTATAAATTATTCTATTCAATAATGGATTTATATTATATTTATATTAGTGTATTGTAATAAGTGGGTGTTAGGTTAAATTCATAGTTAAATTCTTATCTATACACAATATATTGTTTCCACCATAATATAATTTTTATTGATTTCAAATAATTCGAAAAATAAAAAGGGCTTGTTGAAAATCGATCTAAATTTATTCCATATGTGATCATAAAAATAAATTACATTTGATTATGTGGAATTATTTCATTACAAAATTTTAGGTAGTTTGTGTTGTTCTAAGTGTACCATTTATAATTGGTAGTACTAAAATCATCAATTATTGAAATGAATTTGTATTCCAATTTTGGTATCTTGATTTTATTATGAATCTCAATCCAATATATTATACCAATTATCATTCATTAACATAATTTTTTTATTATAGAGATTATTTCATTGTTTTTGGAATTTACTACGTTATAACATTTAATGTAAGTCGAATATATGTTAAGTGACAATGAATTTGAATGTTTTGTTTCTACATAAATTATTATATTTATCAAAACATTAATTTTATATTAACATCTCTAAATTTAGTATTTTTAAAAAGATTCCATTTTAATAATAGTATAATTTACTCTAAATGACTACAATCTTTAAAAACGTGTTTTTCATTTTTTGTGAAATTTCATTGCATATCTCAGTAAAATACTATACATTTGTTGTATATAAATAAGAATATATATTATCATATGTAACAAGATTTGATCCATCCAAAACCATAGTGTATGAATTTTTTTTATCCTCTACGTAATGTAAGTTCCCTTCTATGTATTCCAACTATGGTTCCAATTTATTGTTTTTTAATAAAAGGGGTAAAAAAATGTTCCCATAGTTGATCGCTCTTAGGTTTTGTGTAGATTTTTAGAATATGTGATCAGAGGTTTCATGATAGAATTTTTTTAATGTAAATCCACAGAAAATATTTTCATTTGTTTCTATAATTTATGAATGGAAATATTGATAATATTAGAACGTCTTGGATAAATAAATTAAAATTAATCATGTGAAATTAATCTAATGGTCAAATTTTATATGTTCAAAAAACGTTTGTATGATTTGATGTGTTTTGGAATATTTATTTGATTATCGATATGATCTTGAGGGAGATGTTTAGATATATAAAGTATTTATATTTATTATATAGATGAGGGGTATGAATGATATTTGGGGGTTCTCATGGTATAATTATAGGTTATATTATTCATTATTGAATTTCATAATCAATTAATATTTTGGGTTAAAAGTGTATTGTTGTTATTGTTTTTTTTGGAATCAAGCTTGGGAACAAAAAATTTATGTTAACAAGAGGTTTCTGGTTTATCATTTCAGAATATAAACAAAATTTATATATACATATATATGATTGTATGGTTATATATACATGTTCATGAAGTTTAAATACTTTCTTGATGTTATAATATTCCATTTCATGTATTTTCTATTAATTCTATATAAATTGAGACTATACAGGGGTGTATATCGTTATGAATTTTTACTTTATATTGTTGTGGGGATTATTTAGTTTTATTTTTATTTAACTAAAAGGTTTTGTTACCTAGAATCTATGCTAGTTAGTGGTATGCTATTCTATGTGATTTCTGGTAAGAAGTGTATGATAGGTGTTGTTTTCCAAACATGATTTGGATTTTATTCATTATTTTCATACAAATATATATGTATATATTTATATATCTGTTTTAGTCTCTTCAAATATTTTTAAGGAATATATTATGCAATTATGTTTATATGGATATATAATATCGTGTGGTTATATAATGATAGTAAAAAAATGAGGTGGAATATGAAGAAATCTTGTTGTAATAACTAGTGTTTTCTAGAGTCAATGGAATTAGAAAAAAGTCATATCTTATTAAAATTATATCTAACTAGATTTAAAAAATATTAATTCAGAATAATTGAATAAAATAAGGAAATTATTAGTTATTTTTAATGGATTATTTAGATAATGAAATCAAAGAGTAAAATATTCTCAGTAAATTTTTTTCTGTTTTCTAATAGGAAGGCATTTAGTGAGTTATAGGGAAACCCACTGAATTCCATGTTGAATTACATTAGGAATCATAGGGTATAGTTATTGGTTTTATTCAATTTATATTTCAATTCATAACTAAGTAGTAAACCACTAGATACCTAGTGAATACCTAAATTCCTTTTTTAATTTGGGGTGTTTTGTAAAATATGGAGGGATTTTTTTAGAAAATACATTCTCTCATATTTGTTTAGAGACAATAAAATATTTTCAATTAATTTATCATTTAATTATTATTTTATAAGATATATATTGAATTATTTATCTGTGATATATAAAATTTACTTGTGTTATAATCATCATAACCTATATTGAATATTTTAATGAAATGATTTATTTTTGGTTTCCATCGACATTTAATGGTTCGTTACTCCAAATCCCTGAATGATGGATTTGTTTCCAATTTCATGAATTATTTAAATTGAGTTATAATAATGCTAATATATTTAATGGATCAATATTAGTATCTAAATCTATCATATCCCAAAACATTTATCTCTTTCATGTGTGTTTTATGTTCTTTTTTATATGTGGGCATGTTTGTGCATGAATGATATCATCAAATTGTAAATAATAATGATTTTTAAAATCATGAAGGCCATTACGAGACCAATTGACGATGAGATGTATATTCCATAAAATTTGTGTAAAAATTAATGTTATTTCATGAATAATTTGATTTTATTGGCCTTGGATAATATTAAATGTGGAATACAAATAGTGTGTTAAAAGATACACATTATCATGAGAAATAGTGGAAGGCATCATTGGATAATGTATAATGTTATAAAATGATTAATGAGCTTCATTTGGACTAGAAAGTCGGTTAAAATGAGTTTTTTAGGTGAATTGTGTTTATCTGAGGGTTATCTCAAGATATTAGGGGTGGATAATCTAAGGGGGCCTACAATTCCTAGTAAAATCACAAGATCTATTCTTATAAGGCTATAATAATTCGTGGAGATCCATGTCTAGATATCCATTGATGATTACTCCCCTTTCAAATTTATCAATCATATATGTCTTTTACATTCATTCATTGTATTATTTAATTATCTATATGATGTAAATTCTCTCGTTCTATATTTTATAGGGTTTCATTGAGATTATAACATGCATTATCTTATTGATTTTAATTTGGGATAATTATTGTTGTAATTTTTAAGGGATTATCATAAATTAGTTTGTTTTATGTATATTTTCCTTCCCTTTGGAATATCCATTCCATTATACTTCTATGTTTACTTCCTTTTCTTCTCCATGATTTTTATATGGTTTTTAAACCCCTATGATAAATTAATTCTTAGATTATGAGGTTAAGTACAACAAAATATTAAGAGGAATTAATGAAAAAAATTAACCATTTTTTTCATTTAGTTGTGTCTCTTGCCCTTGGTGGTGGGTATTCCATCGCATAATATGAACAATTAACCTATATTTTTTTAGGAAATGTGTGGATCAATGAAAAACTTTGAATTTTGAAATATAGGCTTCTTTTTGTTTTGTGTATATATGTGAATGATTGAGGTGGGATCAATATATTGTGGAATTGGATTTTCAAATGATTTTCTTCAGTGTGTAACTTTCCCTTATTTTTTTTATTGTATCTCTTTTATTCATATATTATACTTATGTTAATAATTTTCTCTATTCTAGGGACTCCTATTTCGTTTTTGTTTTTTAATTTTTTTTTCATTTCAACATTCTTTTAGGAGAATTATTATGAATATGGCCATGTTTTTTCTCCAATGTAGAGTGTTTTTATATCATTAGGTTATACATAAATTTAATTAATTTAGTATAAGGGTGACTCTATGTTTTAAGGGAGAGGGTGGTTATCTGAAAAACAATGATCATGTTTTGAGAGATTTTTTTTATGTTTAATTGTTATACAATATTAGAGTATTGGAATTGTGCATATTACATGTTCATGTTTTCTTAACATTTATATATTTGATCTAGGTATTTTTGTTGATAGTTTATTTGGGATGAAATTTTATCCTTTATTTTTTTCATTAAATGGGTGCAATTAGTGTCTTTACTATTGTAAATGGCAGTGAAGTATGATATGACATTGTGTGGGGAATCAATTGAAGGTGAGGTTTATGATCTGAAAATTGGATCAATGTGTCATAAAGGCTCATTTAGGGTAATATTGGAAGAATAATATGGATTTTGGATTGAAGAATAGAAATTGATGTTAATTTATAATCTTACAATACATTTTCAAAGATCTTATTTCATTTACTAGCTTACACATATTGGCAGTTGTATATAGATGTTTTATATGGGTTGCCTATAATTATTATAATTAATTTGGTTTATTCATTGTGGAAATTTTCAGTATTCCCACTCAATTCAAAAATATGATTTTTTTTTTAAATTATAAAAACTGTATAGAGAGGTATACTAGTAGTTCAGGTATAAGGTAATTGATTAACTATGAGGCTTTATGTACACGAATGGTAGAAATGTACCTTAATAGATATATATTCAACTAATATGTGACCTATGAAACAAATTTTGATTATAGTAAAAATAAATGGAGATCAAGTGTAACCCTGTTAGTTTAATCTTTTAGGAAAGTACATTACATTTACTCTTAGGCAATTGGATTGTCATGCGACCTTGGTCTTGTGAACAGTGATTCATAAACTAAGGTCCTAGATTAATCTATGAGGATATGATTAAGATATTTGGATATTCCTGGAATGTATAATCCCTTTGTAAAGTGTATTAGGATAGTCAATGTAAGGGATGTAACAGTTATTATTTTCCAAGGATGAGGAGAATGGTTTGATAAAAAATATGATCTATTCTATGAAATGTGTTATTAATAAACGGATAAGACACTGTGATTTACTAGGATTTATTATCATGATTTATTATCAAAAAATATTTATTTCTTGAGAAATTGTGTATATCAAACATGAGGGATAAATTCAACAATTATGGGCCTATTATTCATAGGATGACTATAGGGTTGGTTACATGTATTCCACCCATGATAATAAGAATTGACATAGGCTAGTACATGATTTTTCTAATAATTATTTCGAGAAATTTTACAATGTTAGGTTTTAATTCTAACCCACTATGTGGAAACACTTTTAGTGTCAAATATGTAAATTATTGAATACTATTCAGAACATAATTTCGATGATGAAAAACATTATACTATTGAATTACTCCAAATACCATATTAATGATATAATTATAACTTACCTGACCAATCTGATAGTTCCATGACATATTTATTTGTGTGTTCATGCTGAATCAGTGGTATGATGATGAATTAATGACATCATATACTATTCATGTGTATGTCTGTACCACTACAGCCTTTAGTATTTCATCTGAAGTCTTCTATTTTTTAATGATGTCTTAGTATACCAACATAGGTATAACCATGTACTTTTGATCATTATACATTCATTATGAGGGTAAAATAATAATATTTTTGTAATGAATATTGTATTTTATTCATTTATATCATATTTAATAAGGAATAAAATATATATTATTTTCTCATTTTGTTTTATTTGAGGTACCCTACAAAGATTCATAATCACTTCTTACATGTGGAGCTTAGTGAATATAAAAAATTAATGTTTATCTTCAAATATTCCAAAAGGCTTTTGGATGATTAATTCACTTATGGAAATTTATAGGTATAAAAATACAATATACAAGTAAGATCATGGTCCTTATAGTACAATCACTTAATGTTTAATTTTTTCCATTTAAAAATACCATGTATTTGATAATCACATTAGTGATACCACTTCCTGATGTGTGAAATATATATGATTAATAGGGTTTATTTATTATAGAATGGTTTATAATATTTTTTATTTTTTATTTCCACATAGAATTGATATTATTATGATTTTTCAATCTCTATTATGGATATTTGAAAGAAAAATTAATAGTAATTTAGCTAATAAAATAACCTCTCCATGATGTAGTATATATTCCTCACAGCTAGTTGGTTGCCTCATATATTCTTTGAGGCATTGATGAGATCTCATGGGGACTTTTATTATGCAGTGGATCTTGTAAAAAGGTCTATTGAAATTATAATAGTGGTATGTTATTAGTTTTACTATGGAATGTCTTTTAATTTATTATTAGGAAAATATTTATTATGTTATTTTTTCATCCAACATGTATAGAAATGATATTAACAAAATTTAAACTGAGTCAACAATGAAATATCATGTAAACATGAAATCACACATTCAATAGCATAAGTGGTGGAAACTATAACTAATTGTATATAGTTAGGTCTCAGGGATACATTATAATTTAAAGTAATAACCAAAAAATTACATATAAAAAACGCTACACAATATAATCATCAATCTGAAAATTTATTCATAGATTATAAGTATTATCTTTTAACCAATAATAAAAAGATAAAATTCTAAATTGATTAAAAACAATCCATGTCAATAATCCTCAAAATAATTGATGTAAAATGTATATATAATTTAAGTGTCCTAAAACACTAGCTAACCACCATGTAAATCTATATAGTAAACAACAATACAACCTCTAACATAGACTAGTAAATTCTGAAATCATGAATAAAATTATAGGTGTGTATACTATGTACATAATAAATTCATCATAAATATACCTCTTGTGTCTATGTGGATGAAACATACTTTTTTGATGGTGAATGAAACATTAAAAAATAATATATACTCTACCAATGTAAATCGAAGTATTTAGATCATGACACACACATATTGATATTCCCTAAATTATTTTCTTATTTGATGCATTTATGTTATATTATATCAAACAATATCTATGTATCATAGAGTGTTAAATATAATGAACAATGAAATATCGTATACCATTGATTGAAATATCATTTTGTGAGACACAAATATTTTCACCACTGAATTTAGCTATATCACAGTGTGAAAATAGAAATATAAAAAGGGTTATGATATTAGTTTATTATAATGTATGGTAAACATAGTAGATGAAATATTATACAATAGTTTCAAAATCTCTTATCAATGTATGATATAATCATTATGATTCATAGGATGAAGCTTTCAAGAGAGTTGGAAAAACTATGGAGATACAATTTGTTGTAACTAAAATATCTTATAATCATACATTATAAACTTTTATGTGAATGCATGATTACTCAGAGAGTGTCATAGAGGGATTAATATGATTTCAATTAGTGTGAGTTGGTATTTTTTATGCCTTCTAATATTCTCTACCATGTCTCTATTTCTAAATCCCTCTTTACCTTCTTCCCTTTTCAGCTATGTGGTATTTTCCTTTCATGGGTTGAAATGAAAATCCCACTCAATAATTGGGAAATTAATATTAGACTTTGGATAGACCATTACAGAAGGAAACTGGTGGTTTCTTCTAATGTATATTCATCATGAATATGAAAACATATAGTAATGGAATATCATAATTGTATTTTACATGAATATTATAATTTTATATTTTGCATATTTTTTATTTCAAAAATTGGTGATCTTCGGAAGAAAATATTTATAATGTTATATACTTTTTAAAATAATTTTTGTTATTAATATTTATGGAATTCAGTGGCATTAAAAAAGGCCATTCTTATTGATACATAAAAATGCTGTTTAAAATTTAAAAAATAATATATCATATTTATAATGTAATGGTATGAAAAATTATGATCTACAAATTTTCCTACGGATTGTGTTATGATATTTCATATCTTAGGTAGAAATATGATATTTGAATTATCCCTTGTGTTATGAACTGTTATACCATCATATTTGACGGTGTAAAACAAATATAATAAGCGATATTATGAAAAATGTGATAGTGAAATTCTTTTTTCATTATATAATATGGTATATTGAGTCATGTTTTAAAATAGAAAAATTCATTGGGTGAAAAATTAAAACATAGTACAATCATAAAAATAGGGCTTCCTATCATAAAATAAATATTTTGGCCATCAAATGGAATATTTCAGGTCATTCTTAGAAGATGGTATCCATAAAAAACTTATAAATATTATGTACCTCATATTGTGTTGGGTTAATCTAATATAGGGTTATGTATTGTTAAAAAATATTGATAATGAGAGATTATCCATTTTTGGCCATGAGAACACATATTATAGTGTGAATATTTTGTTTTAAACCAACTCATGGATTATGATATAACATATATCATTAAATAATTTATACAAGAAAAAAATATTTTTCATTATATTCAAATTGGAATTTAATTATATAATTATATAACAATTATAGAGTATTAAAAAGGTTTTTATTCATATTTTTTTAATTTAAATATTTTTTTACAAAAAAAATTATAATTAAATTATTAGATGTGGTCATTTTTTTTAAAATTAATATTTCCCTATTTTAATTGTTAATGTTAAATTAATTTTAAAATAGGGTACACCAAATATATTTTAGATATACAATTTTCATTTGGATAATAAAAGAGTAATTTATAAAGTGTTTATAAGTTAGAAAAAATAATGGATAATATTAAGTAGTTTGTATTTAATATTCTGATTTTTTCATTGCATTTAATTTCATAAATTCAAATTTAAAAAAGTAATTCATTTAAATTATATAAATATTATCATGAATGTACATGTATTTAAAAATTTACATCTTTATATGATTGTTGTTTTCCTGTTATTCAACCATAACATTGGCTCAAACTTAGTTATGAGCATTAAATTAATAGATGACTATTATTTATTCATATTAGGTGATATAATTGAAATTAAATTGTTGTCTCTTTTGGGTAAAGTATACTTTCATAAAGGTATTTTGGATAATACATCTCAATATCATAGACGATTAACGATTATGGGGGAAAGTGGGGGTTATCTATCTATAACCCCAAAAATAATCTTTTTTGATATTTTTGATTTTATATAATTAATTTTCTTTTAATTGAAGGTACTAATATACCATGTACTTGAAATGAATTTGGATATTTATGAATATAGGCGGATTTTAATTAGGGTTAGAATCATAATCTATAAGTTATGTAAATTGAAACAATTTACTATGGTTTAAAAATATTAATTTTGTGGATGGAATTATATTATAAGCTAAATCACTAAATGCATGAATAGATGTAAAATTAATATTTGAGATAATATTATTTGATTTTATCCACCTGAAAATAATAATTTGTAGATTTATTCTAATGAAAACACTTACCAAGAATATAATCATTAAACTTTTAGGTTTCTCTAAATAATAGTGCTCGTAAATTTTCTTATTTATAAAAAACATGTAGTGAAATGACCATAATTGTTAGTTGGAACATTTAAGGAGTTCTCTTTGGTTGACACATAGTTTCTAAATCCTTGGGAAGGATACCAAATGAATATTATTTAAATTATGCATGTGATGGATTGATAAAATATTTGTCTGGTCAAATAACAAATATTTATATTGAATATTATTAGCATGATATCCTATCTAAATAGAATGAAAATTATAGTAACACAAAATTAGATTAATTATATAGAAAAAAATTTATCATGGACCACTAAAAAACGTGTTATTCTTAAATAGAGTCATCATATAAGTGAAATAAATTTATTTAAATTTCATTATATTTAAATGTAAAATAAGGTACTTGTCTCATAAAAGATTATTTTATAAATAATATTTCATGATAATATATTAATACTTCTTTAAGAATAACATTTTCTATTAAATAATTTTAATGTATTCAATTTATTATACTCTTATAATACATAATAATCATTCCTAGCTTAGAAGATTATTTTTTCATATATAGTAATAATCTCCTATGTAAAAAATAGTTGACATTGTTAAATACTTCAATATTAATGCATATGATAATCTTATAGTTTTCCAACTATGGATTCCAACTAATTAAATGAAGAATAAATAATGTAATTTTAGTATCAACTAATATTCTAAATTTGATTATATGTTATAGTGAAATAGTGAGATAAGAAATATAATTTTGGGAATAATTAGGAAAGAGAAATCATTTTTTATCATTATTGGAAATTTTATAGAAATATTATCTTATTAACTAAAATTTTATATTATTATCAATTTTTATAGATAGATTAACTTCAAATGTGATAAATGGGATTTAGTAGCTTATTAATAGTATAATTTGAAATGGTTTAAGCTGGAAGGATATTATATTTGTGATGTCACACCTTGGTGTAACATTTGTGTGTTATTTTATTTTAGTTTTGATTTAATATGAATTAGTTATGTTTTGGGTTCTAGTTTTTATAATATTATGTGTTTTTTAACATAACATGGTTATTACATCATCAGTATTAACCGTATCGCCTTGTCATATATATGAGTAACTATGAATGGTTGGGGTATGGTTAAGTGTAACCATGAGTATTAATCTTGTATAGAATGGTGTTACATATATTTAATAGTGAATAGGTTGTGAAAAAAATTAGAAAATATTTTTATCTAACTATGTTATTAGTCATTAGTAGTCCTACAACACCCATATAATTATCACATTATTTAGTAAACTAGGTGACCAAACCATGTGGATTAAACAAAAAAATATTTTAGATTTAAAAAATTATCTCTAGTTAATTTATTCATATTTTTGGTATCCTCTAACTCTTCTGCACATATATTATCAAAAAAGTCCATAGGTGAGTTCACCTATTTATCGTAAAGGGATTATTGTGTCCTCTATTTGTTTTTATCATGTAATATTATGGTAAATTACCTATATGTTGTTCCTCTACACATATTTCTTCATTATTGCATCGAGATTCAATTGTGGATGAACCCAATCATAAATCTATTCTAATATTTTTATTTTTATAAGGATTATATAGTTTTTCTCATATATTAATCTTAATTTCACTATTGATGGTGATTTAATTCTATAAATATAAGTATATATTTATTGTGAAATTACATTTAGATTAAATTTTATGTGGTGCCTATATTTTCTAAATCATCTTCCCTATCAATATATATGTATTTTTAGAGTCTTTCTAATTTTTTTGATTTTCTATAATGTTTTAACAAAATTTCATGTTATTAATAATGGTATTTTAAATGGGTTCTTGATACTTTACATATATAAAAATCATTAAGAATATATAATTTTTCTAAATGTATTAAATGGGTTTTTGAAATTAAATTAAACTAAAATGATGTTTTTGAATTAAAATGTTTATCAAAAGTTTTTATATAATATTTCTTCTGAATTTGAGGATTTTAGAATAATTTATTGGTTTGTTTGGTTGTTGTTGTATTATTATTGTGTTTAATTGTGTTTATTTATAGTATTCTTATACTTCCTATGACTTATTAATTCTTATATTATTTTATAAGTTCATTAACCAGTGTAAATTTTTATATGACAATTATTTTATATGCTGATTGAATATATAATTTTTTATTTGTTTTATTTAGATTTTGATTAAATTATTAATTTCAAATTTGTTTCATAGAATTTTATTCAATCAAAGCATTAATCTCATTGAGAATATTGTGTAAACATTTTTTCTGGAATAAACCATACCCTTGTTTCGATCTCCATAATATAATGTATTAAATGATATTAGGTATATATTTAGTTCAATATGATGGTTAATTGAATCTTATTTAAATAGAAATGGGATATTTATAAAATGATTTTTTTTTGTTGATATGTAAGATTTGTATTATGATAAATCATATTATTCTGTATTATTGACATGTAATTGACGATTTAATAAAATTTTTCCTTATCTTTATTGGATTGTTTCCAGGGTTCCTTTGCAATATATGTGGGTGATCCAAAGATGAATACTATGATAACAATGGGTATACTCTAACTAGTTTCCTATAGTGAATGAATGTATTTGGATAAAAGTATTTTTTTCCTGATGAGTTTATACTTATGAATGTTGGGAGGAAATTCATTAAAAACTACATCAAAAGTTTATTATATTGTTCCAAACATGTATGTCATGTAATATACTACTAGAATATAATGTTTTGTTAATGATGTGTCTAAATTTACTTTTTTTTATCATTATTGAGGATCAAATCCATATTTTTATCTTTATACCTCTCTTAATATTAGTTCACTATGATTTTAATTATATTGAATGTGTTCTTTAATTTATTATCATTCTTCCTCAAGCTATAATTTTTCTTTTTTTCATATAGGTATTTTAGTGTATCCCTTATACATTATTGTTAATACATAGGCTATATGATTATTGTCACTTTTTTACACTATTGATTTTTATTTGGTGTATATATTCCTCGTATGTCTAAATTTTCATTACTATTATATTTTAAATGTTCTTCTCAATTGAAAAATGGATTAACATTTTATATATTTTTTAAAAATGGATGTTTTCCTTATATATATTTAAATGTTTTTTAAAAAAAAATCAAATACTAATTATTTTTAAATAATGTGTGATTGTTTAATAATAAATTTTAAACCTCATTTTTTTGTAATTCATAATATCATGAATAAAAAAAATACCTTTTTATAATATAAAATAGTATTTTAGAATAAATTTTAAAAGTATTTTAATAAAATATATACTAAAATTTTAATTGTAAATTGTAACAAACTCGCTATATACCCACTCTGGTGTTTATGATCCTCTAATTTGTTTTATGTAGGTATAAATTTTATGTTAGCCTGTGGTTGGACTAACTTAGTGTAATAATAAATTTATAATTTTGGATATGGGGGTGAACATTTTACACATGTTGATGATATTTAAGTAATTCATGTTTTTTTTCTTTCCCCCAAAAAAATTATGTTATCTTTATCAACAACATTTATAAACAAGGTATAATTCCTTTATATTTGTTATGTATTAATTTATCCTTTTTTATTAATAAGTGTTTTTATTAACATTCATTTGGGTATTATTTGGTTTTTTATACTAAAATGGTTTATTAATTTTACAGGGAAGTCTGACTACTATAAAACATGCATTTAATATCACTAAAAATTTCCTTCATCAATAATAGATAAGCACTGACTACAAGAGTGATGATAGAATCACTAGGATTTAATTTGTTCTATAAATTTTCATTAAGGGGTACCTTATCAGTGCTTGAAATGAACTCTTAAATGGAAATATTTATCATTGCTTTAATTTAGCATTGATAATGGGTACCATTATTAAGTCATTTAGAAGCCCTGCTAATGGTATCCTTTTTCAGTGCTATTAAATTATCTAATAAAATTAAATACTACAGTGTTCGGTAATAATACACTACAACACAGGTATAGTGTGATGCAATACCTGGCTGGTGCACCCGAAGTTCCACTAGAAAACCAAAAAATTAAGTACCTCTAATGATGTTAAATGAAATAAATTTTACAACTAAAACACTTGAAATAACTCTATATTATAGATCTTAAAACCATGATTTATTACAATTACATGAGTTAATACAATACATCACAAACTTATATAATGATAAATGTTAAATTATCTTTTTATCATGACCCTGACACACGTTATTGGCAAAAAAACCATCCCTGATCAACAAAAACAATTCAAATGTATGATAAAAAAATTATTATGGTATTAATAATATAAATAAATTAAATAAATATATATTTTCAATTATAAAATAAACATTGAGTCATACCGGGATCACTATGTATCATATTGAAAAATATATGATTCTTCCATGCCACAACATTTTTCATTCATCATGAAAAATTATCATTTTAAAATTAACTAAATTGTTATATGATATGAATAATAAATAAATTAATTAATTAATATAAGACAGTGGTGAAAAACTATTTAGGCACATTTTCTTAGTTTTGGTGATGTAATGCATGTTTTAAATTTTAGTGAAAATTTTATACTGAAATGTTTCAGTTGGAGTAAAAATAGTCACACCTATATCATATTGAGATTATGATGATACATTAACATCCCAGATGACATATGGATCACATTACTAAAGTATCAAAACAATGTGAATATTTTTTCTCAAGTTTGAGTATGTCATTTTCCTTTTTCACTAAAATGACATTATAAATAGGGAAGATGAACATTGATTTATACCGGTCACATCATGTGTCGATTTAATATGAGGCAAAGTACTAATAATAAAAAATACCACATGAATCTTTTTAATACATTATCACGAAAACTCACGTATTTTTCTCATTTTTCAGTGAGTAGGACATTTTTAACTAAAATGACAATTTCAAAATTGATAATAACCACTTCAAGTCATACTAGCCACATGTTGTATTATATAAATGTGAGGATGATTTATACATTTCAAAAATGACTTATGGATCATTTTATTTTAGTATCAAAACATTCCTAATGCATTTTCTATGTTTTGAGTATGCTAGTTTTTTTCTTTAGTTAAATTAATTTTCTTTTAAAAAATGATAGACTTCAGACAAATTGGACCCAACATGAATCAAATTAGACTGAGGATGATTCCTATGTGTAATAAATATTTTTTTTGTCTATTTGTTTAAAAAAATTATCTGAATTTGTTTTCCCTATTTTGAGTATGTCACCATTATTTTTTACTAAAATGTCTTTATAAACTAGAAATATGAACTTGGAGTTATACCGGTCACATCGTGTGTCAGTTTGATGTGAGAAGGGTTAATATACATCAAAATTGAATTAAAAATAATTTTACTATCTTACTAGAAAAATATTTTTCTCTTTTATTTATTTTTATTAAGTGACACTTTTTGAACTAAAATATCATTTTTAAAATGATAATAAACACTTTGAATTATAATGAGAACATAGTTTATCAGATTAATGAAAGGATGATTCTTACTAATCTAAAATGACTTATAAATTATTTTCCTAATATATTAAAATAGTATGATTGTTTTATCTCAATTTTGAGTATGTCAGTTGTCTTTTATAATAAAATTAATGTCATTTTTTAATAAAAACATGTACATAGAGTCATACCGGTCACACCACGTGTCAGATTGTGGGGCAGTTGATTCCAACATATAAAAAATGACTTATGGATATTATGAATAATTTATTAAACATTATGAATATAATTTCCTTTTTTGAGTATTTAAGTAGTCTTTTTTACGAAAATTATTGTCAATTTTAAATAAAAAGATGCATTTGGAGTCATACCGGTCACACCGTGTATCAGAATGAGGTTAGTCTAATTCATAAATCTCCCAAATTATATATGGAATATTTTTATAATTTATAAAAACATTATAATTTTTTTTCATTGTTTTGAGTATGTCACATTCCTTTACTAAAATTTAATTTTCAACACGAAACCCGCACATTGAGTATTATCTGTAACATAATGTGTTAGTATGAACTAAAAATGATTCATACCAGTAAAAAATGACATATTTATATTTTAATAAATTCAAAATGAAATATTATATTTTTTTCACATTTTTTAATGAGTAAAACGTTTTACCCTAAAATATAAATTTGAAATAATAATGAACACTTTGAGTCATATCAGGAACATCATGTATCAGATTGAGGTGTGGAATATTCATGAACATAAAAATGGAAGAAAGAAAATTTTACTAATTTATTAAAGAAATATGATTGTGGATTCTTTATTTGGAGTTTGTTAGTTTTTTTACTTAAATTAATGTCAATTTAAAAAAAGACGGACAAGGACTCATACCTGATACATCCTATGTCAGATTAAGGTATTCCAAATTCATACACATAAAAAATGACCTATAGATCATTGTTTTGAAGTATAAAAACAATCCAAACGTGTTTTATCGATTTCTAGTATAAATCATTTCTTTTATTACTGAAATGTCATTTTAAACTAGAAACACGCACTTTGTGTCATACCATTCACAAAGTTTATTGGTTTCATGTGAGACTGATTCCAATACATCAAAAATGACATGTGAATCATTTTCTTAATTTATCAATAAATTATGAGTGATTATAATTTGATTTCATTTAATTAAACTTTTTGAAATAA
This sequence comes from Viscum album, assembly GCA_963277665.1. NCBI lineage: Eukaryota > Viridiplantae > Streptophyta > Magnoliopsida > Santalales > Viscaceae > Viscum > Viscum album. The sequence goes on from OY728141.1 coordinate 1,118,258,596, forward strand.
AATTTCAATTTTAAACTAATAATGGACACTTTGAGTGATTTCGGGCACATTGGGTATCATATTAAGGGGAATCTAAATCCTACATATCCTAAAAGACATATTAATCATTTTCCTAAAGTATGAAAACAATCCGAAAGTGTTTTCTCATTTTTGAGTATGGGTGTTGACTTTTTTACTAAATTTAAGGTCAATTTTTAATAAAAATACAAACATGGAGTCATACAGGTATCATCATATATATGATTGAGGTGATGTTCACTAATAAACACTCTAAAGTCTGAAAAAAACCAATTACATGTCACCAACCATTTCTTGAGGCCCTTGCCGTGACTACTCAAAGCCCGCCTTCCATTGTCCAGTGGCTGGCGACTAGGACCGAAAAGGTGTATCCTTATAATTGGAATGAATTCCCTTTAAAACAGTACAAACACACAAACCAAGAATGAAAATAGAACTAACCATTAAGTAAAATATTGTAGTAAAAAGTTTATTGAATGTAATGGGGACGGAATACAAGCCCAACTAGAAAGTACAACTTCAACTGAAATGGAATAACAACTCATGGATTATCCACTGAGGATTCTACCTGAAGGGTGTGTAAAACTCTCGATCGATAGTCATTATGTAACATCTTGTCAAATGGTCTACCTTTGAGCACCTTCCAGTCTTTGCTCCCTCAACCTAGATCAATGATGTTTGTCATCTGCACAAGACACAGCAAGGTGCAGACGAAGCTCGTGAAGGGGTGAGTATAATGATACTCAGCAGGGACCCCAAGACTCTTGAAGGTCACTTATAGTTCCACAATTGAAAAACCACAAATAAATACCCCAATCACAAATAATTAAGTATCCATCAACTCTACTAGTGTATATGCCCATAAATATACCTATGTTAACGTTAGATACTCCTCTACTTCATGAGAAAAAATTTAGGCTCCAACTTTTAGGCCATTTTCACAAACGACCGATGTAGGAAGAATAACAAAAATGTAACACCATTAAGGTAACAACACAACGGTAAAAATACCTCAAAGGTAACACCACACAGGTAACACAACAAATATAAAAGCACCACAAAGGTAAAACCACGAACAAAAAACCAAGAAGGTAAAAGTACGTCAAATGTGACACCATAAAGGCAACACCATGAAGGTGAATGCATCAAAAAGGTATAGAATCAACTCACACCATGTATAACATAAGAACAAAAGTACATAGGATTAGTCGTAAATCTAGATCATCTTATAATGTTGAGAGGCTCCGCAGGTGACCAATAGAATATCGGTATGCGCTGACCCACACAGGATCGCTGAGCGCCGACCCACATAGGATCGCTATGCACTGACCCACATAAGATAGCAGAGTGATAACCCCCACATGATTGATAGATATTGAACCATAGAGGATCACTATTCATTCTTTATGTCACAGCCAATCTCCTCCGCCTCACTGCTAGCCACTGGATTCCTAATCATAGTACGCTTGATTCTAGGAGAATAGCTCCTCAATCCATCGGTCGTATATCAACTGGAACGAATAACCATGAATAAATATTCAAATAGACCGCCATGACTTAAGGGTTCCAATGCGACAAACATTGTGTCAATCAGACGACAGGTCTGTGAATTATAAGCATTTTAGTACAAAGCATCTGGTTGGATTTTGGTTCAATCCAATCCATATATACTCCATCATTATCAAAAAATAATGTAGAGTATACCAAAAGGACTGTCTCCATCAAAGGGTCTCAGTTCAGTAGACCGTTTTTTAAAATGATACTCGGATTTCTTGTTTTTGTCTATTAGGTAAAACTGGGCCTGGTTGGGTCCAGGTACAGTCTCTCCCAGTCGGACTGACCCGGCCTGACTCAGACTGGGTCATTCCCAGCTGGGCTGGGCCACGGTCTGGCCTGACCCATAGGGTGCGGCCCAGCCCGTACGGGGGGGGGGGGGGGGGGGGGGGGCAGCCCGGCCTGCGGATGGCGCGATCAGCGGGGCTCACGCAGCCTGGCCTACGGAGCCCACAATCCCTCTAATGGCGTAGCCCATTAGGCTCACATGGCCAAATGACTAGGGTCCACCATATCTGGTAGTGGGGGGGGAGCGGATCTTCTCAGTTCTCCCAAATAGTCGTATCCATACAGTTTGTGATGTGGTGGCATCACGTGGCGCCGCCTGGTCACTACAGGACACACTGTAAGGCGAGTTACTCCACTATCGCGGCTTCAAGTCATGGCCTCACATAGCGGTGAGCGACAGAACACTGCACCACCTCTGCGGCTGACCTATGTAGGCCACCTTTCTTTACTTTCACGACTATAATGGTATGGGCTCCTCCTGTTGCAGCGCACGACGGTGCACCGCCTCCTCTGTGGCCGACCGATGTCGTCTGCCGCCTTCACCAACTAGCATCGGTCGCCATTATTGTCGTGCCAGTGTCGCATCCACTGTCTTCTATAGGTCACTGGGTGAGCTATGGTGGCCCATATTTCCCTCCAAGGGTGCCAACAGACCTCTCGGGGAGACCCCATCACCGCTTGTCTCTCTATTCCGAAATCCATCCAATCAAAACAAAAGCATGTAAAGAACATGTTGGTAAAGAAAGTAACAAAGTCTTAAACACTTGTTTGTTTGTTCTATTCCCTCCGCGTTAGCTAGATTACAAGAGGGTAGAATATTATTCAGCAATATCATGAAAATAAACCATGCAAAATCCATACCTCATTATCATTGGAGAAGAACACATTTGAGGAAGAGTCGATGTTCACAGTTCATTGGTGCTCGTCACCGCCTGCTGAAACCAGTCCCATCCTTGAAGTGATTGGCATCATGGATTTTTATCATACCATCATTGCATGGTGAATTTGTCCCAACACTCTTCTATAAGCTCTATGTAAATAGGAGATGGGGAGGGTGAAAAACGCATGTGGAATTTATGGGGGTTCATTTAATTGGAACCTTCCTAATTTCAACTACAATGGTACTAAGGATTTGAGGAGTCATGCCATTTATTGGCTCGACATATCGTTGGTCTCACCACTACCGCTTGTCCGTAGGAAGAAAAGAAAAGATATAATTAAAATAAAAATGTAATTTTATTATTCTTTTAAAAGTCCCAAAAATAGAACATTTTCCCCCTGGAATGCTACATTCTAAGTGAATATATCCTTATGAGAATCCTGAAATTGCGAATTCAACAGTGCCCAGGGATTTTTAATCTAGGCCCCAGTTCAAAATATTTAAAACATCGCCCGTACATTTCTTATACATACCTTATAAATAAGTTCACAAATTTATTCTGGGAACACCAGGCCTCAGAATCACGCACAGTCAATTTCGGATGACTCGTAATAAATCCAAATAAATAAGACAAATAAAAAGAAATATTTAGGTCTTTATGTTCTCCAGAAATTATGGTTTTTCATCCCCAAAATCCACAAAATAGACTAAGGAAACTAATGGGGGTACTGGTCACAAATCTGATCCTTCCCCACCTATGTTCTCTTATAGAGGTTCATGTGATACAAGTGAATGTGCATCAAAGTTATCGATCATCCATGATGGATTTGCTCCTATCGATCCTCAATCTCCGCTACATCCTCCATAAACATCACCCCATCATCAATGTCTAGCTCACCATGGTCAATGATGTGAGACAGGTCATGCTTGTATCTTCTCCACTGGGATATGTAGAAGACATCATGAACCCACCCCAATTGGGGTGATAGTTCCAAATGGTATGTCCCCTTACCAATCCTTTTAAGTATCCTAAATGGTTGGATAATCCTCGGTGAATGTTTTTCGCATATTCCAAATATCTATAGTTCCCATTGAAGGGAGACTTGAAAGAATACATGTTTCCCCTCCTAGAACTCAAGAGGTATTCGTCTCCTGTCATCATAGGACTTCTGCCTAATCCGTGTAGTCTTTATCCACTCCTGGAATATCTGCACCATCTCAGGGGTAGCACGTACCATCTCTAGACACATGAGTGCTGAATCTCCAGGGTCTGTATAGTTTAGAGGTGTTCTACATGGTGAACCGTATAAGTCCTAGATTGGTTCTATATCGTTGGTGGAGTGATAGATGTTGTTTTATGTGAACTCCACTAAGGTAAAGTGATCCTCCCAACTGCAAGAAAATCAAGAACGCAAGAACAAATCATGTCCTCTTGTGTCTGAATGGTCCGCTCTGTCTGACGATCCGTCTAATCATGAAAGGCGGTTCTCAAACATAGTCGAGTCCCAAAAACCTCATATAACCCCTTACAAAACCTAGATATGAAATGATCATTAAAGTTAGATAAGATCACCAATGGTACCCCATGAAGTCATACAGTATCTTATAAGTAAAGGTGTCTCATTCCCTCTACTAATCCCTACACTCGGAAATGTAGGATGTAGGATGACATAGGGAGTTGGTCAACAATCACCCAAATGGAATCAAGTCCACTGGATGTATGTGGTAGTCCTATCACAATGTCCTTGGAGATACCATCCCATTTCCAGCCTGGTACCTATAGAGTCTTTTAAAAGCCTCTTGGAACATAATGCTCGGCCTTCACATGCTGACAACTGAGGCATCATGAAACAATCTCTGCCACTGCCTTCTTTATCCCTAGACACCAATACTAACACGAGAGGTCCTAGTATAACTTTCCCACACCAGGATGTTCCTCCAGAGGGGACATATGGAACTCCCACAACACTTCCTCCTATAGCTCCACTGGTACCATGTTGCGTCCTCTAATGAGGATGATGTGCTCTCCACCTTAATGAAATCCATCAAGTGCCTATCCTGAGGATATCTAAGCATGTTGAGCCTTGCAGTCAATGACCCCAAGCTATGACTCCCGAACTGATTGAAAAAGTGGGGGAGTGACAGTGATGGACTAGAGGTAAGATGCACCATCTATATCCACAAATGATATATATAACACAAAAAGATTCTCTGTCACCTCACTCAAGAATTATAGACCATACCTCTTGCTGAGAGCATCTTCTACTACATTCATCTTCCCAAGAGTGTAGACTATCTCGAAGTCATAGTCCTTGAAGAACTTCATCCATCACAATTTTATTAGGATCAGGTATTTTTGATAGATGATATATCTAAGACTCTTGTGATCAGATTATACTGTAAAACAATTTTCTATAATGTTATGTTACCACATCTTCCAAGAGAATACCATAGCTGCTAACTATAGGTCATGGGTAGCACAATTCTTCTCATGTTCTCATAGCTATCGAAAACCATATTCTATCACTAATCTCTCCTACATTTGACACATCCATGTCGGCTACCTAATGCATCACAGAAGACTACATACCCAACACCCTCTTCTCGTAGCCTCAAGATGGGGTCACTCGTCAGTCTCTGCCTCAGCTCTTGAAAACTATGTTGTAATCTCTCCATCAACCCCAAGGTTTGTCCCTTCTTCGTCAATGCTAACAAGGTTTCCGCAACTCTATTAAATTTGGGTACAAATCTCTTGTAGTTCCGATCCAGTCCCTAGATAATCAGCATCATGGTCCCGATCCTGGGTGGATCCTAATCTAGAACATCCTATATTTTCGCTGGATCTACTACAACTCCACCCTCCATGATAATGTGTCCCAGAATGTGGACCTCTCATATCTAGAACTGACACTACAAGAGAATACCATAAATCTGGTGCTCTCAGAATGTATCCAGAACTATCTTCAGATGATAAGAATTCTCCTCCTCCGACGTCGTGTACAAAACGAATTAATCAATGAAGACCACCCCAAGGTGGTCAAGGTAATGCTGAATAATCATGTTCACGAGCCCCATGAACACTACTGGTGCATTGGTCATGCCGAAAAGCATATACAAGGACTCATAGTGGCCATACCGACATATGAAGGTCATCTTATACACATCCTCATCTCGTACCATGGAGCTGATGACAGACTGATCAGAGTTCTATCTTTGAAAACAATAAAGCTCCCTTCAGCGAATCGAAGTGATCAACAATCCTCGGAAGTGGATACATCTTCTTCTTGGTCACCTGGATCAGGCACCGATATTCCACACAGTCTCCAACTTCCATCTCCCTTCATGGCGAACAAATTTGGGGCTTCCCATAGAGAAACACTAGGCCTTATGAACCCCTTCGCCTAAAAGTCCTCCAACTATACTCATAACTCATGAAGCTCGGCTGGAGCCATACGATATGATGGGGTAGATATTGGTGTCGTCTCATGGTACAGGTAAATGTAAATGTCTAACTCTTTGCGAGGATTTAGTCCTAGAACATCATCATGGTGGACATCGGCATATTGGTCCACCACTATAGGATTGATCAGACTCTCAACATCAAATTCTTTGAGGGTGAGGTGAGGAAACTAATGTGTGATCGGCTGCAACCTCCTCCGAGTAAGTCCATCCTATGATGAAAAGGTTCTATTCTCACCAGTGAAGTAAAACATAGTAATATCCACTTGGACAAAGGGAACTTTGCACCTAATACAATCAATCTGACCATGGACTGTAAATAACAAGTGTACAAACAAGATAACATCGTAAGGCCTCAATGCCACTACTAGAAGATCCTAGCTCAATCTCTCACCTCCTAGAGTAAGCTCACATAGCCTTCACCAGTTTTTAATCATCAAATATTATCCCGAAAAAGTCTCCAACTATATGTATCGATCCAAAGTCTTCATTGGAATATCTGATCTCCAAATGAGGGACGTGGTAATAAAGGAGTGATTGGAACATGTGTCTATTAGTATTGAAGCTAGGGTAGAGTAAAAACAGGTCGTACCTATAATCATATCTAGAGAACTGTGGTCATAGGTCTCAGCTTCCTGGATTTGAGCTCACCCCAGTCCTCTTGATCCATGTGGTAAGGGTGGACCACATAGAGGTGGTGGTGGTAGAACTTTGTGTAGCCACCCACCACTTGATACAAGACAAAATACTCTTCCACATCTACCACCCTACTGGCCTACTTGCTCAATCTGTTTCATTTGCCTCTGTAGTCCCTTGAACATCTGCTGGTCAGCTGTACGGTTGGTCCGGCAGTTGCGAGCTATGTGGCTGATCCTGGCCATAAGTAGCACATCCTGCTCCTCATCTATCATGTATCTCATGATCCCCTCATCACCGATCATGTATCATGAGGTCTTCCAACAGATGGTTTTTCCCAATTGGTCCCCTGAAACATCGGTCTACTGCCTACTATGGATGACTATGCTACCTGACGTATGTTTGTGGATCTCGCTTTCGGTTATAGTTAAACTAAAAAGCTCTACACCAAGTGAGCTTTCTCAAGCACCTCATCATGAATCATAAAGTTTAGTGGTATAATAGATGTTCTAATATCCCGTCAGAGATCATAATCAATGGTTCGAGCCCTGAAGAAAGGGTCTCATACCACGTTGGTAGAGTAGAGGTAGAGATCAGTGAACCTCACCAAATACTGGGCCATGACCATACTGCCCTACTATCAGTGCATCAGCTCTTGGTTACACACTGAGTGTAGAGACATTGGGAAGAACTCTACCATGAATAGTCCCTCGATGTCCACACAAGTGAGGGTCTCCTCATTGTGTAACTATAGTGCCACACTCCACCATCTCCTAGATGCTCCCTAAAAGAGAATGGAATCTAGGATGACTATCTGATCATCTGGTGTCCCAACTATGTGAAACAATTTGGCCACAACATCCAGTTAGTCCTCAGCCGCCTAGAGATCTGTCTCACCTTGGAACCTCATAGGATATTGCCACTAAAACTCAAGCAACACACTCAGTAAAAATGGACCATCTACTAGTGGGTATTGTTTCATATCCTTCTCAATGGGTTTTGGTGCTACTGGTGCACCACTCGATCGCCCTATCACCGTAAGGGGGCCCTGTACCGATGTCGCATCGCTCGATGAGCCATTGTCATGTATGACCTCGCGAATCCTGGCTAGCTATCTTTGTGGCATCATCATAAAAGAAAACTGGTGTTCCATGGTCAATATGTAATACCTGGTGAACTAACTCAACGAGATAATAAGAAAAACTTTTTAAAGACACATTCGATTAGTGTTTTCTGTGCACTGAGTTGGAAATCAGAATTCAGGGTCTTGGTGTATGGATACGTTGGCCATCTCACCAACCCTAGATTATTGAAACTATAAACCACACACATAACACTTAACACTATTTACACATAGAAAATATCAATTTCGATGTTCTTTTGTAGAACTAACTCCTCTGATACCACGTTGTCACGACCCGTTCCCAGGAGCCTGTGTCTTGACTAACCCAAGCCCACCTTCTATAGGCCAGGGGCTGGTGACTAGCACCGAAACGGTGTATCCCTATAATTGGAATGCATTGCCTTTAAAATTGTAAAAACACACAATACATGAACACAACAAGAATAAACCATTATGTAAATTGGTGTAGTAAAATGTGTACTAAATGTAAAGGGGATAGAATACAATCCCAACTAGAAAGTAAATGTACAACTAATAGGTAAAAATATATCAGGGATCATCTACTGAGGATCCTACCTAAAGGGTGGGTACAAATCTTGATCAATAGTCACTGTGTCATGTCACGTCAAATGGTCCACCTCTGAGAACCATAAAATATTGTCCCCTAGACTCAATCAATGTTGTTCATCATCTGCAGAAGGCATAATATGTTTAGGGTGAATCCCATGTAGGGGTGACAATAACAATACTTATTAGGGAACCTATAACCCCTAAATGTCTCCTGGAGGTCTACAAAGGAAAAACCACAAAGAAAGACCTCAATCAAAATTCATGAAGTAGTCTACAACTCTACATAGGTAAATTCCCATACTTATACCTAAGTTGTCAAAAGATACTCTTCTCATTCATGAGGAAAACATTAGGCACCAACGTTTAATCGATTATCACAACTGATCCACGAATGAAGTTTACCAAAAAGTTAACACCACGAATGTAGCACCGTTAATGTAAAAATACCACAAAGGTAACACCATGAATGGAACCCCATGAAGGTTAAAGTACCACAATGAAACCCCATGCAGGAAACACCATGAAGGTAAAAGTTCCACAAAGGTAACACCATGAATGCAACACCATGAAGGTAAACATACCACAATGGTAAAGACTCAACTCAAAACAATTATAATTTAAGTATAAAAGTATTGATTTATAGTCGGAAATCTAGATCATCTTATTTTTTTGAGAGGCTCTTCTGCTGACCCACACAGGATTGATATGCACTGACACACACATGATCGATGTGCATTGACCCAAAAATGATCGATAAGTACTGACCCACACCAGAACACTATTCATTCTTCATATCAAAACCAATCTCCACTACCTCACTACCATGCACTAGATTCCCGCTCATAAAATGATATATTCTTGGAGAACTACTCCTAAATCCATTGGTTGTATTTCAAACAACATGAATTTCCACGAAGAAATATCCTAATTGACAGCCATGTCGTTAAGGGTTCCAACATGATAGGTGGCACATCAATCAGATGCCCGGTATATGACTTATAATTGTTTTAATGCAGAGGTCCCACTTGGATTTGGGTTCGATCTAACCTCGACGTAATCCAACATTTTCTAAAAAGCAAGTTGAGTATACCAAAATGATTTTCTCACTCCAAGAGTCTTGGAATCACAGACAATTTTCTTAAATGATTCTAGGATTTCACGTTATGGTTCTGTATACCCCGGAAAATGCATTCCTGAAATTTTCCAAATAATTCCATACACGATCCAAGATCGTAGAACGTTTCTTAAGCTTCGATTTGGTAGGTCACAGGGCCTGAACGGAGCTATGGAATAGGAGTTATGGACATTTGATGTTGGGAAGGAAATATTGTTCGCGAAGCCCATTCACGAAGCCCCCTCCGTGATCGAGGAGCGCTGCCACGAAGTAATGAGGTGAGAGGCTCCGCAAACCCGTTTGACGTTCGCGATGCGCCGCGAAGACCCCTCACAAAGAACTGATGCGAAGCACAGATGCGAAGCACAGATGTGAAGTGCAGATGCGAAGCACAGATGCGAAGCACCGATGCGATGCACCCGAGCATCGCGGTCTTGCGAAGCTCCGGAGGCGGTAACTCTCCGCGAACAAATTTGACATTCGCGAGCCCGCCACGAAGCTCCGGAGGCGGTACCTTTCCGCGACCAAATTTGACATTCGCCAGCGCGCTGCGAAGCTCCTGAGGCGGCGCGGGAGTTCGTCTTCGCGGCACCCCTTTCCTATAAATACCCAGCTCACCCCCTACTCCGGATGGACGGCCATGACCACTTCTCCCCTTGGGCGGCCGATCGGAGCTCCGCATTGCGGCTCCGCGAGGCCATGCTCCGTGAGAAGCTTCCTTCGCGTTGCTGCTCTGCGAGCCCGAGCTTCGCGAGAGCCCCCTTGCTCCGCGATGCTGCTCCGCGAGCCCAAGCTTCGCGAGAGCCCCTTGTTCTGCGATGCTTCTCCGCGAGACCAAGATTCGCGAGAGCCCCTTGCTCCGCGAGAGCCCTTTTCTCCACGAGACTCCTTTTCTCCGCGAGACCAATCTCTGCGAGACCCCTTTGCTCCACGAGACCCCTTTGCTCCGCGAGAGACCATTGCTTCGTGAGGCCATACGTCGCAAAGCTACTTCACGAAGACCTATCCTTCGCGAGGATCCTACCTTCGCGCCCACCGGTCCATACCGCCGGGGCTGCGCCCCCGCACCCCCGCTCGGGGTCTGTGATGGTAGTGAAGGGACTGGCCCAGAGTGCCGGTCCCTTCGCTACCGTCACAGACCCCCATGAAAAATGGAGAGTCGCACCGCAAACTTTTCGGGTCAGGATGTCGGGATTTTCCATTGCGCCCTTATGCGCTCCCACCTTCCACCTATGGAACACCATGATTTGAAATACTCCTTCACACACCATGAGACACCGTGAGTTGACATATTCCTCTTGGTTTCATTCCCTTTCATGAGTTGAGATTCTCATCATCAATTCCCCGGGAACATTGAGTCGAACCATTCCTCAGGTAACTCCTCCAAACCCAATCACATGGCTCCTATGATAGGTTGAACCAGAAAGGGCCACCCTTGCGTAAGTCCCAACACCAACCATTTCTAGGCAACTTATGCCTAACAATCCTTTCTACACGACTCTAAACTGTAGTAATCCTTATGTTCCAAACATAGGATGTCTCTCGCCCTATACGAGAGATGCCTCATGCTCCTAGCATGAGATGCCCACAGTCCTCTCTACATGACTATAAATTGTAGTTCACCCTATCTAACAAATGGTAGGATGCCTCATGCTCCTAGCATGAGATTCCAATAGTCCTATCTACAGGACTATAAACTATAGTACTCCCTATCTAACAAATGATAGGATGCCCCTTTCTCCAAGTGAGAGATGCCTCATGCTCCTAGCATGAGATGCCAGTAGTCCTATCTACATGATTATAAACTGTAGTAATCCCTATGTTCCAAACATAGGATGCCTCTTTCCCTATACGAGAGATGCCTTATGCTCTTAGCATGAGATTCTAGTAGTCCTATCTATATGACTATAAACTGTAATAATCCCTATGTTCCAATCATAGGATTCCTCTTGCCCTATTCGAGAGATGCCTTATGCTCCTAGCATGAGATGCATTATGCCGTGCTCACAGTGGCGTAATATCAAGAGCATTGGAATCCATTCAAACATTCCATCACTCCACCCCACGCTTTGCGTGTCCTTCATTCGGGTCGTCACTCACTTCCAAGTCTAATGGGACCCCCTAACAGTATGGATTATAGACCATTGGTCCGCCTGCTGTCCTGGGCCAACGCCCCAGAAGACATTGGGCGACACTTTTAGTCAGGTCCGGTGTTTCAAACACGGTCAACAGTCGACCCTCATTTGTTTTTCCTCATTTCTGGCTAATGTGATATGGATGCTGCATTTCTACCACGGTCAACAGGTATCCTCCACCACCCCGCCACTCTCACGACATTCTGAATATTGTACTTGTGATTCACACTTTTAATCTCCATTTGTTAGGATAGATTCCATTTCCCTTGGCGTTATCCCACTTGTGCACTAGTGCATAGGTGATTACCTCGACCCGCTAGTGAGTTGGGATGCCCTCATGGATAGACATGAGGAAGGCACTGTGGGTTGCCTCAGAGCGTAAGCCCCATACACTGTGGGAAGCTTCCTTGTGTAAGCCCCATTCACCAGTGCCACTCCTTAGCGGCACCCGGGAATCTTCCTAGCATAACCCCATTCACCAGTGCCGCTCCTTAGAGGCATCTGGGCAACTTCCTTGCGTAAGCCACATTCACCCTTGCCGCTCCTTAGCGGTACCCGGGAAGCTTCCTAGCGTAATCCCCATTCACCATTGCCGCTCCATAGCGGCACTCGGGCAGCTCCTTGCCTATGCCCCATTCACCATTGCCGTTCCATAGTGGCACCCGGGCAGCTTCCTAGCGTAAGCCCCATTCACCATTGCCGCTCCCTAGCGGCACCCGGGCAGCTCCTTGCATAAGTCCCATTCACCATTTCCACTCCATAGCGGCACCCGGGCAGCTTCCAAGCGTAAGCCCCATTCACCATTGTCGTACCATAGTGGCACCCGGGTAGCTCCTTGCATAAGCCCCATTCACCATTGCCGCTCCATAGCGGCACCCGGGAAGCTCCTTGCATAAGCCCCATTCACCGTTGCCGATCCTTAGCAGCACTCGGGTAGCTCTTAGCGTAAGCCAAATTCACCATTGCCACTCCATAGCGGCACCCGGGCCGCTCCTTGCATAAGCCCCATTCACCATTGCCGCTCCATTGCGGCACCCGGGCAGCTTCGCAGCGTAAGACCCATTCACCGATGCCTCTCCTTAGCAGGACCTGGGCAGCTCCTTGTGTAAGCCCCATTCACCATTGCCGCTCCATAGCGGCACCTGGGCAGCATCCTTGCATAAGCCCCATTCACCGTTGCCACTCCTTAGCAACACTCAGGCAGCTCCTAGCGTAAGCACCATTCACCATTGCCGCTCCCTAGCGGCACCTAGGCAGCTTCCTAGCGTAAGCCCCATTCACCATTGCCGCTCCTTAGCGGCACCCGGGCAACTTCCTCACATAAGCCCCATCCACTGTTGTGATCCCAACCAGCGGTAAGCCGGTGTGACCCCATTTAGTGGTAAGCCGTTCACATCCTTATCCAGTGGTAAGCCATTGTGACCCAATCCAGCGGTAAGACGTTGAAACCCCCGATCGGCGGTAAGCCGTCATCAGAAGAACTATGTGGTCTTTGATCTATGTCAAGGATGGTACGTAGGAAGCCTCTTCAAGGCTCAAGCCCGAAACTATCATCATCCTTTTCCATGGGCCTCCATCCTGGAGTAAGTCCCAACACCATGGGCTGCCTAACGCGTAAGCCCCTCTTCGCTTCTCACGGACGCATCCTTCGCGACGTGATCGTCAGGTCCTTGCAACCTCTTGTTTCTCATACCGAGCATGACTCACGTGGGCTTAGAGTGAGCACCGACCCTGACCCCCACCCATAGAGAACTACGAGAACTTTGATCCATGTCAAGGCATGGTACGTAGGAAGCCTCCATGAGGTTCAAGCCACATTGCTCGGTCATTCATTCACGTCGAGTTTTTCCCTCGTTCAGCATGACATTAAACTGTATGCCCCCTTGTCCCGCATGACTTTAAACTGCACACCCATTCCCACCTGAACTACGAGGTCTTTGATCCATGTCAAGGCATGGTACGTAGGAAGCCTTCCAAAGGTTCAAGCCCACCACTCATTGGACCAAGGTCCACCTTCACGTCGGTTCACCGACAAAGCCCCATATGAACTATGAGGTCTTTGATCCATGTCAAGGCAGGGTACATAGGAAGCCTTCCTGAGGTTGAAGCCCACCCATCAGCATTCACACCGAGTTCTACCTTTGTCCAGCATGACTTTAAACTGCATCCTAGTCCAACGGCAAGCCGTTGTGACTAACCCGAACTATGAGGTCTTTGATCCATGTCAAGGCATGGTACGTAGTAAGCCTCTACAAGGATCAAACCCACCATCCGGTCGTTCCGACCTCATTCACGTCGGTTCACCCCCGTCCCGCATGACGTTAAGCTGTATTCCACAACCTGAACTACGAGGAAATTGATCAGTGTCAAGGCATGGTACGTAGGAATCCTCCCAGAGGATCAAGCCCATCTCCCATTGGACCAAGGTCCCTCATTTACGTTGGTCCGCCGACACCCACCACCCGTCGTTTATTCACGTCAAGGTTCACTACCGTCCTGCATGACGTTAAACTGTATTCCATCAATCCTTTGAACTACGAGGACTTTGATCCATGTCAAGGCATGGTACGTAGGAAACCTTCCCAAGGTTAAAGCCAACCACTAGTGGACCCACTGGTCTACTTTCACGTCGGTTCACTGATGAAACCCTTTGAACTACAAGGTTTTTGATCCATGTCAAGGCATGGTATGTAGGATGCCTCCCCGAAGTTCAAGCCCATCTCTCATCGGACCAAGGTCCACCTTCACGTCGGTACGCTGATGATGCCCATCGGACCAAGGTCCACCTTCATGTCAGTACGCTGATGATGCCCATCGGACCAAGGTCCACCTTCATGTCGGTAGGCTGACGATGCCCATCGGACCAAGGTCCACCTTCATGTTGGTTCACTGACAACATCCATCGGACCAAGGTCCACCTTCACGTCAGTCCACCGACACCATCCCGAACTACGTGGGCTTTGATTCCCTACCACATGGATATGTAGGAGGTCTCTTCAAGGCTCAAACCCAACTTCACCGTCGCCCCTGCGATGGTCCCATTTCATCCTCCCCCACTTCACTCATCCATCCATCACCCATACTGATTCTCAGCCAGGCCGCCACATCCCGGTGGGATCATTCCATCCACCTCCTCGCTGCTCCTAGCGGCACATGGGCCACTTTTTATGTGTAATCCCCATCATATCTTCAGGTCGTTGTCCTCTGTGTACACCCCGATTCATCACCCTTTCAAACTACGTGGGTTTTGATCCCTGTCCTCTACACAGGGTACGTAGGAGACGTCCATGAGGTTCAATACCAACCAATGATAATCCATGGTGACCCCCATCCTGGGGAGCACTTCCCCTGATCCGCCCTCAGGGGTGTTCAGATCAGCCATTACGGTGTAAAATCTCCCCTCTAGGGAGTACACCACCATCTGATCTATCTCTATGGGACATTCTGATCATCCTCATTCCATCTCCGTAAGACGTTAAACTCACGGCGTACCTCGTGATAAACATGAGATGCCTGAGGAAAACCTCGGATGACACGCCTTTGGTGTAACCATCTTCGCGGGACATTAAACCTGCTGCATACCCTGTGTTAAACACGGGAAGTTGAGGAAAACCTCAGGCACATGCCTATGGAATATGATTCCCTGCACTCGACGCGGGAGGCCTCGAGTTATGCACCCTTGAGATTCCCTCTCATGAGGTAGAATACAGGTTCCCCAATGTCCATGCACCCAGAGATGCCCTAACATGCCTGATGATTCCATCTACTCCGACCGAAGGTTGCTACCATGTCAAGACCCCATGGAATGTCTTGACGGACGTAGTGTAATTAACTGGCATCCATGAAGATATGGTACCGGGAATGAGATTCACGAACAACATATTAAATATATGAGGGAGACTCGGACTAGGTGACGAGTTCTGAGGAGGAATCCGCAGAAGGAAGAACCGACATCCCATTATCCCGTTTCGATCAAGGAGAAGACGTCCCTGAATAAGGAGCGAATGCCGCCCACCTTTGTAAAGAGGGAATGCGGGGAAACAGCAGCGCATCCTCCACAGACGGATGCGTGCGCCCCAGAGAAAGCATCAGAAACAGGTTTATTAGGTGAAACTAGGCCTGGTTGGGTACGAGTCAGGTTCGACCCTGTCGGTCCAACCTAGCCTGACTTGGTCTGGGTGTTGCCCAACTAGGCCAGGCTACGGTCCGGCCAGACCTGTAGGGGCTCGGCCCAACCGTCACGGGGGGTGCGGCCCACTGGGCTCACGAGGCCCGACCCGTAGAGGTCGCGGCCCGATGGGCTGGAGCGACCCACCTTGTAGAGGGTGGTGGCCCGCTGGACTTCCAAGGCCCAGCCAATGGTGTTGCACGGTCAGCTCAGCTGACGTGGCCCAGCCTGTGGAAAGCATGACCCGCTGGATGGGGTTCGCACTAGCAGGCGCAGGGGGGGCTCTCCTAGGTTCTCCTAAACAGCAGTAGATTTTATGTTTGTGAAGTGGTGTTTCCACAAGCGCTGCCCAGTCACCACTGGACTAGGAAGAGGGAAAGTCCCTCCACCACTACAGATTTGAGTCATGTCCATCTTTAGCGACACGTTGTGGCGTGCTGCACCGCCTTCGTGGTCAGCCTGTGCCTGCCACCCTGATCGACCTCCGCAACTATAAAGATGCAACCTCCTCCTCCTATGGCGCACAACGGTGAGCCGCCTCCTACGTAGCCAGACGGTGCCAACCCCCGCCGTCAACCACTAGCACCGGTCTTTGGTGATGTCGTGCCGGTGTTGTGTCGGTGGTCTTTCGTGGGACAATGGGTGAGCATCCGTGGACCGTCATTCCATCTAAAGTTTCCAATTGACCTCTCCAGACACCCACTTCGCCGCTTGTCTCTCTGTTTCAAAATACCTCTAATATGAAAAAAATCCCAAGAAGAAAAAATTGGTAAAAAATTAGTAGAGGGTTGGGGCCTGGTTAGTTTTTCCCATGACCTCTGTGTTATCTTGATAACATGGGGGTATAACAGGAGTCAAAAAACTCATGGAATTAAAATAAGATAAATACCTACCTCATTATTGTTGGAGAATGTCATGTTTGTGAAAGATTCAGTGTTCGCCAGTTGGTGGCACTCGTCACCGCCCACAAGAACTGGAAATGTCCTCCATGTGATTGGCGTCACAAGACTTTATCAGAACTTTATCGCTTGGTGATGCAATGAAAACACTTACCCTCAAGCTCCGTATATACAAGAGTAGGGAGGGTGACTAAAACACGTGGAATTAATTGCAGTTCATTTAATAAAAACCTTTTTAATTCCAATGGCGTTGTTACAAAGGATTTTAGAAGTCAATCCATTTAATGGCTTGACACTTCATTGGTCCTGAAACTGTTTCTTTTTCGTTGGAGGAAAAGTGAAGAGATAATTAAAATAACAAAGTTATTTTATTATTCTATTAGAAGTCCCAAAATATAAATTTTTCTCCCAACCTACTACAGTCGATGTGAAGATTCCCTTAAGTGAATCCCGGTGCTATGGATTCAATGGTGCCCTTATATTTTTAATCTGAGAACAATTTTAAAATATAGAAAATGCTTCTCACGCATTTACTAAACGTACCTTAAAAAAGTTCAGTTATTTATTTCAGGCACACTAGGACTCGAAATCACACGTCGTCAATTTTTTTAGACTCGTAATAATTCTATATAATTAAAAAAATTATCATGAAAAAATTTGGGTCTTTACATTACCAATGTAAATGTACTTTCCATTTTATTTAGTTTTTGAACTTCCAACACTACATAATCACTTGATTTTCGAAGCCAAAAAATTTTATTCTACTAACATCATCGACCAAATATGCAGTCTTTGCTATTTACAAATAAATGGGCATGGAAAGTGTGGTAACATTGAATGATAGAAAAATGTAATCTATTTTTTTATTGATTAAGATAGTTGAAAAGAAAATATTACTTCCCAAAGTATCCGTGACAAAACTAAATATGAATTTGAAAAAAAATGATAAGGAACATAACAAAAAAATAGTATATAAATTGATCAAAAACTTAATTATATAATCCATAATGTATTTTTAATACTCCTAAACAAATGAATATATAATGAAGAAATTTTAAGGGAAATAAGAAATCCAAATATTATAAAAGAGAATAATAATGTAAAATTATATCAACTAGAATATATAAATTGTATTGATAAAATATTTTTATAAATAAAGATTTATATCATATATGTGAATGGTGATAATTGATTTTTGAAGGTGGAACCAACACATGTAGACCTAAAATGATGAATACCTAAAAGATATATTAAAAATTATTCCATCATATATAGAATTTGATAACATATTCTCAATTTTTTGAAACAATATATGTGACATCCTATAGAATTATTATATTTAATATTGATTATATGTCTAATATCATTATTCTCCATAAAATCTCCTAAAACTGATTTTCACCTTAATAAAAAATATTTTATTGATAAAAGATATTTATAAACTCTGTAAATATTCATCAGTTCATGAATATGATTCATTACAAGCATACTCATGATGAATAATATATAATAATAAAATGAAACATTAGTCAAGTAAATAAATAAATCAATACATCCAAATACAAAACATTAATAATAATCCACATGATAATGGATCAATATGAAATGTTTAGTATGTCTAAAATAATATAAATTTAAATGGTATTAAAAGGTAAAAATAATGACATGGGAATATCTAAATCTTCTCGTAAGGTTACTATGGACATAATTGTGTTAGAACCACATATAATCTTGATGTTGAGTTCCTATGTTTATAACATATTAGAGACCCACAACTAGCTTACCCTATAACATCTTGTTACAAAATATATCTTGTATTTCTTCATCCTTATCATGTTTTTCCTTCTCCTGAATATATATATGGGGCCATGAATTAATTGGGGGAATACCTATAATAGTGAAGTCAGTGGTTTGTTAGAATCATAGCTTTAACAAACTTTTTCTATAGGATTTTGTGCCATGTACTTAGATTACATGATGTTTAACTATTGTTGAGAATAATTTGTGAAAGGCATCACATTGGTAAGGGTAATGGGTTTTAAAGTGGTTTAACATGTCATGACTATATTAATTAACAGATTTAAAATCCAAGGTGATAGATTTCTTGGCATACTTAATCACCATCGATTTCTTGGCATGAAAAGGAATTACTCATCGTGTAATTACCCAATAAGGTATTGTTTAGGGAATCCCTCGGGTTTTTGGTTCCTATTTGAACATTAAATTTATATTTCTCTTGTACTAAAACTCTTCTACAGTGACTTTCGAAGACACATTCCCTTACTGGTCGTTATTCTTTCCATTCCATATTTATTGTGGTTTTGGATCACCTCTCTAGGTAAGTTATCTTTATGATTATTATCTATCCATGATTGGGGTATCACCCTTAGATTGTGTAATTGAATCACCTAGTATATGTCAATATTTCCCCTCGACTTCTTCCTTGATACATTCTGTTATCTCATTCCGGAGGTTGTTCTATTGTTCATCATGATGCGATGGGCATTTAGTTTCTAGGTATGTGATATTTTCTCTCCTTAACCAACCCTCATTCTCAAAAGAATCAATCCAAATATGTTTTAATTAGATTTTAGGGCCTTTTTTCATCTTTGTGATTTAATTGTTGGTGGATCCCATTGCAAGCATGTGCGACCCAAGCTTTGAGGTTAGTGGATCCATCTCTATCATGTGCTTTATAGACTGTATTTTTACACTCTTGTGAATTGGATTACAAATAAATTTGTATGAAATTGGAATTATTTTTTGTGTGTTTTTTAATGGGATGTTGACTGATTGTTGTTTCTCATTCCATTTGAATAATGGAATGAAAAACTATTACTTTCAAATCATTGAAAATTGTTTTTGTGAAATGGAATTGAAATGGTTTTAAAAAAGTTTAAATTATTGTTTAAAAGAGAACATGGGTCACCATGGGTAATATGAGGTTGTTTTAGCTTATGTACATCAATAATTTGAAGGATTCACATTTTCTGGTGTTCTTCTTATCCTGAATTTTATATTATTTGATTTATGATGGAATGTAATATTGGGGTTTCACATTCTAGGGTGTCTCCCTGGTCCGGATGTGTATGTCTATAAGGACCCATACATGTTACAAACATAATCAATAATTTAGTCAAGAAAACACATTATTTTAAATTGAATATATTTTCACGTATAGAGATTTATAGAATTATGACATTACATTCATGAAATTACACATTATAACATATTGGATACCATAAAAACAGTTTCCATTTTTTTTCAAAATATAAGACAATAAATCATAAAACAGGACACGTTGAAAATTATTCAACATGTATAGTGTCTTCCATCATTGTTTTACACATCCATTAACCTGTGAAAAATCATTTAAAAACTTGGGATGTGGACAAAATCTCAAAAAGGGATCGAAAAAAGGAAAAATAACATTAGTCCATGAATACTCATAACGTTTGAAAGCATTTTCAAAAGCCAATATTGTCACACATATATACTTACTTTGTGTAACATGAGATTTAAACTAGATCCACACAAAATACGAGAACATAAATATAATAATAATTGTATCTTGGTTCATTACATACATAATCTTGTAACCATTCTTGGGTACTTTATAATATGTAACCCTCACGACTACCTTACTTTGTGTAACCATCGCAGTAAAACTTGGAGTAACCATTTGGCCAACCTCCAACATACTCATACCCAATTCATTGGAGGGACATATAGGTACCACCCTTCATCAAAAATAATTCCCATGAACCAAAAAAAATCATACAACATGAATAAGTCCAAAAAAACAATACTAGGGAATTTCGTAAGACCAAATTAAAAAAAATATTTTTAAAGAAATGTCCCTTGTAAATACCATAACATTGAAGAGAGACTTAATAGAGTGGATGGAGTATGTATATATAATATATATACACAATAATGAAACATAATATATATAGAACCCATCAAACAAACTATTTAAATAGCACATAAATAATGAAGTAGAAGTTTAACCTAGTGAATGGAAATTGGGTTATGAATTACATTACATCGGGTTTGTCTTACTTCAAACTTTTTTAATCCACCAGTATAATTGTTAAAAGAGTGTTATTAATATATTAAAGAAATATTTTCATGTTTATAACATATTATATGATCATTTCATAACATCATTTCACCCTTAATTGTCATTATTTTTCCCTTTGCACTATTTTTGGGTGAGTTCTTGACATGATTTCCATGATTGGTTCATGATGGACAATCTTGTTGATTTGAAGTGAAACTCCAGATTTGGAATAGATTATTATTTAAATATATCTAGTAACATAAATTATTCCATTCATAATTTCTTATTCTTACATGATGATGATTCATAAGATAGAACATTAATGATGTTCGTTTAGATCATTTTAGTGGTTATTTGATAATAAGAAACTCATTTTTTCTTATAAATTAGAACCATGAGTAAAAAATAATTCCAGAACCATGGGTGAGTCATAAAACATATATTATAACCTGTTGTAACCATATTAATGGTTTACTGACCATACATGAAAGACTTAATGGAAATTGAAATCAAATCGTCCACGATGTCGATAATTCGACACAAACAGGGAATGTTTTTATTCATTAAATAAGTGCGAGTGGAGAAGAATAATGATTAGTAATTTTCCATAAAAATTATTAAATATAGAATATACATGATTTTTGGAGATTTAATGCATCTTGGGTGAGGATATATGAAGAAAGAGTAAGGAATGAACTCAAAATAAAAGAATAATTGTTAAATCGCTTACAAAAATTTGCCAGCCAAACGGCTACACAACATGGTTTTAGAAAATATTTAAAAGAGAGAGAAAAAGGGTCACCCATCATGAAATGAATTATAATATAGATTATATCAATAATAAGAAGAAAATAAGAACATGGTATGGAAACTTGAAAGTTATACCACATAAAAGAGAACTTGAAAGGAAAAAATGAAAGAAATTGAGAATTTTATTACCTTGTAGAGAAACCCTTATAACATGAAGGTTGGGACCTTGGGGGCTTGATGAAACCTTGGTAGGACTACCATGAAGGTAAGGAAGCCCGAGCATCATTGAGGGAAAATTGGGAATGAATTCAGTGAAGGGAAGAGTTGGTATTTTTAGGAAATTTGAGGGATTATTTTAATAACTTTTAATGGACACCTCATGAGTGTTTTTTACAAAACAATGGGCATCCCCACAGTATTTTCCCATGGTATAAGCGACTTAGGATACCTCACATATTATTTAACTATACATAAGTTGACCAGATTTATGACATAATTATTATATCATTAATGATGTCATTAATACACTGACACTAAAAACTGTATTTTTACTATTCACTGTAAATCTACTGTTTTAGAAAAATTCCAAAAATTCACCCTATCAATTTATCAATGTATAGATTTCAAAAATGAAGTCCATTTTTTGAAAATAATTTTCAAAATATTATTAATTTTATTTTTAAATAAAATCATACTAATCTAAAAAATTAAAAATTCTAATTCTCTAACTACTTCAGTATGACAATGAAAAATTAAACTAGATTCTATTATCTTAAAGACTTAATAATATAAAAAATAATAAAATTTACTACTCATTTGGGTCATTTCACTATTCATATTACTATTCATAAGGGTATGTTATTATTCACCATGAAAACATGTTGGTTCCAAAAGACTCTAGATGACATACTGAACACAATTGTAGATGACAATTTCTTGAAATTCAGAACATAGATGTAGAAAAGTTAAGTTTTAAAAGCTAATTAAAATTATCTACTTAAAATAAAGTTCCATGAATTTCCCATTATTTTTAGAATAACATGGAGTGTTTCATTATCCCCACCTTCTTGAAATTGCATCCTCGTAATTTTATTTACTTATTAAACAACTGAGTGTACTTTTCCCACATCACATTTTAAGACTCCCATGTTGCTTCTTCAACAATGTGGTTTCTCCAAAAAACCTTTACCTGGTGGATTACCTTATTCTGCAATACTTGTTTCCTTCAATCAAGAATCTGAACTGTTTTCTCTTCATATTAAAGGTTCTCTTACAACTGAACTACTTCTGTGCCCAAGACATGTGATGAATATAGAATATACATTCTCAACATCAAAACATGAAAAACATTATGTACCTAAAACAAACAAAGAGGCAAAGATATGTGGTATGCAACTTTTCCAACTTTCTCCATGATTTCAAAAGGACTGACGAACCATGTACATTGATTTTCGTTCATACCGAAACACGTCACCATTTTCCAAGGAGAGACCATTAGGAAAACATGGTCACCTACCTTGAAATAGAAGTCTTTTCTTCTATTATCTGCATAAATTTTATGCCTTCTAGGAGATATCCTCATGTGTTCCTGGATCATCCTTACTTTCTCAGCCACTTCCTCTACTAATTCTGGCCCCATCAAATTTCTCTCACTGACTTCATCCCAAAATGCTGTATTCCGACACCGCTTCCCATACAAGGCCTCAAAAGGTGCCATATGAATACAAGAATGATCATTTTTATTATAAAAAAACTCAACTAAAGAAAGACATTAATCCCAACTTCCCTAATAGTCCATTGAACAAGCTCGAAGAATATGCTCCAAAGTTTGAATCATTCGTTCTGACTGCCCATCTGATTGAGGATGAAAAGCTATGCTAAAATTTAACTATGTGCCCAATGACTTCTAAAGTCCCTTCCAAAAGTTATTAGTGAATCTGGAATCTCGGTCAGATACAATGGAATAAGGAACTCCATGTAACCTGACAATCTCCTTCAGGTACAATCGAGAAAGATAATCCAAAGACATTGTATCCTGAATAGATTGAAAATTGTTAGACTTTGTTAGCCGATCAACAATAACCCAAAGAGAATTGTTACGTTGATAAGTCTTTGTTAGTCCCACCACAATGTTCATGGATACATTCTCCCATTTCCACTCTGTCACTAGAGAAGGATGAAGCATACCCTTCGGATACTTCCTCTTTGCATTAACCTGTTGACACGTCAAACATTTCATGGTAAAATCAGCAATATCTCTTTTCATTACATTCCTCCAATAATACTCATGAAGGTCTCTCTACATCTTAGTATTGCAAGGATGAACATAAAATGGAGAACTATGAGCATTACACAACAAACCATTCTTCAACTGAGAATCACTAGGCACACAATTTTTTTTCCAAATCTTAAAAACAAATCTTTATCAAGATTAAATTCTAGCAACTTACCCATTTTAATCAATTATACCATTTTCTATAGCTCACGATCTTCCTTTTGTGCCTGCTTAATTCTGTTTGACAATGAAGACTGCACTGAAACCTAAAACAAAACAAAGGTATTCCCTACACCAATAACTTCTAAGACAAAATTAATCAAATCATTAATCAAGGGATCATATACCAAACGTATCATGATTAATTATGCATGATGTTTCCAACTTAAGGAATCTACCACATTTTTTGCTTTCACAGGATGGTAATTGATCATGAATTCATAATCCTTTATCATTTATAACTATCTTCTCTGCCACATGTTTAATTCATTTTGAGTGAATATATGCTTTATACTTTTATATTCAGTATATATTTGACATTTTGTTCAGTATAAATGATGCCTCCATATTTTTAAAGTAAAAACTATAGCTTACAATTCCAAATCATGTGTGGGATAATTTATCTCATGAGGTTTAAGTTGTCTCAAGGCATTTGAAATTAGCTGATCATTCTGCAACAAAACAAAACCATGTCCCTTCAATAAAGCATCACTATATATAACAAACTCACCATTTCAAGAAGGTATGACCAAAACTGGAGCATTCACCAATCTCTTCATCAGTTCGTAAAAATAAACATCACATTCCTCTGTCTAAGAAACTTTAACCCCATTCCATGTTAACTAAGTAATCAGGCTAGATAATCGTTCAATGTTCTTAACAAACCATCGATAATTACTTGCAAAGATCCAAGAACTATGAATCTCTGTAACATTTATGGGTCTTGGCCATACATCAACTACTTTTGTATTGGTAGGATCAACTATTATTCCATCCTTATTTACAATGTTCCCAAGAAAATAAATTTGTTGCAACCAAAAATCACACTTTATGAATTTCCCATATAGTTTATTTTCTTTTAATTTTTATAAAATAACCCTTAGATGTTTTTCATGCTCCTCTTAATTTTTTGAAAATAACAGAATTTCATCAATAAATACAACTAAAAACTTATCCAATAACTCATGAAATACTCTATACATAAGATTCATGAATACAGTAGGTGCATAAGTTAATCCAAACGGCATAAAAACAAATTCATAATGCCCATATCTAGTACGAAAGGTTGTTTTCGAGATGACATCCTCATTCACCTTTAGTTGATTGTATCCAGATCCCAAGTTAATCATGGAAAAGTACTGATCTCCCTGGAGCTAATCAAACAAGTCATCAATACAATGCAAAGGATACTTTTTTTAACAGTGATGTTATTTAGTGCTATATAATCAATGATAAGTCTCATGGAACCATCTTTCTTTCTAAAAAACCAAACAGGGGATCCCCATGGTGAAGTTCTAGGACGAATGAAGCATTTGTTAAGTAATTATTGCGATTAATTTCTCAATTCCAGAAGTAATATTAGGTCCAAATTATATGAGGGTTTTGAAATTGGATTAGTATCAGTAAATAAGTCAATATTTAATTTTACTTCTCGTTCAGGTATGACACCGAGTAACTCGTCCGAAAAAAAATCTAGGTATTCATTTACCACCGGCACATCATTAATTTGAATAGTTCCCTTTTTTCAACAATATGAAGAAATATAACATTCATTTATATCTTTAAATAGTTTTTTAGCTTCTGGATATGTTGTCAATTGTATGAGATCATTCATGTATACAAACTGGAACTCATTCTGAAAAACAACTTCTTTAGCACTATAGTCAATCTTAACTTGATAATCAGAAATCCAGTCCATCCCCAGAATAATATTAAACTTGATTAAGGGTAAATCAACAAGGTTTGTAGGTAAACTCTTTCCACAGACTACAATTGAAAATTTCTTATAATTCCTATTTTATATAACATTTCCCATGGTTTTTTAACAACATGTTCAGGTATCATTTGTGGAGGTGATATTTCCAATTTACCAGAAAATTTCTCTGAGGTGAAGGAATGTATAGACCTAGTATAAAACAAAGTTTAGCAAAATATGTGTGAACAAACAAAGTACCTGATACAAATTCATTGGATGGCTTAACATCTACTGACGTAGTTTCAAAGGATCTCACTAAACCTTTCTTCTTGTAGTCTAGCTTCTTTGCATTATTCAGATCTCTCTTTCGGCAGACGTTTGCATAGTGAACCATCTCACGACATTTAAAACTCATTAATGTTTTCTTATAAGGATCATTTTTAGGATCATTTTTATTGAAATCTTGGTCCATATATCTAAACTAACCGCATTTAAAACACTTCCCAGTTTGGCTAATACATTCCCCAGGGTGTTTCTTGCCACAAGTTTCACAAATTAAAAATTGGATTTTTTTACCATAATATTTATTTGGTTGATTCTTACCAATTGCTTGAAAATTGGACCACTTCTTCTATTTGATTTCAAAATTAACATAATCATCAGAAAAATCCATCTCTACCCTCTCATCACATTGGACAAGTTTCTCATAACTTTTGAATTCACAGGTGGTCAATGCCCTTTGATACCTTGACTTCAATCCTGAGTAAAAGCAGTTGATTTTTCTATCATGATATAGTATATGATTTGGAGAATACCTCCCCAATCCGGTGAATTTTTCTTCATACACAGCCACATAATCTTTCTCCTTCTATTTCAATTCAAGGAATTGCTTCTCCATTCTTAGTCGCACCACCTTAGGAAATTTTTTTAAGGAAAATACTTTAAAATTCATCTTTCTTTAAGGCATAAAAATCTTCTCTACCCCTGATATTCCATACCATTGACCTCCATTGATCAAATTACCCTACAAAATGATAAATGTGAAGACTTACCTTTTGATTATCTAAACATCCCATAATAGAGAATATATTTTCAAGGTCTTTGATCTATACATCAGCTTCTACTGCGTCAGAAGATCCATTGAATGCGGGATTATTTTTTCTCATAAAATGTTCCACTACCGCCATGTTTTATTTTGGTACCTATATTAGTTCTCTTGCATGGATTCCACCACCATTTATTACCTGCGTTAGCTGAGCCATTGCTGTCACAAACTGCTCACTTCCAATCCCTACCCTTCTGAGCTATAGTTCCGGAAGGATGTCATTCTGTCGGTGCCTCTCATCTCCAGCATCCCTGTTCCTTCTACATACAACCATTCTGAACAAACCTGTCTTAGATTAAGAATCATGGTAATCTTTAAATTATATAACATTTCAAATTAATCATAGAGTGAAAATAATTTATGGTATTCTATTAACATCTCCCTAACCCGTAAAGTTATCTAAACCATCCTCTGATACCAACTATAAGGACTCCGACTTGTTACATATATATTCATGAATTTAGTCAAGAAAACCCTTCCTTTTACATTACATATCTTATCAAGTTTAGGGCATTAGAGAATTAGGATAGTACATTCATGACATTACACATTATTACAAAGTGGATACCATAAAAATAGTTTCCATTTTTTCAAAATATAAAACATTACAACTTAAAACAAGACTCCTTGACAATTCTTAAACATTTAACGTGTCTTAATTATTTGTATTACACATCCATTAACCTGTGAATAATCATTTAAAAACTTTTGATGAGCACAAAAGCTCAGTAAGGGATGGAAAATAAGGAAAAATCACATTACTCCATGAATACTCATAACGTATGAAAGCATTTTCAAAAGAAATTTTGGTCACCCATATATACTTGATTTGTGTAACATGAGATTTACACAAAATCCACAAAAAAATGTGGACATAAATATAATCATAAAGTAATATTGGGGAATTACTTACATAACCTTATAACTATTCTTGACTACCTTATAATTTGTAACCCTCACGACTACCTTACTTTGTGTTACCATCGTAGTTATATTTGGAGTAACCATACGGTCGACCTCCAACATACTCATACCTAGTGAATTTGAGGGAGATATAGGTCCAAACCTTCATCATAAATAATTCCCATTAACCAAAACAAAATCATAAAACATGAATAATTCCAAAAAAATATTACTTTGGAATTTCGTAAAACCAAATATAAGAAAAGGATTTTTAAAAAAAGTCCTTTATAAATTCAATTAAATTGAAAAGAGACTTAATAGAGTTGATAGAGTATGTATATATATTATACATACACAATAATAAAACATAATATAAATATAACCCATCACAAAAACAATTTAAATAGAACATAAATATGAAGTATAAGGTTAACCCAAATAATGAATATCAGGTTAAGAATTCCTTTACCTCGTGTTTTTCTTACATAAAATGTGTTTAAAAATTATGTATAATGGTTAAAAGAGTATTATTAATATTTCATAGAAACATGTTCATGTTTATAACATCTTATATTATCATTTCATGACATCATTTTACCCTTAATTGTTGGTATTTTTCCCTTTGCGCTGTTTTTGGGTGAGTTCGTAACATGATTTCCATGATTGGTTCATGATGGACATTCTTTTCAATTGGAAGTGAAACTCAGGAATTGGAATGGAGTAGTATTTAAATATATCTAGTAACATAAATTATTCCATTTATAATATTTAATTCTTACATGAGGATTATTCATAAGTTATAACATTAATGATGTTCATTTAGATCATTTTATTTGTTATTTGATAAAAACAACCCCTTTTGGTATTATAAATTAGAACCATGAGTACAAAAGAATTACAGAACCATGGGTGAGTCATAAAACATATATTATAACCTTTTTTAACCATATAAATTTTTTCATGACCAGACCTGAAAGAATTAGTGGAAATTGAAATCACATCTTCCACGATGTCGACAATTTGACACAAACAGACAATGTTTTCATTCTTTAAATATGTGAGAGAGGAGAAGCATAATGATGAGTAATTTTCCATAAACATGAAAACATATAGAATATACATGATTTTAGGATATTTAATGCCTCTTCGGTAAGGATATTTGAATAAATAATAAGGAAAGAACTCAAAATAAAATAATAATTGTGAAATCGCTTACCAAAATTTGGCAGCCTAACGACTATGAAACATGGTTTTAGATAATATTAAGTAGTGATGGGGAAAGGGTCACCCATTAAGAAATGAATGATAATATATATTAGATCAATAATATGAATAAAATAATAACATTTTATGGAAACTTGGATGTTATACCACATAAAAGAGAACTTGTAAGGAAAAAGAAAGAAATTGAGAATTTTCTTACCTTGTAGAGTAACCCTTAAAACATAAATGTTGGGACCTTGGGGGCATGAAGAAACCTTGGGAGGACAACTATGATGGTATGGAGGCCATAGCTTTGGTGAGGGAGAATTGGGAATGAATTCAATGAATTGAAGAGAAGGAATTTATAGGAAAAGTGAGGGATTATTTTAATAATTTTCAAGGGACACCTCATGAGTGGTTTTAAAAAACCATGGGCTTGTCGATGGTATTTTCCCATGGTATAAGCCACTTATGACACCTCACATATTATTTTAATATACACAAGTCCACTAGATTTATGACATTATAATTATATCATTAATGATGTCATTAAAACACCGAAACTAAAAATTATATTTTTTACTATTCACCAAAAATCAACAGTTTCATAAAAATTCCCAAAATTCACCCTAACTATTTATCGATGTGTAGATTTCAAAAATGAAGTCCATTATTGGAAAATGTTTTTATAAATATTAGTAATTTATGTTTTAAATAAAATAACACTTAATTCCAAATATAACAATTCTAATTCATTAACTACTTCTGTATCACAATGAAAAATTATACTAGATGCTATTATCTTAAAGCCTTAATAAAATAAAATATTAATAAAATTTACTATTCTTTAGGATCATATAACAATTCATATTACTATTCATAAGGGTATAATACTATTCACCAAAAAAACTAGTTGGTTCTAATAGACTCCAAGTAACATACTGAACACAATTGTAGAAGACAGTTTCTTGAAATTCAGAACATAGAAGTAGAAAAGTTATGTTTTAAAGGCTAATTAAAAATACCTACTTAAAAAAAGTTCCATGCATTTCTATTTATTTTTAGAAAAACATGGGGTGTTATAAGATCATTGGCTTCGGGCACCACAATTCTCTATTTCAATGATTAATGGGTACAAGTAATCTACTTCCTAAACTATTATATTACTGGGTATTGTCATACATGTACTGAAATAGTTGTTTTGGTATTTCATAGAATTTTTTTTAGACTTGATATGATTGTTGATTGTTGTGATGTATAATGTGGAAACTCTTATTTGAAATTGATACCCCTATTTTTGTTATAGAACTATGATAAAAAGGGAAATGCTTGCCATATTTTCTATAAAATGACATTACTTCTTATCAGGACTTGATTTATTTAAATTGTTCACACATGAATTGTAATATCGAGAATTGTTATTGAAAACATTGGTGGGATTAAATTAAGCATGTTAACCCACACCATGAACACCTATTCAGTAGTGCATAAATCTTTTTATGTATACCATTTTTTGGAAAGGCAATGTGCCACAATGAGACATTGAGGTTTCATATCAGGTGGAATGATTAGATGTTGGTTAGTTGGTGGGAATCTTTCAATTCCATCATTTGGATTAGCTTTTTGGTTATAGTCCTTTGAATTTGGACTTATCTCTTGGAGTTCTGGAAACATTGGAATTTTATTTTCTTCCGCTATTTATTTAATGTTATGGTATATATTCATCAATATTCCTCCATTTATTTTTTTATTGGATATATATGTCTCATGTTTTGTTCATGTTGGGAGAAATGTTTCCCACTTTTTTGTTTTTCAATGCTTGTGTGCTTGTCGGATGCCCATTGGGATCAAGAATGCACTTTAAGTATGTGGAAGAATGGGTCAGGTTCCATGTTTGAGGGTAAACCAGGTTGGTTTTTTACAATTTGGTATCAAAGGAGGTCAATCCTTAGGATTCATTTTCTTAGTATATCTGTTAGACTGGAGATAGTATATTTGAGACTTCAGAGTTATGTTGGGATGTGTTCCTGTACAACCCTTATCATAACGAGACTCAAGATTCCATGGAAAGTTGGTATATGTGTCTCTACTCTTGTATTTGGTTTTTAATTCTCTATATATGATTATCAGTTATATGGTTTGAACTAGGACTTATTTTATTTTATTAGAATTCTTATGTTTAGGTATGAAACAACATGCCTCTGAGATGACTTCCATGATTTCCACGTGAAGGTGTTACTGATGATCCACAAGGTAATCCACCAATATACTAAAATATCATCAATACAATCATATAGAAAATTTTTTTTGTCAATAATCTTATTCCATGAGTCATGTATGTACTTATTGAGTTAGATACAAGAACATAATGAGCAAGAGAGATCAATGAAATCCATCCACAAGAAGAAACTATTTTTTAAAATAATGACTTACCCTCAAGTGGTTGAGGACTGACTGGATATGATCGATCAAATCATAAAAATTCTAGATAAACCTTGGTATATTAAGGTCAAGTGTACATTGTTTAGCCTGGAGGGTTCTAGAAACTAATGGTCTGATTCTATAGTCTAGATAGATAGACATGTTAAATTAGATTATAATGGTTTCAAAACCCTATTCTTCCATCAAATTTCCCCCGAGTCACAAATGCTGGTGATGTCAATTGAGTTTTTTCAATTTAAACAGGGAGAGCATTTGATGATAGAATTCACATACCAGTTTCCGGAGCTATATAATTTTTCTTCAAATGTAATAAAGAGTGATCAGTTGAAACTTTAAAAGTACCTGTAGATTTTCTAACCTGATATTATACCAAAGGTGTTTGGGTAGAAACTATAAAACTATATGAGGACAATTGATTGAGCTACTCTGGTAGATATGGATATGATATGGAAGGTTTGTTTTCTAAACCATTTTCTACCATATAGTGGAAACATCTATGGCGTGCATGGGATGAAGATGAAGTGATATGATCATTACAGAAGTGATGGTGGTGGGTCTCAGAAACAAGCCTCCTCCACACTGTATGTTGTGGCTAGAATTTTGCCTCTGACATGTTGTTAGTTGGGAAAGAATGACAAAACCAAAAAAAACTTCCTATGCCCTCATATATCTGAAATAGTTATGGATGTGTTGGTCATTTATTTTGTTTCTATTAGGATATAATTATTCATAGTTATGGTCAAGGTTTTTTGGTTTCAATGCCTAATGAAGTGTAATCAAAAGATTCAAAGACTCTTGGGATCTAGCCACATGCCTCAAGGGTGAGTAAATTTTAGGCTATAGCTGAGTGTCTAGTGGATTTTAATACGGGTGTGGCAATACTGAAATGTACTATCCATAATACATTTTCTGTAGAAATTTATTTATTTTATACTGGATCCTCCCAATCATTTATATCTCCACGTTTTATTGATATTCTTAATTGTCCAACAGAACATATGAACTTTGTAAATGAGTAATTGAAACCTATTATAAATAGGACAGTGCATGGATTTCATCTTCCTTCTTGTTTGTTAATTATATAAGATACAATGCTTGTAGATGATTATCTCATTCTTAATATAGATCTATTTTTTGTCATTATCGACATGGATTGGCATGTCACTCATAGAGATGAGTTTGATTGTTACTATTGGTATGTTTTGGTTCTCCCTGCCCATTGGAGATGTTGCATGTTTTAGGAGGAGTGGGACAAAAGTCCAGGTCTTGGAGGGCCTTCACACCATTTACATAAAAGTTTTATCTACAATTTCATTTGATCCCAAATATGTTTCTTCTATTGTTGAATTTGAGGTAACTTTTCAATACTTTTCTGATGTGTTCCTTGATGACTTATCAAGTCTTACTCTAGAGGGAGAGGTAGAGTTTATGATTGACCCAGTTCTTGGTATTTAGTTGATATTAATACTTTTATATCTCATTGCACTAGAAAAGTTGTAATACCTCACGATGCAGCCAAATGACCTGTTGGAAGAAGGGAGTGTTCGACCTAGTATTTAACCTTGTCCATCCCCTCTGATCATTTCTAAGAAGGAATATGGTTGACTCTGGTTGTGAGAAAACTACTAGGTGTGGAACTGGGTAATAGTTAAGAACAAATATCCTTTTCCTCGTGTGGATGAATTGTTTGATTAGTTAAATGGGGAAAAGTTGTTTATGAAGATTCATCGTCAGTCAGGTTATCAATAGCTCAGAGTATGAGAGTCTAGTATACCAAAGACAAACATCTGGAGCAAGTATGTACACTAGGAAGACCTTCTGTTGCCTTTTGGTTTGACTAACTCTGTTGTAGTTTTTATTCCATTGATGAATCATATATTCTATCAGTATCTTGATAATTTTGTGGTAGTGTTTGTAGATGATATTATGGTTTATTTAAACGATGATCATGTGCATGATCACCATATGACTTTGGTTATGCAAATTTTGAGACACCATTTTTTGTATGGACGGACTCATAAATGTAGTTTCTGGACTTCAAAAGGGTTTTTATTAGGGAACAAGACTTCTGAACATTGATTCTTAGTTGATCCAGGGATGTTGACGGTTGTATTGATATGTAAGTAACCACAGAAGGTGTTTGAGACATGCATAATTCATGGTATTTATGGATACTAATGATGGTTTGTTAAGGATTTCTATAATATGGCATCACTATTGACTACTCTTACTAATAAATTGGAAAAATTCACATGGGATGCGAATTTAATGTCTATTTTTGATGAACTAAAATGACTTCTGACATCGGTTCTATTCTAATCATACCAATTCCTAGTAAGTGGTATGTAGTGATTTATGATTCTTTTTGTTTTGGATTGTGATTTGTGATTATGAGAAATGACCATGAGGTAGCTTAAAACTCTATTTACATTTAAAAACATTATAAAAATTATCACTCTCATTATTTAGAGCTTGTAGTAGTTATGCATAAACTAAAATATTGGAGGCATTGCCTTTTTGGGGAATGGTTAATTATATTCTTAGTTTTTAAGAGTTTGAGTAATGTCCTTTTGAAAAGGGATTTAAATATCAGATAAATATGAGTGGTAGGATACATTCTGACATTTGACATTGATATCTTCTCCACCATGGGGATGCAAAATAGCACTTCAGACATTTTTAGGAAGAAGGTATCATCATAGTCTATTTTAGAATCAAAGGGGGAGCTTCCAAGAAGAAATGGGAACACATGTCCAGTTGATCACAACTAACCATGAACAAAAAGATGGTCATACGAAACAAGTAATTTAGATCCTAGATGATATGCTTTGTGCCTATGTTCTTGACTTTGGTTGATCATGGGATTTCCATCTGGGACTGGGTGAGATTGTTAAAAAATGATTTATCATTTTTTAATAATATAGGATCTCTTTGAGGCATTGTATGGTAGGAAATGTAGATCACCAATTTGTTGGGATGTGGTGGGAAATGTAACTTTTGTTAGGAAATGTTTTGTTCAGGAGACGTTCACGAAGATTAGATATGTTCATCAACATCTAGTTACATCCTAGAGTTGAAAAAGTTGTATGAATATCATAGATGTCATCCTCTGGATTTTTCCATAGGTGACTGAGTTTTCTTGAATGTTTCTCCTTTGATGGGTCACCATCAATTTGGAAAAGGGAAAGTTAGCTTTGAGATATGTTGGGCAATTTTAAGTCACTGAGCATCTTGTACATGTTACTTATTGGTCAGAATTGATACTTTATATGACCAGTTTTCATGATTTCTTCCTCATATATCAACTATGTAAGTATCATCCTGATCTCACTCACATTATGAGATGAGAATAAATAGAGTTAGTACCAAATGTTTTTATTCTGAATAATCCATTTTATATTGTTGAATCTCAGGTGAAATCCTTATCTGGGAAGTTGTTTTCATTGGTTGGAATTCTATAGACACACCAATCAGGTTCTCATGAGACATGGGAATGTATGTATTTAATGATGGAGTAGTTTCCTCATATTTTTCTAGGGATTAAACCATCCCCATGACATCATGGGGATAAATGTATTTATGGTGGGGAGTTTGTAACATACCGCTATAGATATATCATTTACATCTTTAACCTCTTCACGGTTTTCCTTCTTCTCGTTTTCTATATGGGTTCAATACGGCGTTTGGTGTATACCAGTAATGGTGAAGTCGAATGATTGATAGACTCAGAGATAAAAATTAATTTTTCTTCTAGATGCCAGTTGATTTCTTATCGTGTAATTGGGGTTCATGATGTGTAAGTGTTATTGAGTACATGTAGTGAATGATTTCATATTGGGATGGGTTAACCATCGTGAAGAGGAGTTACACATCATGATTGTTTTAAATAATCGATTACAAATCTGAGGTGACATATTTCTCAATGTACATAAACACCATGGATTTCACATTATGTAAAGGATTTATAGGTTGTGTACTTTCACAAACATGAATGTCTTATGGAACCACACATGTTTTTTCCCATTAATTCATCCATTATCAACATATCTGGAACTTAAACTCCTCTCTAGTTATTAATGGAGAAACCTTTCCTTCTGTATCAATCTTCTCAGTGTTCTATCTTCATCATTGTTGTGGTGCGTCTCTCCAAGTAAGTTGTCTTTTAGGTTCATCATTTTCGATGATCACGGTTTCACCCTTAGGATGAAATATCAAATCCTCTGGTCTATGTTGGTGTTTCTCCTTGTCTTATCCCATGATACATTATGAGATCTCATTATAGAGTTCATTCCTTTATTGGCTGTGTCATGATGTGTGTTTGTTTTCGAGGTATGTGAAACTTACCCACCATTACCAACACTCTATATAAATTCAATCAATCATAACATGTTTGAATTAGATTCTAGGTCCTTCATTTACATCATTGGGTTTTAATTGTTAGAGGATCCAGTTTCGGGCATGTGTGACAATATTTGTGAGGCAGATGGCTTCATCTGTATCCTATGTTTGATAAAACGTATTATTCCATTCATATGAATTGGTTTAAAAATAAATTTTTATGAAATTGGAATTATTTTTTGCCTATGTTGAAGGATATTTTGAATGAATATGAGTTTCCATGGTTCGTGAAAATTGAAATAAATAACGGTATTTTAAATGCTTTGAAATCGTTTTTTGTGAATTGTTTTGAAATGTATTTTATAATATTGAAATGCTTATGATAATGAGCAGATGGGTTTCCTTGGTTACAGTGTGGACGATTTAGAAATAGGTCGTCAATCTTTTTTGGGGGTTCAATTTATGGGGTGTTTCTATTGTACTATATTATATATTATTGAATCTAGGAATGTATATGATATTAGGGTTTCACATTCTGGCGTGTCACCCTGATGATAGATTGTTGGTCATTTGATATTGGTACCACACTGTACTGTTGAAAATATTACTGGGTACAATTAGTATTTTTTGTGGCATGTTTTATTCCTGGGTAATGGGATGCACCTACTGGTACTTTTTTTATTTCGAGGATCTGGACTCTCTTACCCTTTATATTCAAGTTGATTATTATGATTGATATTATGGAATTTTTTTTTTTGAAATTGGTATACATTTTTTTGATTTAGAAGTACGATAAGAAAGACAATTTTGACCATGTTTTCTATAAAAATACTTTACTAATTATCATGCTATGATTTATATTAATTGAGCAAAAAAAATTATTATATAAAGACTTATTATGGAAAACCTAGGTGGGATACAATTGATCTTGTTAGCTCGCACCCTACACACCTCTTTTGTGGTGTGTAGACCATTTCATGTCTTCTATTTTTGGAACTTTCAATGTGACATGGTGATTCAGTGTGGTATTGTGTTAGCTTGGTAGGGTAGATGGTGGTGAGGTGGTGGGAGTCCATCCACTCCATTATTTGTAGTTGATATTTGGTACTAGTCCTCTGTAGTTGGAATTTTCTTATGGAGTTTTGACTACTTTTTCAGATGTTTTGTTTCTGCTATCTTTATATATTTTTATGGGATATATTCATCAGTATTCCAATGTTTCTTTTATTCTTCATGTATACAGTGACACATTTTTTATTAAGGATTGGTGAAATCGCTCCCTCTTGTTTTTTTTCGATTCCAAGGTTCTTACTGGCAGCCTGTGGGGATCAGGAACGCCCTTCTGGTATGTGACACAATAGGTTAAGTGCCATGTTTTTGGGTTAATCATGTCAGTTCATTACATACCCCATTGAACTCCATTATGTACATTGATAAAATTGGGGACCCATAAGATCTAATTAGGATTAAATTTTAACTATCTCTCATCCCTCTGTAAGATAAATATAATCCCTATTATGATAGTAATGGGAGATATTCTCTTTTTCTAAAAACGTATAAATTGATAACAAACAGAACTCAAAAATTTCTATTCAAACAACATTCCAATACCCATCAATATGTTCTCAATATTTTAAACAATACCTCATCAAAACTAATATTGATATCTACCATATATAATGATATATTTTTATAAAACCCATTTCATAGAACCAACAAGGTCATAACTCTTGATACTAAAACTAATTTCCAAAAAAACACCTTTGTTTCAATAATATTCAAAATTAAAATGTGATAATCAAAGTAGTTATAAGAACTTACTTACTTACATCAATGCCATTATAATAAAAAAATTAATAATCTCTATGGGAAATCATTTTTGAATCCACAAAAAAAATAAGCTTCTTTTTTATTTACTGAATCCTATCTATATTTTGTATGACTACATACATTCATATATACATGAAATCATGTGTCAATATATATATATATATGAATTATCATATTCGATATCAGGAAAAAAATCAAACACCTAACACAAAGAAAAACTCATGATATAAGACCAATGATGCTTCAAAATAGAAAAAAAACATAACAAGCCAACCACATGTCCATGAAATCATTAAATGAAATAAATTTTTATTTACTAAAAACCCCATGTATGAGATTCCAACAAAAAATTTCTCAAAAATAAATTCATGGAAGGAAGTTCATATGATTTAAACATAATATGTTTTAAGGATGAACATGGTGTGTGAAATTATTAATACTCTATCTAGAAGTGTGATGTCCCGGACCCAGATGGCACATAACGGGTGCCTTGATCCTGGTAGGCCAGATGGCCTCATGTGCATCTCCCCAAATTCCAAAGGCTATCGACTAGTAGTAAAGGGATAGGGTTTGTCTGTGGGAAGACTATGCCCTCATTAGAAGAGTGTAACATAGAAGAATGTATATAAAGGAATAGTAAAGAGTTGATGTAATAAAAATAAATAGTGTATGAAAACTAAAGAAATAGATCAACTAGAATAACAATAACTGTATCAACTGAACAATGGTAAAGAAATGGAATGGCACTAGAAAACTAGAAAACATGGATACAAGAAAATTTGAATTACATGTCCACAATCTAAAGGAAAAAAGACTACTCCATGTTTTCTAAAATCCAAATCAATCATTTACTATAATTCTCCATTCTAAACAGTAATAAATCAAGTGTTTGAAGTCATATTCTTTCCATTGTAAACACCTGCCACAATGTAATCTACTCCAGGTACCAAACTGTGCTCTTAGATGGTATGTGATAAATCTTAGTGGGACACCACCAATGGTGTCTATAACATCCATCTCGTGAAAGGGAATATAGAAGTCTGCATGAAATCTTATATATATTAAAGAAAGTAATACAACAAAACTAAAAACCCATGTACCTACTTCTTCCCTTGGCAAGTGTCTGGACATTTTACCAGTTCATTTTAATTATGTAATTACCACTTAATGTTAATAGGTCATGTAACATGTATCCATAAATCACATCACATTGTGATAGTATAAGTAGTGAAGATCCTAATATGTAACAATGGAACCTAAGAAAGATATCTATAGAGGGATTCCTATGGTTATAACCAAGGTAATGTAGATCTCACTGAAACCTAACTCAGTAGTATCTGAGTCTATCTTAGAGTGTAAACATGTAATCCAAGGAGAATATCAAAGGAGTGTATCTGAGGTATCCAATAATAATGTAAAGGACCCTATAGTATTATTCCGAGAATATGAGGAATTTTCCTTAACTGGAGTCTAGGTGGGTATCAATATAAGAAAACTACATCCTTGAATCAAGAATGTGGTTCTTGTGACCCAAGGTATTCTCCTATCAGAATCCAAGGTGAGCTTGAGTCTGTCCATTCCTATTTGATATTGAAATCATGTAATAATTCATTTGGTTCTGATGTTTCCTTCTATTAGTGTGTATAGGTCAACTATAGTTGCAAACATATATTTAATGTCCCAAGACTTTTCATCTATTAGTTGGGATAGGCCATGTAGCATTGTAACCATTTAATCATGTCTAAATTAACCTTTAACACATATTCAATTAATGAGGTTCACTCCGCTACCTCCCAATTAATGGAATGGGGAACTATGGACATGTAACCGTTATTCAATATCATTTGTCAAGGCCATGTTATAAAATTAATATACTTGGAAGTTCACATTTCACATTTAATAATCATTTAGAATCACTTACCTTAGGCATGAAAAGTGGTGAGCATACATGGTACATTCCATTATCAAAATCTCATTAACAACAAACCATTTATTTTAGGGAGGCTCGCCTTTAAGAAGGTCAAGAAAAGGTACAATCAAAAGGTGGCTCAAATATACTGAAACACTAAAAACCCAATTATGGAATATCCTTGATATGTGGCGGATTTAGTTGTGGATGTACCTACTAGAAAATAATTACATATTTAGAAAGATCATATCCATATGATTCTAACAAGTATAATCCTTGAAAATACATTTAAGAAATGGATTCCAAAAAAACATGTGGTCCCCACAAGGACATTCAAAAATCAACAATATTTTGGGATAAGTTACTGAACACCCACCTTAGTATTTTACAATCCTTCTCCTCCTGTATCAACCCTTGGTTTTCTCAGATCAGAGTAGATATAAGAAAAGATGAAAAACACTCACATGGAGATATCTAGTTTGAGAGAAATAGAGAAGAATAATGGCTAAAGTATACACTAGTACATACCATTTTCATCCAACATGATGACTGGAAGCTCGATCAGATGTCAGACATAAGAGATATCTTAATCCCTATATTTGGCCTTCAAAATTCTCCAAAATTATAGGGAAAAGGGGTAATCCAACATGTTCATTGAATAAGAGTAAATAGGACGATTAATTGATAAGTGAAAAACAATAAATTTAACCATAAAATTTTATTGCACGCGATTTGTCTAAATGGTTTGTTAAATTGTTCGCAAATCATATGGGACGGTTATGCCCAAATGGTTTGTCTGAACACTTTGATCAAACAGTGTGTATGATATGAATGGGTAATTTGGGAAAAGTGGGCATTCTCATGGTTAGGCCACATATCCATGCACCAATCATGTTTGATGTCTATACCCGAAAAAACACCACATGAACAGTTAGGCAATCCATGCGTAATTCTACTCGGTTTCCTCTAAACCACACGCAAAGAAAGTTTTCCCCAAAAAAGATGGGTTTCGGGCTCTGAACATGCCCCAGACACCCTTGGAACAATTTCTTACTCATTAGGAATCAATATTGTTTTCAAAGTAATGATTTAGACAAAAAAATTAAAGGATCTATACCTATCTGAAAAACTGGGTTCTTACAGTCTTCCACCATTAAAATAACTCACCCACTGAGTTGTCCTTCTAATGGTAAAGAAACATTGTCTATGAAAAACTCTAGCCATTGGGAATGTACGTCGGATTCACTCTCCCATGGCTCATCCTATAGTCGGGCGTGCTACCACAACACACATATGAGAGGGACAAAAATTCCCTAGAGTGCTTTAATTCTTTTGTTAACGATGCATACAGGATACTCCTCAACGGTATCATCGACATCTAACTCAACTTCCTCAAGATCAAAGGTATGAGATGGGTTTTTATGATATTGAAAAAGGTGTGACATGATAAATACATCATTCATGGAATGATTAATCTGAGCTAGTATCAACCAATAGGCTACTAGCTTTACTCAATCTAGAACCTCGAACAACCCAACATAATAAGGAGACAACTTTCCTTGCTTCGAAAAATGTCCATTCCCTAGCCAGGGTGATACAAGAAGAGAAAAATGATCCCCAATCTGAACTCAAGTGGTTCTAAATTGCAATCGGCATAATATATCTATCTATACTGGGCAGTGTTCATACACTTCTTGATCAGCTGAACGTATTTTGAAGTCTCTTGAACAAGATGAGAATAGAGTTGGGCTGCCTCACCTACCATTAAACAGAAAAAGGGTGAATTAAATTTCAAACCATTTAATGACTCAAAAGTAGACATCTGAATCGTCGAAAGGAATCAATTATTATAAGTGAAATCAATGATTGGGATCTTATTCTACCAAGAACTTCAATAACATGGACACATGTTTGGAGAGTTTCCTCTAGAACATGTATTGTTCGTTCCAATTGGCCATCAGTCTAAGGGTGAAAATAAATTCATAGAAGCATATGATTTCACATATCTTTTTGAAAAACATAATAGAAATGTGAAGTGAAACGAGAGTCCTAATCTAAAATCATATTATATGGAAGTCTATGTAGTTTTATGATCTCATGGACATATATTATTCCCAGCTCATCAACATAGAATGTCCTGTGAATAGGAACTAAGTGGGATGATTTTGGTAGTCGTTCAGTGACTACGAATATAGAATCTCTACCCCACGACTACCTAGGTAAGCCGAATAAAAAATACATATAAATATCTTCCAATTTCAATTTGAGGAGAAAAATCATCTATAACAATATAGTAGGTCTCTAGTTCTCTGGTTTTACCTGCTGACTGGCGGAACACATAGTGATGAAGCCTGCAATCAGATGTTTCATCCCAGACCACCAATACAGTCATCGAATATCTTTCTATATCTTCGAGATTCCTAAATGAACTACCCACTTTGAAGAATGGGACTATTTGATCATCTCCTCTCTCATACCTATAGGAACCCAGATATATCTACATCATTTTAGGACGTCATTTCTATCCATAGACCAATCTGATGGTGTGTTATCGCCTACTATACTGTCACGGAGAACCAAACCTTCAGAATCGAAAAACATCATACACTTCACCTTATCAAGGAGGGAAGTGGTAACTATTAAGGCTGAGAGATAATACTGCTCGTGACTGTAATGAAACACTAGATGAATTTTATAAAATAGGTCCATTAGCTTATATTTTTCATTGTCTTCCTGTATGGCATGTGTTTGAGTTCTCCGACTCTGTGTGTTCGTGACCACATTTCCCTTTCAATGCGTATAGGATAGCTCAAAATCAAATTATTGTATATATTCACCCCATCACTGAAGTCTGAGTTTTACGTCACATTGTGAAATGATATACCTGAGGATCTTGTGATTTGTATACACCATAATTCACTCACCCAACAAATAGTGTCTCCAGCAATATAAGGCATCGAGAACTACAATTATCTTGTGGTCTTGCATTGGGTAGTTTCTCTTGTGGCACCTTAAATACCAAGATCTGTACACAACAACGTTGTCTTACCACATCAACACAACTCCTAGGTAAATGCATGATGCATCGAAAAAGACGATATAAACTATACGATGTTTTGGATGAATTAGAGTAGGTGCCGATACAAGACACCCTTTCATATCGTGAATGGATTTATCACATTCATTTGACCAAGTGAACTTGAAAACCTTCTTTGTAAGACCAGTAAGAGGTGAATTAATACATGAAAATTATTTTATGAAAGACCTGTAATATCACATGATCCCTAAGAAACACCTGATTATGAAATAATATGACCAAATAAGTCCACATTGTTGATCCAGATGTCACAAAAAGCAGGCTTGAAATAAATATAATGCTCTATGTGTGTAATCAGAATTATCTCAAGATGTTTGTCATGGTCGTTATGAGTGAGAGAGTACACCAAGAAGTTTTCAAAAAAGACCACAAAAGGAGTCTAAATAGGAGTGGAAATAAATATTCATAAAATACATGAAATTATAAGGAGAATTCGTAAGACCTAATGGGATAACCAAATACTCATACTGACCTTACATTTTACAGAATGTTGTACGAGGTATGTTTGATGATCTTTCTGGAACCCGATGACAACTCGATCTCAATATGAACTTAAGGAACACCTTTTCTCTTTGGAGTTGGTCAAAGAGATCATCTATTCGAGGTAGTGGATATTGATTCTTGACCTTAAGATGGTTCAACCTTCTGTAATCCA
The DNA here is from genome assembly GCA_963277665.1 of Viscum album. NCBI lineage: Eukaryota > Viridiplantae > Streptophyta > Magnoliopsida > Santalales > Viscaceae > Viscum > Viscum album. The sequence continues at coordinate 1,118,301,925 of OY728141.1, forward strand.
CACATAGATGATGAGTTCCATCCAACATCTATGAAAAAATCATTGGTGAACCAATTGAAGATGTAATAGTCCATAAAATTCCTTGGGCCTTTAGATCCTCTATCATTCACTTGAGCTCTTGATGCTCAGTATTTTCTATCATTTATGGAGTAAGGTACACTAGATATTCTTCTATAATAATCTCTATTTTTAAATCTACCACTCTATTAGGAGGTAAGTCCGAAAAGTCACTAGGAATGACTTCCCTTAAAAGATGAAATACTGTAGGGAAATCATTATGATGAAATCACTTTTTCTCAAGGAAAATATGTTCAATCATGACGGTAACTTCACTTAGCCCATGATTTGTTGGTCCACCTCTCTTAGCCAGGACATCCCACTCACATTGGAAAAGAAATTGATTCCTTCTCTTGATGTAAAATAGAACCTATAGTAATAGTAGTCTATAAAAGAGTAATAGTAAACTAACCAGACCATCCCAAGAATGACATTGAAGCCTGTCATCTAGAAAACAAAGAGATTCTACAAAAAAAAGGAAACAAAAAACCTCTAGGGTACAATCTCGGCATTGTCTTATGCCCTTCGTCCGTATTACCAACATCGTTTCGAGGGTCATGACACCATATTGATATTGTATCTCTAGTCTAAGACATTCCATAATAGATATAAAAATTAAAATCATGAATCACATATATCAAAAAAGAGCTAAGACAATAGTGGAGGATACTAGATTAGTACCTCGTACTGTGTATGGTCCCGAAGCCTATTCCCCAATTATCTGTTGTAAAGAATGAAACTAAACTTATCCACAACCCTATGCAATATATGGACTACAACCTTAATGACTCCTCTGACGGTGCTTCTAGTGATTAGGGCTTGGAATACCATGGCCACGACCTCCTCCTTGTCCAGACCTGCTAGTGATATTCCAAATCCCAGCCTGACACGACGTAAAGGAAGTAGCTCCTATTGTTGGAGAAAAGGATGATCATTTTCTACATGAAGGTGGTGGATATTTCTTGCAAATATTCTGATGATGACACGTATGACCACAAGCCCGACACACCATAGGGTCTCTGTCACACTTGATCATCTTATGCTATGGTCTTCTACAATAATGACACTCCACAGATCTATCAAACAGGATACTCTGGTTTCCACTTCTCTGATAAGTAACCTCAATGGAACATTCCCTACCACTGAAAAAAGTACTGGTCTGATGCCTCACTAATCCTTTAAAACCGTACATGTGTTGTCCCTTAGGTTACGTTCAATGATAAGGGCCTGATCAATTATTATTAAAAAATTATAAAGCAAAAATACATTAACCTGAGTTCAGATAGAATTCTTGATCCCCACCTCAAAACATATAGATCACAAAATCTCATCACCGACTAGAATTGGTGAAAAGGGATGTCAAACAATGAAATTTACTGAATATTCCATAACTAAGATAGATCCCTATTCATGATGCATGAACACTGTAGCTCTATAACCTCTCAGTGCCTAAAGAAAGAATTTATCATAGAAGGAATTCAAGATGTAAACAAATAACATCCCTTGATGATGACCATCCTGGGTAGTGACATCCCACCAACTCTTGGTTGAATCCTAAAGCATGTATGTAGCAATATTGAATATTTTCTCTATAGGAATTTCTAGATGATCAAAGTTAGACCTCATGGCCTATAAAAAAGACTCAGAATCATGAGAACCATCATCCCCTGAAAATGTAGGAGGATACTGATGTTGGAACTCAAGGGTAGGATCTGCCATCGTAGGTGAAACCGATAGAGAACCAAACATGGACTGAAACAAATGTAAGAAAATATCATATACATGGTCATCATTTCCTGGATAAATTATAGTATGTGGTGCCTCATGTGGAACTCTTGGCGAACAACACGAGGATGTGATGGCAACATTGGTCTACATATTCCAATAATACCCCTCAAAACAATCATCGACTAATAAGAGATAGCATCACTAATATAATATGAATGTATGAAAACTAACTACCCATGGCATGCTACTCAAACTACCTACTTAGATGACTAGGTATCAGTAATTTCTCAAGTATAAATGTCATTTATTTTTGCAATTAATTACAAGTTTCACTCCTTTACCTTTCCTAAACATGACAAGGTGGGATAAGAATGTTCATCAAATTCATGTTAGATTTTATGATTCACTTTATAATGGATATCCATTTCTGATGAATTAGTCCCCATTCAACTATCACACAAAAATACACCCAATTACTTATAGAATAATGGAATGCCTTGGTAAATTACCAATACCAAAACATGAGGGACCATAAACCTCATGAATTGAGACAAAAAAAAACTCAAACGATACTAATAGTAGTGTATATAAAATCCACTTTCACAAAATCACTCAACAATCAAAAGTGCATCAGGAACTGAAAAGTAGTGAAATGTGCCAATATGGCATGGAAATTTGTTTGAAATGTGAATTATGGGAAACTATATATATTCAAGTTGAAATGATCATTTCCCTCATATCATCAGTCTAAGGATGAAATAAGTCAATAAAATAGTATAATAGTCAACAAAACCACACAACATGTGCATCACCCCGTTGTGAAATAATATCAACTGTAATAGGAAAAATAGAACAAAAATTGTATTTTGGGTAACACAGATTTTACCCCAAACATCGGATTGTGATGCCCATGAATGACTTATGAACATATCCCAAGTGTTATTATTTTCCAATCTATTGTCTTCAAATAGTATACAAGAAATGAAACCAGCACTCATACCACATTGTGGTGTCCCGAACTTGGATGCCACATAATGGGTGCTCCAAGCTCGATGGGCCACATGGACTCAAGTGCATCTCAAAAAATTCTAGAAGCTTTTGAATTACAGTGAGGGCCATGGTTTTGACCTTGGAAAGAATATTACTTTTTTAGAATTGTGTGACATAGTAGATGGAATATAAAGGAATAGTAAACAGCAGAAGAAATATAAATAAACAGTGGAAGAAAACACATGAAATAGATCAACTAGAATAACAATAACTATATCAACATAAAAATGCTAATTTAATGGTATGGCACTAGAAAACTAGAAAACATGGTTACATGATAATAGGCATAACAAGTCGACAATGTAAAGGGTAAAAAGACTACTCTAATCATCCTAAGATCCAAATCCATCAACTGCTATAAAACTCCATCATAAACAGAAAGCAATCAAGTGTTTGAAGACATATTCTTCCCTTTTTCAACACCTTCAACCATGTAATATACTCTAGGTACCAAATGGAACCTTAGGATTGTGTGAGAGAAACCTCAGTGGGCCACCACTAATAGTGTATATATTATTTGGCCCATGAAATGGAATATAGCAGTGTGCATGCATTAATATATAAATTAAGGCAAGCAGATCTATAAAATTAAAAACCTATGTCCCTGATTCAGCCCCTGGATGGTGTCTGAACATATAACAAGTTAATTTTAATTATATAATTACCATTTAATGTTATTAGGTCACATGAGGCATATTCATCACTCAAATCACCTCGTGATAGTATAAGTATTGAAGTTTCCATGACATAACAAGGAAACCTGACTACGATATCCCATGAGGGAGTTTTAGGGTAATAACCATGGTAACATAAATCCCACAGAAGGATAAATCAGTAGTTTCTGAGTCTACCTAAGAGGTTGAGAGTGTAATATAGTGATTGTAATCAAATGTATTCAATAATAAGGTGCCTACCGAATTGAAGGTGATTGTCCAAGGAAAAATGGGAGAAGCAATGATAGGTCCCGATGGGCCTTCACCAGGACACCTACAAGCCAATGTTGGATCGAAGAATTGTATCTGTGGTGTCTGGTAATAATATAAAGGAACCTATGGTAGTATACCATGCATCTGAGGAATAGTCCTGAACCAGAGTATAGGTTGGTATCAGCCTATGCAAACCACATCCTTGAATCGTAATGGGGTTCCTAATACCCACTGTATTATCGTTTCAGAATCCATGGTGAGCTCGAGTCAGTCTATTCCTCATTGACATTGAAATCATGTAATAATTCATTTTGTTCATCTCTTTCCTTTAATTAGTTTGGAAAGGTCATGTAGAGATGGATCCATTTATTTATTGGTCCATTCATTGTCTTCTATTATTATGGATTGGCCATGTATGATGGAAACCATTTAAACAAGTATTAATTAACCATCAAGGCATATTCAATTTGATATTTTCACTATAATACATCCCAATAATATTGAAAGTCGTCTAAAGACATGTATCCTTTATTCAATATCATTTTTAAGGCCATGTTATATAATTAGTATACTTTCCATGTCACATTTCGCATTTAATTATCATTTTGAAGAACGTACCTTATACGAGTCAACTGGTGAGTATACATGGAACATTCCATTATGAAATTATCATTAATAATAGAAAATTTATTATAGAAAGTATAAACTTTATGAATTTAAAGAAAAGGAACACCAGATTGGTGCATCACACATTCCGAAATACTAAAAACCCAATTATGACATAACCATCAACATCAGGTGGATTGAGTTGTTAGTGTGACAAATAACAACTAATAACATATTTAGGAAGGGAATAACCATATGATTGTAAAAAATATTATCACGGATTGGTAATTTATGAAATGGATTCCACAAAACATGGAGGGCCCCACAAAGACATTCCAAATTCAACAAACATTAGGGGTAAGTTATAGACCACCCACGTTAGGTTTGTATGATTCTTCTCCTCCGGTATCGCCCCTTGGAATGTCTTAGATTGGAGTAGATCTATGAAAAGTTGAAAAATGATCACATGATGATGTCTTGGTTGAGATAAATAGATAAAAACAATGGAAAAAGATGACTCTATTACATACCGTCTCACATCAAGAATGATGAACAGAAGCTCGATCAGATGCAGGAAAAAGGAGATCTCTTGATCCATAGAATTGGCCTTCCAAAATCTTCAAATTGGAATAAAAAGGCATTAATACCAATAATTCTCATATTAGGAGGAAGAAAGAGGATTAATTGATCATTAAGGGAAAAACTTTAAATTTACCCAGAAAATTAGCCTGCACACGATTGGACCACACAGTTAGTCGAAAAGTGCTCAAACCGTGTGAGATGATTCTGCTTGAAGGGTTTTCCTGCACTGTTCGATCAATCCATGCATACTAAATGCACATGTACCTTGGGGAAAAGGGTCTATTCTCATAGTTATACCTCATGGTCGTGTGCCAAATGTATTAGATTGATTTTTCTGAGAAAATAATATCCACACGGTTTTCCTAACAAGGCGGAATTCCAAAAAGTTTACGCTAAACAATGCACTAAGCCAGTTTTCCCCAAAAGATGGGTTTTGTGATCCAAACAAGCCCCGAACACCCTCAGAACCTTTTTCAAATTCAATAAGTATCCATATTAGATTCAAAGTAACGATTTAGACCAAAAAATAATAGATTCATGACTGAGTGAAAAAATGGGATCTAATAGGCAGCAAGAAAAGCCATTAATGGGTCAATAAAAACCCAAAATCTATGAAACCCCAAATTAGAAATTCATTCGAGAATGATAATCAGTTATGGATAATTAATAGCAATAGATAATGAAAGAAAACTAAAATATATATCATCGAAACTAGCTATTAATGATTGAGGATGTGAAAATAACATACTTTGGATTGGATCATTGAATCATTTGTGAGAAAGCTTATATATCACCAAACCAAGGATTCATTTGAGTCATGGATTCATTTGACACTTGGATTTACTCAAACCAAAAATATTTATAGCCTGACATTCATGCCTTTGATTTTGTTGAGGAAGAATATGACCCTTGATTCGATCCAGGATTCGTCGAGTAGGAGCACCAAAAGGAGGTGGATTCCGTTGAAAGATTCAGATATCATGATTGATTAGAGTCCTTTAAATAAATTGGGGACACTTCTATCTGTGCTCCCAAAAAATGCGATGATAATGATCTCTTTTATTTGCTCCATATTAAAAATGTTGACAAAGGATTTATAATTACAAATAAAAATATTTTTTTTTGTAAAAATTGATATATAATTATATATATATATATTTAATTAATATAAATATAGTAAATATATTCACTATTTAAATATATTTCATAGAATATTACTATTATTTTAACATATAATTATTTCTTAATAAATAGATGAACAATTTTATCAAAAATAAAATTTACATATTTGTATATTTATATCATTATATATATTTATATAAATATATAAATAAATATAATAAATATTCCTGAAAATAATTAAAAAATATAAATATAAATATATTAAATATATTCTTTATATAAATAAATTTATTATAATTTTTAATTATTAAAATATTGTTAAATATTTATTTATAATTATAAAGATATATTTTTCAAATATAATATTCTTTAATTTTTATTTATAAATATTTGAATATGTTAAATATATAAAGTAATCATTAATAAATAATATTTCTTTATAAATAATTATTTAAAACTCTAGTTTTGACATTATTAATGAATATTTAATCTTCTGTTCATGCATGTTATAAATGAGTGAAATTAAATAATTAAATATGAGATCACATTAAAAAATATAGAAAAATATGATAATTTTTATTAATTAAATATAAATTAAAAAATGTTGATATATATTGAAATAAAGATGAATACATTTTTAAAATATTAAAAACATATTAAATAAACAAATGTTAAAAAATAATTGAAAATTATTATATAAAAAAACAAAATACTTAACAAAAAATTATTAAAAATGAATTAATACATAACTATAATAATATGAAAATATTATAATAAAATTTTCCAATTGAGTACATAATATATTAAATTCATAATTTTATAAAGAAATTCTAAAATGAATACATTAATTTAAATAAATAAAAATAATATTTGGTTATTATGTTTCCATATAAGATTTTATTATTTACATAAATATTTCTATGTGTATATTGTATATTAAAATTCATTAATTATATATATGTATTTTAAATCAATATATCAAGAAGATGATATATATTAAATTTGAAAACCAAACGACATTAAACTTTGTCCGTTAGTCGATGGATTTAGTTTGTATTTTTATTGATATTACCTTTTAATTATAAACAATTATTCCCCAGAGATATGATTTTTTAATGTAAATCAGAAATATTTTGTGTTATACAAATCATATTTAGGAAATATTGTACACACACACACAGATATATATATATATATCTGTATTTTATATATACCGTTTAAATTTTTATCATCTATATTTATGAAAATTAAATTTATCATATTTATCAATAATTATTTAATAATTTTTTTTAATTTTTTTTTCAGAATTTAAATATTATTTAAATTTTTTGTTTAATTATATAACATCCCTAAATTTCATATATGAGATTTTTCTTATTAATAATTTATATATATCATATTAAATTTATTCATTATTTTCAATAATTTTATAATTAAAAAAAAATTTAATATTTTTTTATGAACTCATTTTCAATTTTTATTTATTTAATTATTTAATTTTTTTCGGTGCCATTATCATCACTAAAAAAGGGTACCTTTTATCAGAACCAATGAAAAGTGGGGATAAGAGTAAACATTTACTAGCGATAAAAAACACTTATAAAGTGTAACGTTTGTCAACACTAAAAAAGTGCTGATAAATGTTACCCTTTATAAGCAGTTGTTTTAGCTGTGATAATGGGAAACATTAACAGTAAATTTTTCTAGCACTGTTAAAGGATAGTTTTATAGTAGTTTATAATGTATGGATGAACCATAAAATATTTTCAATATGGGTCCAATACATATTTGTTTTCATTTAATGGTGAAATTATTCACACATGGTATTATTTGTTACTTTTGATTATTATTTCTATCCTATTGGTATTGTGAATTTTATTTGGCCATTATTTTGGGCTATGTTGGGTGATGTGGCCAATGGGAAATGTAGATTTGTGAAAAAATGGAATCCTTTCGTGGATGATATTTTGTAATGATTAGTAGAGATGAGGTAAGATTGTTAGGACTCCATAGGTAAGACACATTAAGTTTTATAATTACCTTAATTCATGAGAACATTTAAGATACCATGGGTAAATAGGATATAAGTCATCAATTTACATTATATTTTCTTATTATATGTAGTGTAATTTAAGATGAATTAATAATGATTTGATCTATATTGGTACTATATGTTTTTTAGGATTTCATTTTTTGGGAAACAGAAGATGAATCAAATGTACATGATTAGTTCATTGTCAATAAAGTCATGACCCGTTCCAGTGGGGCCCATTCATCGACTCTCCTAGCCCACATCCAATAGGCCAGGGGATGGTCACTAGCACTGAGTAGGCATATCACTAACATGGGAGGCATTTTCTATATAACTATGTTAATAGACACACCTATCCAAACCCATAAATTTATGAAATCTAAAAACCTCTATGAACCAAATACATGCATATCCAAATATCCCAACCAATCGAGTATGACATTATGTAAAGTGAAGTAATGTAAACTTGGCCACAATAAAATCCCAGCAAAATTAAGAGTTTGTAATCTACATAGTACAACCTGTAATCAAAATAGGCATTGGGCATCCAGTTTAATGTCATAGGAAGTTGTCAGCCTCTCTAGAATCACAAGGCTCTGTCTGATAATGGTCCATCAAAAAGTGACCCATTTACAGAAGACACAACAATTTTCGAAAAAGACCATGCATGGGTGAGTATAAGAATGCATAATAGGACACCCCGAATCCACAAATCTATACATAATGAATTATATCGTCATCTCTACACATTATATCTCTACAAACAAATATGACAAAGATATCCAGATATACTTATACAAATACATGTCATCAATAGCTATGTCACAAATACCGCATACCACCACTAGGTATTGAGTTCAATGAACCCATGAATCACTCATATATGAGAATACACACCCGAGACTGATAGCACTGAGGACTTCCACCCGAGAAGTATTATTTTTAGGAACTATCATGAGAGAGAGATACACTAAATGATCTGAAGAGAGATATGATATACAATTGAGTTTCATAACTAGGGCCATGGGATGACACCAGAAACTCCATCTAGATTAACAAGAGGATCGACGCCCTATCATGTTGTCCACATCAATACCATGGAATCTACCTATGGAACAAAGAATAAATAGAGTATCTGGCTTCGGGCCTCTTGGAATGTAATCCATTGAATCTATCGAAAATGTCCTTCTAAAGGGATCATACTCCTATGAGTAGGGAACGATACCCACCAACCATCATGGAAACAATCAAGGGCAGAATCCCTAAAAAAATTACAATATATGGTGGAAAAGATATTCTATCAATGTACAAAAGAGTACACAACATGTATTAGGGTCACAAACTGCGTTTCTTGACTCTGGGTGCCTCCCGTGTATAATGGCCTATGTCGAAAGAAGATTTCATGTGAAAAGGGAGAGTACAAAGCATGTAGAAACACTTACAAATCATACCCTTCCATTCAAGGTCGACCCATATACTCGAATAGTGTGCCTATACACGGTGTCAACTCGTGTACCAGGACATGGGGTCATTCGCATAACTAGTCCAACTAAAATGTGTGGGGGAGTACACACCGTGTCAGAACCCCATGTACTCCACCCCGTATCCATGTATATTATGAGATACATGATTAATATCTAGGAAGGGACCAAACAACATTTGATTTGTTTCCCACGAAGTGTGACCCTTCACTTCGTCCTAAAACCTTAACCACTAGATAGCGGGTCCCACATGACATGTTCATCATGATTTTATTGAAACCCTATTCCCTGAACCATCATCTTCACCATTTTCACCAGCCATTAATACTAGATGAACCTCATTGGGAAACATCAATTCCAAGGTCATTTGCTCATGCTATAATCAAATTGGTAAAATTCAGTCATTGAATCAACTTAGATAATATGATTTTCATTGTTCTTTGTTTCCAAAGAAGAACGATAAATCGACACCCACTGTCATTATATCCACTACCATAACCACAATTTCACCTATATCATGTTGTATAGATGATAGATTTTTAATATAAGATTATTGAAATGTGGAACAATGGAGGATGATCCTCGGATCCTAAACCATGAATAATGTGAATAACACTAATAATATTGGTGGAAAAATGCATTAGGATCATCCAAAAGAAGGAACATCAACCATTGCGCATTCCAGCCACAATCCATTCCATAAGAACAATAATGAAAACCCAATGACATTCCCAATATCAAACCCCAATAATAAAATACCACAAATAAAACCCATCCTGTAAGAACAATCGATCCGTGATTCAACATGTTCAATGGTTGATCCACATTCATCGTTAATTATATGAATGGGGAAAGAAAGGCTGAAATAACAATGACCTACCATGGAAATTATCATTTTATGTTGAAGATTCGTTGATGGTGGAGATCCTTCAAGAATGATATTGATCCACCATCTGATCGTCAGCTGTCAAGAGATTTATCTATTGTTCACTCTAGAGTCTTCCTATAAGTCAATTGGGTTTTAAATTCTAACCCTAGGTCCCTTATGATCTACATATTAAAAAAATATATAATTTGTAACTATATAGTTAAAATAAAGAAACATTCAATTTATTTTATTCATTATAACCTCTGAAAACTACTTTTCAGAGGCAACCCATGCCGAAAGATGTTAGACCTTTCATATGGTAATGCGACTGCTCTAAATGCAACAGTTCCCACAAATGTCTAATACACACACCCATTAAGATGTTTTCAACTTTTTAAAGAAAAGTAATCATGTGTGGTATTTATTATATTTAAAAAATTTATTTTGGGGACACCAGGACTTAGAATCGCACGAAGTCTTTGTAGCTGTTCTCAAATTAATTTCATATATTATTTAAAAACAAAAATGATAAAATTCACGTTTATTGAAAATAAAACATTTTTCAATATAGGTAGTTGAATGAAAATACCTTCAATTGACTATAATAAAATTACTACATGTTCTTCCAAACCATGTGGCTAAACTGTGAATATTCACAAAAACCTATTTCTCATATAATTTAGCCCCATAAATATTTTCACTTGTGTTATGTTTGTTTTTTTGTTAATTTAAGATGGTTAAAAGGGTGTTTTCATAGAGTTTTAGCGATGTTAATATATAATTGAAATTTTAAATTTTTTATATGATACATTTTATCAATTTATAAGAGTTAATTATTAATTTAATAACTCTTGTTTATAAAATGTTGTTTAAATTGAGTGAGACATATAATGGTTCCCAATGTTTAAATTTAAAATATTTCATATGCTTCAAGTGATGTAACTATATTTATATATAGTTTTTCTATACAGAAGTGAATTTTGTTAAAAAAATTAAAATGATTTTTATACATTTAAAGGTGATATATTTTTTTTAACTATACCAAGGAGTTTGAAATATGGATGATTTTTATTGGTAATAAAAATATAAAATTTATTTTATTATCTTTATAATAACGTTTAAGTATTTTTAGAAATTTATCCTGTAAGAAATAATGATATTTTATATTTTAAATATATATGTCCTTTTAGCGAACTATGTATTGATATTTGAGTCATAAAAATTGTTTTAACTACATTGTTTATATTTTTATTAATATTTTGTCCCCAAAATAGGTCTCAATGAATCAAGGGATGTCATTTTCATGAGACACTCCTCTAATCCGTCTTTTTAATAACTTGGGTATAATTTTTAATTTTTATGAAACTTTGCACACTCTAGATAGAGGGTTTAAAGTGAGTTATACTATATCAACACTTTTATTTCATAAATACATATTAAATATTATTAGATGAATAATCATTACATAATATCATGATCCATGATATAAAAATAATGGTTTAGTATCTTTTAAAAACATGGATACTTAAAAATAAGGCACATAAGAAATCTACATCATCTTTCATTATGTTCTCAAAAACTAGAAAAATTGTTATATATATCATAATATAATCCCTTAAATATATCATAGGGATATTGAACTATAATAATGGTCTTCTCAGATGATGAGGGTGTATAAATAATGGATATATCAGTAAAAATTTTAGAAGAATATTATCCTTAGGGAATGAGAACTAGAATATAACCGTTGAAATATATACCTAAAAATTAATAAAGCATAATCATGAGTGATGGAATAAGGATTAGATGTTCATAAGACATGAATCTTAATGGAATCAAATAACATGATCTATTGGAGCATAACATTAAAAATGATAATATCTTAAAATATCGGCGTAAAGTGTCGCAGAATCATAAAAATATATGTATTCTTTAATGGATACCCACTAATACATTTATCACATGTTATCATTGGGAAAATAACCTAGGTACCTGCTTTTGGATTAATATAACCTTCTATGTACCACATTCTGAGGTTGAGATAACATCCAATGTACCCTCCTTATGTCTTGTGATAACGTCCCATAAACCATTTCAGCTCATAAAACATTAACCATTACCCAATGAATTATTGGACTATATAATTTAAGTCTTACCCATAAAATAATCATATATCCATCCATATTTTTTCCAATATATCATAAAAAATCACCCTATCATCATATCATATCTCAAACAAAATAAATGAGTTTTCTAAACATCTCATAATTATATTAATAAGACATATAGATAAATAATAAGGATGGTATAATTGGATCATATACATAAATCATAATATTCAATAATTAATATTAACAAATATGAAAAATTCATTCAAAATATCAATGAAATATTTCTTCAGAAAAATTAAGTTTGTATTTTTGAATTACTTCATTAAAATTTAAAAATACATAAAATAATAAGGGAATAATTTTCTTGAAAAATAAATTATTTAAATTATAATGTAATCTTCAAGTCATTGATTATCCATGATGATAGGAAATTATGTTCATACTGAGTATGCTAATGAATATATTCTATGCACATTTTTTGTAAAAATTAAAAACTACCTCAATCAACAAACGAAAAGATGATTCCTATTAAAAAATTTCATAAGAAATAAAAAATTATTAAAAATAAATTTTAATAATAAAAATAGATGTTTAAAAAAATTCTTGAATATATTTTAAATACAACATTGACATGGATGAATATTATTTCAAACCCAAAATGTAAATAATGTTAGTTTTAAGGGAAAAACATTATTTTTGTATCTTGAGGACATTAAAGTAAGGAAAATTAAATGATCAAATGAAATATATAGATATAACCAGAAAATAGTATAATTTATGATATTTTTGATATATATATTATATAATTTGAAAAATAATATATTTAAGTATAATGAATCCTGGTAAAAATGATATTTTAACATAAAACACTTTCCTCATATTCCACTCACATTTTATGAACTACAATATCATGTGTAATAAATTTTAAATATATATATATATATATAATTAAAATTAAAATACTTTTAATATCATATATGGTCCAATTATAACATTTCAATACGCATTTATTAATATATTATTTCATATCAATGTTTATAGGTGTTGTTGGTTTCATTTTTAATAAGTTGTTTAGAATAAAAGACTAGGTCCATGTAATTTTAAAAATTTGCCATAATGATTATTATTTTTATAATTATATGAATATAATAAATATCTATTATATATATATTTATAATCGTACATAAAATATAGATAAAGAAAAATATATTACATTGTACATTGATAGGGTAGTCCGTATGTAAATATGAATGTTGTTTCCATTTTCTATATTAAATTTGTACAAAAAGATACCTAATATTTAAGAATAAAAACAAAAATTATATCATAAATTTAATATCAAATCAATTTATATATTATAACAACAAACTAGGAATGATTGCTGTGAAAAAGGAATTATATTTCAACATTGAGGTTGTAGTCCGCACGTACACACGAGTAAAAATTTCATTTCATAAATGATAAAACATAGGTTGGATGGTTCAAGTTTAACAATAATAATAAAATTTATGTATATTTTGCACTATAGATTTATTATTTTATGTGAATTATCCATAATTAAAATGAGATATAAGACGAAATATATTGAATAGGTTGGGTAGGATGATTACTTTTGTTTCTATAGACAACCTTTATATCCTATATTATAGACTCATTAAATGTTATTTTAAGATGTAAGGAACCTATAATACATGTATAGGTGAGTTTATAGTATAATATTTAATGTAAATTTTTTATCTAGGCTTCAATTTTTGTGTAAGTAAGAAACAAGTGGGTGTCCTATTAGAGAGGGAGGGGAAATACTTTGATTTTTTCATAATTTTAAAATATAATAAAATCATACCCAATAGGAATTCCTAAAAATGACTCATATTACAATGATAAATTATTTTTTTCTGATATATGACCGTAAAATATTGTTTATACATGTTTAAATATCAATATAACTTTTATATCTTAGTTTTACCCGTTTGTTAGCTCGTTTAAACTATAAACATGGTAACCCTTTTTTTCATTTTTCCTTCAAGTATGACCCAAAATAAAATTGTTCTCATTAAAAAATTTTGAAATTATGATATAAATTATTGAATAAATTTTATAAATTTCAATTTCTAATGGTGTATTTCACTACTTTTAAAATAAAAAACAAAATGCATCAAAAAACATTTCCAATAAAGATTATTTTTTTGTATACAAATGTTTTTATACAAAAAATTGGAATTATATTGTTCCCAATAACATTGGTTGGATTATATTTAGTAAATAATAACTAATGTATTTTTAAATTTTATTTAAAATAAAAATCTACTTTTTAAATATATTATTCTAGTAGAAACTTTTCTATTAAATTAACATTTTTAAATATTCCATGAAAAAATAGTTTTTTTCTTAAAAATTCCAAAACATTAACCTTAATTTCATATTAATTTGACTATATGAAAATATTATATCAATTGTAAAAAAATTATTTTCATATAGTTTGATTAATAAATTATAATATCAATTTTAAAATTGATAAATAAAACATTTTTTTATAAAAAATACTTCTCAAGCATTATATTAATTTATCAAAAATTGAATAATTAATTTTAATTAATTAATATATACATGTGAATTAAATAAAACCATTATACATATTTTTTATGGTGAATAATATTATTCATACCCTCTAATACAATTTCTAGGTTATAAAGGTTAACTATATCACATTTAATTTAGAGACGAGGTTACAAATAACACAAGATTTGAAATACTACAAATATATTTCAAATGAAATAAAAATAAAATATTGGGTTGTTACATTATAACCCATATATAATGAATTTAAAATTTTATATTTTATCACTCTAATAAAAATAGTTGACCATATCTCAGTTTAATCACATCTTTATGTTTATATGTAGTACAAAGGCCTAACCTTAAAATACTTTTTAACCCCTAGTTAAGAAAAGAATTATAACTTCTTTCCAAATGATTATATTTTTAGTTTTAGTTTTTTATAGAATTAGGACACAACTCATACATAAATAAATTACATGGAGGAAGATTCTGACCAGTATATATTTTTCCACCATATAAATATTTTTTTAAAAAAATCATGATCTCTTCTATGAAAATACTTCACAATTATCAACATAAATTCCACCAATACGATAATCACCCTTATGCCGAGTGAAAACATTAATAAAAAATCGATGATCACAAAAAGATCCGTAAAGGATATAAAAATAAGGAAACCATTAGTACATTGAAAAACATTAAAACCCATAAAAATGTTATCAAAAGGTAATACTTATCACCCTTAATAAGTTTCAAATACTTGAATATAAAAATAATCACATTTATTAATATTTTTTGAAACAAAATATTACTATAAAACCTAAGGAAAGCATAAGAAACATATTTGCGTCTTGGGACTTCATTATACTTGTTACTATTACAAATAAAACAATTATATAATTTACTTCCATATATTTAACTCTTACAAATGGAATAGAATCTCGGTCATCATAAAAAATCAATGCATTGAGGTCAATCATGGACACACCCATCATTGGTTTGTCAGAAAACCACAAATTGTTTGTTTATTAAAGAACCATCTGTTATATGTCCATGTACCATTATAAAAATGAAATATTTCAATTTTATTCATTTAAATCATAACATTTCTTTTGAAATTATAAGAAAACATTTCAATATATTGTAATAAAAAAAATCCATTTTCAAAACCCTTTTTCAATTACTAAAAATGTTTTTCGTTGAAAACTAATTTTAAGTAACAAAATGACAAAATAAAATGTAAAAATGTTTTTAATTTTCCAAAACATGTAATCATGAAATGGAATCTTGAAATATAATAAAATTAATTCAACATCACGTGTCATTATCAACATACATTCAAAATATGGAATATGATTTGTTGTGTGTCAAAAAAATATTTTTAAGGCATATAAAAATATTAATTCTAAAAACCATAGAATGAAATATAAAATAGATATAAAAATACATTTATAATAATTTTATAAGCATATAATGAAATTTGAAAAATAATTTCAATAATACTGGCATCAAGGAAAGGATTAAATATTTTAACATCCAAAGTCTCTCTTACCACATTGAACATATACATTTTAAGCCTCATGAAATAAAAACATTTAACAACTCATTATATTAAATGAGTATAGAAATAATATGGATATGAAATGTAAAAGGTGATTTATATACACAATATAAAGTAATGAAGATTAATTTCATCAATAATGTTCTCAATAAAATGTGATTGAGGTGAAATCCCTTATGTTGTGTATGATTTTTCATGTGTGTCATTATATTCCTCTTCATTGTGTAACTACTTTTGGTTTTCATTAAAGGAATCCATTTTTGGATTTAGGCCAAAGGTCAAGCCTCTTGGTGAGGGGAGGTATGATGTGAGATTATTTGGGTATGTATTAGTGTAGAAAAAAGGGATTGAGATATGATATGAAATTAGAAAGGTGCATGCCTTTTTATAGTTGAGAAGGAGTGGAAATCATATAATTTCTTGAAAAGAGAATTCCAATAATGTTTTCCACATGTAATGTGGCTCTAATTGTGGTCCAAATTATATAAAAGGAATATTAGGGACTAAATATGAACAATCAATGGCTTTTAAAAATCATTTTTGGTCATTTTGGCTCTAATAATTTTGGTTTAGTGCCTTGTTTTTCTAATTCTCCTCCAAATCACACTATTCATTTTTTATTACATTAAATTATTTTTTTGTAAAAAAATATGTTAAAAATTTTAGAATTTAGAAATTATAATTAATCCAAATATTTAATAATTTTTTTCCAAATTCTAGTAACATAATATTTCTAACTTAATTTAATTATAATCCCACAAAAGCGATGGAAATATTGGTTTTTAAAGTAAAAATAATCATATATTGGCGATCTTTTTACATGTAAATTCAATTTGACATTACATCTAATAAGAAAAAGTGGATTAACTAACCAAAAATTTATCTAATCATTCATTAGAAACAAATAAAAAAATAATTTTAATTTATAAATAAATTAGACGAAAATTTTGTTTTAAACCCAAATTCAGTATAATTAAATATTCATCAAAATGTGGAAGTTATCATAAAAATAAAAAAATTAACCCATAGTAAATTTTGATATGTATATTTCCAAAATAAAGTACATTTTTTATATAAAAAATATAAATTGGTTAAAAAAAATTACATTCAAAATTGGTTCATCATTAAATGTATGTAAAAATTCCTTTTAAAAAACATTTTTTTGACTTTAGAATTTGATTTCTTTCTTATATTAAATATATCAAAATTTTAGATCATTGTAAAAAAATTAATTAAAATGAAAAAATATAATATAGTTAGTATTATTAATTCCCTATTATAGAATTATTAATTGTTATCTACCACTTAAAATAATAATAATATTATTATATTCTTATTCGATATAACTAAATCTTCCCTGAAATACCATATTTTAGAGAAATTAATTATTATGTGCAAGGTAATCTATTGGATGTAGTGGCCATTTGGATGTAAAATCAATATATAATTCTTAGATATTTAAAAATATTAATAATTATTATTCAATCATTACCAAGGATGTTAAATCCTTCCGCCTTTTTAAAAATTCAATTCTTGGAATTTTTTTCAATTTTATTATAAATTTGAATATTTTTCCTCATAGATATTTTCCATTATCAAGTTTCCATTTCAACCATTTGGTTTTTACATGATTCCATAACATTATGAATTACCTTATTCAACAAAAATTGATCTATTTGTTCAAAAACATGAAATGGTAGTTCCTCATAAGAAATATTATCTTCTAACTCATCTACATCAGTGCTCAAAACATTAGATGAATCCAGTATATACTTCCATAACATTGAAATATGAATTATGTTTTGTTCCTTGGATAAAATAATGGGTATATCAAAATAAAAGGAAATTGACCCATCTTTATCCCTAATTATGTATGGACTAATGAACCAAGGAATCGCTTCCCCTTCTTACCAAAACGCATCACAATTTTCCATAGAGAAACATTAAAAAAACATGATGAATAACCTAGAAATAAATATTTTTTCTCTTGTTATCCATATAAATTTTCTGTCTTCATTAAGACTTCGTCTTGTTTCACTATGGAAATTGATATTTGTCTTCTGTTTCTTTTACAATATCTAGTCCCATTAACTTACTTTCTCCTAAATAATACTTAAAAGTAGGTGTCCAAAAATAATTTCCATATAATTATTCAAAAGATAGCAGCAATATACTTGAATTAAAACTACTATTATAATAAAACTCAACCAAATAAATTTAATGATACACAATTCCAATGTAATCCATTAAGAAATAATGATTAATATCTTAAAATGTATGAATCTCCCTCTCATAGAATCCATCATATTGAGGATGAAAAAATGTACTAAAATTTAATTCAACACCAAATGATTATTGATGTCCTTTCTAAATATTATATGTGATCCTAGAATCACAGACTTTTTAAATATAGAGAGATACCCCATGTAAACCAACAATAACTTTTAGATACATTTTAGAATGATGATCTAGATTTTTTTTATTTAATGTGTTGTAAATGTGTAGAGTTTATTAACCGATTGACAATAACCAAATTAACATCATTCCCTTGAGAATTATTTGGAAATACTACCAAAACAATCCATTGATATATTTTCGCACTTAACCATTAACATTATCAAAGGTTAATGAATACCCATCAGTAACAGTATCTCTCCCTCAACCTACTTATAAGTCAAACACTTCTTAGTAAAGTAGGAAATGTCTCATTTAATTCCATCCAAGCAGTCTTACTTACATAGATCTCTCTAAAAATTAGTGCTACCAAAATAAGAGGAAAAAATGTAACTATGGCCTTCTGTTAAGAACTATTTCCTCAACTATGTATCAAAAGTCTCACATAATCATTTTCCAAATCATAAAACACCTTCTCTATCAATATTAACGTTATTAAACATAACAATCATAATAAATTCTTTATTTTCAGGAAATGATTTATATTCTTTTTTAAGTTGTCCTAATTATTAATAGAAGTGTAAACTACACTGAAACATAAAACAAATTCAAGGATGTACATGCATCCACAACATTTAGGCCAAAAATCATAAAATAATTAACTAAATGGCCATGTTCCAAATGTATCTTGGTTAATGTAAAATTACTTTTCCAAGCCTAATAATCCAAACCGTTATTTTCTATTCCATGATGACAATTAATTGTTAAATCAAAATTCTTTACTAGTTATGGCCATATTCTTTTTCTACGGTTCAATAGATACTATGTGAAAATATACTTCTATTTTTTGTGATATTTATATATTTCACACTTTACAATATAAAAATGATTCCAGTGAATTTTGAATAAAAATATAGTATCTAATTCTAAATCATTTATAGGATATTTTAACAAATGATTTTTCAACTGATGTGATTTATAATCAATTACCTTATTTTTTGCATGAAGGCACAAAAAATTATTTTTAATTAAGAATAATTGTAGATGATGAATTAACTATTTTGTAAAGGTAATTCCAAAATAATAACATTTACCAAACTTATATAAAGTTCCCTAAATCAATCATCAATTTTATTTTTAATGTTAAATATTACTCTCTTTCAATGAAACAATTTTAGTGATCTAGATAAAAAATAATATTTTTTAAATAGTAATTCTTTAATGACATGATAATCCAAGAAAATTATGAATCTAAATTACAATTTTTGGTCTTGAAAACTCTTAATCAGCTTTTTTAGCAAGATCAATAATTTTTCTTTTATTGAAAAAAAAAATTGCCAAGAAAAGAAATTTATTACAACAAAAATTAAATAAGTCTAAAATTTCCATATATTTTGTTTTCATTTATTGTTTGAAAAAACATTATGTATGTTCCTTTCATGTTACTCATGGTTCTTATGTTATAATAAAAATATCCTCTTTGAACACAACGACAGACTTATAAAATAATGTTTTATTATATCCTAAGGTGAACATCCTTAAGACCATATTTCTAAAAGAAAAAAACTCATTTAATTTCAAGGAATTAATATATTCAAATTCCCTAATACTCATTAATATTGACCACCACTAGTGTGCTTCAACATCAAAATGATTAATTTCAAGAGTTACCTTTGGTTAATCCGATCAACACATGAAATCAAATATCTTTCCAAGATATTTAATCCATCCTTCACTTGTCATGGGTTAAGATGATCCACCAAATGATGGGGGGTGTTTTCACATAAAAATATCCATTATAATCGTGTTTCTATGTGGTAAATCTGGTTTCTCTCTTTAATGGATAAAAAAACCATATATAGCCTACGTCAACTGATCTATCACTATAAAAAACTTTTTGGTTCCAATTACAAACATCTCAAGATTATAATTTGGAAGGAAATTTACCCCTCGGTTCCATCCCAATATAGTTTCATTATTCCCTCTATAGAAAACATTTCTTAACAAAAAAAGTTTAGAAGAAGAAATTTGGTAATATTTAAATTCTATAAAATTTAAAATTGACAGTAAGTTAAAATATTTGATGGGAAAGTTTTTAATAATACCATAACATATAAAGTTACCTATACCAACATATAATATTAGATATATGAAACCCACATTAATACATTACATAATCTTAAGTTATGTAAATAATTATACTTTCATTCACATTTAGGATATTTTTAGGTTTGAGTGTTTAAAAAAATTATCACATAACTAAAACATATAAAAAATAAAAGTTGTCACTTTTGATCAGTGCCCACTTTTTCCATCATATAAAACCTTAAAACAATTATTATCTCATTTATAAAAACTCTTTATGAATATCAAATTGAATTATCCCAATCCCTTCAATACCATTAAGTCTTATGAAAACCATTAAAAAGTTTGGAAGAGAATTTAAAATATACCGTGGGATATAAAAAATAATTATTTCATTGAAAAACATAAAACCCATTTAAATATAATCATAATGTAATAATTTTTACCCTTAATAAGTAGTAAATAATTTAATTTGAAAATAAGATCATTTTATATCCTTTTTATATTGCAAATAATACCATAAAACCCATGGAAAAAATAGATGAGATATATTGGTATCTTGGGACCTCATGAGTATTTTAACTCTGATAAATGAAACAACCATACGGAAACATTTCATACATGACACTTTTATAAATGGAGTATCCATATGACTAAATTCTATACACAATGCATTGGTGGTCTATCATGGACCCACCTATTGTTGGTTTATCAAAGAATAACCTGTCATTGGTTTGTCATGGAACCACATGTCAAATGTACAAGCTCTATAATTTTACATGAATGATTGAAATTTTCAACATTTCACTAATATTATTTTATTTTAAATAAAAAATTATAATTAAGGATATTGTAATAATGATTCCATTTTCAAAACCAATTTCCAAAAACAAAATATCCATTCTTTGAAAAAAAAAATTCAATACCAAAATAACCAAATAAAAGGAGATATTGGTGTTAAATTAAAAAAATAGGTAAGATTGAAAAAAACATAGAAATTAAATAAAATCCACAATTACATTAATGTTCCTTATAAAAACAATTTAAAAGTAGGACATTTAATTTTCCATATATCAAAATATTCATTCTAAACCATGTAAAAATATTCAATTTGAAAACCATATAATGTAATCCAAAATAGACATAAATTTCCATTATAATACATTTATAACCATATAAATAAATATGTTAAATAATATAATTAATATTTACATTTAAGAAAGGATTTAATCTATAAATTTCCAATGCTTCCCATACAAAATTGAACATTCAAATCAAAATCCCCAAGAATGAATAACATTTAACAAAATATTAAATAACATGAGGATATATAATATATGAATATGGAGTGTCAAAAGGTATGTATTTACACCATATAATATATTAATGGTTCATATATCATGATATTTTTTATGTAATTATGTTGAGACAAAACACCTTAACTTGAGTCTAAATTTTTACAAGTGTCATCATCATCCTCTTATTTATGTAGTTCCTTTTGATTTGAACTAAATGAAATCTTGGTGGGGCTCCCTCCAAATGTGAGGACTATATAGTGATGATAAATATGTTGGGATCATATTTTGGGGGGGTTTTGTTTTAGAAGAAATGTATTGAGAGGTGTTATGAAATAGGAAGGTTGAGTGCCTTTTTATAGTGAATGAGGAGTCCTGATTTTTTCAACGTTTTAAAATTGAATCCCATCCATTTTTTTCCATTGAAAATTTTCATTAATAATGTTCTAAACTAAATTAATTGAATAATATGGTCAAAATATGAATATTCAATGACTTTTGGATTAGTTTTTATGTCATTTTTTATCTAAAATTTATTGTTTATTCCCTTGTAAATATACGTTTCCCCCTAAACACTCTAATTACTTTTAATTTCACTCACAAACTTTTTGGTCAAAAATTAAGTTTATATTATTATAAATTATAAATTTTTATTATTAAAAATATTGAATCCATTTTTAAAAATTTCAATCATACATGTGGTAGATATTAGTTAAAATTTAATCCAACAAATGAGATGACAAATTGGGGGTTTGTTGAAAAAATGTTCAAAACATTTATCTGTTTTTATATCTAAATTCCATGTGAAATTGTTTAAACATAAAAAAATGGTTGCAAATCTATCTAAAAATACTATAAATCCTAATAATAAAATAATTTATCTTTATATATAAATTATATGAATTTTTCTTAACTAAAATTCATTATTTCACATTATTCACTCAAATATGATTATTAGAAAAAAATAACAAATAAATAATCCATATTAAATTTCTACATTTCAATATAAAAAGTGAGTTTTATTTTTTAAAATAATTTTAGAAGTTTCTAAAATTAAACAGACAATTGGTTTTCCATTAAAAGATTGCAAAAATTACCTTTTTAAAAATATAATGCTTTTTTGCTTAAAATTAGATTTATTACTATTTTAATCCTATAAAATTTATTGGATGACTATAAAAAAAGGTAATAAACATGAGTAAACATAATATAGTAATTAATATTCATTCCCTCTGATTCAATGGAAAGGTGATAAATACCACCTAAAATAATAATATTATTTATAAGTAATTGTTTGTTATAACTCAGTCATGCGTGAAACACACAATTTCAATAAAACCCATTGTTTTATTCCAATTATTCTAATGGATGTATCAGCCTTTTAAGTAAAAAATTACTATATAATTCATAAATATTAATAAATATTATAAATAATTATTATATCATTACCTGGGATGTTCCATGTAGTTTTTGAAAATTTCAGATTCCATGAGAATACATTAACTAGGTGAGTGGACGTGTTCCATAACAACTTATATTCATGATACAAGATTTATAATAGTTTTTATTTATATTAAATATAATTTTCTTGTGGTAAAATATTTTTCATTATGTGTGAAGAACTAGGTATATACATCCACATGAGTGATAGATGGAACTCATTGTTAACTCAAGAGTGGTTTGGTGGAAGAACCAGGAGATTATATATCATCCATACACATCCAAGACTATAGTAGGGTCCAATATACATAAAGATCAAATATATGTTATTTTTTAGTCTCATAACCTAATTCAATGATTAATTCAATGGATTTCCTTTTTAGTAACACTGAATTTCATATGTTATCAATGATTGTCAGTGTAACTATTCTATTGAGATTGATCTTCCATGATGTTCTAATAAATGTATAATTATTTCTCTACATTTTAATTATATATCGTATATCTTTTATTCTATGAATTCTTCCCAACACATTAGTGTTATCTACTCCTATCCATATTGGGATTCATAAGGATCCACCTAAATGCTCGATTAAAATACATTATTATAAGAGAATTATATAAGATAAAGGTGTTGATCACAACTATATTTTAAATCTTGAAAAAAAAGAAATCAACAAATCCTATGTTGTTTCGATAGTATACTTAGATAGTCCATGTAGGTTAGAATGATAAAAAATACTGAAAAAAACTTTGTATCTTGAGCTTGAAGAAGACTTCACCAGAATATTAAGGTAAAACCTGGATCTTGATAAGATATAAAAGAATTTGGTACTCCATAAAGACTTATAACTTACATGATATATATATAGTAATTTTTATCAAGACATAAATAATCACTATTATAAATTAATTGTTTCAAATTCATAAGGAAATCAAATATAACTGAAATATCATTATAGCCTCTATATATTTTTGGGAGTCCGATGAAGATATCAGTGGTGATGTTGTTCAATTTAAATTATAGAATGAGTAATAGTTATTACTTACTATTAGAATTCTATATCATAGACATAAAATTGTCACAAACCATGAACTAAGATACATACTCTCCAATATCTCTCTTCTTGTATTCCTACTAAAAATACACATTAAGGTCTCCATACATCTACATAAATCAAGGATGAATAAAGGATGAGTATCTATGAGTTTCATCAAAACGATTAATCAAATACTATTTTATTTATGGTGAATATACTATATTTCTTAACCATATATTTCCATCACAATCAAGGTAGAGCTCAAGAGTGTTTGTCATCAACATTTGTTTTTCAATATATCTCCATTTTTTCATCACTTAAATATTATCAACAAAATATGACGAAACAATCACCTGAGAAATATAAGGTTTCTCCCATTATTTCCTGAACTCGGTATGATTCATTTTTTATGAATAAATTTTGGATATTTAATTATCCTTTTCATTGTTAAGATAAAATGATATTTCAATATCAGAGCATTACCCACCTTCTTTTCATTTTTATGATGATAATGTACTGAGAGGTCATAGTCTCTAATAAAATACTAACATATGATTTGGGGGAAATATCATTTTATAATATGTAAATATTTACATAAATATTTTATGATTTCTATATATGATAAATTTTTTCAATAAAGCTAATTCCATTATATCATTGAAGAAAATATTATTGTTTATAACTCTACATCACGATTTTGGTAATTGTTCTTGTGGACCACAAAGTTTTGTGAGGAATAAGATATACACATATTATTATTCAAGAGGATGCATCCCATTCATTCTTATGATTCATCAAAATAGATAAAAAATCATTATCCACTACAGGTTTATTTGAAAATTGGTGCACTGAGAAATAATCACTTTATTTATTTATAAGTTTCTTCACATTCATCTATCTAAAGGAACATAAATCCCCTCTGATTCAATATGGTTAGCTGATTTTTTAACAGTGTGAAATTATCCCCAAATAATTAGTAATATCTTTAAAAACCATTTTAATTTTTAATATCAGTAACAGTGGTAGTTATAGGTCAATTTTCAATAACATACACGTTGATAGATTTTCTAACATATCCTCACATAAGATTGTATGACCTATAATTGAATACTTATTTATCAAAAATTCACAATTTTTAAATTTGATATATATATTCTCCTTCCATTGATTATTAAGTAAAATTATCAAGAAATGTTCATGATATTATCTTCTCTTGTAATATATACGTATATAATTTTTTAATAATACCAAAAACTAATCAGGGTAATCTATAAAAAAACTGTTAAATAAATCCCTGAAAATTATTTCATAAATGATTATACCAAATGAAATCACTATATCTTTGTAGGGTAAATACCTTATATGGAAGTCATTATTGGATATGTCTTCACTTTTAACTTTTAATCGACTGTATCTATATCAAATATATTTTCAGAATGAATACTTAACTAAATATTATTGATCAAAAAAAGAACTAATAAAGGGTATATAATACTTATTCGTGACTCAGATCTTCTTCATTTCATGATAATCAATATAGTGTCACATTGATATATCATTATTTTTAAAATAAAGAAATTTATGAAACCCATAATGATGAATGTTGTTGAATAAAATTATATTCAAGATTTTCTTGGAGTTGATTCTCTAATTAATGTAACATAATTATGGAAATTCTATATAGATCCTACGAAATAGCATTATAAATATCTATGAGTTGTATTGAAAACTGAATGTCACGATTCAGATGAATACTATAAAGAATTCTATAATAGGTAAATTATACCCTCAAACAATAGGCACGCAATCGATATTGAGGTTATCCATAACTTTTTGAGATAAAAAATCTATTTGAATGGGTATCTCAAAATATCCAGTAAAAGTATTTTCCAGGGGATATTTTTATTTTTACTCACTTATATAGATGATCATAACTGTTTATTCTAATATAAAAAATGTATTCCCTTGATCGATAGTTGATATAGGCTATACTTATATATCAATCATAGAGAAATCACAGACCTTTGATAAAATCATCATATAATTATATGTTTTATCTACTCATTAAATATATAATATTAAATCTAGTATTATGGTATCCATTGAATATTCTTCAGATATAAAATGGTGGGTAGATCTAGAATAAAATAATACATTATAAATTTCATTGGGGATAATATGTGTACCCTTCACCACTATAATGTAGTACCCCACATCAATTATAGTGATCACATGATATTTTTCTTTGTCTATAGGATTATGTTGCTGATGATGTCATTCATTATCATTAATCCTTATATTCCAGTATAGTTTTTTGTAATACCAAAAATCCTAGAATATGAAACACTTCAATGTTATTGGTGCATTATGTGGTGATTTCTCTCCATTCACAAAATTATCTATAATTTTGAAATCACATAATAATTTGATTCCATGATGAAGAACCATTATACACTTAAATAATTTAATATTCCCCATAAGAAAACTTCCGCAATGTCTCCTAACACATTTTAGTCATATAGAAAATATTATTCTCTATATGGTATTTATTATTAGATTTTTTTTTCACATTATATTTATTTTCTTATCATAACCAGGATATTTATAAGTAAATCAAATCTATATTTCTACCTTAATATAACATGAGATGATTTTATTATAGATTCATAAGTCTCCTATAGCTAAAAACCTTTTGGTACATGGTTATATTCCATTGAAGAATGACTCAATCATTGTTCTTAGTTTGATGATAATGCAAGAATAATACCTCACAAATCTTGTAAAATTATCCCCATAGGTACTATGGGATTACGCATCCTTATTATTTAACTCAAATAATAACTTCTTTATTTAAAAAAAATGAAAAAAAATACATGAAGAAAAAAAACTATCTAATCTCATCCCACTCATTAGAGCCAGTTTATTATTATTTCACTGTGGTTTTTATGATAGTAAACAATTTATCTCCCTAATCTTCAAGATGAAAAAAATCTATGAAGAACATTACAAGCTCCAAACAATTGAGGATGGAAAATGACATTTTATGGGTATTGATCCATTTCGCAGCAACTAGTGTATTAAGGAACTAACTAATAGAAGAAGGATATTCCCTCCTAAAAGTCTTAAAAAAATGTTCTACCCTATATTTATAATTTTCTATATCACAATGATTCAAGGATTAATACTGTTCTGTTTTCATAACAATGATATTCCCATCATCAAAAAAAATTTGTTTATCAAGAATAAAATCATTACAATGACCATCACATTCAATGTTATCACAGTTCTATTAGGTTATAGATCGTGAATAAAACATATAATCATAGTGTGAGCTATAATAATCATAGTGATTATTTATGAATATCAAACTTAGGATATCTTAATCCTAAATCCTTATTTTAAATATATGACACCTTATGTTAAATCACGGTTATCCCTGGTGATTATCTATTAAAATTATTTATATTTATTAATACGAATGTAAATTAACCTAAGAATATCCCCTTGGATGGTGTAGTGTGGTGTTAAGTCATAGAACCACTCATCGTGCACTGATTACGATCTTGTTAATACCTAATCCACCCCATTAACCGTCATTACCCCTAGGTACAGCTACTAAACTACTGAATAAACTTACATGAATCATGACAAAGATATGTTTTCTTGGAAATCCATGGTTCATTCTTTATAATATCCCGGGATGTATAACAACCCAAAATTATCATAAATAGATATTAAATATTTTCATATAAACATTCAATACATATCATAATGGTTTGTGCTATAATCATATAGGTCTGTAACTATTGGCAACATGGACACCTAAGAAACTAGTTCAAAATATATCTACATAGACTCCCAATAAGATCTTCATACCTGAATCTCTTTTTATACATATCATAAAAAACATCATTCTTCATAACCACAAAAAATGAATCATAATAAATTTAGATGTAACATGTTTAGTAAGGGTTAACATAGTAGATTTCAATGACCATATTATAATTTCACAAAAATAATGGAATTAGAACATGACCTTTAAATTTTAAAATTATACACTATAAATAATATATTATAATCAAGATTCATGTCACAAAACATTTCAGTTCCTAAGACATGAATCATAAAGAAAGCATATAACAAGAGCCATGATAGTATATCGTTGGAATAAGACATACTTTAACGGGAAACACGTATTTATAAAAAAATTATTTCTTTAGTAATCAAGTCTCATTTATAATAATTTAAATGTGGAATGGGATCAGTCCCCCAAACCATCGTAGTAGTCAATGTTCACTCATAAGAGTATCATAGTAAAAAAAATCCATTATTAAACTTGGATCACTCCCATTATAGTCATATTTATCTCATAAGATATAAATATTTTCCCAATTAATTGGAGTGAGATATAGGTCCAACCCATAATTGGTATTAATGTAAACATCATCCTTGGTTATATCATAACCATAATCCTTGGTTATAATGTAACCATCGTCCTTCGTAAACCCTTTAGAAAATTCCCATAATATAAAATATTTCTACCATTTATGGGTTAATAATTTTACAATAAGATGAAAAAGACCCATAAATGAACTATTGTTTATTTTTAGAACAATATGACTCATTTTTCTGTTAGATAAATATTTTAAGAATTTCATATCATTTAATAAAATATTATTTATTATGAAATATCATTAATGTCATTTTATCACTATTCATTTAATTTCAACTTAAATACATCTATATTGGAGAATAATTAGAATATAATACATAAAAACCATGTAATATTGTCTTATATACCTATAAATGTTGTGGGTCAGGTTAACTAATTAAAATTATATCACTTTTATTATTTTTAAAATAATTTATTTTATTTTTTTTATTCATTGAATAAATACTTTACTATAACTATATGAGAATTTAACGTCACTATATAATTTCTAAAAAATAGAAGTAAATTTAAATCATGAAAATAATTCCACTATTCTATAAATAGAAACATAGATTCATTCATAACATTATTTTCCCCTTATTTGGACACATAATAGATTCTTAAAATAAGATAGTTACATTTAATAAATTTATTTGAAATATATATTACATAGATTATATCATTGAAAAATATCCACTAAACATATCAATATCAAGACTAAGATTATATGGTTTAAATTAAATTTAAAAATAATTATTTCTATGAAAATTTATATCGTTATCACATTGTTTTAACCTATATTAACCAGATTTACTATAATATGAGATTATAAGTTTTAGCATGGTTACAATTCATAATAGCCAAAAATAAAAGTGGAATATTTACCAAAAATGATCTTTCTAATTCCAAATATAGAATCAATTTTATGATTTTTTTAATAAATCATTTGATAAATTTTTTAAAATAATAATGTAATACATTAGGAAAACCTATTTTAAAAATTATTTTTAACCTTAAAACTATATGTATTTATAACCAATTCATTATAATTTTTTTTTATGAATTCATAATTTTTTTATTGAATATATAATATATACATTTCATTAAAACATCACTAATAATGATAAATTCAATAATTTAGACGAAAACACATTGCGTGGACATATATAGATTTTCAGTAAATTTTATTTCTTATATAAATGTTATAACAGTAAATTCATAAAAATTAATTATGGAATTAATTGGATTATTAAATTTATAATAATCTAATATTAAATATGAAAAATTTTAAAAAAAATAGAAATTATGAATTTTTTTTATAAAATAATCATTAATTATAGTAACTTGGAAAATCACTATTTTCATTAAATTATTTAAAATTCATATTAAGATAATATTGATATGTTGATATCAAAAATGATGTTATTTTTTTAAAATAAAATAACAAAATAATCAATAAATTTATCTTACTCTTTTATCATAAAAAACTTTTTTAATTAAATCTTATTTTTAAAGAATAACATGACTACTAAAAATATAGTGATCATTTATTGAGTAGTATAAATACTTGTTTTTGTGTAGGACATTTATTGATATTTTCAAAAGTATTTAATCTTATTTATAGCTAATAAAATAGTTTATAGGGTATAAATGTGAACCATATTTTAATAGTTTATTGAGGTTCATTTAAACATGGTGCAGTGTGTGACACAATCCATCGAAGAAATTAAATTAATTAAAGAGAAATATTTTTCAACGTATTAGGGTGTTTTATTCGCTCGCATCTAATAAATTGAATTATTAATAATATTTACTTTTGATAGATAATTAAATGTTTTATATTTCAAAATTCCTTTAATGAAAACCCAAATCATAAAAAGTGATAGTAAAAATTCCCAATAAACGAGTGATATGGAAGTAAAAAATATCACTACAAAACTAATTTTATATATAAGAGAACATTAGTGGTAATTAAAAATATAAAAATATAAGAGAAAATAATTTTCAAGTATTAATTGAGAGTGATGGAGAATATTCTCAATAGAATGATAACAACTATAAAACCATGAATCAGTATGAGGTTAATAGACCACAAATTCATAAAAATTAAAGGTTATAGGGATTTTTTTTTCTTATTATCATTTTATTATATTTCAATCATTACATTTCTAGGTCTACTAAGAAAATAAGGAATCATACATAATTTAAAAGTATAATTTCATCCTTTAATCAACTTAAAGAACAATTTAATCTACTACTCCAAAACATGAGTAATTAGGATAGATATTTTCATGCTAGAAAAACTAAAATAAAAATCAAATGGATCAATAAATTATATCAAAATATTCCTCTTATGACACCATGAGATTTAGAGATATATATTTATTAGAAGAAATTTATCTCTTTTATATTTTTCATTTCACGTGTCACTGGAAATAGTTGTGTTTATATATATATATATATATATATATATTAAAAACCCCCAACTCAAACATTAAATTCACAATGGAAAAAATTTATTCTTTTATATGCAACACTGAATTGGCTTGCGCTACATAGAACACTGACATGGCATATGTAACACGCAACATCTATATTATTTGAAACATCATTTTATTTTTATAATTAATTAGAATAGTTAGTTAAAATGAATATTTAAAAATATATTAATATTAATATAGATAACTATTTTTAAAATATTTTTTAATGGTTATATATAAATTTAACATATTACTAATGAAAATATAAATTTTTTATATTGTTTTTAGATGTTTAAAAATTCAATTTTCTCGAATGAACTACTTTTCATGTCCTTATGTGAATTTTATTTTGAAACATAGAAATTTAATTATATGAAATTTACATAATTTATTAATTTATAATTATTATATTATAGTTTTTTTGAATATTTGGGGATTTTCTAAGAAACATCATTTTTTATGAATAGTGAAAAATACTGAATTTTAGATTATAATTTCTTTTATCATTTAAAATATTATTAATTTAAAGTTAGAAATTAAAATTTTAAGGTAATATAAGGGAAATTATAAATATATAATTAAAATCAACTTCAATACAGTTAATTTAACATTAAAATAGAATATAAATACTTAACAATCTTTTAAACATTTTGTTACTTTAAAAACCCATTATTTCATTCCGTCCGCAGGATGAGAATTAATCATTATTTTGTCACTTATATGAATTGAATTTCAAAAAATGTACATAAATCATTTTATTCGATATAATATATAGTTTCAAAATATATCGTGTTATTTTTTTTAACAAAAATAATAGTTGATGTGATTAAAATTAATCACAATGATTGCGGTTAAATTATTCTTAATTAGGGACTAAACGTTAATCTTATGTGTCCAAATGACATAAAAATATTACCAAAACACATTTTATGGATATATTTTGGCCATTAAAATTCTATTATTTATTTTTCTTGTTTTTTATGACTATTTTAGGGTAATAACATGTGAACACAAACATTGTTTTGAAAAATTCCAAGTGAATCATTTTCCTTCCCTATAAAAGGACACCACCTCTACCGCTTCTCCACACATATAAAAACACATATATTAGTTACATATCTTCCCAATACACTTCTATAAATCCCACTCTTACACATAGAAGACCATTATTCTAATGAATATAATCCATGGAATTGTTTTGGCACAAACTAAAAGGAATTACCAGATTAAGAGGTAACCTATTACCTCAATTTCTATTCTTTTGTTTTATTTATCCACCATCCCCTATAATTTTTACATTATTATAAAATAGATAAATTATCTTTAATATACTAGGATTTTTTTATGATAATTTTTGGACTTAATGATACACACTCCACCATCTAAAGAGTAACAAACATACTGATTATGTGTAGGGTGATCTACCACCTCACAAAATGATGAATGTCCATTTTTCCACTACCGCCTATCATGACAGAAATTATGCATTGAAATATATTTATATTTCTTGAATATTATATTTATTATGTATTTAATCTTATTTATTCCTTTTATAACACATTTCTTTTTTACTTTCCATTTGATGTAAATACAATAATTTAATTTTTGGAAGTATGGACTATCACCCACTAAAAGTGATGTGACTCATTCAAACACATCATAAAATGTATTGAGGAAGGGTTTAGTGAAATTATATGTGATATATTATATAATAATTCTAATTTAATAGTGATATATATATATAGATCAGTATATTGTTTCATTCAGTACGACATTAAGAAAATGGACACAATGTTCATGCATACGTACGACTTACCATTACAATGAATGGTATATTTAATTTCATACATCTATATTATATATATTATTATAATAAAAATATAATGACTTTAAATTATATTTATATTATGATTCATATTCTATAAATCAGGATATTAAAACAAGGACCAGTGATATACCAAATTAAGACACAAACAAAAAAACAAGTGAATATTACCCGACTCAAAACCTTAACATAAAATTTCTTACAATATATTAAAATGAAGTCATAATAAATACATATATGGTATTAGATAAAATATTATGGTTCTGTAAAATATTTATAATAAATTTATATTTATTAGATAGGTGGTGTGAATGACTATGAAGAGAGTAAAGACTGATTGTAAGGGAATTTCGTCACAATTTTTATTTTCGTGAGATACTTGTTTATTAAAAACCCATTACTGTTGTGTGGGGTATATAATAACCATGGATTTATAATAATTTTATTATAAATAAATTTATTTTCATTTACATATTTATTATATTATCTTAAGTTCTAGGGGATAATGTTTCAATAGTTACAAAATCGGTAATGTAGTTTTGTCTCATATTTTGTTTTTTGGACACATGTTTTTTAGGAAACTATATTCTTTAATGATGAATATATGATCACAAATGACATGTTATATAATTAATATAATTATTTTCATGACATTTTATACATCTTGTAATTTTGCTTTCTTACATGAAGAGTATGATCTCATTTAACAATGCAGTAAGAGTTAATTAAAACAATCTCATCTGTTTTCCATATTTTTAATGATTATTCTTATTTTGATAAAATCATTTGATCCATAACTAAATAAAACTAATGATATTATTTATACTATATTAATTCAAGATATGTCCATTTATTAGTACAATTTCCACTATTTGGCACTTAAGATAATTAACAAAATGTTTTTAAGAAAAATAAAACTATATCTCTCTCTTCTGTCCGAAATTTTTTTTACATTGGAATCATAGTTTAAAAAATGATTTAAAATTATAGTTTAATATCATTTTCAATTAAAAAGTAAATTTTAGAATTTTTTATGGATAAAAATTATTTCATTATATGTTTTAAAAATTATTTTCAAAGAAATGATTTTCAAAATGTTTTCGTAATTGTTTTATATGTCTTCAATGTATCTATAGTGAAATCGATTTCAAAATTTTTTTTAATAATATTTTATATTTTTTTGAATGTGTTATAAAATAAAAATGTTTTTAATCATTTTAGGATTATTTTATATTTTTTCCTAGAAAAAAATATGTTTCTATGTTTTGTTTATAAATTTTCAAGTAAAATGGTGTTCAAAATGATTTCAATCCTCCTTTTTATGTTTTCAAATAATTTTCAAAGGAAGTGGTTTTAAAAAGGTTCTATGTTTTGAAAATATATTTTTAAAGATGAAAGAATGTTTTAATCTATACAATTTTTCAAAATATATTTTCATGTTATTTTCCATCTAATATGTCATTCATTGATGTTAATAAATCTCATCTAGAAAATGATACTAATGTTTCATTCATATTCTTCTATAAATGGTCTATGATTTTATAGAATAATTCAAACAACACTCATTTCACTTCCATAGGATAAATGATATTGAATCCCACTTCTCTTTATAGTTTATGATTTAATGAAATGATTATGAACCTATCTATTTTACCTAGGTTATGACGTGATAAAATTTTAATGATAACCAATTCATTTCATGGGTTATTATTTGATGTTTATAAAACCCATCTCTTTTCATGGGTCATGTTATGATGAATGTTTTTTTTCATAAGCATTTATGATTTCACTATGTTATGGTGGGACTTATATCTCCCTCTAATTGATTATGTAATGATAATGTTTTATATAATAAATGGGTACATGAAGGGAATAAAATATGAAAAAATGAGGGTATGTGGGTTGAAATACCATGATCTAAACAAGAGGGTATATGGGGGAAACATAATCCCAAAAAAAGAGGTTAAATGGGAGGACATCCCAAGTACAAAACAATTAGCTAAACGAGATAAAATTCCAAGCCCAAAATAAGAGAGTGCATGGGAGGGCATAATATGACTGATAAATGAGTGTAAAAGTATATTAAATGCAATGCTGATGTAGGAACACCTGTTATTATCCCAATCCTAACATGTTACAAAGGCCTTGGTAGGCCACCTTGATATAGGGTTTTTATATGCTTATGAGTCTACCACAATTCAATGTTTTATTCCTATGTTATGATTCATGTACTATGTTCATTATTTTCTTAAGATTCATGTTTTATGAAATTATATTATTTATTATGATCACTGATATGTAGGGTATGAACAGAAAATTTTATTCTCAACATACATACTATTTTTTCATGTAATGCTTTCAAATTTCATTTATATTATATTACTGAGCATTTGAGCTCACCATTTTCTTATGTTTCCATTTCCCAGGTTTGAAATGAAGGTTTTATATTTATGTACTAAAGGTGTATATATTTAAGGGATATTTTGATGATATTTCACCCGGATAGAAGTTCTTCATTAAATGTTTCCAAAGACACTAAACTATTACGATCCATAGGCATGTTTTTTTTGGTAATTCATTGAATATTCATCAAAAATGATATAATATCCATGTATGATTTTGGCTGGTTAACTATAGTTGGTATCAAATGAATGGTTTGGTAAACTATTGGAAACTAGGATGATAATAAAATAGTTATATACCAATGTATATTTCTAGGTATATGTCAAGGGATGTCTCTAAGGATAAGTATGAGTATGTGTAAACATTTAGGAAAATGTTCTAGAATTTTGGTAATGGATAGAGTGATTGGTTTCCTAGAAATACATACCTATATATATATTAAAAGTGTATGTTGATATATAATAGATGTAAATAGGGGTAAAAACTCCAACAAGATGTTCCATGTCAATTATGGTGTAATATGGTACACGACAATAGACCTTTCTTCCAAACTAGTTTGAAACACCTAGTGGATATTATTTAGAAATTCAAAAAATATTCACAAACCATTATGTTGTATTTTTATAGAATATGAATATCAATAACCTAGGATAATCCTCAGGTGTATTAAATTAAAAGGTAGGAGTCATTATTCAGACTTTCAATAAGTAATTTATCATTATTACAATCCTTTGTTAAATGATATGTGTTTCTCAGTGCATGCTCTATGGTTTCTTTGAATCGAGTGAACTAGAAGGAACATGGATAACATTTAATGTTTCTGGTGTGGAAATTATGGGAATTATACAAATAAAAATTCCTAGTGTAAAAATTGTAACGATAATAATGAAGGTTGTATGAGTATTGGTTAAACTTCTAAAGATAAATATACCTCAAATGAAATGTGATAGGTATGTAATGCTCTATCGTTAGTTTTACATTCATTAAAATAAGAATTATTATATTGAGTTTGAGTACCCTTAAGGAATGATTAATATTTCATTTTCAAGGAAAGATTTATTATGGAATAAGTTTATAAATCTTGAGTAATCGTTTAAGAATACATTTGGTTGAAAAATGTACATCTATTTTCGAATTCAAATATTGTGTTATATGAATAATGGAATGCCTAATTATTTATAATATAATATTTTATTAATTATTGAACATGATATGTTTAATTTTGATGAAGACATAAATACGTGACATTTTTATTAATGGAAGGAAACACATAATGTGATAAATATATTGAAAAAAATTATATTTCGCTTCAAAGAAAAGATGATTTATTTGGATAAAGTAAATTGGATATCCCTAATTACGCTGGATTTTATTATTTATTTCATGAAAATGTAGTCTATGTCATCATGGATGATGTTTAAAACATCTTGGATACAAGGAATATATCTAGTATCCTTTAGAATAATTAATCATGCACGTTTTCATAAATTATTTATGGTAATTTGGATTATTACTATGTTTCATAAAAATATATGATGTTTAGAATGTGATATCCAAGAGATAATTTCTGTTATATTGGGGATGAGTGTTAATATTGTTTATAATTCCTCATAGTATTTTGGATTTTCATATTTCGTAATGGTTAAAAGGTTATCCATTTATAGAAATATTATGTTAAAATCTAGATGATGCTTACTAGATTATATTATTAACATACCACATGATGATTTAAGAATATTGCATAACATGTTATTGAAACTTGGTATTTATTATAACTAGAAATAAATAGGATAACATATCATTGAACTCATGATCTATTAGTCTTCAAGAATGAGAAATTCACCATCCATTTTGGAGAAATTTATGTAGTGGATCACGGAATAACAAAGGGTGAGGTTATCTTGAAATCATGAAATAATATATTTTCAAGGAAATTATTCAGATTTATGGAAAATGATTTTGAAATAAAAAACTTTATCTGAATACCTCTTTTTCTAATGAATCAGATGGTCCCTTAGTTCATCACATATTTACGACTTCTTAATTGTTATCTTTCTCCTATCCTTGTTCTCTATCACTCTCCATAAAATCATGATTGTTAGATATTTCTTCAATTTCCATGTTTCCAATTCCCACCAATGTTCTCATATGTGGAAACCAAGTTATATGATACATTGTGTAACGTCTATGTTTCAAACATTATATTTTTAAAGGATGTTTTAATATTCATATTTATGATGTGGGTTTCAATGAAATGAACATTCAAGTATTCGGAAATTGATAATCGAGTTGAATTTTGGGTCTGAAATTATTTTTATGATGGGAAAAATGTAACACCCTGACATTTGGTGAAATAATCATTTTGAATTAATTTTTCATTTTAATATTTCCTGATTCATGTGTCACTTGAAATAAATAAATACATACATACAAACATATATATATATATATATATTAAAACACTATATAAAAATATTATGTTAACATGACACCATCAGTGATTGCACTACGTGCAGGATAGACTTGTCTTTCACCACACACAACACACACATGGCATGTGCTATACGCAACACCAACATATCATATGTCACATGCAATGATGAATTTCTACGATACATTGTTTTATTGTTATAATTACTAAAATAAGTTAGTTATACCTTATCCATTAAAACATAGTAATATGAATAGTAATAACTAATTTTAAACATTTTTACAATCATTATATATACACCAAACTCATTTTTAATGAAAAATATAATTTCATATAATGTATTTATATGTAAAACACTAATATTTTCTAGAATGAACATATTTTCGTGCCCTTCTATGAAGAACAAGAAACATTTTGGGAATGTATAGAAATTTAATTTGACAAAAAACATCAATTTCTAATATAAAATGATGAATTATGCTTTGGATTAATTTTTGGGGATTTTTTTTGTTAAACTTCATTTTTTATGAATAGTAAAAATTGTGCGTTATAGTTAATAACAACATTTTCCATTCAAATAATTAATAATGTAAAATTAGAAATCAATTTTTTAATGAAACATTAGATCAATTATAAATATATTATAATAATTATTTCATTATAAGCAATTTTACTATGAAATTAAATATAAAAACATAATAAACATTTGAATATTTTTCTACATTAAAAACTCAGTATTTTGTCTTGTCTACCAGATTAGAATTAATCTTAATGCTTAAAATTATTTGAATTTAATTTAGAATGTTTTACATTTATAATTTTAATATTTATATTATTTATATTATAATTATATAATTTATATTTTTTATCAAAAATAATTCCCAAAATGATTAAAATTAATCATAGTGATTAAGGACAAATTAAGATTAACTAGACACTAAAACCTAATATTAAGAGCCAAAATGATTACCCAAATTTCCAAAACTCATTGGATGGATATGTTTTATTTATAAACTTTCAATTACTTATTTTTTTGGTTTATAATGTCTTTTTTTAAGAAGGAACATTTGTACACCAAACCTGTTTTCAAAAATTCGAAGTTAGTCATTTTCCTTCCCTAAAATGGCCAACACCAATATCCCTTATTCAAACCTCTCAAACATAATATATTTCAAAAATAAAAAACAAATACACATATAAACATCCCATCATTCATCCTACAATATTCTATTTTGTTAGAATGAAATCCATGTAATTCTTTTTACAAAAACCAAAAAGTGTTACCCGATTAAAGGTAACATTTTCTCACAAGCTCCTTTATTTTGTTTTCTTTCTCCCCCTACATTATATTTATTCCATTATTTTATAAAAACCAACTATATTAAAAATAGTCGGAAGATTTTATGATATCCTATTATCTAATATTACACCCACCTCCATCTAGTGGTTATCAAACATATTGTTTATGTGTATGGAGAACTACAACATTACTAAATGATGATTGTTCAATTTTCCTCTGCCCCATCACAAGGAAGAAATTAAAATAGATACTATAATTATATATGTGATATATTATATTTATTATTAATTCATTATTTTTTATTAGATTTACAAAATATAACTTTTATACTTTCCATTTGGTGTAAATACGCAAATTTCATTTGAGGATGTGTGGACAACCGCCCCCATAAAGCAATGTGAATCGTTCACACACTAAAATGATTTTGTCAATTATGGTTTTAATGAGATTATATTATATATATAATCTCATAATTATTATATAAGTATGATATATATATATATACATACATTTCATGTACATTGTTCATTTGAGTACGAAAAAAGCATAAACATCATTTAGTTGTATGTACTGCTTATCGTCTCCATGAATGGTTTATTCCATTTTATAATTATATATTATATATAATGTTAAAATAAAAATATACTAAATATAAATTATATATAAATATCATGGTTTATATTTGGGAAATAATGATAAAAAAATAAAGACCAACATAAAACAAATAAAGACACAAGTGAAAAATTCAAATATTTCCCAAAGGAAAACCATAACATGAAATTCCCAACATGTGGGTAATATATAGACATAATAAAACCATATATGGTTTTAGATAAAATAATATGGTTCTTTTATTTATTTATTAAATATTTATATTTATTATACAGAATGTTTGATGTATTATAACAAGAGTAAAGATAGAAGGTAAGTGAATTTCATCTCACTTTTTATTTCTTTGAGATACATTCTCTATACACCACTCATTCCATATGTGTGGTGTGTATACTGATCACTTATTAATTATAATTTTATTATAATTAAATTTATTGTTATTTAAATATCCATTCAGTTAGATTTATTTGTTGGGGTTAATTTTTCAAAAGTTACCAAATCAGTAACGTATTTTGGTCTCAAATTACATTGTTTGAGACACGCGTTTTTTTGCACTGATGTTATTTAATGAGGTGTATATCATTTCAATTGAAAAATTATATATTAAATAAATTTATGTTTATGATATTTTATGTTTCAGTTAATTTTACTTTCATACATGAAGAGTATGATCCCACATAAACAAGGGGTAAGAGTTTATTGAAATACTCACATTAATTTTCGGGATTGTTAATGAATATGCTTTTCTTATTGAAATAGTATGGTGTATATGTCAAGAGAATCTCTAAGTTTCCTTTACCTTTGTTTATTCAATATTTATCCATTTATGAGTACCATTTTCACTCTTTCATAGGCAATATAATTAAGAAACTGTTTTTATGAAAAATTAGACCATACCTTTATCTTTGGTTGGAAATCTATTTTATTTCAAAACCATGTTTTCAAAAATGTTTTTAAATTATATATAAGGATAAGTATCAAGGAAAATAAATTATTTAGAAAATTATTTATGTTTTTAAAATATTTATTTATAGGTTCTAAAAGTTATTGTCAATAAAAAAGTTCCCAACATTTTCATACAATCAATATAAGTATTAAAATTATCTAAAATTAAATGGTTTTCAAAATGTTTTCAACATTTCATTATATTTTTTCAAATTGAATACAATGAAAAGAAATTATTATTTTTCGAATATTAATTTATATTATTTCAAGGAAAATGTTGTTCAAATTCTTTTCATGTTTATATTATAATTTTTCATGGAAAAGTATTTTCTAAATGAATTCAATCCTTCATTATATGTTTTAAATGTATATTAAAATGAAATGTATTTCCATAGTTACTATGATTTAAAAAAATCAGGATAAATATTTCCACAATATATGTTCTCAAAATATCTTTACACATTATTTTCTATCTAATATGACATCTATTGATGTTAATCAGTCTATTTTATGAAATGATCCAACTATTACAGTCATATTGTTTCATGAATTGTCTATGTTCTGATTCAATAATTCTTATGAAATAAATTTCACTTCCATGAGTTATATTCTATTAGAACCCAATTCAAATCAGGGGTTATTATTTGATGAAATCATTCTGTAACCTGTCTCTTTTTTATTAGATATGATGTGGTGAAATTTTAATGATAATCATTTCATATCATGGGTTATGATTTGATTTCTATAAAAACCATATATTTTCATGGTTCATGATATGATGAATATCTTTTGGAAAATATTTTGAGATTTAGTTATGTGGTCAATAAGACCTATATCTCCCTCCAATGCATTTGGAAATTATAACAGTTTTATGTTCTCAAAGGGTACATGGAAGGGAATCCCACACCTGAAATAAGAGGGTATAATAGAGGACATCACAAACTTGAAACAAGAGGTTATACGATATGACATCAAAAAAAACAAGAGGATAAATACGAGGAGACCACATTCAAGAAAAAAGATTGTAAACATGATGGAATCACAAGGCTAGAATAAGAGGGTACACCGGAGGAAATCCCTTTCCCAAAACATGAGGGTACACAGGAGGGAAATCCATGTCTTGAGCGGGTACAAAAGTGATTAACCCCAACATACCATGGTACCAAGGCCTTGGATGGACACCTAAACATATTTTTTAATATGCATATGTTTTTTCTATAATTTCATGTTTTATTCATATTCTATTCATTTATGTCCAATGTTTATTATTTACGTATAAATCTTGTCTTATGAACTTCCAATATTTATTATGATCTTGGAAATATGTGTTATGATCTTGAAATTTTTTTCCCACGTTGCATACCATTTTGTTCACCTC
Source organism: Viscum album (assembly GCA_963277665.1). Taxonomy (NCBI): domain Eukaryota; kingdom Viridiplantae; phylum Streptophyta; class Magnoliopsida; order Santalales; family Viscaceae; genus Viscum; species Viscum album. The sequence continues at coordinate 1,118,344,668 of OY728141.1, forward strand.
ATGCATATAGATTTCCTTTATTAACACTTACTAAAAATAAAATATAACCATTTCATTATGTTTACCTTTTCCAGGATATGATGAACAGTTTATGTAGAAGTACTAATGGGGGATATATTTATGGTATATATTAATGATCTCTCAACATATTAGAATATTTTGTTTCCATGTTATCAAAGACAATAAACAATTCGGGTCTTCCAGAATTTAATTTTTTAATGCACTATATATTCATCTAAAATGATTACATATCCATATATATTGATCCAGGGTAGCTATGCTTCCTATCATTAGTAATTAATCAAAAAAATGGGTAGATTAAGATAATTATCAAAATTAATAAACCATTATTTGATAAAATCTAACTTAAATGACCAAATCCATAATTACCTCAATAACCTAAACATTAAATAATGTTTTAATCTCATGGGATATATCGAACCCTAAATATTACATATTTAAAAATTTTAATTTTTTTTATAATAGATAATGAATCTTGTTAAATAACATTTTAAAACAATGGTCCATATATACCTCATTCGAGAGAAACATTATAAAAATTTAATTAATCAGCAAGATATGTTTCAATATAATCTTGTATGGTAGTGAAATTATATAAAATAACATAAATAAAAATTTTATCCATAGATAAAATGTAATATTTATAATGACCATATACATTTCAAAAAATATCACATTATCGAAGAATAATGATTCATCCATCAGTATTACTATATATCACAATTTAGTAGAACATAATTATCATGACAACAATTTATATAACAACAATAAATGTTATATAATTCTTAATAGATTATCAAAATCTCATCACTTAAAAAATTAAAAGTGGGTATCAATTTCTGTTATCTTAATAATATAAACCCATAATTGTCTCTATTACATTTATGATGAACTCAACTAAAAAATAAATTTATATTCATTCAAAAATTAACAAAATTCTAGTTCATTAAATATTGGTACAGTCTATTGAACATTTTTTGTAAATAAAAAATTGAAATACACAACATCAAATATTTCCAAAACCATTTTTTCTTCATCTAATGATTTTCAAAGTCACTAATATTATCCGAAAATTTTCAATCAGGTCATTATTCCAACTAAACATATGATTTGAAATTATAATGCAGAACAATCATTATATGGTTCAGGATACATACATCAAAATATCATTGATATAACTCTTTAATAACATTTGTATTGAATTATAATGCATGAACATGTTAATACATTCACATTAGAGGTCTTTATATAGTACAATAGTTAACCCCTGAAATAGGGAATTGGATTTCATAATGCCTTCATTCTCCACACATAAGACATTGATAAATAAATGTTACATTAGGATGTTCATCATCTACTTATATAGAACTCATAATTATTCTCACAAATAATGTTCACTATGATATTTATTCCCTCATATAAAAAATCTCATCATTTGTTTTAGATAATTACTTGAGTTATAGTTCCCACATTCTCAACATATAGAATTTTTAATATTCTTTAATTCTTAGTCTACCCCATCTGATATCTCGATAAACTCTATCCATCTATTCTTTAGAGAGTCTGAGAGTAGGTTACAATTATTGTCTTCAATAATAAATTGGGATAATTTAGTAATAATAATCAAAATAATTCCCATTCCAACTATTATTTTATTTGGTTGATCATGTAGAGAATCATTCAACATTCGGTCAATATTGAATCAAATCCTCTTGGTTCCATCCTTTGATAAAAACCAAAAAATCATAGTGTGTGAAACAATAGTCAGAGTGAGGAATCATAAAAATTTATTTATATGATGTCTAAATCATGATATATATTTTTTAATCTATGAAGCCTAATGTTTTACTTAGTCTATCGATGATCATTACCAAATATTATGATTTTATCCAATGCATGCACTTATCCCATGGGTTTTGATAAAAATTCTCAATGTGGTTTCAAATATAAACTAAATATTTCATCGATATCCATAATACTGAAAAATTCATATAACTCATAGTTATTACATATTATTAGAAAAATATTCATATATATATATATTATATAAATCCACACTAAAATCATATAGTTCTTATCCATTTGGAATCGTAGATGTAGAAAAACAAGTCTATAAAGGATCTACATCTTCTCCCACTATGATCTAAAAAGATAGTTATCTTCTTATTCAAATCATACTTAGTACCGTTCCTCATAAACTTGGAATGGGAACCATAATAAAGGTTATCTCAGATGACCAGTAAGGAAAAACTAGAAAGATACCAATGATAACATTAGAATAACATGAACATTATGTTATTAGAACATGATAATAAAATATTAAAATTGTACCCTTAATGTATTAGATTAAAATATTGAATCATGGCATAAAATAAGGAAAATAATAATACATGAATCATAAAAAAATAAAAGAAAATGATCCATGAGTGCATTAAATTATAATATTAAATAAGTTTCTCATGTAAACATAAGCATAGAAAATAATTTATTTTATATTTAAGGCTCATTTCCAAGATTATCATAGTGGAATGGGTTAAATCCCCAAACCATCATAGTAGTCAGGGTTCACTACCAAAAATATCATAGTTTAAAAACACCCTTAATTTAATAATTTCACTCCCCATTCAAAACATATTTATCTAATGTTATAACTATTTTTACAAAATGCATTGGATGGAGATATAGTTCCCACATGTCCTTTGTTATAACATATCCTCCATCTTGGGATATTATGTAGCTATCTTCTGTTGTTATATCATAACTATTGTCCTTTTTTATAAGTCAAACAATGTACATGGTTATAACATAACCATCGTTAAATAAATAAAATCCCATATTTATATATATGTGTTCCATGAGATCATAAAACATTTATCATATCATCACATCATAACTTCTGAAAAAATGGTTCTCATAAAAATTTCATCAATTCACTATAGCATATATTTCAGAAAAAATAGGTTTCATAAACATATCATTAACAGAAACATTAACCACATAGAGAAATATTAAAAATGGTATAAATGAATCATATCTTGAGTAAATAAAAATTTAGAGTAAATGATTTTATCATATAAGAAAAATACATTAATATAAAATAGAAATATTTATTGAGGAAAATAACCATTCCATTTTAAAACACCACAGTTAAAATAAAAATATTTACAATATATGATGGAAAAGTTTTCTTTGGAAACAATAATTTAAATTAATATTCAAACAATTTCACAATCATTATATTTTAAAATTTCTTCCTTACTATATAAGTTAATGAAAAACATTCCTTTCACATTTTTAGAGATATTCAAGAAGTACCTTATTCATAAAAATAAAATAAAATTCATCAAAAAAATATATGAATAGTAAAAATGGTATATAAAATGTTTTTAGAAAACAAGGATGTGGAAGAAATAGTTTTTTTACTGAAGTGAGAAATAAATAAAATTTAAAAAAAAAATTATATATTGAGTACGTGGGTCAAGTAAAATTAACGTAAAACATATATTATAAATAAATAAAAATATGAGAATAAATTTTATTAGTTCATGAGACATTTTCAATCACGATTACTAATTATAATCAAACACATAATAAATCCTGATAAACAGTGAGCTTGTAATATACAAACACTAACCACGTTAGTGAATTTTTCCCATAAGCCCTATAAAATAATGATACTTATTTGGATGTTTATATCCCATTATTTTTTGATAATAATAAAAAAATTAATTAATGGTTATTATATAAACAACACTAATGAAATAAGAACATGAAAAAAACAATTTATCATATAATATTTTAAACATTGGTTATAAAAAACCAACCGGATAATACATGTATATTTAAATATCATGTCAGTTATATAATAAACAACCTGGAAAATAATTTTTCAAACCATTTAAAATCTTTTATTTAATAATAGGAAATATATACCATTTAATATTTTATGAATCAATATGTTGATTTATTTCAGTGTCCTTCATTCACCTGAAAGAAGTCTCTGTTTTCGCACATAGAAACCCTAAAGCTCATTTATTCTATCTAATGGACTCAAATATCACATTACAATTTTCACACACTATAACATCCCAAGTAAGTAATGAATAATATAAATTTTTATATATGTCTATTAATGAATTAGATAGTGTTTTAGAGGCTTAAAATGAAAATAAATCCAATCTTAAGCATGGAATACACTAATATTTTTTAAAAGATTGTTTTAATGCCTTTTAATGGAAGACCATTTTTAATCTATCTTTTGACAATTTTATAGGCCATGTTTTTCAAAATAAACTTATTCTTTATTATTGGGACATCAAAATTTTCTTTGTGTGAATTTTTGGTATTTTTCCGATAAAGTTCATTTTTTAATGAATAGTGAAAAATGTTGTATTTTAATTCAAAACCACTTTTTAATCTAATTTATTTATATGATTATATTATCTTTTTAATTGGTTTTAAAGTTAAATTATAATATATTTTTACTATTTAATCCAATGGTTGTCATTGGAATCATTTTCACTTGGAAATTGGACTTAAACTAGTGTCAATCTTTTGATACTTATTGTCTCATAAAAACATGTTATTTGTAATGACAGCGGGAATTAATTATTAAATTAATTAATTTGACTTATTTGATTCTAATTTTGTAAAATAGTAATAATTTTTGAATTTATAATATCAAATATAGCTTAGGGTGAAGTGTTGGTATTTTTCTGAAAAACTTCAATTTTTGATGAATAGTGAAACCACTAAGTGGTAGTTAAAGAAACTGACTTTTCGTTTAAATGAAACTTTGTCACTTTTGTGATTTGATTTTCAAAAATCCTACATACATGGTTTTCATTAAGAAGTAAATGTGGTTCAATGAGAATAAAATAATTTTTTGGTGAATAGTAACTTTTATGTTCTTAATCGCGATTAGAGGTAATTAGTGTAGTTTATGGTAAAAATAAATATTTTAATAATATTAGATGAGCATGAAACATGTAATAACCTCATTGGATGTGTCATGGAAGACCAAGAAAATCCATGGGTCTACTTGGGGAACCCATGTAGCCACTTTGGATGGGAAATGACAAAAATTACTTTTTATTTAATGTTAAAGTAAAAATGACACAGACATGAGATGTTTTACTAAAACAATTTTTACACGGGGTTATACAAGTCCGATTTTTGACTATAAATTTTCATTAGAAATATAAAAAGATTTCATACATCATGATATTTTTTTATAATTTTTAGACATTAAATATATTAAATTATTTATGACATCATGATGATTCATCGTTTACCTCATTAATAAAGGTTTTAAATAAAACGAAAAGATAATGTAAAATATACGACCTACACATGTCCAAAGACTATTGGATGGGTATATTTCTAACTCTTATCACCATATCCTAGAATTATATCAATTTGGGACCTCTTAAATCCGAATCTCATTTTAAAATAAAGTAACTTTTCTTTACTTTCCAAGATTGCCCCTCCTCTCCTCTTATAAAAGGCCCCCACCTCTACCTCTTTACCCACACTACCAAAGCCTTTGTCTCAGCCAACCCCTGCCCATTTTGTCTCTACAAATCCCTCTATTACTCCTTGAAGCCTCACTTTGGGTATAAGTCTTCCCAAGGAAGCCTTTGAGCTCAAACCAAAGAGAGTTACCCGATTTTAAGGTAATGTCTTCACTTGTGTTATTTTGTTTTATTTTGCTTCTCCAACCCCCTAAACTCTTTTTATTCATTTATTTTGTAACAAAACCAGTATCTTAAATATACTAGGATGTTTTTATAAGAATTATTCGAGATACACTTACACACACCTACATCTAATGGTTAAAGAACATACTGTTTCCGTGGATGGAGAATTTCTACCTCTCGAAACGATGATTGTTCAACATTCTTTTAACACCTTCAAAGGTGGCCATTAAGATGACACTATATATATATGATATATAATATGTTTATGTTTTCCTTAATCTTATTTATTTTTCATTTTGCCCATTCCTATATGGTTTCCATTAAGGGTATATGCAATATCTTCATTTAAGGAAGTACGGACTACCGCCCCCTCAAAGTGATTTGATTCGTTAATACCATATTTGGGACGTATAAAGGATGGAGTTATGATATTATATATGATATTACACTGGAATTATAATATAAATTTATATAATTATGATTCCATTTCATAAAATATGAAATAGAAATGGAAGCAGCGTTCATGCGTACGTACGACTTACCGTCTCCATGAACGGTGCATTTCATTTCTTACCTCTAAATGTTATATAATATTATAAATGCATGCATGTACTGGATATATATATGATATATATGATATCTACAACATGAATACCATTCTTGATATAATGGATACAAGAACAACTTGTAATTATAAAGGGTTTATTTTTTAATGAAGTACCAATGATCATTAAAACGACCGTTATTAACTTAAATAATTACATAGTGTTCATGACATGGAAATAAGTGATATAAAAGGAATAATGAACTAAAAAAGGTTCTTAATCAAGTATAAATTAACTCAAGTTTATTATTCAGGAGATTAAATAATGATCGAGTCAAGTCGGACCCGAGGTATGGGACTTCGTTTCAATCACCATTCATTGAGGCATATTTTGTTTCACACACAACTTTCTTTTATACGGTGTATAAACCCCTTTTACTTTTACGTTTATCCAAAAGGAATCTTTTTTTTATACGAAGAATTTTACAAAACGAAAAAAGGGAATTTTTTTGTCTTACGTATGCGGCTCCAACGACTTCTCCGCCGTCGTGACCATTATTTGAGTTTCGACTTCCTCTACAAGCCATAATTTTTTAAAGAAAAATAAATACCATGTTTTACTTTTATTTTATTTTGGTATTAAAAATGGTTTTCATAATGTTTTTATATCAATGTTTTGTATTTATTTCTTGTTATTGAAAGGTGGAAATGTTATGTTTCCTTTATGCATGTTTTATGTGATACGATTATGTTCTGGTTCTTGGGCATTATTATGAAGACGGGTGGTTCCGTGATAAACTAAGGGCATGTGAGCCCGATATAGCTCTCCAATGCATTGGGTAACGCGAAGGAGTGAAACGTTAAAGTTTTTCCAAATAGATTTAGGTAATATACTGTGATGGGTATTCCAAACGTAACCAAGAGGGTTACTCCCTACATAAGAATGTTATGAATGCCTTAAGTTACCTTTATGTCTAATGATTTCTATGATTTATTCATGATTTGATGAGGAATGTTAAAGTGCTTATGTTTTATGGGTAATGTATGATTTCATTCTTATGTGTATAGGTACTAATGTTTCCTTTCCATATTTTTATATCCCTTACTGAGCTTTTTATACTCATCCCATGTTTTTGAAATGTTTTTCACAGGTCAAGGGAAAGGTACATGATATGATGATAGTGTCAAGGAAGTGTCAAGAAAGAATCCATGTTTTATTTTAAATATGTTTCCACTGATGGAAAAAATGAATATTATCTTTTGTGTAACAAGTTTGTTTAAATGTGGAATGTAGTGCATGTTTTATGATCTAATTCTCTAAAACTCTAAACCTGAAAAGATCCTCAAGGTGTAATCTTGTAATAACTCAATATTAAGTAAGATTTAAGGCCAGTCCCTTATAGTTGGTATCAAATGTCAGTTTAGATAAATTTAGTAGTTAGAATTCTATTAAATGATTATCCAAAAATATTTTCTTTGAAATGATATAGCATTTGAAGATTACCATGTTGCTTCATCTAAGATATGTTTGTTTAGAATGGTTTTCCACAGAGGAAACAGGGAAGTAGTGCTAGGATGGCATACCGAAGGAAATAACCTTCCGAATTACCATCCTGAGATGGTCAGAATTGGAACTGAACAATTTTTTTCAGTAATGGAGCAGTTGACTCAACCGATAAATGGGGGTGGTATCCAAGCACGATATCAGCCAGATCAACTACAGAGGAACATGTTAGTGGTGGAACATTTCATGAGGCAACATCCCCCATCATTCAAAGGATCATCTGACCCTGTGTTAGCTGAAGGGTGGATTAAAGCACTGGAGAATATTTTCGATGTCATGGGGTGTTCAGAGAATCAAAAGGTTAGTCTTGCTATTTATCATTTGGAGGGTGAAGCAGATCAGTGGTGGTCGATGGTTAAAAATATCAGGGACGCTGATGAGATTTATGCTGTCGATTGGGATGAATTTAAAGGTATGTTTCTTGAGAAGTATTTTCCTAAGGATGTTCAACTTAGGATGGAAAATTAGTTCTTGGAATTGAGGCAAGAAGAAGACTCAGTGGCTGCCTATGAAGAAGGGTTCACTCGATTGGCAAGGTATGCTCCAAATTTTATCCAAGACCATGATAGTAAAATCAATCATTTTTACTCAGGATTATATCCAAAATATCGAAGGGATTTAGCTTCTCGTGAGTAAAAAAGTTATGAAATTTTATATGTGCCGAGAAGGTGGAAATGGAGTTTTCCGATGATCAAGTGTTCTATAACAACCAACAGAAGAAGAGACCGAGGTGGTAGGAGAATGGAAATAATTCTTCAAAACATTCTGATGGTATGAAAACTAAGTTTCCAGTTTGTGATAAATGTAGAAAAATTCATACTGGGGAATGTCTTTTGAATTCTGGATAGTTCTACCGATGTGGTAAGATGGGACATAAGGCTCGTGATTGCACTGAAAAAGATCAAGGTGATGGTAAGACCAAATTTGATTTACAGTTAATGAAATGTTTTAAGTGCAATGAGATGGGTCACTATGCAAACGAGTGTCTAAAAAAGAGCTTGAGTGATGGGAAGCAATTAGACTACAAGCAGAAAATGGTGGTGAAATCCTTTGCAACTACTTCAGCAGATGTCGGGCCATCAAATAAAGTTGTATCATGTACTTTGTTTGTTTTTTTAGATTATGTCAATGTGTTGTTTGATTCGGGGTCTACACATTCTTTCATCTCTGAATCCTTTTCTAGTAAAATGGGAATACCATCTCAAGAAATGACTCCTGAACTTTTGGTAAAAACACCTGGGGGAAATGTTGAGGCAAAAAGAATTTATAAGAATCTTCCTATCCTTATCCGTGGAAAGAACCTACTTGCAAACCTTATTGTTTTACCTCTATTAGAGTTTGATTTTATCCTAGGTATAGATTGGCTATCTATTTACCATGCTAAGATTGACTGTAGAGCTAAAGAAGTTTCTTTTCAGAAAGACTTTCATTTTGTGTACAAGAATGAACCCTTAATGTTGATAACATATCAAGAGGCTGAGATACTTGTAAAATATGGAAATGAATGTTACCTTTCACACATCATTTAAAATAAAGGAACTATTCTGATTAATGATGTGCCAGTGGTAAATGAGTATCCTGATGTTTTTCCTGATGAGTTTCCTGGAATAATACCAGATCGGGATGTTGAGTTTACTGTTTACTTAGTTCTTGATGCAAAGCCAATTTCAAAACCCCCTTATTGAATGGCTCAAATTGAACTTTTAGAGTTGAAGGAGCAATTGCAAGATTTATTAGAGAAAGGTTTCATTCAACCTAGAAAATCACCATGGGGTGCCCCTGTTTTATTTGTTTAAAATAAAGATGGTTCAATGAGACTTTTCATTGATTATAGAGCCTTTAATAACATCACTATTAAGAACAAATATCCATTGCCTCATATCGATTATTTGTTTGATCAGCTCCAGGGAGCTTAGTTTTTTTTCAAAGATTAACCTGAGATCAGGGTACCATCAGCTAAGGGTAAAGGAATCAGATGTTCCAAAGACTGTGTTTCGTACAAGATATGGCCTTTATGAATTTGTTGTAATTCGTTTTGGGCTAACCAATGCACCTACTGTATTCATGGACATAATGAATAGAATTTTCCATGAGTTCTTGGATAAGTTTGTGGTGGTTTTCATTGATGATATTTTGGTGTTTTCTAAAAGTCAATAGAAGCATGAAAGACATTTAAGGGTTATTTTGAAAACCTTAAAAGAAATGAAATTGTATGGGGAATTCAGAATGTGTGAGTTTTGGTTGCAACAAATTTCTTTCCTTGGTCACATTTTTTCTAAAGATGGGATAACCATTGATCCTGCAAAAACAAAGGTTGTTGAAGAATGGCCAAGACCCATAAATGTAATAGAGATTCGTAGTTTCCTTGGTTTGGAAGGCTATTACCGAAGGTTTGTTAGAAATTTTTCATGGTTATCTAGTCCAATGACTAAGATAACTCGGAAGGGTGTTAAGATTATCTGGAAAAAAGAATGTGGTGATTGTTTTTAGGAATTGAAAAGAAGATTGGTAAATGATCCAGTTTTGGCACTACCTTCCAGGAATGGGGAGTTTGTTATCTAGAGTGATGTTTAATTGAAAGGACCTGGTTGTGTCCTAATGCAGAATGATCAGGTAATTGCTTATGCTTCACGACAGTTGAAAACTCATGATGTAAATTACCCTACACATGATTTAGAATTAGTTGATTTTGTTTTCGCTTTAAAAATTTGGAGGCATCATTTGTATGGAATAAAGTGTGAAATATATACCGATCACAAAAGTTTATAGTATATATTCACTCAGAAAGAATTGAACATGAGACAGAGGAGATGTCGAGAATTAATCAAGGATTATTATTGTACAATTCATTACAATCCGGGAAAATCAAATAAAGTGGCTGATGCTTTGAGTTGAAAAAGTAATCCTTCATTAGCAATGTTGCATTTGGAACGTGATCCTTTGGTTAAGGATTTGATGAACTTTGGCATAGAAGTTGTTAGTGCAGGAATTTCTTCTGTTTTTTTTCATGTATCAGTGAAATCTTCTCTATCAGACAGAATCAATCAAGAACAGAAGCAAGATAGTGAGTTGCAGAAAAGGGTAGAGCTGGTTCAGAAATGTATGTTGCCTGAATTCAACATTTGATAATTATTGCGTTTTGAGATTTGGGAAGAGATTGTGTGTGCCTTGTGATTCATATTTGAAGAGTGATTTGTTATGTGATGCTCATAATTCTCCGTTTTCAGTTCATCCTGGAAGTACTAAGATGTATAGAGATCTGTGGGAGTATTACTGGTGGGATAGAATGAAAAGAGATATTGCTGATTTTACTGTGAAGTGTTTGACATGTCAACAGTTTAAAGTAGAGCGGCAGTTACCGAAAGGGATGCTTCAACCTTTAACAGTGTCAGAGTGGAAATGGGAGAATATATCCATGGACTTCGTTGTGGGATTGCCGAAGACCCCTCAAGGTAATAATGAAATCTGGGCTATTGTTGATCGCTTGACTAAATATGCTCATTTCCTTTCTATACAAGATACTTTTTCCCTGGATCAACTTTCCCATTTGTATCTTAATGATATAGTCAGGTTAAATGGAGTTCCCATCTCCATTGTATCTGATCATGATCCCAGGTTCACTTCTAACTTTTTCAAAGGCCTTCAGAAGTCATTGGGTGCTGAATTAAATTTTAGTACACCTTTTCATCCTCAATCAGATGGGCAGTCAGAACGAACAATTCAGAAATTAGAGGATATGCTACGTTCTTTCTCTATGGATTATCAGGGAAGTTGGGACAACCATATTTCTTTGGTTGAATTTTTATATAATAACAGTTTTCATTCCAGTATACAGATGGAACCATTTGAGGCATTATATGGGATGTGGTGTCGAACTCCAGCTTTTCGGGATGAAGTGGGTGAAAGAAAGATGATGGGACCACAATTGGTAGAAGAGTTGGCAGAAAAAGTTCAGCTGATATAGAAACACATTAGAACAACTCTGAGCAGGCAGAAGAGTTATGCGGACAACAGGAGGAAGGATATATCTTTTGAGGTAGGTGATCTTGTTTTTCTCAAAGTCTCACCATGGAAAAGTGTGATGCGATTTGATAGGAAGGGAATGATGAGTCCACGGTTCATTGGACCATAAGAAATTCTGGAGAGAGTTGGATCAGTTTCATACCGGGTGGCATTACCTCTGAGTTTATCTCAGGTACACAATGTTTTTCATGTTTCAATGCTGAGAAAGTATATGCCAGATCCATCTCAAGTTTTGAGTCCAGAGGTAGTTCAGCTGGAAGAGAACCTATCTTATGAGGAACAACCGGTCAAGATTTTTGACCACATGGGGCAAGTGTTATGGAATAAGGTGATTCATCAGGTAAGGTTTTGTGGAAAACCCACATGGTTGAAGAGACAACATTGGAATCTGAAAATGCAATGAGGGATAAATACCCCCACTTATTCGATAAGTAAATAAACTGCGGGGACACAATTTTCTAAAGGGGGAAGGATGTAACATCCCAAGTAAGTAATGAATAATATATATGTTTATCTATGTCTATTAATTAATTAGATAGTGTTTTAGGGAATTAAAATGAAAATAAATCCAATCTTAAGCATGTAATACACTAATATTTTTTAAAAGATTGTTTTACTGCCTTTTAATGGAAAACCATTTTAATCTATCTTTTGACAATTTTATAAGCCATGTTTGTCAAAATAAACTTATTCTTTATTATTGGGACATCAAAATTTACTTTGTGTGAATTTTTTGTATTTTCAGATAAAGTTCATTATTTAATGAATAGTGAAAATGTTGTATTTTAATTCAAAACATCATTTTAATCTAATTTATTTATATGATTAGATTATCTTTTGAATTGTTTTTAAAGTGAAATTAGAATATATTTTTACCATTTAATCCAATAGTGGTCATTGGAATAATTTTCACTTTGAAATTGGACTTAAACTATTGTCAATCTTTTGATACTTATTGTTTTATAAAAACACGCTATTTGTCATGACAGCGGGAATTAATTATTAAATTAATTAATGTGACTTATATGATTTGAATTTTGTAAAATAGATATCATTTTTAAATTCATAATATCAAATATAGCTTAGGGTGAAGTTTTGGTATTTTTCTGAAATACATCAATTTTTGTTGAATAGTGAAACCACTAAGTGTTAGTTAAAGAAACTGATTTTTCGTTTAAATGAATCTTTGTCATTTCTGTGATTTGATTTTCAAAAATCCAACATACATGGTTGTCATTAAGAAGTAAAATGTGGTTCAATGAGATTAAAATAATTTTTTGGTGAATAGTACCTTTTAAGTTCTTAACCGCGATTAGAGGTAATTAGTGTAGTTTAAGGTAAAAATAAATGTTTTAATAATATGAGATGAGCATGAAACATGTCCTAACCTCATTGGATGTGTCATGGTCGACCAAGAAAATCCATGGGTCAACTTGGGGACCCCATGGAGCCACTTTGGTTGGGAAATGACATAAATAACTTTTTATTCAATGTTAAAGTAAAAATGACACAAACATGAGATGTTTTACTAAAAAATTTTTTACAAGGGGTTATACAAGTCATATTTTTGACTATAAATATTCATTATATAGATAAAAAGATTTCCTACATCATGATTTTTTTTATAATTTTTAGACATTAAATATATTAAATTATTTATGACATCATGAGGATGCAGCGTTTACCTCATTAATAAAGGATTTAAATAAAACGAAAAGATAATGTAAAATCTATGAACTACACATGTACAAAACCTATTGGATGGGTATATTTATAACTCTTATCACATTATCCTCTAATTATATCAATTTGGGACCTCTTAAATCTGAATCTCATTCTAAAATAAAGTAACTTTTCTTTATATTCCAAGAGTGCCCCTCCTCTCCTCTTATAAAAGGCCCCCACCTCTACCTCTTTACCCACACTTCCAAAGCCTTTGGATCGGCCAAACCCTGCCTATTTTGTCTCTCCACATCCCTCTATTACTCCTTGAAGCCTCACTTTGGGAAGAAGTCTTCCCAAGGAAGCCTTTGATCTCAAACCAAAGGGAGTTACCTGATTTTAATGTAATGTCTTCACTTGTGTTCTTTTGTTTTATTTTGCTTCTCCAACCCCCTAAACTCTGTTTATTAATTTCATTTGAAACAACACCAGTATCTTCCATATACTAGGATGTTTTTATAAGAAGGATTATAGATACACATACACAAACCTACATCTAATGGTTAAAGAACATACTGTTTCCGTGGATGGCGAATTTCTGCCTCCCGAAACAATGATTGTTCAACATTCTTTTAAAACCTTCAAAGGTGGCCATTAAGATGAAACTATATTTATATATGATATATAATATGTTTATTTTTTCCATAAGCTTCTGTATTTTTAATTTTGGGCATACTTTTATGGTTTCCATTATGGGTAAACGCGATATCTTCATTTAAGGAAGTACGGACTACCACCCCCATCGAAGAAAAAATCACCAGAACATTCATTTTTAGAGAATGTGTACCCAAGAAATGAAACATGTTTGTAGTGACTTCATCCAGGTTTCCTCCCCCTTGGGATGGATAACTTAGATTGTTCACTATGAAGTTCAATAAATCAATCTCCCACTCGAACATGATAAAAATATGAAGCAATGATTCCTATTTATGTGATACACATCATCAACATCTCGATGCCAATATGATTCCCTTCATTAATATAAGAACTATTTTTCTCAGTGAGTGTCTTTACATCATCCACCATTATGTTTTGCTGAAACTACTACAAAAAATGCCTTTATTTTTCATCTATGATATTAAATTTATTCATTATATTAATTAATGATCCTATATTATTGTTAATTTTGTTATGTTTCAATTCAAGGTAATCCTCACTTGAAATTTATAGATATTTAGTCCCTCATCTAATGATTTAATTTATTTTTTTCCAAGAAGTTTTATATTTATAATATAGTGATAAAAATTTATTGACATTAATTTCGATTATATTATATAATACATCCAATAAACATTCAATTTTCTGTAAAATGTTATTATATTTTAAACATTATATTATCTATCATTTAAAACCATAGAAACATTCTTTAGGTGAATTATACCACAAGTATCTATTCTTGATTATTATTGAAATAATCTATTATCCCCCCTAACTCACTTTTATCACCGCTAAAATATTTTGACAGTATATTATTTATGATATGTTTTATAGATAATAATGAGTCAAATTCTGATTATTACACATTAAATAAGTGAAACATATGGGTAAGGTGTTGATGTATTTTTGGACTTCTATAATCAGAATATTTTATACAATGAAATGTCTTCTTATACATATTTAAAATGTTTATATATGAATATTTTGAAAATAATAGAGGTCAAAGATCATTTATTTTTTCAGGGTTTTAATCTGAGTAATAGAACATGGATTTTTAGCGGGGGTAAATAAGAATAATTTTGAACATATTGATTATGATTCATCACAAGATGATAAGTTTGATAAAATTCAAGAAATGATTTGTGATATTAATGCATGCGAAATTGAGAAAGAACTGGTAATTGAGTGACCTAATGGTGATGTTGAAAACCAGCTGTATCTCAGTTGAATGTAATTTATTATTTCACTGATGGTGTTGAGATTGATTTACTTAAATGTGAAACATGGATGGAGTGAAAAGAGTTTTATAGAGTTTCTATAATTGTTGAAATATATTCCTTCTAATGAAAATGACCATCAATATTCAAATTATAAAGAGAAAAAATAGTATAACAATGGGATTAGGGAATAAGAAAATAAATACCATCTTGAATTACTATGTTCAATATAAGAAGGAACAAAAATTTATACGGTATTGAAAATATGGGAGGGCATGGTATAAGATGAAGGAACATCACATGGCCATTTTTAGTTAAAGATACCCCTTCTAAGGTATTTTGTTATCTTCCTATAATTCCCCATTTAAAATTTTTGTTTTCAAATTACAATGATAATAAAAGAGTAATATGGAATGAAGATGTGTGGGTATGTGATGGAAGATTATGCAATCCATATGATTTTCCAAAGTACAATAAAATTGATCACCTGTTTTTTAAATTCGAAAATGATGTTTGAAGTCTCATACTTGGACTGTTCATGGATTGAATAAATTCAAATCAAATCCTTAGTTGAAAATATAGTTAATAACTTTTTTATTGATTATTTAAAACATAAATCATGAATTTACAATTAATAAATAATATTTCATGTGGAATTTAATGATCTATAGACTCAAACATACAAAAAACGACATTGTTGTTTTCTTGTAACTATTAATTGATGATTTGTAACTTTAATGGGATGAAGGTATTACGGTGTTTGATTCTTATAAAATGAAATATTTTAAATTATATGGAAACATCATTTTAACTATAAATGACTATCAAAAATAGGTAATTTTATTAGGTATAGCATTAAGAGGCATAATGGTTATATAATTTTGTGAACAAAAGACTTATATTATTAGCAACATCCTGGGGAAAACTAGTATACATGGGTCATTGAATTTTTTTTCTCAATGGATCATGATTATTATTGATTTAAAAATTATTTAAGTGGATCACATGATATTAATATTTCGTCGAAACCTTCTTCCATTGATTTGTATTTAGATAGCGTGAAAAAAATTGATGTTGCATTTAGAAAGACACATAAATAATTAATGATTGAAATATTTGAAAGAAATTGTCAATATTTTTAGTAACCATTTTTGAAATATCATGACTTCAAACATAATATAGATATAATTCATATGGGTATGCATATATATGATAGATTTATTGGAACATATTATGGTGTTTTTTAAAATACTAATGATGGGTTGATTTTAATAATGGACTTACTTTTAATGGAAATACATTAAGAGTTATCTCCCACTCCTAAAGGAATGAAAACATTCATACCTGTAGATGTTCATACATTATCTGAGATTAAGAAAATTATATTTCATCATTATCATAATGATATAAAATTATTGTAGGGTTATTTATAAATTTTTAATAAAATTTACTTTAAAAGATTTGATGTTGATAGGTATGAAATCTTAGGACAGTTATGTCATCATACAACATCTCCTAGTAGTTTCCTTGGTGGAATATTTCCCATATGTTTCATAATGTCTATAATTAATGTGCTTCATTATTTCAATACAATTTAAAAAATGATGGTTTATCTGAATGATTTGAACAATTTTGCTCATGGAGAACTATATATACTTTTACAATTGAAATATATTTTCATCCCGGATGTTTATGATATGATGGTGTGTTTAATGGTTCGTTTGGTGCGTAAAATATTGCTTTACAGATCTATATATCTACATTTCATATATATTTTTTAAACATATATAATTATATTGAAGGGTATGTCAAGAATAAATATAAACCTAATGATACCATTGTTGAGAAGTATATTTATTTTGATGATTGGAAGTGTTGTACAAGTTACTTGTCTAAATTGAATCACTTCAGTTTTCCAACATCTCTCCATGAACGGGTACACTATATAGGAAACAGGGACTATGTCTTGAATAAAAAATCATTCAATGTATACAAGATAAGTAATTTGAATCTATACAGCTTTAATAACATAAATGATTCTCAGTAATATATAACATTGAATATCCATGTGTTGAATTAATGTTATTCAAAGAATAATGATATGTGGATTTTGAGTGAGCATAAAACATCAATGGTTTAAGGTGACCAATTTTGGTAGACCAGATTCATAAGAATCATGAGAAGGTAAGTGGGAGGTACATGTTTAAATTTAATATCATGGTTCATGTATGACATTAACGACATTACATTTCATAAAAATAAATAGGAAAACATAACTGATGTTCAGAATAGTATTGTATCGGTGTTCACTAGAAGAAATACATTTTTAGATTGCTAATGAAAAAAACCAAATATCTACATAAACATAAAATTTTGAAGTTATTAAAGAAATATTGGATGTTCATTACATTAAAATACAAGTACTAGTGTTTTACTGAAAATTTTTTATCAGTAATAACATTATAAGACAAGATGAATTTGGATTGATAAAATTTACACTGAAGAAATTGAAGTACACTATTGATCCTTTAATCTTGGAAATACATAATGAAATTATATATTTAGGATCAATTTGATTTTATGTGGTATAATATATTACCATGAAATACAAAATTCCATGGATGTAAAAAATGAAGAAGATGATTAATTATTTCAGAAACCGAATTCCGGGGAATGATTAACAGACAATATTGACGGGAAAATCCTTGATATTTTTTTCCATACAAAATGATCATGATGAAGGAATTTGGAAAAAAATCCTTTATTAAATTCCATAAATTAGATGCAAAATATGTTTATCTCTAGTTTACTTTTAATATTTTCACAAAATGATAGGTATTTTAAATTTATTTTAAATATTAAAACATGTATTAAAACTATTTTGTTAAATTAATTTTTTATATTAGTTTGGTATGATATTTTTACTATTTTTACCTTTACATAACTTATATATTAATAGATTTTTTAAATTGATTATTTTCAATCAAATATGACAAAAAATAACAAAAAAATTGTATAAGAGTATATTCCAAAATATACATTTTTGGGTAAAAATGATTTATTTTCTGTGAGAATTTTTATTACTCACACATCATTTTTGGATTTGGCTTTTTATTAATATCACTTTACCAGTCATTAATGTTGTTATAATTCCAGTTAACTATAAAAAATATAAATGAAATTGCATTATGTTTAGTTTTATTAACATTTTTTGTAAATAGTTCATTTTTTATTTACATTTGTTTGTAATAGTTTCCTTTTTATATTTTATATGAATTGTTTATCACTCTATTATGTAAGAGAATGACATATCAATCATATTATCCGTCACATTATTCTGGAGATGATCTTAGTCATAACTCTAGTGAAGAATACACAAATTCTTCTATTTATGTGCCTACTCATCCTTCATTATAAGAGGCATCTACTTGCATGGGAAAAAGGTTTTTGAGGTTTGGTAAACATCAAAACACATGTTTACCAAAATTATCTATTGCATGTATCCAAGACTAGAGGATACCAACAGAGTATGACTATAATGATATTAAAAGACATCCATAATAACAAAAATCATGAATTTTAATGAAATATAAGATAAATGAAATGTTGAATTTTTTATGATTGGATAAATGTTGACAATTTGACAATATCCCACTTGTGGGAAACCATTTTGGTAACCATGTTAATTATAATTTTACTTACATTTAAATTTTTAATGTAAAATATGTTTTCCACATTCATATCAGATTACATATGATATTCCTAATACTGAAGGATTCAGGATTAAATGTTTATAATTTTTGGCTTGGAGATGAATGGATTTTTAATCAACCATCAAATAAAATTTCATTTTGGGTATATAAAACATCATAATCTATGAGATATTTATCCACTTACATACATGGAAGAAATTTCATGAATATTGATGATGAAAAGAGTTTTTTATTAGTGAAATGTTACCTTTTAGATTAATTTATATTAATGATTTATTTATTCCTCATTTATAGCAATCTCAGAGATCCAATAATGAGTTCCAATATCGTAATGTATACCATTATACATTATCTTGGGGAGGGTATATGTTATTAGAAGAGAAAACGATAGTTGAATGTTTTTTAAAAACAGAGATAAGAGTATTCAGGCTCTATAATGGGTTACCCTACTTCCCCCATGCTAGACATGAATAATTCATGAAGGGGAAGTTGAGGAAAAAATAACTATATCTTACAAAAGATTTAACTGTTGTATTTGAGAGTATAGTAATATATTTATATTATTATACTTTTTTTGTTAAAAAAAATATTTATATATTTTATTCATTCATGATATTTTCATATATTTCATATAGGATTCTCATGGGGAGCTAATAACACAAGGGGTTATTATTGATCAGGGTAGGAATGGCATTTTTTCTACAAAATAGGGAAACCCTGAACACCCAAGCCATGTACAAGGATACCTACATGGTTTATCATGTAAAAAATATTTCTATAGTCTGATGATTTTACAATGTATGATTTTTATAAAAAATTGAATCTTTGTAAGAGGAATTTTAGGATATTCATGTGGCAACAGAGGACATGACCAGAGATTCAATGGAGTTGATTTTTTAACCATGTAATGATAGTTCCATACTATTTATCGAACTCATGTACCTCCTCCTAATGATCCTACAACTCCAACAACAAAAAATTATACATCTCATCCTATAGACACTACAATACCCCTAGTATTTAAAAATTAATTTAAATTCATGAATCATTTTTTAAGTAGTTACATATAAATATAATTTAAATATAATTTTCTTCCTTCAATTTTTTGAATATTGAAAAATGATCATCTATAATTGTGATCAGTATGTTATTTGGATTCTAATGGTACCAACTTGTTTTTATGAATAGTAATATACCCCTATGAATATTAATATGAATATTAATACGACCTTAATGGATATTAAATTGCATTATTATTTTATTTTCTTATGTATTTATCATAATGACATTTCTATTAATTTTTCAAGGTGTTAAAAAAATTAGTTTTATATTTAAAATTGTTATTTTTTTAATAAATTATGATTTTATTTAAAAAATAAATTAATAATATATAGAAATTTATGTTCCAAAATTTTATTTTATTTCTGAATTATAAACATAAAAAAATGATTATGGTGATTTTTAGGATTTTTCTAAAGTTCATAATTTTTTATAAATACTTGTTTTAATACTTCTTTGGTGATGTAAGAATGATGTAAGAACTCTTGTTTCAAAGTCACATGAAATTTTTTGTATTTTATTTCACATGGGTCATGACTATTAATATCCTTGTGAAAAAATATTAAAATAATGATTAAAATAATTTAAAATCCCTCCTCTCATCCACTATAAATACCACCCTCATTCCCCACTTCCTCTCACACGTCTCAAGCATTGAGAATTCACCGAGTTTAAAAAATCCCCTCACAAAGGATCTTTCATATGTCCTATAGATACTAGTCTCACCAAATGGAAAAAACCAAATGCTTTAAAAGGATCTCAAGGAGAATAGATTAAGAGGTAAGAATCCCCATCCTTTTTCATGTGTTTTCATTCCAATTCTGATTATTTCATATACTCTATTTCTTTACATTATCTAGGAGGTATGAAATATTCATAATAATATATATTCTATATTCTACCATGTTCATATAAATGATTCATTATCTTCCTTCCCCTACTACCCCTCCTGTTCTACAAAAAACATCTTCCACGATGTGCAGATTTACGAAAATTGGGGACGATGTGTATGAAATATCCATTAAATCCTTAAAAGATTATAATAAAACATATTAGATGTTTGAAGAATAATTTTAATTTTATTTTTAACCTATTTTATGTTTTAGATTGAACTACTATGTATGATATTGAATTATATAATGAAACATGTTCATGATTGTTGAGGAACTACCAAGAATGATCTAAACCAACATCATTAATGTTTTATTTAATGATACATCATCAAATATGATAAAAAAATGATTTATTGTATCATTATATATTATATAAAAATATTAATTTAATTTCATTCATCTTCTAGAATTTTGTTTCCATACGACAAGAAACTCAAACACAAACTGGCCATTGGAGTAATTTAATGAATGCTCTCGAAACAATGGATGAAAAAAATAACAATTAAACGGTGAAATGATGCTATATAATAATAATATAATATGTTTTAAACATGATAATGATTATGTAAAATTCTTAAAAACACTTTTAATAATTAGAAGGAGTTTAATACAATTTTAGAGTAAGAAAAATCCGAGGTAATGGAATTCAAAACCCTATTTCTGTTCGTTGGGTTACCATTATAATTCATTATTACTATGGTATTAAAATTGTTTGTGTGATGAATTATTTTATATAATTTTTTATTATGTGTATTTTTAGTGTATATACATTTTCCAACCACAATATTAAGTATCACTTTAATTATATGATATTCATAAGGGACTTTCTTTTAAAACCCCTCATTTAAAATTTTGTTTTACACAATTCAAAAGAAATGTTTTTGTGAAATTATTCATGTTTTATGAATATTTTATTATTTTTGGGAATTATTTATAATGAAGTCTATGACCATTATATCCTTCCAATTCATTGGGTATGTGTATATTGGAGGAAGACAGTGTGGTTACTCCAAGTGTAATTGCGATGTTTAGACAAATTTTATGGTAGTTATGAGTGTTACAAATAATAAGGTTGATGAGAGGGTTACATGATTATGTATGTAATTCCCTAATATACCATTATGGTTTTATTTATGTTATAATTGTTTCTGGGAATATTATTTTTATCAATGTATCTAAAAAGTATATATTTTTTTAAAAAATATTTCATACGTGACAAGTACTCGTGGGTTAATGTTATATTTCATTATTTTTATGTCCCTTACTGTGCTTTTTGTGGTCATACCATGTTTTCATTTTTTTCCTAGGATATAAAGATTTTTAAAGAAAATATAGAATCCATGTTAAATGTTATAATTATTTTTCAACAAATTCATGTTTTATTTGAAATGTTTTATATTTTGGAACAAATGAATACTATTATTATGGTATCCACTATATATCAATGGATAATTTTATGAATGTATTATAACCCAGTTATCGAAAGATCTAAACATGAAAAGATCCTCAATATAGATAGAAGTAATTTCTTGTCTAAAATTCATCACTAAATAATGTAATAAGTTCGAGTCCTTATAGTTAGTATCAAAGGATGGTTAGATAACTTTTGGGGTAAGGATGATGTTAATATAATGCCACAAATTATTATTAATTAATAGTAAATTTTAAATGATATATATTTTATAGAAACATTTTTTTCTTCAAATATGATATGACTATTCAGAATGGTTTTCCATAGAAGATATAGGGAAGCTAATGAGGAGAGGCATCGAAAGAATGATATCCCTCCAAATCTATAGCCTAGAATAATAGAGACTAGAACTGAGCAGTTGGTGATAGTAATGGATCATCTAAAATAGTCAATAAATGGTGATGGAATCTATGAAAGAAAAAAACTAATGGTACCACAATGGACCATAATGATTGTAGAACATTTTATGAGACAATTCCCTCCTGGATTAAATGGATATTCATACATAGTAGCGGCTGAAGGATAGATTAAGGCCCTTTAATATATATTTGATGTTATGGGTTGTCTAGATAATAAAAAGGTAAGTCTTTCTATTTACAGTATTGATGGATATTTTGATCAATTGTGTTCAACGGTTAAAAATATCAAGGATAGAGATGATATTGATTCCTTAGGGTGGTAGGAATATAAAATTATTTTCCAAAAAGAAAAATTCCAAGAGTGGTGTGACATATGATGGAGATATAAATTCCTTGAATTGAAGAAAATGAGAAATATTTATTGGCTATGTATGAAGCCAACTTTATCTTAATGGAGAGGTATGATCCAAATATTATTATAGATATTTATAGAGAAAGGAACTACATTGAATCAGGATTAATTACTTGGTATCAAATTGCATTGATTTTCAATGAATTTAAATGTAAATAGAAACATATAAAATGTTCTGAGAGGGTAGATATGGAGTTTTTTTATGATAACATGCATTTTTACAACAAGGATAAGAAGAGGTATAGATGTAAAGTGATGGGTAACAATCAACCAATGTAGTTAGATGATATGAAATTCCAGTTTCTAGTTTGTGAATAGTTTTGAAAAAATTACCCTAGGGAATACCTTACCAAAACAGGGATATGTTTTTGATATGGTAACTATAGACATATGACCTAAGGTTGTAATGAAAATTATCCGAATTATCGTTTTCATAAACAAACATGTATGTGTTTTAAATGTTGAGTAATAAGTCATTATGAAAATGACAACCTAAATATTGATCTGAATGATGAAAAGAAGCCACACTATAAGAAGAAAGGTGTAATGAGATCCATTATGACTATGTGAGCAGATGTCGGGCCATCCAATGAAGTTGTATAAAGTACCTTGATTATTTACTCATATTTTTCTAATGATTTTTTATAAGAGTTCTACACATTCATTTGTTTCTGAGGAATTTTCTAGAAAATTGGAAATATCATCTCAAGAAACGAGACTATAACTTATTATAAAAACACTAGGGGAAAATACTATAACAAATAAGAATTATTAAAAACTTCATTTATGTTCTATGGAAATACATTACCTACAAAACTTATTTTTCCTTAGATAAGTTTTAGGTCATTATGGGAATGGGTTGGCTTTTTGTTTATCATTCTAATACTGACTATAGAGCTGAAGAAGTTTTTATTCAGAAAGAGTTTTTGTTTCTATAAAATAATGAGCCCATAAAATTGATAACATTTCTGGATGCTATGATACTGTTGAAATATGGAAATGAATTTTATCTGGATCATATTGTTGAAAAAAAGGAATTGTTGAGATTAATGATGTTCTAGTGGTATGTGAATACCTTTATGTTTTTCTAGATGAGTTACCTAGTGTCATACCAAATTGGGAAGTCGAATTCACAATTTATATAGTTATGGATGTTAATCCAATTTCAAAACACCCATATCTAATGGCTCAAATCGATATTCTTGAATTTAAAAATTCATTTGTAGGATTTGATTGATAATGTCTTTATTTGCCTTAGAACATCACCATAAGGATATCTAGTTTTGTTTGCTAAAAATATTGATGGTTCCATGAGACCATTCATTGATTATAGATCTTTGAATAAAATCACTATTAAAAACTAGAATCATTTTCCTCATATTGATGACTTGTTTAATCAGCTATAGGGAGCTCTATATTTTTCAAAGATTGCCTTGAGATTTGGATACCATCAACTGAACGTGAAAAATGATTACATCCCAAAAACATCATCTCATACTAGATATGGGCATTATGAGTTTGTTGTTATACCATTTTTTTTATCTAATTCACCTACAATATTCATGGATCTTATGAAAAGAATATTTCATGAGTTCATGGACAAGATTGTAGTTTTTTTATTTATGACATTCGGATATTTTAGAAGAGTATATACAAGCATGAAAAACATCTAAGGGTTATTTTGAAAACCTTGAAGGGAAATAAAATGTATATAAAATTATGAAAGTATGATTTTTGGATATAACAAATTTATTTTATTTGGAAAATTGTAAATAAGTATGGAATAGTAGTTGATCCGGCTAAAATTAAAGTGGTCGATGAATGGAAATGACATATAAATGATACATGGATTCATATATTTATCGGATTATTTGGATATTATAGATAGTTTGTTGAAAACATTACATGGTTTTCTATCCCACTATATAAGTTAATGAAAAATGGTTAAATTTAATTGTACTGAAGAATGTAATTTTTGATTTTAGGAACTGAATAAGAGATTGGTGAATGCTCCAGTTTTTTTATTGACTTCCCGAAATGGTGAGTTTTTCATCTAAAGTGATGGTTCATTGAAAGGGAAATATTATTGTTCTAATAATGAATGATCTAGTAATAGGTTATGATTCATGAAATCTAAAACTTCTTGAGTTAAAATTTTCCACTCATGATTTGGAATCGGCAGGTGTGGTTTTTTCTTTGAAAATTTTGAGGCATCATTTATTTAGAGCCAAATATAAAATATATACTGACCATATAAGTCTAAAGTATATTTTCACTCTGAAGGAATTAAATATGAGGTAGAGGAGATGGATTAAAATAATATATTATTTTTATTTCATAACTAATTATCATTTGGAAAAATCAAAAAAAAATTCTTGATTTGAAAACATCATGAATCATTAAACATGTTTTGTTTTGAACATGATCCACTGACTAATGATTTGATGAATTTTGACATTGACAGTGTCGGTGCCAAAAATATATCTTTTTTGTTTCAGGTTTCACTATAGTCATCATTATTATACCGGATTAAGCAAGTGTATCAGGAAGATCGTGGGCAATAAAAAACAGTAGGATTGGTTAAAATGGGTAATTTTTTTTAATTTAAGCATGATGATGTTTTTGTTTTAAGATTTGGTAAAAGGATTGGTGTTCCTTGGGATTCCTAATTAAATAAATATTTGTTTTGTGAATCTCATAGTGCCTCATTTTATGTTCATCCATGGAGTTCTAAGATGTATGGAGGCCTTTGATAGTATTATTGGTGGGATGTAATGAAAAGAGATGTTGGATATTTTACCATGAAATGTTATAAATGTCAACAAGTTAAGGAATATCAGCAGTTATTGAAGAGGATATCTCAGCATTTTCTAGTGTTAGAGTGGAAATTAAATAATGTATCAATTGAATCTGTGGTGGGACTACCTAATAACTCTGAAGGGAATAATGTGATTTTGATTATTGTTGATCGGATGGAAAAATCTCTACATTTTATTTCTATTCAAGATACAATGTCATTCGATCAATATGCTAGATTTTACCTGAAACTGATTATCTAGTCACACAGAATTCCACTTTCAATTGTATCTGAATGAGGTCACGAGTTCACTTATAACTTTTGGAAGGGCCTTGAGAAGTCTTTGGGAATATCATTAATTTTTAGTAAATATTTTCATCCTCAATCATATGGGAAGTCAGAATGAATGATTTAGACATTGGAGGATACTCCTCAAGCTTGTTAAATTAATGGTAAGGGATTTTGGGACCATTATATTTTTTTAGTTGAGCTATCTTATAATAATAGTATTCATTCCATTATATATATTTCACATTTCGAGGCATTGTATGGGAAGCGGTGTATAAATATATCTTTTAGGATGATGTTAGGTAAAGAAAGATGATTGGACCATAATTAGTAGATGAAGTGGCTGAGATAGTGGTGATGATCTAGCAACACATGAGGACAACTCAGAGCACTCAAAAAACTTATGTAGATAATAGGTGGAAAGGATTTTTTTTGAGTTTGGAAATTATGTTTCTCATAGAATCTCACAAAATAAAAGTGTTATGTGTTTTGGTAATAATGGAAAGAGTAGTCCAATGTACATTGGAGCTTACGAAATTCTGGAGATTGTATGACCATTCGCCTACTGAGTAGCTATGCCTCAAATTTTATCTCAGGTGAAAAATGTTTTTCTTGTTTGGATGTTGAGAAAGTCTGTTCCAGATTCTTCTCATGCTTTGACCCTTGAAATAGTTTACCTAGAATAGAATTATTCCTATTAATAAAAACTAATTCATATTTTTTGATTGAAGGGAACATGTATAGCAGAATATGGTAATCTAGTAGGTAGAGGTTCTGTGGAGGAACCACATTGTTGAAGAAGCAACATGGGAATCTAAAAATTTGGTTAGGTAAATGTGACATCACTTGTATAATAAGTAAATCTAATTTAGAGGGCACAATTTCCTAAAGATGACAGTAATGTAACAACCCAAATATTTAAAAATAAATTGAAATTCAAGCAACTTTGTTTTAAGTATATCTTTAAAACAATATATTATAAATAATTTTTCCGCTTCTATGTTTTGATTTTTTAGAAATGGTCGTCTATAATTGTGATCAGTATGTTATTTGGAGTCTAATGGAATCAAATTTTTTAGTTGAATAATAACATAACCTAATGAATTGTAATATGAACCTAATGATTATAAAATTGTATTATTAATTTTTTCCATTATGTGTTTATGATAATGACAACATGATTAATTTTTAAAGGTGTTAAAAAATGAGTTATATATTTAAAATAGTAATTTTTTAATAAATAATGATTTTATTTAAAAATTAAAATCTCAGTTTTTAGAAAAATAGATTTCTAAAAGTTCAGTTCATTTTTTAATTATACATGTCAAAAAAAGGTTAGGGTTTTTTTTATGATTTTTTTAAATTTTTTAATTCTTTTTATGTTTAGTAAAATACAATAAAATACAATAAATTGTAAATACTTTTATAACAGCATAATATGTGATACAAGGATGATGTAAGAAATTTTTTATAAATCACATGAAAGTTTAACTATTTTGGGTCAATGAGTCAAGACAATTCATAGTCTTGAGTAAACATTTTGAAATAATTATTAAAATAATGAAAAATCCCTCCTCTCCACCACTATAAATTCCTCTGACATTCACCTCTTCCAATCACACCTCTCATGCCTTGATAATTGTCTATTTTATAAAATGTCACCTTCCAAGTGCTCTTCCCCACGTCTTATACCTATTTTTATCCCCTAATGTCCAAAACTAAATCCCCTAAAGAGGATCCCTAGGAGAATAGAACAAGAGGTATGAAACATCTTCCTTTTTCATGTTTTCTCATTCCAATTCCATTTATTTCCTATAATCTCTTTCCATACACTTATATAGAAGGTATAAAATATATAGAATCATATATATTATGTATGTTACCATGTTAATGTAAATTATTCATCATCATCCTTCCTCTACTACCCCTCTTGTTCAAAAAATATTATCACCATCCATAATGTGTTGATTTACCAAAATCGTAGAGGATTTGTTTGAAATATCCATTAAGTCCACCAAATATGATAATAAAACCCTTTTAATTTTTGATTCATAATTCAAAGTATATTTCGAAACCTATTTTATGTTCTTTAATGAACTTTTATGTTTGAAATTTAATTAAATAATGAAATAAGTTCATGGTTGTCGAGGAACTCTAAAAAATGATCTAAACAAACATCATTAATATTTTATCTAATGATCCATCATCATATATGATAAAAAAATAATTTGTGGTATCACTATATTTTCTAGAAACCTATTAATACCATTCCATTCTATATCTTGGATTTCATTTCCATATGAAAAGAAAATCAAACACAAATAGGCAATGAAAATCATGTTAAGAACACACCAGAAACAATATAAGGAACAAAATACTAACATTTAAAGTGTGAAATGGCGTTATAAAATGATCATATAAGATTTTATAAACATGAATATGTTTCTATAATATACTAATAACACTCTTTTAAATACTATATTAAAGTTTTAATCAATTTTTACTTTAGAATCACTAGAGGTAATGAAATTCTTAACCTGATTTTTATTCATTGAGATTCCATTCTACTTCATTATTTATGTGGTATTAAACTTTTTGTGTGATGAAAATCATTTATGTTATGTTTTATTACATTTATTTATAGTTTATATACATGTTCCATGTATCACTTTAATTATACGATATTTATAAGGGTCATTTCTTTTTTAAAAGCCTCGTTTAATTTTTTTTTACTAAATTCAAAAGAAATATTTCAATGAAATTATTCTTGTTGTGGGAATATGTTCGATTTATGTTTAATTGATTATAAATAAGTTTGGGACCTATATATATCCCTAAAATTACTTGGGTATGTGTAAGTTGGAGGTCGGTCGTATGATTACTCCATGTTTAATTGAGATGTTTACACAAATTGTAAGATAGTCATGAAGGTTAAAAGATTATGTAAGTAATGATCCAAGATACTTTTATTGTAATATTTATTTTATATATGTTTCTGGTAATATCATTGAAATATCATGTTTTAAAAATATATAACAAATATGTTTTTTAAAATGATTTCATAAGATACAAGAATACCGGGACCAATGTTTTCTTCCATATTTTTTTATCCCTTAATGATATTTTCATGCACATCCCATGTTTTAAAATGATTTCAATAGTTATAATGATATGTAAATAAAATAATTATTCCAAGTTAAGTCTTATGAATATTTATCAACAAAATCATGCTTTATTTTTAATATTATATATTTTTTAAGAAATTAATACTGTTTTGGTGGTATCCTATATATATTAATATGTAATGTTATTAATGGTTTATGCACCAATTCTCTGATGAACTAAAATTGAAAATATCATCAATATGGATGTAAGTGTGTTTGTGACTAAAATTCATGATTAAGTAATGTAATAATGTTGGGTCTTTATAGACATGACTCCATATTATTTTACTCTTACACCCCCTCCACCATTGCTTCCATGTTATTGGGAGTTATATGTTCATGATCTCAATTATCATATTGTTTCATATGGGATGATATTTTTTATTAGGGATACCATTCATCATAAACAGATATTAATAAAATAGAATATGTTCATTGTATATGATAATATTGATAGATCAATAAGAAATAAAATTTCATAAAAATGAGGTGAGTACAGTTGGAAAAAGTATCAACAATTTTTTAGTTTTTACATGTAGACTTATCATATATATTATTATAGAGGTATGTAAATAATTCATCTTTTTTTCATTTTACTAAAATTCATTAATATTGTAAATGTTATATTATTTTTTTAATTAATTCATTAAATGTATCGAATTAATATATGTAAAAATAAAAATACAATGTTTGATGACTTTAGATTTATCATATACTAGTCATGAAAGATTATCAACACAATATAATTTATTTTCAGATTTTTATTATATTCTAATTAATAATAGTTTTTTTGTACAATGACTACAGTGCTTTAGAATTAATATATCATGTAGCTTGTAACTGTATATCAATTGGGCATAAATACGATCAAATATTTTTCCATGCATGTTGTTTAACAGAAATTTTCAATTCATTAATTTATTAAATATTTATAATTATTTTTGTTTTTTATTAGGTATTTTTATACAATTTATATGAATCATGAAATGATAGAAGTATATGGATTTAGGAAAACAAGTTTTATTTCACCTACAATGAGGATAATGACTGATGTAGAAAAAACAATTTTTATTGATAAAAGATTTCAAATGAATGAAATTATTCAATGTTGGATGTCTTCTTACAATTATGAGTATGGAACTTATATATTACAATCATATATATATAAATATGTATAAACAAAATAACAACTCATATTTAATTTTTAATATATTATTGGCCATTGGATGTCGGTTGTTTTCACAGGAGAAGACACTTTACTATATAATCCTTATCCTTGGTGAAGTGTAAGAATAATTTATTAATATATTAAACACATATTATTGAATACTCAAAAACATTATATTATAATGACAAAAAAATTTAATTTATTCATATTATTTTAATACAATAAATTTAATTTCATTAAAAAGACCACATAAAATAAGGGCGACATGATCAGATATGTAAAAGATTATGTGAGTTTCAATTAACAATTATAGGATTTAGAATATATTACATAAATTATTATTTTTAATTGAATTTTTTAAATAAAACATTCATCAACAATAATGAGTAAATGAATGTGGAAACTATGTTTAAAAATTTATGTATCAAATATTTTCAACATAAATTGTTATGAATTTCCAGAATTTTATATTTCATTATAATAATTTTATTAATACTTCATTAATTTTATTCCAAAAACATGTTTAATAATATAATTTAAAATTTAATATTTTTATAAACATCATCCATAGAGTGAACAAGATTTGAGACACTTACAAATTCGATGGGTGTATCATTTCATAGGTTAGATTTTATTTTAAATTATTTTTAATATATATTATAAACCTGAATATTCAAATTTTATGGGTAACTTTTCCCCTTTTTTCTTAGTTTTATGTTGTTATTATGTTATTTTTCTATTAGTTTTTTGTTTTTCCTCTATTATTTTTCTGCTATTTTTGTAGTGTTTTGGTATAGAAATCTTCTGGGTAGTGTAAGAATCAAAATTAATTTTTTTAAAAATAGTTTCCCCTCATTTTTGAAAAAAAAATGTGAAAATCCTATGATTATTATTTTGTCACATTTCTTTCTGAATGAGCCTATGTGAAAAACATTTTATCAAATTGGGTTAAAACATAATTTAGAAATTTCATTCCATGTTGGTTATTTCCAAACTAATGTAAAAAATTTGATATTGTTGATTCTTCACATCTATTATACTATAACCAGTGTGTCAAATAAATCAAATGGGATATTTTCAAATTAGTTATGAAATAACTAATGTTATAAACTCCAAAAAAGATTTTTACAATGTTTATTTTTATTAAGTGACATTAAAAGTTTGTTTACAATTCCTAATTCAATAATTTAATGTAGTAACTGACATTATAAAGAAAAAAACTGACATAAAAATGATGTTTTCACCAGTGATTTGGTGTATAAGACATGTTTCCCATCAAAATAAATGGGAGACAGAAATCCATGACCATAGCTCTAACTCCCATCATATAAGTTGTAACGTCCTGTATAATAGTTATTTATTTATTATTAATGTATTAATGAACTAAAATGATATAGATCATAATATTTGTTATTTACTTATAAGACATTATCGCCTATTTATTAACGCTTCTATAAAATCACTGATCTGGGGTATATCTGTTTCATTTTTCATGTATGTCATGGTTTTGTAGTTCTAGTACATTTATTTTGATTATTATTAAATTATATTAATAATGTTATTAATTCATTAGATATCATATGTATTCTTTAAATACATGTTTCAATTTATTCATAAAATATATAGATTGAAAAATTAATTTCATCATTCTTGGAGATGATTGAATGCATGTACGCATGAACGATGTCTTCGTTTTTTGGTAAAGAGAAAAAAATAGGGGTAAATAGTAATTCACACTTCTTGAATCGACATTATATCATATATATAATATATGTTCATTAAATCTTTTTTTTACCATCCATTTAAAACTCAAATGAAAAACTAATCACATCGCTTCATGGAGGTGGTCGTCGACACGTACACATAATAAAAATTATCCTTTTCCAAGGGTTTTGAATGTATGAATGTAGATATAATATTATCTCTTCATGAGTATAAGTATAAAATAATTTTCTGATATTAAAATGTACCCCATCGTAATATGCATCTATAAAATATGGTGATGTGAAATTAATTGTTTGATAACATGGAGAAAGTAATGCATGCATACGCTTTGATGGTATATTAATATATCTTTTTATAGGAACGACGTAAATAAATGTGTTTTAATAATAATAATAACATTTAATAATATTTGGGATACTAAATTTATTATTTTATGATTAATATAATATATATATATATATATGGCAGTATAATAATGTATAAAAATTGATTGATTCAGGCAACTAGCACTTCATTAAAATAAATCTGTTTGATCTCCTCTTAAGGGTTATGTGGTTTTTATTTTAGGAATAAAAAATATAATATAATGAGAATAAAAATTATTAGATATTATTTCAACTTAGAATGGTCAATAGAGATGAACCAATGTACTATAAATAAGAAAAAATATCGGTTACCTCTTATAATTAAGTGGAGGGGGACTCTTAGAATTTCATAAAATATTAAATGAGTATAGATTAATTTTAAGGACTAAATAGATCCAAATTGAGGTTATTTGAAGGTAATTTGAGGTTTAAATGAAATCCCATCATCCAATAATATTTGGACATTTTTAGATCCCATTTTTACATATATATTTTCTCTAAACCAATTATTAACCATTTTGATAATTAATTTAAATTATTATTTTCTATATTTTAAGGGTTAACAATGTTACTATAAATTGAAAAATAGTCATAACTGTAAAATTGTTAATTATTAAAACCATATGATAATCATTTGGATGAAACAAATTATTTTATGAATTTTTAATCATTTAATAAAATATTATTTAATATAAAATATCATTAAGGTCATTTTTAACACTATTATTTTAATTCGATCATAAACATGTCAATATAATGGCAGAATTCTAATCTAATTTTTCAAAACACACCTCAAATTTTTTATAAATATGTAAAATACCCGAAAAACATTTAATCATTAATATTATATCACTTTTTATATTTTCAAAATCATTTATATTTTTATATTAATTGAATACATTTATACTATCGATGTACAATAATTTACGGTTAATATATAATTTCATAAAATTATAAGAAAATAAATATCATAAAAATAGTTTCATTAATATCCAAATAGCCACTTATATTAATTAATAAAATTCTCTTTTACCAATTTGTACATATAATAAATTTTTAAAACTTAGAGGGGAAATTTTGTAATATTCATTGATTAAAATATTATATAATTCCTTTTATAGAAAAAATTCCATTAAACTTCCCCATTATGATACACTTTTCATATGTATTGAATTAAATTAATAAAATAATAATAATAATGTAATATTGTGGCCTTATCACTTAATTCTAATACAAATTAACTCTATTTTTGTTTTACAGAGGTGGTCAATTTTACCATATTTACTATTCATATTGACAAAAAAATTGTTCATGTTTATTAAATTTGCACTCCCTTTTTTAAAATATAAAATAAATTATCTTAAATTAAATACATATATGTAGAAGAATGTAATTTTATACTAAGTGTGAAAAAAAAATCTTGAAAAAGAGTTTTAGAAAAATTAATGGTTACGAATAATACTACATTTACCATTTTACAGTAAAAAGTAAATTTATGTAAATAATGTTTAAAAAATTTGATAGAAAATAAAATCTATAAATATAATTAAAATAAATCACCAATAGTGTTAAATTTAATTTTTTTAGATAAATATAAATTTCGGGGATATAGTTTTTTCAAGAAATAGATTTTTACCAATAAAACAAATTTGTAAAAAATTTAATCATAAAATTGATTCCAATGGACTTTATTGGATAATATAAAATATAATAATATAAATTTTACATTTAATCCACTTAAAAATAAAATAAATATTTATACATTCATTTTTTAATAAATTATACATTTTTACTGTATAGTGGAAAATAAATATTTTCATAAAATTATAAAAAATTCATAGTAAGATCATATTAATTTATTATTTACGAAAATGATTTTAGTATTTTGGAATAAGTTTATTTAATTTTCCAGAAATTAATCATAATATTTTCTCACAAAAACAATAAAATTATTTTTTTAATAAAAATTATTTTTGAAGAATAACAATTCATTACTAAAAAATGATTTATTTTTTATTAAAAAATATTAATTAAACTATAATTAGTAGTTAATATATAAATATATCATGAATTAGGTAATTCTATTTATACCTACAATTTCAATTGATAAATTGTGACTAAATATAAATAATAGTATATCGTGGTTCATTTAGATTTGGTGTAGTATGAAACACAAGATATCAATGAAATTTAGTTATTTAAAGAAAAATATTTTCTAACATATCAAGGGGTTATTGGAATTTATCCAATACTTAGCCTTTTGATTAGAGTAAATACTAAAATTTTCTTATCCCAGTTCTAAAAAAATATTTATCTTTTACTTGATTCCAATTATAGCAACCCGTTCATTTTTAATATAAATATTTCATATTATTTTATAAGGAATTATGTAAAAAATTAATATCCACACTGTAACTAATTATTTCCATATCTTTAGAAATGTGTATACATAAAGAACATATACAAAAATAATTTATATCATATCCAATTATTTTCTTCATAATTATCCTTATTCCTAGACATATCAATTTTAAAACCATTACTCCATCCTAAGGGTATATAAAATGTGAAAAATAGTGAGATTATTTTCTTGGTAACCAGAAATATATATATATTATCATTTATTAATAACATTGGAACAATGGTATGGTAACATGATCTTAACAACTGAAAAAATACATAGTAATTACTAGATCATATTCATGAATCATAGAAAAAAAGCTGGAAATTTATAATAATAGAATCATAAATTAATCATGGAACATTAGCTATATGAGTATAGAATTTATGAAATTCCATGTAATTAATTATTTTCATAATGTGTTGAATAAATATAATCGTATAAATATCACTTATAGGATACCCCCAAATAAATTTATCAGTCAATAGAATTTGGTTAAATACCATTGTACCAACATTTGGATTAGGGTATGTTACCATTTACTATCTGTTAGGTTTGGTATAACCTCCCGTATAACCCCTTTTGGGAATGTAATTACACATTTATACCAACATTTAGTCTTGAGATGCCTTCTTGTGAACCCATTAAACACATAAAACATTAATTTATCCTCCAATCATTAGATTATTATTAAATTCCAATCCCACACATCTCATAACCATAAATATGTTCATATATATAAAAACGATCTTAAAATATTTACCATATCACAATAGAATAAAAAATAAAAAATTAATGTGTATCATAAAAATAAAATAATAATAATAAAAATATCCATAAAAAACAAGGATGTTATAATTGGATCATATCCCTAGTAAATCATAAGTAACATCGAAGTATTTTTATCATAGGTGTAAAATTCCATTAAAATATAACTAAAATATTTCTTGAAGAAAATTAACATTTTCTTTTTAGATTAATTATTTAAAATATATGAATTCCCAAAAAAAGTATGTAAATAGTTTATTTGAAAATAATGTTATAAAATATTAATAGAAGATTCAAATTATTTAATGGTCATAATGATAGACTATTTTGTTCGTGATGTAAATGAGAAAAAAAATATTCATTTCAGATATTTAATAAATAGTCAAAAGTACCTTGTTTAAAAATTGTAAGAACATTACATTGAAATTTTTTTATAGATAAGAAATATGAGAAAAATTAATTTAAATAATCATTGGATAATATTAAAAAATTATTGAAATCACTTTCATGAAAACATGGTCATAGATGAAAAATATTCCTGACCAAAGAGGAAAAAACATGTTTTTCTTAAAAACATTCATTTTGTCTATTGAGCATATCTAAATTTTAAAATAAAAAAATGAATAATATTTAGAAATATATTTTTGAAGAATAAAATTCATGATACATAGGGAGATATATTATATTATTTCACCATCTAAAATTTAAGTGTAAATAATCATTATAAAATTGAGATTTGAAAATAATACACTTACATCAAGATTTTATTTTTTCATACAAACTCTAACCACTAGTATAGATTATCTAAATATATTAAAATTATATTAAATAATTATTTAAATACTAATAAAATCATATATGATACACTTATAACTTTTTATCACCCATTTGTTAATAATTTATTTTTTAACATCGACCTTTCAAGGTGTTACCTGTTTAATTTTTCATGAATGATTGGATTTAAATCTTTGGTTGTTGTAATTTGATAATGAATTCATCATATATGAAATTTTATAATGATATAAATATCATATATATTCATTATATACATATTTATAATCATACATAAAAGATAGGGAACAAAATATGAATTATATTATTCATGAAAATAGAGTTCCCTGCGTACGTATAAATAATGTTTCCATCTTCTAATTTCAATAAATAAATAGATAGAAATTATAATTTAAAATTTAAAAAACCCTAATTAAAACATAAATATCATAAATAAACATTAAATAAATCATAATAACAAACAATTAATGATGTTGATGGAAAATTTATATATTCATTCATGGAGGTAATAGCTTACACATACACATGAGTGATGTTTTCATTATACATTTGAAAGAAAAGAGGTTAGATAATGGTGGCTATGAAATAATTATAATAATTATATATATTTATATTTCATAGTTATTATTTTAAAATTAATAACCTAGATTTCTATGTTGATTAATAATAAATAAATTGAATGTGGTTAAGTAGGATGATTATGTCTTCTTCAATAGAACTCTTGTTGGATCCCTTCTTAAGTTACATATGTAATTGAATTTTGTGAAGGTAAAAACCTATAATTTGAATAAATAAAATTTTATAAGATAATTAGGACGGATTTGGTTGAGGTTTGTGGCAAAATATTATGTAATGAAGATATAGGATGGGTTTTATTTTATATAAGAGCAAGAGGAAACACTGCGACTTTTTCAAAAATATTAAAAAACTATTTCGTTATACTAAATAAAAATGAACCAAAGTTACTCATATAAAAATATTTTATGATATAGGGTTAATATATTTCCATCACATAGGATTTATTGAAGTTAATATTAAAATATACCAAATATATTTTAGTTTAACCCCCGATAAACTCATTTTAACCTAAACTAATGAATTTTTTTTATATTTAGTATAAGAAAAAATGATAGTAAATTTATTAAATGTTTTTAATGTTTTTATTTTAAATATAGATTCCGTTATATCATGTTCAATTCTATAAATGGTTTAAATTACAAATAAAATAAACGCATACAATGATTTAATTAGTTTAGTTTTTTATACTAAAACAAAGAATATAATTTATTAAAATAATACTTATTTTATTATGATTCAATCAATGAACTATTTAAATAAGAAATTTATTTCAAAAAATGTTACTTCGTAAATTCTTGATTGTATATGACATCTTTCTATATAATTTATTTTCTTTCAATTCATTGAAAAATAAATCATTTGATAAAAATACAAAAAATTAATCCACTGATAATTTTGATATGATAATTTATGAAATTATTTAATTTCTGATAAATTTATTTTCTAAAATAGTCATTAATTAATTATAATATCCAAAAACAAAATACAGTAAAAATATTTTTTAATAAAATATATTTTAAAGCATAAAATTTCATTATTAAAAATTTACTAATTATTATTTTTTATTAATTATTTAATTTAAATTAAATAAAATGTTTATAAATATATTAAATATTGTTTTCAAAACTATTAATTACCTTAAGTATTATTCCATGGTTATAAAGTTATATTATTTCAAGGTTTAATTCGACTTAGGGTTCTTTATAAAGAATGTTATAACATTCAAAATGATTATTTGAAAGGAGAAAAAAATTAAATAGTAGGGTGTTATATATAAATTACACCAGAACCCAACATATAATTTATTTAATCAATATAATTATATATTTCATAGTAGTAAATATCCCAAAGGGAAAATTTAGTTTTCTATACTAATTGAAGGAATATTTTATTATTTCGAACCCCTTGAACTATTAGTAATAAATATCAATGTTAGATTGTTTGGGAGGATCAAATGTGATATCTTGGTGATTTTATTTGAACTTAAACTATAATATAATAATTATTTCAATTTTTTAATAGTATATTAATCCATAGTAACTATCATGAAAGTGTAAAAATATATAAGTAATTGGAAGTAAGTGTCTCCAATATAATAATAATAATGTAAAAAAATAAACTAATCATTTAAATAATTTGGTAATATTCTATAATGAGTTGATATTTAAGGACTCTCAATGAGATTTATTCATTAGAATTGGTCTATGAAAAGAGATGAGGTCATGAATTATAAATTTTTTTCGAGATTAATATATATAAGTAGTCAAAAAGTCATTGGATTTGGAATCAAGTAAAAAGTTCAACCTTTAAAGGTTGGGGCTCCAATTATGTCTTGATTGAGTAATGATTTTAATATATTGTTGAGAAAATAAAATATAAGCCCAAGTGATATTTATATGGTCCTGTAAAAAATTCTCCATCTATTCCTCCTATGAAGAAATAATCTATCAAATATTTTTACTGTGAAAAAATTGTGTACTCTAGTACTTTATGCTCTATATCTCTGAAGACCAATCATCAATTTGGTTATCTAGGGAATACATATAAATTTTGAAAGGTGAATTATTTGTTAAATAATAATAAGTTCATATATATGTTAGAATATAGATTTCAGTTCACTATAACACTAATTCACATTGAGAATAAGGTGAATCAAAGTCAATTTAATGTTTTTCTTATGTTGTGTTTCATAATTGGGCTCCCTTTCTTTTTTTGATCTAAAAGATATATTAGACTTATTTGTCTAAAAATATTAGATTTTTTATATTTCATGATTACTGTTTCTTTTTGGAATAAAAAATTTATTTCGTGGGGGATGTATAATGATTCTTATTGAAGACTATTAATTGATTTTCATTCCATTGACTCATTCAGTATGATATTATAGTTTTCTTTTATTATATCATGCTTTAGTGAAATAAAAATGTCACGGATGACCTAAAAGATGTATATATCCCATTATTAATAATCATCAATTGTATTGTGTTAACAACAGAATCAATTTTTGTTTTCTTTTTACAAGTTATGGACTTGTATCCTTAAATTGAATATTTTGTATAATTATGTTCCTGGCTACTCAAGTTCTTATTTATGTTTAAAATTGTGGTTTGAGCCTTTATGGTTCATATTAGAATATTATTTTTGATTTATTGGGGTTTTCAATAAACAAATTTATATCATTTTTTGAGGAATCATATCATCTCAGATTCATTATAAAAATAATTTATCTATGTTTATTTTTTCTAGTACCCAGCTATGTGATACTAATTTAAGATCTTTTTAGATATCAATAAATTATTTTTAGGAGATAGGGTTCCCCTTTATGAAGTAAACTATTTAGATCATAATTTCATTATTTTTCGTTATGAGGTGAGAATTTTGTTTTCTTTTTGGTGTGGTTTTTCATATAATCCAAGTTCTCTACTTTTAATAGTTACTCTCCATGGATAGCAAGAATTGGGGTTGGGGGAATTGTCACACCATAGTAGAAATTTTGTGCACTATTTAATTTCTATTTTTTATAGTGATTAGTGATGTATAGAAATACATTTTCAAAATTTGAATATTTTTTATGAGTAATATAGTTTTGTAACTACTGAAGCATTGTCTACAGTAACCCTAAAAACAATATCTAATGCATGAGTGACCACACATAGTTGGATCATATTTAGGAGTATTTTGATTGTTAATCTTAAATATGGATGAATTCCATCGATTATATTTCATAATTGTAGCTTATTACTTTTTATACTATTCCATCTAAATGTTCAACCATTTCAATGTAGTATATTGTCTCACTCTTAGTGGATACAAAATTTCATAAACAATATATTAAAAGTATGTGCTTTAAGTGTATAATTTATATTATATTTTATGAGATTATTTTAGCTCATGTTAAACACTTTTTGTGTTTCCTCCTCATTACTTGGGTATATCCACTCTAAATGGAAACCTATGACTTAATATATCATCATGTTATATGGTTTTTTATCCCTTATTTATGTTATTCATGGTTTATAAAGTTAAATAATATATTTATTCTTCAACTATTATCTATATTCACCCACCCTTTTATCTTTATTATATCATTGAATGTTTATGGTGGCTTAAACATTATATAGGGTTTGTATAATTGTTTTATTTTTATTTTCTATGGATTAAAGAATCAATCCCTTGGAAAAATCATCCTTATAAGAGTAAAAGATATTTGTCTAATTTAACTCATGATTGGTATTTTTTTGAAATTCCATTTATATGACATGTTATCTAGGTCAGGAGTTCTCGAAACCCTCTTTCCAAAAAATATAACAATACATAATAGTGGTACCATGTAAATGGTTATTGTTATTTTTTTAATAACATTTTGTGTTTAACTAATGTAATTTTACATGGTTTCTCATTTTTTTCCATCCAAAACCTTTTCCCATAAATATAATGACTCATAAAAATGTCTTAAAGAATGTTTAAATTTTATTTAAAATTAATGTAATGTTTTTTAATTGAAATTAATTTTATGTTGTTTTATATGAGGTATATTTGATTAATTTTAAATGATTAAGGTATATTTTCAGTAGTGATGAATTATTATTAGACTTTTTACATTCATTTAATATAATATTATATTTTCCATGAAAAATTATTTCTTAGGTTATTATATTATTCTTTTTAATATTTGTTGGTTTTTATATGATATATATTCGTTATATAGGTTCTATGTAATGTTTTCTA
This sequence comes from Viscum album, assembly GCA_963277665.1. NCBI lineage: Eukaryota > Viridiplantae > Streptophyta > Magnoliopsida > Santalales > Viscaceae > Viscum > Viscum album. Next base: position 1,118,386,296 of record OY728141.1, read on the forward strand.
TTTAGGATGAATGATATTTGAAATATTAACTTGGTTTCAAAATCATTTTCCAAGATGGGTTTAATATTTCAATTATTGGTTTACTATTTATATTCTATTTGATACCTTATATTATTTTTTAAAGATATATGAAATAGCATTGATTTTATCTCCATTATATAATTTCTTATAAGATCTTATTTATATTGTTAGTTTAACATGATCATTAACTGGAACTTATATTAATATAAAGGTAATGATTATTAATGGTAGTTCTAATGGGAGATGAGGGATATATATTATTATACATTACCCTATAATATGTTTTTGATATGTTATTGATGTTACAATAACATTTTTTTACCCCTACTGTCATATATCATGGGACAAATGGGTATTTAGAAAGGTGTGAAAAATATGGGATTTATGATAGTTATGATGAGATTCTTACTAATAAACTATTTATAATGAAATTATATAGTTTTTAAAATCACTACTTGATGATTCTCGTTTTTAGAATGATATGAGGTTATTTTTTAAGAACTCCATCAAAAGGGAAAAATGATTCCACCTAAGAAATTCTGGTATTGTCTCACTAAAACCTAAGGTGTAACCAATAAAGTTTATAATTTAATTTTTACCATAATTTTTGTGCATCAACATCAACTATGGTTCTATTAAAATACTGTTATATTATTCAAATATTATTTTCAATAAAATGAATGTGTTGTTAAATTTATTTTAATGGTTTATTTATTCTAATTTTTTTACTTATATATAATTTATTGTATCAATTTTAATTCATTGTTTATACTAGATTGATTTATGATTATTTAACTTATTTATATACTGATTACTTTAATTTGGTGTATATTTTTAACATAGAGTCCAATTAAATTTTCATATAGTATTCCAAAGGGGTTTTCATTTGAAAATGTAATTTTTTTTGTATTATATTGTATATATTTTTTCACTTATAGTTTTCAATTTGATTATTTCATATAAGATTATACTAGTAGTAATGTTTACCTAATGAATAAGTGTATATTTTTAAAAATAAATTAAGCATGTTATTGTATTTTCTTATGCACCCGATCAAGAAAAAAATAATTTATATTTATAATTCCATATATTATTTATAAAATTTATTGTAACAGAATTATTATAAACTGTTTATTGAAAACATAATGTGAACCTTTATATCACATCCAATATACACACTTCTATGTGTATATATTTCTCATTTATTCATGAATGTATACAATTTATGTTATCATGTGGTTGGAATATAGTAATATATTAGTCAATGGATGTTTTGGGATGTAGAGGCGGCCTTGGTTAATGTAACATTTATATTATTCTATTTCAGGTTTTGGAAATTATCCTAAGATGTTTTTTGTATTATTATTCCTGAACACCAATGAATTTTTTGGATCTTTTATCTAATATTGTTTATGTATTAATTTATTTATTTTTAATTAAATGGGCGTGGTAATTTATATTTACATGAACCTTATTTTTTTAGTAGACTTGATATTTTATCTAATATCAATGATGTTATTAGATGAACGAAAAAAACAGTAAAATATTATGAATCTTTTAAGGTATTATTCTATTTAATCCAATTAGAATGAATTCATATAAATATAGGGGACTATGAGATTGGTTTATAGTATCTCTTGACTATCAAAGGTATAATGATTTTGTGAAATTGTCAAAGAATAGTTATAAATGGGTAAAATAATTTTGACAACTGGAAACATAGACGTAATACTAACAAAAAATAAGGGTATAAGGCCACACCAAACATGAGAAAACCAGTTTAAATATATTTATCCACAAATTCTAATAAATTAAGGATCCATGTTTACAATCCTAACTTATGTGTGTCAATATGAAACCCTAATGAAACCTCATACCTCCCCCCCCCCCTCTGGATAAAAAAATCGTGAATATGTGACAAGATCATCATAGCGAACATGGGAAGAGGAAGGTCAACACGCCCACAACCAACCAATATTCATCTCAACGAACTACGAATAGTGATTTTTTATTCACCTACCAAAACCCAATATCATTTATGGAACTAAAAAAACAATATTCTATCATCCCAACCCCTAAAAATAGTTCATTGTCAAACACATTAATGTGATTCAATAACATCCAAACATAGTGAATTAGCTAAACAGAAAAACTACAATCACAAAAACATATATGATCATATACATGTTCCTCAACATCATCAACATACATAGATAATGACATCTCAAGGTCCTCATCTAATATCCATTATTAAAATTATATATATATGAAGATCATAAATACTAACCATAAAATTTTAAAAGAAACAAATTAATCATTGAATAAAAACAAGGGATTAAAACCATGGCTAGGGTCATAAAAACCCATGAATACAATCAATCAGAAGACAAAAATTGATTTCTACCTAAAATAAATTAAGAAAAATAAATAGAAAACCGAGAGATAGAATAAACAAACACGAAAAATATGAAGAATTATACTAATACATTGTCATCTATCAATCAAGTGGAACCCTCAAACATGATGTCTACAAACAAAATAAGATTGATAGAAATATAGAATATTTCAATATTTTTATCTCTAAAAAATATATCAAAATGAAAAAAAATTATTGGATATAATGAAATGAATCCATTAATGGGATTACATGGTTTTTGATTAATTTGAAACTCTTTATTTCTTTTATAATGAATTTTAATGTATGGACACATCGTAATGTTTGTTCTATAAAGGTCATCTATATAGTTATAATCATTAATTGGTGAGTTTTCCATGTTGGTATATTTTATATCCAGGCTATTTTTCATGATCATGTTGTTATTTGGAACATTATTTTGTCATTATGGTAGGTTGACTTGGTTGACATCATAATTTTGACATTTTTGGTTTGTGAAAAGTCCAATAGTAATCCATAGTGATTGGAACCCACAACTAACATAAAAGAAATGAAATATTCTCTATGTGATATGATTATATGGGATACCTAAAAGTTTTTGGCGAACTCTATGGGAATTATATTTTGGGTATTAGTTATAAATAATTAATTCCCAGTTTTTTGATGGGTATATGATTCAAGGTTTTTTTTATTCAAATATTTTAAATATTAATGATTTTTTAAATTTATTTATGAAATGAATGAGATTAGTTTTAATCCAGATGATTAATAAAATGGTAAATCAATCATGTATTTTAATTGAAGAAGAATATATTAATCATAGATGAATATAAAGGATGTACGTTGTTATCTTTTTTTTTCTATTTTGTAATATTAGTCTTTTTTATTAACAGGGACTTTTTATATAAAATATAATATTTTATAAATGGTTTATAATTTAGTGCACTCTCTCAATTTTTTGAATAGAATATAGGCATAAATGGAGTTCTATCACGAATCAATATTTTCAATATGATATTTTTTAAATTATGAGGGAAATATTTCACTATATGTCACGAACCAGGCCGAGTCGTCATCCGACCCGGCACCCGACCCGGTCCGCGACATGGCCCGAAGGGCGTTCCTGATCCCCACGGGCTGGCAACTAGTGCCGGGCATCAAAACAAACCAGTTGGGAACGGTTTGGCCCATGATAAAGACAAGCAAAAAAATAAATTGAACAAGCAGATAACTAAAGGAAAATAAATTGAACAATGCGGCAGCGGATAAATGAATAAACAAAGAAACGTGACATACCTCTGGTGACCCCACGGATCACCATGGTACGACAACCACACTCGCTCCCAAAAACGATCCAAGACTGAACCCTGCAACTGAAAAGTAATGTAGGCGTGAGCACCGAGATGCTCAGTAGGAAAGCCAAAAAAAACAACCACATCCTATGCCTCTTCCCTTAATAAGAAATCCAACCAATGCCAGTTTGTAAAATAATATATACTAAAATAGTGTTTCTCCTTTTCAAATTTAAGTCACGAGTTTGCATTTTCAAGTAAAGCCTTTTACTTCCACTACATTTTCAAAATAGGTTTCAAGCATGCATTTAACATTTCAAAATGAAAAGAAACCAGTTTGGATTAAAATATGGTTTTCACAAACAAGGCATCAAGTATGAAACAACTGGAAAGAAAGTTACATCACAAGCAGCATGACAAAAATTAAGCACCATGGGTAATCCCTAAAGGCAGCTAGAACAAGTAGGAACCTAAAGACCTCGTACCTCAGTGAAACGTGGCTTAGAAGGCCACGACCCTCAGAAAACATGGCTTAGAAGGCCACGACCCTCAGAAAACGTGGCTTAGAAGGCCACGACCCTCAGAAGTTCATATGTTTAGTTAGTGTTGTCGCGCCAATCCTGCTAGACAAACCGGGACGAACCCCTGCCGTGTCATCTAGCGTACTAGTCCTGGTCACCCACCTAGATACCCGGGTTTTCCCATTGTGCTCTATTTCAAATGGTGGTGAGTTTTCTTTATCAAGCAATCAAACAAATACATTACACTTTCTTTACCTAAAACTCATTCAACCTTTCACCACCGCACTCCCTACTTAAGTGCATTCCCCTTCTTTACACCCCACAAACACGCACAAGCCTTTACACTAGGAACACATCACAAACCACTCATCAACTCTTGCATCACATTTTATTTTCAAATTTAGGGGAATGACTCAAAAAGGGGTTTTCATATTTCGCAATCCAAATCTTAAAGTGCCAAACGGGCCTCAATAGAGTTTTTTTTCTATTTCATAAAACATTCTTAAGATACCAAACATGATTAATTACATAAAGGGAACACTTTTTAAAAACAACCAGCCAGAAGGCCAAACACCTTTGGAAATAGACATTACCAATTCAAACCATTTAAGAAATCAATTATTTTCCAAGAAAAGTCACTTAAGACCAACGGCTTTGAAATACATTTCAATTTAGCAATGCAAGGCATAATAGTTTCTAGCAACCGCAATCAGATTCCATAGCATGTATATATATATAGCATAGTGTGAAATATATTCTTAAAACAGTCAAGCAATTATGAATTTCAAATTAAAAGCTTAGGCATAGGGGACCTACCTCAAAACACGCAGCTTTTGACGATGGCAGCCCGAGACCGCTTCACCTACACACATATACATTTTCATATATATATATATATATCCTTTGATCCAGACACATATTCCCCGCACCATGAGGAAACATGTGCAAGGAGGATATGTATATATACATGCCTACCCATGTATATATATGTAGGTGTTTGTCGTCAACCACACGAACTCACCATGCGACGACCAACGCGCTACAAAATAATTTAATAAATCAATCAAAACATAGTAAAACATTCCCAAGATGCGAAACCAAACATCGATCCAAATACACACTCAGTTTCACGTAGGAAAAGCCACTTTAAAAATCAAACGCAACCTTAATCTTTTTGAAGACCACTTTCGCACCACACATGCAATTGAATAAATCAATAAAACCATTTATGAAACACTTGCAAATTAGCACTATAAAATTTTCACCAAAAACTCACCCGATTTCATATAAAAGCATCACATTAAAACTGAACCCAAATCACAACCATACCAAAATATGTTTTTCGTTACTCAAACTATTTATAATTAATCCTCAAAGGTGCGAAAGAAGTTCAACATGCCAAAACAATACATTTTTCCTTCAAACCACATTTTTAATACACTTGCACCTAAGTGCTTTAGAAAATATTTCACACTTTCAAAACAAGGCTTGAAACTCTTTTCAAGAAACACTACAATATGATGCGTAGGACACACAACCATTTATTTTGTAGAAAAAATTCATTTTTAACACATATACAAATTAAAATATTACCAAAACATACTTTGCACACCTAAAATATTTAATTGAATGTTTCCAAAAATTCACACAACTAGACCCTATGAAAACATAAACAATTTTAAATGAAAACTCAATTCCATCACACATTCATGTCAAAGTATTCACAGAACACAATTCGCATCACCCAAAATAATTAAAGAACAAGCTAAATAAATTAATTTAGACAAAACCTTCATCAAACAACATTAATCAATGAAATCATTTACCATTGGTGTCGAAATCTCTAAATTTTGAAGTGAAGCACCAATCGCGCACCAAACGCATCGCAAACAACATCAATTAACCCTAAATCAAGAAATCCAACACAAAAAAAAACAAGGAAATCAAACTCCAAATTAGGATAATTTCAAACCCTTGCTAAGAGGGGAAAAAAGTACCGAAGGGTAGGAGGGGGGTCCGAGATTGAGGGAGGCGGTGGTTGCGGGAGGCGGCAGGGGGGTTGCGGGTCTCGGCGGGCGCGGAAGGCGGAACGACGACCGGAGGTGCGGCGTGGCCGAAGTGGGAGGATAGGACGGCGGTGGCCGAGCCTGGGGAGGATGCCGGATGGAGGTCGGGACGACGAGGGGGGCCGGGACGGAGCGGGCGTGAGAAGGCCGGACGGAGGGAGGCCAGACGGGAGGCGCGAGCAGGCCGGACGGAGGGGGCTCACGGCGGTCGCGCGACCAACAGCAAGGGGGGGGGGTGTTGCGCCGCGAGAAAAAAAGGGGGGGGGGACGCCCCCCTAGGGTTTCCCCATTTTTTCTAAAAAAATAAAAATAAAATAAAATAATACTATAATCAATAATAATAATAATAATAATGAAGAATAATAATTATATTGACTACTTTAATAAAACTAATAACCAAATTCTTAATGACAAATTATATAACAAAATTAGTAATTATATAATCGTAACATTAACACCATAATAATTAGGGTGCAAACAAACCCATTTATTTTTATAAAACTTTATTTAATTTAAACATTGAATAGTAACACGGGCACCTGAGCCGACCACGTGGTCACCGGCAACCATGCGGTGCCCGCGCACCAATATAAAACTTATCAAAAATATTAAACATCAAAAAAATAATAATAATAATAATAATAATTCAAAACAGGAGCCCAAACTCAACAAGTCCAACGATGTGCGACCCTGAGAAGAATAAAATAAAAAGGGTCTGAGGTCAGGGTGTGACAATTCTCCCCACCACAGACACTTTCTGCCCCCAGAAAGTCACCAAGCCAACAGTTAACACAACGAAAGTCCATGCCCAGACAAAACCAAAAGAAACTGAGAACCTCTGGTGACCATTTACAACACAGTTCACGCAGAACCAATTCAAGTAGAAACCCCAGCAGGACGAGGGGAGAACACGATAGGGTTCTCCCCACCACAAGAATTCCACTAGCACAACCGACCTTGAGACTCATAGCATGAACTAACTCTGGAACTGCTAACTTGATCCAAGTGGAAACCGCCGCACAGACCAAACCTCGAAAAAGGAACTTCACGATTCATGGTGGGTCTCCCAACCATTTAAGAACTGACCAGCTGAAGCCAATTAGCACAGAATAATATGAGAAACCTAGCACAAACCGACCCATGAACTCTCTGCATAAAGCAGACGCCCCACCACATGGGGTCATCGCCGAAAGACCCCAAACTGCGTAGCGGACCAACCCTTATTCATTATTTTCCAAGACGCAAGTGTCTCCAAAACGAGAACCTCCTAAAACAAGAACGGGTCACCAGAGGAGCTAGCCACATGAGAGAGATAATCATCTCGAGACTCACAGCCATAAAGAGACAACTCGAAAGCTCATATCTGGGGAGGCGCAACTACTAAAATTTCCAAAAAAACGAGATCACCATGCCTTCTTACCACCACAGTGGGGTATTCAAAGAACAAAGACCACAACGAGAAAAGGAGACCTTTGCGCCTCTTACAGAAAAACAGAACCTTCAAAGACAGGAGAGATACAACAAGGAAATTCACACCGTCCCCATTTCAGCATTGGAGACAAAAAAATTAAACCAAGGTTCCCCACACCCAATGATTCCTGACTGCGTGAAAGGCTTCGCTCCGAGACCTGTGGTTGGAGCTCTGATGTCTTGAAGCATCTGCTGCCCCGCAGTCAGGAGCTGACATTCTCCTGTCGAGACCCCTCCTGACGAAGCCGCTAGCAGAACCTCTCTAAGTTTCCCAAACAGCCACACCGACAGCAAGTCTTCAATGGATGACGATGATGCGACTTAAAGTACCCAAACCGGCCCCACAAGAAGCGAACGAGAGAGTGGCCCGACTAATAGAAGATGGAATTGATAAGAAAACTTGTCTGAGATAGGTTCCTCCGGTTCGCTCTCACGGAATGGGGAACCATCCCAAACACCAAAGGGGACCGGTCCTTGAACAATAGACGAAGACCCCACACAAGAGAAACTTGAACTGATTCTGCGGCATCATCTTTGGAGAAAATGGAACCAACTTCTTGAGATGCCCAACGTAGGCCTTCACTATTCGTTGGCATTGCTGGACACTCACTAGTTCTGCCACTTCCCTTGCCTTCACTTCTTTGGGTATAAACCATCTGACGAGAGTCATCTTAAACACCTTCCAAGACATACCATCATGTAACGATGCTGGGATTATTTCCTCCTCCAATCCCAAGTTTCACCTTCAAACGAACCCAAACCAACACGGACTCTCACAGTTTTGGGGGTTCCCAATAACCTGAAAACACCCACGACTTCACCATGTCAGTCTACTACCTTCGATAGATCACGATCACTACAAAAGACGGACAACAACCGAAGAGAATTCAATTCCACCACTCTGCTAAGAGTCTAGGTAGAACCAACAACTAAAAGTGACTCACTAGAACTTTCTGGGACTTTTCTGGGCAGCATATTCAAAACAAGAGGCACGAATCCGAATCAAAACTCATCATAAACCAAAATTTCACACCTCAATCACAAACGAAAGCTCAAACTCAAATCTCTATTCCAACCACAATTCAGTACGTCAAAACCAAGAACTCACGAAAAGGAATACCCAACACAAAAAGAGAACGCTAAACAATTTCTCACTCACTTTTCTAAACATTTGAAAAACCCTTTTTGAAAACCATCTTTCAGCAAACAAAACAACTTAAATATCCACCATTGGTATCCCATGAAGTCTCACACATACGTATCCTTGTGCTAGCTCAAGCACCCATCCACTCACGTCACCAATTTCCCCACTTTCCACATGCGCACCTCAATGTGTGATCACTCGTAGGAATACCAAGGGTAGATTAAAGACACTTATCATTTCCAAATCAGACCATTAAGCACAAAGCACAAATTCTCAACCAATTTGAAAAAGTAACTTATCATTAAGGCAGTACATTTCCAATTTCCAAAAACATTTCCAATTCACATTCCCTAAAGTGTTACTGAGATTTCAAAACAACTTCCAAAACACCTCCCATTTTTTTTTCCTTTTGAAACCACACATTTACTAAAAGAAAACAATTTCCATTTCAAGACCACTTTTCCACTCTAACACCACATTCCCAATTCAAACCACCTTCACAAAAATCCATTTTCATTTTTGAGATGTACTCACACCAACCAAAATTAAGGTCAAACATAACTCACATTAAAACATCCAAAAATTAGGGACTAGTGGCGATACCAACCCGATAACATGGCTTAGCAGACCATGCTCCGAGCAGGCATCCACCACAGGAAGCATCTTGAACCGGGCACTCAGGTCGTACATGGGTCGCTACTCCATGCAAGTCCGCCGCGTAACACTGGCTCACTTCCATGGTCATCCCTAATCCACACATACCAATCCAAAGAAGAAGATTCAAATCCTGGACTACCCTTGGAAACTCGAGTCTCGGGACGGGCAAGGGTTCATGACGTCCTTCCCGCACCTACCTCTCGAGTCCCGACACACCTAATCACCAAGCTACTTGACACCCCAAATAACAAGGGCACCTCTGATACCATTTTGTCACGAACCAGGCCGGGTCGTCATCCGACCCGGCACCCGACCCGGTCCGCGACATGGCCCGAAGGGCGTTCCCGATCCCCACGGGCTGGCAACTAGTGCCGGGCATCAAAACAAACCAGTTGGGAACGGTTTGGCCCATGACAAAGACAAGCAAAAAAAAATAAATTGAACAAGCAGATAACTAAAGGAAAATAAATTGAACAATGCGGCAGCGGATAAATGAATAAACAAAGAAACGTGACATACCTCTGGTGACCCCACGGATCACCACGGTACGACAACCACACTCGCTCCCAAAAATGATCCAAGACTGAACCCTGCAACTGAAAAGTAATGTAGGCGTGAGCACCGAGATGCTCAGTAGGAAATCCAAAAAAAAAACAACCACATCCTATGCCTCTGCCCTTAATAAGAAATCCAACCAATGCCAGTTTGGAAAATAAGATATACTAAAATAGTGTTTCTCCTTTTCAAATTTAAGTCACGAGTTTGCATTTTCGGGTAAAGCCTTTTACTTCCACTACATTTTCAAAATAGGTTTCAAGCCTGCATTTAACATTTCAAAATGAAAAGAAACCAGTTTGGATTAAAATATGGTTTTCACAAACAAGGCATCAAGTATGAAACAACTGGAAAGAAAGTTACATCACAAGCAGCATGACAAAAATTGAGCACCATGGGTAATCCCTAAAGGCAGCTAGAACAAGTGGGAACCTAAAGACCTCGTACCTCAGTGAAACGTGGCTTAGAAGGCCACGACCCTCAGAAAACGTGGCTTAGAAGGCCACGACCCTCAGAAAACGTGGCTTAGAAGGCCACGACCCTCAGAAGTTCATAAGTCTAGTTAGTGTTGTCGCGTCAATCCTGCTGGACAAACCGGGACAAACCCCTGCCGTGTCATCTAGCGTACTAGTCCTGGTCACCCACCTAGATACCCGGGTTTTCCCATTGTGCTCTATTTCAAATGGTGGTGAGTTTTCTTTATCAAGCAATCAAACAAATACATTACACTTTCTTTACCTAAAACTCATTCAACCTTTCACCACTGCACTCCCTACTTAAGTGCATTCCCCTTCTTTACACCCCACAAACACGCACAAGCCTTTACACTAGGAACACATCACAAACCACTCATCAACTCTTTCATCACATTTTATTTTCAAATTTAGGGGAATGACTCAAAAAGGGGTTTTCATATTTCGCAATCCAAATCTTAAAGTTCCAAACGGGCCTCAATAGAGTTTTTTTTTCTATTTCATAAAACATTCTTAAGATGCCAAACATGATTAATTACATAAAGGGAACACTTTTTAAAAACAACCAGCCAGAAGGCCAAACACCTTTGGAAATAGACATTACCAATTCAAACCATTTAAGAAATCAATTCTTTTCCAAGAAAAGTCACTTAAGACCAACGGCTTTGAAATACATTTCAATTTACCAATGCAAGGCAGAATAGTTTCTAGCAACCGCAATCAGATTCCATAGCATGTATATATATATAGCATAGTGTGAAACATATTCTTAAAACAGTCAAGCAATTATGAATTTCAAATTAAAAGCTTAGGCATAGGGGACCTACCTCAAAACACGCAGCTTTTGACGATGGCAGCCCGAGACCGCTTCACCTACACACATATACATTTTCATATATATATATATATATCCTTTGATCCAGACACATATTCCCCACGCCATGAGGAAACATGTGCAAGGAGGATATGTATATATACATGCCTACCCATGTATATATATGTAGGTGTTTGTCGTCAACCACACGAACTCACCATGCGACGACCAACGCGCTACAAAATAATTTAATAAATCAATCAAAACATAGTAAAACATTCCCAAGATGCGAAACCAAACATCGATCCAAATACACACTCAGTTTCACGTAGGAAAAGCCACTTTAAAAATCAAACGCAACCTTAATCTTTTTGAAGACCACTTTCGCACCACACATGCAATTGAATAAATCAATAAAACCATTTATGAAACACTTGCAAATTAGCACTATAAAATTTTCACCAAAAACTCACCCGATTTCATATAAAAGCATCACATTAAAACTGAACCCAAATCACAACCATACCAAAATATGTTTTTCGTTACTCAAACTATTTATAATTAATCCTCAAAGGTGCGAAAGAAGTTCAACATGCCAAAACAATACATTTTTCCTTCAAACCACATTTTTAATACACTTGCACCTAAGTGCTTTAGAAAATATTTCACACTTTCAAAACAAGGCTTGAAACTCTTTTCAAGAAACACTACAATACGATGCGCAGGACACACAACCATTTATTTTGTAGAAAAAAATCATTTTTAACACATATACAAATTAAAATATTACCAAAACATACTTTGCACACCTAAAATATTTAATTGAATGTTTCCAAAAATTCACACAACTAGACCCTATGAAAACATAAACAATTTTAAATGAAAACTCAATTCCATCACACATTCATGTCAAAGTATTCACAGAACACAATTCGCATCACCCAAAATAATTAAAGAACAAGCTAAATAAATTAATTTAGACAAAACCTTCATCAAACAACATTAATCAATGAAATCATTTACCATTGGTGTCGAAAGCTCTAAATTTTGAAGTGAAGCACCAATCGCGCACCAAACGCATCGCAAACAACATCAATTAACCCTAAATCAAGAAATCGAACACAAAAAAAAACAAGGAAATCAAACTCCAAATTAGGATAATTTCAAACCCTTGCTAAGAGGGGAAAAAAGTACCGAAGGGTAGGAGGGGGTCCGAGATTGAGGGAGGCGGTGGTTGCGGGAGGCGGCAGGGGGGTTGCGGGTCTCAGCGGGCGCGGAAGGCGGAACGACGGCCGGAGGTGCGGCGTGGCCGAAGTGGGAGGACAGGACGGCGGCGGCCGAGCCTGGGGCGGATACCGGATGGAGGTCGGGACGACGAGGGGGGCCGGGACGGAGCGGGCGTGAGCAGGCCGGACGGAGGGAGGCCAGACGGGAGGCGCGAGCAGGCCGGACGGAGGGGGCTCGCGGCGGTCGCGCGACCAACAGCAAGGGGGGGGGGGGGGGGTGTTGCGCCGCGAGAAAAAAAGGGGGGGGACGCCCCCCTAGGGTTTCCCCATTTTTTCTAAAAAAATAAAAATAAAATAAAATAATACTATAATCAATAATAATAATAATAATAATGAAGAATAATAATTATATTGACTACTTTAATAAAACTAATAACCAAATTCTTAATGACAAATTATATAACAAAATTAGTAATTATATAATCGTAACATTTACACCATAATAATTAGGGTGCAAACAAACCCATTTATTTTTATAAAACTTTATTTAATTTAAACATTGAATAGTAACACGGGCACCTGAGCCGACCGCGTGGTCACCGGCAACCATGCGGTGCCCGCGCACCAATATAAAACTTATCAAAAATATTAAACATCAAAAAAATAATAATAATAATAATTCAAAATAGGAGCCCAAACTCAACAAGTCCAACGATGTGCGACCCTGAGAAGAATAAAATAAAAAGGGTCTGAGGTTAGGGTGTGACACTATATATAATAGTATTATATTTTAGTGAATAAAATATTTTTCAAAAACCATATGAAAGTATATAATACCATATTTAATATGCAAACAATAGTTATTCATAAAAATATAAACACTGATAGAGAAATGGTTGTTTTTTGTTGAACACAAATAGTATGTGTTTCTAAAAATGTAACTTTGTTAAAAAAATATATTTTCTAAGAGGCTAGTTAATGTATGGTCAATGTAATAAAATGTGAGAGTTTAATAAATAAATATTTATTCCATACAAAATTCAATATATATGTAACATTATTTTGTGAAACCACATTTTCATTTCCATTATATGTCTTTAATTATCTTTTGTATATTAGTTTTTCTTCTGAGTTTTTGGTGATCAGTATCTAAATTTGGTGTTTTATGTTTTATTGTTTTATATTTTGTTTCAAAAAAGTTTTGGGTGGTATCTTTCCTTGTTCATTATTAATTTGAAGGTATGGGGAGTAAATGGGTTTGTAGTGAGTTTTTGAAACCCCTAGTCTAGCTTCTCTATGTGGTGGGTATGATTGATGGATTTTCCCCTTAAGTTAGAAGTGTTTTAGGGTGAAAAGGGTGATATTTGCAGGTTTTTCTCAATGTTTCATAGCTAAAGAGCATGGATAGATAAACAATGCAGCCAAAGTATGCATGGGATGCACAGTTTTGTTACAAGGTTTAGCTAACCATATAGCCTATGTGTGTAGTCTGTGTGGAAATAGAGAATGGGAGACAACATGATTTGTGAACTATTTTGTAAAATGTGAAGGCTAATGACGAATTCCTCTTGGGATTGGGTATCTTGGGGTTTTCTCCAACTTTTTTTCTTTAGTTTCTTCCCCTGGACACCCCACTAAAACTCCCCTATCCTAGACCCATCCTATGGATCATTTTTTCTTCTCCATGCCCCTCTAAGGTGACTTTGATATGGATTATTAGTGATTTATCACTAGGATATAAAGGTTAGGGATCCCTTATAATTATTATTTTATTTTTATCTATTTTACTTTTTCCCTATAACGTTATTGGGTAGGTTTGTCCAATTTTCATAACTATGGTAGAGGAAAATTGAGTGGTTTTACATCGTAGGGTTCCTTGGGAATGTTCTTTCTTCCTAAAACCTTAGTTGAGTCTTTTTGGTTGGCCATCATTGAAGCAGATATAGTTTGATGTATCATCCCTTTTAATTTCCCCTTTAAATTCAAGATTAGAATGTTTTTTTAGTTTTTTATCCTTAAATGGTTATACATTAGTTATGAATTATTTCTATAACTATGAATGATATGAAATTATGTGATCTGAACATGATTTTTTATTTTTTGAAAGGGTTGTATTGAATTTTTAACACCAAATGCAAGAGAAAATTCTAGGATGCATCTTAAAAATCTGTTTTTGATTTGAAGTTACGGTTTGGGTTTTATAAATGGGTTCTGAAATGATTTTTTTTCAATGTGTTTTGAGTGTGTTTATTTTTGAAAAGGTTTGATATGTGATGTTTATGGTAGGCCTGATTGGAACTTTTGAAATTGTATATTTGGAAAACCCTTATTAGAATGAGTCACATTCTTTGTTGGTTGGGAATGATATGGGATATTCCTTAGTTTTTAACTTCTATTGTTTGATGAATCTTTACTGTAATGGAAATAATCCTTAGGGTGATTGGGGTTGGACCAGTTTTGGTGACTTATGTAATGAATTGTACATATGGTTTGTTTATTGACTTAGTTTGGAATACCACAATTTGAACATGACATGAGAACCTATAATATTTATGAGTAATTCAATTAATACATCCATTATTGGTTTGTATAACGCATTTGATAGTGGACTTTAGTTTGGACTTTTCTCTACATTTCAATAGTACCCCTCGGTCCAGCCAGGTAGCATGCAACAGAGCATTTCAGCGATATGATTTTATCAAGAGATCCATGCCTTTGAGATGAGATATATTTATAATATGTTCTATACTATACTCTATATTCCTAGGTATTATTTTTTTCACCAGCACTAGATTATCTTTTGTGGATGATGTTTATTACTTCCCTATTATGGTTTTTTGAGAACTATTATCCCATTTTCCTCATTTTTTATCACAATATGTGCTCATGGTTTGTGATGTTTTCTTGGTAAAAATATAATTTTTGTTTTTTTCATAAAAGGGTTCAATAAAATATGTCTTCAAAGAATACTATTTTTTCCTAGTACACTTGTAAGGAAAATAAACAATCCCATTTTTTTATCCTTCATCTTTTTCCCTAGAACATTGTTCTCATCTATGAAATAAATCTTGTTTTTAACTATGATTGAAATATATTATGAATTATATTTATTAAAATCATAATTTTGAAAGAAAAATTTATCTAATGTAATTCATACATGAAATCTATGTTTCATTATTTAAGAGAATTGCAATGGGAATAGATTTATTCTGTATTACCTATCATGTTTTAATTCTCATTCATATAGCTTTTTGTATTCTTAGTTTTTGTTTCATGATTCATTTCATGTCTGATCACCTTGTGTAATGGTTGGTTATAGATTTTAGTGTAACCCTCATGGTCCCATAGAGATTTCATGGTTTTAGGTTCAATTTTTTGTTCTTCTGTGTATTTTTTTGTCCCACTTGGTTTAGTTTTATTTCATGTGTAATTGATGCCTATTTTTGTAATCATATTTAATTTCCGATTCTCTATTATTATTCCTCATTTTTTGATTACTTATTTTAGAAACCCCATTCCCATATTCACTCTGTTGATTCCATTATAATTTGTTATCAGGTCGGGATGATTGTGAATGACTCTCATGCATTATCATGGGACAACTCAGGTGACGGGTTCTGGGTCAACCTGGGTTTGTTCGTGACATAATGGTATTAGTTCCTTTTGATCTTTAGAGAAACCTTATTCTCATAGTGTCATCTATTACTTTGGAATGTTAATGTAGATGGAGTAGTAATGTCAGGAGTTGAGAGGTTGGAATGGGAAGGGCTTCATGAACACTTTCTTGCTCTAGTCCTTAGCTTTCCATGGGATATCCATTTTTATTATTTTCCATTGATTTTTTTGGATTATTTGGTGTTGGTAAATGAAAAGGGAGTTTGGAAAGTGGACATTGTTTGGTTATACGGCCAGGAAAGCCATGTGTATTATATGATATTGTTCTAATGGACTCCCTATAGTGGTGGAGTGATTGGAAATTGTTTGAAAACCATATTTCAAAGTCATTAATGAACACTAGTTCGCCCTAGTGGGTTGTTTTTATAGTTTTATAATTCTGAAAAAAATTTATGAATTGTAAAAATATTAATTTAAAGAGAAAATGACATCATTTTGGAATGTTAAAAATTTATTTTCAAAATATAATTTACAGAAGGAATTAGAAAAGTGGGGTTTGTTCAAATGTATTTTGCTGTGAAATAGAAATTGTTTAAGGGGATTGGATTTTTATAAAAAACATCTAGTTTTTGTTGAAATCATTTTTTTTAATAGAAAAAAAAATGAAGATAATTTTTTAATTCATTCTGAACAAAAAAAATGTGTTTTTATTTAATCAATTAATAATGACATTATATTTTTGTAAATAATGGATGCGTGTTGAATGAGATGAATTGGTTTTATTGTGATTTAAGTTTTTTTCCCAATTTATCATTTTATTTTTGGTTAATTTAGGTTTAAATTTTCTATTTTAGGGTGTTTCCTCTTAGTGGATGGTCGATACATGGTTTAATAAAACAATGTGACTTTCTCCATGTAACCATGTGTTCTTTGTATTACTTTTAGTTGAGGGCCCATATCCCAAGAATGGTAAGTAAAAAACTTGTATAATGAATGGTAGAAGCCATTATCTTAGGACTGAACCATTTCTAACCATTGGAAAAGGGTTTGTAAACCATGCATCTAAATTTTGTATGTTTCTGTGATATCTACTAAGGGGAACACAGATAGTGCAATGTTTCCTAAACCATTCGGCCTAACCATGAAACGTTCATAAGTGTATTAAAAATTTTAAATCATGGGATGGATGTTATATTCCAAAAGTGGAAAATAATTAGTGATTAACTATTGGTATTCTTGTGTTTTTTAAGGATGTTTCATATGTGGTATTTTGAGATGAATAATTCTAGTTACTATACTTATCTTGATTGAGTTCATTATCTTCATGTTTCTTATTGTCTTCTCTAATAATGATTTGATAGATATTAAATGTTCCACAACTAGTGGTTCACCATTATCAATGCTTACTGTTAATCAACACATAGACTACCTTCTTGATTTTTGGAAACTAGATCCTACTCTATTTTTTGGTAAAAAGGATCCTCTAAAATAAGAATAGTTAATATAAAAGATTGAAATAAATTTTAGTTTCATTTAGATATCTGTTTAATTTATGGAAATGATTTTTACCATTATACTCTATTGTCTGGCCTGGAAATTGTAGAAGATAGTGACCCAATATAAGCCTTGGTAAGATATTACCTAGGAGTTCTTCATGGAATTCTTCATTAAACTGTACATTTCATAGATGATGATGGAAGGGAAGGGGATGGTGATTTGATGTATTCAGTAGGGTGTCAGATCAGTGTTAGATTTCTCTCAACTCTTTGTTGATATAGTTTCATATGATCTCGTGTATGTATCCAATGATCACATAAAGGCTCGACCTTTTCGTATGGTTTCCGTTTTGATCTATAGTAGATGGTGTCAAAGATGAACATAACAACTTTTTCCAATGTGGTGAGGAATTCTAATTGTGTTGATGCTATGATATTAATAGTTCCTAATATGGATGACCTTCCTAAAATATCTGGAAATGGTGTTGGGGATTCTAGTATGAATAATGGGATGTTTCCAAAGGATCTTGGTGCTTATAAGGGAGTCAAGAAGTCCTTAAAAATCTCATATTCCTCTTTAGGGAACAATTTCTTGATATGTCATCAGTGGGGACAACAAGGTCATAATAAGAAATTGTGACTATGTGATCCCAAAATCTAACACACCTATGGATGTTTGGCTCACCAAAATTTGTTTTTTGGGTAATTCTAGGACGAATAATGATTAGATATTAAACTCTTAAAACTACACCCATGTCTATATTCTAGATTATGGAATTGATTTGGCTCAGTTTAGTGACTCTTTCATTGTAATGTTCATTTGTGGTAATAGTTTTATCTAGTGGTGTTTTTCATAGTTTTTCAGTGTTTTATTCCCTTTTGAAATTTATGAATGGATGTTCTCAACCCACTAAGATATTATATTTCAATGGACTCATGTTTTTGAATATATATATATATATATACATATGAGTCTCAATTAGGGATTTTCAGGTCAGGACTATGAGGAAGTGGGTGCATTAAAATTTAGAGCATCATCCATAGGCCCTGAAGTGATGTTGAACACATATTCTGTAATCCCCAATGTTTGAGGGACCTTATTGTATCTTCTTTATTCTATACTAAAATGAATACCTTTTATGGATAATTATTGCTTCTCTCATTTCACCTTATGGTATGGGTTTATTGATCAGTGTGGGGAAAAGATTTTATGTTGTCTCATGTTGGGATTCACATGTTGCTTATCTCATAAACGGTGGGGAGACCCACTACGGTCTCATTGAAATTTCACATGTGATAAATTTGGGATTGTTTTCTTCTAATTCTCGGGTGTCTGTTCGGGCCTTCCCATGTTTTTAATTTTTTATAGCGTATAGTGTACCTCGTTAAATGTCAGTTTTTTGGATTTATTGGTTCCAATTATTTTATTCCTTGATACCATTTGTATATTAGATTAATCCAAACTATTAAATTCAAAAAATGTTGTAGATGTCCTCATTCATGATTTTTGTCATTTTTCAATCTGTTTTTTTTTTGTTTTTGATTCATTTTGGGTTTAATTTCATTTTTCTTGTTGGTATTTGTCATAGTGTTCTTAAATTTGATGAGTTAAACCATGTCAGTGTGTGAACATGTGTATTTGATCAATTAATGATAAATTTTTTGGATTTAGAGGGGTAAAAGGGAATAATTTTGGGAATTTTTGTAACACCTAGGTTCTCATTTCCACAATTTGTTTCGAATTACCATTTGGTTCTTAGTTTTCTTCCCATGTATCCAGTGTTATGGATCTAAATTTTTTATTTTGGGTGTTCTTGATTAAAATTTTTTGTCAAGGGAGTCTTGGGATGGTATTTCTCCATATTCATTGTTAATGTGAAGGTATGGGGAGGAAATGATTTTTTTGTAGAGTTTGTGAAACCCATAGTGTCCCATCACTATGGTGTGTATTTGATGTATGGTTTAACCCCTTTTTCTAGATGATATTTGGAGTCAACATTTTGATTTTTGAGGATATTATCTAGCTCACATGGTTATGGTTTATGGTTACATTAACCATGAAGACAATGTATAAAGGGATTTCAGGTTATGGCCTCATAGTTTAACAAAACATGTAGAATAAGTGTGCAAACCATGAAATTCTAGGCATGGGTAACCACATAGTTTTCACACAATTTATTAAATCGTGTGATAAAACCATGAAACCCACTTGGGAAAGGGTATTTTTGGGTTTTCTCTATGTTTACAATTTTTGTTTCATCCCTTGGACACCCCACTTAAGATCACCTAACATAGATGCCTCTCATAGAGCATTTGGGTTCCTCTATGATCTTCAAATGCTATTTTGATGTGGTTTCTTAGTAATTATTCACCCTGATCAAAATTTCAGAGCTCTCTTATTTTTATCCATTCCTTTTCTTCTATTTTAAATTTCTTATCTGACCCTTGTAGAAAATTTTAACCTATTATCATACCTTGGCTAGAGTAAATTGGGGGTTTTCCTTTTTAGGATTCCATGGGTATGTTCTTGCTTCCTGAAACCTTTGGGGAGTATTTTCTTTGTTGATTCATTAATGTGGTTGTAGATTGAGGTAAATATCATTTAATATCCACTTTAAATACAATATTACATTTATTTATTGGTTTAACTGATTCCATGTATATTAATTAGTTATTTGAATATATTTAGAATTAATTTTTTATATAAAATTAGGATAAATTCAATTGATTTTAATTATTTCAAATGTTTTTATTGGGTTTTTTCACACCATGTGCTTGAAAAAATTCCTTATCAGCACTTGTAAATTTATTTTGGATTTGAAGTGATGGTTTAATTGTCATAATGGATTCCCCAATGTAATTTTACTTTTCTATGCGTTTCTTGGATAATTATTTATGAAAATGTTTTCTATTTGAAGGTAATATAAGGACATATTTGAACTTTTTAAATGGATTCTTTGGAAGACCCTTCTCAAAATGATTCCCTTTATATTTAATTTAGAGAGTGATATAAGTGTTCTCATTTTGGTATATCACTTTGGTGACGATGGTTAAATTGAAATTAAATATTCCTTTGGATGGTTGGGGTCTTTCTGGTTTGGGTGACTTATGTGATGACTTGTATGTATAGTTTTTTTCTTGACTCAGTTTTCAAAACCCATTTTAATCATGACATGGGATACTATCATAGCTATAAAGACACATGATAATGATAGATTCAATGGTTTATATTACACACTGTCTAGTTGCACTTATAATGAAATTTTCATTACTTTGGGATTTTTCACCTCGGTCAGGCTAGGTAGGGTGTGACCGAGCCTTTGGGTTTCATGATGTCATCAGCTGAGGAATGCCTTCTAGATGAGTCAGATGTATATTTTTTTCCTCTATTTCTTCTTAGTTCCAATATATTATCATTTTTTCTCTAGAAATAGATTATATTTGGTGGATGATTTAGATATATTTCAACGTATGGTTTCTTGAGCACTGTTATCCCATTGCCCTCGTTGTGATATCAGTATCAATGCTCATGGTTTATGGTGTTTTTTTAGAAAAATTTAATTTTTTTATTTTATAAAAGGGTTTCAAGAAATTTATTTTCAAAGAATAAATTTTTCCTCCTTTATCGCATGTATTGAAAAATTAACAATCCCATTTGGTTTCCTTTTCCCCTTTTCCCAAGGAACTTAATTACCCTCTATGAAATGAAGTTATTTCTAAATTATGAAGGTAATGGATGATGGTTTTTTCATTAAAATGAAAATTGTGGAAATTCTAAATTTATATAATGTACTTCATACATGAAATCAATGTTTCTTTATTTAATGTTAGTTCATTAGAAATAAATTTATTTGGGCTTGCCAAATTTGTTTTAATACCGATGTTTGTAGTTTTTTATTTCTTTTAGTTTTGTTTGTAGTTTTTATTTTGGGGTTAACCGAATAGGGAGATGGTTGGTTATTTATTAGAGTGTGACCATTGGGGTAAAATGGAGATGTCATGGTTGTCAGGTTCAGTTTTGGATTTTTCATTATAGATTTGTTTTTTTGTGTGTTTAATATTCATTTTAATGGTAAATAATGTTCTATTTAGTAATCATGTTTATTTTAAGAAAAATAATTATTATTATACTTCTTTTTTATCTAGGGCTAACTCATTCCCATAATTACACTATTGATTCCCTTGTGGCTTGTGGAAATCCTGGGTGGATTATGAACTCCTCATAGGCATTGTCATATGTCATCTCATGTGACCAGTTTGCAATTGACCTAGGATGGTTCATGACACTATATCAATAATGATTTTATGCTGTGTTTGTAATGATATATATAAATGTTATATTTTCTAACATGGTTATCTCAAAGAAAAATATAGATGGAAAACATACAATAAGGATATTGATAATAAACATATATATTGATTGATGTATAAAATATTTATTACGAAAATTATAACACTAGATGGGAACAAATTTAATATTTTGAAAACACTTTTAAGAATTTAAACATTATGAATATAAATAAAATTCCTTACCATTATACAAATTGGAATACTTCATTTATTACACACAAAATTTCTTTAGTGGTACTGTATTATCATACGGTTACATATAGATGTGGAAAAAATTATATAGAGATTTAAGGTGTTTAAAAAACCATAAATGTGTGGTAAAATTGTGATTTCTCATAAGGTGTATTATATATGAAATAATCAATGTTACATATACATTTGTTTTTTAATAAATTTGAAAACTGTTTCATAGTGTATAATGTTAATGTAATACAAAATTAAATCTCTAGATTATTATTCTTTCAAATTGCTTTATTAAATTATGTAAATTACAATAGAAAATAACTTCTCAATGTAAGACCTCAATTTATATATAATTTATGTTCTTCATAGATTATTATATGTCTTAAAAAAATTTATGGTTACTGTGAGTCAGATTTTTATAGAGAAATGAAATATTCTCAGGTGGCACAAAATTAGTGTTGAGTACTGGATGAGTCTCCATTTATAAGACCCAATGTGTAATTCATTGTTTCATTGATATACTATAGACAATTTATTCATATTTAGGATTTACCCATACCATATTTTGTAATGATACCAATCATGAAATCCATTTTACATATATAAATTTATGTTGAAATTATTGAGGATTAGTTAATTAAAGGGTATTTGAGCATTTTGTGGATCATGTCATCAGTTAGAACTTAACCAATATGATATTTACATTATCATATTAAACGTATGATTTATAGGACCTTGATATTAGATTGATTTGTGTATTTACCAATCACATGAGAATAACACAAGTGATTTTATAATATATTGGATGTGTGGGATGTGATGTTGTCATATATAAGGTTAAATGATATGGGATAAGTTAACCAACATGATAATCATATTCAAGGGTAATCAACAACCTTTATGTGGATATATAGTATCAAAATACAATATGTCTTAGGGTTATTTAATTTCATTGATAAGGGGATTATAAAACAATACATTTTTTAAGATAATTTATCAAGTGAATAAATGTTTTAATACACATTTTTTCAATGAAGATCAATACAAATATCTTAATTAATTTTGTTTCACTAGGGAATTTAAAAAGGCCAGTATTTTTTTACATTTAAGCATTCAAGAATTCATATTTGTTATAAATTTTACAATTGAATATAGGGTAATCATTTGTGGTTGAATGAATGGGGGTTTAGGTTTATGAAACTCCTAGAGCTACTCTAAAGGTTCTTACAATTACTACAAAAGGTGTTTTGGATGGATATTTTTTAAATATTTTATATGTTGTGATACATGGTGAAATTGATGATTACCTTACAAATGTGTCTCCAATGATTTCCAAAATTACTTTTTGACAAGGATACATATGTTATTGTATTTGATATAGTTTAAGTAAAAATAGAAAAATGTTTCTGGGGATTTGAGTGTATATGGAATATTGATGGAGATATTTTCTAAATATAATGCATATTTTATGAATTCAGAAGGATAAAATAATTTACAATATTTATCTTTCCTATTGTATATTATACCAATTATAATAGCCTAGAACCAGCACCCTCTGGTCCTATGCTAAAATCCACATATTTGCATGCCCATATTTGATGCCATTAATTATAACCAAAATTTTTTCATCAAAAGAATAGAAAATCAAAAAGATAACATGGATCACATATAAACTAGATGACCATTTTTATTGCTTTTTAGATTTAAGAAAATATCTGACATAAACAACTCATAAAAACATGGTCTCAAATGTCATCAAAATAACATTTCTTCCAATTAACATAGCCTTTATTTTTTCAAAATATGCCATCAACATAATCCTTATGATATAATTTACATACATAAACCAATCAATATAATTCTTTAATACCTGGGGAAAGGAAGAATTTGAATGATGAACTCAAATGCTATGTAAGAGAAAACAATATCATTAACAACTAAATGTAATTAATAATCATAAGTGTAAATAGATGAAGTTTGAATTAATAAAATTGTATGAGAGAATCATAATATAACTCATAAACATCAATACATAGACCCTCAAATATGAAAACATTTGAAATTAATGAGTAGTCGAAATAAATAATAATGAGCTATGTGATATAAATCTCAATATTGAGAGACATTATAACCATATAGAAAGAATAAATAATCACATACATGTAAATTGGGACAACATTATACTTTTCACACTTATATATAAAATAAACACGCCATTTAATTCTATACTTATCCGTATAATAAATGGTATATTCATATGGTCAACATCTATACACAATGAATTTGAGGGATATCATGGACACACCCATCCTTAATCTATCACAGAACCACTCATCATTGTTTTATAACGTATCAACCCAAAAAATATCTATGTTTAACTTAAAAATCATTACACATTATTATCCATTGGAAATGAAATGTGTTTAATAATAATAAATTCAAAACACGATTTACCCTTGGCAAAAATGGGTTTAGTGAAAATATCATTGAAACATGATTAACCAATGGAAAAGATATGGGTTTACCAATAATCTCTTTTATATAAGGTATCTCATTAAATGAAATGGGTTAAATAATATTCTATTTGAAGCATGATTAACCCATGGAAAATAAATGGGTTAAATAACAATATTATTAAAACATGATTAACCCATTGAAAAAATGGGTTAAATAAAAATCTTCTTGAAACAAACCTAATATATCAAAGGAAAGAATGAGGATTTAATCAAAAAAATATCCCCAATTCCTGATATGTTACAATGAGGATTTTTTTCGTTGATGAAAGAATATATCATTAAAATATCAATAATCTGTCCCCGAGAAAAATATAAATTTAATATTGAAAACAATATGAAAATACTTATCTTTAAAAAGGTTTTTCCAATAGATTTTTTAAAAATGTATATTTTTACTCATGTAAAAGAAGATTATATGAAATTATTGTGGGTAAATCCATACATTACATATGAGGTAAAGATAATATTCTTTTATCATTGTAATTTTTTTAAAAAATTCCTTGTTCGGGTAGCAATGGGAAGATTCCTTTGAAAACATTAGTTAGAGAAGAAAGTGTAAAAATATCTTTAATAAATAAAATTTTAATGGTTAAAAAATTTTTTAGAAAAATTCCCTTTAGTGGAAAACATGTTCTCTAACTAAAGAGAATAGAAAGTCAGGTTTTCTTAAAAAAAGTTCTAAAACATTTTGAGTACCAAAGAGTGGAGAAATGGTAATAAAAATGAAAAAGGTCATTAATAACCATATTATAGGAAACATAATTGGTTTATCGAAATATATTCATATATCTTCTTCTAATTGATATTAAAGAGCGATAATATTATTCTTGATGAAAATAATCTTTAAACATTCCAAATTGTTTCATACACATTGAAATTTAAATTATTGGACTCATGAAGAAATAATATTATATGAATGATTAAAATTACAGGAAGATAGAAGTATTAATGATATAATATAACAAAATGGGCATTATATACACCACACAAAATAAGTAATTGGTGAATATGAAATTTATCTCATTGAAATAAATATTAAGATTAAAATCCCTTACCTCGAGTATGAGTTGTAATTATTATTCTATTTATTTATGAATAATAAACTAATTTAAATTAAATTATTTCTAAATAACCTTTTAAATGTTTGTTATTAAATTTATTTTACTTATAATGTAGTTATATACAATTAAATAATCAATATTGTTTAACTTGAATGTTTTGACCATATTCGGTTTTTGTCTCAAAATTGACTTCGATAAGTCGACTATGGATAATGAGTTCATTACATAAACATATCGAGAATAATAATAATTAAGTAATTATCATATATAATAATCAATTGTACTTTTAAAACCAATCATTAATTATGGTTAAGAAAAATTATCCAATGTTACAATCATGGAGATGGTAGACTGTACGAACACATGAGTAATGTTCCCATTATTCAAATGTCACTACAGAAAAGAGGTAAGTAACATTATATCCTTAAAAATTGGTCATTATGTAATAAATTACATTTTATTTATTCATACATTCTTATATATATAATTAATGTTATATTAAAGGAATCACATCTGATTGAAGAGGTAGTATTCCACACATCAACAACCGACTTCATCACATTTTATCCTGTGAAAAGGGTAATAATAGAAATGATATATTATATTTCAATAAATGTAAATATGTAATTAAAATAATATATATTTAATTTATGAAACATATTTTTAATTAAAACCATTCTTTAAACATTCCATTTATAGTGTGAATGAATCACCTCAATAATGTGAGAAGGTAGTCTAGACTTCCACCACTAATTCATATCATGTCTATAAAAAATGAAAAGTATAATGGTATGATTTATAAATTAATTAAGTATTTATAAATACATAATAAGTGTTGTATATTATATATATATATATATAAATATTTATATATTCCATTATAATTCCCAACGATAAAAATAGGTAAAGGAAAAATGATTGGCATTGTTTTGTGATGTGGTAGTTCTCCAAACTCATAAATAGTATGTTTGTTACCCATTAGATAGAATTGTTTTTAATATCAAGTGAAAACCATGAAATAAATAAAATAAGTATATTTAGGATACTAGTTATATTATATACTAATTTAAAAATAATATTTTATGTTGTGGATAACGATAATAAAATAAAAGAGAATGATGGAGAATGTCACCTCTTATTGGGCAAACACGTTTTGTTTTGTACCAATGAGATTCCTTAATTTAATTTCAGACCATGTATAGACTTCAAGGTTTATGGTATTGATGTTTAAAAGGTATGTATATAGATATTTTTCGATCCAATTTTTCTTGATAGGTGATAGGAAGTGGGAGGGGTGTGTATCGTTTTATATTGGTGGGGGTGTGGACGTTTTGTAAATTCAAGATGGTATAAATTATTGGGAGGTTTTCTTTTTCTAATTTGACTCCAAAGTGAAAAAATAATGGAATAAATGGGATTTATAGTAAAAAAACATTAACCACACCAAAAAAAGATCATTTTTATTATTTGTTCCATTACTTCTATGCTTCCCCATTTTTGTCTTTTGGGTTTTTATTAAAGTGTTTCTATTTATAACCTATGTAATATAACCATTAAGTCTAAATTAAAGGAATATTAATTATACAATATAGTCCAATTTAAATATATATACTATATCTAGTTAAAAAAATAAGAATCATTTTTTTGTTAATTAATTTTAAAACAAGCACACGTAACGTGACAAAACACTACTTTAACCCAGACCACACAAACAATGTTTTTATTATCTATGGGAAAATATGTTAGTAATAAAAGAAAAACAGTTACATTAATATACCATATACGTTATTTATTAACCCAAAAATTCAATTTTTATAATATAGTATTTCTATTTTGATTAATTAATTTATTAAAATTTTCATTTATTCTAATATAATTTTAATGGAAATTGTGACATTATTTATTATATTCAAATTTACAAAGAACAAAAAAAATGTAATTCATATTTATTAAGTTACCAACTTTTAAAAATTATATATCATCCTTTTAAAATAATTAAATATGATAATTCAAACAATTTACTTCCATTTTAACATTTATAATATAATTTATTTTAGTAAATTATTAACTAAACAATCCATGTGTTAGTGTTTCTTAAAAAATTAGTATCACCAATTCATCTCTAAAAACTAATGATAAAACCTTATTAAAAAAATGAAAAAACTTATATCAAATTTTTTATATATAACTTAAAATATAATGTTTTTTCTATATCTCAATTTTTTATAAATGTTTAAGGTAAGGTAGTTTCCTTTTTTGATATTTTCTTACGTACCATATCATATTGGGATCATTCGTGAACATGGGTCCCAAAAACCTATATGATTTGAAAAAATATGGCATATAGTTGAACAATGGGTAGAAAATATACTTTGACAAAAGGTTTTGTCATTTTGGCACCTAAATTTATGGTTTAGTCTCTTGGTAAGCTAATTTTACCATAATCACTATAATAAATTTTAATTATATTCACAAAGAAAACCAAATAATTATTTTGCTAATATTAGTCACAAAATTTCATACCGATTACAACAATGTATCTCTATTTTACCATATTCTTGTAATATAATTGGTAAAATAATAATATGATGTTAATCTCACAAACCTGGCGAGAAAACGAATTTTGAAGAGAAAATTTTCTAAATGTTCATTAAGCAATAATATCTAAATTGAATAAAAAAATGGCCAAAATTACATAAATAGGATTAATATATGCCTAATTGATATATTTTATCTTTTAAAAATTTAATAATATAATGAAATATTATTTATAATTTAGACAAAAAATAAGTTTTCCACTAAAATGCATTATTTTTCATAATACATAAAAAATGAAACATCTCAGAAAAAACACAAAAATTAAAAAAAAACTAAATTATGATATTCTATTTTGAATATTAGTGTTTAATTTTTCATATAAATTTTATATAAGTGTCAAAACTAGATTTAATATAGTTTTCCATTAAAATGTGGTAAAATTATCTATTAAAAAATATTTATTTGTTTTCTTATAAATTTGTTTTAGTCTTATTTTAGGCCTATAAAATATATTATATGAGTGAAAAAACATATTATAAAACTATATAAACAATATATATTTATTCATATTCATACCCGCCAATATAACATCTGAGCAATAACTTCCATATTAAATAATAATGTCAACAATATATTATTATTCAGTAAGATTTGACCTTGTGTGTATCAGAAGTTATCAAAGGGTCTCAATGATTTAGGAAACATGGGATAAACTTTCTATTGCATTTGATTTACCCTAACCTATTTATTTTCTATAACATAATATATTAAAAAAAATAAATTTTATTGAAATATTATATTTTATAAACCCTCTATATGTTACACCAAGAGCTAGGGAGTATCCTATAACATAGATAGGGATTTCATATGATGTGATATCAAAATAGTACACCACTTCATTATTTTATGTCTTAGTGAATGATATAAAAATATAAAATCTTATAATATGTTAGTTAGACATATTTTATGATTAAAAGGGGAAGTGGAACATTAAATATTAATACCATAATAATTATTTCACTTTAATTATCCTCATTGTGTTTTATATGAAAAAATATTTCTGATAGTAAACATGGATGAGTAGATACTATTGGTTGTATTATATATGTCATTTTATCATACATTATGAACACAAGAGTGAATTCATAATTACAACTAGTGTGTTCCTCTATTCTATATAAAGATTTATTTACCAAGGGACTACATTTTTTAATCCCTTCTA
Source organism: Viscum album (assembly GCA_963277665.1). Taxonomy (NCBI): domain Eukaryota; kingdom Viridiplantae; phylum Streptophyta; class Magnoliopsida; order Santalales; family Viscaceae; genus Viscum; species Viscum album. Next base: position 1,118,415,911 of record OY728141.1, read on the forward strand.
TATTCTCTTCCAATTATAAAAAGATAATATATCTATTTATCCTCCCCATTTATCCAACAAGAGGTAAAAACATACTATATGTGTGAATAATAGTCCTTCTTGAGTGTTTTTATATTCCAATATTCCCAAAAATTCATTATGGTTGAAACAACCTAATGGTTTCATTGAAGGGATATTTACCATGATTATTAATAAAGATAATAGAAACTTTTTTTGAGTGGAAGCTATATGTATATTCTTAATTTATATTATTAATTCTTTTGGATTTTATTATGAGTGATATAGTGAATTTTTGCTTCTAATGTATTCAATTACTTGGAAAGAGTATGGTTTGATCCATTGAAACACTTCAATATGCACTCTTAAAAAAATATAAATTATAATAAAATAATTATCTCAATCATAAAAATAATATCAATAGAAGGGAAACTACAACCCATTACCCACTAAAATCATACTTTATATAGGATATAACATTACTAGATTAATAATACATTCTATAACATTTATATTTGTAGAATAATACATCTACATAATAGAATATATTATCACGTGAGTATGTTAATCTTTTTTCCATACAATATAATAGTTTTTATTTTTCATATCGAACCAAATACAAGATTGTAGTTGATTTTTTCCAATTAATTTCTGGTGGATGTTTATTAATTAATAGGTAATTAAAGATCATTACTTTATTTAGTTAAGAAAATATTAAATAATATATCAATGCAAAACAGAACTACAAAACTCACCCAACTAGTTTAATAATAATAATCAAATACAATTCAAGTAAAAAATATATCTTACTCAACATGGTAATTATGAAATATCAAAAAATAAAATAGAAGTATAAACAAGTTTAACATATCTTAATAATATAGTAATATCAAATATTTTTTCAAATTATTCATCAAATATTTCATTCCTAGTTATCGCCACCACATATAATTGAAAATGTTTTATCTTCCTTGAAATACTCTTCTAATATACAACTATTTGAAATTCCATAACAAATAAATCCCCTCATAATACCACCCCAAGTCATCCATTTTAAAAATAACATCCAAAAATCATCTTCAATTCAAAAAATACAATCATCTACCTTCAATATCATATATTTAATCATCGATTCTTAGTCAATACATATCAATAATAAACATAAGAATATAGTCATCATTGTAATTATAATTTATTTTAAAACATAATATATTTCAATAATCATCACATTCCCCATTAAATTACTTATCCAAATATGTTAATTAGATACTAATATTAATTTATCCACTAAATATGGATAATTCAAAATATATCCAATAATATAGAAACAAATATATTAAATATGAATAAAATACATTTATTTTTTTTATAAAAAACTCTAAAACCTAAATGACCATTCAAAAAATTTAAAAAATGATTCTATATATACCATGTTTTTAAAATACAGTTCATCAAAATTATGATATATATTATAGAAAGAAATCTCCCAAAAAACTTATAATCTCATTTCATTAATATAAGATACTCAATTCATGGACTTATACGGAAGGGAAAGATAATGTCCAAGAGATATATATATATATATATCTAGAAATATCGCCTTTTCGGATAATTGTTAGATCCCCAAATTATAATGATCCATTAATTAATTTATAATAAAACTAAAATAAACACATAAAAACTATTAAAATTTAATATGGATTTCATAGAGGATTAAGGTAGTTAACTGTATTTTTATAAATTATTAATATAAAATGTAGTTCTTTAATAATAATGCACAATTTTGTTGGAAGGTTTATTAATCATATACAAATCCAAAAAAAAATCCAAAAAATATAAAAAAAAATTATTGTTTTTTTGAACAATAATAGACTATGAATCATTCACCTCCTAGAGATATGTAGTCTAGGAATAGTAAATCATGTTGTATAATCGATAAAATTTGAAATATTCTCAAAAAAAAATTAATAACTGAATTTCTCACCAATTTTGTACCTATAATAAATCAACCACTATAAAATATATATTACCCTCAGGAATATCAGTTTAAATCATTAAAGAATAAATTAAACAACATAAATGTCCAACCTAAATAAAATAATAATTAAAATCCTTAAATTTAAGGAATATAGATTCAAGGTCTTTATATTAAATATATATTAACAATTTTTAAGTATTTAATATAAAAAATATACCAATTTTATAGTGAATAAAATAAATTAAAGGAATAATTTAAATAAAAAATGATTCATTTCAATAATATACATATCTCTTAAGGTATTTTCTTCCTTGAGAATCATAAATATGTCATATCAATATAAAACTTGATAATTACCATATAATACTTCTAAAATTAACTACATAAAAATATGAAAGAAAAAAATTCTTAATAATTTTGGAAATTAAAATTTCATTTGAAACTACCATTTCTAATTACACACTCAAAACCATGATGATTTAATTAAAAAAATAATGGTATGAACAGTTCATGATTCTCTATCTTTTGATGATCATAGATTTCAATGTGATTTTTGATGAAAATACTAGCCTATTAAATATCATGTTCCCTACCAGAAATCATAATATAATCATAATATTGTTAAATTTCAATGTTTGAAAACATGAAAAAAATAAGGAACTCTATCCCTTGATGGTGGATGTGCAGGAAAATTATCCACTTCACTAATAAGATGTAATACATCCAATAGTCTGATGAACCTTATAGAAATAATTTTACCACTAAAAAATGTTAATTTATCATGATGATCTAAAAATTTTAAATATGTATATCTAATTATATCCTCCATTGTCCGACATGTGAATTTTTTTAATTCGTTCCATTTTTTTCAATCAATAATATTTGATACATTATTATATCTTTTAAATATTTTAGATTAATAATTTAAAATTCACTAATATAAACATGTTATAATGGTGATTGACATGATCATTATTCAAATTCCCTAAAATGTGACATATAATTTAGTGGGTGACATATATCAATTGAAAGAAATCAGTAATTGGAAATTTAAAAATATAATACATTAAAAATATAGAACATAGATCGTCAACATGTCTTTAAATTTCAAAACCATTTACATAATTTATCCATATCAATTTGGGTAGAAATTGGAAATAATATACAATTTGATAGAAAACTTATTTTTTAATATCCTCTATTAATTTGATGTAAAGCAAGGGTTTATTATTAAATGAAAATCATAAGGACACTATGAAGATTCCCCACATTCTCAAGAGAAAATCGAAAAAATTATGAGTCAATATTGATTTGTTAATTTATATGAAGTTGGGTGGATTCAATATTTAGTAAATAATAAATCATATAACATAATTCTCTTTCAATTTATAAGGTTATTATATAAATAAAACCCTATAAATATCTTCTAATATCCATTGAATAAAATTTAAGCCTTACAATAAACCTTCTAAAATCTGTTGTTCATCGTTCCATTATTGTCATTTGAGGCCCCTGGATACAAACTAGTCAACTAATATTTTTATCTTTAACACCCAAAATAGTTACTTCAATGTTTGAAACACCTATAAAACCAGTATACATACCACTAAATAATATCTATGAATCACACATCAGACTACTTTTAATATATTATTTTTAATATATAACTTTATAAGAACCAACATCCAATAATCATCATACTTTTTCCAACAATTAATATCCTATCTATTGACTATTAAATCACATTATGCCTCTAATTTAGGGTATATTTGATGTGACGGATTGGATTTTTAAAATAGCTATAATTCACCATCAACAAATGTTAGAAATATTTATAACTAACCTCATATATGTCCAAATGAAAATCCCTAAAATATTTTATCAGCATAAAGTTTCTACATTCATTCTAAAAAATAATAATAAAACATTATTATTAATTCATAAAAAACACATTAACTTTTCATAAAGTATTAATAACTTCAAGATTATTATCTAAGTGGAATTTCACCCATATTCCATGACATAAAATCAAATAATTATATAAGAATATTCAATACTAAATAATGTGATTCAATAAATTGATGTATTTCTCCAGGAATATAATATAATTATAATATCATGTAACAAAATTAAAAAACATTTATAAGTCCTTGTTTGATACAATTATATTCCTGAGGTCAATTTTTTTTTAATCCATAAGATATGATTTCACGTTATTATGTTAATAAGAAACCCAATATAAGATAAAAAGAACATGAATCAGTGTTAAACATAATTGTTTTATAAGGTAAAGAGTGAATATGGGTTTTAATTTGATATTATGATAGAAAAACAATAATATGAATAAATTTTATCACCTATAATAATGATATTTCACGGATAGTGTTACTATAGGTGTTAAAATATTAGATAATTCCAATACAAACCTCCAATAATAACCACCAAACAAATAAAACTATACACATCTGAGACACTCTAATATAATTCCAAACAATGAACTACTAAATACATTATGTATGAATATATATAAATATATATACCCTTGAGATATAACATATAAAATAAATTGAATAACTTGAATCCAAAACATATATTTCAATATCAATCAATGAAACAAATATTATAAAAGATGTCCAAAAACAATCCTTAGATTCTCTATGTGTGAAAACTAATACTTTTAGATATAAAATGAGTTATGAGTGTAATATCAATAATTGCACCACATATTATTGATTAATATGATACAATTAAAAATAGGAATAAAATATATTGTATATTATTAAAATAAGTAAAATTGTATAAAAATTAATATCATGACAAAACATTAAAAATTAAATGAATTATGGCTTCCTAGAACTACCTTGGAAGAGGGAAACATTTGTTAATAAAATGAAATATTAGAATTATTATAGTTACATTATAAATTAAATATAAAGAACCTTTAAAAAATATATAAGTAAAACATATTGTATTTAAGCAATGTATAAAGGATATTAGCATGAAATACCCAATTTTTCATTTAGCATTCCTAAGAATTAATTTTATGATTCAATAGGGGGTGAATTCATGCATCCAAAAACTATCACATAAATAAAAAAATTGTCATTATCAATATTATATTAAATCCACTAAAATTCATTGAAAAACCACAATATTAATCTTGACTTATAAACCACATCCTTGTTTTCCCTTGTGAAAACCATGAATCATGATGTTTGTAACTACAAAGTTTAGTTCATTATAGTGCACGAGTTATTAAATAATTTATATGGTTTATTTTTCATATGTTTAACAAAATTTAATCCATCATAAATATATTAAAAAATAATATTTTGGAATTTGGTGGTGTTTTTTGAATTAAATATTACATTTAAAGCATTATATATTTCATTTCTGTTAAACTACTGTAAGAAAATTTTTCTAATATGTTTTTTATTTTAACTTTTATTGATGATTGGAATGATGAAAAACTGAATGATTATGAAATTTTCATCCTTTAAGGTGAATAATTGATGTGAATATTAGTAGGATATTTCCATAAGGTGATTATACATAATTCATGTGTTATACACTCCAAGGATGTAGTTTGATTTCTGACATTAATTTTCACCAAGTGTGTGAAATTTTGTTTTATATGGAAACATGTTTGAAGGAGTCGTTTATAATTATAAATAGTATCATAAAACACAAGGATTCCCAATGATTGATTATTCTATTAAATAAATCTCTATAAATTATATAATTATCCTATAAAGTATCTTTGACATATTGGTTCATTAGAGAAAATATACCCAATGTTCATTTACTAATAGAGTTCAAATATAGGGTTGGTTCCGGAAAATAAAGTATTTTATTGATTTATTTTTTTATGTTTGAAATACTCATATACCATAGGAAAATTATTTATTTTATTAGAACCTCTTCCAAACGTTTTTTAATAATGTTTTACGTGGGTAAATAAATATTAAAACTAGTTTTTTTCTTAAACAATAGTGTGTTTTTTAAAAATGGTGATGATTTTTAATGTTTTTTATATCCATGATAAATTATAGTTTCAAATAAACTATGGTATTATTAAATTTATAAAATAAAACCCTAGATCATGAAAAATAATAGGGGAGTACTTTTCTATAAAAAATCACACAAATTAAAAAATTTAACAATTGTTTTATTAAAAATAGTCGTGATGGGTATAAAAATGTTATTTTCCTGAGAAAACTATGATAAAAAATAGAAAACCTATATCGTTATATTCAAATTTATTCAAATGGATTACTTTTCAAAAAATATTTTTACCCATGTAAAATAGTCATGGTTTCAATTGGATTGCTTTACAATAATTGAAAAAAACATATTATACTTTAAACGAAAAATATATGTGATTTCATTATTTTAAATAAAATTTCATCATTTTAAAATCACTAATACATTCACAATCCTGGACTTAGGGGACCTTCTATGAATAAAAATTTGTACATTAACTATAACAAAATCAATGTTTTTATATTACATATGTTTAATGTAGTGCATCAAAAATGAATAATTAATAATGTTTTTATAAATTATAAAATACAAAATAATATAAAATGGTTCATATTTATTTAATAAATGATAATAATATAATTTATGATTTATTTTTTATTAAAATACCTTATTTTAATATTTATTTAAAATACACAAAAATCAATTTTTTTGAAGTCTATTATGGGTTTGAAAAAAAATCAATATGTGATATATTATATTTAATTAATTAACATAAAATCATAAATAACTATATAATTATAATATATTAGTAATTATATTTTATATTAAATATAATTATTTCATATTAAATTCCATTTATATTGTGAACATAAAGAAGTGTATATTATAAAAATTTAAAATATCTAGGTTTATCATTTTATAGAATATCTATGTAGAATTTATTAATTTTAACCTATTTATAATTTTATTATTTGTGATTTGTTGTTAAATTATTTAACTCGTACTTAAATTTATGAATTATTTATATAGTAATTTTATTATATTATTTATTTTTCATTAATATAACTTCCTAATTATAAATAAATATTTTCTCTATTATAATGTTATAAAATAACTATCCAGAATTTCATACCACATATATATTTCGTTTCAAGATAAGAAAGAAAAAAAGATATTTTTTTCTTTAAATTGTTCGTAGAATTTATTTTATTATATAAACATTGAATTAAGGGTTGGTTTTGAGTTATATAATTCAGTTTTTAGAATTATATTGAAATTAACATCTAAGTTGATGATTTTCCATAGATTATGGGACTTGGAGTATGATATCTAATTTTACTAGATGATTATGATTTGTAAACAATTATTTGTGGAATACCAATCACATCATTCTTTCTCTTGCATGAATTTTTGTTTTACAGGATTCAAATAAATTATATAAAAGGGTTTCATTTTACCTATGTAAGAGATGAATTTATTTATATGTTAATATCATTGGATTTCATTTTTCAGTATGTAAATAAGAAAACATGTGTTTTATATTATGCTATGAATAGATATATTTTTTACAAATTAATTTTTTTGTTGAAAATTCGCAATAGAATAACAATTAGTATTCATATATAAAGAGAATAAATAAGATAATATGCATAGGTTTTAAAAAACCTTAAAATAATATTTCTTAAATTCCATCTATAGTAAACAAATTTCAATAAATTGATCATCAAAACATGTAGGTTCATCATATTGGTAAATTCCCATGTATTATCTTATATGTGGCGTGGTGTAAAGGGATCTATGAATAATTTAGGTGACCAAATTTTAATTTTATCTTTATGTAAAAATTTTCTTGGAAACCAATAATGTTAGGATTCCACTAGAATGCAGTTTGGAAATCCTTATGATAGCTATTGAGAAAGACTTATCAGCAAAAATATATAATATAGTTATATTATATGATTGACAACATGGTTTACCATACATGATTTTCTTTTTGAGTAAACCTAATGTTTAATACAATCATAGTGAAATATAGATCTTCGAACACTAATTCATATGAAATAATTTATAAATAAATCATCATTTTTGTTGGATAATGAGTAATAAAACTTATTCTTAAATGACGGTAAAACATGATACTCATGTAATAAAAACATTTAATGTAGAAAGAATGAGATCCTCAATATTTTCTATCCTTCCATCAAAATTTACTCTATGAAATTATAATTTTCATATATTCTACATCAAAAAATGGTATTGAAACATTAGAAAAGTACTTATATAATAAATAATGTTTTATATATAGGTGTAAAAACTATTTATGAGTGCTCATATTCAAATAACTTTTCATGAAAATAATGATACTTATAGTTAGAGTAATAAATATTTTTCTCACACATCTATCTTGGTTATTGATTCTAGGTATCTATTTTAACCAAAAAAAGGCAAATATAGATTAATTTTGGACAATAAATAATAAAAATTTACTATATTAAGGTTAATGAAGATAATGGAGATATTGAGAAACTAAAGGACTATTTAGGGGTTTGATTTCATGGGGTATTTTTCTACATTTCTACACAATATGATTGTGTATAAAAATGACATAGAGATACTATAATAACCTTTTATGATTGATCTAGTTATAAAATTCATTTTATTATCACTATCATAATAATTATAAAATATTATTACAAACTATAATATGAATGAGTTAATAAATTTTTTTATTTATTAATTAATATGTTAAACATTGATAAAATTAAATTCATAGACTAAAGCCAGGATCTATGGTTTTGGTATATAATGGATAGGGTAAAAAAATTCTTGGTGAAGAAAATATTTCATGGAGAGACAATTCTATTTATTAATGATATTAATATTCATTATAATATTCTAAATGGTATATTATAACAATGATATATTATATACATGTTATAAATATGTATCGGAATTTAAAATTTATGTATATTATATAGTTATAATTCGATGTGTATATTTATATTATGATGTAGAGGGATTATTCATTAAGTAGGTGGATGAACTACACTTCTTTGATTCTATAGTGAATTTAGAAATTATAAAATATGTATATTTTCATATTCTTTCTTCTTATTTTAATAGTAATATTTTTTCATAAACCTATATTTCTTATGAATTATGAATAGATAATGTATTTTATGCACATTGTTTATGAAGTAATATAGTTTTATAATATTATTAAAAATCATACGGGGGATGATATTTTATCTATAATAAATGATTATGTGTGAGTAATTTTTTAAAATATAAGGCACTTCATCCAATCACTCAACAATATAATATTATAAAGAATGTAATATTATTTTTAATAATAATTATTTAAACAGACAATGAAACATATAATATATGTATATTATTATTTTATTTTAAAAAATATTCTATTAAGGGAATAAATGTTATCCTAAAACTTAAGTGTTTAGTTCATAGAGATATATTTGGTAAACCTTATGGTTTCTATATGACAAGTAGATATATGATTATTTGTATATATTATTAATGTATAAAAAATAATATATTATACATGTATAAATTAAATCTAATATCATGTTATAACCTAAATGATTTATGTTATTTTAGTATGGAATGTTCTTAATATATGTAATATATTTAATTTTTTTTTCCAGTTGATCTGAAATAACTTTTTTTGACAAAAATGATCTATATATAGTGATAATAAGCTTTAAAATTTTTCTTGTTGTTGAAGATAAAAAAATTATTAACATAATAACATTGAATGATATAAATTAATTTTTGAATATTATTTCCAAATCATTGAGAATGAATATTATGAATCCTAATATCACTATTATTCCAACAATATTTATTCACATATCACAAATAACTAATGGTATTTATTGAAAACATTTTTATTGCAATCACATAGAAATGTGTAAGAGAACTAAAAAAATTTATAATAAGTTTAATAAGAACATTAAAAATGTAGTGAAGATATGTTCTTTAATGTAGTATATCATATGGAATATGATTTGAACAAAAATTATATATTTTATTATTAAAATTATGGTAGTCTAAATATAAATAAATAAATATATGTATGTATAAAGTTATATGAAAGTTATTCCCCATTTATATTTCTTTGATGTTGGATATATGTGTTTTATAATGTTGAATTAAGATTAACCATTAAAATTATATCCTTGAGTTTACCCTAATCAATTATCACCTTGTAGTATGATTGTGTTTGATGAAAAGTAATGATCATTTAGGGTTGGGTTATGTATAGTGATATTAAATTCATTTATGTGATACAAAAGTAGTTATATGTGCTGGTTGAAAAATAATGTATACCATATAGTGTGTCATACATTATATATTTGGTATACTAGGGGTTCATATTTCATATTTATTCCTCATCACCAATGGTTAAAAATATATCTATCGTGATAACATTAATATTTTTCTACCATTATTATGGTATCCTTGAGGATGATCTAATTATGGGGTGGGGGTATGTTTTAGATCATGTGATTTATTGTATATTTAAAAATATAATTATTTCCTTTGAAATAATTAGTTTGAAATATTGTCCCTTGATTGAGATAGGTTGAGGAAGGTTACAGACATACCTAGATATGTGAAATATGATGTTCTTATTTATTTCAGAATATTTTATATGTCATGTTCCTTCAATTAGGTGAATAGAATGTGAATTTTCATCTATCTGGTTAGTCAATACTCAATAAATCAAGAATATAAGAATGTGATATATGGAATTTAAATAATAAATTTTATGAAATCACTCAATGTTATTGATTAAGTAATTATATGATTTTATATTCATTTATATTATATAGTTGGAGGACACATGTATATACATACATGTTTATAATGTATACAACACCAATGACCTTTTTATATTTAACAACATTGATTCTCTAGTGGATGATATTTTCTAATAACTATATATATTAAGTAATTAAACAAATCAAACACTAAAAATGCATGTGGGTTGGCACTTTGTGGTTGTGTGAAGGAATATTCTATTTTTTAATTATTTTTACATGTTATTATATATGATATAACATATGATTAAAATAAGGGATTAATTTTCATAAAGAAGGATTAGAAAACATTTAAAAGTATTTATAGATAAGGTTTTATATGTTTCTATATTTAATATTAAATAAATTTAAAATGATTTTAGTATATGAGGAATTAGTTAATGTGATAAATTTTTAGAAAATATTAACTTAATCTATATCATGTAATGGTTGTATATACTACATCATGTTTTTATTGGTGTAATTAAATTGGTTGTAAATGTAATTATACCTTCGTTTAGTGTATGAAAGTGCATGATCTATTCAATAGCACATACTACGTAATTTTTCTTGTTTTTATTCTAACTATAATATATCATAACCAATTTTGGATTTCATTTTATTTTATTTATATGTCTTTAGATAGTGAAATAAGTAATGTATGAAGATTTATATGTTTACATTATGTTGGGAAAAGTTTATGAAGGGTTTATAACAAGGTATAATTAATAAAAATTATTTACATTCGGATGGAAATAAAATTCAATTTTTAATGCTTAGAATATGTAAAATCATTAACAAATTATATAGGGTAAACATGAAATTGTTCTTAATTATTATTGTTAAGGAATAATAACGGAAAAACTTACATTTCACTCTCTATCTCTCTCCCTCTCTCATTTCCATCCATCCCTTAACTATATTTTCAATTTGAATATGTTCAACATGAGATACATTTAAATAAGTTGTTTATTCATATAGGTAATTGATACACTACGAGTAAGGATTTAATTATTTACATACTAGTAATTATTATCATGTTCATTTCAATGTGATTGAAAATATCTGTTCATTACTAAAAATTCGCACATTCATTATTTATATACCTAGATTTTTTATATTGTTGGATTTGGATAGTATTTTTTGTTAATTGTTTCATTGAATTTGATCTACTATATTAACCCTTAAAATGCTTAAAAACAAAAAACCAAATCTATATATTTAGAGATAGATAGAGATAGAATAATCCATGACATGATGGATTTTACAGGGATCATAAACTATTTTTTATCATCTTTATATGTCCTTGGTGCATAACAGTTTTAACCCCACATAAAATTTTCTTTATTTTATTATCATTAAATAATACAGGTAGGATAAAGAATATAAACTGGAATTTCATCAAGTATAAGATAATTTTCAAGGAAAATAAAAATCCCCAACAAGTGTAAAACCCACAAATAATATTCTTAGATCATTCTCAAGTGCTTGAATATTATACTTCAATTATGGACCAAATCTATATCAAAATATCATAATGTTAGCTCTCTGTAACACTATGACTATTGTTTTTGATGTTATCTCAATGTTAAATCTATATTTTAAAAAATTTCTACCTTAAATATTATCATCCTGCCCATGTCATAGAACATTTAACTATGACATTGTTTTTTCTTTTCTATGATAGATCTAAAAAATCTAACCATAAATCGTGATTCCCACTAACCCCAATATCCATGATCTAGTAAAATCAATTCCTAAAATATATTAAATAAAATATAAACCATGTTATTGGGAATTTCATGTGGTCTTAAAAATGTGGGAGTGAGTCTCACCTGACATGACCACATTCTCCAACGTAGAACGATAATTAGGGTCCTGGGGTAAAACATTGTACAAAATTCTAGGATCACTCTAATTGATTTAGAATCCTCCTTTTTATTTTCTTATTAGTAGGCCTGTGAAATGATCATATTGAGATGGTTGGGATCTTGAATGAATTCAATCCAACGAGGTAGTATTTTTTGTGGATCATTAATAGTTCATTCCTTGAGGGTTTCAACATCATCTATAGATTAAAACTCAATACATAGTGGAATATAGTCATAATGGATTGAATGTTTAATTCCATATATCAAGTACCGTAACAAATCTTCGTAAGAAATTCAAATTCAAGTGTATTAATGAATGAATCCATTACGAAGCTTTAAATATTGTTGAAAGTACCTCGAAAACTAGATGGTTCTGGTGTTCTATAGGATTCAAAATATAAATTCACCATTATCCATAAAGGGATTAGTGGAATATAATGGACATATTTGTGTACTAGTTGTTTTTTGGGTCCTTAATTAAATCCAATCAACATATTTTTGTTCCAGTCCAAAATATGACTTTTTATTTCTCTAATTTTCACGTTGACTGTAGCATAAATCATTTTAATCATGTAATAAATTACATAATTAAGAGATGTTTGTCATTTATAAAATAATACAATTTTTCATAAATACGATATAAATAAAAACACCGTGTTTTTGGTTTACAACTTAATTTTTTACACTTATTCACTCTATCTTGACTCAAAAATTGACATCGTGTTATCTATAGATATCCATTTATATAGATATTGATATTGAAAAGGAATCCTTCATGAATACATTATTCTTGAGAATGTATGAAACTAAATATGAGATACTTATTAATTCTCTTAAGACCTCTTGAAAAAGTAGTATGTTGAAGAAAATTTTTTCCATCTCTCTTTATTTGATCATGTGCGGGAATAATGTTTTTAAAATATTCTCGAGAATTATTAGTTTTCATGGCTATATTATGTTTTTATTGAAGTTATGAAACCATGATAGTTTCATAATGGAAAATTCACTTATCCGTTTTCATTACTCATTAACATTAAATTGGATATTTCTAATCATACACCATATAAGTGTGCATGTATCTTCAAATAAATACCTCTGAATTTCCAAGACAATTTTAGAGAGAACAATGTCAATTGGTATATTTATTTTAAGTGCTCGTAAATAGAAAATTGGTGATTATTATAAGGGATGTCTATTATATATATGAGGATTATATCTATCCTGTTAGTAGTCTAACATTTTATATTGTTCCACATTCTTACAATCCATTAGAAGTTGCACATTGTTTTATTAAAATATTACTTTATTACATTCCAAACTGATATAGAAAGATAGTGAGGGTACCAAACTAGTAGTCTTGTGTTGACCAATTATAGATAAAATAAATATAGGAGTAATTTTATGTTGAAAACTTGAAAGTTAATTTTTTAAGGTGTCATTAATTAAAGATATTTAGGTCTTTTATGTGAGGTCCCCTATGTATGTGGGCCTAATGAAATCATTCCAATAAAAATTTATCATTTTCATTTCATGGAAAAATGATGTTCAAATGATGATTCTAATCGTTACTTGTAGTTATTTTATGAGACTTCTAGTGCATCCATAATGACAAAGTAAATATTAAAATTTTTAGGTGACCACCGATAGAATAAGGAACTCCCTTATGGCTGGAATCACAGTCTTCCCCTTCAAGAAGAATAATTGAATAATGATTATTGAGAACACATGTATATGATTAAATATTCTCCCCTTAAAAAAGGTTAATTCTAGATAGTTAAATGGTATGGATCCTCTATTTTAACACATGAGTTATTTTTTACTATTTTTCTAGGAAATAGAAATTCAGTCCACATAAAATAAATGATTTTTTCCAACTAGTTTCTCATCATAAAATATAGAAGATATGGTTTTCTTATAGGCTTTGATAAGGAGGGGAATTTCTCAACATTCAAATGATGTGATGGGGTGAAGTCTCCCCTTCCATCCTTCATTTTCATGAAGATACCAATTTGAACAAGTTCATTAATACATCTTCGCATGTGGTCTTGATAAATATGGAGGATACATGAATGTCATTCAAATTATCTTACACCCCTAGTTTATTAAATTAAGATTAAGTGGGGGGTATATTTATTAGAATAGATTGCATTGAAGAGTACAAGATTTTGTTGATTAATATGATGATGGAATTTGAACAACCATTTTTACGGAGGACAAAAAAATTGTACCACCATTTCTCTCCGTCAATGTCCTTGTAGATATTGCATTTGATAAAAAATTTCCCATCTATAATATTCTTTTTCATTTAGTTGACACATTCTAATAAGATAATTTTTCTAAATGTTTCCCCCAGGTAATAACCCAATTGATTCATAGTGATGATTTCATAAACCATTTCCCCTTCCTTTCCATAAGGGAATTACTAATATTTTTATGAATAGTGATCATAATATAAATTTTCTTGACTTGTTTGAATTCAATTTCAGTCCTTATATTGGGTATCAAGTAAATAGTGTTGGAGTTAACTATATATGTCATGGATTAATTATTTAAAAAATTTATTATAGGATTAATCACATCAACATGTAATATTTTCCAATAGAACGTGAATAATTTATGAGTAAATCTATTTAGGCAATAAATTTTATCTTTTTTAAGAGAGATGATAACAATTTTTTACATAATCTTCAAAAGGATCCAAATTGAGAGCCTAATTTTGACGATCCTAAATTTTAAGGGGTATGTTTTAAATAAGTTTTTTGGAGTCATCGACTCTATCTTTAAATTAAATACATTTAATATACTACACAACTGCATTATAGAATTTTTTTAGAAGTGTGGAGGCATTAATTGATAATTATGGTTGTATTCCCTACCCTTACACTATTTTCATTATGCGTCTGATAGATGGGTCTCTAGTTTTTATCTCCATGAATAATCCATGATCCATTTAATTTTTTTATTTCATCCATTATTTTATAGATTATAGATCATCGATCATTGAGATGGATTTCATTATGACCCAATAGAGACTATTATGATATTGATTCCTATTTTGGCAGGCATGCGAAATGATCATCATCGATAATAATTTCAATTTACATCATAGATAAACACTTCATGATCCATTCACTAATGTAACTTTCAATGTTATTCAATTTACTTTTATGAACTAGGAGAGGGATGCCTAAGACCTCTATCTTCGAAGCCTTTGAAACAATTTTTCTACATCGATAAGTAACTATCCACCGACTATTTAATTTAAATAAAAGATTAACTAGTACTTTAATGTGGGATTAGAGTTCCATTATTATTGAATTATGATCTGAGTTGTGTTTGGGGAGGGTGAATTCTGAGCCCCCAGTGGATTCAATCATGTAATCCATTTAGGAAAATCATCTATATGGATTACATTATTATGTTCCATTAAAATTTCATGTACTCAATATGATGGTATCCCCAACAAATGGCACTTCAAAAAGGTTCTATTAATATACAAAGAAAGGTAATTACGAGGAGGATTCCCTTTTATAGTTGGACCCATTTTTTCTAACATAAAAACCATGATTTACTCCCCAACTTTCAACATTCTATAATAATTTTTCATTCTTAGCTTTCCATAAATTCAAAAACCATGACATTATTCCATTGAATGTATTTAATAGTAAATATAACATAATATTTCTAATGAAATGATATATAAGGATTATTGTTTTTCTACTATGAAACAGTACTAAAAGAAATGATGTTTTTCTTTCCTCCTTATAAACATTAAAATTAACCCTCCAACTCTAGGATCTATGATAGTATTGTTGAAAATTAATTTTTCATGATTGATTATAATGAAATAAACTAGGATATGGTATTATTCCTCATAGAATACATGGATCCATTAAAAATTAACTAAATACTCTAACTTGTAAGATGATTGTTTTTTCTCAAGCTCACTATATTCCATTTTTAGGAGTCTATAACCATGACATTTTTTCCCAAACACCATGGTGTGTATTGAGATTGTTCTAAATTTATCCATTCCATTCAATAATTTTCATCTATAAAAATCCATAAAATATACATGATCATGTTAAAAATAAATATAACCTGAAATCACCTTCAATGAACATGAAATTCAATTGTATGAAAAAATTCCCATTTTTCTCTCCATTAGGTTGTTTTATAAAATTAAATACAAGATAAATTAATATTCTTGACACAACTAATACTAATAGTGAAAATGTAACTAATATGTTGAAGAATCTCAAAAAAATTCTATAAGAGATCCCTTTATCATATCACCATATCAGATCTCATATATATCAACCATTTCATTATTGGAAAAATTATTTGATCTTGCAATATGTTTTTCCACCTATTAACCTGACATTATACACCGTATATAAAAACTTATTTTGAATATTATAAAAACACTTTTTTAATAAATAGGTGATTATAGATTAAATTTTTTATATAATATATCCCAACATATATATCCATTTTGAATAAATTGAATGGAAAAATTGATATAAATTTTTAAACACGAATAAGCATAGATTTTTGGAGAACATTAAATCCAAAAAATAATCTACAATTATAAAAGGAACACTTTTTCAAGGGGTTCATTAAGATATCCATGAATTTATACATTGATAAAGAATATAGGATATTAAAATAATTGTATTACACCTTAATTTTATTAGAGTTTTATTTGTTATCAATTTATTTTAACATTAAATATTTTATAAGATATTTTAAAAATAAATTTTAATTTTATTGAAATACATTAAAAATAATCGATATATAACATTATCCATTATTCCATTGAGTAAAAGATTCATAATTTTTTTTTCTAATGATTCAATGACATATCTATTAAAAAATTTTCATAGAGGGATATCAATTTCCTCATATATTTTCAATAAAAACTTTCTATTACAAAAAAGTATGCTCCCCCAAATGTATATTTATGATTCGTAATGTCACCTTCTGAATATCAGTAAAAACCTAGAAATATATATTGATTTATCACTTTATACCTTATTATATACTAGAATGTTCCTTTTATATACTGTATGATCGAATATGTTTTCTTAATATTCACCTCATTCAGTTTAATCCGATATAGAGGACAATGAGTATCAATATATATTCTATATGATATTGATACTGTCATTTAGGGGTATATACCAACCAGTCTTTTATCATATTTTTATTAACATTACTTCCTTATTTATTATAATAAAAATTAGTCTTAATATATATTGGAGTAATACTTCACTCAAGTCTATAATTCAAAATCATTTTATTAAATCACAATCATATTTTTCTTGTGAAAGAAATACAAATCCTATTGATCAACCACATTCAAACCCAATGAAAATATCATTTCAAATATTTTAAAATTTTTAATGTTCCTATACATTCATAATAAAGATCCTTCACAAAAGTTTAGTCAATTACGATTATAAATTATATAATTATAATTTTCTATTAAAATGAATGAATTATTGTTTTCCTCTTTGAAATATGGATTTATATAAAAATATTATCATAAACTACATGTTTCTAATGCTACAATATATCATTTTATACCATTATTAAGGAAGTATTTTAATATATATAGATACCTCTTTAGCTAACCTACATGAGAATCATCACTATAAAGAATTAATAATATTAGTTATTCAATGAAAACCCTCTCATCAAGATCTACATTATTGGATACAAAGTGTTCATTTATATGGTAAAACGTGATTTTTTTAAAAGATATTATATAAAAACTGTAATTGTTTCAAGTGACTTGTTTAGAAAAAATGTCTCATTAATGTTAAAACCTTATATTTATAAAATCTATTTTAGGCTAGTTGAAATTTTATTTTATAGTATATTTCGGTTATCATTGATATTATTCTGAAATCAATTTCTCTTATCATATTATTTCTATTATGAAGTGAAACCAAATAACTTAAATCAATTTTTAATATATTCTAACACTTTTTCCATATCTATGATCCAATATGTTTTTTGGAAAATATTTATCAACACATTTGGTTTGAATATTGAATTTAGGATTGTAGGGTTGAAAATATTGAAGGATATTTGTGTTTTGACCCATTTTTTATATATACAATGATGTTTTTATGTAATACATGTTCTCTAGGTCATGAAAACTTATACTCGCCTTATTATATGCAATCCGCATCACAAGAAAATTATAAATTAGCTAGAATGTACTTAAAACTAACTAAAAAAATTAAAGTTCCCTCATGGACATCGAAAAATTCTATTTTCAATATAAAATATCATCATCAAAAGAAAATATTTTCATAAAGATCTAATATCCTCATTGTAAATTGTGTAAAATATATCATATAATTTAATTATATTCAATTTTTAATAACATGTTTTTCTTCATTCAGGTGTAAAATAGAATGAAATTTCATTATCATCTCAATAATTTAATTCCCCTTAAAATTAATTTCATTAATTTGGAAATAACATGATTTTTCAAACACTTTAAATCTAACCAAATATTTTTCTTCGAAATTGTAATGATCAAAACTATGTTAAAAGAAAATAAACATAAGGTGGTAATACATAAGGGGATGTTAGTAAATGATGGAACATATCTCAGGTAAAACCTGAACCCAAAAGACCAACAAGTTACTCAAATTATGAAATTTAACATTTCTATGAGTCATAAAAAAATAATGTAAAAATAGGAAAAATAAGAATGATAAAACAATGAGACTAGGAACATCTTTATGTGAACATATATCACTAATAAAATATCACTTTATGAATTAAATTAACAAGATAAAAAGTCATCGTACTACCTGATTCCCTTTCATTTACCAAAGTACTAGAATACAACATCTACAACAACCAAAATTAAAATTTAAGGTGTAAGAGAAAATATGAGTAGGATACCAATAATGAATCTATAAATGGTATATAATCATTAATTCAAAAGCTACAACATTAATAAAATAAGCATAAAATGAATTATCCTAAAGTAAAAACAATTTACAAACATTAATTTAGTTTTCATATACGATACCATTTTAAACATGTCCAAGAATATGTCATGTATTAAATAAAATAGGTAACAATAGGGAAACCATCTATAGATACACCATAGGATAATCATGTCATCATATAACTATGAAAAAAAATCAATGAAAAACTATTAAAAAATAAAAAATAAACTCATATGGTATCTAACATGTTGGAATATATTTAAGACATAAAATAAAATCCCCCAAATAATCCTAAGTAAGATCGAACTAGTATAACCTATAGTTTCATTACACAATCTAATGTGACAAAAACATATACTTTCATTACACAAACTAATGTGAGAAGTCTATTCTCAATGCACCCAGTGTTATCCAATGTGATTAGTTTTCCAAAATCAATTTAAAATCCATTCTGAAAATTTATAAAACATTTTCATAGAATATAAAATCTATATATGTGCAAGAATACCCATTTTTTAACTAAACCACCACTAATAAATTTCATCGAACATATGGTGTGCACAAATCAGTTATAAAAATCCCTTATATACATCAATCTATTCGAATATAATGATTAAAATAAAATAATAATCAATTTTATTGAATAACACAGATTGATATAGAAGTATATAAATAAATTAATGTGTTATGACCTTTGTATAAGGACCCCTACCTTTATAATAGATGAAACATAGTAATCTTAAAATTGGATATTGGAAACAAGTATATTAGCTAAATATATATATATCAAATAAATAAAACCTACACAATATTGATAGAAGAAATCAAAAAATAATAATTTTATCTAAAAATGCAGCCGAAACCAATACTAGGACCAATGGAAATAAATAATAAGAATGAATAATCACTAGAGAGACACAGAGAACCCACTAGAGTGATCAAATTCATAGAAGAGTGATCATGAAGGGTTGAGAAAAAAATAATTTCCCTAATTCACCATAGTGTTCAAGAGGAAGGGCTACACATTATATGGAAAAATAAGTAGGCCTGAATCATAATATAAACCGCTGGAATTGATGGAGTCATGTCATGAATCCTTTTTATTATAAAGACCCCTACATTAGAAACATTTTCATTACTTCAGAATTGAAGCATAATTATTACAACATAAAACAAAAACCTGAAAACACCATATAGGTATAGTGTATTCAGAAACTTTGAAAAATAAACAACTGGTTCATAAATCATCTACACTGTCTCCTATTTATTTTATCATATCTAGAGGCCCTTTTGGAATATTTTACTTACTACACTTATTACTAACATGGGTAAAAGAAAACATACAATGTGTGAGCTCAAATTATCAGTAAGGGAAAAAAAGAAATATTAATTATATCATATTCATAGGAACAAAACATTTTTAAAATATTAACCTGCAAAAGAGATCATAATATCATAACATGGGATAAATCATGGTATTGAAATGTAATCCCAATAATAATAACATGATAATTTGTGGCATACACACCTAATCATATATAATCATTACTTAGTAGTCAAGACTCATTTCCAAGACTATCTTAACGGGAATGTCCATTTCTAAACCGAGTTCATCCTCATTTCAGTCATGTATCACTAAACTGGATTAACCTGTTGTTCCAGCCATGTCTATCTCATGAGATATAAATCATTACCCAATGAATTGGAAGGAGATATAGGTCCCACCCATATCATAGTGATACCATTCTTATGTGTACCACAAAATCATAAATCATATATCATAGCATAACCCATGTAATCATAATGAGATTATTAAACATCGTGCCATCATAACATAAATCAAATAAGATAAAAGGACATCATAAAAATAATTCCATCATAATCAAATCAATGTAAAAATAGGTATATAAACAGAAACCTATATTGTCTTAGATGGAAAATAATTCTGATAAAACACTTGAACTCAATTCTTGAGGAAAATATCCTTTCTACACTAAAAAACATTTTTCCGTTCTTAACATGTCATAAAATTTTAAACTAAAAGAAGTGACTAAAAATAAACTTGAAAAATTTTAAAAAAATATTCATGGATATAATGTTCTATGAAATCATAAAAATCCATTCATGTCGTATAAGTTAAAAAACATTCTTCTCGTACTTTGGCCGGAAAAGTCAAAAAGTATTTCATACTGAAAACGACAAAAGATTCCTTTCATATCGTTTAATAAAATTTCACCCAAAGGTAAAATTGGATTTAATGAATTTTATGAGGATAAAAATAATATTACATATTGAGGAAACATGGATGTGGATGATAAATATGCCCAAGTAAATTCTGATGTATAAACAATCTCGGATAAAAATGAGATTGTGATATTTTCCCTTACCTTATGTCTGATATGCTTTATACATATCTGAACCTCATTTATAATGATTTAATTTTTTTCATTGAGTTATTACAAAATCATATTCATTATTATGATATCATATATGGTCATATTTTTATCTTCTTATTTGTAATATTTGATTTCTACTTGTTATTCGGGTGTTAATTGATTTATGTTCTTATTCATGTCTTGTCGAATAAATTATTATTCCTATTTTTAGTTTACAGATACCTCATTTAAAGAATGGTATTACAGTAAAAAATATCATATTTAATCATTAAATTTATTTATATAATCATTATTCAACTAATATCATGTAGAACGAGTCGCGTCACATCATGGAGACGGTAGGTCGTACGTACGCACGAGCGATGATATTGTTCCCATGATCGTGGAATTGTATTGAAGTGTATATATACTATTTTAGAATAAATATCACATTATAATAGTCATATATAGTTTTTATTTACACCACTATAACCATCCAAGTACGGTGGTGGTAGAAAACATATTACACCACGGTGTGGAGACGGTATTCTATACGTACGCACGCACGGTGATTTCGTTTTCCGTAGGATGGATAGAAGGTGAAATAGGGTTTGTAATATTTATAATAACAGATAATTATTTGAGTGATACTAATGTTATTACTTCATAATGAAACAACTAAAGAAGAGGATGTAGAAGAATAAATAAATTTGAAAGAATCGGTAACTGACATTACCTCTTCATTGAAGTGCCTCTTCTTAACCTTTTCATAGGGCACTAAATATGTTCTTTGAAGAAGACCAGGACCTCTATAATGTTTCTAGGGAAGGGGAGAAGTGAAATTGGCAGGGTTTGGCCGATCATGAAGGCTCAAAGTGGTTTGAGGAGGAGAGGGAGGAGGTTCCCTTTTATAAGGGAGGAGAGGGGCACCTTAGGAAAAATGTTAATATTATTTTATAATAAAGACATATTCGGTTTTTAATATCTCCAAATTGATTTATTTCGAAGATAAGGTGGGTATGGGTCGAAATCCTCTAAACCAATATATTTTAGGCAAGTTTTGGATATTATTTTAACCTTATCATTTAGATTTAACTCTAAGTTAAATAATTTAACTTTTACCGTGTCTTCTTCTTTTCTTACACTATATGGTTAATAAACATACTATAACAAGCCAAACTGTAACAGCCCGAGATTTTATGAAAAATGTTCTTTTTATTTTACTAATGTCTTGTGTTATACGCTACACCAAAAGGAGCTTGCACAACACACATCCTTGACTTGCCTTGCATTACACGCAATCGCAATCTTCCTCGATAGCGTGTGTGGTACGTAATCCTGAGTTTCACGAAACAATGATATGCTATTAAAATATTATTAAAACTAGCCGTTATGAATAGTAATAACCACTTTTTAAATTTTAGAAATTTTAACTCTCAAAATGGACTTCATTTTTGGATTCGGAGTATCGAATTTAGCCTAAGGTGAAATTTTGGTACTTTTCGGATAACTTTCATATTATGATGAATAGTGAAAATTACTAAATTATAATTAAAAACAACTTTTTTAATCAAAATAATTAATAGTGATAAATCATTAATTTGAGTGGTTTTAATGTATATTTAGAATATATTTTTACAATTTAATACAATGTTGGTCATTGGATGTAATTTCACATTTAAACTAGACATAAACAAGTGTCAATATTTTGATAAATATTGTTTCTTAAAAACACGCTATTAGTTTTAACAGCGGGATTTAATTATAAAATTAATTAATGCAACTTTTATGTTATGAATTTGGTAAAATAGACTTCATTTTTGAATTCGGAATATGAAATATAGCTTGGGATGAAATTTTGGCATTGTTCTGAAAAACATCAATTTTTGATGAATAGTGAAACTACTAAGTGGTAGGTTAAAAACTGAATTTTGAATAAAACTTAATTTTACCGCTTCTGTGAATGGAATTTCGAAAATCCGAGAGACACGGTTAATATCAAGGACTAAAATGTGGTTCAATGAGATGAAAATAATTTTTTGGTGAATAGTAACTTTTTACTTTTTTTACCACGGTTAATAGTAAATAGGGTAACTAAGGGTAAATATGATATTAATATTACCCTAACACATGTCCTAATTCTATTGGAAAAGTTTAATTCGACCAAAAACAAACTTAGGAATAAAATATGACCATTTAGGCCCACTTGGATTAGATTAGGACATTTATTATTAATTTATTTAAAGAAGGGTTAAAATAGTTAAAATCAAAGTTTAATAAGTAAATCATTTCTAATATGGGGTTATACATAAGATAAATTCGATTGTAAATATTAATTAGAAAGCTAAAAAGATTTACTACATGATGGTATTTTATTTGTAATTTTTAGACATCAAATAATTTAATTTATTTATGACACAAAGATGATGCAGTAATTTTCTTGTTAATGAAATATTGACATAATTGATGTTATAAACACCAAAATAAATTTAATTTGAGACTTTTTATGAATTCCACTAATTTTATAGGTTACTATGATATATTAGTGTTGATTTAATCAACTTGGTTCGAGCATATAATTCTGTTATGACTTTCAAAAAAATCATATATCAAATAGTGTCAAAATCGACACAAAATAGTTTTTAAATCAAATATTATATTCTTAATTGTTATTTTATTCCTAAAAATCTAATGTTCGGCCAAATGACTTAGATAAGGATATATATATTAATAATAAATAATTTGGGGTTCGTTTGGCATGTTATAGTAAGTGTATTAACCATATAGTGAAAGAAAACAAAAAGACACGGTAAAAGTTAAATTAATTAACTTAGAGTTAAATCTAATTGATAAGGTTAAAATAATACCCTAAACTTGTCTAAATCCTATTGGTTGATAGGATTTCGACCCATCCCCACTTTATCTTAGAAATAAGACCCTTTGGAACCATTATAAACCGATTTTGACTTTAATATATAATAATATTTTGAGATATTCCTAAGGTGCCCCTCTCCTCCCCTATAAAAGGACACCTCCTTCCCCTCCTCCTCACACCAATTTGAGCACTCAAGCTCGGCCAACCCCTGCCAATTTCTCCTCTCCACTTCCCTAGAAACATCCTAGAGGTTCTGGTCTTCCTCCAAGACCAATTTTAGTGCCCTAAGAGGAGGTCTCAAAGAGGCACTTCAAAGAAGAGGTAATTACCGTTACCAATTCTTTCATCTTTATTTCTTCTTCCACTTCTTCTTCTTAGGTTGTTTCATTATAAAGTAATAACATCAGTATCACTCATATACTGATATGTTATTATAAGTATGAAACAACCCTATTTCACCATCTATTCATCCTACGGAAAAAGAAATCACCGCGCGTGCGTACGTACGGAATACCGTCTCCACGCCGTGGTGTAATCTATTTTCCACCACCACCTTACATGGATGGGTATAATGGTGTAAAGAATAACTATACATAGTTATTACAACATCTTATTGATTCTGATATATTGTATAATCCACTCCAATTCAATTCAATATTTATAGAAATGATATCATCGCTCGTGCGTACGTACGGACTACCGTCTCCACGACGCGATGAGATTCATTCTCCATGTTAACCATTTAAAGAATGATTATAAAGTATATATAAGAAATAATAATGAAATATATGACATTATAAAGCTATTGGATTTATGTATATATATATATATATATGTATGTCATCTACTTACTTCCATTTCAAGACAATAAGGAAAGTAAAACAGCGTTCATGCGTACGTACGGACTACCGTCTCCATGAACGGTGTTTTTCATCTATCTATTATATATATATATATACTGAATATATATGATATATAAATCATATTTTATATTCTGGAAGTAATTAAATCATGATATAAGTAATAGTGATGTCAAGAACAACAAGTCAAAACACCTAAGATAAATGAAACGATTTTACCCAAAACGCTTCTTTAACATGGCATTTACAAAAGAACGGGTAATATAATGTCATAAGTGAACCATATATGATATCATAACAATGAATATGATTCTGTAATAAGTCAATAACATGATTTAAATCATTATACAGGAGGTTCGGACACTTACAAAGCAAGTCGGACCTAAGGTAAGGGAAATATCACAATCTCATTTTTATCCGAGATTGTTTATACTTTGAAATTTACTGGGGTGTATTTTACTATCTACATCCATGTTTCCTCAATATGTAATATTATGTCCATCCACCTACAGTTGTCTAAATCCAATTTTACCCTTCGCTGAATTTTTAGTAAAAGATATGAAAGGAATCTTTTGTCGTTTTTCGTACGATGTACTTTTTGACTTTTCCGACAAAAGTACAAAGAATGTTTTTTTAACTTATACGGCACGAACGGATTTTTACGGTTTTATAAAGCCTTATTTTCATGAAGCTTCCTCCAAAAGATTTCTTGATTATTTTCAATAAAATCCCTTTCTTTTGAAATTGCATGACCTTTTGTGAAAAGAAATTGATTTTGAAGAAGAAATGATATTTTCCTCAAGAATGGAGTTCAAGTATTTTATCAAAATTATTTTCCATCTAAGATAATATAGGGTTCTTTTTTTATCCCTATTATTACATTGATTTGATTATGTTTTGAGGGAATTATTTTTATGAAGTCATTTACCTTATATGATTTGTTTTATGATGTCATGATGTTTCAAGAATCCCATTTTTGTTACATGTGTTATGCGATGATGTATGATTTATGATTATGTGGAACACATAAGAAAGGATTCATTATAAGATGGGTGGGACCTATATCTCCCTCCAATGCATTGGGTAAAGATTTTATATCTCATGAGATAGACATGGCTGGAACGGAAGGTTATTTTGGTTCAGTGATACAGGACTGAAACGAGGAGTGAACTCGGTTCAGAAAGGGACTTTGTCCACTAAGATAGTCTTGGCAATGAGTCATGTCTAACAAGAAATGATTTTCCATGATTATGTGTGCATGCCACAAAGTTTCAAGTTTTATGTTATGATTATGGGGATCTCGTTTTCATTTCTATGATTTATCCCATGATATGATATTATGAGCTCTTTTGCAGGTTAAGATTTCCAAAAGCTATGTTCTTATGTATATGATGTGATTGATATTTCTTTTGTTTACCCTTACTGAGCATTTGAGCTCACCCTTTTATGTTTTTTCCCAGGATATAAAGAAAGGTTTTAGGTAAAAAAAAAGGGAAGATCTTTATGGGAGATATTGAAGATCTTTCACCACGATTAGAAGATTATGTTCCGAGTTTCCAAAGACACTAAACTATTACAATCCTTGTGTGTGTGTTTTTGTTATGTACTAAGTATTCCGCAAATGTAATGTAATGTCCATGTACGTCAAGATACGGGTCTCTACACAAATGAACCCCAAGTGGTTCATTATTAATATATATAACATTATCTAAGTCATTTGATCGAACAATATATTTTTAGGAGTAAAATAACAATTAATAATATGATATTTGTTTTAAAAACTATTTTATGTCACTTTTGATACTATTTGGTAATTGATTTTTGTAAAAATTATAACAGCATGATTAGTTCGAAAAACGATGTTTGAATCAATTATAACATGTAATATTATCCTAAATAATTATTGGAAATTATAAAAAGTCTTAAATTACATTTATTTGGGTATTTATAACATCAATTATGTTAATATTTTATTAATAAGGTAATTACTACATCATCATTGTATCATAAATAAATTAAATTATTTAATGTCAAAAAATTATAAATAAAATACTATTATGTATCAAATATTTTTATCGTTCTAATGAATATTTATAGTCGAATTTATCTTATGAATTACCCTATATTAAAAATGTTTTAGTTATTAAACTTTGATTTTTAACTCTTTTAACTCTTCTTTAAATAAAATAATAATAAGTGTCCTAATCTAATCCACGTAGATCTAAATGGTCATACTTTATTCCTAAGGGTTTTTATGGTCGAATTAAACTTATCCTATAGAATTTGGAGATGTGTTAGGGTAATAATAATATCATTTTTACCCTTAATTACCCTATTTACTTTTAACCATGGTAAATAAAAGTAAAAAGTTACTATTCAGCAAAAAATATTTTTATCTCATTGAACCACATTTTACTCCTTTATATTAACTGTGTTTCTTGGATTTTCTAAATTTCACTCACAAAAGCGGTAAAATTATGTTTTATGTAAATTTTCAAATTCTCCTAGGAGGTGGGTAAAAGACTGTGAAAAATTCTATAAAATTAGTATATATCTAAAATTATTATAAAATTATACCATGGAATTACATTGAACATATATAGGTATTGAACTACAATAAATTTAAATAAAATAAATAATTATTTAAATAAAAGTCGGTTTTTTAAATAGTAACACAGTGTTTTCACTATTCATCAAAAATTGAAAGATTTCAAAAAAAAAATTCAAAAATTCACCATAGGCTAATTTCGATAATCCAAATCCAAAAATGATGTACATTTTGAAAGATAAAATTTATAAAATTTCAAAATATGGGTATTCATATTCATAACGGCTAGTTTATATAATATTTTAATAATATATCTTTGTTTAATGAAACTCGGTATTGCGTACAACGCAAGCTATCGAGGAATGTTGCTCTTACGTGTAATGCATGACAAGATAGTGTTGTGTGTAGTGAAATATTCCTTTATATAACATTATACATATAAACAAAATATTTCCCATAAAATCTCAGGTGTTACATTCTACCCCCCTTCAAATGAATTTCACCCACGAAATTCGTCACTTTGTAACAGACAGATGAGGATACCTCTCCCTCATCATATCCTCAAGTTCCCATGTACCTTCTTCTAATTGGTGGTTCCTCCATAAAACATTCACCAAGCGAGTGGTCTTGTTCCGTCAGACTTTTTCGCTATGATCCAGAATCTCTATCGGTTGTTCTTCATAAGAAGGATCTTGCTCCAGGGGTACAACTTCTGAGCTGATTAAATTTGAAGGATCAGTTATGTACTTTATCAGGAGAGATACATGGAACACATCATGAACTTGAGAGATATTTAGTGGAAGCTCCAATCGGTAATCTACCTTCCTAACATGATCTGGTCTTTCACAAGGACCAATATACCTAGGGCTCAGATTTCCCTTCTTTCCAAATATCATTACTCTATTCCAAGGAGATATTTGTAAGAACACTTTATCACCCACTTCAAACTCTAGGTCTTTTATTCTGTTATCGTCATAACTTTTTTGTCGACTTTTAGCTACTCTTATGTGTTGTTCAATATATCTGACCTTTTTTGCCATCTCATCAACAAGTTCAGGTCCTAATATCTTTCTTTCCCCAACTTCATCCAAGGAAGTTGGAGTCATGCATTTCTTCCCATAGATAGCTTCATATGTAGCCATCTGAATATTTGAGTGAAAGCTATTATTATAAGAAAATTCCACCAAAGGTAGGTGTTGATCCCAACCACCTTTTAAATCCATAGAGTAAGCTCTTAACATATATTCTAGAGTTTGAATTGTTCTCTTAGACCGACCGTCTGTCTGAGGATGATAAGCAGTGCTGAAACTCAACTCTGTATCTAGAGTGTGCTGAATACTTTGCTAGAACATTGAGGTAAACCTTGGATCCCGATCAGATATAATGGAAAGTGATACTTCATGCAATCTTACCACATCCTTCACATATATCATGGAAATCTGTTCAAGAGAGAAATCTTCTCTAATAGCAATGAAGTGTGTCGACTTCGTAAGATGATAAACTATGACCTAGATAGCATTATTGACTATGGATGTTTTAGGAAGTCTAGTGAAAAAGTCCATAGTGATGTTTTCCCATTTCTATTTAGGTATGGGTAATTATTATAACATCCCCTTAGATTTATGTCTCTCATCTTTAACTTGCTAACAAACCAAGCATCGAGAGACATATTCAGCAACATCTCTTTTCATGCCATCCCACCAGAAGTACTCCTTCAGGTCTTTATACATCTTTGTGCTTCCAGGATGAATAGAGAATGAATAACTATGAGCCTCATCCATTAGCTCCTTCTTTAATAATAAGACCGGAGGAACACAAACCCGATTCCTGAACCCTATTATCCCATCACAATCAAGGTTGAATTTAGGAACATTTCTCACCTTCTTTTGTAACTCTACATCTTCTTTATGTTCCTTTTTAATCTTCGCATGTATAGATGGTTGAACATTCATTTGAGAAATATAATATTTTCCACTTCCATTATAATTCCATGATCCATCCTTTGTAAATCCATAAATATTGGATCTTTTTTGATCCTCATCATGGATAAGCTCGCATGGTCTTGTCAACATAATGCATCTGCCACCTTGTTTGCATTCCCAGGGTGGTAATGAATTGAGCAGTTGTAATCCTTAATCAGCTCCAACCATCTTCTTTGACACATATTCATCTCCTTTTGTGTGAAAATATAGTTTAATCTTTTACGATCAGTATAAATATCACACCTTTCACCAAAAAGATAATGCCTCCAAATCTTTAATGCAATGATTACCACATCTAAATATAAATCATGAGTTGGGTAATTTTTCTCATGGATTTTCAACTGTCGTGAGAAATATGATATAACCATATCATTTTGATTAAGAACACACCCCAATCCATTCTAGGATGCATCACTATAGATCACAAACCTTTCTCTACTACAAGGCAGTGTGAGAACAGGTGCACTGGATAACATTATTTTTAAATCCTTGAAATTCTCTTCACACTCCTCTGTCCAAACAAACTTAACTCCTTTTCGAGTCAACCTGGTGAGTGGATTAGATAATTGTGAAAAAGAATTTACAAAACGTCTGTAATATCTAGCTAGACTAAGAAAAGAATGCATCTCAGTTACTGTTGTTGGTCTCGACCATATTTCAATAACCTCTGTTCTTGCTGGATCTATAGATATTCCCTCTTTTGTGATTATGTGGCACAAAAATGAAACTTTTTTAAGCCAAAATCCTCACTTGGTAAATTTGGCATAATGCTTCTCCTTTCTCAGGGTCTTCAATACAATTCTCATGTGATATTAATATTATTCATTTCTCTTTAAATACACAAGAATATCATCTATAAAGACTACCAAAAACTGATCAAGATAGTCTCTAAAGACTCTATTCATCAGATCCATGAAGATAGCAGGGGCATTAGTAAGACCAAATGGAATCAATATAAATTCATAGTGTACATACATTGTATGGAAATCCATATTTGGTATATCCTATATTTTTACCATTAATTAATGATACCCTGATCGATGATCAATCTTGGAAAAGTATTGAGCTCCGCGTAGTTGGTCAAATAAGTCATCAATGCATCAAAGAGAATATTTGTTCTTGATAGTGATCTTGTTACGTTCTCGATAACCAAAGCAGAGTCTCATTGATCCATCCATATTCATAAAAAACAGAATTGGTGCTCCCCAAGGTGACGCACTAGGGCGTATGAATCACTTATCATGATTCTCTTGGAATTGATTCTTCAATTCTTTCCACTCAATTGGGCCCATTCTATAAGATGTCTTTTAAATGGGAATAACACCCGGTATGAGCTCAATTGAAAACTCAACATCACGATTTGGTGGAAGACCTAGAAATTATATCGAAAATACATAATCAAACTCCCATACAATAGGAATATTCTTAATCGTGAGTTTCTCACCAACCATTTGAGATAATTAACCATCATTTAGTAGAATAAATACCCATAAGATGGAATAAATTTCTACTGCAAGGTTATGTTAATCCTTGCATCAATAGACAGTCATAGATTGATCTGGAACATGAAATGTGACTTACCTTATTTGGAAATTGATATTATCTCCATATAAAGAAAGCCAATCCATTCCAAAAATCACATAACATTACACTAAAGGATGGACCCCAAGATTTGCAGGAAGCACTTTCCCGAAAACTTCAATCAGAGAATAATTATAAACTTTTGATGCGACTGTTGTGCCATTATGGTTTGTCACAGCTAACTCAACATCTAATTGTTCAGGTAATACGACAATACCGTTAGAAAATTATTCAGAAATAAAAGAGTGGGTGGATCCAGAATCAAATAAATCATTTGCTACTTTAGAGTGGATGGTAAGTGTACCTTTCACCACTTTGTCATCATACTCCACATCACTGATAGAAATTTCATGTGAAATTCCTTTGTCTTTAGCCTTAAGGGTTTGTTTATGTCAATCATCCTCAACAACCCTTGGATTAGGGCATTGATTATCATAATTTCCCATTTTCATTAACTTGTAACAATGAAGTGTAAGAGGTGCACTCTGTGTATCCTTTTATTTGTTCACATCACTAGACATATTCTTCCCATCACTGCGGCATTCAAATGCCCGATGACCTTCCATTCCACATTTGAAACATTTACTTTTCACTTTAAGACAACTCCCTTAATGTTATTTTCCACACATTGAGCATAAGGGAAAACTCATCTTCTTTTCAGTGTGCTCTTTAGATTTTCCTTTGAATTCCATTTTCCTCTTCTTATCAAACTCATATGACTGATGGGTTACTCCAATCTTCATCTCAACCTTGAGAGCACATCAAACTATTTCCTCATAGCTATTGCAGTCCATTATGGATAACTCCCTTCGAAGACTTGGTTTTAAGCCACTAAAGAATCGATCGATCTTACTCTCAAATTGGATAATAATCCTAGAAGCGTACCTTGCAAGTCTTGTAAAATTGGCTTCGTAGGTACCAACAGATTCATCATCCATTTTCTTCAGTTCAAGAAACTCCTTCTCCTTCTTTATTTGAAGAATATGAAGGAAGTACTTATTGAAAAATAAGGTCTTGAACTCGTCCCATTACATGGACTCAATTTCATCTCTTGGCCTCATATTCTTGATAAGATTCCATCGTTGATCGGCTTCACCTTCCAAATGATAAACTGTTAAGATGACTTTATCATGTTCAGAACATTAAAGAACTGAAAATATCTTTTCAGTGGTACTGATCCGTTGTTCAGACACTAATTGATCAGTAGACACACTGAATGAGGGTGAACGCTTTCTCATGAAGGATTCAATAGAATGTTTCTCCTTATTTTGATCACTTGGAAGTCCTACATGATTCATAGATTGAGAAAGTTGTGCGAGCATGGCTATAAGATTTTGCATTTTAGCTCCCATAATGTTTGGTTGCTCAGAGGGAAATCATTACATTTCTCGTCACATTCAGCATTATCATGGTTCATTCGGGTTCCTACCATTGACTAAAACCAATAAGCATAGAGTGAGAAACACTAATCATAATAGTAAAACCACATAATCCTGAAGAAAATTTCACACATTAGGTCTTATCATAGGTTATTCATTTCCATTTCTAAAACACTAATATTTTGTCCTATGCTTAGACATATCCTTAGGGTTCTTACTAAGGCTTTGACATCATAGTTTCCAATGGTTGACTATACCCTTCCTCTGATACCAAATATAACGAACCATACTTTATATACATTTTTATTACTTCAGAATTGATGCATACTTATTACAACATATAACAAAACCATGAAATGACCATATAGGTATAGTGTCTTTAGAAACTGGGAAACATAAACCACTAGTTCATTAATCATCTACACAGTCTTACTTTTATTTTATCATATCTAGAGTCCCTTTTTACATATCTTACTCACTACCCTTCTTCCTGACCTTGGGAAAAGAAAACATTCAAATGGTGAGATCAATTCTCAGTATGGGAAAACAAAAGAAATATTAATTATATCATATTCATAAGAACAAAACATTTTGAAAATCTTAACCTGCTAAAGAGATCATAATATCATAACATGGGATAAATGATGGTAGTGAAATGTAATCCCAATAATCATAACATGAAACATTGTTACATACAAAAATAATCAAATAGAATCATTTCTTAGATGTTGAGACTCGTTTCCAAGAATACATTAGTGGACAAAGTCCATTTCTGAACCGATTTCACTCCTCGTTTCAGTCCTGTATCACTGAACCGGATTAACCTGCCATTCCTTCCATGTCTATCTCATGAGATATAAATCTTTACCCAATGCATTGGATGGAGATATAGGTCCCACCCATATCATAATGATACCATTCTTATGTGTGCCACAAAATCATAAATCATATATCATAGCATAACTCATGTAATAAAAATGGGATTCTTAAACATCATGCCATCATAACATAAATCATATAATATAAAAGGACTTCATAAAAATAATTCAATCATAATAAAATCAATGTAAAAATAGGTATACAAACAGAAACCTATATTATATTATATGGAAATTAATTTTGATAAAACACTTGAACTCCATTCTTGAGGAAAATATCCTTTCTACTTCAAAAACATTTTCCCATTCCTAACATGTCATAAAATTTTAAACTAAAAGAAGTTGATTTATAATAAACTTGAAAACTTGTAAAGGAATATTCATGGAAATAATTTTCAATTAAATCATAAAAATCCTTTCATGTCTTATAAGTTAAAAAAACTACAAGTTTATGTTATTATTTTAACCTTATCATTTAGATTTAACTCTAAGTTAAATAATTTCACTTTTAACGTTTCTCCTTGTTTTCTTACACTACGTGGTTAATAAACATACTATAACAAGCCAAATGAACCCCAAGTGGTTCATTATTAATATATATAACCTTATCTAAGTCATTTGGCCGAACTTTAGATTTTTTGGAATAAAATAACATTTAATAATATAATAATTGTTTTAAAACCTATTTTATGTCAATTTTGAAACTATTTGGTAATTGATTTTCATGAAAATTATTACATCATGATTAGTTAGAAAAAAGTTAATTTAATCACTAATAACATGTCTTATGGACTAAAAAAATATTGGAATATAGAAAAAGTCCCAAATTACATTTTTTGGATATTTATAACATCAATTATGTTAATATTTCAATAATAAAGTAATTACTTCATCATCATTGTTTCATAAATAAATTAAATTATTTAAGGTCTAAAACTTATAAATAAAATACCATTTTGTAGGAAATCTTTTTATCTTTCTAATGAATATTTATAGTCAAATTTATCTTATGTATAACCCTATATTAAAAATGTTTTAGTTATTAAACTTTGATTTTTAACTCTTTTACCAATTCTTTAAATAAAATAATAATAAGTGTCCTGATCTAATCAACGTGGACCTAAATGGTCATATTTTATTACTAATGTTGTCTTGGTTGAATTAATCTTATCCAATAGAATTAGGACATGTGTTAGGGTAAAAATAATATCATTTTTACCCTTAATTACCCTATTTACTTTTAACCGTGGTAAAGAAAAGTTAAAAGGTACTATTCAAGAAAAATAATTTTTATCTTATTGAACCAAATTTTACTCCTCGATATTATCCTTGCCTCTCTGATTTTCAAAATTCCACTCACAGAATCAGTAAAATTATTTTTTATGTAAATTTTCAAATTCTCCTAGTAGGTGGGAAAAAGACGGTGAAAAGTTCAATAAAATCTTTATATATCTAAAATTATTATAAAATTACTCCAATGAATTACATTGATCTTATATATGTATTGACCTAAAATAAATTTAAATAAAATAAACAATTTTTTAAATAAAATTTTGTTTTTTAAATAGTAACCATGTGTTTTCACTATTCATCAAAAAATGAATGTTTTCAGAAAAACATCAAAAATTCACCCTATGCTAATTTTGATATTCCGAATCCAAAAATGATGTCCATTTTGAATGATAAAATTTATAAAATTTTAAAAATTATGTATTAATATTCATAACAGCTAGTTTATATAATATTTTAATAACATATCATTGTTTAGTGAAACTCGGTATTACGTACAATGCAAGCTATCGAAGAAGGTTTATCTTGCATGTAAGGCAAGCCAGTATAGTGTTGTGTGTAGTGAAAAATTCCTTCATATAAAATTATACATAAAAAAATATTTCTCATAAAATCTCGGGTGTTATATTTATGGTATCAATTCAATGGATTAAAAAGATTCCAAAAGACTCCCTCGCCTTAAGCTAAAATAAGAATGCTCGACCTTTTCATGATGTAAAAAGTATTCACATAAAGTAAATTTTCAATCTCTGAACCAAAGCTATGGAATATTTCCAGCAAATAGATTCACTTCATGTAATTAGTTAGGACCTGAAATTTCCCACCATGTAGTCAATGGTATAGGTTCTGCAATGAATACTGAACCCAACTCTAAAACCTTTTGACCCCATGAAACAATATCTTAACATCCAAAAGTTCATTACTAAAATGAATTTGTTAAAAAAAAGAACATACAATAAGTTTTATTTATTGATTTTTTATGAGAAACTCAAATTGAGAACCTTAATGTCTAATTTTATATCTTATTTCCAATAATAATTTGAGGTTACATAATACTATTACATGGTTATCCACATATCTACAAAATATTGATTATTCTATTCTAGGACTCAATTTTATAAAGTATATATAAATATATTTATATATTCCACATAATATGATTCGTAATATATTCATCAAGGTATCCATTTTTACAATCAAATATATTTTTCAAATAATCAATTTTGACAACATAACACATTTAATTTTTCTAAACTATTATTTAATACTTGAAAACTTATAGACCTTTTCATTTCTTCACCCTGAAATAAGGATCTGTCAAATGAGTAAAATCACATTCATAAGTAATATAATATTTATCATTGTTAGTAAAATTTATACACATAAGGAAACACACATTAAAATTTGAAAAATCATGTGGCCTGTTAGTTTTGATATCCACAATAATGTAGACATTTCTCACAATTTTTCCTTCTGAAGAACATAAATAGTTTTGGTTATTTCTCCATTGAACATTTTAATGTTTCTCACTTTATTACACTTGAGAAGTCCACTTATATACATATATCCCATATAACTACGTATTCTGTACGAAAATATATTAGTCACCCTCACACTCAAACATTAATTTTTTTATTCATTAAAAATACAAAGAATATTTTTCTTTTCTATTTTTATTTCATGATGGTTCTTTTATCTCTAACATATAAATGACACATTCATTCCTTTAAAAAATAAATTGATTACTATTTCAAAATAGTTGTGATGCACTCATAATATATTTTTAACCTATAAGTAAATAAAACCATTAGATATGTACCAAAATAATATCTTTATGATGAATTTTGGTTAAGAATGCGACTACTGAAAACATATCCTTAAAATTGATCATGACACTACATTACACCCAATGTTTCATGTTGTATTGGATGCAACCTGCGAATGTAGGTTTGGGGAATGATGAATGAAATGAACTCCTATATGGTATATTATTGTTTATAAATACATAAATAATGGATTACTATATTGTTATAGTCTTATTAAATTTTATTAATTCACGCATCAGTGATTCATAATTAAAGGGTTCCATTTTAGGATACCCTATACCCATAAATCTTCTACATTCACATTAAATCATCACAAAATTAATATATAATGTTTTTTACAATAATTGGGGAAATTTTTTATGGTGAATGCATAGTATGTGATCAATATCATCTTCTTGTGGAAAAAATTTCAAATTATCATTTTTTATGAAATATTATTCACTATTTTTTGATGATGGTTTTAGTACAATTTTATCATTTGGGAGTCCTCATGATATGATCTTGGATCCCTGGGATGGTTTTTTCTCTTACATGAATCCAGATTATAAATACTACTAAGGTCTTTTTCATCAGGATATATCTTAAGAATAAAAAATTTGTAGGTTACTACATGGGGGTATTTGGTATGATCAATTTTTGGTGTTATTAATTATTCATGGATGTTTAATTATATTAATTAATTTATTTTCTTGGATAGTTTCTAATAAATAGAATTATAATATTATCCACTAGAATCCATCCTTGGTATATTATCATTCTCCCCCATGGGATGATCATGATTTTTTCACTGTAAAATGAAGAACATGTTTTCTCTTCGAAACTGTTTTGATTTCACAATTTGTTTCATTATGTGAAGAAAAAATAATGGATGATTATCTTCATGGAATAAAATTAAGTTGATAATTTAACAATAATGTTGAGGAGAATAATTCATGATTGTATAATTCAATTTATGTTAGGATAGAAAAAATATTTTTTTCGATCTATATGATGCTACATTTAGTGTCAACATGGTGTCATGAGTGGGATGAATATTATGTTCAGAGACAAGTTAATTTACAAGGACATATAGAATATTGATATTAAAAGAGTAAAATTTTGATATCAAGTTATAATTGTTATAATTTTATCATGGAGAATTGATGTTGAGGATGGGGTACAACATGGGTGTTCATGCATGGTAATCAAACAATGAGCATGGTGAAAAGTTTGAGTATGTGGAGTGAACCGTATAGATGTATATTTTCTAATATATGTGACATTTAGAACAAGTGGGGATGAATAATTAACCTATAATACATCTCTGGAATCATACTACACTCATGGGGGGAGGGAGAAGGTATATTTTTAACCATGGTGCATAGAAAAGCTTTTGAGAAATCTGATATTTCTACCCCAGTAGATGGGTATGACTACTGTTATACCCTATATAGTGGGGAATATATTTTAACCAACTCATTATCTTGTACACAATCACAACCTCATACTCCGTCATTCTGTCACAAACCCATGCAGGCCCACCTCTCCTTTTTCATCAATGGGATGCCTGCCTGGGAGCCAGATAATTATCCCCTGTGGATGGACACATGCTCATTTATTCAAGATAAAGGATGGAACTATTTTTAAGGAAATATAATAATGTATATATATTTTATTTTAAAAAAATTCAAATAATAAGAGCTTCCTTAATAAAAATTTAGAAGCCCAAATTAAAATATGAAAATTTCATATTTGGTTTTGGTGAAAAATAATGTTTTTATTAATAAAAAAGTGAATTGTATTAGAATATTTATATTTTCTTCTATGAGGATGGATTATTTATTGATTTTATAAATCTAATTTATAATTTAATTTTCTCTAACTTTTTTATGGTTTAATAATTTAATGTTTTTGACACAATTATTAGAATTATTCCATTATTTTTAATGTTATAATATTAAAAATATATTTTTCAATTTTATAGGGTTTATTGAATTTTTTTAAATCATAGAAAAAAATTTATA
This sequence comes from Viscum album, assembly GCA_963277665.1. NCBI lineage: Eukaryota > Viridiplantae > Streptophyta > Magnoliopsida > Santalales > Viscaceae > Viscum > Viscum album. Next base: position 1,118,455,138 of record OY728141.1, read on the forward strand.
ATTTTTACATGATTATATTGAATGATCAGTATTCATGAAATAATTTATTTTTTAGATTTCAGAATGTTGATTTATAAAGAATTCATAGATTACATAAATAAAGAAAAAATGTAAAGTATTCGATATTTAAAATTAAGAATTGTTCAAAATTTATTAATTAAAATTGATCATATTAAGATGGATCTTTTAAGATATTATTTTAATACATAAAAGGATTTTGAGGATGGATTTATTGAAGGTCTAAATAAGGAATTATTATGTGACATATATATTATGTAAATTATTTAAATAACTAAAATTATAATACAAATGGTTTTTAATTTTTAATATAACAATATATTTAATGTGATAGAAAATATAATGAATAATATGAAATGATTCATTTTGAATGTGATTATAATGTGTTTATATATAAGGTTATTATGTATCCATAATTTTTAACTTAATTGTAAGATGAATATTATAATATATTTTTTGAATTATTCATTAATTTTAATGTCATATTAAAATTATTTTAAGGGCCATTAGTTGAAAAATTATTCACTAAACTATTGATGTATATATATTTTTTTATGAAATTTTAATGTTGTGTTGAAATTTTATGTTTTGACATTTATTATATGAGATAAATTGTTGAATTTCGTGCTTGTTATGAATCCCTAAAATTTATTTTTAAATCTCTAATGACATCAGATTATTTTTAATGTTATGATCTTAAGAATAATTATTTAATGTAGTTTTTTCATATTAGGTGTTATAGATATCATGAATTGAATTATCTCTTGATTACTGTATCATAAGGAGGGGGACTTGAGGCTAGATAACCAACCATCCATGAGGATTTTCCTTATTTTTTAAAGGTAAGCTTTGTTTATAAACCAATACTGAATTACTCATATGGATACTATTAATCACTTATAACATTATGACTTTAAATGATAAATTTAATTACAAAATTATTGTGATCCTTTCAAATATGTTTGAAAATAATTTTTATCTATTTTTGTGTAGATAACAAAAATATATGGTATTTTTTGAATATTCAAACATTAATGGGAGTTAACACATTAAGATAGTTGATAGAATATTAATTCCAAAACAAAATCACTATAATAATTAATATATAAAAGAATAAAATTATATGATCAATATTTTATATAATACAAAAACTAAAAACTTAATATGATATATGATATATATAATAATACAAGGAGACTATTGATAGAAAACCCCTAAAATAATATGAGTAATATTTATTCAAATGTAGAACATTTGAAGTCCCTAATAAATTAAATATTTTGGTTTTCAAAATAAGTGTTCCTCTGAATTATCTTGTGCAATTAATTCAAGTAATAATGTGAACATAATGGTTATGTGATATATTTTTAGAATTTTAATTGGAATATTCTAGTTATAAAATGATAATAAAGAGGATAATAGTATAATTGAGTAAATTAAATCAAAATAATTATGTATGAAAAAGAATGGTATCTATATAGCTATCCTTGAAACATATATGATATGATTGAAAATATTTAATTTCCAATATATACTTAGAGATTATATATGTGATTAACCATTGTATGTCATGATCAAATTGGTCTTAGATCACAAATTAAATATGATTTTTGGGATTATCATTTTATTGGGATTAAATTTATTATAATTAAATGGTTAAAATCTTTAAAACATGTTACTTATTTGGAAAATAGACTTTTGTTTTAGATAAACTACATCACTATCACACCTAAACTATATGGTTGCAGCCATAAGCATTACTTAATATTGAGATACATAAATAATTTGACATTAATTTACATCTAGTATCTTTTAATGTTTATAGATTTAAATATTTAGTCTATAACTCATACATAACAGATTAAATACTACAAAGTAGACACTTCTACTCACTATCAATTTTTTTCATAAAAAAATTTAAAAGGAAACATATTTTAATTTCATGTTTAAACATCATTAATTTTTCTTTAATCCCATCAGTGACTCTATTCTCTTTTAAATACAATGAAATTTTTTTCAAAAGTTTGTATTAGAATAAAAAGCTCAGGAAGGGATACAGAAAGAAGGAAAATAGTTAACCTTGTGAAAACATGTAAACTATAAATAATTTATCATAATATAATACACTTTATGAAGAGCTAAATACTACTCACTGAAAATAATCTCATTAATTATCCTTTTTGTAACCAAAATATTACCGTAAAACCCATAAAAACATTAACATATAATGGTAACATAGGACATAATAATACTAAAATGGAATAACCTTACAGTGAACAACCATGCTTACGAATAAATTGAATAGATATATGGGTGACATCCATACCTAATGCATTGTAGGTTATAACTTAATCACCAATAATTGGTTTATCACGAAACCACCCATCTTTGATTTATCACATAACCACCTATCTTTGGATTATCACATAAAAAACTGTCAAATACCAAAATACTATTATATAGTAATAACAAATAAAATATTGTAATTATCAACACTTCACTAATAATATCTCATTCTCTATCACAAGAAATTATTTCACGATATTAAAAAAGTAAATCACTATTAAAATCCATTTTAAATAAAAAAACAACCAAAAATAGAAGAAGATATTTCATTTACTTATAAAAATATTATGGGTTGTGGATGAATAAAAGTATCAATTAATGGTTATAGTGGTGGAGAAATAGTTGTCGCTATATTTTTTAAAAGAACATTCCTTTTAACATTTGTCAAAATGTTCAATAAAAAATAAAAAATTATTACCTTTTTAAATCCTTTGAAGTAAATTAAAAATATATAAAAAAACTTTTTAAAACCCTTTAATATTCATAACATAAATAATTAAATTAAAATCATGATGAGAATGATTTGGTAATTAAATCACAAATGCTAAGGGTATACCATACCAGTTTGATCTTTTAAATATTTCTCTCCATCATTTAATAATTTTAATAAAATATTTTAAAATATTATTTTTGATGAAATATGGTTATTAAATGTCATATAGGATGTATATAAACCATAAAAAAATAATAAATGTTCATATTGTCATTTAATGCCTCAATTAAAGGAGATTGATAGAATATCCCTTACCTTATGTTTGATTCATCATGTATGTTACATGTTCTTCATAAATAATAAAATTAGGTTATTTTCAACTTTCATGGGAACTTTGTTCATTTTTATTATTAATTTTTTATCAATTAATACAATTTTATTAGAAATACATAATTTTTAATTTCATATCAGATGTTTTTTAATATTCGGTACTTGAGATGAAGATGAACATGGTTTAATATCACTAGTCAATGTGGTCATAAGTCCATTATATCTAGAATAAAATTTATGACACAATAATAATTTTTATACATCAAATATACTTTTTTAAATCAAAATATTCATTTATGGTATGAAAAATTAACAAAGTTATAATCATGGACAAGGTTGGTCGTACGAGCACATGAGTAACATTTCATTTTTTAATTTATCATTATAGAAATAATGTGATTAATATATTATCTTTCTATAATGTTAAAAATATAATTAAAATCATAATATTCATTTATATATACTTATATATATCATACAAGTTATTTGGGGAATAAAGAAAATTAATATCTGTTTCTGGAGGTGATAATTTACACGTACTCACAAATGACATAATCATTTTTATTTTCATGGAAATTATGAAAATAATTGAAATATTATTATTTTTAAAAGGTAAATATGTCATCAATATCATATATAAACAATGACACCATCATTATAACTTGTCTTCATAGACGGTAATGATAAATGAACTATATCGATTTGGGAGGTGGAAGTCCATCGTACATAGGAACGAAATTTTCATTCCCCATTTGATGAAATTAGGGATGGATTTTGGGGAATATATTAAAATAATAACATCTAAGTATATTTATGTTACATGAGTTTTATTTCAAAATGGTAGATGGAGAATTAATAATATGGAATAAAAAATAAAATAGAAATACTTGAAGAAAATGATACCTATACTTCAGTTGATCACCTTTGAAGAACACATTAACACCTCAAAAGAGGATGTACGTCCTACACTAAAACTTAAATAATGTGGGTAAGGATTATATAAAAGGGTTTTTTAAAATATTGGGTGTAACAAAATGGTTTCTAAGTGTTACTATTACATAAAATTGGGTTCTATATTATAGGAGAGGGGAGTGGCACCATTGGAAACTCTTAAATTATTAAAATAATAAAACATCAATTTCGGTTCTAAATGGTCCCTAAATCATTTTTGTATTAAATAATCTGATTATGGGCGTAATAAAAAAATTAAATTAAAATTATATAATAAATTAATTTTTCTTAATCCTTTTATTTTTGGATTAACAGTTGTTTTTCCCGATTTACCCTTTAGCCGAGGTAAATAAAATTCTAAAATTACTATTCATGCAAAAAAATTTGTTACTATTAAAAAAAATTTCTTACTTATTATAACCATGTATGTTTTTTTTTCAATTCAATTCATATAATTTTAGTATTTTAATTTAATTAAATTTAATCGTCGAATGAGAAAACATGTCTGTGAAATGTAAAAACCATCAAAAGATTAACATGTGTTTACATAAAATTTCAATGTGAAATTACTTCTAATAACCAATATTTTATTAAATGATAAAAAAATATTAATATAGTTTAAAACCAATTCATATGTTATTCTAACAATACAAATAAATTAGATGTATTGGAAATTCCGAATTAAAATTCCTTTTTTCACTATTCATCGAAATATGGATTTTATCAGTAAAATCCCAAAAATTCAACTAATGTAAATATTGATGTCCCTATTACAAACAATATGCCTATTATTTCAAATTATAACATATAAAAGTGACTAAAGTTATATTCCAAAAGGGTATTCCATCACAAGGAAGTAAAAATACCTTTAAAAATATCAGAATTATTTATTCATAAATTTGGTTTTATTCTCATTTAAATCCTCTAAAACATATTAGATATATGTAAAATCAATTAATTAAATTGTGTATAAATAATATAGTTAGCTCTATTAATTACTTCTAATAAAAGAACTAGGTGTTAATTTCCTTTTAAAATAAATATATTAATAATGTATTATTGGTAAGTAGAACCCAGTCTTGTGTGCAACGTATGATTTCATAGAAACCTGTTGTTGTGAGTCAGGTTTACAATGAGATAAAGAATCAATTATAATATAAAATTAATATCATATTCATAAATTTTAATAGATTTGAGAAATTAGTATTCTATAGTTATCTATGATGTTACATAAACATATAAATTTACCCTTGATAAGAATAATATTAGTTTCAAAAAATCATAAGATTGGTAATTTAATATAAGTTCATATGTGAAAGATATTCTATTTACATGAGATTCACCATATAGATTAATCAAATGTATTATTTTATTAAATATTGAAATCTAATATGCTTATGTGAAGAATAAAATTATGACCTTAAACATTTAATAGATTTTTTTTTAAAATGGAATTATGAGTTTTGATATTATACTCAATGACAATTTCTACCCCAATGCCTCATTAAATAATATTATATTTTTTTATTTATTGAAATTTTCTTATAAAATTAATTTATTAAAATATATATTACCCTATATCCTTAATTAATTATAATAAAATATCATGACATTAAATATATCTTTTCTTGGGCTATACAGAAGGTTTATGTGGGTGAAAGTTGAAACTATAAGAAAAAAATTTAGTTGGAGAGTTTAACAAGTCATCTTCTAGTTTGAAAACTAATTGAATCAAATTGTGTTTAGGAAAAAGGGTGAAAATTCTCCATTATTTTGAAGTTAATTACATACATTATGCAGTTTGTATAACTTTGGGGATTGACCATCATAGGTATATGTGTTATAGTAATAATTTCATTATTTATAAATGTATAAAATAATAAATATATATATTAAGAGTGTTAAAAATATACCTGATTTTAATAATATTTAATATTTTAGATACCTTTTGATTTAAATATAAGAAATTAATTAATTATATACTACATAAATGATGTAAATAAATAAAACTGCAATAGATGAATGTAAGTAAATAGTGTATCTTTATCTTTTATCTCGTATTCTATATGACGTGTTTTTCAAAAATAGTGGGTTTTATTAAACAACATGATTTAATTAATCGAATTCACATTTATTATGATTCATTAGATTCTATAATTTTTTTATAAAGAAGATATTTATGAAATTATTTTATCCAAGATAATGTAGTTATCAATATAATTTTATAAATATAAGGGACGTTGTTATCATAACCATCTATCATTGAAAAGTATAAGAATATAAAAATCATTTCCATCAAAAAGGTCCCAAATTATATATTAGAAAACATGATTTGAAAATAATAGCTTAAGGGGTAAATATTTATATTAATAATAATTAATATCTATTTATTATAAATAAATGTATTCTATATTTTAGCATGAAATGATGAATGAAATTTAGTGGCTAAAAAGATTAGTGATAGTATTTTTGAACATAGAGAAGATCAAATTAATAAAATTTAAGACTATTCCATTCAAAGATCAAGGTTATTCTTCACATAATATCTACTTTTTTTAGGATATACGATTTTAAAGTAAACAACATAAAATAATATCATTTATTTAAGATGATAACAATATCACTATTTTATAAAAAGAATATTATAAACCACATTTATTCTAAAATATTTTTGGATATTCATGTAATGAATAATATAATTAGCTCTACTATATCATGAAATAATATTGATCGAATAGGGTTTAGATGATGATGATGTTAAGATTAGAAAAGATTCTATGTAAACAAAATAAGTTAATATTATAACAGTAAATGTTGTGATGTGTCTGGTGTTTGAATATATTAATAGAACCAAATATTAGGAATATGATTCTAGAGTCTCATAATAAATCAGACAATCTTCTGTATGGTTGTTTTTTATTAAAGGGTTTACTGGTAGAGTTTTACAATGTGGTCAAATATAAATGTGTTATGAATTATATAAAGTTATAATGAGTTAAAAAACAGATAATGAAACATTCATGATGTTGGACTAAAACTTTTCATATATGACATGATTAATAAGAAAAATTAATAGTAATATAATTATTAATAAAGAGTTTAAAATTATAAATTTCATCATGATTTAATAACTTTGGTAATATAATTTTAACATTCATTTATGTGTGTTGAAATTTAATATATGTAGTGTAATAATGATATCCCCTCAAAGTACAACCATGAGTTGTCCATAAGGGATGATCATCATGGAATATTATGGATTTTGATGATATGTTCTGATTATTATGAATAGATACTATAATCAATTCAAAGTCTTTTAAATGAGATATAAAGAATATATTTGTGTGGTAATATATAAGTACTTTTTACATTGATTGACATGGAAAAATATATCTTATTTAATTTCACATAGTATTTGATATACTTAGTAGTGTGTTTGTTTTACAATTCCTAATTACCTATGGTTAGTTTAATAGATGTCATAGGAACCCTAATACATTGATACCAATCGTAAAAAAATTAAAAACTGAATTAACTAATAAGTCGTTGTTTGGGTAACTTATAAACAATATTATGGGTTAGAGTGAAAACAACATTGAATTACTTCACTTGTATAAAGAGTGAAGACACAAACCCCTTGATATAGTTATATTGAAGAAATTCATGGCCATTCTCAGTTGGGTCACACATGGTATTTTTTACAATTTGGATGAAGACCATGTGATGTACTCATATTTGAAATTATTGATATAAGATGTATTGAATGACTTACGAATTTTTTTAATGATTCTAGAGAACATTTGAGAGAAAAAAACATTATTGTCATTTTTCCATGCCTTTTGGTGACCTAATATCTTGTAAATATAGCTGATTTAGGTATATGAAGTATGTATTTAAAACATATTATGATGGAATATTTTATACTGAAATAGGAGAATATTTTATGGAGATCAAATTAGACATTGTAGTAGATTGACTAGCACAAATTCTTTATTAGAGGCTACTCTTAGAATCTCTTTATAAAATACTAAACTCATATTTTTCATCAACACTACTATGCCCCACTAGATCATAATGTTAGACCATTAGTAATGTATTTAGAGGTTTTCATATGTATAATGAAAATTTTCGATGGAATGACCAATGGATCATAATTCAGGGGATCCATTTTATGACACCCCATGTCCCTAAAGATTAATTTATTCATAGAGTAGCATAAATTTTAATGAACATGCCTAGACACTCTAGTGCCATAACAGCTAGGGAAGAAAAGAAATAGATTTAATGGAATTCTTGAACCCCCTGGGATAGATAATAGAACCAAGAAACATAAAAAATTAATATGATAATGGATTTTCCACAAATACAATGGAATAAATAACACATATCAGTATGATCAAAAGAAAACTCCCTTGGGAGAATAGTACTTGAAATGAAATTGGTGTAACAAAACCGAAAAGTACATCGTCAATGATTAAAAATTGACATATTATCTTCCCAATTCCCATTATATATATCATACCAATCCCAAATGTCAACAATTTCCACCTTATAGTAGTGTTTTCCCCTTTCATGAACATCAAAGAAGGAAATATAAAAACACCAGAATGAAATGGTAGTGTGCGAGATATAATTCTAGTGGGTTATCACAATGTTTTCAATAATAATATTCCATAAAAATAACCAAATTAATAAATTCAATATTAAATAAAACTATCGTTTAAGTAAAATAAAATATATAAAAATAATATTTCATTACATATCAATTAATGGAAACATTTAAAACAATAGATTTATAAACATTTTAAATTATATTTTTTCTATAAATTCACAAGGTATGTGTAAACCACTTTTAAAAATATTGTATATATATCAAAATAAAAGATAAAGATAAAAATGATCATTATCATAGAGGTAAGATATTTCTAGATTATATGATCCCCACACACATATATAGTGATAATGAAAATGTGCCAACAAGTCCCTCCAATACTGGACAATGAGGACAAACGAACATCCCATTAAGGATAATATCTTCTAATAGGTTTATGTTATAGCTAAAAATATTTACTTATTTACAAGTTAAATATTACCCTTGATTTATTATCCCAAATAACTCACTGGCTATATAGGATTGTGTGTTCTCAAAAAACTATAAAAAATGGGAAAATTATTTTAAAACCATTAAAAATAGAGTTCCTCGTTTTCTTGACTGAATATTCCTACATAAAATTAAAATATATATCATTTGTTTTTATTAAATTCATTAATATTTCAATATAAATCGAAGAATCAGTTTTTATCAAATCATTTTATTCCATTTTTACAGAATTGATTTCAAAAATCAATTTCATAATTTCTATTAAATTTAAATCAAACCCTAATTCATTAGAATTGGTGATTTCCCCAAAATTTCATGGTAAATATCTTCAAATACAAATTCACATCAAATTGGTTAATTCATAATCCAATTGAATGAAATATAATTTAAACCAATATATCTAAGTTAAATAAATTGTAAAATCGTAAATAGAACCACATAACTAAGCACATAGATCACACATCAAAACCCCTATAATGAAAAAAACAATTAAGAACATAAAAAATATAGATCAAAGAATAAAAAAAAGATTCACAGTATAAAACATGATTTTTGACCTCTCAAAAATAGTAAAATTTAACAAAACCGATAGAGAAGAGTTTAATTGTGGGATTGAAGGTAATAGAGAAGAAATCATACTGGAAGGAGGTCGAATGAAATTTTTCTATCCTTGATCTACATTGTAATAGATTTTGAGGAACCAAAATGGGTTCTCAGGATCTATGAAGACATAAGAATTCATAATAAACTAATTTAGCATTGAGTGGGAGGTTATGAGGACAACGAACACCATGAGAGGGAGGGGTAAATCAGGTTGTTACCTTTCTCATCAAGAGTGATGGATATTGTCCTCATGTTATTTAGAACCAATTAAACCTTTATGAAGGTAATTTATATGAAACAAATTAACATATTCATAGAGATCACATAAAAATTTTACGTGGTTCAACACTAAGGGATAGTCAATGGGAAATACCCTGAATGTGTGTCACTCGTACCTAAATTTAACCATCTTAACTAGTTGTGGAATATAATAGTTCAGAAAAATTCACACTTTTCTATGAAAAATAACATTTCATGTTTTTATGGATATCACACTACGTTTCATGGAACGCAATCATTGACTCCCCCTAGATCACTACTTTTAGAGAAATTTAATGCATTTTATCAAGTCTCGTCGGTAGATTGGAATTAAAATGTTTGTATCTGAATTAGAATGATAAACATATTGGACCAATTTTTCTAGTATAATGCACATTAAAATCCATATTCACTAAAAACCTGATATCCAAAACTGCCTTTTGCGAATCTCATTACATCATGAAGCTAACTACATTCACAGAACAGAATTCCTTATCTAAAACCATTGAGTAAATGAATAATACCCCAAAATCAAGAAATATCAATTACCTAGAAGCTTTGTCATCAGTCAATAATGAATAAGTAATTCATTGATTCTCATGCTCACATAGAAACCCAAATACATAGAGCTCCCCTACCTTCCTAAAATCATAGAAATATTGTGTTTTCATTGAATAATTTCATGAAAAATGAAGATGGGTTGACTTATATTAATTGAATTAGCAATTCTCAAATCCCCACATCCTCCAACACATTTCTTAGGTCCTTTAAAAATATCTACATGACCCTATAAAATTCTCAATGCGCCATTGAGATTTGTATTTTTCATGAAGTAGTCTACTAAACCATGACACAGTCATGATGCTCCATTTCTTATAATCATGGATAACATCATCACTGATCACGATGCTTCATATATTATTGAAAATCATCATAGTCTTTACAAACCCCATAAAATTACCAAATATAATATTATCTGATCAACCATTCATGGAATGAAAACTAATAGGATCCATAGTTTATTTCTATAAAATAAAATCCTTGGATCCAACAGGTTGTACAAGGATCCAAAAAAATTTGAAATTGAAAAAAAAACTCATGCAAAATTTTCTAGAGGGGGTGTCATGGTTAGTCAAATAGATCACCCAAAATGTATTCCCCTTTTAAAGGGTTCATGGTTCATACTAGGCGATAACATGATTTTTTAATCTATGTTCCAACCATTAAAACCATTACCATCTGGGATTTCATGGTTTCACTAGAAGGTCACATGGTTTTATCAGAATTTTTTCCAACTATGCATAGCCCCAGATCCTTCTGGATTTTTGAAATTTTTTTCTGATGCATGCAAAAATGATACCCAAAAATATAATTATCAATATTGGACTTTTGGAGTACCATAAGAAATAAATAACATTATACCATCTCCCCACCATAAAAACCATATATCACCATAAATTATGGTAATAAGTCTCCATGTTAAAAATACAAGGTCATTGATCTCTCATCAGTGACTTTATCTCCCACATATAAATGGTATCAGAACCATAATAACATAGAACGTGCATGAAAAATATCATCATTGAAATAAATACCATAGTTTTTTAATCAACTAGTATTATTGGATGCTCAGTCATAAATAAATTAGTCTCAACTTCATGTTCTGTCTTGCTCCTAAAATGGGGTGGGTCAAAAATATATTTTCATAGTTGTGTTACATGAAAGAAATTCAATATTGATGTCAAATATTAATGATTTTATAAATGGAATGACACTTTCTCCACCTTCTCAAAAACCTCACAATGTTCCAACAAATGAGTCGTAATATTTCCTTTCCACAAATGTCTTTGAAAATCAAAACATGTTGAAACATTCAAGAACACCTAATCGCCAATTTGAAATATAAAATCATAGAAAATGGTGATACATGTAATATTTATACAAGATATGTGTTGCTAACATTCATTAACAAATCAACAGAATCTTTTTTGTCATCTCTTCAACCAATATCGGTCCAAATAAGAAACATTATTTGATATTTGACCAATAAAATAGAGATTTACATGGGCATCCATATAAGTACTCAAAAGGATCCATAATTACAATTGACTCAAGATCTATTATAATAATAAAATTAAGCCAACCAAAAATGTTGATCCAATGTTCCACTAAAGAAGAGAACACAGTCATAAATCATATCCTCAGTCATCTATATAAAAAATTATATTTGGCAATTTGACTGTGGTGGTACGTCGTACTCAAATGTACTTGAGATACAAGTTCCTCCTAGAGGCCTCTCCAAAAGAGAGAATTAAAACGTGTATATCTATTAGAGAATATAGTAGATATAAATATATGAATTTGAATAGTTTCTTTTACAAAGTCATTTCCTATGATATCAACTATGGTCATATCATGAATTGGTATAATGTTATCTAAATTAATAAGCCTCTATATCACTACTCATATCGCAATATTCTTTTTCTAGGAATATGGATAACCGAAAAAAATCTATAGATATATCATCCCACATCTATGACGATAGTGGATGTTTCTAAAGAAACCATGAAGGTCTCTCATGCTCATCTTTGACCTGTAGGTTGGTATAAAAATGGAAAAAATCTACAATTCCATAACTCAGAACTAGCTACCAAAATTTTCTAAGAAAGACTTATATCATATTTGGGGTTCTTGGGTGCACTACGAAATGGAATTAAGAAATCCACCGTCACATCTTTTAAGAATTTTAATAGTAAAAATATTCTAATAACATTTAACACCTTCTAGGTAGAATGAAAACTCAATTGCAGTCTCCCTGTAATAAAGAGAGTCTCTAATATGATAAAACTCATCATCAAGATTTTTTACCTATATAATGAACTTGGTAAAAGAGGATATAAACTGAAAACATTCCAAGCAATCCTTGTCCACTGATTCCATGACTCCAATATTCTGCTATGAAAAATGAACCATCAAGGCCAACTCATCCAATAACATTTTCATGAAATGGGTGAGAAGTTTCATACTCAAATACTCCTAAAAAATCCATTTCCACAGTGTATGGGAATTTTCAAAGTAAAATTACTGTAGTTATTCCCCCCAAAACCTCTAGTAGAGATTCAATTCTTTTTTAGAGAGGATATAACTCATTCTCTTATGATCTCAATACACGGTAAACTATTCATGAAAATCGTAATGATTCCAACACTTTAGTGAATGTATCATAACTCCATGATCATGGTCATGGTTTAGGAATTTCTCATGTGTCTTAAAATACCATCATCTATTATAAATGACATGATCACCATGCATTAGAATTAATACCAAACCCAAACACGATGCATCACCAAAGACCACATAGTCCTGCCCGACCTCTGGAAGAGTCAGCACCGACACGGTAGTCAAAATAAATTTGATTTCAAAAAAATAATTCTAAAATATCTCACCCCATCCAAGATTTACTCCATTATAAGTTATTGTGGTCATTGGAGAATCAAACTTTTATAAATATTTTATGAACCTGTCATAATGCCCCAAAAAACCAATGAACATATGAATATTGAAAATAGTTCGTGGTAGATCCCAAGTAATAACAACATTCACATTGTAAGATTAAATTGAGATATCTTGGTTTGACACCCAATGTCCCAATAACATCACCTCCAAAATATAGAAATAAAATTTCAATAGGTTGGTTTTAATGATGTTTATATATCTCCACAATTATAGAACCATTCTCAAAAAATTTCAAATGACACTCCTCTGACATAGAGTAAACAAGGATTTCATCTAAAAAGGACACAACATAAGTATTAAGATAGTAATGGAAGATCCTATTAATGAATTAGATTAAGCCCAATGAAACATTGGTTATATGTAATTGTAGGTAAAGGTAGTCATTATTTCTATACCAACACTAGAAGATGGTTTTCTAAATGTAATATACCATTATTCCCAACTAATGGAAACCATATCGAATTTTAATCATCTAGAACCACCTCGACCCTTTCAACTGGTTAAATAGGTCCCTAATCCAATGATATAATTAATTTTACATTTTATTAAATCAATTTAATTTTTGATAATCAACACAAAAGAGAAGTGACACATCAAATTTCATAGAAAAGATCATAGGATCTACCCAAGTTGAAACACTCAAGTGTATAAATCCTATCATTAAACGGTATTATAATAAATTTTTCAAATCATTCTTGTAAACTAGTGTAATGAGGTAAGAATTTATAGATATTGGTTGACATTAAGTTACTAGCTCAATAGAAAACTGAAACCCTCATTCTGATGGAAGACCGAATCATTCAAAAGGAATAACATTGGGAATCCTGATAAAAACAAGAGGTAGATTACCTTGAAATTATTTCCTCTCTAAACCAAAAGGGGGCACTGATATTAATTTCCCATACTCTAGATAATAATTTCTATCACTTCTCATTCTTAGGACTCACTCTTGGTGAAAGATACAACCCACCTCCTTGTGTGAAGTAATGGGGGCCCATTGATGATAAAAACAAATTTATGCTCTATTAAAAGCAATCCAATCTATCCCAAATATAACATCATGTAGTCTAATATCACGAAACTAAAATTCCCATTTGATATAAAAATCAAATGAAGTAAAATCACAAGTTGGAAAATGGATACCCTTTACACTCTTCATTCCGAGGTGTGTAGTAATATCCCAAACAAAAGATTTAATATCAATAGGATGATATTAATGATTCACAATATGAGTTGAAATAAATGAATGAGATTCACAGATATCAACTAAATCTATCACTAAAGATGATGTAATTGTGATAGTACCTCTAACAGTTGTCGATGTTGTATCACCTTCCTCAAAGAATCTTCCTTGGCATAATGAAGCTTTCTTCAGAATGCCTCTATTTGGAACCCCTTTTTCATGATGAGTTTCATTACACCATTGTAAATTGTTGGGTTGATGATCCTGTGGGAATACATATAGAATAATAGTCATGAAAATATATATATATTGACCAAAGTGTTTGTAGGAACAACTTAACATTGGTAACTTAGTGAAAAAAACCTTTCATGTTCCCAAGCATTCCATTCTGGTTGTAAATTAAAGAGACTCCTCCTAGAACATCAGAAGGTTTGTATGAACCATGCTATTAAGAACAACCATGATTTTCATCATTCATTTTCATTAATTTTAAAGAACTGACTAAACATCCATTGGGAGAAAAAGGAACTCCCATAAACCCTCATATACAAGCAAGGTCAAGATCAATAATCGATACACTATTCATCACTTCATTATAATAAGATATCTTTAGCAAGAAAAAATTAGATTGAATATCATATCTATGTCCCATTACAAACTATTTATTCGTCATCTTTTCATTTAATATAATTTCATATTCAAACTACATAAGCATATAATATAGATTTATATACTCCGTCCCAGTCATGTTAGCCTTCTCTTGTTTGAAAAACTCTATAGCCTTAGATAACACTATAGAATCTAGATAGAATTGGTCGGATAAAATATCATTAATTTCCAACAAATCTAATCTCTCATACTTCTCTGTTGTCACCATCATGTCCCACCATCATCCACTATTATATTCCAGCATGAATGTGGCACATTTCACCTTGATTTTAGTAGTCATTTTGAGAAATAATATAATGTATCAACTCTCTTTAACATATCCTCAACGTCTTGTGGATATTTTGAGATTCATAATGCTAGTGGTTTTAGGATAATGATTTTCTAGTAATGATTCTTGAAATCATCCCTTGGACGTTCCACAACAAAAGCCTGTATAGAAACATATGCAGGTTCCCTTCCAAGAGCATGGACATCACCCATAATAACCTCAACCATATTCATGCACAGGAGAGTATCCTGTCATTATAGATATTCAGTATATTCCATCTAGATCTGGTCTAAATGTTTACTTGGATTCATGATGAATGTCTTCATTACAAGACTAAATTGAATACATCATATTAATACTAAAACATATCAACAAGGGAAATTAATCCCATCAGACTGATAAACACAATATTAAATTCGATATATCAAAATCTAGAAAGGATATGTATAGAACTTATACTCAAGACATATCTTTGAAATCACCTCTAGTGACTTAAAACTCCTTACGGTGAGATATGGGAAGAACCATACTCGAAACTACCTCCTATGTCTTGAAAAGATTACATATCTACTTGGTGAGATTAATGAATAATTAGAAACTTACATCTTTGACACTAATTTATCATTATCCATAATGGACACCGAAATGACCTAATACATAAGCTAAAACTAACATATCTCGAAGGGTGTTTCAGGTCCCCATGGGTTGAAGATTATAACCAGGAATCTAAAAAAATAAAATTGAGAATGGATTTTCAACAAACAAAAAGAACGAAACAACACATATCAGAATACTCAAAAGAAAACTCTACAAGGATAATAATACCCAATGTAAAATAGTGTAACTATACTCAAATGTACATAATCAAGGTACTATAATGTCAAAAAAATCACAAGTATAATTATCCACAGTAGTCCAATACAATGATAAACAATAACCACATCCTAGTGCTGAATTCCCCATTCTTAAACCAACTAGAAGGAAATATAAAATTCAACAATGCAAAAGGTATGTGTAAGAAAAAATTCGAGTAGGATCTCACCAGGTATTCCAAAATAATTCAACACAATAATCATCCAAATAATTATTTCAATATTAAATAACACAATCATGGAAGTACAATATCATATTTAAAAGGAATCAGGATTTACATTCCAATTGATGGAATCCTTTCATAATTGTCTTAATAAACATTGTATATATAAAAAATATAAATTATTCAAAAGTAATGTGTAGAAAGTTTTTACAAAAAATGTAATATATATAAAAATAATAATAAATGAGAAACATGGTTTTATTCCATGAAGTGTGATAGTTCCTGGTAATGAGAACCTCACACACTCATGTTGTGATAATGAAACTGTGAGCATACATACATCAAACACTTGATAAAGAGGGATAACCAATATCCCATTGGGGATGAAATCCTCAAATATGGTTCTCTTACAGATTAAAAGCATCAATCTATTAGTAGGAAAATACCAAACTATCATGTTTTCCCAAATAACTCCCCAACTACCTAGGATTTTAGGTGCTTAAATAATAATTAATAATAGGAAAATTAATTTAAATCTGTTTAAAATAAAATTTCTCCATTTTTAGATTTAATATGCTAACTTTTATTTGAAAATATAACATGGGTTCTTAATCAATTCATTAAATTTACAAGATAAAACTTAATATCAGTTCATTTATAATTTCTTTAAACCATTTCCTCAAAATAAATTTCACAAATCAATTTCACAAATCAATTATATAATTTACATCAAATTTAAATCACACCCCAATTCATTGGAATTGGTTTGTTTTTCCTCTTATTTCAGTTTAAAACAATTCAATACCCATTCAAAGAAATATTGTTTTTTATAATCGAATTGAATGTAATATTATTTAAATAATGAAATTATATGTTAAATTAAATGGAAAATATAAAATACAACAACAAACATAAAAAAAAAGATCACACATCACAATTCTTGAATAGGAGAAAAACAATGAAGCACATCAGCAATAAAGTTCCTCGAATAAAACCTAGATTAATGTTAAAAAATAATGGATTTTTATATCCTAACAACAAGAAGAAATATAAACCTATAAGGATGAGATAAGAAGAGAGTGGGAGAGAAGGAGAATAGAAGAACTGTTAATAGGAAGAGATATAGTAATGTTCTCCTTGCTTCCATCCCCATTAGAATAGGTTTTGAAGATCCAGAATATATTCTGGGGGAGCTCCAATAAGATAGTAATTCTTAATACCCTGAGTTAGGGTCCATTGGGAGGACATATGGGTGTTTTGGAATTTGTTTTATAATTTTTCATATATAAAATGTTTGTGTTCATGGTTTCATAGAGGGGGCCACACTGTTTGTTAAATATTGTTCGATAAAAGTGATACCATCTAAGGGGGTTCAATATTTCAACAATGTGGGTGTATTATTTTTCAAACTATGTTCCTACAATACAAACCCTCACTATATGGGATTTCAAGGACTGTAATGCATGGAACATGGTTTGGGAAAACCATGTTCCAATAGTGTGTAGCCCATGAGCCCTGCAAGTTTTTCAAAATTTCTCTCAAAACACCCCATTCTAATGAATGATAAAAGTATTGTTCATGAAGTACCTGATAATAGTAAAAATATATTATATCAGCATATACAATATAAGGTATATTCCTTCACATTTTTTATAGGTCAATAATGAATTCAAAATTATTTATAGGGGTTATCATTATTAGGAAAAATCTCTCTTAGGATCCATTCTTTTCTAATGTTCTTACATCATTACTGAGTTTTTGATCCATTACCCATTTATATTTTGAGAGTAATTATAACCAATCATGGTTACAACATAAAATCATTTCTCTTAAAAGGAAAAATATGTATTTATGATACTTATGTGTTCTTCATTGAATGTTGTGAAATAATGAAGGAAGATTGAAGAAATTTCATGGGAGGTTCATGGATTAATTATTTTTGGAGTTCTTCGATGGATTATTTATTATATAAATTCCAATATTATGAATCTTTTTGTTTACTTCCACTACATTGGATCACAAGATGGTTCCATAAAAACCATCAAAAACACAACTCTAAGGGAACATATTATCACTGATTTATGTAATTACAATTCTATTAAGATTTAATGAATTATCATTTATAAACATCTCAAAATCTCCGTCACAATTTTATATTTATTTTAATATATTTTTATTATTAGTGCCATGTGATGGATAACCAATATCAAAGATATAATTTTTTCTACCTCGGATTTCCATTTATGAAACCCTAATAATAATTTTATATTATTGATTATTCCTAATGTTGAAATATTTCATGTTATTTATTATTTATATACTCTAAAATATTACTCAACAGTATTTATATTTATTTATTTATTAATAACAACTATTTAATGTTTCTTCATGAACATTAAATCACATTTTTACATTTTCGTTCTCTTTAGGATATTTTTTTTGTTTAACTCTTTCATTTTATAAATTCCCCCCAATACAATCATAAATAATATTATATTAAAGGAATGATATTTTAATCAACTAAAATAATTCTTTATAAACATACAATGGTATAACACTGAAATACACCTTTAAATAGGAAGCACCATACATGTTGGAATTTTTTTGATTAAAATCTATTTTGGTTCCTCTTATCTAATGATATTGTGTACTATTTTCCTTAAACCATTTCATACTTTATTTATATTTAAATCTTATTAAAATATATTTTTTATTTTAAAATCTATTATTTTTTTGAATTTTATTATAAAAATTACTTGAATCCATATATTCATTAATGTTTCACATTCATATTGTTACATTATACTGCTCAATTTTTCACAACCTTTATTTTGTTTTCATTTCTAAATATCAATATTGAGAATTATTTAATTCTAAAAATTATAATAAATTTATCTTTGGAAAATAGAATATTTTTTGATTGATTTCATGGTTTCTACATATTCTTTAATAGAATTTTTTGTATTCAATTGTGATTTTCATCAATGAATTCCCTGCTTCATGATACATTAATTGAGTAGATTTTATTACCAATTTTGTTTCATCTAACAAAAAACTATTATTATGATTATATTTATCTATTCCCTAATAATTTCATGGGGTCACCAATTTTTCATAATAATTATGTTTTATTTTCAATACCAACAAAGAAATTATATTTTTCAATGTATTATTTAAATATTGAATCTATTTAATTAAATATTTTCTCACTCACTTTATATCATCTTTTCTATTATTCATTTGATAAAACCAAAACCTCCATTCATATATTAAACATATATGATATTTTCTATTAATTTTTATCTTTTTTCCCACATCCATCATTGGAATAGGATTCATTAGACAATTTACATACATCTATTAACGCTTAATGATTCCCATCTAAAAAAAATTATTCATTTTCTCAATATTTATCACTAGTTGAAGCCTCAAGTTATGATATGAAATTATTATCACCCCTGGTTTCTATAATGTACCCATTTAATTTTGATTTTCAGTATATAAAGTGTATGGGTGATGTATGAGATCTTTAATTGTGTTTTTGGTAATAGAGGGATGCCGAATAATTTATCCAAACCCTGCGACAACCTAAGAATAACAATGTGGTTTGGTAAGTTTGAGGAAGTGGCTTCATCACAGTAGGGGAATGGTATTGGACACTACATGAGGATGTTTTCTGAATGGAAATCTTTGAGGAAGTGGCTAACACATTATTAGCATGCAGTTTGACTAACTGTGTGACTAAACTTGGAGTGGGTCAAAAACTACTCCATAAAAAGTGGATTTGGGTCGGCCTGATGGTTTTATTCATCATTCCCCCTTCTATATAGACTTAAATTGTGATATCTTTTTTACAAAGGTTATGTATGGTTCATCCATCGATTCAGAAGCAATATGAAAGATTAAATTGGTGATTAGAAGTCGAATCTTCACGGTATTTGTTCGTTCTTCGTCGTTCATATTAGGTTTATTTGATCTTCTTCTCAAATTATCTTGTTTTATTAGATCTAGACTATATGTGGTTAGATCTAATGCTAATTTTATATTTTTCCAATGTTGTGTTCAGGGAAGATATCTATGGCGGGTTCATGGAGATTTTACCCCGTTTTATTTGTGATCATTTTCCATTTACAGTTTTCTACAAAACTATCTAGTTAAGATACATTACTATCAACTCCCTATACTAGATTTGATTGGAATAGTTTTAAAAGTAATTATAATTCATGATATTGAATAATGAATGTCTTGTGAAAATCATTTTACAAATCATATTTAGTTATTATATATGGTTTTTTTTGTAAATTATTGAGTTATGTGCTTTATTTCTTGATTTTACAATAGTATTTTAAAATATAGATTGGTTAGATTTTTGTAATTGTTTGATGGAAAATGGTTTATTCATAAATGGTTGTTGTATTGGAATTATTTTGAAATATTTTTTTTAAATGGTTTTGGGAATAATTTTTTGTGAATTCATATCACATTTATGAGGCTTGGTTGAAATATGACCTTGTTCTCAGTGCCAAAAATGTAATGTAACATGAAATGTAATTATCATGCAATTACATGGTTTTTCAAAAAGAGACCAACCATTGGTATGGAACTAACATAAGAAAGCTATCATCGTTGGTGGTGTGAATATTTGAAGTGGATTGGTCACACCATGTGAAACTTGTGAAATGGTTGTAAAGCATGGATTGGTCATTTTCATTAAAATAGCATGCTCGGATATTGTTTCAGTATAATTCATTATATAATGTTTTTATATAAATTATGTTAACACTAATATCATAGTGGCATTATTAGTTAATTCATTTGGTAAAACCTATAGGGTTTTAGTACCCACCCCTTCATTGACACATCGGTTCCTTTTCATATGTCAACTATCGGGACATGGGAAAAAACAATGTACCACATGATTAGCACTACTTCAAGATACTTAGGCAATTTGGAAATGTTTGATCATTGAGATTGTCGATCATAGAGTTTTATGGTCATTGTAGGGTTTTATTTGTTTATATTTCATTTTATTCTTTGATATTTTAGATTTTTGTTGTTGTATTTTGGTTTTAGCATTATTTTAATAAATTAAATATGGATTTTTCTATCATTTTTCAAGCATAATAGTGAATTTTTTGGTTTTAATTTTTTGTTAAGTTTATTTATCCTTAAATTGTAAATAATTACCCACCTATATTGAAACCCATCAGTATTTATTTCCATCCATTGGTATCTTGGGGATGTTGCATAAAGCCTCATATCATCCTTACACATTCTCAAGACAATGGGGAGAAGGAGGGATGTTACAAATGGTATTAGTTTTGTTCAATCTACAAGAATATTTGAGATAATTGGTATTATCTTCTTATATTCCTTATGAAACATGTAGTCATCACATTTCATGTTTTCAGAGTTTAATTCATTCTTTTCAATTAATAGGGTCAGAATCATAAAATGTAGTGGGATTGTTGGGCCATGGAATTTTGAACATAAAAATATATAGCTATCCTTTTTTAGTAAAACTTCTAGTTACCAGATATTTAGGTATGTACGTGTTTTATATCCACTTATAAGATAATATAATATCAGTGTAATAGGTTTTTTCATTGAGAAATGAAAGAAATGAATTATAGGAATGACATCCCACTAGGATTTCAGGTTTTATTTTGATTATCGATATAAGATTTTATGAACTTTGTTGATTTTTGAAAAAAAATGACATTTATTTCAAATGAAATTATTTGAAAAGTGTGTAGTTAGATTATTTAGAAAATGGTTGGATTTTAAAATGAATGTTGAATGTTTTCAAAAGTGGTTGAACATGATAATGGGATGTTTTTTTTGAAAATAAAAATTATTAAAACAGATGTGGAAATTTTTTTAATTCTATGCAATTGGTTTCTAGAGACTGAGAATTATAGAGATTCTAGTTTGTTTAGAAACATGCACCTGGTAGGCCTCATCAAACCCAACTGGAAGAATGTACAGAAAATGTGATTGCACCTGAGCCATAGTTGTATTAAAAACTGGTCCTGAGTAACATCCAAGCATTTCAAGCCGTGGAACCAAGGAACAAGAGGGATTCACCATTACAAGTGGATCATTACATCAAGTTCTAGAAATAGAATCCACTGATATTCTAGGGTGATTCGAATCTAGAAAAGGATAAATTGTGGTTGAATATGAGGAATTGTATCTTTGATCTCATCAGCACACTCACAGAGTTGAAGGTCATGTTGGGAATGCATATACTTGAGGATTCTTCATTCGAGTGGTGGGATCTAGTGGTGTAGTATTAAGTAGATTAAGGCCATGGTTTGGAGGATTTTAAGAATTTTTTAATAGACAATTCACTACTCTCACATTCAATATTAAACGGAGAATAGACTTCTTCATTATAATTTATTAAAATCTCTTTATCACCATGTATGAGTCAAAATTCATAAATATAGTGTGATTTTCACCTGAAGTTGCTGCTAGTGTGTCCTTGATGGAATATATCTTTGAATTGTGGATGAGATAGGATATTATCTTGATGATATTTTTTTTATATATTTTTGGACTATAAATAGATGGTTAATAGGGAGAATGTGGATGAATGAAACATCTTATGAACTATAAGAGGAAGAGTTATCTTAATACCCATGGGAAATTATGGGACCTCTAATAATCAGAGAAAAGTGAAGAGGGACACTTATATATTGGGTGGGATAGAAAATCCGAATCAGACAGCTGGATTGGTGAATTTTACTCTGAGACCCTTAACAAAGGTGAGATTATTCGAATGTGGTTAATTTGCCGACATGAAGAAATAGTGTACAAAACCATCTAGGGATTCCATAATTACATCAAGATGGGACATCTTAAGTGATTCTATCCTGGTGATCCAATTTTAGGTTCTCGGGACACTTTTAAGGTGTTGCAACCATCATATGCTTTGATACGGGGAGGAAAATAGAATCTATCATGTCAGCAGAATATATCTATCAGTAGTGATTCTAGGAATACCATGACCCCTCATCAAGGGAAATATTAGCATGGAATGAAGGATTAAAGTGCATGGAAGAAGCAGTTATATGGATCTGATCATGTGATTGTAGTTGATCTGGCAAGACCAATGATGGTGAGAGGTATGATTATTTTGAATTATACCCTTATGTTTTTTTTATATTGGTGCATCACATTCCTTCATTACTTCTCATAATTTTAATTTTCTAATTTCAAAACATGAGATGATTCCTTCTATGGTAAAACATCAAAATCCTCTTGTTCAAAGAGAATGACGAGCCTTTATGCGTAGAGAATGATCTATAACTATTGATAGAGATAAACTAAAATAGAAATTCTCAGTGTTGTAGATGGATGTATATGATGTAATATTGTGTTTGGATTGGTTGACAAGATTCAAGGCTCACATTGACAGTTATAGAAGAATGGTTAGTTTCACAACTTAGGATGGTGTTGATAATCTATTAAGATGAGAATGGTTTGTAAATACACAGAAAATGGAATTACTTTTACCAGTATTGAGAATAATATTTTACCTATTGTAAGTGTTAAATTAGGAATCGATGGAAAATATCAACGGTAATAGTATTCCAGTAGTTGCGGATCAATTTCAAAATATTTTTCCAAAAAACTTCTCAAGGTTTCCACCACTATGTGAAGTGGTGTTTATGATTTATCCCCTCTATGGGACCAATCCTATCTCACATTCCACTTATATAATAGAACCAACAGAAATAAGGGATCTTAACCTGCAGTTGGTAGAGTTGGAAATCGAAACTTTCAATCATCTGAGCACGTCTCTGTGGGTAGCACCAAACTTGTTTGTAAATAAATCATGTGGAACTCTAAGGTAGTGTGTTTATAATAATAATATTAAACATTAAATGATAATGAATAGATATTCACATCCATGTATTGATCACCTATTAGATCAATTGAGGCGAGGTCAATGGTTCTTTAAAATTGACTTGTAATCATGATATCACCAATTGTGATTTCAAAAGGAGGATATTGCAAAAAAAGATTTCAGAAATAGATATAGTCATTATTGATTTGTGGTAATGCCTTTTGATCATTCAAATTCAACTGCACGCTTTATGGAATAGATCAATCAGATATTTCAGAGCGCTCTATATTCTTTTGTTGTTATGCTTGTGGATGACATATTGGGGTATTCATGGACTAGGGACGAACCTGAGAAATGCTTGGAGATAGTGTTGGGAATCATGAGAGATCATCATTTGTATGCCATATTATCAATGATTGATTTTTGATACAACAGGTATGCATTCATGGGCATATAATATCTCAAAGAGGTGTTTCAGTGGATCTTAAGAAGATAGAGGTTGTTATCTCTTAGAAACCCACTAAAGGAAATCTTTGAGAAATACAAATTTCATGGTATCTATGGTTATTACTGATGATTTTTTCATGACTTTTCAAGACTATCATCACCTATGGAAGTTTCAAAAAATAATAGTGTTACATTTAAATGGACTGAGAAATTTAATAAATCCTTCCAAGAGTTGAATATTTTCGTACATCAGTACCCATCATGATATTTTCAGAAGTAAGACAAGGGTATGTGGTATATTATGGTGCTTCAGGATCAGGGTTGGGATGAATTATTATGCAAGGTGACCATGTTGATTCTTATGGATCAAGATAGTTGATATTTTATGAGAATAATTACTCAACACATTATTTGTATATAGCTATATTCATCCATTCCTTGAAGACTTGGGGTCGTTATATAGTTTGGGAGAAATTTACAGTGTTCGTGGATTATAAGATCATGAAACATATTTCCCCACAACTATATATGAATATGAGGTAGAGGATATGGATTGACTATCTCAAAAAATTTTAATTTGACTTGGCGTCTACAACAATAAAAGGAAATACGGTGGTTAATGCATTAAGCAGTAAGTCATATGCTTGGTTAGAAAAATAAACATAAGAGGAGTGGTAGTTGATATCTAGTTTAGAAAAAATGTATGTAGAATGTGAGGACTAAGGTGATGTATTTGTTTTCAT
Source organism: Viscum album (assembly GCA_963277665.1). Lineage (NCBI taxonomy): Eukaryota > Viridiplantae > Streptophyta > Magnoliopsida > Santalales > Viscaceae > Viscum > Viscum album. The sequence continues at coordinate 1,118,480,895 of OY728141.1, forward strand.
TTCAATTTCTATGGTTTCTAATTTGATGAAGATGGTAAATGACTCCTAGACAGACATTGCTGAATGTGTCAAAAGGAGTTCAAAACTCAATAGTTGGGTGACCATTGATAACTGGTGGCTGGATAAGAGATCTGTGTTGTAGTTCAAGAATCGGATTTTTGTATCTATGTAATTATAGGATAAACATATTCATGTTGACCGCCATTAGAGATGGGATATTCATCTGAAAATATAGAAACTGTATAAATATTTGAAATCACTATTTTAGAGGAATTGTATGAGAGGAAAAATGGATGAGTTTAATTCCAAGTGCATAACTTTTTATCAAGTTAAAGAAGATCAACAATGAGTAGTAGATATGTTACAGTCATTACCAATCCCAATGTGGATGTGGGAGAAGATAGTTATGGATTTACTTACAGGTCTCCCATGAACGGTTCAGAAAAACGATGCCATATGGATGATAGTGGATTGACTCATCAGGTTTACTCCTTTTGTCCCCTTTTATGAAATTTATATACTAGAGGATCTATATGATATATATATCCATGAAGTGGTAATGAGAAATGTCATACCTATTTCGATAGTATTAGATAGATATATGAGGTACATAACTTGTGTTTGGAAATCCATACAAAAATCTCTTGGGACTCAGTTGACTATGAGTATGGTGTATCATCCTCAGATGGATGGGCAATCTAAAATGTAGATACAAATATTAGAAGACATGATTTCAGATCATGTAATGGTTTTTGGTGGCTCATGGGAGTAAAATATACTATTTCTAGAGTTCTCATATAATAACATTTATTAGGCCCCGATACATATACATCCTTGTGATGCACCGGATGGGAATCATTATCCTTCTCCGATATGCTGAGCAAAAACATCTGAGACTTCACTAGTAGGGCCGAGCCTTGTGCAAGATACAATAAATAAGATTTAGATGATCATGAAATGAATGTAGACGGCTCAAAGTCATGTAAAATCTTATGTGGATCATCATTGAATATTGTTTTTAATTGTGGAGATCGATCATGTGTTCTTATGGATTTCTCCCAGGTTGGGTCATCGATGTTTAGGGAAACAAGGAATGGTATCTCCTCGATTCATTGGACTTTTAAAGATACTAGAGTGAGTTAGAGTGGTGGCATGTCGGTTGTTATTCCCACTATGATTCATTGTAGTGTATAATGTGTTCCTTGTATCATAGTTGAAAAAACAATATCAACCTAATGCTGACTAAGTGATAAAATGGGATCATGTTGACCTGGATCCAGATACATCATTATTAAATATCTCTGTAATAATTATGGATAGGAAATTGAATGTATTTCATCAAAAAATCATATGTTAGGTGGAGGTTTTTTGTAAACATTATCAGATTCAGTAAGAGACTTGAGAACACGAGAAGGAAATTAAATAGAAATGTCTGGAACTATTTCAAGACACATATGGTCTTCAACATTCTAGGGACATGAATTCTAATTATGGGGTGAATGTCGCCCCCCTAGTTTCTGGAATGTAACCCTTTATTTATGATTTTAATTATACAATGTATATGGGTGAATTTTGGAGAACATTATTTGTGTTTTTGGGTCTAGAGGGATGGTTCGTGGTTAGCGCATCTCACTATATGTTCAAACCAGGTGACAACCTAGAAGAAATAGTGTGGTTAGGGCAGTTTGAGGTAGTGTCTTATGTATGGTTAGTGCATAGTTTTGGAGACCATGTGATGGGATATCATTGAGGCACATTCAAATGCACAGTTAGTGCATGGTTTGACTAACTGTGCAACAATACCATTTGAGGGTCAAAATCACCTCTAAAAAAAGTGGATTTGGCCCATCCTTAATGTTTAATGCTTAATTCCTCCTCCGATGTAGCCCTAAATCAGGCTTTTTCTTCTCTAAATGTGAAGGATATTTCATTCATTGACCCAGAGGTGATACGAAGGCTTAAATTGGTTATTAGATGTTTGATTTTGCAATTTATGTGTCCCTTCATTATTATTCTTGTTTTATTTCTTAGATCTACATCTCCTATTCTCTCAGTTTCCTATAGCTACACCCAATTTTCATAGATAAAAGGTTTTGGATGTATAATATGTTTATATTTTTATTATATTTATTATGACTAGAGATATAATTCATTTTTTCTAGATATTTAACTAGGTTTCATTAGCGTTCATCATCGCCTTTTTGTTTTCACCAAAACTCTTTAAATAAGTGGATTCACTATCAACTCATCTTTCTAGATTTAGTTGGATTTGTTTAAAATTAATTTATTTGAATTAAATTTATTAGTAATGTTTTGTGAAAAATCATGGTATAAATCATTTTTAGTAATGATTTATGGTTTTTGGGGAATTATTGTGTAATGTTATTTAGTTTTTTTAATGATTATTTTAAAATATGGATTGGGTGTATTGGGGAAATGGGTTTTTTCAAAAATGGGTTTTTTTTTGAAAAGGTTGGGTCTAAAGCCTCAATTTATTATTTAAAGTAAATACCTCTTTAGAATTGGTAGACAGAGACCCATTACATTGCCCGAAGGCCCATGGCCAATTGGCCTGAATACAAGGCTTCAATGCCCTTTTTTGGCCCAAAGGACCCCTCGGGGAATAGTACTGCTACAGTACCTGCGCTGCTACAGTACTAGCTACAGTACATCCACCACTATAGTAACTTCTACAGTCCCTCCGCTACTACAGTTTCACCGTTGCTACATTTCCGCCGCTGCTACAGTACTGCTATAGTGCCCTACTACAATACCTGGAAATTCTCCCCGGCCCGGATTTGATCCTGGGTCATTTGGATGTCAAGCAGGATCTTGTACCACTAGGGTATAGGCTTGTTAGCGAAAATGGGTATTCAATAAAGTGTTGTTTTATTGAAATAATTTGGCAATATTGGTTTTGGAAATGGTTTTGGGAATACTTGTGTGTGTATTCATTTTTCATTTATGAGGATTGGTTGAAATTTTACCTTCTTCTCTGTTCTAAAAGTGAAAAGGACCATGGGATATAATTATCATGTAACGACATGGTAAATAGAAGAGAGACCACTAATGAGCAAGGAACTATCAAAAAAAGGCATGAATTGCTGGTGGTGTGAATATGGGAAGTGGATTGCTTATTCCATGTGGATCTTGTGTAATGGTTTCAAAGCATGTCTTTGTTGTTTTATTTCAAATTATATTGCTTGGAAATTGTTTTTATATAATTATTTTTAATTAAATAATGATTACTCATATATAATATTTTATTGAGTATGGAATTCATTTGGAAAAGCCTACTGAATTTTAGTACTCACCCCTTCATTGGAACATTGGTGGTTTTGAAGAGGTCATCTACATGGACATGTGAAAAGGTAAAGTATCACATGATTACCAATACTTTATAATACTTGTTATATTTGTCGATGTTGTTTTATAGAGAATCTTGAGCATGAATTATTATGATTATCTTAGAGTTTTCATAGTTAATCTTCTGCATTTGAATTTTATATTATAGACTTATGCTATGTATTTGGGTTTTAGTATGATTTCCATAAATGAAATTTTTGGTTTTCAACCATTTTTAGTGCATCATAGTGGTTTTTTTCATGGATTTTTTATTATGTTGTTTTGTTTTTAAAGTGTATATATTCCCCACCTTTTTTGAAATCGTTCAACATTTATTTCCATCCTTCAGCGTCTTGGATATTTCACATAAGGCATAGTAGATTTCTCCAACCTTCACAAGCCAATGAGGAGAAGGAAGTGTGTTAAAAAATTAATATTCATCATTGGGTGAATCATTAAATTTACATTGATATATATTCTTATATTGGTGCCACTATCCATCTTATTTATTGATCTTGTAGATCGATCATCCTCATGATATTCTTTTTTATACTCAAGTATGTAAATGAAAATTTTTGAAAATTTTAATAAATGAATCATTTAAATGAATTTTTCCACTGTAAATAACTTTTCCATTTTATAAGCCTTTAGAAAACGAAAATATAAATTTTTGTATGTTCTATCCATAACATTTAGTTTTAGATTCATCATTAAAATACTTCTTTGATTCATTAATCTTAATGAATATGGTATATATAAATGTTTTATTATTTAGAAATCATTATTTTCTCATCAAAATAATCCCACTTCTAATATAATTGTATATGAATATTTTATTTATTTTTTAAATTGTAAAATCATTTATTTCTTGATCCTATTGTGCTGAAATTTTGTTCTAAAATTAAACTTGAACAATCTTCGTTATATTCATTATATTATTTTTTATTAATGAACATATATATAGCTCTAAATGGAACTAACATTTTTGTAACACCCTAAGATATTATAATATATTTTTATATAAATTAATAGTACAATAGATATCGTTATCTACATGGAACATCATACTAAAACGAGTCACATCATAATATATGAATATTATAATTAAATTTTTCTGAAAAATATAACCTTTAAGAAATAATATTATGTTACTAAACTTAAATTGCATACTTTGAAAGGGTAGATTAACAAATATAATTAATAATTAAAGAAATATCACTTTATAAAATGTATAATTTTATTTATATAGTATTGTATTTTATAATATTAATGTAAAATGAAAACTATAATTCCTAACATTTTTTGAGCCTTTATGTTTTTCCTTATATTTAAAAAGAATAGCTCATTATGCCTTCAGAAGAATTTATATTTTATTGGATATTCTGTCATAAAAGATATGAAAAAATTTAATGAAAAATTATTGAATTATAATGTAACATTTCAGTAAAGGTGCATAAATTCTTTTTCTCATACAATGGTTTATTACACATCAGAGATGACTACATCAATTATAAATGTAAAAAATAAAAGTGGACAATAAGCTGAACTATTTCATTTCATTAGAACTAGAACCTCCCCTATACCATATCCACATTTAAGAATCCATATTAGTATAAAAAACATAAAATGACAATGAATACCAAGAAAGGAGAAATAATTTTGTCAGATCTAAATGAAAACTATGTAAATGGTAAGTGTGACAAAAGAAGTGAGATTATAATAAAGGATTGTAAAATTAATATACATAGAAATGGAATCTAACCATTAAATATATGTTTGTTAAATATATGGCCATTATATAAATATAATTTCGATATAAATTTGACAAAAAGGCATACCAGAGTTATGTATTATAAGTAATGTGTTTAGATAAAATAATTTGTAAATAACAATAATGAAATAAAAATATAATATCTAATTGAAATATATTACTTTTATGCATTAAATTATTATAATAAATATAATGATTTGATTAAAATAAATAAAATATTAAAACATAAATATATTTATAAAATTAAATTTTTAGGATATAAATAATTACATTAGATAATGTTTTGGTAAAAATAAATGTATACAGAAAAATATATTTTGCTAAATATTGGATTTTCATGTGATATGAAATTTTTACGAGACAAAAAATATTCGTTGATTCTATGATAAATTTTATTATTGAGATATATTAATACTAATTTAATTTTTAATTGATGTGAAATAATGTTAATAACATATAAAGTTAGAAAAATAATTTTTCTAAACATGTTGTTTTCTTTTTTTTGTATCCTAATTTGATAGAAAAATGTTTAAATTTAAGAATTTCAAATTGAAAAAATTAACGTAAAATTTTTATAGTTATCATTTACAATTAATTAAAGATATATTTTTGGCCTTTTTTTAAATAATTGATTTATATACTGAATAGTGCGAAAAATTGTTTTTACCATAATTTTATTTTTTATGATATTTTTGTAAGATAATCATGAATTTTAAAATTTTAAAATTTTATGATGTGTTTATGTTTTATTTTTCATTAATTATAAAAAATTATTATGGCCATATAAAGAATAATCGTAGCATTTTTGGACTTTGGTAATATTTATTTATAATTAAAAAATTGTTTTATACTTTAGTTAAAATTAAATTATATTTTTGTAAATTTCAATTTTTGTTTTTCCAAAAATCCCAAAACAAATATTTTACATTAAACAAATTTTTTCTTGAAAATAAAATTTATATATAATATTGTCCCACATGTATGTTTTATTCTTAGATTTTATTTTTCTATGAATTTTTTGTTCACATTATGTGTTCTAATTCTAAAATTAATTTTTTTAAATGCCAAAAAATTTATTTTATAAATAAATTTTCGTATTTAAATCCGTATTTTAAAATTATTAAGTAACATTAATTTAAATTACATCTACAATAACAGTTACTAAGGGGGAAAGTGGAGTTACAAGGGTATGTGTAAATTAGGGTAAACGTAGATTAATATAGTGTAATATATTAAAACATGTGAAACACAAATATGATATTGGATGGTGGATAGAGGGTGCACCTTATATATTTTAACACACTATTTTTTCCCTTTTTCGAGCTTTTTTCATGATTAATGGAATGAAATTAAGTAAAATTAAATAGACGTTAATGAAATTTCACTCTATACACTTATAAAAGGATCTCACCTCCTCCCCATTTAAGCACACATTCCAAAGACATAGATCAACCAGAACAATGGGATAATATCTTCTCACCACACTCTCATTTTCCATTAAGCCATGGTCTCACCAAAATACTAGTATAAGGTCCTTAAATAGTTTTCCAAGGTATAAATTTCAAGGGAAATGAAAGACTCTTAACCCAAATGTTCTAGTTATTTTCTACATATAAAACCCTAAAGTGGTATTTATCTATGAAGGTATTATAACTCTGCAATTTTTTCTTTGAAAATGGGTTATTATACTAATATAATATCGATTTTATTCTTTATTCCATATTAATTGAGGAAATTTAAATAAAATTCATGTATATGTGTGCACTATCATCTCCATGAATGATGTTTTTAATTTTTCATCACCACTATAATTGGTTGGTTAAAATTTCCTATTAAATTTACTAATATAATAACAATAACATGATTAAATTTTTGATAATATAATTAATTTAGTTTTACTCCTCCCATTCCATGAAAAATGAACGTTTCCTATGCGCATAAGTGAAGACTGTCTCCTCTATGAAATTACATATTTTGTTATCCATGACCACCTAACATGGATGAAATTACAAATGAATTTAGTATATAAAAATTAAATTTGTGACTACATTAATATTATAAAATAATAATATTTTTCAATTTATGTATTTGACTAACAATAAATGTTTGTATCAACTTCAATGACCACAAATGGACTTATCAATACACACTTCTAATTTTGGTTATATTTTGTAATAACCATAAATATTTTATAAGTATTTTATAATGGAATAATAGTGGATAAAAAATCCAAAAATCATGAGATCATGAGGTTATTTTGTAATATTTTTTACTATGGTCATCAAAACTAGAAGTGTATCCAATAATTTAACAGAGTAACATCGAATAACCTACATTAACATAATCTATATTATATATAAATAAAAAAGAAAATCAGTTCCAATTAGAAAATTAAATATAGATAAATTAGTATATTGGGAATGTATTTAATGAACTAAATATCAATATTTAGTAATTTAAGAACATGTCTGAACATTATTCATACATGTGGTGTGGGATCTTCAATAAAATCTTTAGTAATTATTAGTTTCAAATTCCCTTTTATTAATCCTTTTATAAATTATTGTTCAAAAAAATTCTATTTTTATATATATTTCTCATATATATATACCAAGTTAAACATCCTATTAAATTTAATGGGTAAAACGTTGTTAGTTGCAATCTAAATTCTAACATTTATGGAGACACAATTTTTGTGAATTTTATTATATCTTACCTCATGTCAAGAAAAAACCCCACAATATGAATTTAAATCATCAATAATGATTTTTTAGATAAACCTATTTATTTATTTAATGTTTTATGGAAAAATAATCCATATAATTGTTAATAGATTATGTTTACTTATTTCACAAAGCATCAACTATCATGACCCCGTACATACATTCCCCTCCAAGGTGCACATTAATGAGAAGGAGCGACCCCTTGAGCCCCTCTTTCAGTTGGATTTAGTTTGAATACAATCACTGGGGTATAAAAATCTAAAATAGGATGCATTACCCTTAATATCCATGGATCATAACATGAAATCATCAACTAATCTACAATGTTGTAAAATAAATAACCAAAAATCATGAAAAATAAGTATCCCACACACATGAATACAATATAGAAACAACCATACTAAATATAAAAAATACCAATTGTATTTCATATAAAATAAATTGAAACAACCAATTTCTTTAACGAGTACTAACATGTTTGATAAATAAAGCCCTCGTGGAACCCGGAAAAATATATATAAATATATATATAGGATGTTAATAGAACATATAATGAGTATGATCATACCAAATATATCTTATGGAAATGTTAAAAGTGTATATTAATTCCTTAAAGAGTAAAAAAGTTCTAAGAGGAACATATATTGGTCAACTAGCCCCACATCCTTACTAAGGATCTCTCACCCATATCATATAACCAAGAGTAGAATGTAATATCATAATAATTGAGGAAACGACATCCCACAACCAATTACCCACTAAATATCTACTCCCACCAAATGTGAAGACCTCATTTTCTCTCATCCCTTCCATATACACCAATGATGACATCGACTGTATATCATGTCGCACTAGACCATCCACATATCATGTCTCATGGAATGAACCAAATATATCATATTTGGTTAAAAAAGAATTATTTTATCATGAACATGTAAGAAATGAACCACATGTCCTCCTCCAACCATGCATGAACTCCACTACATATCTAGTAATCCTCTACTGTTCTCACCAGAATATACTATTGAAGGAGAGTAGGAGAGAGTTAGTAGTCATATATTTGAATCTTCCTTATCTTGGATGTTATGGAAAAAAACCAAATTAATCTATGTGTTAGTTAGAATAACCACCATGGTTGGGGTGTGTAGACATTTCATAAAATAATAGAATTCTATAATATTATCTCACATGCCCATACCTATTGTTTAACTAAACCAACATCACCATAACTATAGTCATGTCACTTTTGATATCCCACCACCATGTTTCGCCTATAATATAGAACAACCAACCACATGTGGCACACTAAGGGAAATAACCAAATTTCTATTTCCCATTTTATTATTCAATAAAACAATCATCATGATTTATTCATTTAATTTTTTTTAAATTAAGGAAAATTAATTTCTAATCATTAAACATATTATATATTTCAAATATTAATCTATTTATTCTGAAACACAATTAAGTAAACACAATGTTGAACAACTGTATGAAAACTAATACTAATATGCAATAAAAAAATGAGGTCACAAAGCCACATATAACAATTCAAGAACAATTATTTAATTTTAATTTTTTATTATCTTTTTCTATCTTTGTGTATTTAATCATTAAAATGGTATTCTAAAATAAATACATTGCAACATGGAATTATCCAACAAGTATATAGCATGAAACAACATCTACAACAATAATAAAACTAGAAACCACATTATCATTATATGATCCCCTCTAATTTTTTTTAGTTTAGTAATTTTATTTAATATATGTAATTAATACTAAAAATACAAATGAAAAATCATGATAATCTCATAGATGTTTATAAAATATAGGTAAATTGAATCCCCCACCTAAAACTAATAATTCAAATCCACTTGGAAAGGATGGAAGAAGTAGAATACCACCACCATGCATTAAAAAAACATGGATTTACCTTGATCAACTGAGAAAAAAATCATCCCACATATTTTCCATACTAAATAATCACCAAAACTAGGTGTTCCATTGAAAAAATTAGTCTATAGATGAAGAATTAGAAGAAAATGGGAAATAAAAGAGAATAGAGCTCCCCTATAATCATTAAGGAATGATCTCATGTGGGTGATGTTTAAATATTGTGAATGAGAGATAAAATCTCTCTTAGGAATAGACCAATGTTTCCCAAGTACTGATATAAGAGGTGGAGTAATAATTCACTTCAAAGGGATTTCTTGGAAAATTGGAAATTATAATACCATGACTCGATAACCAACAATACAATAAAATTTGGATGATACAAGTTGAAAATAATGTTTAAAAAAACAAACTTACCCATAATGGGGATAATAAAAATATAATATTCAAAACACAATTATTTCCACACAATATATCCTAAAAAATATAAGGACCATGATACAAGGGAAGGAACAATATGGATGTTGTAACCAAGGTAGTTCTTTCTATAAATTGAGTATAGTTTGTGTCTGTTATTAATCCTGATGAGGTTATAAAAGAGTTTTAAAATAATACAATCTAATGTTTGAGGATGACAGTGGTATTAAAGGTGGAATTGTTTCTTAGTGTAGTACAAATTTTTGGGTCTGAAAATCAAGAGTTATGTTTTTAGAAAAGGAACACACTCTGTGTATGAGTGGATAGTACGTGGACCATGTATCATAGTTCTATGATTAAAAAGGTGGTATGCTAAATGGTTTTTTGAATGAAAACATTACTGATACAAAAAATGAGGATCAGTTCACCATGAAAAGGAGGTTTATAGGAGGGATGGTGGTTCAGGGAAGGAAATTGGTTCACGAGGTTGCATGTAATTTATGAAAACCAGGCGGAGTGGTTCAAAGAAGAGAATGTTCATGGGAAGTCCTCTCATTGGAAGAAATGAGGTGGAGATCGGTTTAAGAAATATTTTGGCCACCTCGAATGAAACGACAGGTCATAGATAGAATAGGGTAACATGGTTCACAGGAGATTCACAATACGTGGTGAAGGAGTTGCAATGTCGAAGAATTGGTAAATCTCATTTTAGTATATTATGCCAAACTATTTTCCAATATAATGACCACTAGTCATTCTATTTCGAAGTAACAATAAGTTTAAAAATATGGGAGGAATTTTTTCAAATCTAGGGAGGTTCACAAAAAAGGCAACCCCAGACAAGAGACATTATTTATAAATTCATAATGAATTTGGTGAATTCCAGAACTGTTCACGGAAGATGGTTCGTGGTAGACGGTTCATGGAAGATAGTTTTTGAAGGAGGAATTGCTCTCTGAATAAGTATTACACGCATTTGGAATGTAGAGGAAGTACATGTCCATGGTTTTCGCATGCAGTATATATGAATAGTTTGTGTAGGTAGTATACGAAGGTGGTATGTGGTCCAGTCTGGTACAAGGAGGAAGATGGCTAGTTCGTGGGGCACAAGTTCACAAAGGAACATTATGCGGAAAAGTAAATATCATCTACAGGGGAAAATGAGAGATCAATAAAGATTCTATATTTAGTTGATGATGCGTGAATTTATTCCAACCTATTGAAGCAACCGTTATATTGATAAATTGAATTTAGATTTTTTCAGACGTAATAAGAAAGCGGGATTCAACAGAAGTGATATGGGGACATAGTATTCTATCCATAAAACCTTCAAAAGGTGACGTTCCTGGAATATTGTGACTATGCATAAATTTTTTAATCAAAAACCAGTAATGAGTAGTGGACTTTTCTATGAATGAAAACCTATTAGTGTTTTCTCCATACGCTCTCCCATAGTGGTGATCCATGTAAAATTGATTTGTCATCATTCTGTGTGTGGTTCTTTAAATTGTTACACTTTACCAATAGATTGATATAACATGTTTTTACCAAAATGGGAACAATATGTAACACTTTGAAATAAAAGTTTGACACCCTATTTCACCACTCCCTTATTAGGGTGTTCCTTTGTCCTTAATATGGAAAATTCCATCTTCCAAAAAATAGGGTGCAATATAGCCAAACTTTACAGTACTTCAACCATGAAATTTATAGAACCCTAATAATCAGTTCCTTGAGACTTTGAAAAACAACATATATTCCATGCCTCACCTATATGAAAAGGAAAAAACCATTTAACACTACTCTTTAATGATCTATTAAATAGTCAGTTATTCCATATACAGACACTCTATTTATAGAACAACATAAGCCTCCATGAAATAGAATCCTTTACCAGTTGAATTTTTATCTACAAATCCACCATCCATTCCTCATCCCCTATTATACATACCCTAGAAAACACTATCTCCTAAATTCCAACATTGTAATGGCTAAATATTTCAAGGTCATTACATCAACCAAGTGGTTCATTTTAATTATTTCTTCTCCTATATACTTCTCATTAATTCACTATAATAGAAGTATATGTTCAATCCCTATTGACCTTTTTCAATTATAGCAGTTGAAAATGGTCTATTTTCATCTTCTCTAGGTAATAATTATTATTTAGTCATTTTTTTCATAAAATAATCATTATGAAAAACACATTATTTTCAGGGGTTTGATTATGCTTCTAAGTTATGCACAATTTATTTAAAACATATTGAAAACACATGTATTATTTTAATTATATGTTAGGTGGGATAGAAATTATATAGTAAAAAAATTTATTTGGTAATGTTTTTTATCTCATGATATGATATGTAAATTATTATGGATAAAAGATAATAAATTATGATACTTTTTTGAATTTATGATGACTGTCTTAATTGTATCCTTATCATATGTTTATGATGTCATGTTTTATGTTGTTATTGTATATTCATTGGTACTATGATCTGATTATTTCATTTATTTATGATATGTACCCATAATTATGGTCAATTTCTTTTTGATATCATGTTATTATTCGAGACTCTTACATCATGTTATACATTCATGTTTATTTCTCTTCTGGGATTTCTGACTCTCCCATTTCCAAATGTAATTTTCATAATTTATTCATTTTATTAATCTATGATTTTTGAAATTTATTATAACTTTGTTATGTGATAAATAATGATTATGTTTTTACATTTCATATGTTTTTTTGTTATGAAAAATCTTCCAAAGACAGTATACCACTAGATATTTGTATTTTATTTGTTGGATATATATATTGAAGATAATAAAATAATATGTGTTGGAGGTTTGTGTCACTATTGTTTATATGAAAGAATGATATAGTTAATTTATTAATGTTTGTATTAGGTAACTTTAGTGAATTCCATTGTTATATGTTCAATTTTAAGATAACATCCTAATTTTTTGGTAAAATTTTTCTTAGGTTATTTTCCTACATATGAAATCACCTACAGGATAATACAAGTGTATGTAGGATCTAGAGATGATGTACCTAAGTGTAATTACTAAGCAAAGGGATGATAGACTGTTAAATCAACCATCACCTAGTAAAAAAGGTATCTATTGGTACACCTGATTTGAAACTCACCAGGTAGAATATCTGGTTAATCAAATTCCCATTAAGAACCACTATGAAGGATAAATTTATGAGTTATTTTGAGGGATTTGGTTGAGAATCACTATATAATTAAACATAATTTAATCTAGGTTGAATCAATATTGATATATATGGAGATAATTGAGAAATAATTCTCAATAAAAGGGGAATAGGTTAATTTGATAATTTCACAATATAATAAATAGTGTGGTTCAATTTTCCCTTGACTAATTTTGATAAAAATATTATAAATTTAGTTCTTCTTCATACATGTTACCCTTTTTTGGTTTTAGTAATGTTTTGAACAAGAAGAAGATGATTAAACCACGTTTTTTAATGGATAATATGATGACTACCGCAATAAACAACACATCAATGTGGGGTCAATTGTGTGAAACCTTATTATTGTTCCATACTAGTTGTAATAATATATAATTACCAATGAATACATAGTAAAAATTTAAAAAATTTATAAAAAATAATTATGGATAATCATGGATGTTTTTGTGATATCGACGATGAAGGCAAAATCATACCAATAAAAAACAACCATATACCAATAGTTATACGAACCATTGGTTACTTTTTTCATTAGTATAGGGGTTTAGTAATGGATTTCATTGAAATTGATTGAATATACTCTGATGCATTTTGAATACCAATGGTTTAGTGTAAATTTTTGTTATATATATATACTAACAGTTCCGAAAAACATCGTTTTTGGCAGTTTTCCTTGTCTAGTAAAAAATCCCAATCCACAATGTCACATAATTTATACCACAACCCGTAATAAAAATAATAAATATTATAATTATTTTGTAATGAGCATTTATTGTATGCTTATTATTTTAAAAAATTGATATCTATATAAATTATTTTAAAACATTTGACAATATTATAATACACATATAAAATCCACAAATCAATTATAGTTATAACACACGACCCACAAAATTGAATCATTACTATAAACTCAACTACAGCGGGGATCGATATCTCCCACATCACCACTACTTCCATAATTACCATAACCCCCTTCATATAAATCCTCCCCCACATCATTGTCTTCAACATCTTCATTACTAGGAGTTCCATAACATTGAATTATGGTAGGATGATAATTTCTACCACCCGGTGCATCATTAAAATAGTTCCGTATACATGAATAAAAAAAATTACATTCTCTAATATAAGTGATTAGAATAACGAATTCATTTATTTTAAAAACTAGTAGATGTCTATTTTACCTCCTTAATATTCTTATATGGATACATATTTTCTCCCTCAACGACATCTTTTTTCTCATTTTGTAGCTCAATGGTACTAAAGCATTGAGAGGTTATTGATAAGGGCCCATACATAGTAGGGTTAATGCACTTCCCAGGTCAAAATTGGTCTATCTCCTTTACTTCCTCACCTAATACCCCTATCCAATGATCATTTTGACAAAAGATATATAATATATCATTAAGGTACTATAATTCAAATTTTTCAAAATAAAGATATGATATTTAATTATAAATCTGGTTTCCAAATTTGTAATAATAATAATAATACATACAAATACTTACTGTGTTTTTTCATTGATAGAAATTCCATCTTTTTTCCTCCCACTCAAAAACATGTTATTTAAAAACAAGACCTACGATGTTAAATGTTTATTAATGAAAATGTAATTTATTTCTATAAGAATACATTATTTAATAATATAAATGTGATTAAAAAATAACTCTTTATGACAAATATTTTATTGATCAACACTAAATAAATTAAAATTAAATGAATTTTTTTTTATATTTTTAGAGTTATATTGAAATTATTTTTATTAAATTTTTTATTTTTCTAGATTGGATGGGATATTTAATTTATTTTAAAGCATTTTCAATAATTTATTATTAATCTGACTTGGATTGAGATATTTCAGTTTAATGAAATGTTTTTAGGATGATTTCACATTTTAAGATCTAAATAAATTAAGTATAGTTCCAATATAATAAATTTTATTACACTCTAATCTTTTAAATTAAATGAATTTTTTATAGAATATATGGTATGCAATAGTGAATCTAAATGAACCATGAAATATTATTATTTAAATATGACTATTATAACATAGACAATAAATTTGTGGGTATGAATAGGAATAACCCAAATTTGATAAATATATAAAATTAATATTAAATAAAAATTTATTAAATTAATATTAAGAAATAAGGACTCATTTTTAATCAAATTAATTTTATTTTTTTTTAAAAAAATTTCTCATAAAGGATTTTTTAATAATATTTTTGATAAAATAATATAATTAATTTATGGGAATTTTATAAAAATTATTTCATAAAAATAATCTCAGCTTTAATTTTGAAATATAAAAATAATCATTGTGTGAATTTTTTTGGATTTTTCTAGAAGGAGTGATTATTATGTGAAGAGTGAAAAATACTTTTTTTACCAAAACCTATATTATTATTTCAAGCATTTAAAAAGATTAATTTTCTAAAATTATATTAAAAATAAATGTAGTTCCATTTTATTATTAATTATCTAGTAATGTTCATTGGAATCAATTTTAAAGTATAATTTAATATAAAAACATTTCTATAAAGATAAATGAATTTTTATACAAAAATAAATCCATTAATTTTTTTTGATTTATGATTATGTTATTTTTTCCACATTTATGTATTTAATAATTAAAAATATATCGTATATTTCGAATCAAGATGTAAAAAATTAGTTAATTGGTTCCTTTTGTATTTGATCACTATTAATAATAACCATAAATAATTTTCACCACTCTAAGGGTCAATCGGGTAAATAAATTTAAAAATAATATTATAAGGATCCAAATAACCCTTAAACATTCCATAAATTTATTGGATAAGGGAACATTTACCATGTACATCCCAAATTCAGATATATAGAATTTTGGTTATATTTTACTTTTATATTGGAATTTATATTATTTAATTTAAAGAAAATTTTCAAATTCCCCCGGACATTAATATCTATAAAAATATAAATACGGATAAAAAATAATGGGTTAAAAATATTTATATTAATTATGAAATATTTTTTATCATTTTAATTTATTTTTAATGTTTTCTAAGTAAATAATTACATTAAATGCTAAAATAATATTAATTCAATTAATTTAAATATATAGTAAATGATACTAAAAATATTAAAAGTAACATAATTTTAATTAATTATTATGTTCCATGAAATATTTTGATAAATAAAACATATTATTGATTTTTGAAAGAATTGTATTTTAAATCCATTTTTTTCTAGATGTATATAAAGTCAAATTAAATGAATCATTTAAAAAATAAAATTAAGGATAATTTAAAATAAAGAATATTTTATTAAATGAATAAAAATTGATAAAAGTACTATATTTATACAAATAAATTGTATATGGTGTTAAATATCAATGAAGGTCTGTTTATGGTCTAGGTTTCTTTTATAGTAAGTATCTTGACCCCTAAATGGGAAAAATTATTTTATGGAGATAATCATCAAAAAGGATAATGGAGGGTTAAAAGAAAAAGATAAGGCTGAAAAAATAATCCAAAGAAGTGTAATTTTTATTTAATTACTGAATTTAAATCCATAGTAAAAATATATTCTAATTAAATCATGTAGAATTCATTTAAACACAAAAATTAAATTATATTAATTTAATAATTTATGAAATTCCATTAATTTCCCTCCTCTCATTATATAAGTACACACCCTGTCCTCTTTTTTACACATCAATATACAATTCATTTAGACAATATTTATCCAAAAACCTTCCTAACATAACTTCTAACATTTTTGATATCTTGGTTTTGGTATAATAGCATCTTTATAGGGCTTATTATCATGGGACTTGGCCTTCCCGAATACCTGAGGTGTATACCGACTAGCTTTTTCACTCATATCCTAACCATGTTCCACCTATGCACAATATAAATGGATATTGGACCATCAAGGGACGTTCTTGACAATATCACAAGATGAATTATCTTTGGTGTCTATCAATTTATCTCAACATCAGTGTGACTTTACAAATTAATTCCCACTCTCTTTATAATGGGTTTTGTGGAAAAGTCTGATACATTCTAGAATATGTACACATTAGAATGTAATAGATATTTATATCCTACTAAAATATATTGGGATCATTATATATTTGGTATAGATTGCTAACCTTCTATGGAACTCTAAAATGTTTCGAACCCTTCAAACCCCAAGTGGTGTTCTGCAACACTCTGTAGAAGTCTAGGATATTCAATGAAATGGCGGAGATGAAGATTTTTTCAGATGATTATATAGAACCTCATCATCATACATTATCTGTAACATCCCAGGTAAATAAAGAATAAAGAATCTTCATATTTATTTATATTTACAAATTAAATATTAATTTTATTTTAAAGGGGTTGCTATGTTCGATAGCGTACCCAATATGCAATGATGAGTTTCTTTGAAACTTACGTAGCACACTAGTAATAAAATAATATTATTTTAAATGTTAGTTAATGAGTAGCCGTTGTACTGGCGGGAATGGATATAAATAACTAAAATATGATTAGATATGTTTTTAAATGTTTATACATTTACCCAATAAAATATAAAAGCTTAAAATACGGAAAGAGTTCAATTTTACGAGTATATATACTCTAATTTTCACTAAAGGTTCACTTATCACCTTTTAATGGTGAACCATCATTAAATATAGTTTTTATCACTCTTATACTTTATTTTGGACCAAATATAACTCTTATTTAGAATCGGGACATCAAAATTTACATTGTGTAAATTTTTGGTACCTTTCTGATAAAGTTCATTTTTTTATGAATAGTGTAAAATGTTGTATTTTAATTCAAAACCACTTTTTAATATAATTTATTTATATGATTAGATTATTATTTTAATTGGTTTTAAAGTGAAATTGGAAAATATTTTTACCATTAAATCCAATAGTGGTCGTAGGAATTAATTTCACTTTGAAATCGGACTTAAACTAATGTCAATCTTTTGATACTTATTGTTTCATAAAAACATGCTATTTGCTCTGACAGCGGGAATTAATTATTAAATTAATTAATGTGACTTATATGTTTTTAATTTTTTAAAATAGACTTCATTTTTGAATTCGTAATATCAAATATAGCTTAGGGTGAATTTTTGGTAATTTTCTGAAAAACTTCAGTTTTTTATGAATAGTGAAACCACTAAGTGGTAATCAAGCAAACTGATTTTTCAGTTAAATTAAAGTTTACCACTAATGTGTATTGAATTTTGAATATCCGACATACATGGTTGTCATTAAGAAGTAAAATGTGGTTCAATGAGATTAAAATAATTTTTTGGTGAATAGTAACTTTTTTTCATTAATCGCGATTAGAGGTAATTAGTGTAGTTTAAGGTAAAAATGGTATTATAAGAATGTGAAAACACCATGAAACTTGTCCTACACCTATTGGGTGAGTCATGGCCGACCAATACAAGCCATGGGCAACTTGGGGACCCCATGGAGCCACTTTAGTTGGAAAATGACATTAATATATTTTTATTTAATGTTAAAGTGAAAATGACACTAACATAAATTGTTTTACTAAAATAATTTTCAAGTGGGGTTATACAAGTCCAAATTTTGATTATAAATAGTCATTGGAAATCTAAAAAGATTTCCTACATCATAGTATTTTGTTTATAATTTTTAGACATTAAATAAATTAAATTATATATGACATAATAATGATGCAGCGATGACATCATTATTTGACGATTTAAATAAAATGGGAAGATAATGAAAAATATAGAACCTAAACATGGACAAAACCAATTGGATGAGTGTATTTCGAACCCTTATCACCGTATCCACGAATTATATCAATGTGGGTCCTTTTAAAACCGAAACACATTTTCAAATAAACTAATATTTCTTTACTTTCCAAAAGTGCCCCTCCTCTCTTCTTATAAAAGGCCCCCACCTCTACCTCATTTCACACACTTCTAAAGCCTTTGGCTCGGCCAACCCCGGCCCAATTACTCTCTCCACATCCCTCTCCTCATCCTAGAGGATTCCCTTTGGGCAGAATCCTTTCAAAGGAAGCCTTTAGGCTCAAATCAAAAGGGAGTTACACTTTTAAAGGTAATTCATTCTCTCTTGTTCTTTTGTTTTATTTTGCTTCTCCAACCCTCTAAACTCTTTTTATTTACTTCTTTTGTAACAACACCAGTATCTTCAATATACTAGAATGTTGTTATAATATTTATTTGAGCTACACTCTCACACAACTACATCGAATGGTTAAAGAACATACGGTTTCCGTGGATGGCGAAATTCTGCCTCCCGAAACGATGATTGTTCAATACTCATTTAACACCTTCAAGGGTGGCCATTATGATGTCACTATTTTTATATATGATATATAATATGTTTATGTTTTCTTTAAGCTTCTGTATTTTTCATTTTTGGCATACCATTATGGTTTCCATTATGGGTAAACAAGATATCTTCATTTAAGGAAGTGCGGACTACCGCCCCCTAAAAGTGATGTGATTCGTTAATGCCATATGTGGGACGTGTAAAGGATGGATTTAAAGTTATTATATATTATGTTATACTGGAATTATAATATAACTCTATATCATTATTATTTCTTTCCATTAAAGTATGAGATAGAAATGAAAGTAGCGTTCATGCGTACGTATGGCTTACCGTCTCCATGAACGGTGCATTTCATTTCTTATCCCCAAATGTAATGTACTATTAAAATTACATGTATATAATGTATATATATAATTAATGATATATCTAAATGATGAATATAATTCTGGAATTATAATATACATACCTCTCATTTAGTTTTAATTCCACTAATATGACAAAGAAATGAAAGTAGCGTTCATGCGTACGTACGGCTTACCGTCTCCATGAACGGTGCATTTCATTTCTAACCTCTAAATGATTATGTAATATTATAAATACATGTATATGCTGGATATATATGATACATATTATATCCAAATCGGGAATTTCATTCTAGATATAAAGAACCTTTGACAACACGAACAACATGTAATTGTAAGAAGTCCACTTTCGACTTAAGAACCAAATATTGACAAAACAAACATTATTAACTTAAATGGTTACATAATGTTTATAACATGGAAATAAGTGCTATAAAAAGAATAATTAACTTTAAAAAGGTTCTTAATCATGTATAAATTAACTCAAGTTTATTATTCAGGACGTTAAAGAACGATCGAGTCAAGTCGGACCCAAGGTAAGGGACTTCGTCTCAATCTTCTTTCATTGAGGCATATTTCGTTTTATACACAACTTTCTTTTATACGGTGTATAAAACCTTTGACTTTTTCTTTTATACAAAAGGAATCTTTTTCTACGAAGCGTTTTACTAAACGAAAAAAGGAATGTTTTTTTAACGTACGCGGTGACAACGACTTTTTCTGCCGCCGCGAGTATTATTTGGTCTTTGGCTTCCTCAACAAGCCGTATTGTTTTTAGAATAAAATAAATACCATATACTCTTTTATGTATTTTGGTATTGAAAATGGTTTTGATAAAGGATTCTATTATGTCAATATATTTATGTTATATTATGATTGAAATGTGGAAATGTTATCATTCCTTTATATTGGTTTTATGTTTTATGATTTTATATTGGTACTTGGAAATTTTAACAGGTGGTTACATTATAAACCATATGACGGGTGGTGCCGTGAATACCAGGATGGGTGGTTACGTTATAACCTCCAATGCATTGGGTATGGAAGTCGGCCGTATGGCTATTCCATTAAGTATGTATGGAAATTGGCCGTATGGCTATGCCATTAAGTGATAAGTGTGGAAGTCGACCGTATGGTTATTCCACTTAAGTATTTTTATGTCCCAAGTTACCTTTATATATGTTATGTGTTCTTTATATGGGTTTTATGGTTATACTTTGGTTACAAAAAGGTAAGTAATGATACTTTATTCAGTGAAGAGTTTTACTACTTCATGAAGGTGAAGGTATTACTTTGATATAGTATACATGGTTTACTTGGTGTTTGAAAAACTAACAGGTTTCATTCTTTTTGTATCCCTTACTGAGCTTTTTATGCTCACCCCAAGTTTTTTCGAAATATTTTTCACAGGACTTAAAGTGGAATAAGGTCAAGGATGGGATCAAGGGAATTTCATGCTATCTAAAACATGGAATCTATACATCTTTCTTTTTAAGAGTTTTTATTTTATGGAGACTTAGTAGAAGTGTCTACTTTGTAATCTTTTAAGATGTAATAGTTATGTTCTAATTCTCTAAAACTCTAAACCTGAAAAGATCCTCAATGTGAATTATTCATTTAATTCAATATAAAGTAAGGTTTAAGGTCGGGGCCTTATAGTTGGTATCAGAGGTCGGTTTAGACAACTTTAGGAGTTAGAAAAGTGTTAAATTATAATATGATTGAAATGATATAGCATTTACGGATTACCATGTTGCTTCGCCTAATATATTTCTGTGTTCAGAATGGTTTTCCGCAGAGGAAACAAAGCAGCTATGTTGGGACGACATCAGGAGGAAGACAACCTTCCAAATCAGCAACCTTAGATGGTCGGAATCAGAACTGAACAGTTTGTTGCAGTGATGGCACAGTTGACTCATGCTATAAATGGTGGTGGTATCCATGCACGAGATCAGCCAGATCAACCGCAGAGGAACATGTCAGTGGTGGAACATTTCATGAGGCAACATCCCCCATCATGCAGAGGATCATCTGACCATGTGCAAACTGAAGGGTGGATTAAAGCACTGGAGAAGATTTTTGATGTCATGGGGTGTTCAGAACATCAAAAGGTTAGTCTTGCTGTTTACCGTTTTGAAGGTGAAGCTGATCAGTGGTGGTCGATGGTGAAAAATATAAGGGATAGTGATGAGATTGAGGATCTTCACTGGGACGAATTCAAAGGTATGTTTCTTGAGAAATATTTTCCTAAGGTGGTTCGTCTTAGGATGGAAAAACAGTTCCTAGAATTGAGGAGGAGGATGATTCAGTGGATACTTATGAAGAAAAGATCACTCGATTGGCAAGGTATGCTCCAAACTTCATACGAGATCTTGATAGTAAAATAAACCGTTTTTACTCAGGGTTAAAGCCAAAGTATCGAAGGGCTTTAGCTTCTCGTGAGTTCAAAAGTTATGAAAAACTTGTTCGATGTACGGAGAAGGTGGAAATGGAGTTTGCCGATGATCAGGTGTTCTATGACAAACAACAGAATAAGAGGTCTAGTTGGCAGGAAAAGGGGAAGAATTCATCAAAGAAGCAAGGAGGTAAGAAAACCAAATATCCATCCTGTGAGAAGTGTGGTAAAATGCATCCTGGAGAATGTTTACCCAAGTCTGGAAAGTGCTTTCGGTGTGGTAAGTCTGGTCATATTTCTCGTAACTGTAAGGAAGATGATCATGCAGGAAATGAAAAGCCAACGGTAAGATGTTTTATGTGTAATGAAATGGGTCATTATGCAAACGAGTGTCCAATGAAGAACTCAACTGGGGGAATGCAGCCATACTACAAGCAGAAAGGGGTGGCGAAATCCTTTGCAACAACTTCAGCATATGTTGGGCCATCGAATGAGGTGGTATTAGCTCCAGGGAGATCAATATTTTTCGAAGATTGACTTGAGGTCGGGGTACCATCAGTTGGAAGTAAAAGAAGCAGACGTTCCGAAGACTGCGTTCCGTAATAGATATGGCCATTATGAATTTGTAGTTATGCCTTTTGGGTTAACCAATGCACCTGCTGTATTCATGAACCTTATGAATAAAATTTTCCATGAGTTATTGGATAAGTTTGTGTTTGTGTTTTGAGGTTTGGGAAGAGGTTATGTATGCCTTGTGATTCACAGTTGAAGAATGAGTTGTTATGTGAGTCTCATAGTTCCCCGTTTTCAGTTCATCCGGGTAGTACTAAGATGTATAAAGATCTGCAGGAGTATTACTGGTGGGATGGAATGAAAAGAGACATTGCTGAATTTACTGTGAAGTGTTTGACATGTCAACAGGTTAAAGCAGAGCAGCAGTTATCGAAAGGGATACTTCAGCCTTTACCAGTGCCAGAGTGGAATTGAGAAAACATATCCATGGACATTGTTGTTGGATTACCGAAGACATCTCGAGGTAATAATGCAATCTGGGTTATTGTTGATCGCTTGACCAAATCTGCTCATTTCCCTTCTATACGAGATACTTTCTCTCTTGATCAACTTTCCCGTTTGTATCTTAAAGAGATAGTCAGGTTACATGGAGTTCCTCTCTCCATTGTATTGGATCGTGATCCCAGGTTTACTTCTAACTTTTGGAAAGGCCTTCAGAAGTGGTTGGGTACTGAATTAAATTTTAGTACAGCTTTTCATCCTCAATCAGATGGGTAGTCAGAACGAACAATTCAGACATTGGAGGATATGCTATGAGCTTGTTTGATGGATTATCAGGGAAGTTGGGACAAACATTTTTCTTTGGTTGAGTTTTCTTATAATAACAGTTTTCATTCCAGTATACAGATGGCACCATTTGAGGCATTATATGGGAAGCGGTGTCGAACTCCAGCATTTTGGGATGAAGTGGGTGAAAGTAAGCTGATGGGACCAGAATTGGTGGAAGAGATGGCAGAAAAAGTTCAGTTGATTCAGAAGCACATGAGAACAGCTCAGAGCAGGCAGAAGAGTTATGCGGATAACCGGAGGAAGGATCTATCTTTCAAGGTAGGTGATCATGTTTTTCTCATGGTTTCTCCTTCGAAAAGTGTGATGAGATTTGGTAAGAAAGGAAAGTTGAGTCCATGGTTGGTTGGACCATACGAAATTCTGGAAAGAGTTGGATCAGTTGCATACCGGGTGGCTTTACCTCCGAGTTTATCTCAGGTACACAATATATTTCATGTTTTGGTGTTGAGAAAGTATATGCCAGATCCATCTCATGTTTTGAGTCCAGAGGTAGTTTAGCTGGAAGAGAACCTATCTTATGAGGAACAACTGGTCCAGATTCGTGACCACAGGGAGCAAGTGTTACAGAATAAGGTGATTCATCAGGTAAAGGTTTTGTGGAAAAACCATGTGATTGAAGAGGCAACGTGGGAATCTGAAAATGCTATGAGGGATAAATACCCCCACTTATTTTGATAAGTGAATAAAATTGCGAGGACGCAATTCCCAAAAGGGGGGAAGGATGTAACATGCCAGGTAAATAAAGAATAAAGAATCTTCATATTTATTAATATTTACAAATTAAATATTAATTTTATTTTAAAGGGGTTGCTATGTTCGATAGCGTACCCGATACGCAACGATGAGTTTCTTTGAAACTTACGTAGCACACTAGTAATAAAATAATATTATTTTAAATGTTAGTTAATGAGTAGCCGTTGTACTGGCGGGAATGGATAGAAATAACTAAAATATGATTAGATATGTTTTTAAATGTTTATACATTTACCCAATAAAAGATAAAAGCTTAAAATACGGAAAGAGTTCAATTTTACGGGTATATATACTCTAATTTTCACTAAAGGTTCACTTATCACCTTTTAATGGTGAACCGTCATTAAATATAGTTTTGATCACTCTTATACTTTATTATGGACCAAATATAACTCTTCCTTAGAATCGGGACATCAAAATTTACTTTGTGTAAATTTTTGGTACCTTTCTGATAAAGTTCATTTTTTTTATGAATAGTGTAAAATGTTGTATTTTAATTCAAAACCTCTTTTTAATCTAATTTATTTATATGATTAGATTATTATTTTAATTGGTTTTAAAGTGAAATTGGAAAATATTTTTACCATTAAATCCAATAGTGGTCGTAGGAATTAATTTCACTTTGAAACCGGACTTAAACTAGTGTCAATCTTTTGATACTTATTGTTTCATAAAAACACGCTATTTGCTCTGACAGCGGGAATTAATTATTAAATTAATTAATGTGACTTATATGTTTTGAATTTTGTAAAATAGACTTCATTTTTGAATTTGTAATATCAAATATAGCTTAGGGTGAATTTTTGGTAATTTTCTGAAAAACATCAATTTTTGATGAATAGTGAAACCACTAAGTGGTAATCAAGCAAACTGATTTTTCAGTTAAATGAAAGTTTACCACTAATGTGTATTGAATTTTGAAAATCCGACATTCATGGTTGTCATTAAGAAGTAAAATGTGGTTCAATGAGATTAAAATAATTTTTTGGTGAATAGTAACTTTTTTTCATTAATCGCGATTAGAGGTAATTAATGTAGTTTAAGGTAAAAATGGTATTATAAGAATGTGAAAACACCATGAAACTTGTCTTAAACCTATTGGGTGAGTCATGGCCGACCAAGAAAAGCCATGGGCCAACTTGGGGACCCCATGGAGCCACTTTAGTTGGAAAATGACATTAATATATTTTTATTTAATGTTAAAGTGAAAATGACACTAACATAAATTGTTTTACTAAAATAATTTTTAAGGGGGTTATACAAGTCCAAATTTTGATTATAAATAGTAATTGGAAAGCTAAAAATATTTCCTACATCATAGTACTTTTTTTATAATTTTTAGACATTAAATAAATTAAATTATATATGACATAATAATGATGCAGCGATGACATCATTATTTGACGATTTAAATAAAATGGAAAGATAATGAAAAATATAGAACCTACACATATCAAAAAACAATTGGATGAGTGTATTTCGAACCCTTATCACCATATACACGAATTATATCAATGTGGGACCTTTTAAAACCGAAACACATTTACAAATAAAGTAATATTTCTTTACATTCCAAAAGTGCCCCTCCTCTCCTCTTATAAAAGGCCCCCACCTCTACCTCATTTCACACACTTCTCAAGCCTTTGGATCGGCAAACCCCAACCCAATTACTCTCTCCACATCCCTCTCCTAATCCTAGAGGATTTCCTTTGGTCAGAATCCTTTCAAAGGAAGCCTTTAGTCTCAAATCAAAAGGGAGTTACACTTTTAAAGGTAATTCATTTTCTCTTGTTCTTTTGTTTTATTTTGCTTCTCCAACCCTCTAAACTCTTTTTATTTACTTCATTTGTAACAACACCAGTATCTTCAATATACTAGGATGTTGTTATAATATTTATTTGAGCTACACTCTCACACAACTACATCAAATGGTTAAAGAACATACGGTTTCCGTGGATGGCGAAATTCTGCCTCCTGAAACGATGATTGTTCAATACTCATTTAACACCTTCAAGGGTGGCCATTATGATGTCACTATTTTTATATATGATATATAATATGTTTATGTTTTCATTAAGCTTATGTATTTTTCATTTTTGGCATACCTTTATGGTTTCCATTATGGGTAAACACGATATATTCATTTAAGGAAGTGCGGACTACCGCCCCCTAAAAGTGATGTGATTCGTTAATGCGATATGTGGGACATGTAAAGGATGGATTTAAAGTTATTATATATGATGTTATACTGGAATTATAATATAACTCTATATCATTATTATTTCTTTCCATTAAAGTATGAGATTGAAATGAAAGTAGCGTTCATGCGTACGTACGGCTTACCGTCTCCATGAACGGTGCATTTCATTTCTTATCCCCAAATGTAATGTACTATTAAAATTACATGTATATAATGTATATATATAATTAATGATATATCTAAATGATGAATATAATTCTGGAATTAAAATATACATATCTCTCATTTAGTTTTAATTCCACTAATATGACAATGAAATGAAAGTAGCGTTCATGCGTACGTACGGCTTACCATCTCCATGAACGGTGCATTTCATTTCTAACCTCTAAATGATTATGTAATATTATAAATACATGTATATTCTGGATATATATGATACATATTCTATCCAAATCGGGAATTTCATTCTGGATATAAAGAACCTTTGACCACACGAACAACATGTAATTGTAAGAAGTCCACTTTCGACTTAAGAACCAAATATTGACAAAACAATCATTATTAACTTAAATGGTTACATAATGTTTATAACATGGAAATAAGTGATATAAAAAGAATAATTAACTTTAAAAAGGTACTTAATCAAGTATAAATTAACTCAAGCTTATTATTCAGGACGTTAAAGAACGATCGAGTCAAGTCGGACCCAAGGTAAGGGACTTCGTCTCAATCTCCTTTCATTGAGGCATATTTCGTTTTATACACAACTTTCTTTTATACGGTGTATAAACCCTTTGACTTTTACTTTTATACAAAAGGAATCTTTTTCTACGAAGCGTTTTACTAAACGACAAAAAGGAATGTTTTTTTAACGTACACGGTGACAACGACTTTTTCCGCCGCCGCGAGTATTATTTGGTCTTTGGATTCCTCAACAAGCCGTATTGTTTTTAGAATAAAATAAATACCATATACTCTTTTATGTATTTTGGTATTGAAAATGGTTTTGGTAAAGGATTCTATTATGTCAATATATTTATGTTATATTATGATTGAAATGTGGAAATGTTATCATTCCTTTATATTGGTTTTATGTTTTATGATTTTATATTGGTACTTGGACATTTTAACGGGTGGTTACGTTATAAACCATATGACGGGTGGTGCCGTGAATACCAGCACGGGTGGTTACGTTATAACCTCCAATGAATTGGGTATGGAAGTCGGCCGTATGGCTATTCCATTAAGTATGTATGGAAATTGGTCGTATGGCTATTCCATTAAGTGATAAGTGTGGATGTCGACCGTATGGTTATTCCACTTAAGTATGTTTATGTCCCAAGTTACCTTTATATATGTTATGTGTTCTTTATATGGGTTTTATGGTTATACTTTGGTTACAAAAAGGTATGTAATGATACTTTATTCAGTGAAGAGTTTTACTACTTCATGAAGGTGAAGGTATTACTTTGATATAGTATACATGGTTTACTTGATGTTTGAAAAACTAACAGGTTTCATTCTTTTTGTATCCCTTACTGAGCTTTTTATGCTCACCCCAAGTTTTTTCGAAATGTTTTTCACAGGACTTAAAGTGGAATTAGGTCAAGGATGGGATCAAGGGAATTTCATGCTATCTAAAACATAGAATCTAGAGATCTTTCTTTTTAAGAGTTTTTATTTTATGGAGACTTAGTAGAAGTGTCTACTTTGTAATCTTTTAAGATGTAATAGTTATGTTCTAATTCTCTAAAACTCTAAACCTGAAAAGATCCTCAATGTGAATTATTCATTTAATTCAATATTAAGTAAGGTTTAAGGCCGTGGCCTTATATTATCTCCATGTAGTAGAGAGTGACATCCTCCCCCACCTATTTTGGTGATGTCCTCAGTGTGCCTAAATTGTACTTCTCGGTCAATATCATGATGTGCCACAAGTTGTCAACGGTTCCCAGGTATACATGCACTATTGTAAGGCATTATACTTGATATGGTAACCCATACATTGTGAAACTCCACAGTTTCTAACTTTCTGATAATGGATTATCGTATCTAAATCCTTATCAAGTGACTCCAAAAACAATCTCGGAGACCATGTTGACATGCTTATGCTTGGGTTCTCTATATCTTCATGATATGGATTCAGCATGCTCACATGGAAGACTAGATGGATCTTCATATTGGGACTCACTCCAAGTGGTATTATACCACCCCAACAATGTTCATGACATATTCTATTCTCTCATATCAATGTATCAATATATTTTGTATCCTCATGAATTTATTTTGATGTTGTTGAAAGGGTTTCATCTTTAACCTGCCCCCGTGATGGAAGCCCACATCTCATCTCCTTTTGTCTGCCCACTTCTTGATCTTCTTAGTAGCTTTGATAAAGTGTTTCCTTTTCAATTATGTATACTTTTTCCAATCTATTCATTTCGATTAGGTGTTATAGATACTTCCTTGTTACTTATTCCTAAGTAAAACTATGTGATGAGTGAGCGGTAGTTATCCGGTCATCACCTGAAATGGAATCTTTCTCATAAACTCAGGCCTTTTCATGTTGTAGGAGAGTTGTCCCACATAATGTAACTTATTTCAATCATAGTATCTAGAAATCACAAAGTGTCTCATGTAAAGATTTATTAAATAATTAACCATCTTAATCTACCCATCCATATAGGTGTGAATTCCATAGAGTAATGGAAATTATATCCCCACAATCTGATGAGATCTATCCATAACATACGCATGATACATGGATCGTGATCATTGATGTTGTGTCACGGTATCTCCTAATACTACACCACATGATTGAAGAGTATCCATATGGTGAGCTATATCATCAAATATTCTAGATCATGGATAAAAATTACATAGTTTGAGAACTTTTCCATGATGATGGTGATGTTACCATACCCATAGAATATTGGAAATGAAATAATGAAGTCATTAGTGACTATCTCTCATAGCCTCTCCATAATGGGAAATGGCTGACAAAAATCCTCGAGGCTAATGATTTTACACCATGTATTACTGGCACACATGAAAAGTATTCATATAGGACTCCATGTTATCGTCCATTATCATCTAATAAATATTCTCCCTCTAGTAAGTCATTGGTCTGACGTTACCCTACATCTCCTTCCTATCTCGAATCATGACAGTATTTTATGAGATCCCAATGTGAGTTCACCCAAATTGGGACACATAAATTCCTCCCTATGGTATAAATAGTTCCATCTTATTCCCAAAATATTCTTGTATTTCCCTCAACCGCAAGGGCCAAGAAATTCCGAGATATAAGATAATTATCCACGCCTTCCTTATTTTTACCCAAGTTCCCATCATCCACACAATATCAGTGGATGAATACCATCATTCTACTAAGTGAATTGGCCACCACATCTGTGGTCCCAATATTATACTACATGGTATAATCAAACTCATCCAATAACTGTAACACCCCGACCTCAGTTACCCAAAGTTGGTGCATTATTACATATTATTGGAATTTTCAAAAAAGATCATGTCTTGAAAACTGATTAGTTTAGTATCCTTGGAATAACTAGATACATTCATAAGTTTTACATTAGATCATAAAAATAAAACTAAAATAACATCTTTTCTCCATATACCACACTCATATCCTCTCATACTATCCCTCCAGGTCATTCATAAAATACTTCTTCACATCATAGGAAAAATAAATCATCGAAAGGGGTGAGCTCAGATTCCCATTATGGATAAAAATATAGCCAACACATTCATAAATAAGGATAAACATTTAAGGAAACATATAACTAAAAAAAGTCTTTAAAACATTATCTTCAGCATAATATGGGAGGAATAAAAATAAATATTTCCATTTACTTATTCATATGGATATTCTACTAGTTGAATAACCACATGAAATATCAATAACCACCTTCATAATGATGGAATGAAAAATTCCAGACTATCATAACCACATAGTCAAGGTCGTGTGCCAAGACAACAAATAAGATTTTGCCAAGGCCTTGTGTAAAGACACTAGTTTGTCTCATGAGACCTACCGATGCATCGAGGAGCTATATTGGGCTTCACCCGTCACTTACTAAGTCCAATGCATTCCTCATAAGAACATGTTTAAACAAAACATAAACAATCGTATTAAAACTAGCATAAGAAACGTCAATACTTTATCAATAAACCATAATTGGTATAAAAATAAAACATCCACAGTAAAACATATCACAAAACCTTCAATACAATATGGATGTTTTGTATTATTATAAATCAACTTCTAATAATCTTAAAATTCATCAAAGGATATTGATATAGATGAAATCAAAACTATTTGAGGGAAATATCTCTTTTTTGAAATCATTTAAAAGTCACATAATTATAAAAGAAAACATTTACATTGAAAATATTTTTAAAATATTGTAATGGAAGCTTCAATTATTTCATAATGGCGGAAAATAGCTGCACCCACTATATAAGTTAAGAAAGAATTTCTTAACATTATTTTGTTGAAAAGGTTAAAAATGTCCTTGTTTGGAAAAAGATTAAAAGATTCCATTATAAACATCATATAAAAAGTCAAAAAATGTTATAAATGGCTTTATCCCATAGTCTATAAAATAGTATGAATTTTTTGAAATACATTTTTAAGAAACATGGATGTGGCTGATAAGGAGGTCCTAGTAGATAATTATGTATAAACAACCTCGGATAATGAAGAGATTGTAGGATTAACCCTTACCTTGTAATTTTACTTTGTTGAGGGTAGGTTAACCTCCTGTATAATGGTGAAATAATTTTTATTAAATTATACAAGAATCTTATACATTAATATGATATCATATATTATTTTTTAACATTGCTTTGTTAATAATATCTTAGTATTATCTTTGTTGCAGGTGTTAACTGATTCGTTTTCCATTATATGCTTTTTATATAAGTCATGTTTGTTATGGATAGGTTGTATCTTATTCATATATATAATGATTTTAAGTCTTTAAACATTATATTTAACCATCAAATGAAAATTATTCTTGAATGGATATGATGTGGAATGAATCTCATCGTGTTCGTGGAGACGGTATTCCGTACAAATTCACAAGCGACAATATCATTCTTTTGATATTAAAATAATATATAATTTGATGGTATATCATATATAAAAAATAATTATAATATTATATTTATTATTTAAATCAATTGAACATCATTATCATACCCATCCAAATAATAATGTTTAGAATAACAATTACACCACGACGTGGAGACAGTAAGCCATACTTACGCACGTATGCTGACATGTCATTCAAAGGATTGATAGAATACCGAATATGGTTGTACCATATTTACAATAACATCATAGTATATAGAAGATACTGGATTTATTATTTTATAAGGGAAATAACAAATAAAGAATAAGTGAAAGAAGAAAGGAACTTGAAAGAGGGTGGTGAAAACATTACCCCTTCTACAAGTTCTACCTTTTCATTTGATCAAAAGGGCACATTAAGTTGGATTTCTGAATAAAAGAGGGCCTTTATGATGAATTTAAGGAAGTTGATAGGATATTTGGTCATCAATTGGCCGAACCAAAAGGCTTTGATGGTATGAATTTGAGAGAAGGGGGTGTACCCTTTTATAAGAGGGGTGAGGGGCACCTTAGAAAAAAATATTATTTTATAATAAATTAAATTTTGATTTATAATAGCTCCAAAGTGACTTATTTCAAGACCAAGGTGGGTATGGGTCTAAATCCTTTCAACCAATAGAACTTATACAGGTTTGGGTCACTATATTAACCTTATCATTTATATTTAACTATTAGTTAAATAGTTTAACATTTACCATGTCTCAATGTATTTTTAAATTAGATGGTTAATAAAAATTCTGTAACAATCCAAGAGAACCCCAAGTGGTTAATTATTAATATATATAACCTTATATAAGTCATTTTTCTGATCCTCATATTTTTAAGAATATAATATCAATTAATAATATATTATTTGTTTCAAATACTCATGTAAGTCATTTTTCAAAATATTTAATTATTGATTTTTGATAATGTTTTAAAACCATTATTAATTCTAACAAAATTAATTTAATCAATCATAACATTTAATATTAACCTATAAAATTAGTAGAATTTATAAAAAGTCTTAAATTACATTTATTTGGATATTTATAATATCAATTATTTTAGTATTTCATTAATTAGGTAATTATTGCATAACCATTGTGTCATTAAATAATTAATCTATTTAATGTCTAAAAATTATAAATAAAATACCACTATGTATTAAATCTGTTTATATTTCTAAATAATATTTATAATATAATTTTTTTTATAACCCTATGTTAAAAAAAATTAGTTATTAAACTTTGATTTTAACTATTTTAGAACTTCTTTGAATTAAATAATAATAAATGTACTAATCTAATCCAAGTGGACCAAAGAGGTTCATATTTTATTCCTAAGGTTGTTTTGGTTGAATATTACATATCAAAAATAATTAGGACATGTGTTAGGGTAATAATAATATCATTTTTTTACATAAATTACCATATTCACATTTAACCGTGGTAAATAAAATTAAAAAGTTACAATTCAACAAAAATTATTTTTATCTCATTGAACCACATTTTAATCCTTGATATTAGTGGTGTCTCTCAGATTTTCGAAATTCCACTCATATAAGCAGTAAAATTATGTTTTATGTGAATTTACACATTCTTCAAGGAGATGGGTAAAAGACGGTGAAAAGTTCAATAAAATTTTTATATAACTAAAATTATTATAAAATAACTCCAATGAATTAAATTAAACTTATATAGGTATTATGTATCTATTTTGACCTAAAATAATTTTAAATAAAATAAATGATTATTTAAATAAAAAGTTTGTTATAAACTATAACTCAGTGTTTTTCACTATTCATCAAAAATTGATCGTTTTCAGAAAAGCACAAAAAATTTACCCTAGGCTAATTTCGATATTCCGAATATAAAAATGAAGTCCATTTTGAGAGAGAAAATTTATAAAATTTCAAAAAATGTGTATTACTATTCATAACAGCTAGTTTTATTGGTAGTGGTGTGTGTTGGAACTCAATGTTGCATACAGTGCAAGCTATTGCATTATTCAAGGGGAAGCGTACCATGGAAGCTTGGAGTGTTACATTATCCCCTCCTTCAAATAATTTCATACTCTAAATTTCTAGAATATTACTTCATAAAAACACTCGAGTGGTTCTTCATCATAAGTTCATTGGGTTCCCACGTTGCCTCTTTCATCTTATGATTTCTCTATAGAACTTATACTAGACGAGTCTTCTGGATTCTCAACACTTGTTCTCTGGTATCAAAAATATTAACTGGCTCTTCACAATATGATATATTGGGTTCCAGTTCTACTTCCTCATTGGTGAGTACATGCTTTGGGTCAGGCATGTATTTTCTTAATAGTGATATGTGAAACACATTGTGAACATGGGAGATATTTGGTGGCATTTCCAAACAGTAAGCTACAGCCCCAATTTGTTCTAGAATTTTAAAATGTCTGATGTACCTAGGACTTAATTTACCTTTCTTACTGAAACTTATAACTCCATTTCATGGAGATACCTTCAAGAAAATATGATCTCCTACCTGAAATTTCAAATCCTTCCTTCGGTTATCGGCATAGCTCTTCTGCCTAATTTGAGCTACTTTGATGTGGTTTTGTATTACCTACACCATTTCCATCATTTCAATAGAGACCTGAAGCCTGACGTACGTGGAAATTACCTTACATTTTTGGAATACTTAGTACATAACAAAAACACACACACAAGGATCGTAATATTTTAGTGTCTTTGGAAACTCGGAACGTAATATTCTAATCGTGGTGAAAGATCTTCAATATCTCCCATAAAGATCTTCCCCATTTTTTTTACCTAAAACCTTTCTTTATATCCTGGGAAGAAGAAAACATAAAAGGGTGAGCTCAAATGCTCAGTAAGGGTAAACAAAAGAAATATCAATCACATCATATTCATAAGAACATAACATTTTGGAAATCTTAACCTGCAAAAGAGATCATAATTTCATAACATGGAATAAATCATGGAAGTGAAATGTAATCACAATAATCATAACTTAAAACATAAAACTTTGTGGAATTCACACATAATCATAGAGAATCATTTCTTGTTAGTCAAGACTCATTGCCAAGACTATCTTAGTGGAAAAAGTCTCTTTCTGAACCAAGTCACCCTCGTTTCAGTCCTGTTTCACTGAACCGGTATAACCTACCATTCCAGCCATGTCTATCTCATGAGATATATAATCTTTACCCAATTCATTTGAGGGAGATATAGGTCCCACCCATCTCATAATGATACCATTCTTATGTGTGCCACAAAATCATAAACCATACGTCATTGCATAACCCATATAGTAAAAATGGGATTCTTAAACAACATGACATCATAAAACAATTCATATAAGATAAAGGAATTCATAAAAATATTTCCATCACAACATAATCAAATCCATTTAATAATAGGGATAGAAACAGAACCCTTTACTATCTTAGATGGAAAATAATTTTGATAAAACACTTGAACTCGATTCTTGAGGAAAATATCCTTTCTGCTTCAAAAACATTTTCCATTCTTAACATGTCTTACAATTTTAAACTAAAAAGAAGTTGATTAAAAATAAACTTGAAAACTTGTAAAGGAAGCTTCTTGGAAATAATGTTTTAAAAATCCATTCATGTCTTATAAGTTAAAATAAAACATTCTTCTCGTACTTTTGTCGGAAAAGTCAAAAATACCTCGTACGAAAAATGATAAAAGATTCCTTTCATATACTTTACTAAAACCTCACTGAAAGGTAAAATTGGATTTAAACAATTGTTGGTGGATGGAAAAAATATTACATATTGAGGAAACATGGATGTGGATGAAAAAATACACCCCAGTAAATACCAAAGTATAAACAATCTCGGATAAAAATGAGATTGTGATATTTCCCTTACCTTAGGTCTGTTTTGCTTCGTAAGTGTCCGAACCTCCTGTATAATGATTTAAATAATGTCATTGAATTATTAATGAATCATATTCATTGTTATTATATCATATACGGTTCGCTTATGGCTTTATATTACCCATTCATTTGTAAATTCATGTTAAAGTAGCGTTTTGGGTAAAATCGTCTCATTTGTTGTTCATGTTTTAACTTGTAATTATTTATATGATTACTTAGATCATTATTACTTAATTATATAATATAAAACATGATTTATATATAAATATATTCAGAATATACATATATATGATGGATCGATAAATGGAAATAAATACACCGTTCATGGAGACGGTAGTCCGTACGTATGCATGAACGCTGTTTTCGTTTCCTTATTGAATTGAATGGAATTAAGTAGATGAAATACATATAAATATAAATAAATCCAGTATCATTATTAGGTCATATATTTCATTATTACTTATTATATATACTTTATACTCATTCACGAATGGTTAATCATTGAGAATGAATCTCATCGCGTCGTGGAGACGGTAGTCCGTACGTACGCACGAGCGATGATATCGTTCCCATGGTCATGGAATTGTGTTTAAGTGTATGTATACCATTTCAGTATCAATATCACATTATAATAATCATATATAGTTACTCATTACACCATTATACCCATCCAATTAAGGTGGTGGTGGAAAATAGATTACACAACGGCGTGGAGACGGTATTCCATACGTACGCACGCGCGGTGATTCAATTTTTTCGTAGGTTGGATAGAAGGTGAATTAGGGTTTTTTCATATTTATAATAACATATCAGTATGTATGTAATACTGATGTCATTAATTTGTCATGAAAAAAACAAAGAAGAAGAAGTTGAAGAAGAAAGAAATTGAAAAGATCGGTAATGGATATTACCTCTTCTTTGAAACGCCTCTTTGAATCCTCCACTTAGGGAACTAAGATTGGACTTTGAAGAAGACCAGGACCTCTAG
This sequence comes from Viscum album, assembly GCA_963277665.1. Lineage (NCBI taxonomy): Eukaryota > Viridiplantae > Streptophyta > Magnoliopsida > Santalales > Viscaceae > Viscum > Viscum album. The sequence goes on from OY728141.1 coordinate 1,118,517,688, forward strand.
GATTATTCTAGGGAAGTGTAGAAGTGATTTTGGCAGGGTTTGGCCGAGCTTGAAGTCTCAAAGTTGTGTGAGGAAGAGAGGGAGGATGTGCCCTTTTATAAGGGAGGAGAGAGGCACCTTAGGAATATCTCAAAATATTAATTTATATTAATGTCAAAATCGGTTTATAATGGTTCCAAAGGGTCTTATTTCGAAGCTAAAGTGGGGCTGGGTCGCAATCCTATCAACCAATAGAATTTAGACAAGTTTATGGTATTATTTTAACCTTATTAATTAGATTTAACTTTAAGTTAAATAATTTTACTTTTACCGTGTCTTTTTGTTTTCTTACACTATATGGTTAATACACTTACTATAACATGCCAAACGAACCCCAAATTGTTTATTATTAATATATATATCCTTATATAAGTCATTTGGCCGAACCTTATATTTTTAGGAATAAAATCAATTAATAATATAATATTTTATTTAAAAACTATTTTGTGTCAATTTTGACACTATTTGATATATGATTTTTCTGAAAGTCATAACAGAATTATATGTTCAAAACAAGTTTATTAAATCAATAATAATATATAATAGTAACCTAGAAAATTATTGGAATTCATAAAAAGTCTCAAATTACATTTATTTTTGTGTTTATAACATCAATTGTGTCAATATTTCATTAATAAGATAATTACTGCATCATCATTGTGTCATAAATAAATTAAATTATTTAATGTCTAAAAATTACAAATAAAATACCATTATATAGAAAATCTTTTTATCTTTCTAATGAATATTTATAGTCGAATTTATCTTATGTATAACCCCATATTAAAAATGATTTACTTATTAAACTTTGATTTTAACTATTTTAACTATTCATTAAATAAAATAATATTAAATGTCATAATCTAATCCAAGTGGACCTAAATGGTCATATTATACTCATAAGGTTGTTTTTGGTCGAATTACACTTATCCAATAGAATTATGACATGTCTTAGGGTAATATTAATATCATATTTACCCTTAGTTACCCTATTTACTATTAACCGCGGTAAAAAAAGTAAAAAGTTACTATTCAGCAAAAAAATTATTTTTATCTCATTGAACCAAATTTTACTTACTGATATCAACCGTGTTTGTTGAATTTTCAAAATTCCATTCACAGAAGTGGTAAAAATATGTTTTATGCAAAATTCAGTTTTTAACCTACCACTTAGTGGTTTCACTATTCATCAAAAATTGAAGTTTTTCAGAAAAATGAAAAAATTTCACCCTAAGCTATAATTGATATTCCGAATTCAAAAATGATTTCTATTTTACAAAATTCCCAACATATAAGTTGCATTAATTAATTTTATAATTAATTTCCGTTGTCAGAACAAATAGCGTGTTTTTAAGAGATAATAACTATCAAAAGATTGGCACTTGTTTATAACTGGTTTAAATGTAAAATTACATCCAATGACCAACATTGTATTGAATTGTAAAAATATATTCTAAATATACTTTAAAACCACTCAAATTAATAATTTATCACTATTAATTATTTCGATTAAAAAAGTTGTTTTTAATTAAAATTTAGTAATTTTCACTATTCATCAGAATATGAAAGTTATCCGAAAAGTACCAAAATTTCACCTTAGGCTAAATTCGATACTCCGAATCCAAAAATGAAGTCCATTTTGAGAGATAAAATTTATAAAATTTTAAAAGGTGGTTATTGCTATTCATAACGGCTAGTTATAATAATATTTTAATAGCATATCGTTGTTTAGTGAAACTCGGTATTGTGTACTACACACGCTATCGAGGAAGGTCGTGATTGCGTGCAAGGAAAGTCAAGGATGTGTGTTGTGCAAGCTCCTTTTGGTGTAGCGTAAAACACAAGACATTAATAAAATTAAAAAGAATATTTTTCATAAAATCTCGGGCTGTTACATTCTACCCCCCTTAAAATGAATTTCGCCCTCGAAATTCGTCGTGGTTATAAATGGTTTACTATTCGAAAGTTTCTTTAATAGAAATCCACATTGTAAAAAGGAATACCAAAACTTGGCTTTAAAAACTAAAGTATGAAATGTAACGATTACCCAAATAAACTAATCACTGGGTTTCCACATAGGTGAAAATATGGATATGGAAGAGAAATCTAACCATCATGTTCTGATGGAGAGTGGTAGAGAACATGGCTATGGAAAACCCAACAATCACAAATCCATAAATTTGTGACGATCTAATGTACCATCTGATTAATCAGATATAAGAGCACTAGGACAACATTTTTGGTTTTCAGGATCATTTCCCTAAAGTTGATGAAATTGGAATTAGAAGAAATACTTTCGTGATTTTGGTATAGTCTCACTGTTTGTCGTTCTTTGGACAATTTCTAATTCATCTCTTAATGAAATGAAGTTGAATTTGTGATTCGTGATGTGTTAGCAGATCATGTGATAGAATGATGGGTCATTCCATCTGTCTCAAAAGGTTAGAAAAGTTATCAAAAAAAATACATAAGTCCATCTATAGTGAGATTAATGATATATGGTTCCTAAAATGAACTTATACTTCATATATCATAATACTTAATATAATAAAAACCAGTTTCTACTAAACAGGGACTTCCTGTAGGCCAGTGGTAGGCGAAAAGGCCAGTCGCACTTCGGTTGTGGGTTCGATTCCCACATCCTTGTCTGACGCGATGGGCTGTCGTTCGTCCAGCAGGTTGTCTTTTTTTTCTAAAACTATATTACTATAACATCCCATCAATAATATCGAAAAAAACCTCTATCTTTAAACAATACTAACTTATGTCCAACAATCCTTAGGCTTATCCATAATACTTCAGTCCACTCTCATAATATAGTGAAAACGATTACCAGAGATTTAATACCATCATTGATCCCCATATATCATAAGATATGTCTTGTTGGTCACATTCTAAACATTCAATGGCCTTAATCATGTATTCTCTTGAATACCCATTGAACCTTATTGAAAACATGAATGCAGTTATACGTTAACACTTTCCACGTACCAAAATTTTCAAAATTCTATATACTCAAACCATGATATCACTTAGTCCTTATATCAATCATGAGCTCATGAATACTGTTAAACATTTAATTTTCTCCTTATCCCTTCATTATGCACATATCATCTAAATTCCAAAAATATCTGAATAACCTTTCATAGATACTGGTAACATTAATCATACACTTTCAAAACTCAAGGAGAGGCAACAGTGTAACAATCCTTAGATGTCTCTTTATTCCATAGTACCATGAGATTTCTTATACAATATTACACATGATAAACATGTAAGCATTCCACTACATTCTTAAACAATTAACCGAGCTTCAACAATTCTTTCATCTCACATATCATTTGTAGTCTCTTCATCATCATCAACATAAATACTTCCCATACGACCATACTGATTCTCTTCATGAGACTTTCCCTTAGGGAATTGGTTTTCATAATGCCCGTACATTCCACATTTAAAACATTTAACCATTGTTGATGTCGTAGCAATACCATTATCCTCATACATGGTGTTAACTGAACCTTTTCCTTTGCACTTACTTGCTTTGTGTCCTTCTTTTCCACACCCAAACCATCTTCTAGTTCCTTTGAAACATTCTCCTCGATGCCTCTTCCCACATGATTTACATAGGGGAAATTGAACTTTCATTCCTCTATGATCATCATGAAACTCCATCTTTCTCTTATTATCCGAGTCAGGAAACTTACCAAATTTTACTTTATTGATCATATTATGAGATTGCTTATTCGGCATAATAATGATGTTTGGACTTCCAAATCCCATTTCATTATGAATAATATCATTCCATTGTCCATCATATTCTCCATTATCGTGAATCATCTTGTTTCCATCCATTTTCTAAAACCCAAAAAGAATAGTGTGAGAGGAAAAAATCATAATAAAGGGGGAGTAACTTCAATATCTAACATCTTAGGTTTAATTCTATGATCGTTAGCGTAATTGTAGTACTATAACCTATACATATACTTAACCTTAGAGACATCCCTAGACATACCTTAGAAATATCTCTAGGGATCTCACTAAAGTTCTCACATCCATGTTTCCAAAGGTTGACTAAACCTTTCCTCTGATACCAACTGTAGAGACCTGAAGCCTGACGTACGTGGAAATTACATTACTTTTGCGGAATACTTAGTACATAACAAAAACACACACACAAGGATCGTAATAGTTTAGTGTCTTTGGAAACTCGGAACGTAATATTCTAATCATGGTGAAAGATCTTCAATATCTCCCATAAAGATCATCCCCTTTTTTTACCTAAAACCATTCATTATATCCTGGGAAAAAGAAAACATAAAAGGGTGAGCTCAAATGCTCAGTAAGGGTAAACAAAAGAAATATCAATCACATCATATTCATAAGAACATAACATTTTGGAAATCATAACCTGCAAAAGAGATCATAATTTCATAACATGGAATAAATCATGGCAGTGAAATGTAATAACAATAATAATAACTTAAAACATGAAACTTTGTGGAATTCACACATAATCATAGATAATCATTTCTTGTTAGTCAAGATTCATTGCCAAGACTATCTTAGTGGACAAAGTCCCTTTCTGAACCGAGTCACCCTCGTTTCAGTCCTGTTTCACTGAACCGGTATAACCTACCATTCCAGCCATGTCTATCTCATGAGATATATAACCTTTACCCAATGCATTGTAGGGAGATATAGGTCCCACCCATCTCATAATGATACCATTCTTATGTGTGCCACAAAATCATAAACCATACGTCATTGCATAACCCATATAGTAAAAATGGGATTCTTAAACAACATGACATCATAAAACAATTCATATAAGATAAAGGAATTCATAAAAATATTTCCATCACAACATAATCAAATCCATGTAATAATAGAGAAAGAAACAGAACCCTTTACTATCTTAGATGGAAAATAATTTTGATAAAACACTTGAACTCGATTATTGAGGAAAATATCCTTTCTTCTTCAAAAACATTTTCCTTTCTTATCATGTCTTTCAATTTTAAACTAAAAATAAGTTGATTAAAAATAAACTTGAAAACTTGTAAAGGAAGCTTCTTGGAAATAATGTTTTAAAAATCCATTCATGTCTTATAAGTTAAAAGAAAACATTCTTCTCGTACTTTTGTCGGAAAAGTGAAAAATACCTCCTACGAAAAATGATAAAAGATTCCTTTCATATCCCTTACTAAAAACTCACCGAAAGGTAAAATTGGATTTAAAAAATTGTTGTTGGATGGAAACAATATTACATATTGAGGAAACATGGATGTGGATGATAAAATACACCCCAGTAAATACCAAATTATAAACAATCTCGGATAAAAATGAGATTGTGATATTTCCCTTACCTTATGTCCGTTTTGCTTCGTAAGTGTCTGAACCTCCTGTATAATGATTTAAATAATGTCATTGACTTATTAAAGAATCATATTCATTGTTATTATATCATATACGGTTCGCTTATGGCTTTATATTACCCATTCTTTTGTAAATTCATGTTAAAGTAGTGTTTTGGGTAAAATCGTCTCATTTGTTGTTCATGTTTTAACTTGTAATTATTCATATGATTACTTAGATCATTATTACTTAATTATATAATATAAAACATGATTTATATATAAATATATTCAGAATATACATATATATAATGGATCGATAAATGGAAAGAAATACACCATTCATGGAGACGGTAGTCCGTACGTACGCATGAACGCTGTTTTCGTTTCCTTATTGAATTGAATGAAATTAAGTAGATGACATACATATAAATATAAATAATTCTAGTATCATTATTAGGTCATATATTTCATTAGTACTTATTATATATACTTTATAATCATTCATAAATGGTTAATCATTGAGAATGAATCTCATCGCGTCGTGGAGACGGTAGTCCGTACGTACGCAAGCGCGGTGATTTAATTTTTCCATAGGATGGATAGAAGGTGAATTAGGGTTGTTTCATATTTATAATAACATATCAGTATGTAAGTAATACTGATGTTATTACTTTGTCATGAAACAACTAAAGAAGAATAAGTTGAAGAAGAATGAAATTGATAAGATCGGTAATGGATATTACCTCTTCTTTGAAACGCCTCTTTGAATCCTCCACTTAGGGAACTAAGATTGGACTTTGAAGAAGACCAGGACCTCTAGGATTATTCTAGGGAAGTGGAGAAGGTATTTTGGCAGGGGTTGGCCGAGCTTGAAGGCTCAAAGTTGTGTGAGGAAGAGAGGGAGGATGTGCCCTTTAATAAGGGAGGAGAGGGGCACCTTAGGAATATCTCAAAATATTATTTTATATTAAAGTCAAAATCGGTTTATAATGGTTAAAAAGGGTCTTATTTCGAAGCTAACGTGGGGATGGGTCACAATACTATCAACCAATAGGATTTAGACAAGTTTAGGGTATTATTTTAACCTTAACAATTAGATTTAACTTTAAGATAAATAATTTAACTTTTACCGTGTCTTTTTGTTTTCTTACACTATATGGTTAATACACTTACTATAACATTCCAAACGAACCCCAAATTGTTTATTATTAATATATATATCCTTATCTAAGTCATTGGGCCGAACCTTATATTTTTAGGAATAAAATCAATTAATAATATAATATTTTATTTAAAAACTATTTTGTGTCAATTTTGACACTATTTGATATATGATTTTTGTGAAAGTCATAACAGAATTATATGTTCAAACCAGGTTGATTAAATCAATAATAATATATAATAGTAACCTAGAAAATTAATGGAATTTATAAAAAGTCTAAAATTACATTTATTTTGGTGTTTATAACATCAATTATGTCAATATTTCATTAATAAGATAATTACTTCATCATCATTGTGTCATAAATAAATTGAATTATTTAAGGTCTAAAAATTACAAATAAAATATCATTATATAGGAAAATGTTTTAGCTTTATAATGAATATTTATAGTCGAATTTAGCTTATGTATAACCCCATATTAAAAATGATTTACTTATTAAACTTTGATTTTAACTATTTTAACTATTCATTAAATAAAATAATATTAAATGTCATAATCTAATCCAAGTGGACCTAAATGGTCATATTATACTCATAAGGTTGTTTTTGGTCGAATTACACTTATCCAATAGAATTATGACATGTGTTAAGGTAATAGTAATATCATATTTACCCTTAGTTACCCTATTTACTATTAACCGCGGTAAAAAAAGTAAAAAGTTACTATTCACCAAAAAATTATTTTTATCTCATTGAACCACATTTTACTTACTGATATCAACCGTGTCTGTCGGATTTTTGAAATTTCATTCACAGAAGCGGTAAAATTATGTTTTATGCAAAATTCAGTTTTTAACCTACCACTTAGTGGTTTCACTATTCATCAAAAATTGAAGTTTTTCGGAAAAATGCCAAAATTTCACCCTAAGCTATAATTGATATTCCGAATTCAAAAATGATTTCTATTTTACAAAATTCCAAACATATAAATTTCATTAATTAATTTTATAATTAATTTCCACTGTCACAACAAATAGCGTGTTTTTAAGAGATAATAACTATCAAAAGATTGACACTTGTTTATAACAGGTTTAAATGTGAAATTACATCCAATGACCAACATTGTATTAAATTGTAAAAATATATTCTAAATATACTTTAAAACCACTCAAATTAAATATTTATCACTATTAATTATTTCGATTAAAAAAGTTGTTTTTAATTAAAATTTAGTAATTTTCACTATTCATCAGAATATGAAAGTTATCCGAAAAGTACCAAAATTTCACCTTAGGCTAAATTCGATACTCCGAATCCAAAAATGAAGTCCATTTTGAGAGATAAAATTTCTAAAATTTTAAAAGGTGGTTATTACTATTCATAACGGCTAGTTATAATAATATTTTAATAGCATATCGTTGTTTAGTGAAACTCGGTATTGTGTACTACACACGCTATCGAGGAAGGTCGCGATTGCGTGAAAGGCAAGTCAAGGATGTGTGTTGTGCAAGCTCCTTTTGGTGTAGCTTACAGCCCAAGACCTTAATAAAATTAAAAAGAATATTTTTCATAAAATCTCGGGCTGTTATAATTTCTTCCACTAGTTCTGGGTTTACGAGTTTTCTTTCCCCAACATCATCCAAATAGGATGGTGTGTGATATCTCTTTCCATATAACGCTTCATATGATTCCATGTGAATACTTGAATGGAAGTTATTGTTATAGGAAAATTCTACCAGTGGTAAATATTGACCCCACATACCCTAAAAGTCACGTGAGCTAGATCTCAACATGTCATCTAATGTTTCAATAGTCTGTTCTGATTGTCCATCTATTTGAGGGTGGTAGGAAGTGCTCAAACGAAGTTCAGTATCCAAGGTCTTCTAAAGACTCTTCCCGAATCTTGAAGTAAAACAGGGATCATGATCAGAAACAATAGATAGGGGTACTCTATGAAGTCTCATAACTTCATTAATATATAGTTTTTCTAAACGTTCAAGTGGTAGACCTTCTCTTGTAGCAAGAAAATGTGGTGAGTTGGTAAGATGTTCAACAATGACCCATATTGCATCATTCTTTCAAGGAGTCTTTGGTAGTCCCATGATAAATTCCATCATAACAATATCCCATTTCAACTTATGTATGGGAAGAGGTTGCATGACTCCTCCAAGCTATTTCCATCCAGCTTTCACTTGATGACAGTCCATACATCATAACATGAAATCAGAAATCTCTCTCTTCATGTTGTCCCACCAAAAATTTTCCTTTAAATAATTATATTGTTTGGTGCTCCCAGGGTGTATAGAGAAATTGGAACTGTCACCATCATCTAACAATTCCCTTTTTAAATCAGGTATATTGGGAACACAAAGTCTCTTCCAAAATTTCCAAATTTCATATTCATACACAAAGTCAGTTAATCTCCCATCATTCACATCTTTAATCATCTTTTGAAATTCTTTATCATCGGTCTGAGAACTATTTATCCTTTCTAGTAAATATGTTTTGGAATCCATTAGAAAAAACATTGATGTTTCAACCTCCATGGTTATTCCCATATCCATCTTTACTAGAACCATGTATATAGGATCCTTTTCAACTCACATCTTATTCAAAACTCCATGATACTTTATGCTCAAATCATCTTCCACCTTATTCACCTTCCCCAGGAGACAGTGTATAATGCAATCATAATCCTTGAGTAGTTCAAGCCATCGCCTTTTCCGGATGTTTATTTCTTTCTGTGAGAAAATATATTTCAAACTCTTGTGATCGGTATAAATCTCACATTTTTCACCATAGAGATAATGTCTTCATTTCTTCAAAAAAATTATTATAGCAGCTAACTCAACATCATGAGTAGGATAGTTTTGCTCATTAATTTTCAGTTTTCGTGATCCATAGGCAATAACCGAGTCATTATGCATAAGGAAACAACCAAGTCCTTTCTTTGAAGCATCACTATAAATAACAAACCCATCATTCCCCGATGGTGGATTCAATATAGGATAATTGACTAATATTCTATTCAGTTCTTCAAAAAAATCTTATAACTATTTTTTACAAACAAATTTAACCCCTTTACATGTGAGATTCATTAATCAGTTAGCCAATCGGGAAAAATTCTGGACAAAATTCCTATAATAACCGGCTAAACAAATAAAACAGCATACCTCAATTATAATCGTCGGTGCGGGCCATTCTTGGATTTCCTTTGTCTTAGAAGGATCAATGAAAATTCCATCCTTAATATGGCTAAGAAAAGAAATCTCTTTAAGCCAGAATTCACACTTGTTAAACAACCCATATAATTCATTTCTTCTAAAAGTCTTCAAGATAATGCACAAGTGATTTTCATGATATTCATATATTTTTTAGTATTCCAAGATATCATCAATAAATACCACTAAAAATAATTGATATATTCTTTGAAAACTCAATTCATTAGATCCATGAAAAAAGAGGGTGCATTAGTCAGCCCAAAAGGAATTACTGTAAACTCGTAATGCTCATAACTTGTTCGAAATGCTGTCTTCAGAATGTATTCCTTCTTCACACACAACAAATGGTTCCCAGATCGAAGGTACATCATTGAAAATTGTTGATCTCCATGAAGTTGATCAAATAAATCATCAATGTGAGGTAGGGGTTACTTGTTATTTATTGTTATAACATTGATTTCCCTATAGTTGATACATAACCTTATAGATCCACCTTTCTTCTTAAAAAAAGTATAGGGGCTCCCCATGGAGAAACACTATGGTGAACAAATCCATTATTACTCAATTCCTCTAGCTATTTCTTTAGTTCAACTAATTCCAGAGTGGCCATTCTATAAGGGGTCTTCGATATAGGTCTTGAACCATGAATTAAATCATTGGAAAACTCTATTTCTCATTCTGGAGGATGTCCAGGTAAATCTTCTAGAAACACATCTACATATTATTTTACAATAGGTACATCCTCTATTTGAAAATTCCTTTCCTCACCCATAGTTATTTCATTCTCTTCCTCCCCGATAATTGAATTTAGTTGAGCTAATGGGGGTGGATCTAAATAAGAATCAGGTGGTGAGGATTCTGCTCTAAAGATAAAGTGTCTGTTATCATCATCATAAAGAATCGTAACCTATTTATTCTTACAATAAATCTTCACATCATTGTCTAAAATCCAATCCATACCGAGGAATCTATCAAATTCAATCATGGGTATGAAGATGGGATCAGTAGATAACGAACACACATGTGCTCTAATGGGGACTGATTCACAAAACATTGTCGCAATGATACTTTCCTTAGGAGTTTTAACTGACAACTCCCTTATTAAATCAAATTGGAAATATCTAATTTTCTTTGGAAACTGGGAAGGTATGAAACAATGTGATAATCCAGAATCAAAGAAAGCATTGGTTAAACTTGAGGAAACCATTAAATTACCTACCACCGCGTCTTTCAGAGCTTCTACCTCAACAGGAGAGATAACATAAGCTTGGCCTTGGACCCTGGGGCATTTATGAGGTATGTTCCCCTGACAGTTAGGAAATTATTTTGAATAATATCCCATTTCCCTACAGTTGTAGCGTTGAACATCGATATCTTCTTTCTTCCCCTTGCAATCCTGGGCTTGGTGGCCTTTTTAACCACACTTGTAACAGACTCCCATTCCATTCAAGAAACTAACGGGGTGTTTTTTCCTAAATTTATTGCAAGATGGATATTCAACTTTTCCCTTTATTCCCCTTATTTCTATTCCCCATGTGATCAGTAGATCTCTTATTCTCTTTCTTTATTTTAATGTCATAAGATTTAGAGAATTCTTTTTTTGTCTTGATAGCACATGAGATAATATCATTGTATAATGAGAAGGATTATGAGACTAATGCCCGATAGAGAAACAGTTTTAACCCATCAAATAAACGATCAATATTACTTCTTGTGTTACATATATAATCTACATCATTCCTTGTTAACCTCGTATGGTTAGACTCATACTTTGCAACATTCTCATCCTCCTTTTTCCTCAGACTGAGAAATTGTCTTTCCATATCAGCTTGATTTTGACGAGGAAAATTTTTTTCTAAGAATATCTCTTTAAACTCCCTCCATACCATATTTGATACTTCCTCTTCATCCTTTGTGTTTAGAATCAATGACTACCATTGATCAACATCTCCAGTAAGGTGGTAAACAACCATGACAACTTTTTCCCTTTTGCTATTCCCCAAAGCGTGGAATGTTTTCTCCAAGGAATTTATCCATTTCTCATCCACTAATGGATTTGTACTCCCATTTAATGTCGGTGGTTGTTGCCTCATTAAGGGATCTAAAATTGATCCTCCATGCTGCGGATCAAGGTTCTCCATATGGGTAAGGTTATTATTCATAACCTTAGTGAGTTGTCCCAGTATGGTGATAAGCTGATCAGCACCAGTTCTATCACCAGCTCCACTATAATTATCATCAGCATGAGGGAAATCCCTATATGGATTTTGTGTATTGGTACAGTTTCCATTCCTTCCACTAGGCTCCATTTCTAAGAAATGGCATAAACAAGATCTATTTATGAATCGAAATACATAATTCCAAACTTGTAAAACACTTAACATAAATTGAACAGTGTATGGATATAATAAATAATCATAAAAATGTTTTCATTGAGGAAGTATATACTCATAAACCCTTCATAATGGATTTTAAACAAAATTAGAATTATCCTAATCATATCCTCTGAGAGTGTCGTAACCAAAAGTGCAGCAAGGCACGTTGTCGTGCACCAGTTCCCATTCAAGTCTAGCTCAAAGTGGTGGTTTTGGGTTTTACCCCTAGGTACATCTATTCCAGAGCTACCATTACCTTCTCGTTTCCAAACAGGGATGTTTTTCTTGAAAAACTCACATAATCTTTACAATAGCAAAATTCTAGAAGTTATTCTACACTAATCCTCAAAGTCCATCTTAGGTCTATGTGCTCAAATTATAGTTTATCTAAATCTAGCTTCTAAGGTTTGTACTAAACATCCTATGATACCAACTGTAATACCCCGACCCTAGTTACCCAGATTTGGTGCATTATTAAATAATATTGGCATGATCACAAAAGATCATGTCCAGAAAGATTCATTAGTTTAGTAGCTTTGAAATCTCTAGATACATTCATAAGTCTTACATTACATCATAAAATGAAAACTACAACAACATCTTGTCTAGCTAGACCACACTCATATCCCCTCATACTATACATGCAGGTCATTCATAATATACTTCTTCACATCCTGGGAAAAATAAAACATAGAAAGGGGTGAGCTCAGATTCTCAGTACAGATAACAATATAGCGGAAACTTTCATAAATAAGCATAAATATTTAAGGCAATGTATAACTAAAACAAAATCCTTTTAAACGAGAACATCAGCATAATATAGAAAGAATAAAATGAAATAATTCCATTTACTTATTCACATGGATATTCTACTAGTCGAATGACCATATGCAATATCAATAAAAACTTTCATAATGATGGAATACATAATGTCAGACTATCATAACCACATAGTCAAGGAATTGTGCCAAGACTACAAATAATATTTCTCCAAGGACTTCTGCCAAGACACTATTTTGTCTCATGAGACCTACCGATTCATCGAGGAGCTATAGTGGGCTCCACCCATCACTTACTAAGTCTAACGCATTCCTCATATGAACAGGTTTAAACATAACATAAACATTCGTATTAAAACTAGCATACGAAATTTCAATACTTTCTCTAAAAACCATGAATGGTATAAAAATAACACACACACAATAAAACATATAACAACACCTTCAATGCAAAATGGATGTTTTGTATCATAATAAATCAACATAAAATAATCTTAAAATCCATCAAGGGATGTTGACATAGATGAAATCAAAACTATTTGAGGGAAATATCTCTTTTTTGAAATCATTTAAAAGTCACATAATTATAAAAGAAAAAGTATAATTTGATAATATTATTATAATATTATAAGGGAAAATTCAAGGATTTCATATTGGAAGAAAATAGATGCACCGACCGTATAAGTTAAAAAGACATTCTTGCCTTTATTTTGACGAAAAGGATAAAAAGGACCTTGTTTGGAAAACGATGGAAATATTCCTTTATAAACATCTTATAAAAATTCAAACAAGGTTATAAATGGATTTAATCCATAGCCTATAAAATAGTAAGAATGTTTTGAAATACATTTTAATGAAACATGGATGTGGCTGATAAATAGGTCCCAGTAGATAATTAAGTATAAACAACCTATGATAGTGAAGAGATTGTAGAATTAACCCTTACCTTGTACTTTTCATTTGTCGAGGGTAAGTGAACCTCCTATATAATGGGGAAATAATTGTTGTTAAATAATACAAGAACCATATACATTAATATGATATCATATATGATATTTTAACATTGATTTGTTAATAATATCTTAGTATTATCTTTGTTCTAGGAGTTAACTGATTCGTTTTACTTTATATGGTTTGTTACGTAAGTCGTGTTTGTTATGGATAGGTTGTATCTTATTCATATCTAGAATGATATTAATTCTTCAATCATTATTATTAACCATCAAATGAAAATTATTCTTGAATGGATTTGATGGGGAATGAATCTCATCACGTTCGTGGAGACGGTAGTACATACGTATGCACGGGTGAAAATATCATTATTTTGATATTAAAATAATATATAATTGGATGTTATGTCATAAATACAGAATAATTTTCATGTTATATTTATTATTTATTCCAATTACACATCATTATCATGACCATACAAGTAATAATTTTTTGAATAACAATTACTCCACGATGTGGATACGGTAAGTCGTACGTACGCACGTATAGTGACATTTCATTCAAAGGATGGATAGAATACTGAATATGGTTGTACCATATTTATAATAACATCACAGTATATAGAATATACTAGATTTATTACTTTAGAAGGGAAATATCAAATAAATAAGATGTAGAAGAAGAAAGGTACTTGAAAGAGGGTGGTGAAAACATTACCTCTTCTTTGGGTTCTTCCTTTTGATTTGATCAAAATGGATCCTTAAGTTGGATTTATGACTAAAGGATGGCCTCTAGGATGAAGTGATGGAAGTTGAAATGTAAAATAGTTATTTCATGATTTGAAAACATTCTTGGACTTAATTTTTAGTAATCCTCTCAAAAGATTATAATTTCACTGCATATTGAAAAATTCTATTTTTTTGAAAATTGTATGATTATTTCAAGTATTTAAAATGATAATTATTTTTTTACAAATTTAAAATGTAAAATAGTTGTATTAAAATATTAATAATAAAAATAATCTTACTTAAATTAGATTTATTATTTAATTGACTATAGATTCATTTCTATAATTAATAAAGAATTTATCTAAAAAAATTCATTTTATTTTGTATTTTAATAATAAGTTATTTTTTGATTACTATAGAAATTAAAAAATGAAGTAATTCCTCTATATTTGTAATCTGAAGGTTAATATTTTGTAAATAGGTCTCTTTCATTTTTATCTTTATTAATATCAACTATTATAAAATATTTCCCCCATGGTAAGTGTAAATTAGGTAATTAATTTTATAAATTATATGTTAAAGTCTACAAAATAACACTAAAAGTTTCATTAATTTCATTTTATTGGATAATATCATCCATATCCATCCCAAATATGTTTATATGGAATTTTAGTTCCATTTTCCTAAAATAATTATATTTATTTTATTTATCATTAAGAAAAATAGAGAATTCCCCTCTCATGTATGATCTCATACTTTTTATAGTTTTCTCAGGTGAAGAAATTTGATAATTTTTGTTTTTAGCTATGTAACATTGATGGGAGTTATGGATTCGGGTTCAATTAGGTGATGTTTAAGAAAATCATGGATAAAATATGTTGTGCATGGTTTGTGAAAACCTTGCGGCTTCCTAGATGAAATATTCCGTTATCTACTATTTTGGGGTTGTATATTTGGAATGGTTTACACATAGTTTTGGGGGCCATATTTGGTATCCATGCGATGTTCCCCCTTGATGTAGTGTGTAATGCACAATTAGATGACACTTTTTTAACCGTGCAACTTGACAATTTGAGGGCTGACAGTTCTATCCTAAAATTTCAGATCTCACTTATTTTGAACTTTTAATGACTCGTTTCACCTCTGATGTGGCCCTAAAATTGGATTTTAAATTAAAATGGATAAAATAAAGGTCTCCCACTAACCTAAAGGGATTCCAAGGCCTTATGAATATCACTCTTCAATATCAAAATCTCTAATTGAAGATTTTCTCTCCATCTATTGGGTAGATTTAATTCTGATGCTTCCCACATTCATTGTATTATCGTTCCATGATCTTTTAATGAAATATATCTTTTATTTACTTAGATATGAACTTATGTGGTGATATCTAGATCAAGGATTTTGGGTGTTGATCTATATTTAGATGATCATGATGTCGTTGATCTAGATTTTGGTTTAGGGATTTATATCCATAACTTTTATCAATGTCATTGTGCTGCTTTCATTTTAGGAAATTTCTTTGAGAAAATTTTACTAATCAGTTTATGTAGGTGGTTTAAATATAATCTCAATTATTTTAGATTTTAAATGTATATGAACGATTTTATAATTTCAAGCATCCATTTGAAATTGATTTTCTGAAATTTTGTTTATTAGATCGACCAATCGAGTTATTGAAGCTTTGTTTAAATAGATAATTAATTGTGGAATTAATCATGAGACTGATGGGAATCCATATTAAAAGAAAACCTATGAAATTTATTATAAGAGATAGGGTTCGTAATCTAGATAATTAATTGTGGGATAAATAATGAGATATTGAAATGGATAAGTTGAGAAAATTAATTATGGAATAATTATCTACCACTGATAATCTGATTTAGATAATTAATTGTTTTATTATTTATGGAAGGATGAGACTATAATGAGATAATAAATTATGGACAATTGATTATAGAATAATAATTGGGATTGATTAATTATTTGATGAATTAATTAATGGTTAAGCACTTAGTTAATCAGTTAGTTAACTAATGGAATTGATGTGTTTAAGTAATTGTTATATGAGTAATATGATTCGGTTGGATAGATAATTGGTAAATTAATAATGTGATAAAAATCGGAACATAGTCATTCCAAAATAAGTTTTACAAATTGTTACATGGTCATCAAACATATGTGTAAACAGAATGGGAACATGGTCTTTCTAGATTGAGAAGTATACATGATTACGTGGTCATTATGCTTATGAGTAAAGAGAATTGAAACATGTCCATTCTATTCAGTTGTAATCATGGTAACATTTTCATCTTACTTATGTTTTTGATATTGGTTACATTATCAATTTGGCTTATGAATGTGAAATTAAAGAATGAAAATAACAAAACTCGGTGTTACATCCTCACCTAAGAATATTCAAACTCTTGAATTAGTCAAATAATGTACTATTATATGATAACACCTCCGAATACATCTTGATTTGGTAAGAAGTGAGTACTAAGATATTACAATACACAGGGAACTATTCAGGATCTGGTACAAGATTTAGATAGTATTTAAGTATGGGTATCCTTTGGAACTGTGGACGTAATGCAGTTGCATAAGAATAAGTGATAATGTAATAATGGGTTATTTATACATTGTAATTATTATCTTATATAACTTAATGCATTATCCTTTTAAAGGACTTGTCTTAGACACCGTTGGTTGTGGCCTACTGAGTTGTACTTACACCCTATTTAGGCTTCCTGATCGTTACCCAAATAGATTATATTTGTTTCGGATGAGATAAGGGAATGGCCCATGGGAAAGGTGTCTTATTGAGGATGGAGTTGGATGAGGGGAAGACACATGGTTAGAGACCCCTCTATGGTATTCATAGTTTCCCTACTATCATTTTCATTATAGAAACATCACACTTATATTGGCATGGAATATATTCCCTTTCATTTGAGTATTTTATTTCCTATTTGGTTATCTTATGACATGGGAATTATTATGATTATATATGTTTCTTTAATTATTCAGGTACATGTTCTTGAGTTTTACAATAATAAATTAGTTTATCGTCTCCCCATGAATGACTTAAAAGCCTCTCACTACTAGTTATCGGCCTCTAGTTTATGAGGAGGCATGATTGAGGTCATATGGAATACCAGCTTGTGGCACCGTCATGTGGAACTCTAGTCAAGACATTACATAGTGGTATCAAAGGAGTTTTATTTATTTTTATTTTATCTTACTATTTTGGGAATGGTAGAAAGAAAAATGGAAGATTTGGGGCTTGGTAATGAGAACATGAATGGGAGTTGAAAATTCATGTATTGGGGAAAAACAAGTACTCATGGAGGGATTGTTATTATTGATGTTTATTGTTAGAGTGAAATATTATTTATCCTTGGGTGACACATATGTGGTGTGAAGTGATTATTATTTCTGAAAATTTTTGGGTATTGATTCGTGAACCATAATAGAAAGGGAGTTTTGTACACATGAATCATTCTATGAACTTAGGGATATTATGGCATGCATCATTTTAAACACATACAAGAAAATTAGCTACGTGTATGTTGATAGTTGTTAACTATTTTCCTTGTTTTTGGGATTAAAATTATAAATGGTTCCTAACATTAATGAAAAAAGTTTGTAAAAAATTTTCGAAATAAAAATAGTTGGTTCTCTATATGAGAAACTTATTTTTGATAGTTTTTTTACCTTTTTAACAAAAACCTAGGAGTTAGATGGTTATGGGTTGTGATAAAACCTTGATTTTGACCATCTGGTGAGGTGTGGGAAAAGAGATTTTAATTTTCATTCCTCTAACATAAATGTTATAAGGTTGTGTTATGATACCTAAGAGGTGTGATGGGTTTTTGGAGAGTTTTCATCCGTGAAACATGTTGAGGGGACAACTGAGGGGCCTGCCTTTGAATGGTTTTCCAATTTGGGAACTTGAGGCATCAATCATTCCTGTTAATGATTAAGGGGATATGTTTCAGGATAACATCACTTGCATCATTAAATTCAAGGAAATAAGTATATAGTGGGTTGGGATATGTATGTTTGAGTTGATAAAGATGTTTCATTTACATCACCCTTGGACTTTTATTAGAGTTAATTGACCTGAGGGAGATGAATTTGGGGTTATTCTATATAGATAATAATTTACCATTTGGTGAATCCAACTATGATGAGGGTCTAGTTTGCCGCTTTTATGAAATAGGGATTAGAAAAGAACTGGTGGTACATTCAAGTGAGAACTGGACTGACTGATTGTATGTTTTAGAATGACTTCTTCTAGAGGTTCCTAGAACACATATATATAGAGACGATGATACGAGAGAAAGCTATGGAATTCATCAGTCTGTAAAAGGATATCTTTTTAGTGATGGACTATGTTGGACAATACATAGATTTGAAATTCTTAGCTACATTGTTATGAAGAGATGATGCAGTTATGTGGAAACATTTTCTGGATGGAATTATGTTTGAGATGAAGTCAATTTGAATATCTTTATACTGAAGAAGTTTATAGAAGATGAGGATCAAACACTCATTATTTTAAGGTAACCTAGGGAAGGCTTCCATTGTTGGACAGGTATCTTTTACTGGATGATTAAGAGGTGTGACTTCTGGAAGCAGGAAGCTTTATTATGTAATCATTTATCAAATAAGTGATATCTAGTTTACGTAGAAAAGAGTTTCGGTTGGATTTTACTTTAATAGGGTAACATATCATCATTTTGGTAGGTTTGGACACTATCATTGACATTTTTCCTATCCATGAGTAGGGTATTAATCTTACTGCAACATGGAATATCTAATGAAATTCTTTATGTTTCAGAGACAAACTAATACTAAAGGAGTATCCGACCAAAATCATATCATGGGATAAGTATATTCTACAAAATATAATGCATGTAGTTGGATTTCAACATGATGAGGTGGTAGAGTATGTAGACATGGTGCTTATGGGAAGGATCTCTTGTATTAGTTGAGTGGTGATACTTAGGGGAGTTAGACAACACCACATGGAATAGTGGAATCATAGTTACATACACAATAGAAAACACTAGTGGATAGTGAGGGTTGTTCCATTGATAGTCAGAGTAACACATCTAGTATATTATACATTATCTAGTGACTAGTTTGATACTGGTTCCTCTCATTCCTTTATATACTCAAAAACAGTTAATCATTTGAGCCCATTGGTGGAGTTTGTGGGCGGAGTTATGACTATAGATACAACATTGGGAGAGTGGTCTAGAGATGACTATATATGCAATGAATGATCACTAGAGATTAGGTAATATATTTTCCTTTAGGATATCTATGTTTGGGATATGAAGGGATTTAACCTAATTATATGGATAGACTTTATAGTCACTTAACAATCCAATATAAATTGTTACCATAAAAGAGTGGCCTTTTTATCTCCCACGGGTGGCCAATATATTCTATATATAGAATGTGATATCTAGGAAGTCCGAGTAGGTCCAATTACAAAGCAATTGGGAGAGATCACGACCCAAGAATTTAGTCTCTTTATGGATGATGGAAGTGTTGGGTATGATTTTCTTCCACCAATAGTGGAACTTTTTCAGGATGAATTTTCTAAATACTTCGCAGGGCTACCACCTGAGAGACATGTGGAATTAAATTTTTATGTCATGCAAGGGGTACCTCCGGTATCTATTCCAGCATACAGAGTGGCACCAACTGATATTCAAGAGCGTAAGACTTGGTTGGGGGAGTAATAGGATTAGTGTTTTATCCATCCATGTATGTTGCCTTGGGGATCACATGTTTTGTTCATAGAGTTTGATTGTGAGTGTTTACTCTTATGTGTTGATTACTGGAAATTTGATAAAAATGACTCTAACGAATAGATATCCCCTTCCGCATATTGATGATATGATATAATAATTTATGTGATCCAGTGTGTTATCAAAGATTTATTTGATACTGGGGTATTATTAGTTGAGACTTTGGAATTCTAATAGACCAAGGATGGCGTTCATAAGTAGGTATGGCCTTTCTGATTTTGTTGTAATGATGTTTGGGTTGACAAATGCACTGGCAGTGTTTATGGCCTTGATGAACATGATCATTCATCTATATATGGACCAATTTGTTATGTTGTTCATTAATAAAATCTAGGTGTTTTCAAAGACTCGTGATGGGCATACCAAACATCTTGACATCATCCTGGAAACAATTAGAGAGCATTGGTTATACGCCAAGAAATCTAAGTGTTAGTTGGTGATTGGAAAGGTACACATCATGGGGTACATCAAATCAGTGGAATGTGTGTTAGTGGACAATGTGTAGGCTTTGGCAGTGGTTTCTTGGGATCAGCCTAAGAATGTTTTTGATATTTCAAGTATTGTTGGGATTACCTGTATATTATGGGAGATTCATCCAAAACTTTTCCCATTTGATAGGGTAACTTTGGGTCATGACCAAAAAGGGAGTAAATATTGAAATTTAAAAGGCTAATGAGAGATATTTTTATGAATTTATGATGATCTTAATGTAGGAACCAATTTTTATCCTACCTCATTCCTGTGAAGAGTATACAGTTTATTTGATGTTTCTAGGATCATACATGAATATGTGCAGGTGTAGAGAGATTGAGTTGTGGTTTATGGGTCTTGGAAGATGAAGCCTCATGAATGAAATTACCCTATATAATACCTTGATTTGGACGTAGTAGTTTATTATATTAATTATTTGTGACAGTATTTTTTTGAAGAAAAGTTTAATGTTTATCAAAATCATAAGAGCTTGGTGTATATATTTTCACATAGTGATTTGACTCTTTGGAAGCATCGATGGGGTTGACTATATGAATTATTTAAATTTTGAACTGGAATATACACCTGGAAAGGGAAATAATGTGGCTGATACATTGAGAAGGAAAACATAGACTCAAATGGTTTAAAAGTCGAGTGAAGAGTGGAAGTTGATGTCCTTACTGGCAAAAATTCTTGTGGTGGTTCAGAAGAGACAGGAGAAGATGACTGTGGATTTAGTTATAGTGAGTCTACACATTGGACATGGACCATGGATATAGAGTATGAGGATATAGATTTCTTATCCATGAGGTAATGTTTTGAAGGTGGGGATACATATTTAGACTAGTTGAGACAAGATGATGAGATCCTCTATATGAGGAATCGAGTTATAGTGCCTATGAACATGCGAGAGGAGATCATGAAAAAATTTCATACTTTGAAGGGGGTAGTTTATCAAGGAGTAATAAAAATTAATAAAGACCTATGAATATAGTTTTGGTGGCCATGAATGAAAAAGTAGATAGTAGGGTTTCTGACAAGATACAACATATGTTTGTAGGTAAAGAGAGAGCATCAATGACCTGGAGGATTATTATATCCATTTTCTTATTTTGGAATGGAAGTGTGATGATGTGAACAAGTTATTTGTGTTGGTCCTTCCAAATATACTTAGGAAGAATATTTCTATTTTTTTCATTATAGATCGACTTAAAAAGGTAGGGCATATCATTCATATAAGGTAAACAATTACAGAAGAGTATTTTGTTGAACAATATGTTCGGGAGATAGTCTGTCTTCATGGAGTGCCACAGACTATATTTTCAGATCATGATCAAAAAACTAATTCAGGATTCTAGAAGGGATTGTAGAAATAACTTTTCATATAGGTATTATAATGTATGTATTTCCACCTACAAACATATGGGTTGTCAAGGTCTACTATACTTGTGCTTGGGTTTTTCTATGGGAAGTTGTTCTTGAGTTTGGGGACTCGTCAGAAAAGCACTTGGATTTAATGGATTTTTCCAATAACAATAGTTATCAAGAAACTATATATATGGATCCATATAGGGATCTTTATTGTAGGCCATGAAGATCACCGCTATTCTGTATGGAGTTTGGTGAGTAAGAATTGTTGGGACTGAGTCACGTGCATGAGACATAAGAGCAGGTATAGTTGATTCAGAATAATATGCCTACGACTTATAGTTGAAAAATGTCATATACTTATATATGAAGATTACCCATTTAGTTTTTATAGGGTGACCATTTATTCCTTCAGTTGTCAATTAGGTTGGGTCACCATAGGATACAGGTGCATGGAATGTTTGTGCCTATGTTTATTGGATCATTTGATATAGTGGAAAAAATCAGGCTTGTGTCATACTAATTGGATCTTCCACAAGAGATACAACACTATGAATGATGTATTCCATGTTTCAAAACATTCGTGGTATCACTCCGACCCTTCTCATGTGATCTTCATGTATGAGGTTGACATTGAGATAGATGTGTCCTTCGAGGAGCATCTGATACATGTGTTGGATCAAAGTGAGAATGTGTTGTGAGGAATGACTGTGTTCATAGTTAGGTTATTAGGGAAACATGGTAATGTGCAAGATGAAACATGGGAAAGAGATGTTGATGTGGGATCTTAATGCCCAATATTTTTTTGGCTCAGAATATTAGAAATAATTTGATGTATAACTCGAGGATGAGTTGTAATAAGGTGGGTATTTTTTATGAGGCCGACCTTTTCAGGAGTTACCTCAGGTAAAATTCTCTGTAATTTTTGTTTTTAATTATATATCATGGAATGGAGTTATAGATTGGGTTGTTTTTGGGAAATTATAAGAATATCATGGAGAAAAGAGTATTCCCCTAGCTGGCTCATGGTTTGCAAAAACTGTGTGGATGTCTAAGAGAAATGGAGTGCAATATAGTCTTTTTAGGTAGTAGATTTGACATGGTCAATTCATAGTCTTAGAGGCCATGAATGGTATCTGGGAAAAGTTCTCATTTGAATTGGTGGCTATCTCATAGTTAACACATGTGTTGTATAACCATATGACAAAACTATATGAGGGTCGACAATGAGATCCAAAAAATGTGGATATCACTCTTTTTCAACTATTAATTTCTTGTTTCACATCCAATGTTGCCCTAACTGAGGATTTTAAATTTTGAAGGGTAATGAAAGGTTCCCCAATCAACTTGGGATGATTAAAAGGCCTTACAAATACAATTCATATAGATCAATATCTCGAATTGAAGATCATCTTATCTCCCGATAAGTGGATTTCATCCCAATGGTTCTCCCATTTTTTTGTCTCTAGATCATTTCATGGAAGAAATACATTGCTTCCTTCGATAAAAACCATTGTGACGTGATCTTGATGTAGGAATCTGGATCTAGATCTAGATTTATGAAAACATGGTTTTTTACCTTTATTTTTGTTTGGAGATTAAGATCTAGAACTTTTATCAACGGCATTGTGCTGGTTAGATTTTGGGAATTTCTGTTGGCAAAACATCCATCAACGAATTGAGATAGGTGGTTTAAATATAATTACCATAGTTTTTTATTTGATATATATATTAATGGTTCTATAATTCATATCATCTTTTAGTAGTTTATTTTCTTGAATTGGGTTTATTATATTGACGAATTGAGTTATTGATGCTTTGTATAAATATTTGATTAATTGAAAAATTTATCGTTAGACTAAGGGGACTCTACAATAGAAAATTAAATTGCATAAATTGATTATCAGAGTTAGGGATATTAATCTATTCTAGGATTTATATGATCAATTATTATATATCTAAATGGTTATGTTCAGATAATTAATTATGGATTAATTTTATGTCGTTGATAACATTATTTAGAAAATTAATTATGGTATAAGTAATGGAAATTTGATATTAAAATGAGATAAATAATTATTTAAAATTAATTATGGAATATGAATTGGGAGGGTTAATCATTAATTGATGAATTATTTCATGTTTTTATAAACATAGTTAATTATTGAGTTTTCTAATGGAATGACTATGTTCAACTAATTGTTGAATCAGTAATGGGATTGGGTTGGATAATTAACTGGTATTTTAATTATGTGATAAATAATGGGGGTGTAGTCATTATAAATTGAGAATTACTAATAATAACATAGTCTTTATACTTAGGATTAATGAGAATGGTAATATGGTCGTTCTAGAATGATATGTATACATTATAACATAGTCATCATGGTTATGAGTAATGATATTGGGAACATAGTCAATCTACTGAGGATTATGCATGGTAACATTATCATATTATTTATGTATGTAATATTGGTAACTTTATCAATGTGGCATATAAATGTGAAATGAATTAATGAAAATAATGACACTATGATTTATAGTGTGACATGAAAATATTCAAACTCTAAGATGACTCAAATATGGTATTGAGATATCGTACAACATTTGAATACTTCGTTCTTTGAGAAGAAGTAGGTCAGAAGATATGATATTAACTAGGTAACACTTCAGGCTTTGGTACATTATTATGTTAGTATTGGGCTACAAGTATCCTGGGAAACCATGGAGTTAAAGTAGTCAGATAAGAATAAATTCAAATGTTATAACTGGTTATTTTTGCATTGTACTAATTTCCTTATAGAACTACATGCACTATCTTTGTACTAAATCAGTTTTAGACACCATTGGTGGAGGCCTACTGAGTTGTAATCACACCCTATTTGGGATTCCTGATTGGTAACCAAATATATTATATTTTTGTAGGACTAGATAATAGTAAAGGCATTGAGATAGCTGGCAGATTAGGGATGGAAATTTTATGGGGAGAATGAACATGTTTTGGGACCTGCTCGGGGAGTCGTAGTGTCTTTAATTTTAGTTTCATTATAGACATATGAAACTTATTATAGAATATCATGTTTTCTTTTTTATTTGTGTATTGTATTTCATGGTTGGTTATCTTGTTCCATGATCATTTTTCTGGTTATATATGATTCCTTCTTGTTTTTTTATTTCCACTAGAATTGTACTTGGATAAATGAGGGTATAATCTCCGCATGAATGAATTTTTATACCCTAATTACTATTCAGTAGCCACTATCATACAGGGAGGCGCTCTTGAGGACATGTGGCGAACCGGCATGGGACACCGTCGAGTGATACTCGAGTTGGGACGTTACATATCTGTAATTTAAAATGAACTAATAATTTAAAATAGATAAATGGATGTTATTATTCGAAATATGAAAAAAAAATTATTATTATGTTTTTTATTTTTTTAGTAAATAATTATATTAAATGATGACATAATATTTAAACAATCAATAGAAAAATAAAATTAATGATTCCAAAAAAACTAAAAGTAATACAGTATAATTTATTTATGGATTTACATAATTTTTTTTGTAAATATATCAAAATAATGAGGTTTTAAAAAATTATAATTTAATTAAATATTTTTATGGATGTATCTAATTTCATGTTAAATGAATATTTTCAAAAATGACATTATAGATGTTTTATAATACATAATATTAAATAAAATGATTTAAAATCCATCAAAATCCTATTATAACATAAATGAATTGGGTATTGTATAATATATTATCCATGGTCCATTTAGGGGCCAATATTATATTAATAGTAACATTCATGTCCCCTAAATTATAAAAACATTATTGTTGTGGTAATCATCAAAAGGGTTAAAGGAGGGTTAAAACTAATAGATAAGGGTGAGAAAAGTCACCCAAATTTCATGATATTTATTGGATGAGAATATTTATACCCATTATAATTATATATTCTAATTTTGTAAATTTTTGGCTATTTTAAAAAAGGAATGTAATTTATACTAAATTAATAATTTTTTAAATTCTAATAATACTCCTCAATTTTAAAAATGACAACACACTTCAATTTTAGTCAAACTTTAATGGAAATTTTTTAGGAAACTATCTATCTAAATACATTACTAAAATCTATTTTCAAATTATATAGGTATTATTTTAGTAAAAAATGGTTGGATTTGAGGGAATATGTTGGAATATAAAGAATGTTTTCTATAAAGGAGGTTTAGATTTGAATAGAATGTTTTTAGTTTTATTACATCCTCAACCACCATAAAATATTCTTCAAACATAAACAGATAATAAAACCACTATGTACCTTATACTGATAATTTTTTATGTTAATGGAATACTCTATATCTCTCTCCTCCTCCAGCCAATAGGAAATGAAATAATCATTCCTATGTATAGTGAACCACCGCCCAACGAAGTGATATAATTTGATTTTCATCACCGCATCCCACATATGCTTATAATTAAGGATTAAAAATTTATTTATTATATAAATTTCATATTTATAATTATTATAATAAAATATGTCATATAATGTATTACTTTTTCATCCATTTTAAAAAAATTACTTCATTACTGCATACGAGTGGACTTCCTCCTCCATTATGCCACATGATTTTGTCTCCATCACCACATCGCATGGATGATTTACATAATTTTATTCAAATAAATAATATTGTACTTTTATATAATAATAATTATAGAAATTTAAAATTTTACAACCAATCTTTTTTATCATGATCATTTAAAAATGTAACCATTTCATAAGCTAATGTATGGCTTACCATCTCAATGATTGTAACACGTTTCCTCTTTTATATACATATTTCATGGATGGTTTATAAAGATCAATTTTTGTATAAAAATGATAATTATGACATGATTATTATTTTATATAAGATTTAACAGTGACCACTTTTAATATATTCAACCTACTGAAGTCATTTTTAAAATATAAATAGAATATAATCCAAAAATCTAACCAAAACATAATTGATTATATAATTAAATTTAATATGTTAGTAAATAAAATAAAAGGAATAATAAAATCTAAATCCTTTCTTAATAATATAAATATTTATCACTAGTTTATTATTAAAGTCTATAGTGAACATACATGAAGAATCAAACCCAATGTAAGGTTCTTTGTCTCCATTTTCCTTCATTGAGGAATATTTTATTGTTATGTATATAGTTTATTTTATATGATATATATACTCAAAATTTTAATATTCTATAATGAATCCATCATAATTCAAGTTATGTTATGTTTTGATTCAATGTTTTTTATCCAAATGGATTTAAGACGAAAATTACTTAGTGGTAATGGGTTTCCAAACTCAATTTCATTTTATGGGGTTATACGTCTACTTCAATGACAATTTTTTGCCCTGATTATGTACGAAATATACTATTATTATATTCTGTTGTATTTACCCTTTTTTGGTGGATTTACATTTGTCTCACATAATCAATTCATTTATTAATTCTCTATTCAATGATAAAAGCATTTTAAGGGTTATTTGCCTCATATTAAATATTTTGGGGTATATTTTATGTCATATCCATATCTTATTTTATTATTATTATTTAATAAACCATAGATATGTTATATCATTAATCTCCTTATATTAAAGTTATGCAAATTTTCTTTTTATTTTTTTTATTTCAAGAATATTATGAATTTAATGTAACCAAAGTGTTATGGGTTTAATTCACAATCACATCATAATTTGGGGTTGTTTATGTTTAAGTCTTTATTGGGGGATTATTTTATCCTTGTATCTTATACTCGGTATATTATAATATCTTATAGTTATTTCTAGAAATAAATTTTTTTCATTCATTTTCCTCTCGTATTTAATAAATCTACTTAAATAATGTTTTTATGAAAAATAAATATTATTCTCTCTTTAGTCAGGAATATTTTTCTTTCATGTTCATATTTTCATTAAAATTTCTTTAAAATTATTTTTATTATTATGAAAACATTTATTCGTGACAATATTAACCGATTTTTATATTTATGTTTTTTTAAAAAATAATTTTTATTATCATTATATAAGTGTTATTTTTTTACTTTTTTACAAAAATTTGATGCAATTCTTATTATAACATATAAGGAATGAAAAAAATATCTATTCTGATGAACAGTCAAGTATTTGATGATTCCTTACATGTTTACATTGTTAATTTCAAAAAAAAAATGATTTTCATAATATTTTGGAACTTTTTACATTATAAATGTTATTTTTAAAATATATATGATATTTTCCTCAATAATGTATTTAATGATCCTTTTCTGGTATCTATAGTTAACAATAATAATTACTCTTTGTTTTACTCTATTAGGGAAATGTTTTAATAATACTATCCATATTCATTATCTTAATGGTCTATAATAATTTCAACTGGGTAAAATATTAAAATTATTATGAAATATTTCCAAAATGAATAATTTTATTGATTATGTATTGGAGTTATATTCCCCCATTTAATATGATGAATGAATTGGACATATTAAGTGTCATGTGGGACCCACAATATCCCCAAGATGCATTGGTCGGTCTCGTGAGATAAACTTGTTTGCGTAATTTGACCGTGGACATGACTATTTATGTAAGTTATCATTCCATGAGTCCTTGATGGTATGTTTATGATTCCATTCATTTTCAATTCCATTAATAAGTGATGATTTATTAATTTCTAAGTGATAATTTTATTAGTTGTGATATCCATAGATTAGTTTCAAGGATAATAAATTAGATATATGGACTTATTTGAAAAACATAATCTCTTCCAGGTTATTCATTATGGTAAAGATTTTGATTAATGGGTGTTATTTATATATTATTTAACTTTATATTTCCATTATGAATTATTTATAAATACTATATTTCATGGTATGAAACCCTTGCTGAGAATCTATGTTGACCATTTATTTTTTTTCCTTTCCCTGGGGTATGAAGAACAATATTTTGAAAGATAGTAATAATGAAATAATGTTTCTTATTCTATGTTTTTATAATTCCAATATGATTTTGGAATCATGTATATATCTAGATTAACGAGACTAGTACGATAATCGGCCCTTCAAGATCTGATCACTTGTATCTTAAGACATGGTTGGTTTGGTTTTGTACATTTCAATTGATTTTACCTCCATTTAGTTCAACATAATTTTATTTTACTTTATTTCATTTTGTTCAATCCTAATTTTGATGTATTTGTATAGTATTTTTTGATTTTATTCTGTTATATTTCTTTTAGTTTTTTCTTATTTCCTATTATTCATATGTATACAATCTCTTTTACATTACTTCATCTCATTATCATATATTTCATCTACCATTAATTCAGTTTTAAATTGATCCATTAAATTATTTTTTTATTTGTTTAGTTATAATCGATATAAATAACAATATTTCACTTTCATTAAATTCAAATAAATATAGTTTTATATATTTTGATTCTAGTTCTAGTAGGATAGTTTCTATCAGATTCGCTCAAAATTATGTATTTATGATTAGGTCATGTTAATCTATTCATTTTTTTAGGTGGATATTCTTATATTATGGAAATAAAATATTGTTATTTATTATCATTTTGTTTTTATTCTATTTCAATTTATTAATAATTATTTAATGCTTATTTTTTCTATTTGTTTTTGTTTGGTCTAATTTATTTTAAAATTTGTATCATTGGGAATTATAAATTAAATTATAA
The DNA here is from genome assembly GCA_963277665.1 of Viscum album. NCBI lineage: Eukaryota > Viridiplantae > Streptophyta > Magnoliopsida > Santalales > Viscaceae > Viscum > Viscum album. The sequence goes on from OY728141.1 coordinate 1,118,547,717, forward strand.
TTTTATAAGTTTTACTTGGTTTTATTAGGATTCATTTTATAAGTTTTTAGTAGGAATTATTCTATTATAAATAAGTTTATTTATTTGGTTATATATGATTTCATTTTGTTCCATTTAATTAAATTAACTTATATTTTTTCAATAAATATTTGGTTTCATTTAGTTATGTTAGTTCGAAGTAAAAAAAATTAATAAGAAGTATATGTTTTCTCTATTCCTCGAATAGTACAGTGTTCCCCAAAGTGTTCATATACTTAAAATCTTCCTTATTATTATTTTTTCATTCTAAAAAACACTAAAAAATCAATAGAAATAATATGAACTTCATTTTTTGTATAAACTATTAATGTTAAAGAATACCTTAAACTCATAACCCTTCATATAAATAATCATTTCTTTGTAGTATATAATTTGAAAATCATTATAAATTGTTTCACCCTTTAACTCATCATCGAATATACTCATCAAACCAATATATTTCTCATATTTATATGATATTTATAATTATCAAAGATCCATCAACCAGTTCACCTTCATATAATGACTTTCAGGAATGTTAAATCAATGATGCAATAAACATGTTAATTAATATAAAAATAATAATAATATAGATATAATTATAATAAATTTTATTACCCATATATTATATCATGAATTATCTATGATTTTATTCATGAAATACATACATGAGAATAGAGAAACTAGATTGATATCATTATAATTGGATAATGTCACATTGAATCGTTAACATTGTCTATAATTTTTAATTATCATTCGATTATCTTCATTATAATATACCATGATTTCTATTTGATGGCTCCAAGATTAATGTATATGGGTTCACCCACATCACCTATTAGAAAATAATACAAAATTATAAAGAAATAAAAGGTGAATTAATAAAAACTGAAATTGAAATAAATTATAATGATATAATTTTTCACACATACAAACAAAAAATTTGATCTATGATGATCATTTGGCTCTATTAGAATAATAGGATACTCAATATTAGTGACCTATTAAGGATGTTTTTGTTCCAATTCGTGATTTGGGTCATCTATTCTCTCTGGTGTAGATGTTGAAGGACTGTGATCATTAGATCCTGGTTGGATATGAGAAGGAAGTTGAGGTGGTGCAGACAATTTAGGATAATGATATAAGGGATGAGGATACATCATAAGATATAAAAATTGAATATGAAATGAATAGATTAAAAAAAATCATGTTGTATATATAAGAGATACAAACTTTTGAGGATCATGTAGAGGAGGATAAACTGTGGTACATGAGATTCGTGCTATCAGGTGTATGTGTGAATGGGTATAGAAGGTGCAATGTGTAACTCTAGAAGCACCCATCCTTGATTTTCTCTATTATTGATCCCTAGTAGTTGGTTGATTTGAGGTAAACTATTTCTCAAATTAATTCAACTACAAGAAACATGATCAATAATAAGTACATAACATAAAATTTAATATAGAATAAATATATTATAATTATTATACTCACTACGGGAACCATAGTAGATAGCCCTAGGTTTTTTTTTATCATTATAAAAAATAGTTTTCTTTTTACTTCGTCAATATAATTTGTAATCTTTATAAGAATTAAATGTAAATTTTTTTACGAGGTATTAAGATATTATGCACACAAATTATAAGTCATATAATACATCAAAAATATCATATCATATTATTTTGTACCAATGTATTATAATAATTTTATGAAATTGGTCTTAAACGTTTTTTAAAATGTGTTTTAATTTTTTATTCTAATTCTAGATTAAATATTTTTCTTTAAGATTAGGTTTTTTAAAATTTTATTTAAACCTAATTAATATATAATTTTAAAAAATTAAAATAGTTTTCAAAATTGAAAATTAATATAATTAAATTAAAAAAATTAAAATAAAACTAAAACAAACACAATATCTCCCATTCAAACCAAATTAATGTAATTACATTAGTACCAACTGATGAAACCCACATCAAGATAAAATAAATGAACTATTGATATATATGGTATCTTCAATATATTATCCACCACTTCCTTAGGTTCAATATCAATTATGAAAATTGGAAAATTTATATCATGAAATGAAATATTTTAGTTCACACCAATGGTAGCATCAACATTTTCAATTTCAATGCCACCATCATGAAAAATATGTCTTAATATTACGTCAATAATTACATCATAGTTAGGTCATATATGATCTTTAATATAAGAGAATTATTTTTCTATAAATTCAAACAAATAGGGTTCTCCGGTATCCAAAAAATGTGTCATGTCAAAAACAATAAACCAAAAATTATCAATAAATAGACCATGTCACATTGTTGAATCAAATGATTTTAATTTCACCATAGTAACTCAATCATAAGAGTGGTAATCAAACAATAGTATTTATGAAATAACTCTACAATAAGAAAAAAAATTATGTCATGTATTACTATCATATACACTATCATAATAATTTATTCATATAGTTAACATAACTCCATCATGTTTTATTCTCATATTCACCATATGATTAGCTGTAAAAAAATTGTATGACCTGATTATACAATATTTGTATCCATGAACCAATGAATTAGTACCACAATACAAAAATTTTATTTCATTAGAAAAATATTCAAGATGTAAAATCAATAAAAATAATATATATGAATAATAAAATTAAATCAGTATTTATATTTTACAATTTTTAATGTAATTTTTTTACCTTTTAATTAAACCATGTCAGATACTATTTGTTATGAAATGTCTCTCTCATTATCAAGGGAAAATAATGGTAAATGCTACTGATAATTTTTTATGTTACCTTTATAAAATTATTATAAAATTATAGGGTATATGTAAAATTACATATTATGAGAGAAAATATACATATTATTTTTAATTAACTAATATATTCAATCAAAAAACCATGGTTAAAAAATATTTACAATGTTACATATCCCGCTCTACTAGAATAAATGTTTCCAATGTATATAACAAAACAAGACATACTATTAGAGATGATATAGAAATTAATGATAAAATTATCCTCACTTCTCATATTAAATTCACCATGGATGGAGATATATTATTCTTATATCACACAAATACAATGAACCAGAATCCATAAATTCTTGAGCTAGATAACCTCTCTAAATGGAACCTTATAAATGATTTTTTTCCTTGATATAAGGCTTTATTGTATAGATATTTTTTTCAATAGGACGTGTAGACATAACAAAAATGGGTCACCCAATAAGTATTTATGTTTAACGATGGACCGTTATTTTATATATTCAAGTGAAACATTACGGTGGAAAATTTTTCTCTAACTTACAAAAAATTAACCGTTCATCTTCCATCATTTTTATCAAGAAATATTTTATCAGTCGTTGATGTTAATGTTTACTATAAATATAGAACAATAAAATATCTATTAACATTAAATTACTAGATAGTAAATATTGAAACTCTATTGGAATCAATTAATGCATAATGAAATAATAATTATATGTTTTTATGATTTTGGTTTCAACCATATTTTGTTGAATTTTTAATATATTTTGCTTGAATATCCATCAAGAACCATGGTAATATCCAATACATCCATAAGTTTATTTTTTTCTGAATATTTCATCACATAATAAGAACATATAACTTTCCAAATTTTTTCAATGATATATAGGATGAAGTTTTTATATACTACACCAATCCCACAAGTCATGCTGATATCAAAGTCATCTTTGGTCTTCCAGTTTATATTTACAATAATTGAAAGCATCATTTCACATTAATTTTTCTCATAGTGCATTGAACCTAAAAAATGAAAGAAAAAATGTGTTCACTAATATGTCATGTTAGATAATATACATTTCTTTTTTCCTATTTTAATTGGATTCATTGCCAATATTCTTCTTAATTTTAGATTTCATCTAAAATTTCACTAATAAAAAAATAACATATTTTAATTCAATAAGAAGAGTATTTCCAGACATATGTTGAAGTGGACATTCATTTCCAAAAATATTATCAATCCCCTGATGATACTTCTTGTATGGAAGTTCTATTAGCAATAATATTTTATCCTCCATAAATTGAAAACTATGATGATATTTATGTCATATTGATCAAGAACATTTTAGAAAAATATGACAATATATTTTTCCCCTCATGGTCCAACTAGACACCTTTACATAAGTATAGAAATTGTTTATTATCCACATAAGTGCATCACACATCTGAAAAATATTTTTTGATAAATCATTGAATTTTCACACATAATAAAACTTATTGAGATTATGTGGAAAATTTTTTAAAAAATGAATTTATTTTTCTACATTATTTATGTTACACGTAATAATGATATTAACTTTTATTACAAGCAACACAATGTTTAGCATTAATTAAATGAAACATTGAGTTTAGATTGTGTTATACAAAATATGTTTTTTTATCTTTCATTACATGAAAGAACAATATTAACTTTCATTACATGAAAAATTGGTTTTAAATGAAACATGTCATAATAATAAAATATTATTATTTATTATGATAATTATCTCTTAAATATTGAAATGGAAGTTGTTAATAAGATTATTTAAATTTTAGAAATTTATGGTTTACAAATTTATATAAAAATTATACTTTTTTACCAATTAATGAAAAAATTGAAATAAAAACTACATGAAAATAAAATAAATTTATTTCTAAAAACATGCTTTAAAAATCATGTTTTAATTCAATAAACTGGAAATAAACCATTAATAAATTATTTAAATGAATTATATAATTTATATATAAAATAAATGGATTAAAATTCAACTTCTAGGTTTTATAGACAATAGATAAGAATAAATCCAGAATTATGCTTATAAACCAATTTTTTAATATATTTTATCACCGTTTTAAGGCATAATTATTTTGAATCAATTTTTTTAAAAAAATTATAAAATTTATTTTAAATAATAAAAATATTTTTTAAAATGATAATGTCAAAATTAACTTAGTTTAAATGTTAAGGACTTTAGGAAAAATTTTATTTATTGAAGAATACTGATAATAACTATGTTTTTTTTAAAACAGCCTTTTCATTTAAAAAGTTTGAAATGATAAATTATATATAAAATTTGGTTAAAAGTATAATTTATTAAATTATATGTCCGTTGATACAATTTATGTCATTTTACCAATTTAATATTGTATTTTTATATTAAAACATTTCAATCTTTTGAATATTTTCTCTTTAAAAACGTTTTTTCTCATCTTGTCTCTGTGATTAATTTTAAATTACATTTTCCACATATTTGAATTTCATATGATAAAATAGATTTTATGTTTTAAATTATAATATTTTATATATTCTAATATGATCGATATAATTTTTTACTATAATTAATAGTGAATGTTGTAAAAATTAATGATTGTTGTTAAAATAAAAATGTGTTTATCAGGGGTAAATCTAAAAAGTTAATGGTAAAAATGACCTATAAACATGTATAGAAACTGTTTTGTAGGAATATTTAAACAATTGATATTTTATTATTCTATAATAATATATTTTATACCATTTTTATATTTGAAAAACATGGGAGCACACATTTATTTTCGAAAATACCAAGTGTGGCCTCTCCCCCACATCTAAAAGGTCATCCTTTTCCTCTGTTCTTCACACTATAAAACCCAATTTGAATACAAAATACCTTCATAAATCACATAAAACATGTATTATTGTATCATATAGGCCTTATTTTTTATATAAATCCACCCAAGAATACTTGAAGTGGGAACCTATAGGGGATACTCGAATAAGAGGTAGCGTTCATCAATGAGAATTTTTGTTTTATTACTTTATCCTCCTAAAATTGTAATTATTATTTTATTATGATTAATAAAATAAATATAATACAAAAGTCAAGATGTTTTTATGTTATATTCCTGACATATAACAAAATCCAATTGAACCAAATTGAAAAAAATTCTCATTTGTGTGTATGGAGTACTACCACCTCATGAATGGATGTCATTCGTTTCTTCATTACCACCTCTTAAGGATGAATAGAAAGGTGGATTTATTTTTCAAATATGATATATATGATGTTATTAGGATTATTTAATTATTTTCACACATATTTATTTGTACTATTCATTCTATGTGGATATGACAACGTCGCTCATGCGTACGAAGGATTACTGCCTCACAAAGAGATATGATTCATAAATGATATAAATAGAAGGTATTAATGATTTTTTAATGAAATATGTGATATATATGACACAAAAATGATTCTAAACTTATCAAATATATCAAAAAAAATTATTTATTTCAATTCAATAAGAAAATTGAAACATGGTTCTTGTGTAGGCCTGGCCTACAGTCCCCATAAATGGTGTATTTTATTTTCTATCAATAATTTTTATGGATTATTATATATATATATAATATTTTTTATTTATATAATGGTTTACATTTATTATACTAAAAATACCTCATTATTTTTCACTAGTAAATATTAAAATGCTAAAACAAACATGAAGAAACAATTCAGTTATTACTTAAAATGTGACTTTACAATGAAATTGTAAATAAAGGGACAATAAAATTTCATTAAAATAATATATGATAGGATATATATGGATATAATTCATTAATATATGTATAAAAACATATATTAAATATATAAGAAGTTTTAATGTGAACAACGAATCTCAATACTTAAGGTATGATATTTCTAGATCACTCTTATTTTTTGTGAGAAAAATTTCATATGAACTGTGTGGTTATTTTATGTGATTTATATAAAAACCAGGAATGTATTTTATGATTTCTCCATTAAATATTTTTTGAAATTACATATCACTTTTAGGATCTCTCTTTTATGGGATTTACGGTTTAAATGTTATCAAGGGGGTATGGAATTGTTTGTCTCGATTTTCCGTCTTTGAGAAATATGTTATATAATGCACTCATATTCTTGTGAAAGTTTCATATATAACCTCTTTAAAATATAATATTATAAGTTTATTTATCCTCATGATATTTTAATATCCATTTTATTTTATTTTTTAATGGGTCTTATATTAAAAATTTACAAGCGGTAATGATTTCATGTCACAATATCATCATCTATCAATATTTTTTATGATTATGTTTCTAGTGATAAAATATTATCAAACTTCTCTCAAGAAACACATTAATGTTAATTTCCTCAAGATATTAATTATTTCTTAATATATTAGTACCATTTTAAAACTCTTTTAAATAAAAAAGAATTGTGAATTTGTTTTAATTAAACCCTAATTTAGTACTCTATTTGGTCAGAAAACCATCCTCTATAAAAATGATGTTATAGAAAAATAATTTCAAAGAAGTTTTTACTATTTTTCAAATTACTTATTAATATCTGTTTTCCCCATTATACACCTTTTTGAAAAATTTAAAAGAAATGGTACTTTTTTCTAAAAATTAATTTATTTATTCTTCTAAAAATGTGAATATAATATTTATTATTAACATCCATGAAATGAATAATATTTTTAATTTCCAGGACCATTAAATGGTTTCAATAATCCCTTATAAGTTTTATATTTTCTTTTTAAATAAATTCTTTTCTATAGTACTTGTGAAATGTTTATATTTTAAAAAATTTATTTCTCAATGAAATGATATTTAAAATACTTTATGTGTTTCAATATTATTTTAAAAATGTAATGTATATTTTCCACAAGATGTTGTTTAAATGATTTTAATAATTTATTTAATATTTATCATGTTTTTATGTAAAAAAGATTAAAAAATATTTCCTAATTTAAAAAATTATTTTAAGAGAAAACTTATCTTCCTCGCGAAATGTGTAAAGTGATTTTTCTATCAAAATTATTTTCTATATAAAATAAAATTGTTTGATGTGACCTCTTGATTTGATATAGATATAATACCAGGATATAATTCTTATTAATTCTTTTAATTTTTTATATTTATGATGATATGATATTTATGCAATCTATTTATCTTCTATAGGTCAGACCCTGAAAACATGAATATGAAACCAACTTTTTTTTCTATGGGTTATATTTTCGTGAAATAAATATGTGATTATGAAACCTATTTCTTTTCCAAATTTTAGGTTATGATGTAATATTATGAAACCCATTTCATTTCATTTGTTATGATATGATGACTGTTTTAACGTGTTATAGAAAACATATGTATGTCTTTTATTTTGTGAAGATTGTTTAGATATTACCAATGGTGATGGTTTCATTAAAACAAAATATGGGTGAAAAATATATATCCTTATAATTAATTGGGTATTTATTTGTATCTCATGTGATATACAAGACTATAGTGGGGATTAAAATTAGTTTAGTAGTGGGATTTTTAAGTTATAATAGTATTGGGAGTAAACCTTGACTAATAAGATTGTTTGGGGAGTTAACCCATTCGTTAAGAGGAATGGTTTTCCACTAGGGATGGTGGTTCATATTTCCCAGGAGGTTTATCCTACCACGTAGTTCCCTTATGAATATTTTAAATGATCATTATCTGTAATGGAAATAATTTTCTAAACATATTTTTATGCAAAATATTCCACGAATTATGCTAATGTTATTCTCTCATAGCTCATGTTCTATGATTACCTTATGATTCATGTCTTGTAAACTGTCAATATTTAGGACAAGACCCATATTTAGAATCTAGAACAGGTTAGGTTGTAACATCTTTTGTTATTTTCATTATTTCATGTCATTAAATTATATTATTCTTACATGTGATCATATATTAATATTAATTATGTTTACCATTGCTGAGTTTCTAAGACCACCCTCTATTTTGATTAAATTCCCCATGATATAAATATTTGTTTTATGAAAGGTATGTATAAAAGGAGTACTAAATGGGAATATCTTTTTGGAAAACATTGAAGAACTTTCACCAGATTATAATAATGTGTTCCATGATTCAAAAGGCATTGAACTATTATGGACCTCATGTATGGGATTATGTAATGTAATGAATATTAATCTAAAAAGATAAAATTTCTATGTTTCAGAAGCCTGGGTCCATATAGTTGGAATCAAAGGAAAGGTTTAGTTAACCTTTAAAAACAAGCATTATTAAACATTATTGATATCCCAGTGATTATTTATAAGTACGTGTCTTGGGATTTCTCTAAGGATAAGTCTATGGATGATTATAAGTATACGAAAATGACATGAAGAATTAAAAAATGATATAATTAGTTGTTTTTTATAAATAAAATATATGTCTATATACTATATGTGGATGTGGATCTATCTTAGATGTACCTAGGGGTAATCAATCTGAAAATGGAACATTTTTCTGGACAACGATCAATTTTTCACACCTAGTTTGATACTCACAGTTGATCTAATTTGAAAATTCACAAACTATTTATGAAGCATAATGAATGATTTAAATAGGTAAAGAATTTAAATAACAAAGGATAATCTCGAGCTGTCCTAGATCACAAATGATTCATGATTTAGTAATCTTATAGGTGTTTTTTCATGATTGTGTGGTTTTCACTATAATTAGTGTTATTAAAAATATGTGTTTGGTTTTAGTCCATGGTTGAAACCAGAAATAATCATGATAACTATCAAAATGAAGAAAAATTCAGTGACTCTGATCCACCCAATTGGATGTTGGATTGAGAGACATATATTCTGGCTATTCCTAATTAAGTATCATGATATATGACGGAAAATGTGAACTTCGGTAGGATTCCTAAAGAGTAAATTAAGAAGAAGGTGAAATTTTATGAAATTTCATGTGGTAATTAATATAAAATAAAGAAGATAGAGCTTTCTACATATCATGAATGTGGAAAAAATGACTCCAGGGGATGTCTGAAGAGAGCAAGAAGATGTATTGTATTTGTAAAAGAAGGAAATTGATAAATTAATTTCCAAAGAAAAAGTAAATGTTTGTTTCAGGAAATAGATGGGAATATTGGTCTGCATAAATCATTAAAAATGGATCAATGTTTTAAGTGTATAATTTATTGGAGTTATGAAAATTAATTTCCTTGGGGGAATGATTGTGAAGTAAATTTGTAGAGTTGGATGAGTAATGGGTATATTGACGATTATTATAAAGAGACAACGAATGAAATAAAAAAGGAAAGAGATATTAAAGAATAAACAGATGAATCCTATTTAATGTATTGAGATGTAAGTGTGATGATTGAATTATTTATTCGTTGGAATTTATGAATTATAAAATATATAAGAATTTCTGAGTATCTTTATCATTACATATTTGATAGAGTATATGAAATGATGTTGATAGACTAGATATATTATTTTAGGTGAATTATATATTCCTGGAAAAGACATTATTATGGAAAGAATAACCCTTATTATATTCATGAAAATGACATTGGGAAACTCAGATAATTAATATGAATAAATTAAATTGGGTAGAACCGATTATGTTGTAACTAGCTTAATATTTTTTAATGATCTTTTTTATTTTTTCATTGATGTAGTTTTTATCATTTTTGGATTTAAGTATTATCACAAAAATATATATTTTTTCTTTAAGGAATCTGGAATATTTTTTTTAATATGGTTCTATTGTAATTCAGTTTATTACCAAGTTGGAAAAGGATAAATTATGAAGGTATTCACATGTTTGGTATGTTAAAATTAAGAGAAACTGCATGATTTTTGGGGAACTAATGATATGATCTTATTAGAATTTTAGAGACCACCTATCTAATTTTTTTCATTTTAATATTTTGGAAGTTTCAAAAGGTTAACCATTTATGAAATAGATTTTGTTTAACTTTCAATTATGTTTTTAATATTTATGTATCAATTAACCATTAGATGTTTTATGGAAAACGGTTACTAATTATAAAAATATATGTAATTAATTACATACCATTATTTTATAAATCTTTTTTAGTGACTCAAATATAGCGACTCATACCTATAAATTACAGATATTGTCTCTATTATCATTATATTTGAATGAGTAGAATAAATAACATCCCAATTTATTTAATAGTTTAGTATTATTGGAAAAAAATATACATACATGAATTTTTTATTACAAATAAATACACTAATTACAATTTTTTTCATTGCATAATAACTTTAGTCTATATAGTATATAATGATAAACATTTCTTAGTAAACTATGTAGATTCTTGTTTAATGAAAATAAAATAAGGTTATATAAAATTCTCAGTAAGGGTAATGTATAGTGGAAATAATAATGAATCAATAATAATAGTAAATATGGAAAGGTAATAAATGAAGACACATGAAATCAAATCAATAAATTGATAATGGTATGAGTAAAAAATATTGAAAGGTAAATTATTAAAAACATAATTCATTGAAATAACTACATAAGGGATAATGAATATTGAAATAAAAATAGTTGAAACACATTCGATTTAGTTAATGAACTGAGAATGAAATGCATCCATTGAAATATTGATGCAAATTATCATGAAGATAAAATAACTGAATCTAAATGAGGGAAATTATTAACTCTTGGATTCCATGTTTCCTATGTAAATGGTACATTTACCGTCAAGACCTTTCACAAGATGTTTTATAACATTTCAAGTAAAAACCCATATATGGTAGGAAAAATGAATCATCCAATTATACTAATTATTCATCAAGTGTATATCTATAGAATTATCCCACCCATATCGTATCTCTCCAAATAATTCATCATATTTTAAATAGATTGTTTAATAACGTTCCTTATCAAATTTCCATATGAAGTAAAAGATATATATTTATAAAAAACTTATCAGTGGAGGTTGACTAACAACTAGAATTTTTTATGTTGATTAATACAGATACCCTTAAATGATCATTTATACATTCTTGAGGAAAATAATATATAACCACAACAAAGTGTTACATACCACTTTGAAACAATTGAATCACAATTCCATGTGAATTAGAAGAATAATTATAATATCACGATAATAAGGATATTCCTGATATAAAATGTCAACATAAACACTATATGTAAAAATGATATACTGTTTAGTCAATAAAAATACCCATGATAAATGATATGGCTAATTAGGATAAATTTAATGTCAAATGATCATAGAAAATCGATTATTTCAAAGGGAAAAAAGGAATCTTGGTAGTCAATGTTAATATTATCATTGTTTAAGGAAATGAAAAACAATATGATGGAAGAATATGTATGAAATCATTATAAATTTCCCAGGCTATGTATAAAAAATAAAGGGTTTTTGACATTGATGATTAAAAATATTGTAAAAAGATATTTTGAAAAAATACATGAGGAAAATATATATATATTTTTATTTTTTTAAATACAATTATTTTAATATCACTGTAGAAAACATTTTATTTAAAAATTAACATTTTAATAATTACATTTATGCTTCAATGAAATGATATTGGTAAATCTTTATATGTAGTAGAAGTTAAAAATAACATTCCATTTAAATGGTAAATTTATAGAAAAGTGTCTTTTTTGAAAACGGAAAAAATATTAAATTGAATTTTTTTTAAGAAATGGTAAAATTTTAATTAATAATTTTTTTTTGAAATGTTAAACCATTTTTATTTCCATTTTATTAAACAAGGTTATTCAAGAAAACAGGTTCTCTGGGTAAAGAGGGTAATTAAGTTTTGTTTTCATAAAAACATTTTCTAAAACAATATTACTACCAAATAATGGAAAAAAGTTAATGTTACATGGAAACATTCATGAATAAACATATGAGATGAAAATAAAGGGTTTTGTTATATAATTATAAAATAATTTCCTCAAATGGAAATTCTGGTGCAAATATTTCTAAATAAAATGGTATTGTGAATTAAACCCCTGAAAAGACCATAACAGTAACATGAGAATTATAAATGAATATATTATGTGTATAACATGTAAATGAACATAAATTAATTTGAAATATTATAATATATTGTGAAAATTTGTTACACACATTATCTTGGAATATTAAGGACAATGAGAAAGTAATATAACCCAATGAAAAGGAATCTAGTAATGAAATTATTTTCCACTGGGTAACATTTATTCAAAATCACCTTATAAGAAATAATTAAAATTTAAACTCAAAATTACATTAATATAAATTAACTAATGATAAAATATATCAAAATGGTATGTAGTTACACTACACGAATTATATAAGGTGTGAATATGAAATTTATCTCATGGATGTAAAGAGTGAGATGAAAATCCCTTACAATGTGTTCCCTTTACTCTGAACGTCCATTGAATTCATAGGTAATCAATTGAAAATTGTAAATATCTTATTATATAACTTTATTAATATTTATTATATCATATATTAACTTTTTATAACATCTTATTTCACATTATTTTACAATCTTTCTTTATTATCACTATTTTAGGAGTTATTTGTCTATTCTGTCGAGAATGTTTGGGATTGTTACTTGTTGTTCCTATTAATTGGGTCACGATTTAATTATCTAAAAAATATAAATTCTTATTTAATTATCATATATATATTCATTATGTATTTATTTATAATAATTTATAATATTTGAAAATAATAAATTAAATACCCTGTTAATAGAGATGGTAGGTCGTACATATGCATGAATGCTACATTCATTACTTTGTCTTATCATAATAATGAAAATTAAATTATATATATATATATGAATATTAAAATAATTTTATTATATTTATGGTATATATATAATAAATCATTAATTAAAAAATTCTTTATAAGTTACATGCATGGTCTGAATGAATCGTTTCACTTTATGGGGGCGGTAGTACACACTTCCACAAACGATATTATCATATTCAAAAAAATGACTAGAGAAAGTGTAAGTGTTATATATAAATTATATAATTATAAATATATTTTTAATATCATATATATCATGTAAAAACATAATTTCCATCATTATTAACAACAAAGAGAGGTGGTTATGGAAAAATGAGCAACATCGTTTTTTGAGACGATAGTTTCTCAAACAAATAAATGGTCAGTTCTTTACCCATCAGATGGAAGGGTGTATATGTGTTGGTATCAATCTTATAATAAAAACATGATATTATACTATGGATACATTCTTCATTATATAATTGTGTAATAAAAATATTTTTGGCAGTGGATAATGAAAAATAAATAAGATAGCTTGAGAAAGAATGTTACCTTTCATTGATAATTCCTTTTGTTTTTCACCAAAGGGATTCAATTGTTTTCATTATGACAAAGTGAGTATTCTAGGATGATGTGAGGTGTGTTGAGAAAAAGTTTTTTGAGATTTTTGGCAAACAATTTTGGCTTGATAGGTGTGACTAAGAGGGAGGGTTGAGTGGCCTTTTATAATGGATGAGTGGAATTCCTTTAATTTTTTTAATATGGAATTCCCCCCATGTTTTCCCATGTCATGTTGTCCCAATAATTATAAAACAATAATAAAATAGTTTGTAGGGTTTATATATGGCTAGAAAATGTGTTCTTGATATGTTTTATGGTCATTTTGTCCCTAAAGTGTATGGTTTAGTCCTTTATTAAGGTAATTTTTCTCTTAATCCTTATAATTATTTTTAATTACATTCACAAATATTTTCAGCAGAAAAATATTTTGAAATAATTGTAAATTAAAAATTATTTTGATTACAAATATGGAATCAATTTTTCCAAATTCCAATCACAGAATTTATAGAAAATAATTTAAATTTAATCCAGTGAAAGGGAAGAAAAATCAGATTTTTAATGTAAATCGGTTAAAATTTTTCTATATTTCTGTATTTAATTTCAATGTAAAATTGATTGAAATGACCTAAATCAGATTAATTGAAATAAAATTGATCTTATTAAAAATATAAACCAATAGAAAATATAATTTACCCTTATAAATAAATTAGACAGAAAAAATTTGATTTCATATTTTATGTTTTTCACTATTCTAAAAAATTGAAAACTCATAGAAAAATAGAAATAATTTAGCTAAAGATAAATTTATATTATGATAAACAAATTAAGTGTATTTGAACATATCATATTATTAATGGATCAAATAATTAGATTTAAAATAGCTTTACTATTAAAAAAATTATTAAATATAATATATATATATAAATAATTAATATCATTCACTAGTGGTAATTAATTTAATTTATTAGGACAGACACCTTTGTAATAATAAGAACATTTCCTTTATATTTAATATTTTTATATATTTATTTATAATTAATTGGTATCCTATGAACTCATTTTATATTTTTATAAACAACATATTATTAAAGTTAATTAGTATTATTTATTAATTATAATTCAATGGCTAGGTTAAGCTATATTATTTTAAATAATAATATTTTATTAATATAATATTATTTGGTAAAACTCGTTCGTTCGTTTAATCTAATCAATTGATTAAACTCGTTGTTGTGTACAACATGTGTTAACTTATTATTGCATTATGAGAAATATATTCATAGTAAATATATTATAAGATATCAGGTTATTAAATTCTTTTAAGAACATGGTGTTTCACGTAATGTCCTGGATTTTTCCATGTATTATTTTTCATATTATATGGGAATTATTTCGAGACCATTCTTGGAGTCGGAGTGCAGTTCCGAGGTCTGATGAGCCCGAAAATTTTTTTGAATTTAATTAAATAATAAAATAAAATGAGCCTGTGGTTTTCATGAATAAGTAGAATAACTTATGAACGGGTGCTCGGATCAGAAATCTGAGGGCAGCGTTGCATTCAGAGTAGCGATTTTACCTTAGGCGAGGCCTAACATCGGACGACGCAGGTCAGTGGTCAAACCTAGTTTTGGACAAAACTATAATAAAATATTTAATAAAAATATTTTATTAAATCTTGTTACAGAAAATATCTTTTATCTTTTTAAATAGAGAATTGCGTAGGGGTTCGGGGTTACAGACCTCATAGCCCTGAAATCCTTGGAGGCTTTGGAGGCTCTGGAGGGAACCCCAATGAGGAGACAAATTTCTTGACGTGATTCACCGGTGACGACGACGCGGTGACCAGATCTTCGCCAACGAATGCCGCAGATCCATGTAGGATGTTTGATTTTGATTTCCTTTCCACATTCTTGTTTCCTATAACGAACACTGACTAATCCACGAACAGATTAGATGGTGGATTGATCGTATTTGTGGGATGTGCTTTTGCGGGGATTTTGGGGGATTGATTCATGAAACTCATTTTGGTTTTGTTTATCCTTCTAATGGTGATGAACCAAGATTGACACAAACATCGATCGAGGTTCTTCCCTCTTGATTTATTGTGCATTTCTTCCCCGATTTCTCGCGTTCTTAATGTGTGTTCTACATGTTATTCATGAACATATGAACAATGGATGTTTTTTCATCCCTTTTTCAATGCAACGATCCAAAATTGGTGATATGGCATCCACACAACCCCACGGAGGTGCAGTTGCTGTGGCGATGGATGGATTGAAGTGGATCGGAAGATATCGTTCATTGGACGGTTTCTGTAGGGGTGACCGGAATCGGATTTTAGAGACGATCGAAGGCTCGAAACCCATAGATTTGGCATTACGATTATGAGGCAACCCGAGATCTTGAGTTTCGTGGAAAATAGACAGCAGAAACGAGATCCGGAAGATCGGGCGAGGCATGAGGGGGAAGATGGCGGATCTAGAATTTTCTTAAATATAAGACGTGTAGTATGGGCTACGCGGAATGTGTTCATCGGTGGGCCACCTGGCGTGTATTCCAGGAGTACACGAACACGGGTTGGGTACACGGCCAAGGAAACGGTGTGTATACCTATCCTTGGCTAGACCCGGCCGGATACACGGGATACCCCGTGTACTGGTACACGGGCAGGGCAACACGGATAGACAAAGTGTACGGACATACGTCCAATGTACATGGGTGTTTTCCAGTTGACAGGACATGGAATGTGCTATGACTTACACACTGTGTATATACGTTTTTGCATGACTTAGATTTCTGACATGGGTCGTTTCACATGGGCAGTACCCAGAGTCAAGGAATGCGGCATGTAGTTATTCTATGCGTCGTGTAGTAACTTTCAATACGACAAGCCTAGAGACACATGTTGTGTACACGGGAAGTACTCGAAGTCAAGGAATACGGCGTGTGATCCTACTACACACTGTGTAACATGTTCTACATAGAATGAGCCATTTATCTTCAGTGACTTGGACTAGCTTTCTTAGGGTTTGTACCCTTGGTCTTTCACCTGAAGGTTTCCGGTATCATTTCCTACGTATAGTTCTATGATCCCTTTAGCAGGACTTCAGGAATAGAGTTGTTGAAATCCCATCTGTGAGTCATATAGTTGGATCCTCTATTCCTTCATGGTATCCTAGGTAGAGTTTCTCAGTATTGAAGTGACCTACTTTACCTAGGCGTCGATCCTCTACTTAGCGGGTTAGTTCAGACTGAGTTGTTGTAATCACCCCATAGCTATTGGTTGTGATCCTCATCTGAGAATCT
The DNA here is from genome assembly GCA_963277665.1 of Viscum album. Lineage (NCBI taxonomy): Eukaryota > Viridiplantae > Streptophyta > Magnoliopsida > Santalales > Viscaceae > Viscum > Viscum album. The sequence goes on from OY728141.1 coordinate 1,118,565,221, forward strand.
TATTCTTAATTACTTGTGGAGTGAGTCCTCCCAGAATGAGTACTTTGTATCTCTCTTTTTGTACTTACGAGTGTGTTCTCCCAGTTACTTGCTTAGTGGAATCTTCGAGCTGGATATTAGTGGTGGTTTTGCGATAGTTGATCACGTATGAGTATATATGGATATTCTTGTTATATGTTCTGTAACATATATTGTGTAGAGTTGACTTTATCATTTCTTTGTGGTATTTCCTTTATTGTATTCCTTTGTGGTTTTCAGGGTGTCCTACTGGGTATTGTTATACTCACCCCTACACGGGCTTTTCCTGCACGTGTCGTGTATTGTGTAGATGAGCAAGCCATTGACAGGATTCTAGGTGGACAAGAACCAGATGGTGCTTAGTGAGATCAGGAAGGCTGAGGTGTGTTCCTATGGCTACGGATTGCAGTCCCAGTACCTTTCTTTACAGATTGGACTTTGTAGAAGACTTTCTTTTGGTGGGCTTGTACTTATGGCCCAGGGTTTTACATTATTGTACTTTACTTTCCTATCGTACTCTTGTGGTCTAGATTTTTGTGTATACATGAATTTCCATTTTTAGTATAGTGGCCCTATCGCGACTCCGAGGTGCTACTCACTAACCGTAGACTGCTAAGGTACTCATCATGTCGAGTACCGTAGGCCTGCAGCCAAACCGGGTGCTCCATCCTCTATGGGTATGCCGCCAAACCGGGCGCTCCGTCCACTGGGCTAGTCAAATCACTCCAAGTTGAAATGGTCAAGCAGTCGTCAGGTCTACAACTACTAGGTCTCCGCACTCCGTATGCTCGTCTCCAGGAGGATCCGTTTCACAAGATACTGGTCGACAATCCAAGTGTCACGAAGTCTCAGGTGGAAGTATCTCAAAGGGCCGCCATGTCATAGGGGTCTCAAGGCAATAGACGGCGCATCAATATGATGCTCGGTCTGTGAGTTATTAGCCTTTTAGTCTCGGGGTCCTTGTTGGATTCATGTACGAACCAACCAGACAGTGACTCAACTATACCCTGAACTCTAGTAGGGTATACTCAATGGGACGTCTATGCTCCATGAATACTGGTGCCGCTGAAAGATCCAGATCACGAGTCCCATAAACAGTATCGGGTCATTCGTCACGCCAAAGGGCATCACAAAGTACTCATAGTGACCGTAGTGACATCTGAAAGCCGTATTTGGTATATCCCCATCTCGTACTCGCAACTAGTGATATCCTGATCGTAGATCAACCTTATAGAACCATTGTGCCCCTCCACACTTACAGCAAGTAATGGAAGCACAACTCGGGGATGCTAGATGTGAGACTCTACATGCTCATATATCTGCACGTGATGTTTTTTATGGATATTCAAAAGCTGGGGAGCATGTAGTTCTTTTCAAATGGTGCATAGTAGAACTAGTGAGGTTGCGAGAGGAGGTTCTAAGAGTGTTCAATACAACTCCATTTTCAGTTCATCCAGGCATGGAAAAGATGTACCAGGACCTCTGACGTCAGTTCTGGTGGCCAGGAATGAAGAAGAGTGTGGCAGAGTTTGTTTCATGATGCCTTACTTGTCAGCAAGTAAAGGCTGAGTAGCAAGTTCTAGCAGATTTGACTCAAGCCCTTGAGGTTCCAGAATGGAAGTGGGATGGGATATCCATGGACTTTTTTATGGGGTTACCACGTACATCCAGGGGACACGATTCCATCTGGGTTATCGTTGACCGACTCACCATGTTGGCCAGCTTCCTAGCCATATGGGAGTAGAGTTCAGTAGATATAATGGGATGCCTCTACGTGCATGAGATATTTCGACTTCATGGAGTTCCATCAACGATCGTCTCAAATCGTGATGCTCGTTTCACATCCCATTTATGGAAGGGATTGTAGGATTCTTTTGGGACTCAGTTACGCATGAGCACAACATTTCATCCTCAGACTGATGGACAGACAGAGTGGACCATCCATGTTCTAGAGAATATGCTATGAGCATTCATACTTGACATCGGTCGTAGCTGGGAGGATCACCTACCACTGGTGGAATTTTCTTATATCAATAGTTATATTTCTACTATTGGTATGGAACCATTCGAGGCTTTGTACGGGAGGTCGTGCAGGTCACAACTTTGTTGGACTGACCCAGTAGAGTCCGCACTCATGGGCCCAGAGATGGTGCGAGATACTACAGAGAAGTTTTAGGTCATCCAGGAGCGGATTAAGACAACATAGAGTTGGAAAAAGTCATATGACAACAGTAGACGGAGTCCCTTGGAGTTAGATTAGGGAGACCATGTGTTCCTTTGGGTCTCACCTCGACGGGGATTGTGAAGATTTGGCCGAGGTGGTAAGCTATATTTGAGGTTCATCGGCCCTTTTCAGATTGTAAATAGATTTGGCGAGGTGGCATACCGCTTAGATCTACCTCCTTAGATGGAATTGGTACACAACATCTTCCGTGATTCGCAGATTCGGAGGTACATGCATGAACCATCACACGTTATTGACTTTGGAAAGCTGGACATCGATGATGGAGTGACCTTTTCTGAGTTCCAAGTGGATATCGAGGGTCGGTAGGAGAATATCATTCATGGGGAAGCTATTCCCTTAGTGTGTGTCCTGTAACAGCATAGGAATCTCCAAGAGAGCATGTGGGAGCAGGAGGCTCATATTGGTGTGCAGTACCCACATATTTTTGAGTAGCCATTGTTTTGGCATTTCGGGGACGTAAAGCCCTAAGGTGGGGAGGATGTAATGTCCTGGATTTCTCCATGTATTATTTTTAATATTATATGGGAATTATTTCGACACCAGGCTTGGAGTCGGTAGGCAGTTCCGAGTCCTAGTGAGCCCGAAACAAATGTTTGAATTTAATTTAATAATTTAATAACACACGTGTGGGGTTTTCTTGAAAAATTGGAATAACTTTAGAATGGGAGTTCAGATTAGAAATATGAGGGTGTCGTTGCATTCATAGCAGTGGTTTTACCTTAGGTGAGGCCTAATATAGGACGGCGCTGGTCGGTGCTGAAATCGAGTTTTTGGACTTAACTGTAATAAAATATTTAATAAAAATATTTTATTAAATCTTGTTGCAGTAAATATCTTTTAGCATTTTAAATGAAGATTTGCTTAGCGGTCCAGGGTTAGAGACCACATAACCCTAAAACCCTTGAAGGATTTGGAGTCTCTAGAGGAAACCCCATTAGGGAGATGACGTTCTTGATGGGTTTCACTAGCGACGATGACGTGACGACTCGATCTTCTCCAACGAATGCCACAGATCCAGGTAGGATGTTTGATTTTGATTTCCTTTCCCTATTCTTGTTTCCTACGATGAACGCGGACTAATCCATGAACATATTAGCCTTTAGATTTATCGTATTTGTAGGATGGGATTTTGTGGGGATTTTGGGGGATTGATTCTTGAAGGTTTTTTTAGATTCGTTTGGCCTTTTAATAGTGAAAAACCATGATCGACACAAACGTCGATCGAGGTTCATCCCTCTAGAATTGTTTGTTCCTTTCTTCCTTGATTTCTCGCATTCTTTGTGTGCGTTTTACGCATTCTTAACGGAGATATGAACGATGGATCATTGCACATCTGTTGTGTGATGCAACGATCCCAAATTGAATATCTGGCATCGGGACAACCCCACGGTGGTGCAGCTGCGGTGGCTATGGACTGATCGAAGCAGATCAAAAGATATCATTCATAGAAATATTTCTGCATGGGTGACCAGAATTGGATTTCAGAGCCTATCAAAGGCCAGAAACCCATGGATTCGGCATCACGACGACGAGGCGACCTAAGATCTTCATTTTTGTGGAAAACGGACAGCAGAAATGATATTCGGAACATCGGTCGAGGCACGAAGAGGAAGACGAAGGTTCTGGAATTTTCCCGACTACACGGCGTGTAGTATGGGCTACACGACGTGTGTTCATCGGCAAGGCACATGGTGGAAACTCTGGGAGTACATGGACATGGGTTGGGTACATGTCCAAGGACACAGCGTGTATAACTCTCCCCAGCCAGACCTGGCCAGATACACGTGATACCTCGTGTACTGGTACATGGGCAAGGCAACACGGATAGACATAGTGTACGGGTATATAGCTAGGCTACACGAGTGTTCTCCAGTTGACAGGACACAATGTGTTCTTTGAATTACACGTTCTGTATATAATTTTCTACATGAATTAGATTTTAGACACGAGCCATTTCACACGGGAAGTACCCAGAGTCAAAGAACATGGTGTGTAATTATTCAACACGCTGTTTAGATACTTTTTATATGACAAGCCTAGAGACATGGGCCATTTACACGGGCAGTACCCGGAGTCAAGGAACACGGCATGTGATCCTTCTACATTCCATGTAACCTGTTCTACATGGACTGAGACATTTGTCTTCCATGACTTGGACTAGCTTTCTTAGGGTTCATACCCTTGGTCAATCCAATGAAGGTTTCAGGTATCATTTACTATGTATCAGAGTACAATCCCTTCAGCAGAACATCCTGAATAGAGTTTTTGGAATACCCTCTTTGAGACTTAGAGCTGGATCCTCTATTCCTTCATGGTACCCTAGGTAGAGATTCTCAGTATTGACGAGAACTACTTTAGCCGGGTGTCGATCCTCTACTTAGAAGTATGGTTTAGACCGAGTTGTTGGAATCACCCCATAGATATTGGTTGTGATCTTCATCTGAACATCATATTCTTATGTACATGTGGATTGAGTCCTCCTGGAACGAGTACTTCGTATCTCTCTCTTTGCACTTAGGAGTGTGTTCTCCCTGTTACGTGCTTAGTGGAATAATCGAGCTGGATGTTAGTGGTGGTATCACGATAGCTGATCGCGTATGAATATATCTGGATGATATTGTTATATGTTCTGTAGACATATACTATATAGATTTGACTGTATCATTCATTTGTTGTATTTCATTTGTTGTATTCCTTTGTGGTTTTCGGGGTTTCCTACTGGGTATTGTTATACTCACCCATGCACGGGCTTTTCCCGTATGTGTCGTGTCTTGTGAAGTCGAGCGATACTTTGACAGGATTCTAGGTGGACCAGGACCGGACGGTGCTCAGTGAGATCAGGAAGGACTAGGTGTGTTCCTACAGCTATGTATTTCATTCCCAGTAAATTTAATTACAGGTTAGACTTTGATCTAGACACTCTTTTGGTGGGCTTATACTTTTTTCCCTGGGTTTTACATTACTGTACTTTACTTTCCATTTGTACTCTTGTGGTTGGGATTTTCGTGTATGTATACATTTCCATTTTTAGTGGTTTTTAATTTTCATCTTTTTGGTCTTGGAGATGTGTGTGTGTGTGTACAGGTTTATAAGAAATGCCTCCCATGTTTTTGACATGCTTACGCGGTGCTAGTCACCAGCCCTTGGCCTATGGGAGGCGGGCTTGGGGAGTTGCGGCACATGCCCCACTGGGACGGGTCATGAGATTTCATGTTATACACAATATTAAACACATTGTTCTAAACAATTAATATCATGTCATCACATTCTACCAACCTTACTTAAATTTTATTATCACAATTTGAACTCGACCATTGTAATATTGTGATTGATATTTCCTATGTTTCAATCCAAAAACATGGGATTCGTTCATAAATAATACTCTTGAAAAGAGATATTTTTATCTATAAATGTTATGTGGAATAACATATAAAAATGCCTCTATGTAGGATAAAATTAGTTGAATGTGGAGATATGTACAATGAGGAAAAGCATAAATATTTATCATGAGTGATTGGGGTCATAAATTACAATGATGTGAATTATCAGTGGAATTTTGGAGGCCTAAATTTCATAAATCTATGATGATTTAGAAGACAATCAGTTCAAAAAAAATAACGTAGTACGAAGACATTTTTTCTGATTATTTTCCTAATGTTGAGTAATTCTTCTACTATCAATGAATATAATGAAAAAACTTACAACCCATATTTATATATAAAAAAATTTATAATTTTTTTTACATTGATCATTTTCTAATTCATCCATTACATTATGAAATGGATATCTAAAAATTTACATGGATTCTTAATGAACTAAAATACACTTTTAACATATCATAAGGCCCATAAATGAGTGATAATTCATTACATTTTACACTAACTATTTTCTAAAACCAAATTCATCAATACAGTAATCTACAAACATAATAATTAATTATAATAGTTCATCATTAATATTTTTTCCTTAAATTGTAAAACTAGAAACAACTCTATACTAATAATGAAATTTCATAGGTAAGTAGTTGGCGGGAATCCCTTACTATTCTTTGGTCATGGGTTGAAGTCCTATAACCATTCCATATTTGATGCGTTTTCACCCAGCATACAAAATTTCTTTTTCTAGAACCATATTAATATAATTTACCAAAGTTAATTTTGAGGTACATCCAAGAAATTTAATCATTATATATCTCATTGAATATGATTTTTAATAAAACTCCAATATATAAATACATCATCTATTTTTTCCATATAGTTCATTACTTGTTCTAGAGTTTATCCTTTAGAAGATGGAATCTCCTATAATGAAAAATCATTTTTTGGGAATCAATTATTATATTTTAAAAATATTATAATCATTTTAATTAATCCTAAATTGTGATGCATTATTTTAAATATAACACACAAGAGGATTACCTGAGGTCATTCATTTTCATTATCTATTCAAATCATTATGTTGGGTTGTCTTTAGGATGAATCTATATTAAATTCATATATAATGTATTTAGTCATGTTAGTAACTTATTAAATTACCATAATAACATTAATTACATCATATATGATGTTATTATAAAATATTATCACCGGTTTGTTAATATTAATTCATATTTTCACTATTTTGAGTGTGAATTTTCTAGTTTGTTGAGAGTGTTTTGGATGATTACTAGTGTTTCCTATTAATTAGAAAGTTGTGTAATCATATCAAAAAATTAAAACATGATTTAATAATAATATATATTCAGTATAAATCTATATATATTAATCCATAATATTTGGTTATATGAAATGAAATACACCATTCATAGAGATGGTTGGTCATACATATACATGAACCATGTTTTCATTTATTTTCATATTAAAATAATGAAAACTGAATGATATATATTAATATAACAATTAAATTATTAAATTTATTTTCGATATGTTATATATTTTTAATAAAACTAGAATTTATGTGTTCCATGTATAGTGTGAACGAATCACATCACATTGAAGGGGTGGTAGTCCACACTTCCAAAAACAATGTTATCATATTTACACAAAATATAATACACCACTATGGGTATGTGCTTCTCCCAGGAGCCCCCAAAATCCCAGATTCATGCCAAAACTGTGTCCTCCAAAACCTGAATCGTGTGCTCATACTGGCCATTTATCACGGGATGGTAACTTGTAATCAAAATTACATTTATACCCATGGAACTCTATGGTCCATACCAATCCTGAGAAATAAAAAAAAAATCCATGCCTGAAACTATTGAGTGTGGAACCCCATGAAATTCATAATCTCTCAGATATACAACATTCCAAGATCATCAAAACTAAAGGTTTCCTTTATCAGCAAGAAATGTGAATCCTTCAATAGTCTATCAATAACAACCACAACTACATCAACCCCAAAAGGAAACCTCTGTAAACCTATCACGAAATCCATCATGACATAATTCCACTTCCACATGAGAATGGGTAACTTCTATAAAGGCCTTACTTGATGCTGATGCACTGGCTACACATGCTGACATGTGGAACATTTTGTGACAAAATGTGATGCATTCCTCTTTTTACCTGGCCACCAACATTGATGGTTTACATCTAAGTACATCTTGGTGACACCGTGATGAAATAACCAAACGGAGGAATGAAAAAATCAAATAAACTCCCCACATATTTTGGTTGACACCCATACACGTCAATGAAAATTAATGTTCGCATTGTCTTCTACAGTCCACCCAGTAGTAGGTTCCTCTCACAAAACACTCTCTCATGGGACTATGCCATCTGAATGTGATTGTTTCCTCATTCGCACTAAATCTAGTAGAGTTTAGGTTACAAATATAGATGAATGAACTATTTTCCCCTATCTTTCACGCACCTCCAAAAGCATCTCAGTAAACAGAGAGATAAGATTCCACTCAATGCTAGCCCCCTGAACTACCTATACTTGAGTCCCCCTTCTAAATGCATCACCCATTGTGTTACCATTCCTAGGCGTGTCGACAATATGAAAATCAAAACACTGAAGGTACTAAACCCTCCATTTTTGTCTCAAATTCAGATAATGTTGAGTAAATATATACTTGAGGCTTTTGTGTTTAGTGAATACCACAAAATTCTATCCGAAAATAAAATTTATCCAATAGTTCAAAGCTTGAAAAACTACATCCAACTTCAGATTGTGCATCGGGTTATTCCTCTCATGTTCCCTCAAAAGCTTTGACCCATATACAACGACTCCTTCCCCTAACATAATAAATGCTATGTTTCTTATACATGATGCATCACAATAAATGGTGTAACTCTTTCCTAGATCTAGAAAAACCTGTATCAGTGCTGAAGTCAATCTCCCTTTTAGTTCTTAAAAGGATGAATCGCATGAATCTATCCACTTGTACATTTCACCCTTCTTAGTTAGGTTTGTCAGTGGTGCTGCTAAGTGTGAAATGTCCTATATAAAATTTCTATTGTAAACATCCATCCCAAGAAATCATTATACAACAAATACATTCTTGAACTGCTCCCATGAAACTACTTCTCTCACTTTCTCTAGGTCTTCTGATACACCTATCTCTGAGATAACATGACCCAAGAAGTGAATCTAGTCCATCAAAAAGTATCACTTTGAGAGGATGGCATATAAATAATGCTCTCTAAGTGTACTAAATACAATTTCAATATGGGTGGCATGGTCATGTTGAGTGTGAGGGGATGCCAACATATCACTTACAAAGACTACCACAATGGAATCCAAGTAAGGATAGAACACTCGGTTAATCAGTTCCATTAAAACTGTTGGTGCGTTTGTTAGACTAAACAACATAAAAAAATACTCATATAGACCATACCTACTCTAAAAATTTGTAAGTGGTATATATGATGGTTTAAAATTCAACTAATTATAACCAGATCACAATTATTTTTTGAAAACACTTGGTCTCCCCAAATACGATCAAAGAGGTCATCAATCCTCGGTAAGGTATATCAGTTCTGGACCACCAATTGGTTCAGCTTCTGATAATCCAAAAAATGTCTAAGGGAAACTTCTTCCTTCTTCCCAAAAAGGAGAGGTGAACCCCATTTAGAAGTACAGGGTCGCACTTTTTTCTCAAATCCTCAAAATTCTTCTTAAACTTCTATAACTTTGGTGTATCCATCCTATAAAGAGGAATGGTCACCAGTTCCACAACTGAGACAAGATCAATAGACAAATCTACCTCTCTCTCTAGAGGTAAACCAGAAATGTCATCTGGAAAGACATCACTAAAATAATACACTATTTGAGTAAATTCCATCTATGAAGTCGCCTAGTAATCAAGATATAAACTAGAAATATAGGCTATAATTCATCCCAATCCATGATGATCAGTTTCCACTCTGCTTCCCTGGACATACCATTCGCCCTTCTATAGAAAATACCCCCCTCCAGTGATGTGAATATAAAACTATAAAAAAATATGTCATATATGTACTGAAGAAAGACCAACTAGTACATTTCTAGAATTACATCGATGTCTTTCATCTCTAAGAAATTGAAGTCCCACAAGATTTACACCCACCAAACTCATGAAGGCACTCCTCACACTAACGTACACTAGGCATCTTAATCCGCAATAGAGTTTCTAGCATTATAACATCATCATAAATAAAGATACAGAGACTATGATCTCCAAAACGTCTATAGATATTAAACTATGGAAATCCCATGAATCAAAAAGAGGGGAAGCAATAATTGAGGCAACTAGAATCGTACCTCTAACCATTGAGGGTCTGAGATCCTACTCCTACTGGTTCTGATCCACTGCAAATATATATATTACCTATAGCATGGCCCTATGACCATGCTTGACTACCCTAATCTGATCCAACCTGGTGTCACTGAATACCTATATCCTGAATACCATGTACATGACCACCTCCTCGGCCTGAATAACCTGATGAACTCCAATTTGTTGATCGATGAGAAACATTTGGTCCTACCATAAACATGGAGTTGTAACTGATCACCTCTCACTCGTTGATGTTGAAAAAGTCCAACAAAAGGCAGAAGATGACCCATCATACTGCAAGATTAGAACCTGACCGGGTCTTTCAGGCAATGTGGTCTCATATTCCCACTCCACCTGCTCTGGTAGCATACTAGTTAGATACCTAAAGAAACGCCGAGTGAAGGCTCCCTATGGCGCATCCTACTATCTGTAGAAGGAAGACCAGCCCTGCTTGATGAACCACTAGGGCTCAATGCTCAAAAATCCCTCAGATTGCGCTTGGTAATAAGCTCCTAGTTCTCTATATCTGTTACCGAATTTAGCCTGAAAACATTCTTTTGTGATCAGATTTCATACATGTGACCATCATCAAATCGCCTAACCAATGATAACTTTTCACCTCCCAGAACAAGTGTGATGCACTGAACCACTATAAAATTATATGAGTAGTCCATCACAGAAAGAGTTCCCTACCCCATATGTATGAACTCTCAAGATCAATCGGTCCTCAATATCTCAGAATAGAAGTAATCATAGATTATCTTCTTAAAATATTCCCAATCCAAATCTTAATTATATCCTAACTGTGAGATAACATCCCACCATCTATTGGTAGAATCACATAGAATGTACATCTTTAGCTTCACCCTCCTCTCTGGAGGCGTCAATAGATTCTCAATGATAGAACACAAGGCCTCCAACCATGACACTACAACCTGTGGTCCTCCATCACTTAATAAAGAGGGAGGATTCTACTTCTGTAAAACCCACATTAGATATTCCATAGATGGGGTAGGATACTGTGCTACCCAAAAAGTTGGTTGCATCCTGAAAAATCCTTTACAGAACTGTGCATCACCACCTATGTCCAATATAATAGTTGGTTCCAAGACAGGCATGACGAGAGGATCTTCTTGTAGTCCTTGATCTAACCTTTCTGGTGTGTAGTCATCGCCGTGCACCTGGAGTAACACTAGATGATGTCTTGGTGGAATGAATTTGTAAGGTCTAGAACACACCTCAACTCAAGATTAACAAGGACTGGAAGTTAGAAGTTCAAGAACATAATATGAGAATAATAACATTCATGTTTTATAAAATAGGGTAACACGACATGTAAAACCACTACATGGCGTGTTCCCATAAAATTGAACATGGGAATGTACCTCTACCAAACCTGTTTATGTATCTCACTAAACATGGCATGTTCTTCCAGATACATGACATGTACATAAATTTTCTCTCCTTTTTAGGTTCTCCTACACATCTAAAACTACACAATTCTCTCCTTCGTAAGACTACACAGAGTGTTCACCCTAGACATTGCGTGTAATACTTATTTTCTAACCACTAATCTCATTAGTGACACAGTCAGATACATTTTCAACTCAACACATCAAACATAAACGAGACACAACAAGTACAACATAAATTTCATCCACTTATGTCATTGGTCACATGGTGAAATACATCATTCTTTACAATATGGTGTGTACAATCTAGACATGGTGTGTTCTACCAAAAATTTTCAAACCATGTGTCTTTTCCAACATAGTCAGTCACACGGTTAATGACTACAAAGAGTGTATATACGGTATATGGTGTGTACATCAGAAAAGTTTTTTCTTATATAATATAAGAACACATGTTGTGTGTTTATAACCTCACATGCCGTGCTATATGGTTTTCTAGACTGTAAGCCTCTGAAACTTCTCTATAACCCTTAAAATCATAAAATTTCGTCAAAGGAGTGACAAATTTCGACCTATGAGATATCATAATCCATGCGAATCAATGTTTGGAATCCTTTTTCACAATTTAACATGAAAAAATTATATTAAATTTCAAACATGATCAATGAAATTCTGATCCAATAGGGACAATTCTATCTATCACCAACATTAATAAAGTACCAAATGAAGAAGGGTGATTTTCTTTATTAATACCTGAAACTATATAATCAGTTTGGGTCCAAAAACATGACCCAAACAGGGTGTGGGACGAATCCCAATTGGAAACCACGAAAATATATGTGCCTAACTATTAGTGAATATATAAAGGAGGTAATATGCAGAAATGAAGCAATAAAATAAAAAGTACTCAAAAGTAATCAATACAAATGTTTTTAGTTACAATCAATTTCCATATATAATTATTCAGTCCATTAAATAATGAAAACCCTGGATTTAGCATAATCCTTGCATCGCCTTTGTAATAGAAAAATAGATGTCTCAAATTAAAATCTAATAATATAGTAATATTGTGTACAAGCATGTGTTTTGCCTTGGAAGAATCTTCAAAATCATTCAATCATTCAAAAGAAATCCTCTAGGAATATTCTCACAATCTAACCCATATGGTTTAAAATATCATCTCTTTAACAAATAATCAACCTTTGGGAAAGATCACATAGTCTTACCCCTTTTGTCTCACATGGCACTAATCATTTACAGACAACCACATAGTCATCTCTCACTATCAATACCACCTTGGTCTACATAGCAACTATAAACTATAATGGCTACCTGGCAGCTCTCACAATCAATTCACTAGGGTCCAACATTAATTTAATAATGAACCTTTGTGTAGCTCTAATGGACTAACCCCTCTGGTCTATGACCACCTGATAGCTCTCACAATCAATACCTCTGTGTAAATATAACAACAACTCATACAAAAATGAACTAACCTTAGGAAGCCCTCATTTTCAATTCCCCCTGGTCTTACATTCCCAATGTGGAACACATGCATCTCATATAATCAGTAACTCCATCATAAAAACATGAGACATGGAAAATAAATCAATAATAACAAGCATTCTAGACCAAACGTCCATTATATAAAAAACAATGGAAACTCACCCATAATTAAGGTTTAAAACCTTAGGTATAAGGAATAAAACCTTCCTTAAACTAACAAACCATCACAGGTAATAAATGGGGATAAATTCCAAAACACACAGTACCCTAAATGTGGGTATTAATCACATTAAGAACATATAATCCAATTATAATCAATTTAATTCACAAACAACCTACCTTGATGGCATATGATCAACACTCTTGAATTTCATCTCTTGAATCGGCCTATAATGACGTAGATCTACAAAAATATTAGAAACGATCGTCCATGAAATACCCAAGAGAGAGAAAGAATTAGGAAGAAAGGCTCTATGGAAAGAGAGAACTCACTGGTGGGAATCCAACACACTTGATGACGTCTAAATTGGAGTTCGGGAAGAGAAAAATGAGGTGATTGAAGTTCTCAAGCTGTTCATCACTCTCTAGTATGAAACACGGGGAGAAGAAGGGTGTTTGGATATTAGACATGACCCTAATACGATATATCAAATAAAAATAATGGTACACAGCGTGTTCAATTAATGTACAAACCCTGTACTAGCCTCAAAAGTCCTCAACATTAGGTGGTCTACCCGGTCACCTACACGGCCATGTACATGACTGTTACACAGCCAATAAATGGACACATGCCACAACCAAATACATTGCATGTACTCAAATGTACATGACGTTTACTTAGAAAATATCTATTTGATTATTTTTCCAAAACACACCCAAAATCAATATCCTTACCTAAAATGAAGTTCTATGTTCTTACAGTTCCTTGGAATCAAAGAAAATGTTTTTTAATTCTTATATGTATTCTAAAAATTCCAAGACGTACGCCAATTTTATGCTCTCATGTGTCATGTTCATTTATTCCCTTATGGTTCATGTGTTATAGACTAATAATATATATTCCAAAACACATTTTTATAATAAATAACATTAGGGTATGAACTTTTTAAGTTATGTTAATTATCATGTACCATTAAGCTTTACATAGTCTTATAATTGATCATAGATTGATATCACTTTTATTTACCCTTACTGAGCATCTGATCTCACCCTTTATTATTTTTCATTTTCCCGTGTAAAGAAGGATGGTTTTATGAAGGGCATGTCTATACGGAGTAATAAATATCAAGATCTTTATGGGAAACATTTAATATATTTATCCATATTAGAATATTATGTCCAAAGTATCAAAAGAGACTAAATAAACATGGTCGTTAGGCCAATGTTTGAGATATATAATGAATATTCATCTAAAAAGATTCAATATCCATTTATGAGAATCATGTGTTTTGGTAGTTGGTAACAATTGAATGATTTAGATAAACATTGGAAACTATTATGAGGAACCATTCTTGATATCCCTTGGGATACTTTAAATTTTCCTTCTAGTTATGTATCTAAGGATAATTCTAATGATTATTTGAAAAAAAAAATTTACTTGAATTTTTGTAAAGGATAGAAAAAGTGGTTTCCATGAAATAAAATCCCATTCTTGGTAAAAAAATTTGATGTGGATCTAGAACAAAGGTACCTATGTGTAATAAATATTAAAAGGAACCATTGAAGAAGGCTCTCTTTTCACCATGTACATGTCAATGAACCTTTATGCACTCCTAGTTTGTCGCTCCTAGGGGATATGCTTTGGGAATTCACAAAAATATTACAAACCATAGTGAATATTTAAATATATGATGAGATTAAATAACATATAATAATCCTAAGGTGTAATAGATTAAAAATGACATGTCATGATATAGACATCCAATATGTGATTTTACTTCATGATTATGTGGTTTTCGACTATGATTTGTGTTTATCACACTATATTTCTGTAGATATTGGATTAGTCAAGAAAGAATATTTTTAACAAAAAATATGATATGAAATTTAGTTACTATAGAAAAAAATTGGATAATAGGGGATAGATAGATATTATGATTATTCCTAATCAGCTATCAGGATATCTGACTAACTACCTTAACATCAATGAGATTCCTAAAGCATCAATGAAGTTGATGATGAAGTATTTTTTCAAATTTTATGTGGTAATGAAAATGTATAAATGAATATTAAAGTTATTACATGTTCGTAGTGTTTGAATAATACCAATAGGAAATGTCTCAATGGATCATGAACATGTTTCAAATGTGGAAATGTATAACAACCCTTCTCTTACTTACACATTATTTCAGGATTTATTGCATAATCTTGAACCTAATACAACCCAGAACATCGAGAATTCTAGTTTATTTGGGAAATAATTACATTATGTAACTAAAAAAATTGGATATATATAATCTTTATTGAAAACATATTTAACATGATCATGTTACTCCTTCATACTTAACTTTTCTTGCAATAAACTGGGCCCATACCGAATAAAAAGGTGAGATACGAAGCCCAGTAAGGGACTAATCATGTAATAACATGAAGAATGTAATACATTTTTTTACAAAAGGAATATAAATGGTTCATAAAATTGGTGATAATCATAAAAATGAACAATTAGGAATGGTATAACATAATAACATAAATGAAATATGGTAAATGTTGAAATAATAAAAAAGACTACATTATAATGCTAGTAAAACAATAAATGAAAAGACATCATAATGGAAAAATTCCAATGGTGTATTAGGATCACTAACTAATCCCTTTGATATCTAATCATAAAACTAACATTACCCAATGCATTAAATATCTATATAATTTTTTCTTCACCAATCACTTTCATTTCATTCTCATTCTAAAGTGTACCACATATATCATACAACATGGATTCATTAATCATAATAATTTATTCCAATATCATGGAGTGTGTAATAAATAAATTTATGTCCCAAATAAAAATGTATAAGTAAATATAGTTGAAAACCCTTGATAGGGAATGGGTATGAGTATTCACTAGACAATTGTTTGGAATGGAATATCGTGGTGAAATTTCAACAGCATAACAGGGGCGTATGAATGCTCATTAGAGATCTTGATGCGAGTAAAAGGGGATTTTCATAATTTAGATATTAAATGTACAGTAAGGGGGGATGTAGAATAACATATCCTAACATTAGTTAATAAATATGAAATGCATAAGATAAATAAGATTCTTTATTGAATAGGAGGAGAGGATCTCTTACCTTGATAGGGTGATTCAAAGTTACTGGTAGGAGCATCTTGAGGGGTTGGGGTACCTTGGGATGTATATAGAGAGGGTGGGGAAGACTATGTATGTGTTACATGTATTTTTAGTGATGATAAATTGGCTCTTGGGTGGGTCTGTATTGGAAATGTGTGGGTAATTCATTATTATTTTCAAACGTACATTTTGGACCCTGTATAATAAAATAACCAAATCCAAAAAACCTTCACAAGGTTTTTCACATGATCTCTTCATATTGTAATTGGTTTTTATTATTTTATAATTCCATGGTCTGAATTTTTTTAAATAATAACCATGATTTTGTGAACATGAGTCTTACACTTAATCGAATTGTTTTAAAACATTAAAATATATTGATGGTTTTGGAGTATTTATAATGGATTTATAAAATTATTAATATAAAAATAATGTCACATTTTTTCAAAAATAATGAATATATCTAGTATTGGATACACTTTATAGAGTTTATTATTTCACTTTTGGAACATTTTGATAACATAAAGCGCACTTGAAAATTTTACTATCTGAAAAAATTATGAAAAATTGACTACTATGTAATTTTAATATTAAAATACCAAAAATAATAATTATTTTATCCAAAAAAATTTATAAATATGGGAATTTTCACTTTTAAAATAATAATTGATATGTATTGATAAATGTAGTTTTTCTTCTATAAAAATTTCTCAAACCCATCTAAAAAATACATTTTTATTCATAAAACATATATAATAATTTATTTTTAATAGAAAGTATTTAATAATAACATTACAATAATATTTTATTAAAAAAATTTGTTATTTCCAAAAAAAAAGTACCTTAATTAAAGATGAATATTTCCCAAAAATAAACATTTTGTTATCAAAAAGAAAATAATTAATAAAGTTCAATAATATGAATTGAATACAACAATTATTCTATTGAAAATAATTTTAATGCCCAATGTTCTATGGTCTTGATAGACATCAATTTATTAAACCAGAAAATTCCGTAAGGGTAAGGTGTGTGACAGTGAGAATTACAAGGGGTGGTTCAGCATACATTGTTTAGGTCATGAACTTGATGAGATTTAACTTCTCCCATAAATTGTTTCACTCATTCTTATGTTTTTTTAATTTATATTTAGATGGGGAAAGGGAAAATACCAATAATGATACTTAATTAGAAGCTCTGATTAATGGGCTTCACATGGTGTTATCCCACTATTTGATGTTATTACATTTTTTTTGTCAATTGGATTTATTAAAACACAATATTTATACAAGTCATGTGATCACTACTCAATAGATATATTAACAATAGTAATGATGCTTAAATTTATTTCAAATATTATTTGATATAATAAAACAAAGTGAATGTTTTTTCAAAATCCATAATAAATAAAAATTAATTGACATTAAATCATATGTATAATTTTATTTATAAATAGTTCATGTCATGATTACCCCCCCCCCCCCATTATAGAAATTTCACCCTCAAATTTTCTTCTCCTGAACTAAAATTGATGACGGATATTTTGTTTCATCACATCATATGGTTCCCAGGTTCCTTCTTGAAGATTTTTGTTTCTCCATGTCACTTTGACCGTGGGCATTGTATTTTTTTTAAAATCGTTTTCTCTGAAATATAATACATTCATTAGTTTCTTCTCATTGGAAAGATCATTCTCCAACCATACCACCTCTAGATTGAGTAAATTTTAGGGTTCTAGTTTGTACTTCTACAAAAGTGATATATTTGAACACATCTTTTACTTGAGATAGGTCAAGTGTGAGTGAAAGTCGATTAGCCTCCAATTTGATGCGATTAAGGATATTTAATGGTACTGATTTATCATGGACTAATAATTACATTCTTTTAAAATATCACGAATTTATTCAATAGAGATATGTAGTTTAATACCTTATCCTAAACATCCAACTATATGTATCATCAAAAATTTTAATCACATCTATTTTTTCAACTCTAAGGAACCTTGATGTGATTCTAGATTTTCTAGTGATTTCCACAATTTCCTCAACCCTTTTAGGACCTATTATTTTTCATTCCCCAACTTAATCCAAAGAATGCTTGTGTTCTACAACTGTACCTATTAGGGATTTTAAAGGGATCCATTTGGAACCATGAGTGGAAACTATTATTGTTTGAGAACTAAACCAAAATAATGTTTTGGATCAATCCTCTTTTGAATTCAATTGTCCATTCTCCAAATATTTAATCATGTTTCAATATAGTTCCATCATATTGGCCATCATTTTGAGGGTGATATGTCATGCAGAAGCTATACATTATATTTACATCATGGTGAAGACTCTTCCAAAAAATATAGGTGAATCTGGGATCTCGGTTAGATACAATTGATAGTGGAATTTCATGATGCCTCACTACTTCTCTAATGTATAACCTTACAAGTTGGTTGAGTGAAAATTCCTCTTGAAATGCAATGAAGTGAGAAGTCTTTGTAAGACGATCCACCATAACCCATATAGATTTATTTCCTTTTAATGTCTTCAGAAAACTAGTGAGAAATTACATGGTGGTGTTTTCTTATTTCCATGTGGTTCTAGGTAATGGTTGCATCATCCCCTTGTATTTCCTCCATTCCTCTTTAAATAATGACATATTTGAAATCTTGATATATATTGGTGATCTCATTCTTCATATTTTCCCACAAATAGTGATTTCGAAGATCTCAAGATATCTTTGTGCATCTAGGATGGATATAGAAGGTCGAGCAATGTGCATCATCCTAAATATCCTTATTTAATTCATTATTTTCTTGTATACATAGTCTTGACCTAAATTTTACAACTCCTTCTTCATTAACATGGAACTCCAAGGATTTAACTTTTCCTATAGTTTCCAATTTAGTCTAAATTACCACATCATCTCTTTAAGTATTTTTTATACTCTCTATAAAGGATGGTTAATCAATAATTCATGAAAGGATTAATGATGTATGGTGTATTATGATTCCCATTTCCATCCTTTTTATTTCAAATAAGATCATACCCTCCTCAATTCTCAACAACGAAAAACTGTTGGATTCCTTCACATAGAACATCATCCACTTTATTCATTTTCCTATGATTTTAGTGGATTGAGAAATCATAGTGCTTGATTAGATCTAACAATCTTCATTGGCACATTTCGAACTCTTTCTATGTGAATATATATTCTGGGTTTTTTGATCCGTATATATTTCACACTTCTCCCCAGACAAATATTGAAAATATATTTTCAATGTTAAGACTACTACAGAAAACTCTATATCATGAGTTGGGTGGTTATGTTTTTCAAAATTCAACTTCATTATATAATTTTCTATAACATTTTCATTTTTCATTAAAACATTTCCTTATACCTTATTTGAAGTACCACAAAATACCATGAAAGACCTCTACTTATGGGTAGTGCGATTATAGTTAGAGTGATAAACCTCATTTTCAACTACTTGAAGCTCTCTTTATATTTTTAATTCCATGAACACATGACACCCTTCTGATTTACCTTTGTTGGAGGGTTTTGAAATCATGAACAATTTATAACAAATCAATGATAGTACCCAACTAAATTTATGAAACTATAGTCATTTTATGTAGATATTGTCCTCAAACATCATTCTAATGCTTCTATCGATGAATGTTCAATAGATATACCATTTCTTCTGATAATATTCCACAATAATGAGTCTTAATTTAACAAAAAATCACTTTTTTTACTTGAAAAAATTATTCTCATTTCCTAAGATCTTTACCTTTGTGATGGGATTCTCTTCATTATCCTTATTTTATTTGGTGTATAATAGAATATCATATACAATGACTACCAAAAAAATTCAAGGAAATCACAAAAGTCTCTATTCATCATGTACACGAATATTGTTGTAGTATTATTGAGTTTTAATAGAATTATTATTAACTCATAGTGCATGTACATTGTAAAAAAATCAGCCTTTTGTGTATCTTTTTTCCTCATCCTAACTTAGTAATATTTCGATCACAGATCCACCTTGGAGATGAATTGGTCTCCATGAAGATGAGTGAACAAGTAATAAGTCTATGGAAGATGATACTTTGTCTTTATTAGGATCGCATTGAGAAACCATAGTCATTGAAAAGGAGCATTGTCCCATTCTTCTTCTTGATGAAGAGGACTTGTGCACCCCAATGCGAAGCAATGGGGTGTATGAATGATTTATCAATATTTTCCTATAGTTTTTCATATAGCTCTTAATGTTCCACAATATCCATTATATATGCATTCTTGTATAATAGAATTGGACAAGTAAATGATGGGTCAAAAATTAAAACTCTCATATATGAGGAATACTATATAATTAATCAAGAAGCACTTAAATGCATTCCTTTATAATGGAAATGTCTTAAAGGGTGAATCTTTCTTTTGAATCAATAATTTGAGCAAGATAGAATTTATCATGGATAAATAATATCCACACTTAATATGTTGGTTCTAAATAATATTTTTCCTCCACTTTATACTTGTATAGAATGAGGGGTTGATTAGAGATACAAAGAGTGATTTCCTTCATGTGATAATGTTTTTTTGCCTCTATATAGGAAATATAAATCCATAACCATAATTATAAAAAATTTCAAAAAAGGGAATATTAAAATGTTTTCTGGGAAATTTAATCCATAAATTTTTACACATTAAGAGTTATATAATTGGGATTCAATAATTTCTTCATTTGATGTTATCATTGACATTGCTACTTCTATGATTTGTGGTTGTGTTTGAATACTTCTATTGAAAATTAGTGTTATGATTGAATTCATAAAACTATAAAAAAATTATAATGTTTTCTATTCTTTAATGAATAACTAGATTACTAATACCCACATCATTTTTCAGATTCACTTTAGTGGTTATGATCGAAAAATATCTCACGTTCTGCCTTATAGGTTGTTATTTTCCTCTGAAATCCCATGGATTTCTAAATTGGTTTGAAAATTTATCTGGATCATTACAGTTTATGTAATATGCAATGAAATCAGGTTTGATGAGATAATTTCACTGCTCCAATGCTGTGTTGGGTCTCTCCTATCATCATTCTCATTCTAGTTGACTATCCTTCCCGCACCAAAATAATTTCCTCATCCCCCTTAGTGAATTTCTAGTGTTGTTCTTTTCACACCATTGACATTTGGGATGTTGAAATTATTTGGAATTGTTATATTTATCCCTTGAACCATTAGAATTAAACTCAACTTTCATATTCGTATCCCCATGATACCCTCGATAATTTTCGATCTTCATCTTGATATTGAGAGGGAATCAGACAATTTCCTCATATCATTCAAAGTCTCATATCCCCATGTATTTTCATAGAATAAGTTTTATCCCACTAAATAAGTGTTCAAACCTTGAATTTGGGGAAAATAATAATTCTTGATGTGTATCATGCATGTATTTGGAAGATTTCCTTGTATTCCTTATAAGATTCATTATCATTTTGCCTGTGGGAAATGAAATATCTATACATTTTAAGTCAAAATGTTTGAGAAAAATATTTATCAAAAAACATTTTCTACATTTACATCCACCCCATTTTTTTATCTCTTCCTTAGGATTCATTTTCATGATCAATTTCTACCACTGGCCACATACTCCTTCCATACAATAAATAACCTTAATAACATTCTCTTATTCAGATCATTGAATGAGGGAGATGATATCCTCACTATAGTTGATTCATAGTTATGTGATTATGGGATAAAATGATTTATATAATGTAAAGGGCCTTTATCACATAAATGGAATGATTGTTTCTTATTCTTTCATATGTTAATTTGGGATCTCCTAATGTTATAGGATTCTATTTAGAATCTATATTATCTATGAGATTATCATCCAAAAGTTCACAATTCATACCCTCATTGTAACACCCCATATCTTTCACGATACGCTTCTCTTTCAATAATGAAATCGCTTGCATTGTACGAAAGTTCGAGATTCTAACACACCGTGACCAATCAAAATAGTCGTTATGAAAAGTAATACCAACTTTTTAATATTATAAAAATTTCATATTTCAAAATGGACTTTATTTTTGGATTCGGAATATTCAAATTAGCCTATGTTGAATTTTTGGTATTTTCCTGATAACTTCAAATTTTCGATGAATAGTGAAAAATACTTAAAAACAACATTTTTAATCAAAATAATTTATATTGATAAATTATAAGATCGATTGGTTTAAAATTATAATTATAATATATTTTTACCATTTTATCCAATGGTGGTCATTAAAATTAATTTCACTTTGAAATTGGACGTAAACAATTGTCAATCTTTTGATTGATATTCCTTTGTAAAAACACACTATTTGTTTTGACAACGGGAATTAATTATAAAATTAATTAATGCAACTTATATGTTTTCAATTTTTTAAAATATACATAATTTTTCAAGTCGGAATATCAATTATAACTTAGGGTGAATTTTTTGTATTGTTTTGAGAAACTTTAATTTTTGATGAATAGTGAAACCACTATGTGGTAGTTAAAAAACTAATTTTTCGTTTAAATGAAATTTTACCACTTCTATGAATTAAATTTCAAAAATACAACATACATGTTTGTAATTAGTAAGTAAAATTTGGTTCAATGAGATGAAATTAATTTTTGGTGAATAGTAGCTTTTAAGTTTTATTAATAACGATTAAAGGTAATTAGTGTAATTTAAGGTAAATATAATGTTATAATAATATGAAATTACCTTTACACTTGTCTTACCCTTATTGGATGAGTCATTTACGAACAAGATAATCCATGGGTCAACATGGGGACCCCATGGAGCCACATGGCAATGAAAATGACATTAATAACTTTTTATTTAAAGTAAAAATAAAATTGTCACAAACATGTGTTGTTCTACTAAAAAAAATATTACATGGGGTTATATATGATAAATATTAGACTAAAAATATTAATTAGAAATCTAAAAATATTTCCTACATCATGGTAATTTTTTTTATAATTTTTAAACTTTAAATAAATAAATTTATTTATGACACTATGATGATGCAGCGATTACCTCATTAATGAATGATTTAAATAAAATGAAATAATAAGGTAAAATATAAGACTTACACTTGTCTAAAGCCTATTGTATGGGTGGATTGTTAAACCTTATCACATTATCCTTGAAATTAATCGTTTTAGGACCATTAAAAGCCCAAAATAATTTCATAATAATGTAACATTTCATGACTTTTCACGAGTGCCCCTCCCCTCCTATTATAAAAGGCCCCCAACTCTACCACCTAATTCACACCATCAAAGCCATTTGTCTCGGCCAAACTCTACATAAATAATCTCTCAACTTCCCTCTATTACTCATAGAATCCTCACTTTGGTCATAAGTCTTCCCAAGGAAGCCTTCGGCTCAAATCAAAAAGAGTTACTCGATTTTAAGGTAAAGTCTTCCCTTATGTTCTTTTGTTTTATTTTGCTTCTCCAACCCCATAAAATATTTTTACTCCTTTATTTTGTAACTAAATCAGTATATTAAATATACTAGGATGTTTTTATGAGAATTATTTGATTTAAACTTACACATACCTTCGTCTAATGGTTAAAGAACATACTATTTCTGTGGGTGGCGAATTACTTTCTCACGAAACGATGATTGTTCAATCTTATTTTAACACCTCTCATGGTTGCCATTACGATGAAACTATTTCCATATATGATATATATTATGTTTATTTTTTCTTTATTTTTCTTTATTTTTCATTTATGGCAAACCTTTATGATTTTCATTATGTGTAAACGCGCTAATTTCATTTTAGGAAGTGCGGACTACCGCCCCCTCAAAGTGATTTGAATCATTAATGCCATACGTGGGACATATAAACGATGGAGTTAAATATATTATATTTCATATTATACGGGATTTATAATATACCTTTATATGATTATGATTTCATTCCATTAAATATGAAATAGAAATGAAAGTAGCATTCATGCGTACGTACGGCTTACCGTCTCCATGAACTTTGCATTTCATTTCTAACCTCTAAATGTTATGTAATATTATAAATGCATGTATTTATAGGAAATATATTATATATATGATATCTACATCATTAATATAATTCTGTATATAATGGATATTCTTCCACATAAACAACTTGTAATTATACAAATTTTATTGTTGACTCAAGTACCAAAGATCGACAAAACAACCGTTATGAACTTAAATGACTACATAATTTTCAGAACATGGTAATAAGTGGTACAAAAGGAATAATGAACTTGAAAAAGGTTATTAAGAAATTAGAGATTAACTCCAGTTTATTATTCATGATATTAAAGAATGATCGAGTCATGTCGGACACGAGGTAAGGGACTTCGTCTCAATCTCCTTTCATTGAGGCATATTTGGTTTTTATACAAAACTTTCTTTTATACGATTTATAAACCCCCTTGAATTTTACGTTTATTCAAAAGGAATATTTTTATACGAATATTTTTACTAAAATACAAAAAGGAATGTTTTTTTGTCGTACGTATGTGGCGACAACGACTTCTCCACCGCCGTGACCATTATTTGAGTTTCGGCTTCCTCTAAAAGCCATAACATTTTTTTAAATGAAAAATAAATACCATGTTTTACTTTTTTTTATTTTGGAATTGAAAATGGTTTTATCATATCAATGTGTTGTATTGATATCTTGTGATTGAAATGCGGAAATTTTATGTTTCCATTATGCATGTTTAATGTGATACGATTATGTTATTGTTTATGATATGTTTAAATCATTTCATATATGGAATGCATTGGACATATTATGTGATGGGTGGAGCCCACTATAGCTCCTTGAAGCATCAGTAGATCTCATGAGACAAACTAGTGTCTTGGCATAAGGCCTTGACAAAATCTAATTTTTAGTCCTGGCACAAGGCCTTGACTATGTGGTTATGATAGTCTGGCATTATGCATTCCATCATTAGGAAAGTGGTTATTGATATTTCATGTGATTATTCAACTAGTAGAATATCCATGTGAACAAGTAAATGGAATTATTTCATTTTATTTTTTCCATATTATTCTGAAGTTCAAGTTTAAAAGGCTTTTGTTTTAGTTATACATTGCCTTAAATGTTTTTGTTTATTTATGATAGTTTTTGCTATATTGTTATCCTTAATGAGCATCTGAGCTCACCCCATTCTATGTTTTATTTATTCCGGGATGTGAAGAAATATTTTATGACTGACCTACTTGGATAGTATGAAGGGGATATGAGTTTGAACTATGGAGACCATTTTATTGTAGTTTTTCACTTTATGATGTAATATAACATTTATGAATGTATCTAGTGTTTCTATGGTTACTAAACTAATTGGTCATTCGAGACATGATCTTTTATGATCATGCCAATGTTGCGTAATAATGCACCGACTCTGGGTAACTAGGGTCAGGGCATTACAGTTGGTATTATAGGCAGTTTAGTACTAATCTAGGAAGCTAGATATTGAAAAACTCTGATTAGAGCACATATCCCTAAGATAGACTTTGAGGTTTATTATAGAAGAACTTTCTACAATTTTGGTATTATAGAGATTTTGTGAGTTTTCTGAGCAATACATCCCTGTCTGGATATGAGCAGGTAGAGGTGGCTCTAGGAAAGATGTACCTAGGGGTAAAACCCGAAAGCACCGCATTTAGCTAGATTCGAACGGGAACTGGTGCACGACAATGGGCATTGCGGCACTCTTGGTTACGACACTCCCGGGGGATATGCTTAGGACAATTCTCATTTTCATTACAAACCTTTATGAAGGGTTTATGAGTATATAATTCCTCAAAGAATACATTTTTATGATTATAGATTATATCCATAAACTGTTCAATTTATGTTAAGTGTTTTACAAGTATGGAATTATGTATATTGATTCATAAACTGATCAAGTTTATGCCATTGTTTATAAATGGTGCCTAGTGGAAGGAATGGAAATCTTATGAATGCATGCACTCCATATAGGGATTTCCCTCCTTCATAAGATAATTATAGCGGAGCTAGTGATACAACTGGTGTAGATTAACTTCTCACCATACTGGGACAACTCACTCAGGTATGGAAAGGCAATTTCAGAGTCTGAGACAAAAGGAGGATGAGAATGTCACAATGTATGAGGCCAAAATTATAAGGTTAGAAAGACATGCTGTAGATTATATACATAACCCAAGAAGTAAGATTGGTCGTTTATTTGATGGGTTAAAACCATTTCTCTGTCAAGCTTTAGTATCACAATCCCTCTCATCGTATGAAGATATTGTCTTGTGTGGTATCAAGACAGAAAGGGAATTATCTAAGTCTTATGACAACAAAGTAAAGCAAGATAAGAAGAGAATGGTGGATCTAGAGACAGATATAGGGGAAAAGGGATAGAAGGATTTTCCATTATGTGATAATCGTTGGAAGAATCACCCCGATATTTGCCTAAAGGGAATGGGTCTTTGTTAAAAATGTGGAGAAAAGGTCACCAGGATCGTGATTGTAAGGGAAATAAAGAGGGTATCAATGTTGAATGCTACAATCGTATAGAAATGGTGCATTATAAAAATGAATTCCTTAAGAACCAAGGAAACTTACCTCAGAAAAGGCCAAGGGAGCAAGGCCAAGCTTATGTTGTTACTATAGATGATGTTGAATAATTATTGTATTTATGTTTTTGAACTCAAGAAATATATTATGGTTATAAGAATAATGTTATATGTATAAGGATTGTAATGTAGTACTTGTTGTTTTAATTAAGTTATTAATATGATGAAGTTAATCATATTTTTAGTATGTGACAAAAAGGAAAACATTAATTTGTTTGGGGAATCTGATGTTACAATTGATTTTGGAATTTAGAGATCTTTTAGAGAAAGTCTGGACAGAGGTATTTTGGATAACAATAAAGGTTGGAATAGATTAAGTTTAACTTTGGATAGTATTGTTTAAGGTTAAAACATTTCTGAAGATTATTTTTGGAATATTATAATACGATAGTTTTAGGAAAAGGAAAACGTGCAGGTCGGGGGATAACCTATCGCATCGGACAAAGCTGTAGGAATCGAACCCACAACCATAGTGCGACATGCATTTATTACCATCCACTTGCCTACAGGAAGTCCCTGCTTATTACAAAATAGTTTTCCTAATCTAAATGGTATGTGTTAATATTTGAAACATTGTACGATTAGGATAAATATAATATTTTTGAATTCTATTATCTTTTGAGTGAATGATGGGTTTGTGGTTAAAATTTATTAAAGAATAAAAGTCTACATGACAAGTATGTATATTTCCTTATGTTATTAGTAAATCTTCTAAATAAATTCCTCAACTTTATGAAAGGTAACTTAAAAAAAACGTTGTCGGTTAACTTTTCCAACTAGGTAATCAATGATCGTTTAACCAGTCTCAAGTTTGTGATTTTATTGTAGTTAACTTTCTCCTAATACTCTTTTCTACAACTCTCCATCAGACCTTGATGGTGTTTTTCTCCACTATATCCATGTTTTCATAAAAAACTAGTATGTTCTATCTCGGGTGACCTTTGTACTTCTCTTTCTTTCTTTTAATGTTATATTTTTATTAACCCTATTTCTGTAATGGGTTTTCCAGAAAGGTATTTTCTACATTGAACCTTTTATTTTAGAAGAACAGTTTCGAATTTTGAGGATGCAATTTATTGAAGGAGGGGATAATGTAACACCTCAAACTTCCACGATACGCTTCTCTTTCAATAATGCAATAGCTTGCACTGTACGCAAGTACGAGATTCAAACATATTGCGACCAATCAAAATAGTCGTTATGAATATTAATACCCACTTTTTGAAATTATATAAAATTTTATATTTCAAAATGGACTTCATTTTTGGATTCGAAATATTCAAATTAGCCTGTGTTGAATTTTTGGTATTTTCCTGAGAACATCCAATTTTCGATGAATAGTGAAAAATACATAAAACAACATTTTTAATCAAAATAATTTATAGTGATAAATTATATGATTGAGTGGTTTTATATTATAATTAAAATATATTTTTACCATTTTATCCAATGGTTGTCATTATAATTAATTTCACTTTGAAATTGGACATATACAATTGTCAATCTTTTGATTGATATTCTTTCGTAAAAACGCGCTATTTGTTTTTACAACGGAAATTAATTATAAAATTAATTAATGAAACTTATATGTTTGTAATTTTGTAAAATAGAAATGAATTTTTAATTCAGAATATCAATTATATCTTAGGTTGAATTTTTGGTATTGTTCAAAGAAACTTCAATTTTTGATGAATAGTGAATCCACTAAGTGGTAGTTAAAAAACTAAGTTTTCGTTTAAATAAAATTTTACCACTTCTGTGAATCGAATTTCAAAAATCTGATATACATGGTTTTCTTTAGTAAGTAAAATGTGGTTCAATGAGATGAAAATAATTTTTGGTGAATAGTAACTTTTACTTTTTATTAATCATAATTAAAGGTAATTAGTGTAATTTAAGGTAAATATAATGTTATAATATTATGAAATCACCTTTACACTTGTAATAACCTTATTTGATGAGTCCTGGACAACCAATACATTCCATGTGTCAACTTAAGGACCCCATGGAGCCACTTGGGTAAGAAAATGACATTAATAACGTTTTATTTAAAGTAAAAATAAAATTGTCCCAAACATGTGTTGTATTACTAAAACAATTATTACATGGGGTTATATAAGTTAAATTTTCGACTATAAAATATTCTTGTAAAGATAAAAATATTTCCTACATCATGGTGATTTTTAAATAATTTTTAAACATTTAATAAAAAAATTTATTTATGACACCATGATGATGCAGTGATTACCTCATTAATGATCGATTTATATAAAATGAAAATATAATGTAAAATCATAGACTTACACTTTGGATAAATCCTATTGGATGGGTGGATTTCTAACCCTTATCACCTTATCCTCGAAATAAATCATTTTGGGATCTTTAAAATCTAAAAATAAATCCATAATAATGTAACATTTCATGACTTTCCAAGAGTGTCCCTCCTATACTCTTATAAAAGGCTCCCACTTCTACAACCTAATTCACACCATCAAAGAAATTTGGCTCAACCAGCCTCTGCCAAAATACTCTCTAAACATCCATATCTTACTCCTAGAAGCCTCACTTTGGGAAGAAGTCTTCCCAAGGATGCCTTTGGCTCAAATAAAAAAGAGTTAGCCAATTTTAAGGTAAAGTCTTCCCTTATGTTCTTTTGTTTTATTTTGCATCTCCAACCCCTTAAAATATTTTTATTCCTTGATTTTTTAAAAAACCCAGTATATTCAATATACTAAGATTTTTTATGATAATTATTTGATTTACACTTACACACACCTTCGTCTAATGATTAATGAACATACTATTTATGTGGGTGGTGAATTATTGTCTCACGAAACGATGATTGTTCAATCTTCTTTTAACACCTCTCATGGTTGCCATTATGATGACACTATTTCTATATATGATATATATTAAGATTATGTTATATTTATGGTTCTGTATTTTTCATATATGGAATACCTTTATGATTTCCATTATGGGTAAACGCGATAATTTCATTTTAGGAAGTGCGGACTACCGCCCCCTCAAAGTGATTTGAATCGTTAATGCCATATGTGGGACGTATAAAGGATGGTGTTAATGATATTATATATGATATTATACTGGAATTATAATATACCTTTATATCATTATGATTTCTTTCCATTAAATACAAAATCTAAATGAAAGTAGCGTTCATGCGTACATACGACTTACCGTCTCCATGAACGGTGCATTTCATTTCTTATCTATAAATGTTATTTAATATTATAAATGCATGTATCTACTAGATATATATGATATATATGATATCTACATCATGAATATAATTCTTCAGATAATGGATATTCTACCACATAAACAACTTGTAATTATAAAAATTTTATTGTTGACTCAAGTACCAATTATCGACAAAACGACTGTTATTTACTTAAATGACTACATAATTTTCAAAACATGGTAATAAGTGCTATAAAAGGGATAATGAACAGGAAAAGGGTTATTAAGAATTATAGATTAACAATAGTTTATTATTTAGGAGATTAAATAACGATCGAGTCAAGTCAGACACAAGTTAAGACACTTCGTCTCAATATCCTTTCATTGAGGCATATTTTGTATTATACAAAACTTTCCTTTATACGGTGTATAAACCCATTTGAATTTTACATTTATTCAAAAGGAATATTTTTATATGAAGTATTTTACTAAATTACAAAAAGGAATGTTTTTTTGTCGTACATATGCGGTGACAACGACTTCTCTGCCGTTGTGACCATTATTTGAGTTTCGGCTTCCTCTACAGGCCATAATTTTTTTTAAATGAAAAATATTTACCACGTTTTACTTTTCTTTTATTTTGGTATTGAAAATGGTTTTATCATATCAATGTGTTGTATTGATATCTTGTTATTGAAATGTGGAAAAGTTATGTTTCCATTATGCATGTTTTATGTGGTACGATTATGTTATGTTTTATGATACGTTTAAACATTTTCATATACGGAATTAATTGGACTTAGTATGTGATGGTTGGAGCACGCTATAGCTCCTCGATGCATCAGTATCTCTCATGAGACAAACTAGTGTCTTGGCACAAGGCATTGACTATGTGGTTATGATAGTCTGGTATTATGCATTCCATCATTATGAAAGTGGTTATGATATTTCATGTGATTATTCGACTAGTAGAATATCCATGTGAAGAAGTAAATGGTATTATTTCATTTTATTTTTTCCATATTATACTGAAGTTCAAGTTTAAAAGGCTTTTGTTTTAGTTATACATTTCCTTAAATGTTTATATTTATTTATGAAAGTTTTTTCTATATTGTTATCTTTATTGAGCATCTGAGCTCACACCTTTCTATGTTTTATTTTACCCACAATGTGATGAAATATTTTATGACTGACCTGTAGGGATTGTCTGAAGGGGATATGAGTGTAGACTATGGAGACCATGTTATTGTAGTTTTTCACTTTATGATGTAATGTATCATTTATGAATGTATCTAGTGTTTCAAAGGATACTAAACTAATCGGTCTTTTGAGACTTGATCTTTTGTGATCATGCCAATGTTGCATAATAATGCACCGACTCTAGGTAACTGGGGTTGGGGCATTACAGTTGGCATCATAGGAAGTTTAGTACTAACCTTGGAATCTAGATTTAGAAAAACTCTCATTAGATCACATAGCTCTATAATAGACTTTGAGGATTCGTATAAAAGAACTTCCTAGAATGTTGGTATTATAGAGATTTTGTGTGTTTTACGAGCAATACATCCATGTCTGGATACGAGCTGGTAGAGGCGGCTCTGGAACATATGTACCTAGGGGTAAAACCAGAAAACACTACTTTGATCTAGACTCGAACGGGAACTGGTGCACGGCAACAGGCCTTGATGCACTCTTGGTTACGACACTCCTGGGGGATATGCTTTGGATAATTCCCATTTTCATTACAAACCATTATGAAGGATTTATGAGTATATACATCCTCAATGAATAAATTTTTATGATTATGGCTTATATCCATAAACTGTTCAATTAATTTTATGTGTTTTACAAGTATAGAATTATGTATTTTGATTCATAAACTGATCTAGTTTATGCCATTGTTTAGAAATGGCGCCTATTGGAAGGAATGGAAACCATATAAATGCACGCAATCCATGTAGGGATTGCCCTCCTTCTCAAGATAATTATAGTGGAGCTGGTGATACAACTGGTGTAGATCAACATAACACCATACTGGGACAACTCACTCAGGTTAGGAATAATAACCTTACTCATATGGGGCACCCTGATCCGCAACGTGGAGGATCAATGTTAGACTGCTTCATTAGGCAAAAAACACCAACATTCAATGGGAGTAAAAATCCCTTAGTATCCGAGAAATGGATAAATTCCTTATAGAAATTATTCCATTCCTTGGGTAGTAGTGAAAGGGAAAAGGTTATCATGGAAGTTTACAGCCTCACTGGAGATGCTGATCAATGATGGTCATTAATTCAAAACACAAAAAAAGATGATGAAGTATCAAATATGGAATTGAGGGTGTTAAAAGATATTTTCATAGAAAAATACAATCCTCGTGACCATCGAGTAGATATGGAAAGGCAATTTCAGAGTCTGAGACAAAAGGAGGATGAAAATGTTCCAAAGTTTGAGGCCAACTTTACAAGGTTAGCGAGACATGCTACCGATTATATACGTAACCCAAGAATTAAGATTGATCGTTTATTTAATGGGTTAAAACCATTTCTCTGTCGAGCTTTAGTATCACAATCCTTCTCATCGTATGAAGATATTGTCTCGTGTGCTATCAACACAGAAAATGAATTCTCTAAGTCTTTTGACATCAAAGTAAAGCAAGAAAAGAAGAGAATGGTGGAACAAGAGACAGATAAAGGGAAAAAGGGTAAGAAGGATTTTTTATTATGTGATAATTGTTGGAAGAATCACCTCAGTACTTGCCTAAAGGGAATTGGAGTTTGTTACAAATGTTGGGAAAAGGTCACCAGGATCGTGATTATATGGGAAATAAAGAGGCTATCAATGTTGAATGCTACAATTTTAGAGAAATGGGGAATTATGAAAATGAATTCCCTAAGTGACAATGAAACTTACCTCAGAAAAGGCCAAGGGAGCAAGGCCAAGATTATGTTGTAACTACAGATGAAGTTGAATAATTATTGTATTTGTGTTTTTGTACTCTATAAATATGTTATGGTTATAAGAATAATGTGATATATATAAGGATTTTACTATAGTAATTGTTTTTTTTCATTAAGGTTTTAATATTATGAAGGTAATCATATTTTTAGTATGTGACAACAAGAGAAACTTTACTTTTTTTTGGGAATCTGATGTTACAATTGGTTTTTGAATTTTGAGATATTTTAGAGAAAGTCTGGACAACGGTATTTTGGATAACTATAATGGTTGGAAAGGATTACGTTTAACTTTGGATAGTATTGTTTAAGGTTAAAACATTTCTGAAGATTATTTTTGGAATATTATAATACTATTCTTTTAGGAAAAGTACAACCTTCAGGTCGAGGGATAACCCGTCGTGTCGGACAAAGCTATAGGAATCGAACCCACAACCATAGTGCGAGATTCCTTTATTACCTAACACTTTCCTATAGGAAGTCCCTGGTTATTATAAAATAGTTTTCCTAATCTAAATGGTATGTGTTAATATTTGGAACCTTGTACAATTAGGATAAATATAATATTTTTGAGTTCTATTATCTTTTGAGTGAATGATCGGTTTGTGGTAAAAATTTATTAATGAATTAAATTCTACATGAAAAGTATGTATATTTCCTTAAGTTCTTAGTAAATCTCCTAAATAAATTACTCAACTTTATGAAAGGAAACTTAAAACAAAAACGTTGTTGGTTAACTTTTCCTACTGGGGAATCAATGCTCATTTAACCAATCACAAGTTTGCGATTTTATTGTAGTTAACTTTATCCTAATCATGTTTTCTACAACTCTCCATCAGACCTTGATGGTTTGTTTCTCCTCCATATCCATGTTTTCATAAAATCCTTGTATGGTCTATCTCAGGTGACCATTATACTTCTCTTTCTTTCTTTTAAAGTTATATTTTTTTAACCATATTTCCATTATGGGTTTTCCAGAAAGGTATTTTCTACTTTGAACCTTTTATTTTAGAAGAATAGTTTCAAATTGCGAGGATTCAATTTATTGAAGGCGGGGAGAATGTAACACCCCAAGCTTCCACGATACGTTTGTCTTTCAATAATGCAATAGCTTGCATTGTACGAAAGTTCGACATTCTAACACACTATGACCAATCAAAATAACTATTATGAATAGTAATACCCACTTTTTGAAATTATATAAATTTTATATTTCAAAACGGAATTCATTTTTGGATTCGTAATATTAAAATTTGCCTACATTTAATTTTTGGTATTTTCCTAAGAACATCCAATTTTCGATGAATAGTGAAATAAACATAAAACAACTTTTTTATTGAAAATAATTTATAGTGAGAAATTATAAGATTGAGTGGTTTAAAAGTATAATTAGAATATATTTTGACACTTTTATCCTATGTTGGTCATTATAATTAATTTCACTTTGAAATCGGACATATACAAATGTAAATCTTTTGATTGATATTCTTTCGTAAAAACACGCTATTTGTTTTGACAATGAGAATTAATTATAAAATTAATTAATTCAAATTATATGATTGGAATTTTTTAAAATAGACATAATTTTTGAATTCAGAATATCAATTATATATTAGGAATAATTTTTGGTATTGTTCTGAGAAACTTCAATTTTTGATGAATAGTGAAACCACTAAGCCGTAGTTAAAAAACTAATTTTTCGTTTAAATGAAATTTTACCACTTCTGTGAATTGAATTTCAAAAATCCAACATACATGGTTTTCATTATTAAGTAAAATTTGGTTCAATGAGATGAAAATAATTTTTGAGTGAATATTAACTTTTACGTTTTATTAATCACGATTAAAGCTAATTAGTGTAATTTAATGTAAATATAATGTTATTATAATATGAAATTACCTTTACACTTGTCCTACCCTTATTTTATGAGTCATGTCCGACCAATAAAATCCATGGGTCAACTTGAGTTCCCCATGGAGCAACTTGGGTAATAAAATTACATTAATAACTATTTATTTAATGTAAAAATAAAATTGTCACAAACATGTGTTATTTTACTAAAACAATTATTACATGGGGTTATATAATTTAACATTTCGACTATAAATATTTATTGGAAAGATAAAAATATATCCTACATCATGATAATTTTTTTATAATTTTTAAACATTAAATATATAAATTTATTTATGACACCATGATGATGCAGTGATTACCTCATTAATGAACGATTTAAAAAAATGAATAGATAAGGTAAAATCTAAGACTTACACTTTTATAAAGCCTATTCATATTGGTGTATTTCAAACCCTTATCACCTTATCCTTGAAATATAGAATTTTGTAGCCCTTAAAAAACATAAAGGCATTTCATAATAATGTAACATTTCACGACTTTCCAATAGTGCCCCTCCTCTCCTCTTATAAAAGGCCCCCACCTCTACCACATTTTTCAAACCTTCAATGCCATTTGGCTCAGCCAACCTCTGCCAAAATAATCTCAACATTCCTACATTACTCCTAAAATCCTCAATTTGGGCAGATGTCTTCCCACGGAAGCCTTTGGCTCTAATCAAAAAGAGTTACCCGATTTTAAGGTAAACTCTTCTCTTATGTTTTTTTGTTTTATTTTGTTCCTCCAATACCTTAAACTATTTTATTCCTTTCGTTTTTAACAAAACAAATATCTTAAATATACGAGGATTTTCTTATGAGTATTATTTTATTTACACTTACACACACCATTTTCTAATGGTTAAAGAACATACTGTTTCTGTGGGTGGCGAATTTCTGTCACACTAAATGATGATTGTTCAATATTCTTTTAACACCTCTCATTGTGGACATTATGATGAAAATATTTCTATATATGATATATATTATTTTTATGTTTTATTAATTCTTCTTTTTTTTCATTTCTGTCATACCTTTATGATTTCCATTATGGGTAAACGCGATAATTTCATTTTAGGAGGTGCGGACTACCGCCCCCTCAAAGTGATTTGAATCGTTAATGCCATATGTGGGATGAATAAAGGATGGCATTAATTATATTATATATGATATTATACTGGAACTATAATATACCTTTATATCATTATGATTTCATTCCATTAAATATGAAATAGAAATGAATGTAGCGTACATGCGTACATACGACTTACCGTCTCCATGAACGGTGCATTTCATTTCTTACCTCTAAATGTTATTAAATATTATAAATGCATGTACCTACTTGATATATATGATATATATTATATCTACATCATGAATATAATTCTGTAGATAATGGATATTCTACCACATAAACAACTTGTAATTATAAGAAGATTATTGTTGACTCAAGCACCAAAGATCGACAAAACGACCATTTTTAACTTAAATGACTACAGAATTTTAATAACATGGTAATAAGTGATATAAAAGGGATAATGAATTGAAAATGGTTCTTAAGAAATTAGAGATTTACTTTAGTTTATTATTCAAGAGATTAAAGAACGATCGAGTCAAGTCGGACACGAGGTAAGGGACTTCGTCTCAATCTCCTTTCATTAATTCATATTTTGTTTTATACACAACTTTCTTTTATATGGTGTATAAACCCCTATGAAATTTAATTTTATTCAAAAGAAATCTTTTTCTACAAATAATTTTACTAAATGATAAAAAGGAATGTTTATTTTGTCATACGTATGCGGCGACAACGACTTCTCCACTGCCATGACCATTATTTGAGTTTCGGCTTCCTCTACAAGCCATAACATTTTTTAAAATGAAAAATAAATACCATGTTTTAATTTTCATTTATTTTGGTATTGAAAATGGTTTTATCATATCAATGTGTTATATTGATATCTTTTTATTGAAATGTGGAAATGTTATGTTTCCATTATGCATGTTTTATGTGATACGATTATGTTATGGTTTATGATATGTTTAAACCATTTCATATATGGAATGCATTGGACATAGTATGTGACGGGTGGATCCCGCTATAGCTCCTCGATGCATCGGTAGGTCTCATGAGACAAACTAGTGTCTCGGAATAAGGCCTTGACAAAATCTTATTTGTAGTCTTGGAACAAGGCCTTGACTGTGTGGTTATGATAGTCTGGCATTATGCATTCCATCATTCTGAAAATGGTTATTGATATTTCATGGTATTGTTTGACAAGTAAAATATCCATTTGAATAAGTAAATGGAATTGTTTCATTTTAGTTTTTCCATATTATGCTGAAGTTTATGTTTAAAAGGCTTTTTTTAGTTATACATTTCCTTACATGTTTTTGTTTATTTATGAATGTTTCCGCTATATTGTTATCCTTACTGAGCATCTGACCTCACCCCTTTATAAGTTTTATTTTTTCCAGGATGTAAAGAAATATTTTATGGCGGACCTGCCGGAATAGTCTGAAGGGGATATGAATGTTGACTATAGAGACCATGTTATTTCAGTTTTTTACTTTATGATGTAATGTAACGTTTATGAATGTATCTAGTGTTTCTAAGGCTACTAAAATAATCAGTCTTTCGAGACTTGGTCTTTTTTTATCATGCCAATGTTGCGTAATAATGCACCAACTCTAGGTAACTGGGGTCGGGGCATTACAGTAATTGGGTTGGTCATCTCTTTGGATTATTCATCACATTGCCCATCACATTGGTTTTTTACTTAATTCCTCCTATTGTTGGACATTGGTCAGAAAAAAGAGAAAATTTCGGATGAGTATTTTTAAACTATTAAACAAATAAATGGGAATCTAGTAAAATTAA
This sequence comes from Viscum album, assembly GCA_963277665.1. Taxonomy (NCBI): domain Eukaryota; kingdom Viridiplantae; phylum Streptophyta; class Magnoliopsida; order Santalales; family Viscaceae; genus Viscum; species Viscum album. Next base: position 1,118,603,050 of record OY728141.1, read on the forward strand.
ATAGATACCTTATACATTACATATATTTCTTTATCTTAGGATTTTCTGGGCATCAATCTCTGTTATCCAAGATCTACTTCCTAGAATATATTCTTATATATATTTTTTATTCCCTTAAAATGGTTCAAAATGAGATTACGAATTTACAAAAGCATATACCCCATGTGCGTCAATCTTGGTGTGCAGTAAGGCCCGTTGTCATGCCCCTGTTCCTTGTCGAGTCAAGCTCAACTCAATGTTTTCTGGTTTTACCCCATATATATATATTCTAAATCCACATCCACATTTAGTGTATAGATGGGGATTTGTTTTCATGATCAACCATACACTCTATAATTAAAAAATTTATTGTTGTTTTGTTATACTTATTCATATCCCAATGTCTTTATCTAGAATTTTTTAATCTTATTCCCAAAAATAACACTTCTTATCCTTTGATATCAAATATAACAATAGTACTATTTATAAACATTAATTTTAGATTTATTTCATAATATAATAGAAAATTGAATCCAAAAGGTCAATAATTTTAGTGTATTTGGTAATTAGGTACATTAAATAAAAATATAAAATAGTAAATTCATCATATTTATTGAATACATCCTTAACCGAATCATATTATTCATTCATACAAAAAAAATGGGATAACATGAGAACATACATAATTAAGGGGTGAGCTAAATATACATGTGATAGATTAAACATGGCATAAAATAAAGAATATAATACATGTTAAAAAAAATTATATCAAGGGGGCATAAATGGGGTGAGAATAAAGGAGGTATGATATATAATGATAACATTAAGACAACATGGGAAATGTGGAAACAAATTAAATAACTACTTCATAATCAAATTTCAAGGCTAAATACCATGTCATCATGATGGAAAAAGTAATGTGTTGGCCGAGTTTACTCTCTAAACCCTTTTATGATTTCTTATGGGACAAAAATAGTACTCACAACATTGGAGTGCTATATAATTCTATGTGCATCCATTACATTAATTTCATTCTCATGAATAAGTGTTTCATATAGATCCCAATACATGGATGTCCCCAATTAATAATTATATATCTATAAAGGTTAAAACCATAGATATGAAATGGGTATGGGTATTTTCTACACACTTATTTGGTATAGAAAATCATGGTGAAATTTCAAAAGAATAATGGGTATATATGAATGTCAATAGGAGTTATTGTTATGAGTGAAAGGGATATCTCATTATTTTGGCGTAAAATGGAATTTATGGTGGATATGGAAGAATATATCCCAACATTTGTAAATAAAGATAAAATACATATGATAAAGAAGATACTTGAATTAAGAGGATAATGCGAGCATCCCTTACCTTGAGAATGAGATTCAAAAGCTTGGGAGGATCTTCTTAAGAGATTGGGGAACCTTAGGATGGATTTAGAAAGTGGGTGGAATAGTAAGGATGTTCTAAAAGGATTTGGAGTCAATAGAAATGGGATCTTGGATAGGTTTATATAGGAAATTATTGGGGTACCCTTTATTGATTCTCAAATGTAGGTTTTGGAATATATATAATAATATATCCAAATCCACAAACCATCACCTGATTTTTCCACATGGTTTTTTTTCAAAAGGAATATTTTTAATGATTTTATATGGCTCAGAGATGAGCATAAAAAATAATACCAATGTTGATGGGTAATTGAATCATACTCTTAAAAAATTATTTTAAAAGAATAAAATATATTTATAGTTTTGGAGGACTCATAAAAGAATTTATAAAATTAAAAAATAAAATTCAAAACATATTAATTTAATAAAGAAACATATATTTGGTCATATATAACCTTCATATTATTTATCACATTAATATTGGTTCATTATGATTTCATAGTACACACCAAATATTTATATGGTTTTTAACATTTAATCAAAAATTCACTAAAAAAATTATATTTTTCTAATGTTATTAAAAAATCACCCCAATATAATTTTTACATGTAGATTTAAAAAGTAAATTTTATTTTTTGAAATAAAATTTATAAAGGAGAAAAAATTTACATTTTATATTTGTTCATAAAATGAAATAAAAACATTTATTTAAAATTATGATTTTTCAAAACATTTTAAATATTTTCTAAATATTAAGTACATTTTATCAAAAAAATTAATTATATAAAACAATTTTAAATTATATTTTAAATTTATTTATTAATATTCATACCAGTATTTTTATCAAATAGATTATAATGGTTATGTTTAAAAAATAATATTGAAAACCTGTTTTTGGTTGATAAATCTGAGGTCATTTTTAATGCAAGATAAACTTAGTGTTGTTTTTATTGAAATATATCAAAAAAATAAATTTAATTGAAGAAAATAATTAATAAAATCATAGTTAGTTACTGGTTAATTTGATTCTCAAAATATTTTCACAATAAATTTTAAAGGCCTATATTGAATTTGAACTATAATATTTAGGACATCCTCAACCATTACATTTTTTGATTAAATCCTAATCAAAGATAATTATTCAATAAATAAATAAATCAATTCAATTGATCTAATAAGTCATAAATAATTATTCATTTTCTCGTTCCTTTTCCTCATCACTTGGTTTAAACATTAATAATTAATGTAAATCCAAAATATATATTTCAATCAACAGAGGTTGTTGTTGGTTTTTTTATAATAGTTTAAGAGTTTATGTACTGAAGAATGTGAGAACACTAATGATATTAAATACGTGGAAATGTCGGATGTTTATATAATTTTATGTGATGATATAGATATGAACATGGATAAATTATATGATAAATGCAATGATGAATTGATATCTCTGTATATCATGAATATAAATCTTGAAGTGATGTGAATAGGTAGGTTGAAATTGGATTTGCAAAATTGAAAAATGATTTTGTTACATTGTTTCTATGATATCCACATAGGACTGATGGTATATAGGATATATGTAGTTCTAATGACTTGAGGATAATGATTCATTAGCCAGTTGTTCTGGGCATACCGTAAGTAATAGGTTTTGAACAAAAGGAGGTAGATATGAATATTAGTGGAACTTGTTATTCAAAGATGTCCACATCATGTATAATGATTACCCCAAAAATAGTAAAAGGAAGAAGAATGATCATACTAGAGAGTGAAATATGTTCTATAGATGATATATAATTGGATTAATGGAACACATGAGTTAATTGTGTCTATAAGAACAACCATTATGGAACATTGGACATGCCACAAAAAATTCAATGTGTGAGAATACAAAAATTTCTAATTCATGATACTCATTTAAATTAAAAGGATGTTATTATTGTGGATATGGAATTATCTAAATGTTTATGTAAAACTAAAATAAATATTAATAATCCAAATATAGAGTTTGAAGGCAGAAAATTTCATAAAGGTGGAATTCATTCCCTGATGAATCTGAGAAAGGAAAATACAATGTATTATAATTAATGACTACACCATAGATGGAATGTTTTCAAAAAATCTTATATATTAATTAAAAAATAAAAATATAGTGTAATTTTTCATCATTTCGTGGATTTATCAGATAAAATATATATTAATAACCCTTAAAAACCATGTGGTGGAATTAGAATCATTATGGAAAACCAAAAGAAAGATAATCAATACCCTCCATGATATTCAAGGATTTGTTTTTAGATTTTTTATTTTTGTTGTAGATGATATTGATAAATGAAAAAGATAATATTGAAAATAAAATTCAGAATATAAGAAAGAAAAATTGTATTATGATAATATACTTTTTGTATAAATGAATAATAATAATGATAATTCCATTTTTATATTTTGTTTACTGAAATTGAGGGATATCAATAATAATTATATGTAATATCATTTCTATATATGTCTTTAAAAGAAGGTTAGAATAAAGAGATAATTATATTTTTGGACTTATCATTATATAGAAGTGAAGTATTGTTATTTTCTGAATCATTGGGAGAAAAAGGGTCAATCAAAATTGAAAAAGAATTCTCTCTTCCAGTTTTTTTAGAGTAAAGCACAAGACTCAACTTCATACATGTAGTTCATCTTATCCTTCTTGAATAAGAGGAATTCTACAAATAGTAAGATTTCTAGTTATTCTTTTAACAATATTTGGTTAAATGATTTATTAGAAATATATACTAACTAATAAGAAAACCTTACATAAATATATAATTTTAGAATACACATAACTTTTTAATTTCTCAAAGAATTCACTCGAGCAGTTCATTGAATATTTAAGAGTTGATTAACCATCGATTTATTGTGGTACTTTCCAAAAACAATTTAATCAATTATATTGAGTTTTATTACATACTAGTACAATGGTACCTTATAATATTATTCATTTTGGATTATCATATATTATTTGAATAAGTGAAATTTATATTCTATGTTTATGATTTACAGTTTTTAAGTCAATATTGATATTAAACAAATTTTTGTGAAAAGTATTTGATCAATATGTTGAACATCGTTCATCTAAGATAAAAAAATAACATTTATGAAAAATATTTTTAGAGAATCCTACTATTTATTTCTCCCTCTCAGGTTGTCCCAAATTTATAAAAGTGGTATAAGAGTTAATAGGTTCTTATATTGGTTAAAAAAATAATATTTTAATTTGAAGACATTTCAAGATATGGCTTTAAAAGTGGCCATTCCATTATTTGGTGGAACTATTATTTTTTTTAAACAATACTCCACATTTTATATGGAAGTACATTGTGGAATACATAATAATATCTCTAAAATATATTTTTTAAAAATTATCATGGAATTTTGTATAATATATATCATAAAAATTTGAGATTAATTTTTGTGTTAAAATTTTCGTAAAACTGATCCTAGAAAAAGATGTCCAATATAAGATATTTTATTTTATATAGTTAAATAATATTTGTATGTCATTAGAATGTGTGTATACTAATGAATATGAGTTGAAGAAAAAAATTCATCATCTTCCATATGAAAAAAATATGAATTTTTTATATTATTATTATGAATTTTTTTCATGAATAATGTCACATATCTAGAAGAAAAATTAAGAAAAAGAGGAACCCAACAAAAATATTCGGATTTCATAGAGCGGTGAGTAATGTTAATTCTTTTCATGTATCTGAATATGAAACTATCGAATTTGATTCTTATATATATAATGATATGCTATGGTTTTGAAGCAGTATGAAAGCTCGGAATGGGAGACAGCTTCAGTGGAGGATATGAATGGGGACGGGTATGGTTGTAGTGACATGTAATTTTCCTTCTTTCTGGTTTTTGTTGCTTGTCTACTGTCTTTTTCCTTTATTTTAATAAATGGTCAGGGGAGTACCCCCTGACTGCGCCTTCCTGGTATATAAAGATATGGATATTGCATCACCTGGATAGTCAAAGGGTGATTATAAAATGGAAAAAATCACATCATGTGGTAAATCTATAGATTATTTATATAATAAAAAAGATATATTTCAAAACATTAGGATTAAAATAAAATTAATGTGTTTAATGTTGAAAATATTTGAATATGTATAACAGAATAATCAGAAGAAAATAGACATGTAATAAAGGAATTGAGTAAAATGAATCTATCATCATAATACCAAGAAATTAAGGGCTATAATAGATATAATTGATACATATTTTCCCGAGATAGAGTAAAGAAAAAATATAAATAAAACCTAAAAAATTAATATTAACTCATATATAGCATTAAAAAATGAAGATAAATAATATACATGATAACACACATTTAGAATTTATAACATTAATTCAAGGAGAGGTATTTGAAGAAAATGAATATATAAGATGAAATTTGTTTTTGGGGAAAAATTAAATTACTAAACATTATCACATTAATACTTAGGTACGTAAAAAAATTACAGAAATCTATAATAATGGAAAGTACATTGCAATATTGATAAAATTGATACAAATTGACCTTATATAAATATGGTTCTATAGTGATATTTTTTGGTAGTTTAGGATAATGTATTCTTATTTTTATAGAATTTTGAGGCTAAATATTGGAGGAATACCTTATAAAACCATATCTATGAGAAGAAAACATAATTCACAGTATAAATTTATTAGGAGAAATTACATTTTTGGTAACCTTGGATACTAGGAAAATGTATTTCATAACATGAAATGATGGAGATTCAAAGATGAGATATCATACTCTAATGATAGGAAAGAGAAATGAATGGTAGAAAGAAACATCTATTTCATTTTAAAATTGATTCACAATATATGATAATTTATTAATTAGAATTAAAAGTTTAATTTCTCAAGTTCCATTGACATATTATTCACAACATCCATCATATAACGAAAAGAAACATATATTTAGAGAAAGTAAGAATTAAGTTATTCCCCTCATGGAAATAAAAAATAAAATGAAGTGTCTTTCTTATGTGGTTTCATGTATGTTATTAAATGAAAAAAACAAAATATGGATAGAATAGATCATTAATGTGGAAGGAGGAATGGATAAGAAGATACATATGATACATTAATTGAAGAAGCTCATACAAGTGAGATGATCCTGACTATGGATATAAATACTGAGAAGTGTGAGTAAAATATTTTTGTTTCAAACATTCAAATAGAAGGTTAGAAGAAATGTTTTTTTCCAAATAAATGATTTTTGGAAGATTAAAATTAAAGAGTTTTCTTATGATGACTAACAAAAATCCCAAAACTATGGATATTGAATTTACCCCCATCTCCGTGTATTTTAATTTCTCAAACATAAGTTGTAAGTGCACATGATCAAGTGGGAGATATGATATTTGGGGTTTTTTAAAATTTGTCTAAAAATATGTTACATAAAAATAGTAGACTCAGATTATTTATAGTATCTAATTAGTAGCATGCATTAAATCAGATGATTTTTTTTCATGAATTCCTTAATTTGACTAAAAATGTGGTTTCAATAAAAAAACATGGATTTCTAAGATAAATATTTTATTTTAATAATAGGATAATGAAGAAAATATGATATAGATCCTGAATTTACGTTTTATATGTTTCAAATATATATTAAAAAGTCTACTGATATCAAGCCATCATTAAAAATAAGTATTTTTTGTTAGGGAATTTCTCATGTGGTTTCAACCTGCAAAAATAAACAGTAAAAAACATTAAAAAGAAGGATACACATTCTTGTATTATATGATTATTTTTTTGTATTACAAATTATAGTATTTTTTGTTTTTATTTAGGATATTAATAATTTTCATGAAAAAATAGCATTACCCACAAGTGGTTACCCATGATGAATGTTGTCTCATGATATGCTCTTAGGAGGTAAAGGTACACAATGTGAGCTATGTAGTAGATCATAAAGCACATTTAGCTTCCATCTAAGAGGTATTATTATGATGAATGGATGATAATAGATATCCTATGGTACCAAAATTATATTATAAATTAGTGGTATCCATTAGTTCATTTTTTTAATAAATTGATAGTGGTGATTATTCATTACTATAAGTATTGTTAATAGTGATTGAATGACCAAAAATACATTATTTTTTTAATATAATTTTTGTTCCAAAATAATATTATTACATAGTATTATTAGATTGATCTTTTATAACTAAAATACCCAATGGAAAATTAACATTCTATATTATTTTATGGAATCCAAAATGAGTTGAAAAATATAATTATTCTTAAAATTATTTAAATATAAACATATTATATTAAAATTGTTTCATATTGACTAAAAAATATAAATATATAAGTTTTATTATTCATAATGTGTTATAAAAAAGATTTGTGATGAATGAAAATAAAATTTGGAATTTCATTCTAACTGGTGATACCAAAAGATAGTAAAAGATACAATTAATAAATTATTAATTGTTTAAGTAATGATATTTGTATATTTAAAAGGGATCAAAATTGTTCTTATGATAAATTTTAAAAAAATAGATATATCCATGTATTTTTTGGTTTATAACATATTCTTTCAAATGGATCGAGAAAAAGTCTAATGAAAAAAAGGGGTGAAAATACCTCATAATATGGATTTTCAATGAACTAGATTTCCCCAATATGACCTTGTTGAGGTTCATTGAGAATATAGTGAAAAGATATTTTTTGATATAGGGGGTTGTATAACTAATATAGATATCCTTGTGGAGTTTAGATAAATAGGGGAGAATCATTAAATGAAAAAATTATAGAATCAATATATGTTATAGGTTCTTGATGATAAAGTGGGATTGAAGAAGATGGAAGTTCCAATTAATTTTATTAAAAATGAATAGTGATATGAATGCAGAATAAATGAGGATGAATAATTTATGGGTGTGCTGATAAAAACAATAAATGGAGAATAATGTAGAAACGAAGAGAATATGTTTCATGTAAATATTAAAAATTGCTTAATAGTTTCTTTACTGATGTATTGGAATAAACTGATATAATTTGGGAATTGGAAATTTTATATGATTATATATGTTTTTATTATGTGATTTATATGAATATATATGAATTATAGGTGAAATTAAATTATAACATGTTATTTTTATATATCACGGTCATGGATTTAGAAGTTATGTACAGTAATATAATGAAATAATATTTGGCAAATTAGTAAAAGGAATAGGTTTCACTATAAAAATGATGGTCATACCAAAATGATATTACACAAGATTTACATATTTTAATAGATTTGATATTTTCTTAAAAAATGTTCTAATAAATTTCCATAGTGTGAGAATGAGGTTTTACTATGAATGAGGTTGATATAAATTACAATAACCCTAGTTATTTATAGCCTTCATTCTATTTAGGATTATTGTTCTATAACTCATATAGGGAATTAAAAGAATCGTGTTGGTATTTTTATTTTACTCATAATATAAATATATTTGGTATAGTGTAAAAATATAGATAGTTGAGATTATAATACAATTCACCATAAAACATTAGGCCATGTTGTAACAGATAAAAGGGTGAATATCCAAGCCATGATACTCAGTGAAAATTGAAGAAAGTGGTAATGAATATGAAATATAGATCCTAAAAATTATAGGTGGAAACTATATATATAGGAATATCAAAAAAAATAGTTTGAAGGTATACCATGTTGAAAATGAATAATCCAATATTTTGGGTATCAGAGGAAGTACTCTAAACCATAGAAGGAGTGATCCTGACATAGAATGTTAGTTTTTAGAATATATAAGAGTCTTATTTTATAAAGTGAAATATTACATAATTAATTGATATTTTAGGGTTTTATTCATGGGGTATATATATATTATTTATCTCAATATACAATATAGAACACCTAGTGTGATTGTAGTAAATTGGGAGAAGCAGAATCAACACGAACCCTATGATTAAGGGATTTTATATCAAATGTACTGATAAAAATAATTGTGGATAGGGAGAAAATATAGAGGATAGGGTAGAAATAGTATAATTTAGAATATAAGATAGAATAAAAAATATTTGATAATATTGACATATTATGTTTTTATAAAGAAGAAAAATAAGGATAATTACGTCGATACATGTAATTTAGTGTAAAATAATCTTCAGTAGTTGAAAATGATGAAATATCAATACTATAATAGAATTTATAATAAGGATACCACAAAATATAATTTCATGTTTTTAATTATCTTCATATAGATTTGTATTATTGTAATGGTTTTCATATTTATATAGCGAATAGTCAATCATCAATGAATATAGATTCATCGGTCAAAATTGGGTAGAGTAAGGCTGAAGGATTAACTCTCTATAAGGAATTTATCTTATTTTTATTAAATAAGTAGAAAAAATGAAAATATTAATTATAATACACTAATATTTTAAATTTATAATATCATAAATGATAGCATCTATGACATTAGACAACAAGCTCGGATGAGCCACAAAATATTATTATTTGACTGTGACAATTATAAAATATCCATTAAATTAGTTGAAATGAATATATATAAATTAGAAAATAAATTAATAATTTTTATACACATTATTAATGTATTAAATAGTTATTTTTTAATAAGAAATTTATTTTTAGTAAATTCATTTTGTTCTTCAGAAATAAATTTTCTAAAAAATAAATTTTCTAACAAAATGGGTCTTCTTAATTTATAAATAAATATTATTACAAATTATATAAATAAAGAATAATTTTATTTATAATAATAATATAATTTTTTAAATCATTAAATTAAAATTATATTATGGTGAATTTTAGGGATTTTTCTGAAAAAAATTGATTTTTAGGGAGTAGTGGAAAATATCTATTTTTATAAAACAATAAATTAATTTATATTAAAATTTCCATTAATTATTTGAATTATATCTAAAACTAATATAATTAAACGTGAAATATATATAATATAACTAATTACATATTAATAAACCTTACACATTATTTTGGTATAAGTATACTTTTGGGCTTAAAATGAATTTTTCATAAAGGTTGTTTCTCATTATAGTTTGTGGGTTTAATTATAAATTAAATTATTAAAATTATGTGAGTTGAATACTTAAAAATTTATTCTAAATTTATAATCACTGGGTAATATTTTTATTTTTCTATTCTATTTTTAATAATAATCAATAGTAATTATAGAAATTTTATTACTGCAAAATGGTAAATCGGGTAATTTTGGTGAAAATTAAAATGATATGAACCAAAAAATTACAAAAACACTTACCTAATTCTTATTTTATGTGTATAGTACATAAATAATCTTACAAGGGTTGAATTTAAAACATTATGGATCCTCTTGGATAAGATTATGACCTTTTTAGTTACTTGTTTAATGAAGAGTCAAACATATCACACTCATGTTTTTATTAAGTGTAATATTATTAATATAGTTTCATCAAGAGGATATATTTTAATAAAAATTGGATTTTGAAATTTAAAATAATTATAATCATCATTGTAATTTATTCATAATATTTAATTAATATATGATTAATTTAAATTCCTACAAATTTATGATTCCGTAATTATTTAATTAATGAAATAATAAAATAAATGATATTAAAAACAATAAAAGTAATAAAATTTGGGATATTTAAGGTATTAAAAATATTATCTATATTACCAGTAAATTATTATTACATAAAAAAATTGAGTTTTTCTTTTTTTTCTATATGTTTTTAATGTCAAAGTAATGAATACTATTAAAATAGAAATTACTGAAATTTAATGAGATTAATATGTTATGAAATTATTTACAAATCATAAACATAATTAATAATATACAATTGGGTAATATACGGTCAAAATTTTGGTACCCTTTACCTTTATAGGATCTTTAGAATCATTTTTCTCTATAATTGTCTTTTTATAATTTAATCTTATGGGAAATTCCAAAAGTACTTCTCATCTCAATTATAAAAGTGTCCCTGATCCCTCACTTATTTACACCACTTTAGTTCTCCTAGACTAACCATCTCCTAAAAAATATATTATCAAAATCTTTACTCATGTTCTTGTGGCTTCGGATCATCCAAAATAGAAATCCTATGTTCATTATGAAGAAATCGAGAGGGGGTTCTCTGAAAAAGAGGTAATCACATGTTATCGAATCTTTCAAGATTATTTTTTCTTATAATTCCACCTCAATCACTTTTTTCGATACTAAATTAACAAATCTATTATCTTCTATATAATGAGATTTTATTATGATTATGAGACAATAATATTCCACCCTTTTCCCATCCTATGAAAAATGAATGCAATGTAAGTGCGTACGTATGACTTATCATCTCATTATAGTGGGGTATTTTATTTTTATCACAATGTATATCAAATGTTTATATTTATAGAAATAACTAATATAAGTTACTTATGACATGATATTGATTCTTTAAAATTAATATATAATCCATTTCACTACCCATTCACTTTCAAGTGAATGATAGAGTCGCTCATGTCTTTGTTCAACCTATTGTCTCTACAAAGTGTTATGACTAATTTTCCATATCCAAATTTCAATAATGATTATATTTTTTTAAAAATAATTAAATATTATTTTATTATCATTAAAAAATTATATTTATGATAAATTTATTTCCCATGCACATGAACCAGAACATATGTGAAAAAAATCCATGGAAAAATGAAGAAGTTAACTCCCAAAATAATGGTAACAATGAAATATTATTAAAGAATGGGAGATAAGATGTTATATAAAAATAATACATTATAAAATAAATAATAATATTATTTTTGTATGAATTAATGAAATTATTTTACCATTATATAGTAGGATAATGCACTTTCTTCTAAAGTAAATTATAATTTATACGTTTCTAAAACAATTTTACTTTTGTGAGAAATATGCCATATTCACAACTTATCTATTTTCTGTGTTGTATATAATTCACAATTTATATATTATATCATGAATCTCTTTTTTAGGGTATTTAATGTTTTATTTAAATTTATTTCGTTCATATGAATTTTTATTTACAAGTTACTAATGTTGTATGGGAATTTTTTTTAACTTCACTTTATTGAGGATTAATGTAATATAATAATAAAAATTTATCCTTATAGTATATTGCTTGATCCTGAAATTTTTTTTTATTGTGATTTTTTGTATTATTTTTATATATTTAGTATACCTTCATTGGTTGACACTTTTGGCCTAGTTTTTGGAAAAAATTTAGAAATTTGGATGCCCTTGGGGCTATGCATAGTTGGTGTGCAGTTTAAGAAAACCATTTGATCGACCCCAGGAAAATATTCCCCCATTTTTTCAAGCCATGTGAGGTGGTTCATGGTTTGACAAAACCGTGGGGCCTCTTCTCCCTAAATCATGAAACCTCTAATAGAAGGAATTTGAACAGTCATAAAATAGTTTGTAAAACCATATTTTTACCTTGGAGTATTTGTGAACCCCAATGTGTGGGTACATGGTTATGATGGACTTTTTGGAAAAAACATGTTACCTTTTGATAAAACCACGAGAGATGGAAATTAAATCCTCAATTTTTTAAGCTAAAATTATCAAACCCCAAATGATAAACCCTAGACACCCTATTTTGTCTTAACCAGATTTTATTTGAATTTAGAGACACTTATGATGATTCCATGGATCCTAGAGCCCCTTTCATGGAGAATCAAATAGAAGTTTAATGAATTATCTCCTCTTTTCTATGTGATACCTTACCCGTTTTTTTGATCTCTCTCCCATATCTCTTTTCTAATGGATATGGATTATATTTCCTCCATTTGAAATGTTATACATCTAGGTTTTAACAGATCATGTTTCATTAGATCGTTGTACTTTGTTTTAATCATGGATTACCTCCACCATTTTGAATTTTGACCATTAAACATCAAATTGAGGGGTACATTATTTTGAATATTTTTCCATGATCATGATTCAAGTGGTATAATTTTTAATTTCAATAGTATTGATTATTATCATTTGTATTCAATTGTGTAGTTCCAATGACGTTTTGTACAATTGAAATATAAATTGAATGTTTAATTTAATTAGGCGAAATATAGAAAACCTCCATGGATCTCATTGTACCTATTGGATTTTTTTAAACTAGATTTAATAAAAACCCATAGGGTGTGCTAATATATTTGAAATTATTACTATAGAATGTGAAAAGGGTAATGATTATTACTGGAATCGAATTAAATCCTATTAAGACATGATGATTGTAATAAATGGGGTTGGTTTTTATAACTGTAGAGGGTTAATGAAATATGTGATCAATTAATTATCATGGGATTAATGGTGAATTTTCCATATTTATCCTTGTCATTAAAGTAAATAATCAATGTTATCCTCAATAAATGAAATTGTTTTCTATAGCGGGATTGATTTAAAAAAGGTTAATGATATTAAACCTTCCTTTTAATGTGATATATGTGATATATGTGATGGATTTATAAATAGGTTATGGGTTAGGGACTAATTCCCCAAATAACCACCAAATTATAGATTGATGCTCCATGACCCCAATGTATGCATGTGTAGTATGGGACACACATTGATACTCTATATACCCAAGGGATGTGGACATGAACTAATTCTCCAAATACCCAAAGGGTTCCTAACTAATTCTCTAGGCCCCTATTTTATATGAACATGGTATGATGTTCCAAGATAAAAAATTAAAATTGTAAATAATTGAATAATCAAATCCCATGAAAGAATGATTATGACAACACTATGATTTATGGTACAAAATCTAGCATGGGACGAAGATGATATGATGTGGTAGGTTAAAGAATAATTAAATGTGACACCTATTTAATTTATCTTTCTAACTCTATTATTTATTTGTCTACATACACTATTATATACTACTTAAAACATGACAAATACCAATAGTTCCAAACCAACAGGAGAGCCCCTAGAACCCTTAGGCTAGCCTTTAACAAATAGTTTCTATATGACCATTGGGATATACCTATACCAATGGTATCTAGAGAACCATTGATAGTGGGAGGTTAATATTACATGCTCATAGTGGTTCAAGATGAACCTTTGGGATAGGCATTTCCCAATTATTCAAAATCATTATAATAACCTAATACAAACAGTTCTAACCATTGTTATGGAGATATCCCACCAGTTTTAAACTATTGGGGAAGGCCTATATCAATGGTGCATATTGAACTATTAGGGATAGAGGTATACAAATGCTTGTAAAATGATCAGTACATACCCCCCCCCCACTTCCAAAAATCTAACATTTGGAATTCTTATACTGCAATGCACCCACACCTACAAAAAAAATTAGAACTACCTTCAATGCAACGCACCTACGATCAAAACATCAAAGCATAATACACCTGAAAATAAGAAAAATAACACCACCTTATGAAAAAAGAATAAAATATTCAAAAAATTTAACATTCAATTAACTATAACATAACTAATAAAATGATCCATTTTTTACAATGAGAACAATATAAAAAATATCATATATATATTCAGTAACACCATATCATGTAACATAAAATATCATAAATATTAGACAAAAATATATCATATGAATATGTACCTCATCACCATCACTATCATCAATGTCATCATTAGCATCATCCTCATCATACTATTCATCCTTAGTGTCGTCCTCATCCTTATCCAAATTCTCAAACTTGGCCTCCTCCATTCCCCCATCCTCCACCTCAGCTTCTTCCTCAGCCTCATCCTTATCCTCTGGGTCACCATCATCTTCTCCATTTCCAGTTCCAAGAATATAATCATATCCACCATGACTAGAACTACAACATGATTCACCATATTATGAATTCTTTGATAATATATATGCATAAAAATTTTGTCACAAACCAGCCTAAGTCGACCAAGAACCAGTCACAAGGGCCATCCTGTGACATGTACCAAGAGGCATTCCCAGTCCTCCTAGGATGGCGACATGCACCGATGGAACTAATAGAGTACATAAGGGAACGATTTCTCCCATACATAAATAATCCAACAAATAGCGGAAATAAATGGACAGACCAAAATATATTTACATAAAAACTGATTTGAACATTATTTGTGCAAGAAACTTAAAGTACAACTAAACCAACAACTCAAATGACCAAACCCAATAACCAACTAACTCCATGTGCCCCTTATGGTAACACTCCAACAAAATGATCACACATCACCCTAGGCTATTAAACTCATGATGAAACCTGTAAAAGGGCTAAAAAATAAGAAGACAATAGGCGTGATTATTAAAACTCAGTAGGTTAGCCTGATATTCTATTCCCAATAAAAAATCCTTTAAAATAAAAGAAACATCAATTTGATGACTTAAATACTAGATATAAAATTATTTTTTCCGAATGAGGTCCCATGCTGTAAAAAAAAATTACCAGACAAAAACATTCATGTTTCATAAACAAGAATTCTAGTAATAATTTTCCAATAGGTGCAACTTCAAAATCAAATGAGTTTTCAAGAGGGTTACTTTAAAGAATTTACAATTTAAAATAAATCCCACACCCTAATGAATTTACCAACCAATCACAACATGTGTCTATGGTGAGTATGAAATAGAGAATGGGCACAAGTCACGGGAACACCCCTAGGCACCACTTAGTTGTGAGCCTTAGGTACCCCATATATCGGTGAAAGTAACCATAATAAATATGAATTCTCGTTCACACGATCCACTATTAGGGTGAATACCCATAAACCAGTGGTCCCCAAACAACAACATCATCATATTTTAGATATTGGTTTCATCATCAAACTTGCTACGTGAAACAGGGGCCAAACCCCACAGAATCACTGGCATACTCGTACACTTCCTCCCACCTAGATACACGAGATTCCCTTTTGTGCTCAATCATGTTACACATTTTATCAATGAAGAATTCCACATCAAAATTATGTTACCAAAAACATTAACACACAAAAATCTCATATAAATGATTCACATTTATTTCACGAATCAATAAACCACTATAATGATTTGTAAAACAATTTTAAGTAGTATAACGAAGCCTGGCACATAAAATCCATTCAAAAATGAACTTTTTATGGAAACAAACCCATAAATAATATAACAAACCAGATTTGGAATCCCCAAAACCAATTAATAAATTATATTCATATACCATAAAAGTTCCCCAAAAGATAGAACATGAAATACACATGGATACCATATTTAGAAAAACCAAAGGCTAAACGGGCCTTTAAGCATTTCTCAAAACGATCCTTTGACCAAGGTATGAAATTAACATTTATTAAATAGGTGTATACATATGCTTTACCATTGTAAAACAAATTCATAAATTCCTTAAAAAATTCATTTTACATATTCAAAACACAACCATTTTCTTCAGGATGTGAAATAGGCCATTTTCTGACAACTAGGTCCAAAACATGATGTAAACCAAAACTCATTTGTGTGTAAATCCCAATAAAAATTGGAAATACAAATAAAGACTCAAAAATACCATTTATCATTCTTCAAATTCATTTATAAATCCAAAAAATAGTTTTCAAATCACACATCACACTTAAAAGCCAACCGAGCAATTTACCGAACACGTGACATGCCCTTTCTAGACAAAACAATTTATTTTATGAACTTCACAAGGAATAAAACACCAATTTCATACAATATTATATTAGAGATACTGTAACATGTTAAAAATAACATAAACCATGTTTTAAACATCACAAAACTATTTTTAATGATAGCATAACAATTAAACAAACACTTGGTGTGCACTTTTATGACAAAACAACTCTAACTTTCTCAAAACAAGGATTAAACAACCATTTGTCACACCAATAAAATTATAAAATGGATGAAAAACAATAAAAAAACATATATATCATATTTTAACAATAATAAAATGATGAAACATAAATGATAAAGTCATGTGAAAGGGATATCCTACCTCAAATCCATGGCGTAATGGAAACGCACACAAAATATCACCATATGACGATTTAAAAACCCTAAACCTTTGACGAACAGACCCAAACAAACAAAAAACACATAAAAAATCATAGTATAGAATAACCCTAGTTCGACCATGACTAGTGGAGATTATAAAACCATGAAATGATGAAAGGAGGAAGAAGAGTGAGGGGAAAGGAGAAGGAATGTCACTTTTTCAATAAAAAAACTCTTTGTATTCCTTTAGATCGGCACCCATAGAGAAAATTAAATGGATTGAAAATTATAGGAGAGTATTATAAGGCCTGGTAAAACCATATAAGGAAGTTTTATGAGAATAATAGTACGAATGGAATGAGTATGGATGATAGAATTTACCTTCGTGATTAAGGATGATTTGAGAGACATTATGATGTTCTCCCTAATCCGCGAATCATATGAGATCCAAAGAGGTACAATGGATTCTAGGGGTGAAGATAGGGGTATTGTCTTTAAGTGGGAGGTGGAATCACCAAAAAAATATAAAATATGTAACTAGATATAAAAGAAACAAATTATTTTTTTTAATTGTAAATGGACCCATGGGCTGGCCCAATATCTAAATAAGTAACCCCATTTAACCATGCTTACAAATTTTTAAGGGTTCAAAAAAGATATGGTAGTTCTAATATGTTATTTTTGGACAATTGGAAAGTTTAATGAGTCAAAAATAATAAAAAATTAATGAGTTGAAAAAAAAATGTTTTTAAATCTAGAAATGGGAATACTGTTGGCCCAAATCATGAAGTCACCACCCTTTCTCCAAAAATTCCTTAACAAGAAATGGAGAACCCAAATTAGGGTGATTATACATACACGGTAGTTCAAAACTCAAAATTAATTTCACCAAAAACCCAATAAAAGGATCATTATTTTCAATGAACCGGATCAAAACCATGAAATGAAAAGAAAATAACTGGGTGTAAGAATTCTCCTCACCATTAAAGCTTTCTTCCCCCGGAAAGACATAGCACCTTCCAAAAGATTGAACCAAACCTATGGATTCATTATCTATATGGTCCAGAAATCTAATACAATAAACCACCATCAATCATTAATGGATGTTAATCCTCTTACCTCAACCAAAACACCAACTCTCAACCACTTCCAGAGAATCAATTGAAAGATCGAGTCACTACCTCTACAACCAAACCAAGAACACGGTTATGGGACCTTCTACCAAGGAACCCAAAAATAAATCGAACCAAATAGAACTCAATAAGACCAAATATTCTAGTGGATTATGATATGGAATCCCCACTATTAAGAAACAACTAGCAGTAGATAATTTCATAGGAGGAAAAATCAATGAGACTTGTGGTGGGTCTCCCCACCATTAGAACCTAACTTAAAACGAACATACAAGATTTCAAAATTGAATATAATTGTACAAAACTTATATAGGACCACCAAAACTCTCCCACAACAACTTAAAAACCCATGTAAATTGGGTTACAACCTGAATATCTATACCACCCACTCTCGAATGGTGGGGAAAAGAACATGGACAACACTCTACATGGATCCAAACCCCGACCAATTACGGAGGGGAGGGAAGGGAACCCAATAATAGGCCACTAAAACCAAAAAATAAATAAATTAACTACCCAACACTCTCCACCTATGAATATGTAATGCCAAGAATAAATCCAATTTACACCGGCATTCCACACATGGAAATTTATCGGAATACCACATCCATGAAGGAAAAACCATTGACACTATGTGAGGTGTAAGTCCACCATGCTCATTGCAATAAGAAGAAATTCACAGAGATGAGGAACCAAAATAGAATATAAACTAATGCACCATAATGGTGGAGGAAATTTCCAAGTCAACCAATCCACACCTCTGGTGATTTCTTGACTGTGTGGAAAGCTTCACTCCTAGGCCTATGGCTAGAGGGCTGATTCTTGAGGTTTCTATTTCACCACAGTCAGCATGATAAAGATCAAACCACTCAAAAACAACTCACATTCTCAACAAGACAGCTTCATCTAAATAGAAACTCAATGATACATATCAAAATTCTTTCTCACTATGAACGAGTGGTATAATAGACAAGGAATACGACGAAACACATAAACATCACTCAACACAACTACTATGTCCAAAAGAATTATCACCACCTGGAAGCACTTTAAATCTACCCCAA
This sequence comes from Viscum album, assembly GCA_963277665.1. Classification (NCBI taxonomy): domain Eukaryota; kingdom Viridiplantae; phylum Streptophyta; class Magnoliopsida; order Santalales; family Viscaceae; genus Viscum; species Viscum album. The sequence continues at coordinate 1,118,622,646 of OY728141.1, forward strand.
ATAGCTATCTATTCCCAAAATTAGGCTGACGCATCATCCGAAGAGGTGGATTTAACATTTTAAATGATTCCTTAGGTATATCAACATGAAATATTTCCAATGGATAACTATTCATGTTTACATCACAACATCAAACACATCATTAGAAACCTAATGAACATTACTCCCAAACTGAGCCACCAACAAGATCTCATCTCAAGATGCATCAAGAGTATGAATTCTAGATAACAATGAAGCTTACTAAATATACAAATCTTCTAATACATAGAAAACAAATAGCTACATTACGATTGGTTTATAAACAAAGGCCACAATTTTTTAGCTCAAAACTCTTTTGAAAAAAAATCTATCTTAGTGGGTTTCCACATTCACTAATAGTGTTTCATCAAGTCTCACCCACATGCACATTTCCATGCCACCCTAGGCACCCGACCACCATTCCATATAGGACAACCTTCTAGATATCAATAAAACCATGCATGTGAGAACCCATGAAAACGCCAAAGTCTAAAACAAAACAACATCATTCCAAAAATCATGTACCATCAAAAGGAAAACCAACCACCAAGTCAAAAACCCTTTTAATATTTCAAATAACAAACAAAACTTCATCAAGAACCATTTGATTAAAAAACCTACCACAATAGATTTTCAGCAACTTTTAAAACAACCAAGATACTCAAAAAAACCTGTTACCATTTTCTTAAATTCAATAAGGTATATTTTCATAATATGATGGACATTAAGATAAAAGCCCTTTTTATGAAATCATAAACCTCTGAAAACCAATATTCAAAACTAATTAATCATATTCAAACACTTTTCAACATCCCAAAATACCCCCATTTAAAACAAAGATTCAGAATCACCTCATAATGATTCACACATTCAAAACATTTTATTCCATCAAACCACAAGGTTGGATTATGGATAACCCAAACCAGTAAAATCATTTCCACTTCCTCTTTTTTTCTGAAAAACACAAAATTCCCAAAACATTCTTATATTTAATTTTTGAAGACCCATTTTTCCACTTTTAAAAATCCACTCCTTATTTTAAAACCCAGTTTTAAAATTATCATACATGTATTTTTTTAAAAAAATTCAGAATTCATGAAAGGTCCAAGAAACCCACAAAATGAACTAGTGTCGGTGGGTGACTTGACAAAATGGTTGACGACCATATGCCCAACACAACACCAAAACTGAGTGACATATTAGGACCATTCCCCGACTCCACATGGCTTCCCAGGCCCTGCGAGCTCACAGAGGATATTAGTCAGACTCCCCTTGTCATATCCCAATAGGAAACAATCAACAAGAAAAAGGAAACTAATACAACTGGACATCCCGTGGAAACTTGATGATCCAAACATGCAAGAGTTCACGACGCTATTCTCGCACTTACCCCTCAAGTATAAATAATCCTACTATATCTACCTTGACATACCCCCAAATAATAAGGTCTCTCTAAAAATATAGGTCTGCTAAGAGTCGACCTCCGTTGAAACTATTTTGTTATGAACCAACCCGAGTCGACCCTGAATAGGTCACAAGGTCCAGCCCATGGCAAGTCCCGAGAGGCATTACTGATCCTCCTGGGATGGTAAAAGAACCATGGGCATCAATAGAGTACAAAATGGAACTATTTATCAAATATATAAACAATCAATCACATAGTGGAAAGAAATGGACAGCCCAAAATACATTTATATAAAAAATGAACTGAACATTATTTGTACAAGATGTTGAATGTATAACTAAACCAACAACACAACTAACCAAACCAAAAAACCAACTGACTCTATGTCACCCTTAGGTTAACTCTCCAACATAAGGATACCACATCCCTAATGCAATCGAACTCATGTTGAACCCCTCAAAAGGGGTAAAAACCGAATAAGACAATATGCGAGAGTATTAAAACTCAGTAGGTTAGCCTGATATTCTATTACCAATGCACATACTTTAAAAAAGAAACATAAATTTCCAGTTTTAAATATAATATATAAATTTATGTTTTCTAAATGAGGTCCCATGTTATATAAAAAAATTACCTGACAAAAACTTGCATGTTTTATAATCCAGAATGCTAGTAAAACATTTCAAAGAGGTGCAACTTCAAAATGAAAAGATCTTTCTAGAGGGATACTTTAATGAAATTACACTTTTAATTAAATCACATCCACTGCTGAATTTTCCAACAAAACACACCGTATGTAGATGGTGAGTAAAAAATAGCTAATGAGCACAAGTCACAGGAACACCCCTAAGAACTATTTAGTTTTGAGCCCCAGGTACCTCGTATCTCGGTGAAAGTGACCATAATAAAAATATGTTCTCGTGAACACGAGACACTAGTTGGAATCATACCCATAACATAGTGGTACCTTAACAATATCATCATCATAGTTTAGTTATTTCTGTAACCGTTAAACTTGCTACATGAAACAGGGGCCTAACCCCAAAAAATCACTAGCATACTAGTACACATCCACCCACCTAGATACCCAGGATTCCCTTTTGTGATCAATCAAGTTACACATATTATTAAATAGACATTCCACATCCAAATTCAATTATCAAATAATAAACACACAAACATCCCACAAAAATTCTTCACATTTCTTTCACGAAACAATAAACCACTAAAAAGATTCATAAAATAATTTCAAGGTCTATAATGAGGTCCTCCACATAAAATCCATTAAAAATGCTCTTTTAAGGAAACAAACCCATAAAACATAAAAACCCATATATTGAAGCCCCAAAACCAGTTAATACATTATTTTCATGGACCGTAAAATTTCCTCAAAATATAGAATATGAAATACACATGGAAACCATTTATACAAAATAACAAATGCCAAATGGGCCTTTAAGACTTTCTCAAAATGATCCATTGACCAAGGTATACATTTCACTTTTATTAAGAATTTGTATACACACCATTTATAGTAGAAAAACATTTAGGTTACATATTCAAAACACAACCATTCTTATAAGGATGTGACACAAGCCATTTTCGGACAACTCAGGCCAAAACATGTTGTAAACCAAAACCCATTTGTTTGTAAAAACAAATGCAAATTGTAAATCCATATAAAGACAAATAAATACCATCTAAAATTATTCCAATTAAATTTTAAATTCAAAAAAATAATTTTTAAATCACACATCACACATAAAATCCAACCTAGCAATCTACCGAACACATGACATGCCCTTTTTAAACAAAAAAATTTATTTTATAAAATTGACAAGGAATAAAACATAATTTTCCTACCATATTATATTATAGATACTATAAAATTTTTAAAATACCATAAAACAGTTTTTAATCCTCACGAAATAGTTGTGAAATATATCATTACATTTAAACAAACACTTGGTGTGCACTTTTATTACAAAACAACTCTAAATTTCACAAAACAAGGCTTAAACAACATTTTATCACACCAATAAAATTATCCAATGGATGAAAAACAATAATAAACATATATATAATATTTCAAAAATAATAATATGATGAAATTTAAATGATAAAGTCGTGTGCAAGGGATATCCAACCTCAAATCCTTGGCGTAATGGAAATGCACACCCAATATCATCATTTGAGGGTCTACAAACCCTTAAACATTGACGAACATACCCAAATGAAAAAAACCCAAAAATCATAGTATAGAAGAAAAATACATATACCATGACTATTGGAATTTATAAAAAAACAAAATAATGAAATGTGGAAGAAGATGGAGGAGAAAGGAGAAGGAATCTCACCTTTTTAACTAGAAAACTCATCATAATCCAATAGATCAGCCCCTATAGAGAAAATGGAATCGCTTGAAACCTTTTGGAGAGTCTACTAAGATCTGGAAGAACTAGGGAAAGATAATTTGTGTGAAAAAAGTATAAATGGAATGATTATGGATGATAGAATTTACCTTTTCGATTCTGGACAATTTTAGATACATTGAGTAGTTTTACCTAATCAGTGACTCATATGAGCTCAAATTAGGTAAAATTGATAATGGGTTAAGCATATGGGTATTTTATTCATGTGGGTGGTGGATGAAATGAGAAATATTAAAAATTAAAATAGATATAAGAGAAACAAATTAGTTTTTTAAAACTAGAAATGTGCCCATGGGCTTGCCCACCACCTAAATAAGTAACCCCATTTTACCATGGCTACGAACTTTTAAATTGTAAAAAAGGATATGGAAGTTTTAATATTTAAGATTAGGACAAGAGGGAAGTAGAATGTGTCAAAAAGGATAAAAAAAATGAATGATTTATAAAAGAAACAAAATATGTTTTTAAATCTGGAAATGGGCTCACGGTTAGCCCAAATCATGAAGTAACCAACCTTTCTCCAAAAGCTCCTAAAAAAGAAATGGAGAACCCATATTAACGTGATTTTACATATATGGTAGGTCAAAACTCAAAATTATTATCACCCAACACCCAATAAAAGGATCAGTTTTTTAATGAACTATATCAAAACCATGACATGAAAAGAACAAAAAACTGGGTGTGGCAAAGTTGCAGTGGTCTCTTGTGGATTTAATGGACATAAACATTCCAGAGATTCATAATTTTTTTTACTTTTCATCCCATTCTTCTACTGGTATGACCATTATTTCAGCCTTTTATTCCTTTTCCTCAACCTATGATTCACATTAAATATATTTTTCAAACTCTTTGGTACTATAAATGGTACCTGAAGTGTTAAAATAAATCTTCTGGACTATAATATTTCCAGGATAGTAGAGTACTCTTCCATGGTGCTCATCTCCGAAAACATGATGTAAGTGATCAGTTGGCCAAAAATTGTCGGGTTCCTTGGATTTTTGGGCCTCCAAAGTCTCCTATTACAAATATATATTCTTTTATATTACAAAAAATATATTAATTTTTGAAATCAACAATGTAAAAAACAATATCTATTGTTCTGTTGGTTCGTTAATCGCACATCCATTTTTTCATTCTATATGAGAAAAACTATTTTTCTCATTTAACACATCCTTAAATATTCAATACCTCCCTCTAAAATTACATTGAATAAAGGGAACCATAATTTAAAATTGGTTATTAATAATGATGTTCATAGCTAAAATCAAATGGATATTAATTTTAAATGAATATCAAAATAAAAACATATGGTAGATAAATTAATGTTGGTCCTGTAACGCCCCGACCCCAGCTGCCCAGAGTCGGTGCATTACTTCCAAACATTGGCATGATCACAAGAAAGATCAAATCTCGAAACACCGATTGGTTTAGTAGCCTTGGAAACACTAGATATATTCATAAGTTTTACATTACATCATAAAATGAAAAACTGCTACAACAACATAATGTTTCCACAATCCACACTATTAACCCCTCATAAAATCCCTGCAGGTCATTCATAACTTACTTCTTCACATCCTGGGAAAAATAAAACATAGAAAATGGGTGAGCTCAAATGCCCAGTAAGGATAACAATATAGCGGAAACTTTCGTAAATAAGAATAAACATTTAAGGCAATGTATAACTAAAACAAAAGCCTTTTAAATATGAACTTTCAACATGGTATGGCATAAATAAAATGAAATAATGCCATTTACTTATTCACATGGATATTATACTAATCGAATAATCACATTCAAAAATCAATAACCACTTTCATAATGTTGGAATGCATAATGCTAAACTTTAATTACTTTTCAAGGCCTCGTCCCAAGACCTTGGGGCTAACTGTAACCGGAACCCAACCCGGAGTGCCTCTAATAACCGGACACCAACCCGGAGTGCCTCTAATTACCGGACACCAACCCGGAGTGCCTCTAATAACCGGACACCAACCCGGAGTGCCTCTAATAACCGGACACCAACCCGGAGGGCTTACTTTTACCAGTCCCTAACCTGGAGGGCTTACTTTAACCAGTCCCCAACCTGGAACATACTTGTCCAACACATTCATATGAAGTAAAGATTGAAATATAACATAAAAATTCTTAGTGGGACTAGCATACAAAATGTCAATACTTTCACCATAAACTATGAATGGTATAAAAATAGCACATCCACAGTCAAACATATCACAAAACCTTCAAAACAATATAGAAGTTTTGTATCATAATAAATCAACTTCAAATAATCTTAAAACCCATCAAAGGATGTTGACATAGATGAAATCAAAATTCTTTTTAAAGAAATATCTCCTTTTATTTTGAAATCATTTAAGATCCATATAAAATCAAACATTTTCTTTGAAAATAATCTTATAAGCTTGTAAGGAAAGCTTTGAAGATTTTATAACGGCGTAAAATAACCGCACCCGCCGTATAAGTTAAAAAAAACATTCTTACCTCAATTCTGTCGAAAAGGTTAAAAAGGACCTTGTTTTGAAAACGACGGAAATATTCCTCTTATAAAAAGTCAAAAAAGGGTATAAATGACTTTAACCCATATTCTTGTAAATGATAAAAATGTTTTGAAATACATTTTTAAGAAACATGGATGTGGATGATAAAGAGATCCCAGTAGATTATTACGTATAAACAACCTCGGATAATGAAGAGATTGTGAAATAACCCTTACCTTGTACTTTTCCTTGGTTGGGGTAGGTTAAACTCCTGTATAATGGTGAAATAATTGTTATTAAATTATACAAGAATCATATATATTAATATGATATCATATATGATCTTTTAACAATGACTTGTTAATAATATCTTAGAATTATCGTCGTTTCGGGTGTTAACTTACTTGTTTTCTTTTATATGTTTTGTTACGTAAGACATGTTTGTAAAGGATAGGTTGTATATTATTCATATCCAGAATGATATCAAGTCCTTAAACATCATTTTTAAATCATCAAATGATAATTATACTTGAATGGATACGATGGAGAATGAATCTCATCGCGTTCGTGGAGACGGTAGTCCGTACGTACGCACGAGCGACAATATCATTCTTTTGATATTAAAATAATATATAAATGGATGGTATATCATATATACAGAATCATTAACATGTTATATTTATTATTTAAATGAGTTACACATCATTATTATACCCATCCAAATAATAATATATTGAATAACAATTACACCACGACGTGGAGACGGTAAGCCGTACGTACGCACGTATGGTGACATGTTATTCAAAGGGTGGATAGAATACTGAATATGGTTGTACCATATTTATAATAACATCACAGTATATGTAAGATACTGGAGTTATTATTTTAGAATGGTAAGGACAAAGAAAGAGTAAGTGGAAGAAGAAAGGAACTTGGAAAAGGGTGGTGAAATCATTACCTCTTCTTCGGGTTCTTCCTTTTGATTTTATCAAAAGGGATCCTTAGGTTGGCTTTCTGATGAAACTAAGGCCTCTAGGTTGTAGTGAGGGATGTTGGAAGAGTATTTGGGCAGAGTTTGGCCGAACCAAAAGGCTTTGAAGGTGTGAAGAAATGAGAAGGAGGAGTGCCCTTTTATAAGAGGGGTGAGGGGCACCTTTGGAAAAGCTAGAAATATTAATTTATAATAAATTCATATTCGGTTTCTAATGGCTCCAAAGTTGATTATTCAAAGGTTAAGGTGGGGATAGGTCTAAAAACACTCAACCAATAGAATTTAGACAGGTTTGGGTACTTATATTAACCTTATTTTTAAGTATTAACTCTAAGTTAATTAGTTTCACTTTTACAATGTCTCTTTGTATTTTTATATAATATGGTTAATAAACTTACTATATACATCCAAGCGACCCCCAAGTGGTCCATTAATGATGAAACTATCATGATATAAGTCTCTTGGCCGATCCTGAGATTTTTAGGAATTTAATATCAATTAATAATATAATATTTGTTTTAAGAACTCTTTTATGTCAATTTTGACACTATTCAATAGTTGATTTTTGTGAAACTCATAACAGATTGATTACTTCGAAAAAAGTCAATTAAATCAATCCTAATATATCATATTATCCAATAAAATTAGTTTAATTCATTAAAAGTTTCATATTATATTTTTTTGGGTATTTATAATATCAATTAGTTTAATTTTTCACTATTATAGTAATTACTGCATCATCATTGTGTCATAAATAAAATAAATTATTTAATGTCTAAAAATTATAAATAAAATACCATTATGTAGGAAATCGTTTTAGCTTTCTAATGAATATTTATAATCTAAAATCCAACTTATATAACCCTATGTAACAATTGTTTTTCTAAAAGATATATGCTTGTGTCATTTTTGTATTCATTTTGACTTAATTAAAATAAAGTGTCATTATCACTTACAAGTGGATCCATGGGGTCCCAAAATCGACCCAAAGATGCCCATGGTCGACCATGTATCAACCAATAGGGTTAAGACACGTTTTAGGGTAATTTAGTATTATTATAATATTATTTTTTAACCCTTATTTACCGGATTTACCCTTAACCATGGTAAATAAAATATTTACCGCAGTAATTATTCAAAATGTCTAAAAATAAAAGTTACCTATTTACACAATTTTAACATCCTGATTCCAAATATGGAATCCATTTTTCTAAATTCAAAACACAGAAGTGGCAGAAATTAATTTAAAATTAATTCCCGCTATCAAAACAAAAAGCGTGTTTTTAAGAGATAATAACTATCAAAAGATTGACACTTGTTTATGTTCGGTTTAATTGTAAAATTATGTCTAATGACCAACATTATATTAAATTGTAAAAATATATTCTAAATATACTTTAAAACCACTCAAATTCATAATTTATCACTATTAATTATTTTGATTAAAAAAGTTGTTTTTAATTAAAATTTAGTAATTTTCACTATTCATCAAAATATGAAAGTTATCCGAAAAGTACCAAAATTTCACCTTAGGCTAAATTCGATATTCCGAATCCAAAAATGAAGTCCATTTTGAAATATAAAATATATATATTTTCAAAAATTAGGTATTACTATTTATAACGGCTAGTTTGATTGGTTATGGTGTGTTAGAACTCGGTGTTGCGTACAACACACGCTATCACATTATTCAAAGGGAAACGTACCGTGGAAGCTTGGGGTGTTTCATTTTAAATTTTTGATGTCCCCATTTAGTCAAAAAGTTTAAAATATTGTATTTAAAAAGGTTTCACTATTAGAAGTTGATAAAAGTGAAATACTGAAAATGAATCTGTTCTTGCATTATGACTAAGAAACTCATAATAGGGATTCTAAAATTATAAGGATTATATAAAGTTCAAAATGTAGTTAATAATATTCATGACCTCTTTTAATGGTGTGATTGAACTCGGTGTTGCGTGTAGTGCAAGTTATTGAATTATTTTTAAGAAATAACACACTCTGAAATCCTGGGGTGTTACATTCTCCCCTCCTTCAATAAATTGCGTCCTCGCAATTTGAAATTGTTCTTCGAAAATAAAAGGTTGAAAGTAGAAAATATATTTGTGGGAAAACCCACATTGGAAATTGGGCTACTAAAATTTAGTCTTAATATGAGGAAAAGAGAAATTAAAGGGTCACCACCAAATTATGATCTCGATTAGGAGAACATTGGTGGCAATTAGAGACATATAATTGGAGGAAAAACGTAAATATTTATAGGTAGTGATTGAGGTCATCAATCACAAACAAGTATAAAATTGAGGTCCTTAAACTCATCAATCCATGATGATTTGAAGTACCATAGGTTCAACAAAATATATGGTATTGGGAAAACACATTTTTGACATTTCAAAATATCTTAGTTGAAATCCCACTTCGAAAAATGAATTAATGAGGCCTCTATTTAAAATAAAGAGTGGAAAGTATGAAGATTACCGAAAATAACACATACTAGGGTTCCATGTAGGAAAATATGGATATGGAGGAGAAATCTAACCATCAATTATCTGATGGAGAGTGGTAGAGAACATGGCTATGAAAAGGCCAACAATCCCAAAGCCATAAATTTGTGATGATTTAAGGTACCATCTAGGACAACATTTTTGTTCTAAGTTTCTATTATTAATGTTGAGGAATTTATTTATGAGATTGGCTAAGATAATAAGGAGATATGTAACACCCCGAGCTTCTACGATACGCCTCTCTTTCAATAATGCAATAGCTTGCATTGTACGCAAGTTCGAATTCTAACACACCGCAACTAATCAAAGTAGCCGTTATGAATAGTAATAACCACCTTTTAAAATTATAGAAATTTTATATTTCAAAATGGACTTCATTTTTGTATTCGTAATATCGAAATTATCCTAAGTTGAATTTTTTGTAACTTTCTGAGAACTTCCAATTTTTTTATGAATAGTGAAAAATACTTAAAACAACTTTTTTAATCAAAATAATTAATTGTCATAAATTATACTATTTAGTGGTTTTAAAGTATAATTAGAATATATTTTTACCATTTTATCCAATGGTGGTCATTAGAATTAATTTAACATTGAAAATGGACATAAACAATTGCCAATCTTTTGATATAAATTGTTTCTTAAAAACACGCTATTTGTCGTAACAGTGGGAATTAATTGTAAAATTAATTAATGTAACTTTTATGTTTGGAATTTTGTAAAATAGACATCATTTTTGAATTCAGAATATCAATTATAGCTTAGGGTGAAATTTTGGCCTTATTCTGAAAAACTTCAATTTTTGATGAATAGTGAAACCACTAAGTGGTAATCAAGCAAACTGATTTTCAGTTAAATAAAAGTTTACCACTAATGTGTATTGAATTTTGAAAATCCGACATACATGGTTGTCATTAGTATGTAAAATGTGGTTCAATGGGGTAAAAATAATTTTTTGGTGAATAGTAACTTATTAAGTTCTTAATCGCGATTAGTGGTAATTAGGGTAGTTTAAGGTATAAATAATACTTTAATAATATTAAATGACCTAGACACATGTCCCAACCTCATTGGTTGTGTCATGGCCGACCAAGACAAGCCATGGCCTAACTTGGGGACCCCATGGATCCACTTTTGTTGGGAAATAACATAAATTACTTTTTATTTAATGTTAAAGTGAAAATGACACTAACATAAATTGTTTTACTAAAACAATTTTTAAGTAGGGTTAAACAAGTCCAAGTTTTGACTATAAATATTCATTAGAAAGCTAAAAAGATTTCCAACATCATAGTATTTGTTTTATAATTTTTAGACATTATATAAATTAAATTATTTATGACATCATTATGATGTGGCGATGACCTCATTATTTAACGATTTAAAAAAAATGAGAAGATAATGCAAAATACAAGGCTTACACTTGTCCAAATCCTATTGGATGAGGAGATTTCGAAACCTTATCACCTTATCCTCGAATTATATAAGTATGGGACCTTTAGAATCCGAAAATCATTTTGAAATAATGTAACATTTCAATCTTTCCAAAAGTGCCCCTCCTCTCCACTTATAAAAGGCCCCCACCTCTCCCACTTCATTTACACTTTCAAGCCATTTGGCTCGGCCAACCTCTGCCCAAATACTCTCCAAACATTCCTCCCTTACTCCTAGAAGCCTCACTTTGGGCAGAACTCTTCCCAAGGAAGCCTTTGGCTCAAATCAAAAAGAGTTACCCGATTTTGAGGTAATGTCTTTTCTAATGTTGTTTTGTTTTATTTTTCTTCTCCAACCCCATAAACTCTTTTTATTCATTTCTTTTGTAACAACACCAGTATCCTCAATATACTAGGATGTTGTTATAAGAAGGATTAGAGCTAAACTTACACACACCTACATCAAATGGTTAAAGAACATACGGTTTCTGTGGATGGCGAATTTCTGCCTCACGAAGCGATGATTGTTCAACACTCATATAACACCTTCAAAGGTGGCCATTAAGATGTCACTATTTTTATATATGATATATAATATGTTTTAGTTTTACTTATGCTTCTGTATTCCTCATTTATGGCATACTTTATGATTTCCATTATGGGTAAAATGCGATAATTTCATTTTAGGAAGTGCGGACTACCGCCCCCTCAAAGTGATTTGAATCGTAAATGCCATATGTGGGATGTATAAAGGATCGAGTAAATGGTATTATACACTATATTATACTGGAATTATATTATACATTTATATCATTACGATTTAGTTCCATTAAATATGAAATTGAAATGAAAGTAGCGTTCATGCGTACATACGGCTTACCGTCTCCATGAACGGTGCATTTCATTTCTTACCTCTAAATGTTACGTGACATTATGAATGAATGTATATACTGTATATATGATATATATGATATCTACATCATGAATATAATTCCGGATATAATGGATATTTCACCACATGAACAACTTGTAATTATAAGAAGTTTATTTTTGACTCAAGTACCAAAGATCGACAAAACGACCGTTATTAACTTAAATAATTACATAATGTTGATAACATTGTAATAAGTGATATAAAAAGGATAATGAAATTGAAAATGGTTCTTAATAAGGTAGATATTAACTCTAGTTTATTATTCAGGAGGTTAAAGAACGGTTGATTCAAGTCGGACACAAGGTAAGGGAACTTCTTAACCCAATTTCCATTCTTTGGGTTAATCTCCTACTTTCAAATTATGTCATGATGTTATTATGTCCTATTTTGTATTTTTACTTTATTTATGTGTACCTATAGTGAATACACATAATATATCTATTTTATTTTAAAAATGATCTTTTTAAGGACTTCGTCTCAATCTCCTTTCATTGAGGCATATTTTGTTTTATACACAAATTTCTTTTATACGGTGTATAAACCCCTTTGACTTTTACATTTATTCAAAAAGAATCTTTTTATACGAAGTGTTTTACTAAAAGACAAAAAGGGAATGTTGTTCTTTCCGTACATATGCGGCGACAATGACTTCTCCGCCACCGTGACCATTATTTGAGTTTCGGCTTCCTTTACAGGCCATACCTTTTTTTAAAAGAAAAATAAATACAATGTTTTAACATTCTTTTATTTTGGTATTGAAAATGGTATTAAAAGCATTTTTTTATATCAATGTGTTGTATTGAAATCTTTTGATTGAAATGTGGAAATGTTATGTTTCCTTTATGCATGTTTTATGTGATACGATTATGTTATGGTTTATGATATGTTTAAACCTATTCATATGAGGAATGCATTGGACTTAAAAAGTGACGGGTGGAGCCCGCTATAGCTCCTCGATGCATCGACAGGTCTCATGAGACAAACTAGTGTCTTGGCACGAGGCCTTGACAAAATCTTATTTGTGGTCTTGGCACGAGGCCTTGACTACGTGGTTATGATAGTCTGGCATTATGCATTCCATCATTATGAAAGTGGTTATTGATATTGCATGTGATTATTCGACCAGTAGAATATCCATGTGAAGAAGTGAATGGCATTATCTCATTTTACTTTTGCCATATTATGTTTATGTTCATGTTTAAAAGGCTTTTGTTATAGTTATACATTGCCTTAAATGTTTATGTTTATTTATGAAAGCTTCCGCAATATTGTTATCCTTACTGAGCATCCGAGCTCACCCCTTTCAATGTTTTAATATTTTCCAGGATGTGAAGAAGTATTTTATGAATGACCTGCAGGGACAGTCAGAAGAGGATATGAGTGTGGACTATGGAGACTTTGTTATTGTAGTTTTTCTCTTTATGATGTAATGTAACGTTTACGAATGTATCTAGTGTTTCCAAGGCTACTAAACTAATCGGTCTTTCGAGACTTGATCTTTTATGATCATGCCAATGTTACGAAGTAATGCACCGGCTCTGGGTAGCTGGGGTCGGGGCGTTACAGTTGGTATCAGAGGCAGTTTAGTACTAACCTTGGAAGCTAGATTTAGATAAACTCTGATTAGAGCACATAGCCCAAAGATAGACTTTGAGGATTAGTATAGAAGAACTTCCTAGAATTTTGGTATTATAGAGAAGTTATGAGTTTTCCGAGCAATACATCCCTGTCTGGATACGAGCAGGTAGAGGCGGCTCTGGCACAGATGTACCTAGGGGTAAAACCCGAAAACACCGCTTTGAGCTAGACGCAAACGGGAACTGGTGCACGACAACGGGCCTTGCTGCACTCTTGGTTACGACACTCCCGGGGGATATGCTTAGGATAATTCTCACAAACCACTATGAAGGGTTATGAGTATATACTTCCCCAAAGAAAACATTTCTTTTTATGATTATGGATTATATCCATAAATAGTTCAATTTATGTAAAGTGTTTAACAAGTATGGAATTATGTATTTTGATTCATAAACTGATCTAGTTTATGCAATTGTTTAGAAATGGCGCCTAGTGGAAGAAATGGAAACCGTATCAATGCGCGCACTCCATGTAGGGATTTCCCTCCAGCTCAAGATAATTATTGTGGATCTGGAGATACAACTGGTTCTGATCAACTTATTACCATAATGGGACAACTCACTCAGGTTATGAATAATAACCTTACTCGTATGGAGCACCCTGATCCGCAACGTGGAGGATCAATGTTAGACCGCTTCATGAGGCAACAACCCACCAACCTTCAATGGGAGTACAAATCCTATAGTAGCTGAGCAATGGATAAATTCCTTAGAGAAAATATTCCATGCCTTGGGGAGTAGTGAAAGGGAGAAGGTTGTCATGGCAGTTTACCGTCTCACTGGAGATGCCGATCAGTGGTGGTCGCTGATTCAAAACACAAAGGAAGATGATAACGTATCGAATATGGAATGGAGGGAGTTCAAAGATATTTTCTTAGAAAAATACTTTCCTCGTGACCATCGAGCAGATATGGAAAGGCAATTTCTGAGTCTGAGGCAGAAGGAGGATGAGAATGTCGCAAAGTATGAGGCTAACTTTACAAGGTTAGCGAGGCATGCTTCCGATTATATACGTAACCCAAGGAGTAAGATTGATCGTTTATTTGATGGGTTAAAACCATTTCTCCGTCGAGCTTTAGTATCACAATCCTTCTCATCATACGAAGATATTGTCTCGTGTGCTATCAAGACAGAAAAGGAATTCTCTAAGTCTTATGACAACAAAGTAAAGCAAGAGAAGAAGAGAACGGTGGAACAAGAGACAGATAAAGGGAAAAAGGGAAAGAAGGATTTTCCATTATGTGATAATTGTGGGAAGAATCACCCTGGTACTTGCCTAAAAGGAATGGGAGTTTGTTATAAATGTGGAGAAAAGGGTCACCAGGCTCGTGATTGCAAGGGAAAGAAAGAGGCTGTCAAAGTTGAATGCTACAATTGTAGAGAAATGGGTCATTATGCAAATGAATGTCCTAAGCGTCAGGGAAACTTACCTCAGAAAAGGCCAAGGGATCAAGGACAATCTTATGCTGTTACTACAGTTGAAGCAGAATAACTAATGTATTGGTGCTTTTGGACTCAAGGATTATATTCTGGTTATAAGAATAATGTAATATATATATATGGATTGTACTGCAGTACTTTTTGATTTCAGTAAGGTTTTAATATGATTAAGGTAATCATATTTTTAGTATGTGACAATAAAAGAAACTTTTCTTTGTTTGGGGAATCTGATGTTACAATTGATTTTGGAATTTAGAGACCTTTTAGAGAAAGTCTGGATGAAGGTATTTTGGATAACTATAAAGGTTGGAGTGGATTAAGTTGAACTGTGGATAGTATTGTTTAAGGCTAAAACATTTATGAAGATTATTTTTTGAATAGTATAGTACTATATTTTTAGGAAAAGGACAACCTGCAGGGTGGGGAATAACCCGTCGCGTCGGACAAAGCTGTAGGAATCGATCCCACAACCATAGTGCGACAAGCCTTTATTTCCTACCACTAGCCTACAGGAAGTCCCTGGTTATTACAAAATAGTTTTACTAATCTAAATGGTATGTGTTAACATTTTGAACCTTATACAATTAGGATAAATAGAATATTTTTGAGTTCTGTTACCATTTGGAGTAAAAGTTGGGTTTGTGGTAAAAATTTATTAACGAATGAAAGTATACATAACAAGTATGTATATTCCCTTACGTTCTTAGTAAATCTCCTAAATAAATTCCTCAACATTATAAAAGGTAACTTAAAACAAAAATGTTGTCGGTTAACTTTTCCTACTTGGGAATCAATGACCGTTTAAACCAATCACAAGTTTGTGATTTTCTTGTGGTTAAACTTTCTCCTAATCCTGTTTCCTATAACTCCCCATCAGACCTTGATGGTTTGTTTCTCCTCCATATCCATATTTTCATAGAATCCTATAATGGGCTATATCGGGTGACCTTTGTACTTATCCCGCTTTCTTTTAATGTTATATATTTATTAACCTTATTTCCGATGTGGGTTTTCCTCAAAGGTATTTTCTCTTTTCAACCTTTTACTTTCCAAGAAAAATTTCAAATTGCGAGGATGCAATTTATTGAAGGAGGGGAGAATGTAACACCCCGAGCTTCTACGATACGCCTCTCTTTCAATAATACAATAGCTTGCATTGTACGCAAGTTCGAATTCTAACACACCGCAACTAATCAAAGTAGCCGTTATGAATAGTAATAACCACCTTTTAAAATTATAGAAATTTTATATTTCAAAATGGACTTCATTTTTGTATTCGTAATATCGAAATTATCCTAAGTTGAATTTTTTGTAACTTTCTGAGAACTTCCAATTTTTTTATGAATAGTGAAAAATACTTAAAACAACTTTTTTAATCAAAATAATTAATTTTCATAAATTATACTATTTAGTGGGTTTAAAGTATAATTAGAATATATTTTTACCATTTTATCCAATGGTGGTCATTAGAATTAATTTAACATTGAAAATGGACATAAACAATTGCCAATCTTTTGATATAAATTGTTTCTTAAAAACACGCTATTTGTCGTAACAGCGGGAATTAATTGTAAAATTAATTAATGTAACTTTTATGTTTGGAATTTTGTAAAATAGACATCATTTTTGAATTCAGAATATCAATTATAGCTTAGGGTGAAATTTTGGCCTTATTCTGAAAAACTTCAATTTTTGATGAATAGTGAAACCACTAAGTGGTAATCAAGCAAACTGATTTTCAGTTAAATAAAAGTTTACCACTAATGTGTATTGAATTTTGAAAATCCGACATACATGGTTGTCATTAGTATGTAAAATGTGGTTCAATGGGGTAAAAATAATTTTTTGGTGAATAGTAACTTATTAAGTTCTTAATCGCGATTAGTGGTAATTAGGGTAGTTTAAGGTATAAATAATACTTTAATAATATTAAATGACCTAGACACGTGTCCCAAACTCATTGGTTGTGTCATGGCCGACCAAGACAAGCCATGTCCTAACTTGGGGACCCCATGGATCCACTTTTGTTGGGAAATAACATAAATTACTTTTTATTTAATGTTAAAGTGAAAATGACACTAACATAAATTGTTTTACTAAAACAATTTTTAAGTAGGGATACACAAGTCCAAATTTTGACTATAAATATTCATTAGAAATCTAAAAAGATTTCCGACATCATAGTATTTGTTTTATAATTTTTAGACATTAAATAAATTAAATTATTTATGACATCATTATGATGTGGCGATGACCTCATTATTTAACGATTTAAATAAAATGAGAAGATAATGCAAAATCCAAGGCTTACACTTGTCCAAATCCTATTGGATGAGGAGATTTCGAAACCTTATCACCTTATCCTCGAATTATATAAGTGTGGGACCTTTATAATCCGAAAAGCATTTTGAAATAATGTAACATTTCAATCTTTCCAAAAGTGCCCCTCCTCTCCACTTATAAAAGGCCCCCACCTCTCCCACTTCATTTACACTTTCAAGCCATTTGG
The DNA here is from genome assembly GCA_963277665.1 of Viscum album. Taxonomy (NCBI): domain Eukaryota; kingdom Viridiplantae; phylum Streptophyta; class Magnoliopsida; order Santalales; family Viscaceae; genus Viscum; species Viscum album. Next base: position 1,118,640,447 of record OY728141.1, read on the forward strand.
ATCGGCCAAACTCTGCCCAAATACTCTCCCAACATTCCTCCCTTACTCCTAGAAGCCTCACTTTGGGCAGAACTCTTCCCAAGGAAGCCTTTGGCTCAAATCAAAAAGAGTTACCCGATTTTGAGGTAATGTCTTTTCTAATGTTGTTTTGTTTTATTTTTCTTCTCCAACCCCATAAACTCTTTTTATTCATTTCTTTTGTAACAACACCAGTATCCTCAATACACTAGGATGTTGTTATAAGAAGTATTAGAGCTAAACTTACACACACCTACATCAAATGGTTAAAGAACATACGGTTTCTGTGGATGGCGAATTTCTGCCTCACGAAGCGATGATTGTTCAACACTCATATAACACCTTCAAAGGTGGCCATTAAGATGTCACTATTTTTATATATGATATATAATATGTTTTAGTTTTACTTATTCTTCTGTATTCCTCATTTATGGCATACTTTATGATTTCCATTATGGGTAAAACGCGATAATTTCATTTTAGGAAGTGCGGACTACCGCCCCCTCAAAGTGATTTGAATCGTAAATGCCATATGTGGGATGTATAAAGGATGGAGTAAATGGTATTATACACTATATTATACTGGAATTATATTATACATTTATATCATTATGATTTAGTTCCATTAAATATGAAATTGAAATGAAAGTAGCGTTCATGCGTATGTACGGCTTACCGTCTCCATGAACGGTGCATTTCATTTCTTACCTCTAAATGTTACGTGACATTATGAATGAATGTATATACTGTATATATGATATATATGATATCTACATCATGAATATAATTCCGGATATAATGGATATTTCACCACATGAACAACTTGTAATTATAAGAAGTTTATTTTTGACTCAAGTACCAAAGATCGACAAAACGACCGTTATTAACTTAAATAATTACATAATGTTCATAACATTGTAATAAGTGATATAAAAAGGATAATGAAATTGAAAATGGTTCTTAATAAGGTAGATATTAACTCTAGTTTATTATTCAGGAGGTTAAAGAACGGTTGATTCAAGTCGGACACAAGGTAAGGGAACTTCTTAACCCAATTTCCATTCTTTGGGTTAATCTCCTACTTTCAAATTATGTCATGATGTTATTATGTCCTATTTTGTATTTTTACTTTATTTATGTGTACCTATAGTGAATACACATAATATATCTATTTTATTTTAAAATTGATCTTTTTAAGGACTTCGTCTCAATCTCCTTTCATTGAGGCATATTTTGTTTTATACACAAATTTCTTTTATACGGTGTATAAACCCCTTTGACTTTTACGTTTATTCAAAAAGAATCTTTTTATACGAAGTGTTTTACTAAATGACAAAAAGGGAATGTTGTTCTTTCCGTACATATGCGGCGACAATGACTTCTCCGCCGCCGTGACCATTATTTGAGTTTCGGCTTCCTTTACAAGCCATACCTTTTTTTAAAAGAAAAATAAATACAATGTTTTAACTTTCTTTTATTTTGGTATTGAAAATGGTATTAAAAGCATTTTTTTATATCAATGTGTTGTATTGAAATCTTTTGATTGAAATGTGGAAATGTTATGTTTCCTTTATGCATGTTTTATGTGATACGATTATGTTATGGTTTATGATATGTTTAAACCTATTCATATGAGAAATGCATTGGACTTAATAAGTGACGGGTGGAGCCCGCTATAGCTCCTCGATGCATCGGCAGGTCTCATGAGACAAACTAGTGTCTTGGCACGAGGCCTTGACAAAATCTTATTTGTGGTCTTGGCACGAGGCCTTGACTACGTGGTTATGATAGTCTGGCATTATGCATTCCATCATTATGAAAGTGGTTATTGATATTGCATGTGATTATTCGACCAGTAGAATATCCATGTGAAGAAGTGAATGGCATTATCTCATTTTACTTTTGCCATATTATGTTTATGTTCATGTTTAAAAGGCTTTTGTTATAGTTATACATTGCCTTAAATGTTTATGTTTATTTATGAAAGCTTCCGCAATATTGTTATCCTTACTGAGAATCCGAGCTCACCCCTTTCAAAGTTTTAATATTTTCCAGGATGTGAAGAAGTATTTTATGAATGACCTGCAGGGACAGTCAGAAGAGGATATGAGTGTGGACTATGGAGACTTTGTTATTGTAGTTTTTCTCTTTGTGATGTAATGTAACGTTTACGAATGTATCTAGTGTTTCCAAGGCTACTAAACTAATCGGTCTTTCTAGACTTGATCTTTTATGATCATGCCAATGTTACGAAGTAATGCACCGGCTCTGGGTAGCTGGGGTCGGGGCGTTACAAGATATACTTACTTTATAATTACAATTTTACCCATTAATAAATTTATACCACAAACTCATCTTTCACTCTAGAACGTAATTTTTTTTCCTATTTATACTATTCGTACAGGGTTCCAAAATAAATGAATTTATAATTCGTCTACCAGATCTTTTTAAAAAAAACTACATTATTTAATTCAGGAAATCTCGTGGGACAGTTGTAGGTGATACACCCTTGTCTCCCTTCGGTTGCGGGTTCAAGTCTCGCAGCCTTGCCGGACGCGACGGGTTGCCGCCCGACCTCCGGGTTGTTCTTTTATGGCAATCCAAAATAATCCAAACTAGAACTATCCAAAATACTTCTGTCTAAACTCACAGTCCAACATTTATAAGGAAGGTAAACATAATATAGATCCTTTTTACCCCGTAATAGAATATGAATACCTTCATCATGTATTACCATATTCCTTATTGATTACATTCATGCTCCCTTATTCCATATAGAATGCTGGATATACTTCATTAATCCAAAAATGTTTTAAACCCCAACAATGATGGAATATACAAATCATTAATCAGTTCCAAGGTAGTCAAGAATATCCAATATAATTTATCCAAATCAATCATGTATTATTCTAAAATCACCACCTCGGTATCTGAACCATATTATGGTTTATCTTTCTCTCAACCATATATTTTCCAAACATTTAACCTGCTACTGAGTAACTTTTCTTTGTTCCACACCATCTCAAGTCCTTAATGAAATAGTACTGCAGTACAATCCTTATATACTCCATAATTATTATAACAAGTACATTGTTGATACAACACTCAATTGACATAATCAACATAAGAACTCTAATCATTCCTTTTCATCTGTAGTAGTATCATAACTTGATTATTATCCAATAACATCATTTGCGGCATAGTCTGATGCCTGGGACATAGGTTCGCGTAGTGTCCAAACTCCTTGAAAATGAAGCATTGTACATTTGAAACCATTTTCTTACCCTTGCAGTCATGTACTTTGCCCCCTTTTCCTCCACACTTATAACAAACTCCCATTCCTTTCAGGCAAGTTCCAGGGTGTTTCTTTCCACAGTTACCACATATGGGAAAATTCTTCTTTTCCCTCTTCCCTTTATCCATCTTTCTCTCTTCTATCCTTTTCTTCTCTTGCTTCCCTTCAAAGCCATAGGACTCAGTAAACTCTTTACATATCTTATCAACACGTGATATTATTTCTTCATATGATGATAATACATGGGAGAATATTTCTCTTATAAATTCTAGCTTAAGACCATGAAAGATATGATCCTTCCTTCTCTTTGAATCATGTGTATTTATGGAGTTCTCATTACTTCTACCATGGCATAAACTAGATCAGTTTATGAATCAAAACACATAATCCCATAATTATAAAACACTTAACATAAATTGAACTATTTATGGATATAATCCATAATCATAAGAATTTTTTCTTTGAGGATGTATATACTCATAATCCCTTCAAAATTATTTGTAAAGAAAATGAGAGTTATCCTAAGCATATCCCCCGGGAGTTTCGTAACCAAGAGTGCAGCAAGGCCCGTTGTCGTGCACCAGTTCCCGTTCGAGTCTAGCTCAAAGCGGTGTTTTCGGGTTTTACCCCTAGGTACATCTGTGCCAGAGCCGCCTCTACCTGCTCGTATCCAGACAGAGATGTATTGCTCGGAAAACTCACAAAATCTCTACAATACCAAAATTCTAGGAAGTAATTCTATACTAATCCTCAAAGTTCATCTTAGGTCTACGTGCTCTAATCAGAGTTTATCTAAATCTAGCTTCCAAGGTTTGTACTAAACTTCCTCTCATACCAACTGTAACGCCCCGACCCCAGCTGCCCAGAGTCGGTGCATTACTTCGTAACATTGGCATGATCACAAGAAAGATCAAATCTCGAAAGACCGATTGGTTTAGTAGCCTTGGAAACACTAGATATATTCATAAGTTTTACATTAAATCATAAAATGAAAAACTGCTACAACAACATAATGTTTCCACAATCCACACTATTAACCCCTCATAAAATCCCTACAGGTCATTCATAACTTACTTATTCACATCCTGGGAAAAATAAAACATAGAAAATGGGTGAGCTCAAATGTCCAGTAAGGATAACAATATAGCGGAAACTTTCGTAAATAAGAATAAACATTTAAGGCAATGTATAACTAAAACAAAACCCTTTTAAATATGAACTTTCAACATGGTATGGCATAAATAAAATGAAATAATGCCATTTACTTATTCACATGGATATTCTACTAATCGAATAATCACATGCAAAAATCAATAACCACTTTCATAATGTTGGAATGCATAATGCTAAAATTTAATTACTTTTCAAGGCCTCGTCCCAAGACCTTGGGGCTAACTGTAACCGGAACCCAACCCGGAGTGCCTCTAATAACCGGACACCAACCCGGAGTGCCTCTAATTACCGGACACCAACCCGGAGTGCCTCTAATAACCGGACACCAACCCGGAGTGCCTCTAATAACCGGACACCAACCCGGAGGGCTTACTTTTACCAGTCCCTAACCTGGAGGGATTACTTTAACCAGTCCCCAACCTGGAACATACTTGTCCAACACATTCATATGAAGTAAATATTGAAATATAACATAAACATTCTTAGTGGGACTAGCATACAAAATGTCAATACTTTCACCATAAACTATGAATGGTATAAAAATAGCACATCCACAGTCAAACATATCACAAAACCTTCAAAACAATATAGAAGTTTTGTATCATAATAAATCAACTTCAAATAATCTTAAAACCCATCAAAGGATGTTGACATAGATGAAATCAAAATTCTTTTTAAAGAAATATCTCATTTTATTTTGAAATCATGTAAGATCCATATAAAATCAAACATTTTCTTTGAAAATAATCTTATAAGCATGTAAGGAAAGCTTTGAAGATTTTATAACGGCGTAAAATAACCGCACCCACCGTATAAGTTAAAAAAACATTCTTACCTCAATTCTGTCGAAAAGGTTAAAAAGGACCTTGTTTTGAAAACGACGGAAAGATTCCTCTTATAAAAAGTCAAAAAAGGGTATAAATGACTTTAACCCATATTCTTGTAAATAATAAAAATGTTTTGAAATACATTTTTAAGAAACATGGATGTGGATGATAAAGAGATCCCAGTAGATTATTAGGTATAAACAACCTCGGATAATGAAGAGATTGTGAAATAACCCTTACCTTGTACTTTTCCTTGGTTGGGGTAGGTTAACCTCCTGTATAATGGTGAAATAATTGTTATTAAATTATACAAGAATCATATATATTAATATGATATCATATATGATCTTTTAACATTGACTTGTTAATAATATCTTAGAATTATCGTCGTTTCGGGTGTTAACTTACTTGTTTTCTTTTATATGTTTTGTTACGTAAGACATGTTTGTAAAGGATAGGTTGTATATTATTCATATCCAGAATGATATCAAGTCCTTAAACATCATTTTTAAATCATCAAATGATAATTATACTTGAATGGATACGATGGAGAATGAATCTCATCGCGTTCGTGGAGACGGTAGTCCGTACGTACGCACGAGCGACAATATCATTCTTTTGATATTAAAATAATATATAAATGGATGGTATATCATATATACAGAATCATTAACATGTTATATTTATTATTTACATGAGTTACACATCATTATTATACCCATCCAAATAATAATATATTGAATAACAATTACACCACGACGTGGAGACGGTAAGCCGTACGTACGCACGTATGGTGACATGTTATTCAAAGGGTGGATAGAATACTGAATATGGTTGTACCATATTTATAATAACATCACAGTATATGTAAGATACTGGAGTTATTATTTTAGAATGGTAAGGACAAAGAAAGAGGAAGTGGAAGAAGAAAGGAACTTGGAAAAGGGTGGTGAAATCATTACCTCTTCTTCGGGTTCTTCCTTTTGATTTGATCAAAAGGGATCCTTAGGTTGGCTTTCTGATCAAACTAAGGCCTCTAGGTTGTAGTGAGGGATGTTGGGAGAGTATTTGGGCAGAGTTTGGCCGATCCAAAAGGCTTTGAAGGTGTTAAGAAATGAGAAGGAGGAGTGCCCTTTTATAAGAGGGGTGAGGGGCACCTTTGGAAAAGCTAGAAATATTAATTTATAATAAATTCATATTCGGTTTCTAATGGCTCCAAAGTTGATTATTCAAAGGTTAAGGTGGGGATAGGTCGAAAACAACTCAACCAATAGAATTTAGACAGGTTTGGGTACTTATATTAACCTTATCTTTAAGTATTAACTCTAAGTTAATTAGTTTCACTTTTACAATGTCTCTTTGTATTTTTATATAATATGGTTAATAAACTTACTATATACATCCAAGTGACCCCCAAGTGGTCCATTAATGATGAAACTATCATGATATAAGTCTCTTGGCCGAACCTTAGATTTTTAGGAATTTAATATCAATTAATAATATAATATTTGTTTTAAGAACTCTTTTATGTCAATTTTGACACTATTCAATAGTTGATTTTTGTGAAACTCATAAAAGATTGATTACTTCGAAAAAAGTCAATTAAATCAATCCTAATATATCATATTATCCTATAAAATTAGTTTAATTAATTAAAAGTTTCATATTATATTTTGTTGGGTATTTATAATATCAATTATTTTAATTTTTCACTATTATAGTAATTACTGCATCATCATTGTGTCATAAATAAAATAAATTATTTAAGGTCTAAAAATTATAAATAAAATACCATTATGTAGGAAATCGTTTTTTCTTTCTAATGAATATTTATAATCTAAAATCCAACTTATATAACCCTATGTAACAATTGTTTTTCTAAAAGATATATGCTTGTGTCATTTTTGTATTCATTTTGACTTAATTAAAATAAAGTGTCATTATCACTTACAAGTGGATCCATGGGGTCCCAAAATCGACCCAAAGATGCCCATGGTCGACCATGTATCAAAAAATAGGGTTAAGACACGTTTTAGGGTAATTTAGTATTATTATAATATTATTTTTTTACCCTTATTTACCGGATTTACCCTTAACCATGGTAAATAAAATATTTACCGCAGTAATTATTCAAAATGTCTAAAAATAAAAGTTTCCTATTTACACAATTTGAACATCCTGATTCCAAATATGGAATCCATTTTTCTAAATTCAAAACACAGAAGTGGCAGAAATTAATTTAAAATTAATTCCCGCTATCAAAACAAAAAGCGTGTTTTTAAGAGATAATAACTATCAAAAGATTGACACTTGTTTATGTTCGGTTTAATTGTAAAATTATGTCTAATGACCAACATTATATTAAATTGTAAAAATATATTCTAAATATACTTTAAAACCACTCAAATTCATAATTTATCACTATTAATTATTTTGATAAAAAAGTTGTTTTTAATTAAATTTTAGTAATTTTCACTATTCATCAAAATATGAAAGTTATCCGAAAAGTACCAAAATTTCACCTTAGGCTAAATTCGATATTCCGAATCCAAAAATGAAGTCCATTTTGAAATATAAAATATATATATTTTCAAAAATTAGGTATTACTATTTATAACGGCTAGTTTGATTGGTTATGGTGTGTTAGAACTCGGTGTTGCGTACAACACACGCTATCACATTATTCAAAGGGAAACGTACCGTGGAAGCTTGGGGTGTTTCATTTTACATTTTTGATGTCCCCATTTAGTCAAAAAGTTTAAAATATTGTATTTAAAAAGGTTTCACTATTAGAAGTTGATAAAAGTGAAATACTGAAAATGAATCTGTTCTTGCATTATGACTAAGAAACTCATAATAGGGATTCTAAAATTATAAGGATTATATAAAGTTCAAAATGTAGTTAATAATATTCATGACCTCTTTTAATGGTGTGATTGAACTCGGTGTTGCGTGTAGTGCAAGTTATTGAATTATTTTTAAGAAATAACACACTCTGAAATCCTGGGGTGTTACAGTTCCAATCCAATTTTGTTTTTTTATTATTGGTTTTTTATTATAGTTTTAGAAAGTTCAATTTTGATCAGTTATAGTTGAGTATTTTTAGATTATTTTAGTTTGATCTGATTCAGTTCAATCCATATTTATTTTATTGTATTTTATTTGTTTAAATATTATTCTATTAAATAAAAAAATTATTTATTTTTTAATAGTTTGATTGAATTATTTATAATTATCTTTAGAGTTTCATGTTTCTATAATATTTGGATATTATGGTTTTGGGTTGGTTTTAGTCATTTTAATTAAAATATATTATTTTATATTCAATTTCATTTGGTTTACCTCTACTTGAATTAGTGTAAACATTTTTTTGTGTTCACTTATATTTTGGTATTCATGGGCTAGTATAGTTTATATTAGTTCTATTTGATTCGGTTTGATTATATTTAATATTTTTCAAGTTTATTTGATTTTATTTTATTTCTTTAGTTGTAATTCAGTTTTATTTATGTCATGTTGTGTCACCTAAATTTGTTTCTATTTTTTAAAATTTAGATAGATTTGATTCGATTCGATTAAGTTCAGTTTATATCAGTTTAGTATGGTTTCAGTTGATATTCAATATCCACAACTCTATAAAACAATTACAAATCAAAATAAATATTTGGGAAATAATCGAATGTGGAAGTCCTAATGAATATTTATAAACAGTTTTCGTACCTGCTTCCTGTCATCATCTGTTATCATCATCCCCCCCAAAGTGTGGTTAAATTTATTAGAATTTATTATTTTTATTTTTTTCCTCTTGATTTCTAAAAAATTCAACAATAAAAAATAAATAATTAATGATAAACACGGAAATTTTAATTTAACAACCTCAAATATGATTATTACATTGAACATGGTACTCATTCAATGAGTAATAATTTTCTGATAATGATTAATCAAAAAATCATCCACAATAGTTATGGCCTCTAAATCCATTCCACCTCTAAGATACAATCCAATATATACCACATTCTTATAGTGTCTCCATGGTTAACCTAATTCAATTTACCATGTTCGTCTTTCAACCTCTCCATAAAGAAAATTAAAATTAATATAGAACCAAAATATTAATTCATATAAATAAATTAATAATATAACATTAAATCCAATAGATTTTTTACACATATTTGTTCCCAATCGTTATCTTTTACATGGTGTGGTAGGTGTATCCAAATAATGGACTAGCTGGAATGATTTCGTAGTATTGGTAAAGCATCTCTAAAAAATCCTATATTCCAATACTATTTTTTTGATCATGTGTTTGTCATTATTGTATTAAACCATCAACTGCATGTGGTAGTTCCACACTGCATGCATGTGTGTATGCTCAAACCACCTATCAGTAGATCTAGTTTTTATAGATTATGAATAAAAATTATATCAATACATATTAGAATGAAAATAAATTATGGTAAAAAATTATTTAGGTTTTATAAATATAATTTTGATAGTCTGATCAATGGGAATCAAAGGATCTACAGGCTCTGAAGGACCATCAACTTTTACAAATGGATTGGTTCCCAATTAATGTTCAGTAGGATAAGAATATGTCCGGGAAGGAGTCAAATAATATATAATGTAGAAGCATAGGTAGAATTAAGTACAATAAAATGTAGATGGCAGGGATTGCTGTTGAAATGCATGATATAGATGAGGAGTGGAAATCATCATCGGATATGAGAAAGATTGGTAAGGAGGCACAGATATAAATACTGGTGAAACAATGGGCGGGCTAAATATCCCTAGTCTCCCTAACAACACTGTGGGGTCGGAATGTGTGATAGATATTACATTAGTGGGAGATAAATGGTCAAATCCTATTCACCGACTGGAGTTCCTAGCAATAGTTTCACCCCCTCATATCGTCAGCCTAAGTACTAGGACCACTAGGCCTCTCAGTGAAGAAATGGAACCTATGAGGTGTATCCACCATAAAATCTTATAAATAAATTAATCACATCACAGAATATGTTATTGATATATATATATATATAGGAAATATAATACTCACTTGAGGCACTAATGGAGGAACTCGCATATCAATCGTGCAGTGATTGTTTTTTTCACCCTTTTTCTTTGCATGCCTTCAATAAGATTAATTTACTTCATTGTAAAAAATGTGTAATTACTTAGAAATTGATAAATCATCTGTAATGCAAAAAGATAATAGACATTCCGTAATAAATTTATGCCACTTGTCAAACAAAATACTGTATACATAGTGATATAATAAAAAAATGTTGTGCGAAGAATAAAAAAATAGAATATATGTCATAGAATATAAAATATGCTCAAATTTTTATGTTTAGCATAGGTAAGATGTAGTTTTAATATATTATCAATTCGACCCAATTCAATTTGGGTTAGGTCATTTTTTCATTTTTATTTCTCTTTTGTCATCTTGTTCATTTTTTTAAATTGATTATGTCAATTTTCATTTTTATTTCTATTTGGTCATTTTGTTAAATTTTGTTAATTGATTAGTTCATTTTTTCATTTTTTATTAGGTCATTGTATTTATATTATTCATTTGGTAATTTTACCATTTTTTTGGTTAAGTGGTTATTTCCATTTTTTTTATTTTCATATCAATATGTTTAATATTCCCAATTAAATTCATCTAGTTTTTTAATTATAATTTAATAATCTCATTAGTTTCTGTTTCCACATATTTGAATAAAGTTAAATTCTATATTAAAAAATAAAACTCCATGAAAAATGAAACCAATAAATATAAAAAATGAACATGATGTTCAAGTCGGATACAATATATTTATAATCAATAATAAATAAATATAAATAGTACCAACCTTAAAAACCCATTATTATCAAAAAATAATAATTGTAAATGCTAATGACTAATTCAATATATTTTCCACCATAATTTCAGGTTCAAAATCAAATATGATAATTGAAATATAAGATTCATCGTAAGTAAGAAATAGATCAGAGTCATTGGTAGTAAGAATGGTGTATATTCCATCATCACAATCATCAAAAATATTTCTGTTATTTACTTCAATAATGACACCAAATTCTTGTCTATGATAATCATTGATATAAAAACATGTTTCACCTCTGATGTCAATACATGTGGTTCGTTCGTACAATGTATGTGTTCTTGTTAATAAAACTAATCCATGATCATCAATAAATTTACCTCACCTCATCATTGAATCAAACGAATAGCATTCCATCATAGTGACTCATCCATGAGAGTTATAATCCACTATTATAATTTTTTCAACAAACCCTTAATAAGGTAAATTTTCAAATTGAGTTCTATTATCCAATGAACTATCTTAAAATTATATTGTGGTAGTAACCTCAGCACCATCATGTTGTGTTCTCATATTTTTTTCTCTTTCATTGATAATAAATTTTTACCCATTGATCCCAATTGATTTATAGTCACGAACAATTGTATTGGGACCAAAATTTAAAGCTCTTATTTCATCAGAGACAGATTCAGTAGGAAATTTCCATACTTGAAATATAAATGAATATTATACTTTATTAAATTTATATTTTACTAATCTATTATAGTAATATTTCACCTTTAAATTTCAAACAATCATATAATTATTTTCTATGAATAATTTCTCTCATTCACAAAGGCATAAAATAATTATTTCGATTTATCAAAAACATATATTCCCTATAGATAAAAATAAAATCAGTTTAGATGATATTTGAATTACATGAGATGAGATAAGATATACATGTTCAATTTACATATATGATGTAGTCATCAAAAAAATCACATCTGAACAATATTTTGTGATGTGTCGTCCCCCTTTCGTCAAGGATTAATGTCATCAACGTATATGATATGTGAATTACACCTATTTGAGGAAGTGATAGAAAACTATTTTCAATTTAATCATAATTTAATTTTTGAATTCGTATCTGTCTATTCATTCTAGTAGTAATATCAGACAATGACCTTGAGAAAAAATCCATACATTCATGAGCCATATAACCATTCATTATATAACTTTTAGGATGAATCATGTTCCAGACATAAGACTCCAATGTAAACATATTTAATTCAATTGGATAAATCCAAAAAATCCTACAGGCCCTTCATGAAGTGTTTCATTTTAAATATGGATAGTAAGATGAAGCATGCATGTGAGAAATGCTACATGTAATATTTTCTATAACTCACGCAAAATTAAGGGTTCTTATCTCGACATTTTTTTTAAGAAATACATAAAAACCTATAATCACTCATATCTATAAACAAATTCTACAACCACATAAATTCAACCCATACATTATTGGAAACATCATGAAGGATTTATATCTAAATCAAATCATGAATAAGGACTTGATATTGATGTGTCATTAAAAATTTCATCCATAACTCTGTTCTGCTGACATGTTTTGATATGTTCCTTAAATATTTATCAAGAACATTATTAGTATCTAGTACTTCCAACAATTGATTTTTTTATAGATGTAATCGCATAAGAATCACATGGAACATGCCCTTTAATTTCCCTGATATACACATGATGCAATTCTGTTTTGATGCCCCAATCCAAAAAGTCATGATGAAATCGTATATCATCTTTTTTTCTTTCCCTTGGCCTTTATAATAAATGAAATCAACATTTCACATATATTCTTTTCAGTTTTCATTACATCTATGAAATAACATAACAAATTGGATTTCCAATAATGTTACTCAAAGAAAAAACTCATATTCTTCCAATTGTAAAAGGTTTCCATTGAAACATTCTTCAACTTTCTATATTTCATTTGACTAGTCCAATATGAAAACCAAAAAACATAAAATTCATTAAGCACATCAGTTCTTGTCATACACTATGGTTGATCATTGGTCTCCGTGATATTGTCAAGCATTTGATGGTTATTTCTACATGGATGGTCTATAGGAAAGAATCATTAGTGTCCCATAAAACATATATTACAATGATATTTTTGTCATTTGGATCATGAATTCATCATACAAACATGGAATGATAGTTTTCCCATTTTTCTCCATCCATAAATCAATGCGTAAGTAGGTAAATAATTTATCATCCACATAAGCGCAACTGGCATCTAAAATATGTCTTTAGAACATGCATCATATTTACGCACTCGCACATTCCAAAGAATCTTCATCGACATTATTATAGGTTTCATGTATATGTCAATATCATTTTTGGGATTATAAGGGCCACATACAAGTATACTCATGAAAGTTAATGGTGTTTCCATACACTACCATGGGGGGAGGTTATAAACGTGTATGAAAATAGGCCATGTGTTGTGTGAAGTAAAAATATTCACAAATGGATTAAAAACATTACATGAATGACCCATCATAATATTATGCACATCATCTGAAAAATCAGGATAACGACCATGAAATATCTTCCAAGAAAATCCATCTATAGGGTGAACCAACTCATCATCAGTCTTAATTGTCTCAGTATCATTCCATCTAATTTTTTTTATATTTCATTAGACATGAAAATATTTTTTCAGTCTAGGGATCAATTAAATGTGCCCCATAAATTTATATTGAATATGAGATGGTGTTCCATTTTCTTTTGAAATTCTTATCAGGATGTCAAACATTTTATACAACCATTTTATCTAGTATTTTCCTCCCTATATAAGTTTCAATCATTTGAGAAAGCCTGGTTTAATTTTGAAAATCAATGTTACTCAACTAACATCCCATATGTTTGCTGGTTTAAGGGAATATCTACATCATCTAGAAGTAATTACATCATAAAGATAATAAAGTAATCTATTGTAGTATTATAAATACCATACATTGATTTCCCATTAATCAATAAGATTAAAAATTCCATCTTTTCATTTTAACACATAACTAATGTACTAGAGTAATGGAAGATTCATTCAATTATATCACCATCTCAAAATCATCATTTTCATATGATACGAAATCTGTTCTAATATCAAATTCTTCAGGGTTCTTCATACTTTCCTTTTCATTATGAAAAATAAATAAAAACCAATCATATATCAAATTCTCCAATATAGTAATCTGAATTGGATCATTGGCATTTTGAGATTCCATTTTCTCCCTAATGTAACACCGCGTGTAGTAGTTTTTTTTGAAAACCATATTTGGTTATATGGTACCTATCTTCTTCGTATCTCAAACAATGTATTCCATCAAAATTATAACATTGGTAGTATATATGAACACTATCAAAAGTATTTTCAAATGAAAAATCTAAAAATCTATCTAACTTATTTTGATAATTTCATCAGATCTGATCGGTTTCAAAGATCCAACATCTATCCATTCTGTAAAAAAACGATAAGTCTCTTCATAAAATCAGTTCAAAAGATTTATGTTTAATAAAAAATATATTTTTATGTAAATGATAATTTTTTACATTATATGAAATCGTAACTAACAAACTACTCTATTTGAGAATAAAAATATAAATTAAAACAAAATACTATATATACAAAAAAAAATCTATTAATATAAAACAATGATATTGAATTCATTTATAAATATAATAACATGATATTGGATGGTTTTGGTTATATTATTTGGATTGGGTTAGTGCATGCCTATTACGGTTTTATTAATTATTGTTCTATTCATTTCATTTTTATCATAACTATACAATTTCTTTTAGTTAGGTTCAATTTAGTTCACATCTTTTTATTTTAGAACATTTTGATGTAGTTTATTATTTTTTGAGTCTACTCACATATAAAATGGTCAAATAAAGTCATTTAAATTCAATTCAGTTGGTTTTTTCAAGTTTGTTCATTTATGATATAGATATGATTTATTAGTTCAGTTGGGTTTTAGTCTGTAACGGGTTTATAGGTTGAGTTCATTTATTTTCAAGACTAATTTTTTTGGATTGTTAAAATTTATGTTTTTACGGTTTGGTCAATTAATTTCAATTTGGTTTATTTAGTGTATCAATGTAACACTGAATAAATTGAGATATTATTTGAAACATAGTGGATGTGTTAGAAAATAATTAAATAAATACCATATTACTGGATGATGTCCTTATATCCTACCTATGAAACATCCCCTATTAGAGCTCTATTTTCTCTAAATAATTTCACAATAAAACTCAAATTATAAAAACATGTATAAAAAATAATATTATCATGATTTATTAAGTATTATAGAGAAAAAAATAAATTGTTATTCAACTAATAATATATAATTTATATGTCATTAAATAAATTACCAACCATTACATCATCACTGCACAACATCTACCACCAACTATAGTAACCTCAAAATGAAAATCACTTGAAATTTCATAACCCCCTCTATCCAAATATGTCCCTACAATGATAAAAATGATGTAAGAGAGATAATAGCACCTGAGTCCCACCTCGTGTAAGCCCTGGGGTGGCGACTCGCACAAAGGGTAAAAGGATCTCACAATATGGGAGGTAATTCCCATTATAAGAAAACATTATTTTGAGATAATATGGTTCATCCAAAAAAACTCCATGATATATATATGTATATAATAAATCCAAAAAACATCCAAAATTCATGTTTAAAATATGTCTTCTACAAATCCAATAAACACAAATGTATGTACCAAAAGAATAAAGTTATGCAGTGAAAAAGAAACTATCCCCACATCTATGACAGTAAAGTCCATCAAGGTCCATGTAATCCTCCTAGAAACCAAAAAAAAGTCCTATAATGTAGGGTGAGAATACAAGTATACTCATTAATAAAACAAATGTCTCTCGTGAACAAGTGGGAGAAGAATACTAATGATCCTGTGAGAAAACAGAAGAACCAACAGCTCCAAATAATGTATTCTAGCCATCCCCGCCTTAGAAAGGTATGCTTACCAAGTAACGCAAGTCAAGTAAATTAATATTATAAGAACATTGTTGTTTGGGTACCCTACACAACTTTCCGCTGGTTAGATACTCATTACCTAAAAGAAAATTCCATGGAACTTCCAGACTTTTCCACAAGCCATGTATCACAACATTCCCCCACACACCTAGACTTTAGAGCAAGTCCCAAAACCTGGAAATATGAATCTCACCACATCCCTCCTACACACACCTGGTCCATAACCACACCATATCATGATCACATACACCTTGGCCACAACCATACCACATTCCTAAGAAAACTGGGAAGCACACCACATCTCATCTTGTAGACACCTTAGACATCATACCTTGCCCACACACACCTAGTCCTTACAATTACACAACTACATGCCCGAAAATTCATGGGAAACCAATGCCTAGAAGCGGTAGCATAGAAGATAAAATAACCAGTCATCCATCCTCCCACTGAGTTGTTTGGAAAAGTATCCCTCCCCCGTGACAAGGGGGTGTTTGGAATATAGTGCTAAACTAGGTTGGGGTGCATGTAGAATTAAATAGAAATATAGGTATATATATTTAGTATCTAGCATTAAATCTCTGCCTATGGGGTTTTTAAAACAAAAAATCATCCCCCCAAATTGCCTTTACTTCCACCACTAAATTCACAACTACACAACAAGCTATAAACCCAACAATACCCCCAACAAAATCATTAAACTAGTTCTGAATCTTTATTAAACAATTCATTTATTCATTCCATACATACTTGGGCATCTTCAAGTCATATCCTTGCAAGAATCCACACCTCATAATCCACATAGATGTAAAAAACCATAGTAAAGAAAATCACTACATATTTCTACTCTATTTGACAAAGATACCAACAAATACCATCATCATTTGTTATGTCATTCCTCCGAATCCATCATCTCAATAATGAAAAATCCCAACACATAGCCAAAAACAGCAACACATCTCATCACTACCAAACCCAATAGGCCTTATTTTTAAGAAAACCACAACCATCACACCCCGCAACATAAAAATAGAACAACCCAAACCTATATTCCCTCTACTCAAAAACTACCCATCCATTCCACAATAAATCTATCTCTCAACTTCATATACTACTAAACCACCTGTATCTCCCCATATTACAGTCATGGTGTGAAACCCAAGATCACATAACCACATAAGTAAAAAAAGATAGAACAAAACTAGACACAACACACAACCACACCATATAGGGAAGGGCATATTCATATTTCATATACCCTTGTTCTTTCACTCCACTTGGAAGATTTAGGGGTTATCATAAACACAGATAGATAATGAGGCATCCATTAATTTAACTAGGTATACATAGTTAGCCAAAATTTTCATGTTTATAGCCATTGAATATAAGACCATAAACAAAAAATCGTAATCCATTTTAGGAGTGAAAACAATGACCACTAACAGCCATGATTTTTAGTTGGCATACAACCCATACAACTCACAATATCAATAAACAATAAGATATAAGAATATGTCACATTTCACCATCCCTTTTTTATTTTTTTAAATATGATTCAATCATATTTATTAAATCTGGTTTCGACTTCCTTCACATGTGAAACATTTTTACACCCACCCCACATGGTACACAATTAATAGGGACCAAGGGATCCCTACCTGGAGAAGTAGATTGTCACCAACTTCTCCTAGGTCCATATAGGGTGGTCGAAAGGGTCTTGGGAAACATGATCCAAGGGTGAAACATAGAAAGGCAAATCATTAGGGATGAAAGGTTTTACGTATGATCAGTAAATAGAGTAAATTGAAAACTCACAAGAGAGAAATGATCTCGCCTTTATAATTTACATCTTTTATAGCAATGGTAGAAACTATTTGAAAATACGTTAAAGCTAGATCTTGATCAAGATTACATGATTTGACTATCTAAGGGCCTCCCAGGCATTAGAGATTTAATTATATATTTAAATTCCTTTTAAATTTATTCAAAAAACAAAAACATGGTTTTAAAAAAAAATTACATCAAATAAAATATTAAATGGGAGAAACAAGAAAAACTGGTAAAATATGGAAATTCGTCAAACTATAGAAAATGAATCACCATTGGGTGAGTTTCCATCACGAGTCACCAGTGGGTGATTCATTGTTGTGTGATATCAGTGACGAGATACTGGTGGTGATTCACCATTCAGTGAGTCACCTTTTAGCGATTCACCATTTGCTAAGTCACCATTTGGCTAGCCCCATTTGGAAAATCACCATTTTGTGAGTCAAAATTCGGTGAGTAACCATTCAGTGAGTCACTATATAGTGACACATTATTTCCTGAATCATTGTTTCGAAAGAGACCCTTTAGTGAATCCAAATTCTTTGGGATATGATTTGGTGAGTCACCATTCCATGAGTCACCGTTCAGTTCACTTTCATGACTAATTGTCAACAAATAACCACCAGCGAGTCACCATTATGACACAATTTTGGGATGAACTAAATATAAAACCTACAAGTATATGGATCAATTTTGTACAATTTACCATTGGATAAACTGAATTTTTTACAAACTCTTTAATTAATCCACAGTTTCCTCCCCGAAGACATCAAGCATTATATTTTCGCAATATAATGGACTAGGGAGGTCCATACCATTGTATTAGATTGTCTAAAACTATTATTATCCTTAGGAATCCAAAACCAAACTCAGAAGTAAATAGGGGTCTAAACATTCACACAGTTAAATACTTATCAAGGTTCTCACTGTACTTGAAACATAACTTCTGTCATCAATGTTCAACGATAAACTAGCCAATTTTGTTCAAAAGCTAGAGTGGGACCTCAACATCCAAGAACACCTCCCCTATATCTACTACATCAACCGGCCACAAGAAACCCCCACAACCACCAAAATACACCCCTCCCAGACATATGAATCAAATAATTCCATCCTCCATGT
The DNA here is from genome assembly GCA_963277665.1 of Viscum album. Classification (NCBI taxonomy): domain Eukaryota; kingdom Viridiplantae; phylum Streptophyta; class Magnoliopsida; order Santalales; family Viscaceae; genus Viscum; species Viscum album. Next base: position 1,118,659,612 of record OY728141.1, read on the forward strand.
TTAGATATTATCTTATATGGGTGCCACTGACTTGCCCGTATGGGTATAATCACATATCAATTAATGTGTCTCAATTATTAATGATGTCCTCCCCCTTCTTCATGTCAATAATTTAGCCCACATTCCATGAAACACATTAAAATGTATGGAGAACATATCAACATATAAAAAAAGGATTAAGAATCACATCACAATGAAAAATAGAATAAGAAAAAACTCAGAACAACTCTTGGTACTGGGCTTGCATCTATGTCTCCATTTCCCTAGTATTGTCTTCCATGTCTCTTTTCCACCAAAAAACATGAAAAAAGAGAATGGTATATCTATGATTCACCTTATCTAGATGATCTTAGATTTCTATTAGCCCTTCCATGAATTTTTCATAATCATCAACATCCAACTCTCCCCATATAATGACATGGGATTCATCATGAAGATACTTAAAAAGCTGATAGACATGAAATATTTCATGGACCTTCTCCAACTACGGTGGAAGTACCAATAGGTATTCCACCTTACCAACTCACCCCAACACTTGAAAGGGTCCAATGAAAGTGGGAGTATGCTTTCTACCTCTTTCAAACATCCATAGCCAACAAATATGGTAAAAAATCAAGAACACATTGTCCCTAACCTCGAACATGCAGGGCCTCCTACTACAATCGACATACGACTTCTTTCTGTCCTATGATGATTGCATCCTCTCATGCACAAGCTGAACCTTCTCTTTCATGATCTGCACAACATTAGGACCTAGAGAAGTTGTCTCCCTGTCTTCTATATAGCACAATGGTGAAACACATGGTCATCTATACTAGGATCTGATAGAGTCATGACCATGGAATATTGATAGCAATTATTGAAAGATAAATCTAATAAGGTAAAGTTTCACACCCAAGATCCATTAAAGTCCAAGAAGCATGACCATAACATTTCCTTCAATATTTGGATGGTCTGCTCTATCTTCCCATCTATCTGAGGGTGGAAAGCAGTTCTGAGCCCTAACTGAGTTCCAAAGTCGGGATGAAATACTCTCCAAAATCCAAAGGTAAAATGTGTATCCTTATCCAAAACAATTGATCTCAGAACAACATGAAGTCACACCACCTCAACCACAAACCTCCTAGCCAAGGAATCTACTACACTTAACTCTATAATTGCTAATTAGTGAGTTGATTTCATTAACTGATATACTAAAACCCATATCACATCGTAACCACCCAAATACCTAGTTTATCCTATGATAAAATCCATTTATTTTTTATCCCATTTACAATTGGGACATATAGCTGCTAAAAAACCATTGGGATCATGGTTCCTAGACTTCACCTACTAGCATACTAAGAACAACTCCAGAAACTCTATAATTTCCCATTTCATCCTGGGCCACCAAAATTACTCTCTCAAGACTTGATAAATTGGGGAAACACCTAATTATACCACTAAATAATATATGTGAAACTCATGGAGAACTCCCTCGCACATCACCACAAGAAGGAATATCCTCCCATAAAACATCATCTGATTTTGACTATCCTCCGACCACTCCTTTGGATAATAACCTTCATCAGCATGATGGAACACCACTTCTAGCTCTATGTCCCCCCACTAAGACTCCCCCACCTTCCACATCAGATATGACTACACTATCATATAAAATAGAAAACCTATGCTACCATCCATTACTTCATCTTAGAGAAATGCAGCCAACTCCTCTATACCCTTCCAAGCATTCATAGTTTCCCAAACTACAAACTTCTTAGAATTCCTACTCAATAAATCATCCATGACATTTCCCTTTGATGAGTTCTAAAATATCTTGAAGTTGTAGTCCAAGAGAAACATCATCCCTACAATTCTTGAAAATTTATATCTCACCACAAAAAGATATTCCTCAATCTCTAGTGATCTGTGATGACCACAAAGATCTCTCCGATGAGGTAATGCTGCCAAAACATCCACAAAAACTTTACCCATAATATCTATAGATCTTGGGTGGCATAGTTACATTAATGGGGATGGAACTTCCTAAAACCATATGAGATCACTCCCTCCTGTTTCATCGGCACACATCCCATGCCCAGGTATGAAGCATCAAAAAACACCTCAAATATCACCCCTTCCTCTAGAAATCAGAGCATTGTATAACTAACCAACATCCCCTTCTGATATCCAAATTCTTCTTGGAGCTACTCACTCCACACAAAATCCAAGACATTTATGGTCAAAGTTGTCAATGTGGCTGCAACTCGAGGAAAATTGGGTACAAACCTTCATTCATAAACTACTAGACCTAAAAATATGTGAACATATGAAACATTCTTTTGTTTTTTCCATTAAATAACTGCCTCAACCATCAATGGGTCTACTACTACACCGTTTTATAACACCACATGTTTAATGAAATCCACCTACAACATCCAAACATACACTTCGATATCATTCCATAGACCTTGTGGCATCAAAGAACCTCCATGAGAGTCCTGAGATTCTTGTTCTTTTCATCCTATGACGTTGAGTAGATCAGTATTTCATCAATGAATAAAATTAAAAACTAGTCGAGGAAGTCACATAAAATGGATTTCATGATCCCCATGAACACTACCGGTGTGTTCATAACACAGAATGAAATAACCGCAAAATTGAACTGCCCATACCTACACAAGAAAGAAGACTTCGGGATATCAACCCCCTCACCCTTAGCTGGTGATATCTGGACTTCAGATCAACCTTTGAGAAATAACATACACATATCATATAGTATAAAAGATCATCTATCCTTAGGAGAGGGTAATGGTTATTTACGGTTACATGATTCATCATCCAATACTCTATACACATCCTTAGACCACTATACCCCTATTTCAAATACAAGACTGAAGAACCTCACGACTACACACCAGGATGGATAAAACCCTTCTACATAAAATTTTCTATCTGAATCTTCAACTCCCACAGCTCTAAAGGTTCCATCTGATAAGGTTCCATCGAGATCTAATAAGTATTGTAGTATAATTACATCCTAAAAATATCATCACCTCAATGGGGTAGAGTCACAACATCCATAATACTGACATCTAAAAAATCACCAATAGTTCTTCGAACCTCTTACATCTCAGAAGCAAGAGATTCAATTGATAGCATGGACAACCATGAAAGAAGATGTTACACTTGCTGAATACACACCTGACAAGTCCTCTCACCATCCAAGGACACACATTTTACATATACATAAAAAAACATGAATCTTCTCCAGATCTAATTGAAAACAACATGCATATAGTACAACCATTTGATGCCATAGATGACATCATATAGTTTCATTTTTAATAGGACAAGATCACCATAGAGACTAATGTGGTACCATCATTGGCCTACATTACTAGAAGACATCAAACATGTTGTTTTGACCTCCCAATGGCATTCTAAACACCATGGGCATGAGAATAATCAATATGTATAGTTCCAGAGCATGTGATAGATCATTTAAATCAAAAGAGGGTGAATCTATTTAACTAAACAAAGCGCAATAAATAGTACTGATCAAAATGATCATACCTTGAACAATCTATAGCCCTGATGGAACTTCTACCTCTACAGCATGTAACTGAACCCACCCATATCCTCTGCCTATCTAATGATGACTTCTTGTTTAATCATGACTTGGTTGAGGTCCCTAAGGAACATGTTGAGGTCGGCCCATACCTGCTCTATCTTCCCTCAGTGGATCGTGAGGCTGGTGTCCCTACTACGGGAACTGCCCGGCCAGAAATTTCTATTGAGGTAGGACCAAGACCTTACCACCTCCACCATACTGATCTCAAACGACCATTTGGAACATACCCTAAACATTCCCTCTAGTTCCAAAATAGAAACAACTTAGATCCATGTTCCTGGGAAAATAACGAGGTCCCAGATTTCAAAATAGAAACTGTTGAGGTTGGCTCCCTGTAGTTCAAATCCTCAAAGGCCCTGGCACCTGATACTAACTACTGGTAACCCTACCCCTCTAGGATATAAGAAAGCTCCCCTCTCAGGGAAGACATCCTCACAAGTTTATCTTCTCAACTACATCCACATTCTTATGGACCTCTATGTATGTGAGCAAGTTGAAGTGAGTAATTGTGTATTGGAAAAAAGAATGAAGTGTCTCGTCTAGACATCTCACATGATAATCCTAATCTAGAAAGTGATCCAAAGAAAAATCCATGTGATCATTGAAATTGATCCCTATATATCACACGAACATACTCCCCTGGTAGAGGGAGAGTATGTATTTCCTCTTCTCATCATTCATGGTCGATGAAAGGAATTATGCTTGGAAATATTTCTCAGAATAAACCCACAGAACGTCAAATACCTCCTGATCCTCCAAGATATAGCATCCACCACTAATGTGATATCCCCTCATCTAGCTCACTATCAAAGGAACATAGTACTCTATTAATACCTATATATAGCTGATGGAGATCACATGCTCCTCGAGCCAACTCTCCATCTCTGTATGTTAACGACATCCGTCATACATTCCAAGATCAAACCACTATAAAGAAAGTATCATCTTATGTCGCTGATCATCCTCCTCTTCTCAATAAACCCTCCATAGATCAACCCAGTCAGCCTTCTGAACCAAAACTCCCAGCACTACATGTAAACGATGACTAGGTGCAATAACTAAAAAAGGATAACATGGAATTCCAAAGTCCGAGTAGTATTAAATTTTATTTAATATTCATTTGATTTAATTTAACTTATTTCATAAACCATTTAATATTTTCCAAATACAACCAAATTTATGTATGATCAAAAGTTATTATGATTCATGTTCCATTACTAGGGTCCATACCCAACAAGTTGTGTAGCCAAACATAGACATTCAGTAGGTTTAGTGTCCTTGCATCAGATCAAGGGGGCCCTTAAATCACATGTCCTATATGGTCATCCCTTTCCAATGTCACATACCAAGGTCAACTAACATTGTTTCCCTACCACCCCATGCAATCCTCACTATTCCCAACTCCAAAAGCCGTCAAACCCCTCAACCATCAATTCTGATATGATTTTTTCATGACCCCTCCATCTAAAGATTCCCTTCTTGTGCTGGAAATGAAGGAAGAGAGATAATGACACCAGAGTCATGCCTCTAGTAAGACTTTTGGTGGTTACTATCACCAAGGGTACAAGGATCTCACAATATGGGATCCATTTCAATTTATAGGGAAACTATATTAGGAGATAAGTTGGTTCAATCCAAAACAACTCCAATGCATATATATATATATATATATGTGTGTGTGTGTGAATTCCAAAACATAATTAGTTTATTGTTTAAAAATAACTCCTATAAATACTATAAAATTCATTGTATGATCCAAAAGAAAAAATCTAAAAAGTGACATAGCATCTGCCCCCACGTCTTAGTTATTAACAGCCATCATGGTCCATGTAATACTCCTGTAAAACTAACAATACTTTTATAATGTAGGTTGAGCATACAAGTAAATGCTTTAGAAAAAACATATGTTTCTAGTTCACAAGTGGGATAATAATAGTAATTCTCATGGGAGAAAACATAAGAAACAACAGCTCCTAACTAGGTATTCTAGCCATCACCTCCCCACCGAGTCATGCTCACCAAGTATCGCAAGTCATATAATGTAATATAATAATTAGAAAGATGTTTGGGTACCCCTAGCCACTTACCACAAGTTAAATTCTAGTAAAATAATAGAAAACGTCCCAGCACATCCACACTCTTCCACAAATACCCACATCACATCCTTCATGCACACACCTGGCCCTCAGAGATTGTCATGTAATCTGTGAATATGAAGCTCACCACATCCCACACACAGACACCTGGGCCAGAACCATAGCATATCCCACCCACAAATACCTAGTCCACAACCATACCCCATTCCGATGACACCTAGGAATCATATCACATATTATCACGTACACACATGGTAATACAATCTTTGCCTATAGACACTTGGACCTCACAACCGCACCACAACATGCCCAATGATTTTTGGGATAACAATTCTTTAGGGGGTAGGGAAGATCCAATAACCAACTATCAATCCACACACTGGGATGTTGGAAAAAGCCACCTTCCCCCATGATAATGATGGTGTTCAGAGCATTGTTCTCAACTAGGGTGACGTATATATTGAAAACAAAAGGAAAATATAAGTTAATATATTTATTATCAAACACTCAATCGCAACATATGGTTTTTTTCAAACAAAAAACCAGCCCACCAAACCTTATTTACTTATACCTCTAAAAGAAAAACTGCACAATATTCCATAAACCCAACCATACCCCAACCAATTCTTTTAACTAGTTCTCATTATTTATTAAAAATGAATTTATTCATTTCATTTCTACCCTAGAAGCTACCAACCACAATGTGAAACAAACCACATAGTATAAACCAAGAAAAGGGAATGAATCATAATAAATCAACTCACTACATTTTACCACACTATTTAACTCCAATACTAACCACTACCATCATCATTTGTCAATGTCATTCCACTCAATCCCTCGCCTAAACAATGAAAACCACCAACTCACTTCCAAAATCTGTAACACATATCATCACAACCTAAACCGATAACCCCTCTATATAAAAATCGAACACGCATCACAGCCAACATCATCAGAATTGCACAACCCAAACCTATAACTCTTATACTATAACACATCACATAAATTCCATAATAAATCAGTCTCTCAAACTGAGATTCCATTACACCACCCATATCACCCCACCTTACATCCAATCACTCAACTACAACACAACATAATAATAAAAGTCAGAAGATATAGCAAAACTATACACATCACATAGCCACACTAAATATGGTACGATGTATTATTATTGAGTAAACACTCATGCTTAAATTACACTTTTAAAATTCAGGGGTTATCAAAGAAATTTTTTCTTTTGAAGCTATCCATTTATTTAACCAGGTATATGTGGTTAGCTATATTTTTCATATTTTCTAGCGTTCAATAGATGACCATAAAAAACATTCATAATCCATCATGGGCAATCAAAAAAGGACCACCAATGGAAATAATTTTTAGTAGGCATACATCCCATACAAAACACAACATCAATAAATAATAATATATAAGAATGCATCACTTTTTCCCAGCCTCTGTTTCTTTGTTAATGTTGATCAATTATCTTTATTATACTTGGATTCAACTTCCTTCACATAGGGAAACATTCCTACACCCACCATTCATGATACAAAACTAATAGGGGAAAATAGATCACCACCTAGAGAAACAGATGATCCAAACATTCTCCTTGCATCAAATAGGGTCATATGTAAGGCTCTATCAAATCATGATCCAAGGGTGCAACACATACGCATGACTCCTCAGTAATGAATGTTTTTGGGGATGCTTAGTTGAAGAAGTAAAGAGAAAAACCACAAGAGATAAAGGATATCAGCTTTAGATATTTAAGATCATATATCATTGGGGGAAACAGTTTCTCAAACCATTAAAGTCAGATCATGATCATGACCACCCTTTTTGACTATCTAACGGCCTCCTGAGTGTTAGGTATTTAAAGATATATTTTACATGAATCTAATTATATTCAAAAAAAATTATACATGGTTTGAAACTCATTTTACATAAAATAATATGTTAAAGGGGAGAAACTAGAAAAACTAGAAAAAACTAGAAAATTGACAAAATGTCAGAAATGAATCACTATTGGGAGATTTAATTTCACAAGTCACTGGTGGGTGAGTCACCTATGTGATATATTAGTGATAATATATCGATGGTGAATCATAGATTGGGGAGTTACACTCTACCGAGTCACCATTATATGAGTCACTATTTGGAGAGTCGACATTCAGTGACTCACCGTTCTATGAGCTACCATTCAGGGAGTATCCATTTGGAGAGTCACCATTTGGTGAGCTGCAATTTAGTTAGACCATGTTTGGTGAGTCAATATTTGGTGATTCATAATTCAATTCACCATTGTGACTCACCATCAACTACTCACCGTTAGCAAATCTCCATTACGAGTCACTAACATGACTTACCATTAAGAAGACCTACTGTCACCACCTACCTGTAGAAAAGTCATCATCAGACAAGATACCATTGGAAAGAATAGATTTTTGAAAAACTCATCAAAGAATCCACAAATTCCTCCTAGAACACCTCGAATATCATATTTTCACAATGTAATTAACAGGGGAGTTATGGGCCATTACATCACAAAACTTCCACAAACAACTTATAATTTATATCTTTCTTTAACAGATTCAACTAATTTCTATATTTTTCAATTTATCACCCAATATCCATTCAATATCCATTTTATACAATATTTATTAGAAATCTATTTTTCATCACACACATTTACTCCCATTTATCAACATTCATCTTGATAATCAATTAGCACATATTGTATTCCATCCCAAAATTATTTAATTTTAGTTGATGTCATTCCAATTTTTCTATTACTAATCATATTCTACAACCACTAGGCAACCACAAAACACCACCACCCAAAATCACAACCAAATTGTAAAAAGCAATGGCATATAACACCATTAATCCATCGACATAGAATCACCATCACACGACAAAAACCATATGTCATTAACCACTAACAATCCCTCAATACATCCCATGCCTATCCAACAACCAACTCACTTCTTCAATACAATTTACATCAGAAATGGTCATCACCGTCACCATAATTTTCCAAAAAAGTTCTAAAAAATTTCAATATAGAAAATACACACTAAAATGTATACAAATAGATGTCAACCTCCATAATTACAGAAATTTCAATTTTAAGGGGGACGTCAAAGAATTTCCTCATCCCTTGAATCTCCATTTTCCAAAATTTCCATATTCACAAAAAACTGGAATGTTTAATTGTATAACCTTTTATGAATGGTGAGTTCAAACAATAAATCAATTACCGAGATCATAATACATGGTGGTTAAAAAAATATAATAGAAAATAAGATACATGTCAAGGATATTATAAAAGAATCCAACTAAAAAATCCCAACTAAATTGAGACATAAGATATAACTCAATTACTACATTCTGATTTGAAGTGGAAGAAAAAAATTATGTAAACCATAATGGGCCTCTAGTTTGGAGGATGCATTCCAAGGTGGGGAAGATTGGGAGATCACTCCGTTGGAAAAAATGGAGGGTAGTCAATTCTAGAATAACAAGGATGGTCGTTGTGTATTTTGGGCTGATTTATCCTAATGGTTTTTTAAAATCAATAGTATAAATGGAATATACCAATAGTTTTTTATTACCATTTGGATAACCACTATGAAATTCACTCTATCCTAATATCTTAATAAAACTACTAGGATGAGGGTCCTATCCAAATGGGTTTTTTTAATAAATTTGGAAATGATTATATGGAAATCCTTATCCTAGTGTTTTTGTGGAACTGTTGGGATATGGGAGTTGGTATAGATGGGATTTCATGTGTTGATAGACTAGATGATAAATTAGACACCTTTGTGGTGGCCTACTAAGTTATAATCACACCCATACCAGTCTTCCTGACTGATACATGAAAAGACTTATTTTTTGAAAAAAAAATGATTTGGAAAAGATTGCTATATTAGATGGATGAGTTAGGATTTTGGACAAAGCATAGATTATGGAAAGAGACATGATGTTAGGACATGATGGAAGTTTTCAGTGTGTTTTATTTTATGTTTTCATTAAATGTATAACACAGTTATGACCAGACAGATTTTTCTCTTGGGTTTTGGGTGTTGTTTTCCTATTTTGGATTTATTATGTGATGTTGGTCTATATTGATTTTGTTATATTATTTTTTATTTTTTGTTATCATTTTTATATTGTTTACTATTTTCACTTTTTTATTCATTGATAAAGAGTGTATAGTCTCCCCATATTTTATATTTGACTCTTGATGCAATTTATTAACCTCTAAGATATATGGAGGCACGAATAAATTCATGTGGTGAAATGGCTCAGGGAACTAGTATGTGGAACCAAGGTCAGAATGTTACAATGTGATATCAATGTATTTTTTATTTATTTTATTTTTTCTTACTATTTATGTAGATTGAATAGATACTATGATGATTCTTGCACTATTCTTGAGCTTGTTCATGGCAGTAGCTTACCCAAGTGCACGGATAACGAAAATACCAAGGGTTTGATTTTTTTTCATGAAATATTTGTTCCAGTTGAATGTTATTTTACCTCATGTGATTCACTTATTCTATTACGTAATTAAGTTTATATTATTTTATTCATTTCTAACAAAGGAATAATATTTTTTTATATATTCATCATTTTAGGCATGCAAAAAACATTATGTTTGGGGGTGAATAGTTGTAATGAAAATAGTTTTATTTATTTATGTAATTAAAAAATAGTTACTGATAGTCAACTGATAATGGATATCCTTTTTTAAAATATTATTTTTTAAAATTGATAAAAATGGGTTTCATGTTAAAAAATAAAATATTAATGTGTATTAGCCTAGGTTAACCATTTTCTATGTGATTAATGGTTTTGGGTAGGGATTTTGATTCAATTTTTACTATGTGGAAGAGTATGGGGATGAATTGTTATATCATTATGTGGATACCTATTTTTTAAAATTGATAATTTTATTTTATATATCCTTATATGTGTTCTTTTAATTGAAAATACATGCCTCCATAACGAAATATTTTGATTGGATGACAAGATTACATTGATGGAAATGTGCCTCCTATAATCGAACCAAAGTAACCAATATGTCTGACATGACCCAAGAGTTCTATTTGCTTTACCTTCCAACCTTCACAGGAGAGGGTAGACCTGGGGAAGATGAATTATAGATTGAGTTTATCCATATGATCCTTGACCATTTACAGACTCATTTGGATTGGAGGGTCAAATTATCTTCTAATATATTTCATGGATCTGTAATGAACTAATGGGATTTATATAGTAGGGATGAGGAACCAAGGAACATGGAAATGATACTCCTTTAGGTGATCTAATTGGAACAATTTTACCCATAGATTCTTAGAAATGATATTGTAGAAAAGATAATGAGGTTGACCCTCGGTAGTATGTCTGTGATGAAATATGATGGCTGCTTCACCAATTTTTAGTTCATTGTTCTTGCATTTGCATGAGATAAGTCTAGAATTGGGAATACTTTTTACGATAGATATAACTGTAAGATTAAGTCATATATTATTTTTTTTGGCTGTAGATGTTTTTTAGTTGGTAAATCAGACTATAATTCCAGAGGGGGCCTGGAGGATGATTCTAATAGAGTACAAGTGGTTTATAGTTTATGATCTAGAGGTACATATTTTAATTGTATAAAGAATTTGTATGAGAATTTCACACACAATACTGGAATGCAAAGTGGCCAGGGGGGATCAGTTACTCAAGGAGATAATCGAGTACATTTCCATCAGTGTGGTAGGATAGTTCAATATAGAAACAAGTTCCCCAACAACTGATACAATGATAACCCTGTAATAGGATGGGACATCTACAATGGTTTTTTTGGATCCCATGACAGATGTGTAGTTATTGGGGAGCTAGATAGAATGGAAGTACTGTAAGGGGGTTTTATAAATCATACCAATCTAAAAGTTTGAGTACTTCATAGTTGTTACAACTGAGTCTATGGATGTTGTATCTTAATTAAATAGAACATGTATCAATAGAGTAGTTCAATATTGGGGAACATAATTACAACACATGGTAGTGAGATGGTTAGTTTCATGCATTTTAGCTTTCACTTTTGGATAGTGAGGCTAGAACATCGACATTCAAATGCACTATTCTTGTATCTTCTATTATTTCTAGTGATGTATTTGAAACAATATCTACTCATCCATTCATATCTTCTCAAAATGTGAATGTTTTGAGTTTGATATTTGATATTTTCAATGTGGTTGTGACAATCGAATAATAGTTGGGAGTGTGTTTGAGGGACATATTTTTATGCCAGGGTTGTTCTCTTGAGGTTGGTGAGTATCATTTTCATTGGGTTATATATATTATTTTTATGTTTGGTTTTGATTTGATTTATTTATGCACTAGTTGGCATCATTCCAAGATAACATAGACTGTTACTATAAAAAATTAACCTTTACGTATCCTGAGGGTATCAGATATGTTCATCATAGAGAATGGGATATCCAGGTAGGATGATTAGTGATTGTTCATTCGTATCTGGGGGATTTCACCACCTAGGTTAAAAAAAATTATACATGATGTGGGTATGAAACCATGTGATTTTCTACCCATAGTGGACCAGTTTTAGGATGTATTGTCAGTAGAAATATTAGAGCATCTACATGATAAGGATGTCGAGTATACAATTGAGGTCTTCCCTATAGATAAACCCATTTCTATTCTACCTTCTTGGATGGAACCAAAAGAGCATTGTGATCTTAATACAAAACTAGAATATTTGATGTCTAAGGGATTTATCCATACAAGTACACCACCTTGACATTCATCAGGTGTTTTCTAGGGTGGATGATGTGAAAATGAGTTTTTTTTCGATTACTAAATGATGAACCATATGATAGTGGAGAAATGGTATCCCCATTTGTGTGTCAATTATTTGTTTGAGCAGTATAGGGGAGATTGTGTGTTATAAAATATTAAATTAAGACTGGGGTACCATCAGCTGATATTTTGACCATCTAATATTCCATATATTGCTTTTTGAAGTAGGTATGTCCTATACATGCTCGTCATGATTCTGTTTAGGCTTATGATCATTCCTGATATTTTTATAGACTTGATGAACTGAAACATCCACCCCTACCACGATTTCATTATTTTTTTTGTGGATGTCATCTTGGGGTACTCCTAGTCTCATAATATCATTCCAAACATCCTAGAATCATCATGAGTAAACTATGATATATTATAATTTATTCAAATATATATAATATTCAATTATATAATAATAGTGTACATTTCATGGGTCATATCGTCAATTAGGATGGTGTGGTAGTGGACCTACAGAATCTCCAGGAAGAATTTTTTAGGTTGTAGTGCTAGATCATCTTTGATATCAATAGTTTTTTCGGATTTGTGGGTTATTATCGAATATTTATCCCTAAAATTTATAATTTGGTATCACCAATATTGAGATTGATGAAAAGTGGAGAAGGATTTTTTTTTTGTTTGGAGAAAGTTATAATTCATTCAAGGATTTGAAGAATCATTTGACAACAAAACTGTTTTTGTTCCAACCCGAGAAAGGTGAGGAGAACACAATGTTCCATGATGCATCTGGGATCAGACATGGAGTACTGTTGATGTATGGAGATCAATTTTTGACATATTGTTCATTGAATTTTTGGACATTTGAACATAATTACCCAACACATGATCTCAAGTTAGCTATAGTAGTTTATACCATGAAGTGTATGGAGAATTACAAAATAACCTAAAAGATTCCATTGTATACTAATCAAAATATATTACTTTACATCTTATCAAAGAGATATTTGAATCTTAAGAAGTGGATATGGGTTGAGTATATGAATTAATTATAGTTGGAGCTATACTACACACAATGGAAGGGAAATAGAGTTGTTGATACTTTGAACTAGAATACATACACTCAAGATGTTCATGATTTCAGTTCTTAGTTAAAGATGATGACCTTTTTGGATGAGATTCGTATTGTGGTTCATGAGGTCTAGGATCCAATTACCCAGGTATCAGTGTTAGTGGAGATTATATTTCAAATCTAGATTGAGGATAGGTATTATGGGGATCTGTTGTACTTTTCCATGAGGTAAATCCTTGAATGTGGGAGTCACCACTTGATTGGACTATAGATGAAGATGATATTATCCATGTCTGGAACTATGTTTATGTATCAATATATATGTCTGAGGAGATTATTCATGAATTTAATGTCTTGAATTGGGATGTTAATCATAGTTTTACTAAAATGTATCGTGATCTTCGGAGATAGTATTGGTGGTCGTAAAATAGAATGGAGATTGCAAGGTTCATGAAATGATGCTACACCTATCTACAGGTGAAGGCTAACCATCAATGACCTGGTGGTTTTCTATAGTATCTTCTAATTATATAATAGAAGTAGGATATAATTACTATTGAATTTGTAATGTATCTTATGAGGATACCCAGGAAGAATGAATATATATGGTTTATTATACATTAATTGATTAACGTATCCCATTTCATGCACATCCAGTAGACTTTAATAATTGATTAGTTGGGAGATATTTATATCCCCGAGATAGTATAATTTCATAGGGCTCTAGGGATTATAATATCTTATTGTTACTCTATATTTTTTTCATACTTTTGAAATGAAATGTTGGGATCTAGGTTTGTTTGACCTTCTTAATATTCTGGGTAGATTTTGGCTAGTGGAATAACGATTAGCTCCTATAAAGAGGTATACTTCTATTAATGATGTTTTACATGTTTCATATATTCGGCAGTATCACCCCAACCATTCTCATGTTATTTATGTTGTCTATTTTGATCATTTAAGGGATTCTTCCTTTGAGGAGAATCTGAATTGTGTTGTAGATCTCAATGAGAATGTGTTTTATGGAAAGACTGTGTCATCAGTCCGAATACTATGGGAGCATGGATGTGTTCTTTAGGAAATAGTGGACATAGAAATATATTTTTTTGATTAGAGGCCAAATAATTTAACAATGTAATATTATATATTTTTGGGAGTATACCTCGAGGATGAGATGTTATCAGGTGGGGATATTGTAAGATCCCAACCTTTCTATAGATGTATTGTTCCCATTTTGGGTATTATTTTACCCCTATATTGAGTATATATTTGTTGGGGTCTACTTTGTGGTTTTTTTGGGTGAAAAATGGGAAATATTAAGACCCATGGGGTTTTGAACAATTGTTTTATGTTTACGGAAAGCCATAGAGTTTTACCCCATGAAATGGTTTTCCCCTTTTGAGAGAAATGGATGTTAGAAATATTTTTGACCGAACCATGAGGTGCACCTCCCAAAATAGTACACCCTGAGAAAGGGGTTCTTTTGTGGTTGGAAATTAGTTTTTTATATAGTGTCTCCACCTAGGATTAACTTCTCTCCCCTTAGTAAAGATGCATAGTTAAGTTTCATCGTTTGGAAAACTATGTACACATTAATGGAAATTGTGAACACGAGAAATTAATGTCCTAAATTTAATATTTTAACATTTTTGAACACTAGGTTATTATCCATAAACATCATATATTCTCATAACCATATTTATTTTGATTTTAGAGGCACTCGTGAGGCTTTCATGGATCTTGAATCCCCATTCATGATGAACTAAATATATGGGTTAAGGAATGACACCTCTTTGGTATGTGATCACCTCCCCATTTGGTTTCCACTCTCTCTCTTCTCACACTTTCCAGATGGAGATTGATGAATTTTCCTTCGTTGAAGATTCTTTAGTACTAGGTTTTAATGATCTTCTTTCATTGGATCTTAGTAAATGGTTTTGATCCATGATCTCCTCTGCCATTGTAAAATTTTACCATTAACCATAAAGTTGAGGGTTGTAGTTTTGAGAACATTTTTTAATGATCTTAATGTAGCTACAGTAATTATTAGTTCCTATAGCCTTTATAATTATCATATGTGTGGAATTTTTTAATTCAATTTTAACATTAAGAAATTTAGATCTACATTAAAATGATAAATTTATTTATGTCAAATTAAGAAACCCTCTATGTATTACATTGGATCTATTAGAGAATATGAAATTAGATTTAAAGAAAACCAATGGGATGTGCCAATATATTAGAAATTTTGAATATGTATTATTTAAAATGGGAAGGATGGGTTTTCTAAATTGAATTTAATCCTTTTTTCAATTTAAAAATAGTAATTAATGGGGTTCTCTGATATAACCTTATAGGGTTAATGAATTATGCTATTAATTGAGGATAAATGGATAAATGGAAAATTATTCATAATATTAAATGTGATTAATGTAATGAACCAATGTTATTATTTATAAATTAAATGTTTCTCTATTAATGGAATTATGTAATAATGGTTAATTATATCCAAAAATGATATGAATGTGATATTTGTGATATTTGTGACTGATTGATAAATGGGATGTGGGTCAGGGACAAAAGCTCCAAATTCCCAGGGGGGTACTAGACTAATGATCTAAGACCCCAGCATGCATGTGATCAAAAATGTATTGGACATGGACTATTGATTCAAATACCCATTGGGTGTGGGACAAGGAATTATTCTCCAAATACTCATGGGGTGTAAGACTAATGCTCTTGGACCCTAATATTTTGGTACATGGATTGATATTCCATGATACCAAAAATGAAATTTGAAATGATTGAATAATGAAATCCCATGAAATAATAATTGTGATCACCCAATATTTTATGGTTTATACTCAATTTCGGAACGAAGCAGGTATTATATATATAGTAAAATAATAATTAAAGATGAAACCAATATAAATGGTATTTTAATATTTATTATTTATACAACTGCTTACAATATTATAGAATGGATATTAATTTAGACGTAATTAGGTTGGGAATACTTAGTTATAATCACACCCTACATGGGATACTTGATTAGTACCCTAATGGAAAATAAATTTGCAGGGAATGATAAGATAAGGAGACCGACGTTAGATGGGTGAGTTGGGATTTGGGATGGAATTATGACATGGTAACCAAACATTATTTCAGAACCTTCTATGAGTTTCTGGGGTGTCTTATTTTGGGTTTTATTTATACACATGACACATATATGAAATTAAATATTTATTGCTTCACTTTTTGATATTGGTTTCCGATTTTGGATTTATCACGTGATTTTGGACTGTATTGATTATGGTATTCTATTTGTAATTATTTATTATTTTTTAGATAATGTTTATTATTTTCTGTTTTTGTGATTCCTTGATAAAGATGGTATAGTATCCCCATGTTTCATATTGGTCCCTCGCTTCTAGTTGGTATCCTATGGTGTACATGGATCCATTCTTGTGGTCATTTGGTGAACCATCATGGGGAACCAGCGTGTAGTACCAGGTTTAGAATTTTACATCTATAAAAAAATTGATTTATCTATGATCATCATTTATTTAAAATATCATTTCTTTTAAATATCCACATCCCTTATAATGTGTATATGTTTATTCACTTAATTTTATACCAATTTTAATATAGTGATTACATTTAATTTTATTTAAATAAAAATTGAAATTATGTAAAATATGTATCTTTTAATCAATATGGATATTTGTTGTCGGGATTTTAATTCACGAATTAATTAGTCATTTTGATAAATTATTAATGCATTTGACATGCATACAGTATTCAGTTCGGATCAGAATTTTCTACCCCCTCATTACATCATTTGGTATTCAAAGACAAATCATTTGCAAAAATTAAATAGTTTTTACCCATAATGATTAAAAATTCTTATGAAAGGTCATGACAATATTGATACTATGATTTATGAGATCATGAAATCAAATATTAATAATTTTCTTCATTAATAATTGTGTTATAATTATCCATGATTTTTTCACTCTAATATAATCCATGGATTCAGATTGTGAAAAAGTTATTGATTAAATTCAATTTATTTCTAATTATTCACATTTTCATAATAATTATGAATTATCTTCTCATCATATACAAATTATTGAATAAAAGTATTGAGTTCCCAATTATTTACCGTTCCATGTTGATTATGAACTATTGATTAAAGATATATTTTTCTATTTTTTAAAGCATACTAATAATTTCATTTAACCATTATTTTTTTTCTTTTCACTAGGATATGAATAATGAATTATTGAATGATTTGAAGGATTATGAAATTTTTCCCTCACTATATTGTATCTTATGTATTTATTTTAATTCATGACCGAAATATGTTTCTATTTTACCAAGACTACTAAATTATTCAGTCCATCAGGATAAAATTCCTATTATCTTATTCTAATTTAATAACGTAGAAACTGAATATGGGATTCCAATGTTTGGGTTATTACACTTGGTATCAGAGAATGTTTAGTCAAAACGTTGGGAACTAGATTCATAAATATTTAGATCAGGGAACAAAATCCAAGGACTAGCATTGATGATATTTCAATTTATAGTATAACATTCTAAATATTTTTTATTGAACATGGATAGCCTAGGAATAACAAAAGGACATGTATATTGAGATAAATGTGTCATTATTTAGACATCTTTTAAATAATATTTATTGAATATTTAAAATTTCACATTTATTATTATTGATTAATTCTTATACATTTAATTCTGGCTTCAGTCAAGGGATGGAATGAGAAGGAACTATATTAACATCAAATTTCATAGAAAATTTGGTGATCTTGAGAATCCTAATGGAATGATAATGGGGGTGGAAGATGTCAGGATTATTCCTAATAATTTAAAAAGATATTTGATTAAAATCCTACACCTTAACCAATTATTGGACTAAGAAAATAAAATAAAGATATAATTTTCCGGAATATTCTATAGTGGAGACTATAGAGTAATGAAGGCTTCATCTCTATCGGATGAGAAATGTGCAAAGAGACTCATAGGAAAGTGACTTAATGGAACATAAAATGTTCTATGTTTGAAAACATAGGGTACACAGTAATAAAATGCCATGTTATAGTGAGGATTATAATGTAATGAAATTAATCACATCCTAGATATCTATTTTTAGTTCATTTTCTTATATTTTGGTAACCTAGGAATTATCAATGTCAATAAGCTCTTCTAATGGTAAACCTCCAGATTGAGGAAGGACAATTGATGATATAAAAAGGTGAAAGTGTAATTCCCCAAACCCAATTTTCCATAGCATGTGAACTATTTTATTTCATTGGAATGATTACAAGAAATTCATATCTTAAAGGACCAGGTAGTTTACTAGTTTTGGAAAACCAAATACATACATATGTTGAACATTACATCTTGAAATGAAATACAATATAGCATATCCATTAGTAACTATCATAACTCATATATTATCCCCTCAAGTCATTCATAATACACTTATTTTCATCATGTGGAAATAAAAAACATAACAAAGGTATGATGATCGATTCTCCGAATGGGTAAATAATTTTTTCGATGTAATCATATATAATAACACTATAAGTGATGAATAAATAAAAACAAAAATCTTTAAAAATAATCTTGTACATAATCTGGAAGGAATAAAAACTAATTAAAAAATTACATAAAAAATAACTAGGGATTTTATAATAATTGAATAATAACACAGACTATAAATATTTAGTTTCATAATGAGTAAATCCATAATTCCAGATATCATAATCATTCTATCAAGGCCTTATGCTATGACCATGAATAAATGGGAAAAACGACAAACTAGTTTGTCTCTTGAAACCTACCAACTCATCAAGGGGCTCTAGAGGGCCCCACCCATAATATAATAAGTAAAATTCATTACTTATAAAAATTTACTTAAACATAAAAGACATATACATTCATATTGATACTAACATATGAAATGTAAATAACATTCCCCAATCATTAAATATGAACACTAACCATTCGGAGTAATATGGTGAATGGTATCAAGATAGAACATCCACAATAAAACTAATCATGGAAAATCAATAATATATGGTAGGTGATATTATAAAATATTAATAATAATTAAAAATAATAATCAACAAGAGTGTTGAAATAGATGAAGATACTCGTATAAAACCATTAAGTAATTCATAAGATAAAAACAATTTTCCTTTGAAAATAATGGTTCTTTTGGAACACTATTTAGATAAACCGAGAAGTTAATTTTTTTATTTTTTCATAATAAAATTAGTGATATTAGAAAAATAATTGCATCTAAAAATATAATATAGAGTGTATTTGAGAAAATGTAATATTCCAAGATGATCTATTGAAACATGATTGTTTATTGGGAATATTTTTTGAATGACCCTTTTAAATATCTAAATCCCAAGAAAATAATAAATTATTATGATTGATACACATATCTAGAACATTATAAAATAATTTATGAGGATTAAATTAGAATAATTAATAATTTTATTGAGTGATGTAGAGAATAAGAGTAACCATAATGAAAACTGAGGTTCGGTTAGAAAACTCATACCTTATGAAAGAATGTGTTCGGAATATGACTTTACTCCATGAATAATCTAATTAGGTAAATTAATTAATATATTAATAACCATATATTTAATTATGTTATTAGTAATAATTTTATTCAGTTCATTTAGGAGTGTATTGATAGATTATATAATTGATTTCTGTCATTCTTGAGTGTTTGTTTCCTTGATTTCATGATCGTTTCACTTGATTATAAGTAATGGAGTTCATAAAAAATTGGTATCATTCTCAAGAATTGTAATTGCATGTTGATAATTAGAATAAATAAGATTAAATGGTTATATATATCATTTGGTCACATATTATGAGGATACATTATTAGATACTACATTTTTTATAATCATTAGTATTATTATTGAAAATATTGATCAAAACAAACTCATTTTGTTTTATCGTTGAGTATTATATAAATATGTTAATTCCAGAACATAAAAATGGTTATATTATAAATTTTACAATCTGTTTCAACCATTAAAATATATTCATGAATTGATTTTAAGAATAATTTCATGTAGAAAACATCATCATTCACAAGGGTAATAAATTGGCACCTCCCGAATGATGATTGTTTTTGAAACAATAAAAGAGGGAGAGTAAAGAGATTGAAAATGGTTATTACATTAACATGATATAATTCTAGAATATATATGATACTGAAGTTTTCCTTAAGAATTGGATAGAGGATGTTAGGAGGTAATAATAATATAAATTAAATTAAAATAAAAATAAGTGAAAAAGGAAGAGGATTGACCTCTTGAAATAACCTACTTCGGAACCACCTTAAGGGAAAGTGTTTTGGTGTTATAAAAAGACCAAGGGATCTTGGATGTGAGAAGGGATGAGGGAAGATTATTTTTTATTAACATTTAAATCTTATGATTTTATTATAGTGAAGAGAGCAGGGAGTGAGGGGTAGTTTTTACAGTGGAGGATAAGATGGATTTTCCATTATTTTATTCATTATTTAATTATTTCGGATCAAGACTATGAATAGTCTTGATTCTCATACTCAAAATAGAAATAAGATAATTTTAGTTTGAACCAATGGAATTGATAATATCTATAACTCAATAATGATGTATGAATTATTTTTTAGCATATTTTATAAATTATCAAATTTCACTATACACAAAAAATTCACGTATTTCAAAAAAATACCAAAAATCCAACCCAAAAATTTATCAATGTGTATAATAAAAAAACAAACTCCATTTTATCCAAATAAATTTTTAAATAAAATAAATTTCATTATAAAATAAATTAATTATTTACATAAAAAATATATATTCTAAATTTAAAATTGATTTTATAATACTTTCAAAAAGAAATTTGGATCTCATTAAATTATCCTAAAATCATTGGAAAAAATTATTTATTTATGAATAAATTTAATGAAAATAAATTTTATTGATTTATTGATTTAAAATTATAATTAACAATTTATTAGTCATAAAAATAACAACACTAAATTAATAATTTTTACAATATTCACTTTCATTTATAGTCTGTCTAAATTTTATTCATACCAACATGGGTGAGGTTTCTATTTCTAATGGTAGATTACTATTCATAAGGTTAAGTTATTATTTATAAGAGTATGTTACTTTTCACCAAAAATGAATGTTGATTCTCTCAAACTCTAAATATCTTACTGATCACAACTGTTTATGTCAGTTTTTCAAAATTGAAATCAAAAAAGAAGGAAAATTATGTTCACTGGATATGTTATAACAAAGGGTTGCATCATAGAGACTCCAGGTTTCATTAATTCAATAATAAATTTATTTATGAATTTATGTGGTGAATCATTATTACCACATACAAAAATTTCATCATTGTAATCATTATATATTACCTTATAAAAATTATTTGGGTAGTTCTTCATCATAAGTTCCCCAGGATCCCATGTTTTCCCTTCAATCTTATTATTTTTCAAAAGTACCTTTACCAGTTGAGTATTCTAATTCCTCAACTCTTATAATTTAGTGTTTAGGATCTCTATAGTTTCATCATAGTAAGATAAGTCAAGTTCAAATTCTATACCATCATAATATAGGAAATTCTTGGGCCTAGCATGTAAATTCTCAATTATGTGTCGGGTAACACATTGTGCACCTTAGAAACGCTACATAGAAATTCCAAATGATGATCCATAGCTCCAATACTCTCCATAATTTCAAAAGGGCCAATGTACATGGATATCTCTTTCCCTTTCATCCCAAATCTTATAAATATGATCCACAGAGATACTTTCAAGAAAACATTATCCCCCTCTTTAATTTTCAAATCCTTCCATCGATTATCAATAGTTCTCTTTTTTTGTGCGTTGAGATAATTTGATGTGGGGTTAAATTGTTTTTACTTTCTCTGATGTTTCCTCCACAATCTATGGGTCCACATGCTTCCTTTCACCCACTTCATCCCAAAATATTGGTGTATGTCATCTAATTCCATTCAATGCATTATGTTGTTCCATTTGAATACTAGATGGAACCTATTGATATAGGGAAACTCCGCAAAAGGTAAATACAGATCCCACAAACCCTAAAATCCAAGATAACATGATCTCAAGATGACTTCTAATGTTTGGATCATCCTTTCTGATTTCCCATCAGATTTTTTGTTATAAGAAGTACTCAATCGAAGCTCAGTATCTATAAATTTTTGAATAATTTTCCCAAATTTCGTTGTGAATTGTGGATCATGTTCATAAAAAATTGAGAGTGGTTCTCCATGAAGTCTCACAAATTCATTGATATAGAGTTATGCAAGGCTCTATAGTGGAAAATAGTTTTATATAGTGGGGACGTATGAATATTTCATTAATCAATTGACAATTACCCATATTGCATCATTATTTCCAAGAGTGTTGGTTTATCTAGTGAAAAAATTGATGTTGATATCATCCCATTTCCATATAGGAATAGGTTGAGGTTTCATGACTGGTATAGGGTGTTGTCCTTCCACCTTCACTTATTGACAAGCTAAAAATATTGATACATAACAACCAATTCCCTATATCATAATGTCCCACCAAGAATGTTCCTTCAACTCTATATATATTTCAGTGCTCCCATGGTGTATAGAGAAATTATAGTTATGAGAATCATCGGATAACTCCCTTTTCATATTGGGTATCGAGGGAACATGTAGCCTCTTCCCAAATTTTAGAATTCCATCCTCAATCATGAATTCAACCAACATTCCATCATTCACAACTCGAATTCTATTTTTAATATTCTCATCATCAGACTGAGAAGTTTTAATTCATTCATATTAAGATGTTTGGGTAACTAATTGAAAAATTAAGCATGTTTCATCTTCTTTGACAAATCCGATATCCATATTTACTATATCCACGAATACTATATCTCTTTCAATCCTTATTCTATTTAATTCTCAATGATACTTCTTTTTTAATTCATCAACTACCTTATTTTCCATTCCCAAGTGGTAGTGTATTGAATAATCATAATCGTTGAGTTGCACGAGCCATCACCTTTTCCTTATGTGGAGTTCTTTTGTGAGAATATATATTTCATGATGTTGTTATCTTCATATATCTCACACATTCCTCCCAAGAGATAGTGTCTCCATATTATTAGAGATAAGATTACAACTAATAACTCAAGATCATTAGTTTGATAGTTCTATTCGTTAATTTTTAACTGCCTTGATCTATATGAAATAACTATGTCATTCTGTATAAGTTCATAACCAAGTCCTTTCATTGATGCATCACTATAACTCACAAATCCTCCATTTCATAATGGTAGAGTCAAGATTGAATAATTCACTAATATCACCTTCAATTCTTCAAAACAATCATCAGGTTATTTTTTCCATCTGAACATAATCCCTTTTAAGAGTAAGATAGGTTAATAGAATGTCTAATTGTGTGGTGTTCTGAACAAAATGTCAATAATAACCTGCTAAACCAATAAAAGTATGTAACTCAGTTATGTTCAATGGAGTAGACTATTTGTGAACCACTTTTTCTTTGAAGGATCAACTAAAATTCCATCATTAGAGACAATGTGGATAATAAATGATTCAGATTGAAACTATAATTCACACGTCCTAAGAATCCAATATATATCATTTATTCTAAGAGATTTAAGAATAAGCCTCAAGTGATTGTCATAGTCTACATAGATTTTGGTGTATACTAGCATTTCATAAATAAATACCACCACAATGTCTTCACGATACTCCTTGAAAACTATATTCATTAGATCAACGAATATAGAGGGTGAATTAGTTAGTCCAAAAGGCATTTTTGTAAACTTGTAATGCCCATACATGGTTAAAAATGATATCATTGGATTATATTCTTTCCACACAATCAAATGATGATATCCAGATCAAAGGTCAATCTTAGAAGAATATTAGGGGTTTAGTAAGTTGATAAAAAAATCATTAAATCAGGGAAGATGGTGCTTTTTCTTTATCATAATTGCATTGATCTACCTATAGTCAATGCATATCCTCATAGATCCATCTTTATTCTTAATGACATGAAGATGGGATCCCAATAGAGAAACTCTAATGCAAATGAATCCTTTATCACTCAATTATTCATGTTTTTCTTCATTTATACTAACTCTATAGTGGACATTCAATAAGGAGTCTCTAATATAGGACATCAAGTGGGAATTAAGTTAATACTAAACACAACTTTCTGCTCCTAAGGATTCCCAAGTAAATTCTCTAGAAACACATCTATTTACTCAAGCATAATAAGTAGAACCTCAGTTTTATGATTCCATTCCTCACACATAGATATTGTGTTATTATCCTACCTAATAATGGCATTCAATATATCTACTAGTTGTGGATCTAGAAAAGAATTATATGATGATTTTTCTTCTCTAATGATAAGGTATTCTACATCACTCTAAAAAACAGAAACCTTCTTTTTCAAAAAAAATATTTTCACATAATATTTTGAATTCCATTATATACTAAAGATTATATCAATGTTAATCATTGGTATGATAAAAATATCAGACCCTAAAGAATATTTATGCATCATAAGGGGGACTGATCAACACATCTTTATTATGATGTTACATTCTATTAGAGATTTAACTGAAAACTCCTTTATTAAATAAAATTGAAAATGATTAATTTTCATGGATGACTAGAAATAAATAAATGGCAGTGATAATGCATAATCAAATAATGCATTTTCTATGTTTAAGGAAACAATTAAAGTACCTTCCACTATATCATAAAAAACATCAGCATCAGCCATTGTGATTAGATAAGCTTGGCCTTGATCTTGTGAACTTCTATAGGGAATGTTTCCTTGAATCTTAGGAAAATCATTAGAATAATGTTTCATTAAATTAAAATTGTATCATTTCAACATTAATGAATTATTTATTCCCCTTATAATCATGCGATTGGTGGCATTTTCCTCCACACGTGAAACAAAAACTCATACCCTTTAGGAAAGTATCGAGGTCGTTCTTTCCACAATTATCATTGGATGGAAAATCAATTCTTCCTTTCATCACAATTTCATTATTTCCATTCCATAGTTTTTAGAATCCATCTTCTCCTCTTCTATTCCCTTAAATTCATAATACATTGAGAATTCTTTTTCTTTCATAATAGTAGATAAGGCAATATATTCATATTATGAAAACTATTTCGAGACTAGTGCGCTTTGGATGAATGGTTTTAAACCACCAAAAAATAGATAATTCATTCTCCTAGGATTACCTATTTAGTCAGTGGAATTATTTTATATCCTATTTATGTTTGCTTTATAATTTTCATCATTCTTAACATCTTTTTTCATCATATTTAGAAGCATCCTTTCCATATTAGCTTAATTTTTGTAAAGAAAGTATTTTTCTTATAATATTTTCTTAAAATACATGTATTCCATAATTTCAATCTCTTCCTCTTCCTTTTTGTTTTGAATTAGTGATCACCATTTACCTGCATCTCCCAACAAATGATATACTTCCACAACATACTTCTCACTTCCATTACTTCCCAAAGCAAGAAATATCATCTCTAATGAACATATCCCCTTCTTTACTATGAATGTGTTTGTAGTCCCATTAAATTGTGGAGGCTATTGTCACATAAAGTAGTTTAATATTAATCCTCCACATTGTGGTTTAGGGTTAAATATATTTGTAAGGATATTGTTCATAACTTAATTAAGTTTTCTTAGAATAGTTATAATTTTTTCAACACTATCCACAGCTATAGAATATCTATATTTATCTTGAATATAGAGAAGGTACCTACATGAGATATGTTTTTTAATTCATTTTCCATTAAGTAAACTAGGTTCCATTTCTAAATGTTATAATACACTATATTAGGTTATTAATCATATTTAATAATCTCAACTAGAAAAATGCATAACATAAAAAGAAATACTATGTATAACTAATACTATAATCATAAATAATGTTTTGTTGAGGAATAGTTTAATTTTAAATCCATTATAATGGATTTTAAGGAATTTGGGAATTATCCTAAGAATATCCCCTAGGAGTTTTAACCCAAGGGCATAGTAGGAGCCGTTTTCGTCTAGCTGGTTACCCCATGTCATGCCTGAAACACCATGTTGAAGATGTTACTCCTAAATAAATATATTCAAGAACCATGTCCACTTTAATATAAAAGAAGAGATATATTTGGTAGGAAGACCCACATAATCTCTTCCTTAACAGAATTCTTGTATGGTCTTACATGATTTTCCTAAATATATATCTTATGATTTTGTCCCATTATTTAAATTTTCTAAATCTAGTTTCCATTTTTTCTACTAAAATTTCATTGATACCAACTACAATGCTCTAACCCAAATTTCATGAAGTACATGCATTATTTTTCTACATTGGAATGATTACAAGAAAATAATATCCCAAAGAACTAGGTATTTTATTAGTTTTTGAAATCCATATACAGACATATGTTAAAAAATATAACATGAAATGAAATATAATATAGTAGATCAATTAGTAACTCCCACAACTCCTATCTTATCCCCAAAATTCATTCATAATACACGTATTTGCATCCTATGGAAATATAAATCATAATAAAGGGTTGATCTCAGATGCTCAGTAAGAGTAAATAATATCACATATGTTCCCATAAATAAAAAAATTCATGATAAATAACTATAAAAACATTCCATTAAAAATCAACTTCAACATAATATTGAAGCAATAAAAACTAATTAAATAATTCTATAAAACATAAACATGTATAATTTACTAGTAGAATAATCACATTTACTATCAGTAAATAGTTTGATAATGAGGTATTGCATAATGGTAGATATAATAATCATTTTTTCAAGGCCTTATAGCAAGACCATACATAAATATGTAAAAACTTAAAACTACCTTGTCTCAGGAGATCTATCGATGCATCGAGGTGTTATAGAAAGACCAACCCATCACATAATAAGTCAAATTAATTCATTATATGAACCAGGATAAACATAAGAAATATATACATTCATATTGAAACTAACATATGAAATGTAAATAACATCCCCCAATCGTTAAATATGAACACTAACCATTCAGAGTAATATGGGGAATGTTATGAAGATAGAACATCCATAGTCAAAATAATAATAATAAATTACATAAAATATGGTATATTATATCCTAAAAAATTAATCATAATTAATCATAATAATCAACAAGAGTGTTGAAATAGATGAAAAAACTCATATAAAATAATTATGTAATTTATAAGATTAATACTCTTTTACTTTGAAAATAATAGTTATTTTGGAAAAAACATTACATAAAAAGAGAAGTGAATTATTTTAGTTTTCTCAGAATAAAATGAGTGATTTTATAAAAATAATGATGGATAAAAATATATTATATAGTGATTTTGAAAATAGGTAATAATTTGAGATGTTCCATTGAAACGGTCTTGCTTATCGAGAAGATTTGTTCGAAGATCCTATTAAATAATAAAAAACCCCATAAAAGAAAGAAATATTCTGATTAGTATAGATATACAAAACATTAAAAGAGAATTAATGTGGCATACCTGAGAATAAATAATTATTACATTGAGGTATATAGATAATAAGAGTTACCTGAAAGAAAATACATTTTCAGGTATAAAACCCTTACCTTATGATCGAACGTGTTCTGAACATAACCTTAACTTCATGGATAATCAAATTAAATCCATTAATTAGTTATTGAATAAAAATATATAAATTTATTTTATTCATTTTAATTTCATTATGTTCATTTATGGCCTTATTAATAAGTTATATTATTGAATTTTGTCATTCCGGAGTGTTCATTTCCTTAATATCATGATCGGTTCACTTTATTATATGTAATGGACTTAATTTAAATATATGTTTAGTTCTAAAAAATTGTAATTTCAGGTTGTTAATTAGAATACATAAGTGTAAATGGATATATACATATAATTTTATGACATATTATTAGGATCAATCTTTAAACACTACATTTAGTTATAATTGATTAGATTTTTATGGCGATTGTTGATCACAACGAAGTAACTTTATTTTATCATTTAGTATTTTGTAAATATGATTCTTATAGAACATTAAATTAATTATAATATAAATTTTATAATATTTCTCAAGCATTACATTTGTTTCATGAATCACTTTGAAGAAGAAGT
The DNA here is from genome assembly GCA_963277665.1 of Viscum album. Taxonomy (NCBI): domain Eukaryota; kingdom Viridiplantae; phylum Streptophyta; class Magnoliopsida; order Santalales; family Viscaceae; genus Viscum; species Viscum album. The sequence goes on from OY728141.1 coordinate 1,118,688,500, forward strand.
TTAGGAATGAAACTTCATCGTCCATGAAAGTGGTAAATTGCACCTACCGGACAATGATATCGTTTATAAAATGAAAGGGGGAGATAAAGAATATTGTTAATGGTTATTACATTAAAACGATATAATTATATTATATAGATGATAAAAGATTTATTAGGATCAATTATACATAATAGGTTAGGAGATAATAAGAATATAATATAAGTTGATATAAAATTAAATGAAACAAAAGATGGTTTTCCTCTTAAAATATTTTCATTGAGAACCTCTTTAAGGGAAATGGTTTTGGTATTTTGTCTAGACAAAGGGATCCTAGACATAGGGAGGGTCCTTGGAAGAGTATTTGGGCATAACATTGAGAATATCCAATGCTTAGAGTACTAAATAGAAGAGGGAGGGAGAGATGGTTTTTATTGTAGAGGGGAGAAGGGTTTTTCGATTATTTTAATAATTATTTAATTATATTGGCTCAATACAATGAATAGTATTTATTTTTCAGACTAAAAATAGAAATAAGATAATTTGAGTTGGAAAAATTCCATTTACATCATTCATGACTCTAGCATGATGCTGAAATTCATTTATTTTGGATATTTCATAAATTATCGAATTTCACTATTCACAAAAAATTCAAGTATTTCAAAAAAAAAAATCCAACAAATTCACCCTAACCATTTATCAATGTGTAGAATTATAAAATGATCTCTATCTTATCAATATAAGTTTCCAAAGAGGATAAATTAAATTTGTAAATATAATTACTATTTACTTGAAAAATACATATTTTTAATTTAAAAATGATTTTATAATACCTTCAAAATATATATGTGGTCCTGTAAAATTAACCTAAAATCATAGAACAAAAAAATATTTATTTAAAAATAATTTTTTTGAAAACGATTTTTTTTAATTTATTGATTTAAAATTGTAATTAAGTATTTATTACTCATAAAAATATCAGAATATAATTATTAAATATTAAAATATTCAAGCTCATTTATATGGTGCCCAAATTTTATTTATACTCACATAGTTGAAGTTACTATTCGTAAGGGTATATTACTATTCATAATGGTATGTTACTATTAATATGGGCAACTTACAATTCACGAAAAATGTATGTTGATCCTATCAGAATCTAAATATCTTACTGATCGTAACCATTTTTGTTAGTTTTTTAAAAATCAAATCACCAAGGTGGGACAATTCTATTCATTGGATAGGTTATAACAATGTGTTTCTTCATTGAGAATTAGTGTTTCATGCATTTAATGGTAAATTTAATTGTAAATTCTTGGGGTTCTACAAAAATTATTTACGTATCATGAATCAAGAATTAAATGGAAGAAGTAATTTTACCGATGACATATTGGTTATAAGAATTATAAATCATCTGAGGATTATGTTCAATTTTAGAATCTTATATGTCTTTATTAATATAATATTTATGGATGTTGCCATTTTTTATTTGTTTAAGTTTGATAATATATTCAAATTGTTGTGCCCACAACCCCAGTATCCTAGATCTACTTTCTACTTTATTTTCCTGGCTTAAGATTCAAGGAATCACATCCTGAAGAACCAAATAAATTCATAGACCTTTTAAAATCGATACATACTTGAATCACATATAAATTTAATAATAAAAAATTTTAAAAATATTTTCATAATAATTAGATTATTATCCTTATAATATCCCTTCATAATAATCATAAAATATGGACTGGTATCCTGTAAAAAAACAGAAGAAAGGGGTGAGCTTAGATTCTCTATAAGGTTAACCATACAATAGAATATCTGAATAAATAAGGCATAAAAATATGGAATGGTATATAACTTAATAACATTACATTTAATCAATAACATTAGAATAATATGTTAGCTATAAATAATGATCAAATAATTTTGTAAAAATAATCACATAAGCATAAAACATAACTATGTATATTTTAGATAATTTTATAATTACATGGAATATAATTAACTTAATTTGTAATGATAGAACTTATAATAACATACAATTAAAAATATTCCATCAATGCGTCATTCAAAGACATTCACTATTAGTGATTCGTCATTCCATGAAATCTAATACCATCGAGGCCTCACGCCAAAACATCTATATGAATGGATAAGGCCTCAGCCCAAACCATATCAAGTTTATCTCAAGAGAGCTACTAATTCATCATGGGACTATAGTGGGGACCTCCTATCACTTCAATGATCCTACTCATTTCTCATAAAAATTAAGTGAAATAAAATCAAAATAAAATATCAAATTAAAAAACTAGTAAAAAAATGTTAATAATTTCCTCAATCAAAAAACGTAATCATAAACTATATTTATTAATAAGATTAATTCTAATAAAATTATAAACATTTATTGAATATGACCATTGAGCATAAAAATAAATAATGAGGATGATATCATTACAACATATACCTGTTGTATCTAATGGTCAATAAAGGGTTGATATCGTTGATGAGTATAAATACAATAAAAAGATCATTAAAAATATTCTCCATGAAAATAACTTTTTCATTTTTAAAATGAACATTAAAACACCATAGATTATCCATATAATGAAGGGAAAAATTCTATAAAATTAACCTTATAAACAATCAGATAAATATTCATTAGAATTATGAACTTAGAAGTGGGTAATTTCATACAAGTCATATAAGATAAAAAAACATTCATTTTACATTGTAAAAAGGATAAAAAAGTGTCACACTAATAAAAACATAAAATATTATATGAAACCATGTTTTAAAAATTTATAACATTGTTATAAATTTATTTAATAAAAATTATTGGAGAAAGCTAAAAAAATTATTTTTTAAAACATGGAGTAAGAAGAAAACATATTTTAACTGAGGAGAGAATAAAGTGAAATTAAAAAAACATTTTCCATATAATATTAAATAAAAAGATTATAAAAATGGTATTATTATGTGAAAATATCATTAATGTCTATAGGAGAAGAAAATTCTTAAATTTCAAGAGGGATATATCCTAAAATGAGAAATCTGAAAAAAAAAATGATGAGATTTTAACCTGAACCCCATACCACATTCATAGCATTGAATCCTAAGTCCAATGAACCAATGATACTCAATTGGTTATTTAAATATAAATAATTTCAAAAATAATGAATATAAAATATGGTCATGGGCGTTATATAGACCAAAAAAAAAATCAATTGTGTATATGGCATGTCTCTCAATGGAGCAAAAAGTGAGATGGAAATCCCTTACCCGGCTCATCCTTTTTGTTGACTACGATTTAAAATATAGTTTATTGGTTTTATACATGTTATTAACTTATTATAGCATAATATTAATATTAATAATATTATATATTATCTTTTAATAACATATTATCACTCATTTGTTAATAATCTATAACGACCCATACTTTACATACATTGTTAATACTTCAAAATTGAAGCACACTTATTTCAACATATAACAAAACCATGAAAGGACTGTATAGGTATAGAGTATTTAGAAACTATAAAACATAAACAACTGCTTCATAAAGCATCTACTTTGCCTATAAGGCCCCATCCTTAAACCTTACGTAATCTTGAGTTAATACAAGATTACACATTGAGGATCTTTTCAGGTTTAGAGTTTTAGAGAATTAGATCATAAAACTTGCATTACATTCCACATTTAAACAAAGTGGTTACATAAAAGATAGGATTCATTCATCCCATCAACGAAAATGTATTTAAAATAAAACTTGGATTCTTTCTTGACACATCCTTGACACTATCATCACATCACGTACCTTTCCCTTGACCTGTGAAAAACATTTCAAAAACATGGGATGAGTATAAAAATCTCAGTAAGGGATATAAAAATATGGAAAGGAAACATGAGTTCATATATACATAAAAATGAAATCATACTTTACCCATAAAACATAGGAACTTTAACATACCTCATCAAATCATGAATAAATCATAGAAATCATAAGACATAAAAGATAACTTGAGGCCTTCATAACATTCTTAAGTAGGGAGAAACCCTCTTGGTTACGTTTGGAATACCAATCACAGTATATTACCTAAATCTCTTTGGAGAAAACTTAACGTTTCACTCCTTCGTGTTACCCAATGCATTGGAGAGCTATATCAGGCTCACCCACCCTTAGTATATCACGGAACCACCCGTCTTCATAATAATGCCCAAGAACCTCAACATAATCATATCACATAAAACATGCATAAAGGAAACATAACATTTCCACCTTTCAATCACAATATATCAATACAACACATTGATATAAAAATATTATGAAAAACATTTTCAATACCAAAATAAAATAAAAGTAAAACATGGTATTTATTTTTCTTTTAAAAAAATGCATGGCTTGTAGAGGAAGCCGAAACTCAAATAATGGTCATGGCGGCGGAGAAGTCGTTGTCGCTGCATACGTACGACAAAAACATTCCCTTTTGTCATTCAGTAAATGCTTCATATAAAAAAATTCCTTTTGAATAAATGTAAAAGTAAAAGGGTTTTATACACCGTATAAAAGAAGGTTGTGTATGAAACAAAATATTCCTCAATGATAGGAGATTGAGACGAAGTCCCATACAAAGACGGTATCCTTGGTTTAAGGATAAATCAATTACATAATTATGTGTGAAAAATGAATACACCAAATATAAGTGGATATTAATTGTAAAATAATCGAAGGTCATTCACACATATTCAAAGGATGACATATTCAATAACTACATGTTGAACCCAAAGAAATCGAAATTGGGTTAAGAAGTTCCCTTGACAGCCTAACTGCGTCACATCAAAATGAGTTGATGAGAGATAAAAAAAGGTATCTCATCACATGGACATAAAATTTAAATCAATAAGGATATATGAGAACATATCCCAACATATCAATATGTAAATTAAAAGACCCAACAAAAGAAGTCTTTTAAAAAGAGGAGGGTGAAAGGTTCCCTTACCGACATGGGTATCTTTCGAAACGTACACCTCGTGAAAGAAGGACAATACAACATTGATGTAAATAATCATAAAAGAAATTATATTACAGAATGAGTAAAATAATGGTCAGTACATATACCACTCAATGGAAATTGTGGCAAACGTATCATAAATCTCATGGGAATAAAAGTGAGATGAAAAATCCCTTACGAAAACTCGGCAGCCTAACGACGCCACTTAAAACTTCCAAAAATGGGATGATGATATCAAATAGGGTCTCTCATCATATTAACATAAATTTTACAAAAATAGGAATATAAAATAACATCCCCCAACATAACAAAGAGGATATTAAAAGAAGTGACATAAAGGAGAGGACTTAAAAAGAAAGAGAGAGGTTAGATCTCTTACGAAAATTCGGCAGCCTAACGGCGCCACTCAAAACTTCCAAAATGGATTGATGAGAGGAAATAGGGTCTCTCATCATATGAACTTAATACTTACAGTAGGAGTAATATAAAATAACATCCCAATCATAATAAAGATGAGCTTAAAAGGAATGACATAAAAGAGTGTACTTAAAAAGAAAGAGAGGTGTAGGATCCCTTACCTCGGGTCCGACATGACTCGATCGTTCATTAACGTTCTGAATAAAAAACTTGATTTAATTTCTACTTTCTTAAGAACCTTTTTCAAGTTCATTATTCCTTTTATATCACTTATTTCCATGTCATTAACATTATGTAATTATTTATGTTAACAACGGCCGTTTTAACTATCATTGGTACTTGAGTCAAAAATAAACCCTTTATAATTACAAGTTGTTCATTTATCCATTATATCCATAATTATAATCATGATGTATATATCATATATATCATATATATCCATTATATACATGCATTTATAATATTACATAATCATATAGAGGTAAGAAATGAAATGCACCGTTCATGGAGACGGTAGGCCGTACGTATGCATGAACGCTGCTTTCATTTCTATTTCATATTTTAGAGAATGGAATCAAAATGATATAAAGGTATTTTATAAATCCAGTGTAATATCATATATAATATCATAACTCCATCCTTTATACGTCCCACATATGGTATTTAACGAATTAAATCACATTGATGGGGCGGTAGTCCGCACTTCCTTAATTGAAGATATCGCGTTTACCCAAATGGAAACCATAAAGGTATGCCCAAAATGAAATATACAGAAGCTTAAGGAAAACATAAACATATTATATATCATATATAAATATAGTGACATCTTAATGGCCACCTTTGAAGGTGTTAAAAGAATGTTGAACAATTATCGTTTCGGGAGGCATAAATTCTCCATCCACGGAAACAATATGTTCTTTAACCATTAGATGTAGATGTGTGTAAGTGTAGTTCAAATCCTTCTTATAAAAACATCCTAGTATATTTAATATACTGGAGTTTTTACAAAATATATGAATAAAAAGTGTTTAGGGGGTTGGATAAGAAAAATAAAACAAAAGGACTCAAGTAAATACATTACCTTAAAATCGGGTAACTCCCTTTGGTTTGAGCTCAAAGGCTTCCTTGGGAAGACTTCTTCCCAAAGTGAGGCTTCAAGGAGTAAGAGAGGGAAGTATAGAGACAAAATGGGCAGGGTTTGGCCGAGCCAAGGGCTTTGGGAGTGTGGGTAAGGTGGTAGAGGTGGGGGGCCTTTTATAAGAGGAGAGGAGGGGCACTCCTGGAAGGTAATGAAAAGTCACTTTATTTTAAAATGGTATTCGGATTTAAGAGGTCCCACATTGATATAATTCGAGGATAAGGTGATAATTGTTCGAAATCCACTCATCCAATTGGTTTTGTACATTTTTAGGTCTTAGATATTAAATTATCGTTCTATTTTATTTAAATCGTTAAATAATGAGGTCATCACTGCATCATCATGATTTCATAAATAATTTAATTTATTTAATGTCTAAAAATTATAAAAAAATTTATATGATGTAGGAAATATTCTTAGATTTCCAATTACTATTTATAGTCAAAAATATTACTTGAATAACCTCATGTAAAAATTGTTTTAGTAAAACATTTCATGTTTGTGTCATTTTTACTTTAACATTAAATAAAAAGTTATTTATGTCATTTCCCAACCAAAGTGGTTCCATGGGGTATCCAAGTTGACCCATGGATTTTCTTGGTCGGAAATGACAGATCCAATGAAGGTAGGACATGTGTCAAGCTCATCTCATATAATTAAAACATTATTTTTACCTTAAACTACACTAATTACCTCTAATCGCGATTAAAAACATAATAAGTTACTATTCACCAAAAAATTATTTTAATCTCATTGAACCAAATTTTTCTTCTTAATGACAACCATGTATGTAGGATTTTTTAAATTCAAAACACAAAAGTGGTAAATTTTCATTTAAACGAAAAATCAGTTTTTATAAGTACCACTTAGTGGTTTCACTATTCATCAAAAATTGAAGTTTTTCAGAAAAAATACCAAAACTTCACCCTAAGCTATATTTGATATTCCGAATTCAAAAATGAATTCCATTTTAAAAAATTAAAAACATATAAGTCACATTAATTAATTTAATAATTAATTCCCGCTGTCAGAGCAAATAGCGTGTTTTTATGAAACAATAAGTATCAAAAGATTGACACTAGTTTTAGTCTGATTTCAAAGTGAAATTAATTATAATGACCACCATTGGATTAAATGGTAAAAATATATTCATATTACACTTTAAGAACAATTCAAAATATAATATAATCATATAAATAAAGTAGATTTGAAAGTCATTTTGATGTAAAATGCAGAATTTTTCACTATTCATTAAAAAATGAACATTGTCAGAAAAATACCAAAAATTTATCCAATGTAAATTTCAATGTCCCAATCATAATAAATATGTTTATTTTGACAAATATAGATTATAAAATTTTAAAAAGTTTTATTCAAAAAGGGTTATCCATCAAAAGGCAGTAAAACAATCTTTTAAGAATATTAGTGCATTCCATGCTTAAGATTGTATTTATTTTCATTTTAAGCCTCTAAAACACTATCTTAATCATTAATAGACATAGATAAGAATATCTATTATTCATTACTTACTTGGGATGTTACATCCTTCCCCCCTTTAGAAAATTGTGTCCCCGAAATTTATTTACTTATCGAATAAATGGGGGTACTTATCCCTCATTGCATTTTCAGATTCCCATGTTGCCTCTTAAACAATATGGTTTTTCCACAAAACCTTTACCTGGTGAATTACCTTATTTCGCAACACTTTCTATCTTCAGTCAAGAATCTGGACCGGTTGTTCTTCATAAGATAGGTTCTCCTCCCGCTGAACTACCTCTGGACTCAAAACATGAGATGGATCTGGCATGTACATTCTCAACATCGAAACGTGAAAAACATTGTGTACCTGAGATAATCTCGGAGGTAAAGCCACTCGGTAAGCAACTGACCCAACTCTCTCCAGTATTTCATATGGTCCAATAAACCTTGGACTCAGCTTTCCTTTCTTACCAAATTGCATCACACTTTTCCATGGTGATACATTGAGAAAAACATGATCACCTACCTCAAAAGAGAGATCCTCCCTCCTATTGTCCGCATAACTCTTCTACCAGCTTTGAGCTGTTCTCATGTGTTTCTGTATCAGCTGAACTTTTTCTGCCAACTCTTCTACCAATTCTGGTCCCATCAACTTCCTTTCACCCACTTCATCCCAGAAATCTAGTGTTCGACACCGCTTCCCATATAATGCCTAAAATGGTGCCACCTGTATAATAGAATGAAAACTGTTATTATATGAAAATTCAACCAAAGAAAGATGTTGGTCCCAACTTCCCTGATAATCCATCGAACAAGCTCGTAGCATATCCTCCAAGGTCTGAATTGTTCATTCTGACTGCCCATCTGATTGAGGATGAAATGTTGTACTAAAATTTAATTCAGTACCCAACGACTTCTGAAGGCCTTTCCAAAAGTTAGAAGTGAACCTGGGATCACGGTCAGATACAATGGAGAGAGGAACTCCATGTAACCTGACTATCTCTTTAAGATACAAACAGGAAATTTGATCCAGGGATAAAGTATCTCGTATAGCAAGGAAATGAGCAGATTTGGTCAAACGATCAACAATAACACAGATTGCATTATTACCTCGAGCTGTCTTCGGTAATCCCACAACAAAGTCCATGGATATATTCTAGCCATTTCCACTCTGGCCCTAGTAAAGGCTGAAGCATCCCTTTCGGTAACTACCGCTCTGCTTTAACCTGTGGACATGTCAAACACTTCATAGTAAAATCAGCAATATCTCTCTTCATTCCATCCCACCAGTAATAGTCCCGCAGATCTCTGTACATCCTAGTTCTGCCAGGATGAACTGAAAACGGAGAACTATTAGCTTCACATAACAACTCTCTCTTCAACTGTGAATCACAAGGCACACACAATCTCTTCCCAAATCTCAAAACTCAATCATTATCAATGTTGAATTCATGCAACTTACCTTTCTGAACCAGCTCTACCTTTTTCTGTAACTCATTGTCTTGCTTTTGTGCTTGCTGGATTCTGTCTGATAGAGATGACCTCACTGATACCTGAAACAAAACACAAGAACATCCTGCACCAACAACTTCTATGCCAAAGTTCATCAAATCCTTAACCAAAGGATCACGTTCCAAACACAACATTGCTAATGAATCATTACTTTTTCGACTTAAAGAATCAGCCACATTATTTTCTTTTCCTGGATGGTAATGAATTGTACAATCATAATCCTTGATTAATTCCATGCATCTCCTCTGTCTCATGTCTAACTCGTTCTGAGTGAATATATACTTTAAACTTTTGTGATCAGTATATATTTCACACTTTACTCCATACAAATGATGCCTCCAAATTTTTATAGAGAAAACAACAGTAGCTAATTTCAAATCATGTGTAGGGTAATTTACCTCATGAGTTTTCAAATGTCATGAAGCATAAGCAATTACCTGATCATTATGCATTAGTACGCAACCAAGTCCTTTCAATGAAGCATCAATGTAGATAACAAACTCACCATTCCTGGAAGGTAGTGCCAAAACTGGAGCATTCACCAATATTCTTTTCAATTCATGAAAACAATCATCACATTGTTTTTTCCAGATAAAATTAACACCCTTCCGAGTTAGCATAGTCATTGGACTAGATAACCGTGAAAAATTTCTAACAAACCTTCGGTAATAGCCTACCAAACCAAGAAAACTATGAATCTCTATTACATTTGTGGGTCTTGGCCATTCTTCAACAACCATTGTTTTTACAGGATCAATAGTTATCCCATTTTAGAAACATTTTGACCAAGGAAAGAAATTTGTTGCAACCAAAACTCACACTTGCTGAATTTCCCATACAATTTCTTTTCTTTCAAGGTTTGAAAAATGACCCTTAAATGTCTTTCATGCTCCTCTTTACTTTTAGAAAACACCAAAATATCATCAATGAAAACCACCACAAACTTATCCAAGAACTCATGGAAAATTCTATTCATTAAGTCCATGAATACAACAGGTGAATTGGTTAGCCCAAAAGGCATTACTACAAATTCATAATGGCCATATCTTGTACGAAACGCAGTCTTCGGAACATCTGCTTCCTTTACCTTCAGCTGATGGTACCCCGATCTCAAGTCAATCTTTGAAAAATACTGAGCTCCCTGGAGTTGATCAATCAAATCATCGATATGAGGCAAAAGATATTTGTTCTTAATAGTGATATTATTCAAGGCTCTATAATCAATGCATATTCTCATAGAACCATCTTTCTTTTTAAAAAATAAAACAGGAGAACCCCATGGTGATGTTCTAGGTCGAATGAAACCTTTCTCTAATAAATCTTGCAATTGCTCCTTCAACTCTAAAAGTTCAATTTGAGCCATTCGATAAGGGGGTTTTGAAATTGGCTTAGCATCAAGAACTATGTCAACAATAAACTCAACTTCCCGATCTGGTATTATTCCAGGCAACTCATTGGAAAAAACATCAGGATACTCATTTACCACTGGTACATCATTAATCTGAACAGTTCCTTTATTTTCAACGATGTGTGCAAGGTAACATTCATTTCCATCTTTTACAAGTTTCTCGGCCTCTTGATATGTTATCAAAATTAAGGGTTCATTCTTGTAAACAAACTAAAAGTCTTTCTGAAAAGATACTTCTTTAGCTCTACAGTCAATCTTATCATGGTAAATAGAGAGCCAATCCATACCCAGGATAACATCAAACTCTACTAGAGGTAGAACAATAAGGTTTTCAAGTGGGTTCTTTCCATAGATAAGGATAGGAAGATTCTTATAAATTCTTTCTGCCTCAACATTTCCCCCAGGTGTCTTTACCACAAGTTAAAGAGTCATTTCTTGAGATGGTATTCCCATTTTACTAGAAATGTTTTTAGAGATGAAAGAATGTGTAGACCCCGAATCAATCAACACACTGGAATAATTTGAAAAAACAAACAAAGTGCCTGATACAACTTCATTTGACGGCCCGACATCTGCTGAAGTAGTTGCAAAGGATTTCACCACCCCTTTCTGCATGTAGTCTAACTGCATCCCATCGCTCAAGCTCTTTTTCGGACACTCGTTTTCATAGTGACCCATCTCATTGCACTTATAACATTTCACTAACTGTAAATCAAATTTGGTCTTACCATCACCCTAATATTTTTTAGTGAAATCACGAGCCTTATTCCCCATCTTACCACATCGGTAGCACTTTCCAGAATTCAGAAGACATTCCCCAGCATGCCTTTTTCCACTTTTATCACAAACTAGAAACTTATATTTCTTACCATCAGACTTTTTTGAAGAATTCTGACCTTTCTCCTGCCACCTCGGTCTCTTCTTCTGTTGGCTGTTATAGAACACTTGGTCATTGGAAAACTCCATTTCCACCTTCTCAGCACATCGAACAAGATTTTCATAACTTTTAAACTCACTAGAAGCTAATGCCCTTCGATATTTTGGATTTAATCCTGAGTAAAAGCGATTTATTTTACTATCAAGGTCTCGGATAAAATTTGGAGCATACCTTGCCAATCGAGTGAACCATTCTTCATAGGTATCCACTGAGTTTTCCTCTTGCCTCAATTCCAAGAATTGTTTTTCCATCCTAAGTCAAACAGCCTTAGGAAAATACTTTTCATGAAACATACCTTTGAATTCATCCCAGTCGAGAGCATCAATCTCATCGACGTCCCTGATATTTTTAACCATAGACCACCACTGATATGCTTCACCCTCCAAACGGTAAATAGCAAGACTAACCTTTTGATTGTCTGAACACCCCATGACATCGAAAATCTTCTCTAGTGATTTAATCCACCCTTCAGCTAACACAATGTCAGATGATCCTCTGAATCATAGGGGATGTTTCCTCATGAAATGATCCACCACTGACATGTTCCTCTGCGGTTGATCTGGCTGATCTCGTGCATGGATACTACCACCATTTATAGCTTGAGTCAACTGCGCCATTACTACAACAAACTGTTTAGTTCCAATTCCAACCATCTCAGGATGCTGATTCGGAAGGTTATTTTCTTCGGTATTCCTTCCTATCACTGCTTCCCTGTTTCCTCTGCGGAAAACCATTCTGGACAAACATGCCTTAGATGAAGCAACATGGTAATCTTCAAATTCTATATCATTTAAATTTGACCATAAAAAAATTATTTTTGTATAATCATTTAATAGAATTATAACTCCTAAAGTTATCTAAACCGACCTCTGATACCAACTATAAGTCCCCAACCATAAACCTTACTTAATATTGAGTTAATACAATATTACACATTGAGGATCTTTTCAGGTTTAGAGTTTTAGAGAATTAGATCATAAAACTTGCATAACATTCCACATTTAAACAAAGTGGTTACATAAAAGATATGATTCATTCTTCCCATCAACAGAAACATATTTAAAATAAAACTTGGATTCTTTCTTGACACATCCTTGACACTATCATCACATCACATACCTTTCCCTTGACCTGTGAAAAACATTTCAAAAACATGGGATGAGCATAAAAAGCTCAGTAAGGGATATAAAAATATTGAAAGGAAACATGAGTTCATATATACATAAGAATGAAATCATACTTTACCCATAAAACAAAGGCACTTTAACATACCTCATCAAATCATGAATAAATCATAGAAATCATAAGACATAAAAGATAACTTGAGGCATTCATAACATTCTTACGTAGGGAGTAACCCTCTTGGTTACGTTTGGAATACCAATAACAGTATATTCCCTAAATCTCTTCGGAGAAACCTTAATGTTTCACTCCATCGTGTTACCCAATGCATTGGAGAGCTATATCGGGCTCACCCTCCCTTAGTCTATCACGGAACCACCCGTCTTCATAATAATGCCCAAGAACCTCAATATAATCGTATCACATAATACATGCATAAAGGAAACATAACATTTCCACCTTTCAATCACAAGATATCAATACAACACATTGATATAAAAATATTATGAAAACCATTTTCAATACCAAAATAAAATAAAAGTAAAAAATGGTATTTATTTTTCTTTTAAAAAAAGGTATGGCTTGTAGATGAAGTCGAAACTCAAATAATGGTCACGGTGGTGGAGAAGTCATTGTCACCGCATACGTACGACAAAAACATTCCCTTTTGTCATTTAGTAAACGCTTCGTATAAAAAAGTCATTTTGAATAGACATAAAAGTCAAAGGGGTTTATACATCATATAAAATAAGGTTGTGTATAAAACAAAATATGCCTCAATGAAAGGATATTGAGATGAAGTCCCATACAAAGACGGTATCCTTGGTTTAAGGATAAGTAAATTACATAATTATGTGTGACAAACGAATACGCCAAATATAAGTGGATATTAAGTGCAAAATAATCGAAGGTCATTCACACATATTCAAAGGATTACATATTCAATAACTACATGTTTAACCCAATGAAATCAAAATTTGGTTAAGAAGTTCCCTTGACAGCCTAATAGCGTCACCTGAAAATGAGTTGATGAGAGATAAAAAAAAGGTATCTCATCACTTGGAAATAAAATTTACGTCAATAAGGATATATGATAACATATCCCAACATAACAATATGTAAATTAAAATACCCAACAAAAGAAGTCTTTTGAAAAGAGGAGGGTGAAAGGTTCCCTTACCGACACGGGTATCTTTCGAAACATACACCTCGTGAAAGAAGTACAATACAACATTGATGTAAATACTAATAAAATAAAGTATATTACACAATGAGTAAAATAATGGTTAGTACATATACCACTCAAAGTAAATTGTGGAAAATGTAGCATAAATCTCACGGGAATAAAAGTGAGATGAAAAATCCCTTACGAAAACTCGGTAGACTAACGACGCCACTTAAAACATCCAAAAATGGGTTGATGAGATCAAATAGGGTCTCTCATCATATTAACATAAAGTTTACAGAAATAGGAATATAAAATAACATCCCCCAACATAACAAAGGGGAGCTTAAAATAAGTGACATAAAGGAGATGACTTAAAAAGAAAGAGAGAGGTTAGATCTCTTACGAAAATTCGGCAGCCTAACGGCACCACTCAAAACTTCCAAAATGGATTGATGAGAGGAAATAGGGTCTCTAATCATATGAACATAATAAGTACAGTAGGAGTAATATAAAATAAAATCCCAATCAAAATAAAGATGAGCTTAAAAGGAATGACATAAAAGAGTGTATTTAAAAAGAAAGAGAGGTGTGGGATCCCTTACCTCGGGTCCAACATGACTCGATCGTTCTTTAATGTCCTGAATAATAAACTTGAGTTAATTTCTACTTGATTGAGAACCTTTTTCAAGTTCATTATTCCTTTTATATCACCTATTTCCATGTCATGAACATTATGTAATTATTTAAGTTAATAACAGTCGTTTTAACTATCATTGGTACTTGAGTCAAAAATAAACCCTTTATAATTACAAGTTGTTCATGTATCCATTATATCCAGAATTATAATAATGATGTATATATCATATATATCATATATATCCATTATATACATGCATTTATAATATTACATTATCATTTAGAGGTAAGAAATGAAATGCACCGTTCATGGAGACGGTAGGCCGTACGTACGCATAAACGCTACTTTCATTTCTATTTTGTATTTTATAGAATGAAATCATAATGATATAAATGTATATTATAATTCCAGTGTAATATCATATATAATATCATAACTCCATCCTTATACGTCCCACATATAGTATTTAACGAATCAAATCACTTTGAGGGGGCGGTAGGTCGCACTTCCTTAAATGAAGATACCGCGTTTACCCATAATGGAAACCATAAAGGTATGCCCAAAATGAAAAATACAGAAGCTTAAGGAAAACATAAACATATTATATATCATATATAAATATAGTGACATCTTATTGGCCACCTTTTAAGGTGTTAAAAGAATGTTGAACAATCATCGTTTCGGGAGGCATAAATTTGCCATCCACAGAAACAGTATGTTCTTTAACCATTAGATGTAGGTGTGCGTAAGTGTAGTTCTAATCCTTCTTATAAAAACATCCTAGTATATTGAAGATAGTGGATTTGTTGAAAATAAATGAATAAAAAGATTTTAGGGGGTTGGAGAAGCAAAATAAAACAAAAGGACTCAAGTGAAGACATTACCTTAAAATCGGGTAACTCCCTTTGGTTTGAGCTCAAAGGCTTTCTTGGGAAGACTTCTGCCCAAAGTGAGGCTTTAAGGAGTAATAGAGGGAAGTGGAGAGACAAAATGGGCAGGGTCTGGCCGAGCCAAAGGCTTTGGGAGTGTGGGTAAGGTGGTAGAGGTGGGGGCCTTTTATAAGAGGAGAGGAGGGGCACTCTTGGAAGGTAAAGAAAAGTCACTTTATTTTAAAATGGTATTCAGAATTAAGAGGTCCAACATTGATATAATTTGAGGATAAGGTGATAAGGGTTATAAATCCACTCATCCAATAGGTTTTGGACATGTTTAGGTCTTCGATATTACATTATCATTCCATTTTATTTAAATCGTTAAATAATGAGGTCATCGCTGCATCATCATGATGCCATAAATAATTTAATTTATTTAATGTCTAAAAATTATAAAAAAAATTACTATGATGTAGGAAATATTTTTCGATTTCCAATGACTATTTATAGTAAAAAATATGACTTGTATAACCCCATGTAAAAATTGTTTTAGTAAAACATTTCATGTTTGTGTCATTTTTACTTTAACATTAAATAAAAAGTTATTTATGTCATTTCCCAACCAAAGTGGCTCCATGGGGTCCCCAAGTAGACCCATGGATTTTATTTGTCGGCCATGACACATCCAATGAGGGTAGGACATGTGTCAAGCTCATATCATATTATTAAAACATTATTTTTACCTTAAACTACACTAATTACCTCTAATTACGATTAAAAACATAATAAGTGACTATTCACCAAAAAATTATTTTAATCTCATTGAACCACATTTTACTTCTTAATGACAACCATTTATGTCGGATTTTTGAAATTCAAAACACATAAGTGGTAAAATTTCATTAAAACAAAAAATCAGTTTTTATAAGTATCACTTAGTGGTTTCACTATTCATCAAAAAATGAAGTTTTTTAGAAAAAATACCAAAACTTCACCCTAAGCTATATTTGATATTCCGAATTCAAAAATGAAGTCCATTTTACAAAATTCAAAACATATAAGTTACATTAATTAATTTAATAATTAATTCCCGTCGTCAGAGCAAATAGCGTGTTTTTATGAGACAATAAGTATCAAAAGATTGACACTAGTTTAAGTCCGATTTCAAAGTGAAATTAATTCTAATGACCACCATTGGATTAAATGGTAAAAATCTATTCGGATTACACTTTAAGACCAATTCAAAAGATAATCTAATCATATAAATAAAGTAGATTAAAAAGAAGTTTTGATGTAAAATGCAGTATTTTTCACTATTCATTAAAAATGAACATTGTCAGAAAAATACCAAAAATTTATCCAATGTAAATTTCAATGTCCCAATCATAAGAAATATGTGTATTTTGACAAAAATAGATTATAAAATTGTCAAAAGTTTGATTTAAAAAGGGTTTTCCATCAAAAGGCAGTAAAACAATCTTTTAGGAATATTAGTGTATTCCATGCTTTAGATTGTATTTATTTTCATTTTAAGCCTCTAAAACACTATCTTAATCATTAATAGACATAGATAAGAATATATATTATTCATTACTTACATGGGATGTTACATTTCCTCCCATTAATTTCATCATATCTAGAGTCCCTTTTTGTCATATCCTACTTAATAACCTTCTTCCAGACCTGGGGAAATAAAACATACAAAAGGGTGAGCTCAAATGCTCACTAAAGGTAAACAAAAGAAATATCAATCACATAATATACATAAGAACATAAATTTTGGAAATCCTAACCTGAAAATGAGATCATAATTTCATAACATGGGATAAATCATAGTAGTGAAATATAATCCCAATAATCATAACTTAAAACATGAAACTTTGTGGCATACACACATAATCATAGAGAATCATTTCTTGTTAGTCAAGACTCATTTCCAAGACTATCTTAGTGGACAAAGTCCATTTCTGAACCGAGTTCACTCCTCGTTTTAGTCCTGTTTCACCGAACTGATTTAACCTGCCGTTCCAGCCATGTCTATCTCATGAGATATAAAATCATTACCCAATGCATTGGAGGGAGATATCGGTCCCACCCATCTCATAATGATAACATACTTATGTGTTCCACAAAATCATAAACCATACATCATAGCATAACTCATGTAATAAAAATGGGAATCTTAAACATCGTGACATCATAAAACAATTCATATAAGATATAGGAATTCATAAATATAATTCCCTCACAACATAATCATATCAATGTAATAATAGGGATAGAAACAGAACCCTTTACTATCTTAGATGGAAAATAATTTTGATAAAACACTTGAACTCCATTCTTGAGGAAAATATCCATTCTACTTCAAAAACATTTTTCCTTTCTTAACCTGTCAAACAATTTTAAACTAAAAGAAGTTGATTAAAAATAAACTTGAAAAAATGTAAAGGAATCTTCTTGAAAATAATGTTTTAAAAATCCACTCATGCCGTATAAGTTAAAAAAACATTCTTCTCGTACTTTTTTCGGAAAAGTCAAAAAGTACCTCATACAAAAAATGACAAAAGATTACTTTCATATCTTTTACTAAATACTCACCAAAGGGTAAAATTGGATTTAAACTATTGTATAAGGATATAAATATTATACAATGAGGAAACATAGATGTGGATGATAAAATACACCCCAGTAAATACCAAAGTATAAACAATCTCAGATAAAAATGAGATTGTGATATTTTCCCTTACCTTAGGTCTGATTTGCCTCGTAAGTGTCAGAACCTCCTGTATAATGATTTAAATAATGTTATTGACTTATTCCAGAATCATAATTATTGTTATGATATCATATATGGTCATATTCTTAGCTTCTTAGTAGTAATATTTCATTGCTACGTGTTATTCGGGTGTTTATAACTTTTTGTTCTCATGCGTGTTTTGTCGAATAAATTCTTATTCTTCTCTTTAGGTTATAGATAAATCATTTCCAGAATGGTATTAGTGTACTATATATCATATTTATTCATTAAATTCATTTATATAATCATTATGCAATGAATATCATGTAGAATGAATCGCCTCACATCGTGGAGACGGTATTCTGTACGTACGCACGAGCGATGATATCGTTCCCATGATCGTGGAATTGTATTGTAGTGTATGTATACTATTTCAGAATCAATATCACTTTAAAATAATCATATATTGTAATTATTTACATCATTATACCCATCCAAGTAAGGTGGTGGGGGAAAATAGATTACACCACGTCGTGGAGACGGTATTCCGTACGTATGCACGCGCGGTGATTTCGTTTTCCATAGGATGGATAGATGTTGAAATAGGGTTGTTTTATACTTATAATAACATATCATTATATGAGTGATACTGATTTTATAACTTCATAATGAAACAACTAAAGAATAATATGTTGAAGAAGAAATAATTTGGAAAGGATCGGTAATGGATATTACCTCTTTTTGACACGCCTCTTCATAACCTCCTCTTAGGGCACTAGGGTTAGTCTTTGAAGAAGACCAGAACCTCTAGGATGATTCTAGGGAAGCGGGGAAGTGAAATGGGTAGGGTTTGGCCGAGCTTTAAGGCTCAAATTGGTGTGAGTAAGAGAGGGAGGAGGTGCCCTTTTATAAGGGAGGAGATGGGCACCTTTGGAAATATAAGAAATATTAGTTTATATTAGATCCCAACCCCACTTAAAAACATCCAAAATGACTATTATCTGAAGATTAGATGAGATAGGGTTTTAATCGCATCATACAATAAAATTTAGACATGTTAGGAATTTATTTTAAACATTACCAACTTGATTTATCCTTATTTATCAATTTAATTTTATTTCTGGTAATAATATTCTAAATTTTAAATTAATATTAATAATTACATATGTGTTGTGAATTTCCCATAATTTGACACTATGACATTTTCGATCATATAAATTTTAATTTATAATTTTTAAATATTTTTGTGATTTTTAAACAATTTTATAATATTTTATTTTTTATAAAATAACAATAGTGTCAATTTTGACACTATTCATTTATTTGAATTTAAATAAAATATATATAGAGGATATGTTCGAACTAAAATCTTTAATAGATTAATAAAATTTTATATGTGTCTAGAAAATTAGTGGAGAACATTAAATAGTGCACAGAATAATTATTTAAATATTTTAAAACCATTTATTTGATATTTTAATTAATAAAATAATTTCAACATCACTATTGTGTCATAATCAATGATAATTATGTAATCCCTAAAAATTCTAAATAAATTTCTATGATGTAGATAGTTGTATTATATTTCTAGACACTATTCATATTCGGAGTGTCATTAAGTTTGTCACCAAATTAAAATTATTATACTTATAAGACTTAAAAATGTGACATGTTGTCACATTCTTTGGTTTTAATAATAATTAAATTATTTTCATGGAAAAAAGTCTATTAAATGAATCTAATCCAACACTTAGGTGATATGGGTCGACTTTTAGTCATCCAATAGGATTTTGGCAGGTGTTAGTGTAATTTTATAATCTTATATTAACCCTTAATTACCCGATTTACCTTTAACTATGGTAAATAAAATTTACCGAAGTTACTATTCATAATGCCTAAAAATAAAAAGTAGCCTATTAACATAATTTGGACCCACTAATTCTGAATATGGAATCCATTTTTAAATATTCAAAACATATAAGTTGCATTAACTAATTTAAAATAAATCCCATTGTTAAGAAAACGAGTTTTAGAAGTTAAAACATTGCCAAAGATTGAAATGTTTTTACATATTAATTCAATGTGAAATTAATGCTAATGACATAAAGTATATTAACTGGTAAAAATATATTCTATCTATACTTTAAAACCATTAAATATTATAATTTGACCATAAAAATTATCTCAATGAAAAAAGTTGTTTTAAAATAAAAATTAGCGTATTTTTACTATTCATCAAAATATGAAAGTTATCAGAAAAATATAAAAAATTTATCCAAAGTAAATTTTTATATCCTGATTCAAAAAAAGAATTTTATTTTGTCAAATTTAACTTATAAATGTGTCAAAAACTAGATTTAATGTGGCTGCGCCATCAAAAGGCGGCAAAACTGCATTTTTTTGATAAATACTTATTTTAACCAATAAAATTATTTTGTTCTCTTACCATGTTCTAGAAAATGTGTAAGATGAATAATAATGTTGTAAAATTTAAAATTCAGTTAATACTATTCATAACGGCTAGTTTATAATATTATAATAATATATCGTTGTTTAGTGGAACTCGGTATTGCGTACTACACACGCTATCGAGGGAGGTCGCGATTGCGTGCAGCGAAAGATTCCTTTGTTGATTTATATAACATAAAAACAAAATATTACTCATAAAAGTATCAGGTGTTACATTCTACCCCCCTTAAAATGAATTTCTCCCTCAAAATTCGTCACTTTCTAACAAAACGATGAGGATACCTCTCCCTCATCATATCCTCAAGCTACCATGTAGCTTCTTCTAATTGGTGGTTCCTCCATAAATCTTTCACCAAGAGAGTGGACCTGTTTCATACGACTTATTCACTACGATCCAGAATCTCTATCGGTTGTTCTTCATAATAATGATCTTTCTCCAGCGGTACAACTTCTGAGCAGAGTACATGTGAAGGATCATGTATGTACTTTCTCAGGAGAGATACATGGAACACATCGTGAACTTGAGAGAGATTCGGTGGAAGCGCCAATCGGTAATCTACCTTCCCAACACGATCCAGTATTTCGAAAGGATCGATATATCTAGGTCTCAAATTCCCCTTCTTTCCAAATCTCATGACCCTCTTCCAGGGAGATATTCGTAAGAAAACTTTATCACCCACTTAAAACTCTAGGTCTTTTGTTCAGTTGTCGGCATAACTTTTATGTCGACTCTGGGCTGCTCTAATGTGTTGTTGAATAGATCGGACCTTTTCTACCATCTCATCAACAATATCAGGTCCTAATAGCTTTCTTTCCCCAACTTCATCCCAGCAAGATGGAGTCCTGCATTTCTTTCAATAGAGAGCTTCATAAGGACCCATCTGAATACTAGAGTGAAAGATATTATTATAAGAAAATTCCACCAAAGGTAGGTGTTCATCCCAACCACCTTTGAAATCCATAGAGCATGCTCTCAACATATCTTCTAGAGTTTGAATTGTTCTCTCAGACTGACCGTCTGTCTGAGGATGATAAGTAGTGCTGAAACTCAACTCTGTATCCAGAGTATGCTGAAAACTTCGCCAAAACTTTGTGGTAAACCTCAGATCCCGATCAGATATAATAGAAAGTGGTACTCCATTCAATCTTACCACTTCCTTCACATATATCTTGGAAATCTGATCTAGAGATAAATCCTCTCTAATAGTGATGATGTGTGCAGACTTTGTAAGACAATCAACTATGACCCAGATAGAATTATTGCCTTTGGATGTTTTAGAAAGTCTTGTGACAAAGTCCATAGTGATGTTTTCCCATTTCCATTCGGGTATGGGTAATGGTTGTAACATCCCCAAAGAATTCTATCTCTCAGTTTTAACTTGCTAACAAACCAAGCATCGAGAGACATATTCAGCAACATATCTTTTCATGCCATCCCACCAGAAGTACTCTTTGAGGTCCCTATACATCTTCGTGCTTCCAGGATGAATAGAGAATGAAGAACTATGAGCCTCATCTAGCAGCTCCTTCTTTAATTCGGGGATGTGAGGAACAGAATCCTGATTCCTGAACTTTATTATCCCATCACAATCAAGGTTGAATTCGGGAACATTTCTCACCTTCTTTTGTAACTCGGAATCTTCTTTCTGTGCCTCTTTAATCTTCACATGTATATATGGTTGAACATTCATTTGAGAAAGAAATGATTTTTCCCCTATCATTACAATTCCAAGATCCATCCTTTGTAAATCGATAAATATTGGATCTTTTGTGATCCTCATCATGGATAAACTGGCATGGTCTTGTCAACTTAATGTATCTTCCACCTTATTTGCTTTCCCAGGGTGGTAATGAATTAAGCAGTTGTAATCCTTAATCAGCTCCAACCATCTTCTTTGGAGCATATTCAGCTCCTTTTGTGTGAAAATATACTTTAAACTCTTATGATCAGTATAAATATCATACCTTTCACCATAAAGGTAATGCCTCCAAATCATTAATGCAAATATTACCGCAGCTAACTCCAAATCATGAGTTGGGTAATTTTGCTCGTGTATTTTCAACTGTTGTGAGGCATAAGCTAACACCATATCATTTTTCATGAGAACACACCCCAAACCCTTCTTGGATGCATCACTGTAGATCACAAATTTTTCTCCACTACAAGGAAGTGTGAGCACAGGCACACTGGGTAACCTTCTTTTAAACTCCTTGAAATTCTCTTCACATTCCTCCATCCAAACAAACTTAACTCCTTTCCGAGTCAACTTGGTGAGTGGATTAGATAATCGTGAAAAGTCATTCAAAAAACGTCGATAATATCCAGTTGAACCAAGAAAACATCGGATCTCAATCACTGTTGTTGGTCTCGACCATCTTTCGATAACCTCTGTTTTTTCTGGATCCACGGATATGCCCTATTTTGAGATTATGTGACCCAAAAATGAAACTCTTTGAAGCCAAAATTCACACTTGGCAAATTTGGCATAAAGCTTCTCCTTTCTCAGGGTCTTCAATATAATTCTCAAGTGATATTCATGTTCTTCCTTTCTCTTTGAATATACAAGAATATCATCTATAAAGACTACCACAAACAGATCAAGATAGTCTCTGAAAACACTATTCATCAGATCCATGACGATAGCATGGTCATTATTAAGACCAAATGGCATCACTATAAATTCATAGTGTCCATACCTTGTACGGAAAGTCATCTTTGGTATATCCTCCCTTTTGACCCTTAATTGGTGATACCCTGAATGAAGATAAATCTTGGAAAAGTATTTAGCTCCTCTTAGTTGGTCAAATAAGTCATCAATGTGTGGGAGAGGATATTTGTTCTTGATAGTGATCTTGTTAAGTTCTCGATAATCAATGCAGAGACTCATTGATCCATCTTTCTTCTTAACAAACAGAACAGGTTCTCCCCAAGGTGACGCACTAGGGCGTATGAAACCCTTATCAAGATTCTCTTGGAGTTGCTTCTTCAATTCCTGCAACTCAATTGGGACCATTCTATAAGGTGTCTTTGAAATTGGCAAAGCACCTAGTACGAGTTCTATTGAAAACTCAACTTCACGATTTGGTGGGAGACCCGGTAATTCATCCGGAAAGACATCATCAAACTCCCGTACAATGGGCATATTCTTAATCGTGAGTTTCTCACCAAACATTTGAGATAAATAACCTTCATTTAGTGGAATCAATACCCATAAAATGGAAGAAATTTCCACTGGAAGGTTATGTTCATCCTTGCATCAATAGACGATCATAGATTGATCTGGAATATGAAATGTGACTTCCCTTATTTGGAAATTGATATGTGCTCCATGTAGAGAAAGCCAATCCATGCCAAGAATCACATCAAATTCCACTATAGGAAGGATCACAAGATTTGCAGAAAGCACTTTCCCGAAAACTTCAATCGGAGAAGAATTATAAGCTTTTGATGCGACTTTTGTGCCATTAGGGGTTGTCACGGCTTACTCAACATCTAACTGTTGAGGTAATACGGTGATATCCTTAGAAAATTCATCAGAAATAAAGGAGTGGGTGGATCCAAAATCAAATAAAACATTTTCTACTTTAGAGTGGATGGTAACTGTACCTTTCACCAAATCGTTATCGTACTCCACATCGCTGATAGAAATTGCATGTGAATTTCCTTTGTCTTTAGCCTTAAGAGTTTGTTGACGTCGACCATCATCATCAACCCTTCGATTTGGGCATTGATGGGCATAATGCCCCTCTCCTTGAACTTGAAACATTGAAGTGTACTAGGTTCATTCTGTGTGTCCCTTCCTTTATTTTCATCATTATACATCTTCTTCCCATCATTGCGGCATTCAAATGCCTGATGACCTTCCTTTCCACATTTAAAACATTGACTTGTCCCTTTAAGACAACTCCCTCCATGTTTCTTTCCACACTTTGAGCATAAGGGAAAGCTCATCTTTTTTCAGTGTGCTCTTTAGATTTTCCTTTGAATTCCATTTTCCTCTTCTTATCAAACCAATATGACTGATGGGTTACTCTAATCACCATCTCGACTTTGAGATCACATCGAAAGATTTCCACGTAGCTATTGAAGTACCTTATGTCTAATGCCCTTCGAAGACTTGGTTTTAAGCCACTAAAGAATCGATCGATCTTACTCTCAGGTTGGATAATAATACCAGAAGCATACCTTGCAAGTCATGTAAAATTTTCTTCATAAGTACCAACAGATTCATCATCCTTTTGCTTCAGTTCAAGAAACTCTTTCTCCATCTTTGTTCGGAGAATACGAGGGAAGTACTTATTGAAAAATAAGTTCTTGAACTCGCCCCATTCCACGGACTATATTTCATCCCTTTTCCTCGTATTCTTAATAAGATTCCACCATTGATAATAATCTCCTTCCAAACGATACACTTCTAGGATGGCTTTATCATGTTCAGAACATTGAAGAACTGAAAATATCTTTTCAGTAGAACTAATCCATTTTTCAGCAACTAATGGATCAGTAGACCCGCTGAAAGAAGGTGGACGCTGCCTCATGATGGATTCAACAGAATGTTGCTCCTTTCTTTGCTCGTTTGGATGTCCTGCATGATTCATATCTTGAGAAAGTTGTGTGAGCATGGCTACAAGATTTTGCATTCCAGCTCCCATAACGTTTGGTTTCTCAGGGGGACAATCATTGCATTTCCCGTCGCATTCCGCATTAACACAGTTCCTTCGGGTTCCATCCATTGACTAAAACCAAGAAGAATAGTGTGAGCAACACAAATTATAATTGGAAAACCACATAATCAAGAATAAAATTACACACTTAAGGTCTTATCATAGGTTGTTCATATCCATTTCTAAAACACTAAGATTGTGTTCTATGCTTAGACTTATCCTTAGGGTTCTTACTAAGGCTTTCATATCCTAGTTTGCAATTGTTGACTATACCTTTCCTCTGATACCAACTATAACGACCCATACTTTACATACATTTTTAATACTTCAAAATTGAATCACACATATTAAAACATATAACAAAACCATGAAAGGACCGTATAGGTATAGAGTCTTAAGAAACTGGGAAACATAAACCACTGGTTCATAAAGCATCTACTTTGCCTCCCATTCATTGCATCATATCTAGAGTCCCTTTTTGGCATATCCTACTTAATACCCTTCTTCCTAACCTGGGGAAATAAAACATACAAAAGGGTGTGCTCAAATGCTCAGTAAGGGTAAAAAAAGAAATATCAATCACATCATATACATAAGAACATAACTTTTGGAAATCTTAACCTGCAAAAGAGATCATAATTTCATAACATGGGATAAATAATAGTAGTGAAATATAATACCAATAATCATAACATAAAACATGAAACTTTGTGGCATACACACATAATCATAGTGAATCATTTCTTGTTAGTCAAGACTCATTTCCAAGACTATCTTAGTGGACAAAGTCCATTTCTGAACTGAGTTCACTCCTCGTTTCAGTCCTGTTTAACTAAACCGGTTTAACCTGCCGTTCCAACCATGTCTATCTCATGAGATATAAAATCTTTACCCAATGAATTGGAGGGAGATATAGGTCCCAACCATCTCATAATGATACCATCCTTATGTGTGCCACAAAATCATAAACCATACATCATAGCATAACCCATGTAATAAAAATGGGAATCTTAAACATTGTGACATCATAAAACAATTCATATAAGATAACGGAATTCATAAATATAATTCAATCACAATATAATAAAATAAATGTAATAATAGGTATAGAAACAGAACCCTTTATTATCTTAGATGGAAAATAATTTTGATAAAACACTTGAACTCCATTCTTGAGGAAAATATCCTTTCTACTTCAAAAACATTTTTCCTTTCTTAACATGTCATACAATTTTAAACTAAAAGAAGTTGATTAAAAATAAACCTGAAAAAATGTAAAGGAAGCTTCTTGGAAATAATGTTTTAAAAATCCATTGATTCCATATAAGTTAAAAAAACATTCTTCTCGTACTTTTGTCAGAAAACTAAAAAAAGTACCACGTACGAAAAATGACAAAAGATTCCATTCATATCTTTTACTAAGAACTCACCGAAGGGTAAAATTGGATTTAAACTATCTTATAAGGATATAAATATTACAAAATTAGGAAACATGGATGTGGATGATAAAATACACCCCAGTAAATAACAAAGTATAAACAATCTCGGATAAAAATGTGATTGTGATATTTTCCCTTACCTTAGGTCTGATTTGCCTCGTAAGTGTCCGAACCTCCTGTATAATGATTTAAATAATGTTATTGACTTATTCCAGAATCATAATTGTTGTTATGATATCATATATGGTCATATTATTAGCTTCTTAGTAGTAATATTTCATTGCAACTTGTTATTCGGGTGTTTATAACTTTTTGTTCTTATGCGTGTTTTGTCGAATAAATTCGTATTAGTCTCTTTAGGTTATGAATACATAATTTCCAGAATGTTATTAATGTAATATCTATCATATTTATTCATTCAATTAATTTATATAATCATTATGCAATGAAGATCATGTAGAACGAATCGCATGACATCGTGGAGACGGTATTCCGTACGTACGCACGAGCGATGATATCGTTCCCATGATCGTGGAATTTTATTGTGGTGTATGTATACTATTTCAGAATCGATATCACTTTACAATAATCATATATAGTAATTATTTACATCATTATACCCATCCATGTATGTTGGTAGGGTAAAATAGATTACCCCACAACGTGGAGACGGTATTCCGTACGTACGCACGCGCGGTGATTTCGTTTTCCATGGGATGGATTGATGTTGAAATAGGGTTGTTTCATACATATAATAACATATCAGTATATGAGTGATACTGATGTTATTACTTCATAATGAAACAACTAAAGAAGAAGATGTTGAAGAAGAATGAATTTGGAAAGGATCGGTAATGGATATTACCTCTTTTTGACGCGCCTCTTCTTAACCTCCTCTTAGGGCACTAGGGTTGGTCTTTGAAGAAGACCAGAACCTCTAGGATGATTCTAGGGAAGTGGGGAAGTGAAATGGGTAGGGTTTGGCCGAGCTTTAAGGCTCAAATTGGTGTGAGTAAGAGAGGGAGGAGGTTCCCTTTTATAAGGGAGGAGATGGGCACCTTTGTAAATATAAGAAATATTAGTTTATATTAGATCCCAACCCCACTTAAAACATCCAAAATGACTATTATCTGAAGATTAGATGATATAGGGTTTTAATCTCATCAAAAAATAAAATTTAGACATGTTAGGAATTTATTTTTAACATTACCAACTTGATTTATCCTTATTTATCAATTTAATTTTATTTCTGGTAATAATATTCTAAATTTTAAATTAATATTAATAATTACATATGTGTTGTGAATTTTCCATAATTTGACACTTTATGACATTTTAGATCATATAAATTTTAAATTATAATTTTTAAATATTTTTGTGATTTTTAAACAATTTTATAATATTTTATTTTTTATAAAATAACAATAGTGTCAATTTTGACACTATTCATTTATTTGAATTTAAATAAAATATATACAGAGGATATGTTCAAAATAAAAGCTTTAATAGATTAATAAAATTTCATATGTGTCTAGAAAATTAGTGGAGCAAATTAAATAGTGTATATAATAATTATTTTAATATTTTAAAACCATTTATTTGATATTTTAGTTAATAAAATAATTTCATCATCACTATTGTGTCATAATCAATGATACATATTTAATCCCTAAAAATTATAAATAAATTCTTTTGACATAGATAATTGTATTAGCTATCTGGAGACTATTCATGTTCGAAGTTTCATTAAGTTTATCACTAAATTAAAATTATTATACTTATAAGATTAAAGAAAGTGACATGTTGTCACATTCATTGGTTTTAATAATAATTAAATTATTTTCATGGACAACAGTCTATTAAATGAATCTAATACGACCCTTATGTTATATGGGTCTACTTTTAGTCATCCAATAGGATTTTGGCAGGTGTTAGGGTAATTTTATAATCTTATATTTTCCCTTAATTACCCGATTTACCTTTAACTATGGTAAATAAAATTTACTGTAGTTACTATTCATAATGCCCAAAAATAAAAAGTAGCCTATTGAAATAATTTGGACCCACTGATTCTGAATATGGAATCAATTTTTCAAAATTCAAAACATATAAGTTGCAGTAATTAATATAAAATAAATCATGTTGTTAAGAAAAAGGGTTTTAGAAGTTAAAACATTGCCAAAGATTGAAATATTTTTACCTATGAATTCAATGTGAAATTAATGATAATGACATAAATTATATTAAATGGTAAAAATATATTCTATATATACTTTAAAACCATTCAATATTATAATTTAACCATATAAATATCTCAATGAAAAAAGTTGTTTTTAATTAAAAATTTGCGTATTTTTACTATTCATCAAAATATGAAAGTTATCAGAAAAACATCAAAAAATTATCCAAAGTAAATTTTTATATCCTGATTCAAAAGAAGAATTCTATATTGTCAAATTGAACTTATAAATGTGTCAAAAACTAGATTTAATGTGGGTGCGCCATCAAAAGGCGGCAAAACTGCATTTTTTTTATAAATACTTATTTTACCCAAAAAAATTATTTTGTTCTCTTACCATGTTCTAGAAAATGTGTAAGATGAATAATAATGTTGTAAAATTTAAAATTCAGTTAATACTATTCATAACGGCTAGTTTATAATATTATAATAATATATCGTTGTTTAGTGGAACTCGGTATTGCGTACTACACACGATATCGAGGAAGGTCGCGATTGCGTGCAGCGAAAGATTTCTTTGATGATTTATATAACATAAAAAAAATCTTTCTCATAAAAGTATCAGGTGTTACATAATCATTCATTATTTTCATTTTTCGGGTGTTAATTACATTGTTTTCTCATTTATGCTTCCCAGGAATTCTCTGGTACTAATTCAATATATAGTATTATCATTTCCAAAATAAAAAACATTAAATAATGATAATATTTTTACAATAATTATACATTTAAATCCAATTAAGAATTATGATTATGAAAATTGAAGTATGTTACGATCATAGAGACATTAGGTCATATGTATACATGTGTAACCCTTCATTTTTTCAACAATCATTATGGAAAAGAGGCAAGTGATATTTTTTATTTACAATATGTTACGAATATCTTATATGCAATATTATTAATTTAAATATACTTATTTATAAATTGATATATATGTCGTCATTGTAGTGTGGTGATGAAAAAAGAGTCACATCACTTCGTAAAGACAGTATTTCACACGTACACAAATGATGTCATCATCATTAACTGATTAAGAATATAAGAAGGAATATTATCCTTTTAGAATGATAAATATTTCATTATTATCATAATTATTTCATGTATATTTCATTTATTTACTAACTTTTACCTTGTTATATTCAATTTGATGTGTTAGTGAAAGACAAATCACATCACTTCATATGGTGATAGTCTGCCGTACAAAAAAGTGACAATATTGTATCAAGTACCGAATGGAACGTAAAATGATATATAAGAAAAAATGTCCCCAGATAAATAATTTATTTAATAAATAAAATAAATATACATTATATTTCTCATCATACAAATTTGTGAGTGGTTGTAATAGAAGAACAAATTACATCAGTTCCCAAGGAAATTGATTACCGCACACATAAATACTAATTTTGTAACCCATTTGATGAAAATAGAGGTGGTTTAGGTCATTTTATATTCATAAAAAACCCATTATATGGATGAATATATTTTTATTATATCATCCTGTTATACTAATTATTTAATGTGGTGGATAAATAAATAAAATAAAATCCCACATTGAGAATTGTTACCTCTTCATTAGGCATCCTCATTATGTTTCCCCTAATGCCTTCCTAGATTAGATTTATGCCAAAAATAAGTATTCTAGTATTATAGGAAAGAAATTATAAATTTATGTTGTTTTTTATTTTATGAAAAAAGTGTTTTGATTTTGTTAATAATAGAAAATATGGGTGGCGTTTTACAAGTGAGATGAGTTGCACACTTGTAGTTTTTTAAAAAAATTCAGTCATACCCTGGGGTTTGTCATGATAATGATTCAAAAATGATCCATTATAAATCATGGAGTACATAAGCTATAAATATATCTAATTAGTTAGTGTTGTAAAATTTTGAACCGAATTTTAAACCCTCGTCTTCTTATTTTATCCCCATGGTAAATTCATTTTTTCCTTAAAAGTGATAATTTATTTTCAATTTTTCACAAATCATTTTATTAAAAAATTAAGATTACCATATTAGATTATATAAATCAGTTTGAATGTAAAAATTAAATCATTTTTTTCATATTAAATTCAAAAAAGTGGAAAAGTTAATTTAAAATTATTCCTGCAAACATGATGAAAAACGGGTTTTCAAAACGAAATTGTTAAAAGGTCACAAGGTTTTCATATCAAAATTCCATATGAAAATAATTAAAATAACTGAGATTGTATTAATTGATATAATTTTGATAAAATTTTACTTTAAAATCAATTTAAACAATCATTTATCATTTTAAATAATCTAATAGAAATGACGGTTTTATTTAAAATTCAATATTTTTCACTATTCCATGAAAAATGAAATATTTTTTAAAAATCGTAAAAATTCACCCTAACATAGTTTTGATATTCTGATTTAAAAATTGATATTTATATTTTAAAATAAAATTTCTAAAATGGGTAAGAATTAATTTTAAATTTATGTGTACAATGTTTGACTAAAGATAAATTAAAAAAATAAATTTTTTTAAAACACTTATTTAAATTTTAAATTATTTTTATTTTATTTATAATCAATTGAAAATTAATAAATTTCTTTAAACTCTATATTTTAAAAAGATAGTTAATAATATTCATACCCTACATTCCAACATTTAGGTGACATATTAAATAATAATTTTAATAGTATATTTTTTCTCGATAAAACCATAACATGCATGTGATGCAATCTATTGAGGAAACTAGTTGTTTTGTCTAACAAAATACAAATCAATGTTGTTTTTTAATGAAATATACTTAAGGGATTTAATTTATTTAGAAAAAATATTTTAAATTGTTAGGTTATTTTTTCTAATCATTGTGTTGTGTTTTGTATACACTCTTGAATACAATGTTCCTCTTTTACAATTTTTTGATGTTTCCATCTCCTCGCCTTAAATTAGTAGTGTACTAATATTTTAGAAATGGTCTTAGTAATAAAGTGTTTGAAATTTTAAAATTCCTTTATTGAAAAGCCCACTCATAAGAGGGCTAATAAATCATCAACTTAATGAGAGATAAAGTGTGTAAAAAAAGATTATGTGGAATAACACATCACAAGGTTTCTCAATTAGAGAAAAAGTGTGGAAAATAAATATATGGACATGGAAGAAATGTGTAAATAATTATAGAGATTAAATGAGGTCATTATTAATAAGTAAATGAAACATCAATGGAAATTTAAGGGCCCAAAACCATAAATCTTTAATGATATAAAAGACATCCTAATTTATTTGATATAAATTTAATATGATAAAAGTTTTGTTTCTAGATCATTTTTCCTAAAATTTTAAAATTCATTTATTGTCTAAAATTATAATAAAATTGACATACATGATATGTTTCTATTTCAAATGAATAATTGATTCATTAGTTGTGCTTATATAAATTTATAATTTATTTCATACAATATGAAATGAATATTCAGAAAAAATATTTATTTATGAATAAATTAAAAATATTAATTTTTAAAGGATTTTAAAATCCATAAAATGATTAAAATATATTCCATAAATCTCTAGTTTTTATTATAAATAAAATGTTAACGTGGGTTATTGAATATGCATAAGTCTTCATATGGTGATGTAATATTTTAATTTTAAAACATCATCCAAAGTTTAACTTAAACCATTTTTAAATGGTTAACCTTATAACCCTTAAAAATAATTAACATCAATAACATTAGAAATAATGTTACTATATATCAAAAATTAACATATCATTAATCAGTTCTAAGGAATTCACTACTATCAAATTTATTTTATTCATAATAATCATCTATTTATCCCAAAATCATTTTCTCAAAAACAGGAATATATTAATGGTTATATTTCTATCAATAATGTGGTTTTCCAAGATGTTAAACTATGAACAGTATCATTTTTCTTAGTCATTTATACTATTCAACACACACTTTCAAATCCTTAACAAAAAAATACAATGTTTTCCTTTTATATTTTATAATTAATATAATTAGTATTTCACTAATAAAATACTCAAATGAAATAATTCATGAATCCAAACACAATAAAATTAATAATTCCACATCATATATGGAAACATAATAATCTTGACCATTATATCTTAGCTTTTTATGAGTTATATTTCCTTACATCTTGGGGAACACACTTACATAGTGTCTAAATCCTTGTAGTTTAAGTATTGAACATTTTAATGTTCTTTCATTACCTTAAAATCATAAACATTATTTCCTTTTATCCACAAATTAAGAAAAATCATTTCCCTCATAATCATGTTCTAAGGTATTTCCTTATAGAAGTATCACATGTTGGAAAATCCTTCTCTCTCTAATTACCTTTATCTATATTTTCCTCACTATCCTCTTCTTCTATTTCCTCACATGATTTCATAAGACTTGAATAATTATTTATATGTCTTCATAACACATGATATTAGGTCCTCATATTATTTGAATCTTTGGGAGACTACTACCCTTTAATATATTTTCATTACCTTAGTAAAGAAAATGTCAGTATTCACTTTGGATTCCGTATGTAGTCCATACCATTCTTTTACGAACATATAAATTTTAATTCAAACATAGAAACATTTTCCTCTTCTTTGTGACATAGAATAAAGCACTACCTTTCTATATGTTCAAGTTATTCATGAATAAAATTATTTTCCATTAATATTACATTGAATTCATTTCACTCCATTTTTTCTCCCAATCCATAGTGTTTTCAATCAATGACCACCATTGATCTACATCTCCTAAAGGGAATTTAACCTCCATGAAAACTTTCTCCAATACCCTATATCCCAGATTAAGAAATGTCTTCTAAAAGGAATATATCCATTTATCATCTAAAAATGGTTTTTAGTCCCATTGAATGATGAAGGTTGCTAACTAATGAAGTGGTATAACATAGTTAAACCTCATTGTGGATTAGTGGGCTACTCTATACAGAAATGGTTATTAATCATAACTCGGTCCAGATGCCCCAATATAGTTATAATTTTATTATTTCTAGCTGTATGTCCTACTCCAGTTTCATTATATTTTATAGGGGGAAATCCCTACATGGAGTACGTTCATTAATACAATTCTCATTTCTTCTATTCGGTATGATTTCTAAATAAGGAAATACACTATTTTATTTCATAATATTATGAAACATAATCAATCATCCCAAAACCATCGACACATGTAACATAATTTTGAAAATTTAATGCATTAATAATCTCACAATCATAAACATGATTTCTTCCAAGATATATAGATTTTAAAATCATTTATAATGGTGTGTAAATAAAATTTGAATTATCTAAAGCATATCTGTGTGAATTTTCAAACCTTGAGCATAGTAATTACTATTTTCATGAACCATGTGAAGATCATTTCTAACCCAATTCACCCATTTAGAATTTATTTCCCCTATGTACCATTGTGAGAGAACCACATCCACTTATAGTATCCATAAATGGTATTTATTTCTATGAAAACCCATATAATATCTTCCGTAGAAAAACATTAGGTTGTTATTATATACGTATCCCTAAAATTATACCTTATGTTAAGGATTCATAATCTATGTTTCCCAAAATATAGTTCCTAAGGATTCAGGTTCAGGTTTTAGGTTTTTAGGTTTATAGATTAGGGTTTTAGATATTGGGTTTTGGGTCAAGGTTTTATTATTTTTGTTTTTTTGGTTTTTAGGTTTAGGTTTATGATTCCAGGGTTAGGGTTTAGGTTTTATGGTTTAGTGTTTGTTATTTTTATTGTATGGTATAGGGGGTATGTTCTTAGTTTCAGGTGTCACATTTTACTAAACCCAATTTCACAATTACTATAGTTACCTCAACCCTAATATCCATGATATGGTGTCTACCATTTTACATTGACAAAAGATTCAAGGAATCAAATTATGAAGCACCGAATATACTAGTATCCTTAGTAAACTAGATACATAATTGGATAAAATTTATATTTCAAAAAATAAAATAAAACAATGTATTTTCATGATAATTCCATTATTCCCATTATATATCCCTTCATAAAAATCATAAATTACTTCCTGTTATCCTAAGGAAAATAATACATGTGAAATGTGTGAGCTGAGATGCCCAGTAAGGGAATTAATACAATAGAAGATATTAATAAATAAGGAATAATAAATATGGAAATATAAATAACTAAAACACATTCCATTTAAAAAATAACATGATCATTATATGGTAATAATAAATTATGATCAAATAGTTTTATATAAATAATCACATGTGTGTGAAACAAGACCATGGATATTCTAACTAATCAAACAATCACATGGAATATTAATAAATGAAATAATAATGACGAAATTCATAATTCTTGTCATCTAAAACATAATATCAAGGAATCTTTCCAATATAACTAATATTATTAATGCTTCGTGACAATACATATAATACCATCAAGGCCTCGTTCTAAGACATCTATATAAATGGGTAAGGTCTCCCCTAGAACTATTTAATGTTTGTCTTGTGATGCGTATTGATGAATCAATAGGGTATATATGGCCCCTATCATCACATACAAATTTAATGCCATAATCTTATTAAATTTGTGAAACACAATCAATATTAATATTCATATTGAAAAAATTTCATTTTAAATGTTAATACATTCTCTTATTAATAAACATAATCATAAAAAATATCAATTAATATGATGAATGGAAAGATAATATTATATACTAAATAAAAATGATCATAAACCATCCAAATAAATAATATGTATGATATAAATAAAAAATATCCCTATTGTATCATAATTTCAATATATTTTTAATGTCAATGATGAGTAGAAATACTATAAAAATCATTAAAACATTCTAGAGCAAAATATCCTGTTAATTTTGAAAATATATTTCTTTTAAATAATATCTAGAATAATATGGAAAAATTATTTAAAAATATCCTTTTAAACATTAAAATGAATCATAAAAATAATTACCATTATGATGGTGGGTAATTTGTGCATGTTGTATATGTTAAAAAGAACATTCCATTTTCACTGTAGAAAGTTTTGAAAAGTTCTGCATTCATAAAAATAAAAGAAAAGATTCCTTTCAAACCATTTTTTAGAATGTAAAAACATGTGTATATTTTTCTTTGATAATATAGATGTATAATGATAAAACAAGTTTCAAAAAATTTTAAAAACACATGGTTTTGGAAGAAAAAATATTTCTGATTGGAAAGAGAAAAAAATTTAGATTTTTTTAAAAACAATATCTCAATTATATTAGGTAAAAATAGTGAATACATTTATCTAATTATTAAAAATGAAATAATTAATCATAATATATGAAAATTAATTATTTTTATACGTGTTAGATCAAAATATTGTCAATCTTGGTAAATTATGAGATTGTATAATAAAATTCTTAACACTATCGAAACATTGAATTGTAAGACCCCGGAATAAGAGATCCTAAAATAGATATGTATATACCCATAATTTTAAGTATAATAGTTAAAAAATAAATTCATATGAATTATATACACCACATAAAATAAATTATTGGTGAATATGGCATGTGTCTTACAGAAGTAAAAAAGTGAGACAGAAATCCCTTATGTCATGCATACTTTTGGTTGAAAATGATTTAAACTCATATACGTTGGTTTTAAAAATATTATTAACTTATTATAGAACCATATTAATATTTATAATTTCTTGTTTTCTCCTTCATAATATCTCATCACATTTTAATTAATAATTTTTTTTATTTCCATTGTTTCGGGTATTAATTGGATTGTTTCATCATTCATTATTTTTAAATAATGTTCTGGTTATTGTTCATATTAGATAGTTTTATTATCTATATAATGATAATAATTAAATATTTATTATATTTTAACTTCAAATATCCTTAAAAACAATGAAATATGGTTTTGAAAAATGAAGTACATTACAATCATGGAGATGGTAGATCGTACATACACATGAGTAAAATTTCCATTTTTCAATGATGAATAAGGAATGGAGGAAAGTTATATTTTCTATTTCAGGAATATTAGTAATATTATTTATCCAATTTTATTTCCTCAAATATACTTAAATATATCATCCATGTGGTGTGGTGTAGAAAAGAGATTTGTGTTTCTTGGTGAAGGTGGTACTCCATAAGTACACGAACTACCTTATCATATTGATGTGAGTGAAAATGTAACAAATAATATAATCTTTTTAGAATGATAAATTTTTAATTGAAATAATAATTATTTCAAATATTTTACATATATTTATTAAAATTAACCTTATTGAATTCTATGTAAAGTGTTAGTGAAAGATGAATCACATCGATTCGTGAAGCCGTAGTCTTTCTAACACACTAGCGACATTATCGTGTCCCCTATAGAGTGGAAAGTAAAAAAGTTAAATATGATATAATTAATTGATAGGTACGATATATCTGATAAAAATAATAAATATAATTTAGATCTATCATCATACCAAACTATTAATGTAGGTGATGGATAAATATATGACATAATTTCGTTGGGTGGTAATATGTTGGAGACACAAAGGATTATTTAGTAACCCTTTTGACTAAAGTGGAGGTTGTGGTATGTCATGACCATTTTATAACAACATACCTATATATTTAAAATAACTATATTATTATATCATCATGTTTTAATAATAATTCAAGGATGTGGAGAAATAAATAAGTTAAAGCTGCACGTTGAAGTGTGTTAACTCTTCTTCGGGCAACCTTCTTAAGATTGCACTAAATCCATCCTAGGATGGATTTAATCCCAAAATAATTATTCTATGATGAGAGGAGGGAATATGGAACTTTTATTGGTCAATTATTTTCTAAAACCAAATTTTTTTAAAGATTTGAAGTGGAAAGGATAGTGGGTGGCCTTTTATAAGTGAGGTGAGTAGAACACTTATTATTATTTTTTAAAATATTCAATAATTCCCACATTTTATAAACCCAGAAGAATTGATAATGGGTCTTTATAGAACATATATGAGATAAGGTCATAATATGTCGACCCAATGGGTGTTAAACAATTTTTAGATCATTTTGACATCTTTATTCTTATTTTAACCCCATGGTAAATCCATTTTTACCTGAACTGTTGTTATTAATATTTTCAATTTTCAAAATTCATTTTGGTATATAATTTTTTGGACATTATTAAAAATTAAAAATTATATTTATTAAAAATATGAAATCCATGATTCTAAATTAAATTCAAAAAATATAAAAATTATAATTTAGAATTATTCCCATAAACATGATGGGAAAGTGAGATTTCAAATACAAAATGATCAAAAGTCCACGATGTTTTTGAATGAAAATTAATTATAAATATGATTAAAATGCAAAAAATTAGATTAATTTTTTAGAAATTTCATCTAATTTTAATTTATAACCAATTAAAAATAAATTTTAACAGTATAAATAATTTAAACCAAAATGTAGCATTCAATTAAAATTCATTATTTTTCATTATTCATCGAAAATTAAAAAAATTTAGAAAAATACCAATTATTCAAAAAAGTATAGTTCCTATATGATTGTTTCAAAGATGAAGATTGTTTTTTAAATTAATTCTCTTATATGTGGTAAAAAAATTAAATTATCTGCGCAAAGAATGATTAAGCGATCTTTTATAAAAAAATATATGTTTTTTCAAAAAATATTTATATTTATTTTAAATTATTCTTATGTTACAGATAATAAATTTATAGTAAATAAATTTGTGTAAACAATAAATTTTTATAATTTTGTTAATGTTACTCATAACATTAATTCCAATGGGTGGGTGATGTGTTAAATAATAATTTTAATGGTATATTTTTTTTTCTTGGAAAAAAATTGGTCTTATAAGTGACACAAGCTATTGGTGAAACTTTTTGTAGGTTTAACAAAATCCAACTTACTATCGCGTGTAATGAAAGTTTTTAAATAAAATTAATTTATCTGAAAATATATATGTCCCTAATTCTTTTTGTGTTATATTTTCTTCTAATATTTTTCTTTGTGACATATACAATATTGAATATAATGTTCTTATTTAACAATTTCAAGGATTTACACAAATTCTTAAACACCCATTCTAAAAATTGGGTTTTTATGAATATAACATGATTAGCATTATTATTGGAAAGCATTTATTTGAATATAACTCACTATTTTATCATGTAAAAGTGTTTTTAGGAATAATTCTATTGTTATTATTTGGAAATATGTCAAATGGGTCGGATAACCATTAAGGATTATATGGTATGTGATTTTAAGGTAATTATGTGTTATTAAATTTTTGGTAAAGAAAATGAAAAGTATGAGTTAAACTTTCGGGTTAAATCTTTTTTTAATTTAGAACATCTTAATTTTATTTAAAGGATTTTTATCTTATTTATAGGAATGTTATATTGATTATATTAATATAAATTTAGAAAAAGTACTAAATTTAGGTCAAGAAACACCCCATCTCATCTGGAAAGTATATCATGCTTGAATCCATAATTGAAGAATGATAAGTGTTTATCATATAACATTGGAATACATGATGTTCAGGATAACATGACATTGTTTGTATTTAATTAATTTGAAAAATAAATATTAATGATGATCCATTGTTGTTATTGTTTAGGTTTAAATATTAATGTATTAAATTATATAACTTGTTCTAATCAAATTGATTTTGGAAAATAGTTTGAGATATATGGAAATACTATTCACACTTTTATATATTTTATGATCCATTAAATGTTAATTTTAGTTCTGTAGGTATAAAGAATATTTTTTATTTTCATTTCTTAGATTAAGAGAAGATTTGAAAATTTGTTTATATATAACCAAATGTTGAAATTGTGGTTATAAAAAATAAATTTTCCAAGTAAATATATTTCATTATGTTCTTTTTCTATGTAGAAACAAAAATAATTCCTCAACTTTTGGAAAAATATCTTAAAACAAATATAATATCTCTTTAATTTTCATATCGATAAATCAATGGCCTTTTAATTGATAACACATTTATGATTTTTTGTCTATTAATGTTCTAATGACCATGTTCTCTATCAGTCTCTATACTCATTTGGATTTATGATTCTTTTACATATCCATTTTTT
Source organism: Viscum album (assembly GCA_963277665.1). Lineage (NCBI taxonomy): Eukaryota > Viridiplantae > Streptophyta > Magnoliopsida > Santalales > Viscaceae > Viscum > Viscum album. Next base: position 1,118,728,860 of record OY728141.1, read on the forward strand.
CAAATCCCAAAAAAATTTCCAACATGGAAACTTAGTATGTGTTATTCCAAATGACCTTCATACATCTATTACTTATTTTTTTATGCAGATGTCGTATTGACCCTATTTATGATCTAGGAATTTTTAAAATGTAATTTAAATACTGAAACCTTGGTTACCAATCTTGTGTTTAAAATTTTGGTGATGGAATTTTTTTAAGAGAGATAATTTAACACACTATGATATAAAAAGATGAGCATTATGTATGATAGCATATATGGCATGCGACACCATGCTCAAACAATCCAAAAAATAAATGTATTTAAATGTGAACATTTTTAACTATCCATTAAATTAGTGTAAATGAATATTATTAACTAAATTATTAAGTATATAATTTTTATCATAAATTTAAATTAATAATTTACGCTTTTTTAATCAGAATATCATTTTTAGAAATGTCATATTATTCATCAAAATGTAGTTTTCTTCACAAATAGGGTTTTTCTTCTTCTTATGAGTGAATATTATAAATAATTTCTAGAAAATATATAAATTTTATTTAATAAATTAATATTGTTTTTAAAATAATTATATTAAAAAAAATTAGCGTATTTTGTTGTTTTTTTTATAAAAAGTTTTATTTTTCAATGAATATTGAAATATACTGATTTCAAAAGCACTGTCAATTTATTTATAATAAAAAGTAATATTATTATTATAATTTAATATAAAAGTAACATAATTACTATTTATTTATATATAAACTAATTAATTAAATTTAAATCATCAATATACTTTATTTTTGTAAAAGTATATTGTTGGGCTTGAAATCACATTTTTCGGAAAATTATTTTTGGTTGTGTTTTGTGAGATTAATTTTAAATTAATTAATGAATCATCTAGGATTAAAATATTCAAAAATGTATTAAATATGTGTAATCATTGGTCATATTTTTTTAAAATAGGTTCCACTTTTTCATAATTAATAGTAATTATTTAAATTTTATTACCATGGTATGGATTAATCATATAATTTTGGTTGAAAATAAAATTGTAGGATAGAACAAATTACCCAAAAACATCCTTAAATATTATTATACAAGTATATATAGATTATAATAAACCATGGGTATAATTAAAGACCTATTTTGGCCACATGGATAAATTTTTGACGATTATAATATTTTATTCAATAAAAAGTCAAACATGTCACACTATTGTTTTTAATATGTATAATATTTTTAATATGGTGTTATAAAGAGTATATTTTTGAATATAAATATTATTTTGAATAATAAATAATTATCATCATCATTTTTATTTTTTTTATTGAATCTATAATTTACTTAAATTCTTACACAACGATGATGTAATTTTTATTTACTTAATGGAATAATAAAATAAATGATATTAATAATATTGAAATTAACATAACTTGAGTTATTTAAGATGATACACAAATAATATAGATAACCATGACATGTTTATGTTATAATAAAATATTTAGTTCAAAGTTTACTTGTTTCATGATCTTTTATAAGTCAATGTATTGAATATTATCAAAATAGTTAATAATGATATTTTATGAGATTAAAATTTATTAAATTATTTAAAATTAATAGAAAATTTAAATAATCATAAATAAGATAAAATATGGAAGAAATATCCTTAATATCCATTTATTGGTCATTTTGAAGCATTTTTCTCTACAATAGTGAAATTATAGTTTACTCTTTTGATAATTTCCAATAGTATCCCCACCTTAACTAGAAAAGGTCCCCTCCTCCGCCACTTATTTACACCAAATAGAGTCTCCCAAAACTTCTATACACTAAATATTTATCCTTTTAACATCCTTAATGAATTTAATTAGGTTTAGTACTTTCCAAAATATCAACCCTATCTCTCTTAAGATGATATCTAAAGGGGGTTCTTTGAAGGAGAGGTAACTGTCTTTACTGAATCCTTCAAATTTATTTATTTTTCTAATTCCACTTAATGAATTATTTCCATAATGAATTAATAATTACAACATAAATTATATACTCAGATGTTATAATTATTTTAATATAATCATATTCCTCCTCTAAAAAATCCGATAAACAACCAAAGCACTACATGTGTGTATGTACAGCTAATCATCTCGATGTAGAGATGTAATTCATTCTTCATCACCACATTACTCATATGGTTATAATTATAGAAATAATATATTTCTATAAATAATATTTGTGACATGATTTTGAATCTATAAAATTAATATGACATCTAATTCCCCACCCATTCACCATTAACGGAATGATAATGTCGCTTGTGTGTATGTATGGTCTACCATCTCCTTGAAGCATTGAGATTAATTTTTCATATCTAAATATCAATAATGTTTCTATAGTTTTATCAATTCATTAAATAATATACTTATATTATTAATAACATTTTGAAAATTATTAATTTAAATCCCATTCACATGAACCATAACGTAAATGAAAAAACATGCTTGGAAAAATAATGTAGTTTCACCCAAACCATGGTAATATTGGAAGATGTTAATGAACAGTTGATGAGATATTATATATGTATTTTGTATGATATAATAAATAATAATATGAATTTATTATAAATTAATAAAATTATTTAATCAATTATATAATATGTTAAAAGATGTTCAACTTATGTGAAGATAGAGGTAAGGGTTTATGGTCTCAATTTTACTTCTGTGAGACATATGCCATATTCACCACTTATTTACTTTGTGTTCTATATTTAATACAACATATATGTATTATATCATTAATATAAATTAATTATTGTAAATTAATGCTTTATTTTATTTTATTTATTTCATGGGGCTTATAACTTGGAATTTATTTATTTGGTAAGGGAATTCATCTCAATTGCACTTCATTAAGGTGTATTTTAAGATTTTGAAGGTAATTTATTTTTAATTGTGCATATAATTCCCCATTTATTTAAATATAGTCATCATTCATTGAAAATTTTACTTATCTTAAATAGAAATATTCATTATATATAAGATATGATATTTTTCTACATTTATACATTTTTTTCATTTGGTGATTACAATAAATTCTAGTTGAATAAATATGGAAATAATGTTAAATTGATATATTTTACTCAATAAATATATTTTTAAATTTTGTATTGATTCATGAATTTAATTTATCATTTATATATTTTAATAATGTCTCAGAAATGCAGTGAAGGGTTTATACTAGAATTATATTTCCTCTCGATGCATCAATATATCTAATGAAAACTCAATTGGGCGGATAAAATGGATTTTTACATATAATTATTAAACATTCTTATGAAAGGTCATGATAGTATAGATATTATGATGTCTAAGTTCATGGAGTTTAATATTATTCATTTCCCTCATTAAGAATATACTTATTATTATACTTGATATTGACAATATTATATTATCCATCAATTAATATTATACACAAGTTATTAATTACATAGAATTTGATCCCTATTATTTGAATTACTATAATGAATATGCCTTATTTACATATGATAAACAACTTATTGATTTTATTGAATTTGTTTTTATTTATTTACCTTTCCATATTTATTATTAATTCTTGATTCACAATATATTCCAATATATATAACCTTGACTGAGTACTTTTTATAACCCTTATTTTGTTTCTATTCCCCAGTATATGAAGAAGGATTTTCTAAATGAGTTCAAGGATTCAAAAAAATTACACTCAATACGTTGTATTTAATGTAATATATTGTAATGTATGAATTAAATATATATCTATTCTATCAAGACATCAAAATTATTTGGTCCTTCAGTATGTCATTCCTTGTATCTTATGACAATGTAGAAATATAAACAATAAATATGGGAATATGAAGTTAGGGTTGTCAGATTAAGAGTGGATTAATTTTGATGATTAGGACACACGTATTATCAGTAACTTATTATGATTAATAATATAAAATTTTATCAATATATTATTTAAGATGACCCAAAATTCATTAAAATTGTCATGATTTTAGTAAACTATTGTATAGATGGATGTAGAGAAAGTTTCCCTTGGATAAATAGTGCACATTTCCTTAACCATTTTCAATAACTATAGTGGCTAATATTTCATCCTAGTACATCAACAAAATGATTCCACATGCTCTTGTCTTAAACCTTTGTAGTGAACAAAGTAAGACTCCTTTTCATTTTTTATGCTTTACCATTCTTCATATGAAAATTATTTCTAGTGAGTGTATGTGATAATTATTTTATCCATATATTGAAAATTATTACAAAAAATATGGGAACAAGATCCTAAAAGAGAAATTTTAAAATTGCATCACCCAGATTTAGCTCCCCTATCATGGTATCATGACTTACTATAATATACCATAAATATTTTTATAAAATAATATATATTTATTGAGAAATAATAATAATCAACCTAAAAACCATTATATATAATATAATCAATTTTAATTAATAATTCCAGAATCATTATAGGTCTCATTTGAAATGCTTATATAAATATTAAAGAAGAACATGGTTTTTATTATTATTTAAATTTTATCTCATAATTATGAGGTAAACCCATAACCTTATTATGAAAAACATAAATAGTGTATTAAAATAAAAAAATAAAATCATCAATTTATTCATCAACTATAAAATAATACACTAGATAATAATGATATGAAAAGTTATATAGTCAGTGATCAAGCTAATAATATCACCCACCATGGAAGGTCCCACTGTCACCATCCATGATCATGAAATAACTCAACATTGATAACAATATATAGGTTCACATAAAAAATAAAAATAATCCATTTTCTTAATAAATTTTAATAATTTAAATTTAGAGTTATCAATACCCATATCAATTAATATTTTCCCTTTCATTTATTGAAACTGATAAAATACTTCTAGAGACCTCAGTCAACCTTGTTAACTCTATAGCAATGGAAACCCCATATTTAGATCCTCTTACAAAGTTTCCCCATATTTATAGCACTATTGTGTCCCTACATCACTCAAGATTCCTAATTGTATGTATTATGTATCGATTGAACTCCACCTGTACCATCCTATATGAGTGGTCCAAATGTTTACTAGTATTAATGTTAAGAGTATTCTTAAGAAGCTAACCTTCACATCAGAAACATATTAAACAGTTATGATCCATTCAGCCTCACATCATTAGATCCTCATAATATTCATGGATTAGAAGGGAATAATATCATTTGATATCCTTCAACAAAATAAAGATAAATTATGGTTTTTTAATTACATGTTTTAGGGAATGTAGTTTGAACAGTGTATAAATTAAATGAGTTTGGTTGTTGGAACTCACACAAATATTATAAATATGTATGTATGGAAGTTTTAGGGCCTTTATATGCATTATAAATCATTATAAAACTATGATAACTTCCCACCACAATTAAATAAATCTATGTTAGTTTCTTATCAGTTAATACCTACTAATAAACCTATATTATAGAATCTCTATTAAATAGACACTATAGAATTAGTATTGTTAAAAAACAACTCATGGTGTCATGTGGTAAGGGATTTCTAAAACCTATTCGTTCACTTTGGATAGCACATTTTCATTATGTTATAAAAAAAGTAGGATCTATGAATATGTGAAATTATTATCTTGAAATCAATGTTATTATGATAAATTACAAGTACCGTATACATCTAATTGATGACATATTTTGTCAAATTCACATAGCTCAATATTTTCAAAGATTTTCCTTCATTATGGTATCATTAATTTCATGAAAAGAAATATATATTATGAATATAGTATTTTATTCTAGGTATGGACCTTATTAATTTACAATATTTACATTTTGATTAACTAATAAAAACATTTTTATAGATCTAATAAATATATTACTCATTGAATAGATTGATAATTTCTTTGTTAATTATTTAGTATATCATGTTATATTATAAAAAGTTATAAGGACTATGAGAATCACATAAGGATCCTTCTTTGGGATCATATATTGAATAAGATATATTTGAAAATAAGATTTTTTTAAATTCTTTATTCCAAAGGTTTCTTTTCATGGTCATATTTTCTACAAGGATGTAATCTCATCTGATACTATAAAGATAAGTGGAGTCAAATAATGACCTACACGAATGCACATATATGTGGTACATAGTTTAATTGGTGTAGAAAGCTACTATAAGTGATTAATTCAAAACAATTATATTGTCTAACCTACTATCTATTATTTTATGTAAAGGGGTTAATTTCATATGGAGAAATGAATGTGGGGAATGTTTTGATGAATTTATAAGGATATTGGTGAATGACATGATTTTGAATCTACCATTAGTTAAGGTTGGATTTATGATATATATAGATGCATCAAAAAAATGACTTGGTTTTCTCATAATGCATAGCTAAAAGGTCATTAAATTGGCATCAAGTTAGTTAAATACGCATGGTAAGAACTATCAACCTCATGATCATGAGTTGGAAGCTATAATATTTACTTCAAAGGTATGGAAAAATTATCTTTGTGGTGAAATAGAAGAGATATAAATTTATCATAAGAGTCTGAAATATATAATTTCATATATTTATGTCAAAATGATGTAATAATGTTGGATTTAGAAACTCAAGGATTATTAGTTCTCAATAACCTACCACCCTGGGAAGGAAAATAAAGATTCAAATTCATAGACGAGGAATGATCATATAGTTCTATGCAAAATGATGATTAATCAGGATTGTACATTCATGAATTTAGTAAATATGGGTCTATGAATTATTAAATAAGTCAAAACATCAATAATTTTTCAAATTATTTATAAACCATATTTATATGAAAATATATAATTATATCACCATGATAATGAGAATTTACAAATTATAATTAAATCCATTAACGGTTTGAAATTAGAAGACATCATATATCAATATGGAGTTATAAAATATGATAATAAGCTATGTGTTCCATCTATAAATGAGTTAAATAATAAGTATTCAATGAAAATCAAAACTATAATTTCTCTTTAAACACTCATCAAACCATGAATTTTAGGTATTTGATAGAATATGTTTTGTCGGATAATATAAAGGAGGAAATTTTGGAATATTTATCAAGATGAATTCTTTTTCAATAAGTGTAGGATGATAGACAACATCATAGTGGATTCATGAAACATATACCTATTCCAATTTGAAAATGGGATGAAATTTATAGAGATTTTTTCTCCATATTAATAATGACTCTTATAAAGAATACTACAATATGGGTTATTTTTATCACGATAAAGAATATAAACAGCCATTTACTATGAGAAATTATTTAACTGTTGAAGAACCTTGAACAACTCTATATTAATGAAGTTATAAGAAATCATGATGCACCAGTTTCAATCATCCATAACCAGGAACCATGAATCAAATAAAAAATCTAGAAGACTTATCAGAATAATTTAGAAACCAAACTTAATTTAAAAGCATCATATACACAACAAACGTATATACATTCAATATGTATTAGTCAAAAATTATATGACATGTTGAGGACATGATAACAGGAAATTCATGGTCTGTTAGATTAATATTTAAATTTGGATTATTTTTCCTACAATAATAGATTATATTAAAATATTCAAATAGAATCATATAAAGCATTATATTGAAAGATATGTTTCACTAAAAAATTTTGGGATGAAGTTGGTGGAATTAATCTTAATGTCAAAAAGCATTTTAAGGATTAAAAACAACTTTAAATACTATTAAAACTAATATGGATGTATATCAATTAATGTACAAAAGTTATGATGATATTAAATGAAAATAATTATAATGTAAATAAAGATTCCATGTTTTCATGAATGTATCTCCATGAAAATATCTTATAATGATCCTTATGAATAGAAAACTAATATCTTGGTACATTAGAGCTTTTGAAATACATCAATGAATTATAGCTAAGGGTTAGTGATTATAAATTCCACCAAGACTCTCTAAATTACTTGATGTGTTATGTGTCTATTTGTTATGTAATTATATACAATACCCAACACATGTGCTCACATATGAAAAAAAATATCTAGAAAAATATCTATCAAACTGTGTCGAGCCTTTCAATATTATTCATACTAGAAATAAATTGTAAAGGAATTAAATTACTTCTCTAGAAAAGGTACATTGGATAAATCATAAAATAGGGGAAGAAATTGTTAACCTGAGTATGTTATGAATAAGAATCAACCATATTTTTTTAGAAAGTTACATCAACGATAAAATTGAGGACAAATATTTGATAGAATGGAATAATGTAACATTAGAGTCCCCAACACTAATAGCCTGGAATCATCTCCTTCTTTATTTCATAGGTATAAGACAAAATGAATAACATCCAAAATGAAAAAAATAATTTATTATGTAGAACCTAAATTTTTCTTATATTGTATTGGTTTTAAATGGATTTTCATTGATAAATAATGATGCTCAATACAGTAGGAATGTTCCAATAATTTCAATATGATGAATAATTTCTGATTTTGTAAATACTTGGATGATTTCATGAAGTATTGAACGTCCAATATTCATGTTCATTGTTTGAAGGATTTTACTCTCAATCCTATTTGGGTTTTATTTTATATAAATATTTTTATAGAAAATTTGAAGCCAATATTTTTAAAATTATATTGGAAGGAATGAATTCACTGGAAGACAGAGAAGTTACAATGATATCCTTAGAAAATATGGTTATTATTTAATGGTTTGTATTTCAAAGATATCATAAGTTGTTTGGAAAACATGTTAGGAAATCCATATGAAGTAAAGGGGGAGGAACGATTATACCAATCATCTTATTATTTTATTGGAATGAAATATAATTTAGGATGACTATGAATCATCTTGGTTAGTTTTGTTGAAGTATAGTTTTTAGGTGGCGCAATTTCATAGTGTTTTCCAAATTTTTGTCTTCCTAAATTTGGAATATGGAAAGCATCATGAAATATGGATATTATTTATTTCCATAATAAAATAGATAAAAGGAATGATTTTTCTAAATATGGGCTCTGCAATGGGTGTTTTGGGAAGGTATAGAGAATCTGATTGTCATATTCACGATTTTGAGAAATATAAGCATATCAAAGAAAAACTCATATTATATTGATGGATATATGAAAATATCTAAAATTAAAGAGTTTCGAAGTGATGGGATTCATGAAGTGTGTTTCATGACAGAATTATGATTCTTAAGGCAATCTATGTGATTATGAAAAATAGGAGTGTCGTGGAATGTGAAGGATTTGACGATATCTCTATTTATACAACTAGATCCATGAATGAAAAATTTACAAGGAGCTTTATGAAAAAGGGTGACCAAAAAAAATAAGAGACCACTATGAAATGGTGTTGACATGGATAGAGTCTTCTAGAATCATAGGGAAAGACCATAAATAGGCCTCTATCCACATTGGAAAATAAGTGAGTCTTAAATGATGATCCTAAGGCTCTTAGTTCGCAAAGTGGACTCACGAAGGTGGTTCATGTGAAATATTTCATGATATCTTTGATTGAAAACATACTATTTTCAGAATCATGAAATTTAATGTAATTCGTGAAGGATATCAAAATTCGGTCGAACATTCAGTTCATCGTGATAGATAAGTGTGCCTCATGAAAGGATGTTGGTTCCTTAAAGGCAATTTTCTTCATGATGGATGTAAGCTTTTCAAGGTATATTATTAAGGGATCCATGTGAACAATAGTATTGAATATTTGGTTTAGGTGAACTTGTGATTGGGTATAAAACCCTCGCTATGTTTTCATAAGTGAGACTATTTGTATACCTGGTTGCTACAAAATTGAGTTAGAACAGAAAAAAACATAGTTTGTTTGTGTGAAGAAGAACAAGACATGAAATTAAACTCATATCCAACCAAAATAAGAAGAAGAATGTGATCAATATATATTTAATTATTCATTCAGTTTTAATATTGATGGTTCTTAGATTATATGATAATAATTAGTTTGATAAGCATAATGGAATTTTGTGATTCTATTAATAAGTTGAAGATATCTCAGTGCATTTGATTTTGCAATGAAGAAGGAATAATTGAGAAGAGAAAGTGACTGACCAAATTGATATCAGTTGATCATCATTTGTATTTGGGATATTTCATTCCATCAGTACACTACATTCATATTATTTTAACTGATAATGTAATAAGATAGTTTAGCTGTAATGTTTCTTTTTGGGAAGATGTATGAAAAAGATTCTTGCATGATACTGAGCAAGTAACCTTGTGAATTATAAGGTTGTGTAAGTACAAAGTTATTATGTGACATCCAATTGTTGTCAAAAAGTGGAAGACATTATTGGTCTTACAAAATCATATCAGTAAGTATAAAATATCTAGGACGTATATTAATGATGCTACTAAGTATTTTAAAATACACACTATGGGATTGCGTAAAAAGTGCTACATGACTTTAAGTTAATGTCTTACTCATTTTAATTCACATAATATGATTTTTTCTAGTGGATATTGTGGATATGATTATTTCCAACCATCTCAAGCACAGGATACTATTATTGATTAGTAATCCATGTAAAAACAAAGCGTGATTCTCATTTCTATTGTATTAGTATTTCATGCGATAAGGATAAGAGAATAATATAATTCACAAACTAATAGGTCAAATAGAAAATGGGATTAAAAGATGGAATTGTTATTTAAAAAGACCCAAACACTGATTCATCACCACCCATCTCAGGGTAAGACATATACCAAACTATTCCTCTCAAATTATTCTTGGTAAACAATATTTATACTTGATTCTTTCATTAAATTTTTAAAAAAATCATAAAATAAATTTTTTATATAATAAAATTATTCCCAATAGTATGATCTTGCAAGTCAATCATTGTACTCTTTGTGAATTCCTAAGGAAGGAAAAAAATAAAGTTGAGATAAAATTCTCAATAAGAATTAGGAAAATAAGAATATATAATGAATCAATAACTATTAATCAATATTAAAGGTTAAATAACTAGAAAAACTGGCCATTTCATCATATGTATAAGTAATACTCATTATGAAAATGAAAAAAAACTAAAAACACATTCCATTTAGTCAATAAACTGAGAATGAAATGTATCTGGATATAATATCATTATGAAAATTTCAGAGATAATAATAATTTAATTATTAATGTTGAAAATTATTAATTATTACACTTCATTTTTTCTAGGGACAATATTCCTTTAACAAACAGATATACCATGAATGTTGTTTTAAACAGTTTGGTAAAAACCCGTCTGATTTGGATTACTGATTTATCTCATGAGACAACTAATGTATCAATGAGATATCTATCATTGGGACCCATACATGAATTTTATTGATAAATAATTCTTTATATATTGAATAATCAATTTAATTCATAAAAAAAGTGGTGTGTCATCCGGAATCCATATTGAGTAAAGGTTGTGAATTTGTAAATAATTCCCCAGTTAATATAGTAACATTTAAATTTAACATTGTATGAATAAATAGTATACCAAAATGAAAAAATCATATCCATAGTGAATTAAAATGGATAATTAATATAAATTTATTTTCTAATTAAAAATTATTACAATAAATGGAATATTTTTGGATAATGTTGTCAAACATAAAAGAAAGTGAGATCATTCAATAATGTTTACTACTTCATATTGTTCAATTCAAATCATCTTGGACATAATAATTCAATTTGAAATATAAAGTACCATGAAGAATGGATGAATTATTATATTATTTTTAAAATGGGATTATATACACCAAATAAAATTAATTAGGTGTATAACAATAAAACATGCCACAATAAAGGGAAATTGAGAATACATCCCTTACCAAATGTTTCCTTTTAGTTGAATGTGATTTAATCTCAAATAAAGTGGTTTTAAGAAATTCATTAACATATTAAATAACCATAATAACATTTATATTATCATGTATAATCCTTTTTTAAAATCTCATCACTCATTCATTCATAAATATTTATTACTGTCATTGTTTTAGGTGTTAATTGTGTGGTTTTATCATGCATGTTTCACAGTGAATGTTATGATTATTGCACATATAATTTTGTTCCATCATCCAAAAAATAATAATAGTGACATAATTATATTATTTTTGAAATAATTATAATTTTAATACCAACCAGGAAATATTTTTTTCTCCAAAATGTAGTACATTACGATCAAAGAGATGATAGGTCAAAAGTACGCATGATTAACATTTCCATATCTTAATGATAATAATGGTGATGTTGTATGTAATGTTTCATCTATACATAATTTTTATTATATCATAAATACCATAATAGTTATTAAAATATTAATATATATTTTAAATGTGGTGAGGTGATGAAAATAGAGAGACATTACTCTATGAAGGGAGTAGTTAACACGCACACAAACGTTGTTATCATCTTTCAGTCAGTGAACTGGGATGAAAGAAAATGATATATAAATTATTTTTTAATATTAATAAATATGGAATAAATATAACAATTATTTCATTTATTTTACATGTATATATTAAAATTATAGTTATTATATTCCGTGTAAATAATTAGTGAAAGAAGAATGGCATCACTTCACATGGTGGTAGTCTGCAATACACACATGCAGAGCTATCGTATCCCCTGTGGAAAGGAATGTAAAAAATTTATGTATGATATAATTAATAAATATGTATAATTATGTTATAAATATAATATGTATAATTTTAATCCATCATCATACTCAACCATGTGAGGTGGGAATGGAAAAAACGAATGGCATCGGTTCACGAGTCATTAGTTTGTCGTATACATGAATGATGATTTTTCCACCAATTTGATTGATGTTCTGATAGTAATAAGTGATTAAACTTTTATACCAACATCTAAATATATTTAATATACTTTTGATATTATATACTAATGTTTTTAATATATTTATATTTGTGGATATTGAAATAAAGAAAATGTGTTGGTTGAAGAACATTACCTCTTCTTCAGGCATCCTACTTAGGTTCACACCAAACCCTTCCTAGGTTGGATATAATCAAAAAATAAGAATTATAAGATAAGATAAGAGAATTTTTCATTTTATTTGTAAACTTATTTTCCAAATCAAAGGTGTTTTAATGTGTGAATAAGATAGAAGAGAGTTGGCCTTTTAAATGTGAGGTGAGTGGCCGCGCTTGTAAATTTTTTAAAATATTCAATCATACCAAGGTTTTTATCCTACCAAAGGACTCCAAAAAGGAACATTACAGAACCTGTAAAATATAATTTCTATTTTTGGATATACATAGAGTTTGAAAAATATTTTAGGTTATTTTTAACTCCTATTTTTTTAGTTTCACCAGCAATAAGTCCATTTTAATCTTAACCGTGGTAATTAATTCTACAACTTTCAGTATTCATTTTGGACAAATATTATGTTGAAATAATTATTGAAAAAATAAATTTTCAGATTCCAAATATTTAATCCCTTTTCCAAATTAAATTAACATAATTTTCAAAATTTAAAATAAAAAATTGATCTTGCACAAACATTATGAAAGTATGTTTTAAAAGAGAAAAGTTTCAAAAGTTTAAAAACATTTTATATTGAACTTTAATATGAAAATGAATCCAATTATATAAATTAGATTAATTGATATATAAATAAAATATTGTTACTGAAACTCTAATTAAAAATATAATTTAACTGCATAATTAATTTTTCCGCAGTTCTCAATTAAAATTCAGCATTTCTCACTATTCATTAAAAAATTTAATTTGTTAGAAAAATCCAAAAACAAATGACCCTAAAATAATTTTAATATTATTGTTTAAAAATATAATTTTATTTGGTAAAAATTGTCTAAAATTATCAGCTTTTAATTTTAAAATATGGGCACAAAGCGTGACTAAATCGTCTTTTATAAAAAATACAGTTTTTTCGAAAACATTTGTCTTTATATTTTATTTTTATTTTAATTATAATCAATAGATAACCATACTTTTAATATTTTAGTTAGTAATACTCATACTTTATTATTTAAGGATTAGGTTATAATTGTATACTATATGCCGGTTTAATTAAACTATTTGTTTTGTATTCCCCAAGCATTCAAAGTGTTTAAATTTTAATAAATATATATCTTCTGATGTTTATACTCAGTGTTATTTGTCTCTTTCACAATTTAATAAAATTATTTTATTTTAAAATTTAATGGGTTACATTATCCCCTCAATGATATTTTATCCTCCCAATTTAAACATGATCATAGTAATCAAGGATTCAATATTTGAATATTATTTTTTTGAAACCCCTCATTGTAAAAGAGTAAATAAAATTTCCTATTAATAAGAGTAGATAGATGAAAAAGGTCATATAGAATAACACATAACTAGGTTTCTTAGTAAGATAACATTTTGGGTATGTGAATATATGAAAAATGGAGAATGTCATAAATAATTATCAAGTGATTGAGTTCATTGATCACAAGAAATTGAAAGATCGGTGAACATTAAGGGGCCCAAAACCATAACTTTGGGATGATTTTGAAGACCATATGATTCATTTGAAATAAATTTAATAGGATAAAATTTTATAATATCATTTTCCTAATGTTGATGAATTATTCTAATATTTTATAATATAATGAAATATACGTACTTGATATTTTTCTCTTTTATAATCACAATTTCATCCATTGGATTTACTATGATCAATTTTGTATTAACAATATACTCTATGATATAAATTTAAAAAATATATATCTTATTCATGTATCACTAACATTTCATTTTAAAATATTGAAATATTAAAAAAAAGGGACAAGCCTTTCAGCCTCTCATAATATTTTCTAAAACCAATATGGTTAGAAAAAGTTATCCAGTATAATTAATTAATCTCTAAACCTAGAAATTCACACCAACAGTTCATAATAAATATTTAATTTTCTAATCAATAACTAAAAACAATGACATATTAACTAGGAAATCATGTTGGGTAGTTAGAGTCATTAAACCCTTATCACCCTTTAGTCATGGGTTTAGGCCCTATAACCTTTTCGAACACGTTGATTTGTCACCCAACACGTTTTGCATAATTTTTTACAATGTATTAATTTAACTCTTATAAATTTCACAAAAAAATATTATATGTATCCTTGAAATTAAATTATCCACTAAATAACCATTTTACTAAGGTTTTCAATATAACTTATTTTTTTCCTTGAAATCCTATTAATATTGTTTGATAATTATTATATTATCATTAATAATTATATAAACCCTAATGTTTATCCCGTATAAAGGATTTTATATAAATGTTAATGTTATTATTATTAAATAAAAGTTCCACATGATCTTATTTTTTCAAATGGGTGAAATTACCATGATGTTTTCCAAAAATATGATTAATCTTTGTAGAATCTCATCACATAAATCTGAGTGTTTAATAATTTAACTTATGATCGATATTAAAATCCTAAACCCACGAGGATATTAATATGTATTAGTTCAATAAAGACATCTATTCTTTTAAAATGTAACATTATTGATATGTTTTATTATTCTTATAACCAAAATAACATTTGTAAAATACTTCTATAATTTAATTCTTGATTACCAATACATAAATACTCCATCCATTTCATTTCCACAACGTTCCTTATGTGGCCAAGTATTTAACATTTAGAAGAGTGCATTGACATAGAGAATACCTAGGTTCACCACATTTAATAAAAAACTATGAACAGATCCTTAGTATGATATTTCATTCATTCCATCATGCTCTTCATTTTTTCTCAACAATTCAATACTTATAGACTTCATTTCCACAAATAAATCATTTTACCATTCCTTTGAGACACCTTATATTCAATCTATGAGACCTTAGGGTTAACCTAGGTTAGTTTTGTCATCATCAATTTAAATTCTTATAAATGTATTTTATCTAAAATGTGAATTATCCTAAGAATATCCATTTGAAGTGTAAAACCATGTTCATAGTAGGGATTTTTTCATAAATGAGGAGACCATTGGGTCAGGACCAATGCCCCATTTTGTAGTTATCACCCATAGTTACCTATCTTCTAGAATAATGAATATTATTAGTTTCTATACAGAGATCTAGTTATAAGAAAAAAAAAATATCTTCATTTTTTAAAATTTAGGATTTTATTCGATACTAATACTCAAAGTATTTCATAGGTTTGTGATACCTAATATATGATTTACTAAATATAGTCTACAAGGATTCTACTAAAAATTTATTAATAAAAATGTTTTGTCCCTGATTTTAGTAGCCTTGAATCAATTCTTACTTTATTTCATTAGCATAGGATACAATGAATCACATCTAGACGGATTTAATAGTTTATTAGTGTTGGGAAACTAGACACATACTTGAGTCTTTCATTAAATTTTAAAATAGAAATTACAGTATTATTTTCATAATAAATTTATTCACTTTATTATATCCTTTCATATTAATCGTAGTACACTTAATGTATTCCTTGGAACATAAATAAAATATGGGTTTCCTCAATTTCTAATTAAGGGTTATGTATAATGGAAGATATCAGGAATCAATAACTAGTAATCAGTAAGTAAGGGTAAATAATTGAACCCATTCCATTTAAACAACTGGATAAAGAATAATCAATATGTAAAGAGAAATAACTAAAAATACATTCAATTTGTTCAATAAAATCATAATGGCATGCATCCATAGAAGATTTTATTGTTAAAATATTCTGGATAATAATACCGTAATTCTTAATTAAAGAAATTCTTAATTATTAGACGTCAATTTTCCTATGAACATGATACTTTTACCCTCAATATCTATCCTAATGTTATATTATAACTATTATGTAAAAACCCATCTGATTTGGAAAAATGATTCATCTCATGTGACTACTGATGCATCAAGGGAATATTAATAATTGGGCCCCCACGATTTATTTCAGGTATAAATAATTTTCAATATATTAAATACTTGATTTAATTTATAAGCCTTGAGTTTTATCATCAAGTATTACTATTGAGTATAGGATATTGATTTATCTATATTTCCCTAGTTAAATAATTAAAATTCAAGCTAATAATCTTTTTAAAAAAATGGTATATGATTTAGGTAATAATAATAAACATCTTGCAGAAATATGGATATTTTATATAAATTGATTTTCCAATGAAAGATTCAGGTGTCCTGGTCTGGAATCCACTAAGCAGTGCCCCAAGAGAGTTGTCTATAAGACATCAAGTGTTCCATCTCATTCGTCAGAGGCTACTAACTAGAAGAAGGGGACTAGGGTGTGTTATTTTCCAGACTATGACCTCATGAGTCAGAGTGTAGTACAATAGTAATAAATGGTAAATAGAAAAATCATAAATAACTGAATTGTGGTGGAATAATAATAAATTGACCTCATAAATAAGTAGGTGAAAGATGAATAATGAATAGATAAAAAAATTAGGATTATTTAATGTAGATATAAAAAAATATACTAGATAGGATATAGATTAAACATTCATATACCCCATGATATAAAAAATACAAAAAATTACAAAAGTTTGAAATAATAAAATCATGCGAATAGGGTTATTCCTCTTCACACAAACTCTATCCATGTAGTTAAAATCTAGTATTCGATGTTGGGTGCTTCCCTTTTTTAAATGTGTGGTTCCGTGGTTAAGAAACCAAAATAAATTTATTAAATAAAATAAAAGTTACACAAATCTAAATGATAGTATTTTTTTAAAATCATTTTCATAATGGGGAATTAATTCAATATTGAGGTCATCAAAGAAGGTGATGTCATGTTTAACCCCCCATGTTGGAATGTCCACCTGTAACTGTGTTCTATTCACAAAAGGCATGTGTGATGATATAGTTTATATTCTTATGCGTGTGAAGACAATCCATCCATCAAGATGTGAGAAGACATGCAAGATACACCTCCCCATTACATAGAGCTCTCACGATAGTGGTTGAATCACACTCAATACATATATTGGTCCATACCTTTTCCATATCAAGGTGATGGAATGTATAAAACTAAACATTGCAGCCTCCAAAGAGGAGGCAATGACGTAGTTCTTATTGAAGAATCTGAGCATTTTCCCATGGTAGTTACATTAAAAAAATAACATCCTAAGGGTCTCAGAATTAAATTAGAGGATCCATAAACATTAACATTAATCTAGTATGAGATTAGATCTTTCCAGAAAACCTATAAGGTGTATCTAGGATGAAAGTAAATTACATCAACCCCATGACAATAAAAATGCCGAAATCAGTCACTAGGTTGTTGCAGTGTCCTTTTTGGATCAAAGCATCTTTCCATTTAGCTGTATGGATCGTCATCTCGCCTTCATTTAAGTTGAATGATCTATTATGTAAATTAATAGAATTTATATCATACCAAATCAAATAGAATATCTCTGTAATAGTAGATAATTAGATGATCATAATCTTTTTTGAATCATATATAACAATGCATTACTAATGTTGTGAATTTATTGAGTAAAGAATAATCCATCTAAAATACAAAAAACAAAAATGTAATTCAAAAGAGAAGTAGTAGTAGTAAGAGAATGAAAATTATAGTCAGTAACATCTGTATTCTGATTTCATAGTCATCATATTGAGAAAATTTAGATCCCAAAATATTGAAGACAAATATCTTTGGGGAATAGATTGTGATCAATTTTCTAAACAAGATTTAGCCACTATGGTTTTATCCAAAATTTATCAAAAACATTTATGCCAGTAAAAAATTAAATCAGAATTTCTAAAATAGTAGATTTAAATAGTTTTAGAATATCGAATCTGATTGTGAGCAGGTTCCCCAATTAAAAAATAGTCACAATTGGAAAAAGGGGAAATTATAATTGAAATGGTTAAAATTATTCGAAAAAATAATGTATTTAGAGTTTAAAACATCTTCAATGAAAAAAATTAGTGTGATCATGTGATTGATTTGGATCAAACATAGAAATGAAATGAGGAGCAATCCAATTTTATAACAATAATTTCAATGAATAATCTCTACTAACCATCCATCTATATTTATACATAATATTGGAAAAAAGTAATATTAATGGATGATAGATAAAGGAGTTCATATAGTTCAGGTTAATTAAGGTAAGCACCCAATGTAAGGTAATATATAAATCAATACATCGGGTTGGTTTTGTAATGTTCTAGACCCCACTATCCCGTTAGTTTGTCAAAATTTATTTTTTGAGGTGTTTTGGGAGGGGGTCATAGCGAGTCATATCAAGGGTTTTAAAAAAATATAGTTTTTCAATGGTAGGGCACACATCAATAGGTCTGAAATCTGTATGTTGGGCATTCGTAGGTCATGCATCGTTAGGTCAGGCGTCGATTGGTTGGGTGTTGGTTGGTCGGGCATTAGTCGGTGAGGTATGGGTAGGTAGGTAATCAATAGGTTGGGTTTGGATAGGTTAGGTATGATTGAGTAGCGTAGGTGAGTTGAGTGGGTGAGTGGCAACGATGAGTGGTGAATGTTGGTGGTGACAGAAGGTGGTTTCGGTGAGTGGTGTTGGTAGGAGGAGTCGGTGGATCACGTCGGTGGGTCATTTCGGTGACTTGATCAATGGTGTGTCATCCGACAGTGACATAGCCACATGTGACTCGAATCGGTGATTGACCCAATAATGTGTCATTTCCATCTTTTCCTATTTTTTCCTGTTTCACCCCCTTATACATCTCATTTGACGTCAATCGAGTTTGAATCCTTATTTGACCATTTCTGAAGCAGTTTGAAATGATATTTGTTATATCATTAATATATTAACACCCTAGATACGTTGAAATGTCCCCGATGCATGGTCATTACTATGATCTGGCATTAATATCCCCTAATACCATTTCTTACTGTTTATATAGGATCTGGACATTCTGTTGTTGAGGTCTTATCATCATTGATTGTTTTAGCTTTCTCTAGGTTCACATTGGGACTTTCTTCCATGTGGAGTTATGTGTTGTGATTTGGTGTTCAAATTCAGTATTCGTTGGATTCTTTAATGCTTCTCATTCACCCCTTGTTTTTGTGCGAGGAGGAGTTACGACTTATAGGTTATTTCATGATGGAATCCCTTATTCTATGGTAATTTTTGTATCATGTAGTATGGGTAAGCTAATGTACCTTTGTGAATATTGTCAAATCCTATCTTTTAATTATGGTTGTTACATACATAATATAAACTTTTACAAAGATAATTGGAAAAGTTATGTTAAAATGTTTTGATACTTTATTAATAAATGATTAGTGGGGACAATGATGATGATGATCATTTGTCTTATCTGTTATCTTTGATCCATATTGTGAGTTTTATGGCTTCTGATAATCGTGGCCATTGGTGGTTTTTCTTACGAACGGTTGTTTTTATAAACTATTTATGGATCCCTTATTAAACTATGGAATTATAAAATTGATTAACCATGTAAAAAAAATTAGATAAATTGATTCCCTATGATGAAAATTTTTCTGGGATAACCCCTAATTTATTAAAGTGGAATTAAAAAATGAGTTGGTTAAATATGAATACACATTGCCCTATTTAGTGTGGCTATGTACTATGTGTGTGTATTTTCTATCTTGTCCTTTTTATGATTTGTGTGGTCCTACTGTTGTGATCATGTCAGTGTGTGTGGATGGTTTAAGGGTGAAATAAAATCTCATGTTGAGAGATTGATTTATTTTGGAATGGATGGGTAGTGGTTGGGAAATAGGGCTCTATATTTGGTTTTCTCTATGTTTATGTTACTGGGTATGGTGTTGTTATGCAGCGGGGTTGTCAAGTGTGGTTTTGATGAGTTGTGTTTTGGGGTTTAGCTATATGTTTTATGTTTTCTTATTGAGAGAAATGATAGGGATGAATTAATTTTATGAATGATAATGGTAGTGGATAGCTTGGGTGCTATGTGGGGAGGAACTGTGATGTGGGGTGTTGTATTAGATTTCTATTCCTTTATTTTTCTTGTTTGTGAGGTAATTTTTATTTTGTGGTTTTTATATTCTCGAGTAGGGATGTAATGACTGGTAAATTCATAATAATGTCAGGATAATTAGGATTTATGCGGATTTCTTTTATCAACATCTGAAGTGACCGTCATTGATCCTTTTAAGTGCATTTAGATTTAGTAGAAAAGGTGTATGTGTTATGGGGTTTGTTTCCTTGAGATCCCATAGGTTAGGATGAGTGTTTGGTACCTATATATGCATAATTGTACTTTATTTTGATTCTATATTCACCCCACCCTAGTTGAGCACTACATGGAAAACAATTCCACTGTTATAGAGGATTTTGTATTTCCCTAAAATACCTATGGGAGGATTGATGATTGGAAACCTTCTATTCCCTACACCCACTTCTAGGCATGGGATCTTTACAAAATCCTATTATATTATAGTATCCCAATTAATACTCAAATAAGTTCAATGGAAATAGAATATGATCTGATACCACTTTGTGGTATCCCTCCCCTGAAGACACTAACTGTTTCCTTACAATGGTTGTGCACATGTCCTCATGCTTTCCACCTCATATGGTAAAGGCTTACAACTAGTCTAAATGGCTTGGGGTGGGTCTATGGGGATATTATTCCCTCATTAGTCTAAGTGTATCAAACTCTTAAATAACAAACTGGAAATTGTGGAAGTAGTGATAAATGAATATTAGTGAAATAATAAAAAATCATCCAGATAGATAAGTATAAAAAATCAAAATAATAAATAGTTTAAAATGATGGTGATCATTTCATGTAACTATAAAAATGTAGTACATGGGTCTTAGGGGAAACATGCATATACCACATGCTATACAAAAATAAAAAAGGTCAAAAGATAGTAATACTGGCATCATGATCATATGATCAGTCAAATTTTCCCTTACCCCATCATAGTACAGAAAATATAGAATCAGAAGCTGAATTCTTCCATTTATAAACAACTGAAATAATAATGTATACTCCAGGTCCATGGTAAAACAATGTATTTTAATCATGCGTTATGTATTATATATATGTCGTATATTTTTCATGCATCCAGCCTCTGCCCATATTCTATCTCATATCCTAAAGTGAACTAACCTTCTCTTTGGGGTGGTTTTCATGTTAAACAAAAACTAAATGAAAACACAACTTACTGAAAAATTTGGACAATACAAAAATTATTCCCCGAAAGTGAATTTTTACGGTAATGTTAATAATAACAAAATAAAGTGAGATTGTTCAATATCTTTTACCACTTCATAAATTTCAAATCAAATACCCTTAGATTAATGAATTCAAATTGAAACATAAAATACCATGAATTATGAATGAACCAAGATATTACGTATAAAATTGGTATTATATACATCATATAAAAGTAATTAAGTGCATAACATTACAATATACCAAATTGAATGGATGTTTTGGTAAAGTCACTTGACTCACACTTCCTTTTGATTAAACATGATTAAACCTACTATATAGCAGTTCTAAACGTGTAATTAAATTATTATAGAACAATTTCAATATTTATAATACCATGTCTAATCCTTTTATAACATATTATAACTTGTTTGTTAATAACCATTTATTATTTCCATTGTCTTAGTTTTAATTTCTTTGTATTCTCATGAATTTTTCTTCCTGAAATATTCATTTCTTGATCGTATTATATAGTCATACCATCTCTCTAATAATAAATATGAAATAATTATCATAATTATATATCAATTTTACATTTAATACCAATCATAGGATATTTTTTTTCGAAACAGATTATGTTATTATCAGGGAGACGATAAGTCGTACATACGCATGAGTAACATTTCTTTTTTTGAATGATCATTTAAAAAATGTGGTAAGTGATATTTAATATTCATAGAATGATAATTATATCATAAATACCATATTATTTCTTTAAATATACATATATATTCTCGATGTGGTTTTATGATTAAAAGAGAGTCACATCACTTTGTGAAGGTTGTAGTCCAGACAAACTCCAATGATGTTATTATCTTTCAGTGAGTAAAAACAAAATAATGGAAATGATATACATATTATTTTTTATTAATGATATATATTTCATCAATATATTAATTATTATTTTTTATATCAAATATTTTTATCAATTTATCTTTATTACATTCCATGAAGATCCTTTATGAAAGACAAATCACATCGCTTCGGAAGGCGGTAGTCCAAAATACACAAGAGAAACATTATTGTATCCCCTGTAAAATATAAAGTAAAAAATTTCTAAATTATATAATGACTCAATAGGTATAATTTTGAAATAAATATGATATATATAATTTGGTTTCATCATCATCCACAACTGCATTAGTCAGTGATGGAAAAATTAATGACATCAGTTCATGAGGGCGTAGTCCATTGTACAAATAAATGATTATTTTGTCAAACATTTGATGGAAGTTTAGATGAATTAAAGTCATTACATACTTACAAAAACATCTCATTATATTGAATATTTTGCATTTATTATTTCATCAATATTTAATTAGAACTGTGAGAGGTGGAGGAGGAAATAAAATAAAAGCACGTGTTGAATAACATTACCTCTTCTTTGGGTATCCTCTATAGGTTTCCACCAAATACTTCTTTGTTTGGAATTTTTATAGAAAATATAAATTTTATTACATAACTATTATATCATTTTTCAGATTAAAAAAATAGATATAAAAATATTGTATTAAAAGTTATACTGCCTTAGAAAATTTAGTCTTATATATAACTTTTATATAACAAAACATAAAATTATTTAATTTCTTATTCATTATCTTTGTAAAATTTCTCCTTATCCTTAATACATATAATAACCTGATTAAATACATAAATAAAATGGGTCATCTAAAATCCTAGTAATTGGATCAGTAATCTACAAGAATCAATATAACATGGGTGAACATAATCATTATCATCAAATAATTATCATATGATCATCGTAAACAACATTATGAAATCATTTGATTAATTAGTGGAATGTGAATATGCATAAAAACGAATGAAATTTTTTTATTGGTCAAATAAAACAACTATTTTTGAACAAATCTTGAATCATGTTCATGCATGTCATATGATCATAATCAATACCCCGTCATTTTGAAAAAAGATAACAACATGTTCACCCACAATACACATAGTCTCATAAGATACATCACATTACCCAATTAATTGGGGGATATATAATTCCATGAACACCTATCACATCAAAACATTTACATAATCTTGTGTTCTATATTAAACATATTACAGTCATAGTCATGAATTAAACCATGGATGTTTATGCGTTTCATAAGGATTTCATCAATCGGGACTTCATGAAAAATCTTCAGCTTCACAAATAAAAAAGAAAAAAATATTTTTTATATTATCAAAGTTATTTAGTGAAGAGGAAACAACTCAAGAAGAATAAACATGGGTTTTTGAAAGAAGATTGTTTTGGAAAATATTTATATTTTTTGTAAAATCCAGTAGGAAATATGTATATCTTAGAAAGAAAAGGTTAGAATAATGATATTATATTTATGGATTATTAGAGGAATATTCATAATATAGCTTCATTGGAATAGGAATAATATGGAGAAAAGTAATGGGGTTCAAGAATACCCAAACCATTGTTCCCTCTTTATTTCTTCAGTTTTACGCTTCCTGAATAATTAATTTATAATTTTCAAAACATTGATATATACGTAAATTATAGTCATATATATATATTTTTATAAATAATAATCATTTTATTATATTTATCAATTTTAGTTAATGAATGTAACGCATTCTGATAACTTTTTTTTCTTAAAAATATTCCCATTTTACTTTGATTTCTCTTTTTTCATTAAAACCCATTTATTGAAAACAAAATTAACTCTAGAAGCTTGTAATACATGTAATTAATTAATTATATATTTTAAAACATTAATAATAACCACCCATTGAGGTGGTTATAGTAATTTCATTAACAATGTCTTTGTAGGTGCTCAACTAACCTTTATTGGGACATTGTTGAAATAATGTGAAATATAAGTATGATATATATATTTTTAATAAATATTATAGTTAAAGTATGTAAAAATAAGTAATATAATTTTAAATTACTGAATAATTATTCTATAGTATATTTTATTTAATGTAATTGGGAAAAGTAAGAAAGAGAGTAAGAAAAGAGGGAAGAGTTAATAAAGACTCACTCTCTCCTCGGTGTTTCTTCTCTTGTAGGACACTATAACTCTCTTGGTAATTAGAGTTGGATTGTTATGGAATGTCCCAATGTATTATAAGAATATTTATGATGAGTATTTGGGATTATAATGGGATTTATAATGGGTGGTAGGTGTGGTTTCATAAGGGAAGGGAGAGGGTTTATTTATACTTGAGGAGAGGGGTATTTTTAGAAAAAATACAGAATAAAACATTATAAAAACGGTAAAATATTTAATAGTATATTTTTAAAATATAAATCATATATAAATATAATATAATGGTTTTAATAATTTTACTTACCATCATTATTATAATTCATTAGTTTATTAAAAAGTAATGTGGGAAAAAATTTAATTATAAGGAATCACTTTTGACTTTCAGATATAAAACGTCATTTTTTATGTTCATAAATTCCATTTTATATATTATAATGACTACTTTATGAATGGAAATATTTAATGGCCGAACCACAAGTTTAAGAAAGTACCATGTCCTTACTACATCATTAATTGTGTAATTTACGATTGAATGATTATGTAAAAACTGTATTTTTACTATTCTATAAAAAATTGATTTATTTTAGAAAATTTCCAACAAAAACCCCCTTAATAACATCGATGTAATCATTTCAAAAAAGATATTAATTTTATTAAAATAAATTTCTCAAATAGGTGGTTTTCATTTTTAATATTAAAATTGTTATTTTAAAATACATTAAAATAATTTTTATTGAAAATTTGATTATATTTTATTTGATTTTTTAAACACGAAATTTATTTTTGGGAATAATAAAATATATATTTGTATAAATATATCATGGTAAATTTTATTTATACCATAATTTATTATTTTGAGGTAAAATTTCAATTCCAACGGTCTAGTTATTATTCCCAATTATCCTATTACTATTATTATTAGTGAAGTATCTATTCCAATGGTCTTATTACTATTAAAGTTGTCACAAATACCTCTACAAATACCTCTACATTCCTTCATTCATTTTTCAACTCAATTCCTCTCAAGGATCCATATTTCAATTTTATATACTATTTCTTTGTATACTAACATTTTTTATCTTTTCTATACTATTCCTAGTGGGGGAGATAATTCTACTAGATTGGGGTAAACCATATTTCCACAATTTAGCTTTTATATTTTATATTTTTTGTCAAGTTGTAATGTCTGGAATTTTTGTTGTCTTCAATAGTGATTAATGTAATATAATTTATTAACAAAATAATTTTTTCGATTTTAATTATTTTTATAATACTATATTGTATATTATAACACTCCTTCATTTCGACAAAAAAATATCATTTTTAAACACTATGATAATAAATTGTTCCCACTAAATAAATTTTATCCCTAAAATTGGAACTTCTTATCTTAGTTGAAAATAGGTTAGAGTACTTTTGTTTCATTGTTTCCTGTAGTTCCCATGTCGCCTCTTCATACTTGTGGTTCCTCTAAATAACTTTGATAAGGTGAGATTTATTGTTTCATTGAACATTGAATTTATTTTCAGAGATCTTCACCAGATTCTCTTTATATGAGAGGTCATTCTATATTTGTACGACCACAACATTCAGAACATGTGAGGGGTCAGGTGTGTACTTTTTTAATATTGATACATGGAACAAATCAGGAACATGATCCATACAAGGTATAATTGAATGACAATAATCCATTGCCCCAATGTTTTCAAGGGTTTTAATTGTGACTATTTACCATGGTCGAACCGTCCCTTTCTTTAGAAACAAAAAGACTCTCTTCCTAGGTGATATTCAGTAGAAAAAAATTTCTATAACATTTGAATCCATGTTCCTTCAATGGTTTTTAGTATTTCTCCTTTTCAAACTATAAGTATCTTTTAAATGTTGTTTCATGGATTGAACCTTAATTTTTATATATTAAACAAGATGGTTTCCAAGTTTATTTCATTCTCCAACTCCATCCCAACAAGTTGGATTTATACATCACATCTCATATAGAGCTTCATATAGAGCAATTTAAATACTTAAATTGAAGCTATTATTATACTAGCACTCAGCTAATGAGATATGATAATACCATCAACATTTTAAATCTATTGAGTATTATCCTATCATTTCCTTGAGAATATTAATAATCCTTTTATATTGGATATTAGTTTCGGGGTGATAGGTCATGTGTAAATTCTATTCAGCACTCAAATGATGTGGAAAACTTTTCCAAACTTTAGATGTGAACCATGGATCAGGATCATGGATGACAGAAAGTGGGACCCCATTTATCCTCAAAACTTCATTCACATATATCATGGAATGTTTTTTAGGAGGGAAATATTGCCAGATTGTGATAAATAAGGTATTCTTGGTTAATCGGTCCACCACAACCCATATCGTAATATTTCGTAAGGATGTTTTTGGGAGTCCAGTGAAAAATTCTGTAGTTACATTCTCCAATTTCCATGTGGGTAAGAGAAATATTTGAATCAACCCTTTGGACATATTTGACTCTAATTTAACATTTTTACATACAAAACACCTTGTGATATACTCTAAAATATCCTTATTCATGTCATCCCAACAAAAGTACTCTCAAAGATCACAATACATCTTGGTACTTGTATAATAGAAAAGAGAAATATTAGATATGAGAATTATCAAATAGATCTTTATTTATATCATTTCATGAAGGAACACAAAACTTTATTTTAAACTGAGTCGCACCATTATCATCAATGTGTAATTATTGCATCATCTCTTCCTTTACTTCTTTCACCTTCTTTTTTACCTCCAGATCATCCCTTTGTGCCTTTTTGATCATCTCTTAGATAGATGGTTGGATAATTATTTGGGAAATTTTGGGATTTATTCCATACCAATAAGATTTAAATATAAATTTTTATATATACATGAATATAGGGTATCTATCAATCTACATCATGAATAGATTAGCATGTTATTTTCGACTAAGATAATCAGCAACCTTGTTCATCTTAACTAAATGGTACTTTATATGGAAATCATCGTCCTCGGATTGCTAAAACTGCCTTCTTTTATGCATGATGAGATCCATCAATCTAAATATATAATTTTTAAATTTTTTAATTGTATATATATCACACTTTTCACCATAATGATATTGCCTCCAAATCGTCATAGAAAAGATCACATCTTTTCACTCCAGATCATGAGTCGATTAGCTTTGCTCATGGATATTCAAATATCATGAGGCATAGCCAAGAAAATTATCATTATGCATGATTACACAACCTAATAATTTCCTTTAATCATCATTTTATGTCTCAAAATCCTCTAAACTTGTTGGTATTGTGATTATAGGGGAAATTATTAAACTCTTTTTGAACACCTTAATGCTTTCCTTGCATTTTTTCAGTCATATTGACTTTACCCCTTTCCATGTTAATATAGATATTGGTCTAGAGAATTATGATAAATTTCAGTCAAAACATTTTTATTACCAATCTAATCTATGAAAAATATATATTTCTGTAAAAATATTCAGTATATGGAAGTTCCTTATTCCATTTTTTTAGTGGTGACCAAAAATTCCTTCACCTGTGATCAAGTTCCCAAATAATGTGGCTTTCTACATCCAAAATTCACACGGGTGGAACATATAACACATTATTTAAATCCTTAGTGTATCTTGAAAAATCATTATATATTCATCATATTCATCTATACACTTTGATTAAATAAGAATATCATTGATATGTACTACCACAAATTTGTTGAGGTAGTCTCTAAGGAATCTATTCATAAAATAAATGATGATTTCAAGGCCATTAGTAATTCCTATGGTAATAAATATGTACTAATTGATCCCATACCATGTATAGAATGATATATTCTAGAAATAAACCTTCTTTACCTTTTGTTGATGATATCGATAAGGAAGATCCACCTTTGAGAATAATTGACCTCTTTATAGTTGATCAAAAAATTAATCAATATATGGAAGAGGAAACTATTTATTTATAGTGATATTTTTTGTACATATGATAATTTTTTCATAAACACATTCTTCCATACTTCTTATTTAAAAATATCCATGCACCACCCCAAGTTGATAAACATGGGAATATAATCCATTTTTCTAAATTCAGATGAAACTAGATCTTTAAGTCTTCAAGATCGATTAGGGACATCCTGTAGGTTCATTTTGAGATAGGAGTTTATTTTAGTATGAGATATATTACGGAATATACAACACAATATAGGGGATTTATGGGTAAGTCTTTGGGAAATGCTTCAATTTATACCCAAAAAATACGGATTTTTTACATGTAGACACCTTCCATTGTATCAACCATTTGGGAAAGGTATGCTTATTCACTGGGT
This sequence comes from Viscum album, assembly GCA_963277665.1. NCBI lineage: Eukaryota > Viridiplantae > Streptophyta > Magnoliopsida > Santalales > Viscaceae > Viscum > Viscum album. The sequence goes on from OY728141.1 coordinate 1,118,758,472, forward strand.
ATCAACACCCATACCATTGAGTGATTTCCCAAAAGAGATTAATGATATTATTTTCATTTATAGGGGAGTATAGGATGGTGTGGAATATAAAAAATATTTCCTTTTACTAGAAATTGATGTGGGAAATATATAACAATAGTCAATACTTGCCCAGTATACTCTCGAATTCCAAAAAGGGAAGTATTATTAGATTTTATGGAATAAGCTTCCCACATTTTCCAACAGGAGGATATTACAACACTTGGGATGCAATGACCGAGCCACTATATGTTTTTATACATATATCTACTTCAAGGTATCAAGGATTCAAATCAATTGTTCTAGAAAAAATTCAGAATATAAAGGAATTCAAATAACAATTATAAAATAAGCCTTTTCCCATTATTATGTGATTGGTAAGTGTATCTTTAATGAATTATTTTTCTTTATTCACTTCAATAGTAGTGATGGAATAATTTTTCCATCGATCCTTTGGATTTGGTGGTTATTGATGTTTATTATCCTAAATAAATTTAGGTTTAGTGAATATGATTTCATAGTTATTTCTCTCATTAAAGATAAACCATGGAAGCATCGGTTGTAGATTAGGAGGTGAGCTCTATTTGTACTAATCTCTTCAATTCCTCTAAGGGTTCATCCACTTTACTCATGGCTCTGCCCCTTAACTCTTGACTCCTCCCCACCGCTCTTGGTTTCTTCTCCCCTTTGGTGTTGTCTAAAGTGGGATTTTAATCACAGTTCTCTTGTTTCAGTCATTGAAGGTATGTGTTTTGGACGTCCTCTGTCACCTTAACCTTCTCTGAACATAGGTTACTTCTTTCCACACATTTTAATGTTTTTATTGGATGTATTCATTAAGATTTCGGATTGTGGTTCTATGGATGTTGGGTTTCTAGCTACTAATCAAGTTGGTCTCTTCCTTGTCTGCATAAATCCACTCTAACCTTGGGTTACACCGCTCCAGTCCAGGTTAGAGTTGGATAGATTGGTACAAAGGTTTGTGGGATTACAATTTGTGGTTATTGTGGTTTATTTTATGGATTCATCACCAAATCTCTTGAGGGGTTCTCTCCCTACATTCTTCATGGTTTTCCCTAGTTTTGTGTTTTAATTTTTGGTTATCTTTGCCGATGGAATATTCATTTTCATTGATGGTCACTTTTTTTGTGCAAGATTTTTTTGGCTTCTATGAATGATTTTTGTCATTATGGTGGTTATTTATATAGTGATGATGGTAGGGATTGTGGACTGGAGTTGATGATACTATTACGGAGGTGATGATCAATGGGGTGTGGTTGATGATGTCAAATGCAAACTGTGATTCGATATGTTTCGATATCAGCGTAGGTGGAACAATGGTGTTGTATTGTCGTATCGATGGTGATGACATCTTGTTTCATTGATGATGGTTTTTATTTTTGGAGTCATATATTAAATGAGGTGGATTTCGGAGAAGTGGTGGGTATTATGGTGATTTGTAAATGTTGATGGTGATTGTGATTGTCTGGTATCTTGATGATGGAATTTGAGGTGATCGATGGATGTTGTCTCGGACAGAGCATGACATGTGTCTCGAGATATATATTTTGGGTGAACTTTGGTTTTTGAAGTATGGAAATTTTTAGGGGCGGGTTTGAATTTTTAAATGAGAGGGATTTTAGATATTAAAAAAATAGTTTCGGTACTCGGTTTGGGTTATTATATAATGGAATTGGACATTTGAATTTAGTATGATGTATATTTTTTTGTGTGAGTGGGGTTTGTGTGGGTGGTTTGGGGAGGTTTTTTACAGTTCCCACTTATACAGAAAGTGTCTTCTTAAAAAGAAAAAAATGGATTGTGGCATTTGAAGGTAACCTCCTTTCCTCTATCATGTTGGTCGACTACCTTATGTGTCTTTGGTATTCATGACATGAGTGGCCTTATTTCCTACACATGAAGCATTTACCTGGAACTTTGAGGAAATTCCCATGACATTAATTCCTACATGTTTGACGTGTCAATATTTGGATCCTCCTTCCAACATTCTCATTTGACCCACCATCATGAAACTCCATTCCATTATTTTTATCGTCCTAACCATGGGACCATTCTCCAAACATTATATCTTTTATGAGAGAACATCTAACCAATTCTTTATAATTCCAAATGTTTATGATAGTTATATCCTTTTGAAGCTATTGATTTAAACAACTAAGGAATCAATGTATTTTTCAATTATAGTTTATAAAATACAAAAGGCATGTATTAAAAGTCTTTTGAAGTTTTCCATGCATGCCATGAGAGTGTCACCATTCTTAATCATCATATATATGAATTATTTTTCACTATTTGTATGAAATGTTCAAGGGATATACTTGTTACAAAATAAATTCTTAAATTCTACACAATCTATCTCTTCAATTTCAGCCTTTTTCATGGTATTCTTTCTCATCACCCACCATTAATTAGATTCGTTATCTAAACATTAAATGGAAATAGTCACCTTGTCCTTATTGGAAAAATGGATTATATAAATGGTATTATTCATTGAGTGAACCAAATATTCCACAAAAAAATGAATGATAAGTTCCACTACATTTCGATAGATGTTGTTTCATAAATATATTAGTGTCTTGTCGATCCTTCTTGGGTGAAAGAGGATGTTCCATGTGGTTCAGTTTACTTTTCATAACCTGGGAAAACTGGGTAAGAAATTAAATTATGTTTTAAACTCCACCTCCCATGGAATTGGGTGTGTAATTTGGACAATCATTTCATTGTCCCTCATATGGGTAATTGTATTCGTTTATCCTACATCTCAACAAAATCTAAAATAGAAAAGGATTGAACAAAACATAAGTCAAGAAGTAATAGATAATTTACTCTTTTTTACAATTAACTCTAAATTAACATGTTTTGGGAAACATATGTTTATAAATTTTCAAAAAAAAAATGATTCTTATATATTGACACATAATTATATATATCCAACGGGTTATTACTAACTTACTCTGACCCAAATTCGTTAATTAACTAAATTTTGTTCTAATACAAACTATATTGGCCCTACATTATCTTACATGACTATTTTATCATTTTTAAGATAAAAACATAATAGATATACAAATCCAGGATCACAAGGATTATTTTCATGGGTATGTTAGGCATATACATAACTTTTAAATAATAAATCATAATCTTCATTGAATTTATACTTATTTATCCTATTAAAATTTCACCATATCCTTTGTACATGTAATCTCCTAAGGATATACATCAATGAAATGGGTGAGCTAAAAGGCTAGTAAGAGGATGAATATGTGAAATGAATCAATATAACATGGGTGAGCATAATAATCATCATCATATCATATGAATGTGTTCATCATCAACAAAAGGTGGTGAAAATGTGACAATGGCATGGAATGTTTCTATTACTAAAAATGAAACATCATGTCTTAGTGGTCAATGTCCTTTCATAGTTTTGAAAAAAGCTATCATCACATTCGCACATAAAATATGTGCATAATAATAACATCATAATTGTGAATAAATATTGCATCATGTTCATGAATAATACAAAAAATCTCATTAGATAAATCACATTACCTAATGTATTAGAGAGATATATTATTATGGTCTTACTCATCAAATCATTACATTTCCATAATCATGAATTCATGGAGAACATATTACAATCAATGTTATGAATTTAGAAATACAAATGAATGGGTTTCATATGGATTTTATAAATCATGAAATAATTAATATAAATGGATTTAAAAATAAAAAAAGGAAAACCATATTTGGTAAAATAATCTTTATTTTTTAGAAATGAGTAAATAAATCAATAGGAGTTGATGAGGATGTTTTGGAAAGAAGTATTCTTTTGGAAAATAATTATATTTTTCATAAAATCAAGTAGGTAGCATCAATATCTATGAAATAAATGTTTTGAATAATGAAATTATATTTAATTAATAATATATTAAAATTCACACAAAATATTTCATTAAGTAGGAATGACCAAAAGAATTGTAGTTGGGTATGAGAATACCCTTATCTTTGTTCCCATTTTATTTCGTCACATTTATGCCTCCAAAATTATAAAATTAGATTTATTAAACCATTTAAATAGTATTTAATTAAAGTTATTCATACAATTAATTATCAATTGACATAATTATATTATATTTCATTATTTTCTTGATGAAATTAAAGCATTCTGATATCATTTTTTTCTTAAAACTTCCCCTCTTGTCTTTGGTTTCTCTATTTTCATTAAATATAATTTATAGAAATGTATTATTAACACTAATAGAATATATTAAATGTAATTAATTACTTATATATTATATATAATTAATAGTATACATCCATGAATGTGGTTATAATAATTTTCCTCGAAATGTACAAGTAGGTTGTTAACCATCCATTCACGGGACGTTGTCAAATTAGTGGGAACGAGAAGTATGAAATTTATATTTCTCATAAATATGATAATTACATTAGCTTAATATCATTAATATAATTTTAAATCAATGTACAATTAATTTTATATTATATGGTTTTGAAAGTAATTAGAAAAAAAAAGAAAGATAAGAAGAAAAGGGGGAAGAGTTAATAGAGACTTAATCTCTCCTAGGTGAAGTTTCTCTTGTTTGAAAATATAACTCCTTTGGTGATTGGATCAAAATTTTTCCATAATGTTCCTACGTATTCAAATATTATTTATAGGAAATTAATTTTTATGATCTTGTTATTTTGAATGGGTGGTAGGATTTGTTTTCCATGTGATGGGATATAGTTTATTTATACATGAAGAGCGGGCATTTTTAGAAAATGATATTGAATACAATATTATATCAAAAGGAAAATCATGTGATGTTGAATTTTATAAAATATAAATTATATAAACACATATATATTATAATGGTTTTAATATTTTAAAATAACATTACAATTCAAGTTCATTAGTTTATTAAGGATAGTGGAAAAAACTAAATTTTTATTTTAAGGAATCAATTTTGAGATTAGGTTTTGGAAAGTTATTTTTATGTTTAGAAAATTAAGTTGTTGTATTTAATGAATTATTCATGAAATTAATTATTTCATGGTTTTACCTCATGTTCTAGAAATTATTATTTCATTATTACATCATGAATGGTGTAATTTATGATTAATCGCTGTGGTGAAAAACTATATATTTACTATTCATCCAAAAATTGAATTATATGAGAATATTACCAAAAATTCACACATTGATAATTTTGACATGATAATTTCAAAATTGATAATCATTTTATAAAAAATATATATATAATTGTTAATTTTATTTTTTAATATACAAATAATATATTTTATAGAAAACTTTGAAATAGATTTTTTTTGAAAATGAAGTTATGTTTTCTTTGAGTGTTTAAATAATAATATTTATTTTTAGAAATTAAAAATATATGTATTTAAAATGAATAATGATAAATTTTATTTACAACCTAATTTAACATATTCAGTTAATATTGTTATTCCAACAGTCGGGTCACTATTCTCAATAGTTGGGTTACTATTCCAAACATCCATGTTATTATCCCAATGGTAACATTACTATTCCAACTGTCAAAATACCTCATTTAAATACCCCTAAATTCGTTAATTCATTATTAAAAACAATTCATGTCAAGTTTACCTTATTATATATTCTATAATGTTTCATAGTTTGCTAATTTTTTTTTGTTATATTATTGGCATTGGGGGTGATGATTCTAGTAGATTTGGGTTATCCATATTTACCCATTTTATATTTTATATTAAATATTTTCTGTTTAATTTTATTGTTTGGAATTTTAATTAATTTCAATAATGGTTAATTCAATTATATTCCTTAATAAAGTATTTTTTCCTTCATGTTTATAATACTATATAATATATTCTAACACTCATTTAGATCAATAGACAAATCTCAATTATAAACTCTCAATCATTATATTTTTGAAAAAACGGTGGCTTCTAAGATGAGAAAATAGATTTTTGGAAATGATTTCAGTAGGTATTATAAAAACAATAAGGCTTGATGGTATGAATAAGAAAGGAGAGTTGGTGGCCCTTTATAATTGTGGTCAGTGGCACACTTGTATTTTTTTTTTGAAAGGATCCAACCGTACCCCGATTTTTATCATGCCAAAAAGCCTCTAAAATAAGGAATTATAGAACCTATAATAGATAAGGTCAAAATATGGCCATAAAATTTGCTCTAAATAAGTTATTAGGCTATTTCTAACCCTTATAGTTTTATTTTAAGCCCAGGTAAACCCTATTTTACCTTAACTCTGGTAATTATTTTTTACTATTTTTACAATTTATTTTTCTAAATATTATTTTGAACTAATTAGACAGTAAAAATTATTTTGCTTTCTAATATCGAATCAATTTTTCTTAATTAAATTCACAGATGTAACAATACTTAATTTTAAAATTAATCCCATAGATGCAATGAGAAATCAATGTTTTAAAGTGAAAATGTGAAAAATATTACAATATTTTTATATCAAATATAAATCTAAAATTTATTCCAATTAGCTAAATTTAACTAATTTATATATAATTTCACTAATTTTACATGAAAAAAATTAAAAATATTATTTAAATTAATAAATAATTTAAATGAAAATTCAGTTTTCAATTAAAATTTACTATTTTTTACTATTCCTTAAGATGTGAAACTTTTTAGAAAAATCTAAAAAAGTAACCCTATTCTAATTTGGAAATCATGATTTCAAATAAGAAGGATATTTAGTAAATTAAATTATCTAAAACATTAAATAAATCATTTTAAATTATGTATGAAAATCAAGAATAAACCATCTTTTAGAAAAAAATATAGTTTCTTTGAAGGTAGTTCTTTTTCATTGGAAGGATTGTTATTTTATTTTCTTGTAATAGATAGTAACAATATTCATTATTTCGTTATTAATATTTGTACCCTCAAATTATAGAACTAAGTTGTAATTCTATATTGTATTTGGGTTCATCTGGACTTGAGGATACATATTCTAAAATCTTTTAAAGTGCATAAATTTAAAGAAATATTTATTGTGGGTTGTTTAAGATATGTGTTTCTTGCCTCATTAACTATCCAACAAATTGATATTATTTTATAATTTTGGTTTTTATAGTAAAAAACTGGTAATTGTTTGAATAAATAATTTTCATTTCTTGTTTATAATCATTAATTATACGTTACATAGTTATATGAATATTATGTAATTTTTTAGTCAAATAGTAAAATCATTATTTCTAACAATATTGGATATTCATGAATTATATTATTTTATTTAAAATCATGATTTCTAAAATATATAATTTTAATATTATGATGAACTTAATTTTTGAAATTACCTTGTCAAAATTGATATAGTGTGAATTTCATGAATTTTTATGGAAATTTTATTTTTTGATGAATACTAAAAAATTACGATTTTTATTTAAAACAATCATTTCATTTCAAAATTTTAAAAAGATAATGATTCAAGAAAATGAAATAAAAAAATTCATTAATTTGTAATCAAATTATTATCTTTATAATTAATTATATTCATTAATTTATTAACAAACATTATTATTTTTAAAAATGTTTTTTTTAAACTCCATTCTTCGTCACATTTTTCAGTTTAATTATAAATTAATATTTTCAACATCGTTGAATTTAATTGGATAAAATAATGTCCTTATTTTTTAATCATAAAAATTATTATTTTGTAATTGGTTCAACTTAATTTTTTTATTAATATTAAATATTAAAACCCATAAAAAAGTGTAACTAAAATTAATTTCAAAACTGATCTATCAGGGTGTTAATCTAATGTTATAAGGGTAAAAATGTCCTAAAAACATGAATATTTTATATTTTATGAAAATATTTCATTCCTAAATCATGTAATTTTTTAAATGGTCTATTTTGGAACCATTATTCATGATTAATACATTAATAATTTATATTCTTTCAAAAAACTCTAAGTGTGCCCACTCCCCTCTTATAAAATAGCTACCACTCTCCTGTTCTCTTCCAATATAAAAATCCATTTGGTTCATCCATTCCATAAAAAATATATTCTTTACATTCATCCCCATGAAATAGATTCTCTGGTTTAATAATAAAATTCTCCTATACCGAATTTAGGTTTAAAAATATAGAAATTTCTAAAGAAGATATACAGTTTTTAGCCATGAGTATTCCTTTTATTTCATCTTCCACCCCCATGATATTTTATATACCACGATAAAATTATAAAACTGATATATTACATATACATATATGTTATTAAAAAAATTTATAATCTATATTAACCTCTTCTTCAATTAAATTGGAAATGAATCCATCGTTTATGTGTACGTAAGACTACCACCTCATGAACTATTGTAATTATTTTTCCCACCACTAACTCTCATGGATAATTATAATGATTGATTTAATATAACACCCTTGAACCAAGACTCCCAAATCATATATTGACATCATAAACTACACATTTCTTTATATGGAAACAAAAATTGAGACCCAAATTTCTTTTCTATCAAAATAATAAAATATAAAAATGAAAAAACTAGATCACTTAAATTATCAAGAACCATTTAGGTTTAGAATATTAGTAGATTAAGAAAAACACTTACATAAAAAATATCCATGTTTTCAAATGATAATTTCTCCCACTTGACCAATATTTTCTTAGTTAAAAATAATTAATCATAATCCTCTATATAAAATACCTTTTAGACATAATTCTTTCAACCTCAATATTAATAACATAGGGTTAAAGGGTGATATCATATTATCAGTAAGGGTAAACCTGAAAATTAATAATTGACAGTCATCAATGAACATAATAGATTCATATGGGTATAATGAAATAATCAAATTATATTATAGAGTCATAAAAGAACTCATACCTAAAAATGCATGATTCGTCTATCATGAAACATGGAATAAGGCTTACAAAAAGGAAAAAGTCATAAAAATAAACAATCATGTACCATGTAATCTGAATATATCTTAAAGGAAACAATAGAAATCCCTGTAAAACATAGAAAAAAATTGTTGTAATCATGAACATCATTATCTTAGAACCATTATGAAACTATTTTAATTGGAATACCTATATGGATTAATTTCAATATAATTATCTAGAAAATATTACAATTAACCAATTCTTTAGAGTTCTATCTAGGTAAAACAATCATATAAACTATAAGAGGCTCACCTAGTGCTATCTGGGATTCCCCATCATTTAAGATGTAACAGGCTCACCCAGCGTTATTGGGTAACCCCAGCATATATTTTTTAATGGGATCATCCAACACTATCTAGGTCTCCCCATCATATAAGTTATAATTATCTCTCCTGATGTTATTTGGGCACACCCATTATATATAATTTCTAAGAAAAAAACCTTAATAAAGTACATAGAGCATTCATTTCATCATTAAACTCATATGAACAATCATTATTCATTCAATAACATGATTAATCCTTGTAATAGAAATGGGTTTCTGGTTAATCCCTTTGAAACATGATTGACATGTGGAAACAAAATAGGTTCCATAAAAATATATTTGAAACATATAAAACCAATATAATATAAATGGGTTCCACAAAAATCTCTTGGAAGTAATCTAAATCTATCAATGGAAACAATGAGGATGGTGTCAATTCTAATTATCCTAATTGGAGAAAAAATATAATGTTTATTGAAATTGATGAATGGAAGTGCGATTAAGTGGAAATTAAATAAATATTCAAAAAAATCATTTAGAAAATAATTTTTTAAAAACTAAAAATTCAAAAAATATTGTGAAATTTGTTTCATTGAAAACAGTATTTGACACATTTAAAAGATGATTTAAAAAATTATTTAATACATTTCTTGAGGAATAAAACCTTTTCATTTTTAAAAAAAATTCAAAAAAATTATAAATCCATTTTATTTTAAAATAACCATGAAAACATATCAGGTAATATTTAATGAAAATAATGGACATGAAATTGGAAAATTCCGTTTATTTCATATATATTAAAACAAAGATTCCTTTTGTATTTATAGAAAAAGAAAAAGGAGAATTGTCTGGGATACTAAATGGTGATTCATTTAAAAATATTTTAAAAAATATATAAACTAGTTAAAAAAATATATTTAATTATTCATTTCTATAATTCTAAAATCATTTTTGGAAACATTTTTTAAAAACATTGTTTTTGAAGAAAAAAGGATTTCGACCGAAGAGAGAAATAGACCTGATTTTTCTAAATGACATTATCCCAATTATTTTAAGAACCAAAGAGTGATAAAATGGTACTAATACATAGGATAAGAAAATTAATGAGTGTTTTTAGTGTAATATCATAATATGACAACATAGGAAATTTAATCATAAACATTCCTAATAATCGATGAGATCATGATATAAAATTCTAACCCCTTTGGTAACATTGGATAATATGCCCCTTGAATATATAAAATTTTTCTGAATATAAACTCTCTTTTGAATAAATAAATTCATGATAATAAAGGAAACAATAGGCTATATATACATTTTATAAGAGATGATTGGTTCATAACATGGCATATGTCTCCAAGAACGAAAATTGAGGGAAAATCCCTTACAAGGATCATTTCATTGAAGTGTGAGATAAACAATGAATTGATTATGTGTATATAATTTAAATCAAATTAAAAAAAATGGAATTATGATACAAATTAGGAAAAGATAATTAAACATATAATCATAGCCAGATGTAATTAGTGAAGTACAAGTTTAAAATAATGAATAGAAATTGAGATAAGAAATTGCTTACCTCCCAAATAATTTTTGTTGAACATGATTTAACCTCATGTATAATGGTTTTAAACATGTTATTAAATTATTATAAAACCAAATTAACAATCATTATATCATATATGAAACTTTTATAACTTATTTTTATTCATTCATTAACAATATTTGAGAATTTTCACTGTTTAGGACGTTAATTGACTTATTTTCTCATTCATGGTTTCTTATAATGTTGACATTCTAATGAATATTATACATTTTCTTCATATACATAATAATAATAATTACATAATTATCATATCTAGACATAAATTATAATTTTAATACCAATCATGGAATATGGTTAGGAGAAATGAAGTATGTTATTGTCATAGAGACGTTAGGTTGTACGTACATATGAGTTACATTTCCATTTTTTATGATTAGTATGTAAAGTAGGTAAGTAATAATTTATATTTTGATAATGATAATTATATAATATATAAAATATTATCTCATTAAATATACTTATAAGCATATATATCATACATGTTGTGTGGTGATGACAAGAAAGTCACATCGCTTCGGGATGGCGGCATTCCACATGTACATGAATGATATTATCATTATTTTGTCAAAAATGATATATTATATTCTAATAATGATAAATATGTCACTAATATCATAATTTTCCCATTTATATAACATATAGTCATTAACATTATCTTTATTACCATCTCTGTAAAGTGTTAGTGAAAAAATGAATCACATTCCTTCGTTAGGCGGTAGTCCTCCATACACACAAGGGATGTTATCAAATCCCCTAAATAATAAAATTTAATAAGTTATATATTATATAATTAGTCAATAGGAATAATTATTCAATATATCAATAGTCATAGCCAATTGAGATAGTTCGTAATGGAAAACAGAATGGCATCGATTCGTGAGGTGATTGTTCGGTGAACACACGAATGACGATTTCATAACCCAATTGATATAAGTGGAGATGGTTTTAGGTAATTACCTAAAAATAAGGATATATAATTACATGTAATTTTATATGAGAGTTATATCAACATGGTTTAATAATAATTTATGGAGGTGGAGGAAGAAATAAAATGAATTTTTTATTTAATAATGTTACTTATTCTCCAGGTATCATCCTTAGGTTAAGACCAAATTCCATACAAAGTAGGATTTATATCCAAAATAGGATTACTATATGATATGAGGGAATTTTTAAAGCGATTTTAGTGTGGAATTTCTTGAAAAAAATTTATTTAATGTTTGAAAATGATAATAGATGGTGTGGCCTTTTATTAGTGAGGTCAATGTAACACTTTTAATTTTCTAAAAGAAGGAATTTGAAATACATTTTTTCATATTATAATGCACAAATAATGGACCCTTATGTCCAAATAGACTGAAGGCCTTCTTTATAATTATTTTTGATAAACCCCCGTTCAAGAGATTTGGGGGAACCCATACAAGTAATATAGGATTATAGATTTCATGACTTATAGGTTATAGAGTAAATACTCATACTATAAAAACCTGGAATGACACCTCCCAAGCATCTACATCGTAATTTCAACTCTTCATCTTCACATGGCTATTCATCTAGGCTTCCCATGCATATACATGTTGGTCCAGATGGAAATGCCATACCCTCTCTTTTTTTCAAATCTGTTAGATTCAACTCTTGTGAATGTGTTTGCTCAAAATCCTCTTCAAGTGTCTGCTCCTTTTATAGTTTACCTCGTCCAGTAAGCACAAATGAATGTGGCCCAAAAACCTTAAGGTGGACTGAATGCCGTGAGGTGGCCTGAAAGGCTTACTGTCCCAAAGGCCTTGAGAGGCCAAAAATCCATGAAAGACCTGAGGACTAAACCGATGGCCTGAATTCCAAAATGGATGAATATTTCTAGCTTCGACAGTATCAAACTATACCTACTACAGTATCTTCTACAACACTACTATAGTAACCTGAAAATTATGTCTCCATCAAAATTTGAACTCGGGTCTCTTCGATGCAACTGTCGAGCCCTCACTCACCAGGCTAAGGCTCTTGTGCAATGGACCCTTATAGATCTTAGAAATTATAAGGTCAATATGTGTGCATAAAATTTGTGTTTAAAAATATTTGGTTCGTTTTAACCATTTTTGTTTTAATTTAACACTAAATAAACACATTATTACCTTAACAATGGAAATTAATTTTACTATTTCCATTATTTATTTTGATCAAAAAAATTAGTAAAAATTATTAGATAATATTAATTATTAATATTAAAAATATTAAGTCTAATTTTAAAAATTATATTCACATAAGTGAAAATTGTTAATTTAAAATTTCTTTCGCAAGCATGATGAAATATTAGGGTTTCAGAGAAAAAATGTTCAAAAGTTTGCAATGTTTTTATATCCAATATATATATTAGATTTATTAAAATTACATAACTAGATTAATATATATATATAATTGAACTAATGTTATATTAAAACCAATTTAAAATATAATTTATATTTTTTTAATAATTTAAACGAACATACAATTTTCAATTTAAATTCAATATTTTTTCACTATTCATCCAAAATTCACCCTAATAAAATTTATAAATTATTATATAACGAATTAATATTATTTTTTATTATAATTTTTTTAAAACTTTAAATTATTAAATTTAATGTAAAACTTTTTGGAGCCATGAAAAAGTTGGTTTTTGATAAGTGTGTTTTTCAACCACAGGACGATTTTATATTAACTCAATCTATAATAATAATCATTGTATATGAATAAATTAAAATTTAGTGATATAAAATATATAGTATCAATTTAAAATATTCTTCATTAGTTATTGTTTTAATTAATTAATATTTAGAAACACTTTCACTTTCAAAAAACATCATAAAAACCCATTTTTGATTCCAAAACAAACTTATACTAAAATAAAATATAATAATGATTAAACTATAATTATGTGCATTAAATATAAATAAATAATTCTTATTATATATGAAATCATATTAAAAACATTACAAAAATATTAAATTACTCAATTTATTTTAAATTAATGACATTTTTACAAAAATTGGTATTATTCACTATTCATTAAAAATCAATGTTTCACCAAAAAACCTAAAATTTCACCTAATGTAAATTTTTGAATTAAAATTTAAAAAATTGTTTTAATTTTAAATTTTTTTTTAAAAGTTCAATAATTGTATTATAATATTTTTCAATGAAAGTAATTAAAAATCATTTTTTAATAATTAAATTACATTACTGAAAATTGATTGATTATTTAATAAAATAATTTCTATAATATTTGTTGTGTAAAAAAAGTATATATCATAAATTATATTATAAAATTCATACCCCCCCCCCAATTTAATGGTGTGTATATAATGGTTATATATATCATGGGTTGTATAATATATTTGTATCTTGTTGAATACACTATCAGATATTAATGTTAGAGGGTTGTGAGGACCAGAAGCTATTGAAGAGATTATATATATTTTAAAAGAAGTTACCATATTTTTTCGAGAGTTATATTATTGTATAATTTTATTGTTTTATATCATTTTTTTCTATCAAAAAAATTCTTCTTTTAATATTTTTGGATTTTACTCCCCCCAATAAAAAATTTCATTTATAGAATTTAGTTTTTATCTATGTAATTAATGGTTGGATATTTAAAAAAAATTCTTATAAACTCATATCATAAAATGCGTTAACAAAATATTCAAATAAGAAGATATAAATGGAAGTAAAAAAGGTCTTATAAAATAAAACATAACTAGATTTCAAATAGGGGAACATGGTTGGGAATATAAGAAAAATGTAAATAATTATAGAGAGTTATTGAGTCCATTGATCAAAAATAGTTCAACGATCAGTGGAATGAAAAGGGCCACAAAAAAACATAAATTTATGATGATATAAAATTCCATTTGATTCATTATTTATGAATATAATTGAATAATATTTTTTTCAAGTTTCATTGCCTAATGTTAGGGAATTAAATTTCAGTCTAGAATAAGAGAATAAATAAATATGCATACTTGATCAGTATAATTTCACCCTTTTTTTATTTCGAACATAATATTATATTTTTCTCCAAAAGATGATTATTCACAATGAATTTTATAACATGAAGAACTAAAATAAACATTAATATACCATATAAAAAAATTGATAATCATGCTATGTCACCTGTCTTTTTGAATTATCAAAAAAATAGGGTTAACATATGGTATGATAATTACCAAAATTAGTAAAACTATATATGATGAGATAATATATTAATATCCAACATTAAATAGTAACACCCAATGTTTAAGTTAAATAATTCCTAAAAATACAAAATATTAAATAGTGTTCCAATCATGAATTTTAACTCATGCATCTTATGATTCAAGATGACAATATGGAGATCATTTGTTTTAAAAATTAGATTAATCACTTAGCCACCAAATCACTTTTCAAACATGTGGTTAACAATCTGACCAAACTCGGATTTCCCTAATTACATCATTATATAAGATCATGTAATCCCTAAAGGTTATCAACACCTTAAATATTATTTCCATAAAATCTTAATGCGTACTCCACAATGAAATAATTATTTACATTTACTTCAACTTTATAAAATACCTCCTCAAATTTCATTAATCACATTAAGATATCATAACTTTAAACCAAATAAGGGGTGTCTAAGACATTGAACATATGATTATCCTTAACCCTATAACTATATCTAGAACTATTAGATAACCTCACATGAAAATATTCAAATATACAATTTTATTTAAACAAACCACCAATACAAACTATAACAACCCAAAACATGTAGTACAAAATCTAGTGATGAAGTCATAAAAATTACATTTCTAGCATTGAAAATAATAATTGAGACCCTATTTTTTCCCTTAAAATCATACAACATAAAAAGGAAAACCTTGATCACTGACATTCTCATGGACCTTTTCTGTTTATTGTTTTATTCAATTATGAAAAATCCTAAAAAAGAAATATCAATGATGTCAAATAAGAATTTCTCCCACTTATCCCAGATTTTATTATTTCACATTATATCATCCTAATTATCCAAATAAAATCTCTTCTAGACATAATTCATTCATCCTTATTCATTGTAACCAGTGAAGATGAAAAATAAAATGGGTGAGTTAAAAGGCTCAGTAAGGGTAACCATAATCATTAATAATTGAAATTTAACAATGATAATGATAAGTACATAAGGGTATGATTACATAATTAGAGTCCAGGAGATAATCATAAATGAACTCACACACATAAATAAAATAATCAATAATTATGAAAAATATAGTAAGGATTATAAAAAGAAATGATTCATAAAAATAAATAATCATGATCTATGTTATATCATTTCTATTCAAAGGAATTATTGAAACCCCACAAAAAACGTATATAAAACATATTGGTATCCTGGAACATTATCATCACAAAACCATTACAATTGAAATAACCAAAAGTCTAGCTTAAGATATAATTATCTAGAAAACATATTCCTTACCCAATGAATTAGAGTTATATCTAGTCTCACCCTTAATATAAGATATAATAGTATCACCTGACATTATCTGGTTCACCCCATTATATATGTTGTGATAGGATCACTACGTTCTATTTGGGTTACCCCCATCGTATAGATTGTAATAGGACTTGTATGGAGATATATGGGAAACCCTATCATATAAGACATAACTAGATCACCCAAAAATATCTGGTCACACCCATAATATATAATATTTAAGAACCACAACCTGAGTAATGTATATATAACATTCATTATGTTATAAAACTCATAGAAAAAATCATTATACTATTAATAATAATATTTTACCATGGAAATCAAATGGGTCTCATGTCAACCACATTAAAACATGATTTACCCATAGAAAAAATATGGCTCTTAATAATCATATTGAAACATTGATAAATCATGGAAAATAAATAGGTTGTATAATATTCACATTGAATCAATCTTAATCCACTCTAATAAATATTGAGAATTGTATTATTAAAAAAATTACACATTTTATCATAAATAACAATATGGTTTATTGAGTTTGATGAATATAAATACCATTGAAAGGTAATTAAATAAACTATTAGGAAAATAGTCCTTTTATTTTAAAAATTAAAATTTTAAAGGACCAAAAAAATTAAAAATATTTCAAAAATCATTTTCATTGAAAAAAACCCATGGAAATAAATAAAAGAATATTTAAAAATCATTTATAACATTTATTAAGGAAATCATATTTTCCATTTTGATGAACTCTTTTAAAAAATTTCAGAATAATAAACATTGAAATGTATAAAAGAATATTGAGGAAAAATAATATCCATGATGGTGGAAAATTATGTTTATGTCGTACCTCTTAAAACCAAAATTCAATTCACATTTTTGGTGAAAGAAAAATGGTAGGTTTTTAAAAAATGACATGAATATTCATCTAATAAAATTATAAAATTAAAATATTTGTAAAAATGTATTTTATAACTAATATTAATATTTCCAAATAAAGTTTTTAAAACATTTTTAGAAAACATGGTTTTGGGAGAAAAATGGCTTCCGAACGAAGAGAGAAATAAAAAATGATTTTTAAAAAACCCATTTTATAAATTATGTTAAATATCAGAGAGTTGAAAATTCAACTATTAATATAAAATAACATGTGTAAACATAGTAGGGGATAATTCAAAAGAATACTTGATAGGTATATCATAAGATGTCAATATTGGAGACTTAATTATAAATAATAATGTTAATCGATGAGAATACAACATAAAACTATTACCACATAGGTAACATTGAAATTTAAGTCCCATGAGATGATAAAAAATTAAATAAAATTAAATATATCATGAAAATAAATACATTAATGATATAAAATGTCGATGGGGCCATTTTTACAACTCATAAAACAAGATATGGTCATAACATGGCATAAGCCTCAAAGAGGAGAAATTGATACCAAAATTACCTACAATGCTCGTATTATTGTTGAGGGGATTAACAAATGAATTTATTATGTTTTTAAAATTCAAATGAACATAAAAAATATTATGTTTTTAATTATTTAATCAAATTTCATTATATACATAATCTTAGCTTGACATAATCATTGAAGGAGATGTTTCACCCAAGGAATGGAAACTGAGTTAAGAAATCCCTTTCATAATGTTTCCTTTTAGTTGAGTATTCATAAAAATCTTATATAGTAGTTATAAAAAATTTTAACTTTTTATTGAACCATATTAATATTTATACAATCATATGAGATCCTTTTATAAAATATTTTTTCCCATTCGTTAATAATATTTCATTATTTTCAGTCTTTCCGTTGTTAATTACCTTGTTTTCTCAGCCATGATTTTTAGAAAATTTATGTTTCATGTGAATATTATATATTTCCGTCATATATATAATAAAAATAATTACATAATTATCATGTATATACATTAATTATACTTTTTATACCAATCATGAATGATATTTCTGAGAAATGTTATGATCATAGAGATGGTTGGTCGTAGGTACGCATGGGAAACATTTCCATTTAACAATGTTAAATATGAAATAGAATTAAGTATTATTTTAACATTTAATAATGATAATAATGTCATATAAATCGTATTATTTAATGAAATATACTTATATATATCATCCATGTGGTGTGGTGTTGAGAAGAGATTCACATATCTTCATGGAGGTGGTAATCCACACGTACGTGAAGGATGTTATCACATTTTTAGTGTAAAAAATTAAAAGGAAATATTATATTTTAATAATGATTTATGTGTGAGTAATATAATAATTATATAAATTATATCACATTTAATCATTAATTTTATCTTTATGTCCTTCCATGTTAAACAGTAGTGAAATAAAAAAAACTCATCACTTCGTGAGGCGGTAGTCCGCCATACACATGACTGATACAATAATTTACATTAGAGAATGGAAAATAATAATGAATATTTAACAAAATGACTACTTAGGGATAAATATAGTTTATATCCATCATCATACCCAACTGTGGTAGGTTGAAATGAAAAAATGAGTGATATTTGTTCACGAGGTAATAATCTATCGTACACATGAATGATGATTTAAGAACACATTTGATAGAAATGGGGATGGTTGTATGTCATGAACTTAAAATAACAACATCTCAGTATATGGAAGATAAATTAGTTAATATATCAACATTTTTTAATCTAAATTCAACGAATTGGAGGAATAAATAAAATAAAAATTCTCAATGAAGAATGTTACTACTTTTTCTGGTATCCTGCTTATATTTTCACCAAAATTTATCCTTCATTGGATTTATTTTCATAATAAGGATTATAGGATGAGAGGATGTAAATTTGGATTTTATTTCGTCAATTATTTTCTAAACAAAAATCCAATTAATGCGCGATTCAGATATGGGATGGGTGACCTTTTATAATACAATAGTTTCATGGTGGGGGTAAGTACAATGAAATCCTTACTCTAAATTGACTGAATATAACTCAATGAGACTCAAATCTGAGACCTATATAAGAAACCATAGATCCCCTACCAACTAATTTGGGCCCTTGGAGCAATGGGTTACCTTTTATAAGTGTTTAGAGTGGAACAATAGTATTTTTTTAAGAGAATGAATTCCACCCATGTATTTTTCATGTCCCATGGATCGAATAATGGACCATTATAAATAATATAAGTAATAAAGCCTACATGTGCCCATAAAATTGTATTTATAATGGTTTCTGGTCATTTTTCCTCATTTTAATTCGTTCAACCCCCCGGTAACCCATTTTTACCTTAACCGTGATAATTAATTTTTATAGTTTTTACTATTCACTCTAATAAAAAAAAGTTGAATTTATTAGATAACATTGATTATTCTAATATAAAAATATGGAATCCAACTATCCAAATTAAATCCATCATAATAAAAATTTAAAATTTCACATTAATCTCAGATACATGGTGTGAAAGCTGGTTTTCAAAGATAAAATGGCCCATGGTTTAAAATGTGTTTATATCCAATTTCAATATGAAATTTATTAAATAACATAAAATGGATATATATATATATATATTCTACTTTTACATTAAAAACAATTTAACATTATATAAAATAGAAATTCAAAGGAATTTTTAAATTAAAATTATGTATTTTCACTATTAATTAATAAATTAATCTTTTTAGAAAATTATAAAAATAAGTCCTAATAAAATTTTGACATTATGATTTAATAAAATATGTTTTTTTCAAATAAATTTAGTAAAATTTTGAAAAATTAAATTTAAACCCCAACCCATATATATGATAAACAATTAGTTTCTTAGAAGTGTATTTATCAAGCACATGATGGTTTTATGTTAGAGATACGCCCAATACTAATCATTTAACTAGTCTCAATGAAAATTTACTTTTCACGACCAGAACCAAGCTGATGTTCAAGATGAGACTACTCCAGACTGGATTTCATATGTCAGGGGTGGTGAAAAGTGTTGAAATCATAACCAACTCAAGGAGACCTTTTCATGATGTAAAAATACTCACACACCCAAAAACACCTCATTGAAACAATATAGAAATATAGAATGAGAAAAACAAAAAATTATTGTATACATCTAT
This sequence comes from Viscum album, assembly GCA_963277665.1. Lineage (NCBI taxonomy): Eukaryota > Viridiplantae > Streptophyta > Magnoliopsida > Santalales > Viscaceae > Viscum > Viscum album. Next base: position 1,118,778,953 of record OY728141.1, read on the forward strand.
CTCAAAGAAGAATATATCCAACGTAATAAAAGGTAAAAATGGAAAAAACATGATCCCCCCAAAGAAAACAGTAAAATCATACAATCAGATTAGAAGGAGGGGATCACTGTCAAATTTAACTATTGAAAATTACCTCATCATGGCTCCAGTAAACACCTTGTTTGGTTTATCTTTTTATTATCCACCTACCTCAGGTCCTCCTTGGACTCTATTTAAAGTCATGTGGTTTGTATAAGACACAATATGTGTGGGAAAATCTCATGTAGTGGTGATTATAAAAATACTCGGCATGAACCCCAAAACCCAAAATAAAAGGAAGAAACTAAAAGGTTAAGATCCACTCGACCTAGCTATAGGGAAACATTATCAAGAGGGAAACTCCATCTCGAATAATACTAATCATTAAATGACTAGTCAACTATGTCAAATAATAATATATGAACACATATAAGGAAATCCCCCACCCACAACATAATCCAGCTAGAAGTAACCTCATCCATGAATAAGGGGACAAATGTAACACCCCAATATTCCGTATCAAGTTATATAATTAGAGTAATATAATAGCTTATATTGCATGAAAAAATGACTTTGATTACATTATATGGAAGGTAGATTTTCTAGGAAACAATAATTTAATTATTCAAATGATATATTTATAACATAGAAATTTAATATAGTAGTAAAAATAGTAAAAAATAATTTTCAAATGTCATTTATAATTATATCACATAAATAAACATAATTATAAAGAAACCTAAAAGTTTCATTAAAATATATGTACTATTTGGATAAAGGAACTACTTTTTTATGTACTTGTGTGAAAAATAATAAAATTAATTTTTTACACTATTATAAATTCAATATGGTGAAATTGAATTAATTTTTGAATTAAGAATACTAATATTAGATTAGGGTGAATGTTTGGTAATTTTAGGAGAAGTTTCATTTTTTAAGCAATAGTTAAAAATATTGCATTATAATTCCAAACTACCATTTCACCCAATTTATTTATATTCATATATTATCCTATTAATTGGTTTTATATTATATATAGATTATGTTTTTATCGTTTTATATAATTTTTCTCAATCAGAGTAATTTCACATTTAAAATTTATATAAACACATGTCAATCTTTTTATAGTTTTTACATCTTAAAAACCCGCATTATGGTTTTCACAGTAAGAATTAATTTTATGATAATTAATGCAACATACATGTCGTTAATTTGGTAAAATATATATAATTTTTAAATTGTAAGTAACAAAATTACATTATGGTGAGTTTTTTTCTTTTTTTTTATGAAAACATTCGATTTTTTATGAATAGTGAAAAATAATGTGAAGTTGTTTAAAATCGGATTTTATTTTAATAATTTTTGTTTTTATTTTAATTTATTTTAAAGTAAAAATAGATACATAATACCTATATTGGTTAAACTTAATTCATTGGAGTCATTTTATAATAAGATCACATGTGTAAAATTTTATTGAACTTTTTAACGCCTTGTACCCACCCTTCAGGCAAATTTGAAAATTTGCATAAATTGTAATTGTACAGCTTTTGTGAATTAAATTTCTCATATATATTAGACGTAATTTACATCAATAAGTGAAATGGGGTTCAATAAGATTAGAATAATTTTTTTTCAATGGTAATTTTTGAATTTTATTTACCACGGTTAAAAGTAAATATGGTAATTAAATGTAAAAATGATATTATTATAACCCTAACACGTGTCTTAATTTTATTGGATAAGTATTGTTCGACCAAAATCAACCTTAGGGAAAAAATATGTTCCTTTTTTTATCAACTTGGATTAGATTAGGATATTTATTATAATTTTATTCAAAGAACCGCTAAAAGTGTTAAATTCAAATTTTAATAACTAAACCATTTTTTAATATATGGTTACACATAAGATTACATCAACTATAAATATTCATTATAAACAAAAAAATATTTTCCTACATCATGGTATTTCATTTATTATTTTTAGTCTTTAAAAAATTAAATTTATCTATAAGACCATGATGATGTGGTAACTACCATTTAATGAAATATAAAAATAATTGATATTATAATTATGAAAATAAATGTAAATTGATACTATTGATGCACTAAAATAATTCTATAGGTTAATATGACATGTTATAATTTATTTAATTTATTTTTTAGAAGTAATCTTGTTATGTTGTCTTTCAAAATAACCAAATACTAAATAGTGTCAAAAATGACATAAATGAGTTTTCGAAAAAAATACTATATTATTAATGGATATAATATTACTAAAAATATAAGGATCAGAAAAAAGACTTATTTAATAATATATATTTCATTAATAAACCACTTGGGGTTCTCTTGGAATTTTATATTATTATTATTAACCATGTAATATAAAAATACAAGAAGACATGGTAAATGTTAATTTATTTAACTAAGAATTAAATATAAAAGATAAAGTTAATATTGTGACCTAAACATGTCTAAGATCTATTGGTTGAGAATATTTAGACCTGTAACCACCATATCCTCTCTATAAATCCATTTGGATCCATTACAAACCTGAAATTATTTTATAATAAAATAAGTTTTAAATATTTTCCTAAAGTGACCCTCAACTCTCCTATATAAGTGTACTTCATCTTCTCCCAAATTCACACATCGAAGCCATTTGTCTCCAAACACCCATTCTAAAATATCCTTCCAAATACCCTCAAATCATCCTAGAGACCATACTTTGATCATAAATCCAACCTAAGGATTCCTTTTGATCAAATCAAAAGGAAGCACCTGAAGAAGAGGTAATAATTTCATCACCTCTTTCATAGTTATTTTCTTCTTCCACTTCATCATTCTAGGTTGTTTACTTAAAAAAGTAATTACTCTAGTAAAATAAACATACTATGATGTTATTATAAATATGTTACAACCATATTGATTATTCTATCCATCCTATGAATGAAAAATTCACCATACGTGCGTACGTATGGCTTACATTCTCCACGTCGTGGTGTAATTTGTTATTCAACACTTCATTATTTGGATGGGTATAATAATAAGGATAATTGAAATAAATAATAAATATAACATGTTAATTATTTTTTAAATATGATATAACATCCAATTACATTGGGTTATACCATCAATAGAATGATATTGTCACTCGTGCATGCGTACGGATTACCGTCTCCCCGAACGCGATGAAATTAATTTTCCATTATAACCATTCAAAAAAAATTTCGTTTTATAATTTAAAATAATTTTTAGGAACTTTATATAATTCTGGATATGAAACCAATACATCCTATCCATAACAAAACATGACTTATGTAACAAAACCTAAAATGGAAAATGGATCAATTGACACTCTATTCCATGATACTAATGAAACATTATTAACAAAGCAATATAAGACGATCTTATATGATATCATATTTACTTATTTAGATATTTTAAAATTTAATAACAATGATTTAATTATTATTCAGGAGGTTAAAGTAACCTCTAAAAAGGAAAAGTAAAACGTAAGGGGTTTTCATCTCACTACTTATTTCCGTGAGATTCACGCTACATTGCCACTATTTCTTTTTGTGTGTTGTATGTACTGCCCATGGTTGTATTATTTTTGATATATACATTAATTTATGTGTATTTAAATATTCGTTTTTTGATTCTTATTTCCTGGGTTGTATGTTTTATAAGATACCAAATTGATAAGGGAATTTCTAATTTTGATTTACACTCATTGGGTTTTACACAAACATCATTGATTATTTTACTCCAAGATTATATGTGAAATCACAATTTATTTATTTACGTAGTAATTTTAACTCCCCGTAATCTATATATACTTTTGATACAAATAATCATTCAATTGATAAATTCTCATGTCGTCTATATGAACTTGATAAGATTAATATTAACTCAATATCTATTCATTTTGTTAAACATCCAAGTCATTGGTGTTGTTTTTACAAGAATATGTTTAAATCTCCTATGATTGATTTACAAAAAATATCCAATCACATTGAGTATATTTATATTTTTTACACATAATTATGTCATTTATTTATCCTTAACCTAATGATTTAGTCTTTATAAGGGATCTCATCACAATTTACATTCCATTGAGTCATCTTTGTTAATATGTGCCAAATCACATTTATATAGTGTATATACTGTAATTTGACAAAGTAAATCATGAATCCCTTTTTTATCATGAGATTATAATTTTTTCATTTCCTCTATTATATTTATTTATGAGTCTATCTTTTGGTTAAGAACTCTTTAACTATAATATCATTTTAAATGTTTTAAAGATTTATTCTTCTAAATATATCTCATTTATTTCCATGTTTTTAAAATGGTTTAAAGGGTTTATTTCTATGGACATGAAGGTTTAAAATAAAAATTATTTTTAAAAGTCTCAATGTGTTATGGGACACTTTGATTCATAAATCTGTTTTTTAACAGCTTCTTGATAAATAGTGTGACCTTTAAATGTTTTCCAGAAAAGGGGATATTTCTATCAGATATTTTTACTGATTATTTTCTTCTATGTCAATATCCTTCATTATAATTCATTTAGGTTGATTTATTATAATAAAAAAATCCATAATGTATTGAATGAGTTATGTTTGACTATGGGTGTGCTATTTTTTTTCAATTCATGGTTTGTGGTTAAAAGACAAACTTTTCGCATTCTATTTTTAATATGAATGTTTATGTGTTATTTCAACATTTTCATATGAGGAATATATTGGACATAGTATGTGATGGGTAGACCCCACTATAGTGCCTCAATGAATCAGTAAGTCTAATTAGACAAACTATTGTCTTGGAACAAGTCCTTCACAAAATCTTTATTTGTAGGCTTGGTATGAAGCCTTGACTATGTGATTATGATGTCCAGCATTATAGTTTCCATCATTATGAAATTAGATATTGATATTACATGTGATTATTTGGCTAGTAGAATATCCATGTGAATAATTAAATTTAACTATTTTGGATATCTTTCCTATATTATGTAGAAGTTTACGTTTAAAAGGCTTGTGTTTTAGCCTTATATATTGCCTTAAACGATTATTATTATTTATGATTTTTTCTGCTATATTTTTATCATTACTGAGCTTCTAAGGTCCCCCCTTTCTTATGTTTTCTTTTTCCCATAATATGAAGAATTTTATTATGATTAACTTGTAGAGATTGGCCAAAAGATATGATTGTGTTCAATGGGGACACTATTTTGATTTTTTATTTCATGATGTCATGTAAAATTTATATATATATCTAGTACATCCATGGATACTAAACTAATCATTCATTCAAGAAATGGCCTCTTTTGATCATGCAAATCTTATGTAATAATGCACCGAGTCTAGGTAACTGGGTTTGGGGAGTTATAGTTGGTATCATATAATGTTTAGTATAAAAATTGAAACTATATTTAGACAAAAGCTTATTAGAGAACATTACCCTATGATAGAATTTGAGTATTAGTATTGAAGAACATCCAAAAATTTGGGTAGTGTAACTATAATGTGGCTTTTTAGGAATATACATCCCAATCTGGATAAAAAGGTTGAGGTAACTCTTTCACCAATATACCTATAAGTGAAAACTCTTATAAGGTGTTTCAGACATTACCCGGGGTATCCTGGTACATGACAATGATCCTTGTTTCACTCTTAGTTTTGACATTCATAGGGGATATTCATAGGATAATTCACATTTTATTTACAAACTGAATTCAATGATTTTAATATAAGATGAGAATAAATAAACATGGTTTATCCTAATGTGTTATAGATTCAAAATAAGGTGTCATGATATTCTCTAAATGATTTTAGGAATATAGTTACTCACACTATACTTTATGGTTTTAGTTAATGGATGGATTCCAAGAAATTCATAGTAACATTGAACATTATTTACAAGGTGATCATGGTGGTGGAAATGATAAATGAAATTAAATGATAAGAGGAATAAAAGATATCGTGTTTATGCCAAATAAAGTTTCCAAAAATAAGTTGAAAAAAATATAAATTACCTAACTCTTGATCTCAAAAAAGAAGAGAAATATGAAGAGTAATAAGACCTCTAGTAATGGAGACCATGGAGAAAAAAATTGTTCATTTTCCATTATATAGGAACTTTTGAAGGACACTCCCAATAAATTGTATCAATGGAACAATGAAATACTTAATGTGTGGGGAAGAAGGACATAAAGTAAATAATTTTATAGGAAAAATGAAGAGTATTATGGAAGAAAATAAAAATTTCCTTAAGAATCTATTTACTGTAAATTAAAAAAATTTAAGGGACCTGGGAATTACGTTAGTTAATTTCTTTTTCTATAGGATAACCTCAATGTCATGGAAGAACCTATGTGGAAATAAATAGATAGAAAAATGACAAAAAATTATTAATTCTTTTTGTTGATTAAATTAATTTGGATTATTTTTCTCTTGTATGTGTAACCCTCCAATTTTATATGTGAAATGATATTTTAGGAAGAAATTTCTTTTCTTTTGTGGATATAGCTATAAAGAACTATTTGGGTTTATATGATCCTTAAATTTGAGTCAATTACAGGTTATTACTTTTTGGGAAGAAAATGAAATGTATGATATAACATTTCTAGTTAAAATATGTTATGATTATTTTTGAGGAATTTAACTTTTTTATGAGAATGTTATAAAATTATACAATTTCTAAAAAAAGGACAACACGTAGATATTGTGACAACCCGTTGCGTAAAACAATGTTGTGGGAATCGAACCCACAACCAAAGTGAGACTGGAATCGATCACCTACCACTGGACTACATGATGTCCCTAATTAGTATGAATAATTATTTTTAGTTGAATGGTTTTATGGATCAAGAATATGTTGTTTTTGAGAACTTATGATTTTTCCTTATTATAGGAAAATGATTTTGTGATTGTGTGATAAATGTTGTTTTGGAAGATGTCCACTCTTTTGGGAACACTATATGCCTAAGGAAAATATAATACTATGGAATATAATTTGATGAGTAATGGTGGATTTTTATTTTTTAAGAATGTATGTTTTTATTATGGAATTATAGTGATTTTGGTTATTTATAGAAATGATCAATATATCACAGGGAATATGTGATTAGGTTAATTGCTTTTAAGTGTGTGAATTTAAGATTATTCGATGTTATTTAGAGATAAATGTTATGATTTATAATGGAAGACTGTTTGATAAAATCCTTTTGAATTTTGGGTTTCAAACATAGTTTGGATTATTTGGAATAATTTTAAGGGAAATTCTTTTTAATTATATTTGTTTAAATTTGGGTATTGTTTCATTAATTATAGATATTAATAGTTTTATTACTCTCTATAAATAATTATTCTTTTTGGGAATCATATGATCTTTTACTAACCATTTTGGATTTGGTTAATGTCTACTGAAAAGGGAAATATATAGTTCATCTTTTGTTGATTAATATATTATATAGAAGTTTATTCTACCTCTTCTTTTGTGGCCAAGTCATATTGAATACTCATCATTTGGATAAACAATGTGTTTGTGGTAGAAATTTATTAAAGTATGAAAATATAATTGAAAAGTAAATATATCTCCTTATGTTCTTAGTAAATCTCATAGATAAATTCCAAATCCTTATTTAAATGAACTAAAAACAAACACATTGTCTATTTTCTCTTCCTACTTGTTAATCGAAGACCTTTTAACCCATCACAAGTTTATGGTTTTCTTGTAGCTAACATTCTCCAGATCATTTTTCTATAAATCTTTGTTAGAAATTTATGGTTTTTTTCTCTTCTATATCGACATTTTCCTACATGGGAACCTTGTATGGGCTATATCAGCTGACATTTGTACTTATATTTTTTTCTTTCAATGTAATAATTTTATTGACTCTTTTTCCTTTGTGGGATTTAAACAAAGATTATTTTAAATGTCAAAATCCTAGTTTTTATTTCTGAGTTTATATTTCAAGGGCCAAATTATTTGAATGTGGGGAGAATTTATCACCCCAAGATTTCAGAGTAAGATATATCATCAATGTAATAAAATAGCTTACAATTCATTCAACACGGACTTGGCTTAAATTATATGGAAGATTGATTTTTTAGAAAAATACACTTTAATTATTCAAATGATATATTCCAAACATAACGATTATATATAGTAGTAAGAATAGTAAAAAAATAAATTTTAAATTTCATTTAAAACTATATAAAATACATAAACCATTTTGATAATGAAATGTATAATTTTCATTAAAATATAAATACTATTTTGATAAAGGAACTACCTCTTATGTACTTTTGGAAACAAAAATAAAATTAATTTAAGTCACTATAATAAATTCAATTTGGTGATATTGAATTTATATTTGATTTTAGAATACCAATATTAGATTATGGTGAATGTTTGGTAATTTTATTAGAAGTTTTATTTTTTGAATGAATAGTCAAAAATACTACGTTATAACTCAAAACAAAATTTTCACCCAATTTATTTATATTGCTAGATTATACACTTAATTAGTTTAAGAGTTTATATAGATTATATTTTTATCATTTTATATAATTTTTGTCATTGTAAGTAATTCCATATTTAAATTTAACTTTAAAATATGTGAGTGTTTTGATAGTTTTTATTTCTTAAAAACACATTTTCTGGTTTTCACAATGGGAATTAATTTTAAATTAATTAAAGAAACATATATGTCTTGAATTTTGTATAATTGAAATAATTTTTAAATTCAAAATATCAAATTTATCTTAGCGTGAGTTTTTGGTATTTTTCTGAAGACATTCAATTTTTGATGAAAAGTGAAAAAAATATGTTATTTTTTAAAACTGACCTTTATTTCAATAATTATAATTTTTATATAAATTTTTTTTAAAGTAAAAATAGATACATAGTACCTATATTTATTCAATGTAATTCACAGGATTCATTTTATAACATGATTAGATGTATAAAATTTTATTGAAATTTTTAACATCTTTTACCCTCCTTTTAGGCATAGTTTCAAATTTGATTAAAATGTAATTTTACTGCTTCTATTAATTGATTTTCAAAAATTCGAGAGACACGATTGACATTAGTATGTAAAATTTGGTTCAATAGGATAAAAATAATAATTGGTGAATAGTAATGTTTTCAATTTTATTTACCATGGTTAAATGAAAATAGGATAATTAAGGTATAAATGATATTATAATTTCCCTAACACATGTCCTAATTCTATTGGATAAGTGTATTTCTACTAAAATAAACCTTAGGAAAATATATATGATCCTTTATTATCTACTTGGATTAGATTAGGACATCTATTATTATTTTATATAAAGAAGAGTTAAAAGTGTTAAATTCAAATTTTAATGAATAAACCATTTTTAATATAGGGTTATACATAAGAAAAATTGGACTATAATTATTCATTATAAAGAAAAAAAATATATTTATATATCATGGTATTTTATTTTTAATTTTTTAGAAATTTGATAATTAAATTTATTTATGACACAATGATGATGTTGTATTTACCTTATAAATTAAATATTAAAATAATTGATATTATAATTACAAAAATAAATGTAAATTGAAATTGTGGATGAATTACACAAATTTTCTACGTAAATATGACATTTTAGGATTTATTTAATGTATTTTTTCGATATAATCATGTTTTTTTAAGTTTCACAAAAACCAAATACTAAATAGTTCCAAAATTAACATAAATGAGTTTTTTAAAACAAATACTATATTATTAAATGATATAATATTCCTAAAAAATATGGTTTGGAAAAAAAAACTTATATAATGATGTATATGTCATTGATAAAACACTTGAGGTTCTCATAGAATTTTATAGTATGTTTATTAACCCTTTAATATAAAAATACAAGAAGACATGGTAAACAAAAAACTATTTAACAAAAAATTAAATCTAAAAGATACGGTTAATATGGTGACACAAACATGTATAAAAACTATTGGTTGATAATATTTAGACCCATACCCACTTTATCCTTGCAATAAATCTATTTGGATCCCCTATAAACCAGAAATTATTTTATAATAAAATAATATTTCATGCTTTTTATAAAGTGACCCTCACCACCCTTATAAAAGGGTACTTCCCCTTAAATCATATTTACATATCCATAGCCATTTGGATCAGGAAAAACCTAAAAATTTATCCTAACATCTACCGTTACTTCAACCTAGTGGCCTTACTTTGATCAGAAAACCAACTGAATGATCCTTTTTGGTCAAATCAAAATGAAGCACCTGATGAAGATGTAATAATTTCATCACCTCTTTCAATGTTATTTTCTTCTTCCAATTATTCTAACTTTTTTGTTTCCATAACATAGTAACAAATTCAATACCTTGTACATATTGTGATGTTATTATAAATATGGTAAAACCATATTCAATATTCTATCCATCTTATGAATGACAAAGTCACCATACGTGCGTACGTATGGTTTAGCGTATCCATGTCGTGGTGTAGTTTGTTATTCGACAGTTCATTATTTCGACAGGTATAATAATGAGTATAATATATGTGAATAATTAATAAAAAAATTTAATGATTATTTTTATATGATATAACATCCAATTATATATGATTTTACCATCAATAGAATGATATTGTTGCTCGTGCATACGTACGGATTACCGTCTCCACGGATGCGATGAGATTCATTCCTCAACATAACCACTCAAGAATAATTTTCTTTCAATTATTTAAAATAATTTTTTAGAAATTAATATCATTATTTATATGAATCATATACATCCTATCCATAACAAACATGACTTACATAACAAAACAGATAATGGAAAACAAATCAGTTAACACCTGAAACAATGATACTTCTGAAACATTATTAACAAATAAAAATTAAAAGATCATATATTATATCATATTTATGTATGTGGTTATTTTAAAATTTAATAACAATTATTTAAATGATATACATGAGGTTAACGTACCCTCGACTATGGAATAGTACAAGGTAAGGGGTTTTCATCTCACTTTTTATTCCCATGAGATTCATTCTATATTTCTACAATTTTCATTTGTGTGGTGTGTGTACTACCCATGATTTTATTCATTTTGTAATATACTTTAATTTATAGATATTTACATCTCTATTTTATGATCCTTCTTTCATAGGGTTTAGGTTCCGTAAGTTACCCAATCAGTACGGGAATTTCTAATTTTGATTTTTACTCATTGTGTTTTACGCAAAATTCATTGATTGATTTTCTGCAAGATTATGTGTGAAATCACTATTTATTTATTTATGTAGTAATTTACACTCTCCATTATTTTGATATAATTTTAATACCCATAATCACTCCATTTATAAATTCTCAAGTCATCGACATGAACTTGAAAAGAGTAATCTTAACTCAATTTCTATTCACTGAGTTAAACATCCAAGTCATTGGTGTTGTTTTTACAAGAATATGTGTGAATTTCCTCTAATTTATTTACACTTAAAATCCAATCATATTGAGTGTATATATATTTTTCAATCATAATTATTTCATTGATTTATCCTTAACCTAAGGATATAGTCTTTATAGTTCATTTCATGTCAATTTACATTACACAGATACTTCCTTGTTTTTATGTGCGAATTCACTTTTATATGGTGTATATACTGTACTTTGACATAATATATTATGAATCCCTTTATTATCCTTATATTCTAATATTTTAATTACCTTGATTATTTTTATTCGAGTGTCACTCATTTGGTTACGTACTCTTTAACTAAAATATTACTTTAAATGTTTTAAATATTTATTCTTATAAATAATTCTCATTTATGTCCAGATTTTACAAATGGTTTTATGGATATTTTATTATGGAAATGATTTTTTTTAAATTAAAATTCCATATAAAATTTTATGGGTGGGATGGGACACTTTGATTCAAAATTCTATTTTTAACAACTTCATGATATATATTGAGGATTTAAAATGTTTTCATGGAAAAATGGATATTTCAATCAAATAGTTTTACTGATTATATTCATCAATATCAATATCCTACATCATTCTTGATTGAGGTTGATTTATTATAATATAATCCTCCATATTGTGTTGAATGAGTTATGTATGACTCAGGATGTGCTATTTTTATATCACTCCTGGAATGTGGTTAAAATATTAACATTTCAATTTGTAGTTTTAATCTGATTGTATATATTATATATCAACCATTTCATATGAGGAATCCATTGGACATAGAAAGAGATGGGTGGATCCCACTATAGCTCCTCGATGCATCGGTAGATCTCATTAGATAAACTAGTATCTTGGAACAAGGCCTTGACAAAATCATTTTTTGTAGTCTTGGAATGAGGACTTGACTATGTGGTTATGATGTCTAGAATTCTGCATTCCATCATTATGAAATTACCTATCGATATTCGACTAGTATAATATCCATGTGAATAAGTAAATGGAATTATTTGATTTATCTTTTCCATATCATGCTGCAGTTTGTGTTTAAAAGCCTTGTGTTTTAGTCTTATACATTTCCTTAAATGTTTATGCTTATTTATGATAGATTATGTTATATTTTTATCCTTAGTGAGCATCTGAGATCACCCCATTATTATATTTTATTTTTTTCAGGATGTGAAGAAGTTTATTATGATAAACCTGTATGGATATTCCAAAGGATATGAGTGTGTTCATAGGGGACACAATGTTGTTTTTTCAATTTCTTGATGTAATGTAAAACATTTGTAGGTATGTAATACTTCAAAGGCCACTAAACCAATCACTCATTCGAGAATTGATCACTTTTGATCATGCCAAGGGTATGTAATAATGCCCCAGCTCTGGGTATCTATGGTTAGGTAATTACACTCAACCTGGTTTTAAATGAACTAAAAATCAAGCCTTTCCAACCCTACATGTATTGTTACCTCATCTAACCATGAGAAGATAAACATGGAAAGAATGTGGAATACCCTATATGTGTATATCTCCTATGAAATGATTGAAATTTGAAATATCTTGTCGGAACATGAGATGAATGTATACTTAGTCCTCAAGGGGTGTCAACCAATAATGTGACAACACCACAAGGCCTCCTAAGTATCACCTAGACATACTAATCTCAGACTATGGGTATCAAGAGGTTCCACCCTTGTGGAAAGCAACCTGATTCTTCTTGAGGCTCAAAAGGTAAAGAAACAGAGAGATCACACTCTTCAAAGTCTTCTATCCCAAATGTATCCCTTTTGAGGGATACACCCTATCAAGAACATCCTACTAGGTCTAGGTCTTCTTCCCATCATTAGAGGACATGTTGTTGCTAACTTGTACCCTACGCAAGGCTAAAAAAACCATGTAGAGAGGCCCACTCTGTACCACTACCATGGATTTAGGAGAGAACTGCTTCAAACTGAGTACCCCATCCATATTCATATATGAGAGGTAATAGAGGGACCCTAACCTCACCATTTCCCTACATTTGAGGGAGTAAAAGATCTTATATAACATTTTAAACCTCTATCACTCTTATATGGAGTGTCCTGCTCCTCGATCTGCCGAGGGAGAACTAACTCCTAACCAAACATGGCTCATATCTAGTAGAGGTACCTGGTCCTCGTAAATGAACTCTTCATCTGAGTGATATCAAACACTAAAGGATGAACCAATCCCCACATCTACTTGTAGATAGGGGAGTAATACTTCATAAATGAGTACCCACACCTTTGTACGATAGGTGTACTACACAAATGATAGAGGAAATGTGCCCATTAGTTGTGGAGTACAACTCTGTGGCTAGAGGACCTATTCCCTAAAATGACAGGTGAGTACTACTCAATCAACTCGATTACTATGGTGGTCCCACACCTAAACACGGTAAGGGTGTGCTGACCCTAGGATGGTGTACTTGATCCCTAGTACGATAGGTGAGTCCCAAATCAACCTGAACAACATGTATGGAGGACCCACAACCTAGAATTAAATAGGAGTACCATATCCAAGGATAGAATAACCGCACCCTAACCCGATAGGGGAGTACCCACTCTATCGCCATGTCAAATCTGGTAGACCTGTTCTCTAACACGACAAGGGAGTACTGACACCAGGGATAAAAGACCAACACCCTGAACCAACAAGGGATTTCCTATCTCGACATCTCTCTTCAAGAACAACACTGATCTATTGAATCTTTCAAGCATTGCTAAGAGTAGAGTTATTCTTATCATACCTCTTGAAGTATTAGTATAGTGGGTAGGGGTCCAATGCCCTATTCCAATAGTGGTGAACCACTCTACTGGTCAAATAGTCCATTGGACCCACATCCAGAAGTCAAGGGAATGGTACTGACCCTGAGGTCTACCTAGTGATTCATCCTGATCACTTCCCAAGAATAGCATGGCTATGTTGACATCTGGATCACAAGAGGACTCCTTATAAATCATCGGCTAAAATAGAGGTCGTCATCATGTTCTACATGGAAAATTTCTTAGGATTGGCTAATCACAATCCTAAATCAGTGTTCCATATAAAGAAATATGAAAGTCGTAGGACCTCAAGAAGATCTATTTGGATTAAACATCATCCACATGGGCCCACATGGTGTGTGGGCCTGCTTGAGAACTTGGCAATGTATCTTGTTTATATATTTTTCCATCCGATATAGGGGAATACGAAAAGTAAACATAGTACAAGGTGTATAACGACCCACACATTACATTGTTATTGCTTCAAAATTGAAGCACAAATATTAAAACATATAACAAAACCATGAAAGGACCATATAGGTATAGTGTCTTTTGAAACTAGGAAACATAAACAACTAGTTCATAAATCATCTACATTTCCTCTCATTTATTTCTTCCTATCTAGAGTCCATTTTGGAATATCCCACTTAATAACCTTGTTCCTGACCTAGGGAAAGAAAACATATAAAAGGGTGAGCTCAAATGCTCAGTAAGGGGAAACAAAATAAATATCAATCACATCATATTCATAAGAACATAACATTTTGGAAATCTTAACATGAAAAAAGATATCATAATTTAGGAACATGGGATAAATCATGTTACTGATATGTAAGCCCAATAATCATAACAAAAAACTTGAAACATTGTGGCATACACACATAATCATAGATTATCATTTCTTAGTAGTCAAGACTCATTGCCAAGACTATCTTAGCAGACAAAGTCCATTTCTGAACCGAGTTCACTCCTCGTTTCAGCCCTGTTTCATTGAACCAGATTAACCTGCCGTTCTAGCCATGTCTATCTCATGAGATATAAATCATTACCCAATGAATTGGAGGGAGATATAGTTCCCAACCATCTCATAATGAAACCATTCTTATGTGTGCCACAAAATCTTAAATCATACATCATAACATAACCCATGTAATAAAAATGGGATTCTTAAACATTGTGACATCATAAAACAATTCGTATAAGATAAAGGACTTTATAAAAATAATTCCATCACAACATAATCAAATAAATGTAATAATATAGATAGAAACAGAACCCTGTATTATCTTAGATGGAAAATAATTTTAATAAAACACTTGAACTCCATTCATGAGAAAAATATCCTTTCTACTTCAAAAGAATTTTTCCTTTCTTAACATGTCATATAATTTTAAACTAAAAGAATTTGATTAAAAATAAACTTGAAAAATTATTAAGGAATCTTCATGGAAATAATGTTCTAAAAATACATTCATGCCGTATATGTTTAAAAAAACATTCTTCTCATACTTTGGCCGGAAAAGTCAAAAAGTACCTCGTACGAAAAATGACAAAAGATTCCATTCATATCTTTTACTAAAAACTCACCAAAGGGTCAAATTGGATTTAAAAAATTGTAAGAGGATAGAAATAATATTACATATTATCAAAACATGGATGTTGATGATAAATATTCCCCAGTAAATTCTGAAGTACAAACAATCTCGGATAAAAATTGAGATTGTGAGATTTTCCCTTACCTTAGGTCTGATTTTCTTTGTAAGTGTACAAACCTTCTGTATAATTATTTAAATAATGTCATTTACATATTCCAGAATCATACTCATTGTTATTATATCATGTATGGTCATATTCTTAGCTTTTTATTAGTAATATTTCATTGCTACTTGTTATTCGGGTGTTTATTACTTTTTGTTCTTATGTGTGTTTTGTCGAATAAATTCTTATTATTATTTTTAGGTTATAGATAAATAATTTCTAGAATTTTATTAGTGTAACATATATCATATTTATTCATTCAATTCATTTATATAATCATTATTCAATGAAGATCATGTAGAACGAGTCACATCACATTGTGGAGACGGTATTCCGTACGCATGCAGGAGCAAGGATATCATTCCCATGATCGTGGAATTGTATTGGAGTGTATGTATACTATTTGAGAATCAATATCACTTTACAATAATCATATATAGTTATTATTAATACCATTATACCAATCCAAGTAAGGTGGTGGTGAAAAATAGATTACACCACGGCGTGGAGACGGTATTCTGTACGTACGCACGCGCAGTGATTTCATTTTCTGTAGGATGGATAGATTTTGAAATAGGGTTTTGTCATACTTATAATGACATATCAGTATATGAGTGATACTGATGTTATTACTTCATAATAAAACAACTAAATAAAAATAAGTTGAACAAGAAATAAAGTTGAAAGAATCGGTAACGGACATTACCTCTTCTTTGAAGCTCCTCTTCTTAACCTCCTCATAAGGAACTAAAAATGGTCTTTGAAGAAGACCAGGACCTCTCGGATGTTTCTAGAGAAGTGGAGAAGTGAAATTTTCAGGGTTTGGCCGAGTGTGAATGCTCAAAGTGGTGTGATGAAGATAGGGAGGAGGTGCCCCTTTATAAGGGAGGAGAGGGGCACATTAGGAAAAAATATATTATTTTATTGTAAAGTCATACTCGGTTTTTAATAGCTAAAATTGATTTATTTATACTCTAAGGTGGGGATGGGTCAAAATACTCACATACAATATAATTTAGACAAGTTTAGGTTTCTATTTTAACCTTATCATTTAGATTGAACTTTAAGTTAAATAATTTTACTTTTACCATGTTGTCTTGTTTTCTTACACTATAAGGTTAATAAACATACTATAACAAGACAAAATAATCCAAAGGTGTATATTATTAATATATATTAACTTATCTAACTCATTTGGCCAAACCTTAGATTTTTAAGAATAAAATAACAATTAATAATATAATATTTGTTTTAAAAACTATTTTATGTCAATTTTGAAACTATTTGGTAATTTATTTTTTAAAAAATCATAACAGAATGATTAGTTCGAAAAAAGTTAATTAAATCAATAATAACATGTCATATTAACCCTAAAAATAAGTTTAATTCATAAAAATTCTCAAATTACATTTATTTGGGTATTTATAACATCAATTATGTCAATATTTCATTAATAAGATAATTACTGCATCATCATTGTGTCGTAAATAAATTAATTTATTTAATGTCTAAATATTATAAATAAAATAAAATTATTTAGGAAGTCGTTTAAGCTTTCTATTTAATTTTTATTGTAGAATTTATCTTATGTATTACCCTATATTAAAATTTTTTTAGTTATTAGACTTTGATTTTAACTATTTTAACTATTCTTTA
Source organism: Viscum album (assembly GCA_963277665.1). NCBI lineage: Eukaryota > Viridiplantae > Streptophyta > Magnoliopsida > Santalales > Viscaceae > Viscum > Viscum album. The sequence goes on from OY728141.1 coordinate 1,118,796,657, forward strand.
AATAAAATAATATTAAATGTCCTAATCTAATACAATTGGGCCTAAATGGTCATATTTTATTCCTAAGGATTTTATTGGTCGAATTAAACTTATCCAATAGAATTAGGACATGTGTTAGGGTAAGAATAATACCATTTTATCCTTAATTACCCTATTTATATTTAACCGTGGTAAAAAAAAGTAAAAAGTTAATATTCACCAAAAATTATATTCATCTCATTGAACCACATTTTAGTCCTTGATATTAACCGTGTCTCTCATATTTTTGAAATTCCACTCACAGAAGTGTTAAAATTACGTTTTATGTAAATTTTCAAATTCTCCTAGGAGGTGGGTAAAAGACGGTGAAAAGTTCCATAAAATTTTTATATATCTAAAATTATTATAAAATGACACCAATTAATTACATTGAACTTACATAGGTGTTATTTATCAAATTTGAACTAAAATAAATTTAAATAAAATAATTAATTAATTAAATAAAAAGTAGGTTTTTGAATAGTAACCCAGTGTTTTCACTATTCATAAAAAATTGAAAGTTTTCAGAAAAAATACCAAAATTTCACCCTAGGCCAATTTCGATACTTTGAATCTAAAAACGAAGTACATTTTGAAAGATAAAATTTACAAATTTTCAAAAAGTGTGTATTAATATTCATAACGGCTAGTTTTAATAATACTTTAATAGCATATCGTTGTTTAGTGAAACTCGGTATTCCGTACAATGCAAGCTATCGAGGAAGGTCGTGATTGCGTATAAAGCAAGCCAAGATAGTTTTGTGTGTAGTGAAAGATTCATTTGATGATGTATATAATATATAAACAAAATATTTCTCATAAAAATATCGGGTGTAACATTCTACCCCCCGTAAAATGAATTTCTCCCTTGAAATTTGTCACTTGGTAACAAATTGATAAGGATAACTCTCCCTCATAATATCCCCAATCTCCCATGTAGCTTATTCTAATTGGTGGTTCCTCCATAAAACTTTCACAAAGTGAGTGGTCTTGTTCTGTTAGACTTTTTCACTACAATCCAGAATCTCTATCGGTTGTTCTTCATAAGAAAGATCTTGCTCTAGTAGTACAACTTCTGAGCTGAGTACATGTGAAGGATCAGGTATGTACATTCTCAGGAGAGATACATGGAACACATCATGAACTTGATAGATATTCGGTGGAAGCACCAATCGTTAAGCTACCTTAGCAAAATGATCCATTATTTTGAAAGGACAGATATACCTAGGGCACAACTTTGCCTTCTTTCCAAATCTCATCACTCTCTTCCAAGGAGATATACTTAAGAACACTTTATCACCCACTTAAAACTCTAGGTATTTTCTTAGATTATCGGCATAACTTTTTTGTCGACTCTGAGCTGCTATAATGTGTTGTTGAATAGATCTGACCATTTCTGCCATCTCATCAACAAGTTCAGGTCCTAATAGCTTTCTTTCCCCAACTTTATCCCAGAAAGTTGGAGTTCGACATTTAATTCTATAGAGAGCTTTATAAAGAGACATCTAAATACTGGAGTGAAAGCTATTATTATAAGAAATTTCCACCAAAGGTAGATGTTGATCCCAACCACCTTTGAAATACATAGAGAATGATCTTAACATATCTTCTAAAGTTTTAATTGTTCTCTTAGACTAACTGTCTGTCTGAGGATGATAAGTAGTGTGGAAACTCAACTTTGTATACAGAGTATGCTGAAAAATTCTCCAGAACATTGAGGTAATCCTCGGATCCCGATCAGATATAATGGAAAGTGGTACTTCATGCAGTCTTACCACTTTCTTTACATATATCCTTGCCAGATGATCCAGAGAGAAATCTTCTCTAATAGCAATGAAGTGTGATGAATTTGTAAGACGATCAAATATGACCCAGATAGCATTATTGCCTTTGGATGTTTTAGGATGTCTAGAGACAAAGTCCATAGTGATGGTTTCTCATTTCCATTCGTTTATGGGTAATGGTTGTAACATTCACTTAGACTTCTATCTCTCAGCTTTAACTTGCTGACAAACCAAGCATCAAGAGACATATTCATCAACATCTCTTTTCATGACATCCCACCATAAGTACTCTTTCAGGTCCCTATGCATCTTCTTGCTTCCAAGATGAATAGAGAATGAAGAACTATGAGCCTCATCCAGCAGTTCCTTCTTTAATTTTGGGATGGGAGGAACACAAACCCAATTCCTGAACCTTACTATCCCATCACAATCAAGGTTGAATTCAGGAACATTTATCACCTTCTTTTGTAACTCTACTTCTTCTTTATGTGCCTCTTTATTCTTCACATGTATATATGGTTGAACATTCATTTGAGAAAGATAAGATTTCTCCCCATCCATTATAATTCCATGATCCATCCTTTGTAAATCCATAAATATTGGATCTTTTTTGATCCTCATCATGGATAATCTAGCATGGTCTTGTCGACTTAATGTGTCTTCCACCTTGTTTTCTTTCCCTTGGTGGTAAAGAATTAAGAAGTCGTAATCCTTAATCAACTCCAACCATCTTCTTTGGCGCATATTCAGCTCCTTTTCTGTGAAAATATACATTAATCTTTTATGATCAGTATAATTATCACACCATTCACCATAAAGATAATGCCTCCAAATATTTAATGCAAAGATTACCGCAGCTAACTCCAAATCATGAGTTGGGTAATTTTGCTCATGGATCTTCAACTATCGTTAGGAATAAGCTATCACCATATTGTTTTGCATAAGAACACGCCACAACCCCTTCGTGGATCCATCACTATAGATCACAAACATTTCTCCACTACAAGGAAGTGTGAGTACAGGTGCACTGGATAACCTTCTTTTCAACTCCTTGAAATTCTATTCACATTCCTCCGTCCACATGAACTTAACTCCTTTTCAAGTCAACCTACTGAGTGGATTATATAATAATTAAAAATCATTCAAAAAACGTTAATAATATCCATCCAAACCAAGAAAACTTTGAATCTCAGTTACTGTTGTTGGTCTCGACCATCTTTTGATAACCACTTTTTTTGCTGGATCCACAGATATCCCCTCTTTTGAGATTATGTGACCCAAAAATGAAACTTTTTTAAGACAAAATTCACACTTGGTAATTTTGGCATAAAGATTATCCTTTCTCAGGGTCTTCAATATAATTCTCAAGTAATATTCAGGTTCTTCCTTGCTCTATGAATAGACAAGAATATCGTCTATAAAGACTGCCATAAACTGATCAAGATAGTTGCTAAAGACTCTATTCCTCAGATCCGTGAATATAGCAGGGGCATTAGTAAGACCAAATGGCATCACTATAAATTTATAGTGTCCATACCTTGTACGGAAATCCATATTTGGTATATCCTCTCTTTTGACCCATAATTTATGATACCCAAAATGAAGATCAATCTTGGAAAAGTATTGAGCTCCGCGTAGTTGGTCAAATAAGTCATCAATGCATGGGAGAGGATATCTGTTCTCGATAGTGATCTTGTTAAGTTCTCGATAATCAATGTAGAGTCTCATTGATCCATATTTCTTCTTAACAAACAGAAAAGGTGCTCCCCAAGGTGACGCACTAGGGCTTATGAATCCCTTATCAAGAATCTCTTGGAGTTACTTCTTCAATTCATGCAACTCAATTGGGGCTATTCTATAAGGTGTCTTTGAAATAGGCAATGCACCGGGTATGAGATCTATTGAAAACTCAACATCACGATTTGGTGGAAGACCCGATAATTCCTCCAGAAAGACATCATAAAACTCTCTTACAATGGGAATATTCTTAATCCTAAGTTTCCCTCCAACCATTTGAGATAAATAACCTTCATTTAGTGGAATCAAGACCCATAGAAATTTCCACTGGAAGGTTATGTTCATCCTTTCATAGATAGACGATCATAAATTGATCTAGAATATGAAATGTGACCTCCCTTATTTGGAAATTGATATGAGATACATATATAGAAAGACAATCCATGCCAAGAATCACATCAAATTCCACTATTGGAAGGATCACAAGATTTTCAGGAAGTACTTTCCCACAAACATCAATCGTAGAAGAATTATAATCTTTTGATGTGACTGTTGTGCCATTAGAGGTTGTCACAGCTAACTCAACATCTAATTGTTGAGGTAATATAGAGATACCCTTAGAAAATTCTTCAGAAATAAAAGAGTGGGTGGATCCAGAGTCAAATAAAACATTTTCTACTTTAGAGTGGATGTTAAGTGTACCTTTCACCACTTTGTTCTCATACTCCACATCGCTGATAGAAATTTCATGTGACTTTCCTTTTCCTTTAGCTATAAGATTTTTTTGACGTTGATCATCATCAACAACCCCTGGATTAGGGCATTGATTAGCATAATTCCCCATTTCCTTGGACTTGTAACATTGAAGTGTAGGAGGTTCACCCCGTATAGCCTTTTCTTTGTTCGCATCACTAGACATATTCTTCCCATCATTGTGGAATTCAAATTCCCGATAACCTTCTTTTCAACATTTGAAACATTTACTTGTCCCTTTAAGACAACTCCCTCCATTTTTCTTTCCACACTTTTAGCATAAGGTAAAACTCATATTCTTTTGAGTTTTCTATTTAGATTTTCCTTTGAATTCCATTTTACTCTTCTTATCAAACCCATATGACTGATGGGTTACTCCAATCTCCATCTCAACCTAGAGAGCACACCGAACGATTTCCTCATAGCTATTGAAGTCCCTTGTGGCTAACGCCCTTTGAAGACTTGGTTTTATGCCACTGAAGAATCGATCAATCATACTCTCAGGTTGGATAATAATCCCAGAATCGTACCTTGAAAGTCTTGTAAAATTTTCTTCGTAGGTACCAACAGATTCATCATCCTTTTTCTCTAGTTCAAGAAACTCCTTCTCCATCGTTGTTTGAAGAATATGAGGGAAGTACTTAAGGGAAAATAAGTTCTTGAACTCGTCCCTTTCCATGGACTCAATTTTATCTCTTGTCCTCATATTCTTGATAAAACTCCACCATTGATCAGCTTCAACTTCCAAACGATATACTGCTATGATGACTTTATCATGTTACGAACATTGAAGAACTGAAAATATCTTTTCAGTGGTACTGATCCATTGTTCAGCCACTAATTGATCAGTAGACTCGCTGAATGAGGGTGGATGTTGCCTCATGAAGGATTCAACAGAATGTTGCTCCTTCCTTTACTCATTTAGAAGTCTTGCATGATTCGTCGCTTGAGAAAGTTGTGTGAGCATGGCTACATGGTTTTTTATTCCATCTCCCATAATTGTTGTTTTCTCAAGGGGACAATCATTACATTGCCCGTCGCATTCCGCGTTAACACAGTTCCTTCGGGTTCCATCCATTGACTAACACCAAGAAGAATACTGTGAGAAACACTAATTATAATAGGAAAACCACATAATCAAGAATAGAATTTTACACTTAATGTATTATCATAGGTTGTTCATGGCCATTTCTAAAACACTAAGACTATGTTCTATGCTTAGACATATCCTTAGGGTTCTTACTAAGGCTTTCACATCCTCGTTTCCAAAGGTTGACTATAACCTCCCTCTGATACCAACTATAATGACCCATACTTTACATTGTTATTGCTTCAAAATTGAATCACACTTATTACTACATATAACAAAACCATGAAAGAACTGTATATGTATAGTGTCTTTAGAAACTGTGAAACATAAACAACTGGTACATAAAGCATCTAAATTTCCTCCCATTTATTTCATCATATCTAGAGTCCCTTTTGGCATATCCTACTTAATAACCTTCTTCCTGGCCAGGGGAAAGAAAACATACAAAACGGTTATCTCAAATGCTCAGTAAGGTTATATAAAAGAAATATCAATCACATCTTATTCATAAGAACATAACATTTTGGAAATCCTAACCTGCAAAAAGAGATCATAATTTCATAACATGGGATAAATCATAGTAGTGAAATGTAATCCCACTAATCATAACTTAAAACATGAAACATTTTGGCATACACACATAATCATAGAGAATAATTTCTTAGTAATCAAGAATCATTTCCAAGACTATCTTAGCAGACAAAGTTCATTTCTGAATCGAGTTCACTCCTTGATTCTGTCCTGTTTCACTAAACCGAATTAACCTACCATTCAAACCATGTTTATATAATGAGATATAAATCTTTACCCCATTAATTGGAGGGAGTTATAGGTCCCACCCATCTCATAATGGAACCATTATTATGTGTTCCATAAAATTATAAACCATACATCATAACATAACCCATGTAATAAAAATGGGCTTCTTAAACATCGTGACATCATAAAACAATTCGAATAAGATAAAGGACTTCATAAAAATAATTCCATCACAACATAATCAAATCAATGTAATAATATGCATATAAACAGAACCCTATATTATCTTAGATGGAAAATAATTTTGATAAAACACTTGAACTCCATTCTTGAGGAAAATATCCTTTCTACTTCGAAAGCATTTTTCCTTTCTTAACATGTCATATAATTTTAAACTAAAATAAGTTGATTAAAAATAAACTTGAAAACTTGTGAAGGAAGCTTCATGTAAATAATGTTCTAAAAATCCATTCATTCTGTATAAGTTAAAAAACATTCTTCTCATACTTTGGCCGGAAAAGTCAAAAAGTACCTCATACGAAAAATGACAAAAGTTTCGTTTCATATCTTTTACTAAAAACTCACCGAAGGGTAAAATTGGATTTAATCAATTTTAGGAGGATAGAAATAATATTACCGATTTACGAACATGTATGTGGATGATAAATATTCCCCAGTAAATTCTGAAGTAAAAACAATCTCGGATAAAAATTGAGATTGCAATATTTTCCTTTACCATAGGTCTGATTTTCTTAGTAAGTGTCTGAACCACCTGTATAATGATCTAAATAATGTCATTGAATTATTCCAGAATCATACTCCTTGTTATGATATCATATATGGTCATATTCTTAGCTTCTTATTAGTAATATTTCATTGCTACTTGTTATTCGGGTGTTTATTAGTTTTTGTTCTTTTGCGTGTTTTGTCGAATAAATTCTTATTCTTATTTTTAGGTTATAGATACCTTATTTCCAGAATGGTATTACTGTACTATAAATCATATTTATTCATTCAATTCATTTATATAATCATTATGCAATGAATATCTTGTAGAACAAGTCGCATCACACTGTGGAGACGGTATTCCGTGCGTACGCACGAGCGATGATATCATTCCCATGATCGTGTAATTGTATTGGAGTATATGTATACTATTTCATAATCAATATAAATTAACAATAATAATATATAGTTATTATTTACACCATTATACCCATCCATGTAAGGTGGTGGTGGAAAATAGATTACACCAGGGCGTGGAGACGGTATTCTGTACATACGCACGCGCGGTGATTTTGTTTTTCGTAGGATGGATAGATGGTGAAATAGGGTTGTTTCATAATTATAATAACATATCCATATATTAGTGATACTTATGTTATTACTTCATAATGAAACAAATAAACAAGAAGAAGAAGTATAAGAAGAAATAAAGTTGAAAGAATCTGTAACGGACATTACCTCTTCTTTGAAGCGCCTCTTCTTAACCTCCTCTTATGGCATTAAATATGGTCTTTGAAGAAGACCAGGACCTATAAGATGTTTCTATGGAAGTGGAGAAGAAAACTTTTCAGGGTTCGGTTGAGATTTAAGGCTCAATGTGGTGTGATTAAGAGATGGAGGAGGTACCCTTTTAAAAGGGAGGGGAGGGGAACCTTATGAAAAAGTAAAAATATTATTTTATTATAAAGTCATTTTTGGTTTTTAATAGCTCAAAATTGATTTATTTAGAAGAAAAGGTGGGGATGGGTCTAAATACTCTCATATAATAGAATTTGGACAAGTTTAGGTTTCTATTTTAACCTTATCATTTAGATTTAACTTTAAGTTAAATAATTTTACTTTTACCGTGTCTTCTTGTTTTCTTACACTATAAGGTTAATAAACATACAATAACAAGACAAATGAACCCCAAGTTGTTTATTATTAATATATATTACCTTATCTAAGTCATTTGGCCTATCCTTAGATTTTTAAAAATAAAATAACAATTAATAATATAATATGTGTTTTAAAAACTATATTATGTCAATGTTGACACTATTTGGTAATTGATTTTTGTGAAAATCATAAAAAAATGGTTAGTTCTAAAATATTTAATTAAATAAATAATAACATGTCATATTAACCTAGAAAATTAGTTTAATTCATAAAAAGTATCAAATTACACTTATTTGGGTATTTATAACATCAATTATGTCAATATTTCAATAATATGATAATTACTGCATCATCATTGTGTCATAAATAAATTAAATTATTATGTCTAAAATTTATAAATAAAATATCATTGTGTAGGTAATCATTTTACCTTTATAATGAATATTTATAGTAGAATTTATCTTATGTATAACCCTATATTAAAAATGTTTTTGTTATTAAACGTTGATTTTAACTATTTTAACTATTCTTTAAATAAAATAATATTAAATGTCCTAATATAATCCAAGTGGGCCTAAATAGTCATATTTTATTACTAAGGTTGTTTTTGGTCGAATTAAACTTATCAAATAGAATTTGGACATGTTTTAGGGTAATAATAATATCATTTTTACCCTTAATTACCCTATTTACTTTTAACCGTGGTAAAAAAAAGTAAAAACTTACTATTCACAAAAAATAATTTTCATCTCATTGAACCAAATTTTAGTCCTTGATATTAACTTTGTCTCTTGGATTTTCGAAATTACACTCACAGAAGCGGTAAAATTAAGTATTATGTAAATTTTCAAATTCTCCTAGGAGGTGGATAAAAGACGGTGAAAGTTCAATAAAATTTTTATATATTTAAAATTATTATAAAATGAAATCAATGAATTACATTGAACTTATATAGGTTTTATGTATCAATTTTGACCTAAAATTAATTTAAATAAAATAAATAATTAATTAAATAAAAAGTCGGTTTGTAAATAGTAACTGAGTGTTTTCACTATTCATCAAAAATTGAAAGTTTTCGGAAAAATACCAAAAATTCACACTAGGCTAATTTCGATACACCGAATTCAAAAATGAATTCCATTTTGAATGATAGAATTTACAAAATTTCAAAAAGTGGTTATTACTATTCATAATGGCTAGTTTTAATTATATTTTAATAGCATATCGTTGTTTAGTGAAACTCGGTATTGCGTACAATAGAAGCTATCGAGGAAGGCCGTAGTTGCGTATAATGTAAGACAATATAGTGTTGTATGTAGTGAAAGATTTATTTGATTATGTATATAACATAAAAACAAAGTATTTCTCATACAAATCACGGTTGTTACAAGGTGTGTCCATCCTCACTGTCCCTTACCCATTTCAGTTTCCCATATCCATATACCAGACCCCCTATACATATACTTTGGTTGTGTAGTTGTAAATACCCATGTGGTTTAACATGGATTCCCAATGCATGTCCCATAGTCACATTGTTTTGGATACTACATGGTGTGTAACCCAAGAACATAGCATGTAGTCCCTAAATTTCATCTTCCCTAAACAGGATGTGCTACCTAGCATGTCTCTTTACACTACACATCATATAGATCATAATTCCAGTTGGGAATCTCCTCCAAAAATTCCCAATTCACCCCAGTTTGACACCAAACCCATATATCAACAAATAAGGTATCTCTATTAGTTATATTTGGACTCTAAAACCTCAGAATAAAGAGATAAAATGGGTATTCAGACAATAATTAAAACCACCAACCACAAGATATTAAATGAATTTATGTTGCAAACACCCTAAAAATAAAGAAAACTATATGTCTCCAAAAAATAATAATGGATAGAGGAGGAAACTATAAATTTAAGAGTGTATAAGGAAGAGATTACCGAGGGATTTTTGTTTATTCTAATGGTGTATGATTTGTACCATGTAATAATGAGTTAGCTAAAAAATCCATGTAAGAGGTAGCAGGAAACCAAACACCCAGGGGGAGAGGAAAATACCATACGAAGGGAGAGGGGTGTATGAAAGGATAGGTAATAAAATTTCTTTAATGGTTGAATAGAAATTTCACCAATAAAGAACGATTCTCATAGATTGGTTGTGTGGTATGTTAAACCATTTTCCAACTGTGAGGTATGTTCTACATTAAGGGTAACACCACATGGATAGGTGCACAATTTGACAACCCATGCATAGACCATGTGAACCCTCTCTTTCCAAAACTTGTAGTTGGTCACTTTTCCATGCACCTCGAGTTGTACATTTTCGAACAAACTATGTATCCCTTTTCACCCCATTGTATAAAACCACATGTTTTATGGAAAGAAATTGTATGATTATCTATAACCATGCGTCCTAGTATGTTTCTTCAAATTTCAGGGCTACATGCTTCATATGATCCCTAGATACACCCAGGACCTCCTTGAAACTTATAGGAAACATTGTAATATGGTTTAAAAGGAATTTAAACCAATCATTAAAGGTACAAACCTTTGAGAATGTATGGGATGTTACAACCTCTCCAATTTAAAACAATTCATCTCGAGTTTCCCTTATGAGGGTGTTACAACATTGTTTGAAAAGAGTCTTTTCCACTGTACATGTACATCAGCCTCTTTCTCCTAGGTCCTATCATTTAAACATCCATGATTCCATATCACCCAAACTAGTGGAATTGTCCTACCTCCAAAAACATCCATGCTACAATCCACATTATGTGTCATATTATCCTCAAAGAACATATATGTATTCAGCTTAATATCATTGGGGTTATACAAATGATATGGTTATATATGATACTGTTGAAGCTGAGATACATGGAAGATGACATGCATGGAATTGTACCTCTGAGGTGATAACAAATGGTAGGCTACCACCCCAACTCATTCCACTATCTCGAAAGGCCTTCCATAATGAGGTGAAAACATGCCATGTATCTTAATTCTTCTATTAACTAGTATAGGTTATACCTGAATAAATACCTGATGTGCCACCTAAAACTCTATAAGTCAATGGTGATGATCATTATAAGAATTTTTACTCAACTGATTTGTATCCATATGCTTCTGAATCAGGTTGACCACCTTTGAAGTCTCCAAAACAAGATGATGACCAAGTAGATCTACATATCCTGCCTCTAGCCATCATAATGGTGGACAACATGATCTACCATTGAGGGCCTCATATAGACCTACTTTAATAGTTTCTTGAAAGTTGTAATTATAGTAAATATAAAAAAGGTATATTCTTTTCTTATGACCCACTAATATCATGAGTATATACTTATAGAATATCCACTAATGCGTGTATGGTCTTCTTTGAATGACCCTCAGTATAAGGTTGATATAAATTACTCAATAGAATTTTTGAACCCAATTCCTTTTTCATCCCTTCTCAGAAGCATGATGTGAATCAGGCATATTAGTCTGAAACGATAAAATGGGGTACCCCATGAAGTTATATTATCTCTCGAATGTAAATACTTCTTAAATCATCAAGAGATAAGGTACTTAGATTGGTAAGAAGTGCATAAACATGGATTGACAATAAATGATCACACATACCATATTTTTTCCTCAAAGAGATATCAGGAAGAATGTCATGAAATTTTCCATGACATTGTTCCATTTCCACATATAAATGGATAGATTCTATAGAAGTCAGTAGGTTGTTGGTGCTCTACCTTCACCAACTGATTGGTGGAGCACCAAGTGAAAACCCCTATTATCGGCTCCTTATATCTGGCTACTAGTACTAACGTCGTATATCATAATACATAATAGTATTCCCATGATGAACTTCCCAAAAATATGCATGTGATTCAATAATAATATCTTCCCCATTTAATTTAAGTCACCCTATCATAGCCATGGTTGAGTACAGTTCCACTTCCATCAACAACCCAACCATCAGACGGATTCTTTCGGATGTTGTTATCCCTCAAAAAGGGTCCCTCCAAATCAAAAAAACATTATCATTTGGACTGACTCTATGAGGGAGTACATCACTAAAATATTTTCTAGAACTGGTTTCCGATGTTGTTCTTTAATATCTAGATGTTTCTTAGATAGTCGATACGTTACGTTCCAATGACTACTGGCTTCCTAGATGGCATGTGTTTGAGTCTTCTAACTCAAGAAATCTGCAATAGAATTTTTCTTTCTGGTGGTGTAAGTAAACTCAATGTTGAAGCAATGAAGGTATTCCACCCACTTATTCTACCTTAGATTCATGTCTCATTATGAGGAGATGTATTTGAAACTTTTTTGACCCATCTAAATGATGAATTGCTCACCCATGAAGTAGTGTATCTAACATCAAAGATAATGTACAACAACTACTAGCTCGAGGTCATATGTTGGGTAATTTTTCTCATGTAGTCTCAACTGCCAGGACCCATATTCCATGAATCAATAACCTAACATTAGAACTGCATCTGTTATTATTCATAAATCATCACAATATATCATATAACTTCTGACCAGCCTTGGAAGAATCAATATTAGTTCTAAGGTTACTCTCCACTTTAACTGATGAAAAATGTTTTCACAAGCATCATACCAAATAAAGTTTACACCCTTCTTATTCGGGGTTGTAAGTGGTCCATCTATGTAGAAGAAGTCCGAGATGAAATGCATGTAATACATGGAAGACCTAAGAAGATGTGTTTTTCAAACACATTATTTGGCTTCCCCAATGAAACCATCACACTCACCTTCCTTGGGGAAACTGATACACCTACCTAATATATGATATGACCCAAGAAGTGAACCTTACCAATCCAAAACTGTATTTTATTGAGCTTCTCTAATTGTTGGTTCCCTATTAATGTACTCAAGATGAACTCAAGTTGATTGACATGGACGTGTATGGTGCAAAGAAAACTAATATGACTTCTATGAAGATTACCACAAGTGAATCACGATATGGTTAGAAAACATGATTCATCATATCCAAAAAGCTTTATGATGTATTTATCAGATTAAACGACATAACTAGATACTCGTATATGTTCAATGTACATGGTATATATGATTGCCTCATGCAAACATGACGATTTCCTAGCCTCAAATTTAAATTTCATAAAATAGTTTATCCTCAAAGTTGGTCAAATAGATTATGTAACACCCTGAGTTTTTATGAGAAATATTCTTTTAAATTTCTTTATTTTCTTGTGTTGTACGTTTCACCAAGATAATATTGCGCTATATGCAACACAGTATTAGCTTGTAGTATAAGGAAAACTGTTCTTGGCTAGTGTTGTACACAATTTCAAGTTCATTTGAATGAAATTCATTTTTACACAACATCAAGTATAGATATTGATCAATGTATAAATGAACTATATTTTTATTATGTTATACACAACACCAAAGGAAGCTTTCACTACACGAAACCCTGACATGGCTTGCATTACACGTAATAACAACCTTCCTCGATAATGTGTATTGTATACAATACCATGTTTCACTAAACAATGATATATTATAATATTATTATGAACTAGCCATTATGATTAGTATTAATCACATTTTTAATTTCATAACATTAAAATTCATCTTCCACATTTTCTAGAATGAGGTATGAGAACAAAATCAATTTTTCAGATAAAAGAGCTATTTTTCAAAAAATGAAGTTTTGTCGCCTTTTGATGGAACACACATTTTAAATATAGTTTTTGACATGTTTATAAGTTCAATTTTACAATTTAAATTTCTTCTTTGGAATCATTATATAAAAAATTACTTTGGGTAAATTTTTGATATTTTTCTGATAACTTCCATATTTTAAAGAATAGTAAAAAACACTCTAAATTTTAAATAAAAAAACTTTTTTCATCAAGATGGTTTATGTGGTTAAATTATAATATTTAATGTTTATAAACTATAAATAGAATATATTTTTACCATTTAATATAATGTAATTCATTATCATTAATTTTACATTGAATTCATTGGTAAAAACATTTCAATCTTTTGCAATGTTTTATCTTTTAAAACCCACTTTCTCTATAGTAGGATTAATTTCAATTTAAAAACTGCCACTTTTGTGTATTTAATTGGAAAAAATAGATTACATATTAGGAATCAGTGGGTCCAAATTATGTTAATAGGATACTTTTTATTTTTTGGAATTACAAATAGTAACTAAGGTAAAATTTATTTACCAGAGTTAATGGAAAATCACTTAATTAAGAGTAAAAATAATATTATAAAATTACCCTAACACTTGTATTCATATAATTGGATGATTATATTTCATCCTAAAATATAATTAGGTCTAAATGGTATCTTTTGGAACCCACTTGGATTTGAATAAGACCTTTAGTTTATATTATTTAAATAAAGTGCAATATGTCTCACTCAAAAATTAATAATTAAAGAATTTTTAATATAAGGTTATTGTAACACCACAAGATTCCAGGGTACAATTTCCTTTGAATAATGTAATAGCTTACATTGTACACAATTTTGAGATTCTAACACACCACGACCAATCAAACTAGCTGTTATAAATAGTAATACCCACTTTTGTAAATTTTATAAATTTTTTCTTTCAAAATGGACATCATTTTTGGATTAGGAATATAGAAATTAGCTTAGGGTGAATTTTTGGGTAATTTTATGAACAATTTCAATATTCGATGAATAGAAAAAAACACTGAGTTACAATTTTAAACGGATTTTTTAAAAATAACTATTTATTTTACTTAAATTTATTTTTGGTAAAAATAGATTCATAATACCTATATAAGTTCAATTTATTTCATTGGAGTCATTTTATAATAACTTTAGATATATGAAAATTTTAATGAACTTTTAACTGTCTTTTACTCACCTTCTAGGAGCATTTTCAAATTTGAATGAAACTTAATATTACCGCATTTGTGAATTTAATTTCAAGAATCCAAGAGTCATAATTTTTTTCAGTAAGTAAAATGTGTTTTAATAAGATAAAAATAATTTTTTATGAATTTTAACTTTTGACTTTTATTTACCACGGTTAAAAGTAAATAGGGTTGTTAAGGATAAATATAATGTTATTATTACGCTAAAAATTCCCTAATTCTATTTTATAATTTTAATTATACCAAAAAAACCTTAGTAATATAATATGATTCTTTTGGTATACTTGGATTATATTAGGACATTTATTATTATTTAATTCAAAGAATAGTTAAAATTGTTAAATTCAACGCTTAATAAAAAATCAATTTTTAATATATGGTTATACATAAGATAAATTAGATTATATATATTCATTATAAAACTAAAGAGATTTCATACATAATGGTATTTTATTTTTATTTTTTATACATTAAATAATTTAATTTATTTATGACACAATAATGATGTAGTAATAACCTAATTAATGAAATATTAAAATATTTGATATTATAAATATCCAAATAAATGTAATTTGAGACTTTTTATGAATTTCACTAATTTTATAAGTTAACATGACATGTTAGGGTTTGTTAGATTAATTGTTTTCTAAGTAATAATACTATTATGAATTTAGAAAAAAACAAAATACCAAATAGTGTCAAAATTGATAAAAAAGAGTTTTTAAAACAAATATTATATTATTAATTGATATTATATTCATAAAAATATAATGTCTAGACAAAATTCTTATATAATTATATTTTTATCATTAATGATCCATTTGGTGTTCTCTTGGAATTATATAGTATGTTTATTAACCATATAATATAAAAATTCAAAGAGACATGGTAAATGTCAAACTATTTAACTAAGAGTTAAATCTAAAATATAAGGTAAATATAGTGACCCAAACCTATCTAAAAATTTTCTTTTGAGTGTTTTTTGACCCATACACACCTTATCCATTAAACATTTTATTTTGGATCCATTAGAGACCAAAAATTATTTTATTATAAAATAATATGTCTAGCTTTTCCTAAGGTGCCCCTCACCCATGTTATGAAAGGGAACTCCCCCTTCCCTTAAATTCACACCATCAAAGCCTTTTTTTTTCAGTGAAAATATGCCCAAATACCCTCCCAACTACCATAAATTCATTCTATAGGCCTTCCTTTAGTCAGGAAGCCAACCTAAAGAGCCCTTTTAATCAAATCAAAAGGAATAACCAGAAGAAGAGGTAAATATTTCATCACTTCTTTCAAGTTCCTTTCTTCTTCCACTTCTTATTTATTTGTTGTTTCTATTGTAATATAATAAATGTAGTATATTATATATACTATGATGTTATTATAAATATGATACAACAATACTCACTATTCTATCCATCCTTTGAATGACATGTTACCATACGTGTGTACGCACGGTTTACCGTCTCCACGTCATGGTATAATAGTTATTCAATGAATTATTATTTCTATGGGTATAAAAATGATGTGTAATCTATGTAAATAATATATATAACATGTTAATTATTATTTATGTATGATATACTATCCAATTATATATTATTTTGATATCAAAATATTGTTATTGTCGCTCGTGCGTACGTACGGAATATCGTCTCCACGAACGCGATGAGATTCATTCCCCATCGTATCCATTCAAGAATAATTTTCATTTGATGAATAAAAATAATGTTTAAATACTTAATATCATTATGTATATGAATAATATACATCCCATCAATAACTAATATGACTCTAATAACAAAGAATATAAAGGAAAATGAATCTGTTAACACCTGAAACGATGATAATACTAAGATATTATAAACAAATTCATGTTAAAAGATCATATATGTTATCATATTAATGTATATGATTATTGTATTATTTAATAACAATTATTTCACCATTATACATGAGTTTAACCTACCCTAGGCCAATGAAAATTACAAGGTAAGGGATTCTTATCTCACCTTCATGTCCGTGAGATTTCAATTGTTCACCACTTATTTCTTGATTGGGGTGTATTATGTACTTCCATTTAGTATATATTATCATTATTCCCAATATATTCATGTTATTAGGTAATTAATTTTGTGCTTATTAACTTTTGGTCACACATCACAATTGATTACAATGTGGTAAGGGGTTTTCATCACACTTTTATTCCCGTGAGAGTCATGCTATATTTTCCACTGCTACCTTTTGTATAGTGTATGTGCTAACCATGATTATATTGTTTTTGAAATATAATTTAATTTATGGGTACTTAAATCATCATTGGACGATCCTTCTTTCTTGGGGTGTATGTTTCGTAGGATACCAAATCAATAATGGAATTTCAAATATCAATTTCCACTCACTCGGTTTTACGCATACTTTATTGGTTATTTCACTCCAAGATTATGTGTGGAATACATATTTATTATTTCTGTAGTAATTTCCACACACTTTTCTGTGGATAAACTTTTGATACACATTATCACTCCATTGGTAAATTCTGAAGTCATCGTTATGAACCTGATAAGAGTAATTTTAACTCAATATCCATTCATTGAGTTAAACATCCAAATCATTGGTGTTGTTTTTACAAGAATATGTGTGAATGTTCACTTATTTATTAACACTGAATATCCAATAATAGTGAGTGTATTTATATTTTTCACACATAATTATGTCATTGATTTATCCTTAACCTAAGGATGTAGTCTTTATAAGGGATTTCATCTCAGCTTACATTCCATTAAGTCTTATTTGTTGTTATGTTTCAATTCACTTTTATTTGGTGTATATACTGTACTTTGACATAGTATAACATGAATACCTTTATTCTCATGATATTATAAAGTTTTAATTACCTCAATAATTTTTATTCAAGCATCTTTCATTTGGTTATCAACTCTAACTAAAATATCATTTTAAATGTTTTAAAAAAAATTTCTGCTAAATAATTATCATTAATGTCCATGTTTTAAAAATGGTTTAATGGTATTAGTTATATGAAAATTAATGTATTAAAATTAAAATTATTTTTAAATGTTTTAATGTGGAATGGGAAACTTAGACTCAAAAAATCCATTTTAAAAAGCTTCATGAAAAATAGTGAGACTTTTAAATGATTTCAAGAAAAAGGGGGGTATTTCTCTCAAATAGTTTTGATGATTGTTTTCATCTATGTCAATATCCATTATTATACTTGATTGATGATAATCTCTTACAATAAAATCTTCTATTTTGTATTGAATGGGTTTTGTTTGACTGTGGATGTGATATTTTATACCATTCATGGTTTGCGGTTAAAGTATTGACATTTGTTATTCTTGTTTTATTATGAATTTTTATGTTATGTTTCAATAATTTCATATGAGGAATGCATTGGACTTATTAAGTGATGGGTGGAGCCCGATAAAGCTCCGCAATGCATCGGTAGGTCTCATGAGACAAACTACTATCTTGGCACAAGGCCTTGACAAAATATTATTTGGATTCTTGGAACAAGGCCTTGACTTTGTGGTTATCAAATATCGAATTATGTATTCCATCATTATGAAAGTGGCTATTGATATTTCATGTGATTATTATTCAAGTATAATATCCATGGGAGTAAGAAAATTGAATTATTTTGATTTTATCTTTTCTATATTATGCTAATGTTCAAGTTTAAAAGGCTTTTGTTTTAGTCTTATAAATTTCCTTAAATGTTTATGCTTATTTATGAAAGTTTCTTCTATATTTTTATCCTTACTAAGAATATGATCTCACCACTTTCTATGATTTATTTTTCCTAGGAAGAAAAGAAGTATATTATAACTGACCTGTAGGGATAGTCTATGGAATCTCACTGTTTTCTATGGAAAAAATGTTGTTGTATTTTTTCATTTTTGATGTAATGTAATCCATATGAATGTATCTATTACTACCATGGACACTAAACTAATCAATCTTTTGAGACATGATATTTTGTGATCATTTCAATGATACGTAATAATGCACCGCCTCTGGGTAACTGTGGTCGGGGCGTTACTGTTGCTATCTAAGGAAGTTTAGTACAATCCTTGGAAACGATATTTAGATAAACTCTGATTAGAGCACAGAGCCCTAAGATAGACTTTGAGGATTAGTATAGAATAACTTCCTAAAATTTTGGTATTATAGTGATTTTGTGAGTTTTCCACGAAATACATCCCTGTTTGGATACAATTGGGTAGAGCCGGATCTGGCACAGATGTACCTAGGAGTAAAACCCAAAAACAACACTTTAAGCTAGACTCGAATGGGAACTACAACACGATAATGGGCCTTGGTGCACTCTTGGTTACGACACTCCCAAGGTATATTCTTAGGATAATTTACATTTTATTTACAAACCAATTTGATGGATTTTAATATAAGATGAGAATAAATGACCTCGGTTAATCCTAAGGTGTTTTAAATTGAAAATATGGTGTCATGGTATTCTCTAAATGATTTTATGACTACTCTTACTCATAGAATTATTTATGGTTTTAGTCAATGGATGGATTACAAGGAAGTCATAGTAACTCTGACCATGATTTACAAAGTTGGAATGGTGGTGTAAATGATAAAACAAATGGAATGTTGATAGGTGTAAAAGATATCGTGTTCAGGAAAAATAAGTTTTCCAAAAATATGATCAACAACATATATATTAACCAACTCCCGGACTCAACCAATAAGATAAAGGTGATGAATGACAAGATCTTCAGCATCGAAGACCATGGAGAAAAGTATCCTCAATTTCCAACATGCAGGAAATGTGGAAGGAGACAGCCAGGACATTGTCTCAGTGGATCAAAGAAATGCTTTACGTATGGGAAAGAAGGACATAAAGTAAAGAGTTGCTGAGGAAAAATGAAGATTACTATGGAAGAAAATAAAAATGATCCCAAGATTCCATTTATATTAATTTGTCTTAAATGTAGAGGAACATGCCATTACCCGAGTGAATTCCCTATTCTATAAGATATTTTCTTGGTCAAAGAAGATGTTATGTGGAAATAAATGGTTAGAGAACTGTTTAAAAGTATTAATGCTCCTTGTGGATGAGATTACATTGGAATAATATTCTATTGTATTAGTAAACGTTCAGTTTTTCATGCGATAATGATATTTGAGGAAGAATTATTTTTTCTCTTATGTATATAGTTATAAATAACCATTTGGTTTTATATGATCATTGCGTTTTGGGCAATTACAAGTTATTATATTTTGGGATGAAAATGCAAGTTATGAGATAACATTTGTGGTTAAATTATGTTATGGTTATTTTGAGGAATTTATCTCATTGTTTCAATGTTATAAAATATTGTTTTTGAAAAAGAACACCACGCACACAGTGTGACAACCCGTCTCGTTAGACAAAGTTGTGGGAATCGAACCCACAACCGGAGTACGATTGGGATTTATCACCTACCACTGGACTATGTGGTGTCCCTAGTTAGTGTGATTAATTATTTTTAGTTAAATAATTTTATTGATCAATAGTATTTTGATTAGGGATCTTATTTCTTATCAAATTAATACCCCTAGTATACGATTGTGATTTTGTGATTAAGTGATAAATGTTATTTTGGAAGACGTTTGCTCTATTGGGAACAATATATGCCTAAGGAAAATAGAGTACTATGGGATTCCATTTGAGTAGTAATGGTGGATTTTTATCTATGTTTGTATTGTGGATTTATAGTGATTTGGGTTATTTATGGAAATGATTAACCTATAATAGAGAATATGTGATTAGGTTTATTACTTTGAAGTGTGTGACATTAAGAGTAGTTGATGTCATTTGATGATACAATTTAACGTGGATGACTACATTAAAAATTCTTCTATGTTTTGGGATTCAATATTAGTTTGGATTATATTGAAATATTTTAAGTACAATTGTTTATTGAATGGTATTTATTTAACATTGGGGTATTGTACATTTAATTTTAGAAATTAATATTACTGTTTCTTTATCTAAAGGAATATCCTTTTAGGGATCATCTGATCTTGTAATAACCATTTTGGTTTTGATTAATCTCTAAAGACAAGGTAAATATATAGTTTATCTGTTGTGGATCATGTGATTCTCTAGAAGTTGATTCTAGCTCTTCCGGTGTGACCAAGTCATCTTGAATAATAATCGTTAAAAAAAAAATTGAGTTAGTGGTAGAAATGTATTAAAAAATTAAACTCTACTTAAAAAGTATGTATATCTATTTATGTACCTATTCAATCTCATAAATAAATTTTGCATCATTATGAAATGTAACATAAAACAAAAAAAAATGTTGTCCAATTACTTTTTCTACGGGGAATCCAATGACCATTTGTCCCATCACATGTCTGTGGTTTTCTTGTTGTTAACTTTCTCCTGATCATGTTTTCTATCCCTCTCCATCAGAACATGACTTTTATTTTATCTTCCATATCCATGTTTTCCTACATGGAATCCTAGTATGGGTTATCTCGGGTGACCTTTGTACTTCTCATTCTGTCTTTTAAAGTGATAGTTTTATAGGCTGTTTTTCCGATGTTGGACATTCAATTATGTTCCCAAGCCCAATTATAAAAATTTCGAGTATGAAATTTCCAAAAGAGGGGAAGAATGAAACACCCAAAGCTTCCACAGTACATTTCCCCATGAATAATGTAATAGCTTACATAGTACGCAACTTCGAGATTCTAACACACCGCGACCAATCAATCCAGCTGTTATGAATAGTAATACACACTTTTTGAAATTTTACAATTATATCTTTCAAAATGAAAATAATTTTTGGATTCTTAATATCGAAATTTGACTAGGGAGAATTTTTGGTATTTTTTTGAAAACGTACAATTTTGATGAATAGTGAAAAACACTGAGTTATAATTTAAAACTGAATTTTTATTTATATAATTATTTATTTTATTTAAATTTATTTTTGGTCAAAATAGATACATATTACCCATATATTTTCAAATTAATTCATTGGTGTTAGTTTATAATAATTTTAGCTATATAAAAATTTTATTGAACTTTTAACCGTCTTTTACCCACCTTTTAGAAGCATTTTTAAATTTGAATAAAACATAACTTTTACACTTCTATGAATTTAATTTCAATAATCCTATAAACATTGTTGATATTAGTAATTAAATTTTGGTTCAATAAGAAAAAAATAATTTTTGGTGAATAGTATCTTTAAACTTTTATTTACCACGGTTAAAAGTAAATAGGGTAGTTTAGGGTAAAAATGATGTTATCATTACCCTAAAACATGTCCTAATTCTATAGGAAAAGTGTAATTAGACTAAAAGTAACCTTATGAGTAAAATATGATCATTTAGGTCCACTGGAATTAGATTATGACATTTATTATTATTTAATTCAAAGAGGAGTTAAAAGTGTTAAATTCAAATCTTAATAACGAAACCATTATTAATATAGGGTTATAAATAAGATAAATTTAATTATAAATATTATTTAAAAATATGAAGAGGATTTATACATAATGGTATTTTATTTATATTTTTTAGACATTAAATAATTTAATTTATTTATGACACAATGTTGATGTAGTAATTACATAATTAACGAAATATTAAAATATTTGATATTATAAATATCCAAATAAATTTAATTTGAAACTTTTTATGGATTACACTAACTTTCAAGGATAATATTACATGTTAGGGTTTTTTAGATGAATTTTTTCGAAGTAATAATTCTATTATGAATTTATCAAAAACAAAATTCCAAATAGTGTCAAAATTGAAAAAAAGAGTTTTTGAAAAAAATATTATATTATTAATTTATATTCTATTCCTAAAAATTTAGGGTTCTAAAAAAATACTTATATAATGATAAATGTATCATTAATGAACCATTTGGTGTTCGGTATGAAGTATATTGTGTGTTTATTAACCATATAATATAAAAATACTAATAGATGTGGTAAATGTCAAACTATTTAACTAAGAGTTAAATCTTAATGATAAGGTTAATATAGTGACACAGACCTGTCTAAAAGTTATTGGTTGAGAGTGTTTTGACCCATACCCATATTATTCATTAAATAATTCATTTTTGATACATTAGAAACCGAAAATTATTTTATTAAAAATAATATTTCTAGCTTTTCCTAAGGTGCCCCACACCCATCGTATAAAAGAGCACTTTCCCTTACCTCAGATTAACACCTTCAAAGACTTTTGGATCATCCAAACTCTACCCAAATACCCTCCCAACTTTCCAAACATTATACTAGAGTCCTTCTTTTTGTCAAAACTCCAACCTAAGGATCCCTTTGGATCCAATCAAAAGGAATAACCTGAAGAAGAGGTAAATATTTCATCACCTCTTTCAAGTTCCTTTCTTCTTCATCTTCATATTTATTTGTTGCTTCCATGATAAAGTAATAAATACAGTATCTTATATATACTGTGATATTATTATAAATATGGTACAACCATATTCATTATTATATCCATCCTTTGAATGACATGTCACCATACGTGTGTACGTACGGCTTTCCATCTCCACGTCATGGTGTAATTATTTTTCAATAAATTATTATTTGGATGGGTATAATCATGATGTGTAATTGTTGTAAATAATAAATATAACATTATAATGATCATGTATATATGATATAATATTCAATTATACATTATTTTAAAATCAAAATAATGATATTGTCACTCATGCGTACTTACAGATTACCGTCTCCACGAACGCGATGAGATTCATTCCCCATCGTATACATTCATGAATAATTTTCATTTGCTGATTAAAAATGACTTTTAAAGACTTGATATAATTCTGAATATGAATAATATATATCCCATCCATAAAAAATATGACACACATAACAAAAAATATAAAGGAAAACGAATCTGTTAACACCCAAAATGACGATAACACTAAGATTTTGTTAACAAAGCAATGTTAAAAGATCAAATATGATATCATATTAATGTATATGATTATTTTATATTTTAATAAAAATTATTTCAACATTATACAGGAGGTTCCCTGACCCTCTACCAAGGAAAAGTACAATGTAAGGGATTCTTATCTCACCTTCAAGTCCGTGAGATTTCAATTGTTCGCCACTTATTTATTGATTGTGGTGTATTTTGTACTGTCATCTGGTATATATTATCATTATTCCATTTATATTAATGGTATTATTTTATTAATTTGGTGGTTATTAAATTTTTTTCACACAACCTGATTGATTACAACGTGGTAAGGTGTTTTCATCTCACTTTTATTCCCGTGAGATTCATGTTATATTTTCCACTGCAACCTTTTGTGTAGTGTATGTACTACCCATGATTGTATTGTTTGTGTAATATAATTTAATTTATGGGTATTTAGATCATCTTGGATTATCCTTATTTCATGTAGCGTATGTTTCATAAGATACCAAATTAATATAGAAATTTTTAATTTCAATTTCCACTCAATAAGTTTAACACATACCTCATTGATTATTTTACTCCAAAATTATGTGTGGAATCAATATTTATTTTTTATGTAGTAATTTCCACATACCATTTGGTGGATATAATTTTGATACACATAATCACTCCATTTATAAATTTTCATGTCATCGATATGATATTGATAAGAGTAATTTTAACTCAATCTCTATTCATTGAGTTAAATATCCAATTCATTGGTGTTGTTTTTACAAGAATATGTGTGAATGTTCTCTACTTTATTTACACTGAATATCCAATAATATTGAGTGTATTTATATTTTTCACACATAATTATTAAATTGATTTATCCTTAACCCAAGGATATGGTCTTTATAAGGTATTTCATCACAACTTACATTCCATTGAGTCTTCTATGCTGTTATGCACCAATTCACTTTTATTTGGTGTATACAATATACTTTGACATAGTATATCATGAATCCCTTTATTCTCATGATATTATAATGTTTTTATTACCAAGATTATTTGTATTCAAGAATCTCTCATTTGTTTAGGAACTCTATCTAAAATAACATTTTAAATGTTTTAAATGATTATTCTTCTAAATCACTCTCATTAATGTCCATGTTTTAAAAATGGTTTTCAGGTATTAGTTATTTGGATAGTAATGTTTTAAAATTAAAATTATTTTTAATGTTTAAAAGTGGTATGGGATAATTTGACTAAAAAATATTTTTTAAACAACTTCTTGATAAATAGTTAGACTTTTAAATGATTTCAAGAAAAACGGGGATATTTCTCTCAAATAGTTTTGATGATTATTTTAATCTATGTCAATATCCTTCATTATTCTTGATTGAGGTTAATCTGTTACAATACAATCTTCCATATTGTATTTAATGTGTTATTCATGACTGTGGATGTTCTATTTTTATACCATTCATGGTTTGTGGGTAAAGTATTGAAATTTTGTATGCTAATTATAATTCGAATGTTTATGTCATGTTTCATACTTTTCATATGAGTAATGAATTGGACTTAGTAAGTGCTTGGTGGATCCAACTATATATCCTTGATGCATCAGTAGGTCTCTTGAGTCAAACTAATGTCTTGGCACCAGGCCTTGAAAAAATATTATTTTTAGTCTTGGCACAAGGCCTTGACTATGTGGTTATTAAAGAATGGTATTATGCATTCCATCATTGCGAAAGTGTCTATTGATATTACATGTGATTATTTGACTAGTATAATACCCATGTGAGTATGTAAATGGAATTATTCTGATTTTATATTTTCCATATTATGCTGAAGGTCAAGTTTAAATGGATTTTTTTTAGTCTTATAAATTTCCTTAAAAGTTTATGCTTATTTATGAAAGCTTCCACTATATTGTTATCCTTAATGAGCATCTGAGCTCACCAATTTCTATGTTTTATTTTTACCAGGATACGAAGAAGTATATTATGACTGACCTGCAGGAATAGTCTATGCGTCTCAATGTTGCCTATGGAAACAATGTTATTGTAGTTTTTAATTTTTTTGATGTAATCTAATCCTTATGCATATGTCTAGTACTTACAAGGCCACTAAACTAATCGATCTTTCGAGACATGATCTTTTGTGATCATGCAAATGATACATAGTAATGTACTGACTCTGGGTAACTGGGGTCAGGGCTTTATAGTTTTTCTGAATATATATTAGATTATAAATACTTATTTTAAAGATAAAATGATTTTCTTAATTATGGAAATTTATTTGTTATTTTTATGAAATATATAATTACTTTAGCTAATACATTAATGATGCAGAAATTATTTATTTAGTGAAAAATCAATAATATAGTTTTTATTAAAATAATAATACCCCTCAAAAGGACCAGAAACTTGACCAAACCTTATTGGTCGAGTATATATATACCCTAGCCATCAAAGGGTAGACTTGTGGACCATATTAAGCCTTATAAAACCGATTATGAAATTTATATTATTTTATTTTAAATTATGTCAAAGTCGTCCCCTTCATACATTAAAAAAGATAACATTTTAAAGGATGGTTGTTTTAGAAGATAAGTTCGACTAAAAGTATTATTCTAAAATATATTAGATTTATATTCATCATAGTATTTTATTTTTAATTTTCCTGAAACAAATATGTATATTAAATAATTATACAAAAAAGTTGTAGAAATTTTTTTATTAATAGAAATATCAAATTAATGGTTTTAAAAATATTAAAATAAATATTATATGAACTAATTAATGTTCTCCACGAATATTATAGATAAATATGACATGTTAAAAATATAATAAATTTTTTGGTTCGAACAAATATTATGTGTGGATTTTATTTAAATTCAATTAAATGAATACTGTCAAAATTGACACAATGGATATTTTATAAAAACAACATATTATTAAACTTTTTAAAAATCAAAAAAAACATTTAAAAATTATTAAATTAAATTTACATAGTCTAAAATATCATAATGTATCCATGTATTCACAATTTACAACACATAATAGAGTATTTATAAAAAATTAAAATTTAGAATATTATTACCATGAATAAGATTAAATAGATTAAATAATGTTAAATCAAATTGATAAGGATTAAAATAATTTCCCAGCATGTATAAATTTTATTGGATGATTATTTTACAACCCCATATCATCAAATATTAGAATTTGAGTCATTTTTGTGGTTTTTGGTTTGGGATTGAATTTATTATAAATTAATATTTTTGAGTTTTCTAAAAGTGCCCCTCTCCTCCCTTGTCAAAGGTCACCTCCTCCCTCTCCTATTAACAATATTTTGATCCTTAATTCTCGGAAAAACCCTGTATATTTCTCTTCTCCACTTATATAGAAACATAATAGAGGTCCTGGTTTTATTCAAATACCATCTTTAGTTCCCTAAGAGAAGGTTTAGAAGAGGCACGTCGAAGAAGATGTAATATACATTACCGATTCATTCAAATTTATTTCATCTTCTACATCCTCTTATTTATTTGTTTCATCATAAATTAATAACATAATTATCACTCATATACTTATATGTTTTTATAAATATGAAAAACATACCCTATTTCACCATCTATCCATCCTATGGAAAATGAAATTATTGCACGTGCGTACGTATGGAATATTGTCTCCACTTCGTGGTGTAATATATTTTCCATCACCACCTTACATGGATGGGTATAATGGTGTAAATAATAACTATATATGATTATTATAATGTCGTGCTAATTATTATAAATTATGTCATCCACTCCAACTCCATTCAATAATTATGGGAATGATATCATCGCTCGTTCTTACGTACGGATTACCGTCTCCGTGACGCGATGAGATTCATTCTCCATGTTAACCATTCATTAATTATAATAAAGAATATATAATAAATAAATGTGAAATATATGAAATAATAATGATACTAGATTTAAGTATATTTTATGTACTTACTGCCATTCAATTTAATAGGGAATCAAAAACAACTTTCATGCGTACGTACGGCCTATCGTCTCCATGAACAGTGTATTTCATTCAGTTTATCAATCTATTATATATATATATATATATATATTATTCTGAATATATTATATATAAATCATGTTTTAAATTATGTATGTAAGTAATCATGATCTAATTAATCATATGAATAATTATAAGTCAAAACATGTATAACAAATGAAACAATTTTACCCAAAACACTGCTTAAACATGGAATTGACAAATAAACGGGCAATATAAAGTCGTAAGTTAATCATATATGATATCATAAATATTATTATGGTTCTGTTACAAGTTAATAATATGTTTAAACCCACTATAAAGGATTATCAGACACATACGGAAGAAATTGGACATAAGGCAAGGGATAATTATTTCAATCTCTTTTTTAACTGAGATTGTTTATTTTTAAGTATTTACTGGGGTTATATTTATCATCCATGTCCATTTATTCTAAAAAAAATCATGTATGTTTAAATTTATTTTTACAATTTTTGACTTTTACTACATGGTATGTAAGGAATCTTTCTTTTGTTTACCATATGAGGTACTTTTTAACTTTTCCTGCAAAAGTATGAGGAGAATGTTTTTTTAACTTATACGGCATGAAGGGATTTTTACGATTTCAAAAGGACTTAATTTAATGAAGATTCATGTTCAATAATTCATGGTTATTTTCAAAAAAAAACATTTTCTTTTAAAATTTCATGGCATTTTGAAAAAAGAAAATGATTTTGAAGAAGAAATGATATTTTCCTCAAGAATTCATTTCAAGTGTTTTTTCAAAAATATTTTCCATCTAAAATGACATTATTTAGTATGTTTATGTTTCAAGTATAATGTCTCTATTATTTTTATGGTATGATTTTTCTTATGATGAAATTATATCCATTTGTTTTATATGGATTATGTAATGATGGGATGATATTTATGAAACCCATTTTATTTTATTGGTTATGATGAATGATTAATGTTTATTTTGTGGAACAAGAAAGAATGATTCCATTATGAGAGGGGTGGGACCTATATCTCCCTAAAATGCAATGGGTAAAGATTTATATCTCATGATATATACATGGCAAGAATGGTACGTAAATCGGGTTCAGTAATACAGGGCTGGAACGACAAGTAAACCTGGTTCAGTAATGGACATTGTCCACTATGATGATGTTCGAAGAAATGCATTGGATACTATAGAAATAATCACATATTCTTAATGGATGCCACAATTATATGTTTTATTCCCATGCTACTTTATCATGATTAATGTTCCTTTTTGTTATATACCTTACGTACTACCAGGATTTATTTTACAACACATGATTTTGATGTTTAAACATTATGTTCATGTTTTTAAGTTCAAATGCTTATGGTTTGTTTTATATTCTCCATGATTACCCTTATTGAGCATTTTAGCTCACCTTTTTTATGTTTTATTTTACTTGGATATAAAGAAAGGTTTTAGGTTAGAAAACAAATAGGGGAAGATCTTTATGGGAGATGTTTAAGATCTTTCACCATGATTAGAAGATGTTGTTCTGATTATCCAAATACACTAAACAATTACGGTCCTTGGTTGTCTGTTTTTGTTATGTATTAAGTATTCTGAAAAAGTAATGTAATGTACATTTAATTCAATATTGAATCTCTATAGATTGTCTATATGTGGAAATGGATACTGATTCTTCTCAGTGAGCTGATTCAATATGCATAAATCCATGTACAATATAAGTGTATCATCCTCTTTCACTGGAAAAATAACTATTGAACCCAATTGTGATGTGTTGGGTATAAAAAAACACTTAGTCTCAATATCTTCATGTCATTTCTTGATGTTCCTGGAGATCTATAGGAGTCATCCTATATGGATGAATGGAAAATGGTGCTGCACCTGGAACAAGATTTATTGTTAACTCAGCCTCTCTCCCAAGAGGTAATCTTGAGAAATCATCTTGTAAGAAGTCCCTAAAATGATACAATATATTAGGGAACTATACTACCTTCAATTCATGATCACTTATAAAGATACAAGCAATTTGATTTGTCACTCCACCAACCCTAGTTTTCTTGGATTCATCTTGATCTTCCTCGATATACCAATCACCCATCTGTGTAAATGTCATGCATCAGGTGATGTGAAGGACACAAAATAGTGATAGAAATACACTTGGTCATGATAGGTAACAAGCTAGTCCATTCCAAGAATAACATCAATGTCAGGCATCTCAATAATGAAAAAAATACAGAACAAATATGACCCACAAATTTAAATTGGGCACTCATGAAACTAGTGTATTCCATATTTTCTAAACCCGAACGGATGGTTGAGAGGAAATACACTGTCGAAGTACTATATTGAAATACCAAAGCCTTACATAGTAGCAGAATATATGAAAGAGTGTGATACACATGCATCAAAATATAGGGAAACTAATGTATTGGTCACCAGAATGTACCTCTAACTGTATATTGCCTTGGACTCTTCTCTTATGGAAGTAGCTGTAATGGCCTAGACCCTCATGACCCCTCCCTCTGCCAAATTCTGGTGCGAAAAATCAGTGAGATCGATCGGTGGGACCGATCGGCATGACCTATCGTCGGGACCGATCGGCGGGACCGATCGGCGCGGTCGATCGGCACGACGGATCAGTGAGACCAATCGGCGAGACTGATCGGCGCGACCGATCGGTGGGACCGATCGGTGTCCTCCAGCCTTGGCGGTCATATCTTTTGCAACCTCCCCTGTAACCCCACTCTTAATCCTTTTTAACTTCTTGAAGAATTTCAAGGACGTTTTTAAGGCCATAATTAATATCTAAAAAGAAAATAAACATCCCAACAAAATAACAATTAATCCAGTAGTTTGTAACCACCCAACCGCATGGAAGAACCACGATCCGACTTCCAAGGCGTTCAAATTTATTATTTTTTAACAGTTGGATTTTGTCTATATATCGCAGAATAAGTCCTTCTCTCCCACCCCCCCCCCCCTCTTACTTTTTGGCCTACTTCTCTCTTCTCCCTTATGTGCTTGAAGTCCCTCTTTCCTGAGACTTGAGGTTCCCCAAGGTTGAAGTTTTCTTCTCATCCTTGGAGTTCCTGACATCCCTCCCCTATAAATCGCACATCTACTGTTCTTGGCACATGTAGAAAAATTTCGATCCTTGATCAATCAAGAAGGAATTTTATCCTTCATATCACCTTTCTGTGTATCATGCGGTGGGGGGAATGCTTTTGTCTTTGTGGAAACTGATGAAACTGAACCTAATAAAGATAATGAGTGGACTTTAAAGAATGAAGGGGGGCTGTGATCTATGTTCTAATGTACCCTTTATGTTGTTATGTGTTGTGAATTGTACAGGCCTATGCTCACTGAAAATCATGGTCATTGGTGGTATTTCTCTATGAACTATTGAACCTCGGTTCTCCTGTATGTTTAACTAAACATAATGTGAAATTGGTTAATTACGTATACTCGGTTAAATAAATTGAAAGCACCAGGATCAACCCTTTTCTGTGATAACCACTGGTTAAAGAACAATGGAATTGAAATCATGGAGTGTGTTAAATCATTTAAATCTGAAAATACCTGCATGGGTTTGCCTTGTGTTAGTGGTAGCGGTTTGGTTGTTTCTTTCACGGGCTGATTGATGGGGTGATACGGGTGGGGATGGGATTCCCTGTTGTTGTACTTTTGCTGGATGTGGATTTGAGGTTGTGTGATTACTCTACTTATATCACGAATTGGGGTGGAATCCTCTGTTGTTGAGATATCGTTGGCTCCAAGACTTCGGAAACATGGGGATATATCTCAGGGTTTTCTTTTGTTCAAGTACTTCGAGGGATCTCACGTATCCCTTTGCTGTTGTGACTTTGCAAGAGAACCGAGTGTGAATGCTTAAATTGATGTTGGCTGTTACTTTTTCCCTTGGTTTGTGCTTATGTTGTTAGATTCCCAGTAGTGTGGAACATTATTTAAATGAGATTACTTGAACATGGAAGCAATAATAGCTTAAATGGGAAATGGTTCTGGGGATGAGTTGTGACTCAGCTATGAGCAGTGTGCTTCCTATGAATATGGATGAGTGTCCTTTTTCTTGGATTGGAATTAAAAACCCTATGTTAGGTTGATTGTTTTTTACTTATACATATATTTGTAGTTCTTATGTTTCTTATTCGCGCCCCACCCAAGTTGAGCACTTAGTTCTGAACACCCCCATTTCATGGGGGATGGTGTTTTTTCCAACACTTCTATTAGTGGCTGGTTATTAGCTCCTTTCTGCTCCCTTTCCTGGATTTCCCAAGTATCTTCGGGCAGGCTGTGATGGCCTGAGGTCGATTATTAGCCCAAGAATCTTCAGGTGGGGTAGTTCTGGTGGTTGGCCTAGGTGTTTACGGGCAAGTTATTTCCCAAGTATCTTTTGGATGATTCCTAGGTGTCTTTGGGCATGACGATAGCTTTCTGGCCCAGGTGTCTTCGGGTGTGGCAGTGGTTTTTCTAGCCTAGGTGTTTGTGTGCGTGGTTACGTGATGTTGTTGTGGCCCAGGTGTCTGTGGGCAGGATAGCGGTTGTGTCCTAGTTTTTTGTGGCCGGGATGTGTGGTTGTGGCCCGGTGTGTGCGGGTGGGTGTGGCAGTGGGACTGCGGTGAGAATGACGGGATTGGTTCGATTCGTAGGATGTCTTCAATAACCCGTGTGAAAGAGGTATGGGGTACCCAAATTTCGATGTGATATTAATATATGTTACTTGACTTGCGTTATTTGGGGAGCGTTCCTTGGTGAGGTTGGATGGATAGCTTTTCCTTGTTGGGTGTTTTGTTATTTATTTCTCCATGAGTAATTAGAATGTATCCTCAATTGTGCACGAGAGTCTTTGGTTTTCCCTACTGAGTGTACTTGTATGCTCACCCTATGTATATAAAACTATTTTTAGGTTTCCAAGAGGACATCAGGGATCGTGCAGGACCGTACTAACTCGGACGTTGGGGTAGTTGCTGTTGTCATTTTCCTTTTCTTGGTACTTTACCTTTTGGAGTTTTGTGGCTTGAATCCATTACTTTTGAACATGCATATGGGAATGGTTTACCATTGGCTTTACCTTTACTTTCAGCTTGGGTGTTTTTGGGGTTTCTACCTTATCTCCCGATCTTATAAAACAAAAAATAAAAAGGGTAATGCCTTCCCTTTTTTGTGTGAGATTATATACCCTTGGTGCTGGTCTCCACTCTGGGACCTGTTGAAGGCGAATTTCGGGGGTCATTATCTCTACTTCAACTTATTGAGGGAAGGGCTTGCAATCTTCTAACCCTTCCCTCCTTTTGGTGAAGGCGGGTCGTGACAGAATGGTATCAGAGAAATCAGGTTGAGAGATAGGATGGAGTATGGAGTTAGGCATAGTGAGGATTTCATGGGATGGTAGGGAAATAGTTTTGGGTGACCTTGGTGCGTGAATTAGGCCAGGGAATACCGGCTAGGAAACGGGATTTTAGGGCCCCTCGTGATCTGATGAATGGACTCTGGACCTAAAGAACGACCAAGTGAGGCTACACTGATTGTAGGGTAGAGACCATAGGAAAGGTACATGCATCATAATGACTTATGTTCTCATTTTTCTGGGTGTTTTGAGGATTCAAAAATATATAAAGAAGTCAAATAAAATGTAAGAACAATTTTCTACACTACTTGGGCTTAGGGATTCTTTGTTTACCTTGCATCTATGGCACCCGGTAGATGACCATGAGTTGTACGAGCGATCGAGGCCCAGGAGGTTGACATGGACAATCTGCAGAGGGCTGATCGAGAGGAGGAGGATGACTAGTGGTAGAAGGCGCTTTGAGCCTTCCAGTTAAAACCCCTTGAGAAGTATGAGGGAATCACCACTGACATGAAGACAGAGGGCTGGCTAGAGGAGATGGTGATAGCCTTCGGCTTGATCCGGGCTCCGACCGAGTACTGGGTTCCTCTGGCCATCAGCCAGATGCGGGGAGAAGTGAGTCAGTGGTGGACGCTCTACCTGGGGGGGAGGAGAGAGGCTGAGGTGGCATGGGCTGATTTCGAGAAGGTGTTCTGGGCGGAATTCCACTCTTCTATGATGAAGGCAGAGAATAGGTAGGAGATACTCTCCCTCTATTAGGGGAGTATGTCGGTAAGGGAGTTGGGGATCAATTTCAAGGACCTCCTCCACTTCGCATCGGACCTCTTTCCAGACGAGGAGTCTCAGGCAAGACGTTTAGAGGATGCACTCTGACCCTCCCTCCAGTACGCCATTACCCCCTTCACCTTGTTGGCATACTTGGAGGTCCAGAAGAAGGAAGAGGTGGTGGATAGGATGCACACACTGGGTGGGGTGTCACGAGAGGGGATTCAGCTAGGCCTGTCAAAGGGAAAGTTTGTCATCACCAAACCTCCAGCATCGGGAACCTCTAGATTCTGACTAGCAGGGAGCAGGTCGTAGCAGTTCCAGTTCCGGTACCCCGGTCCTCACCCTTTCCCTTCGGGCCCAGGACCGAGGTGCTTCATCTGTGGGATCCATGGACATATCCAGAATCAGTTCCTGGAACGAGTTCAGTACGGCAGTGGCGGACAGGCCTAGTACCTTCCCCAGCAGCAGCTTCCAGCTAGGCCCTTTCAGTAGCTGTAGAAGGGGCCGCAAGCTCCCACTCCTCTGAGGACAGACGTTGTAGGGGGGCCGACCTCAGGGCGCTCCTCAGGGACCTCTACTAGGGCGTGGTCAGGGATGCGACCGACAGCCGAGGGGAAGAGGACCTGGGCGTGGACAGTTTCACGCCATGGAGGTAGCAGTTCCAGCGGGACCTGAGGTTGTTCGAGGTATGATCAGTTTGTTCAGTACCCTTGCTTATGCCTTGTTCGATAATGGATCTTTTCAGTCCTTTGTTGCACCCGGTCTGGCTCGTTCTCTGGGTCTAGATGCCGAGAGAATTCCAGTTCCCCTGAAGCTAAGCACACCAGTCTGAGGTTAGACTGACTTGTCATATGTTTGTAGAGGAAGCAGACTGATGATAGGGCCACAACAATCAGTCAGGGATCTTCTACTGCTACAGATATAGCCATACGATGTCATCCTAGGCATCGACTGTCTATCTTCTGTGTGAGCCATCATCGACTAATTCTATGGAAGGGTTGTGTTCTCAGACTTGGGAAGCCTACGTCTTACTTTCACCGGTGAGCGGAGTGGCTACAAGGGAAGAAGACGAGAGGAACCCCTCCTCTCCTTGTTTGCCAACCTGTTAGTAGAGTCAGTAGATGCTGAGATGGTGGAAGTACCGGGATCATTAGTGATTTTATGGACATCTTCCCTAAGGAGGTGTCAAAACTACCCCCTCGATGTGATATTGAGTTTAGGATAGACTTGCAGCCTGGTGATTGTCCGATTACGAAGGCTCCCTACCAGATGGTGCCTTATGAGCTACGAGAGTTGTGGATTTAGATCGACGATCTAATGAAGAAGGGGTTTGTTCGACCGAGTGCATCACCATGTGGTGCTCCAGTCTTGTTCGTAAAGAAGACATACGGTGGTCTCAGGTTGTGCATAGCCTACAAGAGGATGAATCAGGTAACGATCAAGAATCGCTACCCTATTCCGAGTATAGATGATCTCTTTGACTAGCTGAAAGGGGCAGGATGGTTCTCGAAGATCGACCTACGGTCTGGATAACACTAGTTGAGGGTGAAGGAGGGTGACATCTCGAAGATGGCCTTTAGGTGCAGATATGGGCACATCTAGTTTGTATTCATGCCTTTCGGTGTCATGAACTCCCCGAATGTGTTCATGAGGATTATGAACTCCGTCTTCTGGGAATACCTGGATCGGTTCGTAGTTGTGTTCATCAATGACATCCTGATCTATTCACGATTAGAGGAGGACCACACAGAGCATATGAGGTCAGTTTTAAAGGTCCTCTAACAGCACCTGTTCTATGGGAAGTTGTCTAAATGCAAGTTATTGGAGCGAGAAGTACACTTCCTTGGGCATGTAGTGTCCGAACAGGGGGTATCATTGGACCCATCAAAGGTTTAGGTGGTTGTTTCTTGGGCAGCACCAAAGAACGTGGAATAGTTCTGTAGTTTCCACGGGCTGGCAGGTTACTAGCGGAGGTTCGTACCCAACTTCTCTGAAGTTGCAGCAACTTTGACTTCCCTAACCAAAAATGACCAAACTTTCTTGTGGAGAGAGAAGTGCAAGGAATCCTTCTACTATCTGAAGGAGAAGTTGGTTAGTGCCCTAGTGTTGAGGT
This sequence comes from Viscum album, assembly GCA_963277665.1. Classification (NCBI taxonomy): domain Eukaryota; kingdom Viridiplantae; phylum Streptophyta; class Magnoliopsida; order Santalales; family Viscaceae; genus Viscum; species Viscum album. Next base: position 1,118,832,844 of record OY728141.1, read on the forward strand.
TGCCATAAGAAGGGGAAGCATATGAAGTATTCTGTGATGCTTCGAGATAAGGCCTCATGTGTGTTTTGATGCAGCATCAAGGGGTGATCTCCTATGGGTCTAGGAAGTTACATCCCCATGAGCATCATAATTCCACTCATGATCTGGAGCTTTCAGAAGTCATTTTTTCACTAAATTTTTGGTGGAATTACCTCATCGAAGAGCACTTTTTAGTCTTCACAGAACACAAAATCTTGAAGTATATCTTCTCCCAGTGGGAACTGAACCTACGACAACGAAGGTGGTGGAATTCCTCCAGGATTACAATTTCATGATTTACTACACCTCAGGGAAAGGAAACGTGGTGGTCGATTCCTTGAGAAGGATGTTACAGAGGGATGCGGTCCGAGAGTCAGCGGACGCTTGGAGGGCGATGGAGGAGTAGGCTTCCCTACACCTGGATGTGAGGATGGTTAGTGGAAGGGGTTTCCTATATCAGATGAAAGTACAGTCTTCTCTATTATGTCAGGAGGAGGAGTCTTAGTGGGGAGACCCAGAGTGTGAAGTGATGTGTGACCGAGTTGACCAGGGAAATTCTCTAGAAGGGTGGACGGAGGATGGTCAGAACCGGATGCTTTTCCGAGGAAAGTTTTTTGTTCTAGAGGTGATTTTCGTCTAGCTTCTTAGTGAGTTCCACAACTCGCCCCTAGTAGTGAACCCTAGAGTTTCCAAGATGTACCAGGGTCTGAAGAGACAGTTTTGGTAGCCCGGAGAAAAGCGAGTAGTGTGTCAGCAGTTTTGTGGCCAAGTGCCTAGTGTGTCAGCAGGTTGAGGCTGAGCACCGTGTTCTAGGTGGTTTTTTGCAACCTTTAGATGTCCTCGAGTGGAAGTGGGATAACATATTGATGGATTTCATCACGGGGCTACCCAAGGTTCAAGGAGGGTTTGACGCCATCTGGGTAGTAGTGGACCGGTTGACGAAATCGGCTCACTTTATGGAAAATAAGGGGTCGATTGCAGTAGATACTTTAGCACAGAGGTATGTGGATGAGGTGGTGTGGTTTCATGGAGTTACTAGGTCCATAGTATCGGATAGGGATGCACGATTTACCTCATGAGTCTGGAGGGGTTTGTATCATGCTTTTCGCACCCAGCTGCGCCTTAGCACTGCCTTCCACCCCCAGACAGATGGGCAGATAGAGCGCACTATCCAGACCTAGGAAGATATTCTACGAGAATGCACCCCGGACTTCGGGGGATCATGGGTGCTACACTTTCCTATGGTAGAGTTTTCCTGCAACAATAGATACCACTCTACCATTGACATGGATCTGTTCGAAGCTTTGTACAGGAGGCCGTGTCTCTCAACTGTGTGCTGGATAGATGTCGGGGAGGCAGGTGTTCTTGGCCCGGAGGTGGTGCAGAGCACGACAGAAAAGGTTCAGATTATATGAGAAAGTATGAAGTTGACTTAGGACCTGAAGAAGTCATATGCAGATGATAGGAGAAGTCCCTTGGAGTTCGAGGTCGGGGACCACGTGTTCTTGAAAGTCTCCCCTCAGCGTGGGAAGTGAAGGATTGGCAGGGGAAGTAAGCTCTCTCCCAGGTTCGTCGGGCCCTTTGAGGTGTTGCACCAGGTCGACAAGGTGGCTTATCAGATGGCATTTCCACCACACCTTCAAAGTTTGCATGATGTATTCCATGTGTCCCACCTTCATCGATATCTACGTGATGAATCCCATGTCATCGATTGGGAGAGTTAGATATTGAAGATGATGCAGCCTTCGTGGAACAGCCAGGGATGATCGAGGGTCATGAGGAGAAGGTGCTTCATGGATGAACCATTCCATTGGTTCGTGTGTTATGGAGGCATGGTGTGCTTGAGGAGAGTACCTAGGAGAGGGAAGCACAGATGTGTGCCTAGTACCCAGAGTTGTTTTGATTTTATCCTGTTTTGTCAGTACTTGTTTGCTATGTAATTCTTTAACTAATTGACTAGGGGATATGCAGTTTCATTTTCTGTGAATGTGTGTGAAGTGTCCTATATGATGGGGAGTGGAGGACCTAATTCCTAGTTAAGACGCATTAATGTGGATGCGCCTAAACCCATGCAGGCGAGTCAGTGCCGCCCAAAGTGGATAGTATCTTAACACGGAGGAAGGGAAACCCCTCTCCCACCTGGTCAGACAGTTTAGTCTTTTGTTTTGCGTGGTTTCATGGGGAAAGGAGCGGCTAGGAGTTCGTGGTTGTGCAGGAGATAAGGTGTTCTTATGTCAGAGAGGTTCACTCCTGAGAGGTATCTTTTGGGGTGGTTGTTCGGACCCCCCCTTCCTTCGGGTCTGGTTCTGGATTCTCGAGGGTGAGAATAGATTGAGAGGTATCTGATGTAATGGCCCAGACCCTCATGAACCCTCCCTTTTACAAATTTTAGTGCGACCGATCGGTGGGGCCGATCAGTTGGACCGATCAGTGGGACCGATCGGTTGGACCAATCGGTGGGACCGATGGGCGTGACCGATCGGCAGGACCGATCAGCGAGACGGATCGGTGCGACCGATTGGCTAGACCGATCGTGGCATGACCGATTAGTGAGACTGATTAGCACGACCGATCGGCGAGACCGATCTGTGTCATCCAGCCATGGTAGGATTTTCTTCTACAGCCTCCCCCGTAACCCCACTATTTGGCCTTTTTATCTTTTTGAAGCATATCAAGGTCATTTTTAAGACCATAATTATTATCTAAAAATCAATGAAACCACCCTACTAAATAAAAATTAATCCATTCGTGTGTAACCACCCAACCACATGGAAGAACCACGATCCGAATTCAAAGGCATTCAAATTTCTTATCCCGTAACAATGAGATTTTATCTATATATCACAGAAGAAGTCCTTCTCTCCCCCTTCTTCCTTTTTGGCTGACTTATCTCTTCTCCCTGGTTCACTTGAAGTACCTCCTTCCCGAGACTTGTGGTGCGCCTAGGCTGAAGTCATCTGCTCATCCTTAGATTTCTCGACGTCCGTCTCCTGCAAATCGTGCATCCCAAGTTCTTGGAACGTGGAGAAAAACATCGATCCTCGATTAGTCAAGTAGGGATTTTCTCCTTCATCTCTCCTTTCTATGCATCATGTGGATGGGCATGATTTTTCTTTTGTGGAAACTAATGAAACCGAACATAATGAAGATAATGAATGGACATTAAAGAATGAAGGGTGGGGGTGTGATCGATGTTCTGATGTACTCTTTATGTTGTTATGTGTTGTGAACTATACGGGCCTATGCTCAATGAAAATCATGGTTGTTGGTGGTATTTCACTATGCACTATTCATCCTCGGTGCTCCTCAATGTTTAAATAATAGTAACATGGAATTGGATAATTATGTATACTCGGTTAAATAAATTGAAAGCACCAGGATCAACCCTTTTCTATGATAACCCCAGTTAAAGCACAGTGGAATTGAAACCATGGAGTGTGTTAAATATATTAAATCTGAAAATACCTTCATGGGCCTTCCTTGTGTTGATGGTAGCAGTTTGGTGGTTTCTTTCACCGGCCAATTGCTGGGGTGATACGGGTGGGGATGGGATTCAATTTTGTTCTACTTTTGCTGGATATGAATTTGAGGCTGTGTGATTACTCTGCTTATATCACGAATTGCGGTGGAATCCCCTGTTGTTGAGAAACCATTGGCTCCTAGATTTTGGGATCATGGGGCTGTATCTTGGGGTTTTCATTGGTTCCAGTACTTCAAGTGATCTCACTTATCCCTTTTTTGTTGTGACTTTGCAAGAGAACTGGGTGTGAATGCTTAAATTGTTATTTGATGTGACTTTTTCCCTTGGTTTGTGCATATGTTGTTAGTTGCCTAGTAGTGAAGAACATTATTTAAATGAGATTACTTGATCATGGAAGAATTAATAGATTAAATGGGAATTGGTTCTAAGGATGAGTTGTGACTCGGCAGTGAGCAGTGTGCTTCTTAAGAATAGGGACGATTGTGCTTGTGCATGGATTGGAATTGGAAACCCGAGGTTGGGTTGAGTGTTTTTTACTTATACATGTATTTTTAGTTATTATGTTTCTTATTCGCACCCCACCCATGTTGAGAACTTAGTGTCAAACACCCCCATTTCATGGGGGAGGTTGTTTTTTCCAGCACTTCTATTAGTGGCTGGTTATGAGCTCCTTTCTACTCCCTTTCCTGGATAGCCCAAGTATCTTCAAGCAGGCTGTGATGTCCTTAGGTCCATTATTATCCCACGAATCATCAAGCGGGGTAGTTGTGGTGGTTGGCCCAGGTGGTTATGGTTAGGTTGTTTCCCAAGTATCTTCGGGATGAGGCCTAGGTGTCTTCAGGCATGCCGATAGCTTTCTGGCCCATGTGTCTTCAAGCGTGGCAGTGGTTGTTCTGGCCTAGGTGTTTGCGGGAGTGGTTATGTGAGGTTGTTGTGGCCCAGTTGTCTGCGGGCGGGATAGTGGTTGTGGCCCAGGTGTTTGCGGGCGGGATGTGTGGTTGTGGCCCTGGTGTGTGCGGGTGGGTGTGGCAGTGGGACTACGGTGAGAATGGTGGGATTGGTTCGATGTGTAGGATGTCTTCAATAACCAGTGGGAAAGCGGCGCGGGGTACCCAAATATCTATGTGCTATTACTATATGTTACTTGACATGCGTTATTTGCAGAGTGTTCCTTGGTGAGGTTGGGTGGATAGCGTTTCCTTGTTGGGTGTTTGGTTATTTTCTTTTCCACAGGGCATTAGAATGTCTCCTCACTTCTGCAAGAGAGTCTTTGGTTTTCCCTACTGAGTGTACTTGTTTGCTCACCCTATGTATATATAACTGTTCTCAGGTTTCCAGGAGGACATCATGGATCGTGCAGTACCGTACTAGCTTGGAACTTGGGGCAGTTGCTTTTTTCATTATTGTTTTATCGGTACTTTACCTTTTAGAGTTTCATGGCTTGTATCCCTTACCTTTGAACATGCATATGGGAATGGTTTACCTTTGACTTTACCTTTACTTTTAGCTTGGGTGTTGTTGGGGTTGCTACTTTATCTCCCGATCCTATAAAACAAAAAAAGGTAATGCCTTCCATTTTTTTGTGTGTGAGATTATATACCCTCGGCGCTGGTCACCACTCCGGGACCTATTGAAGGCGGGTTTCGGAGGTCATTATCTCTCCTTCAACTTAAAGAAGGAAGGGCTTGGCAATCTGCTGAACCTTCCCTCCTTTTGGTGAAGGTAGGTCGTGACACTAGCTAACTAGAATACATATGGACCGAACCGTAGCCTTGAGATGATTCATGACAATATGGATTAGTTCCACTCTAGTGATACCAAAGCTCTGGGCCCTAACATCCTTAGCAATGAACACTACTACGCCATCCAGATCGTACAGTATAATACCAACTTCCATATTGATATTCTATCACAGATCTAATACCTGATATAGGTTCTGATATAGATCACCTTATCACTGAAAGATGGATGAAAACAATGATTGATGTGTTGAAGTTGACCCATACAACTTCAATATCTACATTTGATCAGGTTCTTTGTGCATTAGTGATGCTTATTCCCTAGCCTTCCACATAGGTGACAGGCTATAGAGCAGTTAGTGCATTTAACCTTGCTGGAACTAACCCCACATGCCCCCTAGAAATGGATCATTCAATTTCAGAAGAACATTCACCCTTCTATGGAACATAACCACCCTATATCTCATTACCAGCTTCACTAATATTTCATTCTATAATTAGGGCCTATTTTACTATCTCAATAATGGTCATATAATGTAAGATGTTTACATATAAGTTGACAACATAAGTAAGTATTTCTTCATAATTACTCACAATCATCAACATGTCATAAGTCATAGATGGAGATAAATCATGGAGCTCAGTGAAATTAGAAGAATATTCTAGCACAGTAATAGATCCCTGGTGATGATGCATTAACTCTCTATAATGATACATTATTATATTTTTATGAAATAAGTGGTCAATGAATTCTATCTGGAATTCTACCCAAACTATAACTATGTAAATCTATGACTAAGATATGATGTCCTACAAAAATTTTGTGGAGTCACAGAACATTTTGTTAGTGAGTTGACCATATTCTCTATAGGCATCTAAAAATGGACTATGATAGACACCATGGGTTATAACAATGAATCTATAACATGTGGTCTATAAACCCCTGAGTAGGTGGGAGGATGTTATAGGTGTAAGTCATGTGTCTACTATTCTATAGTAGAGGAAAGCGAGGGAGAACTCTGAATGGAATACATAATCCTGAGAAAGATCTCAAACAACAGAACATTAGTGCCCAGTGGAAAACCAATAATAGGGGCCTTAGGTTTCACTTTGAGAGGTTTAACGGGCTACTAAGGCTCTACCACCTCTAAAGTGTGATCATCACGACTCTCTTTTCTTATAACATGAAGAAATATTGGTGGAATAACTCTATAACTTCCAAAAACATGACTTAGATAATATTTAAAACATATAGGATAATGGGTATACAAAAATTATAAAGAAGGGAATATATGAGCCTCCTTCAAACACAATAGAACCAATATCCATCTCCTAGAGGAATGTCTAGATAAAAGAAAAAAAGTCTCAAAAGTTCACTACAGCAAGACCGACATCCCACAGTTAAGGTAATGTCAAGCCCTATGTATCACAATAATCATGTTCTAAGACCATTTCATATTAAAATTTGTTTTCATTATAATACTTTTTTAAATATAATCCCCTTTAAACATTTTTGAATTAGGTGGATTACCATTCCAATTCATTAGGGAACAAATGCTTCATGTGTTGAAAATAGAATCTATTGAATCAAAACCATATTAAATCCATATAGTATGGATTTTTACACTTCAATAAAAAAGGCTTTACAAGGTACAATATGTAAGGCACAACAAGAAATCACATGATAAATATGAAATTCATCTGGAAATTAAATATCACATAGAATAATGAATTACATTTTATATACTATAGTGCATAGTAGGATGAATTTTTTAATGTCCCCTCATCTCACAGGATAAAGTAATAGACATCATCATTTTAATTAAACCAATATAATAACACCATAAAAAAATTTATCACCCAATGGTGAAGTCATATCAACTTTAAATGGAATAATGAATAATTAAAATTTCCCATCCAATGTAATTTGTGTTTCTCCTATACATGAGTTTGTTATGTCCATGAATAGAGTCATTTACAAATCATAATATCCTAGTCTTATATCTAATCCAAAACGATTTAAAATAATGGAAAACACCCTCAAATACCACTTTTCATCATCTGGCCCCAAGTTCCATTGAACTATGTCATGTGACGGTGGTCCAAAAGTCCTCAAGTGCATCTACCCAAATTCAAGAGGTTTTCAACTAGTAAGAAGTACATCGGGTGTGTCCATGGGGAGGATATTCCCTCATATAATAGAGTAATAACTATAATAAACAATATATAATAAATAGGGGAAGAATAATAAAGAAACATATAGAAACAGAATATATTGTAAACAACCAGTAAATATAAATACATAACTGGGGGAATATGATTTATAATAATAGATACAAAATTATGATCAATATTCCATGAGTCTATCTGAATAGTTAATATTATGGGTAGGGGATATAATCATATACTATACGATGGAAAAATATATGAAGTATAAATACTACTACAATAAGCATCTCCTTCATAGGCTTGGTCCTCTTCCTTGTTCTCCATTCTACCGATGTAAATCAATCAAGCATCATAATCCACACAAATCCCTTTATCCATACATGTAATCATGAATCCTAATTGGGAACCAAAGGTTGTAGGGAAAATTTTTAAATAAAAACATTATTGGGTAGGCACTCACGGTTTCTATGCCCTTCCATTTCATGCAGTAAATAAATAATGGTGTTCCATAATAACAAAATTTGGAGAAATACTCATTTAAATAAAAATAATCCATATCCTGGTTTCTTAATGGGATACCTGACTGATAACACCTAGTTTAGCCTAATATGGATGTATGAAGGCGGTACCAAAGAAATTTGTGGAATATATATATATATATATATATATACACAAAAACCAATGAATTAGGAAACTAAAACAGACTGACCCCAAGCCTTTTATTTTTCATGGAGGTCTGATTTCCATGTCATCATGTAAGAATGCTCAAAAATGAACAAGAAGAAATGTATATCTCAATAAATCATCTAATACAATGGTGGAGTCCAAATCCCACCCAAGGTGGTCAATAAAACATCCAAATGGTCAATATGGGAAACTCCAATATAACCAATGTCATTGATTCCATCCAAGTAAACCTATACAGAATCCCTTGTATATCTCAAGATATGGTGAACCCTGAGTCCATACTAGTTATCTCATATAAGAAACTATGTATCACTTGAGGCATGATGTAGCCATCGTGTTAATGGTCTTATCCTCTGTTTCTTCCATAGGGAACTTCATTCACTCATGTGTATTGGTAAACCGTCTGTAGAACATGTAACTGTAAATCCAGGGTATCGCCCCTAGTGCATTACATAGATCCAACAAATCATGGTGAGTCCATCCATGGAATCCTTAATTTGGTACCCTTGTTCTCTCCCACACATATTAAGTGATCATAAAAATAAAGGAATATGTCACAAGTAAGAGAATACACAATCACATGTCATCAAAATGGAATATCATTAAATAATGGAAACAATCAAAAAAATATATTTAATTACTCAATTAATCTTAGCATAAGGCATTACGCACAAACATGATATCATTGATCCAAGTAATGATCATTGGGAAACATGCAACAAGGATAAACATTGGAATTATATGAATATTCTTTTAAATATAATTGTTGTGGCATAGAGATCAATTCCCAAAGTTGAATTCACCGCTTTCATGATTGAGGGTCCATGAATGAAGTTTTGGGAATTTATTGTGTAATATATGTTGAAAGAAATTTTACATTGACTAAAATGAATAAAGAATTAAATTATTTGTTCTATCCCGAGACATTTATACTTGTAAAGAAGTAATAGTTCATTACTATTACGATGGGAGATCATCCATTCATAGAATATACTACTCGGTTTGTAAGAACTTGGATCCTCTTTTCAGGTATGGATCATTATTTTTGGTTTTTTAGGAAAACAAATAGTATTTTATAATTACATGACATGTACCTAGATTTCCGTATATAGCCGTGTGAGGGATTTATAATACCCAAATTCCTTTCCATGTGGTTACTAGGCAGACTGCTTAAGTCGGGGGTCAATTAAGGCTACTAAACGTTGTGTGGTTTTAAAGAACATGTTGTGTGTATTTATTTTTATTTGATATATCATATTGGGGTCACATCTCATTCTTGGAAATAACTTCTTCTTCTTGTGTTTCATAAAAGATCACTCTGAATGATGAACTATGCTCTAACCCTTGATTCTCTTTCTGAGCTTCGATTGATACATTGGTGGGTATGTTGGAATCCCACCTCTGAGTTCTCATATCATCTAGAGCCTTTCTTACCAATTCATTATCCCTTTTTAGTTATTCAAGGTTGATTTTGTTTCACTTTATTTTAGATCTACCACAATCTATTCTAATTCATGTGTCGATGTTAAATTATTTCAATCGTACAACATAAAGGTAGGTGGTTTGTCCCTTTGGTTTTTATTCTTTGGATTATATATGATAAATGTGTTGCATTCCCACATTTTTGGTATTCCTTGATTTGGAATTTCAACTTTTTTATTACCTTATATGGTGTGATTTATTGATAAAGGTTTTCTTCTTATTTTTATGTTTGGATACCTTGTTAACGGGACACCCCATGGGTGTGTTTACCTTGATTGATTATTTATGGTTGTTTGGTCGAGGATGAAAGTTATTCTTAACTTGTCTTTCATGAAATGTCTATATAGGATGGAGTAGTTGTTTATATGAAATGAATGGGAAATTCCTTGTGAATTTTTATTCATGTAGTTGGAATATATTACATGAGATACATTGAAATGGTATGCAAGTTATTTTTCCAAAGGACCATGAGATCCTTGGACTAGGAAGACTGAGGGGACTTATAGATTATTTACACAGAACTGTGAGATCCTTGGTATAGATGATTGGCCTAGGGGTATTGAAAATGAGAGCTAACTAGGTGGTCATTTATAATTGATTTATGTTATGTTTACCGAGGGGTATTGATCATGAGAGAAGCCCAGTTGTCATTTATAATTTATTGATGTTATGTTGTACAAAAGGGGTTACACCATGAGAGATTTCCTAGAGGATCGTTATTTATTGAATTGATGATATGTTAGACCAATGGGGGTATAATGTGAGAGCTTTCCTAGAGGTTTTCTATTTATAGAATTGATGCTATGTGGGACCAACAGGGTTAGGCTGTGAGAGCTTTCTCATAGGGTCATTTGTGAATAGTTGAATGATTGTGATGTATCTGCCAATCCAAAGAAGAAGCTTGGATTCTGACTTACATGATTGTTTAGATGATCTTATGAGACTTATATTTTTGTTACCCTACACAGGGGATATATATTATAGACTAGATCGTAGGGTTACATGATTTAAAAAATGAAAAATAATTGTAAATTAATATCATTGAAACTGTGGGATTTTTTACTTTTGAGTACTTCCACAATTATTGCTTCATTTTTTCATATTAACTACTTTATATATTCACTGACAGTTAGGGCCAGATCTTTTGGTGGTTTTCTATTTGGATTAATCTCACACCATAATTGTTTCATGTTTTGGACCCATATATATTATATTATATCAAGTATAGATAAGGATAATCTCCCTTTTTAATCAGGTACTTGATTAATGTATGTTGGAGCTGGACAACATGGGACCAATGTGAGTCTTGCAATTCTATTGGAGTTTACATTTTTTTCCTTATTATGGATTTTATTTTATTTCCAGCATGGTGACCTATTTGTTTTCTTTCCTAGAAACATATGACATTCATCAATATATATATGATATGGCTTTAGCTATTTTATTACTATTATTATTCGGTTGTTTCATTATGTTCTCTGGTATTAATAACTCCACTATTGATATTTTTTGTTTTCCATTGTGTTTACTTTGCCAATGAGGGAATATTGTCCCTACTATAACACCCTCGTCCCTCACTACTGGTTGGTAGCCTCTGGAATTTGGGGAAATGATCTTGATGCCATGTGGCCAACTAGTAATGGGGAACCCTTGGCTGATTCCTAGATTCGGGATGTTACAACTTGGTATTAGAGGATTTATTTCTTGCTTTGACATACAATTTTGAGCCAAATAGATTGTGATAAGAATGATTAGGTAGTTGGTAATAAGTTTTGCTCGGTAGTAGCTAACCTCTGTATAGGGAAAAGCTAAGATACCTCAAATATTTCATTTTTATGGTTCTTCAAATGTAATAGTTGATTTGATTTCAACATTTGACAATTCACTTGTTTTGTGATATTATAATTGATTAACTTGTGGTTATATTTCTCTTTCAACCTGATGAGATGAGGGTATTCAATCTCAGGCATCATATATGCACTTTTTGGAGATAACAAGTCATGCATTCTTGTTATTCCATTTATGTAACGCCCTGACCCCAATTACCCAGATTCTGTGTGTTATTACGTAACATTGGCATGATCACAAAAGGTCATGTCTCAAAAGGCCGATTAGTTTAGAAGCCTTGGAAACACTAGATACATTCATAAGTCTTACATTACACCCTAAAGTGAAAAATCATAATAACATAGTCTCCATAGTCCACACTTTTATCCCTTTCATACTATCCCAGTAGGTCAGTCATAAAATATTTCTTCACATCCTGGGAAAATAAAACATAGAAAGGGGTGAGCTCAGATGCCCAGTAAGGATAACAATACTGTGGAAACTTTCATAAATAAACATAAGCATTTAAGGCAATGTATAACTAAAACAAAAGCCTTTTAAACTTGAACATCAGTATAATATGGAAAAAATAAAATGAAATAATTCCATTTACTTATTCACATGGATATTCTACTAGTCAAATAATCACATGAAATATCAATAACCACTTTCATAATGATGGAGTGCATAATGACAGACTATCATAACCACGTAGCCAAGGCCTCGTGCCAAGAATACAAATAAGATTTTGTCAAGGCCTCGTGCCAACACACTAGTTTGTCTCATGAAACCTACCGATGCATCGAGGAGGTTTAATGGGCTCCACCCGTCACTTATTAAGTCCAATGCATTCCTTCTATGAAAAGGTTTAACCATATCATAAACCATAACATAATCGAATCACATAAAAAATGCATAAAGGAAACATAACATTTCCACATTTCAATCAAAAGATATCAATACAACACATTGATATAATAAAAAAATTATCAAAACTATTTTCAATACCAAAATAAAAGAAATTTAAAACATGGTATTTATTTTTTTTATTTAAAAAATGTTATGTCTTGTAGAGGAAGCCGAAACACAAATAATGGTCACGGCGGGGGAGAATTCGTTGTCGTCGCATACGTACGACAAAAAAATTCCCTTTTGTTGTTTAGTAAAACGCTTCGTCTAAAAAACATTCCTTTTGAATAAATTTAAAATTAAAAGGGTTTTATACACAGTATAAAATAAAGTCTTGTATAAAAACAAAATATGCCTTAATGAAAGAAGATTGAGACGAAGTCCCTTACCTCGTGTACGACTTGACTCGATCGTTCTTTAACCTCCTGAATAATACACTAGAGTTAATTTCTACTTGCTTATGAACCTTTTTCAAGTTCATTATTCCTTTTATATCACTTATTATTATGTTATGAACATTATGTAATTATTTAAGTTAATAACGGTCACTTTGTCGATCTTTGGTACTTGAGTCAAAAATAAACTTCTTATAATTACAAGTTGTTCATGTGGTAAAATATCCATTATATCTAGAATTATATTCCTGATGTATATATCATATATATCATATATATCTATCATATACATTCATTTATAATATTACATAACATTTAGAGGTAAGAAATGAAATGCATCGTTCATGGAGATGGTAAGTCGTACGTACGCATGAACATTATTTTCATTTCTATATAATATTTAATGGAATGAAATCATAATGATATAAAGTTATATTATAATTATAGTATAATATCATATATAATATCATTTTCTCCATCCTTTATACATCACACATATGTCTTTAACAATTCAAATCACTTTGAGGGGCGGTAGTCCACACTTCCTAAAATGAAATTATCGCGTTTACCCATAATTGAAATCCTAAAGGTATGCCATAAAAGAAAAATAAAGAAGCATAAGAAAAACAAAAAAATAATATATATCATATATAAAAATATTTTCATCATAATGGCCACAATGAGAGGTGTTAAAAGAATATTGAACAATCATCGTTTTGTGAGGCAGTAATTCGCCACTCACATAAACAGTATATTCTTTAACCATTAAACGAAGGTGTGTGTAAGTGTAAATCAAATACTTCTCATAAAAACATCATAGTATATTTAAGATACTGGTGTTGTTACAAAATAAAGGAATAAAAATATTTTAAGGGGTTGGAGAAGAAAAATAAAACAAAACAACATAAGAGAAGACATTACCTTAAAATCAGGTAACTCATTTTGATTTGAGCCAAAGGCTTCCTTTGGAAGACTTATGCCCAATATGAGGCTTCTAGGAGTAAGATAGGAATTTTTAGAGAGTAATTGGGCAGAGTTTGGCCGACTCAAATGGCTTGGAAGGTGTGAATAAGGTGGTAGTGGTGGGGGACTTTTACAAGAGGAGGGGAGGGGCACTCTTGGAATGTCATGAAATATTACATTATTATGAAGTGATTTTCGGATTTAAAAGGTCCCAAAATTATATATTTCAAGTATAAGGTGATAAGGGTTAGAAATATACACATCCAATAGGTTTTTCACAATTTTATGTCTTAGATTTTACATTATCTTTTAATTTTATTTAAATCGTTAATTAATGAGGTAATCGTTGCATCATCATGGTGTTATATAAAATTTAATTTATTTAATGTCTAAAAATTATATAAAAAATACCATGATGTAGGAAATATTTTTATATTTCTAATGAATATTTATATTAGAAAAGTTAACTTATATAACCTCTTGTAATAATTTTTTTAGTAAAACAACACATGTTTGTGACAATTTTATTTTTTCTTTAAATAAAAAGTTATTGATGTCATTTTCTTACCCAAGTGGCTACATGAGATCCCCAAGTTGAACCATGGATTGTCTTGGTTGTCCATGACTCACCCAATAAGGGTAGGACAAGTGTAAAGGTAATTTCATATTATTATAACATTATATTTATCTTAAGTTACACTAATTACCTTTAATCGCGATTAATAGAACTTAAAAGTTATTATTCACCAAAAATTATATTTATCCTATTGAACCAGATTTTACTTCCTAATGACAATGATGTATTTCGGATTTGTGAAATTAAATTCATAAAAGCGGTAAAGTTTCATTTAAATGAAAAATTATATTTTTAACTACCACTTAGTGGTTTCACTATTCATAAAAAATTGATGTTTTTCAAAAAAAATACCAAAAATTCACCCTAAGATATATTTGATATTCCTAATTCAAAAATGATGTCTATTTTACCAAATTAAAAATATAGAAGTTGAATTAATTAATTTAATAATTAATTCCCGTTGTCACAAGAAATAGCGTGTTTTTAAGAAATAATATATATCAAAAGATTGACAATTGTTTATATCCAATTTCAAAGTGAAATTAATTCTAATGACCACCATTCGATAAAACGGTTAAAATATATTCTAATTATACTTTATAATAACTGAATCCTATAATTTATCACTATAAATTATTTTGATTAAAAAAGTGGTTTTTAAGTATTTTTCACTATTCATCGAAAATTGGAAGTTCTCAAAAAAATACTAGAAATTCTACATAGGCTAATTTCGATATTCTGAATCCAAAAATTAACTCCATTTTGAAATATAAAATTTATATAATTTCAAAATGTGGCTATTACTATTCATAACGTCTAATTTGATTGGTCGCGGTGTGTTAGAATCTCGAACTTGCGTACAATTCAAGCTATTGCATTATTGAAAGAGAAGTGTATCATGGAAGAGTGGGGTGTTATATTATCCCATCCTTTAATAAATCGCATCCTCGCAATTTGAAATTTTTCTTCTAAAATAAAAGGTTCAAATTAGAAAATACCTTTGTGGAAAACACATATTGGAAATAGGGTTAATAAAAATATAACTTTAAAAGAGAGAAAGAGAAGTAAAAAGGTCTCCCGAGATAGCCCATACTAGGATTCTATGAAAATATGGATATGGAGGAGAAAAAAACCATCATGTTCTGATGGAGAGTTGTAGAAAGGAGGTGATCACACCACGATTCACTGTTTCATTTTCATCCCTACACCACTGTGGTAAACTAGTTTTGTATTGAATATTATAAAAAAATACCTAATTTAATTCCATATTTGAATCATTAATATTGTGTTTATTACTGTTAAAATTGGCATTGTTACCTGTTTTGAGGATTTGATTGCAGGAGGAGGTGATTTGGAGGCCCTGAAGATGATCCAGAAGGAAAATGGGCCAAAATTGCATGGATCCTAGGGACACATGTCCACTGTTTTTAATAGTACGTGAAATCCGTGTATGAAAAATGGATGAACTATTGTGGGCCTCTCCAAAACTTCATGGGATACAATTCATCCCAAATAACCGAAGGCCAATTCATTCATCTGGTGGCCCATCCGAACCATTATTTCCAGGGGACATAATCTGAACGAAGTCAAGAGTTTGGTTCTATTTTATGACTATATATCCATTTCTATGTGTTAAATGGCCACCATATTTGACATGGGGATAGTCAAGACATATTGAAACATAATTTATCTTTTGTCCAAGTCTAGATAATGCCATATACCAACCCAAAACCGAGACTCAATTGGTATAAAAAAAACTGGGTGCTCAAAACCACTTAGCAATTTGGCTATAAAAGGGCACCAAGGGAACCTCATTTGGAAGTTCTACCAGGAGGAAAATTTGTGGTATTTTGGAGACCCAAGGGAGTACTATCATCATCCAAGAAGTTATGGAGTCCCCTATCCTCATAGGGGGATCAAGGATAAATAAGTAGTTTCACCTGAGCCTCCTCCTCCTCACGATGGCGAGCTAAACGGTGGGCGATCATTTTGAGGGAGCTACACATACATGGGAGGGAGTTCCAGCACTTTTTCTTCCACTGGTTTTGTATAATTTGTGTGTTAAATATTTCAATTATGATTAATCTCTATGCTATTCTCTTATTAATTCATTTGTGTGTTTTAATTTAAGTGAAACACTTTTTATCTCAACACCGATTGGGTTGAGATTTCAAGTGGGGATTTTGGTTTGTTCCAATTGGATAAGACAAGAACCCTATTAATATCACACATACATAAAATTTCAGTATTTTTTGGTAGCCTTAACTTTGTTATTGAGATCCAAACCTTGACAACACAATTGTTTTGTCAAGGGTTGGTGCTTTGTGCAACATTTTAAGGGGCAAGAGGGGAATCAAGATCTTGACACCCCTCAACCAAAGAATTGAACAAAACCATGTCAATATTTTCAAAAAAATGAACTATCCAAGTTGTGTAGTGAAATTGAAATGATCTCTTTTACCTCATAATTGTAAAACACCTCTTTTATTTTTCAATTATTAAACTCTTTAAATCAATTCATTTACTTTAAATTGTTTTAAAAAAATACCCCACTTTTAGTCCCTTTTATTAAGAACACACACTCTAAACCTACCAACGCTCCTTGAGAGACGACCTAGGGTCTGCCCAAGACTATATATCATCCTCAAAAACATAATCAATTTGATGTGTCATGATAGAACGATCAAATTTTGGCATCGTTGCCGGGGAGCGCTTTGGATTTTAGTGCGTGTTTTTGATAAAGTAGTTGTAAATTTTGTGAATATTTGTTTGTTTTTTTCTACCTTTTTATTTCTTCATGTGTTATGATCCATATATTTTGCAGGTTATGTGCATGACACATTCTACTTAGGGAGACTTACCACCTTTCGAACCCGAACCAGAGAGGATCCTACGTCAGCGACACCGAGACGCACAAGACCCCATTTTAAAGGAGGACACACCACTCAGGACTCTTCTAAACCCATCTTCTCCTAGAACCAAATTCGAACCTGAAATAATATTCAATAACATGGCGTAAAATAATCGAACATTAAAAGAATTAACCTCACCTAATGTTGATATCCAACCCACTTACATTCAAATTCAAGGCGAGGCACCTAATTTTGAAATAAAATTCGGTCTAATCCATTTATTACCAAGATTTCATGGATTGCCTGTAGAAGACCCTCATAAGCACATAAAAGAATTTCATATTGTGTGTTCAACCTTAAAACCTACTAATGTTGATGTGGAAGAAGTAATTCTTAGAGAATTCCCATTTTCTATAGAAGACACTGCGAAAGATTGGCTGTACTATGTTAATTCACCATTAAGAGGCTGGGCGGACATGAAGCGCCTTTTTCTTGAAAAATACATCCCAGCCTCTCGAACTGCAACTATAAGGAAAGAAATATGTTGAATAAGGCAATCTCAAGGGGAAACACTTCATGTATATTTGGAATATTTAAAAGGCTTTGTTCAAGTTTCCCACACCACCAAATAAGTGATCAACTCTTAATTGAGTATTTTTATGAAGGTTTAATTCCACTTGATCGTAATATGATTGATGCTGCTGCAGGTGGTGCGCTGGTAGATAAGACCCCAATTGCGGCAAGAACCCTCATTGAGAACATGGCATAGAACACTCAACAATTCGGTACACGATCCAGTGTTCCCATTCTAGGTGTCCATGAGGTGCAAAGTACTGAGTTTGAGAAGAAGCTGGACACAAAGTTTGAAGAGGTAAGTACCCTTCTACGACAACTTACTCTCTCCCAAGGGAAATCTCAATCTCCTCCTCCCATCCATTGTGGAATCTGCTCTTCTGACACCCACTATTCTGACCATTGTCCTTAATTGAGAGAAACTTCTGAGAGCTGTGAGGAAATATTTCCAGGATACCCCTTTAACCAACCCTTTAGGAAAGAACCATACAATCAATCCAACCAAGTGTGGATGGTAAACCAAGACTATAGGAAAGGGGGGTATTCAATCCAACCACAATGGCAATGTAACCAACAGGGTTAGAGTAGTCATCCACCACCACCCAGAAATCCTCAACCACCCCAAAGGCCATTCCAACCACCCCCTCCAAAAACCGATCCTAGCCTAGAAGATATGATGAAGAAAATGGCTGCCAATAATATCCAATTCTAACAAACCACCCAAGCAGCCATACAAGACCTAAAGACCCAACTAAGCCAACATGCGAACTCGGTGGGGGAAATCCAATGTCATGGGTCGGGTAAACTACCATCTCAACCAGTAGTAAACCCTAGGGATAAAGGGAATGTCAGTGCCATCACCCGTAGGAGTGGGACACAACTCAAAAGCCAAATGACCCCTCCATTAGAGTCCTCCCATCCAAAGGAAACCACCATCCCAACTACTGAAAACGGTCTAAGAGAAGAAAATCATTTTCTTGAGAGAAGCCCTTCCAAAGGAAAGACTGTGGCTGTTGATGAGCCACCTATCCCAACCATTCCTCTTCCATTTCCTCAAAGGGCTTCCCAACCTATGAAACAAAAAGAAACCAAAATTGATAAAGAAATCTTGGAAACTTTCAAGAAATTACATGTTAACATTCCTTTGATGGATGTTGTGAAGAAAATTCCAAGATATGCCAAGTTTCTGAAGGAGATGTGTACACACCGAAGGAAGCATCGTGGTGATGAGAAGGTGATCCTGGGGAGGAATGTTTCAACATTGATAGATCCATCACTTCCTACCAAGTGCAATGATCCTGGGACATTCTAGACTCCGTGATCCATAGGGGAGTATTCATGTTCCAACACTATGCTTCATTTGGGTGCTTCTATTAATGTGATGCCTCACTCTATATACTCTTCATTGCAGGTTGGTGAACTGAAGCTCATTGGTATTGTCGTTCAGCTTGCAAATCAGAGTATAGTACACCCCTCTGGTGTGTTAGAGGATGTTCTTGTGATGGTGCAAAATTTAATTTTTCCTTCTGATTTTTACGTGCTTAAAATGGAAGATGATAGGATGAATGGACATGCCCCAATTATATTGGGTAGACCTTTCTTGAAAACCGCCAAAAACATAATTAATGTCCATAATGGTACATTATCTATGGATTTTGGTGGTAATACTGTCCACTTCAATATCCTTGATGCCATGAAGCACCCCTCAGAATAATACTCCTCTCTCTCTATCAATTCAATTGATGTTATCCCTTCCCCTGAAACAACTTATTTTCATTCCCCTAATCCCCTTTCTGAATTTTCTTCATTGATTGAAATGTTAGGTAATGAATCATGCATTGATTGTTGTAGCGGTCTAGAGAAATGTCATGCATGTTTCATAATTGATGATTTCTTGAACACAAAGGATCACATGGCCATAGATGATACTGCTAAGCTTGTAAAATCTCATTACTCATCTGAGGATGTTACTATCGAGCAGTTACATGAGATCAGTGACTTCTCACTGTCACATACACTTCCGTCAATCCAAAATCCCCCAGAATTGGAACTGAAACAACTACCTCAAGATTTAAAATACTCATATCTTGAGAATGGAAACAAGTTGCCCGTCATCATTGCTAGTTCACTCCCTCCTGATCATGAATTGCAACTGCTTGATCTTTTGAGGAAGTATAAACAAGCTTTGGGATGGACACTTTCTAACATTCCTGGCATTAGCCCATCAATTTGTACACATCATATTTTATTAAATGATGAGGCTAAAACAGTGAGTCAGTCAGAACATCAACTGAACCCAAACCTACTTGATGTTGTTAAAAAAGAAGTAACGAAATTGTTGGCTGCTGGAATCATTTACCCTATCTCTCACAGCCAATGGGTCAGTCCTGTTCAAGTAGTTCTTAAAAAACCTGGCCTTACAGTAGTTAAAAATGAAAACAATGAATTGGTTCCAAATCGTGTGCAGAATAGTTGGTGTGTCTGTATAGACTATCGTCGACTAAACCAACACACTAGGAAGGACCATTTCCCATTGCCATTCATTGACCAGATTCTAGAGAGGCTAGCATGGAAGTCCCATTACTGTTTCCTTGATGGGTATTATGGATACTTTCAGATCCATATTTCCCCTGAGGACCAGGAAAAGACAACCTTTACTTGCCCCTTTGGTAAATTTGCTTATAGAAGGATGTCATTTGGTCTGTTCAATGCTCCAGGTTCTTTCCAACGATGTATGGTTAGTATTATTTCGGATTACCTAGAGAATTTCATGGAGGATTTTATGGATGATTTTAATGTTTATGGATCCTCTTTTGATGAATGTTTGAGTAGTCTTTCTTCTATCCTATGTCGCTGTATTGAAAATAATCTCGTATTAAATTATGAGAAATACCATTTCATGGTGCGACAAGGCATAGTTTTGGGACATGTCATTTCTGGGGAAGGTATCCAAGTGGACAAATCAAAAGTAGATATCACTTCCTCCCTACAATTCCCTAAAAATGTTCAGGATGTGCGGTCTTTCCTGGGTCATGCTGGATTTTATCGTCGTTTCATTCGTGACTTTAGTAAAATTGCACTCCCCCTCTCCCGATTACTCCAAAAAGAAAAAGAATTTGTTTTTGATAAAAAATGCAAGGAAGCATTCAGTAAGTTAAAATGGAGTCTCATGTCACCCCCGATAATCCAACCACCTCGGTGGGATTTACTATTTGAGCTCATGTGTGATGCCTCTAACTATGCAGTTGGGGCAGTCTTATCACAAAGGGTCAACCAAGATCCACATGTCATAGCTTATGCCTCACGTACTCTAGACCCTACCCAAAAAAACTATAGCACAACTGAAAAAGAATTTCTTGCCATTGTGTTTTCCTTGGATAAATTCAGGACATACCTTCTAGGGTCCAAAGTCATTGTGTTCTCAGACCATGCAACCCTCCTGTATCTCCTTACAAAACCAGAATCCAAACCACGTCTCATTCGTTGGATGCTCCTCCTTCAGGAATTTGATCTAGAAATTAGGGATAAAAAGGAGCCGAGAATGTGGTTGCTGACCATATCAGTAGGATTCTCTCATCCATGGAAATTGACTCATCCCCCTATATTCCCATAAATGAATTGTTTCCTGATGAGCAATTGTACCGAGTGCAAGATGATATTCCTTGGTATGCTGAAATTGTAAATTATTTGGTACCGTCTTTTATTCCTGCTGATTTCACCAAAAACCAGGCCGACTATCTAAAACATGAGTCTCGTTGGTATATTTGGGATGACCCCTAACTATGGAGCACATGTAGTGATCAATTTATTAGGCGTTGTGTTCCCGATAGTGAGTTTCAGTCTGTACTTAGGTTCTGCCACACACTTGCTTGTGGGGGCCACTTTGGTCCCCAACGGACTGCTCGCAAGGTCTTAGATTCTGGTCTCTTTTGGCCCACATTGTTTAGGAATGCCCATGAATTCTGTAAATCTTGTCCTCAATATCAAATAATGGAGAATGTCTCTAAAAGAAATGAGATGCCCCAACAACCCTTGCTCTTCCATGACATTTTTGATGTTTGGGGCATTGACTTTATGGGACCATTCCCCAATTCATTTGGGAACCTTTACATTCTTCTGGCAGTGGATTATGTTTCAAATTTGGTAGAGGCACGATCCATGAGGATAGATGATTCCAAGACAGTTGTGGATTTTTTGAGAATGAAAATATTCTGTAGGTTTGGATTACCTAGGTTTATCATCAGTGATCAGGGTTCTCATTTCTGCAACTGCACAATGCAATATCTTTTTCACAGGTATGGGGTTGGGCATCGAGTGTCTACTACTTATCACCCACAAACAAATGGTCAAGCCGAAGTGTCAAATAAGAAGGTAAAACAGATTCTTGAGAAAACGGTTCAGCCAAATAGAAAAGACTAGAGTCTTAGACTTGATGATTCATTATGGGCTTACCGTACTGCATTCAATACTCCAATTGGCATGTCACCATATCGGCTAGTTTTTGGGAAGAGTTGTCACCTCCCTATTGAGGTAGACCACTGGGCCTACTGGGCCATTAAACAATGCAATTCTAATATTTCTGGTGTAGGTATTCAAAGTAAGTTACAGATTCAAGAGCTGGAGGAAATGAGAAGAGATTCATATGAGAACTCTCGGATTTATAAGGAGCGAACCAAGGCTGCCCACGACCGTCTCATCCTTCATCGTCAATTCCACATCGGGCAGAAGGTCCTCCTCTACAATGCAAGGCTGAAGTTGCACCCTGGTCAGCTTTGTTTTCCTTGGTTTGGACCATACATTATTACTGATGTCTCTCCATTTGGTGTTGTCCAGGTTCAAAATGAAGACACCAAGAAAACCTTCACTATCAATGGGAAGCGGCTGAAGCACTTCCATGAAGCCATTCCCGAGTCCCCAATGGAGGAACTCCAAGTTCTAGAAGCAAACTATAAATGACATCCACCAGGTTTTATCCTTCCTTCCCACATTCACTTTTACTACAATGAGGACACTGCATACTCTAGGTGTGGGGGGATGGGTACATTCTTGGGTTAGTTAATAATTTTCTTTGTTTTCTTTCTTTATTTTTATTTTTTCTTGCTGAATAGAATTGTCACTTTCCCCCCTTCCCCCGTTCCACCCCTTACTTTTGTGTCGGAATGCTAATTTTATCATGGAAAAAGATGCCCCCTGAATTGAATCATGAATGTTAGTGAAAATGCATGAGGAATTTCCCTATTTTATGTTATTTTAACATTTTCAAAAAAAATCACAGATGGAATGTGTGTTTTAGCTTGAATTTTACATTGTGTTGTGACTATCACTTGGAAATTAGTTGTTTGTCGATGATATAAATGGTTGTATCATTTTGTAAACTTTGAGAGAAATAGTACCCTTTACATGAGTAGTTAAAAAGAAAATTATGACACTTAATTTCTCCACACATTTTTGCACCCATCCAAGAAGTGTGATTTTTACTTACTCAATAGAATGTGAATATAAGTTAGGTTAATATTTATCTATTTTCCAAATGATTTTTTCTCATACGTTCGTTCCTTATCCGATCGTTTTCATTACTGTACCAGATTGACCTATGCGTGTGTACTTATTATCCGACTGTTGTACGCCCTCAAAAAAAGTTGTATCTTGGGCAGGTCAAAAACCACTCTTCCTTGACTTTTGATCTTGTTATAACTATTATAATTACTGTCGTGAGGAGATCAAACAAGGGTTTAGGGAAGGGTGTGATATTTGTTCCATGCACAACATTTCCAAAAAATATATAAATAAATGAGGGGAGTGATGAAATGTACATCATATTGGGATATCTAGGTCAGGAGCTTAAGGTTTCACTTCAGGGAATGCTTATATGAGTGGGTCTTGAAATTTTATTGCAAAGGGTATAGGATGGGTTCAGTGGACATAATCATTTAAATAGAAAAATATTAAAATAACCTATATTTACTGGATAGAAAGTGGGTATAATAGCATGAATTGGTTGTCACACACACACGTGGAGATTTAGTGACATTGTGGACTTTAGGATAACTTTCTCATATTTTTATCATTAATCTCCCTGAATTTCATGTTGATACAATTTATGAGACACATTTCTGCATGATCATTGAGAATAACTCCATGGTGTGATTTTTGCTTTGATCACATTCCTTTCAAAATTTAAATTTTAATTGAATGTTAAATCTTCATGAAGTTGGGAATATCTCTATGATTTTTTTTTGGAAATATCACTTTTCCCAGGAGTGCAAATGTTTAGGTGTGGGGGTGTGATCACACCGCGATTCACTGTTTCATTTTTATCCCTACACAACTGTGGTAAACTAGTTTTGTATTGAATATTATAAAAATAATACCAAATTTAATTCCATATTTTAATCATTAATTTTGTGTTTATCACTGTTAAAATGTTCATTGTTATTTGTTTTGAAGATTTGATTGCATGAGGAGGTGATTTGGGGGCCCTGAAGATGATCCAGAAGGAAAATGCGCCAAAATTGCATGGATCCTAGGGACACCTGTCCACTGTTTTGAACAGTACGCCACATCCGTCCATGAAAATGGGCTGAAATTTTGTGGTCCTCTCAAACACTTCATGGGATACAATTCCTCTCAAATAACTGAAGGCCAATTCGTTTATCTAGGGGCCCATTCGAACCATTCTTTCTAGGGGACAGAATCTGCACGAAGTCAAGAGTTTGGTTCGGTTTTATGACTATACCTCCATTTTTAGATGTTCAATGGCCTCCAAAATTTCACATGGGGATAATAAAGACCTCTCGGAACATATTTTATCTTTTGTCCAAGTCGAGATAATTCCATATACCAACCCAAAACCGAGACTCAATTGGTATCAACAAAACTGGGTACTCGAAACCACTTAGAAATTTGGCTATAAAAGGGAACCAAGGGAACCTCATTTGGAAGTTCGAACAGGAGGCAAATATATGGTATTTTAGAGACCCAAGGGATTACTCTCATCATCCAAGAAGTTCTGGAGTCCCCTATCCTCATAGGGGGGGTCAAGGATAAAGAAGTAGTTTCACCCGAGCCTCCTCCTCCTCACGATGGCGAGCTAAACTGTGGGCAATCATTTCGAGGGAGCTACACTTACTTGGGATGGAGTTCCAGCGCTTGTTCTTCCACTGGTTTTGTATAATTTTTGTGTTAAATATTTCACTTATGATTAATCTCTATGCTCTTCTCTTATGAATGCATTTTTGTGGTTTAATTTAAGTGAAACACTTTTTATCTCAACACTGATTGGGTAGAGATTTCAAGTGGGGATCTTGGTTTGTTCCAATAGGATAAGACAAGAACCCTATTAATATCACACATACATAAGATTTCAGTATGTTTTGGTAGCCTTAACCCTGTTATTGAGATCCAAAAATTGATAACACGATTGTTTTGTCAGGGGTTGGGGCTTTGTGCAACATTTTAAGGGGCAAGAGGGGAATCAAGATCTTGACAACCCTCAACCAAAGAATTGAACAAAACCATGTCAATATTTTCAGAACAATGAACTATCCATGTTGTGTAGTCAACTTGAAATGATCTCCTTTATCTCATAATTTTAAAACACCTCTTTTATTTTTCAAATATTAAACTCTTTAAATCAATTCATTTACTTTAAACTGTTTTTAAAAAATACCCCCCTTTTAGTCCCTTTTATGAAGAATAGAAAGTCTAAACCTACCAACGCTCCTTGAGAGATGACCTAGGGTCTGCCCTAGACTATATATTTTCATCAAAAATATAATCAATTTTACGTGTCATGATAGCACGGTCAGCAGGATTAGGAGAAAGTTTAACTATAAGAAAATCACAAACTTGTGATTGGTTAAACGATCATTGATTCCCCAGTAGGAAAAGTTAACCGACAATGTTTTTGTTTTAAGTTACCTTTCATAAAGTTGAGGAATTTATTTAGGATATTTACTAAGAACATAATGAAATATACATACTTTTCCTATAGACTTTTCATTCTTTAATAAATCTTTACCACAAACCCATCTTTCACTCAAAAAGATAATAGAACTCAAAAAAATTATATTTATCTTAATCATATAACGTTCCAAATATTAACACATACCATGAAGAAAAATATTTTGTAATAACTAGGGACTTCATGTAGGCTAGTGGTACGTAATGAAGGCATGTCGCACTATGGTTGTGGGTTCGATTCCTACAGCTTTGTCCGACACGACGGGTTATCCCCCGACCTGTAGGTTATCCTTTTCCTAAAACTATACTATTATAATATTCCAAAAATAATCTTTAGATATGTTTTAACCTTAATCAATACTATCCAAAGTTCAACATAATCCAATCCAACCTTTATAGTAATCCAAAATACCTCTATCCAGACTTTCCCTAAAAGGTCTCTAAATTCTAAAATCAATTGTAACATCAGATTCCCTAAATAAAGTAAAGTTTCTATTATTTTCACATACTAAAAATATGATTACCTTAATCATATTAAAACCTTACTGAAAACAACAAGTACTGAAGTACTATCCTTATATATATTTCACATTCTTCTTATAACCATAATATAGTTCTTGAGTCCAAAAACACAAATACAATAATTAATCAACTTCATCTGTAGTAACAGCATAAGCTTGGACTTGATCCTTTGTCCTTTTCTGAGGTATGTTTCCCTAACTCTTAGTACATTCATTTTCATAATGCCCCATTTCTCTAAAATTTTAGCATTCAGCATTGATAGCCTCTTTCTT
Source organism: Viscum album (assembly GCA_963277665.1). Classification (NCBI taxonomy): domain Eukaryota; kingdom Viridiplantae; phylum Streptophyta; class Magnoliopsida; order Santalales; family Viscaceae; genus Viscum; species Viscum album. Next base: position 1,118,859,272 of record OY728141.1, read on the forward strand.
TCCCTTACAATCACGAGCCTGGTGACCTTTTTCTCCACATTTATAACAAACTCCCATTATTTTTAGGCAAGTACCTGGGTGATTCTTCCCACAATTATCGCATAATGGAAAATCATTCTTTCCATTTTTCCCTTTATCTTTCTCTTGTTCCACCGTTCTCTTCTTATCTTTCTTTACTTTATTGTCATAAGATTTAGAGAATTCCTTTTCTATCTTGATAGCACACGAGACAATATCTTCGTACATTGAGAAGGATTGTGATATTAAATCCCGATGGAGAAATGGTTTTAACACATCAAGGAAATGATCAATCTAACTTCTTGTGTTACGTATATAATCTGCAACATGTATCGCTAACCTTGTAAAGTTGGCCTCATACGTTGCGACATTCTCATCCTCCTTTTGTCTCAGACTCAGAAATTTCATTTCCATATCTGCTCGATGGTCACAAGGATAATATTTTTCTATGAAAATCCCTTTGAACTCCCTCCCTTACATATTTGATACTTCATCATCTTCCTTTGTGTTTTGAATCAATGACCACCACTGATCAGCATCTCCAGTGTGGCGGTAAACTGTCATGATAACCTTTTCCCTTTCACTACTCCCCAAAGCATGAAATATTTTCTCTAGGGAATTTATCCATTTCTCAGCAACTAAGGGATTTTTACTCCCATTTAATGTTGTTGGTTGTTTCCTCATGAAGCGGTCTAATATTGATCCTCCAAGTTTCGGATCAAGGTGCTCCATACGAGTAAGGTTATTATTCATTACCTGAGTGAGTTGTCCAAGTATGGTGATAAGATGATCAAAACAAGTTGTATCACTAGCTCCATTATAATTATCTTGAGGAGGAGGGAAATCCCTACATTGAGTGCGTGCATTGATACAGTTTCCTTTCCTTCCACTAGGCGCCATTTCTAAAAAATTTCAAAAACTAGATTATTTTATGAATCAAAATACATAATAACAAACTTGAAAACCCTTAACATAAATTGAACTATTTATAGATATAATCCATAATCATAAAAATTTTTTTTTGAGGAAGTATATACTCATAAACCCTTCATAATGGTTTGTAAAGAAAATTAAAATTATCCTAAGCATATCCCCTTGTAGTGTCGTAACCAAGAGTTCAACAAGTCCCGTTGTCGTGCACCAGTTCCCATTCGAGTCTAGCTCAAAGTAGTGTTTTCGGGTTTTACCCCTAGGTACATCTGTGCCGGATCTGCCTCTACCTGCTCGTATCCAGACATGGATGTATTGCTCGGAAAACTCACAAAATCTCTATAATACCAAAATTATAGGAAGTTCTTTTATACTAATCCTCAAAGACTATCTTGGGGCTATGTTCTCTAATCAGAGTTTATCTAAATCTAGCTTCCAAGTTTAGTACTAAACTACCTCTGATACCGACTGTAACGCCCCAACCACAGTTACCCAGAGTCGGTGCGTTATTATGTAACATTTTCATGATCACAAAAGATAATGTCTCGAAAGAATGATTAGTTTAGTAGCCTTGGAAACACTGGATACATTCATAAGTCTTACATTACATCATAAAGTGAAAAATAACAATAACATAGTCTCCATAGTTCACACTCAAATCCCATTCAAACTATCCCTATAGGTTAGTCAAAAAATATTTCTTCACATCCTGGGAAAATAATACATAGAAAGGGGTGAGCTCCGATGCTCAGTAAGGATAACAACACAGCGGAAACTTTCATAAATAAACATAAACATTTAAGGCGATGTATAACTAAAAAATATCTTTTTAAACATGAACAACAGCATAATATGGAAAAAAATAAAATGAAAAAAATCTCATTTACTTATTCGCATGGATATTTTACTAGTCGAATAATCATATGCAATACCAATAACCACTTTCATAATGATGGAATGCATAATTCCAGACTATCATAACCACGTAGCCAAGGCCTCGTGCCAAGACTACAAATAAGATTTTTTCAAGGCCTCGTGCCAAGACACTAGTTTGTCTCATGAGACCTACGGATGCATCGAGGAGCTATAGTGGGCTCCACCCATCACTTATTAGGTCCAATTCATTCCTTATATGAAAAGGTTTAAACATATCATAAACCATAACATAATCGTATCACATAAAAATTTGCATAAAGAAAACATAACATTTCCACATTTAAATCACAAGATATCAATAAAACACATTGATATAATAAAAACATTATCAAATCCATTTTTAATACCAAAATAAAAGAAAATTAATACATGGTATTTATTTTTTTATTAAAAAAAAGTTATGTCATGTAGAGGAAGCCGAAACTCAAATAATGGTCATGGTGGCAGAGAAGTCGTTGTCATCACATACGTATGACAAAAAACATTCCCTTTTTTCGTTTAGTAAAACGATTCATATAAAAAAGATTCCTTTTGAATAGATGTAAAATTAAAAGGGTTTTATACACCGTATAAAAGAAATTCTTGTATTAAAACAAAACATACCTCAATGAAAGAAGATTGAGATGAATTCCCTTACCTCATGTCCGACTTGACTTGATCATTCTTTAAACTCCTAAATAATACACTAGATTTAATTTCTACTTAATTAAGATACTTTTTGAAGTTCATTATTCCTTTTATATCACTTATTATTAGGTTATGAACATTATGAAATTATTTATGTTAATAACGGTCTTTTTGTCGATCATTGGTACTTGAGTGAAAAATAAAAATCTTATAATTACATGTTTTCTTATGGTAAAATATCCATTATATCCAGAATTATATTCATGATTTTGATATCATATATATCATATATATATCCATCATATACATTCATTTATAATATTACATAACATTTAGAGGTAAGAAATGAAATGCACTGTTCATGGAGACGGTAAGCCGTACATACGCATGAACGCTACTTTCATTTCTATTTCATATTTAATGGAATGAAATCATAATGATATAAAGTTATATTATAATTCCAGTATAATATCATTTGTAATATCATTTACTCCATCCTTTATATATCCTACTTATGGAATTAACGATTCAAATCACTTTGAGGGGGCGGTAGTCCGCACTTCTTAAAATGAAATTATCGCATTTACCCATAATAAAAATCATAAAGGTATTCCATAAATGAAAAATACCGAAGAATAAGAACAACATAAACATAATATAGATCATATAAAAAAACAGTTTCATCATAATGGTCACCATGAGAGGTGTTAAAAAAATATTGAACAATCATCGTTTCATGAGGCAGTAATTTTCCACTCATAGAAACAGTATGTTCTTTAACCATTAGATAATGGTGTGTGTAAGTGTAAATCAAATACTTCTCATAAAAACATACTAGTATATTGAAGATACTTGTTTTGTTACAAAATAAAGGAATAAAATGATGTAAGGGGTTGGACAAGAAAAATAAAACAAAAGAAAATAAGAGAAGACATTACCTTAAAATCGGGTATCTCTTTTTGATTTGAGCCAAAGGCTTCCTTGGGAAGACTTCTGCCCAAATTGAGGCATCTAGGAGTAATAGAGGAATGTTTAGAGAGTAATTGGGAAGAGTTTGGCCGACTCAAATGGTTTGGAAGGTGTAAATATGGTGGTAGTGGTGGGGGCCTTTTACAAGAAGAGGGGAGAGGCACTCTTGGAATGTCATGAAATATTACATTATTATGATGTGCTTTTCGGATTTAAAAGGTCCCACAATTATATATTTCAAGGATAAGGTGATAAGGGTTTTAAATATACTCATCCAATAGGTTTTTCACAATTTTATGTCTTATAGTTTACATTATATTTTCATTTTATTTTAATCGTTAATTAATGAGGTAATCGTTGCTTCATCATGGTGTTATATAAAATTTAATTTATTTAATGTCTAAAAACTATATAAAAAATACCATTATGTAGGAAATATTTTTATATTTCCAATGAATATTTATAGTCTAAAATTTAACTTATATAACCCAATGTAATAATTGTTTTAGTAAAACAACACATGTTTGTGACAATTTTATTTTTTCTTTAAATAAAAAGTTATTGATGTCATTTTCTTACCCAAGTGGCTACATGGGGTCTCCAAGATGACCCATGGATTGTCTTGGTCGTCCATGACTCACCCAAAAAGGGTAGGACAAGTGTAAAGGTAATTTCATATTATTATAACATTATATTTATCTTAAGTTACACTAATTACCTTTTATCGCGATTAATAGAACTTAAATGTTACTATTCACCAAAAATTATTTTAATCCCATTAAACCAAATTTTACTTCCTAATGAAAATGATGTATGTCAGATTTTTGAAATTTAATAGATATATGTGGTAAAGTTTCATTTAAATGAAAAATTAGTTTTTTAACTACCACTTAGTGGTTTCACTATTCATCAAAAATTGATGTTTTTCAGAAAAATGCCAAAAATTCACCCTATGTTATATTTGATATTCCTAATTCAAAAATGATTTCTATTTTAAAAAATAAAAAACATATAAGTTGAATTAATTAATTTAATAATTAATTTCCGCTGTAACAACAAATAGCGTGTTTTTAAGAAACAATATATATCAAAAGATTGACAATTTTTTATATCCAATTTCAAAGTGAAATTAATTCTAATGACAACCATTGGATAAAACGGTTAAAATATATTCTAATTATACTTTAAAACCACTCAATCATATAATTTATCACTATAAATTATTTTGATTAAAAAGTTGTTTTTAAGTATTTTTCACTATTCATCGAAAATTGGAAGTTCTCAGAAAAATACTAGAAATTCAACATAGGCTAATTTCGATATTCCGAATCCAAAAATGAAGTCAATTTTGAAATAGAAAATTTATATAATTTTAAAATGTTGGTATTACTATTCATAACGGCTATTTTGATTGGTCGCGGTGTGTTAGAATCTCGAACTTGTGTACAATGCAGGCTATGGAATTATTGAAAGAGAAGTGTAATGTAGAAGCTTGGGTTGTTATAATTTATGATGCATTACAGATTTCAGGATGTCGTGACAGATGTTGTTCTAGATATGAATGATGTTGTGATAGATGTCATGATAGAAATGCCTTGTATTTTTATATGGTATTGGTATATGTAATGTTTTATTTGGATGGTTTCCATTCTGTGGTCCTTAAGGTGTTATGGGAAATCTTGGATTGGAATTTGGTCAATGATATTTGTTCTTTAATTGAATTTGGTTAATATATGATATGAATAAGGATTTTAAACATTGATTCATGGGGAGTATATGCTATCACGGATCAGAACATGGTATTCCTTGGTAAAATTTTAATTTTTGGGGGGTTCTGGTGATTTTTCAGAGGCTTAATGTCTGGAAACCCAGAAACCACGGTGTGTGATGTTATGAAGACATGCCATATGTTCATATATTTTATAATAAATGACTTTTCTTTAGTACATGTCGGGTAAAGTATGTACAAGTCGTGTAGTTGTTGAATGTGTGACATACTGTGTGAGGAGTGACACAAGAATAGAAAACATTAAGTGGAACTTTTAATGTACTACTAGTACATGCCATGCTATAGTTGACCATGTATCCAGCCGTGTGACTAATGACATGGGTCGATAAAATATTTTAGTACACACTGTGGCATGGGTGAACATGCCATGCAGTGTTACACTGGGAACATCCAAGTAGTTATAGGCATGTAGAAGTACATGTGCTACATGTGATATTCAAGTACACGCTGTGTCTCATGAAGATCATGTCGTGTGTACGGGGTGTTACACGACCAGGTTAGAATTGTTACACATCCATGTTAAATATTAAGGGAACACACCGTGTAGTGTTTATACACATTATGTAACCATATTTTTTAATACTTCAATTTTTTCCTTCTCATGTTCCATTATTTCACTTCTGAGTTATAGTTCTGTTGAACTCGTATTGTGGTGTGTGCTTGACCTTGCAGTGTTATGAGACCAAGACATAATCTGGTTGTATACTAGGAAAAGGGCGATGATCAGACACCAGAAATTGTAGATCAAGGACTACTATAAGATCCTCTGACCATGCCCATCGTGGCACCAAATGCTATACTAGATTTAAGTGCAGATGCATAGTTTCATGACCTCCTTAGGAGGATGAAAATGAAATTTCAGGGAGCACCACATCTTTTTCTCGTAATGGAAGAGTTGACATAGGTGTTCCAGCAGCAGCACCCTCCCTCTTTTTAGGGGATGGAGGACCATAGGTGGTACAGTCATGGTTGGATGCCATGTTTTCTATCTTTGAGCATCTGGAGACACCCCCCGAGAGGAGGGTAATTCTCAAGACTTACATGCTGCATGATTCCTCCAATATATGGTGGAATGTTATATCACTAGAAGGATTTCATTGGGATATAGCTTGGAAAGTGATTCATAGGACCTTATATGATTACTTATACCCAAAGAAGTTGAGGTTCTATCGAGATCAGAATTTCATGCATTTGGAGAGAGGTTCTCTTTTACTGACGGATTACTCTTCTCACTTTACAGTGACTCAACGCTTCACACCTATTTGTGAAGGTGATGAGTTATCATGTGATAGGTATTTTGAGGATGGCCGTAGGTACGACATCTTATTGCTGGTGAATGTTATCAGGTTGACTTCGGTGACTACTATATTAAATCAGGCAATGACTACTGAGGTCAATCTACGAGATTTGGGAGTTGTGATCCTGTGTGGTTCAGTATCCAGGGCATGGACTCCTTTTAATAGAGGGAAGTGTCATATAGAGCCTTTACACTGTGATTTCAGTAGTAGGGATGCATCTTAAAGTATCCAGGTGATGTGATACCAGCACGGAATGAGAGGGTGCACAAGACCACAGTGCCTGAGAGACCCAGTTGAGTGTCGATATTCTGGTAAGATGAACCATCATCTGCATTTTTTACAAATTTTTTCACCAGTAGCTAGTGATAGGGGATCCATAATAACACAATGTTCATATGAAGGACCATTGGTTTCTACAGATTCATGAACTAGAGTTTTTCATGTCGTTATGGAATAGGAGATGGTTGTGGTCGTGGAATCTATATGTTAGGTTTTCATTGATATCATAGTTGATCAGCTTAGGGTAGCTGGGAAAGGTCGTAGGGTCGCAGTACAAGTTATAATTTAGTGATGGGTAAGACCCAAAAAGTGTAGGATCTCAGACCCTCTATGGTTAGCAGTACGATTCTACATGCCTCATTTTTATCTTATTCTTTTTTTGATATAGGTGTTTCCCATTGTTTTAATTTTTTGTCATTATGGAGATCATTGGGCTCTGCATCTTTACATCTGATGATGTTATGACACTTGAAACGCTATTGTGGATTAGGATGGCTAGTGTATGTCATTTCAAGGAGTTCCCACTTGAGTTTGGTGGGTGTCACTTCATATGGTACCTGTATGTCTTTGAGATGATAGGGTTTGGTGTCATTCTCGGAATGGACATGTATGTCTCCTTTTAGGACTTTGCTGAATTCTATCACTGTAGGGTGAGTTTCACATCACTAGAGTGGGGATCCTATCTAAAAAATGGATAATGGGATGTCCAAGAGAGCATAACAGTACTTAAGCATAATTGGATGGGAGGAAGTAAATCCCATATTTCTAGTTTAAATGGGGATGACCAGGGGACTTCATAGATGGACATTCCACCAGCGGTGGATTGTTTTAGGGATGTCATTCTAACCGATTTTTTATGTTTACCTCTAAGTATATTGGTATATTTATCTGTTGAGCTTGTGCGAGGAGTGACATCAGTGTCCATTCATCTGCATAGGATGGCTAAACTAGATATATGGGAGCTCAAGAAGCTATTAGAGGAGTTTTAGGAAAAGGGTTTCATTTAACCCAGTACTTCTCCTTGGGGTCCACCTATCCTTTTTGCGAAGAAGGTAGACGGTACCCTCATGATTTATCGGGATTATCAGCTGTTGAACTAGTTGATGGTCAAGAATTTATATCTATTACCAAGTACCAATGATCTCTTTGATCGGCCTCTAGGATCCCAAGTGTTCTCAAAAATTGACATGAGATCCAATTTTCATCAGTTCTGCATTAGACCATTAGATATACATCTTACATATTTTTAGAAAAGGTATGATCTACACAAGTATTTGGTTATGTCGTTCAGTCTCACAAATGCACCTGATGTTTTGTGGAACCCATGATCCGAGATTTCCATCCATACATTTACTCTTTTGTGTTAGTCTTCATGGATGATATCTTTATGTACTCTCACAGTTAACATGACCATGCCACCCATCTTGATATTTTTTCGAGTACCCTGATAGAGCTTTAGTAATATGGTATGCTCTCAAAATGACACTTTAAAATGGACCAAATTCATTTTTTGGGTCAGGTTATATCATATAAAGAAGTATCAATAGACCCAGTGATAGTGATGGAAATAGTTTCCTAGGAGCGGCTGCAAAAAATCATTGAGTTACAGAGTTTTCTGAGGTTAGTTGGTTACTAAAAACACTTTATTTATGACGTCTCATTCATAGTAGCTTCATTTATAGGCCTATCTAAGAAGGTTTAAATATATTTATCGACAAATTCTGACTATGTTTCCTTTCAAGAGCTGAAAGGGAGGTTGACTTCTTCACCGATACTAATATTTCCGAAATTAAGAATGAGTTACACTATGTAATGTGATTCATAGAGTATAGAGTTGGGAGTAGTACATATGTAGGGTGAAGGATTATTTATGTACATGTCTCGGTAATTGGTTCCATATGAGAGGAACTATCTGATGCATGATCTCGAGTATGTTGTAGTTGTGCATGATTTATGTTGTTGGAGACATTATCTTTTCAGAAAGAGGTTTTTGGTATACAGTGACAAAAAAATCCTCAAATATATCTTTATTCAGTGTGATTTGAATTTGATATAGTGAAGGTGGGTTGTGTACCTTCAGTATTTTGACTTTGAGCATGCCTATATGCCTGGGAAGGGAAATGTAGTGGATGATGCGTTGAGAAGGAGAACTCAGATACAAGAAGTTGAGGGGCCAGCAATGAATGATATATTATGGATATTTTCACTAAGATGCATTTGTAGGAGCATGAAAGAAAGAGGAATATTTTTCATTCTTCTATAGTTGTCAGCAATACTCTACTTGATTGAGTGTGGATGAGGTAGCTATCAGATTCTTAAGGCCTAGTCCTACGGGAGAGTGTGTCGGGAAAAGACCCTACTCCTGGGAGGACCATAGGTGAGGAGTAGGTTTCTCATTTTCATGGGAATGTATGGGTGTTAGCATACATATGCAAGGAGATGTTGTGATATTTTCATTCCTCGGTATGGGAATTCCATCCCAGTGTCACCCAGCTTTATTGAGATCTATATCGTAAATATTGGTGGCTATGGATGAGGAGGGATGTAGTTGGTTTTGTTATGATATGTTCCATATATTAGCTGGTGAAGGTGGAGAATCCGAGACTGGAAAGGCTATTACAGTAGTTACCAATTCTTGTGTGGAAGTGAAATGATTTCACAATGGATTTTGTGATAGGTTTACCTATGTCACCTCGAGTGAATGATGTAGTTTGTGTTATTATTGACAGGCTCATGAAGGTTTCACATTTATTTCCCATCAATTAAACCTTTAGTGTTGATGAAATTGGAGTGTTTTACATCTTAAAGATAGTACGTTTTCATGGGGTTCCACACTCTATCATATTAAACAAGAATCAATGGTTTACTACTCTTGTATTGAAGGGACTATAGGGTAATTTGGGTGCATATTTACTTCTGAGTACCACTTTCCATCCTCATATAGATGGAAAATCTGATCATACAATTCGGATTTTGGAGGAATTAATTTTATAATGGGTCTTGGATTTAGGGGGCTCTTGGGAGAGACCCATACCCCTAGTGGATTTTGCCTACAACAATATTTTTCATGTGACGATTCAGAAGTTACATTATAAGGGTTTTTACGGGATGTCATGTCGTTTACCCTCATGTTGGATGGATGTAGGAGAGAAATCTATACTGGGACCACGTCTTTTCCAAGAGACAACCAAGTAGGTGGAGTTATTTTGGAAGAGGATGGATACTACACAATCTAGCTAGAAAATCTTATGTTGATCGACAAAAATGACCTCTGGATTTCATGGACGGAGATCATGTTTTCCAGCATGTCATGATGATTTTAAGACATGGTAGGATTAGGATATTGAGAAAGAATTGACATAGATACATAGGTCTATTTGAGGGTTTGTAGAGAGTCAGAATGATAGCCTATAGTTTTCAGTTACCTCAGAGGTACCGGTCTATGCATGGTGTCTTTCATGTTTATCAACTATGGCGTTACATTTGAGACCTGTCTCATTTTTGTCAACCTGAGGAGGATGAGTCAAGGGTGGATTCATCTTTCAAGGAGTTCCCTATTCATATTGTTGATCTCAACATTAACGTTCTCTATGGTCGGTCTGTTCCTTTTGTATGGGTGCTATGGAAGCACAGATGAGTGCAGGATGAGACATGGGCGTGGGAGCATGACGTACGATGAAAATTGCCGGAGTTGTTCAGAAATTATTCATCACCTTCCATGTAAGAGAAATTCAAGGATAAATTGGTTTAAGGGGGGAGTTTGTAATAACCCGAATCCTATTTTATATAATTGATCATGATTTCAGTTTTTTTTTTGGGAAAAAGGATGAAATGAGGATTTTCTAAGTATACACTGTGTACATCTAATTACATGCCGTGTATATAGCATGCTTCATACAACCATGTTCTTGCTGTGTAATGGCTAGATACATGGTCGTGTGGTGACCTAGAATACCACTTATGTTGGGGAATGGTTAAGGATACTATATGCTATGTAGTGTTAATGAACATGCAATGTTAATTTTTTTTTCTTTGATATTTCAGAGCTATGTCACATCTCTTTTTCAGAAACACCTTATTGTTCCCCTATTTCATACAAGAGTGCTTCAGAATGATGAATAAAGATTTAATCTTAGATTATCCATCTAATATCTGATTGAGGCACCATTGGGTGCATTGGAATCCCACCCATGAGTTCTCAAATCCTCTATAGACTTTCTTCTTGATTCATCCTCTCTTATGAGTTATTCAAGGTTGATTGTTTTTCACCTTTTTGTAGATCAACGTTGATCTATGTCAATTCAAGGGTTGAAGATCAAGTATATTGATAGTATGACATCGAGGTGGGTGGTTTGTTCCTTTCAATGTTCATATTTGGATTATATATGCTAAAATTTCCCTATACCCACGTTTGGGGTATTCCTTTATTTGTAATTTAACCATGTTTATTTCATTATATAGATTTATTGATTGATAAAGGGTTTTTGATTATGTATAAGGTAGGATACCTTGCTTATGGGACACCCCATGGGTGTGTTTCCCCTTATTTGTTATCTATGGTCATTTGGTCTAGGATGAATTTTAGGCTTACCTTGTTTTCCCAGCCTTGTCTTGTTTTGAAGGAGTAGTTGTCTATATGAAATGCATGTGCTATTCTATGAGAATATTTAGAAATGTAGTAGTTATAGATTACATGGGATGCATCGATATGGTATGTTCATTGTTTTTTCGATGCACCAAGAGAGGCTTGGACTAAGAAGACTGAGGGGACTTCCATATTATTTGCACAGGACTATGAGATACTTGGTTTAGATGATTGACCAAGGTGTATTGACTATGAGAGTTACACAGGTGGTCATTTATAATTCATTTATGCTATATTGACATAAGGTTATTGACTGTGAGAGCTTCCTAGGTGGTCATTTATTATTTATTAATGTTATGTGAGACTAAATGGGTTAGACTGTGAAAAATTTCCAAGAGGATCATTATTAATTTAATTGATGTTATGTGGTACCAAGGGGGTTATATTGTGAGATATTTCCTAGAGGGTAGTTATTACTGAATTGATGCAATGTGGGACAAATGGGTTAGACTGTGGGATCTTTCTAAGAGGGTAATTTGTGAATAGTTGAATGATTGAGATGTGTCTACCAAGCCAAAGAACAATCATTAATTTGGTCTTACTTGAATATTTAGATGGTATTATGAGCTGTCTATTTTTGTTACATTACAAAGGGGAATTGATATTAGCCTAGATACCATGGTTACATGTTTCAATTAATGAATAATAAATGTTAAATGAATGTAACTGAAAACTTTATTATTGGTTACTTTTGAATACTTCCTATTTTATTGCTCTATTCTTTCATATTACCTGGTATATATATTCACTGATAGTTGGGAAAATATATTTGGGTGGTTACCTACTAGGATTCATCTCCCACCCTGTTAGGGTCATGTTTTAAACCAAAACATTTTATATGATTTCATGTATAGAGAAATTAAATTACCATTCTTCATCATGTACTTGATTTCCATATGTTGGAGCTGGAGAGCATGAGACCAGGCTGATTCTTATGATGTCTTTGAAGTTTACATGATTTTTCATTATTTTGTATTGTATTATATTTCAAGCATTGGGACCTGTTTTGGATCCTTTCCTAGAAAAATATGACATGCATCACTATATATATGATATGGATTCCTTTTTTATTACTATCAGTGAACCATAGTTTACTTCTATTATATAGTATTTCTGCTTCTGATATTCCTAATATTTGTTTTCCACTGGGTTTACTCTGCCAAAAAGGGAATAGTTTCCCCACTATCAAACCCTATGACCTTGCTTCTAGTTGGTTACCTCTGGCATTTTCGGAAATGAAATTGAGGCCATGTGGCCCTATGATAATGGGGCACCTTTTGGAGTCACCCAATATCTATGATGTTACATATTTTTTTCAATTGGTACACCTATATCCACAGCTTGTTTCTAATGAAGATGTCTAGGTGTATAGGTTTGGAATTTTTTGTGGTATAATATTAATTATATGTTTATTCTTATGTGCCTACCCACTTTCATGGAGGTGATAGAAAATTAAAAAATAGATGAGGTAGATATAACTAGTAAAAACTGATACTTCAGAGAATCAATGGAAACAAGAGGTACCTAAATTTCTTTTTATAACTAGAATAGAAAGCAAGATAACCATTGTTTAGTTTGTGTAAATAATAAACAACAGATGTTAGGGAAAAACATGTGGTTTGTTTCCAATGTGGGAAAGTGGGACACCTCAAACCTAATTTCAAGTTAGAACAAAAGGTATATCCTCATGCTAGAAATATGGTCATCTTCATTATTTCTATGAGAGTGCATATTTGGTTTGTAAAGATGGATCAATATTCACCAATGTCTCTAGATTTAGGATTGATATAGAAAATGAATGATATTCTGACATCTTTCAATGGGTGATGCTCAGGTTGTGAAGAAAGAACAGAAAAAAGACACACATATCTATTTAGTAGTGTGTACACTAGAGAAATGAAAGGTATGAATTATATTCCATGATAGTTATGGTGTTTATAGAATTGTTTATTGTTGTCAAATTATTTTATATTGGGATATTCAATCCTTTGTCTCATCCATTATTATCGATGTTTTTCTCTATAAAAAAAATCTCATGTCTTTCATAATGCCTCTTTCCACTCCTTTTAGAAAGAAGATGAAGTCGGAATGTTAATGTCCTAAGTATCAGGTGATGATGAGTGACCCTAAAACCCTATGGTGCTTTCTAGTTATTGACCTTGACGCATTTTATCTCATTATTAACATGTATTGAATGGTTATCTATAAATCCATGATCAATTTTTATCATTTTTGGGTTTATTCTCTTTCTTTTTATAGATTCACTGATATCATTCAAGGTGAGTATGATACAAGATTTGGGATATACTTTTCAGTGTTTCATACTGATTAAATGATATCATTCGAATTTTCATAGATATTTTTTTGATTTTGGTGATTTATGTATTAGTTTCCATCTTTATAGGGTGGCACATGAGTATCCTTAAATATTTCTAAATGATTTATCTACAAAGCTACCTTATATTGATGTTAATTTTACTATAAAATTTATTCGAGGGATGATCCCATTTCATTACCTTCATATAATATGAATCCTATTGAATATAGGTAACTAAAATTTCAAATTTAATATTTGTAGGCTAATGGATTTATTTATCATAACATTTCACCTTGGGAATCTCTAGTACACTTTCAAAAGAATGTGGACAAGAGTCTATAGCCTTATGAAGATGACTGAAAACATAACCAGGTGACAGTTAAGAACACGTATGACATTACAAATATTTATTACCTTGTAAATTATCTTAAGGGAGCCCATTGGTTTTAAAAAATTGATTTTTTATTTGTGTTCCATCATCTTGGTTATAAGAGGATGATATTCCTAAGATGTTATTCAGGACTAGATATGGTAATTTTGATTATCTTTTCATGCCATTTGGGATTACTAATTCTACCATAGTATATATTTATATAATTAATCAAATAATACATTAAATTTTGGATTAATTAGTGGTTTTTTAAGAGTGGTATATTTTTTTATTCTCAATCAGATCAGGATCATACTGAGCATATGAATATTTTTCTTGTGATATTAAAAGATCATATTCTATATAGGAAGTTATCCAAATGTCAATTTTATATTTAGGAAGTGAAATTTCTAGTCTATTTGATTTCTAAGAGGGGTGACTCGATGTATTCTAAAAAGATTCAGGTTGTTATGTGTTTGTAATATCCCAGAACTCTGTATGATATTTTGAGTTTCTTGGGATTAACTATTAATTATGAGTTCTTTTTTCAGTCAATTTACAATCATTCATATCATATAAAAAAGTTAACTGATAAGGGTCTAGAGTTTAAATGCCAAGTAACTCTTAAGAAGATGAATGTGATAGTCAATTCACATCTAGTCATAATCCTTCCTATGTTTGGTTTGGTAATATGATGTTTGTTGTGGTGTTTAAGGTATGGGTTTGGGTTATATTATAATATAAGAAAGATAACATGAAGTTTATGGATCTTTTCAATTAATCCCTCATGGAAATAACCACCCATTCATTATCTTGAGTTGGTTGTATTGATGCACTCTCTAAATAAATGGTGTCATTACCTCTTCAGGGAGTAGTTTGTAGTGTATTCAGATCATTAGAGTCTAAAGTATATCTTAGATTAGAGGAATCTGAACATGAGATAGATATAATTATTGGATTTATATATTTCCTTTTGATTTTATATTTCATACATCCTTAGAAAAGGAAATTTGGTGGCATACTAATTTCGTATAAAATTATTATCTAACTCAATAAAGCAATTAATGAAAATATGTTTCTTAAAGGTCTTTTTTGCTCAAATGCACTAGAATGAAGGGATATCTGAACAATATGCATTAAAATATTTTTCATGGGATTGATTATATAATGATGATCAAATTTCATATGTAAAAAATGAGGATTTATATTTTTAGTGATATAAAATGATTTCTTAATGTGGGGAGAACTTAGTTGAGTGGTCAAAATATCTCGATTGAGATTTCTACTTATGAGTCAGGATGGTTGTTCTCATAGACTAGAGATGGGAATTACTGGATAATGGGAATCAATCTAAATTGTTCATACACCTTAGAGATTCCAAGATGTATCATGACCCAATTCATCAATACTGGAAACTTTTAATGTGGATATTCATTGTAAATTTTATGCCTCTAGGCATTACATGTTAGATAATTATGGTTATCAATAAGATTTCGTGTGTTTTTTTGTAATCATTACCCATTAAATAATTGAAATTGGATGACATAACCATGTATTTTTTCATTAGACTATCTCTAACTCCAAGTGTTAATGATGTAATATGGGTTATTATTGATCGATCCATGAATTTGTTCAGTTTTTATCTAGTAAATAAAGGTAGAACATATTAGGCACTTATATGTGAAGAAGATTGTTAGACTCTATGGTGTGCCATAATCTATCATTTTGGATAATTAATCTCACTTAACTTCCTAGTTTTTTAGGGGATTACAAGCATACATAGGTTCTTAGAGGAATTGGACATGGAATATCATAAACATATTAATGGCCTGACTAAGTGAGCCATCTAGATTCATGAAGACATGCTTTGAGCGTGTGTGATTGACTTTAGCAGATCATGGGAGAAATATATTCCCATAGTAGAGATTTAATATAAAAATATATATCATTATTCCATCCAGATTAAACTATTTGAGGTGTTTCATGGGAGGAATTACCGATCATCTCATTATTAGGTAGGGATTGGATAATGGTCCATAATCATACTGAGAATCATTTAAGATATGAAAAAAATTGTGGAGTTGATAATGACTAGGCCAGTGATAGATCTGACTCATCAAAAATCATATTTTTTCCACCATAATTTTCCATTATATTTTTAGGTTGTTGATTGGGGTTTCATTATATTTTAACCTTGGTTTGGACATAGATGTTTGGGGACGAATGGAAATTTTAAAACCTCATTTTTTTTGCATGTTAAAGATTTTAGAGAATCTCATGAAGGTGGATTTCCAAGTATACTTAATAACTTGTTTTAATTCTATCTTCTATATGTTTTTTGTTTCCCAAGTATAGAAGTGCCAGCCAAATATATCCTAGATAACTTAGATTGAGGTTTTTTAAATTAATCCAAAAACCATAGTGATTGAAAGTGGTATTTAGGTAGTGGACCAAAAGGATAAGGTACTATGTGGAAAGATGATCCCATTGTATCGAGTGAGATTAAATTTTTGTAGTGATAATAATGAATCATGGGATCATGAGGCCTTGGTGATCTAGTAATGGACTTATCTCTTTTTCGGTTTGTAGACCTAAGCCTTTTTTGGAAAAAAAATATTTTACGGTGGGGAGATTTTTCATTCCCTTTTTGCATAGGTTTTTTAAATTTTTATCTTGTTTTATATTTCATAAAGTTATAGAGGATTTTAGGATTCATGTGTTGAAAATTAAGATATTTGGGGAAAACTACACTTGAACATTGATTGAGTGACCAGTTTCCAGTAATCATGTATAGTATCTCTAATCAGGCATCCAAAACAAGAGCCTTGATCTAAACATCATAAAATAGGAAATTACAACTACACTATTGGTAATTTTTAACTAAAATACCCTCTTAATCCTATATTATCTCAATCCATCATCTCTGTTATGCTCTATATGACATTCATGTTGTTTACTTGATGATCTTATTTTTATTTGGGTGGATTCCATCAAGGTATGTTCGGGAATCCCCTCAATTTCACCTATTTTATATATATCTTATCTTGATCTATCTTTTGACTGTATCTTTGGAATCATAATGGGATTTTATTTCCATATCTATAGGATTTTATAGTGGAAATTATGGTGTTTCCCTTAGATCAAGTCTTGTGAGGACTTGGTCAAATAATATTAGTTTTTTGAAGGATACAGTGTTCTATTCATTAGTGAGATATGTGTGTTTATCTTATGGTCTAACCCCCGGAATTATTATGTTCATTGATTATCTCTTTTGATTTTTATTTATAAAATTTAATTTCCAATATCCATGAGTAATAAAGTAAATATTTAGTGGTGATATAAACTCATTGAAAAATGGTACTTATTGGAAAACTATTTTCTATGAACATGATGTGTTTTATAAAATGCAATATAGATTTTTCTAAAATGGAAATTATTTTTCAAGAAAGGATTTATTGTTAAATAACTATAGAAATTGTTTTACGAAATATATTCTAAATTTCATAAAATGTAGTGATGATATATAACATATTGGTAGACCTTGGGGTACTAGAAAAAACTAAACATGTGACAATAATAGTAGACCGATCCATAATGTGGATAGGTACACATGATTACATGACTTCATGCATGTATCTTTATAGGGGGAATGAGCTTCCTGAACAGTAGGATTCACTTATGTCAGCTATTGTTCTTTTGGGTATC
The DNA here is from genome assembly GCA_963277665.1 of Viscum album. Lineage (NCBI taxonomy): Eukaryota > Viridiplantae > Streptophyta > Magnoliopsida > Santalales > Viscaceae > Viscum > Viscum album. The sequence continues at coordinate 1,118,877,155 of OY728141.1, forward strand.
TGGGTTGTGTATACCCTCATACCATGGACTGACCTATTGGGCATTTCAGGAACATTATTTTCATTTTAATTTGATATTATTAATTTCCTTCTTGATATGTATATATTTTATATCATATTACTTATATTATTATAATATGGAGTGTTTATGAATATAGAACTAAATGATTATTTTATATTGAAAATAAATGTTTTCTTTGGAATTCTTTTAGAAATATGAAATATACAATAATTGATATATGACTGTGGTTACACATTATATTTATTATTTAATGGTGTCTTAGTGATATTTAGTGATTGAAATTTTCTTTATTAAATTGTTCATTATTAAACTATGTTTTATATGATTCATGTATATGGATGGATGCCATGTTGGGGACAGCTCTCCTAGATCGTGTTTCGTTTTGGTGGGTTGTGATGGTGGTGGAATATAGACATGTTGAGATAGAACCTTGTATTTTTATGAGTTACATTATTATGTTGTTTTATTTTTTTCGTTAAGATATTATTATCTAATATTTGGATATTTCAATTATGGTTTTGTTTTTTTTTGCCAATGATTTTTTTTAAATTTACTATTCTACTCTGATTACTTATTTATGAACATATGTCTATGGTGAGAGAATTTGTTACCAAATTTATATATATCTTACCTAGGTGTTTCTCTACGTCCCATGGAGATCATTAACATTCTTCAGGCCTTGAGGCATGGCATGTTTGGTTATATTTTGGGTTAACCCTGGTTGGTCAGTTACCTATGAATAGTCAAAATCTGACGCTTCATTTGTAAACAAATAAAATTTCAAGTCTTAACATCCTTGTCTCAAGACATATAAATCCATAACCAATACATTATGGGGTTATATAGGACCCTAACCATCATTGTATAATTATCCTTTCTTATATGTTCCACTATAACATGAAAAAATTTAATCATAGAACATCACTTAATTAACCTATGGAAAATAGGTGGGTTTCATGAAAAAATATTACTTGAACATTCCAAAACATATCTATAGGGAAAGTTTTGATAATCGATTAAAAATATTTATAGTTTAAAATAAAGATAATTTATTATGTTTTTATATATGAAAAAATATTTTAAGATATTTTGATAAATCAATAAAATAAGAAGGCATACTACACCTTTTGAAAGGCTTGATAACTTCATTTAAAACGGTTTTATTTAAAATAATATACTTTACATTGAAAAAAATTGGAAAATTATTCATTTAATACCAAAATAGCATTTTCAAAAAAAATTGAGAAGATAAATATTTTTTAAAAAACATTACTTTTTATATAAAAATACTTGAAATATAATTTCTCAAACATAAGCCTTTAAATCCCTTAAAATTTAAAACATTTAATTTAAAATTAAATAATTTATTTTAAAGAATTATATAAAATTTCAATTTATTTTTCAAAAACATCATGAGTTAAAATCATTTTGAAAACTATTTTGAAACCTAGAAAGGAATCCAAGGATATCTCTTGGGAAGGTTGAGAGTTATTATTAAAAATGTCATAATTTTATGGGGAAGACATTAATTATGGTGGAAATTTGAATAAAAAGAGTCATTGTACCCTAAGATAAATATAATATACCATTAAATAAAATATTTCATTGAAATAATCCATTCTTGAAATAACGATGTTCAATAATATGCATTATAATAAAAAGAAACCCCAAAATAAATGTTATAAGACCCAAAAAATTATAAAAATGTAATGTATGGATATTTAAAAATGAGCATAAATACAACAACTCAATAAAATATGACATTTTTTATCACTAGTTTTGTCACACCATCCCAAATAAAATTGTATCCACATTTTTTACCATAATATTACCTTCTATGTAGGTATTCAAAATAAAAAATTTATATTATTATAGTAAATCATACATTGATCCCAAAACATCATGTGACCTTTAGAATGTGAGGATATAAAAAATTAATTTCATACAAAATGAATGTTTAATGATGTTTTAGACAAAAGTTTTCCCAATTATTCAATATTTTAATCATAATTTCTATTATAACTCATTCTATTTTTTCTTCATAAGAAACCACCATCCCATAGTCCTTAATGAAAAAACCCATATAGTATTGGTATATTTATAAATTAAATAAATTTAAAGAATGAATATGATATAGATATTAAATCCAAATTAATTTATATAATATGGAAAAATAAATCCATTAGGTAGTAATTACACCATATCCATGATATTGTGGTTTATAATAAGAAATATGTCTCATGGAATTAAATTTTAAAAAAAAATCCCATATCTTGTATTCAATAATTCTAAAATTCATTATAACCACTTAAATATTAAACATTACTATCTTAATCAATTATTATAAATTCTTACACTTATTTATAACAATTTATAAGTATCATTTATAGATCTTTTATACATATATATTAGTTTGTTATTATCTATATTCACTATCGACTGTGATTAATCTTGATCATTTCAAACGATTTCTGTTCTAATGGTGTTATTATTCATTAATATAAAACATGTCACCATTACAATATTACTAAATAGACTAGGATCATGGCGTTTCAATGATTCATCATATCCCATTTTCATTTGGTTAATGATATTGTAACAGTTTTGAAAATTTAAATTTTGAAGAAATAGTTTCATTGTGTTTAATGATTAAAATATGGTATATAACTAAATATGTTAAATATCAATGAAAAACATATAGAATAATTGATAAAACATAAATACATTGTTATTAAATTATATTTCTATTATATTATAATCATTAATCACTAATGATATAAATGTTATAGAATCGATCATGTAAGAGGGAAACCAACCCAAAAAGGAGTGTGGTGTAATGATTTAATGAGTAAGGAATTGTTTTTATATAATGGTAATCTAAATTATAAAAAATATTTAATTTTTTATAATTATAATTTACCTTCATTAAATTCCTTCTTATAGCCTTTCATGAATTTTGGTAATGAATAATGAAATTCATCATTCAGGGATGTGGTAATCCCCGTTATGCATGATTAACAAATCAATTTCTCAATGAATGGTATGAGATGATGGAATATTTTAAGTTATGATTAAAATATTATTGTATTTAAATACTGAAATTATTCATTAATTATATCCATCCTTGAAACTAATCCTGAAATGTTGTGATTAAAATGAATGTACATTGATTCATTGAGGGGGAAGTCCGCAAATCTGAATGATTAATCATCTTTTTGTTTTTCTAGGTGGATGGAATGGATTTTATAATGGTTGATACATTAATTTCTAACATAATAGTATTCTGGTAATATTATTTTCATTATATTATGTTGTCTATAATATGTTTATAAGTAGGATTTTAAGAATAAGATATTGAGGAGTAATAAATACATACACTGAGAACAAGATATTTCTCCCATAAATCTCCTTAGAAATAAAGGAATTAATATATCTAATTTAGAAAAGCGTTTTACGAATTTGGATGGTTCTTCTATGTGAAGAAAAATTAAATCATTTTAGGATAAAATTTTATTTTATAGCAGATGTATAACGTGGTGTAAGTGATCCGCTATTATAATTTAACAAAATGGATGATTTTTTAAGTACCCATTATTTTTCATTAATTGAACATTACAATTAAAGGTATAAGGGATCATAAAGTATGAAATATTAAGAGTACGTAGATATTGGTCTTATCATACTCTCCCAAATTTATTATGGGGAAAACCTGGAGTAATTATGGTATTTTCATTTTTTGTTTTTTTAAAATTAACCTTAAGGAAATTTTACCTTAGTAGTAAATGTATATCCTTGGTAATTAATTTTAATGAGAAAATGACAAAAAATTATAACATAGTTTAATCACGATGATTTCAAATTGGTCACAACCACCCCCCTGGGGCCCGTGTCATGACTACCCAATGCAGACCTCCTGAAAGCCATGGGTTCTATCCTAGCACTGAAGGCATCAACCTGCAAGTGGGAGGCATTTTCTTGGGTACCTATACACACACACACAATCCACAGTTTGGAAAGGGAAACAAGTATACCACTAAACAAGTGTTGAGTACAAGTATAACTAGAAATCAAATGGGTCAAAATTCAAACCTAATAAGGGTTAACTGTTAAATAGGAAAGTTCATAAGAAATTTTGGATAGCCACCCACTAAGTACCACACCTAGTAGTAAGAGTAGAGTATCTACTGTATGTTGTAGGAGTATTCCCCATTTTTCTGATATAACTAGGCCCCGCCTGGTCCTAGTACATCAAGTCCTCTGTCAAAGCGTTCGCCGTTTTCACAAAAAACAACATGGACGGCCGAAGCCCATATAGGGGTGAGTAACACAATACTCTGTAGAGGACCCCAATCCAATAAGGAGAAATACCACAATGAAAATCCATAAAGAAAGGATATCTAACACTAGTTATAATCTAAATCATAGGGAAAAGGATCAACTGATATATTGAATAAGGATTCTTACTATTAAATAACTAATTCTAGATAAGTCGATGAAGTCTACCATGCCACAAAATTCCACATAGTTGTTACTCGTTTGTTGGTCCACCAAGGTGCACATGGCTTTACCAGGCCACAAAGCTCCACACGTTTACCGATCTGAAGGGACAATGAGGTCCACACGGCTCCTCACCTGCCAGGCCACTAAAGTCCACACGACTGCTGCTCGTCGGCACGCATGATATCAAGGGAACTGCTCTCCCAATCTATATATAGAAATTAGAATTCATTTTATGTCTATTTAGATTATACAAAAAGATATGCCTCGTCTAGAGGGTAAAAATTCTGAAACCACTAGTCAATCAGACGCCCAGTTAGTAAGTAATTAGAGTTTTAGTAATGAGAGGTTAGTTGCACCTCAGCCCGGTCCAACCTGACCAACCCGGCTCGGGGGTCCCACATACCCTGGTTTGATCTGAGTACCCCGACCTGACTTAGTTCGGGTTAGGGTCAGACCGGTCCAGCCCATCCAGTTGGGCCGGCCCAATGGGTCTCGTTGGACCAGGCCAGCTTGGCCAAGGGTCCAGCCCACTGGGTTTCCAGGTGACACGGTCTCGTCTGGCGACTCGGACATTTCCGGCCTAGACCAAAGGGCACTGGTCCAGCCAACCACCGTGGGACCAACATATTGTTCACTGGTCCATCCTGCATGTGAGAGTCCAGCCTGCTGGCTAGGGGCATAGTGAGCCAGCTAAAGTTCGACCCCACGTGCGGCAGGTGGTGTGTGCTCGAGACACAGCAGACACCACATCCCCTCCTTTGTCCAAACATGGCCTGCAAGGTGCAGGCCACTCCTCATACATGGTTCCCACATTGAACCATGTCCAGTACCTACTGCGGCCGATGGGTCGCGGCCTCCCATCCACCACATTCGAGAAACCATGAATCGCAAGGTCACCCAGGTGGCCCGGACACGGGCTGCCGTCTCCACTTAACATCGCTCTTCCATACCGAAATGGTGCACCGACGGGCACACCACCTCCCTCTGCCCATGGCCACTACTATTGGATATTCCTTCTGTGGGACACCAGAGTTTCTCCTGTGGTTTTTTTATCAATATTCCTATGTATACAGACTCTATAGGGTGTCACCATCACCGTGATGCTGTTGTATGAGCCTTTTCACCCTCTTGAACAATATATTAACAATGAGTGAACATGCGGAGGGGTTTGGTCCTTATTTTTACTAGACCCCTCCCTTTGCGTTAAATGTTTTAAAACCAACGAGAGGTTCGAGAAATATTTTTAATCTATTTTAAATCGGTCCTGATGTTGAACACCAAAAAGAGTACCCTCCTACAAGAAACCACAATCCATAGATCAACGACTTCATTGGTTGATCTGGATTCATCATTGAATTTATGAAATGGTAAAAACAATATCAAACACAACCCCTACTTCGTTGATGTTTGTTTCCATAGCGCTTCATCCTCGAGGGTCCAAGAGGTCAATGGAGTTCTTCGTTCTTTGGGGCTGGACTAAGTCGATGACTTACGGCCGACATTCATCGTTCTTAGTTGGGGAGGAAATTCACCATTGGTTCATCATAAAATCCTTATAGTTTAATCCGTCTTCCACCAACACGTCAAATTATTAAAAATAAAACATGTCACATCTTTTCTATTTTTCTATGATGTTGCTTCATTATTCTATTTCATTTATAAAATAGTGTTGTTATTACACATCATTTAATGTGTCATTAGGTAGTGGGTTTACAACCCATTAATTAGTTCCATTAATATTCCTCATCATCGCGTCATTGCCACATCACAGTGTCATTGTTTCACTACTTTTCAGTTGATGGAAAGAAATAAAATACGTTTTAATGTTATTTTATTTTTTCCTAAAAATTAAAAAAAATTACTTCTTTGTTCGACATTGAAGGCTAATATTTTTCCTTTTCTAGGCAAATCTCGGCATTTCGAATTCAATGGTCTCTTATATTTTTGATCCGGGAACCATTTCAATGGTTAGAAAAAACCCACTTGCATATTTACTGAACGTACTATAAAAAAGGTCAAAATTCTGTTCTGGGCTCACAGGGCCTTGGAATCATTAGCAATCATAGCATGTAGTCTCGAAATTATTCCCTATAATTTTAAAAAATATGTGGAAATTATGAGACATTACATTCTCCCCATCATGGGGATTTACATTCATGAAAACCAAAACAATGGTATTCAAAAAATTGGGGTATTGAGCATGAATATGAGCCTATCGCTCAGATGTGTTGTCCTAGAGATTCTCATACTATCACCGAACCCACACTAGAGGAATCAAACTCCTACACATGACCCACTCCTAATGGTCTTCTATATTCACTGAGAATAATGTAAACATCACCCAATCATAAATTCCGAGATCACCCAAGCCGATTACGTGCGATGGATCATGAACGTATCTCCTCAACTGTGACACATGGAAAACATTGTGCACCTGGGGAATCTGTGTTAAAAGACCTAGGTAGTACGCCACCTTTCCAACTCTGATCTGGATCTATAATGCTTTGATTGACCATATATATTTGTTGTCTACCTGTCCAAATCTCTGCAATCCTCATTGTGTTGAGACGCGAAGGAACACATTGTCTCCCTCCTCAAACTCCAAGGGTCTTCGACTCCTATCGGTAAGAGTATGATGCCTAATCTGTACAGTCCTCAATTTCTCCAAGATGATTTTCACATTCTAAGTTGAAGCCTATACCAACTCTAGAGCAATGATTTCTGACTCCCCTGGGTTTCTCCTGTAAAGAGGTGATCTTCAAGGACTCATGTACAAGGCCTCTAATGGTTCCATTCCAATGGTGGAGTAATAATGGTTATTTTTAAGAAAACTCCACCATTGGTAAATTTTCCTCCCAATATCGACCAAAATCAAGGACACAATCATGGAGCATGTCCTTCATGGTCTGTATGGTATGCCCTATCTTACAATCCGTCTGGGAGTGGATTATTGTGCCCAAGTGCATCTGAGTCCCAAAAACCTCCTACAAACCCTTCCACAACCATGATGTAAATCATGAATCACATTCTGAGAAGATCTTCTAAGACACCTCATGATTCCACACTATATCCTTAACATAGAGCTTTCCCAATCCCTCTACCGATCCCTGATCTCGGATGTGTAGGAAGTGAGCCGACATGGTAAGTCAGTCAAAAATCACCCAAATAGAATCATGGCCGATGGATTTATGTGGTAACCCCATCAATATGTCCATGGATATACTATCCCACTTCCACATTGGTAACACATGTGGCTGATTCAAGCATGATGGGACCTAATGTTCATCTTTCACTTGCGGAAAAGTGATGCATTGTGAAATAAACACCTCCCCCACTTTATTCATCCCTCACAAAAAGTAATAAAGTTGGCGGTCTTGGTACATATTCTCTACCCTAGGATGTACCACCAAAGGGGGAGTATGGAACTCCTTGAATACCTCCTCTCATATTTTCACCGATACTACGGTGTGTCCATTGAAAAATATTATGTGTTTCTCACCTATTGAAAATCCATTATGAGCATGTCCTAAGGTTATCTGAGCACATTATCCCTCAGAGTCAACATCCACAAGCTGTACCTCCATAACTCTCTATAAGAGTGGGGGAGTGATAATCATAGACTGAAGGTAAGATGCTTCATCATCATCATCAATGATGTATATCTCCATTGTAACTATCTCTTATGTTTCCTTACTCAACAGCTGTAAACCAGACATCCTGCTGAGTGCATCTGCCACCACATTCCCCTTTCCTAAGGTGTAGAATATATCAAATTAATACTCCCAGTGGAACTATTTGCATCAGTGATGTCTCATGTTCAAGTCCTTCTATGAGAAGATATACCTCAGACTCTTATGGTCAGAGTACATGGTAAACCGGTCACCCATCAAGTAGTGCCTCCACATCTTCAAGAAAAATACCACTGCTACTGAATCTAGGTCATGGGTCACATAGTTCTTCTTATGATTCCACAACTGTTGTGAGCCATAGGTGATCAATGCTCGCTTCTGCATCAAGACACAACCCAATCTGGTCCATGAGGTATCACAGAAGACTACATACAAAATTCTCTCCTCTGATAGTATCAAGATGGTATCACATGATAGTCTCCATCTCATCTCCTGGAAACTCTATTTAAACCTTTCCTTCCGCATTAAGGGATATCCCTTCATTTTCCAATCTGACAAGGGAGCTACAACTCTGAAAATGTTGGACAAGAACCTCCGGTAGTATCCATCCAACCCCAAGAAACACTGATCACGAGTCATGATTCTGGGTGTCTCTCATGCAAGCACTGCCTCTATTATCATAGGATTCACTACAACTGTAGCCTATAAGATGACATGTCACAAAAAGTGGACCTCCCTTATCTAGACCTGGGACATCGAGATCTTACCATAATCTTGGTGCTCTCCAAGTGTATCTAGGACTAACCGCCATGTGTAGCGTGCTCCTCCTCCGACACTAAGTCCCAAAAGATTTATTCAAACAATACTAACAAGAAAAGATTGAGGTATGGTCAGAAGATCCTATTCATGAGTCCCATGAACACTATTTTGGTATTGGTCTCAGTAAAGGGAATCACCAGGAACTCGTAGTGGCTATACAGGCATCTAAAAGATGTCTTTGGTACATCTGCATCCTGTACCTAAAGATGATGATATCCTGATCTGAGGCCGAACCTTGAGAACCACCTCGCTCCCTTCTGCTAATCGAGGAGTTTGTCAATCCTCTGTAGTAGATACTTGTTCTTCACAGTCACATGGTTCTATTTCTGGAAGTCCAGACATATCCTCAATCTCCCTTTGGCCTTCTTGGAAAACAACATCAAGGTTGCCCATGGGGAAACGTTGGGCCATACTAACCCCTTCTCCTTCAACTCCAATAGTTGTACCCTCAGATCGTGATGCTCTGTGGGAGCCATCCAATATGACGGCTTAGATATTAGTGTTGTCCTGAGGAATAGGTAGATGAAAAATCGTACCCATACGTAAGGAGGTGGTCCCAGAATATTCTTAGTGAAAACATTGTGATACTCGTCCACAACTAAAGGAAATCATGGAATCCTCTCTTCCACTACACCGAGGGTGAGGATAGAAAACTGATGAGTGATCCGGTGCACCCTCCTCCAAAAAAGTATGTCCCATCTTGTAAAGGTTTACTTCCCTCTGGTGAAGGGAAACCTGGTCCCATGCTCACTGAAACACAAGAAAATTCACTAAAAATAGTTGATCTGAGCATGGAATGTAGATAAACAGTCCATACCTATGATGATGTCGTAAGTCCTGGATGTTGCTACTAGGAGATCCCAGCCAAATATCTCACCTCTTTGAGTAAGCTCACACTACCGCCACCAGTGATTAATCATTGAATCCTCTCCCATAGGATGCTCTATCCATAGGATCAAGCCAATTTCTCTACCAAAATCTATGAGCTTTGAACGAGAGATGAGGAAAGGAATGTGTGACTGGAACCTATGTATTTAAGACCTATATAAAGGGTGGAGAAGAAAAAGATCATACCTATAATCAACATCAGATCACTATGGCCATAAGCCTCTGCTGCTTGAAGTTGATCTTGCCCATATCAGCATCCTCCCTGAAGTGGGTGTTCACCACCTTGTGGTTGTGGCGGTAGTAACTCGAACTCTCACTCACTGTTTTCACCTCGGCCTTCACCCCTACCATTCCCACTTCCCTAAGACCCTCTATGCTTGAACATTTTCCTATAACTTAGTGGTCCCTCGACATTATTCTGATCATCTGTATGGTAGGTCGAGCAGTCATGAGCCATGTATCCCTCCCTGATGCACGAGTAGCACACCCTTCTCCTCTATTGTCTCTCTTTGTCCTGGTGGCCTCGTACCACTGATCATGAGTCATGGGGTCTTCCAATAGATGATTTGTCCTATTTAGACTGCTACACCATATGTCGATTACCATTAACGGAAGACTCGGCTTCCTATCTCCTGGTGGTGGCTCCCACTATCGGTGCCCTCTCAATGAGGATTCTCTATACAAGTAGAGCTTGCTCCAGCACTCCATCCTACATGGGGATGATGAGATACAACATCCATGCCCTAATCTTATGGCGTAGCCCCTACATGAAGGCTCGATCCTTGAATAATGGTTCTTTCTCCATGTCTGTAGAGTCTTAGGAATGCTCAGTGAACCTTGCTGAGTACTCAGCTACCGTCATGATGCCCTGTTTAAGGTGAAGCAGCTCCTGAATGCACACTGAGCGCAATGTCACGGGGGATAACTGCTCCAAGAAAAGCTTCTTGAAGTCCGTACAGGTGATGGTCACATAATCATGTTTCTTAGGTGGTCATGATCCACCAGCTCCCATCCTAGCCCTGTTGAAGGCTCACAGCTGGGACCACTATCTGGTCTGGTGGGGTCCTCACTAAGAGGATGTCCCGTGTCATCGCCTCCATCCAATCATCAGTGACCTCAGGATCCATCTCTCCCCTAAAACTGGGTTGTCTATGTCTCTAAAACATGTGCATGGCACTGAGTATACCCACATACTAAATCGGTACTGCCAGCAGTAGATGCTGACCAACGGGTGGTGGTAGCAATGGTGCACCACCCGGTTGGCCCATCATGAGAACTAGTCCCTGAACGAACACCTCTTCACTTGGAGGGTTTTCCTTCTGACCATGTATCAGAATCCAAGTTGGTCGCCCACATAGAGGCATCCTGAAATAGATTATGATGGTCTATGGTCAATAGATTATACCAAGTGAGCTGAATCTTGTACAAAATAACATAAGGAGACACTCTTACAACCAGTGTTTCTATTCATTGTGTCGAAAAGTAGAATTCATGGTCTTAGTGTGTGGATACGTCGACCACCGCACCAACACTTGACTCCAAAAATATGAAATTTCAACTCGCAACATTTAGCATTGTTTCTCCAAAACAAAAACAATAGTTCCTCGGACTCTAAGGTTGAACAGACCACCTCTGATGCAAATTTTACATGAACCATCAACCGAGTCACATCCCTTGACTACCCCAATCCCACCTCCTAAAGGAAAAAAGTTGGGGACTGGCACTGAATGTGTCAACCTACAAGTGGGAGGCATTTTTATGGGTACCTGTACACACACACACATTACATAGACTAGAAAGGGAATGAAGTATTCCACTAAACCCATGTTGAGTACAAGTACAACTAGAAACTTAATGGGTCATAACGCAAACTTAGCCAGGACTAACTAAACAACAGGAATGTACAGATGAAACTCTTGATAGCCACTCACTGAGGACCCCACCTTGTAGTAAGAGTATAGTATCTACTAGATGTTGTTGGAATATGCCCTGACTACTAGATCTCATTAGGGGCCTCCTGGTCCTAGGCCACCAAGTACTCCATCGAAACGTATGTCATATACAAAAGAAACAACATGTATGGGCGAAGCCCGTGCATGGGTGAGTAACATGGTACTCAGTAATAGACCCTAGTCTAATAAGGAGAAATACCACAATACAAATCAACAAAGAAAAGAAAAATCACACCAGGTAAAATATGAACCATAGGGAAATGGATCATCTACCAGGCCACTGAGGTCCAAATAGCTGCTACTCATTTGGGTGCATGATCATAGGAGAACCACTCCCCCAATCTGTACATTGAAATTCAACTTCCTTGGAAGTCTTCTTAGATCATACCAAAAGATTGGCCTCATTGATAGGGTCCCAATGTCCTAAACATCTCGTAAATTGGACTTCTGGTTTGCATGTGATTAGCATTTTGGTAATCAGGGGCCGGTTTATGTTTGGGCTCTGTACGACCTAGTTGGACTGACCCGGCCAACCTGGAATGCGGGTACCACATACCCCAATATTATTTGACTGACCCGACCTTAACTAGTTCATGTGAGGGTAGGTATGGTCTGACACAACCAATGAGTTAGGCCCAATGGGCCTCGCTAAACTCGACCCAGTTTTACTGAGGTTCTAGTCTCATGGGTCACTTGGTGACACGGTCTCATCTGGACTAGCCCACTGGGTCGCGAGACTAGCCCAAACCACTGGCTGAGGGTGTGGCCTGCAAACTGATGCTCAACAACAAGTGTTGTTAGTGGTGTGTGCGTGGGATGCGGCACTGGCCACCGCGTCCCCTCATCTTTCCAAACACGGCCCACAAGGAGTTGGTCGTTCCTCCTATATTGAACCTACATAGAACCAAATCTAGAACCTACTATGGTCAACAGGACATAGCCTCCCCTCTGCCACAGTCGATCGACCACATTTGTCCAATTCTCCCGAGCGGCCCGGGCTCGAGCCGCCCCCTCCACACGGCGTTGGTCGGCACCGCTCCTCAATACTGCCCAAGATAGCAGGCTATGGCCTCCTACCACCATGGTGAGCTGACGGGCACACTGCCTCCCTCTTCTCGTGACCACCACTGTGGGCCGCCACTCGCTACTCCCGCCAGTATTGGTGGTTACTTCTGTGGGCCACCAAATGTTTCTTCGGTTGTCTGTTTCTCAATTCACCTATGCCTATGAGCTCTATAGGGTGTCACTATCACGCCGATGGTGTTGAATTCAACTTTCCATCCTCTTGAAAATTAATTCACAATTATTTTACATGAAAAAGGGGATCATACCTTGTTTTTTTCGGCCTGCTTCCTATGTATTAAAAGATTTAAAAACCCATGAGGTTTGACGAATATGTTCAATAAATGTTAAGTGAATCTCGATGTTGAACCCCAAAATGAGTACCCTCCCACAAAAATGCATGTCCTATGTATCAACCCATTCATTATATGATTTACATTTCTTGTAGAATTTATGAATGGGAAAAATCATAAACAAAACCCCTACCTCGTTGATGTTTGTTTTCGTAGCACTTTTTCCTCAAGTGTATAAGAGGTCGATAGCATTCATCATTTTTGAGGTAAGTTGAATTCAATGATGTCCCACTGGCATTCATCATTATTTTTTGGGAATTAAATCCATTAGAGGTTCATCATATAATCCTAAGAGTTTAATCCTTGTTCCACCAATGAATCAAAATATTAAATAAAATACACGTCGTAGAGTTCCAGTTACGATGCGACGTCACATCGTCACACTGTTTAATTTAGGAAATAGTGTCACTGTTATCTGTCATTTAATGTGTCCTTGCACAATGGTATTATGATCCATTAATGAGATCCATTAATGTACCTCATCGTTACCTCTTTACTGCATTTCAGTATCGTCGTGTCGTCGCTCGTCGGTTGAAGAAAAATAAATAAAATATCTTTTTTAAGATATTTTAATTTTTTCCAAAATGTCTAAAAATTAACATTCCCGTTCGGCCTTTACTGGCTGAAGTTAAGTTCTTTCTAGGTGAATCTCAGTGTTTGATGTTCAATGGTGCCCTCAGATTTTCAATCTGTCCAACAGATCAAAAGTAAGAAAAACATGCTCACACGTTTACTGAACCTACCTTAAAATGGATAAAAGTTCCATTCTGGTCTCACTGGTCCTTGGAATCATGTTTCGTTAGAGCGAGTAGTCTCAAAATAATTCCATATAATTTAAAAAAATTGCATTGAAATTATGAGACATTACAAAATTTGAGAATAAATTTTTCGAATAAATTTTCTATGAGTGAGAAATGGTATTTTTTAAATAAAGGATCATTATGTGTAATAATGGTTTTTAGAAAAAGTATGTGCTTATGATTAAGATTTATTTGTTTTTTTAAAATAACGAGGTCAGGATATAATTTGGTTTGTTATAAAAATAATATTTATTTGGATTACAAATACATATAATTTTTTTTTACATAAATGTGTTTAATTAAAATTGGATACAAGTAACTATTATTAAATTTTAAAAATAATGATACATAAGATCTAAAAAATAAAAAATTGTTTTTCAATATCATAATAATATTTAAAATATAAATTATTACTTCATCAATAAATATTTCATTAATTATAAATTCAAATATATTTATATATCTTCTATATATAATAATTAATGATAAAATTTACAATTATGGTAAGAAAAATATTTTCAATTTTTTCATAAAACAAACATAATTCAGAAAAAACCCAAAAAAAATAAACCTATGAAATTTTTTAAATGATTATTTCTAAAATGTTCATTTTTAAATATTAAAATAATAAAATATATAAATTACCTATTAAATGAGAATATAACATATAATGAAGTGTTATTTTTACTGAACAAATTACTTTTAAAAAATTTCATTTTTTAATACTATTTTATATGAATATACAGTTGATTATAATATTTTAATTTAATATAGGTTTTATTGTTATTAAATTTTCTTATTAATATTCATCTAATATTTTCCTGAGTAATTATATTTTGGTTTTTCATGAGGAAAAATATATTAGTAGAGAGATTATTTAAAAGAAAGTTATATGGTATAATATCATATTGATACAAAGAGGACATTACACATAGTTATGTTATTAATTAATAACCTATGAAAAGTTGTTACGTATAACCATGAGGTTTTGTATTCCAACTGTCAATTAATTTGGAATTTTATTTAAAAAATCATTTCATTATCGATAAATGTGTTGTTATCGAAATTTATCTTTATTCCCCTTATTATATAAATCATAAAAGGTGATAATACAAAACAGTAAATAATGCTTCATAACTCATTAAAATTCATAAATCAATAATAAATTCCTAACTTATGGGATCCCTAAGTTTGGTGTAGATGATAGTTTACAAACTTAATAACATAATTAACTAAACCTTACATTGATACAAACTATAATGAATCACTTAATACATACATGATTATTACCTTATTATTGAGATAAGTAAAATAACAATAATATATTCCAAAGACATAAAATTTAGCGTGATGGGAAAATTATTTTCGTACAACATCGCTATGTATAAACATTTAAATGTTATTTAAATATTACATAATGATCCTCTATAAAGCATTCATAATATGTTTGGTACATTTACTCACCTGAGGACATAATAAAATAATGGGTGAGATAAAATCCTATTAAGGGGAGGAATAATATTTAAGGGTCATGAGACAAGAATTACTCTATTAAATGTGTGAGAATAATCATTATCATCAAATTATAATCATAGTATCATCATTATAAGCATGATATAATCAGTTGAAATATATAATGAATGTGGAATATAAATAATTATGAATCATCATATCATTGTTTAAAATTAACATATATTAAATATAAATAAATCTAGAATCTTCTTCAAATATATCATATGTGAACAATGTTCATTATGTATTTTAATAATAAATCTAGAATCTTGTTAATGTATAACACAAACAATCTCATTAGATATATAACATTACTTAATTATTTAGAGTAAAAATTAATTTTAGGGATACCCTTCACATCATAAAATTTATATCATCATTAATTAATCATATAAATAAAACTTATATCAATCCTAAATTGGAAATCAACCCATGAGAAAATATTAGGCAACATAAAAGTAGTGTCGGGAATATATCGATGAATATAACATTGACGATACTAAAATAAAAATGTATGTCTTAATTTTGTACATTTAAGGTTAGGAAATTCTATGAATGAAATTTATTTCAAGTATATTAAGAAAATATAAATGTAAGAAGAATCTAGGAGAGTTTTTGAGAAAATATATTGGACAAAAATAAAGATGGTTTCTTGGAATTTATCACAATGATTTTTTAATATACATATCAAAATTATATAAAAGGGAAAGAAAAGTAAAGTATATTTAGAATGGATTTAATATAATAATGTTCAAAATAGAGACAAATAAGTGAAAACCCAAATGGAAAAAATTTAGTTTAAAAGTCAACTTACAATATATAAGGCTTTGTTTCATAAACATTATATATAAATATAATAAAATTATCTCTATTAATATATACAGACTGATATATATTATATTGGAAATTATTATTTCTGATAAATTTTAATGTTATTTATTTTTTATTTAATTTTAAAAGAAAGTGGCATGATGGTATCTTTATTGTAATTTTCCAATTTATGATTGGATATCATGGTATTGGAAAATTATAATTTATAAATAATTAATACTAAATACCAAAGAATAAAAATAAATTATTTTAAGTTATATTGTTTCTATTATTACTATCCAAGAAGTAATATGTAATTAAATAACAAACAATGCCCTCGCAGGTGAATAAAACTTACCCTTAATGGGAAATATCAAAAGGAAGTGGGAGATAGACATATTGTGTATAGATTTTAAAAATATTTTTTCCTATTTCATATTATCAATAATTTCATATAAATATATAAATTAAATAATTTAGGCATGGATGGTTTATATTTGAGATGGAAAATAAAATAATGGGAAGATTAAATTGAAATAAAAAGGGGGAATGGTCACCTTTCCATTAATGATTCTCTTTTTTAGACCCTAATTTATTTTAGGATTTGATTTTAACAGACATAAAAAATTAATAGTGTTATTAAATGACATATTAGGATGAAATTATAATTATATTAGGTTATGGTATCAATTAAAAGGTGATTTTTCACGAGTGTTACTTATACTTACTAAGTAGGTTATGTTTAGGTTAAAATATATGTTAAAATGTCATTGCCAAATTAAAACATTAAACAGTGGTAATATTTGTCATTTTTATTCATATTGTAATGAAATTACATAATTGTACAACTTTAGAATCTTTTTATTACCAAATATATTTTTTTATACAAAGGGAAAGAATAAAAAAATAAAAAAAAAATTTTATATAATTAATCATTTTAGTATTTGGAAACTACTTTTTTAGAATTTAAATTTATTTTATTTCATTTAACACGATTATATATCTTATTTAATTTAATTTTGGATAATGTAACTATTTTATGATTAATAAATTTCTTATTAAATAAATATTACATTTTCAAACATTAGTATTATCAAAAAAATTATTGTAACAATCAACCAAAAAATTCATATTTTCAAGAAATTTATCAAAAACACATTGTAAGATTATTTTGACATGAAGTGTCCAAAATGTATATTCATTTTACAAAAATAATTTTCTAATATATTTAATTTTAATTAATAATCATAAAATTATGGTCTTTCTAAAATAAATTAAAATACATTTTAAAAGAAAGGAACTTATACTATTTTTAAATTTCAATTTTGAATATATTTTTTAGAATTATAAAATTTATGCATACTTAATTTCTGCATGTTAAATAATATTTAATGTCATTATTATATTTTTTTTGTTACTATAAAATTTTAATTGTTTTGTTCTTATTTATAATGATTAGGTAACTTTTTTTAAATGATAGGTTATTGTTCCAAATGGAAAGGTTACTATTACATTGGTCATATTGGTTTTATAATTACTATAAATAACTTACACTTAACTCATTCCTCATTCACTTCAATCCTCTCTGTGTTTTGTATTTATTATTTTAAATATACTGATTATATTTTTAATATTTTATTATTTTATAGTGTTTTGAGTGACCTTGACAATTCTAGTGTATTCTGATGTTCTATAATATCATATTATAGTTTTTTTATATTTCTTTTCACATTGTACCTAGTACAATTTTATGAATTATATTTATTGTTGGAAGGTAATGTTATTTTTTTCACTAAATTAAATTGGTTTGGTTCATTTTAATTAGTGAATTTATCTTATATTATATTCTATACATTAATATGACACATATATATATTTAAATTAAATATATTTATATGAATTTTTCGGTTAATAAATATAATTTGGCTACTTTATTTCCAACCAAACCACATGAGAATTTCATGAAAATGAAATATCTATATCCTATAAAAAGAAACCACAAGCCTAAGGTTATAGAACTATTTTAAATATAACACCAATTACAACCTTTATAAAAATAAAAAATTGATTACATATATATAATCATCATGAATTTTTACTATACGATTCATGAATCATAAACCTATAAATATAATTTTAATTCAACATAATATTCCAATGTACATATAAATAGCCGATCTAAGTTCATTCATAGAATCACTAGGGAATTAAATAAACAAGGATTATTTTTTATATCTATATCAAAATCATGTTTCAAATAATTAAATTTCCTTATATTTTACCCACATTCGCAATACACTATAAGAGGGGGTGAATTAGGGTTTCAATTCCACAATTATACAATGGATCCTATTATCATGTTTGAAATAACAACACAAACCTATCAAACATAAAAAACACATGTGAAATATAAATAAAAATTGAGTATGTGTAGATTTTACATGGTTTTCTACAAAGGATAGTCTATGAAGAATAATCTTACATTGTGTCAACTTGATCCAGGGTTTACTCTACACAATTTTTATATTATAATTGTTTTGGGAGCGTGTTTTATAGATTTTGGGGAACACCCTCTTATTATTTATTTTTAAAATTATTTGTGTTATGGAATACAAATATATGGTATATAATAAACATACAAATATTATTAAACAAAAATATAGAAATTTGTCTTGCGGGTGTCTCATCATTGTTCTTTATCTTCTTGATCATATCCTAATCTTTAAAAGTGTTCCTTTTATATTTTTTTTCTTTTATTAAAAATTCAATAAGGTTCTCCCATTATCCCCTATTGTTATCATATCAATTAATTTATTCAAATCATGGATTAATTTTCCAAAATCTACATGCCATTTATCATACCACCTATAAGAAGATAAAGGGTCTTTAAATCTACTCATTAACCACTCATAATACCATCTAATTCTCCAAAATCACCATAAAATCATAAAAGGATTCAATATGATAAATTTATCAACACATAATTCTTTTTTACTGTGACCAAAAAAATCATGTGGTGTGTTTTTTAAAACAATCATGTTAAAGAATGATCTTAAATAATGTATTTCATGCTAATTTACTAAAAACATAAAATATTTATATCTTAATATCTTTTTATTAGTTTTCAATGGATCATGAAAATATCCTCTAAATTTTTTAAATCTAGAAAACATGTTACATCTTGTAACATTCTATAATATTAAAATAATTCCAAGGTATCTTGGAGTAACTTGATAAAACTAGATCGAGGTCTAATTGTGAAGTAACCACCTTCTTTAAGGCGCAATCCTCACATCGATAGAACATATCAGATTATTCATTAGTTTATTTGATGTTTAGTATACCGTATATGATATAAGAATCAACAATCTTTAATTTCATGAATATTTATTAATATCCTTCATGACTTGACCCAATGTGCCATAGTGTCTTGTACAACCTTCCAGAATCCCCTAAATTCCCTTAATCAGGATTCTTTCATGACAATGACAACATGTATATATATTCTGATGTTTTATGAATTCTCATCTAAAACAATTTTGGGGATACATTGAATTTTTTGGAATATCTTAAATCATTATATAATATCACATTAATCTTATAAAGACGGAATTTTTCAAATTCAAGACCACAACTAAATTCATAGTGTGACACTATCTATCATGGCATAACTAATATAAGTTATATATTTTAAGAATTTTTCTCTGTTGATGAATTCCAATATTCAACATATGGTCTTAATAATAAATTAATATTTTATGATAAGTCCAATTTCCCAAAAAAATTCAACATTCCCACCCATTAGATTTTATTATCAATACTTCATTAAAAATAATAATCAAGTTCCCTATGAGTTTTTCTATTAAAATTTTATTCTCCTTCTTCAATCACTCTCCCCCTTTGACAATAAATTTCATCGATCCCTCTTGATTGTGATAATCTTGGAAATATGAAAACATGTTTACTGAGCATTATCTCATCAATAAAATTATTAATCATATTTAAGTTAATTCCTACTATAAAAAAAGAGAATAAGTGAACTCTTATATTGATATCCATAAACTTCATATCACTCTACTCAACTACACCAACGCACCCTAGATAATATCTATGATTGTGATCTATATTTAATAAATTTTTTATTCAAGCATAAATAACCAATTTAATGATATAACATTTTATATATGGTAGATATTGGAAATTCTAATAATATTTAACTTTATGGAGGTGGTTAAACCCCAATTTTCAACAAATATATTTCAATTTTGTTTTGGTCCCTAGTTTTGTCTATATAACTTTGTGTTTCTAATATTATACCACATCCTTTATCATATTAATTCATTACATGACCTTCCATTTTATTAAATGTTACCTTAATTTTATATGCATTTTTTATGAATTCTTTACCCAATTGTTTGTTAGCTATATTTCCCTTTGGCTGTCGTAATGGAAAAAAATTCATAATTTCACCTCCTCTCGAATTCCCATAGTTTCTATTTCATCTAATATATATATTTATAAAAATGACATAGAATTTTATAAAAAAATATTTATAAATGAAAAAATTCACTATAATGTAATGTACTTAGAAAAAATATATGAGCTACATTTAATTTTTTATTTTTTGACGGTTATAAATCATACCCATAATTTTACTGTTTAGATTAATATACCATTATCCATCATAAATATTTTCAATATATCCATTAAAAATTGAATATTTTGGTTATGAAATAACATGTTTTATAATAAGATCTAATATATAGAGAAAGAATAATAATTGGCATCAGTCGGATCATACCCTGTGAAGCCCATTTATTAGAGTTTAAATGGATATTTCATCGTTGTTTTTTTCCTATGACCAAGAGAAATCTAATATTCAAAAACTAAAACTACTACAACCTGCGCCTTTATCAGCGCTAAAAACCATCATTAACAGCGCTAGAAAAGCGCTGTTAATTCCGGTGTAGATAAAGGGGGGGTCCCCTTTATCAGCGCGTGGTGGAGCGCTGATAAAGGTCAACTATATCAGCGCTTCTCGGAGCGCTGATACAGGGTCCCTTTATCAGTGCTCCTCTAGCGCTGTTAAAGGTTTCCTTTATCAGCGCTAAAAAAGCGCTGATAAAGGCCCCAGCACCTGCACCTAAAAAACAGTACCTACACACCTGCACACCAGAATATCTGCACAAAGTAGCACATGCACACCTGTACACCATAGCACCCACACCCAATATTTTTACTGACAACGGTATATACATTTACTTAACATCATGAATACAAAAAAACGCATTGCTATATACATTTCAAACATTGTTTTACATGGTTACATTTACAATTATTCAACAACTGTTATAAACATTCATGTTTCATCCTTTGATATCCGTGATCCGCTCTCGATGGTATTTGTTGCAGAACAAAGCATCCGAACTCAAGGAAAAAAATTCACCTATATAAGAAAACAAATATTATGTTAGTAATGCAATAATGAAAGAAATTGAAATAGTAATACGAAAGAATACATTAATATGGAAATTTGAAACTAAAATATTAAATTTTAAACACAAAAGTTTTCATTTTCATAACAATGAAAGGGAATAATGTAAAATAAATATGTTTTTGATTGATTAATCTCATTTAATAAATACTGATTCTTTATCTAATGAAAAGCTTTACCGATCACACCGTGCGTCGGATTGAGGTGCAGTCGATTCGTACACGTCAAAAATGACTCGTGGATCCTTGTCCTAAAGTATCAAAACAATCCAAAGGAGTTTGATCGGTTTGGCGTATGTCATTGGTGTTGTTTTCCAAAGTTCATGTCATTTTCAAATTGATATCAGACAATTTTAGCCATACTGGTCACACCGTGCGTCGGATTGAGGTGCAGTCGATTCGTACACATCAAAAATGACTCTTGGATCGTTTTCCTAAAGTATCAAAACAATCCGAAGGCGTTTTCTCGGTTTGGCGTATGTCATTGGTGTTGTTTTTCAAAGTTCATGTCATTTTCAAACTGATATCAGACAATTTTAGCCATATTGGTCACACCGTGCGTCGGAGTTAGGTGCGGTCGATTTGTACGCGTCACAAATGACTAGTGGATCATTTTCCTAAAGTATTAAAACAATCCGAAGGCGTTTGATCGGTTTGGTGTATGTCATTGGTGTTGTTTTCCAAAGTTTATCTCATTTTCAAACTGATATCAGACACTTTTAGCCATACCGGTCACACCGTGCGTCGGATTGAGGTGCGGTCAATTCATACACATCACAAATGACTCGTGGATCGTTTTCCTAAAGTATCAAAACAATCCGAAGGCGTTTTCTCGGTTTGACGTATGTCATTGGTGTTGTTTTCCAAAGTTCATGTCATTTTCAAACTGATATCAGACAATTTTAGCCATATCGGTCACACCGTGCGTCGGATTGAGGTGTGGTCGATTTGTATGCATCACAAATGACTCGTGGATCATTGTCCAAAGTATAAAAACAATTCGAAAGTGTTTCCTCAGTTTGGTGTATGTCATTGGTGTTGTTTTCCAAAGTTCATGTCATTTTCAAACTGATATCAGACAATTTTAGCCATACCGGTCACACCGTGCGTCGGGTTGAGGTGCGGTCGATTCTTACACGTCACAAACGACTCATGGATCGTTGTCCTAAAGTATCAAAACAATATTAAGGTGTTTGCTTGGTTTGGCGTATGTCATTGGTGTTGTTTTCCAAAGTTCATGTCATTTTCAAACTGATATCAGACAATTTTAGCCATACCGGTCACACCGTGCGTCGGATTGAGGTGCGGTCAATTCGTACACGTCAAAAATGACTCGTGGATCATTTTCCTAAAGTATAAAAACAATCCGAACACGTTTTCTCGGTTTGGCATATGTCATTGGTGTTGTTTTCCAAAGTTCATGTTATTTTCAAACTGATATCAGACAATTTTAGCCATACCGGTCACACCGTGCGTCGGATTGAGGTGCGGTCGATTCTTACACGTCACAAATGACTCGTGGATCGTTGTCCTAAAGTATCAAAACAATCTGAACGTGTTTTCTCAGTTTGGTGTATGTAATTGGTGTTGTTTTCCAAAGTTTATCTCATTTTCAAACTGATATCAGACACTTTTAGCCATACCGGTCACACCGTTCGTCGGATTGAGGTGTGGTCGATTCGTACACGTCACAAATGACCCGTGGATCGTTGTCCAAAAGTATCAAAACAATCCGAAGGCATTTTCATGGTTTGGAGTATGTCATTGGTGTTGTTTTCCAAAGTTCATGTCATTTTCAAACTGAAATCAGACAATTTTAGCCATACCGGTCACACCATGCGTCGGATTGAGGTGCGATCGATTCGTACGCGTCACAAATAACTCGTGGATCGTTTTACAAAAGTATCAAAACAATCCGAATACGGTTTCTTGGTTTGGCGTATGTCATTGTTGTTGTTTTCCAAAGTTTATGTCATTTTCAAACTGATATCAGACAATTTTAGCCATACCGGTCACACCGTGCGTCAAATTGAGGTGTGGTCGATTCGTACACGTCACAAATGACTCGTGGATCGTTTTCCTAAAGTATCAAAACAATCTGAAGGGGTTTTCTTGGTTTGGCGTATGTCATTGGTGTTGTTTTCCAAAGTTTATGTCATTTTCAAACTAAGTAGTAGGAATTCACTAATATAAAGATATGAAACATAAGAAAGGGAGATCATATATTCTCAATAAGTGTAAAGGGAGATATAAATGACCATATAAAGATAACATAAGTATTAGGAATTCACCTTCATTGTCTTATTTGTTTACATTCTTCGATCAGGTACGCTGCCCATTCGTTTCTAAAGACATTTATATCATCTTCTGAATATGAGTTTTTGCGACAGTCATAGTAGAAATGAAAAAATATAAATACACAAAGGATTAATAATTATTTTAAATAAAGTAGTAATTATTTTCAAAAATACCTCTTCAGGGATGCTAGTTTGTCCATGAAATACGATCTCTTTTATAAATTTACAAACATAATAACCGCAGTCCTCGTCATTTGTTTGTTTCGAACACTACAGAAACATTGAGAAAAATAAGTAATTTGTTTTTATATCTATTTGTATAGTGAAATATAATTATATATACCCATATACTTCTCTATTTGTAGATCTTGTGGGCATTTTCGTCCTTACGCACTGAATTCATTCCAGCCTTTAGACGATATTCATACACTGCCCTATCATAACAAAATCCTCATTAAATGATAATATAAATTGTATAACTAGATATTTAGTTCTAAAATGTTGGATCTAGTGTATTACAAATTGACAATCGCCATCATGTGTGGTCGGTTAGTTGGATATCCATGCAGTGAATCCAGAAAATAAATCTTTGGAGTATCCAAATTGACTGCAATGAGCATCCAATGTTCCCTAAAAACACAAAAAGAAATAAGTACTGATAAAAATGAAAATATAATTGATATGATTAAAATGTAGAGTTTTACCCTTGCATCGTTCGTATTAAAAAGAGCATGTCAGTTGTAATTCTTCTTTGAAACGTTCTGAGCAGATTTGACATCAATTCAGCCTGAAAATTAGAATCTATTTCTGTTCATTGTGTAGAAATGGTGTGAGGACTAATGAGTCCAAATTTGTATTCATGGGAAAATCCCTTCAACTATTTTTCATATATACGCCTGTGAAAAATATGAGATGTATTTATCCATAATTATCAAAGTATATCAGCTTCTGTAAAATCAATTCATGAAAACATACCTCATGTATACATTTATAACTGAGGCACCAAGCCAGTCGTATGTGATGATCTCAGAAACAACATCTGCACTAACAAAATCCATTTTTTCCTCTCCGTACATATCTTTTTCACAAACAATTGTATGATTCTTTCCGTCTTTCATTTTCGTATCCACATGAGCTTACAATGATATTAAATGTGGACATAGAACGGGCGGGGTGAACGTGCTCTCAGTAGATCGTTTTGATCGGTTGGTTGATCCAATCTTGGAGCCACCCTTTCGTTTTAGCTTCTCCATTTTATCCTTATGTAATAACATTCATTGGTTCAGCCATTTTCTAATTTAATGTTAATGGTTCTTCTTGAAAAAATGAACTGGAAATGAATACCTCATGCTCGACGTGTTTTTTACAAGATTCGACGGCCATGCAACGAATGTTCTAATAGCTTTTTCCACCATATGAATGTCGTCATCGTCATTTGGCACGGGTAGCTCAGCGCTCGGCTCATGAGCTACGTTAATTGACACTTTGACATGACCGGTTGAAAGTGGTCTGGAGTGTAGCGTGTCATTCTGCATATTGAACACGGTAGCCCTCGCTACAAGGTGATGGGTGGGAGTTGACAGATATAAATCACAGTCATTTTCACCCTGAAGAATATAATTAAATGAAAGGTATCAGTGTCTACGTGATTCACATCTCACAAAAACGAATATTATAACATTGATTACCTCGGTTAAGTCAGGTCTTTGAGGGGAATGGCTCGCCTCAAAGCTGGTGAGGGGTGGATCTTCTCACGGGGGTTGTTCTTGAGTTGTTTGTTCTCTTCGCCTCTCCTCCATCAAACTCTTTAGCATCTCTCCCTGAGATTGGATTAGTTCTTCAAGGGTAGCTACTCTATCTCTCATTACATGCAATTATTTAGATTTTTCATCCTCTTGTTTTTTTTTCTTAAAATATGTCTTGGGTGACACCCCAAAACCCACACCTCTAACGCGACCATACTGTTCTGGCTATTTCAAGGCCGTTGAAAGTATGTCTGCATCCAGTGCGGGTGTTGATGTTTCCTGTGACTATGTCAAATAGAAAATATGAAAAAATAAGTAAGCATCGTTATTTAATAGAGATTTAAAGCAAAACAAGTTTGTATTATGTCATACTTACACATGTTTCACACACTCATTCTGTGTTTTCATCTATCAGTTTCCCCTCTTTATAAACACGAGCCTCCTTCTATAGCACATCGCGTGGAATGGAAGTGACTTGAGATTTTGCTTCATCAATCTGCTTATAAACAGAGAAACATGGTTACAGTTTTGTTTTATGTCACATAAAATTATTACAGTACTTTTAAAATACATACCAATTGTTTTTCAATTGAAGCGTACCCCAACCTTGCTTTACGGTAGGGGTACGCTGGTTTTGCTGCCTGTTCTTTATTTTCAGCACTCAGTTGCTGTTTCATAAATAAAAACCTATCAATAAATGTGATGAATACAAGCAACGTTACACAAAGTGTAACCAAACACAATGTACCTGAAAATTCTTTTCCGCACGACAGTTGCAAAACGCATCCCACGTTCCTTGGGATATCAAGTGTGCATAAAGAGGAGGCGGGTGCGGCTTGATTTTCCCTTCGGCATCTTTCAGATGATTTTTCGTTAAAATGGTGTGAATGCCTCTATGAATCCTTCCTGCTAGTTTGAAAACATATTCTTTCTGCGAAACATTTACTATAAATGAACTCTGCAAGGGATGATGAAGGGATAGTCAATATTTCAATATTTTATTTTATTTTAATTAATTAAATAGATGATATCGTAATGTTACCGTAATCTCTTCCCACATTAATGTTTTCAACCCGCTGACAACATGGTTCCATGACTCTACGTCAATCGGCACGCGTTGTCGAGTGACGATTCCAATGTATCTACTAAACATGGCTTTGTTGGGGTTTACATGATGGCCTAGCTTATTCCTTCCCACCTCAAATTTGATGCCCTTTACTTTTGCCTTAAGGATTTCTGCTAAAACTATCAAACTACGGCGCACATGTTTTTTTTGTGTCGCTGGGGTTTTATCGCCTACCATTTCCTCAGTTTATGCATCATCATTATGTTTCTCCAAAGCACTAGCTTCGGCACTGACACCAGCTGCAACAGGTTGAGAGACCTATTGTACGTCAGCAGTGGGACCAGCTGCAACAGGTTGAGAGACCTGTTGTCTCTCAGCAGTGGGACCAGCTACAACAGGTTGAGAGACATGTTGTACGTCAGCAGTGGGACCAGCTGCAACAAGTTGAGAGACCTGTTGTCTCTCAGAAATGGGACCAGCTGCAACAGGTTGAGAGATGTGTTGTGTCTCGGGATTGGGTGCATCAGCAGGTGAAGAAGTCATTATCTGCAGAACTGGTTTAAAATTTAATTTAGATCACATAAAAGCATCAGCGAATAGATAATAACATAATGTAACACAATCTATATTACAATAAAAATCAATAACCTGATTATTGAACTCCCTTTTTTGAAAAGGCTGAAGGGATTTGACCCCTCTATCAACTATCCATATCCCTTCATTGTGGTCTCCTCTGACATAAAAAACATCGTCTACATTGGGACCACTGCGAAATGATTGCGAAATACTAATGAAAGGATCATCTTCCGTTGAATTTTCATCTGACCCTTCTGCTGTTTTGGTCGATAACAGAACAATTGACCAGGTTCGGTTTGCGGGATCGGGAACATAAAATACTTTCACTACCTGTGATGCCATTATAAATGGTTCGTCTTTCTCCCCTTCCTTACTGAAATCAACTTTCACAAATCCCAAATCATCTATTTTAACAGCACTCCTGTTATCAACCCACATGAATTGAAATATTGGAATTTGAAATTCCGTATAATCCAACTCCCATATTTTTTTGATGATGCCAAAGTATGACATATTCACATAAATTGGATTTCTGTCCTTAGCACCGGAAACATGCATCGCTTCAGCCACAAGTGTAACCCCACTATTCTGCATGGTACTGTCTTCATCATGTTCATTAGTATAAAATGTATAACCATTAACTAAATAAGCATTGTAAGATAATGCATACACACTTGGTCCTCCGGCTAGCCATCGAAGTCGTTCCGAAATAGACTTTGGATTTTCATTAGACTTCTTAAAAACATGATCTCAAAACCATCCAATAAACTCTCGATTATGTGTATTTGATATCCATTTTTCAGCCCTTGATGGATTCAATTGCCTATGAATTTCTTTGTGGATTTCAACATATGGGTCAATATCCAAACTGTTATGCAAAACATAAAGGTGGGCCTGCTCCCGATCTGTAATATTGATTGTGACAACCTTTCTTCTAGAAATTCCTTCACCCTCTAACTGCCCAGTGTGACGAGATTTCAGTAAGCCAATGCTCTCCACACCAGACAAGTATTCAGTACAGAATTCAACGGCTTCCTCAACAATATATCGCTCTGCAATACAACCCTCTAGCCGACTTTGATTTTTGACATACCCTTTCAAAATCATCATATACCGTTTAATGGGGTACATCCATCTGTAATGTACAGGGCCACATAGTCGAATCTCTCTCACCAAGTGGACCATCAAATGAACAATCATATCAAAAAATGAAGGCGGGAAGAACATTTCTAATTCACATAATATGACGGCAATTTCTTTTTCCATAGCTGGAAATTTCGCCGGGTCTATAACTTTGCTGCATATATCTTTGAAGAAGAAACACAGTTTCGTTAATGTATGGCGGACATTCTTGGGAAAAATGCAACGTAAATCAATTGGAGTGAGATTTTTCATCAAAAGATGACAGTCATGTGATTTCAGACCTTTTAACTTCAAGTCGCTCATTGACACAAGGTTACTGATATTTGACGAATACCCCTCTGGAACCTTTACGTCATTCAAGAAGTTGCAAAACTGATATCTCTCCTGCCTGGAAAGAGTGTAAGCAGCAGGAGGAAGAAATGTTCTTTTTTCACCCTTTACTGGTGCCAACTCTTCTCGTATTCCCATCTCAACCATGTCCAACCTAGCCTTAATTCCATCTTTTGTTTTTCCAGATGTATTTAGCAACATGCCGATAAAATTGTCAAATACATTTTTTTTCTACATGTATAACATCAATAAAATGTCTTACATATCGACAATTCCAGTATTTTAATTCAAAAAAAATTGATCTCTTTTTCCAACCAATTTTCGTAAGGTTTTTCGAAGCCGGTTTACCAAAAGTAGTGTCCAAATTTTTAACTTTCTCAAACAATTGATCACATGTTAGTGGAGACGGTGTTTTATGTTCTTCTAAACTTCCATTGAATGATGTCTTCCAAGAACGGTACTTATGTCGTCGTGGTAGAAATCGGCGATGTCCTACAAACACAATTTTCAATGAATGTTTCAACCTAATTGATTATGTACCTTTTTCGCAAACGGGACAGCCTTGAGTTACTTTAATGCTACATCCTGACAAATTTCCATAATCTGGGAAGTCATTTATCGTCCCATACAACATTACTCTCAAAGTGAAATCTTTCTTTCTGTAAGCATCATACAATGTAACACCTGAATCCCACAATAATTTCAAATCTTCGATCAATGGAGCTAAATAAACATCAATATCATTACCCGGTTTTTTTGGTCCTGATATAAGCATAGATAACATGATGTATTTTCGTTTCATTCATAACCACGGGGGTAAGTTATAATTTATCAACATAACCGTCCATGTACTGTGACTGCTACTTTGAAAACCAAAAGGATTCACTCCATCTGTAGATAACGCAAGACGAAGGTTTCTCGACTCGTTTCCAAATTCAGGATACTCATGATCGATTCTCTTCCACTGAGGCGAGTCTTCTGGGTGACGTAGTATCCCATCTTTAATTCTTGTATCTGCATTCCATGTTAATTGTTCTGCAGTCTCCTCACTTACATA
This sequence comes from Viscum album, assembly GCA_963277665.1. Taxonomy (NCBI): domain Eukaryota; kingdom Viridiplantae; phylum Streptophyta; class Magnoliopsida; order Santalales; family Viscaceae; genus Viscum; species Viscum album. The sequence goes on from OY728141.1 coordinate 1,118,907,208, forward strand.
TAGGTGTCTAAACCTTGGAATGATTGGAATGTACCATTCAACTTTAGTAGGACTGGATTCATCTTTCTTGTATCGAGAAGCACCACACTTTGGGCATTCTTTAAGTGATTTGTGGTCCTTGCGAAATAGTATACAGTCATTCGGGAAGGCGTGTATTCTTTTAGAGATCATACCCATAGAGCGTAGCATTCGTTTGGCATCGTATGTTCGGCTCGGGAGCTCATTGTCTTCTGGGAGCATGTTATTCAAGAGGGCAAGTAGTTTCGTAAAACTGCCGTCACTCCACCCATTATCTGCTTTCAAATTATACAGCTTCAGTACGGCTGACAATGCTTTATATTTAGTGCAACCAGCATACAATGGTGTCTTTGCACAACTTTTTAACTTCTCAAACAATTTTTGGGCAATTACGAAGTTCATCTTCGAAGGTCCTTGTCATTTTCTCACTACGATCTTCATCATCATTCACATCTGTAATCACATCCTCCATACGGTCATCTTCATTTCTCATGTTTGTAATCATATCAGATGATCCATAAAACGCAGTGTCACCCCAGTCACTACCTACATTCGTTGTTTCCCCGTGTTTATTCCAACATGTATAACTTTGATCTATTCCATGACAGATCAAGTGTTCTTCCAACTCATCTGGACTAATTTGTTTTGAATAACAACAGCGTAAACACAGACAAAGGATTTGAGAAGAGTCACATGCATGATCTATTTCAAACTTGATAAATTCTTTCACGCATTCATCATACTCTTTTGTCAACCGATTGGCATTCATCCATTCTTTATTTATATTCATCCTATTTAAAATCTATAGGATAAGTACATAGGTTAAAGGAGAAGGAATATGAGTATAATTTAGATAAAAAACAAGATACTTCAAGGAAATAAAAGAATAAATAAATACCAAAATAACAAATATATTGGGAACCACAACAATCCCCAAGCCTCACATCAATATCATACCACCGTGAGCCAGTTGAATCACCCATAAAACCTAATCTAGATAAATCAAAAATCAATAGAAACTAAATATAAAGAATAAAATGGTAAGGAAGATGGTGAAATCACTTGAGGAACCTCTCAAACCGTGGTGGGGGAGGAGGCAGCGGAGTAGGCAGAGGAGGAGGAGGAGGAGGCGCCGGTGGAGGAGGAGGATGAGGCAACGGACTAGGAGGAGGAGGAGGAAGCGCCGATGGAGGAGGAGGAGGAAGAGGCTGCGGTGGAGGAGAAGGATGAGGAGGAGGAGGAGTAGAGGAGGAGGAGGCGGCGGAGGCAGCGTAGGAGGATGATGATGAGGCCGATGGAGGGGAGGAGGAGCAGGAGCAGAGGAGGAGGCGTCGGCCGCAGGAGAGGAGGAGGAGGCAGCGGAGGCAGCGAAGGAGGAGGAGGAGGAGGCCGCAGTTGAGGAGGAGGCACCGGCGGCAGCGCAGAGGCAGGGCGGAGGCAGCTGAGGCTGTGGAGGAGGAGGAGGATGAGGCCGGTGAAGGAGGAGGAGGAGGAGCAGGAGTAGAGGAGGAGGAGGCGGCCGCGGCGGAGGAGGAGGAGGAGGCGGCCGCAGAGGCACCGGCGTGACTGCGGCGTGACCACGGCGGGACCGCTGCGTGACTGCGGCGTGACTGCAGAGGAGGAGGCGGCCGTGGAGGCATCGGCGGCACCGGCGGAGGAGGAGTAGGCATCGGCGGAGGAGGAGGAGGCCGCGGTGGAGGAGGAGGCACCGGAGGCAGCGCAGAGGCAGGGCGGAGGCAGGGCGGAGGCAGCGGAGGCAGCGGAGGAGGAGGAGGAGGATGAGGCTGGTGGAGGAGGAGGAGGAGGAGCAGGAGCAGAGGAGGAGGAGGCCGCGGCGAAGTAGGAGGAGGCGGTGTCCGGGGAGGCACTGGCGTGACCGCAGCGTGACCACAGCGTGACCGCAGCGTGACCACAGCGTGACCGCAGCGCACGGAGGAGGAGGAGACGTGGAGGCACTGGCGGTACCGGCAGAAGAGGAGGAGGCATCGCCGGAGGAGGAGGAGGCCGCGGTGGAGGAGGAGGCATCGGAGGCACCGGCGGCAACGCGGAGGCAGGGCGGAGGCAGCGAAGGCAGCGGAGGAGGAGGAGGATGAGGCCGGTGGTGGGGAGGAGGAGCAGGAGTAGAGGAGGAGGCGGCGGCCGCGGCGGCAGAGGAGGAGGCAGCGGAGGCAGCAGACGAGGAGTAGGAGGCCGCGGTGGAGGAGGAGGAGGCTGCGGTGGAGGAGGAGGCACCAGCGGCAACACAGAGGCAGGGCGGAGGCAGGGCGGAGGCAGCGGAGGCAGCGGAGGGAGCAGAGGCAGCAGAGGAGGAGGAGGATGAGGTCGGTGGGGGAGGAGGAGGAGGAGCAGGAGCAGAGGAGGAGGAGGCGGCCGCGGTGGCGGGGGCGGAGGAGGAGGCGGCGGCCGCGGAGGCACCGGCGTGACCGCGGCGTGACTGCGGCGTGACCGCGGCGTGACTGCAGCGTGACCATGGCGTGACCGCGGCGTGACCGCAGTGTGACTGCGGCTTGACCTCGGCGTGACGGCGGAGGAGGAGGAGGCCGTGGAGGCACCGATGGAGGAGGAGGAGTCCGCGGAGGCACCGGCGGCACCGGCGGAGGAGGAGGAGGCATCGGTGGAGGCAGCAGAGGAGGAGGAGGATGAGGCCGGTGGAGGAGGAGGAGGAGGAGCAGGAGCAGAGGAGGAGGCGGTAGAGTTTTACTACTTGCTTATTATATTTTTAAGAACGCAATCATAATGTGTTCTTTTATAGGTAATGGTACTGGATATGATAGTGTTGGATGGGAAAAGAGAAAACAGGTGAATGCTATGTTTTATGGATAGTGAAATAAAATGGTATTGAAAAAGATCGCACCTTTTAGGATGAGGAAGATACAGTATTTGTACCCCCCCATTATATGCCCCACCTACATGTTCACCCACTGAACATCTCCCCCACCTAAACACCCCCACCTAAACACCCCCCACCCACTACACCCGCAGCACCTACACCCCCCACATCAAATAAAATTGATTCACACAAATCATGATAGTAGAAATATAGAACAAAAAAAAACAAAGAAAATTACATGCATAGCATACCGCACAATGGAGGAGGAGGAGGCCGCGGAGGAGGAGGAGGTCGCGGAGGCACCGGCGGAGGAGGAGGAGGCCGTGGTGGAGGAGGAGGCCGCGGTGGAGGAGGAGGCACCAGCGGAGGAGGAGGAGGCACCGGCGGTGGAGGAGGAGGCCGCGGTGGAGGAGGAGGCACTGGCGGCAGCGGCGCGGAGGCAGGGCTGAGGCAGGGCGGAGGCGACGGAGGCACCGGAGGAGGAGGAGGAGGAGCAGAAGCAGAGGAGGAGGCGGCGGCCATGGCGGAGGAGAAGGAGGCGGCGGCAGCGGTAGCAGCGGCGTAGAAGAGGGCTTCCGCGAGAGCTTGATTGTGTGCGGGGAGGAGGAAGAGGACCCGCGAGTTTTTAATAAATCCACGAGACCCTTTATCAACGCTAGTAAAAAGCGCTGATAAAGGGTGTATTTATCAGCGCTAAAATGAAAAGCACTGATAAATACAACCTTTATCAGCACTAAAAAAGCACTGATAAAGGGGATCTTTATCAGTGCTTTTGTTAGCGCTGATAAAGGTCCGTCCCTTTATCAACGCTCTTCTGTTAGCACTGATAAAGGCAGGCGCATGCCTTGCCCAGTTTTGTGGTAGTGTAAAACTCAATAAAACCCATTTATAAGATAATCCAAATCTTATATATATCATTTTCCAGACAATGTTGACTGAACCACCCCAAGAAATTACAACTATCACACATGTAACCTAAAGGGGGTATACTAGGATAATAAGGGATTATATAACATTACCCTAATATTATGGGTTGGTGTATGATATTATATGAAAATATAATTATTATCTTAATAAATTTTCATTTATACTTTACATATATATTTTATTATATAATTATTGTTTAAAAACTTATGTTTTGATGTAAATAAAACAAAAAATATATTTCTGTGAAATATATTGATTCCATATAATAAAATATGAAAATAAAATATATTTCATTTAAATGTTATGAAACATTTTGATTAAATAATATTTTGTTGATGATAAATGATTATAGAATAGAATGAATCCCAATTTAGTTTTTATAATGAAAAAAAATTCAAATATATTGTAAAGACTAGTATTTTCTAGAATATAAGGATATTTATAAAAAGAAGAATTTTTCATATTTTGAAAAATATTCAAATAAAATAATTTAATTTTTTCAATCCGAATCTTTATATAATCCAATGGTTAATTATTCAAAATTTTATAAGATAGTAAATTTTTTGAGTAAAAATGTATTACAGTTTAAATATATGATTAGTATTATGAACAAATTCTGGTTTACATGTTATGTAATATAAACTGTAAAAGGAATATATGAACAAAAAATGGTTTCACTATAATATAATGTGTTTTTTAAGTAATTTGATTAATTTTAATAAATGTTTCCTCCAAAACATATATAATATTTTTTAAAAATAGATTATTTATGAATGTGACTCACTTCCACATCATGAATGGTATTATTTTAATGATTTTTCTTATGAAACAAAAAAAATATTATAAATCACTGAACCATATCAAAAAACCATTTGATGGTTTTTGATTTTGGTTATTTTATTACATACTCTCCAAAACCAATGTTTTGAAATTAAGAAATAATTCCTCTCTATGTTTTTATATATTCCCACTAAAACTCCTATTCCACTTTACTGAATAACCCATTGAGAATTTATTTCCTATATATTTGAATCTTTATATCCCCCTAAAGTTATTACCCTGATTTAAATAATCTTATCTCAATATTTTAGAATCACCCTCTCAATTAAGTTATTCTATTCCTTTTCCCTGTCATTCAAGATATTCCATTGTTCATAGCCTTTTAAATGTCAATTAATTACATTTTCATGTCTGTGTCATTATCGCTTCGCAATCCAATTAATTTCTATGAATAATATATTATTTATTATCTCCCATTATAACCATTACCTATGTTATTACTACACATAATTATATGATCTCCCTCTCCCTTCATTTCCATTCAACAACCGTCTTTTCATTTTTTTCTTTTGAATTTAATTTTATCATATTGTAATATTTTTTAAAACATACCATAAATATCCTTATGATTCCCAAATAATGTGATAATTATTTTCCCTCTAATTAACTACTTCCATGAATAATTATATAATACTTTTATACAAGAAAAATTAGCCCATGATTTTCATTAAATTTATTTATTCTGAATTCCCTTCTCCATTTTCCAATTAAGGGTGTTCAAATAAATAAAACTATATGTCATAAAATTTGGTATTACATATAAAAAACCCGTAGTCTTTAATGATATTATTAAATTTGACGAAATTTTTTATTATATTTTATTATCTATGAAGCATGAAAAATCATGTACAGGATACAAATGTGACTGGTGGGATCTAATTATATATCCCTATAATGCGTTGGGTAATGTTTTTATTTAATTATATAATATGTATGATTCATATGAGATTATATTAAGATCACTATGTATTAATATTTCAATGTTTGACTTGACTAATTATTATGATGTCATTTTTTATGTTGTTGAAACATTTCAATGATGCTTGGATGTTTTTATGTTATGTCACTGTTTGATGTTTATTCTCACATTTCAATATCACCAAGTTATAACTCTTTAGTCACATTTACTACATGAATTTTTTATACTCTTATATTTATCCTTTATTGGCATTTTAATGTTAACCTATTCTAATGTATGTCCTTTGTTTTTCCTTTATAATATTAGAAGATCAATCTAATGAAAGGGAATGTTACGAAGTTTTAAAAAAAAGTTTATATATTCCTTTTTCATGTTATTTTTCTATGTATATAATTTTATTGACATTAGCTCACTCAATATTACTGGATTTAATTATGTGTATCATTATGTTATAAATCATGAAATATAGTGTTTCAAACTGTTGGGTTTTCATAGTTGGATTCAGAACAAGGTTTATTTATTTATTGATATTGGGTAGAAAAATCCTAGTAAAAAACATTTCTATAAGAATAATTATAGGAAAAATAATTTATTTTGATAATGTATATAGTTTTTGGTTTTACAAGAAAATGCATATTTATCTAGACCCCAGGAAGTGGATGAAACTCTAGAATAGATGTGCCAGGTGGTAATAATTCTAAAATGGGTCATTTAATATTAACCATACCTATACCTATTTTGCAATAGAGTCCTAAAATTTCTCGCATGGAATGATAATAATAGGGTATATTATTTTTTTAATCATATTCTTTTTAAAATATATTTTGAATGGAAAAAAATTCATATGAAATTTAATGTTAGGAAATGCGCCATGTATAATTTATATTGAAACATATAATTTCATATTTTAATCAATTAATTTCATTTATGGTTTATCCCATCAATAATAATTTTTTACCTTTGGAATGTTTATTTATTCAGTGATTATCATCCCTATTTTTCCTTTTTTTTCAATGTCTAGATATATGAGGAATAATATAAGAAACCAGTGTAATCGAGAATGTGATGACTACCAAAATGAGATGTCTAACCTAATAAGATAAGGAGTCAAGAACATCATGGAAATACTTAATAAATAAACTCATTTTTTTAATGTAAACATGAATCTGGAGGAAAAAAATATCCCCCTAAGAAATGTCAATTTGTAATTGATACCTTCATATTATATAGGCCTCCAAATTTTAGGGAATCTTATAATCCCTTAATCGCATAAAAATGTTTCAACGCCATTAGAAATATCATTTACACCCTTCACTACTATGAGAAAGAGAAGTTAATGATAGTTTTTTATTTATTAGAGGTATAATCCAATCAATGGTGTACATTGATCAATAATACATATCAAAATGAAGAAATCAGAGTGATAAAGTTTAAAAAACTCATGAATAAGATTTCAATAAATAATTTCATCACACTATCTGATATAAAATGGTCATATATTTCCTTGGACTTAATTAAATGGAGGATTAATTCATTAGTTAATAGGATTAAATCATAAAATTATTATAATTATACATCATTGACTGCATAATTGGCCAAAAAATTAAATTTTACCACTTAATTGGTGAAATTAAGCCAAATCTATGAAAATATTTGATGATTCCGGATTATGACTATTATAAAAAATTCCCTAATGTACCCCCATTGTCAAAATAAAGATCAATGAATAATTATGGTAACATTTTAGTAGAGATAGGAAGTATATAATGTAGTTTAATTTTATTGGATCAATGGAGAAATATCATGGTGGTAATAAATTTCAACAGACCCCTTGTCAAAAGTTTAAGAAGAAATATCCCATAATTTACATGAATGGGGAAAGAAAATTATTTTTGAATGGGAAGGATGGAAAATAAGAAATATAATTCCAATATAAGATAAATAAACAAAACTATGTGATGGAATAATTGAATGTTTAACTCAAATCATAGAATATTTTCTAATGATTCATCTATAAAGAACTATAAAACAATTGAAACCAACGTGTTAATGCATGGTTTGTTGAAGATAAATGATGAAAATAACCTCTTAGTCATAGAGAGCCCATGTTAGAATATTCTATCATAAATTATTACATAGATCCTAAAACATATTGAAAATACATACAGTAGCTTTTTAACCATTAATATAAAACATCTTATTTGGTTTAGGTTCTATGGATTCTTTTTATATCATTTATGTTTTATAGAACAATTCAAAAACCACCTCAAAACCTGGAATTTGAGTTATTAGTGTTAAGGAAAGAAGTTAATTATTTAATCTCAAATATAAAACTTCTACCCTATTAATATTTGTAGGATTAATTTCCTAGTAAACATTTTGATACTCTATTTAGTAGAATTTTATACAATATAATGTATAGATTGGATTTCCTTGAGTAGAGGAAACATAAATTTCCCAGAGAAGGAAATTACTATCAATAGCATTAATCACCCTCCAATTATATACATGTGTAAGTAGGTTTTTTGGATAAATTTTAGAATAATCATCTCAAAAATGGATATTATCAAATTATAAGCAAGAATATATAGCTTAATTTATTAATACTAATTTAAATATCAACCTTGATGGAATTACCATTGTATGATAATATACGGATGTGTTCCTAGAGGAAATATCTCTTCTTTCTTCTTACTGGGATTTTGATTTCTCAATAAAACCTAAAACTATATATATTTAAATATAAAACACACTACATATAATGGACACTGTTTAAATTTAAGATATAAAGAATAAACTAAAATAAAATCTAGATAAAGGGTTTATATAACAAATTTCATTACCATGGGAAATTTTGGTACTTTTATTCCATAATAATGACATATTAATTCATGTCTATATTGATTATATTGAGCATAATATGATCATAATAAAGTGAAACTATCACATTCATTATATTGATAACATGTTAAATTATCTTTACGGATCCCAATACTTCTTTATAGTGTATTTTCAGTTAGTATATTATCATGTTAAGCTAAAGATAGGTGATATCCCTAAAGAATATGTTTCATGAAGAGTATGAGAATTTGAGTCCATAGAAATTGCACTTGGACACACTAATTCTCTATCTATATTGTTGTACATAATGAATATATTTCAGGGGAGTAGTTCAAAATGTAATAGTATACTTAATATATGATATTATTATCTACTCCATAAACAAGGAGGAATATTAGTAGAATTTTAAGGTCATCCTAAAGACCTTACTAATGGAAAAGGTATATGTTAATTTCATTAAATTTGAGTTTTGGATAGAGAAATTAACATTATTTTGGAAAGTTATCATCATAAGAGGGATATATATGGGTCCCTCAAAGATAGAGGCAACTGAAGGACTGCCCGAACTAACAACTAAGATAATATATTTTGTTTCCTAGGAATAGTCGGGTACTATCATCAATTTTTGATAAATGGATCATGATTCTCAAACCCAATACCACAGATAACTCAAAGGGGAGTGACATTTTTATGTATTGATAAATGCATCGATTGCTTTAAAGGGTTAAGGAAAAGGATAATAATTCGACATGTTCTCTTGATAACCAATGTTCAGGGTATATTTATAAACTATATAAATAAATTAAAAAATGGATTGGGTTGTGTACTCATGACAATGAAGAAGGGATATACTAATCTTCATACCATTTAATTATCCCCGAGAATAAAAATCTAACACAAGATTTTTTATTCACTATAGTGATATTTTCATTAATGATTTGGCGACATGATTTCTATTTGGATATCTGTGACATATATAATGATCATAATATAATTATGTATATATTCACAAAAAATGTACTCTGTATGCTCCAATGAAGGTGTTTGGATCTGATCTAGGATTATGATTGTTCAATAGATTACCATCCACAAAAATTGAATAATGTGTAAAAGTATTTAATTTGAATCCTTCCCAAAACCCTATACATGATGAGTATTTAAAAGGATACAATATTCTTATACATGAAAAGTATGGAAATGAGAATCATAAAATATATTTTATGCTGCCTTTTTCATATAACTACTCAGCCAACCATTCTTGATATGATCAAGGTGTCCTAAAAATAAGATAAGGACATATAGAGAAATGTTATGAATATTCATGATTTCAACATTACTAATGATGGATTTATAAAATATGGAACAATTATATGTGTCCCATAAAACCTGAAATGAATCGTTAACATCTCGGGTATGTGAATATCTTATACATATCTATTCACTTTGGAAAAATTATGTTGTATATAGATCTGAAGAAAAACATATATGTAGTATAATATAAATATTGATATTTCAGAGTTTATCTAAATTATTAGTATGTCAACAAGTTAATGTATAATAATAAAATTGAAAGGGTATGATGAAACCATCTCCCATACTAGTAGAGGAATTGGAAGGAAAAACCATATATTTTTAAAAACATCTCCCATGGACATTTGAAGGCCATAATACCATTTTGGTGGTAGTCGGTCTCTTTAAAAAGTCATCACATTTCAATTAATGAAAAGGGAATTTTTTTACTAGATCACTGAGATATACATAATAGATGTGGTAACAATACGTGGATTAAAACTCATCATTATATATAAATGAGATATTATGGTTATATTGAGGTTCTGGAGAATCCTTCAGTGCAAATTGGATATAGATATTAGTTTTGACACTGCTTATCACCCTTAATGGATGGTCTGTATAAGAGAACTATTAAAAATTCTATAGGGTTTGTTGAGATAATGATCATTGGATTTACATGTATAGTGGGATCAACACCTTATTCAAATGTATTTCATATATAACTATATTTTTCATTCTCCCATTCTAATAGAACATTACAAGGCTCTATAGGGGAAGAGGTGTCAGACTCCAACATGATGGGATAATGCTAAGGAGAGGAAACCAGTGGGGCCTAATCTTATAATAAGATGATTGTGATGGGTCAAATAATTCATCATCATATGAATTATATGAAAATTTGTTAGAAAAAATATAAATAAAACCATTGATAAGACCTATATTTTTAGGTGTAGGATAATGTTTTCATTTATATATTACTAAAGAATAAAATCATGAGTTGTGGGAATAATGGAATGATTAGTCCATGATACATTGACATATTTTCAATCCTTGATCATTTTATCACATTATATTATCAACTAGAAATCCAACTTAACCTATCTTATGTACAATGTGTGTTTCACATATCCCTATTTAGGAAATACATACAATACCCCTCACATATACTTAATATAGAAGTGGTACCTTTGGAGAATACAGTTTCATACAAGTAGTACTTATGGAATATCTTATATCATATAGATAATGTTATATAAGGAAAGATAACTCCCATAGTCAATGTATTTTTGTAGAAAAAAATGATGGAAGAAGAAATATGGGATCTAGAATATGCTATGAAAAAAATACCCTTATATATTGTAGAGCATGAAATAAAAAATTGAGTGTGATTTTTTTTTAATTGAGGAAGAATGTTATGACCCAAATGTTTATAAATTAACTAACTTTATCATTTATAAATTAAATATTAAGTAATGTATTAATAGAAAAAATATACATATTATTTAATTTTTGTATTTGTACCATTATAATATATGGACATAATTTTACTATCAGGGTTAAAATACAAATAAGCATCATAACCATAGGAAATATTTTTATTCTATAGTAAATGTTATGATTAATGTATATTAATGTTTATAAAAAATATAATTGAAATTGAATTCAAAATTATCTCCCTCGACCTCTAGGATCTTACCCTATGGAGACCTATTATCAATGAATATAAGGGAGATGCAATCACTGGTATTTTCACTTATCCAAGATGAATCTAGGATTCAAGAAAAAAAATTGATAAAAACTATTTATGGGAGATATTAAATTTTATAGAGATCACATCACAAATAATTTTGATTAAACCACCCATAGCAATAATTATTATAGCACACATCTCCCTTATGGTGTATGTGGGTGTAATAAGTTTTTGTGTATCCCAAACCTATTAATATGAATAGTTTCATTCACTTTTTATAACATAATTATTATATTGATCTCTTTAGATTATTACATTATATGTATACAGGATTACATAATTAGTTTGATAAAAATTAAATTTTTATATGAAGAAACCAAAATAGTATTTGTGTGATATATATATTTTTAATTAGAACAAAATATTTCATAAATCTAATTTTTGTAAATAAAAGTTTAAGAATTGTTATTTTTAAATAGTATATAATAAAATATAAATATAAATTTTATTTAATGAAGTCGTATGTAATTTTTATAAGGTTCATAATGTTGAAAGTGTCATAAAATAGAATTTTCAAACAAATAATGATTTCTATTTAAAAGTATAAATTAAATTTTTTATAGAATTAGTTTCACGGAAAAAATCTCAATATTAAAATCATCAAATCAAAATTATCCAATAGTGATTATTTTGTATATTTTTGAGATAGACATATTTTAGTATAAATTTAAATGCATTAATAATATTCAGTATGTATTATAATATAATAATGGTATAACTATTATTTTTTAACTAATATAAAATGAATCCATGATCCTAAGTAAATTATTCATTTAAAATATATTTTTAAAGCAATTTGATTAATTTTGGAAACCAATATTGAAACCAACAAAAAAATATTTTATTTTAAGGATTTAAAAAAATTCATTGTAAACATTCTACTCATACACATCATGAATGTTATTATTATAAAGATTTAGGATCATAACATAATAAAATATTATAAATGATTCTTATTTTATGAAAATAATGGGAACAATGCAAAAGATGTTTTGGGATTTTCATTATTTTATTTACTTACCTACCAAATCCTATTATTATAAATTAATAAAGAATTCCTCTCTCTTATCTAAATATTTCCCCCAATATCTAATTAGACTCCAGTCAAAATACATTTATCATGATTTTCCTCTTTTTATGCCTCTTTAAATACCTCTAAATGAGTTCCAATGATCAATAAAATATCCTCCCATGATTTTAGTGAAATTCTCTTCAGTATGGGATTTTGTTCCTATTCTTTTTCTTTCATGCACTTCCACAATTTTTATACTTTAGAATCTCAATTGGTTATGTTTTCACATGATTATAAATATCTTATTACTAACTTATTGTTGTTCTATAAATGGGATATTATTTATCCCTTATCATTATAACCTCTACGTATGTTATTAAATAATGGAGTAAGGGATCTCTCACTTACATTACTTTCCAATACCCTCTTTGTATATATCCATTTTACTTGAGATTATTCACATTTTAATGTGTTTTTACACATAACTTTACTATCCTTATGACTCCCTTGTAATTAGAGACCATATTTTCCTCTCATTAATCCCTTCAATCAACCTTTATGTACACATTTTATGATGCCAAAATTATAACATTGTTTTACATTCCAAATTTTTTTATTTTGACTACCCATTATAAATTATAGTAAAATGTATTCACCTAAATTTAACTAAGATTAATTTAATTTTAAACAATTTTTATGAAAACAAATCTTTATAATTATGGTATTTTATGTGATGAAAATTGTTATTACGTTTTATGATCTAGGTTCTTACAAATTCATTTACCTTATATAAATGTGATGTGTGGGCCTGAAATTATATAACCCTCCAATGCATTGTATGATTATATTATCTCACAGATACCATATATTTTTAATCATGGGTTATATTAAGAACTATATATTGTAATGTCTCATTTATTGTACTTTACATAAGCTTATTATGTCTTATTTTATGTTTTTTACACATGCACATTGTTCCATGATGTCATAATGTTGTTTTATGATTCGATGTTGATTCCAACATCTATATGTCACAATGTTAATTCTCTTTACTAGCATGTAACACATTACATTATATTATGCTTGGATTATTCACATCATGGTAATTATAGCTCACCCCATTCTTATATCGGTCCCTAGATTTTCCACTACTATATTATAAAATCAGTGTAATTTATTTATATGTTAGGATGTTTTCAAATAATGTCATTACATCCTTATTTTATGTTACTTTTTTATATATCTAATTACACAAAGGCAGAAGGACTCTTCATTTTTGGGATTGAATTATTTGAATATTTATTTCTAAAATTATTAAATAACATGTATAAAATATATGTTTTGTAAAATGTACAGTGCTTTCTGGCTGTAATAAAATTATTTTTTGTATAGTAAGAGGGGTTCATTTCTTCTCCTTACTGATAAAATGAATGCATTATTTTAAGAAAAATGATCCTCTACATGTGTAATTTATATCAATAATTTATTCATCGAAGTATTCTTATGAGTGAATTCATAATTATATTCTATTTCTTAGATGACACTTTAAACAATAATAATGTTTCCACAAATATAACTCATGATTTACTTTACCATTGGTAGATACTCTTACATTGGTAACATTAGTAGAAGGTAACTTTCAATGTTGCAATGAATATATGTGTTCTCATTAATCTAAGTTAAATATAGATTTTATTAATCATCAAATATTGAGATTTATTAACATATTTACATTATTCATGATATCCCATATTGGTTCTTGCCATTATTGGTGTCCAAAATGATACATATCTTTCTTGTTGAATTTATTTCAGAAATTTATTAAGTATTTACCAAAATTAAAGAAAATAGAAATTAATTTCTAGAAAATTTTATTTAAATGAAAAATGTTAGCTCCATGCCATATAAATTGCAATCTTCAAGCACATAATTTCTCAAAAATATTCCAAAAGATAATTCTTAATTCATCTAAATATAATTTCATCAACATAGAAAATTAACATGATTTTTTCTTATTTATACTTTTCATAGGGTTTTTATCAAGTTCACTTCTTCAAAATTATATTTTATTCTATAAATTATCCAATTAATCGTAATATCCTATGGTATATTGAATAAATCCATGAAAACGTTCTTCAATATACCTAACTTTTAATAATTTAAGTCAATAATAAATTCCATACATTTCTATTTATAATCTTATTTTATGATAATTAAAATTATAAACACTATCATGACATCAATTTACAAGTTGATGAATATCATTAGGATATGTAAACAAAAAAATTGTTATTTACACTAGTCATACTAATATTGTGAATGTTTTATCCACATAAACTCCATTCACTTCCCCATACCCCTTCATAATAATCATTCCCTATTTCTGATTACTTTTCATTTCTCATCATGTTTACTTATTTATACTCAATATTTTTATATTATATTTTGATCTACTAGCCTCTCTAAGAGATCCCAATTGTTATTTTCTCAACAATATCTAAATACACATTCAGGAGAATGACCGATGACTCATCCTCCACTAATTCATTAAATGTGGGTGACTCTACTTGAGATAACATATTAGTGCTCATTAATGTTTTTATCCTCTATGATTTTTGTAGCCATAGTTTTGAAACTCATAATATTTGTATTATTGATCTTACTAATCTTTATTATCTTTAGAGCCACTAGTTTTCATCTTTAAATATTTTTTTATCCAAAAATTCTTTATTGGAATCTTCCTCACATTCAGGATTATGTTTGTTAGAGTAATTTGTCTCTATTTTTTCTTTTAAAACACTAACAATTCACAATTCTTGAATTATATACATGTATCTAAATTTATGTTTAACAACAGTAATGTAATTTCATTTCAAAAATAATTTAATCCATTTATTAATACACTAGTATTCTCAACACTTGAAATATTATCCATGTAAACATTCATTATTCTATTGTGTCTCTCTATTTTCCTTGATTAGCATTATTGTTTTAACGTAAAATATACTTTCAAACACACTAATTTGTATCAAAAATAGTTTTATTCCATGAAAAAAATTATATTAGGTAATATTATCTCTATGGAATTGAAAATATTTCTCTTATGTGTAAACATAAAATCTAACATCTACCATCTAGTAGTAACATGAAATTCCACCTTCTATGTGTAAATTGTTTTCTTGGAGTTCACCAATTGGTTCCCTATTTTTACAACACCATTTTGATTTTTTATTATCACTTCTTAAACTTCATATTATCTCCCATAATTATCCAATTATTTTTCAATTTTCTTAGAGGTGTAATTTATGTTATTTTAAATTAAATAACCTTATGGATTCTTCCACTTACATTATTACCTCTTTGCAAAAATTAATTAATGCATGAAATCACATCTACCATTTTCTACAAAAAATTTATACGACCCATTATAAAGTAATAAAAAATGAATATGATTAATTAATTATTAATATATATTTGGGGAGTTTTCATGGAACTATAAAGATATGTTTGGATGAAATCATGTGTCTTTCAATCCATCTACTTCTTTGGTTGGTAGATCTTTATCACATGTTTCCCTCTTATAGAAGCGTCAATAATATTCTCCCAATATCAATTATGATTTGGAATATCAGTTATCATATTTTTTGGATAGATTATACATTATTTTATGGTTTATGTTCCCATTTATTCGATCTAATACCCCAACATTTTATGAAATTTCTTTTTTTAAATCGATTTATTTTCATCGATACCTTATGTTACATTTAATAGTGGGTTTTAACAAAACATAATATGGTATAAATATTATTATTTAATACTAAGAATACTAATCTAGCTATTATAATTGGTATTATTAATTATAATATACGATTTTTTAAAATCATTTATAATGTATTAATAAAAAGAAATCATATTGATAAAAAAGCATTAATTATTTGTAAAGCATTTATATGCTTCAAAAAAATGAAAAATATTATTTGTATTTTTAACAAATAAAAAAATTAATTTTTTCCACTTATAGGAAATTTATTTGAAAAAAAGAACTTTATTTTTGAAACCAACAAATCCATGTTATCTTGAACTAAATTTTTCTCTATTTTTATGATAATATTAATTTTTTGATGAATAGTGAAAACTACTAAATGTTATTAAAAAATTTCATTTCAATTAATGATTTTAAAAGTTATATTTCTCTATAATATGGTTTTAAAAGTAAAATTACTTCAATTATATTTTTATAAATCAGATTTAGGTCATTAAAGTCAAATTCAATTTGACATTGAAATCAAAATATTTCTTATATATGCAAGTTTTCTCTTAGGAAAACTGAGTTTTCTTCGAGTCCATTGGATTAATTTTTAATTAAAATTTCCCAAATATATTAATGAAATTTGAAAAATGGATTCAATAATTTTGAAAATCATAATTAATATTATATATTAATAGAAAATTATTTTTTTTAGAAATTAATAGTAAAAACATTAACAATTAATTACATTGATTTGGGATTAAATGGGTTTACCTAGAGGTTAAAATAATAATATTATTCTTGATATTACATAAAAACATTTCCAATTCTTATTGTGTTGACATATTTAGACAACATATCTTCTAATGTTTTATAATGATCAATTTTTAAGCCTTTCTTGATGTCTAAAACATGCGTGTAACATTTTCTTTTCAAAAATTCAATGTTTGTTCTCTCCCACACATATTAAAGAGAACAATATTTCCTCTATTATCTAGATATAAAAAAACCTTTTTCATCCAATACCTTACTTAATTACCCCTTCACATTCATTGGGACTTATTTTTATTAGAAACTCCTCATACGAAATCTTTTGGTTCTAACCAAAGTAGGTTGTATAAAGAATAGGTGTCGTTCTTAGCTGAGTGTTTTTTCTATCTTCATTCTCCACCATCAAATATTCTTAAACTATTATAATATAATAATAACATTACCTCCCATATAATGAGAAATTATTGTATTAATATCATAACCTATTTCCATCTACTCATCCATTAAACAGAAAATGAATTCTTCGATCATTTGTACAATCACGATTGAAAAATTAGCTTTTAACAGTGCTAGTAAAGGTCTATATCTATGCATATAACTCAATAAATACTAAAGAATGCTTAAAGGGAAGGATTTATCAAAGATCACAAAAAATTCATATAAATGACGAATTTATTTTTTATAAGCTCTATACCCCCTATCGGCACTTCCCCATCCCCTTTATCAACAATTTTCTCCCACTCACCAACCAGCCATTTATCAGTGTTACCCACCCCCTTTATCAGCACTTTTCAAAATTGCAGCCTCATGCGTGCACATGGATTTTTTCCATGTCCCTATCCTTTGGAACTGAAATTCCTTTAACACCACATCGAGATGTTTTATTGTCCATTTTACGAAATTAATGTTTATTTGAAAATATATTTTTCTATATATATTTGTTATTCAAATATTTACATATGTATTTTTAAATACATCTATAAAATATATGTTTAGGTGTGTATGATATATATATACATATATTTTTTTAAATATATTATTTATTTTATTCATTGACATGTCCTAAAATATAATATTAACATATATCTATTTATCAGTACACACACATATGTATGTATTTAAACAATATATATATATATATTTGTATGAGTATATATATATTCATAATTTTTTATAATTTATAAAATATTATTTATTTTTTAAAAAATATTTTTATAATATAAAATTATTTATAAATATTAGAATATATATAAAAATACATATTTATATACATATATATATATATCTCTTTATTAACACACCCATGTTTATATATATACATTACTTGAATAGGTATATATATATTAATGTATTTGTTTAAGGTAAATAAAATGGATAATTTTTTACATTAAATATAATTAATAATGAATATTTATTTTATATATTTAAAAATACATTTTTAAATAAATATGTTTATTAAAGTAAATATACGAGTGTGTTATTACAAATAAATATAAGAAAATATTCATATGTTTAATTATAAATAAAAATATATTGTGAAAATGATAAAAAAATAAAAACCATTAAATCATTATGAATTTAATTCCAAATAATAAATATAGTCTCCACCAAAAAAAACAATAAATACATCCTCAAACAAGTATAAAATTCCATAAAATGTTAAAAAATTCGGATACCCCAACTAAAAACACAGTTTTGGAAGACTTATATGCCTTTTGGACTCTAAAAATGATGTCATTGGACCTTATTTAACCAAAGTTTAGATCTCATCATAAGATTTGATTTGTTATGTGGTAGATCCCAAATAGACACCCAAATCAAAAGTTATAATTTTTTGAAGATCAATTCATGTTTCCAACATATCTTATGTTGTTCGTTAATTAATTTAATTTTGATTACATCAAAATATTATTAAATTATTATTTCTCAATAATAATTATTAAATAATTAATTAATAGTATTTTAAATTATTTTATCATTGGTTTTCATTAAATATCATATATATTTATTTTAAATGCCTATTAACCATATCTAAAACATATTAAATATATATATTATATTTATATAAATATAAATATATTATTTTAAATGAACTATATTTTTTATGAAATATTCCCTTTCCCATCACTAGTAAAAAAGTGCAGATAAATTGGGTCCTTCACAGGTGCTTTTAACCCCCATTTATCTACGCTTTTTTTTGTATATATGATAAAGGGTTTTCCTTATTCAGATATTTTTAATTAGCATTGATAAAGAGGGGGATTTTTCAACTCTTTTATATAAGAACTGATAATGCCCCCTATTTTAAGGTCTTTATTTCTAGTGTTGATAATAGTCCCCATTATCTAAACTTTTTTATACTTGTTGATAATGGGCCCCCTTTATTAGTTATTTTTTTAACACTGAATAAGATCCCATTTATCAATGCTAAAAAAACTGATAAATGGCCCCTTTATTAGTGTGTTTTCTTATGCTGGTAAAAAGGGTATATATCAATTCTTTCATCTAGTACTAATAAGTTCTAGCACTGGATAAACGTAATTTTTTAGTAGTGAGAGGATTATTACTTCGCGAACTGATGTAGTTGGTTTTCCATCAATACCTCCCATAGATAGATATAATGATGGATTCAATGTATACATGTGATATTTTTTACTAATTTTTAAATTATAATATAACATTTAGCTTTATAGATTCCAACCCATTGTAAAATAATAACATCGCTCATGTGTACGGAGAACAACCACCTCATGACCTTATGTGAGATTTTATTTATTTTCATATTAATTAGATAGTAATAATGATATATTTATAAAATATATATATGATATATATAAAATAAAAATTATCCTATAATTTAATATATTATTTAACTTTCATTTATTCCATCCTTTGAGAAAATATACACTACATTCATGTGTACGTATTTCCTACCGTCTCCATGAATGGGGTAATTAATTTGAAATTTCTAAATTTTATGGATTACTATAATTAAACATATAGTTAATATATTTGATTTTTATATATTGGTTAACATTATTTTTATTAATTAAACCTGATCAATATAAAGGAACTAAAAATAAAAAACCAAAACATACATGAATAATAAAGCAGTTATTTCCTAAAACGTTATTTTAAAAAGAAATTGTTAATAAACAGGATATAAATGGTCATAAGTAAATCACATTCTGTACGATATCTATTAATATAGTTTCTTAAAACTTGTATAATAAACCTATATTTATTATATAGGTGGTTTTAATGTAGACAATGAAATTCGAGACTTGAGATAAAGAAATTACATCTCAATTTTATTTCTATGGGACACATGCCTTATAAACCACTTATTTATTTAGTGCAGTGTATATATATAATTTCAATGAATGTATCTTGTGATTTTTATCTTGAAAATTATGAGATATACATATAAATATATGGTTCATTCTTTCAAGTTTCTTATGATTCGAAATACCCCAAAGTGGTAAAGATTTTATATTACAATATCACTGTTTGTAGGGAATGTTTATGACTATGTTTCTGTTGATGAAATATTATAATCTACCTCTATTAAAAGCCACTTATTTCTATTTAATATATTAATTTCTGAGTAATAAGTTTTCTTCCATTCATTTTTAACTATTTATTAACTAAATATTTTTAATGAATTTTTTTAAGAAAGTTTATCCCTTCGACCGAAAATCCATTTTCATCCATGTTATGGTTTTAAAAAAATATATTTTAAGGTATGTTACATAATATTATATAATAATTTATTAATATAATTACACATGATTGAATTTTTACAGAAAATTAAAAATTATTCTTCTTTTCATTTTTCTAATGGGGTAATATTTAATTTTTATAGAAAATGTGAATAGTATATTTGTTTTAACTTATACGGTATGAAAGAAAATTTAATCTATCATTACCACTCAAATATTTGAATATTACTTTAATATTTTTGAAGGTTATTTTAGAATAAAAATTTTTCATTCAAATTTTGGATATTTTTAGATTTTGAAAATGTGATTTAAAAATGGAGAGGATATTTTCCTCCAAAATGTTTTAATGGTTTTTTATGGAATTGATATTCATAAATAAAAAAACATTTGTTATTGATTATGTTTTACTTGGGATATGATACAATGATACCATATTTATTCATTCTCTAGATCATTTTTATGATTATGAAAAAAAGATTTTTAGGAAACTTATTCATTTTCCACATATTGTGATATGATAAATTGAGGAAATATTTATGAAGACTATTCCTTTCCTGTGGGTTCTTCCATGATGAACTATTTATAAACCAATTTCTTCTCATGGGTTATGATATGCGGAATGTTTTATGAACTTATAGTATACATAAGTATGATTTTCTTTATGTGATGGGTTGGACCAAAATCTCCCTCCAAAGCATTGGGTAATGATTGATATATAATGGGATAAACAAGAATATAATGGAGAGTGAACTGAGTTTAGTAATTGACTCTATCCACGATCATAGACATGAACGGGAACCATGACTATTATGATGGTGTGGCATGTAAACCTGATCTATTATGATATTCTTGAAAGTGATCCTTGATTACAAAGAAAATAATTTCATGTTATTATCTGTATCCCAAAAATATATGTCTTATGACAATGTTATGTTCTCATGGATCATGGTCTTTAATTCCTTTATGTTTCAACTCTTATGAACATCCAAAACATGATCCATGACTTAATATTATGATCATTGATATGTAGGCTAGGATTTCAAATGTAATGATCATGTTCTCATACCCCTATTATCATGTTATTCTTATTTGATCATTTATATCACCAAAATTTACCCATACTAAAAATGTGTTCTTACCCTTTCCTCTATTTCATTTCCCTTGGTTGTTAAGAATTGTTTTATCAATGATATGTCTAACAAGGGTTTGATTTTTATGAAAATAGTGGGATATCATGTTGTAGACTTATGAGTTAGTCGTTTATGAATCCATGTCTACAAAGAATCTAAACCTTTATAGTCGTAATGCATGTTTTTTTAAGAAGAAATGAATATTTATATAGAAATATATAATGTCTATATAATAGAAGTTTTTTCCTTTACAGCTGGCATTAGAGGACATGTTCAGTTGAACATAAAAACTAGGATGAGAAAACATTTGTGAGAAACTTATTGATTATTCTAATGATAAGTATAGGTATAGGAAAATATCCTTGATTTTTATGGAAGGATGGATTTCGTGGTTTCCATCTGATTACATCCTAGTATTAACAATACAAGTGGATGTAGATCTGGAACAATTATACGTATATGTAATTATTCTTAAAAGAGCACAATAGGATTTGACTTGATCTTCACCTAGTGCATAAAAACATGCCTTTCTATAAACCAAGTTTCAAACTCCTAGGGGATATGTTTTGTATATTCAAAAAAACATTATGAACCATCATGAAGGATTTGAATATTGACCATGAATGGCCAAGGTTAATCCAAATGTTTCATAGAATGAAAACATGGATTCAGGATTTAGACATACAATAATTATTTTTTCATGATTATGTGGTTCCACACTATGATTATTGTTCCTTTCACAATTTTTTTTGTATAGGGATGGAACCTAAAGGAACTATGTTAATGTTGAATGTGATGGAATAGGTAATGATTTTACTCTTGATAAAATAGATGTTGTGGAATATATAATGAAAAATATCATTTCTATGATCACAAAAAATTCCCAATCTATGAATTGTTCTGAACATCCAATCTACTTAAAGGGGGACCAACATTATATTGAGTACTTAATAGGGAATCTTCCACCATATTATAGTTGTTACACTAATCGAATATTTTTTTAGTAATGGATCATTTCCATTGAAAATATATTTTCTATTCTCCATTGTTAAGAGCATGAAAAGGTCATTTTGGATTTTTATTGTTTGTAAGGGGAAGTGGATTAATGGGAGACACTTATCGAGAATACATACCAACATGATTAAATTGAATCCATTAAAGGGGGTCAGTTTATGAACTTATTTTTCAAAATATAATTCCTATTATTATTTATATAAAAGTATACAAGGAATTACATGAGTAAAATTATAAGGATTATGAATTTATTTGTATCTACGAGAAATATTATAGAAGCCTTGTAATGTATGATTCTGGTATTATCATCCTACCAAAAATGTAAGGTTTATAAATTCCTTATTGTATTGAATCCAAGTCTCTAAAGGGTGTTGTATATAATGGGAGTCATAGGCTATGAATAAATTTTTTGATGTCCTATAAAAGTGGAAATGGGTATTTGAGTTACCCATTAATCTCATTGTTTTGATAAGAAAATAAAGATGTAATTCCAATGAAACTCTAAAAACCATGGAGAGAGGAAGATAATATTATCCTTCATCCTCAATGTGTGCAAGGAAACATGGATGATAATTTATGAATAGAATATTATATAGTTTATGTTTCAAAAGGAATTTCATTGTGATGTTAACTACTAAACTCGTGAGAAGAACTTGCCTAATTATTTGAATAGATAAAATGCCCCATAGAATGAAACTCCCACACAAAATTGTTGAAAATATAAGAATTATGGATATTATGCTAAACCAATCCAAAATAAGAATGTTAATGGAAATGATCAATGTCATAAACCTCTTCTAACATGTGAAAAATGGATATATCATGAGATCACTATTCTTGATGAGGGTTGGGATAATGATGTTGTCAAAGGTAGACTTTGGTTCCACTCTAGAGATAATAATATCTTTTTTTACTCAACCTTTACCCACCATCGTATATATGAATAATTTTCTAAGGGTTTAAAAACTAAACCTCAATTATTGGATATTTATTTAGCAATGAAAACCCAAAATGATATGACGATCTGATCCCAAGTCCATGGTTCTTCTCCAGTTGATTTTTGTAGTAATGTGCTTCATGAAAACCTACTTATTCTCAAATGGGTAGAATTTATTGTTATATTATGAATTTATTAGTTTTATCTTCAAAACCTGTAGCACCCTAATACTTTACCTTATTTTTCTTTTATAATAAATTTAATTTTTTACAGCTTCATAATGCACACAACAACCGATTTTAAAAAAAAATATTTTGTGACATTTCATAAAGTAAATAAAATTCTATATTTTTTAGGGTGTTTAAAAAGTAAATTTATATATTATATATCCAAAAAAAATTTATTTTTTCAATATATTTTATATTCATAAGATATAAAAACAAAAGTCTACACATAAAATACTATATTTTTATAAATACGGGTTTCCACCATTTAATGTAGAACCTATTATAAATATAAATTTGGAAAATTTTATAAAATTTATATGTAAAAATAAACAACAATTTTTAGTGATAAATGTCGAAATTAGGTTTGGGTGAATTTTTGGGATTTTGCAATGAAGATTAAATCTTTGATGAATATTTAAAATACAGAATTTTAATTCAAAACTACCTTTTCATATAAATTATTTATATGGATAAATTATATTTAAAATTGGTTTTTCAGTCAAATTATATAAATTTTACTTCGATTAATACAATTTATGTCACTTTAATCAATTTCAATTTGAAATTGAATATAAAAACATAAAAAACTATTAAATGTTTTTACAATAAAATCCTACATTGTTGTCTCATCGGTGGGATTGATTTTAAAATAATTTCTACCAATTATTTGAATAGAATTTCGAAAAATGGATTCTATATTTTGAATCATAAAAATATATAATTTTTAATAATTTCAACATTATTTATGACTGAAAATATTCGTGAATGTGATTAAAATTAATTATAGTGATTAATAGAAAAATTAGCATAAATGGGACTAAACATTAATATTAAGAGCCCAAATGACCTAGAAATTTCTCCAAAATCCATTGGATGGAAATATTTACACTCTATCCTCAATTTTATAAAATTTGGAATATTATTAATGACACATGTAATAAGAAAACAATGGTGGATTTCCCTTCATGAAAATATTCAAGAATGCCACTCCACAACCACTATAAAAACCCACACACACCTCCCACTTCCTTACACCACTAATGCCATTTTGGATTGAAAAATATATACCTATATAGATCCAAAAAAATCCCTCTCCTCAACCTATAATTAACACCTTGTTTAAAAATTATTCCAAGGAACCCCTTTGGTGAAAACTAAACAGCGTTACCTGAATAAGTGGTAAAATAGTTCCTCAGTCTCATTTATATTATTTTCATCGTACATACCCTAAAATATTATTATTAAATTATTTTATAAAATACTATGTGTCATAAATATACTAGTTTATTTTTATGTTAATTTTTCTACCTTCACTTCAACACGAATCTATATAATGCATAATAAACCTACCATTTATATATATGGGAATCTATCACCTAAAAAGCAATGAATGATCATTTTTTCTTTAATATATCTCATGGTGAGAATTATTATCTACGTGAGGTGTATATATGATATTTGTAATGTATTTATTCTTATGTAATTTTTATATAATACATACCCTTATTCTTTCTATTTGGGTAAATGTGATAACATATTTTGTATAAGTGTCGACTATCTTACCCTCAAAACTATGTGATTTGTTCACACTATACATGGAATATATAAAAGATTGTTTTATTAAACCTATGTTACCTATATGAAATAAATATTATAATTTAATTATAATATATATATCATTTAATTTTCATTCTTTTAATACTAAAAAAATGAAAGTAGCGTTCATGTATTTGTACGACCTACCTTCACTATGAACGGTTAATTTCATTACCTATATCCAAATATTATGAATTATTATAAATAAAAATATTATTAATATATATTATAATTACATCATAGATTAAATTATTGAATATATGAAACCATGATCTAATTAGTAATAATAATAGTTGACATGTTAAAACATACTCGAAAAACAATGAAATTAACACCCAGAATGTTTTAAATAGTAAAATATTGTTTTCAAAAATGTAATAAGATATTATAAAAATATAATATATAAATCAATTTGATAGATATTGGATTAACTGAGGTTATTATTGATAAATCTCTATATTTTAATCAATATAAACATTTGATAAGTCACATTGTTCATGAGTTAAATAAATTATTCTATATATGAGAAATGGTTTGTATAGGTACGACATGGGTGAGACTCGGTTATAGATATCCCCCTGATGCATCTGTAGTCTCATGAGATGAATTTGTTTTCCAAATTAGATGGGGTTTTATCAGATATGCTAAAATATCTTGTGAAACATCTTAACTATAAAGGTACCATGTTTCTAGGAAACAAGGCATCCAATAATAAATAATTTCCCCCATTTAGATTCAATTATTATTTATCCATGATATTTTTTCCATCGACATATTTCTGAATTCATTCTATTTTTAGTTTATTGATTATGTGGAATTTGTTTCAGTTTCTTACCTTGATATATTGATTATTCCTTATCTAGTTATTTTATATGGAATGTGTTTTCAGTTATTTATATTTCCATGTACATTATTCTCATAAATGTTTTTTTTCTCTATTTTACCTACCCTTACTGAGCATTTGAATAATCCCTTATTATGTTTCCTTTCTAATATTTATGAAGAAGTAGAAAAATAACAAGTCCAAAAAGATGTGGTTTATTTCATTTCATTACGTATCATGATTTGTTTTCATTTCCCAACATATTATGTGTCTCATGTATGTAATGTTTCATTCCAAAACTAATGAACTGATCGGTACTTTGATATTTTATTCCTTGTAATAATGATAGTGTAATAAAATAATGCATTGCCTCCATGCTTCTAGGGTTGGGGAATTATAGTTGGTATCAATTGAAGTTTCACAACAACCATGGAATATATATTTATAAATATTAGATTATGAAATGTAACTCTAAGATAAAATTTAAGGATAAGTATATAAGAATATCCCAAAAAATATTAAGGTATAGATTATATGGGTATTCCCAGTAATTCATCCATGTATGCATACCACAAGTGGATGTTGTTCTGGAATAGATTTACCTAAGGATAAAAACTCTGAAAAGGTTTGTTCGTCCTATCTCAGCATGACCTAATATATGACAACATTACATAAAACACACTCAGTTTGACACTCCCAGTTAATATTCTTAGGATAATTAACGTTTCCTTAAAATTAATTATAATGGATCAAAAAAGTAAAAGTGGCCCCAAATTAACCAATTTTTATGATTTTATTATTTACAATTCATATATTTTATGTTCTGTAAAATATTTGGAATTGTATATTATATTTTTATGAATTAAGACAATGTATTCCATTTTTTACAGATGGTTGCTATAAGGAATAATTGTATCAATAGTCATGAAAGATGATGATATTTACCTACCCAATAACCAAATATAGTTGGTATTGGAATAGATAAAATTGTTTCCATTCCATGGTAGATTAAATATTATATGAAAAATAACATTGTTCAAATAGAGAAACCTATTATATTGAGAGAATATCTTATTTTTTATATATTTTTGTGATAGAATCTCCCATAAATTGGTGGGATTACTAAGGAAAATATATATTAGAAGAGTATTAGGTCCCTAGATAATATATTTATAGACTTTAGAAGTAGTCAAATGGAAAGTATAAAATTGTATCATATTATCTCCAAGGTGATTTTCATCAATGGTGGTCCATGATCCAAAATACTATGAAAGAAGAATAAATTGTGCTTTTCAAATGGAATACTTTTAATTTGACAATTTTTGATAAATACATCCATCATGATCCATAAATTTAGATGAATAATAAGTTTATTATCTTAAATGAAAATAAATAATAATATGTTACATGTTTTGAAGATACATTTATAGGGTTAACTAGGTATGTTATGGATTATATACACAACATGGAGTGAAATATTTACCTCTTCTTAAAAGTTCAAAATCCATTTCTATAATGAAAATTCATTTATCAGACATTTTCATCATATGAAGACATAGTTTTATGTACTATCAAGACAAAGAAGGAGTGGTACAGATCCTATATATTAAAAGGAACCTGTGAAATTAAAAATTCATTCTAAGAACCAAGAAAAATTGAATGAATCAAATAAGAAGAATAAGTTTGAGTGATTTCTATCTTGTGAAAAAATGGAAAGAGTTACCCTATAAATTCCTAAAGGGAATGTAGTTTTTCATTATGTTTGGAGAAAGGGGTCACTATGCTGAAAAAATTAAGGGCAAAATGGAAATCACTACAATTAATTATTACAACTATAAAAAGACGGGGAAACATAAAAAATGACATATGAGTCAAGAGAATATTCCCTAAAAATGATCAAGGGATATAGAAAATATTATGAAATCACTATAGTAGAGGTAGAAGTAACAAATTATATGGTGGAAGGTACATTATTCCTATATTCAAATGTATCCAATGAATTATTTGATTCTGGATCATCTCACTCTTTTATGTCTACTTAGTTTTCAAGTAAAAGTATACATTTCCCATTTGATTATATAAGAGAATTTTCAGTTAAAACACCTAAGGTATCTATCATTACAATAAATATGTGATGGGAAATCCAAATTATGACACATAATGGTTCCTTACATTTTGACCTGGTCATCATAATTATGGTTGACTTTTATATAATCCTTGGAATGGACTAGATCTCAAAATTTAATGCAAAAAATTTAATACAAGAAGAAGGAAATTAATGTTTTTTATGAGTAGGTATAATCCATTAGCTTTATAGAAAATAATTCATCACTTGATTCTCATATAAACCCACCCTCAATAGCTCTGTTCAAACAATTTTTTGGGGAAGAGATAAAAAATGTAGGGAGGAAGATGTTAATCTTAAAATTGAGTATGTACCTATTGTTCTATAATATATGGATGTATTTCTAAAGGAAATGTTTTTACATCCTCTAGAGCATGATGTTGAATTATAAATTGATTTAATCAATGATTCAAGGGTAATATCAAATACACCCTATAGAATTGACAATATGTAATTGATTTAGTTAAATAAAAAACTAGAGGATTTCGGTAATTATAGTTAATTAAATGTGGGGGCGCATTGATTATAATGGACTAAATTCCATCATAATAAAGATCAAGTATCCATTACCTAACATTGATGACTTGTTTTATCAACTTCTAGGAGAGAAATATTTTTTAAAGATTTATATTCATCTTGGATATAACTAATTGTGAGTAAAGAAGGAAGAAATTATGAAGACATATTTTTGGAAAAGGTATGGACATTATGAGTTTAAAGTTATACCATTTGGATTATCTAATTAACCATATGTTTTTGTGGAAAAAATAGATAGAGTTTTTAAGGAATATCATGATGATTTTGTATTTTTTTTCATTGATGATATTTTAGTGTATTGTAAAAACTATAAAGACCATGAAAATCATTTTTAGATCATTATTAAAACTCTTAGAATGGATGAGTTTTATGGTAGATTTATTATGTTCGGTTTCAATATTCACAATGTTTATTTTCATAGCTATATTGTCTCCATGGATGGAATATCAATTGATCTATAAAAGAAAAAGGCATCTATATAATGACCAACACAAACAAACATAACTAAAGAATGTAGTTTCATTGGTTTGACAGACTACTGTCGGTGATTTGTTTAGAAATTTTCATGAATGCATAACTATTTTACAAAGATGACACATAACGCGGTTATGTTTTTTTAAAGAATGTGATGAATGATTTGTTAAACTAAAGTGGAGAATTTTCAATGTTTTGATTCAAACTCTACCATATTGGAGGAACGTGTTTGTCATATATAATGATGTATCAAAGAAGGGACTTTGTTGTTTCCTAATGCAAGACTATAATGTTATTGAATATTCATATAGTTAATTGAAGACTCATTAATAAAACTATCCAAAAAATGATCTTCTGATATCAGATGTGATATTCTCTTTGAAAATATGGATAAATTATCTATATGGAGAAATATTTGAGATATACACAGATCATAAAATCCTAAAATAAATCTCACATAAAGATCTCAGAATGAGATAATGGATAAAGGTTCATTCAACTCATGTATTATGATTTCCTAATACACTAACACCCATGGAAATAGAATAAGGTAGTAGATGCATTGGGTTGGATGGCTCATGAATTTTTAACCCAAATGAGTATTGAAAAGGATGCAATGTCCATTGACATAGTAAATATGGATAGGTAAATTTATAAGGAAGGTGATACAAAAATAATTTTTAAAATGATTGCAAACCATATTTATTAGAGAGGATAAAAAATTATCAATCACATTATGGGTACTTTCAGAATAAAATCCATGGTGTGAATTATGGAAAACTAGCATACTTTGTTTGTGAAGATGGTGTTCTAAAATATTGAAGGAGTCTTTGTGTTACATTAATACCTGAGATGAAAATGAAATTTTTTTATGATTACCTTATCTAAAATTTATCTATACTCACTAGAATCAAAAATATGGATAGGGAATTGAAGGAAATTTTTTGGTTAGATAACATGAAGAAATAAATTGTTTATTATGTTTCTGTATGATTGGTTTTTCAACCAGTGAAAGCTGCGAGGTAGCATCCTAAAGGTGCCATGTAACCTTTCCTTATTCTTGTGTGAAAATGGGATGAAATCATTATGGTACTTATCATAGGACTACAAAATATTCCTATAAAGATTGATGCAATTTGGGTTATCATTAGTCACCTAAACAAATATATAGATTTTACTAGTCTAAAATAAGATATACCTATTAGGCTCCTCATAAATATGTATATTAATCATTTTTTAATACTTCATCAAGTGCCTCTATAAATTTTGTCTGATCAAAATACCCACTTTACATAAACATTTTGGAAAATTATTCATAAGGCTCTTGACTCTGAGTTTCATTTGAGCACTGCCTAATATGATCAAACTGAATGATAATATAAAAGAAAAATTCAAAAATGGAGGATATTTTGAGGTCACGTTCACTCGACTTTCATGGTATGCAGGATTAGTACATACCTTTTGTAGAATTTTATTAAAATAATAGTTTCTATTAAAGTATTTGTATAGATCGTGTGAGGAACTATATTTCAATATATATCACATTCCAACTTTCTATGATGATGTATATGAAAAGAAACTCAAGGTCCCAGAACTTTTTGATGAAACAAGAATAATGGTAAAGGTTATTTAGGCTCATATCAAGCCAACTCAATTTATGAAAAAGTCTTATGTTGATAATCGAAGGAAAGATTTAGAGTTACATGTGGTATATCATATTTCTGGAATGTATCTCCATGGAAGGATGTTATAGGGTTCGATAATAATGGGAAACTGCATTCGAGGTACATCAGAAATCCCAATATTCTAGAAATGGTTGGAATTGTTTCTTATTGATTAGCAATGCCTCTAAATATCTCAATGTTACATGATGTGTTCCATATATCTATACTACAGAAGTACATGCATAACCCAACACATATGATTATCTTTGATGAGAAATATTTAGAACCTGACCATTTATATTGTGAAGAACCCATCCATATTTCTGATACTAGAGATAAATTATTTAAGAACCTGATGACTCGTTTTCTAAATTTACTATAGAGAAATCACAAAATTAACGAAGCGGTATGGGAAACAGATGATTATCTGAAGGAGAAACACCCACATATTTTTGAATTTTATACCCTTAAATATCAAAGATGAATTTTTATGAGGTAATAAATTATCACCCCAATACTTTACAATATTTCTCTTTTACAAAAAAAATAATTTTTTTGTTAGCTTTTCAATTCATACAAGACCAAATTTAAACATAACATTGTTTATTCAATTTTTCTATATTCAATCAAATTACAACACTTTTAGACGTTTAATATTTTAAATTCAAATATTATATACCAAATTAAATAATTTTTACATTTTTAATACATTTTATAAGCATAAGATAAAAACAACCCAAATATTAGGATTAAAATACTATATTTTCTAAAGGGAATTTTTCTGCCTTTTAATAAAGAACCATTTAAAATAAGAATTTTTAAACTTTTATAAAATTTTTATTTCAATATAAGCAAATTTTTGAAATAGGAAATTTTATGTTAGGTTAGGGGGATTTTTTTTGTATTTTTATATAATGTTTCATTTTTTGAAGAATAATGACAAATACTAAGTTTGAATTCAAAATTTCTTATTAATATAATTTATTAAAATAGGTAAATTATATTATAAGTTGGTTTTAAATTCACATTATATCAATTATTAAATAATTAATCCAATTTATTTTATTTGAATCAGTTTACCTTGGAAATTCAATATAAAAAATAGAAAACCATTGAATGTTTTTTCATTAAAACCCCACATTGTCACCCAATCAATAGGAATAATTTCAAATTATTTCTCTCCACTTCAATGATTGAAATTTCAAAAAATGTATTCCATTTTTTGAATCAAAATAATTTTTAATTTCTAATAATTTCAACTTTGTTTTTAACCAAAAATATTTGTTAATGTGATTAAAATTAATTACAATGATTAAAAAAAATTAACTTAATAGGAGAGTAGATATTAATATTAATATCCAAAATGAACAGAAAAACTTGTCCAAAGGACATTTTATGACTATATTTTTACCCTATACTCTCTTTCATTTATTTTTTATCATTATTAGATCCACTATTCACAGTCAAAACGTTGGTGGATTTCCTTTTCCAAATATTTAATAGATTGTCACTCCTCCACCAATATAAAATGGTACTCACCCATCCAACTTTCTCACACATATCAAGCCAAATTGGATTGACCAAGATCTTCCAAAATATCTATTAAAAATACCTCACCTCAATATAGAGTCTTCACATGGGGAATAAATCAATCCAAGTAATCCCTTTGGTGAAAATGTAAATGAGTTACCTGAATAAGAGGTAACATCCTTCCTCAATCTCTTTTATTTTATTTCCATTCTCCACCCCATACAATATTAATATTCCAAGAATAAATAATTACATAGGTATCCTAAATATAATGGTATTTTTTATTTGTTATGTTTTATACCTTCACATACACACACATCTATCTAATGGGAAATGAACTTTCTCTTTATGTGTATTGAAAATTGTCGCCTCACGAAATGACGATTGTAAGTTTCTTCTTTACCACATATCATGGTGGTAATTATGATGGTTTCAATATTTATATATGATATATATTATATTTATTATTTATTTATTCTTCTATAATTTTTTTATAACTAATACCATTGTATATTCCATATTTTTTAAATACATTAACTTTGTTTGTGGAAATGTGGACTATCTCCCCTATAAATCGATGTGATATATTCACAATATACATGTAAATTAGAAAGGATGGTTTTATTAAACCTATGTGACATATATTAAATATATTTTATAATGTTATTATAATATTAATGTATATCATTTACTTTTAATTCTCTTAATACGGAAACTAAATGAAAGTAGTGTACATGCGTACTTACCACCTACAATCTCCATGAATGGTATATTGCATTACCTATAAAAAATTATTATGAATTATTATAAATAATTATATAAGGAATATATATGATATTTAAATCATGTTTTAAATTCTATATATGATTAAATAATGATCTAATTAATAATAACAACATGTAAAAATTTGAAACATACTCGAAAAACTAGTAATTTACACACTGAATAGGGAAAATAATAAAAGATTTTTGTCAAACATGTAATATGATATTACAAGAAGACAATATATGATGTTATAAAAATGAAAATTTTTATATATTAATTTTTCAACACTCTTATCACCATTATACATGTGGTTAAATCCTATTCACCATATTTGTAACCAATGGTAAGGGATTTTCATTTCACTTTTTACATCTGTGATATAAATGCCATATTCATCACTTACTTATTTAGTGTAGAGTATCTACTAAACCTTTTTAGATATTATATCATGAACCATTTTATATTCAATGTATAAAAAATTTTATTTAACTTTATTCTTTCTTGGGGATTATGATTTTAATGTTTCAAAGTGGTATATGACACTTTCAAATGTATAAATATTATTTTCCCTAAGAATATGTTTAATGATTACCTATACAATCTCACTTTTTTATGATTTTTAACATTATCTTGAAACAATTACATTCTTATGCTAATTTTTATATAGCATTATATTTTTCTTAAATATCAATATTCTCATTTAAAGGATATTATTATTTACTAAATCATATACCATTTTACATATAGTGTTCACATCGATAGTTATTTGATTTACTATGGAATTATTGATGGATTTGTATCTTTTATTAAATATGGGTATTTGATAAGGCGTATTTTTTTATGATTTAAATTGATTATTCAATATATGATTAATGTTTTTGGAAAGGAAAAACACGGGTGTGGCCAACTTATAGATATCCCCTTGATGAAACGATAATGTCATGACACAAATCAGTTGAAAAAATTAGATGGGTTTATACGCAATATATTAAATTTTATTTTGAATGGTATAGATGGTAAAGGTACCATATACCTGGTAAAAATTTAATCCAATAATTATTCATTTCCATTATTTAGATTTAGTTATTATTTATCAACGATATTTTTTTATTTACAAATCTATGGAGTATTCAATTATCAGTTTATTGATTAAATGAAATATGATACAGTTTCTTACCTTGTAATATTCATTATTGGTTGTCTAGTTATTTGAAATGGCATGTGTTATCAGTTTTTTACCATTTCATGTTTATTATTCTAATCAATTCATTACTACTTCCATTTTAATTACTCTTACTTTTCATTTTATATCACCCTTATTATGATTACTTTCCCTATACTATAAAGAATTAAACATTGAATGATACTTGAAATAGGTATTTTATTTTGTTTTATTATGTATCATATTTTATTTATTTTCACAATGTATTATGGGTATCATATATGTAATCTGGTTTTCTTGAACTACTAAATGGTTTGGTCCTTTGGGGTTTGATTTCTTGTAATCATACTAAAGTAATAAGATAATGAACCCTCTCCAAGCATCTAGGGTTGTGGTGTTATACAAATCATACTACCATTTCCCATGAAGTGATGCTAGGTTTGATATTCCATACAATCTTATGATATTCTACAGGTGTGATGATAAATATGAACTCCTAATGGAGAAAAAAATCCATTATAAAGGACTTTATTCTATTCAAAAGGGGTTTTTATTACATACAGTTTGGGAGAAACTCATAATCAATGATATATCTAGTTTTATAGAGTTTTCTGATGTATTATTATAAGAGATACCAAGTCGTCTTCCAAATCATGATGTTGAGTTTTCAATAGAAATCAATCATGTTGCTACACTATTTAAAATATTCCATAAAGAATGTTCCCATTTGAGTTACAAGAATATAAGAAGAAACTCCAAGATAATCATGACAATAGATTCATTAAACTAATTATTTCACCTTGGGGTGAAACTACCCTTTATTTAAGAAGAAATATGGATAGATTGAACTCTATATTTACTATTGGGAGGTGTACAATATCACAATCAGGATAAAGTATCCTCTAGCCCATATTAATGACTTGATTGATCAGCTGTGTAGATCTAAATATTGTTCTAATATTGACCATAGTTCTGGATATCATCTGTTGAGATTCTAGAAGTTGTATATTTCCAATACAACATTTCATACAATGTATGGACACTATTAATATATAATGATACCATTTTTTCTTACTAATCCCCTAACTATCTTAATAGATTTTATTTATAGAGTATTTAGATATTACATCAATAAATTTGTGTTAGTCTTTATAGATGATATTATTTTATTTTTAAATATTAGAGAAAAGAATTATTATCACTTGATATTATGTTGAAGTCTTTCAAAAAGTATAATTTGTGTGAAAAAACTCCTAAGTGTGAATTTCGGATATAAAATGTTTCCTTTTCTTGTTATATAATCTCATGTGTTATTATATCAATTGATCAATCAAAGATGCAGGATATTGAAAATTGGCCTAGACCAACCACTGTGATTGAGATATATATTTTTCTTGGTTTTTTTGTAAATTATAAAATATTTCTTAAAAATTTCTCATTGTTTTCCAATCCTCTTACAAAGCTAACTCGAAAGGGATCCAAGTTCCTTTTAAAAGATGAATTTAATGATTATTTAAAGGATATGAAGATACAATGAGTTAGTTCACCTATTATTACACTAATCTGTAGTAGATAAGTTTTTGTATTATATAGTTATGTATCAAAGTTGGTACATAATTGAATCCTCAAGAATAATTCAATAGTGATAGCTTATGCCACAAGGAAATTGAAGGTTCAAGAGAAACATTTCCCAAAGCATGATTTACTATTTGCGATGGTAATTTTTTCATTAAATATATAGATTAAATATACATATAGAGAATCGTGGGTAATTTATATTGATCATAAAAGAATAAAGTTTGTATTCAAAGTGAAATAGTTGAACATTAACCAAAGAATATGGTTGGAACTAATTAATGATAATTGATGTTAAATACATTACCATCATGGGAAAGATAACAAGGTGGTTGATTCTCTGATTTGAAAGGATATAGTTTTCCTATCTATGATGAGGATCAAAATGATCTAATATTTAGGTATCATAATATATGGATCTATAAATCATGAAGGATGTGGGGAAATCTTTTCTTAATGAAATAAGTGTTCAACCATCAATCCAAATGAATATTAAAGAGGTTTATAAAGAATATGTAGAGCTACAAAAGATGGTGATAAATTTTTCTTATACATACCTTAATTTTGATGGAATGATAAGGTTCTTGACCCATTTATTCCCCCCATTCATACCAATTTTAAATAAGAATATGTTAGAGGAAGCTCATAGTTCTTAATTCTTTGTTCATACCCGAAGTAAAAAAGATGCATAGTGATTTTAAAGGGTATTTCTGGTGCTAGGACATAGATATAGATATTACATGGTCTATATCATGGGGCATGTTATTCCAATAAGCTAATTATTAAATAATAAAGTCTATGGTTTTTTTATAAACATTACTCAAATAATATTAGAAATGGAAAAACATCACCTTTTAGTTTTTTCATTATACTCTGAACAAATCTAATGGGAACAATGATATATGGGTTATAGTAAATAAAATCATCAAGTCAACACAATTAATTTATACAAAGAATATTTTTGCCTAAACCATATTATATGATACAAATTAATGAATTCATAATGTTTCATGGATTTCAACAAAATATTATATTAGATCATGATCCGAGGTTCACCTAGATGTTCTTGAGAAGACTTCAGTAATATATTGATATATAATAGAGAGATATGGTCATTATAAGATAATAAATCAAACTCTATAGGACATATTTATCTCTAATACTATGTATTTGATAGGGGTAGTGATCAACACCATCCTATAATAGAGTTGTATTAAAACAATAGCTTTCACTTACGAATTTGGATTGTGATTTATGAATCTACCTATGGAAAGAAGTGTAGAGACCATATATTATGGGATAAATTTGTAGAAATAAAAAAATGTGATTAAAATTGGTTGATGAAATCTAAGTGAATAATAGATCCATTCCTAATCACATAATAGATGGAAAAAAATTGAGAGAAATTATTTACTAATAATTGTCAATGTGATCTTGAGTTTTAAGCTAGTGATATGGTTTTCCTATGAATTTATCCATTTAGTATGTTTTAAAATTCATGAAGAATTGAATTTTGAACACTTATTAAGTTGGTCCTTTCAAGAATCATGATCGAGTAGGGATGGTTTCTTATTATTTGGTATTTAAACTTAACCTCTCTTATGTCAATGATGTGTTCCATGTATCTCTTTTATGTTAGTACATACCTGAATCTTCTCATGTATTTAACTAAAAGGTCATAAAACTATATTTTGATAATTTTTATAATGAATAATTGGTTTATATTCTATATCATATAATTTAAATTCAATGAAACAAGACAGTTCACCTAGTCAAGATTTTATGGTGAAACCAACAACATGAAGAAGTTACATTGGAACCTTATGATATTATGAGGTAAAAGTGTTCGTAGATTTTTGTATCAATATAATAGAGTTTCTAGGAAAATTTTAATATTAATGGGGGTAAAATATAACACATTTATATTTAATGAAATATTTATGTTCAAATAGATTTAATTTATTTGATAGTTTTTGTTACATGAATCACTGAGTTTTAACAAACCTTGATATTATGTTATTATTATTATTTATACAAGATCATTATAACTTATCCATTACACTTAAATTTTTGAATATTAATTAGAAAATTTTAGAAATTAACTATAATGGTTTTATATAATGAAAATATATTTAAAAAAATACATAGTTTTTATAAAAAAAATTATAGGATTTTAAAATACATTTTCTCAAAAATGGATTTTATTTAGTTTTATGAAACAAGAATGAAATTAATTTAATATTAATTTAAGAAAATTAATTTTCTAAAATAACATTATTTTTTAAAACAACATGTAAAAATATTTCTATAGTAAAT
Organism: Viscum album; assembly: GCA_963277665.1. Lineage (NCBI taxonomy): Eukaryota > Viridiplantae > Streptophyta > Magnoliopsida > Santalales > Viscaceae > Viscum > Viscum album. Next base: position 1,118,945,754 of record OY728141.1, read on the forward strand.
TTATGAATTTTTTTAAAGATGAATTTTTTAATTAATAGTGAAATGTACACATTTTTATAAAAAACTCACATTTCTTTTAAAGAATTTACTACTTCCGTTTTTAATTAATATGGTTTTTAAAGTTTAATTTGTTCAATTATGTTATTATTAATCCAATTTAGTTTATTTGAATAAAATTCATTGTGATTTATGATATTAAAACATGTATAATTATGAAAGTTTTATATTTGGAAAAATGATTTTTCATCGCATCTATAAGATTATTTTTATATTAATTTTATTAAATTCTATTAATAGAATTTGAAAATTTTATAACATATTATGAATTAGAACAATTAATATTATTTAATATGGTTAGATTAATTTATGGTCAAACTGAAAAGTAAAAATTATATTTTACGGGTAAGGATAAAACTGGATTTCTTCATGTTAAGGTACAATGATAAAAGATAAAATGGCTGAAGAAATTCTTCAATTACTATTTTAAATACATATATTAACATTAAATAATATATGTTTTTATAATGATCATTTTTTTTATAAATTTTTAATTTTTACATCATTGTTAAAACTTTTTCTATTTAAAACATCCACATGTGTCCTCTACCACTTGTATAAAGGGGACCCCCTCTGATCTCCTCTTCAAACATTTGTTTCCTTATACATCCACTAGTCCTGAAAAAATCAATTACCTAATTACATAAACTTGTCTTATATAAGTTAATTTGATTATAAAAACTCACAATAAGCCTTTTTGTTTTTACCAAACGAGGTTGTCTGAAGAAGAGGTATCACTCTTAACCTGGCATTTTTAATTTATTTTTTCTTATAAATCCATTGAATATTATTCAAATATGATTATATAATATTATAATTATTTTACATATAATGAGACTTCTTTATATTAACGTGATATCCTATATCTATATCCTCTTCCATCAAATGAGAAAATAAACTGTCGATTATGTGTATGTTAGTCTACTACCGTGAAAAATTATTGTTTTCCATCACCACATATCATGAACTATTGTAAGGTATTTTTCATTACCATTTTACTTGTATGGTAATAAGTATTTATAAATAAAATATATATTATACCTATGAAATAAAAATTATCCTATAAAGGAGATATTTTATTTTATTTTCATTTATTCTATCCTTTGAGAAAATGGAAACAACTTCAATGTGTATGTATAACCTATAGTTTCAAGGAATAGTATAATTCATTTTATATATTTACATTTTATTGATTATGATAAATAAATATATAATGAATATATATAATATTTTTACAATTTTAAACATTATGAATATGATTGAACCATTATCAAATTAAATTTAATGAAATTACTAAACAAAAACATACATGAAAAACGAAGTAGTTATTACCATAAAGGTGATTTAAACTTGGAAATATTAATAAATTGTTAATAAAATTCCATAATTAAATCATATATGGAATGATATATATTATTATGGTTGTTAAATTAATTTCTAATAAACCAAATTTTATTTTATAGGGGTTTGGTACATGTATGAAAAAATTCAAGGATTGAGGTAAAGGAATTTTTACCCACATTAATTTTTTTGGGACACATACATTATACTCCACTTTTTTATTTTTTGTTATTTTTTTAAATATATATACTTCCCATGAAAATATCTTATTATTATTCTCATGAAAATTAATGTGTATATATATTAATATAGGTTTTCTTCTTTCGTGGGGACTATGATTCAAAATTTTCAAAAGCTGTAATGTTTTTAGGTTAAAAACTCACTATTTTTTCAATATTGTTTATGATTATGTGTTAATAAATGAAATATTATGATCTACCACACATTAAAAGGGATTTATTTTATTTTACACTTTTGATTTGTGTATAATTCATTTTTTTATGTCATTCTATACACATTAATAACTTTAAATTCCAAAATAATGTTTTAATGAAAAAAATATAATTTCTCTCATCAATTGAAAACGAATTTCTCTCTTTCAATTTATTATATAAACGTTTTGATGTAACATTTTCACTATTATCTAATGGTTTTTTAAATACATTTTTTCTAATGTTTGATCTTTTACAAAAGGGTTTATAAATAATCTTCTTTCCATTTTCTAAATGTGGTATTTTTGAATTTTACTAAAACTTTTATAGGAAATTTTTAATGTGTATAGAATGAATCAAAATTTTCACCATCATGACCACACTATTATTACAATATTTCATTAAATCTTTTCAATTTCCTTTTTAATGAAAATTTCTTCATTAATATTTGGAATGTTTTTAGATTTTTTAAAAGTGATTTCTAAATATAAAAGAGTTTTTATTCAAGAATTTATAAATAGAATATTTATAGAACTTCTATTCATAAATGACAACATCTTTTGGTTTCTATCAGGTTTTATGGGGGAAATAATACAATGGTATCATATATATTCATTCTCCAGATGTTTTATGTTTACGATTATGATGAAAATATGTTTATAAAACTATTTCCATTTCCACAGATTCTGATATAATGAATTACTAAAATATTTAATAAACATTATTCTCTTCCATAGGTTATTCCATGATAAAATTTTTATGAAAACCATTTCATTTCATGGGTTTTTATAGAATTTGTATTTTAGGATCTCGTGGAAAAAATATATATTATTTACATTATGTTATGGGAGGGATGAACATCTCTATCCAATTAATTGGGAGAATATTGATATCTCGTGACATAAATAGGAATGGAATGGGGATTGAACCCGGTTCAGCAATGGAATCTATCCATTATAATATTCATGTGAGTGAACCATGACTACTATGACAGTTTTGGGAGTTAACCCAGTCCACTATGACATTGCCTTCAATGAATCCTTCACTATTAAATAAATTATTTTCTATACTTATGTGTATTCTAGAAATATATATATATATATATATATATATTCAATGTTTAGTTCACATAGGTCTTGTTTTTTTATTACTATATGATTCATGTCCTATGAACTAATGATATTTATTTTATGCCTTAGGATTATTATCATTGATATGTTGGGTACTATTTTCAAATGTCTGTATTATGTTCATATACCATTATATTCATGTTATTCTTATGTGATCATTTATATATACCACATTTACCCTTAATGTTCATCTATGACCACTCTTTCAGATGTTTCCATTCACTAGGTAATGAATAAATTTTTTATGTAAAATATGTCTAAGAATATTACTCATTTTAATACCATAGTTGGAGATGTTGTAGTAAACATATGACCTAGTTTTTTATGTATCCATGTTTCCAAATACACTAAACATTTATGTTCCTCAGGTCTGTTTTTGTAAGATGAAATGAATATTAATCAAATAATATATAATATCAATCTATGAGAAATTTTGGTCTTTATATTTGATGATAAAGACTATTGTCTATCTCCATCATAAGAAAAAAAAATCTCTTTTAAACATAATTGATAATGATTTCCACTAGTTATCCATAAATTCAATAATTAATCTCTAGTTTTTCTATTAATAGATTGTACCATATGATGAAACATGAATTTTAATCCTAAGCTATAAATTTGGCTCGCATTGATAATATCATTCCAAATAAAATTCATATAAATAACATTTTTGTTATTTATTTTATCACATACTATCCATTCTTTTCTACTTACACTAGTTATTATTTTTTTTCATTTCTAAATATAATGATTCCATCCAAAAGAATATTAACATTATCGAATAGATTTATATTTCTAGTAATTGGGGAAACTCATCCACTACTAAAAAACTATGTTCTATGATTTTTTATTTCTCTGAGATAAATCTTTTCTATGATATCCTTATAACTTTACTTCTTCTCATTATAAGTGATTTCTGATTTAGATAAGACATAATATCATCACTCCTCATTTTTTCATTATAATCTAATAGAAAAAACCTTTATTCCTCCATGGGAATAACGTAATTTATCAATGGGATCTCATATTGTTTAAGTTAAGTTTTTTATTTGGTTCATATTAGATATGGTGTGATTTCAAATTTTCCTATAATTCATATCATTTTTATAAAAAATAGAAAAATTATAAAAATATTAGTAAAGTGAATTATTTATTTGAAATTTAATATATAGTCTCGTCATTTTTTTCTAACTCATATGATGATCACCTCTCAAATTGGCCACTTCCTTATTCATTGGTTCATGGTATGTCTATGAATCCCAAAAAAAATTGATAATTTCATTAGAGGAATTATCTTTCTATCTCATAATATACACATGTTTGGAGATTTGGATTAGTTTATTTATTTTTGGTTTGGTTTTTTTGTTTTATTAATTTCTTAACCATTTTATTTTCTATCATTCTAGGCAGTAACTCTAAGTGAATAGGATTTTTCATCTTCAAATCTAAGCGTCACCTTTCCCATTTTCTAATGATTATGATTATTTATGAACATTTCAAATATAAATATTCATATCATGAATCTTGAAAATAGTTATTTATCAAAAAATATCCAAAATTATATCTTTTAATTAACACCGTCAATATACTATTCAATATAAACATTCTTCCATGAATAGAGAAATTCATATTTAAGATGTTAAACTCTCTTCCAATTAGATACTAATATCACTTGTTATTTTGGAACGTTATTCAATTTCCAACTTCAAATCTATCACTTATTAATATACATCTTGAGATTCCTCAAACACTTCCAATAATTCCTCCAAATAATAATTTAGTCTTCATCTTGACAAACACATATTATTGATTACTTTAACAAACCACCTATTTTTTATTTTTCTTATATTTAATGACTAAATATTAAAAATATTATTAAATGTTAATATTCATTTTAAGCACTATTTTAGAATGATATTTTTATCATCTCTATATTTATTTACTTTGACCATTTATACCATAATAGCTTCCAGATCTAAGATGAACTCAACTTAATTATATTCAATATGATTTTTTCCCATTATTTACTCAATAGTTTTATACTGGAATATCTTTTCAGTTATACATATAGTTCTAATGTTTCATCTCATTGGAAACATCATGATTCAATTGATTTCACTTGTTATAAAGTTCATTTTTCATCCTTCTTGGGGTATTAATATACAATATTTCAAACCTTTTTATAATTGGGACACTTGAATTCATGTTTACCTTTATACAAGCCTTTACCTCAATTGGTCATTCTGGTTACTAGTGAGACATTTCCATAACATACTTCTCCATCATTTATTTTATACTATTTATTATCAAATTTCTACATGGTAAAGACATTGATTTTTTTATGATTGGATATATATTTATATATATATATATCTGTGTGTGTGGGGATATATGGTTCCACTAATCACTAATAACCCACTAAATTTATTTGATGGTTGTTAGGATTCATATTAATATGATAACATTCATCAAGGATTAACACATTTAAATTATATAGGTGCAGCAGTCTTCTAAAATTATTCTTCATGATATTAATATAATTATTTTTATTTCAAGTACCGCATATGTGTCCCATAACTTCAATAAGAATTTTGAAGAAGGAATCTATTTTCTTATTTTTAATAATATTAAAATAATCTCCCAAATTATATAACACATGAAATTTAACTACCATTACCTTGATATACCCTACATAAATTATATTTAGCTTATCCAAAAAGGATTTTTATGATGTGAATTCCCTTACATTCAAGTATATTTTATTGGGTGAGGATCCAAATAGAAAATTTTGAGCCGTTTCATTAACATCAAACAAATTATTATTATTTATATATGATCATTATTACATAGTTTTGTTAGGATTCGACATATCATATAATATCATGATGTAATAAAATAAATATTTTTTTTTCAGTGTATAAGATTTTCAACACCGAGCTTAAACGAACCTTGAAAAATTATTATTTATTTATGACCATTATAACATAGTCATTGAATTGGAGTGAATGAATAATATTAACTGAATTATGAGATATATTAATATGTAAATATATATAAAATTCCTAAATCACTTAAATGTTTTGATTAAATCGTTGTAAATAAGAACTCGGTTTTTAGTGAAGTCGTTTTATCCTTCAAACTAGTTTTTCTTCAAAATTGGGTTTTATTGTTTTTAACGGGAAACTAATATAATTAATTTATAGATATTTTATATGAAAAAAATAATATCATTTTTAAAATTAGGGAGGAAAAATAATCATAGTGTGAATTTTTGTTCTTTCACTAAAAATATTAATTTTCCAATAAATAGTTTAAATTAATACTTTTCATTGAAAAATGTATTTTGTTTCAAGAATTCATAAAATATCATTTTTTAAATATTTTCAATTAAAATTATTTATCTTTTATTTTTACTAATACTATTAAATTCATTAAAACAAATTTTATTCCTGAATTTGGTATAAAACATTTCTATACAAAAATTTATTTTTTTGTAAAATATGTTTTTCATCAAATTTTTGGGTTTTACTTTTTAATTATTTTCATCCACTTATATATTTTTAATAATAATAATTGATTAAATATATGAAATTAATAAATACTAATTGGGTAAATTTTTCCCTTTTAATTTTATATATTATTAATAATAACCAAATTCTTTTACCACAGTAAATTGAAAATCAAGTAATTAAGATAAAAAATAAAATGATAAGGACTAAACAATCACCCTAAAACATAATTAAATTTTATTTAACGAGTACATATCATATATAATCATCCAAATATATGAATATATAGACTTTTATTTCCATTTTTCCATTATCTAGAATTTTTTACAAATTTATTTAATGAAAATTCAAAATTTCATTTTTATTGTTATATTATCAATAATGTTTTTACATATTTATTAATTGGGGATATGTTCAGTTATAAATTTTAATTTCAAATATAAATGTTTTTTTCTTTTTGGTATGTTTTTGATAATTTTTAATAATTAAATAATTACCTTAAATGCTTTTGAAACACTAAATAGTGCTTGTGTAAGTAGTAAAAAGGTAATATAATGATTTTAATAACATTAAAAATTCTATTATATTAATGAGTTATTACGTCCCAATAAATTTTAGATAATTATAACAAATTTTTGGTTTTTGAAAATATTATATTAAAATTCAATCAGGGTCTCAATGTTTTTAAATCCAAATTAAAATAATATTATTAAAAATTATTTTAATGATATTGTATAAAAAATAATGTATTATAAAATGATATAAATTCCAGAAATAAATGTATATTCATCCATATGAAAGGGATGTGGTTGATGATGTCAACTATAATCAATTTGTGTACCATATATCATTTTATAGTGTAAAGTCGTGGTTTTTTGTGAAGGTGTGAATAAATTTTATTTTTATTTCAAACATTCTTTTGTATCTTTATTAATGTTAATAATAGTTGGGTAATGTGTTAGGGAATGTATGAGATCCCAAATATCAATTTTTTGAAAGAAATAAATGATCCTCACAATTATATCATGATTATTTGTACCTATTCACCTTAACCTTATACGCCCTGGAGGGTGACACGTGAATTTTAATAGCATAAAACATAGATTGCACGACCATTTAATTTTTTTGTCAGCGGGTTTCATGGGTGATCTATACAATATGAGCATGTTTTTTCTAATCGGTCACTATCCAAGGAAGGGGTATACCATGGGAAAGTGTTGCCTCATAGTTTGAAAAAAGTTTGGAAAATCATGTTTCCAAACAATGAACCATTTAAAAATAGGTTAAATTTCTATTTTTTATTAGCCATCCAAAATAACATAACCCCACATTTATTTTTTTCATTCACATGCATCCCACACTAAGCCTAACAAACAAGGAAAAATCCTTAGCTTCATCCTCTATGAAATTCTTAAATTCATCACACACATGTTATTTCATTAGTATAATCCATCCAAAGGGTTAATTATCTCATTCTATATGTACCAATATATTTTTATACCAATGAATAAATACATCATCAAATGATTAACCCATGGGAAATTATTATCATACATCTTCATGTGAATGTCAAAATATGGTAAGGACTTACAAAATCAATCTTGATGGATTAAAAAAATTCAATCCTCGCCCTTCCAATCAATATTGACCCATAAAACCCTTAAAATCTTCCCAAAATCATTAAAATTAAGGATTTACTAAGGAAATGATTAAAAAACAAGAGAGAAGAAATATGGAGAATATATAGTGTTAGGATTTCCAATAGAAAATATAGATAGTGAGTTACACACTAGATTGAAAAGATATAATGATGTTCCCCTAAGGGGGGAAAATGAGCGAGATAGTTAAGATAATTAGAATGTCCTCGCTATATTAATGGATATAAAAAGTGAGACTCAAAATTTTTTAGTTAATTTCTCCAAATAAAATTATTTATTTTAAAAAAGTTGGAAATGGAATATCACAGCCTGAATCATACTTTTTACCATGATCCCCCCTCTAGACACATCAAAACACATCACAACATGACCCCCTTTCCAACGACTTGACTATCATATCTAGAATTCCATATAAAAGAAAATTCCAAGGTTTGTGGTGTGATATATAATTCATTTCATTCATATATAATAAAATTACTCTATAAAGAATTCAATAAATAAGAAATTATTTTGATATGTAAGATTATTTCCATATCCTAAAAATCAATATGTAATATATATCCCAACACTTTTATAGTATGTAATGTTTATAACAAATCCAATATTTAAAATTGAAATATATTTTTTCATATGTAAGGGTTTTCCAATTTTTATAAAAATATAAATGTAATATATTAATTGTACATAATATATTTTCCACAAATAAGGGTTTTACCTTTGCGTAAAATATATATACATAATATATTATCCTTAAGTAATATATTTTTTATTTGAATAGATTTTCCCTATATATAAAAACATATAAAAAAATATATTTCACATAAATATTATATTTCATTATACATAATATTTTTTTGGAATTATTTTTATTTTAGAAATATTGATGACTCTTATATATTTGGGTACCCATAAGTAAGAGAAAACTATTACGCATAATGAACGTTATGTATCAACAACTATCTATTTTTAAAAAATGTACTGCAACTAAATAACATGAAAATTATTTTTATATTCATTAATAAACAACAGAACAACTTTAAATACTTGCAGACATAACACAACCCTTAACTCAAGTGGAAACCATTATTTTATATGAACTTATTCATGTATTTTATAATAATTTTATTATTCATCAAAAAAATCAACAAACCAACAACAAAATATATCCGTCACAAATCCTCATACCAACGTGACTCCTCTATACCATTGAATAGTTTCTTCCTACTTAATAAATTCTTCCATAAAAATAAATAACCCCTAAGACACAATTCATGTTTAGCCTCAGCATCCCAAACAACCTAAACTCAAAAATATAAACCATTTTTATAAAAATCAAATAGAACACAACTTCAAATTTTAGAGTAATTAAAACCTCCCCCAAAAATATATTCATATCCTTAATAAGCATCTCTAGGGGTCCTATTCAATTAAATCAGGCTATTGGGCCTTCATATCTAACTCTTGACCCCATGTCTCATTTTGGATGTTCTTGTGCATCCAAAATACATAGATTGGATAAGTTGTCTCACTCGCAATAACTTATCACCAAAGTACGCTATACACACTAAGAAATCCTTAAGAAACACATCCTTATATTGGTCAACATCATCAGCAATGATCATGTGGGTTGGGATTTACATATAATTATGGAGCTAAAACAGATGAAACACATCATGTATGCCTCAACATCATGGAGGAACATCCAACATGGAATCTACTTCTCCAATTCAATCAAAAATATCAAACATATTGAAAATTTTGATATTTCACTACCTCCTAAGATTTTTTTTCCCTAAACAAGGTGGTTTTTACAAGAATACCAATACACCCAAATAAAACATTATGGATTTTCACATCTTGTCATTATACAATCATTTCCTTCTCTATGCGGTAACCAACTGCTTTCAAATCAACTACACCTTATCGACGGTATCATATAACATGATCAGTCTGATGAATATTGGATTGACCACATCTCCCCAGAATATTATTGAGAAACAAGACCTACAATAAATACCCTAGAAAGGTTTAATCTTATAATACCTGAGACACTACTATAGCAGGTAAATGTTCCATCCTGATCTATCACACAATACACCCTTTAAAGATCCTTTATTCTTAAATTTATTTAATAGATTAATTTACTAATATTAAATGTACCATAATAAATTCATTTTTTGAATTCATCATTTTGAAATTATCTTACTATAAATTTTTATCTTTTCTCAAAAGGTTAAATTTTAGATGAAAAATACAGTTTTCATAAAACAAGTAATTTGTATAACTTTACCGTTATATAATAATGACCTACAAGATTAGAAAACCATTAATTAACCAAATATTAATCTAATAAACAACATTAATAATTAAAAATATTTTTTAATCATATAAAACCTATGACAATCATTTTTATAATTAATTAAAATGTACATTGATATAAAAAATCATTCCATCAATTCAATAAAGTATTTTTAAGGGATACATGGTTTTATAATGCCTTAAAATACTCATATAATTTATTTATTTTTTAATAAATCAATTTGTATCAGTATAATATATATCCAAAATATTTTTTACAATATATATATTAATTTATTGTTTTTTTACATAATTTCACAAAAAACAGTTTCTATATAATTAAGTGTATTTATTTAAAAATTACATTTTCACACATTTAAAAATATTATTTGATAAAATTATTTTAAAATTTTAAATTATAAGTATAAAATCATGTATAATTTCAATCTTAATCATTTTCACTAAAATAAATTAATATAGATAGAAATTAATAATCAATGTAAATGTTAATTGTGGTAAAATTTCAAAGCTAAAACAGAAACCCAAAAATCTAAATATAACCCTATACCACTAAAATGATCCATTTATCAGTCATATTTATTATAACAACTGTAAATTTATGGAGACTTCCAAGGATAATTCATGTATCCTATGTGAGTATTTTGAACTACTTAATTTACATATTAATTATCTTTAATAAAATTTATTCTTGAGACAATAGTATAATTATATTATTATCAGTTATATAATTTAATATTAATATTTTAATGGTATTGTCATTATTTTTTCATATTGACCATCCATTAATAAAATACATAATTAGTGTATGTGTGTTCTACGGATAATCGTCTCCACGACGTAATGTGTTTTTCCCTTCACCACCTTACACAGATATAACTAACAAATGTATTAATGGATAAATATGTTTTTATAATATTATTTGGATCATAAAATGAAAAATTATACAAACCATTAATGATATTGTTGACAAACATTCATCATTAATTTAATCAAATAAAATGAATGTACTAAGAGAATAATAATTTGTTCAAATTATCTAATATTTTCATATCCATTAATTTTTCTTATAATTACTTATAATTTAAATCTATCACCGTAATGGTCACTAAATAAGATCATTATGCACTAGATACAACCATATTAAAACAAAAAAAACTCATAATAATTCATTAAATCTGAGTGGGTTCATGCTTGGGTTGATATAACTACCAACTTGAACAATAATATTAATTTATACGATTAATAACTATAGGAACATAATTACTGGAATAATATGTTATAAATGTTTAAATAATGATATATTTTTTGGATATAGTATATTAATATCAGATTCATCATTAAAGGAAATACCCTATGTTCATAAAAAATCAGTTAAACATGATTATTATCGACTTGAGCTTTAAGTATAAAGGATAAAGCAAACATCAAAGGGATTTGAACAATAATAAATTTTTATAACTCATATATAATTGTAAATATAATGAACTATTGATGATAATTTTTGAAATTATAATGAATACCTACACCACTATTTTGATACTAGTATAGATGTTGAAAACTATAAACACTCGATGTGGAATATCAGGATAATCCATATAGAGAGTGAATATTTTTGATGAGTATGGATAAAGATGGATATTTTTTATTTTTAATTAATTTAATAAGATATCTATGTTTATTATAAAATAGTTTAAATTACATTTGAGGATTTTATGGCATGTTATAGGGTTTTTTCATCTCAAATTCCTCTCTTTGAGACATATTTTTTATTATGCACGTAATTTCCTCATGTGGAGTATATAATGACTATATTAGATTTTATATCATGATATTTATCTATTCCTATTATTTTATATTTATTTTGATCCATATATTGTTATATTTAATGTTTTAATTGCTACCTAAGACATAAATGGGATTTTATATCTCAATTTTCATTCTTCGGGATTCAAGTTATAATCATCACCTATTTTATTTTTTTTTGATTCATACATTAACATGGATGAATTTTTTCTATTTCACTGATGAATTTCAAGGGACCTGTAAGTTTATATTAGTATTCGTCTATGAGATTTTTTTGATTCTCGAGTTTCATTTTCAATGGTGGAAATATCATCCTATGTTTTGGTATTGTCAAATTGTTTGTAATTTCCTAGAAAATACATCCCTATCTAGATACTAAAAATTGGATGTGCTTATGATGCAAATTAACCTAGGGGTCATTACCCAAACAAAATTAGTTGCTCTTTCACACAATCATCACACTGATGCACGATTAGTGGGGCTAAGACTTCACATTGGGTGATATGATCCTGGGGGATATGATGTGAAATATTCCCATTATATTAATAAACCATGAGGTCTAACCATGAAATTGGTTTTTTTTCAAGCAAATATTTTAAATTCAATTTCTATCTTCCATAGATAACTAGAAACATTAAATATACCCTCACAGCTATATTTCTATGATAAGGGTACATCATGTTACTTTGATGATACCCTAGGGATTCTATGTTTATTAATGGATGATTTTATATACATTAGAAATATTATATTTAATAGTTAATTATTTAATTTATGTATTTTTCGATATGAATATATCAATGTTTTATTCACTAAGAGGTCCCCCAGAGAATGGACTGAAGTTATTGATGAATTTAATGGTAAATGCATTAGATTTAATCGGGTGATGGGTGGGCCCAAAACTATATAGAAACTTGATGAAGAAATGAATATTATGAGAAAAAATAGGTTGGTTTTATTATACGCCTCTTCCAAGATAGGAATTGTTGTTTTGAAAAAAAATAGTTTATTGTAATTTGGTGATGTTTAGTCTTATTCTTTCCATCAGTATGAGATAAATGGTTATTATTATCCATGTTTTTATTTATTTACATAGATATAACATTCCCTAAATTTTCGATCAGTTATTGATTCATGTTTCTCATTTATCAATGACATATCACTTATTCTAGGTTTATGTTATATAAGATTCCACTATATGTTAACAATTACTGAGCATCTTAGAATGATCTTATTTACTTTTATTTCCCTAGGAAACCGATGGGAGGACTGTGTGTAATATCTTGGGATATGGTAGAAGGGATAACCATATTCTTACAATATGTTCAGGTTGTATCTTATGTTTTAAAGTGTAATTTATGCGTGTATCTGGTATTCCAAAGCTAATAAATTTTTCAATTCTTTAAGAAATCTTGTTATTTTTACCAATAATGTAATATAAATATTAGCTTGTGGTTTTGGGATTCTAGTATGTTATAGTTGGCATAAAATGTAGTTTAGTAGGAAGCATAGGGATTAGATTAATATGAACCAATTATGATAGAATAGGTACTATAAAAATACCTCATCATTTCGATGGACTACACATGAAAATTAGTAGAGATTGAGTTTTACCATTTAATATCTTGAGAAAATTATGTTCATTATATTATAGAATGATGGAGGATAATAGGAGGATTGAGAACCATATAAACACTAATATTAAATACATTGATATTAACTCAAAAGATTTAATGATTCTATAGTTGAGTTTAATCAGTCATAGTCATATTATGGTAGTTATCATAGGCTATAATAAAAAATGTTTCCCACATAAATAATATTATCGATCCGTAATATGGTGTAACTTTGGTGGATCACTTCATGTTACAAATACCTTCAGTATTCAATAAAATAACTAATCCACTAATAACTAAAAACTTTATTAATTACCTATAGGAGATATTTCTTAAATAATGATTTTATGAAACTAGTAAAAAAGTTTTAAACTATAAACACCTGATGTAGAAAATCAGAATAATTAATATAGAGAATGAATATTTATGAAAATTATGAATTAAAATAGATCTATTTAAGGTTATAAATTAAGTGATTTTTATTTCATCTTTCATAATACAGGAGGTTGAAGTTCATTTTGAGATGTTAAGGTAATATGTAAGGGTTTTATGTCTAAAAGTCCATTATTTGAGACATATTTTGTTTGATGAACCTAATTTCCTTTATGTGGATTATATAGTTCTAATTTGAGTTTTTATATAATTAAATTATTTTTTTAATGGTATTTTAATATCCTAATTAATCCGTCTCTTTCAAGAGGTAATGTTTTAATTTCTACCCAGTCCATAAGTGGGTTTTCCCATCATTGTTTTTATTATTTTGGACTCATGTAACAATAAACACCTGTTTTCTTTTCTGTGGTACATACACTACCATGATATAATTTTTCCATGTTACTAATTAATTTTATGGTATTTAAAATTATATATTGTTATTAATGTATCATAATCTTTTGATTCAAGAGGTAAAATTTTCATATTGGAAAAATCATCTTATGTTTTTCTAAGGTAAATTGTGTGTAATTTCTTATTAAATGCATCCCTGTACATATACATCCAATTGGATGTTATTTTTATACAGATTATCCTATGAAAAATCACCCTAAAAAGGGTTGGTTGTGCATTAATCCAATCATAACCCTAATAGATGATGAGTGGCCTTAAGACTATGCACCAACTAAGATACTCCCATTGGATATTATTTGGAATATTGTCAAGCTGTTAATGAACCATAAAAAGGAATATCTCTAACCATTTTCTTTGTTTCTTACCAAGGAAAAATAATTATTCCAATTAATATCTCCCATGGATAACCCAACCCATTTTAGTTACCCTTGCCACTATATTTCATTGATAATGGCACTTCACCTTATATTTATGAAATCTCATGGCTTCTATGTTTATTAAGGGTTGTTTTTCTATAAATCCACATTATTATATTGAATGGGGAATTTTTTTTATTTATATTTAACTATATATGGATAACCAAGTTTTATTTAGTAATAGGTTCATCCAAGAATGGTATGAAAGGAATTGATTACCCTTTTGTTGAATTCAATGGACTTAATTAGTTGATGAGAAGGACCCAAAAGAATATAGATACATTATTTATATACATTTATCATGAGGAAAATAGTTTTTGTATTGGTATATGAATATTCCCATGATAGTAAATTTTCTTAACACAATTCATTGATAGAAGGTTTGTGTTATCTAAAATTATGGATTAAATCAATATAAGATCAATGATTTTTTCATACATTTTTTAATTTACATTCATATATATATAATGCCATACATGATTGGTTGATTAGGGATTCATGGTCGTTATTTATCTCTTCCATATCACTTATATCATTTTTAAGTTATTTAATTGTTTTTGTATGTTACCTATTACTAATCTTCAGGGATAGCCCTTATTTTTTCCATTCCACATGTAACCTAGAGGAGGAATATGGGTTATTTTCAGGGATAATATGAAAGAGATGCTCATGTTATCATAATATTTTCATGTTTTATATTCTATTTTCAAATAATAAATGTATTTATTTGTTATTACAAGACTAATAAAGTATTTTATAATTTTGGAACTCTTTTAATTTACACTAATAATGTAATATACCTACATGCTCTAGATTTCTGGGGTCTAGGATGGTACACTGCAAGATTTTAGAGTGCAATATTTTTTATGAAATATTTATCATTGAAAGTTGATCTTCCCACACCACCAAAATTGAGCATGAAAACCTTGAACATATTTTATATTATCAATATGTTCTCTAATAATGATCATATGTATATTGGTGATAAACTATACCTATATTTATTAGAGACCCATGGAAAGATGTTTTCCCTTCAAGAATATCATTGTGTAATATGTGCCCTTATCAGATATTGTTCTCATAGATACACCATAAAGACACGTTATCTACTAAACATATAACTTTCCCAACTCATCCACTAATATATTATCCTCGATAAGTAAGAAATTTAAAATAATCATTATCCATTCAACCACCACTCATATTATTACAGTAGTTTGGGGGATATGGATTACAAATAAACAAATAAACTATTTTTCATACAATTACTCAGGGAGACTCGATCATACAACCTCTCATGAGATCCCTCAAAGTCATAATCCCTCAAATACACTAATGGGACAATTCAAACACAACTCATACTATATCACTACTTCTTGGTGTCTTGGATAGTCCTATGATAAATTCTAGGGTCACCTCATACCAATTCTATGCTAGAATTGTAAGAGGTTGAAGTAACAGACCTAGTTGTCAGTTATCTACCGTAGTCCTCTAGGAAGTTGGTTAGTAGGTGAAAAATTGTGTGATATCTTTCATCATAACAATCCACAAAAGAGACACCTAATACCATTATATATATTGTTCAATCATCGATATAAAACTTATTGTGAGGTTTGGGAGTCCCTCGTCTACTCATCCCTCATTTTAGAAGGAACCACTACCCTTCCATACATCTAGATAACATTCTACTCACCCTAATAACATCTTGGGACTGTATTATCTTGAATGATTTATTCTTATATAACAAATCAATTATAATTGGGCTCCAAGATGGCTTTAACCAGATATAACAATATAATGGTAATGACTAAATGATCATTCGTTATTGAAACTCCACCCTCTAACACATCAATCTACTAATTAGTACATAATCTCATTAGTTTCCACTTCTCACTAGACATCCAAACTCCCTTATCTTTAGTCTTACTACTAAAACTATCATTTATGAAATTATACTTCCATATAAATATTTGATCTCAATGTTCATAGTTTAGAGGTTCTTGAGCTAATTCCTTTTTTCAATGTTCAGGTACAACTGGGAGAATATGTATGACAACCTCTTGTAGAACAAGTAGATTAAAATCTCCCCTAATAGATATAATGAAACCAACCCTTTTAAATCATGAACCATCACAGATATCCGAAAATCATGTTTATTATAGTCCACTCATGGGGACAAAGCCAACTATACCCATAAGTAACCACTTGATCTCCCTACACCAGAACAACTCATAATACGTTCCTTGAGACATCAATATAGATTTTATAACTGATAATCATATCTATAATCATCAATATCAAAGTATATTTCAATATATTCTCTAACTCTTGGAGATCATATTAATATTCAATAGTCTACTCAAATGTCACTCTCTCCTTGTTCATCCATATCATAGGCTCTAGCTTGTAAGATATGTTCTGGATGAACTACCAATAATATCAATCCAAGATAATATAAATATGGATTTAAAAAACATTGTTGGTACACAAAAAAGGAAACATTTCCTTTAAATTCTCTCGATTAATTTATATCCCTACCTCAATTGTCACATTTAGAAAGAAATTTACCTAATAAATATAAAATTGAACTGTGGAGTATATAGAAAATATAAGATGTGATTGAAGTGTAATGAACAAAATTAATAGGTGTTCACCACAAAACTCCATGGTTGGAAAGTATACCAATATTTCTTCAATAAGATCCATGATGAAGGACATTAGGTAGGGATATGGGATCTAAATCATGAGATCAATAAACACTACTAATTTTTTATATATAAAAGGAAACACAAAGTACTCATATGATATTTAACATCTTTTAAAGATAATCTTTGGCACATTATCTACCCAGATGTACAATTGATGGTATTATGATCATAATAAATTTTTAGAGAACAATAATTCTCCTATAAACTTCTAAAATATGTCACTAATCTTTACTAATTGAGACATTTTCCTCACCAAAATATGTGTGAGCCTTTAGTTATCCATGAAAACCCCAAGGCGACCATATTTCATTAAAGTGAATGAGATTTGGAAACCACACGGTTAGATACTTGGGTGATTAAATCCATTCCCCTTAAGGTCCTCAAGTGGTAACTTCATCTTTATTAACTCAGATGTTGTTTTATGATATAAATGAATCGATATCCTATTCAGGCATGCAAAAATACCAATCATAAAATTGATATTCCTTTTAATAGTAGTCCTAAGTAAATATCGAAAAATATATCTTGAAAATGGTCTATCACTGAAGGTAAATTGGATGGAACCATTACTTGAACAACTAAAAGAACTATACCCACCACTTTAATTGTACTTACCCCTATGTGACTAAAGTCACATCCCACTCTACCTTCCTCTACTTCCCACTCCCCCATAGGAACATACTACCCTCCCTTAGTAAAAAAATTATCTATAGTAATAGTAAATGAAATACCAAAAACACATTAACACATCCATCCTGAGGACGACATCAAAAAACATCATATTTAGAAAAAATAAATGACACAAGTAATTATATCCATTAACCACTGAATCATGTTCTAAAAACCTGTAAACATAATCAAATATATTTCTAAGATATCTATAAAGAGAAAATATACTAGAGGATAACTCCATGGAGAACCCCAATATATACATAACCTAGATAAAAATAAGAAAATGTGATTTCCTAGTATTGCATAATGTAACTGAAAGTATCAAAGTAACAAGAATTATACCTCTATTGATAAAATTCCCACTTCCCCATTCACTAAAAGATGATCCAATGCATATATCTGATCTATGGACTATCACCATAATCCCTAGATCGCAGAGGAAAATAAATCATAAGTAATTTATAACTACTACTTCCAATAAGGTCATCATCCATATCTATGTCCCAACCTTTAACACAAGTCCCTATAATATGTTTGAGGACCCTCTAACCAAGCCCTTTGGATTTACATATTCCTTGAACTATTTTATAAGCTCAATGGATATATATATATATATATATATATTATAGTTTTCCCATCTTGCTTTACATAGGAACTCCCTCATATATCTAATTGTTGAACAATGATAATTTTTAGGCTAGTTAGAAATAGCCCACATGGGGGAAGTTCAACCAATATAAGGAGGCAATGAACCTCACCCATTCCTAGACTATCTCTCACTACCCTACCATATCAATTGACCCATTCAATTAATACTACTATAAGAGGAAATGATATCTCCACTGATAAAGACACTACCCTATCTAATAAAATTGTGAAATGTACACAATACACTATCTTTCATCAAGATCTTCTTATTAAAACTACATTGATTCAACAGTTTTTTTATTTTTATATTGATTTTTATTCCGACAAACACCCAAATTTATTTCTATAGTGATGTTACATTAAGTGAATTTTTGGATAATAATTTCTGAAATAATTATTTTTATTTGGGAATCATATGTAATATTTAACCCATATGAGGGTATATGATTTCTCCAATAATTGGTATTTTAGATTTTTTTATAAGTATTATGGAATCATTTTTTATACCATATGTTTTATGATGATTGTATGGTTATAATACACTATAAATCGAGAAAAAAACACTAATTTTGGAATAAACACTAATTATTAATAATTGACATATGGTTCATCATCCCAAATTTTTTATTCAGCCATACACTTTCAATCGTACATTTAGAGTTTATCTCTATATAAACAAATACTAAGTTGGAAATGTTCTAATAAAGAGTTTTGAATTATGATTATTTTCAAATTTTATATAATAGTATCACAAGAATTAAATATATCTTCAATGATATTTAATAATTTGTTAAAAGGATCATATTAAAAAAATTAAGTCATTCCTATTTCTAGGAAAAGATAAAATTTATTTGATCTTTTTGAATTCAGATATTCCCGATTTATCAAATATATTTCTGAATCTGATTAACAAGATGTAATTTAACTGTCATGATAAATATTGATATTTTTATCTTCCCAATATATATATGTGTTAAATAAATACACAAATGTGCATTTGAAAATAAGAATGTGTCATTGCCTTTAGATCTACACTTTGGATAAATTTATATTTTGATCTGTCTCTATTTGATCAACTGTTGTTACTGTTGTTTTATATATTTGTTAATAGTTTTCTATAAATTGAAAAAGTACTTATCAGAGCTTCACTTAAAAGACATATATGTTTGTCATATACAGGGAGTCTTCTATAGTATTTTCTAAAGAAATCATGTTTGTCATTGAATAAAATTTTTGACCTCTTGTGTTTCATTGAAGATCTTATACAACTATTAGTTATATTTTAAACTCTGTGTCGAAGTGGTTTCAACATCTATAGCCTAATCTATTATGTATTTAGAGTAATGGATGATCATACATAGTCATTAGAGTGTCATCTTCTCAAACTAATTTTCTGATATTTCAATTCCATATAAATAAACCAGATGGCCCTGTAAAATCATTGATTATAATGTGTCAACATCCTAAACTCTCTTGTAGAGGTTCATGGAAAAATAACATACTAGTGAAAATCATCCACATCAAGGAGAGAGCATTAGTGGAGTGTAATAAGGGATATATATTCCATGAACCACTATACATCGCTATGTTATTTACATTATATATTTCACTCTACATACTCATCCTCATGAGAGATGGAATGAATCGATTTAATATCAATAGGGAATCCTAGTTTCAATCATGTTTCTAAATGAACACAGTTCACCACTCTCATACCACCTCTTGTATCTTCATCTTTCCTGTTCTAACATAATAATTTCTATTATAGGTTGTGGTTTATTGATTTATTTATCTTTCTAAAAACCTTTTCATTTATTCCTAATAAATATAATTAGAATCATACGAAAATATCCATAATATATATTTCCAACACCATTAATTGATATTAGATTCTTTTGACTCAGGTTGATATATTTAATTTGACTATAAAGAGTAAAATTAAAATATCCATTAAAATATATTTATTAATAAACAATCTTATTGAAGTTATGTTGATGATATTTACACATTATTTTAATAGTGATAATTATTGATACTGGAAGGCATATATTATTATTTATTTAATAAATTATAGAATTAGATTTTATTTGAATGTAGTCAAACCATAAGAAATTCATGAAGATGGGATGTCCATATTAAATGATGATAAAGAGAAAGAATATGATCTTAATTCATGATACGTGAGTGATATTGTATGTGGATTAATAAATGATGAATTTTAAAAAGTCTCTCAATATTCTACTACATTTAAGATGTGGAAGACTATTTGAATTTCTTCTGAAGTAACTAAAAAATGTCATACAACTAAGGAACAATACTTAAGAATTATAATTCGATACGTTTATGATGAATTAATATGAGATAATAACCTATATAAAAGGAATATTATACGATGTTTTTATTAATATTGTTGTCTTTGGATAATAAAATAAACAATAATATCAAGATTTAAAATATCTAAGGGATTTACCCACTGGGTGGAATGGAAAATCTTCTATAATTCATCAATCCACCCCAAATAATGAATTGAAAATGAAAGAAATGATTGGAGCCTTGATTATGTATAAATATGAGATGAAATATGAACTTCAAAATAATATTTTTGTCTTAAAGGAAGATGATGCACTTAAAAATACTATTGAAGATTCATTTTATTCTTGTTATCTAGATTCAATTAAATTGTTAACAGATCTATCTAAAATATTTGTAATATTATATAACATGTGGAAGAAAATGAATAAAGAATATATATGTTATGAATGTAAGGAGAAAGGTCACACAATGCATAATTTTCCTTTACTTAAAGATCAAAACAAACATAGTTATAATAAAATTTAACAAATTCAAGTAGACTAGATTGTGGGATACATCATATTCAAGTGAAGAATCTACTAAAAACTCTACATATGAGCATGAAAATAAAATTCTAAGTCTATGTATTATGGAATATACTATATAGGTACACACTTATAACTCTTAAAATTTTGTTTCAGAAAACTATTCTTTGGTTAAACATAAAAAATATTATTTTACGCTTCAAAATAAATTTAAATACATTAAAAGGGGCATATAAAACTAAAAAAATAATGATACTATTTCAAATGATATATATTGTTGAAAAAAATAGATTCAGATTTTCGATCTAAATCTAATTTTATTTTGTTTGAAAATGAAATTAAAGAACAATTATAAGAAGTTAATACTTTAAAACAATATTATATCATGTTTATTAAAGTTGGAAAAAATTTAAATAAAATTCCTGGTAAAAATAAATTCAATAAAAAAGATATAGTTGGGATTTGTAGTAATTGAGAAAAAACCAAAATTATATAGAAATTATTCTGTTCCTGGTTCAAAGAGAAAGATAATATCTACTTTTAAATGTTTTAATTGTGGAATAATGGAAATTATGAAAATTAATTCTATTTTATAAATCATAATTTTTTTATATCAAGTATTTTTTTCATTCAAAACAGTTATATAACTTTAATTATGGATTATCTACTAAAAAAATTGATTTATTATCTATGAATTTAGTTACTAACACTACTGGGAATAGAAAATATGGGTACCAAAAGGAAGATATATTTGTTAATTTTTAGGTATACACCATTGGACACCATTGTTATATAATTTAGTGGGTTCATAAGAATTATAGAAATTTATTTTAAATGAAAAATTCATAAATCAGGAATTGTTAACCCATGAAGTATTTCATCTCAATATTACTATTCAATTTAAATGTATTAACAATTTTATACAGGGCATAGAAAATTTTTATTATCATTATTCATAAAAAATTTAAATTGTTTACCACTTTATTGTTTTATTTAATGAATTTGTTTTTTTAATATTCATAACATTATATATAGTCCTTAAAATAGTATTTAATTTCATATTAAGATCTCTAATAAAAGTTTTAATGTATCATATTTTGAGTAATGTTTTTTATTTCAAATATTATTCTATATATAATCATAAAAAACTATGGGAGAGTTATCAGTTAGTAAGAGAGTATGGTAATTGCTTATATTAATCATATAATGAAATGTTGGTTTATTTGAATAAAAACAATATTTATAATTTAATCTTATATTTTATTAATTATTTTTTTGAAATTTATTATTACCAAAAAAATTAATTCATTTACATAATTTTTTTCTCCCAAAATAGATTTCTTGAAAAAAACAATAAATTCAAAATTAAAATAAAAAATGAGGAATCTACCATTCATATAGATAATATTAAAGTCAAATGAAATCTATCGTAATGAAATTTTTTTTCTTACTCTTTATATTCCTAAAGTCTTCTTCTCAAAACGTCCTAAAACTCTTATGTTCCTTCTTTGAAATTTTAATCTCAAAGACTTCCAAAGAATTCAGTATAAGTAGCATGAATAAGCCTAGGACCAGAATCTTAGATAAATGTTATTCTCAAAATATAATGTGCAGTAATTATTTTCTTTATGCAATAAATTATCTGTTTGGAGATCCTTCAGTCTCACTACATAAAAAACTAGCCTTTAACATCACTATCATTTATCAATTCATGAATAAAATGCAGAAAATTTGAATATTTATCAGCGCTAAAGAAAGTGCTGAAAAATTTAACCTTTTATTAACACTTTTATTTTAACACAGATAACAGACACCTTTATCAGTGCTTTAATTTTAATGCTAATAAAGGGTATCATTTATCTTCACATTAATTTTATCACTGATAAAGGGTATCCTTTACCATGTATTTTTTTAGCAATGATAATGGTTATCCATTATCAGTGCTTTATTTTTAGCAGTGACAAAGGGTATGCTTTATCATCGCATTATGTTTAGTGTTGATATATTTTTTTTAATCAACTCATTTGTAGTACGGATAAAATAAAATAATTAAATAAATAATAAGTAATAAATTTTTTAATAAAAATGTAATCTCCTGGTTCCGGAAGCCACCCAGAGGCGCCCCGTACCCAGTTGGTCACATGGCCTCAAGCGCATTTCCCCAAATGCCAGAGGCTGCCGACTAGCAGCGAGGGCCTTGGGTGAGATAGTGGGGAAACTGTGCCATCATTGGCAGAGTACACAATGGAAATAGATAAACATGCAATAGCAGAAGCAGTGAATAACTAACAATAATAAATAGCAGAAGACTAAATCAATAAACTAGAGCACATATGTATATATGGAATGATGCTATATACAAATCTAGGAAAGTATCCAAATAAGTCACAATGCTAAAAACACCATAGTACTAAATCAAGTACAATGAAATGAAAAACAACAACTCCTCAGCATCAAAAACCAAAGCTTAGTCCCTTGCTCTCCTGGTCTAAGAAATCAAGTCCTAGAAGTCGAAGGGTGCTTGCCCTTGTCTATACCTGCAACAACATAGTCTGCTTGGGCCCAAAAGCATGGCCCAAAGAGGGTGTGAGATAAAATCCCAGTAGGCATCCACCCGAAGATTTGTGCCTAACCATCAGTGAGTATATGGCAGGTAAAAGTACAATAAGCAGTAAACAGCAACATCAAGCAGTTACCAGTAGACATTACGTAGTAAAGCAGGATGATACACAACAGTAATAAATCCACAACCAACAAGAGTAGTGAGAAAATCGGTTAACTCAAACAGGAAACCCTCTAGGAAATACCTGCAGCCATACCCTCTTGTCCTAACCAAGAAGTACCACAACCCTCTGGGCAGTGCACTCAGCCAAACCCCTCTGTCCTGGTCATAAGAATTTATGAGATTCTCTGGGGAAGCTCACTCGGTCAATTCCCATTATACTCTAGGGTAGTCAGGGACTCTCTGAAGAATATCACGTGGTCTAACCCTCTTAGCCCCAAGGTCTAGAGACTATCTGAGGAAGCAATCTTGGTCAATTCCTCTTATATCTTCAGGTATACCACAGACTCTCTGAGGAAGCTCACTCGGTCAATTCCTCCTCTAGCCTGGGAACGTTCTTAAAGAGAAATCAAACAAGGTAAGACTCTCTGAAGAAGCTCACTCAGTCTACCCTTCTGTAGTCTATAAAATCTGAAGGCACTCTGGGAAGCTCTCTCAGTCTATCCCTTGTAGCCTATAATTTCTAATACTCACTGAGGAATCTCACTCGATCTACCCTCCCATAGTCTATAATGTCAATGACTCTCTGGGAATCTCACTCGGTCTATCCCTTATAGTTTATAGCACTAGGATCTAATAGCCCTGTGCCAGTCCATGCATGATAAGGCTATAAGGCCAAAGTACATCTACAGAGCTACTTGGATAACCAAAGTACACCTATAGAGCTAATTAGATAACAATCTACAAGGAAACAATCATGTAATGAAAAACACTCCATCCTCTAGAAATAAGGCATGGCAATAGTCCTAACGGCCAAGGCTAACAAGACCCAATGGTTGTCAAAAGGGAAAAGAATGGGAAAAACATACAATCACAACAAATTATCCTCTAACATGACTAAATTACCTCTACATAAGCATAAAAGCAAGGCAGGAAAACAATAAGGGCAAAAATGTAAACACGCAATACCTCGTTCATGGGTATTGGTGGAATTTTCACATAAAACTCAAAGACATTGAATGGTAAGGAACAAACCACCTACCTCGATCCTGGGAGATCGATATACTTGAACCACGATGACTGATTCTCCCTTGAATGTTTTAGATATGAGAAAACGTCAAAAATGCTCAAACAACGATAACTTCTGAAAGAGGAAGAATCAAGGAATGAAACTCAAGAAGAAGGAAGAACTAACCGCTGTTGTTCCAACGCAATTGATGGCGGGCGAATCGGCTAACAGATGGAGGCCCGGGAATCTGAAGAAATTTTACGGCCGTACGATGTCTCTTGGTCGAACTAGACCTAGAATAAGACGTTTATGGAGATCGGGCGTGACCCCGGTCCAATTAATGAAATAAAAGTACACGGCGTGTACTTTTAGAGTACATGGCGTGTACTAGGCCTAGCCATACTCCGCCAAAATTGGCCTCCACGTCACCCCTACACACCATGTGTGTGGCCCAGACATAGCCAGTACACGACTTCGAGTGGGAAAAGAGTACACGGCGTGTACTCAGAAAGTACACGGCATGTACTTCAAAAATTTCCAGAAACTTCATTTTTCTCAAAAAATCTAGAAAAAGGAAATACATACCTGAAAACAAAGATCCGGGTTCTTAAAAACTTCCCCCTTAATGAAATTCATCCCCAAATTTCTCTAGCGAGGCATAGAAGAAGAAACCCCGAACAGCTCCGGCCACTGTGATCATACATCGGCCTCCCTCTCCCAGGTCTCATCCTGTACTCACCCATGCTTCCAAAGCACCCATACTATAGGAACATACCGCCCATAAAGAACCTTCGTACTACGATCTACATTCCAGATGGGATGATCCTCAAATGATGCATCTGCTTCGAGCTCAACCTCCTCAGGGTGAAAGACATGTGACGGGTCTAAAAAGTAATGTCAGGGCGTAGAGACGTGGAAGACGTCGTGCATGGCATGGGACCTCGGAGGTAACTACGACCGATAAGCAACCGGCCCAACTCTCTCCAACACCTCAAACGGCCCGACGTACTACGATGAATGTTTACCCTGTCTCTGAATCCTGTTTTGTCCCAAACTATATGTGACATGCAGGAAAACCTGATCTCTAACCTCGAACTCTAGAGGTCATCTCTGCTGATCAACATAAGACTTCTACCGAGACTGTGCTATAGAAATCTGCTTCAGAATCAGTTATATCTACTTTTAGGTCACCTGAACAAGACGAGGTCCCAGTAAAGCTGCCTCTCCTTCCTCCAGCCAACATAAGGGTGATCGGCATGGCCTACCATACAAAGCCTCATAAGGTTCCATCAGAATGGCCACCTAAAAACTATTGTTATAGGCAAACTCCACCAGAGGGATATGCTTCTCCCAAGAACCTCCAAAGTCTAGAATGTATGCTCGGAGTATATCCTCAAGTACCTGGATCGTGCGCTCGCACTGGCCATCTGTTTGGGGATGGTATGTTGTACTCAAAAGTACCAGTGTACCCAAATCCCTTTGAAGTCCATGCCAAAACTGAGAAGTAAAGCATTCATCCCTGTATAAAACAATGGTGTGTGGAACTCCATGTAGATGTACGATCTCTCAAATGTACAACCGTCCCAGATCATCAACACTGAAAGTCTTCTTGATCGTCAAGAAGTGAGAAACCTTTGTAAGCCTATCGATGAAAACCCAAACAACATTGTTTCCCTAAGGCAACCTTGGAAACCCGGTCATGAAGTCCATCGTGAAATCGTTCCACTTCCACTCGGGAATGGGAAACTGCTGTAAAATCCTTGCTAGTCGCTGGTGCTCTACTTTCACCTGATGACAAGTAGAACATCTCATGACAAAACCAGTAACATATTTCTTCATACCTGGCCACCAGTAATGGCGGTGTAGATCATGATACATCTTGGTGATGCCAAGATGAACTTCCCAAACTGAGGAATGGAAATCCTGCATCAGCTCCTCACGTATGTCTGCTAGCACCCATACGTGTCCCTAGAAATGAAAGATCTCATCCTTGCCCACTGTCCATCCAGGAAGAGGGTCCTCTCCTGACACACTCTCCCACTAGACTAAGCCTTCCGAATCTGATAGGTGCCTCATCCGTACCCGATCAAGAAGTGTATAGGTAACAAATACAGTAGATAGAACAGTATTTCCCTGCCTGTCATGAACTTCCAAGTGCATC
The DNA here is from genome assembly GCA_963277665.1 of Viscum album. Taxonomy (NCBI): domain Eukaryota; kingdom Viridiplantae; phylum Streptophyta; class Magnoliopsida; order Santalales; family Viscaceae; genus Viscum; species Viscum album. Next base: position 1,118,973,637 of record OY728141.1, read on the forward strand.
TCAAAGAACAGAGCCATAAGCTGCCACTCACTACTGGCCTCTTGAACTGCCTGAATCTGAGTTCTCTTACTCAACGCATCTGCCACTGTGTTGCCCTTTCCTGACATATAGGCGAGCTCAAAGTAAAAGGACTGAAGGTACTCAACCCACCTATGTTGTCTCAGATTCAGATCACACTGAGTGAAGATATACTGGAGACTCTTTTCGTTAGTGAAAACCAAAAAGTGCTCTCTTAGAAGGTAGTGTCTCCAACATCGTAAGGCATGAACAATAGGTGCCAACTCCAGATTGTGCGTAGGGTAATTCCACTCGTGTGGCCTCAACTACCGAGACCCATACGCAATGACTCCAACTCCCTACATAAGCACATATCCTAGCCCGATACTTGAAGCATCATAGTAAATAGTGTAGCCATTACCTGGCTCTGGAAAGACTAGTATCGGTGCTGACATTAACCTCCCCTTCAGATTCTGAATGGCAGACTCACAAGAATCTGACCATAAAAACTTCGCCCACTTCTTGGTCAGACCTGTCAACGGTGTTGCTAGGCGTGAAAAGTCCTGTATGAAACACCTGTAATATCCATCCAGCCCTAGAAAACTCCGTACCTCAAAGACTTTCTTCGGCTTCTCCCAGGAAACTAAATCTCTCACTTTCTTTGGGTCCACTGAAACTCTTGTCTCTGAGATAACATGACCCATGACGTGATTTTGGTCCATCCAAATGTGGCATTTAAAGAGTTTAGTATACATTTGATGCTCTCTCAGTGTACTCAGAACGATCTCAAGATGTGTGGCATGGTTGTTTCGAGTGTGAGAGTACACCAAGACATCGTCCACAAAGACCATGACGAAGGAGTACAAGTATGGATGGAACACTCAGTTCATCAGTGCCATGAAAACTGCATGCGCGTTTGTGAGACCGAACGGCATTACTGTATACTTGTATAGACCATACCTTCTCCTGAAGGCTGTAAGAGGTATATATGATGGTATAACACACAACTGATGATAACCAGACCTCAAGGTGATATTCGAGAACAATCGGGCTCCTCGAAGCTGATCAAAGAGTTCATCTATCCTCAGCATGGGATATCGGTTCTTGACCGTCAACTGGTTCAGCTTCTGATAATACACACAAAGATGAAGGTTTTCGTCTTCCTTTTTCACAAATAGGATAGTCGAACCCCAAGGAGAAGTATTGGGTCAGATGAAACCCTTTTCCTGTAACTCCTACAACTAATTTTGGAGCTCCTGTAATTCAGGTGTTGCCACCCGATAAGGAGGAATGGACACCAGTGCCTCTCCTGGAAAGAAGTCAATAGAGAAGTCTACCTCATGCTCTAGAGGAAAACCTGAAAAGTCTTCTAGAAAAACATCCCTGAAACAATCCACCACTGGGGGAAAGTATAACTGTGATGTACACTGGTCATCCAGATTAAGGCTAGTATTCTAGGCTATAACTTCCCCTAGCCCATGATGCTCGAGTCCAGCTCTACCCTCCTGGACATCCCACTCGCCTCTATGAAGAAAATACCCACCCTCTAGTGATACTAAGCACACCCTGCGGTGATAGAAATCGACGACTGCTTGGAAAGGAACCAACCAGTCCATCCCGATAATGACATCATAGCCTAACATCTCTAGGACATAGAGGTCCCATAAGAAGTGACACCCTATAACCTCAAGAGGTCACTCTCTGCACTTATGTACACTATATTTCCTTCATCCCAATGGCATTTCAATAGTCAATAAGTTGGCAGACAAAAAGATACATAGCCTAAGGCTCTCCACAACCGCAATAGAGATAAATCTATGCGAAGCACCCGTATCGAAAAGTGATGATGATAAAACTGAGGCTACTAAGATTGTACATCGAACTGTAGAAGGGTCGGGATCCTAATCTTGATATGTCTGCTCCACGGCGAAGGACTGGCCTGCATCGCGGCCTTGTGCCCCTGGGTGACCGCTCTGAGCTGATCCACTCTGCTGTCGCTGATGACTTGGTGACTGACCACCACGGATGCAACCTCCACCTCAGCCCGAATGTCCTGAAGAACTCCAGTTACCAGATTGGTGGGAAATTGGTGATGCATCTTCAGAACGTGGGGTCATAGAGGAACCCCTACCACCAGCTGAAGGTGTGAAGATATGACAGAAGCACTGAAGATGGCCCATATTTCCGCAAAATCAGCACTCTATCAGATCTCTCTGGTAATGAGGCCTATTATATCCACTCCTACCGCACTGGTATCATACAACCTGGCTTCCAGAAGACGCATCCTACAAACCTCGATCCCCACTTGAAGACTCTCTGGCATGCTTCCTACTATTCGTAGGAGGAACACCAACTCTGGATGTTGAACCGCCCTGGTTCACTGCTCCAGAATCCCTCAGATTGCGCTCAGTAATCAGTGCCAGGTTGACGATGGAGGATATTGAAGTCTACTGGAAGATATTCACCTGGGAATGAATCTCCTACCTGTGACCATCCTCAAACTTCCTAGCCAGGAACAAATCATCAACTGATGGGATCGGTGTGAAACACTGCAGCTCAGTAAAACAGGACGAGTACTCCATGATAGAAAGAGTACCCTACTGTAGACTCATAAACTCCTGGGATCGATCAGCCCTCAGGGTCTCTGGATAGAAGTAGTCATAGAAGGTGCGTCAGAACTCATCCCATGACATACCTTGTTGGCACCCTTACTATGAGATCACCTCCCACCACCTCTTGGCGGTGTCCTAGATCATATAGGTGGCCAGCTTTACCATCTTCTCTAGGGGTATCTCCAGATGCTCGAAGATAGCCAGGGTCGCCTCAAACCATGACTCTACAGCCTGGGGTCCTCCATCCCTTAAAAACGTAAGAGGATGCTACTGCTGGAAAACCCTCGTCAACTCAGCCATCGACGGGGTAGGAGGCGACACTCCTTGAAAAGTCTGCATCATCCTCAAGAAATCCTCCCTAAACTGCACATCGGCGCCTATGACAGGTTTAACTGCTGGTGCCAAGGCTGGCACAGCAGTAGGATCAATAGGAGGTCCCTGATCGTCCATATCTATTGTTTGGTCACCGTCTGGCAACTTACGTATGACCGGAGGACATCTCGGAGGCATAACTCTGAAAGGTCAAAAGAACACCTTAGATCTGGATTATCAAATACTAAGAACACAAGAGTACAAAACGGGGACAAGAGAAGGAAACTATCACATTTTACAAAACAAGAATACATGGCATGTATAAAAACTACATGGCATGTACTTTTATCCATTAACATGGGAATGTACTCTCGCCACTACTGGTCGTGTAACACCCCAAACTACATGGTGTGTTGTTCCCACACACAGCATGTACTTGAACTCTAAACCCCTACCCGAGTATCCTTAAATGGCTTACCCACACAGTCCAACTAACCCCAGACTACATGGCGTGTTCCCTAATGACACTGAGTGTACTAGACACGTTCTCAGTAGCCCGTGTTGTTAGTTACACGGACCGTCTACACGGCTGCCCTTACACGGCATGTTCCGAACAAACACGACATATATAGGAGAAGATAACAACAACCTGTGTTTTTTGTGACACGGCCGGGTACTTGGGAAAAAACTACACAGCGTGTTCTTTACCAACACGACGTGTTCTACTCAAGCTTCCCTGGCCCATGTTGTTAGTGACACATCTGGGTACACGACTATAAACTACACAATGTGCACCAACCGTACACAGCGTGTTCCTAATGTTATTTTCACGACACAGTGTTTCTTCTCAAACGGTTAGTGACATTCCCTAAAACTACACGGAATGTATGCAGAAAGTACACACCGTGTATTTTGAGTTTTTCTGGGCAGTAGCTCAAATACAGCACAGAAGCCCAGAAAAACTTAATACAGGGAAAATATATGCCAAATTCCGATCCGTGAGGGCCCATAATCCCCGCGAATCAAATCTTGGAATCTCTTACAGTCATGTACAAGAGAGAACAGGATCATGATCCACCAACTTCAGATTCAAGACGACCCATAAAATCTCAAGAATCAGAATTTGGAATTCATTTATGCAAAGTGAAACACAATCAATTTCTCTATCACAACAACAGCGATTCTATCAAGCATATATCACAATAGCATACATAATCTACACAGAGTCTATCACAACAACATGAAATCGCTAATTCACCCGAGAAGGCATGGCAAGAATGCATGGAAAGTGATTTCTAACAGGTTCCTATATGATGTATGAGATGGCATACCCTCATCTCATCGGGCTGCGATAGAAATAGAATCGTAATATCAAAACAATAATAAGACAAGGCATGTGAATCACTCTAGGTGAAACTATATCAACCGTAAAATATCAAAACCAGAAAACTGCAATAAATGAGGTAGTATGGCTTTTCCCTGTACACGGGTTAGCTACTTCCGGGCCCAGCTTATTACCAAGTACCGAATCCGTCCAATCCCTGGATAAAGTCTCCAAACAGTAATGCAAGAGAAAATAACCCCTTTGATACCACTTTGTAACATCCCTGTTCTAGAATCCACCTAGAGGTGTCGCGTACTCGGTTGGTCACATGGCCTCAAGCGCATTTACCCAAACGCCAGAGGCTGCCGACTAGCATCGAGGGCCTTGGGTGTGATAGTGGTGAAACCATGCCCTCATTGTCAGAGTACACATCGTAAATAGATAAACATGCAATAGCAGAAGTAGTGAATAACCAACAATAATAAACAGCAGAAGACTAAATCAATAAACTGGAGCACATATGTATATATGGAATGATGCAAGATACAAATCTAGTAAATTATCCAAACAAGTCACAATGCTGAAAACAACATAGTACCAAATCAAGTACAAAGAAAAGAAAAACAACAAATCCTCAGCATTACTAGCCAAAGATTGTTCCCTTGCTCTCCTGCTCCAAGCAATCAAGTCATAGAAGTCGAAGGGTGCTTTCCCTTGTCTATACCTGCAACAACATAGTCTGCTTGTCCCCAAAAGCATGGCCCAAATAGGGTGTGAGATAAAATACCAGTAGCAAACCACCCGAAGATCTGTTCCTAATAGTCAGTGAGTATATGGCAGGTAAAAGTAAAATAAGCAGTAAACATCAATAACAAGCAGTTGGCAGTAGACATTACGTAGTGAAGCAGGATGATACACAACAGTAATAAATCCACAACCAACAACAGTAGTGAGAAAATCAGCTAACACAATCAAGAAACCCTCTAGGAAGTACCCACAACCACCCCCTCTGGTCATAACCAAGATGTACCACAACCCTATGTGCAGTGCACTCAGCCTAACCCCTCTGGCTTGGTCATACGAATTTATGAGACTCTCTGGGGAAGCTCACTCGATCAATTCCCCTTATAGTCTAGGGTTGTTAGGGACTTTATGAGGAAGATCACACGGTCTAACCCTCTTAGCCCCAAGGTCTAGAGACTCTCTGAGGAAGCAATCTCAGTCAATTCCTCCTATAGCCTCAGGTATAAAACAGTCTCTCTGAGGAATCTCAGTTGGTCGATTCCTCCTCTAGCCTAGGAAGGTTCTTAAAGAGAAATCAAACAATGTAAGACTCTTTGCGGAAGCTCACTTGGTCTACCCTCTTGTAGTGTATAAAATGTAAAGGCACTCTGGGAAGCTCGCTCCATCTATCCCATATGGCCTATAATATCTAAGACTCACTGAGGAAGCTCACTCATTCTACCCTCCTTTAGTCTATAATGTCAAGGACTCTCTAAGAAGATCACTCGGTCTGTCCCTTATAGTCTATAGCACCAGGTTCTCACATCCCCATGCCAGTCAGTGCATGATAATGCTATAAGGCCAAAGTACACCTATAGAGATATTTTCCTAACCAAAGTACACCTATAGAGGTACTTGGATAACAGTCTACAAGGCAACAAGCTTGTAATGAAAAACATTCCATCCTATAGACACAAGGCATGACAACAGTCAAAACATCCAAGGATAACAAGACCCAAAGGACGTAAATAGAGAAAAGCATGGGAAAAACATCCAAGCATGACAAATTATTCTCAAACATGACTAAATTACCTCTACAAAAGAATACAAGAAATGCAGAAAAAAACAAGGGCAAAAAGGTATACACGCAATACCCCGTTCATGGGTATTGGTGGAATTTTCACATAAAACTCAAAGACATTGAATGGTAAGGCATAAACCACCTACCTCAATCCTAGGAGATTGATATACTTGAACCACAACGACTGATTCTCCCTTGAATGTTGTAGATTTGAGAAAACATCCAAAATGCTCAAACCATGATAACTTGAGAAAGAGGAAGAATCAAGGAATGAAACTCAATAAGAAGGAAGAACACACCGCTTCGGTTCCAATGAAATTGACGACGGTAAAATCGTCCGACAGATGGAGGCTCGGGAATCCGGAGAAATTTTGCGGTCGTACGACATCTATCGGTTGAGCCAGAATTAGAAGAAGACGTTTATGGTGATCGGGCGCGACCCCGGTCCGATTAATGAAAAAAATAAAGTACACAACATGTACTTCTAGAGTACACAGCGTGTACTAGGTCTTTCTGTACTCCACCAAAATCAGCCTCCACATCACCCCTACACACCGTGTGTGTGGCCCGGACATGGCCAGTACACGTCTTCGAGTGGGAAAAAAGTACATGTGGTGTACTCAGAAAGTACATGACGTGTTCTTCAAAAATTTCCAGAAACATCATTTTTCTCAAAAACTCCAGAAAAAGGAAAGACATACCTAAAAATGAAGATCTGAGTTCTTACATAAAACAATATTTCAAATTTTATAAATTAAATAATTATGGATAAAAACAAATTGATTGATTTTGCATTATTAAATACTAAACATTTTATTTTTTATATAATTATGATAATTAATATTTTTAAAAAGTATATAATGAATTTATAGATATATATTAATTTATATAAATATGATTATATATTACAAACTATTTATGCAGTTTACATTAAATTGGAATATATTTAATGAATAATAGATATACCTAAAAATTTATATGAATAAGAAATATTGCCTAATTGTGTAGTACTCGACATATAATTAAATTTCATTTAATTTCTCAATTTAATGTAGATAAAATTGGTGTTATATTATTTTCACATTAAGGTATAATTAATTTGTTTTTATATACAATTTGCACACACAGAGAACTTATCTATTTTTTCAATATTGTTAAAGTTGACCTATATTCTAAATTTATTCAATTTCAATCATTTTTTACATATATCCATGCACTAAAAATTTGATATTCATTAATAATGTTAAAAATATATTTGTCAAAAAATTATAAATAAATATATTTATAAATATACATTCACTATATTTATAGAGTTATATATTTATAATTATAAATAAATAAATATTTCTTTTAAAAATATTTATATAATTATAAAGAAATGATTACTTATATTTAAATAATTATTAAATTTATATTAAATATACATAAATAATGAATATATTTACTATATTTATATTTATATATATTTATTAAATATATATGTCTATAATTATACAAATATTTAAAATTATATAAATAATATTTTGTAAAAATATTTCTATCATTATAATTAAACAATTAAATAATTATAACAAAACGAATTAAAAAAGAATATATTTACTATATTTATATTTATATGTAATTATTATGTATTTATAAATATTTATAATTTTTTATTTATAATTATTATTATAATAACATTAACAACACCTCAGGTGTAAGCGCTGATAAAATAATCTTTATCAGCACCTTCTTACGCCGATAAAGATATAAATTTATCAGCGCTATAAGTTTAGCATTGATAAATAGACCTTTTATTACTGGTTATATAATAAGAGCTCATAAAATGGCTCTATATCAGTGTTTATTGGTTAGCGCTGATGAAACTATCTTAATCTACTTTAAAACCCCAACCATTTGAGAACATGTCCTAATATATAATCTTTCCTCAGAAGGAACCCACTCCCGAAGCTCCTCCTTGGTGAATTGAAGGTTGAATCACACCACTCGACTACCACTTAACAAATCATCTGACATTAGAACATGTTATGAAATTTTCTTCAACCAAATGAGGCAGGCCTTTCGATTTCCTTTGTAAATTTTTAGATTTTTTTTTATTTCTTATTCAATGATTTGTTTATGAACCATTTTTTATGATTTGTGTGTTATTTATTTGTTTAGGGAACTCATTATGGTACTTTGTTTACATTGAATTACAATGTATGATCTTTTGTTAATAAAACAAAATGATCCGTGGATTTATTAATTGTTGTTTTACTATTATGATTTATATCTTCTAACTAGTTTTTTTCATATATATATATATATGTGTGTGTGTAGAAATATTCATGTATATTTTTCTTTATTAAATAAATATTTGAGGAAAATTGTTGGTTCCATGTTAATTAAATATATGGCTAATACTTTCTTGGAATCCTCAGTCGACAGGTAACTTCAGATACTATTTTTCTGGAACCAAGTTAGTGGAGTGATGTATGTTCATCTATTAGTTATATGTATCATAGTATCTAGTTACACTTAGAATTCATTATGGTCTTTTGTTTTCTTATGTATCATATTAAATGTGTCCATCCCCAGTTATGTACATGATGTTTTATCACATAAATATATCAATATATGAATCATTATTGTGCCATTAATTCATGTTATTTTGGAATATCAGGGTTTTTTCTATTCGATATTTCATATAGACTGTAAGTGAGTGATTTATTATATTAGCATGACATGGTTGTGTGTCTATATAAATATTAATTCATTTATTTTCATAGTTTTTTTCTAATAGGTTCTCCTATGTCAGGTAATTATGATTTTGTGTCTCCTAGTCCATTACCTCAATAGTTATGCTATACTTTTATTCGACCATTTGTACTAATTGTTTCTATTTTGTGGGACCACATCCCATTTATGGTTTGTTAGACCAAAATTTTAAACCATCATTTAGTGACTTTGTGGTTTTTAATACGTGCTAAGATTATTTGACCTACTTTTGTTTGGGTAATTCAAGGTAGGTTCATTACACTACCAATCATCTGATTTACACCTATAAAGATTAGCCATAATATCATTTATTATCATCATTTATTTCCCTCTATTTTTTCAAATTCTACTTTCCCTTATTATTGTTTTTAGAATATCTAGGTGCTCAGATATTCTAGTAGAAATTATTCATATATCCCTTATTATAATTGTATATAACATTCACTTTTGATAATGAATATACTAGGTGTATTTCTTTATATATTCTATAAAATTAATAATTTATGAATGAAATAAGATGGATATGAACTAAAAATGGATGCACACTAATAATTTTATAAATTAATATGAATATGGATTTAAAGAGTTTGTAAAGTTTTCAAGAGAGAATATAGATGACCCTTTTAATATCCCAAATATGTGTTTACATTTTTTTTATTGAAGAAACATTATTCAGTAAGAGTTGAATGAACATTTTATTTTTCATAGAATAGATAAAATTAATAAATATTTGACTAAACATGGGTAAAAACTAAATGTGGACATCGATTGGGATGATACTATTATTTATGAATCATTTTATATGAATACCTTTGTAAAAGATGATGGAGACCACATGGATGGAATGATAATAGAAATTGAAGATGACCTACATGATTATCCAAAGTTGTGTGAGGATTTAAATAGTTCTTCAAAAAAACCAATGTGTAATAGTTGTACTAAATAGACATAATTTTTAGTTTCATTGACGTTATATAATTTGAAAGCTGTCAAAGAATGGAGTGACACAATCAATACAAAAGTACATGGACTTCTAAATGATTTGCTAACAGAAAAAATTTAACAACACTTCTGAAAATATGATACTAAACAAATGTTACATTCAATGGGTATGATCTCTAAAAAAATAAATTCTTTTACAAATGATGGAATATTTTTTCACTGGGACCATGAATAGCACATGAAATACCTTATGTGTGGTGTAGATAAATACAAGAAAATAGAATCATGTCCATTGAAATCTGAAAGGTAATTTTATATCTTTTCACAATTTAGAAGACTACATAGATGTATAGAAACTACAAGATTATTAACATTTCATGCAGATATATGAATTAAATATGACAACCTACATCATCCAGTAGATTCTATATAGTGGAAGAAAATTTCTTTGGAGTTTCCCAAATTTGGATATGAGTTGAGAAACATTCATCTTGCAATATCTACAGATGAAATAAATCATTTTGGTGTACAAAGTAGTACTTCAGTTATGTGTCCTATCATGTTGGTAAATTATTACCATCCATTATGGTTACGCATGAAGTGAAACTAAATTGAATTGTATCTACTTATTTTTAGACCAATGAATCTCGGTAATGATATTGATGTCTATTTGGCTCCATTGATCAATGATATGAAATTGATGTGGGATACAAGTGTTAAAATTTAAGATTCTTATAGAAGTGAAAAATTCACATTGAGGGTCATCTTGTACGAAATGAAAATGACTTCCACGATTGTAGAAATTTATAAGGATATAGCATTGAAGGCATGTTGGGGTGTCTCATTTGTGACGAGTACACATACTCAGTTTTGTTGAAACCTTCCTCAAAGAATATGTTTTTAGGAAATTGAAATTTTTTACGTTGAGGACATAAATACTGATCAGGGATGATAGCATTCGGTGGGAATATCTAATAAGGTACAACACCGCCTCCAGAAATGGGTGATAAACTATAAAAAAGGTTAAATAAATTTACACTATTTGTTATAAACCATTTTTGAAAAACATTACAAAATGAGGAAGATTGATTAAATTATCATTATTCCATGCAAAGTTCATTTGATTTATAATATTTCTATCCTGGTTTCATGAATTTACAGGATGAGAAATGACATTGTCTATACTCAATATAGAGGTAATCCTGATGTTTTCACAGCAAAATCATTTTCCATAGAATTTTTCTATTGTTTCAAATTTATCATCAATTTATTTATTTTTTCTATTACTCACATGATAATAGTTTTCTTATATTGGTGGATTCTTTTGTTCAAGTTGGTGGTAATCTGTCCAACTTTCATACTCCTTCTCCCTTAAAACCTATTCATTCTTACAATGTTGAATTTATCACCTTCCTTAAAGTTACATCCAATAGTTATTTTCGGATGTAAAACAACACTTCCTCTTCTCAATTACCGAGGTATTATTGATGTTTTCAAAGAAAAATAATTTCTCATAGAATTAATGTATTGTTTCATATATGTTTAATTTTTTATAGTATAACTCATATAATAATTATTTTCTTATATAGGAGTGTTCTTTTGTTTGAGTTTGGGTGATCTATCCATATCTCATCCCATTCTGCACCAAAACATCCACATACTTCTTCTCTCCCAAAACCTTTCACTCATGTAGTGTTGAAATTTATAACTTTCTTTAAACTTCCATCCACTACTCAATAACATAGGTAATATTGATGTTTTCATAGTAAAATAATTTTTTATTGAATTAATATATTATTTCATATTTATGTTTAATTTATTTCATTTTAGTGTGACTCATAATAATTTTTATCTTATACGGGTGGATTCTTTTTTTAACATTGATTTGGTTTGTTAGAAACTACTCATGAAATGTTGGATGTTTGAAATAAAATCAATGGAAATCATATTAACATTGAAACTTATGATTTTTTTGAATATATGTAATAATTTGAATTTATTTAATTGTATAAAAATGTCTAAAATCTATATAATATTGTTTTTTTAGAATTTATGTTTGAAGTTAATTTATTATAAATTATGTTTTGGGATTTGTTTTTGTTGATATCATATGTGTTTCTGGTGTGTTTTTTGGTGGAGTAGTGTTCTCTAACAGCATACAGTAGTATGGCCCTCTATTGGTGCTTTTATAAGCACTGGTAAAGGGTTTCTTTAGTGGTGCTAAACTAAAGCACTGATAAAAGGGACTTTTATCAGTGATTTTTTAGCATTGATAAATGATCCCTTTATCATTTCTTTTTCAGTGTTGGTAAAAGTAATGGGATTTTAACATCACACACTTTTTCAACTCTTTTTCTAGTGATGATAAAGTCCATTTCTAGGACGTTTAAAGTCCAATTTTGTAGTAGTGTTTCCTTTTTAATCATTCCATATAAAAATATTTAAGAAATTATTTATAAATATGATGTGTTAATCAACTAGAAGTTCAATATCATCAAATATTTAATAAAAGAATATATTTTTTAGAGTTTATATCCAAGATTAATATTTTTAATTAAAAATAAGTAATGTTTTATGAAGACTTGAATGTTTCAATAAATTTGTATGAAGATATGGAAAAATATTCAATTTCTAAATTTTTTTTGATACTCTTCAAATAAGTGTCAATTTTTTAAAAAAAAGATCAATTTCTACAGAATAAATTGGTGTTCTTAAAGTGGATATGATAAGTTAAATGGGGAAATCAGATGATATGGTACTACTATGTTTGATCTTGATGACCTAAAAGAGTTTGTAGTTAAATAGTCCTCATCTTATTCAATAGTTCAATGATCTTCATATGTTCAAATGATAAATGAAGAAATGTAAAGAGTTTTGGATACTCTAAGTAAAATAGTTAAATGTTTAGAGAGCATAGATGAATCATTTAACGCTTCCGAAAATACCAATTAGTTCTCAACTTTAATCCTATCCAACGAAAAATCTATATTTTTTTTATAAAATATGAATGTTTTTTCTCTTAGTTTATGTATTGACTGTATATTTTTCTTATACATCAGATATACATTAAACATATATTTGTTACATTTTTATGTCACAAAAGGGGGAGAAACATATGGAGAAATTTATGGGTATATTTTAAAATAGTAATAAAATTTTGAATACAAAATATGAGAAATGAATTGAAACAACTATATTAATAAATTTAAAATAAATATAGGAAAAAATTCATTCTAAAAATATTTTTCTTCTTAAAAGAGAAATTTATTTGAAATTTATTTATTCTCATATTTTTAAAGATTAATGACTTATTTTTTTAAAAATTACTATTTTATAGGTTTTATGATCCTTAAAAAGGGGGTGATTGTTGAGTATGATTTGATTCAATAATTGTTTTTTTATTTTGATGCTCATAAAGACCCACATTTATGTAGATGATGAAGTAATTTTAAGTGAATTTCAGAATAATAATTACTAGAATAATTATTTTTATTCTAGAATATTATTATGTCTTTAACCCATGAGAGGGTATTTTAATAATAAAATAATAATTATTCTTGTTTGTTTATATATCATCAGAAAAAAGTGTCCATACACTACATTTTAATAAAAACATATGGCTTTTATACCCTGTATTTGGAATAAAATTAAGCATTAGAAACACTACATTTAAAATAAACCCTACAATTTAGGAATAAACATATAATTCATCATCCCAATATTTTTAATCAATAATATTCTTTCAAATGTACTTATAGATTTTATTGCTACATATACAAACCCTTCAATAAACATGGTCACATACAGAGTTTTTTAAAATAGATTATTTCCACGTTTTCTACAAAGGTCTCACCTAAATTAAAGATCTCTCTAAATCAATTAAAAGTCTGATTCAAATTTTTTGTATTCAATAGATTAAATGGTTACTATTTAAAAGGTAAATTATTATTTTCATTAAATGTTTTTAATTAAATTATTTTCCATTTATCATGAAATATTTCTAGAGTTGTTTATCCTAAAATAATTCAACTTCCATTATAAATACAAAGAAGTTCATCTTATAAAGACCCAAATGTTATTCTTCTGAATACATATAAGTTCATTAAAAAATAATAATTTTTCCCTTTAATGATACACTTTAGAGATTTACATTTTTATATGTTTGTTAGTTTTATTGACTATTGTTGTTGTTGTTGTATATCTTTCTTTACCGTTTGATGCAATTCAAAAAAGTACTTATCAGAGATAATATTTAGAGATATACGTGTTTGATATTCTATTCCATGTATTTCCTACTTTTTTCTAAAAAAATTATTTTAAAAATGAAGAATATTTTTTCACTTTTTTGTTTCATTAAATGAAATTTACAACTATTTTTTTCTACTACAATTGTGTGTTGAATCTACTTTAATATATATATACTAATATATTGTCTGTTTTGAGTATGGGATTATTATACTTAGTCATTGGTGGAGATTATATTATCATACTCTGATTTGGATATTTTGGGTCCCTATAAAAGAACTAGATTTTCATTTAAAAGCTTTGTTTGTAAGGTGACAACATCCCTCACTCAGTTGTGGAGTATCTTAAAAAAAGGACCTTTTAGTGAAAATCACCAATATCATGAGAGAGATTTGGTGGAGTGAACTAAGGGATCATTCTACCCTAAACCACTATACATCATTGGGTTTATTCATTTATTTATACACTATTGGTTACACGTATTTAATAGATAATGAACAAGTGTCTTTCATCTCAAGATGATAATTTAGTTTCTATCAGGGTTTTAATGGAACACAATTCATACCCCCTCCCTCTTGTGTATTAGTAATTTTTTCTCAAACCTAACACTTCTCTATGGTTGGGGCCATAAAAAAATCTGATTAAGCAAATAGGTTTAAAATTATAATTTTGAAACTCATTGTTCTTCAAATTCCAATCTCAAATCTTTGTGCCTTGTGGACCTAATTCCCTATCATCAATGGGGAAAACCATAATAATTAAACAATAAGAGTTTTAGAGTATATCACTAACATCATCCCTTATTATAGATCTATGAACCCATATGGTTATTATAGCCTTAGAGGATTATGGACAAACTAATTTAGTAAGTGGCCCCTAAATGCAACTCTTAACAAACCCCCCATGTCTCTTGGATTGTACTATGTCACCCCACCACCTCCAAATAGGTCCCCAAATCATATAACTTTAATATTTTCTGACCAGTCATCAGGTGTCATAGCCAACTCGATGACATACTCCATGATATAAATCTAATAATTAGAGTCATAATAAACACTCATACCTTGTTAATATGAAGTTTACTTCTACTTAGTTACCAAGTAATAGTATTTCATAGTATTTTTAACCCACTGGGAACCTCCACCCCCACCAATACTAGACAATACACTCACGGATAAAACTACTATGTTACCAACACATCTGGGAAAACCTCAAGAAAATGCTTATCCTAACCCTCTAAAACATTTATATTTATAACAAGATAATTACCTACCTTAGAGATATTATCAATTTGATCCATATGTGACACATGGGAATACATCAAGGAATATTTTTATAAAATTCCAAAAAATACAAAGATAATGGATTAAGTATTAATAAATTTTAAAAATTAATAGGTTCATATACACACAACGGCCCTTAAAGACACGCCATATTGTTGTACCCACACCTACTTAGCATAACCAACATCTAAACTCTTATGTATTAAGATTTTAACACTTATACTTGAATTTTATTAATATTCAAATAAGGTAGATTCATACTTATGATCATGTTAATTAAATTATATGTCACAATTAATGTATTTGGTAAAGCATTGAATATATTATTAATTTAATTTAATTAATTTAAATCTATATCAATCACAAGAAATCTAGTTAATGACATGTAAACCTACATGTTTATTTATGATTCATGTACTCACTCACTCTCTCCCTTAGAGAAAGATAAAAATCCCATAAATAATAAATTCATAATAACGAATGAAGAACAATATGAATCCATAATAAAAAAAACCAATAAAATAAATCCCACTACCCTCAAAATTTTAACATATATTTTGAAAGTGTTTTCTAAATAGCTGAATGGATTCCTACTCCATTCATATCCATTATAACTCCACTCTACCAAGAACCAATAAGAAACAAAATAAAATCATATTTGATTCCATTTTTAACTCCCTAGACTGATTCATTGGGACTGAGTTATTATTCTATATAGCCTTATGGGTTTATGCCTGTATTAAAGAGGTTTACGATGTGAAGTAAGGGCCTAAGTGATATAGTGGGAAAACTATTCCCTTAATACTCGATAAACATATATAATAAATATAGAGGAAGTTGCAATAAATAAATAACCTATAGAAACAAATATTATGAAATATAAAAATAAGAATATCACATGCTATTTAAAAATGGTTTGTAACCATTCATATATACAAGTCACATGTATCCCCACATATAAAAGATCAATGTTTCTAAAAGGTAAAATAACAAGAGAATATGAGATTCATGAAGGAAAAAATACCCCAAAAGTATGTCTTATAATACACTCATATCCCCAACATTTTCTACCAAAATAGAATCTTCACATAGATCTTTTAGCCTTAGTAATATCTTTATCAAAATAAAAATAGGTTTGTTTTGTTTCAACTTCTATGTGTGAGTGATAAACCTATTTAAACACCACTGATTCATAGATATTATAGTTTAAGTAGATATATAATGGTGTATGCACTGATAAAAACAAAAATACAATGATCATGGAAATATTATGATTATTGATGTGTTAATAAGGATACTATAAACCCTAAGAAACCCTAATTTAGATATATACTTTAATGAAGAGTCACATCATTGTAATAAATTGACTCTATTAACCTAGACTAGGTGGTTATTTTTCTATATTATCACAAAATAAATGTGATCACATCCAGAAGGATAAAATTGAGTAGTAGTATTGGGATAGTAGATACATAAATTATAAAAAAATTAAATTCTAATACTTGAATTACAACTTAAAAATTCTTTGGATAATGTTATTATTTTTTCTTATTAAATTCTTTATACAATTCATCGGTCCCTTCATGGTATTTTGTGAAAAGGAAAAAAATAAAGGGTGATATTGTATTCATATTACAGGTAAGTGTACCAAAGAATTTAACATATGATAAATAAATATTGATAAATATGGTAGAGATAAATAAAAACAAAATATTTCATATAAAATAAATCATAAAAAGGGGACAAAATCCATGGATCTAATGGAAACATAAATAATCACACTCATAAAAATATCTATTTTTATAATGATATAGTGTATAATTTTAGATGTCGTAATCTTACCGTCAAGTCTGTATTCCATGAAATCATATATAAATAGGTAACATATATGATAATTACCCAAACTAATTTGTCTCTTGAGACCTCCTAATGCATCAAGGGGATGTAACTGGACTCACCCATTGTATATTATGTATAATTTAATCATAATATAAAATAAAATAATAGTAATTCAATACATAATAAACATAATCATTCATTTTCAAAAATAATCTTATAAAATGTTTTTATTTTACCTAGAAAATTTACATAACAACTTGAACATAAGACACTCAGAGTAAAATGGATGGTGTTATCAATAGATTATATCCCAAATTGAGAATAATATTCATCAAATGATAGAATAAAATACTTTAAGAAATTGGTTGTAAGATTTATAACAAAAATACCATTTTTATTTTGAAATAACTTATATTAAAATCATAAAATTTATAGAATGTTATGAAAAACGTTATTTTAAAATAACCATGAAAAAAATTAAATTAATATTTTAAGAAAAAAATATTTATGATGGTAGAAAAAAAATTCATGTGATAAGCATTAAAACTATGATTATTTTTACACTATCGGTAAAAAGTGACTCATTCAAAAAAGGACAAGAATATTCATTTTAAAAAATTTAATATATAGTAAAAAATGTGTATTATTTAAAGTAATAAATCACTGGATATTATTAAAAATATTCAATAAAAAATATAATGAATATTTTGACATGGAAAAAAATACTATTGACAAGGTAGAAAAAAAAGTCAGTTTATCATAAAAATGCACTTTAGGAATTTTGAGTAATTAAGAAGAGGAAATTGAAAGGAAAGTTTAGATTTACAAAAATCACAATAGGAAATGAAAATAATTCATTTAAGATAGAATAATAATATAATTTCTCCAATAAAAACATAAACATAAAGAATCATGAATAAGTAATTGATTGTGAAATAAACCATTAGATTAATTCCAACATGCTTTGTAAGTAGTCATAACCGCTTTTATAAAAAAAATTATTATAATTATATAAAATAACCATATAAATACTTATTATATCTTATATTATCCAATTATAAAATTTCAACACCAGTATATTAATAATTATTTATTAAAATTGTCATTTCTTTGTGTTAGCAATTTCATTTTTCATGTATGTTTTGGTTCAGTAGTATTAGACATCGAATTTTCATCATAGTTACATAATTTTTATATTTTTAATTACAATATAAATTTCATATATATTCATTATATAAATATTTATAATCATCTGGGAAATATGAACATGAATAATGAATCACATCTCTTTGTGGAGGTGGTAGTCCACAAGTACACATGAGTGACATTATAATTTTTTAATAATAGGAATGGTAAGATGATGTGTGATATATAATATTTAAATAATAATAATGTTATTAATATCATATATCTACATTATTTATCAATTTATAATAATCTATGTAATGTGGTTTTGAAAAAACTATTACACTACTAAATGGAGAGGGTAGGTCGTACGTACCCATAAGAAATGTTTTCATTTTCTATATGGTGGAAAAAAGGTGGAAAATGGTTTTATCCTAATCATAATAAATATAAGTATTTATTAAACATTAGTAATTATTTTAGGATGATTAAATATATTTAGGGGAATTATAATAAGAAATAAACTTAAATGGGCCAGTAAAGATGATTACCACTTCCTTCAAAGACATCATTTGACTTAATCATTAGGTCTTCATAGGTTGGTTATAGAAAAAGAAATGAAGTTCATTAATTATGCGAAGGAATCTAGAAACGTTTTTTCTTCTATTTTATGAGCTATATCTCTCATATTTTCAGAATAATTTTGTAGAATAGGTTCCCTTTTATATGTGAGGGGAGATACACACATGGAAATACTCAAAAGATTTAGATAATATAAGGTCACATTCATGTGAAAATAGATCCAAATGGAAATGAATTATAATTTAGGATAATATAAGCTTCAAAAAATTTAAATAAAACTAAGAATTAGAAAATTTCAACGTTCATTATTACCCTTACCTCTTAGTTAACCCCTCCCCCTCGGTAAACACATTTTAACCTTAACCATGGTAACAAGATTTTACAGTTTTTAGTATTTATTGTGACAAAAAATTATGTTATACATATTAAATTAATATAATAATTATTATTTCAAATATTCAATCCAATTCAAAATATTAATTTTTTTATTTAGTGGAATGTCACTTTAAAATAACTCTATACAATGAAACAAAAACTAGTATTAGAAAAATTAATTTTTAAGCATAGAATTAAATTTACCTTCATTCCATTAATTTTAAAAACTATTAGACTATTATAAAAATATTTAAATTAATATTTATTCAATACATTTCATTTAAATTATCATTTAATAGTTATTTATTTAATTTATTAAGATAAAAATAAATATCACACATTAAAATAGTTTTTATTTGAACAACGTCATTACTTTGATTTTCTAAAATGTCATCCATATATTTATAAATTCAATAATATATTTTTATATAAACTATATTAATTCTTAAATATATAATTTTTTCTTAAAATATGGTTTTTTAATCATTAATGTTAAACTTATATTATAATAATGTCAACAAATTGGCAGTTTGTGTACAATTTTTATTTTTGAATATTCAGTCAAAAATAAACTATTTCTGATAAATCTTATAAATTCACTGTAATCTAATTTTGAATTTCTGAATTAATAAATAATAATCATTTAATAAAATTAAATTTAAATATTTTAACAGCTTATTATTCCATCACAATATTTAATTAATCTACGTGGAATGTATAATCATTAATCTAAAAAGAAAGTATTACTATAATTGAATATTTTGGTGTAAAATTCTCCAATAATTTAAATCGTTATCCTAAAAATATCTTGAATTTCACATCAAGAACATATATTGGTAGTTATTTTTCATAACTTCATATGGATCCCATGTATACTCTTCTATATTATGATTAATTCAATGCATCATTTCTAGTAGAGTCATCTGACTCCATAACTCTTTTTCTATAATGTTAATAATCAAGAAAGGCTCTTCAGAGTTTGATAAATTAGTGTTTAATTATATTCACTCATAGGTTAGATTATGTATGTTTCATGGAATGATCATCCTCAATAAATAGATATGGAATAATTCATAAACATTATAGATACTTGGTAGAATTTATTTATAGTAAGACACAAAAATTATTCTTTCCAAAATTTCAAAAGGCTTGATGCACTTAGGATTTAGTTTACCTTTGTTAAAAGATATTGTAACATCATTCCATGGAGATACCTTTAATAAAACATGATCTCTAAATTGAAAATCCAAATCCTTCCATTCGTTATCGACCTTCCTTAATATGATTCTGAATAGTCATCACATTCATCATTGTCTCCTCAATATGATCTAGTATTATAATATTCCTTTCACTAACTTCATCCCAACTAGTTTGAGTACGACACCACTTTCCATGAAATGATGTATATGGTTCCATTTTAATGTTTTAGAAGAAGATATTATTATATTTTAATTTCACCAAAGGTAAATGTTGATCCCATATACCTTAAAATTAAATCAAACATGACCTCAACTTGTCTTCTAATATCCAAATATTTATTTAAACTACCCATCAGTTTTAGGGGGATATGAAGTTCTTAAATATATCTCTATGTCATGTGCCTTATGAATACCCTTCTAGAATTTGGATGCAAGAAAAAAATCATGATTTGATACAATCAAAATAGGTTCACCATTATGTATCACAAATTAATTAACATAAAATTGTATGAGGTTCTCAAGAGGTTCATATTCCCATATAGTGGGCAGTGCGGGGACCTGGTAAGGTGATCAATAATAAACCATATACTATAATTATTTCGAATTTTATTTGGGAATCCATTAAAAATTCCCTAGTAATATCATACCATGTACACATTGGAATAGTTAGATGTTAGATTACTTATTTTGGATGTTTTCACCCAACCATTATCCATTGAAAAACAAGAATTCATGATACATAATATTTAATTTCTCATATAATATTGTTCTATAAAAAATGTTCCTTCGAATCCAAATACATTTTGGTGTTACCTAGGTTTATAAAGAAATTATGTTTTTAGATTCATCTAGTAATTCATTTTTCATATTAGGTTTGGATAAAACATGTAGCCTCTTTATAAATATCAAAATACTATCTTCATATATGAAGTATACCAAATCACAATTATTCATGACTTTTATTTTCTTTTGAATATTCTAATCATCATGATGGGAACTTTTTATTTTAACTAATAATAACTGTTTTAAATAATTTATAATAGATGTGATTTTTTACCTTAATGGTTCCCACATACAACTTTACAAAATCCTTGAATATAAGAACTTTATAAATCATCATTTAGTCAAAACACCGTAATCTTTCTAACTCAATGCATCAACGCCATTTTTTTATTCCTAGGGGATTGGTGTATTATAAAATAATAATTCTCAAGTAGTTCAAACAACTACATTTTCTTCCTTTTGTGAAATTTATTTTAGAATTTTTATATTATGTTTTTATGATTATATATATTTCACATATTTCACCATAAAGGTAATTACTTTATATCTTATATGTAAATATTACAACTACAAAAACAAGATCACTGGTTTGGTAATTCTATTCAAGATTATATAACATCCTTGATTCATATGCAAAAACTCTATCAATCCTTATAAATACACATCCAATTCCTTTCACTGATCACTTATTATATATACCAAATACATCTTTCCCAATGGTACTGTCAATATCGGTGCATTGATAAACCTCTTCATTAAGTCTTCAAAACATTCATTGCATTATTTTTTCCATATCATCATAACCCCTTTTCATTTCAACTTGGTTAATATGTTACCTAATAAATAATAATTGTGAAAAACTCATCGATGGTATCCTAGTGATCCAAGAAAAATACATTCCTCAACCATATTCATTCATGTTGGTCATTCCATAATTTCTCATTTCTTTGAATGATCAACCAACATTCCACCCTTAGATCAGAAATAGACATGGAATGAAACATTATAAATCCATAATTATCATTTGATAAATTTTCTATAAAACTCATTTTCTAAATAACTATTATGAATGATATGAAAATGACTCTTATACTCATCATTGACTATAGAGTATATTGAGATATAATCAATTGATATTATAAATAAATTATCAAGATAATCTTATAATAGAATGTTCATTAGATACAAAAATGAGGCTCATTAGTTAATCTAAAGGGAACTATTGTATATTCATAATGATCATACCACATATTAAATACCATCTTTAGAATATCTTCCTTATTTACTTGTTGTCAATGATACCCATAATTAGGATTAATACATGAAAAATATTTATCTATTTTAAGTTGATCAAATAATTTAATCATATATGGTAGACTATAATTTTTCTTTATATTAATGGAATTTGTATCCCTATAATCGATGAAAAACCTCACAGAGCTGTATTTCTTCTTAATCAAAAGAATAAGGTCTCCCCATAGTGAAACACCCAGGCATATAATCTCTTTTAACACAAATCCAATAGTTGTTTTGTCAATGAAACTAATTACACTTTGGAAATAATATAGAGAGGCCGGAATATAGTTTTTTCATTAGGGATGAAATAAATGGAAAATTCAACTTTCTGTTTAGGTGGGTGTCTAGGAATTTTTTTAGGAAACACATCAACATATTACAGAACAATAGGTATGTTTTCTATTATAAGGATTTATTTCCCATTTATATGTTGTGTGTTATTTTATTCTCAATGTATTTCATTAAGGAGATATATCATGGGTCGAGTCATGCATGATTAATAAGATTTGGTCTCATCTCTAAAGATAATGGATTCCATATATCCATCACAAATCATAATCCCCTTGTCTCAGCAATAAATTTTCACATTATAATTTGAAATCTAGTATTTAAAAATTGAAAATATCAAAGTCAAACATATGTATAATAATTATGTTTTCAAAGAGTATATGACTATGTTCCATAATGGTGAATGATTGAAATATACTTATTGTAGTATGATTTCCACAAGGAGTTTTTATTGGCAACTCTATTCTTAAGGTTCTTGGAAATATCTAATTTTCCTAGAAAAATATAATATATAAATGTGTGTTGAGATACATAGTCAAATAAATCATTATTTAAATGTGTGTCTACTATCAATGTACACGATACAATATCATTAAAAACTTAAACTTCATCTATGATGATCTCATAATATTGAAATTGGCCTCTTTGAATAAAATTCACTTTATTGTTAGGGAATTCATTTGAGTAGCACCCCATCCTATTAAAGTTAAAGCATTGAACATTGGAATATTTTCTATTTCCCTTGAAATCAGGCTCCTGATGGAATTTCTCTCAACACTTAAAGTAAACACACATTTCCATGAAAAATATCCATGGTGTTCCATTTCATATTTATTCCAAGATATAAATTTCACCCTACCCTTCTTCCCTTTTTCAATATTTCCCTTTTCAAATTACTCTGTCATCTTCTTCATTTCTTTATTCCCCTATTCAACATAATAGATGGAGAATTATTTATCTATATTTACGTTAATTGATAATATATCCACATATATGAAAAAAATAGAGACTAATTAACTTTGATTGCAATTCTTTATTTGATTATAGAAATGATCAACCTCACTCTATGGATTATTCATATAATCTGCAACATGAATTTTTTTCCTTATAAAGATTTCATTATTTTTAATAAAACACTATCTTTCGTTTTTCCATAGATTGATTAATTTTCTATCCATATCACCTCATTTATCACGAGAGCATTATTTTTCAAATAATATCTCCTTGAAATAATTCTATTATATACTTTTTACATCCTCTATTTATTTGGTGTTCTAGATCATTGCCCATTATTGATCAAATTCATCATTGATATGATAAACTACAATGACAAATTTCTCTCATTCTCTACTTCCCAAGATGGAAATAACTTTTTTGTGGACCAGATCCATTATGTTTCCATAGATGGATAAGTAGTCTTATTGAATAATGGATGTTTTTACAACATTAAGTGTTCTAATATTATTTCACCGTGTAGGGGTTAAACAAGATACACTATATAGGTAAGGTTATTGGTTATAACATGAGTCCAATACCCAAATGCAGTTATAATATATACATTTTTTTCACTATTTCTATAACAAAATTCATTTCCTTTCTTGGGTGGATGATCCCTACCTATATTATTATCATTTATAGGGTTTACATTCCTTCATCTAAGTACCATTTCTAAATAATGTAATATATAAAATTTTATCAGTACATTATGAATTATAATTCTAAATATGGTGTGACACATAACTTAAATTAAATGTTTACACATATTTAATCTCCTAATCATAAAAATAGTATTGTTCGGTATATCCTCACATCATAAAAAATTAAAATCATTCATAATGGTATATAAAGAGAATATAAATCAACTAAATAATATCCCAAGAGAGTTTCTATCTATGTTTCCATTCATATGACCACTCATAAAGCATCAATGAAAATTGATTTAACCATCAATCTACCACGTTTATGGTTGTTACATCTATGTGAATTTGTGAAATAGCCGAATCCACTTTCTTGTATCCATATATGAGTGTATTTTCTAGAAAACACAAAATATCTACTTTCAAAAATATTATTATGTTAACCTATATCTATACATATCCTCCATGTTTTTTATTTGGTTAGGTTCTCTAATATATGTTTTCCTTAATATAGTTTCCAATGATTATACTAAACTTCCTTTATTATCATATGTAACACTCCAACTCTAGTAAACCATATCCAATGGTTATTTTTCTATATTGGAATAAACTAAAAGGGGTAAAATCCCTATGGATCAAATAGTTTAGTATTCTTGGGATACTAGACACAAAAATTATTCTAACATTACAACTAATAACATGAAATAAAAATAAAAAAAAATTAGTCATAACTATATTATTTATTATATTATGTCCTTAATATAATTCATAGATCACTTTCTTGTATCATAGAGAAATGAGAACATAATAAAGTGCGAGTGCATATGCTTAGTAAGGTATAACCTACAATAAAATATATCATAGTATAAAAAAGTATGATTAATTAGGTAGGTATAAAAAATAAAATCTTCTATATATCTTAAATAATATATAGGGGAAAAATCTATAGATAAAATATAAACATAAATAATTACATTGTTAAGAATAATTAATTTTATAATGATAATATGAATAATTTCAAACATTATACTCTTACAATAAAGGACTTATTCCAAGGCATCATACAAAAATTGATATTTCATGTTCCAAATACCAAAATTGGTTTATCTCCTAAGACCTACTAATCTATATGGGGTCTATAATAGTCCCACCACATTACATACTAATTCCATTACATTAATAATATGAAATAAATCAGTAACAGTTCAATACATAATCAACGTAATGATTCGTATTGATAAACTAGAATAAAAATGATATTATTTTCCATAATCAAATAATGGAAAAATAGGAACATAATATTTACATATTAATATGGTTGATGGTATTGATATATTATATCACATTTATGTAATAATATTCATTAAAGGATAGATGAAAACACTTTATAAATATCACTGGAATATTACTTGATGAAAATGGGAATTTTATTTTGAAATTATATACAATAAAAAATAAAAACTTCATTAATATTATGAATAAAATTTTGTTAAAAATAAAAATAAAAATTTATAGAATAATATTTATATAAAATAATATTCATGTTGTCTTAAAAAAATTGTCAAACAAGCATTAAAACAAATATTTTATACACTCCTTTGATAAAAAGTGTCTCATTTAGAAAAATTCATTAACATTACATTTAAATATATTTATATAAAATAAAACATTAGTAAAAATTAATTTATATAACAAAATATTTTAAAATATCTTTTAATAATTATAAATAAAATATGGACACATATGAAAAAGTTGCCCAACCAAATAGAAAAACAATGTCAAATTCTCCTAAAAATATTATTATACATTTTTTCAGAAATTATTATTATAAAATTAAAAAAACATATAGTTTATATAAATTGAGATAAGATAATAAATTATTTTATTAATACACAAATATCATATACTTCAACCAATTGAAACATAAACATAACTAATCTTGAATAAGAATGAGATTATGAAATAAACCCTTAACTCAGGAACAAATATCATTGTAAGGGATTTTATCCACTAGTATTATAAATTCACATTTATTATAATTATAAATTATAACCATATACATAATTATAAAATCTTATATGATCCACTAATATCATTTCAATATTCATTTATTAATAACTCTTTCTTTAAATCATCATTTTTAGGTGTTATCTATTTCATTTTTCTTGTATGTTTCGGTTCATTAATTTCAATCCATACATCTTGTTCATGGTTATATCATATCCAAAAATTTAGTAATGATATAAATATCATATATATTTTTTATTTATATATTTATAATCATTCATTAAAAAAGGACATGAAAAATGAATCGCATCCCTTCGTTGAGGTGGTAGTTCGCACGCACACATGAGCAGTGTTATCATTTTTTTACAGGAAGAAGGGTAAGAAGATAAATGATATATTATACTCAAAAAATACTTATTATTTTATAAATATATTATATATTCATTATCACTATATTCATAACCATGAAAGTATTGTGGTGATAAAAAATTAAACTCTTGCATTGAGATGGAAGGTCATATGTACGCATGAGTGATGTTTCTATTTTATGTTGGTTAAAAAAGTGGTGAAAATGGATATCCCATAATCATAATAATGTATATGAATATTCATGATACGTGATTAATTATTTAATTATGGATAAAATACATTTAGAGGAATTATAAGAATAAATAAACTTAAATGAGTCGGTAGAGATGATTAACACTTCTTTAAGATACCTCATTTTGATTACATAGTAAGACTTCATAGGATTTTTTTAACAGTATAAAATAGATAAATAATGAATTGTAAGAACCCGAGTTTTTAGAAAGGGTCAAAAATCCTGACCCTGTTTGAATTTTTTACTTGTTCCTATGGAAACTAGAAAACTTTATGATATTATGGAATTTTCCAAACTACACGTCGTGTACTCTAGAGTACACTCCGTGTATGTGTTTGGCGAGTACTGGTCATGTGCTTACCGAGTACATGCCGTGTGATGACCTTGTAGGAATTTCTTACTACACGGCGTGTACTTATAGACACGTCGTGTAACCTTGACTATGTGGAGGCCATACATGTTGTGTTTACCTATTGGCTAGAAAGAATATTTTTAGAAAGTACACGTCGTGTACGATTTGTTCACACCATGTAGAGGGGTTATGTATGGGGACATACATGGCATGTTGGGGATGTCAGCAAGGTAAAGAGGTACACATTGTGTACCATATGTACAAACTGTGTATCCTACCTTCTGTGTACCGGTTGGGATCAAGCTGTGTGTCAACCCATGTGAAACGTCCAAGTCGTGTGGGTATCTCCGCTTAAGTCGGAGTATGGAACGGGCCACTACACTGTGTGTATTTCTTAAATAGACACTGTGTACTTTTTTTATTTTCTTAAATGAATGGGTGTCATGTCTTATCTCAGAAATCATTTTCTTCTTCACCAACTTCAGAACAGTCCTTTTCAGAAAACCTAAGGAACACACCTAGACCTAGATTCTTCATTCTTCATCCATTGATCAATCTATCAATGGTTGCGGGATCGCAACTGTGAGTATAACCCCATGCAACCTATTCTATTCTCGATTCTTTGCCTCATGCATCGCAGATTCCACCCGAGTGGAATAGTGGTGAATTGACGGAAATGTAGATCTATGAAGATCAGATTCTAATTGGAGCTCTATATCTGACATGCCTACCTTGAGGAGTCTCAGGTAGGTGGTGCACACCACTTTTTTTGTCTTCAAAGACCATTGGGTGGCGTGGATTAATGCACGTATTTGGTTATTTTGAGCGAGACCCTAATTTACCTGTTATTGCATGTTTAACTGTTCATTGACCAATGGGATACCTATGGGTATTCCCTATTACCTATATTTCTTGAGCGGGGCCGGATGAGTGGTTGTTTCTCATCGAGGCATTTTGGCTTGGGGCACTAAAATGGTATTAATTGAATAGTATTATTCTAAAGAGTTGAGTTTAGTTTATTGAACCTTGACATGACTTGTTAGTGACTTTAAATACAACAATGTTGTTGTTAGATAACTGTTGGGATTGTGCAATTCAACTATTTAGATTGATTTTCCTGTTATTTTGTTTTTTTAAATGTTTATATATGTAATTGATGAATTCCATATCCTGGAACCCTTTTGGTTGTGTTGGGCTTGGCTGGATATTCTTGAGTGATACTGATCATAGGTTTGGCTTGGACAAGGTTATGTTGGGTGGTTCTGACAGCGGGATTGGGCATCATGGGATTCATTTTAAGGTATGATGATTGTCAGGTCAGTCATGGCTAGGGTTACTAGGATGGAAAGGACATCAGACTTGAGTGGCATGGTCATAGGGACACAAGGTGACAGAGGTGTTGTGGCTTGGGTACTTTTTTGTTGATTACTGCTCACCAGGAACTATGGGTAGTGTGCACACAGAGAGACATCGTGATAATGATTTTTTGACCAGTCATGTGTGGAGAGGCCCCCATTAGTTGCGGATTAGGTGATTTTGGTTTGGGGCTACTTTCTGTAGGAATCCACATGGAAAGTGATAAGCCTTCAGGGGATAGAATTTAGGTTATCGGGTTGGGAGAAGAGGATATCCCTTATTTGAGGGAAAACATCACTTTCACTTCGGGTACTTTATTTGAGGGCAGACATCACTGTCCCTCCAGTTATGTTATTTTAGGGAAAACATCAGTGTCCCTCTAGTTAATTATTTGAAGACAGTCATTTTTTTTCCTCTAGGTTACTATAGTTGGGCATGCCTTCAGGACGTCGGTACTTGAGACACGTGGTGTCAGGGGGCACCTGGTGCCGGTTTGGATGACAGAGATTCTGGCCATGGTCTAAGTAGGTGACACTCCATTATGGTTGTTGAGAACCAATGGAGTTTGTATTTATTTTTGCAATGTGTGGTTTACTATTTTCTTTATAAATGTATTCCTTATTAAACACTTATATTAGGTATGCATCGTTGGGTGGTATCCTACTGAGATTCATCCCACAACCTGCACGGGCCATTCTGGACATGTGCACACTTTATGGTTTTATGTGCAAGAAAGTGGTCAGCTTCAGGTGTTGGGATACATTAGCTATTTCATGGAGATGGTATGGACCTTGAGGTCTTTCCTAGATGGAGGTTACTTTGTTTTAATTTCTTTTCTTTATTAGCATGCATACTTGTTTTGTAGCTAAAGTTGGTTATCCATTGGAGCCTTTACATATGTATATGTAAGACCTTATTTGGATGCATGATTGTTGTTTAGTAGTAGTTAAAAGGGATCAGCATGCTGTTGTGTTTACTTTCTTCTGTTGTTGTTTATAACTATTACTTCCGTTGTTTTTGGATGTTGAATGTGCTTCCGCTCTGCAGGTCTGGTTCGATTCTACTGAGTCATTTATTCTGCAGCATATTTATTATTATACTTAGACTGGTACCATTATTATCCTCAGAGAGGGTATAACATCCCCATTATACCTATAAAGACCCTCGCTGCTAGTCGGCAGCCTTTGACGTTCATGGAAGTGCACCTAAGGTAGTAACACTCGACCTGTTTAGCACTATTCAAGTGGTTGTTCAGGTCTGGGTTGTTACAAAGTGGTTTCAGAGGAGTTCTTGAGAGGGATTTAGTTTCAATGTTTTGATGTCTACTAATGAGATTGAGACTTCTTTTTTTATTTCTACTGGTTTTACTTTTTGGTATATGGTATACTGGAGATAGGTTTTTACTGGGAACTGATTCTCTAGGTTGTGCTTGGGTTCCTGTAGCCCCAGGTACAAGGGATGGACCAAATTACCATGGGAGGGAATTGTTGTTTTCTTTTTTTCTCAGATTATAGTTTATATGATTTCCACCTTGGTGGCCCACATGGCATGCGATGTTATTGATTGTGATATGTGACCCTTGACCTGGTGCGGTAAGGGAGAATCGGACCTTGGCACGGTATGGAAAGGATTTTTTTCATAGATTTTGATAGTCACATTTAGGGGTATTTCAATTTCATAACAGCATGTATGCTTTTTGATGTGATAATACCATGTGTATAATGTCAATTGCCTTGCATTGTATGCTTTTAAACATGAATAGATGAAATTCAATATAGAATAACTTATTGAATTGCAATGTGTTATGACATTCTTTTTATATTTGTAGAATTGCATGTGGTAGGGTATTTGGGTCTCCCTCTTATGAGAGGAGGAAGGTACTATGGATGAGGTGATTTTGATCACCAAGATTGGGTGACTTGGTCATCAGTTTGAGGCAACGTTAATTGTCAGGACAGGCATGGCCCGAGGTACTTTTGACACTTGGCTCTATTAAGGGCGGGTATGGAGGCCACATGGTCAGGATGCCAAGGGGAATCATTGCGGTGGGGTAGAGTAAGGGTTGTAGTTATGCACTTCCTTTTACTGATTTTATTAACTTCGTTATATACGTATAAATTTTTATGTATGTATGATGCCTGACCATTTATGGTATTCAGTGGGTTCCTTTTTGGGCGACTCATTTGGAGCATCAAACAGGAGACGGTACAGTGTCGCAGGAACAGGATCTGATTCAGGATCTGGTGCAGTCAGAGCAGGAACCTCAGGTACAGGCTGAGGGACAGGATCTGGTATAGAATCCAATGCAGGCAGGACACCATTCGGGTTTGGTAGCGTTCAGACCATGGCTCGATGAGCAGCTCCGAGGGAGCCTGGTACATGTCTTGCAGGGGATCAACAGAGGCACACACGGTACAGAGCCATCCATTGCATATCTGATGTGGGAGTTCCAGTTACAGCACCCGCCGCTTTTTAGGGTGAGGGTGGTCAGCATGCGGCTGATAACTGGATAGAGAGCTTGCAGATGATCTTTGAGCAGCTCGAGGTGCCTGCAGGGAGGAGGGTCAAGCTGAAAACTTACATGCTTAGTGGACAGAAAAATCAGTTGTGGGTTGTGCAGTATTAGGCTTGTAGGCACGAGGGACTGGCATGGAAGGACTTCAAGGACAGGTTCTTTGAGCACTTTTACCAAGAGATACTTACAACCGAGATAGATCGGGAGTTCTTGATCCTTCACCTGGGAGACGTGTTCTTTATGAAGTATGCAGCTACATTCACTGAGATGTCTCGTTTTTCACCTGGTATGGTAAGAGATGACACAGAAAGGGTGAGGCACTTCGAGGATGGATTATGACTTTCCATTCAGATCCAGATGAATATATTTAGGCTGGGTTCATTCAAAAAGGCAGTGAATTAAGAACATATAAGAGAGGGAAACCAGAGGGATATGCCATAGGTTGGTCGAGGAACAGTTTTAGGTGACAATTCAAACAGTAAGAAGTGAGGACGGGATGATTTCCAGCAGGGCAGTCAGGCGAAGGACTCTGCTAGACCACCTCTTAGCAGTTCTTCAGTGGTTTTCTTTCAGTGTGGACAGCCGAGACATGTCTGGACTTAGTGCAATAGGCCTCCAAAAGAGTGTCGGTCATGTGGAAAGGTCAGACATCTTGAGAGGTTATTAAAGAAGTCTTCACAGACATCCAGCAGGTAGGGACCAGAAAAGACAGGGGTATCTGGAGTTGGTTCAGGTTTGGTACCAGGGGAGGGTAGCTGAGGTTTAGCTGCACATGGGAAATGGGCAGAGAGATCGGGATACAACTGAGGGGTCAGTGGATGGTGGTTGGAGCAGCACTGCAAGGAGGTGAGGCATCAGGCGGTCGTACTTCAGGCCAGATGCACATCGTGGAGCTGCCAGAGGCTGAGAAGGCTGGTGAGAAGACTATGGTTAGAGGTACACCACATGTGGGGTCCTGATTTCCATGTTACCTTTTTGGCATGACCGATAGAGGCATGTCCGTTTTGAGTGCACGTGATTCACATGATCTATGTGAACTAACTAGATTCTTATTAGTGGGATTGGTACCATACCGTGTGTGTGATATATTTATATATATAGGTATGAGATGCATAGCATCAGGGGAATTGAGGATGCATGTTACTTGAGATGCGTAGCATCAGGGCCAATGAGGATGCGGGTTACTTGAGGTGCTAGGAACCAGGTTCATTTTTGAGCGTCCATTAGATATAGGACCTCATGGAGGCAGACAACAATGCGGTGTAGGATATTTTGGGTGTTAGTAATGACACAAGAGCACCAATGAGATGTAGGGGTGATGATGCATCATGAATGGACTATGCATCCGGAAAAAAAGTTAGTGATCCTTTCTTTGTTTTGAGTTTTTTTTTGTTGAGACTGAGTTTGGAAATTCCAAAGGTGGGGAGCCCCTTGGGGAATACATACAGAACCCTTGAGACCAGGGAAGTCTGGGTTACTTTGATCGGGGTGGTATGTTCATTGTTATCTCCAGGTTTCTTTTGATATCTCGGGGATTAGCTATATTAAGGTGGCATGATTGTAAGAACCCAGGTTTTTAGAACGGGTCAAAATCCTGACCCAATTTGAATTTTTGACTTGTTCCTAAGGAAACTAAAAAAATATGTGATATTCTAAAATTTTTCAGACTACACGTTGTGTACTCAAGAGTATACATCGTGTATGTGTAAGGCGAGTACCGACCGTGTGCTCAATGAGTACATGTTGTGGGATGACCGTGTAATAATTTCTTACTTCATGGCATGTAGTTATAGACACGCCATGTACACTTGACAGTGTGGAGGCCATACAAGACGTGTAGGCCTGTTGGTTGGGTAGAATGTTTTCAGCAAGTAAACGCCGTGTATGATTTGTACACACCATGAAGAGGGGTTGTGTATGGGGACAAACATGGAGTTTTGGGGATGTCTTCAAGGTAAAGAGGTACACGACATGTACTTTAGGAACACACCATGTATCCTATCTTCTGCGTACCAGTTGGGATCAAGCATGTGTCAACCCTTGGGGAGAATCCCAGCCATGTGGCTATCTTAGCTTATTTTGGAGTACGAAAAGGGCCACTACAGGGCGTGTAGTCCTTAAATACACGCCATGTACTTTTTTTATTTTCTTAAATGAATGGGCGTCGCATATTATCTCAGAAATCAACTTCGTCTCCCCCAAATTCGGAACATTCATGTTCCAAAAACCCACGGAACACACCTTGACTTAGATTCTTCATTTTTCATCTATTCTTCAATCCGTTGGTGGATGCAGGATCGCAACAGTGAGGCTAACCCTGCACACCCTATTCCATTCTCGAATCATTGCCTCACACGTCATAGTTTCCATCCTAGTGGAATGTCCATGATTTGAAAAAAATGTAGATCTACAAAGATCTACTTCGAATTGGAGCTCGATATTAGATGTGCCTTTGTCTACGAGCCTCAGGTAGCTGGTGCATACCTCTTTTTATGTTTTCGCAGTCCTTTGGGTGGCACGTCTTAACGTGCGTATTTGGGTATTTTTAGCGAGACCCTAATTTACCTGTTATTTATTGTGTAATTGTTTATTGACCTATGGGATACCTTTGGGAATTCCGTGTTACTTATATTGCTTGAGCGGGGTCTGTGACTGGTCTTTGCTCGTTGGGGAATTTTGTTCGGGGTGCCAAAATGGTATTAATTGAATTGTTGTGTTCTAAATTATTGAGTTTAGTTTATTGAACATTGATATAACTAGTTAAAGGCTTTAAAGACCTCAGGGATATTGTTAAATAACGGCGGGGCTAGTGCAATTCAACAGTTTAGATTTTTTTCCTTTTTTTTGTTTTGTTCAAATGTGTATATATGTAATTGCTGAGTTAAATATTTTGGAACCCTTTTTATTGTGTTAGGCTTGGCCTGGATATTCTTGAGTGATGCTGATCATAGGTTGGTCTTGGCCCAGGTTACATTGGGTGGTTCCAACCACAGGATTGGGAATAATGGGTGTCGATTTGAGGCAGGATGACTGTCAGGTTGGACATGGCCCAAGTTACTAGGATGGAAAGGCCATAAAACTTGAGCGGTATGGTCGTAGGGACATAAGGTGTTAGAGGTGTTGGGTCTTGGGTTCTATTTTGGTGATTACTCCTCACCCAGAACTATGAGTAGTGTTCACACAGAGAGACTCCTTGATGATGTGGTTTTGACAACACGTGTGGGTAGAGTCCCCCATTTATAATAGTTTAAGTACTTTTGGTTTGGAGGGTGCATTCCAAAGGAATCCATGTGGAAGGTGAGGGGCCTTCAGGGGATAGTATTTAGGATATCGGGTTGGGGCAGAGGTTCACCGTTATTTGAGGTCAGACAATGCTGTCCCTCTGGGTACTTTATTTGAGGGTAGACATTGTTGTCCCTTCGGTTATGTTATTTGAGGGCAGACATCGTTTTCCCTTCGATTACTTATTTGAGTATATATATCACTATTACTCTAGGTTACTACTGTTGGGAGTGACTTTGGGACATCGGTACTCGAGACATGCTGTGTTAGGGGAACATGGTGCCGGGTAACATGACAGAGATTCTGGCGTTAGCTGAAGCAGGTGACACTCCATGGTGGCTGTTGAGCACTAATGGAGTTTGTATTTATTTGTACAACATGTTGTTTACTGTTTTCTTTATAAATTCATGTCTGCTTAAACACTTATAGAAGGTATACACCGTTGGGTGGTACCCTACTGATATTCATCTCACACCCTACATGGGCCGATCAAGATGTGTGAAGACTGTATGGATTTACATATAGGAAAGAGGTCAGATTCAGGAGCTGTGGTTCCCTATATGTTTCATGTAGATGGTATGGACCTTGAGGTCTTGCCTAACTGGAGTTTACTTTTTTTTGTTACTTTCTTTCCTGTATTAGCATGCATACTTGTTTTTTAGATACAGTTGGTTAGCAATTCTCACCATTACATATAGATATGTATGAACATCTTTGGATTCATGCTTTTTGTTCAGTATTAGTTACAAGTGATCAGGATGCTATTGTGTTTACTTTACATTATTGTTTTTTATATCTATTACATCTGCTGTTTTTCGATATTGAATGTGCTTCTGCTCTGTGGGTATGGTTCGAGTCTACTGAGTCATTTATTCTGCTGAATCTTTATTATTATACTCAGACCAGTACCATTATTATCCTCCAATGGGGTATAGCCTCCCTAATATACCTTTAATGACCCTCAATGCTAGTCGGAAGCCTTCAACATTCGGGGAGGTGCGCCTAAGGTAGTAACACCCGACCCGTTTAGAACTATTCTGGTGGATGTTTGGGTCCGGGTTGTTACATGAAGGGAAGGAATATATGAAGGTTTTCAGGTATGTACTGGCTGATCTATAGTACTCAATTTTTGTGAATAAGGGACGACAAGAGGATTTCTTTTATAAGTGAGGGGGGTCACACATGGAATTATTAAAATATTTCAATAATATGAGGTCTCATTCAAGTTAAAGTGGACATAAATAGAAAATGATTCAAGTTTAGGATAATATAACCTATAAATATATTCAACCGATAATAATTACAAATTTTTATGGGGTATTTTTGACCTTATCTATTAGTTTAACTCCACAGGTAAACCTGTTACAACTGTAACCGTGGAAACAAAATTTAACTATTTTTATTATTAATTATGACCAGAAATTATATTTAACCATTTCAATTATAAAAAATATTTTTATTCTAAATGTAGAAATCATTTTATTGGATTATCATTCTTTATGTAGAAAATTTTCACTTTAAAATAAGTGTACAAAACACAATGAAAACCTTTTTTAGAACAAATGAATTTTTAAGTATAACACTAAATTTACCTTCAATGAATTCCATGTAAAGAATACTAGATAAATATTAAAGGAAATATTGAATATATATTATATAAATATCATTAAAATGATCAGTAATTAATTAATTATTTAATTTATAAATATAAGTACACATTTCTCTCATATAAAATGTTTTTATTTCTTGAAATATATTTCTGAGATTTACCAAAATTTTAAGAATATATTTCTTAGTTAAAGATTAAATTTTTATATGAATTATCTTAATTGTTAAGTATATATTTTTTCTAGAAAAAAGGATTCATAATATTTTATGTTATTACTATATTATTAAAATGTAATAAAATTGATTGTTTGTATAAAATCATTATTTTCCATTAATAACCCAAAAAACAACTATTTCTAAAAAAACTAAAAAGTTCACCCCTAGTATAATTTTCATTTTTTGAATTGAAAAATAATAATAATTTAATCAGATTCAATTTATACAATTTGTTCATTTTTGTTTTAACCACGCTCATTAATAAATTTATGGGCATTGTGTTATTATTACTTTAGAATGAAAAACATAGTATAAATGAAGCTTGGGTGTCACATCATAACATAAACCCATAACTAATAATAATAGATAGATATGATGTAGTACTCACTATGTCCAAATAAATATATAAGTGTAACCATCCACTTAGGACAAGGTCCCATGTTTGAGTTGTATACCCACTCCTAATCATTAATGTTGGTCCAAGAGTGTCTTTCAATTTTAAACATCCCACAAAAATTAAACCATCCCTTAGGGGAAGGGTCTCATAGAAACACTAAAAGTGAAGTGTTTTGATGAAGGAATAATAATATTATACCTCCCTTACAATCCAAATCATACCCTAATGTAATGGTATCAAGGCTATGTCATTGATAAACTATCTAAAAAATGAGTAGGAAGTCATTAAAAGAAAAACCATTCACA
Organism: Viscum album; assembly: GCA_963277665.1. Taxonomy (NCBI): domain Eukaryota; kingdom Viridiplantae; phylum Streptophyta; class Magnoliopsida; order Santalales; family Viscaceae; genus Viscum; species Viscum album. The sequence continues at coordinate 1,119,010,676 of OY728141.1, forward strand.
CATAGGTTACTTTGTCACTAATTAATCCACCCCTATGAAGTGATTATGAAAAATTCCTTGTGAACTTCCCAATAACAATTCTTCATAAAATCTCATACTAGCCATTCATTCCCTAATATCCTTTACGATATGATATATTTACCACCCCACCTTATGCACCAATCCGTCAAGTCTTCTAATCACATACTGAGCAGAGATAACCCATAATAGGCCGAGAGAGCAAGTAGGAAACCCTTAATCCATCATCAGAAAAATAAATGGATTTATGAAACTTGTGTTATTTATGTAATAATTACCCTCTAGGGGGTTAACTACCTCATTCTTGAATTAACCAGCAATTTTGGTACCAAAGGAAAACATAAAAGGGTTAATTGAAAAAACCCTCATAAAAATCATACCATGCACAATATACGAAATTCATAATAGGTAAAACACTTCTTACCTCATGATTTATAGAAAATAATTTACAAACTATACTCTCAGATTTAATATTGTCCTATTAAAATCCTAAAATCATTATAATATGTTCATAAATGGGGATTTACCAAGGAAACCAAGAATCAATAGGATAAAAGACACCTAGTGAATAAGTGGTGTTATAATTTCCTAGAGAATTATTTCATAATGAACTACACTTTGAAAAAAATAAAAAATAAATGAAGATACCTCTAAAAGGAAAAATAAATCAAACATATAAAAGATTTAGCATGGGATTATTGTATTTCTAAATGAAAATGTGAGACTCTATTTTTTATATTCAATTTAAACAATTTATTTATTTATTTAAAAAAATTACATGTAATATCATTGTATTAATTATAAATCATGGTGTAATTATCCCTCCAAACACATAAAAACACATCATTACATAACCCCTATCGCATAGTGTGACATTCCACTCTATATCACTACACTCAATTTTTGAAATTACGCAACCATTATGTTTCATGATTCTCTAATTATGTAGAAAATGGATATCTATAGAATATCCCTTTGAAATCATTGATAAGATATTTTTCAAAATTAGACAAAATAAAAAGTCAAGTTTCATTCTCTAATATGTAATGTATTTCATTCATTCGTAATATAATTCCATTAGGCCAAATTCAATAGAATACATATTCATCCAATACTTATGATTTTCTACTTAGTAGGAAAATTAATACGTAATATATATCTAAATCCCATCATAGTATATAAGATTTATGAATTGGATAGTATCTCCAATGTATAATATATTTTACCATATGTATCATTTTTCCCTTAACTAAAAAAACCTAAAAATAATTCATTTCCCATATGTACTATATTTTTTTTATAAATAAGGTTTTCACATTGTTAGAGAAACTTATATGTAATATATTCTTCAAATATATGTTTTTCCCTTAGTTGTGAAAACCTCTACCTAATACATTACACTGTGGTGATATATTTTTAAACATAAGGTTTTTTCATAGATAAAAAAATATGCATAATAAATATTATCCATTCATGGTATATTTTTTCATTCATAAGAGTTTGCGAATAATCCATTTTATAGAAAATAGGAGGTCCCTTATGTATGAGAGTACAAATAATTATGAATAAAATATTACAAATGGTTACCCATAAGTATCGGCACTTATCCATATTCTAAAAAATATATATTTCAAATCTAAAATATCAAAATGATATCCAAAAAACATTAAAAAAATGGAAAAATCCACTTCATACTCATATGAAAACCTTTCTTATAAATGAAATTATACATGTATTCTATATTGATTACTAGTAAAATCCAATAGAAAGACCAATAGCTTACATGGAAAGCTACCCAACAACACTTCTCACCACACTATGATTCCCTTGTACCATGGCATGGTTTTTTCTTACAATATAAATTCATCCCTGAGCCCATATAACTCATGATAATAGATTCTTTGAATATACTAGCACCCTTAATAGATTGAATTCAATAAGACACATAATATTCCACAATGTTCAAATAAAACATACCTAAAAAATTTAGGGGTGATACATTTAGGTACATTTGTATAAATCCTCCCTTCATAAGTGATATTCCTACCCGATTCTAGTCACCAGATCATGGCCTATTGGAGGAAATCATGAAGTCGCACAGTCATCTTATTGTTCGTTTTGGTGGGGCCATAGTGGGGTGGTTCATTATAGATTGGTATCAGAGACATGTTTTTATTAGGAATGGAGATTGGATTTAGGTGTATGTGATATTGGTTTAGTAATTTTAGTAAATAATATCAAGTGTCATTGAGGATTAATTTCAATCTAGGGAACCTATTATTGGTGTGGTGGTGGATATATCTATTCACCAGGACTCTAAGAACTTATTTTTCAACACATAGCTCTAAGACACTTGTTATGGGGAATATGTAGATTGTAAATAGGTTATCTCCTTAGATATTATTTAATTATAATGGTTCATCTTTTTAATTAATAGATTTCACTTTTTAAACAACTAGTTACGATCCTAAGGTAGGGTCATGGAATTCCTCTTCCAGTGAACAAGCCTCTAATCACAAAACAACTAAGAATAAAGGCTTACATTTAGTAACCAAACCATGATAATAACCCTATAATAATGCGAGCAACAATACCTTAACCTGTTATTCTATGATTAAACCTACCTCCTTTGGTTCTGTATTACATCCCTACCCTTACAAAGCATTGAGTAAATCAAGTAGTGTATGATAAGCATGTGTGTATGATGGGTGTGCTCAATGAGTTTAATCAATAGTGAACACCCAAGTTTTAATGGTATCTTAATCCTCAGGGAATTGCAGATTGGATTCATGTTTTTATTTTCATGTTCTACCTTGTTTGGACACCATTAGATGAGATAAATGTACTAGATTGAAGACTTATATGTAGGGAAGAAAGTCTTTATTATACCTTAATTATCTAGACCCCTGGAGAGGTGACTCTCTCATAGAGAGATTTTGAACTCATTATTGAGAGAATTATTACTAAGAATCATTTTAGTCTTTATGAATATAAGTGTTTTTAGAGCTACAGTAGGGAACCATGTTTGTAGTGGACTAAATGATTATGTTCACTAACCTCATGAGGCAATCCCTTTACTTGATTCATGATAGAATACTTATCGAATGAATGTTTCATCACAAACATAATGGAGATATTTTTAATGTAATTTTTCACCTCAAAATCCCCACATATATCAGGGTGTTGGGTAGTTTTTTGGTGAACAAATGATATTTTGAAGAGGAAATGTAGGTCGATGGAACTTGAAGAGAATATATAAGACTAGGATCATTAAATAGGGTCGGTAATTGATAAGTGATTGGGTTAAGTGATTATATTAATATTTATACATCATAATATACTTATGTTTCAAAATATAAGGACTCACATAGTAAATATATACTTTTAGGAGATAGGATTTACAGTACCCGTGAAGGATCAAGTCACATGGATCGTAACTTTTGGGATTGATGAGTAACATAGGATAATAAACACTACTACAAACACCCATTTAACAGCACTAGAATAGGAAATTATCAATACTAGAAAACTTTTTAACACCTTATCATGGATAAAAGTCCCTACCTTTTATCAATTCAAAATCATAACTAATGAAGGGTAAATTTATTTCCACAAATAAAATCCCTGATAAATCATACTTTTATCAATTATTTAAAACAGGATGATAAATCGTTCTTCGATCATTACTTATAAAAGTGCTGATAAATGAAAATATTTATCATTTCATATATTTATCACAAAAAATGGTTTCTTTTATCATTTCTTTTAAAAATGATGATAAATGTATGGCTTATAAGTGATTTTATTTGTGCTTATAATAGAATGATTTATCAGTGCATTTAAAAGTGCGAATAAATATATAATTTATCATCACCTTTATTAGTGATTTTAAAGGGTAGATTTATAAGTGACATTAAAAGAACTAATAAATCATACTATTATCCGTACATTTGGTAGCATTGATGAAGGTGAAAACTATAGTGTGATGCTAGAGCACACTGTATCATGATAAACAGGTGTAGTGTGCAGCAACAACACATTTCACTAGCCAAAAAATCAAAAAAATTACCAAAATAATATAAATATACTAAATTTAAATAAAATATAATTTCTTACACAAATACAGGAAAAATAAAACACTATTGTGGATTATGTTAGTTGTTTTTTACTAAAATCAATGTAAATTTTGAATAAAAATGCACACTTGGGGCCATACTGGTCATATTGTGAGTCAAATTCAGGTGTGACTTATTCCAACAAGTCAAAAATGACTTATGGATCTTTTTACTGTAGTACCAAAATAATAAAAATGTGTTTTATCCTTTTTTAGTGTGTTAGATATTTTTTTGATTAAAATTAATGACAGTTTTGAATAAAAATATGCACTTTGAGTCATACCGATCACATTGTGTGTCGGATTGAGGTGCGGCTAATACCTACGCATTACAAGTGACGTATGGGTCTTTTATATAAAGTACCGAAATAATCTGAATTATTTCTTTGGGTTTGAGTATGTCAGTTGATTTTTTCATTAAAATTAATGTCAATTTTGAATAAAGAGGTGGACATTGAGTCATATTGGTCACATCGTTTGTTTGATTGAGACGCAACTGAATTATACATGTCCAAAATGACTCATGGACCATTTTCCTAATGTATCAAAACAATCAGAATGTTTTTCCTTAGTTTTGAGTATTCCATATGTGTTTTTTAATAAAATGTCATTTTAAACAGGAATGAAACAATTTGAGACATGAATGTGGGATCATGTGTGGGTTTAAATTGACACTAATTCATACATGTCACAAATTAATTATAAATCATTGTCACAAATTATCATTTAAATCCATGCATTCTTGCTCGGTTTTCAGTGAGTGACACTTTTTTGTATTAAAATGTCAATTCTAATCTCATAACAAACACTTGGAGTCATAATAATCACACTGTGCATCAGAATGAGCTGTGCATAATCCCTACCCACCAAAAATGATATATAGTTCAATGTCATAAAGTTCCAAAACAATATTAATGTGTTTCCTCAGTTTTCTGTATGTTAGTTATTTTTTCACTAAAATTAAAGTCAATTTTGAATAAAAATACACTTTTGGAATCATACCGATCACAAAATGCATCAGATTAAGGTGAAACAAAATTCTAGATGTCCCAAATGACTCATGGATCATTTTCCTAAAGTATAAAAATAATCAAAATACGTTTTCTTAGGTTTTAGTATGCCAATTTTTTACTAAAATGCCTTTTTAAACTAGAAACGCACACTTTGAGCAATACAGGTAGCATTGTGTGTGGGATTGACATGATACTAATTCATACACATCAAAAATTTATTATAAGTTATGGTCCCAAATAATCAAGATAATACTAGTGTGTTTTCTTGGTTTTTAGGGAGAGACACCATTTGTTTTGAAATATCTATTTTAAACCCATAACTGACACTTAGATTCATACTGGTCACACATTTCATTGGATTGATTTTTACACGATACCGACACATAAAAAAAATTGTATGGATCATTTCACTATTTTACCAAAAAAATAAAAATGTTTTTTCTTGAATTTAAGTATGTCATTTGTTTTTTTTCACTAAAATTGCAGTCAATTTTGAATTAAATGATGCACTTGGAGTCATACTAGTCACACCATGAATAGGATTGAGTTGAGTATGAATGATAAACATACCAAATGAATCATGTATCCTTTTACTAAATTATAAGAGCAATATGAATTTGTTTCCCCTATTTTGAGTATGCCACATGTGTTTTTTTAAATGACATTTTAAACTAGAAACACACACATTGAGCCATATAGGGGCATCGTGTGTGGGATTGAAATAAGGCCTATTCATACACATAAAAAAGGTATTATGAATCATTTTCCCAAGTTATCAATACAACCTGAGCTTGTTTTATCATTTTTCAGTTAGTGACATTTTTTGTATTAAAATGTCAATTTTCAATTGATAATAGACACTTGGAGTCATACCGATCACACCATGGGTCGAATTAAGGTGCAGTTGATCCATACATGTCAAAAATGACTTATGGGTCATTTTATTGAAGTACCAAAAGAATCTGAAATCATTTTTCAGTTTTAACTATTTTAGTTGTTTTTTTCAATAAAATTGATGTCAATTTTGAATAAAGAGATGCAATTTGAGTCATATCGGTCACATAATGTGCCAGATTGAGGAACAACTGAATGATACACCTCCTAAATGTCTCATGGGACATTTTAAAAAAGTATAAAAATAATCTGATTGTGTCTCCTTGGTTTTGAGCCTACCAATTATTTTTTACTAAAATTCTATTTTAAACTATAAACACGCACATTGAGCCATACATGTGGCATGGTGTGTGGGCTTGACATGAGACTGATTCATACACATAAAATATGAAATATGAATAATTTTCTCAAATTATAAAGACAATCCAAGCATGTTTTCATTGTTTTCAATGAGTGACACTTTTAAGTATTAAAATATCAATTTTAAACTGAAAACAAACACATGGAGTCATACCAGATACACCGTGCATCAGAATGAGGTGGGGATAATTTCTACATTTCAAAAATTATGTAAGGATATTTTTCCCATAGTACTAAAATAATTCAAATGTTTTTTCTCAATTTTGAGTATGTCAGTTGTTTTCACTAAAATAAATGTAAATTTTGAATAAAAAGTCTCACTTGGTGTCATACCTATCACACAGTGCATCAGATTGAGATATAAATGAATAATACACATCCTAAATGACTAAAAGATCATTTTCCTAAAGTATCAAAACAATAATAATGTTTTTCATGGTATTTGAGTACACCACATATGTTTTTTACAAAAATGGAATTTTAAACTGGAAACATCGACATGTATCCATAAAAGTGGATTCATTTGTGGGTGTGACAAGAGACTGATTCATAGATGTCAAAATTTTATTATGAAAAATTTTCCCAGATTATCAAAAAAATATGGGTGTGTTATCTTGTTTTTCAGTGAGTTACACTTTTTTGTATTAAAATGTAAATTTTAAACTGATAACATACACTTGAAGTTATACTGGTCACAATGTTCATTCGATTGAGGTATGACATATCAATACACTTCAAAAATGATTTATGGATAGTTATCATAAAGTACCAAAGAATTATGACCATGTTTTCTTGGTTTTGAGTATACCATATCTGTTTTTTACTAAAATGTAATCTTAAAATAGAATGATTCAAAATAGATCTTATATTAATTGATGGGTGTGAGTGCACTGAAAAACAATTATTATCAAACACAATCATTGTATGCTCCTTATTCTACTTATTTTCCCAAAAAAAATATTATTTTTAAGAAAACTCTTCTAATCCTCCTCTTCCTTGGTCTCCACCATAGTCCCCCCTCTATCTCCTCCTCTACATCGATCTCTGAGTCCATCATTGCATACACATTATCCTCTACCTCCTTCCCTACCTTCGACTCCATCTCCACATTTTCCTTTGTGATTTCTTAACAATTTTATTATTTACAGGTTAACACTTATAAATAAATTAACTTCCTTTGTTATTCTCCACCTTAAGAATTATTTAAAAAATAATATATAAGCAATCAAACACTAACGCTTCTGTCCCCAAATATATTTAAAAGGTCATAACTCATACTAGACCACAATCATAGTTGGTAATCAATAAAATTTGTTGTCTTCATATATTCCGACTAAAATTATGTTTCCCACCCATCTCTAAACAATTTTATTTCTACTTTTGAGTAAGTCCATTTTCAGAAATCTTGATAGTATTGAGAAAATATATACAAAAAAATGTTTATGAAATATATTTAATGAAATTGTAATTATCTTCATAAATTACCTGTTGGGGGATGATGGTGTTTTCATGCTTTATGATTTATCTCATAAATTTGAAAACATAATATCCATAATAGATTAAATTATCTTGTTTTAGACACTGTATAAAAATTTACCAAAATAAGTAAATTATTTTGAAATGTTTTAATAGTTAAATATTTCTATATATACTTTAATATTTTTCTATTTATAGTAATCCATAGGGTTAATTTTTTCAGACACTGACTATATTCCATGATCTATCCTTTATTGTGTAACCACCCTATCATAATAAAATTCTCATTAAAACATAGACCGAATATATAATTTGAATATTATCTATAAAATTTTGATTGTAGTGGATTTCATATTCGTAATACACATCATGTCTAGTCGGTTGGATCGAAATCCATGCACTAAATCCAAAAATTAAATATTTTTGGTGTCTATGTTGACTTCTATCATCATTGAGTTCTTCCAAAAAAATAATTAAAAATGAAAATATTAAAAATATATTCTATGTAATTAGATTTTATATTTTTACCCTTGAAATATATGTTTCAAAAATAGCATGTTGTTCGAGGATTTTTTATTAAATGATTTGAGTAACTCATCTCTTTTACTTCTCTATTTCTTCCTTATTCAAAGTAATTTATGGCATATTAATGATACATGGATTAATGAATCCAAATCATGATTTGAAAGATATTACATTTATATAGTTGTAATATAAAAAAATATACAAAATAAAAATATTTATTAACTTTAATAAACATATTTATCTCACTATTTAGATAGGTGTATTCTTAAAATTTTCCTTATGTATGTATTCACAGCTGAGATTCCCAGGAATTCATGATTGAGAATCTCATTTAGAGTATCAAGACTAATTCCATATGTAAATGAATATCCATATATTTATTCATAATATTTAATTCAATACATTGTTTTATCTATAAATTTTATCTCTTCAAGAAGTGGTAATGATAATAAATGTTGCTTTGGGACTAGTGGGGAGAAGGCACTCACAAATGGTTGTTTTGTTTTCTTAGTCGATTCACTAGACTTTCTCGATTCGACCTCTCATATCTCTACCACTTTATTCATTTGTAATATCATACCTAACTTCAGACATTCTATTATAAATGGTTACATGTTTTTCATATGTTAAAATTTGTTAAATACTTACCCCATGTATCATTATAAGATTAGATGGACATTCTATGAAAGCTCTAATACTAGCTTTTACTGTTGTAATATCAAGATCATCAAGTGGAACATGAAACTCAGTAGTTTACTCATAATATACCACAATCCACAAACTCATGTTATTTTTTGGGAGGGGTTTCTTATTTATATAGTCTCCTAGTATATTATTCACTATACCCATCACAACACGACGGTACGTGGGTGTTGAAAAATAAAAATTGCATACAACTATACCCTACAAAATTTTAGAAATATAATGTTATTAGAATTAGTTAGATTCATATTTAGGAGAAAGTGTAATGAAAAAATTGATTTCTTCATGTAAGGTATAATGTTGGGGGATTGACTATCCTCAAATATAGTGAGATCATTTGGTACATGTTTAGATATTTACTCCACCACTAGTTCTTTTTTATTATATTTTATACATTGTTCGTCTAAACCAGAACACGAAATAATATCTTATAGTAAGTATATTTGTTCCTACATTTTTCTCTTCATATTATATGTATCTTCCTATGCGTTTATCTTCTCGAAACATGTTTAAATAGATACTCCAATACCTAATCCTCTAATGTGACCATATTTTTCAGGTCACATTAAATCTATTGAATGTCGCTTTTATTTTGGTACGACCATTTCTAATTCTTATGTCTAAACCATATATAAAATATAAAAATGTTTATTTCTATATAATATTTTTATAAATCATAACAAATTAAAAATGTGTCATACTTACAAATTCCTCCCATACTACTTTTTTGTTTTCATCAACTAATATACCCGTTTTATTTATATGATCCTCTTTCTAGAGGACATGACGTGGGGTGGAAGTTGCTACAGATTTTGATTCATCAATATGCATATAAAAAAGGAAACATATGTTGTTTCATATCACAAAATTAAAGTTTTATTATTGATTTCAAATATATTCCAATTTATTCTCTAATGAATCTTACCACATCCTTCCTTCACGATAAGAGTACATTGGTTTGGATGCACATTTATTATTTTCACAACTGTTTTGTTGTTTCATAAATTAACAATTTTGTATCAAGTTTAATATATAAATAATGTTACATAATATATTATTGACCTCCGGGCACCTGAAATGATTTCCCATTGAAATTATTACTGAAATTAGTCCATGTTTCTTGATTTATTATGTGTTCATAACTAAGTTGTTGTTGGAGATTTATTTTCCCCTTAGCATCCATAATATTTACCTTCATTAGAATAGTCAAGACACATATATAGGATTTTCTAGTAGAAAGTAAGAAAAAATTATTAATGAAATATGTTTAAAAAAATGAAGTCTATAAAGAATAATAAAAACTAAATCAATGTTTCAATATATAATTTTACAGTAAAATAAGAAATGTATATTGTAAAATTACCGTTATATATTTCCAAAAATATTTCCTTTGTTATAGGTTGTACATGATGCAATTGGTTAATATTAATTCGATCATTCATCCTCATTACGACCCCAATATAACTGAAGAATGTTGAATTTTTGGGGTCAATAGGTTGGCCGTGTTGATTCCAACCAACCTAGAATTTTATACCATAACTTCTTTCCTTGATAATTGTATTCAAAACTATAATTATGGATCATTTCTTTTCTTTATAAAAATTTCAATAATCCCCTAATAATTCCATATTTTCATCATAAAAATATTTTCTTCTTGGGGATTTGTATCATCATCATTTTCAGAATACATTTCCTATATGAGTAGTTAAACATTTAATTTTTCTTTAATAACAACAATAAAAAACACTCCATGCATAAAAGTCCACAATTTCATGAATCTTGAATTAAAATTGTAACTGTCTTGAGTAGAAATATAATAATTCCATACTACAATACAAAAAACCTTCACTTCATTTATTTAATCCACCCTCAGATGCTTGGTTTCCTTCCGTCTCTTGATTATGGATTTGAGGCTACTCATTCCCTATTTCAAAATATCCTTCCTCCCATCACTGTTCAAGAGGTATGTCATCAATGATATTTGGAACCACAATGATGGGAGGATGGCTAGTTTGAAAGAGGGATTCAAATTCATCATCAATACATGTAAGAAAATCATGTTTCTAAGGATGAAAGTTTTTTAAGAACCTAAACTAATGGAATCACTCAAAATGTCTCCTCAATTGAAGTGTAATTGAAATAACTCCACTCTAATGGTCATGAAGAAATAAATCTCACCCCACATATAATGGAAATCACTTCTGTCTACTCATGGATCCCTCACCTTCCAATTTTGGAAATTTTTTAATCCACCATAAGATCCCTCAAATGACATGTATACCATTAATCGGAAAAATTTTCAACTTATGGTCAGTATTGATCTATAATTTTTTTAATCTTATAAATGAAATGAATATATTCAATGCAATACTAAATTTATTATTATAATATACTGCCATAACATCTATGAAGAACCATAGATACATACCTTTATTAAAAATTATACCGCATAGCTTGAAGTAGATCTAAAATTACCCCTAGGAGGGTTTTACTTTACGAAAGATAATGATATTATCAGTTGTAAAATATAATTTTAGAAAGAGTTATCCCCACAAATCAATTGTATTCTATGATGAAAAGTTAGTCATACACCATGACTTGTCTCACCAAATATTATAAAAGATATCATATTTAATTTTTCACATTTAACAATTGAGGTGATATTGTATATGTTATTTGACGTTATATTTTCACACAAAGCTTGGATATAGTCATATTTAATGATATCATAAATTTAATGATAAAATAGTTCCAATATATAGATTTTCATTAAGTCATACCATATAATATATAATATCCATATTCTATGGATGAAAACATAAATCCTTTATATCATAATATTAGATGTTGACATAATACAATATGACATTTATTTACTTGAAAAATTAGTAGATTAATACATTTTCTCCTTGATGAAACAGACACTAATACCAATTATGAGTTTTAGGGTAACATATTATGATCATTAGAGGGACAAAATCCTTAGAAGGGATAATATATGTCAAAAATAAATGTGAATGGAAATAAAGAAAAAAACACCAATGGCATACTTGTAATATAGTATTAGAGGAATCCATCTTTAAGATTCAGTGGAATGTGTTTTATTAATAACATTGAAGCTGAAAAAAATGTATTCTACCCTTTGAAGAGATTACATTATCATTCAATCAGAGAAATATTCTAGAATAAGCTCAATCCAAGATAGAGTGCAAGAACCTTAACCTAGTGATAAACAATGATCAAAGAATAAGAGATATTTTGATAAGGAATAAAGAAGGGTTAATAACAATATGGGGATCATATCCCTTTATAAGGAATCTAAATTTATTAAATAGTTTCCTGAGAATTGACCTCCATCTTACGGAAATAGAAAATTTCATCACGTTAGAGTACTTATTTCATCGAGTGTTTTAAAAAATGATGTAATCCTTCCCTGATGCTCCTTTTGATTTATAATTAATGAGAAACCATTTAAACGATGTTTAAAAATTCATTCATACAATATATTATATTTAAGGCCTCATTGAAATCAACATTGTTCATATGTTGTAGGCTCTGAAAAAAGTATATAAAAGCTTAAATTTCTATTTATTATTCAAGGATATCATAACATATGATATCTCTATTTTTTACATTTTGCGCGTGCCGAGCCGCAGATAGGCCAGCTGTTGCGCGGGCCAGGCCACCGGCCGCACGGGCCCGTCCGCCTGTCGTGCGGGCAGGGACGCCCTCACACGGGCCGGGCCATGCCTTCCATTCCTAGACATGCCCTACTGGGCCGAACATGGATCTGAGTTGGGTCGTCCCGGTTCGGGCCGACCCAGGGCAGGTTGGGCTGGGTTGGACCGGACCCAGACCCCCCTCTTCAGACCACTTTTGGTTTTTCACCTATAACGTGAGCTATGGACCTCCCATCGACGCACCGTCTATTGCGTAGGATTCCTTTGTTATGGACGTTTGTTTTGGTATATCACACTCAAGGTTTTGGTCAGGTTGGAGTATGGACGGGTTGGATTGTACCCGAAATCCAACCGGCCCCTTGGAACGAAAATGCTAATAACTCTCAGACTGGTTGTCTGATTGATGCAACTTCTATCGCGTGGGGTTCCTTATTATGAGACAGAACTATGAGATACATCAACTCATGACATTGTGATTTTTTATGTATCAAAACTTGGCTCGAGGAGCAGAGCCTCCCGGAATTGAGCGTGCTGCGTGTGGGAACCCTAGGGCTGGCTGCGACTGAGATGACGGAATCCTCCGTGGGTTCGACAGCGACGACATCTGTACTGGGATCCTCCATGGGTTCAACAATAGTGACTTCTATATCAAGATCCTAAATGTGTTCAACAGCGATGACTACTGTACCATAATCCTACGTGGGTTCGACAGTGACGACTTCTGTACCCGGATCCTCTGTGGGTTCGACAGCAGTGACTTCTGTACCAGGATCCTACGTGGGTACAACAGCGATGACTACTATACCAGAATCCTATGTAGGTTTGATAGCTATGACTTCTGTTCCAGGATCCTATGTGGTTTCGAGAGCGGTGATATTGTTCCATGATCCTATGTGGGTTCGACATTGGAGATGATTCAGAGGATACATCTAATCCTATGTACCCCTCTTCGTGAGATGTATACCTGTGTGAGCTGAGTCATGTCTTTCAACCTTTATTAATGTGGTGATTGACTTTACTACCATTTTGGAATGTTTTGTGCTTGGGATCGAGAGTTGGAGCCAAAATTTGATTGATAACTTAGGTATATGTATGGGAAAAAACCTATGTAGGGTTGGTTGATACATCGTGATTGTATCTTTCTAATATTGTTTATCCTTTGTGGATTTTGTGAGACCTTGAGTGTCTTGGGGTCCCTAATAAGTATCGTTATACTCACCCATGCACAGGTTATTCCCGCACCTCGTTGTGTCGGATGCAGACGACGAACAACGCTGACCGAGGCGGAGTGTATGAGGACTGGAAGGTACCCGGAGGTGGACCTCATGACGAGTCGGTACCCAGAGGAGACAGATGGACGTGGAGAACTGAGGAGGCTATTTGTACCTACCCTCCAGGTAGGATAAATGGTGGATGATCAAGGAGCTTCTAGGAACCTTCCAGATGTTTGTCTTTTTAGTTGTACCTATGTTTCCTTTCCATGTACTTTACTGTTGGGCTTGTATTACAGGACCTTGTACTTTCTATCACTTATTTGGTATTCAGTTTTTACTTAGAGTTTACTTCCGCTTGTTCTTTGGTTGTGTTTGACTATAGTTATAAATGAAATGCCTTCCCAGTTTAGGGATTTACACCTTGGGTTCTAGTGTCCAGCCCCTGGCCTATGGAAGGCGGTCTTGGGGTAGTTACGATAAGGGCCCTGGGGGACAGGTCGTGACAAATTGTTATCAGAGGAGTCGGTTCTACTGCAGAACCTGAACTCTGATTCTTTTAACGGAAAAACTATTTAGTGTTTTGGGTGTTATTATTAGTTTAGGGAAACCGGTGTTGGTGTAGAGGTCGATGTAGCCATACACTAGGACTCTGACTTCAGATTTTCGACTCAGCGCAAGAAAACACTGATTGCATGTGTGTTTCTTTTAAAAAAGTTTTCTTCATGATTACTTTGTGTTAGCTCACCAGGTATACTGTTATAATCATGACACACCTGTTTCATATCTAGATAGCCCCACAAAAGCATCCATCTAGGGTTTTAAGTTTCGTACGAGATGGTATCCCACTGGCCGATGAGGATTCGGTGCAGTGCCCCATCACAGCGGAGGTACCAGTGATACCACTAACCGTTGGGCCACTGATACCACTAGGTCTAGCAGAAGAGAGTGCACGCTATCTGAGTGTGTGACATGAGTTCCAGTGCCATAGACCACCCAGGTTATAGGGAGAGACGGACCCACAGGAAGATGAGGACTAGATGGAGGTTGTTGTGAGAGTTTTCATATTGGTAGGGACACCAGCCGACCTCATGGTGATCCACGCCGTGAGCCTCCGTTAGAAAGCAACAGGCAGATTGTGGAGCCTGATTCTCCAGATGTATGATGAGGCATTACTACTTTGGACAGACTTCGAGATCCTGTTCCGGATAGAGTATGTACCAGCCACCCTTCATGCGGTGCAGATTCAATAGTTACTTCATCTGCAGTAGGGCATCATGACAGTAGCTCAATACTCTGCGAGGTTCACCGACCTCTCGTGCTACTCCAAGGATATGGTATGAGACACATTCTTTAGGGCCCATAACATTGAGGATGGGACTCAGGCATGAGATCAGGGCTTTCATTATCTCCCTTAACAACCCGACGTAGATGGGGGTATTGGGGAGAGCCCTCATTGTGGAGAATTTCCTTGCTGAGTAGTCTCCAGTAGAGAGACCCACCACTAGTTGACATGCACTAGAGTCTTCTGCAGCTGGCAGTAGATAGATGATGCAGGGGTCCAAGAAAACCAGACCTATAGGTGGTCGACTGCACGACTCCGTTTCACTTGTACGAGGCACACGAGACAAAGCTAGCCATATGAGGAGTAGGAAATTCTATGCATGTGGAGGGTAGGGTCACGTGCCTCAAGACTGCCCGACCTGCCCTGTAGATGAGCATCAATCAGTAGAGGGATGTCCCAGGCCGAGGTAGAGGTTTGACCATGGTGGTCAGCTGGAAGAAGGTAGACGTGGAAAAGTAGATGGCCGAGTAGTAGGTGGTGGACAACGTTTCAAGGCCCTACCAACACCACCACCAAGAGGTCCACCCCGACCATAGGGAACAGGTGGACATGGGAGAGCTCAGATTTAGGAAACTAAGGCCTACAACCATAGTGCTCCGGGAGCAGGTTGATAGGAGTGGGACTGTTTCTAAGCATAGAGTCCTTTGTTCATGAAACATCTAGCTTCCTTGACATCGTTGTTAGGGGTTGATTTGTGTCTATATACTTTGAGTTATAGTAATAAAAGGCACTTGTCCTTGTGACGTTTTATTTCCTTCCTTTTGTGTGGATAATACTATGTGATTCCGGATAAAACTGTTTACTTTACCCTCACATTCGAGATTTCTACTAGAGAAGACCCAGTGACAACACACTGATGCCGACAGTATGACTCAACCCTTGGAGGAGAGAGTAACAGTTGGATCTCTTGGTAGTAGCATCGAGGTCGTATGATGTCATCCATGGCATGAATTAGTACCTTTCATGTCAAGATAGACTGTATTAGTTAATGGGAATGGTTCATCCATGGGATGAGACTGGATTTATCTTTTCGGAAAAGAAGACATCTTAGCAGCTCTTGTAGGACATAGGCAAAGAAGGGTGTAGATGAGTTATTTTAAATTTGCTAGTCTCACCCATACTTCATCGGGAAAATGCTTTACAGTCTACTATGACCACCAGAGTCTCATGTATATCTTCTCTTCGAAGGACCTGAACCTGAGACAGTGGCGATGACTTGAATTACTCGAGGACTATAACCTCAAGATAATCTATACTCCTGGAAAGGGGAACGTTGTAGCTGATGCTCTCAGTATGAGAACAGACATTCAGCTGTTAGGAGAGGCGACATAGTAGGTGGCTGCATTGTAGATATCCTTTGTGGATCGGGACGGAGCCGCCTTTCTACAGTCTCATACAATAACTTCCCCACTTCTTCAGCGATTCAGGGAGGCATAGCACGGGGACACTGACTGAAAGACAAGACGTGCTTAGATATCCACAGGTCCAGCACCCGAAGGATTTTATGAAGGTGGGGAGCACATAATTCCTTATAGAGGACATACCATGGTACCGGTTGCACTTTAGGAGGAAGTATTGCGGGAGATCCACACATCCCCTTTAGTAGTACATCAAGGAGTAGTAAAGATGTACTAGGACCTTCGATGACAGCACTGGTGGCCAAGTATGAAGAAGTAAATAGCGGAGTGTGTCTATCAATAACTCACTTTTTAGAAAGTGAAGGCAGAGCATTAGGTACCAGCAGGCTTGGTTCAGCCTTTAGATGTCCCAAAGTGGAAGAGGGGTGAGATATCCATGGACTTCAATGACGGGTCTTCCACGTACGTCCAGGTGACATGACTCGATTTGTGTGATTGTCAACCGACATACAATGTCGGGCAACTTCCTACATACCAGACATGGTACGATCTACCATTGAGGAGGTGAAGGTCATCTAGGAGTAGATAAAGACTGTGCAGATCCGAGAAATGTCATATGCTGATAGGAGACGGAGACCTCTAGAATTCAAGTATGGTGACCATAATTTCCTACGGGTCTCACCACAACAAGGTCTACGTAGATTTGGCCGAGGTGTCAAGTTATCTCTGTGATTCTTTAGACATTTTCAGGTACTCATTAGGGATGGTGAGGTGGCTTACCGCTTGGCCCTTCCACGTCAGTTGCACCAGGTGCACGACATCTTCCACGTATCTCAGCTGAGGGGATATGTGCATGACCTGTACCACATCATCGACCATGGGAAGTTAGATACGAATGACGAGGTGAATTTAATGTAGGTTCCAGTGGAGATTGAGGATCGATAGGAGAGGTTCTAACGTGGATGTTTCATTCCTATGGTGTATGTTCACTGGTAGCACGGGAACCACCTGGAGAGCACTTGGGAGAAAGAGGCTGAGATGCGTGCTCAGTACCCACAGTTTTTTTCCTTAGTGTGAGTTGTAGCTTTCGGGGACATAAAGCTCTGAGGTGGGGAGAATGTAAAGACCCGGAATTCTTGTTGATTTTTTTAAAAAAATCATGGGAATTTTACAAGTCTGTAGTTTCTGACAGAACCTAATTTTGAGACCTACTGTGCCTGAAATCAATTTCTGATTTTTTTTCGGGTACTTTTAGTAAACGTACATGCGGGATTTTATATCATTTTAACTTATACTCAGAATTGAAATCCAAGGGCACCAATGAACTCATAGTGCTGGTAATCACTTGAGGAGACCTTTACCGTAGTTGTGTTTTATTAAGGATGGAAGTTAATTTTTGGGGATTCTTGATAAATTAAATAAAGGTTATATGTGACATAAATTTATTTGGGTGGTGGTTATTTTCTCCAAAGAGAAGTAGGAGGTGGGGCCACCCCCACATAACCTCCCATGGTAGGATATTTTGTGGTGGGTCCCCCATGAGTTCAATCCTCTCAACTCCCCTTGAACCCCCCCCCCCCCTAACTCTTTAACTCCCTATAATTTATTAAAGCCAACACTCTTATTTAATTTGAGTGAACTCTCCACCTTCCTCCTCTCATTAAGTGTGCCAATGAAATTAATTAATGTCTTCATTACTTAATTCAAGTGTTTGAATTTATTTGAAATGCATGGAAAATTAAAATAATAGGGACCCTATTCATTTACTTTGGTTGGATTTCTTTTGGTGGAACAGAGGACGAGAAGAAATAAGGAGAACTTCATTCCCTCGATGAAGAAGGCTTCTTCATCCTTCCAACGAAGAACAATGAGCATTGTATTCTCCCCTTCGACCGAGCCAAAAGAGAAGATTCCACCCGTGAAGAACGTCACCAACGACGACGTCACCTCCTTCCGATGTCACTTGAACGATGCCACCATCCCTTGACTTTGTCAATAGTCAATGACAATCAAGGTAGGGTTTTGAATTCGAGGTTGAATTCCTTTCTTTTAACACAATATTTTACATTGGATAAAAACAACAACCGTGGATCGACCCTCGAACAAGTCGATCTGCAAAATGGATGTTGATTGTGGGATGGGTTATAAATTAATCGGGGGTTTGTTTCTGGTTCAATTATAAGATGGATTACTATTTGAGCCTCTAACATGGAGGGCACAGTCTAACAAACAAGTCTCGACCCTCCGCTAATTCATTCTTGATGCGTGGTTTGATGGGCGATGGGTGGATTGAATTCCAATTCTAATTTGAGGCAGTAGCAGTGAAGAAAAGGACTCGAGGGGGCCGTAGGAATAGACAAGAGGAAAAATGGACCACTGAAATGACTCTGGTGGCCTGAAAAAAAGCATGGCGGCGCGGGTGCCAGCGCGGTGGCTGCCGGCAATGGCCAGCCACCTGGGAGCGGCGGCGCCCCACACGCACCGCCGACGGAAGGCCTCCATGGTAGAGTTGAACCTGTATCCATGGATTCTAGGAAGGTCGGGTGGTGCCAGCTCGCACTGCATTTACAGGACCCCCCTGCTCTGTGCGACATGCATGTCCCGAGCCGCGGAAGGGCCGCCTGCCGCGTGAGTTGGGCCGCCCTCGCGCGGGCCGGGTCGCAACCCCAGGCCAGGCCATGCTCGCCAGTCCAGACATGGTTCTGGGTAGGGTCGACCTGGTTCGGGCCGACCCCGGACGGGTGGGGCCAGGTCGGACCGGACCCAGACCCCCCACTTCGAACCACTTTTGGTTTTTTTCCCATAACAGGAGCTACAGAGCTCCGATCGATGCACCGCCAATTGAGTAGAATTACTAGTATCAAGATGGTAATTTCAGTATATCACACTCGAGGTTTTCATGAGGTTTGAGTATAGCCGGGTTGGATTTTACCTGAAATCCAACCGGCCCCTTAGAACAGAAATTCCAATAACTCTCAGACTGGGCATCTGATTGATGCACCGTCTATCGTGTTGAGTTTCTTATGTTGAGACGGAACTATGGGATACATCAACTCAGGACTTCGTGATATTTTATGTATCAACACTTGGATCGAGGAGGGGACCCTCCCGGAATCGAGCGTGTTGTGTGCGGGAACCCTAGTGCTGGCTGCGACTAAGATGAAAAAATCTTCCGTGGGTTTGACAGTGACGGCTTCTATACCGGGATCCTCTATGGGTTTGACAACAGTGACTTCTGTACTAGGGTCCTTCATGGGTTCGACAGCGATGACTACTGTATCGGAATCCTACGTGGGTTCGACAGTGATGACTTCTGTACCGGGATCCTCCGTGGGTTCGACAGTAGTGACTTCTATACCAGGATCCTACGTGGGTTCGACAACGATGACTGCTGTACCGGAATCCAATGTGGGTTTGACAGTGAAGACTTCTGTGCCATGATTCTACATGGGTTCGACAGCATTGATATTGTTCCAAGATCCTACGTGGGTTCAACAGAGGAGATGATTCAGAGTCTACATCTAATCATCTCTACCCATCTTCGTGAGTTGTATAACTGTGTGAGTTGAGTGATGTTTTTCAACCATTATCAATGTGGTGATTGAATTTACTTCCTTTGTGGAATGTTTTGTGGTTGGGCTTGAGAGATGGAGAAGAACTGTGATTGATAACTTAGGTATATGTAAGGGAATATACCTAAGTAGGGTTGGTTGATACTTCGTGATTGTATCTTTTTAGTGTGGATTATCCTTTCTGGATTTTGTGAGACATTGAGGGTCTCAAGGTCCCTACTGAGTATCATTATACTCACCCCTCCACGGGCTATGCCCACAACTTGTTGTGTTTGATGCAGACGATAAACAGCGCTGACCGAGGTAGAGTGTACGATGACTGGATGGTACCCGGAGGTGGACCTCATGACGAGTCGGTACCCGACAGAGAGGGATGAACATGAAGCACTGAGGAGGCTATATGTACCTACCCTTCAATTAGGATCTGTGGTGGATGATCTAGGAGCTTCTAGGCACCTTCTATCTTTTTTTCTTTTTAGTTGTAACTTTTTTTCCTTTCCTTGTACTTTACTATTGGGCGTGTATTTCTGGCCCTTGTACTTTCCATCACATCTTCTGTATTCAGTTTTTACTTATAATATTCTTTTTCATATTCTATGGTTTTTCTTGATTGTAGTTATAAAGGCAATGCCTTCCCAGTTTAGTGATTTATGCCTTTGGTGCTAGTTGCCAGCCCCTGGCCTTTGGAAGGCGGGTTTGGGGTAGATACGACACGGGCCCTAGGGGACGGGTCGTGACAGTAAATATGTCCTCATAGGAACCTATCATGACACAAAGATTATTTACTATCATGTAGAAAATAAAAATAATTATTAATGGCCGAAAGAAAATGATAAAATTATATTTGGATTGAAAAAATATATACAATAAATAAAAAATATAAATTTTTATGATCACTTTATGAATCACTATCCATAGTATAGTATGTTGTATTACATGGTGTACTAGGTAATTAACTATAATTAAGATTTTCCTGTTGATAAAATAAATAATTCAAAATTGTAATTTTATTTATGAAGTTATAATGAAAAGTGATATTAATACATTGATTGTGGACCACTAAAAAATATTTTAGAGTTTCGTTTCATAAACATAAGGAAAATAGGAGAATGAAAATTTGTATTTTATTTTTTCAAAAAAAGTAATATATTTCATGAATTATGATATGACAACATTAAAGGTAGAACTATATCATGTTGAACAATTAAGATACATCTTAAACTACAGAATAAATAATATGATTATATATCCATTACAAAACAAGTATATCATAGAGTAGATGAATCATTGAAATGATTTCTTTATAAAGGACAAAAATTTGAAGTACGTAAAAAAATTTAGATTTTAGGGAAAGAAAATAATATGAAGAAAAAAACCAATTCGGAACATAATAAATCAAAATTTGAAGCTTATATATTGGTGATAAAGGTTCTGAAATATTTTTAGTCGAATAATAAGTAATCAAAAATATTGAATTGATATTGAATAATTTTGTGTGAATAAAAAATAATAATTTCTTCTTAGTTAATCTATGTTTTGAAGGAAATCAGTTTATCATTAAAAACATGGAAATTTATAGGGTTCATATATCTAATAAAACTGCAATTAATGGTCGTCTTAGCCATATATGGGACACAAGGGTTGGCCCTTGACTCGATGGGACTACACGACATGTCCAGTGAGCCACATGGTGTGTAATTCAGCTAATCATGCATCGGTCTATCTGGGTCAACACGTGGTGTAATAATTAACTACAATGCATGTCATTAATGAACTTGAATTCAGTAATTCTTTAATTACTCTCGATGCACTAAACCCAACTACATGGTGTGTATTACTGATTATGTGATGTGTTTGGAAGATTACCTGGCATGTAACTCTGAATAAATGGAGTTTACTAGCGTGTAAACTAGATAGGATCAACGACACCATTGGATTAGATCCTCAATTTAATTTTAATCAAAAAAATATTAATTTCTATTAGATCTGTGAGAAATAAAAAGAGGAAGAAATAATATTGAAATTCATATTACAATAATGATTAAAAGTGATTTGAAAAACTAAATTATTAAAGATAAATCATCAAATTATTATTTAAGTAATTATAAATGATGATGATCCCCTTCTAATATCACTTAAAGGATTCATACATAGAGGATGCCTGGCGGTTGGGAGGGTCTAAATTTTTTTCCCATAATAGATGACAAATCCATGATCAATATGACGTTGAACGCCAATATCCATTGATTGAAATCAAAGATTTAGTCAATATTAAGAATAGAAGCAGATCCAAGAAATAAGATATTTCACATCATGTATATAATTAATTTAATAATTTCTGGTGAATTAAATACATTTTTCATCAGTTATTTCTTCTTCGATGATCGTTGATCATATAGAATGACCGTTATGGATTTCCTTCATTGAACATGCGAGGATCCTAAGTAGAATCACTCTAGAAGTGATCAAAAAGTTCTCTAATGACCTCTGATCAATGCCACTTCTTCATATGATAGCACGGTGGAACGAATTTCATGCATTGATCATTCTTGATATCTCATTCTTCGGCCTTGAATAACTTCTCTCATTCTTGAGAGGGACATATGAGAGGAGTCAAGATAGAAAATGTTTCTCTCATCAATTCTCAATTCACTGAGGTTTTGAACAATAGAAATACCTTCCTATTAATTGATAAGGTGTTTTAGTTACAATTTTTTATTGTAAAACAATAATTAACTTTGATTATAACTATTAAATAAACAACATGCCAGATAATAACAAAAACATAACCATTCTTTTTTATGCGCCAACTTGTGAAAAATGGAACCATAAATGAAATCTCGTGCCATATAATGATAATAGTATTATAATTATTTCATTTTTCAACTGCATAAATAGTATATGATAACTTTCAAATATTTAATTTATCAATAGAAACTATCTTGATCCGTTTAAACTCCTATTCCATTTATTGAACACCCAAATACAATATTTTATTATATTAAATATATATTTTTATTTATAAACTAGTAAATAAATATTTATTAAATGTATAATAAAATAAGTAAATATATTTTATTTATAATTTGATGAATAAATATTTCTTTAATGTATGTGATCATTTTAACTTGAATAAAATTATTCCTCAGTCTTGAGAATAATATTATTCAATTAGTAAAATTCAAACAGAATTTAATCGATACCACCAGAACTACTAAGTGGGTGACCCTCTCTAATTCGTTCTTATTGGTATTAGGCAGGCCTGCCTAAACTCCCAGATTACAATCTATCAATGGGTCACGAAACCAAATAAAAATAACTTAAAGTCTCAATGACAACATCCACACATGAATGATCGTTGTGTAATATAATCCTTTTGTCACAATATCTCATCAATAAGGTTTTATAAAAGTGTCATCAACTTATATTCTTAATACGTCATTCATTGAATACCTGAAATAAACTCGTCATTATGTTGTGGAAATGGAATTTATGGCGACAGTTCTATTTCAATCAAAGGGCTGAGATATCAACTTCCATAAATGGAAGGGAGAAATCATTCCTCAACCTATCCATTAATAACAGGTAATTTGTGATGCACGCAAAGAAACCTACTTCCCACCAACAAAAGGAATGATGGTTTTCATCATTAAATATAAGTGTGTGACTCATGAAATGTAGTAATGATAATATTAAAGTCTAAGTTCCATTCCACATGTTTGAAGATAGGAATATCTGATGACACCAAATAGGCAAAATTCTTACTGGCAGGTCTGTTCTCAAAATCTCCCATCTTGGAGATTACCAAGTGAGAACATCATGAGAAGAAGTCTTATCTTCTTTCTAGTACTCAAACCTGATGGTATATATACTATGTGTCCCATCAATGTATGGAATCTAACCGTAGAACTATATTTAAGAATATTTTCATAGAAATTCAAGGTTCTCATCATAGTAGAGAATTTTTATGAACATATTAATGCGACAAATACTCTAGGACATTTTTACATTATAGTTATGAAAAATAATGAAAAATATATAATAAGATGTTTAATATTTAAATACATTAAATATTATTATAATCAATGTACAAATAGTTGGTTCTAGGACACCAGCTACAAAAATATGTGTATTTATATATTTATAGTGGGAACCGCTGTCTTGGATATCCCATTATGGGTTATCGTATAGCTGATGTCCATGTTTGGGGTAGGCAAGTGCGATGGAGGCAGGTAAGGTGAGTCAAGAAAGCATGAGCCTCCCTCTTACACTATAAACTATTACCCTGTGTTCTTGGGAATATTTAAGGGCATCGAGTGATGGTTGTTGACTGTCCCTGATTAGACGGGTTGGTACCCCCTTGATTATAGATAGGGTGGGTGGGATGGGACACTGGATTGGTCAGTTTATGGAATACAATGGTTATTGACTTAGGGGATTCATTATATGCCAGGAGGCGGTTCTAAATTGAGTACATACATGGGTATTCAAGATATTTTTATGATAACCCAAAGTTATTATTTATGTTTTCATGTTGTTTTTTCCCTATACTTGGATTTGAGTTACACTTTTGGTTTATTTTCATCATTTCCTAGATTATTTTTATTTTCCCTGGTTATTTATTTCTTGCATTTCCTAGTATCCCCTTTCATGGTGATTTTTTTTTAAATTCTAAAATCATATTTGAAAATAGAACAGTGGTTTTTATGTTTATTTAAAAAATGAAAGGTAGATTTTTTTACCAACATAAGAAAAAACAATTTGTATAACTATATTTTCAAACTAGTTTTAAAAGATTGTTTCAGGAATGGAATTGCATAGATTCTATGGTGTTTTCCTACTATTATATAAAGCTTACAACCAACATTTATATCCAGTTTTAGGTTTTCCCACTTCTAGATCACTCTCATAGTAAACTTAGTTCTTGTGTTTGGGGGTTACTATGAGGTTACATGGAGGTACGTGTAGCAATTCTTTTTTTACATCTGTGTGTTTATTTCATGCATTCAGTTTTACTTTTATTTCATTATCATTTTATGATGGGAAAAATCATTCCCAATGTCTTAATAATGATTCCTGACACAAGTTTCCAACCTGTGGGGACTGGGAATTCCCTTTGGGCCACGAAATGATCCTACTTAGGTGACCGGTTCAAGGTCAAGTCGGGTTGATTCATGACACATACCTACATGAATATATAAATAACATAAAATATTTTCTTCAAAAATGTTTTATTTATCAAGAAATTAAATCAAAATAAATAATAGTACATTATAAAATAGATACCAAATAGAAAAATAATAAGTATACAGAGACATATATTGAGACAATAACATATACAACATCTTGAATATATACCTTCTAGGATCAATCATGATGGTTTATTAAGAACACACCTGCTTGAATATACAAATATCATAAAAATAGTAGTTTTTAATTAAAATATATACTTTCTTGCATTGAATAATTTACATTAGAAATAAAACAAATTTTATATATAAACAACATAAAATAATGGGTTTTCAGCATGATTTTTTAAAATATGTGGAAGAAATTATTTGTTTCAACATGCTAAACTTCTAAAAAAGTAATTTTAATATGAGATGTGTAATATATATAGTATTCAATT
The DNA here is from genome assembly GCA_963277665.1 of Viscum album. NCBI lineage: Eukaryota > Viridiplantae > Streptophyta > Magnoliopsida > Santalales > Viscaceae > Viscum > Viscum album. The sequence goes on from OY728141.1 coordinate 1,119,036,573, forward strand.
AATGTTATCATATATACCCTTGTGAGATGGAATTATTATGATTATTACCAAAAATGTTAGTATACATGTAATCTCCATGTAATATTAGTGCTATAGTAAGGAGTGCATGATCATAATTTAAAACAGAATAAAAAAACACAAGTCTCTATTGGTGTGACATTATATAAATATAGAAATGGAAGGATAAGAATTAAAATCATGTCATAGGGAACAAATTCCCATTGATAATAGGGGAGCAGTTGGATTTTAGTGATTTGATAAAGGTTATAGTATTTAACTATATAATCTGGGGGACTGGATTTGTGAAGGATTTGAAGAGAGTGATGAGTAGAAAAGTATTATCACGAGGACTCATTCATTTAACTCTTATTTATCACAAAAATACTTACTTTTGTGGGCTTAAATTTGATATTTATTGAATCATTGATGCATTATTTGGAGGAAATGGGATCAAATTGGGTTTTTGAACAAATATTTTATTTCTAAATTTTTTTAATAAAGAATAAATTAATCTATTTTGGAGATTCAATCAATTCTAAAGGAGTTTTCCTGAAAAAAAATCCCCTTATGAGTGGTCTTAATTTATATTTGTTAACATGTTTAGTGGATCAGTATCTGACCTAGATCACAATAAGCATATTAAGTTATATAATGTGAGGTTTTTTGGTGTGATGGAGAAATTATATAGTAAAGTGGTTGATTTTATGGTTATATAGGGTTATGAATTTTTACTATTTATAAATCATAAGTCACATCCTATATTTCATAATATTTATTAGAGGACCAATCGTCATATTTTTATGACTTCATATAGTTCATTTTAGAATTATATAAGGTTGTTTTTTATGACGTAATACGGTTGATTATTGTATTTTCTTATAATACTTCACTGGTTCTATAAAGTTCATTAGGTAAATTCATAAGGTTCATATCCATTATAAAATATGAAAATATGGAGGAAATTCAATGGTATTTTTTTAGGATTATTATAATAAAATTTCTTCAATATATAACTAGTTATAGAAGTAAGAATGTGTTTTATTAATCATAAAATATTGTTACTAACATGGTCAATTATGTGAAGAGAAAATAAAGCTATATTTGATGAAGAATAATGATTCATGTTCATTGGAAATTTAAACTACAAATTATGTGGTTTGGGAAATCATAATGTTTCTTAAAATAGCTTTCCACATATCTTTATGAATTTGGACACTATCAGTCATAATATATAATTAATATCTTAGTCAAATTTAAATAAAGGACCATATAGGTTATATGGGGAATTAAATACCATGATTTATAGTCTTTTTTTGGGGATTCAAGAGGTTTTTATATTCCTTGGTGTAATACTATCTTTTCTAATGAGAATAGTCAAGAAACAGTCACGTGAGGTACTAAGTGGTAGATAAATCAATATAGACAAGTTACACAATTTTTGGTGTGTGAAATTAGAAGTTTAGAAATAAATAAATTCAAGAAAAAAGGGTGATTATTGTATATTTATTTTCAAGTTATTTGAAATTTTTATCTATGAGCTGTTAGGATTTTAGAGGCATTCAAGACAATGTAATAATATCTAGAACATTTCACAGTCAATTGTGTACTATAGCATGGATGGGGATAAAATCACATCACTCGGGTGTTGAATAGTTCTTATAAAGTGAGGAGACATAGGTTTCATGATATCTGGGTATATCACAGGTTTTTATATGGAAAAAACCTAAAAAAACTAGCAAGTGATATGGAGATTACAATGTGAATATGGTGTTTGTAAATGAAATTGATTGATGGATTTTTGTGACTAAACATCTTAGGGACAAGAAGAATCATGATTTTGAAGTTGTGATAACCCATGGAATTTATATATATGTGAACTGGGAGGTGTGTAATACATTCACCATTCTTATGGATGGGTGAATAAACACTTTATAATTCAAGATGATAGAATGATCTTCTAGATATCTTTTGGAGGATTATGTGGGTGTTTTTGAGTTGGTTTTGGTTGAGGAAAACCCAACCAATGGTTTTTGTTCTTGGTTGAGGGAACCATGTTTTATGGAAGGTAGAAAGAGGTCACCAAAGAAATATTGGTAGTCTACTTGCATTTTTTTTGTTGGATGGTGGTGTTAAACAACTATCTTTTCCACCAAAATAATGGTTACATCCACCATTGTTCTAGTGGTAGTATGTGTAGTTTTTGGAATTGTTGAAATAGGTAATTACATGGTTTTTTTAACCATGCTTAGGGTTTATCATGTTGGTTATTGATCAATGTGGTGGAGACCAACTCCCTTGACCCCTCTTCCATCCATGGATCGCTGAGATTTATGCATGTGTTCTAGGTTTGGTATATAATGGGACTATGTTTCCACATGAGGGGTTGTGTTAGAGGGATTGATAAATAGAGTTATTAAATTTTCACCATGGATAGAACATGTGTTATTATATTGGGTTTATAGTTATTGGTCAATAATTTAAATTTTTTTAATTGTGGTGGAAGATCAATCACATTTTCTATTATACCATTGGTAGAATGAAAAATGTAATACAAAAAAATACGGATATCCACGACTATAAAGTTACATAAATATAAAAACTGAATGATAATAATTATAACCATGTAATGGGGAATAAATTATCTAAATAATAAAAGAAATATCATACAAAAATGTTTCCAAATTAATATAAAAGGATAAAATGAATTAGATTTACTAACCTTCATGGAAAGGGTGTATGTAAAATAAATCCAACCTAAAAATAAAATTATTCTGCACATAACAATATAGATCAAATGCCTTTGTATATTAAAATTTCATTATATTACTCTATATTAGAATACAATTTCATTGTAAAAGTCCATGAAAATAGATAATAAATGAAAATAATATTAAACCTGAAATAATTTATCCCATGAAAGTAACACTGTGAATTTAAATAATATTGTAAGAGTTGTAAATTTAAAATAAATAAAAAATAAAATTAAAATTCTAGAATGTTTATAAAATATATATTATTTTTCATTAAATAAAGTATCCCAACTAATTATTCATGAATAAAATAACACCTCATTTACTTAGAAAATCCTTCTCAACATTTTGAATTCCAATCCACACTATCATATATCTTGGAAAATTAAAAACAATGTAAATAATAATAATTCATGATATATAAAAAAGTAAAACTTCATTATTTAGAAAATAAATACTATAATATGCCTTAGTATAAAAGATATCTATTAAAAAGACATAGAAAAAAAATCAAACTTTTTGAAAATTATCATATATAAAACAATAATTAAATGATGTACCAGATTTATATACTTTTATGAAATGAAAAAATGTAATGTACTTATTGAAAACTATTTAACAATTAACTCAAAAAAATGAGTGTCTTGTTGACTGAACTTATAGAAAACTATTTACACAACTATCATATATTATAATTAGTTTAAAAAATATGAAATTTTTATTCTATTAAAAAAATATAAATAAATATGTTATTGAGAAGGATTTATTCAATTTGTAACTCTTTTAAAAATAACTTATATAAGTGAGAATTTCTCTAATTATTTTTCATAAAGAGTTTTTAGATAAACTCACACAAGCTAAAAATCAAGCAATAGTTCATAGAAACATTATTATAACTATAATATCCATTTAATATTAGTAGTATTGAATGTTGGGTATGATCATATTGGAAAATAGATTACAAAACATGATAGTTAGTAAGAAATCGAAACATACAAAAATATAAACATGGAAGAATATGAAACATAACTAATTCATACCTTTGAAACTGTCTGAGAATGTATAAACATTGGAAAAATAATATTATGAAACACAAATATAAAGTTATTCATGTTAGTCATCGATATAGATATAAATCCCAAAAATTTTATGTTTATGAAATAAATATGGTTGAATTTATAACTAAAATCATTATATATAAAAATAAAAATAAATTTATATTGTATATTGGTGGAAGAAAAATTTATAAACAATTTTCTATTTAGTATAGAATATCATGGGGATAAGTCAAAAATAAGAAACATGTTACCTATAATCATGGCCACCCACATGACCAGAAAAATGAACTGTGATAGGAACCCTAACCATTTACATAGATGTAATTCAATAGAAGAATATTAGTGGAGTATTTTCCATGAGAAATTCTAAAAGGGTGGAATTATCTAGGGTTGGCCAAATGGGGTTAGAAAGAAATTTGTGGAGGAGGAGGATCATGAGTGTAGGGATAGGTTTGAGTGAGAAATCAAGGAGGTTTTGTGGCTGTATTGGAGAATGATTGGGTATGGCTACGTCATTAGATGAAAATTCCAGGAGGTGGTTGGCCATGTTAGAGCTATGTTGTAGATTCTACAAAGCCACATGAGATCCGTTTTGGAGGAGGAAGACCAATGGGTGGGGTGGACATGTTTGAGGAACATAAGAGGAGGATAAGGGGAGGTTTTATCAGAGAAGTGTTGTGGGGGAGGTGGGGTGGTTTCATTAGAGGAGGATATTTATAGAGTGGTTGGGTGGCTATGATAAACAAGGAGGATCAAAGGAGGTTGGGTGGTAGCATCAAGGGAGGAGGGTGTTGGGTATATGTAAGATCGCTGGCCGATTAAGTAATGGGAGAGTGGGGTGGCCTACTGCTATAGGAAATAAAATTATCATGGATATACATTACATATATCCATGGTCATAATATTTATGACTATTGGTCGGTGGTGATAGCTCCAATTTCTAATAATGAGATTTTTGATGTCTACTTCTTGGGTTATGTCATCTCAGATGTTAGAGTATCCATAAACTCAATGATTGTCATGAAATTTTTTCATGGGAACCACCCAAGATTATTTTTTATATGAGGATATTCCTTAGGATAGTGGGGTACTACCAAAAATGTATGGTAGAATTATCTACAATTGTGTCTTTTTTGACTTCACTTACATGAAAGGGACATCCTTCCTTAAGGTCATAGTAATTTCAAAGATCTTCCAAATATCTTAAGTGAATATTTATGAGTGATACTATTATGATACTACTATATAATTCATTTAAGTGTGGAGTGTTCTATGATGCCTCAAGAGAAATGATTAGTTGTATGTTTTTGTATATGCAGAAGGTGATTTATTATGGGTACAGATAGTTGATACATCCTGAGAAAAATTAAACAATACATGATTTAGAACTCATAAAGGCAGTGTTTTCATTGAATAATTAGATACATTTCCATCTCAATGAATGTTTTATAGTCTACACAAACCACAATATTCACATGTAAATATTCACCCAGAAAAAAAATAACTTGAGACAAAGAAATTGGTAGAAGTTCTTATTGGACTATGAATTTGAGATTATTTATATTCCATTAAATCGAAATGTGGTGGAAGTATTCATTGATAGCAGATATAGTGCTTAATTGATGTAGTGGAATCTAAAAAATTGATGGTGATGTAGTTATCCTTGGTGGATAATGAAAATTGGTTTATATTTTGTTGATGGTAGCGGCCCCTCAACTTCAACTGACCATGGGTGAGTCCTAGTTTAGGGACATCAATTCTAAGGTCTTACACAACCAGCTAACCTCAAGTGATGCTCCAAATTAAATTTTCAAAGACAGGGATCACATCATCCTTTTTGAAGGATGGGAAGTGGTTCCAGTCATTCTATATAAGGAATTTTTTAGGTTGTTCTACATTGACCCATTAGTGGAACATCCTGGTGTTATTAATATGTACGATGACTGCAAACTTAAGTATAGGTGTCCTAGTATAAAATGGAGTATTGCTATGTTTATCTTCTGGTACCTCATTTATCGGTTGGTGAAGGCTAAGAACTAGGTTCCAATAGGTTTGTCCCAATCCCTATAGGTTCTATAGTGGATATGGTATAGTATAATGATGTTATTCAAGAAGAATCTTCCATGTTCAGTGAAATTTCATGATTTGAATGTTTTGATCATCGATTGAATAACTAAGTCATCCCACATCCTACCTATTAAGCAGAATATTTCATTAGAATTTTTGGGGGATTATATATATATTTTTTCATCAATATTCATGAAATAACATCAATTTTGAATCTTTAATGACATGATGGATTCATGTCCAAGTTGTGGAGGAGTTTGGAGGGGCCTCGGATGATACATTAATGGTGGAGTATGGAATTACACCCTCAATAGTTGGAAGATGATGAGAACCATTTAGTTTCATGATATATGATGGGGTCTTACATTCTAGTTTTTATCTAGAGTTGACAGGATTATATACCACTAGTGGAGTTCACCTATAATAATAGCTGCAACTTCTCTATTGGCCTTGAAAATGTTGAGGCATTATAAAGGTGACCATGTATGTCTTTTATGTATTGGATAAAGGTAAATGAGTCATATTTTATGGGCTATAGATAGTGTGAGTAATGATAGAATTATTTTTACATAATCATAGAGTGAATGAGGATATATAAAGTCTATCAAAAGTCTTATACAAATTTCTAATTGAGGCCTTTAGAGTTTGAATTTAGATATTATATATTCTTAAAGGTCAATCCATGAAATGGTTTTTGAATATTAGAATTGGTATTTCATCAACAACCATGGTTAATTAGACCATTCTAGATTCTATATATATGGTGAGGTTTCATATGACTTGGTGATACCCCCGTAATTAAATAGGGTGAACAACATATTATATGTGTCACATATAAGGTGGTACTTACATAAGTCATAGCACATCACTATATGGGGTGATATATAAATCGAGGATTATTCCACATTCATAGAGTGCAGAGTAGAAATATAGTATTTAGAAGAGAATACCCTTCAAGGTTGGTCAATACCTTTGTTTTATTCTATAATAGAATGAGAACCTTTATGAGAGATCATGGGAACTTGAGTCTTGGATAAAAGCTTTGTATCCTCATCATTTCATGTGATTTCTGTTTTTTAGGATGAAAATCCATAAAAGTGAGAAAATTTTAATTAATAATATTATTTGTTCTGATAATTTAACATTTCTAAGTTGAAAAGTCCCCAAAAGGTGTAGTAAAATAATTTCATCATTATTGGTACCCTTGGGTTTTGAACATTTACGTTAATACATGATGATTCATATTCCTTTGGATTGATCATATGCAAGGAGAATTACATTTTGGATAATGTATTAATGTTGTCTCTATTAGGGTATTACTGATTATTGCATTATGGCTTTTGTTTAGCTGTAATATAGTGAAATGAACATGAATTTATGAGTGTTGATCAATATTCTCGTAGATTTATAAGGGGATTTTATAATGTTATGGTTATTATATCTTAGTTTTACTATGAGATGTTGTATTCTGACAGAACATATTTTACCCTGGTTTTGTATGGATTTGAATAATTTTTCCACAACTATTTACATTGCACCATGTGTGATGACCCTAGCCTAGATACCCACTCAAACTGTTACCATCCTTGAATTTTCATGAACACAAAGGGTGTTCCCAATCTCCACAAGATGAAGACTATCACCCTAGAATAAGAACAGCCGGAGGTAAAAAGTTCACCCAACCTAAAGAAAACAACATGATATATATATATATATGATATAAATAAATGGTTGAATAATAAACAAGTATATATTTCATCCCAATGGAAACAACATAAGTGATACAACTACCCAGACACAACTGATAGAAAACCATAGGGACTCGCATATGTTACTTTCTATTCCCTACATTGAAAGACATAAATGGTTTTACACACTACTGAAGGGGTGCACATTGTCAGTTAAACATGCTCAATAGTATCCCACCAATATGTTCCATAACTAGTATCTTTACTATAATTTAAACATGATAAACATTAATGAAAATAAGGCATGATATATAGTAAAATAGTTTTTATATCAAAATCATAGAAAAGAATCTAATTTCCCCCTTTTCCAAATTTCCAAAATTATCTAAGTAAATTAGTTTCAAAGATTTCATATACATAAAATCAGTTAAATCAAACCAAATCATTCATCAAATATCATATAAAATACATGGTAGTAAAAACTAAAACATTATAATCTATAGCAAAGGAAACATTATAGCAAGGATCACTACATGCGAGTCTTGCTTGGAAACTTGTACCCATAAATTAGATATCAAGTGCATAACGTCCTTATATACATGTGTAAAATCTATAGAGTTGGGAAATACACAAAAAACTGAACCTCCTAATAGTTTCTACTAATCCCCTATAACAACAGGCCAAGGGAGTAAAGGAACGACTCGTGAGGGTACCCCCTGACAGTATCAATAGATGATACATATTCTTACACCTCACACCTTTGTACCCAATTCATACCATGTAATCTATTTTCCTAACCATTTAATGAAAAACATTTTTTGGAAAATATTTACTAAATATATTCCACAATTATTTGAAAATTCCTTTTCTTTTTACTAAAACAAGGAGAAACCCATCTTTTCTAAAAAACCAGTTTCCACACACCCACAAATCAATTTATTAATCATTTTATTTCACTAATAAAACAATTTATCAAAAATATATAAGTAAAATTTATCCAACGTAGTATTGAGATCGAACAACCTAGCTTAAACTATGGTTCTGCACGACCGCAACAGGATCCACCGACCAAAAATAAAAAAAAGACTACAATGGATATCCTAAAATAAATCCTAAAAAATTATAATAAATTCAACATGAAAATACAATTGTGGAGAGGATAGAACATGAAATCCCTAAAAGAAAATTGTACAATACACCATAATCAAAAAAAGGGCTAGCCTCTAGAGAAATATAATTAAATAGATCTATGAAGGATAAAGAATATTATCAACATAGTTCAATAGATCAAGTAATGAAACATAGTATTACATCCAAAATCAAGAGAAATGAATAATTATAAGGATAATATACATGGAGAGATGCACTACAACCAAAACCATGATCAATCACTAAGCAAAGTGATCTGGAAGGACTAGAGATCCCTAAAATCACTTGGGAGAAAGCATAGGATGATATAGAAGAAACTTTTGGCTAAATGAGATATAAATCTACCATGTAGCACCCAAAAATAATATATCATTAGAATTACATGGCATGGAACCCCATTTCACATCATATAAACCACAGAACCCAAAAATACTTAAAAACATATCTCCTTTGATTAAAAATCTGTATTTTTTCAATTTAATGATGTGTAATATTTTCAAAACATGTAAAACCTTAAGGTTTTGTACCATTTCATGAAATATTCTTGGTGAACAATAAACGATGTGAATACTTTTCACAATGTGTAAAATTCTCATGATGTGTCAGATTTTCATGCTCTAAATCAAACTCATGGTATCTTTTTAGAAGCCAACACATTGTGTGAAAACATTACATAGTGTGTAAAACTATTACATTGTACAATCATTACATAGAATCTAATCTCTTAGTAGACATTAGAAATTCCAAATTGTGATAAAATACCCAAAACAACACAGGAGTTCTTAGAACTCGGGGAGAATCCTACAAATACATTAACATGTTTATACCCAGAATCCATTTATTAAAATAAACATACATCCATGAAAATTAGTTCATTTTATAAAAATGTTTTTTCAATCCTTGAAAGTACCAAAAATAACCCAAATAAAGAGGTAAATGAATGAAGACAAGATAAATGCTTGAAAGTGGGTAACAAGATGTTTGAAACTCCCCACCATAAGACATTCCATCTTAGGGAAGTCATGTGAAAAAATGATGCCCAGGAATAGGTGAGTACAGTACTCCCTAATAACCAACTCATTCTCCCAAGTATTGTGATAATATGATTTTCTTATTCAGAACACTCAAATGGATAAAATCAACATCACACATTATACTTTCACATAGGATTCAACTATCTCCACGAGATGCTCCACAACAAAAAAATATATCTCTAACTTGATCTCTTCCCAACTCAAAATGTGGGTGGGATCTGGATGGAATTTCATGAGCTAAGATATATAGAAAACATCATGAATTTTTTTCCAATGAACTAGAAACTCCAACAAATAATCAACTTCCCCAGTAGCTAAGTAACCTCTAACATTCCAACATATCTAAGTGCCAAAATTCATTGTTTTCAAAGCTGATGGGGAACCAACTGAGGAAACACTATCAAATAAAACCCAGTTACCCAGGGAAAATTAAAAATTATTAAATTTCTAATATACATACAATTTATATTGACTTTGAGCTATAACTAGATGTTGGCATACAAGCTGAATCCTTAATAACATTTCCTGAATGAGACTCAGTCCCACAAAAGTGGCATCACCCACCTCTTCCCAAAAATGAGGCGATCTTTAGGGGAAACCATAAAATACCTCAAATGGATCCATTATGATCAGTTTATAGTAACTATTTTTATAAGAAGACACAACTTGTTCTAAAAGGATATCCTAAAATCCACCAAAATCCAAGACACAGTCAAGTATCATATCCTCTAGGATCTGAAAAACATGCTCTATTTGGTCATCTATCTTTGGATGGTATGTTGTACTCATTCTATAATTATTCCCCATCACCACCTGGAGACTCATATAGAACCTCAAAGTCAACCTTGGATCCCTATATGAAATTATTGTTGAAGGAACCCCATGTAACCTAGTAATCTTTTATACATAGACCTTACTAAGATCATTAAAATTAGTGGTGTCCATGATAATATTTATTTGAGATTACATTTTTTACCAATAATTTACCACATAGATAGAATAACTTCCTCAAGGAGTCCATTGTAAGCCAATAAAAATTTCTATTGAAACCTTTTCCCATTACCCAACTAACACTCGTAGTGGCTGGGGAAAACCAAATGGTTTCATACTCACTACATTAATCTATTGGTAGGTGTAACAGTAGGACACATATTCAACAATGTCACACTTCATATTCGGACACCAGAATATCCATCTCATTTCATAGTACATCTTTAAAATTCATAGATGAACATCCCACAATGAAATGTTATAATAAAACAAAAATGAGCTCACCATAGATGTTGGGATGACATAATGATCCCCCAAATGAAGAATACCATCTGAAGGGATAGACCAACTACAAATGGTATCCCAACCATAAAGAGGTTTTTAATTCCTTTGAACTCATCATCTTGATACTAACTCTACAGAATAGAGTAAAGTATAAATGATAATAACTAAATGATGGTTAGATTTATACTTGAAACATCATATTGAGCATCAATGTGTAACTGAATGAAGAGAACTATAAGTTTACACTCCTCTGATTCCATAACTACCTTTGTTCGTATGTTCATTCTAAGATCATATTCATTTCAATTCCCCTTCTTGAGGATGTATGAGACATTAAATTCAAATGTAGAAAGGTTTTCCACCCATAATACCAATGTAAGATTCATGTATTATTGAGAAAAAATATATATCATATTTTTATGGTCAAAATAGATAATGAACCTTTTGTTAAAAAACATAGTACCACCAACACATATGTGCATTCATAACAATGGAAAACTATAAGTCATGAAAGAGGTAATTATTCTCATGAAAATTAAGTTAGATAGTTATTTAGGCCACCAGATGATCACCCTATATAATAACATGACCCAAACAGGGACCATAAGTATCATAGAAAACCACATACCCCATACTATGATGGGGTAAGATTAAAATAAGATCTAATGTTAAAAGTCATTTCGTCTCATCAAAATAAGATTGAAATTTTAATCCTTGGTAAATTTCACCCTTTTCCTAATAAGAGTAGTCAAAGGTGATGCTATAATTGAGAAATCAATAATTATTCATCAATAATATCCAGAAATACCAAAGGAGTTCCAAATCTAAAAGATGTTATGTGGATCGTATCAATAAAAAATAACCTTCTATTTCTTAGGATAAAATACTAATACATGATCATAAATCACATTCACCATGAACTTTAATTCTTAGACCCATAAATTTCATTTCAAAATCCTTCCATAAAAATGTCAATTCCCCAATATTTCCAATGAAAAACTCATATGGTGCTTAGGATCATTCATGAACCTTGGATAAGAAAAAATATCTTCCATAAAAACCACCACAATAGTTCATGATACTCATGGAATATGTAATTCATCAAATACATGAAAGTTGAATGACTGACAGTTAGACCAAATAACATCACAAGATATACACAATGTTCATACCTTCTTCTGAAATCCTTATTCGATATATCTGACTCACAAACTCTGAGTTGATGATAACCCGACTGAAGATCGATCTTTGAAAACAACTTGTTTGGCTTTAACAGGTCAAAAAATTAATCCACCCAATTTAAAATGATACTTATTATTTACCATTACCTATTTCATCATCTTATAGTCAAACAAAATCATAGTGAACCATCTTCCTTCTTGGAAACTTGAATAAGGACTGTCCAAAGATAAACACTTAGGAAAACAAAACCTTTCAATATTAGATCATCCAACTAAATTTTGACCTCTTTTAGATCCACTAGTTCCATAATATAAGAGGGAATAAAAAGTATCTATGTACCTAGAACCATATTAATAATATAAGATACCTTCCACTCTGGAGTAAGAATATATAAATCATCTGGTAAAAGATCAGGAATGTCCTGAAAACCCACGGGACGATCAATAACAAAGAGAACATCATCAACATCAATTGGTGTAGGAGAAAAAAAACTATTGAGATATGGATGCGAGGTCCGGAATGACCATTTCATTGACCCAAACTCCATGAACCACCCAATATCTCCCATCATATTTATAAAATTATACATATCAGTGATAACAATCATCCTCATCACAAGGAGAGAAAAATAAATCTATCTCAATGATGATGTCAAACAAGTCCAGATCACGTACAACGAAATATCTGACTAACCTCACATTATCCATCTATAGAAAAGAATAATAACACTAAAACCCATACTATTTCCTCTTTCTAAGAGGTGTATATAACTCTATAAAAAAATAAATGATTTTGGTTGAAGTTTAAGCATATCAAAAAAATGTCTAGATATAAACGACTGGGAGGAATCTGTATCGATTAAAGCAGTCGCTACTGAAGGGTAAAATAAATATAGTACATATCACTATAGTATAACTCATGTCTACCTCCTTCAAAAACTCATATACTATCTTAATTTGATTCACCCCTGAGGCTTGTGGTTGGATCCCTATCGTAATTGAATCATTCAACTACACCACATTCGCCTTTAGATCCAATGATCCAGAACTATAACAACACATGGACATATCTAGATAGAAGAACTGCATATGACTATAGAATCCACAAATATTACACATCTTTAAATGTTAATAAAAATAATATTTGGTGCTCCCAACCTACCACACAGATATCAAGTCAGGGGTACACATCTATCTACAACTAAAGGTGAAGATTAGGTATGCTACCAAGAATCACCTCCACCATTCCTATGATCATCACACCAATTACTCGTTTACCCTTTCTTTCCACTAAATATATAATAGGTTGGAAGAGAACGGGAAGATAAACCAACCATGCCCACCATATTAATCTCTTCCACCATCGACCTATCTTCCATCTATGTATAGGTTGAAATATTTAGCATAAGTTAATGAAAACTGATATCTGACTGCAAACCCTCTGGGTACATCTAAGACTTAAACTAGTCATTATTTACTACCCCTATAGAAAAATAAACAGGTTCCACAAATCAATTGGTGTAAACTGACACCTAATGTTATTTCTATAGAAAATAGAGGAAATCTAGAGACTTCAAAATCATTTGTGACTCAAGAAAAAACTATTGCAAGTTGAGTGTATTTAAACCCCACCAATCTAATCCCACATCTATATCCACTTATACCACGGAATCCCACCATCAATTGTTGAGACCCTAAATTATAAACATCTCAAACATCACCATTATAATATCTGGTGTATCTTAGAAGTTGAGGATCTGATTGAACTTTTAAAGCCATTCCACCACATCTCTAGGTTCATTAAATCCCTTAAAGTACATTAGTTTCTCACATAAACACTCCCTTAATCAATCCATGTCTCCTCCAACTCCGAGTTGTACCTCAACAACTGAATTCTATACTTAGGGTACATTTTTTTCGACAATAATAAATTATTTTATGATATCCTCAACATGAATATGATCTATAAGCATATTCCATTGAGGATCAACTGCTACACCCTCTTGAGGAACCCCTGGAATACATATCAGAGGCATACTATTTCAAACCAAAATAGAATAAATGATTAGTCAATAAAATAATCGTAGTTATATCTTGAAAACCATTAGAAAAAAATAATATTAAGATAAAAACACAAAATAAGAGACAAATATCCCAACATCCAATGGTAGCATGAGTCTCATCATGGAAAAAGATGACCAGGAAGTCATCGCAACCTACTTCTAACGTCCAAAAAATCTTATCTATAGACTACCAAACTTCTGAAGACTTGGACTGTAAAGGATATACCTATCTCAAATACCAATATATGGTGAATTAAACCCTGATACCATCTCAAAATAGTTACCAATATTAACTATTTCTTACCCAATGGGAATTCTTGATCCCCCAAGCTGGATACGAGCTATCGGTCATCAAACACAACCAAAGGGAATGATTTCACCCAATTGAAATAAATAAAAATGTAATATAAATATATATATAAATGATAAGAATAAATATAAGAATAATAAACAAGTATATATGTCATTACAGAGGAAACATAAAATGAGATACAACATTGAAGTATCCAAGGAAATTCCAAGACACAATTCAAACAGAAAAGGACATCTAAAATATAAAAGTGATACTCCATTTTATAACATGAGAAAACTCCCACCATCTCACTACCAGATAGACAGACATAGCTACTATAAAACATTATCATCTCATTTTTGTTCCCTATCTTCCCATAAATAAAAATACATAAATAGTTCTTTTCACCACAAAAGGAGTGAATAGGGTGTCAGATCAACTGGATTAGTAGGATCCCATCCATATGTTCCCTAACAAGTCTATGTACAATAATCTAAACGTTATCAACCTTAAATAAAACAAGGAAAGATAAATATTAAAACATTTTTATATCAAAATCAAGGAAAAAAACTTAATTTTCCCAATTTCCACATTTCCAAAATAAGCCGGGTAAAAAAGTCTCAATGAATTTAATGTACAACCGAGAATTTAAATCCAACTAAATCATGCATCACATGTCATATCCAATCCATTGAATTACAAGCTAAAATAGTACAATAAAAAACATAGGTAACATCATGCTAATGATAAATACATGTTAGACTAGCTAGGAAACTTGTGCTCAAACATAGACAATAGTGTTCCTAAAGTCCCTAAAAATATAAATTATATCTAGAGAGAATAAGAACACCCTAGAAATTGAACCTCACAATAGTGTTTACCAAGAATCTAGAACAACATTCCTAGGGAAAAGAGGATCACACCCAGATTGGACCCCTTGAAAATATCAATGGACGAGGCATATTGCTACACCTTCTACCTAATTACCCATCGCCCATGATTCCTACGTTCAATATATCCGAAACCAATTCATCAGAAAATGATTTTAAAATAATGTCACAAATACTTTTCACAATTCTTTATAAAATGCCTATTATTTTTACCATAGTAGGGAAAAAACATATTTTCCCAAAAATACAATTCCACACACACACAAATCAGTCAATTAGTCATTCCAATTTATTAAATAAAACAATTTATCAATACTAAAGTAATATAGTTCATCCAAAAAAGTATAGAGACAAAACCACCAACTTCAAACATGAGTCGTGCATTCCTAAAGTGGGATCCAAAGACTAGAAATAATTAAAATACAACAACTGGGGTCCTATAATCAATCCTCATATCTAACAGTTAATTCAATAAGAAAAGTGATCGGCAGATATGATATAACCCAAAATACCTCATAGAAACTCACACGATGCACCACAATAAACCCAAGGGTTGGCCTCTGGAGGAATATCATTAAATTTTTCTCATAAGGACAAATAATATTAACATCATAGATCTATTGATCCAATAACACAACACAATGATAGAACGATGATCAACAAAAATGATAAAGAAGAAATATCCCTTATCAGGAGGAGGTATCGCAAATGTCACAATGATCAATAGTTGAATAAAGTGATCGAGAATGAGAATAGGTCTATATAATCTTTCGGGATAGCTACTAGGTTGAGAGATAAGAGGCCTTCAGCTAAATGAAATTACAATCATTCATGAATCACAGAAAATGAACATTCCATGATAATTACGCAGCGTAAAACCTCATTTCACAACATATAATCCATGAAACCCACAAATTACAAAAATGCATCACCTTAGATTAAAAATATGCATATTTACCCTTTCATGAGATGCAATATTTTCAATTAATGTAAAGCCTTAATTTATTTTACTGATTGACAACATCTTCCTGATGACATATAAAAGAAATGAATACTTTTCACATTGTGTAAGATTCTCACAACAAGTAAGATGCACATGCTCTGAAAAAAACTCATAACATCAATCTAGAAACAAATAAAAATCATGTAATATTTACCAATTATATAAAAAATTCACATTTTTTAGTCTTTTCACACTATGAAATCATCCAAATTACAGCAAAAAATCCAAATTTTTCTTTAACGACTAAACAAACACAAGAGTTATCTGAACTCGAGGAGAACCCTGAAAATCCACTAACATGTTTATTCCCCACCTCCATTAATAAAAAAAATAAATCCCATAACATTAGTTCATTTTACGAGTAAATTATATCTATCCATGGAAGTCAAAAAATGTAAATAAATAAATAGGGAAATGAAAATGGAAAAGATAAATACCAAAATAATGTAACATGTTGTTGTACCACAATTATGATTGCCTATGTTTCCATTTTATATTTTTATTGAACCCTATATCCCTCATATATTTCTTTTCCTCTTATCAACTCTCATCCTATTGTGTTGTATTTTTGGAGCACTATTCATCTTGGATGATCCTTCATCTAATTATAATCACGTGGTTGTCCCTTAAGGCTTTTAGAATATATATTTATGGGGACCAGAAGAATTACATTCTTAGTAAGAAATATTTATCATTACATGTTCCCTATTTCTATGATTAATCTATATGTCTATATATTATTGATCACTATTTCCTTAAAATATTACTTTTATAAATCCCTATAGACCCCTTTTAGAATTTACCTTTTTTTTAAATTAACCCTTACTTATTAGTTACCTATATTTGATATCATTTTTTGTATATTTATCTTGAATCACCCACTCATTCTTGTGATTCTATTAAGTGGAAGAATTTTTTCTACAGTGGAATTCATCATAGTTGTGTTGGTAGTGTGATAATTACATAGAAGATATAGTACATGATGGAAAAATCAATAACAATAGGTTTGTGATGTGCAGGGTCGCATTTCACTATAAAAGAGAATGTCACACAACTACTCATGGTATTAGGATTTTTTCCCCTATCCTTCATGGTAAAATCATACTGAAACACTACATGTTTCATCATGACCACCACTTACTGAAGGTACATATTATTAAAAGTGTTTTCTTAGATATTAATCTTATGTATATCCTATAAGTTTTAATTTAATCATACATAATGTGTGTTGTAGAGTAGATTTTTTTAATATGATGTGAATATAATTGTTTAAAAATAGATGAGAAATTGTATCCTGGTGTATGGATATATGGGGATAAACTTTGGAATGAGGAGTTTTAATTGTGGCATGAAGCTATTGGATTTGGAATTTTGGTGTTGCAGTATGTCTCATGTTGTGACAGTGTTGATCCCTAGGGTGAATGAATGGCCTGGAACCTTTATGATAGATTATGTATCATTTCCCATGTTTTATGGATTAAGGTGAGACGGTAGTCTATAATAGATTTTTTATCTACATAAGACATGGCGGTACACCCATATTTGTCATCAGATATGAAATGTGAGTTTCTTTGAGTATTTTGGAATCCTTAGATCTATAGGGAAAATGATTGGTTTTAGTTATGATGAGAGGTGTTTTCATCATGTATTTGAAATCTATTTGTTAAAGGATGATTATTTGGTGTATATTCACCCAAAAGTTTTTAGACTTTGATAATCCAGCATATTCCTGATGTTTAAGTGTTTTATACTTTCATCATAGATTGGCACTTCCTTTCCCTAAAATAATTTGAGTACACGATAGTAATATAGATTTTGGTACTATCATAATCAATGTCATATATGTTATTATGGAACAATTACTCTATATATAAATTCAAACACTACATATTTTGATCAACATATTTGACAAGGACCGGGTCTTCCATCGAGGTTTCAGTACTCCCTTATCGATACTTATCCTAGAATGTCATGGGTCCCCAAATATAGTCATTGAGATGATGCGGGATTAGATTAGTTGTGTATATTGGATTATACTGTTTCTTAACGTGAGGGATTTCATTAATAAATTAGGTTGTTAATGAGTGGGAATCAATGTCCCACATTTTCTAACATAAAATCATATTTGGGTTTTTGTTTTTTTTCTTCTTAAACCCTAAGTGATTTATTCTTTAACTTCATGGTTTCAAGATAATTCTGACCTTTCTTTTTTCATTTTTTGTTTTTTTTGGTATCATACTCGTTATGTATAAAGTCAGTCTTGTATGGGAATTTTTCCTCCATACATCATGCCTTATGTAGAAAACATATAGTTCAATGGAGACTTTGGTATGGAAGATATCAATAGAGAAGGAACATAGTGGTACCTAGATGATATCGTATAATATTATGTTCGTTTCTAGATCTATATTATTAAGAATATCTCCACACATCAATTTATTTAGGTTTGTTTCTGTTTAGGTTTTCTAGGAATATATTTTTCCCCTTTAATTTATGGATTATGTACTTATTATTCTTTTATGGACTTTACTATGTGTCATATCAAAATAAATTTGGTTATTTATATCATATTACATTAATGATAACCTATACATAGTTTTTTGGTTATATGCATGTACATTATGCTAACTCCTCCCATATTATGAGATATTCCCAGTCAATGATAGTCCATATCCCCTAGCCTATTAGAGGTGTGCATAGAGAGACACCCTCTACTTACTACCAAACATGGTTGGGACTTGTCCGAATGGTTAGTTTAATAATGAATATTATCATATTTGTTAATTATTAAATATGGGTTTTATAATGGCATGTGAAATTTGAAGTGGGGTGATTGTTGTGTGATTGTGTGGGTTAGTTATGTAGTCTAGAAGATGAACTGAATGATGATATTAAGTGGAGATGTTTAAATGATTTCTATGGTTATTGTGGTGTTTCATTATATATATGTTACTTAGGTTGGTATTATGTGTTATATTATATACAATATTGTTCCTATTATTTATTAAGAAACATCACCCTAGTCTAGTAATGTGACCAACACACATATGATATTTTGGGTTCTCATTGGTTTATCTAACATCTATGATGTGTGATACAGATGGATAACTACTCCACATTCCCCACTATGTATTTAATATAAAATATGGGTTATAATTGACTGAATTTATGGTTCATGATGGCTTGGGTACATGGTGGAGACTTACATGTGATAAAGAGGGAACATGGTTTGTTTCATTAATGTTTACTTTCTCTATCATTTTGTGGTATATGGATGATGTAGTGTGGATACAGATATGGGATTGTGTATGTGGTGATGTGAATGTGATGTTTGGTATGTGTTTTTGTGGAAATAAATGAGAAACAGAGCACCATGGAATATTCTATTAGGTTAGGAGGGTGACTAGTTTAGTGTAGATGAGGATATGGTATTCCTTATCATACTTTTATAAATATTATATTACTATATTTTTTTATGTTTATGGGAGAATGAAACATTTCATGGTTATAATTTTATTTGACATGGTATACATATTAATTTTTTTTATTCACTATGGAATTAGTAGTCTTATTCCACATTTTCATAAGTTGTTTTAGGGAGGATCCATCTAAGTTTACACGCATGATCACCCCTACATTATATATCTATTTTCTATATTTTTATGTAAGGGTTTGAGATTGGATTGAACATTAATGTCTCATTGTGTGGGGTTGGAGGGTGTTTTGGAGTTTCTATCATAGGAGAAACTAATTTTAGGGTACTCATTTAGTGATTCTGTTTTTTATATTACATTGTAGGCATTTTGTACATGGTTTTATTATATATTATATGGAGTGAATAGTTTGTTTTCATATTATTTACAAAAAATAATATGGAAAAGTACCTCTCATGTGCATGTTTTATATCCCTGGAGTTAGTGGTGAACTCATTCCCTATTAGATGTGGGCTTCATGGGGTTACACTCAACTTAGTTATTGACAAAGTAAGAGTTCTAGTGGGGATAGTTTATGAAAAAATCCCTTTACCAACTCATTTTTAAACATAAGAACCAAAATAGTATTAATACCAATCATTAAATAGAGAAAATTTAGTTTTTATATCATTTAAATATTAACTATAAAAAATCATGAACTCATGGTTCATATAAAAAAGAAAATAACATAGAGCTACCAATCTTCGATAATTAAATCCCTTAGAAATTATATTTTTTCACCTAAATAATAATGTATACGACTTTAGAACGATAAATAAATCACTAATGTTGAAAACCCTCAAATTAAAATCTTTCTAGATGACACACTAGTCTACAACAACAAAAATAAAAAAATGGAAAATATGGAAGAAAAGGATTGATTAAGATGATTAAGATCTAATTACTTGAATATTTTAACAAATTTGATATATAAATCACCAAGAGGGAGAAAGAATCAACGAGTATCTTATGGAAAGATGATCTAGAGAGTTTCTGATGAATGTGAAAGAAAATTGAGGTTAATTTTCCTTAAATACGCGTTTCTAATAAAATAATATTTTAGATTTTAAGTAGTTCTGTGGTTTTCATACATTTCATGAAGAGAATGTTTATAGTCATGTATATTACTCTAGCTGAAAAAAGTTCCCACATGGTCAATATTCATGGACAGGGTAATAGTACACCCATGTCAAAAATCAAATGAATTCTCTTTCAAAATTCATATTTTCAGTCCAAACCTAAAAATATATGGAAAATAGATAAATAAAAAATCATATACCCGAAAGAGACATCATGAGTTTCACAATTCTCTAAAAAACATCATAATCTACCTGTATAAATTTTGTATGAAAACTATAAATTTTAGAATATTTGGGGTCTGTGCTCCAAAATTTATTATTTTTATTCTTATGTTTTGTAAGATTTCTCATTATGTTATAAAATAGCTAATCTAGAGTGAAAAATTTTACCCATAACACTTTATTCTAAGAATAAAAAGTCTTGACTAAGTGATCCACTTCTATGACAATAGAATACAAGTCAAAATATTCCCAATATAAAATCTAAAAAGGATCTAGGTAATATTTTTTCTATAAGGATATGTGAAAAAAATTATAAATAAGCATCATATAATGACAAAATTTTATCTAGAATGAAACCTTACCTGTCATGTTAACAATATTGGATGTTATTACATTCCTATAAATCATCTTACATTATTCTCTTTGTCATATATGTCCCATTAAAGGTTACACTTTCATGAACATGTCATCATTGACCAGTGATTCCAATGATTTATAGTGCTTATCAGTAAATTATTTCTAGTGACTTTGATCCATTGCAAGAAACCATTGAATTAGATGAAACTTATACCTAACCTCTTACATTATACTCAACCATACTAGATATTTGTAACACCCCACCCCTTCCCATTGGCTTGAGGGGGGTTGTGAGATGCTACTCGGCATTAGGCGATGTTCCCACGATACCAATGGGTACCAATAAATGCAAAGGGCTCCAAGAAAAATTAGGGAATGATTTTACCATAGGAAAAAACAATCAAACAAATGATCTATAACCAACCACAACTACATGATACATGTTAAAAATGTAACTCAATATAATTTATTACCAAGAAACAACCAAACGGCGAACCCCATTCGTAACAATATCCAAGGAACAATACAAGAAATCCAAAATAATCCAAAATTATAGTACTGAGTAGAAAAAAACAACAAAACATAAGGAATAAGTTAAAAAACTACATAGTTCCACTCCACGCTCTATGTTACAATCACCATAATACCACCCAATAATCATGATGAACCACTAAGAAAATGAGATGATTTAACTTTACCTATATCTTGGAATACAAAATCAATAAAAGAAAAAATATCCAAATTAGGGGGAGTATAATAATATATAGTAGTTTTTCCCAAATTACTTCCCTACATGCCCCACTAGAATAGAACACATTATCACTCTTTATATAAAATAATTTATATAAACCCAATAGAATAGTTCAACAATTACCAATATTCCAAACACATCATTACTCCAAGAAATTCACCCCAATTTGAAAATTCCAAGGAAAAAAACTAACAAGTCATTACACATTTCACATGGACATAAAACATTCCATAATACATGGATGTATGCATATACTAACCACATGGCCATGTCTCTCTCTCTCATACACACACATGTGCTCTGTGTTACCCTTGATGAAGGAACATCACGTCCAAACCCATCCTCTTTTTGTAGTGGTACTTCACGCCCACTTACCATTGATGATGGTTCTTCACTCCCAATATCCTTGATTCCCAACCATTCTTAACCACTTAAGACAATAAAAAATCTAATAACATTTACCCAAATGACCATAATAAGAAAATAAAAAATCTTTACAACATGCCTATTCACTTCAATAAATCTCTCATTTATAGAAACATCTATAAACCATTTTCCGTGAAAAAACCCATTCCAATAAAACAACACTTTTATTCAAATCCATATTTCATAAATAATTTTCCATAAATCAACCAAGACATAAATTTTAAAATCATCATTTTAAAATCAAACAACAAAGCCCCTTTAACAACAGTAACCAATTTTCACCAAAATCACCAAATCCTAACAAGAGGGTTTTCAAAAAAGATTTTAAAATAAAATCCATAATAATGTTCTATAAAACCATTTAATTTGGAATTACTACTTCTAGTTCTGTCAAAATAGATTCAATAGAGATGTAACCTATCGTAGAGTTTTGGTGAAATCAACCAACAGACAACCACACCACATATCCGGGTAAAACTCCACAAAATTGCCTTAGATCCCTATTTGTAACATCTAAAAACCCACCTGTCATAATTTTAGGAAAAGACCTATATCTACATGAAATAGATGTAGATATAGAAAACCAATATAGAGAAAGAGATATAAAAAGATCTATGGAAAACCATGAAGAAACCAAGACAGGAGAATTTTCATAGAAGTATAATGATTATCACACCTCGAAAACCCTTTTAATCTCTCCCAAAATCAGCTGGATAGGCCTTCTTATAATTGATAATAAGAAACCATAAGTTAGTTTCATGTGGGGGGGTGTTTGGGGAGTTTTAGGTTAAATTACATGTGACCCATTTTTAAAAGCACATTTTTAATGTCGCACATGGTTAGCTCACACGGTTAGAGAAACTATGAACTAATCATGCTACTGCTACTATCCAAAGGATGCTCCAAAAATTTTACCCGCATGAATAGATAATTTATGTTCCTAAAATGTGAATCCCACTACCACATGTTTCATAGTTACCTATGTTTGTGGCACAACTTACACTAATCATTCTCAAACCTTTCACTAATAAAAAACATTCCAAACCATCCTAAAACAATTCAAAACTATCCCAGACATTACCCAACCAATATAAACACATAAAATTGGAATAAAAAGGGTTACATACCTCAAAATTATGGTTAATACACTATACTCACCATTTTACTTCCCATCCTTATATAGTAGAGAACCCTCGAATTGCCAAAAGTGCTCAGGACATTGCTCAGTCATCTCTTTCTCCTGCTCTCAAGTCTCCTCATGAATCTGATTGTGTTTAAAGAAAACCCAAACCAGACTAGTTCTTTTACCATGGATGTCTTTCTCTTTTCTGTCCATAATTTTCACTAGCATTTTCACTAAAGAATCATATTTCTTTAGCATAAAATTTCCCAAGGGAATCACATTGTCACGATCTGACATATACTTTTTCAATTGGTTTGCTTAGAAAACATTTTGCACCACACTAAACTAGGGTAAAAAATCCAACAGCTATTCCACCTTTGAAATCGATTCATGTATCTCAAATTGACCAATATATATCAAAGATAACTTTCCCCATTTCCCAAACTGACGATATCCCAATATCATAGATATTCTCAAGAACATGTGATCACCCACCATGAATGAAAACAACCACCAATGATGGTCTGTATGTTATTTATAATGACTATGTACCATATACATTCTCTTTTGGATCAACTTAATCTTCATCATCATCTATTAGACAAGGCATGTCCCAAACATCATATCCTCTCCTATTTCCACCCAATATATAGGATAATGGAATAGAAACCCCTAAAATACCTCAAACAAGGCCATATTTATAAATTCCATATAACTGTTATTATAGTAGAACTCAACCAATAGAAGTTGATCCTCCTACGAACTACCAAAATCCATAACTTAAGCTCACAACAAATCTTCTAATGTTTCTATTTTCCTCTTTTATTTCCAATCCATCAGAGGATGATATGTCATGTTTATCATTAACTTAGTCCCATGGGCTTGTAGTAAGTATAAGGCCCCAGCCTTAAACCTTACTTAATCTTGAGTTATTACATGATTACACATTGAGGATCTTTTCGGGTTTAGAGTTTTAGAGAATTAGATCATAAAACTTGAATTACATTGCACATATAAACAAAGTGGTTACATAAAGATAGTATTCTTCTTTCCCATCAATGGAAACATATTTAAAATAAAACATGGATTCTTTCTTGACACTTCCTTGACACTATCATCATATAATGTACCTTTCCCTTGACCTGTCAAAAACATTTCAAAAAACATGGGATGAGCATAAAAAGCTCAATAAGGGATATAAAAATATGGAAAGGAAACATGGGTACATATATACATAAGAATGAAATCATACTTTACCCATAAAACATAAGCACTTGAACATACCTCATCAAATCATGAATAAATCATAGAAATCAAAAGACATAAAGGTAACTTGAGGCATTCATAACATTCTTACGTAGGGAGTAACCCTCTTGGTTACGTTTGGAATACCCATCACAGTATATTCCCTAAATCTCTTCGGAGAAACCTTAAAGTTTCACTCTTTCGCATTACCCAATGCATTGTAGAGCTATATCGGGCTCACCCGCCCTTAGTTTATCACAGAACCACCCGTCTTCATAATAATGCCCAAGAACCTCAACATAATCATATCACATAAAACATGCATAAAGGAAACATAACATTTCCACCTTTCAATCACAAGATATCAGTACAACACATTGATATAAAAACATTATGAAAACCATTTTCAATACCAAAATAAAAGAAAAGTAAAACATGGAATTTATTTTTCTTTTAAAAAGAAGGTATGGCTTGTAGAGGAAGCCGAAACTCAAATAATGGTCACGGCGGCAGAGAAGTCATTGTCGCCGCATACGTACGACAAAAACATTCCCTTTTGTCGTTTAGTAAAACATTTCGTATAAAAAAGATTCCTTTTGGATAAACTTAAAAGTCAAAGGGGTTTATACACCGTATAAAAGAAGGTTGAGTATAAAACAAAATATGCCTCAATGAAAGGAGATTGAGACGAAGTCCCATACCTCGGGTCTGACTTGACTGGTCGTTCTTTAATCTCCTGAATAATAAACTTGAGTTAATTTCTACTTGCTTAAGAACCTATTTCAAGTTCATTATTCCTTTTATATCACTTATTTCCATGTCATGAACACTATGTAATTATTTAAGTTAATAACGGTCGTTTTAACGATCATTGGTACTCGAGTCAAAAATAAACCCTTTATAATTAAAAGTTGTTCATGTATCCATTACATCCAGAATTATAATCATGATGTATATATCATATATATCTAGTATATACATGCATTTATAATATTACATAATCATTTAGAGGTAAGAAATGAAATGCACCATTCATGGAGACGGTAAGCCGTACGTACGCATGAACACTACTTTCATTTATATTTCGTATTTTATAGAATGGAATCATAATGATATAAAGGTATATTATAATTACAGTATAATATCATATATAATATCATATTTCCATCCTTTATACGTCCCACATATGGTATTTAACGAATCAAATCACTTTGAGGGGGCGGTCGTCTGCACTTCCTTAAATGAAGATATCGCGTTTACCCATAATGGAAACCATAAAGGTATTCCAAAAATGAAAAATATAAAAGCTTAAGGAAAACATAAACATATTATATATCATATATAAATATAGTGACATCTTAATGGCCACCTTTGAAGGTGTTAAAACAATGTTGGACAATCATCGTTTCAGGAGGCATAAATTCACCATCCACGGAAACAGTATGTCCTTTAACCATTAGATGTAGGTGTGTGTAAGTATAGATCGAATACTTCTTATAAAAACATCATAGTATATTGAAGATACTAGAGTGGTTACAAAATAAATTAATAAAAAGAGTTTAGGTGGTTGGAGAAGCAAAATAAAACAAAAGGACTCAAGTGAAGACATTACCTTAAAATTGGGTAACTCCCTTTGGTTTGAGCTCAAAGGCTTCCTTGGGAAAACTTCTGCCCAAACTGAGGCTTCAAGGAGTAAGATAGGGATGTGGAGAGACAAAATGGGCAGGGGTTGGCCGAGACAAAGGCTTTGGGAGTGTGGGTAAGGAGGTAGAGGTGGGGGCCTTTTATAAGAGGAGAGGAGGGGCACTCTTGGAAAGTAAAGAAAAGTTACTTTATTTTAAAATGAGTTTCGGATTCAAAAGGCCCCACATTGATATAATTCAAGGGTATGGTGATAAGTGTTCGAAATCCACCCATACAATAGGTTTTGGACATGTGTAGGTCATATATGTTACATTATCTTTTCATTTTATTTAAATCCTTTATTAATGAGGTAATCGCTGCATCATCATGAGGTCATAAATAATTTAATTTATTTAACGTCTAAAAATTATAAAAAAATATGATGATGTATGAAATATTTTTATATTTTTAATGACTATTTATAGTCAAAAATATGACTTGTATAACCCCATGTAAAAATTGTTTTAGTAAAAACATTTCATGTCTGTGTCATTTTTACTTTAACATTAAATAAAAAGATATTTATGTCATTTCCCAACCAAAGTGGCTCCATGGGGTCCCCAAGTTGACCCATGGATTGTCTTGGTCGGACATGACACATCCAATAAGGGTAGGACATGTGTCAAGCTCATATCATATTATTAAATCATTATTTTTACCTTAAACTACACTAATTACCACTAATCGTGATTAAGAAATTAAAAGTTACTATTCACCAAAAAATTATTTTAATCTCATTGAACCACATTTTACTTCTTAATGACAACCATATATGTCAGATTTTTGAAAATCAAATCACAGAAGTGGCAAAGTTTCATTTAAATGAAAAATCAGTTTCTTTAACTACAACTTAGTGGTTTCACTATTCATCAAAAATTGAAGTTTTTCAGAAAGATACCAAAACTTCACCCTAAGCTATATTTGATATTCCTAATTCAAAAATGATATCTATTTTCAAAAATTCAAAACATATAATATGAATTAATTAATTTAATAATTAATTCCCGCTATCATGACAAATAGCGGGTTTTTTTGAAACAATATCTATGAAAAGTTTGGCCTTAGTTTATGACCAATTTCAAAGTGAAATTAATCCTAATGACCACCATTGGATTAAATGGTAAAAATATATTCTAATTTCACTTCAAAACCAATTCAAAAGATATTCTAATCATATAAATAAATTAGATTAAAAAGAAGTTTTGAATTAAAATACAACATTTTTCACTATTCATTAAAAATGAACTTTATCTGAAAAATACCAAAAATTCCGACAAAGTAAATTTTGATGTCCGAATCATAAATAATAAGTTTATTTTGAAAAAAATAGCTTATAAAATTGTCAAAAGATAGATTTAAAAATGTTTTTCCTTCAAAAGGCAGTAAAATAATCTTTTAAGAATATTAGTGTATTCCATGCATAAGATTGTATTTATTTTTATTTTAAGCCTCTAAAACACTATCTTAATCATTAATAGACATAGATAAAAATATATATTATTCATTACTTACTTGGGATGTTACATCCTTCCCCCCTTTAGAAAATTGTGTCCCCCCAATTTATTTACTTATCAAATAAATGGGGGTACTTATCCCTCATTGCATTTTCAGATTCCCATGTTGCCTCTTCAATCATGTGGTTTTTCCACAAAACCTTTACCTGATGAATAACCTTATTCCGTAACACTTTCTCCTTGTTGTAAAGAATCTAGACCGGTTGTTCCTCATATGATAGGTTCTCTTCCAGCTGAACTACCTCTGGACTCAAAACATGAGATGGATCTGGCATATACTTTCTCAACATCGAAACATGAAAAACATTGTGTACCTGAGATAAACTCAGAGGTAAAGCCACTAGGTAAGCAACTGATCCAACTCTCTCCTGAATTTCATATGGTCCAATGAACCTTGGACTCAACTTTCCTTTCTTACCAAATCGCATCACACTTTTCCATGGTGATACTTTGAGAAAATCATGATCACCTACCTCAAAAGAGAGATCCTTCCTCCTGTTTTCCACATAACTCTTCTTCCTACTCTGAGCTGTTCTCATGTGTTTCTGTATTAGATGAAATTTTTCTACCATCTCTTCTACCAATTCTGGTCTCATCAACTTCCTTTCACCCACTTCATCCCAGAAAGCTGGAGTTCTACACCGCTTCCAATATAATGCCTGAAATGGTGCCATCTGTATACTAGAATGAAAACTGTTATTATATGAAAATTCAACCAAAGAAAGATGTTGGTCCCAACTTCCCTGATAATCCCTTGAACAAGCTCGTAGCATATCCTCCGAGGTCTGAATTTTTCGTTCCAACTTCCTATCTGATTGAGTATGAAAAGCTATACTATAATTTAATTCAGTACCCAACGACTTCTAAAGGCATTTCCAAAAGTTAGAAGTGAACCTGGGATCACGATCAGATATAATGGAGAGAGGAACTCCATGTAACCTGACTATCTCTTTAAGATACAAACGGGAAAGTTGATCTGGGGAAAAAGTATCTCGTATAGAAAGGAAATGATCAGATTTAGTCAAGTGATCAACAATAACCTAGATTGCATTATTACCTCGAGATGTCTTCGGTAATCCCACAACAAATCCCATGGATATATTCTCTCATTTCTACTCTGGCACTGGTAAAGGTTGGAGCATCCCTTTCGGTAACTACCGCTCTGCTTTAACCTGTTGACAAGTCAAACACTTCACAGTAAAATCATCAATATCTCTTTTCATTCCATACCACCAGTAATACTCCCGCAGATCTCTGTACATCTTAGTAATGCCAGGATGAACTGAAAACGGAGAACTATGAGCTTCACATAACAACTCTCTCTTCAACTGTGAATCACAAGGCACACACCATCTCTTCCCAAATCTCAAAACACAATCATTATCAATGTTGAATTCAGGCAACTTACCTTTCTGAACAAGCTATACCTTTTTCTGCAACTCACTTTCTGGCTCCGGTGCTTGCTTGATTCTATATGATAGAGATGATCTCACTGATACCTTAAACAATACAGAAGAACTTCCCGCACCAAAAACTTCTATGCCAAAGTTCATCAAATCCTTAACCAAAGGATCACGTTCCAAATGCAACATTGCTAATGAAGCATTACTTTTTCTACTCAAAGCATCAGCCACTTTATTTGCTTTTTCTAGATGGTAATGAATTGTACAATCATAATCCTTGATTAATTCTAGCCATCTCCTTTTTCTCATGTTCAACTCTTTCTGAGTGAATATATACATTAAACTTTTGTGATCAGTATATATTTCACACTTTACTCCATAAAAATGATGCCTCCAAATTTTTAAAGCAAAAACAACAGCAGCTAATTCCAAATCATGTGTCGGGTAATTTACCTCATGAGTTTTCAACTGTCGTGAAGCATAAGCAATTACCTAATCATTCTGCATTATGACGCAACCAAGTCCTTTCAATGAAGCATAACTGTATATAACAAACTCACCATTCTTGGAAGGTAGTGCCAAAACTGGAGCATTCACCAATCTTCTTTTCAGTTCCTGAAAACAATCATCACATTATTTTGTCCAGATAAACTTAACACCCTTCCGAGGTAGCATAGTCATTGGACTAGATAACTGTGAAAAATTTCTAACAAACCTTCGGTAATAGCCTGCCAAACCAAGGAAGCTATGAATCTCAGATACATTTGTGGGTCTTGGACAGTCTTCCACAACTTTTGTTTTTGCAGGATCAACAGTTATCCCATCTTTAGAAACAATGTGACCAAGGAAAGAAATTTGTTGCAACCAAAACTCATACGTGCTGAATTTTCCATACAGTTTCTTTTCTTTTAAGGTTTTCAAGATAACCCTTAAATGGCTTTCATTTTCTTCTTTACTTTTAGAAAACACCAAAATATCATCAATGAAAACCACCACAAACATATCCAAGAACTCATGGAAAATTCTATTCATTAAGTCCATGAATACAGCAGGTGCATTGGTTAGCCCAAAAGGCATTACTACAACTTCATAATGGCCATATCTTGTACGAAACACAGTCTTCGGAACATCTGCTTCCTTTACCTTCAGCTGATGGTACCCCGATCTCAGGTCAATCTTTGAAAAATACTGAGCTCCCTGGAGCTGATCAAACAAATCATCGATATGAGGCAAATGATATTTGTTCCTAACAGTGATGTTATTCTAGGCTCTATAATCAATGCAAAGTCTCATTGAACCATATTTGTTTTTAACAAATAAAACAGGAGAACCCCATGGTGACGTGCTAGGTCGAATGAAACCTTTCTCTAATAAATCTTGCAATTGCTCCTTCAACTCTAAAAGTTCAATTTGAGCAATTCGATAAGGGGGTTCTGAAATTGGCTTAGCATCAGGAACTAAGTCAACAGTAAACTCAACTTCTCGATCTGGTATTATTCTAGGCAACTCATCAAGAAAAACATCAGTATACTCATTTACCACTGGCACATCATTAATCTGAACAGTTCCCTTGTTTTCAACAATGTGTGCAAGGTAACATTCATTTCCATCTTTTACAAGTTTCTTGGCCTCTTGATAAGTTATCAACAGTAAGGGTTCATTCTTGTACACAAACTGAAAGTCTTTTTGAAATGAAACTTCTTTATCTCTACAATCAATCTTAGCATGGTAAATAGAGAGCCAATCCATACCCAGGATAACATCAAACTCTACTAGAGTTAGAACAATAAGGTTTGCAAGTAGGTTATTTCCACATATAAGGATAGGAAGATTCTTATAAATTCTTATTGCCTCAACATTTCCCCCAGGTGTTTTTACCAAAAGTTCAGGAGTCATTTCTTGAGATGGTATTCCCATTTTACTAGAAATGTTTTCAGAGATGAAAGAATGTGTAGACCCCGAATCAAACAACACACTGGCATAATCTGAAAAAACAAACAAAGTACCTGATACAACTTCATTTGATGGCCTGACATCTGCTGAAGTAGTTGCAAAGGATTTCACCACCCCTTTCTGCTTGTAGTCTAACTGATTCCCATCACTCAAGCTCTTTGTCAGACACTCGTTTGCATAGTGACCCATCTCATTACACTTATAACATTTCACAAACTGTAAATCAAATTTGGTATTACGTTCACCTTGATCCTTTTCAGTGCAATCACGAGCCTTATGTCCCATCTTACCACATCGGTAGCAATTTCCAGAATTCAGAAGAAATTCCCCAGCATGCCTTTTGCCACATTTATCACAAACTAGAAACTTAGATTTCTTACCATCAGACTTTTTTTGAGGATTTATTACCTTTCTCCTACCACCTCGGTCTCTTCTTCTGTTGGCTGTTATAGAACACTTGGTCATCAGAAAACTCCATTTCCACCTTCTCAGCACATCGAACAAGCTTTTCATAACTTTTAAACACATGAGAAGCTAATGCCCTTTGATATTTTGGCTTTAATCCTGATTAAAAATGATTGATTTTACTATCAAGGTCTCGGATAAAATTTGGAGCATACCTTGCCAATCGAGTGAACCTTTCTTCATAGGTATCCACTGAGTCTTCCTCTTGCCTCAATTCCAAGAATTGTTTTTCCATCCAAAGTCAAACAGCCTTAGGAAAATACTTTTCAAGAAACATACCTTTGAAGTCATCCCAGTCGAGAGCATCAATCTCATCAGCGTCCTTGATATTTTTAACCATAGACCACCACTGATCTGCTTCACCCTCCAAACGGTAAATAGAAAGACTAACCTTTTGATTTTCTGAACACCCCATGACATCGAAAATATTCTCTAGTGCTTTAATCCACCCTACAGCTAGCACAGGGTCATATGATCCTCTGAATGATGGGGGATGTTGCCTCATGAAATGTTCCACCACTAACATGTTCCTCTGCGGTTGATCTAGATGATCTCGTGCATGGATACCACCACCATTTATCACTTGAGTCAACTGTTCCATTACTGCAACAAACTGTTCAGTTCCAATTCCGACCATCTCAGGATGTTGATTCGGAAGGTTATTTCCTTCTGCATGCCTTCCTAGAACTCCTTCCCTGTTTCCTCTGCGGAAAACCATTCTGAACAAACATGTCTTAGATGAAGCAACATGGTAGTCTTCAAATACTATATCACTTCAATTTGAAAAAAAAAATTTGGATAATCATTTAATAGAATTCTTACTCCTAAAGTTATATAAACCGACTTTTGATACCAACTATAAGGCCCCAGCCTTAAACCTTACTTAATCATGAGTTATTACAAGATTACACATTGAGGATCTTTTCGGGTTTAGATTTTTAGAGAATTAGATCATAAAACTTGAATTACATTCCACATATAAACAAAGTGGTTACATAAATATAGTATTCTTCTTTCCCATCAATGGAAACATATTTAAAATAAAACATGGATTCTTTGTTGACACTTCCTTGACACTATCATCATGTCATGTACCTTTCCCTTGACCTGTGAAAAACATTTCAAAAAACATGGGATGAGCATAAAAAGCTCAGTAAGGGATATAAAAATATCGAAAGGAAACATGGGTACATATACACATAAGAATGATATCATACTTTACCCATAAAACATAAGCACTTTAACATACCTCATCAAATCATGAATAAATCATAGAAATCATAAGACATAAAGGTATCTTGAGGAATTCATAACATTCTTACGTAGGGAGTAACCCTCTTGGTTACGTTTGGAATACCCATCACAGTATATTCCCTAAATCTCTTCAGAGAAACCTAAACGTTTCACTCCTTTGCGTTACCCAATTCATTGGAGAGCTATATCGGGCTCACCCGCTCTTAGTTTATCACGGAACCACCCGTCTTCATAATAATTCCCAAGAACCTCAACATAATCATATCACATAAAACATGCATAAAGGAAACATAAAATTTCCACCTTTCAATCAAAAGATATCAATACAACACATTGATATGAAAACATTATGGAAACCATTTTCAATACCAAAATAAAAGAAAAGTAAAACATGGTATTTATTTTTCTTTTAAAAAGAAGGTATGGCTTGTAGAGGAAGCTGAAACTCAAATAATGGTCACGGCGGCGGAGAAGTCGTTGTCGCCGCATACGTACGAAAAAAACATTCCATTTTGTCATTTAGTAAAACGCTTCATATAAAAAATATTCCTTTTGGATAAACTTAAAAGTCAAAGGGTTTTATACACCGTATAAAAGAAGGTTGAGTATAAAACAAAATATGCCTCATGAAAGGAGATTGAGACGAAGTCCCATACCTCGGGTCC
The DNA here is from genome assembly GCA_963277665.1 of Viscum album. Lineage (NCBI taxonomy): Eukaryota > Viridiplantae > Streptophyta > Magnoliopsida > Santalales > Viscaceae > Viscum > Viscum album. Next base: position 1,119,070,636 of record OY728141.1, read on the forward strand.
GACTTGACTAGGTCGTTCTTTAATCTCCTGAATAATAAACTTGAGTTAATTTCTACTTGCTTAAGAACCTTTTTCAAATTCATTATTCCTTTTATATCACTTATTTCCTGGTCATGAACACTATGTAATTATTTAAGTTAATAACGGTCGTTTTAACGATCATTGGTACTTGAGTCAAAAATAAACCCTTTATAATTACAAGTTGTTCGTGTATCCATTATATCCAGAATTATAATCATGATGTATATATCATATATATCCAATATATACATGCATTTATAATATTACATAATCATTTATAGGTAATAAATGAAATGCACCGTTCATGGAGACGGTAAGCCGTACGTACGCATGAAAGCTACTTTCATTTATATTTCGCATTTTATAGAATGGAATCATAATGATATAAAGGTATATTATAATTACAGTATAATATCATATATAATATCATATTCCCATCCTTTATACGTCCCACATATGGTATTTAACGAATCAAATCACTTTGAGGGGGCGGTAGTCCGCACTTCCTTAAATGAAGATATCGCGTTTACCCATAATGGAAACCACAAAGGTATGTCCAAAATGAAAAATACATAAGATTAAGGAAAAAATAAACATATTATATATCATATATAAATATAGTGGCATCTTAATGGCCACCTTTTAAGGTGTTCAAATAATGTTGAACAGTCATCGTTTCGGGAGGCATAAATTCACCATCCACGGAAACAGAATGTCCTTTAACCATTAGATGTAGGTGTGTGTAAGTGTAGCTCGAATTCTTCTTATAACAACATCATAGTATATTTAAGATACTATAGTTGTTACAAAAGAAATGAATAAAAAGAGTTTAGGGGTTGTAGAAGCAAAATAAAACAAAAGGACTCAAGGGAATACATTACCTTGAAATCAGGTAACTCCCTTTGGTTTGAGCTCAAAGGCATCCTTGGGAAGACTTCTGCCCAAATTGAGGCTTCAAGGAGTAATAGAGGGATGTGGAGAGACAAAATGGGCAGGGTTTGGCTGATCCAAAGGCTTTAGGAGTGTGGGTAATGAGGTAGAGGTGGGGGCCTTTTATAAGTGGAGAGGAGGGGAACTCTTGGAAAGTAAAGAAAAGTTACTTTATTTTAAAATTAGTTTCGGATTTAAAAGGTCCCAAAATGATATAATTCTATGTTAAGGTGATAAGGGTTCGAAATCTACCCATCAAATAGGTTTTGGACATGTTTAGGTCATATATTTTACATTCTCTTTTCATTTTTTAAATCATTTATTAATGAGGTAATTGCTGCATCATCCTGAGGTCATAAATAATTTAATTTATTTAATCTCTAAAAATTATAAAAAAATATAATGATGTAGGAAATATTTTTAGCTTTCTAATGACTATTTATAGTCAAAAATATGACTTGTATAACCCCATGTAAAAATTGTTTTAGTAAACCATTTCATGTTTGTGTCATTTTTACTTTAACATTAAACAAAAAGATATTTATGTCATTTCCCAACCAAAGTGGCTCCATGGGATCCCCATGTTGACCCATGGACTGTCTTGGTCGGCCATGACACATCCAATGAGGATAGGACATGTTTCATGCTCATCTCATATTATTAAAACATTATTTTTACCTAAAACTACACTAATTACCACTAATCGTGATTAAGAACTTAAAAGTTACTATTCACCAAAAAATTATTTTAATCTCATTGAACCAAATTTTACTTCTTAATGACAACCATGTATGTCGGATTTTGGAAAATCAAATCACAGAAGTGGTAAAGTTTCATTTAAACGAAAAATCAGTTTCTTTAACTACCACTTTGTGGTTTCACTATTCATCAAAAATTGAAGTTTTTCAGAATGATACCACAACATCACCCTAAGCTATATTTGATATTCCAAATTCAAAAATGATTTCTATTTTAAAAAATTCAAAACATATAAGATGAATTAATTAATTTAATAATTAATTCCCGCTGTCATGACAAATAGCGGGTTTTTTTAAAACAATATCTATGAAAAGTTTGACATTAGTTTATGACCAATTTCAAAGTGAAATTAATCCTAATGACCACCATTGGATTAAATGGTAAAAATATATTCTAATTTCATTTCAAAACCAATTAAAAATATAATCTAATTATATAAATAAATTAGATTAAAAAGGTGTTTTGAATTAAAATACAACATTTTTCACTATTCATTAAAAAATGAACTTTATCGGAAAAATACCAAAAATTCACCCAAAGTAAATTTTTATGTCCCAATCATAAATAATAAGTTTATTTTGACAAACATAGCTTATAAGATTGTCAAAGATAGATTTAAAAAGGGTTTTCCATCAAAAAGCAGTAAAACAATCTTTTAAGAATATTAGTGTATTCCATGCATAAGATTGTATTTATTTTCATTTTAAGCCTCTAAAACACTATCTTAATCATTAATATACATAGATAAAAATATCTATTATTCATTACATACTTGGGATGTTACAGTAAGTATTTCTATAAACAAGATGTATACCATAGGTCCTATCTAATACCATTAAAACCGGTACACCATTCCTCTTTACCACCACATGGATATAGATTTTAGAAAAATTATCCACCATATGGGATTCCCAAATTGACCTGAAATGAGCTAACATTGTGAGTCAATCCACAATCACCCATATGGAATCATGTTTCCTAAATGTTCTTGGGAGTCCTATAACAAAATACATCTCTAACAACTCTCATTTATACATTGGGATATGTAAATACTTCAACATATATGATGGGAACTAATTCTCCACCTTAACTTACCGATTATTGAAGCATCGTGATAAAAACTTAGTTGCATTCCTTTTTATTCCTCCCCACCAATAATATTCATTTAATGACCTACATTTTCTGAATCTCTATATGGGTATCCCAACTGGATTGATGAAATGCACTGATAAGGTTCTCCTAATAATCCACTGGTACAACCATCTGATTCTGAAAGAACAACACTAAATACCCATCACTTTTTAGGCCCTCAGTGGTCTCCCCCATTGATTTTCAACCTCATAGCCACACTCTATGAATCAGAAACCTTCTCCTATTTAACCAAACCAACCCAAGAAAGAACCAACAATATCTGAAAAAATGGCTATGTCACCCTAGTCTTCAAATTCTAACCTCATTTTAGTTATAACAGAAATCAACTACAAATGCTCTGATGCCTCTTTCACCATTTGGTCATTTTAATTTCTACTTAATGTATCTGCTTCCAAATTTACCTTACCTAGTGTGTACATCATGTCAAATTCAAAAATCTATAAATACTTCATTCATATCCTTTGCCTCAAATTCCAATATCTCTTTGAGAAAATATTCTTTAAAAAATTATGGTTGAAAAAACCCATGAATTTATCACCAAAAATATAATGATGCCACATTTTCAAAGCATGAACCACTTCTTCCAACTCTAAATCATGTGTTTGGTAGTTCACCTCTTGTAACCTCTACTATTCTGAGCCATATGCAACCACATGATCCCATTTTATGAGAACACACCCTAACCCTAATCCATATCCATCGCAAAAGACCATGTACCATTTCCTTGGTATTGGAAAAACCATGATTAGTGTTGATGTAATATGGTACCTAATAACTTCAAATAGTTTTAGACACTACTCATTCCATTGAAATGGAACATTCTACCTTGTCAAAGTTTTCATCGGTCTTGCTAATCTTTAGAAGTCATGAAAAAAGAGTTGATAATACCTAGATAAACCAAGGATTACCTATATCTAAAAGACATTATATAGAGATTTCCATGAGATAACAACTCTATATTTTTTGAGATCAACTGAAACACAATTCTCAAAAATAACATGTCCATGGAAATAAACATTCCGTATCAAGTAAAATATTTAAAATTTGGAACAAAATTCTATGATCGCTCAAGATCCAAAACACTACTCCCAAGTGTTTATCATGATCCATCCTTGTCCTTGAATACACCCATATATATTCAACAAATACCAAGAAAAAATAATCCATATATCTCTAAAACAACCAATTCATAAATTCCATTAACATCACTAGTTCATTTTTAAGACCAAAGATCATAACAATAAACTCATAATAGCCATATCTAATTCTCAATGTTGTTTTGGGAGTATCCTCTTTACGTACACACAAATGATAATACCATAATCGCAAGTCAATCATGGATAACCATTGACCTCCCCTCAACTAATAGAATTGGTCATCAATGTGTTCAAATGAATATAGATTCTTTATTGTAAAATGGTTAGTATTAAGATAATTAAAACACAATTGAAGAGTTTTGTTTTCTTTCTTAACAAAAAAAATTGGTGCTTCCCATAGAGACGCTATAGGCCGGATGAACCCTTTGTTTTATAACTCTTATAATTGCACCATCAATTCCCTTAATTATTCTATTTCCATTTTGTAAGATAGAAGTGAGAAAAGACTAGTCACCCGAAGTAGGTCAATCATAAACTCTAATTCTCTCAAAGGTGGGAACCCTAAGAATTATTCAAGAAAGACATTCATAAACTAAACAACTACTACCCGAAAAATACTTCTCCCAACCACCTCTATTAATACAAAATAAAAATATATTTACTGATATGATATCATACCAATTGTTGGTTCTGACATGCATGTTGCACCAACCCTTTCATTCTTCGCTTCTCTAAATAGATGTTCAATTTTATCACCCATGGTAAAACTCACCATTCACACATAACAATCAATGTGGGCCTTAAACATTTCCAACGAATCCATTTCTATTATTATATCATATTTATCCATCTCAAGCACTGAGAACTCCCACATTAACTTTACACCATCCACAACTATACAAAAAGCTCTACACAGGAAGGATCGACACTCACTTTGAATCAGAGGGGTTTTAAATTTTAAATAAAAAGGAATTATTCCCACACTTAAACCTAGAAAATCAACAACATGGGGCAATGGAACAATGAGAATCACCCATATCAAAAAACACATTCATAAATATAGAATTCAAATTAATCCTACCTCGCATTATGGATAGTCCTGACTGATCATCCACGACAACCTACTCACCTCCAAATAGCTACTTTCTTTCCACACTCTTCCCTTTATAACTTTGTTGAAGCATCCCATGTTGAGGAGACATGGTATTTCTAGAATCACAATGAATAACTTGACTCTTATGGTGAGGAGTATGTTATTTTCCTTGTCTTATCAAGGAAAAGGAAACCTGCGACCACCAGGGAGTGTCATAGACACCAGACCTCAAGGAATTATGAAAATAATTCTAAATATGCCCCCATATACTTATAGTTATGACATGCTCGAGGTTTTTCCATAAAATCCATATTCATATGGCCTATAAAACCACGTTGAAAAACATTATGCTTTATTCTAAAGATTCATAGGAATATTCACTTATCATGGAATCAGATTCTGAGCTATACTCCCACCCTATAAATAGGTGACCCTCTTCTTCTTGATCCCGTGTTACAATTCCCACTATTCCTCAGGGGCACCAATATATTCCCCCCACCTGTAGCCTCAAAAATATACCTTTCATCCAATGATTCTCTATTCACCATTTCGGTATAATCACTTATACATAGAAACACAATCATGGATAAAATTTCTTACCATAATCCTGATTCAGTGATCTTCACCTTCAATGTTGCAGTAGCCACCTCCTTGGGTGAAAACAACACTATGTTTATAAACATAGTGTAATATTCCATCTATGACATGTTCACCTGATTTAGAATGAATAAATCCATTGTTCTCAAAATTTTAAATGAATCAGGGTAGAAAAATTTGTTATATAATTCCTCAAAACCCTCCCATGTCACACCTTGGTCCATTCTAGCCAGGACCACCAACTCCCACCACAAATGTGAATGGTCTTACAACATGCACATAAATAACATCAACATTAACTATGCCAGTGTTCCCAACAAATTGAATATCTAATTAATCCTATTCATCCACACTTATATCCCTTTTCTGGCTATGAATCACCTTGAAAAATGGGTGGATTATACTTTTGAAACTGAACTGAGTGATCCAAATTCCTTGGTTCTTCACTTATATTCTCACATTCTATATCTTGGAAATAATGCAATACGATCAATACTATATGTTGGTTCACATGGGGATCAGGTGAAACCACATTTTCTGTAGAATCCATTGATTGGTCTCCACGACGTCTACCATGTTCTATTAATATCAACAAAACACAAGTATCATAAATCTAACACTATAGTAAATGAATGCTTAAAATTTCAAATTCAATCACATTACACTATCACAAACATTCTTTCCAAATTCCCATTTTACCATGTCTATTCGATGTTTGAAAAATCCATCACATTTTGAAAGTCGACCAATTTTAAAAATACCCCAACAATTATTTTTTCAAAACCGTAAATTTGAATATAATTTCTAGATTTAAAAAAAATCAACACATTAATATCAAAACATAAATCATTATTTCTAATGAATTTTTCTTCCTAGTGGGAACTAAATTGTACCATGAATTCCATGCTCATCTCGTTGGATACACCAATGAAAATGAGATTTTTCTCCTATAAATGTATTCAAAACACTCATGTACCCACTCCCTAGTAACATGACGTTTATAATTAAAGGTTTAGCTACATCATTTTATGATATAAATTTCCTGTTCTGAAAATCCTACTCATTGTTACCATCCTAACTCGAGGAATATACCATGAATGAATACCAACACCAAGACCAACAACTGATGTCAAGACCAAGCCAGACTGGCTTTAATTGTATGTCAAGGACAAAACACTATGATACCACTTATAAATCCAGCCCCTTACCATTGTCTTGAGTGGGGGAGTGAGATGCTACTCAGACTTAGGTGATATTCCCAAGGTGCCAAAGGCTAGAAATAAATTTTGAGGGCTTCATGATCAATTGGGGAACAATTTTCCCTTAGGACAAAAGAAGAAAACAATTGAGCCATAACAAACCATAAATACATGATTCATGTCATCAATGCATCCCAATACAATACATTTACAGAATCCAACCAAACGACCAAAGCCTTTCATAAAAAATGGACAAGGACCAATAAAAACCCACAATAATCGAAAATCTGAGTATCGAGTGGAAGATGAGACAACAAAACCCCAAGATGCTATGAAAATACTCCATAGCTCTACATTGATCTCTAGGCTCCAAGCACCACAATACTACACAAGCGTCACGATGAACCCCAAAGGATATGAGATTATGTAAACTTACTTGTGTCCCAGAATACAACATCTGCAAAATCCTCAATGTGAAAAAGTAGGGTTAAGTAATAATACACTATATTTTTTACCCAAATGACATCCCTACACACACCACTAAGATAGAAGATGTTATCAAAATTTAAGTCAATCCAATAAAATAGTTCAACAATTACCAATAATCCAAACACATCATTACACCAAAAAAGTCACCCCAATCACAAAATTCCAAGGAATGAAACTAACATGTCATTATGAATTTCTCATGGCCATAAACCATTCCAAACATCATGGTTTCAAACCTATACTAACAACATGTCCATGTCTCTCTCTCTCTCACCCATGATCTCGGTGTTACCATTGAAAGAGGAACTTCATGTCCAAACATATCCTCTTTTTATAGTGGTAAATCACAACCACGTCCCTTTAATGGTGGTTCTTAATTCCCACTATCCATTACTCCCAACCATGCTTAACCACTTTTTATAATGAATATGACAATATCATTTACCCAAACCACAACAATAAGAAAATCCAAAACCTTCACAACATGCCAATTCACATTAATAAATAAATCTTTTATTGAAACTCTCATAAACCATTTTCCATGATAAATTGAATTACATTAAAAAACACTTTTATTGAAATCCATAATTCATAAACCATTTTTCATAAATCATCTAATCCATCAATTTTAAAATCATCATTTTAATATCAAACAACAAATCCCCTTTCACAATAATAACCCATTTTCCCCAAAATTCCCAAATCATCACAATATGGTTTTAAACAAAATTTCTCACATAAAATACACAATCATTATCAATAAAACCAATTAATTTGGAATTAATCATTCTAGTTTAAAAAAATGGAGTCGATAGAGAAGACACCAACCTTTGTGTTTTGGTGAAATCGACCAACCACCAACCGTGCCACAAATTTGGGTGAAAACTCCACAAAACCACTTTAAATCTATATTACTATAATAAAAATCCAAAATATCATCATTTTAAGCAATATACCCCCTATATATACACACAATAGATGTAGACCTAGAAAATTTCGAGAGAGGGGGAAGTAGATCTAAGGAAAACCAAGAAGAAACCAAGAGAGGAGACTTACCATTAAAGAACCACCTTATACACACCTTCAAAAACCCATAGAATAACTCCCAAAATGAGAGTTAGAGTATTTTATACCCTTTTTAATAATAAATAATTAGTGAGGTTCATCTGAGAGGAATTTTGGGCTATTTTAGGTTAAATTCGGAGAGACCCCTTTTTAAAAGAACATTTTTAATGAATCTCATGGTTAGATCACATAGTTAGACAAACACTATTCTAATTGTGATACTTATAATATCCAAAGTGAGTTTTGCATAGTTTCCTCACATTGGTAAACAAATCATGTGCCAACAATGTGAATCCCACTTCCTCATGCTTTATGGTTACCTAGGTTTATTGCACAGTTTACACTAATCGGGCTCAAACCATGCACCCCTAGAAAAGTTTCCAAATCTTCCCAAAACCCTTCCAAACACTCCCAAACATTACCCAATAGATTTAGACACATAAAAAGGCATAAATAAGGTTTACATGCCTCAATTAGAGGGTAATAAAATATTTTTCACGAATGTTAGCACAAAAATTTGGAGACTGGAAAGGATAACCATTCAAGGCTTCTAATACATTCTTATTAATCAAATATTAGTAGATATGTTTATTTAAAAAAACATTCAATGGTATATTTGAATCCCATTATCCACAAAAATTTAACACACATAGATGGAGCATATTTTCTGTAAGTTGGATCTCCCTTCCTATTTTCTATTTGGTTTAAGGGTATTATGTCCTGATAATATTCACTTTTCTTATTATACCCTCTTTAATACATTTATATAATTTGGCAGAGAATCAGAGTTCTCATTTAGAAATAATTTATTATGTTATGCCATGAAATATTACAATCTCATATGTGTAAATATTTTATATATCATAGACCTTCTTTTTATCATTAATTAGAATATAATGGGCTGATTTATTCAGCCTATATTTAATCACCTATATATAATTCTTACCATGAAGGGTAACATGAAATCCAAAATTGAAATTTATAGATATATTATACAATTCAAAACTAGGAATGGGAAATAGATAAAACCTTGAAATGGATTTTTGGTGCCGCATATTCATTTATAAGTAAGTGAATCACCAAGACATATAATTATAGATATACTTTATCATACTACGACACCAATACCATAATATCATATTTTAGTTAGTTTTTGTAGTACTTGGATGTTCCACCAATTTATAGATATTTCAATCTTCCATCGCTACATTTTCCATATAAAGTGGAACTATGTAATGATTTCTAAAGAAGTTGATACCATAAGGGGGTGGAAACCAATCACCAGTGGTCTACCCATCATTTATAATTTCCCTAATTCATTAAAATTAATCATTCAATAGTTACTCCTAATGAGAAAGATCGGGTATATAATTTTTAATTTCATTATTTTCCATAAGTATCACCTAAATTACTTCCTTTACTTCATTATGTTTTTCTATAAACATTTTATTCATATTCCAATATTTACTATATTCTTTACATTTTTATAAAGGTTAATTTTTTTAATAGTAATAGTTACCACGTTCTCATTTCCATGTGTATACACATGGTTAAAATTATACATGTTTAGATACTCTACCAATCACCCTTATTTTTTATTCTAATTCTTTTCATAAAATATGTTTCTCCAACTTGTGTGGATAGTGTAAATTATAATTTTTGTGAAAAAATTGACAGTGACACCAATATTTCAAGTAAATCATAAACACTTATACTTCAAGATCATAGCTCATATATTTTCTCTATTATATATGTGATTAACATTCTAAATAATCAAAAAAATTAATCCCATGTATGATAGATCATAATAAAGTTGATGTAATTTTCTATTATTATGATAAATAAGAAATTAAGATGATTTATACCCCTATTTAAATTCAATAAATGATTCCTAAAATATATGACTCTATTTAATATTCACCCATTTATGAGGGAGAGTCATCAAAGGTAATGAAAGAATAAAAACATCATTTATGAAACAATTGTAGTATTCTACTAAACCTAAGACTCTATGTATCTCAAAAACATTATTTCGTAATTCAAAAAACATAAAATCCTTTGACATCTCAAGATTAATGGATATAACTTATTCTGATACCACATGTCCTAATAAGTTTCATTAATTGAGCCAGAAGTGACACATGGATAATTTTTCATATAGGCGGTGGACTTGATGGTTTATGAAGATAGTCATATAGTAATTATCATACACCTATTCGTATTTGGAATAAACCTATAAATCATCCATGAATCCCAAAATAAAGGAATGAATTTATTGGTGGAAAATATAGTTTATAAGTTCCATAAATACAAATTTATTGTTTATGAATTCAAAAAGAATCTAAAGGTAATCAAAGTGAGCATATATTCTTTTGAATACATCCTTAATTATTTCGAATTACTTTACAATAAGATGGTGATACATTAACCTATGGATAAACAGAATGAACTATTTTTCCATTTTCAATAGGTCAAAAAGGTCATAAATACGGTGACATGGGTATTTATTCTTTATGGTAACTTGATTATAACTTTTATTATTAATTCATACTCATAATATTTCTTTAATATTTCTTAAATAAATTTCATGAGATACCCATATAAATATATTTATATGAATAAACCATTTCACTTAAATATCATCAATATAGGATTTTAACTCCAATATCATTATTGGAGTAATTCTATAAGATGGAAAATATGTGGGTTTAAAAAATTGGAAAAATAAATGGATAACTTGATTTCTCACATTGTATGAAACTATAAATATAATTTTGAAACCCTTTAGAGACTCATCACACTATTAGTGGATATTTATTCAATAAATTCTATTCATCAGATTCTATGAAAATATAATATTTTACATATTTAAAATCCCTATACATAGGGAAATGGGACCAAATAGACTCAATCATGGGTCTCACTCATCATGAAACAAATGACAACACCCATTGGAAGAGACAAAGATTACCAATTAGTGATTGAAATAAATGTGAGCCATAAATGAAATCATCTAATCTATCTCAGTGATGATGTAAAAAGTTCCATTTAAGGTATAAGTAAATCTCATACTAACTCCACCTAAAATAATAATTTGATACATGATAGAGAATAGGGGACTCACTCTTTATTATTTACAATGGGATTTGACATCACTCACATATAGAAATGGTATAGATAAGGGAATCAAAAAATCCAAAATTTGGATATATTTAAACAAGTGTGAGATAGTTGTATCTTTTGGATAAAAAAAATTAGAGTATTCAACAAGTATAATACTGATAACCATAGTAGGTCTAGATTTAGATTCTATAGTGGCTTACTCAATCAAATATAATTTTCAAGATTCAGACTGAGTTGAATACCTATTTCTAAATTATGATTCACTAATTAGTTGTATTTTTAAAATGATAATATTATATTATAAATCTTAATTATTAATGAAAATATCATACTTCCTTATAGGAATTATACTTCAACTACGATCCATTTCAATTTTAGGAACCTAAACCACTTCTTTGGGTATAATTATTCCTACATAATCAGTGAATATGGATTATTAAACTATAAGAATGAAAATATTTATGAGCCTTTTTCCATAAAGGACTATTATATACTAACATACCACATTTCTAACATATAAGATTCCCACTCCCCACTGGTGATAGTGAGGTGGATTATGATGAAGATCCTGAACCACTTCCACTTCCTCATCAAAACACATCTCAATTAATTTTATTTTTTAATCCATCATTTCTTATAATCTGGATATAAGAGTAATCTCCACCCATACTAGATAATCCATATTGGGTTGACTCTAATTTTTATGATATTAAGACACCCTCAACATTGGTTTTCATTTCAAAAAATATATATTTGACTAGATGTCTAGGTGGGCACCCATCACTGATTATTAGGTCTTTATTGAATAAATTTAAACCATTTCGAGTCTAAAATGAATAATACCAATGAATATATTTTCATAATTAATCCAAAACCAATTAAAATTATGGAGACAAATAAACTCCACGGTTTTAGCGAACATTATTGTCTTATGGTAGTTTTTTATTTTAAAATAATTGCAAAGTCTATCCATACTATAATAAAATTAATCTTTTCTTATAAAACAGAATCTAACCAATTTTGGATAAGGGTCTAAAATATAATGGTATTACAATTCACATTTAAATATGTATACATTTTAATAAATTTATTATTCATTTATATTTTATCTAGTCAGTACTCAACTTCTTGAGGTTATTTCATCATTCAAAAATAAGTAGGATTATCTTAAATAAATTATTGGTCTTGATATATATATTTATTTGGTATGGGATTATATTCACAATCCATAGCTCAAATTATATGAAAAAAACTCAATGTGAATATATTCTACTAAAGCAAAATCCTATAGAAATTCATCTGATTATCCCTTCAAAGGATTCACTAAAACTCATATAGGAAGAATAACTATATATTAAATCCCAAAAAGAGAATAAATTTCTTTGAAATCATTAATATGAAATTATTTCATATAAAAATAAAAATTTTAATCCAAACCATTTAATAAATGATGTAAAATATCATATAAGGGAATTGTAGAATAAAATTAAATAAAAAGCATATATTTCATGATGTATGGTTTTCTTGAGTAGTCCCTAAAACCATGTTTCTAACCAAGAAAAGATTTCTAGTCTCTAAAATAGGTCTCATAATTAGTACACATGATCGGTAGCTCGTGTATCCTTATAATTAATCATATATTTTGTTTCTATTATCATTTTAAATTATGGATTTTTCAAATATAAGTCATAAGACAAGACTCAAAACCATGATTATAAATCCTTTACCTCTCATGGAAACTCATGTTTCATCACATTAGTTTTTTCTAGACACCTATTCATAACATACTTCTTGAAACTTCATTATAATATGTTTTATATACCTTTATTTCCAATATTTTAAAAAAACTAGTCTCTGGTGCCATTTGTTTTTGAACCAGTCTAGGATACCTTATCACGATACTTGTTATATCCCAAAACAAAGTCCAAAGCATGTTCCTAATCATCGTGGGATAGAATCAAGTGTTATGGAATCAAATTTACTTGATTGGGAAATATTTTTCACAATAAATAATTCTATAAAACAAGGGGTTTCAACCAAAAACATATCACGAACATCTGATACATTGGTTAGTCATACATAATATAGAAATAGTTTTGGAAATAAAACATAACCAAACATGGAATAATCATGAAATAACTATGCAATATCTGTGAAATATTTTTACATAAAGATGAACATAAACAATATTTAACATGATACCTATTCAACTATCCATTATATATTTATATATCCAAAATTTATGGGATCAAAATATGATAATGCTATGTACATTTTGATAATAAAAATACAAAATTTTAATAAATCTAAATCCAATCTAGTCACCTTTATGTGACAAGACAGAATCCTAAATATTTCACCCCTACAAAAGATAAATAAAATCTACTGAGTAATATCTCTATCAAAGTAGAGTATCCCCATTACCTATATCAAATGTGTAAAAATATATAAACACATTAAGTGTGTTTATTTTGTGTTTTCTAAAAATATCAATATAATTCCACTACATTCTCTATGTACATCCTTGGTAAAATAAACCATGTTATGTTGGTTTCATATATAAAATCGAAAATTCCATTACTACATATAATGGGAAACAAGTAACATAATAAAGATAATTTCAATATTACTTTTAAAACTAAATTATTTAAAAAAGTGAATTAAAAATATACATGTTAATCAAAATAAAAAATTGTTTAAAATGAATGCATTAATGTAAAACAATTTATGACAAATAAAAATATAAAATCATCATGGGACTATAAATTATGTACTAAGATAGGGAAAATATTGTTATGATAAAATAGGGATATGTCAAACATTGTAATGGGTGAATATTGGTTGGTATACTTTTACTATAATTTCCTTTTTTATCATTTTCTACATCTTTGATTATTCACTGAGTGGATATATATCTCTCTATATTTATCTCTCCATTAGTTGGTATTTATATATAGAATAGTAATGAAATTCAAAAGTGAACTTAGGGTTTTTAATGAGGTTATCCTCCCTAAGGATGAACATAACTCTCATATATTGTGGTTATTATTTCTTGTGAATCACTTACTTCTTATTAGCAAAGAAAGAATGAGCATGGGTATGTCCTTGGACCTATTTTCCTAACACCTACCATGTGAAAAGAAAGTGAGTGATTATTGTCCCATGATATAAGATAATGGACTTATAATTCCTTAATGTAAGATCATTTGTGATGGATTGAGTCCCACCTGGACTTTGTAGATTGATCTCTTTTCTCTATTTTATAAATCGAGTGGGTTTTCAATTATTCACAATAATTATAGGTTTGTCCCAATTATTCTTAATAATTCTATGGAATATTCTATAGACTAGATAAATATTCTTCTCTTCAGTTTGAATGTGGTATATAGTAGTTAAAACCAAAATATCAACTTATCTCATTTAATTCTTCTAATTTAGTTCACAAGGACACTTTTATTCATGAAAAATTAGTTCTATCTCTCTCTCCCTTTCCTAGATACCTCATTTCTTTAACACATGTAGTATCAATTTTCCTTTAATTTCTTTATTTTTGACTTGGAGAATGAGAAATGGTTACAATTGATTACTCCTTCCCTTTTATTCATATTACTCATAGAATATATACTCATAGACATTATTAATATTATTTTAAATAATATAAAATATTTAAACTCAAGTAAGACATGGAATATCTAGCTCCTCTATCCTCATAGTTTCAAAAACTTATCATTAAAATATTCATTGAGATATACATATTTAATTCTACTTTGTATTTACTCATTATTTTATTTAAATTATTCTTATAAATCTGTCTAGAGACTCAATCCTTTCCTTACTAACAATATTTTCAAATATCATGATCTTCCACTTCTTTTAAATCATCCAAAAATACAATGTGTATATTTTCCTTTGAAATATTCCACATAATAATGGAAAATGAATCCATGGTTTGGTATCACATTATACAACATGAAACACTTTTATTTAATGTTGAGTCATCATGGCCTCATCTATTACATGTTTGTGTCATTGTTTCTCGTAGGATATTTCTAATGTAACAACCAAAAAATTCATTAATGAAAATTCTTCCTGGTCTATTGAAATGTCTTATTATGGTCATGTAAAATGTATGGAGTTATTTGGTTTTATGTTTTGTATTTTGAAATACTATTAAGAATTTTGACTGTTTCTAATATAGTTTTTGAATAGTGACCACATCATTAGTTTAAAAATAGGGCTTTAACAAATCCAACTTACTCGAACAATGGAAGTGATGGCCTCATCTAGTAAACTTTCCCTGTACGAAGCCAATTTTTTGGAGCTCGAAAAGGATGTTCCTCAATTGGGCTTCACTATTGACCAAGCCCAAGCCGAGCTTGAATACGTTAAGCTCGAGCTACACTACCTACGAGAGAAGTGTACGTTGATAGAGATTACCACTCGAGCAATGTTATCCGAGCCACCCCAATAGTCTTTCACCATCACACACCTTACCCTTAGGTCTTATGCGGGTGTTATAAGGGGCCATGTAACATGAATTTAGCACTATTATTATGTGCATTATTTTTGTACATAATAATGAATATACCTTCATTTTATTATTGTTACATTGTAAATTGTTTTTAAATCACAAATAGTATTTTTAGTTAATATTCAAATAAGAAATCTATTTTGAGGAATTAAAGTATTTTTGAATTAAATTATGTTTTAATAAAATATTATTATTATTTAATTAATTTTTATTAAATATAAATGATTGTATAATTTTATGAATGCAATTGTAAATTTTATTATGTTTTGAAAGCCATTTCTGTCAAAACCCAGAAAAAATCGATAGATGCCTGTTTTTATATTAAAAGAAAACATTCACATATTTAGAAAATTATTTAGATAAAATAAATATTATTTTTGGAATCAAGATGTCGAAATTATCTAATGATGAATTATTTAAAATTTTCTGAGACTATCAATTTTTTGGGTAGAAAGTAAATACCATTTAAATATATGATGTGTTTTATGACATCATAATAACCCAATAGTGATTTAATAAAATAAGTTAGACATTATGTTTGGAAAATATATGTTTTACCATTAATATAATGTGATTTTGGGTTTGTTTGATTTATTTTACAAAGCTTTAGTGGACCCTTCAAGGCTTATAAAACATTTTGTCTTTTTAAATTATTTTCTTAGAAAGTGTAACTAACCTCCACATAAGTAACCCAATTATTTTAAGAATTTCTGACATTATCTTTATAAAATACTGTGTTCCACTCCCATTTTTTAAAAACAATGGTCAAAAACCATGGTCTGGTTTGTGGTTTTGATTAGTTTAATGTGAGGTGTCCTAAACCTAGATAATAAAGAATTCCCTCTCCTTTCCTATTTAAACCCATCCTAGATCCCACTTCTTCTTCACTCAAATACTTTGGAGTTAGACCAAACCCTTCCCTCATCTTTCTATAATCCTCACATGGTTCCCCATTCTCTCAAGAATCACTCTCAAGCCTCTCCCAACCTTTTGGGATCACACTTCCAAGTAAGGTATTTCTTCCATTCTCATTTTTGTAAAATTTACTTAAAGTTATTATACGATTTATTTTTCAATTAAAAATGTTGGGGTATGATTTCACACCTCCCCCATACATCCCTATTTATTTTTGGATGATGGGTGACCCCTTTATCTCTCATTAATTCCTCCCATGTACACTCGTTACCATGCCAAAATTCCGTGAGGGATTTCTCCCTCCTCTTTTACATCCAAGTAATTCTTTTCTTTTATGCATCTAAATTACATTATGTTTGTTGTGACATGTATCTATATGACCCCCTTACATTCCATTTCATGTAAAAATTATGAGACACCCATTTCTCTCTCATCATTCATTTTCATGAATCCTTATGTCACGTCGTTATGCTGGCGAAATTGCACAACATTTTTCCAAGCCAATATCATTGTGTAGTGGATACCATACCCATGTCTCTATCAAGGGTATTCACCATTATTCACATGTACATATTTAATATGAAATTCATATATTTATTCCACATTACATAATCTTGGAATAACTTATGATTTTGATTGATTTATGTTATATGATCTATGTAGCATACTTATGCATGAAATGAAATGTTTAAGAAGGGTGTGGCCTGATAGCGCTCCAACATATTGGTTAAAATATAGTATCATGATACATCATGTGCAAGGAGTGTTGAACCATTCTTATTCAAGAAAAACTAGGTTTTACTTGTGCTTCATGTGCAATGTGGGTTTAATCATGCTCCATTTGTAATGAGACTTGGCTCCTGCTAATTCCATGTTAAGTGTTTTTTCCATACTTTCTGTGTTTTGATTATCATGATTTATCAGGCCTTTATGTTCATGTTTCTCTTGTTCTCCATTGATATGCCTATTTTATAACATGTATTTTATTCCTCGTGTTATTCCATGTTTATTCCCTTACTGGGCTCTATAACTCACCCTTTGCTTATTCATGTCCTCTGGTTATCCAATGCAATGCTAAGTACGAGGGAATATAGTATTCATGTAAAAGATGTTTTCAATAAAGATGTTGTATTTCACATTTTAAGTTGTTATGTAATGGTCCTAAGCCTCAAAGACACGAGACCTCTCTATCTTCTATGTTTTATCAATTGATGTTTATGTAATAAATCATATTTAATTGTGTAATAAATTGCAAGGTTGTTATAGTTGGTATCAGATGATAGGTTTAGTTATTTTTGGGTTTTGGATTAGAAAACCCTAGTGAACCCTTTGAGACAAGACTAAGTATAATAAAAACATCCCTATGTTTTGGTGGGTATTGATTAAGTGGTTTATCAAGAAAAAACATCTATATTTGGATACGATAAGGTAGATGAAACTCTATCGCAGATGTACCTAGGGGTGAAAATCCCGACATGGAGTTTCGGGCTTGACCCAGGGTCTCCTATTACATGACAATGGTCCTTGTTGCAATCATGGTTATGACACTCCTGGGGGATATGCATTGGTAAATTTCCAAGCTTAGTTTGAACCATTATTAAGGGAATACAAAAATCCCCTAAGAATATATGTTAGAAAGTAGATCATTGATAACATAGATTGAATCCTTTAGATTCATAAGTTAAAGAAATAAAAGCTATTTATAATTCATATATTTTGTCCTTGGATTTACCTTTATGTGTTACACCATACATTCCTTTTATTATATCTAATGGCTAGTAATAGGAGGACTCGTTCTAACAACCAATATGAAGACCAATGTGATGACTGTGCAAATGAGATGGCTAATTTGATGGGAGCTAGAATCATGAACTTTGTCATGTTTCTATCTCAGTTATCTCAAGCTTTGAATAGAAACATGGGAATGTCCACCCCCCCCCCCAAGAAATAAAATGTTTCCATCAATAGATTCATGATACAAAGGCCTCCTACTTTTAATGTATCATTTATCCCTCAATCGCCGAATAATGGACCAACTCCATTGAAATGATCTTATTCATCCTTCAATTTTCTGAACAAGAGAAGGTTCTCCTGGATTCTTATCATATAAAGGGTGAAGCTGATCAATGATGGAAATTGATCAAAAATACGAATCAGGAGGAGGAGATCGAGGTGTTGGAATAGAAGGATTTCTGAAAGATTTTTTTTGATAAATATTTTCTGTGCACCCTACGAATTAAGATGGAAAAGGACTTCCTTTCCCTAAAAGAAGACAAAAAATCCGTCACAACATATGAGGGAAAATTCACAAGGCGTACACGATACACTTCGGTCTTTGTCGTTACCCCTGAATACAAGGTTGGCCTCTTCTTTGGTGGGCTAAAACCTAGCCTGTGGAAAGCCCTAGGCATCCATGACTTCGATAGCTTTGAGAAAACTGTCTGATGTGCCCTCAAGGTTGAAATGGAGATCACCGAACCTTAGGGGTATCATGGAGATTATAATCATAAAGTGAACTTCAATTCTGGAAGTCTGATGCATAAATCCAATGATGCTAAGAAAATCCATCACCCCACATGCCAAAGGTGCAGAAATAAGAACCCTGGAAATTTCCTGAATGGGAGGAGGAAATAATTTAGTTGTTGAAGAGAAGGGAACCTAGCTATTAACTACCGAAAAGAAAAACCTATGGCTATGATAGAGGAGTTGAATGCTCTATTTGACCCTCAACACGTTGTTAATTGCTTCAACAGCAAAGAACCATGGCACTTTGCAAACCAATGCCCTAAGACAAGGGTTTTCGGAGGTAGCCAACAACCTCCAAGGCAGCAAGGGTGAGATTTTTCCATCACTACTAGCGAAGTGAAACCCAACAAAGAAGTGGTGATAGGTACGGTAGTTATTCATTCCAAAATATAGAAAGTAATTTTTTAATCTAGTTCTATGCATTATTTTATATCTCGAAAGTTTAGTATAACATTCCCAGCACCACCAGAAATCATGGAAGTGATTATGTTAGTGAGTATGAAAAATGTGGAAGTCATTGTATCCCCTGAATATAACTTATCCCTTGTCATAATATGTGGATGGAATTTCGTGGAGAACCTCATAATACTTCCTCAGGTGGAATTTGATGCAATTCATTGCATGGATTATATTTCCTTATATAGAGCCAACATAAATTGCCATGAGAGGAAAATCACTCACCATTTGGAGAATCGACCCCCGATTATATACAAGTGCAAGGAGAAAGATGAATATTCTTTAGATCCATCATATCAAGTGTGGATATAACTACCCTTTGAGAAGGAATATCTAGCTTATATGGTTGATTACAAGGAAGCAACCATCCTTGAAGACATACCTATTGTGAGGGAATTTTCTGAAGTGTTTACCAAGGAATTGTCTGGTTTTCCTCCTAGAAGAGATGTTGAATTCTGAATTGACCTTATACCTAGGGTGTTGCCAATATCCAAGACTCTGTATAGAATGGCTATTGTTGAGCTTGTGGAGCTGAAAAAACAACTATAGGATAATCTAGATAAAGAGTTTATATTCCCATGTTCTTCCCCTTGTGGGTGCTCCAGCTGTCTTCGTTAAGAAGAAGGATGGGTCTATGCGCCTTTGCATCGATTATCGTGTACTTAACAAAATCACAATGAATAACAAGTATTTTCTCCCATGAATTGATGACTTGTTCGATCAGCTACGTAGATAACAATAATTTTCCAATGCAGATTTCTGGTCGAGATATTATCAAGTATGGGTGAAAAAAAAGATATTTCCAAGACTGATTTTTATACAAGATACAAGCACTATAAATTCATTATAATGCCTTACAGAATAATTAATGCTCTAGAACTCTTCATTAACTTGATGAATAGAGTCTTTAGGGATTACGTCAACAAATTTTTCGTAGTATTTATAGATGATATTATGATATACTCCAAAACCAAGGAGGATCATGATGAGTTTCTAAGAACTGTACTATAGTCCTTGCGGAAGGAGAAGCTCTATGAAAAGTACAACAAGTATGAGTTCTGGTTGAAGGGGGTCTCATTCTTGGGCCATATCATCACAAGCAATGAGATATCTATGGATCCCTCCCTAACTGATGTAATTGAGGGATGGTCAAGATCATCATTAGTAATAGATATCCATAGCTTCTTGGGGTAAGCTAGATATTATCAACTATTTGTGAGAAATTTCTCATGATTGTCCAACCCTCATACCGAGTTAAATCGGAAGGGAGTAGTGTATTCTTGGGGTAATTAATTAAAAAAATATTTAAGGAGTCAAAAAGAAGGCTTATCACTATGCTCATGCTCACTTCACCCACAATTAGAGAACTTTTTGTGCTATATAGTGATGCCTCGAAGAAGGGCATGGGTTGTGTGTTGATGAAAAATGACAAAGTCATTTCCTATGCTTCAAGTAAATTGAATGTTCATGAGAATAATTATCCAACACATGATTTGGATTTGGTTGCATGGATCTTCATTTTAAAATCTTGGCAGCATTATCTCTTTGGGGAGAAGTTTGAAATATATACAGACCACAAAAGCCTCAAGTATATATTCACACAGAAAGAGTTGAACATGCTCCAATGAAGATGGTTAAAGATGATTAAAGACTATGACTGCTCAATCCATTACCCTCTTGGGAAGGTGACCAAGGTGGAGGATTCTCTATGTAAAAAGGACCCAGTGATTCTATCACTAATGAGAAATGAGAAAGATCCAATCTTCTTAGATTTTATAAATATGGTCATGGGAATCATAAATAAGGGAACATCATCAATCCTTTCACACATTATTGATCAACCATCTCTTTTGGAAAGGTTAAAGGATGCTCAAAAAGTTGATGTGGTAATTCAGAAGAAAGTGGAAGTTATCAGATGAGGGAGATCCTCAAAGTTCAACGTTAATGAAGAATGGATTGTGAGATTCGGGAAAAAACTGTGTGTTCTATCCAGTTCTGAGCTGAAGAAATAACATTTTGATTATGCACATAGTTCAAAATTCACTAGTCACCAAGGTAAAACAAAGATGTATCCAGATTTATAAGATCATTATTGGTGGGATAATATGAAGAAGGAGATTGCTAAATTTACTTCAAAGTGCCTTGTGTTTTAGCAAGTGAAGACTGAGAGACCAAAGTCTAAGGGGATGATGTAACCATTACCTATACTTACATTGAAATTGGAGAACATCACCCTAGACTTTGTTATCAGACTTCCAAAGACATCCAAAGGCAAAAATGCAATCCGGGTTGTTCTGGATCTCCTTAAATAGTCTACACACATCATTGAAATTCGTGAGGATTTCTCATTGGATCAATTGGCACGGGTATACATTAGGTAAGTGGAAAGGATTCATGGAGTACCATAATATATTAAATCCGATTGAGATCCATGATTCACCCTTATGTTTTGGAAGAGTAATAAACATGCTCTATATACTTAACAGAACTTCAGTACGGCCTATCATCCTCCAACTGATGGCCAATCTGAGAAAACTATTCTGACACTGGAAGTTATGTTATGATCATGTTCAATTAAATTTAAAAAATGCTGGGATTAACATCTTCCTCTTGTTGAATTCTACTATAATAAAAATTTCCACTTGATTATTCGAATGAAACCTTATGAAGCCCTAAATGGTCTAAAGTGCAGAACACCAGCATGTTGGGATGAAGTCGGTGAGTTTATGCTACTAGGACTAGAAATGGTAGAAGAAATGGTGGAGAAGGTGAAAACCATTCAACAGCATATCAAGGCATCCCATAGTCTACAAAAGAGTTATGATGATATTCGTCAATGAGACCTTGAGTTTAAAGTTAGAGAAAAGGTATTTCTATACATATCTCTATGGAAGAAGGTCATGAGGTTTGGAAAGAAAGGGATGTTAAGTCCTAGTTACATCAGC
Source organism: Viscum album (assembly GCA_963277665.1). Lineage (NCBI taxonomy): Eukaryota > Viridiplantae > Streptophyta > Magnoliopsida > Santalales > Viscaceae > Viscum > Viscum album. The sequence continues at coordinate 1,119,093,534 of OY728141.1, forward strand.
CCCTTCGAGATTCTTGTTTGTGTTGGGGATGTGACCTATCAAATAGCACTTCCACCTACAACTGACAATGTATATGATATCTTTCATGTATCCCTCTTACAGAAGTACATTCCAAACCCTTCACATGTACTGTCTTCATAGGTAGTACTGCTAGAGGATGATCTTTCCTATGAGGAGAAACTAGTGAAAAATATTGGATCATAGAAAAAAAGTGAAATGAAATAAGTCAATGCCCCTTGTCAAGGATATATGGAAAAATCACAAGTTTGAAGAAACGACATGGGAATTGGAGGAAGAGATGAAGCAGAGTTACCCACATTTTTTTTAGAGTGGGAAGAGGAAATTTTGAGGGAAAAATTACTAAAGGGGGAAGATTGTAACGACCCAAAAATTCATTAATGAAAAATTTTCTTCATCTATTTAAATGTATTCTTATGGTTATGTAAAATGTATGGACTTATTTGGTTTTATGTTTTGGACATTAAAAAACTATTATGAATTTTGACCGTTGCTAATGTAGTCGTTGAACAGTGCCCACATTTTTACTATAAATTTAGGGCTTTAACAAATCCAATTGACTCGGAAAAAGGAAATGATGGCCTCATCTAGTAGACTTTTCCCATACGAAGCCCATTTTTCGGAGCTCATAAATGAGGTGGCTTCATTGGGATTTTATCTTGAAAAATCCCAATATGAGCTTTAAGATGTTAAGCTCAGGCGAAATGGCCTACGAGAGAAGTGAAAGTTGATAGAGATTACCACTCGAGCAATGTTATTCGAGCCACCCAAGAGTATGTGACCATCACACACCATACCCTTCGGTATTATGCTGGTGTTATAAGGGGTTATGTAACAATACCATTGAAATATGATTATGTGCATTATTTTTTTATATAATTATGAATATACATTCATTTTATTATTGAATATTTGTAAATAATTTTTAAAGCGTAAATTGTATTTTTAGTTAATATTCAACTAAAAAATCTATTTTTATAAATTAAAGTATTTTTGAATTAAATATTATTTTAATAAAAAAAAAAAATTTATTAAAATAATTTTTATTAAAGGTAAATTATTTTTTAATTTTATGAATGCAATTGTAAATTTTATTAAGGATTGAAAGTCGTTTTTTGTCAAAACCCATAAATGTTTTTTAAATGCCAGTTTTTATTTTAAAAGTAAAACTTCATATATTTAGAAAATTATTTAGATAAAATGAAAATTATTTTTGGAATCAGGACGTCGAAATTATCCAATGTTGAATTTTTCATAATTTTCTAAGATAGTCGGATTTTTGGGTAAAAAATAAATACTGTTTCAAAACATAATGTGTTTTATGACATCATAATGACCCAATAGTGATGTAATAAAATACGATAAACATTATTTTCTGCTAATATATGTTTTACCATTAAAATAATGAAATTTTGGGACTGTTTGGTTTATTTTATAAATCTTTGGAGGTCCCTTGAAGGCTTATAAAACATTTTGTCTTTTTAAATTGTTTTCCTTGAGAGTGTGACTCACCTCCACATAAGAAACCCTATAATTTTAAGAAGTTAGGATATTGGAATTATAAAAATTTTTTTCCCACTCCCATTTGGAAAAAAACATGGGCCCAAACCATGGGTTGGTTTGTGATTTTGATTAGTTTAATATGAGGTGTCCCAAACCTAAATAATAAAACATTCTCATTCCTTTCCTATATAAACCCACCCAAGCTCCCACTTACTCTTCACTCAAAGCCTTTGGAGTTAGACCAACCCATACCCTTCTCTCTATAAAATCCTCCCAAGGGGAACCAAGATCCCTAGAAGCCACTCTCAAGCCTCTCCCAAGCTTTTGGGATTACACTTCCATGTAAGATATTTCTTCCTTTCTCATGTTTTTCCAATTTGCTATAAATTGTTATTCACTTTTTTTTTTCAATTAAAAATGTTCAGGTATGATTTTAAACCTCCCCCATACTTTCCTATTTATGTTTGGATGATAGGATACCCCTTTACCGCTAATTAATTCCTCACATGTACACTTGTTACCGTACCAAAATTCCGTGAGAGATTTCTCTCTCCTCTTTTACATCCAAGTAATTCTTTTTTATTATGCTTCTAAATTCCATTATGTTTGCTCGGACATGTATATATATGAACCCCTTACTTTAAATTTTATTTACATATGATGAGACACCCATTTCTCTCTCATCATCCATTTTCATGAATCCTTATGTCACGCCGTTATGATGCCGAAATTGCACTACATTTTTCCATGCCAAGATCATTGTGTAGTGAATACAATACCCATGCCTCTATCAAGGGTATTCACTTTTATGAACATATACATATTTAATGGTACATTAATGTATTTATTCCACATTATTCAATCATGGAATAACTTATGATGTTGATTTATTCCATGTTATATAATCTATGTGGCACACTTATGCATGAAATGAAATGTTTGAGAAGGGTGTGCCCTGATAGCGTTCCAATGCATTAGGTAAAGTATAGTATCATGATACGTCATGTGACATGAGTGTTGACTCATGCTAATTAAATTTCAATGAGGGTTTAATCATCCTTCATGTACAATGAGGTTTTACTCCTGATCTATGTGTAATGTGCCTTGGATCATTCTAATTCCATGTTAAGTGTGGTTGCCAGATTTCCATGTTATGATTATCATGCTTTATCATGCCTTTATGTTCATGTTTATTTTCTGCTCCATTAAGATGACAATTGTATAAAATGTATTTTATTCCTCATTTTATTCCATGTTTATTCCCTTACTAGGCTTTATAGCTCACCATTTTCTTATGCATGTCCTCAGGTCATCGCATGCAATGCTAAGTAAGAGGGAATGTAGTAGTCATGTAAAGGATTTTTTCAACAAAGATTTTGTATTTCATATTTTATGTTATTATATAATGGTCTTAAGCCCCAAAGACACTAGACCTCATGATACTGTTTGTTGTATCAGGTTATGTTTATATAATTAACCATGATTAACTGTGTAATAAACCTCAGGGTTGTTATATCTAGTCTCATGAACTCATCACTACGGAATGGATTTCCTTGTAATTTCATTTTGAAATAATAATTTTCACCAAATTATATCCTATTTTGTGATCTCAAACATGAAAACATTATTTATATATCATTTTTCCCATGATATCTAAAATGTAAAACTATATTTACAATTTTTCATATTCATATTCTTCTACACATTCAACCACATTCCAATATGAATCATTAGTAAATTCATCATGATATAACATTAATGAAAGAGTAGTAGAGAATCATCAAAATTAAATTAACTTTTCAACTGAAATAATTTAATGAATCTCAACATACTATTCCATAACTTCAAGAGTACCCTTGCATAAGTATAATATGACCTTTATACTAAAATATCACAACTCATAAAATGCATATCATTTCTCATAGACTATTGTATTACACATAATTTATCATTATAGTCGATCCATTGTACATAATGTCGGTCTATTATACATGATATCTCTAGTATTCATAATTGTCTATATTTATGGTGGTATTTATCTTCAATAGTTATTACATGTGGTTGCATCATTATATGTGTGGCCTCTTGTATAATAGATAAGAAATATGACCTTTATTCAAAAAAAATTCTTTTCGAATGGTCACATAGGACATGTCTAATAATCACTATATATTTTCTTATCTTTACATATCTTAAGATGATGTTTATATAGACATAAAAATGATTTTTATATCTAATAATATTTTTCAAAATTTTATCCTTAAGACATGAAACTTTGTATTACCATTATACTAAAAAATAACCATTGTAACTCAATTTGGGGTCTAATTAAGCACTATAAAGAACATCAAACTTCGTCGAGGTGATCCTCCTTCAGTGGATGAATTATTCAATTTATTTAATAGATATTCTTTCAAGAATAACTTCCAATTTCAAATTCCACTCATGTTAAAAGAATCCATACTATAAAAAAAATTATATAGTGATTGTATTCAACATGAATAATAGTTAATCAATCAACACATACAATACCAAATACATAAAACTATATTTTAAAAAGGATGGAATTTGTCTTTTTACAAAATCTTCCTAAAATATATATACATTTTAAATAAAAATCCTAGATTCTTTAAATCATATTTTAAAACAAATGGATAATAATTTATCAATACAATGTAAATAATTACAACACTCCCAAACCCCATTTCCATCCATGAATAGATCGCCAGAAAAATAAAATAGTAGAACTCCAATTTCCATATAAATATGACAGAATCTCACAATTACCCCAAAGATAACACTAATCCACATCCATTGTTATTTTTTCAACACATAAAATCATCTAAACATGATAACTCTTCTTCTTCTATATGTGAACCATGGAAACTACCAGCTTCTACTCTTCTCATCATGAATATTAGGTACTGCAACATCCTTCCAAAATCTCCATTCATCATATATTGACACACATTTAAAAAAGATACAAAACAAAAAAAAAGTGGTATAAATACATAGGATCTATATACTAGAAATATCCATATCCATATCTATATCCAAATGTGTGTGGATAACTAGTAAGAATGGTATCCTTAACTAGTTGCTAAAACACTTTCCATATAAGAAGAAAAGACTAGTGGTGATCTCCTAATGGAAGTTGCTATAATGGAGTCATAAATAGTCCAACCATGTTAGAGTGGAATCATAATGTGGAAGGGTGTATGTGGAGTGACATTATATCTTTACAATGTACATGTCTTATAAACCTTATTATGTATCCAAGGTATTCCCATGAATCTTTTACCATTAGTAATAATAAAATGGTCATATAAACATAATTCAAGAAACCACCCCTTCTTCCTTTACCAATTACAACAACAAGAATAATTAATATATGGATGTAAATTTCAAAAAATATCAATAATATCAAGGGGTGAATAATATATGTAATGAACCAACCCAGGTCACCACTGAACCTGACACCTGACCTGATTCGTCAAAAGGCCTAAATGGAATTCCAGATACTCTCATGTAGGAAACTGGTGCTTCGGCATTATAAGAATCCCTTTGGGAATCATTTCATCCAAATTAGAGATAAACTATAAATGAATAAATAAATATAATATACAAAATAAATAAACATGCAAGCAGGTCATAACCAACTACGATGATCCAACCCATTTGTATATAAAAAATCCATAAAAAGGATGATACAACAAGGTAGAATATATATAACACTAACAAAAAATAAAATAAAATAAATAAAATAAATCCCAAACTAAACCATCTCCATGAAACCTCCAATTTTTCACCACCACCCAACTGAACCCACATCGTCCATGATGAATGAAACTAAATCCAATTGGAAACATGGAGCTTGAAATTAATATTCTTGATCTAAAACGTTTAGTGCATCCCCACAACCCTCTGAATCTATGTAACTTGTTTCATGAAGAAATTTTAAAATTCTAATTTGAAAATAATGTATAAAGTGATATTATTTTGGTATACTTTTATGAAAACAAGAAAAACTTTATAATCCACATTCCAAACAATTCTCATTATTTTACAAAATAGAATAGATACCATAAAAAATACACCATCCAAATACATTTCTAAACCACCCACACTATTAAAATTTCTCACAAGAAACCATTTTTCTAATTAAATTAAAATTGAAACATTAAATCATTTTACCTAATGAATCCACCTAAAAATAAAAAAACTCATTTTGGAATCCAATTTAAATCACCCACACATGAGTCTTTAATTTTTAAATGGTTTTCCCAAACATCATTGAAAACTATTTATCCAAAAGAAACAACTCAACACACCCACATAGGTAAAACATAGCTATCATTCACCATATATCAAGAATAATATTTCAACGTAAACAAGGGAATGTTTCATAAAAATAAATAAATGGTAAATTGTTAAAACAATCACTATATTAAACTCTCCATTTTCAATAACCAACCATGAAATAAAATTTTTCATGGGATATAACCTAGGATACCAAATGTGAAAAGAATATAACCATATAAGAGTATCAATCCTCCAAAACAATTACCATTAGGCACTAAAGTTAAAACCATGAGTCATCCAACTAACCCACAAAAGCCTCATTATGATGACAAAAACCCTCCTAGACCTTGTGCATATCATAAATAAAGGGAAACTTGTAGTGTGTGATCCAACTGGAGGAAATCAAGGGATTTATTTCATAACAACAATTGATAATCCAAAGATCAAATCATTAATTTAACATCAATATAAATCTATGTATGCCAAGACCTATCACATTACATAAAATACCATTATAAACACCAATTTAAATTAATCTAAATCTCCCACACATTGAAATCATTTCAAATCCACCCTCCAAAATGGGTCTTCTTCTTTGAAAATCCACAATTTTTCCAAAAGAAATCCATTTACTTAAAACTATTTTAAAGGATAAATAAATTAATTTTCACAAGGGGGGTATCACACAAACATTTCAAATCACCATTTGAAATCCATTAAATAACCACTTTATATAACATGTTGTCGTTGAAACCTTAATTCAAAATAAAAAATCCCATTAAAACATAGTATTCACTATTTGAAAACAAAAATAAAGTCATTAAACAATTCCCAACATGAAAAACATTGAAAAAATGCATATGGTCATCTCAAAAAATATTGGACCCTTTTAAAAACCATTTTAAATATAAAGATAAGGAATTCAAAAGAGAAAAAATTTATGCCAAGCGCATAACATAATTAAATGGATTCAAATCACAACAAAGATATCACATATAATCATACATTCATAAAAATGTATCTTGATATAACATTTACATCTTGAATTCCATTATGAACAAATTTCATATAAACACCAAAAACCATGAAATAAAACACACTGGGTATAACGTTCATGGTTGAAGCCAAATCAAATATAAAAAAGATGGAAAATGAGTAAAAATGGAAAATGAAGAATAAATACCTCAAAAGCTCTTGAAAATCACCAAAGAGAGGCTATTAATCAATAGTCGAGGAGGTTAGATCTCCTCCTTATTCTCTCAAGGGCCATCCAATGAATTTGGTGGTGAAGATGGGTGAAACTCCCTTTAATTCCAAATGGGTGATTTAAGAATTGCCTAGAAATGAAACACATGTATAGGTGGTATATTTTTAACACATAGTCCTCCAAACCATGTGCAGGCCACTACCTAGTTTAGGACCCCTCGTAGTCTTAAGGCACTGCATGGTTTGTAAAAACCATGAACCTTGCCTCAGACACATCCTAATCCCCACACATCATCTATTCATCTTAGCATGGTTTGAAACAATAAAGAATCCATATAAAATGGTTCTTTAAAATTGATATACCAACCCACACGGTAACCACATTGTTAGTACTAACCATGTGGGATAACAATTATCCTCCCTAAAAGCATCCAAAAACATGAATTCTTTGCCAAAAACCAATCAAAACATAAAACCTATTATGAAAAAAATAAATTAATGCAAAAATAAATCACACTATAAAATGAGGCATCAAAAACTCCCCACCATGTCACTTTCTAACCCAAGAAAGTCCATGGTTTAAAAGAAGTCAAAAAATGAATAGGATATCTAAAGAGTACCTAACTCAAAATAATCACTCAACATAATTTGACCATAAAAATAACAACCATCATCCTCAAAATGATCAAACCAATAAACCATGAAATTACTAAATGTATCCAAGAACAACAAGAATAAGATTCTGAAACAATTAATCTTACAAAATTGGAGACCTAACATGGTCTCCCAACCAATTACAATTCCATTAAAATGGTTATTCGATCATGTGTAGTTCCTTGAACATGTTGGAACCATATATAATTTCATATAGATTCATCCTTCATCAAATGGGAAACCAAGATGGAAACATTATTTTAATCCACATGAACCTCTTAACCCAATTAAAGGAAGAACAACCACAAGTAGCCTCAAATAAATGAAAATATCTCTCACCATGGGTTTTGATAAATTTATATAACCAAGGATCAAAACCTAGATCACCCTCACATTTAAATGGACCAAAAAAAACCAGCAAGTATACCATACACAATGGGTAAAATAGACACCCTACTTACCCAAACATGCACCAACGTACTTTATCATATCCAAAAAAGGAGAACCTCAAAGGATCAACACAATATCAAGTGAAACAATAACTCTAATTTACCTTTTTCAATTCAAAATTGTCTCAATAAATATCCCTCAAAACCAACTACAAAACAAATGACAAATATATTGGGAGAGGGGGGAAGAATCCTAAAACTAATATTACAACCATCAAATGAGAGATCCCCATAACAAAAAATGTGACCACATGACCCCATAATTGAAACAACCCAAGCTTTCACGATACACTTCTCTTTCAATAATGTAATAGCTTGCATTGTACGCAAGTTCGAGTTCTAACACACCGAGACTAATCAAAGTAGCCATTATGAATAGTAATACTCACTTTTTGAAGTTATATATATTTTATATTTCAAAATGAACGTTATTTTTGGATTTGGAATATCGAAATTAGCCTATGTTGAATTTTTGGTATTCTTCTGAGAACTTCTATTTTTTTAGGAAAAGTAAAAAATACTTAAAACAACGTTTTTAATAAAAATAATTTATATTAATAAATTATAATATTGAGTGGTTTTAAAGTGTAATTAGAATATATTTTTACCATTTTATCCAATGGTGGTCATTAGAATTAATTTCACTTTGAAATTGGACATAAACAATTGTCAATCTTTTGATATATATTGTTTCTTAAAAACACGCTATTTGTTGTGACAGCAAGAATTAATTATAAAATTAATTAATGCAACTTATATGATTGGAATTTTTTAAAATAAAATTCATTTTTGAATTCGTAATATCAATTATAGCTTCAGATGAAATTTTGGCATTGTTCTGAAAAACATCAATTTTTGATGAATAGTGAAACCACTAAGTGTTAGTTAAAAAACTGATTTTTCGTTTAAATGAAACATTACCACTTCTGTGATTTGATTTTAAAAAATCCTATATACATGGTTATCATTAGGAAGTAAAATGTGGTTCAATGGGATTAAAATAATATTTGGTGAATAGTAACTTTTAAGTTTACTTAATCGCGATTAAAGGTAATTAGTGAAATTTAAGGTAAAGATAATGTTATAATAATATGAAATGACATTGACACATGTCCTACCCCTATTGGATGTGTCATGTCTGACCACGAAAATCCATGGGTCAACTTGGGGACCCCATGGAGCCACTTTGGTAGGAAAATGACATTAAATTTTTTTTATTTAATGTTAAAATAAAAATGTCACAACCATGAGTTGTTTTACTAAAACAATTTTTAAATGGGATTATACAAGTCATGTTTTTAACTATAAATATTCATTATAAATATAAAAATATTTCCTAAATCATGATAATTTTTTGATAATTTTTAGACATTAAATAAATTAAATATTTTATGACACCATGATGATGCAGCGATTACCTCATTAATTAATGACTTAAATAAAATGAAAAGATAATGTAAAATCTAAGACATAAACTTGTCAAAAACCTATTTGATTAGTATATTTCGAACCCTTATCACCTTATCCTCGAAATATATAAGTGTGGGACCTTTAAAATCCGAAACTCATTATATAATAAAGTAACATTTCATGACATTCCAAGAGTGCCCCTCCTCTCCTCTTATAAAAGGCCCCCACCACTACCACCTTATTCATACCTTCCAAGCCATTTGGCTCGGCCAAACTCTGCCCAAATACTCTTTCAACATCCCACTCTTACTCCGAGAAGCCTCACTGTGGGTAGAAGTCATCCCAAGGAAGCCTTTGAGCTCAAATAAAAAAGGGTTTCCTATTTTAATGGTAGTGTTTTCTCTTGTGTTCTTATGTTTTATTTTGCTTCTCCAACCCCCTAAACTCTTTTTATTCATTTATTTTCTAACAAAAACAGTATCCTAAATATACTAGGATGTTTTTTTAAGAATTATTAGAGCTACACATACACACACCTACATCTAATGGTTAAAGAACATACTATTTCTGTGGTTGGCGAATTTCTGCCTCACGAAACGATGATTGTTCAATATTATTTTAACACCTCTCATGGTGGCCATTATGATGACACTATTTTTATATATGATATATATAATGTTTTTTCCTTATGATTCTCTATTTTTCATTTATGGCATACCCATTATCGGTAAACGCGATAATTTCATTTTAGGAAGTGCGGACTACCGCCCCCTCAAAGTGATTTGAATCGTTAATGCCATATGTGTGATGTATAAAGGATGGAGTAAATGGTATTATACATTATATTATACTGGAATTATGTTATACCTTTATATAATTATAACTTCATTCCATTAAATCTGAAATAGAAATGAAAGTAGTGTTCATGCGTACGTACGGCTTACCGTCTCCATGAACGGTGCATTTCATTTCTTACCTATAAATGTTACGTAATATTATGAATGAATGTATATATTGGATATATATGATATATATGATATATACATCATGGATATAATTCTATAGATAATGGATATTCTACCACATAAATAACTTGTAATTATAAGAAAATTATTGTTGACTCAAGTACCAAAGATTAAAAAAACGACCGTTATTAACATAAATGACTACATAATTTTTGTAACATTGTAATAAGTGATATAAAAGGGATAATGAGCTTGAAAAATGTTCTTAAGAAAGTATAGATTAACTCTAGTTTATTATTCAGGAGGTTAAAGAGAATCCGAGTCAAGTCGGACAACAGGTAAGGGAACTTCTTAACCCAATTTCCATTCTTTGGTTTAATCTTGTAATTTCAAATTATGTCATGATATTATTATGTCCTATATTTTATTTAAAATTTCTTTATGTGTACATATAGTGAATACACAAAATAGATCTATTTTATTTAAAAAATGATATTGGTATGGGAACTTCTTAACCCAATTTCCATTCTTTGGGTTAATCTCCTACTTTCAAATTATGTCATGATATTATTATGTATTATCTTGTATTTATAATTTCTTTATGTGTACAAATAGTGAATACACATAGTAGATCTATTTTATTTTAAAAATGATATTGGTAAGGGAACTTCTTAACCCAATTTCCATTCTTTGGGTTAATCTCTTACATTCAAATTATGTCATGATATTATTATGTCCTATCTTGTATTTGTACTTTATTTATGTGTACTTATAGTGAATACACATAATAGATCTATTTTATTTAAAAAATGATATTTGTAAGGGACTTCATCTCAATCTCCTTTCATTGAGGCATATTTGGTTTTATACAAAATATTCCTTTATACAGTGTATAAACATTTTTGACTTTTACTTTTATTCAAAAGGAATATTTTTATACGAAACATTTTTACTAAACGACAAAAGGTATGTTTTTTCTTACGTATGCGGCGACAACGACTTCTCCCCTTCCGTGACTATTATTTGAGTTTCGGCATCCTTTATAATATATAAATTTTTTTAAATGAAAAATAAATACCGAGATTTAATTTTCTTTTATTTTGGTATTGAAAATGGTTTTGAAAGTGTTTTTTTATTATATCAATGTGTTGTATTGATATCTTGTGATTGAAATGTGGAAATGTTATGTTTCCATTATGCATGTTTTATGTTATACGATTATGTTATGGTTTATGATATGTTTAAACCTGTTCATATGAGGAATGCATTGGACTTAATAAGTGAAAGGTGGAGCCTGCTATATCTCCTCGATGCATCGACAGGTCTCATAAGACAAACTAGTGTCTTGGCACGAGGCCTTGACAAAATATTATTTGTAATCTTGGCACGAGGCCTTGGCTACGTGGTTATGATAGTCTGGAATTATGCATTCCATCATTATGAAAGTGGTTATTGATATTTCATGTGATTATTCGACCAGTAGAATATCTATGTGAATATGTAAATGGCATTATTTAATTTTACCTTTTCCACATTATGTTCAAGTTCAAGTTTAAAAGGATTTTGTTTTAGTTATACATTGCCTTGAATGTTTATGTTTATTTATGAAAGCTTCCGCTATATTTTTATCCTTACTGAGCATCTGAGCTCACCCCTTTCAATGTTTTAATTTTTCCAGGATGTGAAGAAGTATTTTAGGAATGACCTGCAGGGATAGTCTAAAGAGGATATGAGTGTGGAAAATGGAGACTATGTTATTTTAGTTTTTCACTTTATGATTTAATGTAACATTTATGAATGTATCTAGTGTTTCCAAGGCTACTAAACTAATCGGTCTTTCGAGACTTGATCTTTTGTGATCATGCCAATGTTACAAAGTAACGCACCGACTCTGGGTAGCTGGGGTCGGGGTGTTACAGTTGGTATCAGAGGCAGTTTAGTACTAACCATGGAATCTAGATTTAGATAATCTCTGATTTGAGCACATATCCCTAAGATAGACTTTGAGGATTAGAATAGTAGAACTTCCTAGAATTTTGGTATTATAGAGATTTTATGAGTTTTCCGAGCAATACATCCCTGTCTGGATACGAGCAGGTAGAGGTAGCTCTGGCACAGATGTACCTAGTGGTAAAACCCGAAAACACCGCTTTGAGCTATACTCGAATGGGAACTGGTGCACGAAAATGGGCCTTACTGCACTCTTGGTTACGATAGTCCCAGGGGATATGCTTAGGATACTACTCATTTTCTTTAGAGACCATTATGAAGGGTTTATGAGTATATACTTCCTCAATGAAAACATTTATTTTTATGATTATGGATTATATCCATAAATAGTTCAATTTATGTTAAGTGTTTTACAAGTATGGAATTATGTATTTTGATTCATAAACTAATCTAGTTTATTCCATTGTTTAGAAATGGTGCCTAGTGGGAGGAATGGAATCCTTATAAATGCACGCACTCCATGTAGGGATTTCCCTCCTGCTCAAGATAATTATTGTGGAGCTGGAGATACAACTGGTGCTGATCAACTTATTACCATACTGGGACAACTCACTCAGGTTATGAATAAAACCCGTACTCGTATGGAGCACCCTGATCCTCAATGTGGAGGATCAATTCTAGACCGCTTCATGAGGAAACAACCGCCAACATTTAATGGGGGTACAAATCCATTAGTAGATGAGCAATGGATAAACTCCTTAGAGAAAATATTCCACACCTTGGGGAGTAGCGAAAGAGAGAAGGTTGTCATGGTAGTATACCACCTCACTGGAGATGCCAATCAATGGTTGTCGCTGATTCAAAACACAAAGGAAGATGAAGAAGTATCATGTATGGAATGGAGGGAGTTTAAGGTAATTTTCTTAGAAAAATACTTTCCACGTGACCATCGAGCAGATATGGAAAGGCATTTTCTGATTCTGAGACAAAAGGAGGATGATAATGTCGCAAAGTATGAGGCTAACTTTACAAGGTTAGCGAGGCATACTGCAGATTATATACGTAACCCAAGAAGTAAGATTGATCATTTCTTTGATGGGTTAAAACCATTTCTCGGTCGAGCATTAGTCTCACAAACCTTCTCGTCGTACGAAGAGATTGTCTCATGTGCTATCAAGACAGAAAAGGAATTCTCTAAATCGTATGACAATAATGTAAAGAAAGAGAATAAGAGAAGGCTGGAACAAGAGTCAGATAAAGGGAAAAAGGGAAAGAAGGATTTTCCATTATGCGATAATTGTGGGAAGAATCTCCCTAGTACTTGCCTAAAAGGAATGGGAGTTTGTTATAAATGTGGATAAAAAGGTCACCAGGCTCGTGATTGCAAGGGAAAGAAAGAGGCTATCAATGTTGAATGCAACAATTTTAGGGAAATTGGGAATTATGCATATGAATGTTCTAAGCGTCAGGGAAACTTATCTCAGAAAAGGCCAAGGGATCAAGGACAATCTTATGATGTTACTACAGTTGAAGTGGAATAATTAATATATTGGTGCTTTTGGACTCAATGATTATATTCTGGTTATCCGGATAATGTGATATATATATATATAAGGATTGTACTGCAGTACTTGTTGTTTTCATTAAGGTTTTATTATGATGAAGGTAATCATATTTTTAGTATGTGACAATAAGAGAAACATTACTTTGTATGGGGAATCTGATGAATTGATTTTGGAATTTAGAGACCTTTTAGAGAAATTCTGGACAGAGGTATTTTGGATAACTATAAAGGTTGGAATGGATTAAGTTGAACATTGGATAGTATTGTTTAAGGTTTAAACATTTCTGATGATTATTTTTAGAATATTATAATACTATAGTTTTAGGAAAAGGACAACCTGCAGGTCGAGGGATAAACCGTCGCGTCGGACAAAGATGCAGGAATCGAACCAACAACCATAGTGTGACAGGCCTTCATTACCTACCACTAGCCTACAGAAAGTCCCTGGTTATTACAAAATAGTATTCCTAATCTGAATGGTGTGTGTTAATATTTGGAACCTTGTACGATTAGGATAAATAGAATATTTTTGAGTTCTGTTACCATTTGGAGTGAAATATGGGTTTGTGGTAAAAATTTATTAATGAATGAAAGTATACATGAGAAGTAAGTATATTTCCTAACATTCTTAGTAAATCTATTAAATAAATTCCTCATCTTTATGAAAGGTAACTTAAAACAAAAACTTTGTCAGTTAACTTTTCCAACTGGGGATTCAATGACCGTTTAACCAATCACAAGTTTGTGATTTTCTTGTGGTTAACTTTCTCCTAATCCTGTTTTTTACAACTCTCCATCAGACCTTGATGGTTTTTTTCCTCCATATCTATATTTTCATATAATCCTAGTACCGGCTATCTTGGGTGACCTTTGTACCTCTCTTTCATTCTTTTAATGTTATATTTTTATTAACCATATTTCCGATGTGGGTTTTCCACAAAGGTATTTTATATTTTCAACCTTTTATTTTCAAAGAAAATTTTCAAATTGCGAGGATGCAATTTATTGAAGTAGGGGCGAATGTAACACCCCAGGATTTCACAATATGCTTCTCTTTTAATAATGTAATAGCTTGCATTGTACGCAAGTTGGAGTTCTAACACACCGCGACTAATCAAAGTGTTCGTTATGAATATTAATACTCACTTTTTGAAATTATATATATATTATATTTCAAAATGGACTTCATTTTTTGATTTGGAATATCGAAATTAGCCTATGTTGAATTTTTGGTATTTTTCTGAGAACTTCTAATTTTTTTAAGAATAGTAAAAAATACATAAAACAACTTTTTTAATCAAAATAATTTATAGTGATAATGAATACTATTGAGTGGTTTTAAAGTGTAATTATAATATATTTTTACCATTTTATCCAATGGTGGTCATTATAATTAATTTCACTTTGAAATTGGACATAAACAATTGTCAATCTTTTGATATATATTGTTTTTTAAAAACACGCTATTTGTTGTGACAGCGGGAATTAATTATAAAATTAATTAATGAAACATATATGTTTGTAATTTTTTAAAATAGACATCATTTTTTAATTCAGAATATCAATTATAGCTTAGGGTGAAATTTTGGCATTGTTCTGAAAAACATCAATTTTTTATGAATAGTGAAACCACTAAGTGGTAGTTAAAAAATATATTTTTCGTTTAAATGAAACATTACCGCTTCTGTGATTTGATTTTCAATAATCCAACATACATGGTTGTCATTAGGATGTAAAATGTGGTTCAATGGGATTAAAATAATTTTTGGTGAATAGTAACTTTTAAGTTTAATTAATCGTGATTAAAGGTAATTAGTGAAATTTAAGGAAAAGATAATGTTATAATTATATGAAATCACATTGACACATGTCCTACCCCTATTGGATGAGTCATGGCCGACCAAGACAATCCATGGGTCAACTTGGGGACCCTATGGAGCCACATTGGTTGGAAAATGACATTAAAAACTTTTTATTTAATGTTAAAATAAGAATGTCACAAACATGAGTTGTTTTACTAAAACAATTTTTAAATGGGGCTATACGAGTCATATTTTTTACTATAAATATTAATTAGAAAGATAAAACTATTTCCTACATCATGATAATTTTTTTATACTTTTTAGACATTAAATAAATTAAATATTTTATGACACCATGATGATGCAGCGATTACCTCATTAATTAACGATTTAAATAAAATGAAAAGATAATGTAAAATCTAAGACTTAAGATTGTAAAAAACCTATTGGATGAGTATATTTAGAACCCTTATAACCTTATCCTTGAAATATATAAGTTTGGGACCTTTAAAATCCAAAACACATTATATAATAAAGTAACATTTCATGACTTTCCAAGAGTGCCCCTCCTCTCATCTTATAAAAGGCCCCCACCACTACCACCTTATTCACACCGTTAAAGCCATTTGGCACGACCAAACTCTGCCCAAATACTCTTTAAACTTCCCACTCTTACTCCTAGAATCCTCAATTTGAGCAGAAGACTTCCCAAAGAATCTTTTGAGCTCAAATAAAAAAGAGTTTCCCATTTTAAAGGTAGTGTTTTCTCTTGTGTTCTTATGTTTTATTTTGCTTCTCCAACCCCCTAAAATCTTTTTATTCATTTATTTAGTAAAAACACCAGTATACTAAATATACTAGTATGTTGTTATAATAAGGATTCTAGCTACACTTACACACACCTACATCTAATGGTTAAAGAACATACTGTTTCTGTGGTTGGCGAATTTTTGCCTCACGAAACGATGATTGTTCAATCTTATTTTAACACCTCTCATGGTGGCCATTATGATGAAAATATTTTTATATATGATATATATTATGTTTATTTCCTTATGATTATGTATTTTTCATTTATGGATACCTTTACGATTTCCATTATGGGTAAACGCGATAATTTCATTTTAGGAAGTGCGGACTACCGCCCCCTCAAAGTGATTTGAATAGTTAATGCCATGTGTGGGATCTATAAAGGATTGAGTAAATGGTATTATACATTATATTATACTGGAATTATATTATACCTTTATATAATTATAACTTCATTCCATTAAATATGAAATAGAAATGAATGTAGTGTTCATGCGTACGTACGACTTACCGTCTCCATGAACGGTGCATTTCATTTCTTACCTCTAAATGTTACGTAATATTATGAATGAATGTATATATTGGATATATATGATATATATGATATCTACATCATGGATATAATTCTGGAGATAATGGATATTCTACCACATAAATAACTTGTAATTATAAGAAAATTATTGTTGACTCAAGTACCAAAGATCGAGAAAACGACCGTGATTAACTTAAATGACTACATAATTTTTGTAACATTGTATTAAGTGATATAAAAGGGATAATGAGCTTGAAAAATTTTCATAATCAAGTAGATATTAACTCTAGTTTATTATTCAGGAGGTTAAAGAGCGGTCGGGTCAAGTCGGACACGAGGTAAGGGAACTTCTTAACCCAATTTCCATTCCTTGGGTTAATCTCTTACTTTCAAATTATGTCATTATATTATTATGTCCTATCTTTTATTTAAAATTTCTTTATGTGTACATATAGTGAATACACATAATAGATCTATTTTATTTAAAAAAATCATATTGGTAAGGGAACTTTTTAACCCAATTTCCATTATTTTGGTTAATCTCCTACTTTCATATTATGTCATGATATTTTTATGTCCTATCTTTTATTTATACTTTCTTTATGTGTACATATAGTGAATACACATAATAGATCTATTTTATTTAAAAAATTATATTGGTAAGGGAACTTCTTAACCCAATTTCCATTCTTTGGGTTAATCTCCTACCTTCAAATTATGTCATGATATTGTTATGTCCTATCTTCTATTTGTACTTTATTTATGTGTACTTATAGTGAATACACTTAATAGATCTATTTTATTTAAAAAAATGATCTTTGTAAGGGACTTCGTCTCAATATCCTTTCATTGAGGCATATTTGGTTATATACACAACTCTCCTTTATACGGTGTATAAACCCCTTTAACTTTTACTTTTATTCAAAAGGAATATTTTTAAAAGAAGTGTTTTTACTAAAAGACAAAAGGAATGCTTTTTCTTACGTATGTGGTGACAATGACTTCTCCGCCGCTGTGACTATTATTTGAGTTTCGACTTCCTCTATAAGCTATAACTTTTTTTAAATGAAAAATAAATACCATGATTTAATTTTCTTTTATTTTGGTATTGAAAATGGTTTTAAAAGTGTTTTTTTATTATATCAATGTGTTGTATTGATATCTTGTGATTGGAATGTGGAAATGTTATGTTTCCGTTATGCATGTTTTATGTTATATTATTATGTTATGGTTTATGATATGTTTAAACCTGTTCATATGAGGAATGAATTGGACTTAGTAAGTGATGGGTGGAGCCCGCTATAGCTCCTCGATGCATCGGTAGGTCTCATGAGACAAACTACTGTCTTGGCACGAGGCCTTGACAAAATCTTATTTGTAATCTTAGCACGAGGCCTTGGCTACATGGTTATGATAGTCTGGCATTATTAATTACATCATTATTAAAGTGGTTATTGATATTTCTTGTGATTATTCCACTAGTAGAATATCCATGTGAGTAAGTAAATGGCATTATTTTATTTTAATTTAGCCATATTATGTTGAAGTTCAAGTTTAAAAGGCTTTTGTTTTAGTTATACATTGCCTTAAATGTTTATGTTTGTTTATGAAAGCTTCCGCTATATTTTTACCCTTAATGAGCATCTGAGCTAACCCCTTTCAATGTTTTAATTTTTCCAGGATGTGAAGAAGTATTTTAGGAATGAACTGCAAGGATAGTCTGAAGGGGATTTGAGTGTGGAAAATGGAGACTATGTTATTGTAGTTTTTCACTTTATTATATAATGTAACATTTATGAATGTATCTCGTGTTTCCAAGGATAATAAACTAATCGGTCTTTCGAGACATGATCTTTTGTGATCATTCCAATGTTACGAAGTAACGCACCAACTCTGGGTAGCTGGGGTCGGGGCGTTACAGTTGGTATAAGAGGTAGTTTAGTACTAACCTTGGAAGCTAGATTTAGATAAACTCTGATTAGAGCACATATCACTAAG
Source organism: Viscum album (assembly GCA_963277665.1). Classification (NCBI taxonomy): domain Eukaryota; kingdom Viridiplantae; phylum Streptophyta; class Magnoliopsida; order Santalales; family Viscaceae; genus Viscum; species Viscum album. The sequence continues at coordinate 1,119,112,697 of OY728141.1, forward strand.
ATAGACTTTGAGGATTAGTATAGAAGAACTTATTAGAATTTTGGTATTATAGAGATTTTATGAGTTTTCTGAGCAATATATCATTGTCTGGATACGAGTAGGTAAAGGCAGCTCTGGACCAGATGTACCTAGGGGTAAAACCTGAAAAAATTGTTTTAAGCTATACTTGAATGGGAACTGGTGCACGACAACGGGCCTTACTTCACTCTTGGTTACGACAGTCCTAGGGGATATTCTTAGGATAATTCTCATTTTCTATACAAACCATTATGAAGGGTTTTATGAGTATATACTTCCTCAAAGAAAACTTTTATTTTTATGATTATGGATTATATCCATAAATAGTTCAATTTATGTTAAGTGTTTTACAAGTATGGAATTATGTATTTTGATTCATAAACTAATCTAGTTTATGCCATTGTTTAGAAATGGCGCCTAGTGGGAGTAATGGAAACTGTATAAATGCATGCACTCCTTATAGGGATTTCCCTCCTGCTCAAGATAATTATTGTGGAGCTGGAGATACAACTGGTGTTGATCAACTTATTACAATACTGGGACAACTCACTCAGGTTAAGAATAATAACCTTACTCGTATGGAGCACCCTGATCCTCAATGTGGATGATCAATTTTAGACCACTTCATAAGGCAACAACCACCAACATTTAATGGTGGTACAAATCCATTAGTAGCTGAGCAATGGATAAACTCCTTAGAGAAAATATTACACACCTTGGGGAGTAGCGAAAGGGAGAAGGTTGTCATGGTAGTCTACCGCCTCACTAGAGATGCCGATCAATGGTGGTCGCTGATTAAAAACACAAAGGAAGATGAATAAGTATCAAGTATGGAATGGAGGGAGTTTAATGAAATTTTCTCAAAAAAATACTTTCCACGTGACCATCGAGCAGATATGGAAAGAAATTTTCTGAGTCTGAGAAAAAAGGATGATGAGAATGTCACAAAGTATGAGGCTAACTTTACAAGGTTAGCGAGGAATGCAGCAGATTATATACGTAAACTAAGAAGTAAGATTGATCGTTTCTTTGATGGGTTAAAACCATTTCTCCGTCGAGCATTAGTCTCACAAACCTTCTCGTCATACGAAGATATTGTCTCATGTGCTATCAAGACAGAAAAGGAATTCTCTAAATCTTATGACAATAAAGTAAAGCAAGAGAAGAAGAGAATGGTGGAACAAGAGACAGATAAAGGGAAACAGGGAAAGAAGGATTTTCCATTATGCGATAATTGTGGTAAGAATCACCCTGGTACTTGCCTAAAAGGAATAGGAGTTTGTTATAAATGTGGAGAAAAAGGTCACCAGGCTCGTTATTGCAAAGGAAAGAAAGAGGCTATCAATGTTGAATGCTACAATTATAAGGAAATTGGGCATTATGCAAATGAATGTCCTAAGCGTCAGGGAAACTTACCTCAGAAAAGGCCAATGGATCAAGGACAATCATACGATGTTACTATAGTTGAAGTGGAATAATTAATGTATTGGTGCTTTTGGAATCATGGATTATATTCTGGTTATCAGGATAATGTGATATATATATATATAAGGATTGTATTACAGTACTTGTTGTTTTCATTAAGGATTTATTATGATGAAGGTAATCAGATTTTTAGTATGTGATAATAATAGAAACTTTACTTTGTTGGGGGAATCTGATGAATTGATTTTGGAATTTAGAGACCTTTTAGAGAAATTATGGACAGAGGTATTTTGGATAACTATAAAGGTTGGAATGGATTAAGTTGAACTTTGGATAGTATTGTTTAAGGTTAAAACATTTCTGAAGATTATTTTTGGAATATTATAATTCTATAGTTTTCGGAAAAGGACAACCTGCAGGTCGGGGGATAAACCGTCGTGTTGGACAAAGCTGCAGGAATCAAACCCAAAAACATAGTGTGACAGGCCTTTATTACCTACCACTAGCCTACAGAAAGTCCCTATTTATTACAAAATAGTTTTCCTAATCTGAATAGTGTGTGTTAATATTTTTAACCTTGTACGATTAGGATAAATAGAATATTTTTGAGTTTTGTTACCATTTGGAGTGAAAGATGGGTTTGTGGTAAAAATTTATTAAAGAATGAAAGTATACATGAAAAGTAAGTATATTTCCTTACATTCTTAGTAAATCTCTTAAATAAATTCCTCATCTTTATGAAAGGTAACTTAAAACAAAAACGTTTTCGGTTAACTTTTCCAACTGGGGATTCAATGACCGTTTAACCAATCACAAGTTTGTGATTTTCTTGTGGTTAACTTTCTCCTAATCCTTTTTTTCACAACTCTCCATCAGACCTTGATGGTTTTTTTCCTCCATATCCATATTTTCATATAATCCTAGTATGGGCTATCTTGGGTGACCTTTGTACCTCTCTTTCTTTCTTTTAATGTTATATTTTTATTAACCATATTTCCGATGTGGCTTTTCAACAAAGGTATTTTTTATTTTCAACCTTATATTTTCAAAGAAAAATTTCAAATTGCGAGGACACAATTTATTTAAGGAGGGGTGAATGTAACACCCCAAGCTTTCACGATACGCTTCTCTTTAAATAATGCAACAGCTTGCATTGTACGCAAGTTCGAGTTCTAACACATCGTGACTAATCAAAGTAGACGTTATGAATAGTAATACTGACTTTTTGAAATTATATATATTTTATATTTCAAAATGGACTTCATTTTTGGATTTAGAATATCAAAATTAGCCTATGTTGAATTTTTGGTATTTTTCTGAGAACTTCTAATTGTTTTATGAATAGTAAAAAATACTTACAAAAACTTTTTTAATCAAAATAATTTATAGTGATAAATTATATTATTGAGTGGTTTTAAAGTGTAATTAGAATTTATTTTTACCATTTTATCCAAGGGTTGTCATTAAAATTAATTTCAATTTGAAATTGGACATAAACAATTGTCAATCTTTTGATATATATTGTTTTTTAAAAACATGCTATTTGTTGTGACAGCGGGAATTAATTATAAAATTAATTAATGAAACTTATATAGTTGTAATTTTTTAAAATTGTCATCATTTTTTAATTCAGAATATCAATTATAGCTTAGGGTGAAATTTTGGCATTGTTCTAAAAAACATAAATTTTTAATGAATAGTGAAACCACTAAGTGGTAGTTAAAAAACTGATTTTTCGTTTCAATGAAACATTACTGCTTCTATGATTTGATTTTCAAAAATTTGACATATATGGTTTTCATTAGGAAGTAAAATTTGGTTCAATGGGATTAAATTAATTTTTGGTGAATAGTTACTTTTAAGTTTAATTAATCGCGATTAAAGGTAATTAGTGAAATTTAAGGTAAAGATAATGTTATGGTAATATGAAATGACCTTGACACATGTCCTACCCCTATTTGATGAGTCCTGGCCGACCAATACAATCCATGGGTCAACATGGGGACCCCATGGTGCCAATTTGGTAGGAAAATGACATTAAAAACTTTTTATTTAATGTTAAAATAAAAATGTCACAAACATGAGTTGTTTTACTAAAACAATTTTTAAATAGGGTAATACAAGTCATATTTTTGACTATAAATATTCATTAGAAATATAAAACTATTTACTACCTTATGATAATTTTTTTATAATTTTTAGACATTAAATAAATTAAATATTTGATGACACCATGATGATGTAGCGATTACCTCATTAATTAACGATTTAAATAAAATGAAAATATAATGTAAAATCTAAGACTTACACTTGTCAAAAACCTATTGGATGTGTATATTAAGAACCCTTATAACCTTATCCTCGAAATATATAAGTTTGGTACCTTTAAAATCAGAAAATCATTATATAATAAAGTAACATTTCATGACTTTCCAAGAGTGCCCCTCCTCTCCTCTTATAAAAGGCCCCCACCACTACCACCTTATTCACACCTTCAAAGCCATTTGGCTCGGCCAACCTCTGCCCAAATACTCTCTAAACTTCCCACTCTTACTCCTAGAAGCCTAAATTTGGGCATAAGTCTTCCCAAGGAAGCCTTTGAGCTCAAATCAAAAAGAGTTTCCCGTTTTAAAGGTAGTGTTTTCTCTTGTGTTCTTATGTTTTATTTTGCTTCTCCAACCCCCTAAAATCTTTTTATTAATTTCTTTTGTAACAACATCAATATCCTAAATATACTAGGATTTTGTTATAAGAAGTATTAGATCTACACTTACACACACCTACATCTAATGGTTAAATAACATACTGTTTCTGTGGTTGGCGAATTTCTGCCTCACGAAACGATGATTGTTCAATCTTATTTTAACACCTATCATGGTGGCCATTATGATGACATTATTTTTATATATGACATATATTATTATTTTTTCCTTATGATTCTCTAGTTTTTATTTATTTCATACCTTTACGATTTCCATTATGGGTAAACGCGATAATTTCATTTTAGGAAGTGCGGACTACCGCCCCCTCAAAGTGATTTGAATCGTTAATGCCATATGTGGGATGTATAAAGGATGGAGTAAATAGTACTATAAATTATATTATACTGGAATTATATTATACCTTTATATAATTATAACTTCATTCCATTAAATATGAAATAGAAATGAAAGTAGCGTTTATGTGTACGTACGGCTTACCGTCTCCATGAACGGTGCATTTCATTTATTACCTCTAAATGTTACGTAATATAATGAATGAATGTATATATTGGATATATATGATATATATGATATCTACATCATGGATATAATTTTTGAGATAATGGATATTTTACCACATAAATAACTTGTAATTATAAGATGTTTATTGTTGACTGAAATACCGAAGATCGACAAAACGACCGTTATTAACTTAAATGACTACATAATTTTTGTAACATTGTAATAAGTGATATAAAAGGGATAATGAGCTTTAAAAAGGTTCCTAAGAAAGTATAGATTAACTCTAGTTTATTATTCTGGAGGTTAAAGAGCGGTCGAGTCAAGTCGTACATGAGGTAAGAGAACTTCATAACCCAATTTCCATTCTTTGGGTTAATCTCCTACTTTCAAATTATGTCATGATATTATTATGTCCTATCTTTTATTTATACATTAATTAAGTGTACATATAGTGAATACACATAATAGATCTATTTTATTTAAAAAATGATATTGGTAAGGGAACTTCTTAACCCAATTTCCATTCTTTGGGATAATCTCCTACTTTCAAATTATGTCATGATATTATTATGTCCTATCTTGTATTTATACTTTATTTATGTGTACATATAGTGAATACACATAATAGATCTATTTTATTTAAAAAATGATATTGGTAAGGGAACTTCTTACCCAAATTTCCATTCTTTTGGTTAATCTCCTACTTTCAAATTATGTCATGATATTATTATTTCTTTTCTTGTATTTGTAATTTATTTATGTGTACTTATAGCGAATACACATAATAGATCTATTTTATTTAAAAAAATGATCTTTATAAGGGACTTTGTCTCAATCTCCTTTCATTGAGGCATATTTGGCTTTATACACAACTTTCCTTTATACAGTGTATAAACCTTGTTTTACTTTTACTTTTATTCAAATGGAATATTTTTATACGAAGTGTTTTTACTAAACGACAAAAGGAATGTTTTTTCTTACGTATGCGGTGACAACGACTTCTCCACCACTGTGACTATTATTTGAGTTTCCGCTTCCTCTATAAGATATAACTTTTTTTAAAATGAAAAATAAATAACAAGATTTAATTTTCTTTTATTTTGGTATTGAAAGTGGTTTTGAAAGTGTTTTTTTATTATACCAATGTGTTGTGTTGATATCTTGTGATTGAAATGTGGAAATGTTATTTTTTCTTTATGCATGTTTTATTTTATATGATTATGTTATGGTTTATGATATGTTTAAACCTGTTCATATGAGGAATGCATTGGACTTAATAAGTGACGGGTGGAGCCTGCTATAGCTACTCGATGCATCGGCAGGTCTCATGAGACAAACTAGTGTCTTGGCACGAGGCGTTGACAAAATCTTATTTGTAATCTTGGAACGAGGCCTTGGCTACGTGGTTATGATAGTCTGGCATTATGCATTCCATCATTATGAAAGTGGTTATTGATATTTCATGTGATTATTCGACTAGTAGAATATCCATGTGAATAAGTAAATAGAATTATTTCATTTTACTTTTTCCATATTATGTTGATGTTAAATTTTAGAAGGCTTTTTTTAGTTATACATTTCCTTAAATGTTTATGTTTATTTATGAAAGCTTCTGCTATATTGTTATCCTTACTGAGCATCTGAGCTCACCCCTTTCAATGTTTTAATTTTTCTAGGATGTGAAGAAGTATTTTAGGAATGACCTGCAGGGATACTCTAAAGGGGATATTAGTGTGGAAAATGGAGACTATGTTATTGTAGTTTTTCACTTTAGGATGTAATGTAACATTTATGAATGTATCTAGTGTTTCCAAGGCTACTAAACTAATCGGTCTTTCAAGACATGATCTTTTGTGATCATGCCAATGTTACAAAGTAATGCACTGACTCTGGGTAACTGGGGTCGGGGCGTTACAAGAATACCCAGAGATGGTGCCTTGAAACATGATGTATGAGTTTTTACAAAAACCAAGCACTAATATTTCACGCATCATTTCCCATACAGAGGATAGATTCAGTTCAGGTTCTGGGAAACTAGATACTGTTTTCATGCTTCTTCAGCTAAAAACTGATACCAGAAAAAATTATTTCAAAAACCTACGATGAGTATAAGAATGCCCAGTAAGGGGTTTTAAAAAACAAAATATACTAATATAAAATTTCAAAACGCTCTTTTAAAATTTTTCCATTAAACATTCTCTTAAGAAATTTTGTAACACATGTAACATATCAAATCAATTGTCTAATGAGCACAATTAAAAGCATACTAATAGGATTACAAGGGAACATGATTCAATTATAGGGATGCTTATTCAGAGTAATAAGTATAATAAATTCCAAATAAGTATAACTTTTGAATATGTAGGTAAAAGTTTAATAACTAAGAGAAATACATAATCAGATTAGTGCATAAAGTTAATAACATAAATAACATTCGTTACTACTATGAAACATTCACTGACTTATAAATCAATGAGTGCAACAAAAACTTCATTCCACAAGCATTTACTTCTTCTAGTACTAATAGTTACTGGCTCTTAACTGTGGATATTCAACTAGTAAAATATCCACTAGGTTACTTAATTATCATAAAAATAATGAGGGGCTGTATAATGCGGGAAAACATAACAATAATGTCAAGGCCTTATGCCCAGACCATAAATACTCATTTTGTAAAGGCCTTGTGCCAAGACCGTAGTTTTTCTCATGTGACCGACCGATTCACCGAGGGGGTGTAGCAGGCACCACATGGCACTTACTATGTCCAATATAATCCTCATATGCCAAATACGGTTGTATATTCAAAATTTCCCATACCACTTTGAATATTTAATTTCTAATTTCATATTATTCAATGGGTCACATACCCATTTGAATAATTTAATTCATAATTATATAATAGGTCATAAGAGTTTTAATTACATTCATCAGAATTTACATATATTTAGTGAATTCGGCATGTAAGTATTACTTATAGAATTATCAACTACATGGCTATGTCATTGACTGGTGAGTATGATAAGCAGATTATAGAATATGTGATGACAACTAATGCACTAAAATAAATACAAGTTTTGTTGCATAAAATTATAAACCTAAAATTATAAGAATTTATTAATCAATAAATATTGGAATTTCACCTGGATGCATAATCAATTAAAATATAATGAAAATATTTCAGGTGGGTATTAAACTGATATATACTCATAAATTTATTACTAATATTCTTTGGTATAACAAATCACAGTGGTATACATAATGTAAAAAATTAAAAGCATGAGATTCAACCATAACTTACACTATTGAATATACATATATATACATATATAAATAGGTAAGTCATACATATAAATATAAAAGTTACAAAACCCCAAATATTATACTCATGAACTCTCCAAAATTACCAAACACATCACAAGTATAATATATGGAATATCCATAATTAGGGTTTCAGGTTGTGTAAATTGTTCATTCAATAGAGTGAATATAAAGAGTACTGTTTTAAACAAAAACTAAACATATTTTGAAACAATTGATTTTATCATTCTTAGTAATACTTGGACGATTCTAAGTATCATTTAGGATCAAAGTTTATTTTTATACACATATATTCACATATCTGAATACACATTATGTATTAAAGGGTTTAAACCAAAAATTCATCGACTTCCATATGACTTTAATATTTTAGTCAAATTAAATAACAAAAGTCCATAAATTTTAAATCGTAATTTAAAATTTAAAAGGTTTATTTACTAAACAAATTTATATAAATGTAAACCTCAATCACACATATAACTGGTAGGAATAATCGGTTATACCTAAGGGTATTCCACCAAAATCAATCGACACATACATGTTTATCAAAAATGTCAATAAATCCTTGAATTCTAATGTTGAGAGACATAAAAATGGTCAATAAGGTGTGTTATAAAAACTATATAATTATATAAAACTGTGTATAAATATATATATATATATATATATATATATATATATATATAAGTTGTGTTCAACACAAAATCCCTGATGTTTTAAAATTATACATAAACATGAGACTCATTGTTTAAAAGTCTTAAAACTGGATATAATAGATATTTATGTAAAACTATATAGTTTTATATATATATACACGTAACTAAATATATATATATAAGGTATGTAAACAATATTTTCATGAGATAAATTATGCTTTAGGTTTAATAATACCACATAAAACTGAAATCCTGAAGTCCTGAATCGGGTATAGGAGGGTTTATGTCCAAACTGCAAGGGTGTTTATACATAGAAGAGTATACATATATATATATAAGTATGTAAAATATAATCACAATCAAGGAAAAATAAATTCCCTTACAAAACATAATATTGTAAAATAAATAAATGTTTGAAAAAAATATTTAACCCTTACAAAAACATAAATTAAAACTTATCATTAACTTTTCATCAGTTGAATTTGTTCCATAAAATATATAATCTCTTTATATGATTAGACATAGAAAAAGTGGTGAAAAAAATTCTTTTGAATGAATTTTTTTTTGATAAATAGATTTTTGAAATTAAATTGTATTTCCATTACTTGATTTCTATAATGTTGATCAACTAATGATATCTCGAACACATGGACATGGCTACAAATAACCCCCCCCCCCTCCATTTTCAATTACACAAAGTTGTAAGGATATTTAAATCCATTGGCACAAATTTCATAGAAATCATAGTATTTTCATTAAATACACTTGTCTGATAATAGCACATCGAGAGCAACATAAACCATTAAAAATGAATTTAAACAATAGAAAAATTGGTATAGAATTTCATTGAGATGGACAGTTATGGAACCAAATAAATTATGAATTCTAGATGTTAAAATTTCAATAGAAGAATAGTTCTAAGTGGGCCACAGATTTTCGACCACACACAGAATATAAATAAAGATAAAAAGTCAATCGTCTTATTTAACCAAGAAAATGACAGTGTGGAAATTATTTGGACAACCTAATGAATACAATGCTTGCACTAGATCTGGAAAACTGAAACCCTAACCTTACGGAATAGCCATAGCACCATCGATCGGAATCTGCATCTGAGCTCGACACAACATCACCAACCACAAGCCTTGTCATCAACCTCTCTAGAAGACAACATCTCAGTAGCTCTAGCTTCCACTAACGCACCTGATCCTCCCTATACTCTCATCTTGTGCGACTCTGACACGACACGCACCCTCGGCCTCGACCATGCTCACCTGATACCTTGCATCCATGAAAAACCCTAGCCTCTCCTGGGAAGACCAAATTTGACTCCCCTTGAAGACCACCATGACAGCGTGATACCCTAAAAGAAGGGGTTGCGGAAACAATTAGGGAGATAGTGCAATACCAAAACTTAGGTCCTCAAATCCCATTACAGGATTCCCTTCCTTTTTTTTCTTTTTTTATATGATTTCATCCTTTTTAATTATTATAATATTGTTATATTTATATTATTTTTACTTTTTAATTATATCCTTACTCTATTATTGTCATATATTAAATTATCAACAACTTTTAAAAAAAGTTAAAAGTTATACAAAACAAATAATATATTAAACTTATTTTATCAACACATTTAAAAAAAGTAAAATATATTAATACTAAATTAATTTATAAAACATATATTTGTATATTTCATATTATATACATATAATTTTATAAATTAAATTGATAATTGAAATTTTATTATCAAATGATCACCCATATATGTACAATTTTAATCATTCTATTAAAATCGTTTTATGATATATTCAAAATGTTAATAATTTTATGGAAATTTAATCCAATCAAAAATTTATAATATAATAATTATGTATACATCGTATTTAAAAAAAATATAAAATAGATTAATAAAGTTTCCACATAATTAAAATAGTCCACTTTTACAAAAATAATGTCTTTAAAATATTTTAAAACAATAATTTTCAATATCATTTATAACCTTAATATAAAATTTTAATTTTATCATAATTTCATTCAATTCAAATCTAGTATACATATGTATATATGTATATATATACATATCACCTATTTGAATTAAACAATAAATTATCTATATTTATATATCAGTATAATTATTATCTAAAATATTATATTAATTAATTATTTGATTATAATAAATTATGTTTGAAAAAATAGTACTTTTTAAATTATTCTTTAATCAAGGTGAGATAAAATTTACTTTGAAATTTTTACATATTATGAAACAATATTAATTTTCAATTATTATTTTAATGAAAAAAATTAAAAATGTTTGAATTAAAAATATATCAGTTTAATAAAATACTAATGGTCTTGTGATTTTAAACTATGACGACTAAAAAACAGTCACATGTCTTTCAATAGATAAGTTATGATTTGTATTTATTTTGAATGTCTGTTCTACGTAGTATGAAAATTAAATAAAAAAAACCATAATATTATTATTACATGTGAAATATGTTTTGGGGTGTCACAATACCCCCCCCCCCCCTCAAAGAATTGCTTCCTCGCAATTCTAAAATATTTGTGTGTCCTACTAGTAAAACCTGATACACATCACTCCTGAGGTCCCTTTACCGGGAACACCACCAATAGTAGGGTGCTGAAAACCTCAGGTGGATTCTTATAGTAGTATTCAGCTGCTCGATTTCCTTGTCCCACACACACTGTGAACAGATAGGGTTGAACCTATTCCAGAAGCACTCAGCCTTCCATATATAAGCACGAGATGTGTGGAGGTCAGAAATTTCAGAGTGGACTAAATCTCAATTAGTCCCATGCACCATTCCATGCTTGAAAATATTAATGTCGTAGGGTTCCCCATACATACTAAAACTTAGGAACTAGATTAGGTAGGTTTCTCGATGTTCATCATCCAAAGTATCTTCTAAAAATTTACCTACTGCTCGATAGTTATCAGCCAAAGTGAAACATAGAAAAAGATCTTCATGATACTTTAAACTTTTCATATATGATCCAAATTGTAAAATTGAGATATGGTAATATAACAGGTTGATTCCTTGGTAAAGATGGAGGATGTTTTGGAGGATCGACACCCGATGGAGTTTTGTACAAGTCAGATGTAAGTTGGTATAGGGTTGGTACTCTTTGGAGCATGTCTTGACAATTATAGTCTCTAACTGCTCAGTAGGTAGTGATAAAATATTGGTTGGTGAACTCATATATTCTATCTGATTTTTTTAAGAAATCAACTTTCAGTATGGAAAAACTATTTTAAAATAGATCCATTGTATTATATAAAAGCATATTAAAATAGAAAATACCATATTATCCATTTATAAAACTCCTGATAGTACACAATCACTTTCTCCCTCTCTTAAAACAGTAGTATGGATTTCCTAACATCCTCTAATATGACTCCTCATAGATACCACCGATGTTGGTGATTTCCCCAGTTCCCAGAATAACAGATGTCCTAGGAAGTTCTAAATTTTTTTATCTCCTTGGTCCAGACGTAACATGTGAAACTAGGATTAACTGCATGTGGAAATCTAAATTTCATAATGAGAGAAGCATGTCGGGTATCATGTTGATCACCATAGGTATGAACTTGATGTTTTCAATGTAAACGGGTTGTCTTGTTCCCAAGGTCATCAATGTACATAACATAACCATGAAGACCATAGGTCAAAATTTGACCTAGATATGCTGCCCAAAGGTCACCCCCATGTGCAGCCTCCTCAAAGACCTCAAGAGAAAAGAAATTATTGGCTAGGGTAAAACATTTAATTATACCCTCAAAGTATTTCCCTTATCTTTCATATAATGGGAATTGAGTGTTCATCATGAGATAAAAGACGAAGCCTACTCCTTGGTGTAGTTGGAGTACACAAGGATAATTAGATACACAGTAGAGGGTTTTGCCTGATAAACGAATATTTTCAATCGTCTCGAAGTTTTCTACACATGATTTTTCCACTATGGTCTCTAATACTTTTGTTTGAAGAGAAAAAAGCCAAGTATTTTCGTCTTCCATATGAAAATTCAGAAATCGTCATTATTATTAAGGCTTGTGTAATTTTTTTTTCAGTTCTAGGTTTCTAGAGTTATCTAAAATGAATCCTCAGCTGACAACTGTGACAACCTCACCCAAGAATACCCAGAGTCAGTGGCTTGAAACATGATGTATGACAACCATGTTCTTTATTACACACATAAACATGATTTATTACATAAACATCACTTGATAAAACATAGAAAACCATGATGTCTTGTGTCTTTGGGGCTTAAGACCATTACATAAAAACTTAAAACATGAAATGAAGCATCTTTGTTGAAAACATCATTTACATGACCACTACAGTCCCTCGTACTTAACATTGCATGGGATAACCTGAGGACCTGCATAAGAAAAGGGTGAGATATAAATCACAATAAGGGAATAGATATGGAATTAAATGAGGAATACAATACATTCTATAAAATTGGAATATCAATAGAGAAACAAGAGGAACATGAACATAAATGCATGATAAAGCATGATAATCATAACATGGAAATGTGGAAACAACACTAAACATGGAATTAGCCTGAGCCAAGGATCATTGCACATGAAGCATGAGTAAACCATCATTTCACATGGATTAGCATGATTCAACACTAATTTCACATGAATTATCATGATACTATAAGTTACCCAATGCATTCGCACGCTATCAGGGTGCACCCTCTTTGAACATTTCATTCATGCATAAGTTTTCCACATTGATCATAAAACATGGATTCATTAATAATATTCATTTATTCCATGATAAATGAATGTGTAATTAATACATGAATATCTATAATCAATAAGTAAATGTGCATACAGGTGAATACCCTTGATAGAAAAATTGGCATGGTATTCACTACAAACAGAGTTTGGATTGAAAAAAATGTGTTGCAATTTCGGCAGCATAACAACGTGACATAAGGATTCATGAAAATGTTTGATGAGAGAGAAATAGTTTTCTCATTATATTTACATGAAATGGATAGTAATGCGGTTATATAGATACATTTCCCAAAAAACATAATGGAATTTAGATGCATAATACAAAAGGATTACATGGATGTAAAAGAGGAGAGAGAAATCCCTCATAGAATTTCAGCATGGTAACTGGTGTACATGGGAAGAATTAATGAGAGAGAAAGAGGTCTTACATTATCCAAACATAAAGAGTGTAGTATTAGGAAGGTTAGAAATCATACCCCCAACATTTGTAATTGTAAATAATAAGGAATAACAATATTAAGAAACTTGGAAAAAAAGAGAAAGGTAGGAATCCCTTACATGGAAGTGCAATCCCAAAAGCTTCGGAGAGGCTTGAGAGAGGATTCTTGGGAGATTGGGGCACCTTGGGAGGATTATAGAGACATGAGGGAAGGGGTTGGTCGAACTTCAAAGGCTTTTAGTGAAGAGGAAGTGGGATCTTGGGTGGGTTTATATAGGAAAAGAGAGGGAATTATTTATTATTTAGGTTTGGGACACCTCACATTAAACTTTTCAAAACCACAAACCAGACCATGGTTTCTGCCCATGGTTTTTTCAAAATGGGACTAGAAAGAAATATTTTATAATTACAATGGACAGACTTCTTAGAATAATGGGTTTGCATATGTGTAGGTGAGTCACACTCTCAAGGAAGACAATTTAACAAGACAAAATGTTTTATAAGCTTTGAGGGGTCCACTAAAGCTTTGTAAAATAAATAAATAAAACCCAAAATAACATTATAATAATGGTAAAATAAATATTGTCCGAAGATAATGTTTATAGTATTTTATCAAATCACTATTTGGTCATTATGATGTCATAAAAGACATTATATATTTAAACAGTATTTAATTTTTACCCAAAAATTCGACTGTCTAAGAAAATTATGAAAAATTCACCATTGGATAATTTTGATGTCCTGATTCCAAAAATAATATTCATTTTATCTATGTAATTTTCTAAATATGATAATTTTTACTTGTAAAATAAAAACCGACATTTATCGAAAATTGATGGGTTTTGACAAAAATTGTATTAAAACCTTAATAAAAATTACAATTGCATCCATAAAATTATGCAATAATTTATATTTAATATAAATTAATTTAATAAAAATAATAATATTTTATTAAAATATTATTTAATTCAAAAACCCCATTAATTCATCAAAATATATTTCTTGGTTAAATATTAACTAAAAATACTCTTTGCATTTTAAAAACTATTTACAAAGTAATAATAATAAAATGAATTTATATTAATTATTATATAAAAAATAATGCACATAATCATAGTTCTAATGTCTTGTTACATAACCCCTTATAACACCCACATAAGACTTTAGGTTAAGGTGTGTGATGGTGATAGACTCTTGGGGTGGCTCGGATAACATTTCTCGAGTGGTAATCTCTATCAACTTCCATATCTCTCATAGGTGGTTTTACATGAGCTTAACATATTCAAGCTCTACTTGGTCTTGGTCAAGAAAAAAGCCCAATGATGCCACCTCCTTTCTAAGCTCTAACAAATGGGCTTCGTATGGGGAAAGTCTACTGGATGAGGTCCTCGCTTCCTTTGTCTGAGTAAATTGGATTTGTTAAAGCCCTATATTTATACTAATCATGTGGTCACTATTAAATGGATATATTATCAATGGTCGCAATTCTTAACAATATTTTAAAATCCAAAACATAAAACCAAATATATTCATACATTTTACATAACCACAAGAATACATAGACCATGAAGAATTTTCATTAAGTAATTTTTGGGTCGTTAAAATCTACCCCCCTTAGGAAATTACGCCCTCAAAATTTCATTTTCCCACTCTAAAACAACTATGGGTAACTTTGCTTCATCACTTCATCCAATTCCCACATCGCTTCATCAAACATGTGGTTTTTCCACAACACCTTTATGAGGAGCGTTGTCTTATTTTGTAGACCTTTTTTCACTATGATATATGATCTTCACTGGTTTCTCCCCATAAGAATGATCATCCTCTAGCTTTACTACCTCTAAAATGAGTACATTTGAAGGGTATGATATGTACTTCCTTAAAAGGGATACATGAAAGGCATCATGTACTTTGTCTATGGTAGGTGGAAGTGCTAGTCGATAGGCCACATCCCCAACACGATCAAGAATCTCTAAAGGGCCGATGTACCTAGGACATAACTTCAATTTCCTTCCAAAGCTCATGAACATTTTCCATAGAGATGTTCAATGTAATACCATGTCTCCATATAACATCCTGTCTTTTTATCACATAAACTTTCATTACATTTTACAAAACCGAGGATCTTTAAGGTTTAGTGTCTTGGAAACCAGGAACTTAAAACACGAAAACATAAAACATTATTCTTAAACACTTTAAAGGCTTATCCTCATGTTCATCCTAGGTTCATTACTACATCACATAACCTGGGGACATACATCAAAAGAAAGGGTGAGCAGAAGGCCCAGTAAGGGAAACAAGAGAAACATTTTACATGTGAACTTGAGATACTTCAATAAGGTCATGAAAAGAACTTTAAGGCATGAGAATGAAATCATGAGGCATATCATAATAAAAAAAAACATTTTTCATAACATGAAGATGTGGCTACAAAATTTAATATTGAAAGTCGTTTCGTTTCACCAAGGTCCATCCCCAAGGTGTCGTTAAAAATTACCAAGGTTATTCACCAAGGCGTCGTTAAAAATGGTCATCTCTAGAGATTAAGTCTTTACCTAATGCATTAGAGCGCTATCTGGGCGCACCCTTGACATGTCTTTATTATCTTGTGAGACACATATATCATCATCAATTATTTCATAAATAACCCATATAGCATAAAAGAAATGGGTTTCACTTCATAATCATAACGTTTTAAAAACTGCTTCAATGACATGATCTTTATGTCACTTTAAACCCACGGAAAGGAAAAGCGGGGTTCATGTATGTAAATACAAGAATTTAAAATAGAACATTGTGATATATATGTAAATACCCCTGTAGAAATAAGATCTTTTAGTATTCACTTAATAACATAAAATAATGTTGAGAAAAGAGAGAGGCATTTTGAGATGAAAATTTTGCAGCATAACAGCTACGTTTCGGGGGTTTAGAAAACATTGAAAAGAGAGGGGACATGAGTCAAACATTCATAAATAACCCATAAAACAGTTGAGGGACAGAATATAAGGTATTTAAAAACATGGTAATGAAATTTGAAAATATACCATATGAAATGAAGAACATGATAAAAGGACAAAAATAAGATTTCTCTTATGAAAATTCGGCAGCCTAACGGTGCCACTTACACCTTCAAAATACTGAATTTAAGAGATCAAATGGGGTATCACATAATATAGTCATAAAAAAACAGTATTATACAGATAGAGATCATACCCCAACATAACAAAAAGGAACTTGAAATAATTGACATGAAAGTAGAACTTCAAAACGAGAAGGGTGAAGAACCACTTAAAAATTCGGCAGCCTAATGGCGCCACTTAAAACTTCAAAATACTGAATTAAAGAGATCAAATGGGGTCTCTCATCATATGTTCATAAAATATCAGTATGATAGATATAGAGATAATACCCCAACATAACAAAAAGGAACTTGAAAGAATTGACATTAATGTAGAACTTCAAAACGAGAAGGGTGAAGAACCACTTAAAAATCCGGCAGCCTAACGGCGCCACTTAAAACTTCTAAATACTAAATTGAAGAGACAAAATGGGGTCTCTCTTCATATGATCATAAAATATCAGTATGATAAATTTATAGATCATTCCCCAACATAATAAAAAGGAACTTGAAATACTTTACATGAAAATAGATCTTGAAAAATGAGAAGGGAGAAAGAATCTGTTGCAAAAATTTCAGCAGCCTAACGGCGCCACTTAAAACTTCATAAAATGAAATAATGAGAGTAAGAGGGGATCTCTAATTATATGAACATGAAAAGGGAAGTAAGAGTAGTATAAAAGAACTTCCTCCAACAAAAGAACATGGAGCATAAAAAGAATGACATAAAAGAGATTACATGAAAAGAAAGAGAGAGGTCGGATTCCTTACCTTAAAACGTAACTCTTAAAACTCAAATGTTGGGACCTTGAGGGCTTGAGGGCACCTTGGGAGGAATCCTTGGGAGGTAATGAGACCAGAACTTTGTTGCTGGAGAGTGGGGAGTAGAAATGGATGAGAGGATGGCTTGGTATTTATAGGGAAAGTGAGGGGACAAGGCATTAATGGCCAAGGGACACCTCAAAAGTGGTTTTCTCAAAACCATGTGCTCTCCCAAGATATTTCCCATGAAGTTAGGCCACATGGGGCCCCCCATACAATAATTCATCACCTTTGGTCGACCATACCTTAAAATATCTCATGATATCATCATGACACAGTTATGATGTCATTAAACATACCGAAACCCTAAAACTGTACTTTTACTATTCACTGAAAATTCAACTTTTTCAGAAAGATCCCAAAATTTCAGCTTAATCAAATATCAAGGCTCTAATTTCAAAAATGAACTCCATTATATAAAAATAATTTTCTAAATAATTTTATTTTTATTTTTAAATAAATACACTATTCACTGAAAATTCATTTTTTCAGAAAAATCCCCCAAAATTACCATAACATAATATCGATTCTCTGAGTTCAAAAATAAAGTCCATTTTATAAAAATAATTTTCTAAATATTTGTAATTAATTTTTTAATTAAAAAACACTATTCACCCTAAAAAACTAATACTTGACTAATAATTTATGAAACCGTTATTTAACCATTTTATTGAATCACATTACTTAATCAAGGTGCCTAGATTATATTAATACTTTCTTTAAGTGAGATTACTAATCCATTTGGACACAATACTAATCCTAATCATAAAATCACTATTCATAATTTACTATTCATCAAAAATCAAGTTGATCTTATTAGACTCTAAATTTCGTACTGAACATAATTGTAAAAGACCATTTTTTGAAAATCATTACACATTTTTAATTATTTAAGGTTTACATAAACATTTTTAAAATATCATTTTTCTATAATTCATCAAAAATATGCATACTATATTTATCCGGTCATTTAAAAATTCATAAACATAATCATAAGAAGAAATCCCAATTTTTATTTAAAACAAAGGATTACACAAGGGAGTTACTGTCTCCTTACATAGCCCCTTATCACACCAGCATAGGACCTAAGTGTAATGTGTGCTAAGGTGAGAGAATCTGAGGGAGGCTTGGCCAACATCGCACGAGTAGTAATTTCTATTAGTTTGAACTTCTCGCAAAGGCGATTCCATTCTAGCTTCACACGATGAAGTTCGGCTTGGGTTTGGTCCAGAGCAATGCCCAGTGGTGCTACCTCCTTCCCAAGTTCTGTTAGATGGGATTCGATCGGTCCAAGACTACTAGGTGAGGCCATCGAATCTTTTTTCTATAATAATTAACCATGATTACTTGTATTTAGAGACAATAATCAAAACGTTTAGTTTCCAGGGGTCATATTGACCAATGGTCATATAACCGTCTAAACCCAATGGTCTCATTTTAATTATACTCATGTTATCAAATGAAACATTTTTGTTGAGTATAAAAATAAAATAAAATAACACATAAAATTTAGGAAACAAGATTTATTCAAAATTTTGGGTCGTTAATATCTTCCCCCCTTAAGAAATTGCGTCCTCATAATTTTTTTTTAAATTGGGTTTTGAAATTTCATTGAAAGTCCCACATCGGAAAAGGAGTCAGTAAAACTATTACTTTAAAAGAATGAACGGGAAGTATAAAGGTCACCCGAGTTAACCCACAATAGGATTCCATGTAGGAAAACATGGACCTAGAGGAGAAAACAAAGGGTCAAGTTATAAGGGAGAGTGATAGAAATCATGATTAGGAGAAAGTTAACTATAAGAAAATCCCAAACTTAGGATGTGTGTAAACGGTCCTTGATTACCTAGTAGGAAACGTAAACGAACAATGTTTTTGTTTTACTTTCCTTTTCATAATTTTGAGGAATTCATTACTACATAGAACAAAAACTTAAGAAAATATATCTACCTTCATGTAGAGTGTCATCCTTTATTAAGTTTCTACCAAAACTAATCTTTTCTCCAAATTATGAGAATTCAAAAATACATGGTCTCATCTAATGCACAAGAATCATATTCTAGATAATCACATAATCCACAAAAGATTAACTATCTATTTCTTCTATCTTTAAACATTATCCCAAAAATAGAAAGGGTAAGGTAAAACAACTCTTAAAAAAAAGAATCCCATAGTAAGGGAAACTACTTTTAAATCTTCAATGTTCCATGGAACTACCCAAAGTTCATCATAGACCATTCCATAAATAATGTTCCTTAAAATTATTCAAAATAAACCAAACTAAGATTGAAACCCAAATACAAGAAGGATTTGATAACATATTCTTCCAAAATATACTTCATTGTTCATCTCCAAAACACATCAACCACTCTTAACATATTATAACAAAAGTAACTAACCTAAACATATTTTACCCAAGATAGGTTAATCATTCCCATAAGTAACCTAAATTATTTTAAGTCCACCTTAAATTAATCAATTCTTTAAAATATAAGTCAACCTTACTCCTCAATGAAAATACCGTAGTAATCTATTTACCTCGATCATATAGGGTTCCCAAAATAGTGAACATCTTCCAAAATAATAATCATTTTTTTAATCCCCTAATCATATCTGTCATATTAATATGACAATCATCGCATTTCCTATCACATTGGTTTTTGGGACATGTTCTTCCATTTCCCACCATTAACTATGAAAAGAAACTATAATTAGGGGCTTAAATACTTAGCTAATAATCATGAAAGGTAAACTTTAAGCATAAAAGGATAAGCATGTGGAATAAAAGTATATCCTAACTTGTGATCCCCTAGGTTCCAATCTAGGTTATCCATGATCATATATTCTTATGTGAATCTTTATTTTGTTTTATCCTTGTTCCTTTAATAATGGTTCATACTAAGCTTATGAATTTACCAAAGCATATCCCCCGGGTGTGTTGTAACCAAGAGTGCAGCAAGGCCCGTTGTCATGTACCAGTTCTCGTTCGAGTCTAGCTCAAAGTGGTGTTTTCAGGTTTTACTCCTATGTACATCTATGCCAGAGCCACCTCTACTTGCTCGTATCCAGACATGGATGTATTTGCTTGGAAACCCCTTACTCAATACTCACCAAAATACCATGAAGATTTCCTATATTTATACTTTTCTATAGGGTTCTTCCTAGAGTTTTCATATCCTAATTTCCACAAATAACTAAACCATCCTTTGATACCAACTATAACATCCCGCCTTTTTATCACATAAACTTTCATTGCATTTTACAAAACCGAGGATCTTTAAGGTTTAGTGTATTGGAAACCAGGAATTTAAAACATGAAAACATAAAACATTCTTCTTAAACACTTGAAAGCCTTATCCTCATGTTCATCCTAGGTTCATTACTGCATCACATAACCTGGGGACATACATCAAAAGAATGGGTGAGCAGAAGGCCCAGTAAGGGAAACAAGAGAAACATTTTACATGTGAACTTGAGATACTTCAATAAGGTCATGAAAAGAACTTTAAGGCATGAGAATGAAAACATGAGGCATATCATAATAAAAATAACATTTTCATAACTTGAATATGTGGCTACAACATTTAATACTGACAATCATTTCGTTTCACCAAGGTCCATCCCCATAGTGTCGTTAAAAATTACCAAGGTTATTCACCAAGGCGTCGTTAAAAATGGTCATCTCTAGAGATTAAGTCTTTACCCAATGAATTGGAGCACTATATGGGCGCACCCTTGAAATTACTTTATTATCATGTGAGACACATATATCATCATCAATTATTTCATAAATAACCCATATAGCATAAAAGAAATGGTTTTCATTTCATAATCATAACGTTTTAAAAACTGCCTTAAAGACATGATCTTTATGTCACTTTAAACCCACGGAAAGGGAAAGCGAGTTTGATTTATGTAAATCCAAGAATTTAAAATAGAACATTTTGATATATATGTGAATACCCCTATAGAAATAATAGCTTTTAGTATTCACTTAATAACATAAAATAATTTTGAGAAAAGAGAGAGGCATTTTGAGATGAAAATTCTACAGCATAACGGCTACTTTTTGGGGGTTTAGAAAACATTGAAAAGAGAGGGGACATGGGTCAAACATTCATAAATAACCCATAGAACATGTAGAGGGACAGAATATAAGGGATTTAAGAACATGTTAATTAAATTTTAAAGTATACCATATGAAATGAAGAACATGAAAGGAAGACAAAAATAATATTTCTCTTATGAAAATTCGGCAGCCTAACGGCGCCACTTAAAACTTAAAAATACTAAATTGAAGAGATAAAATGAGGTATCTCATCATATGGCCATAAAATATAAGTATTATAGATATATAGATCATACCTGAACAAAACAAAAAGGAACTTGAAATAATTGACATGAAAGTAGAACTTCAAAACGAGAAGGGTGAAGAACCACTTAAAAATTCGGCAGCCTAACAACGCCACTTAAAACTTCAAAATACTGAATTGAAGAGATCAAATGGGGTATCTCATAATATGTTAATAAAAGATCAGTATGATAGATATAGAGATCATACCCCAACATAACAAAAAGGAACTTGAAATAATTGACATGAAAGTAGAACTTCAAAACGAGAAGGGTGAAGAACCACTTAAAAATTCGGCAGCCTAACGGCGACACTTAAAACTTCTAAATACTAAATTGAAGAGATAAAATGGGGTATCTCTTCATATGATCATAAAATATCAGTATGATAAATTTAGAGATCATTCCCCAACATAATAAAAAGGAACTTGAAATACTTTACCTGAAAATAGATCTTGAAAAATGAGAAGGTTGAAAGAATCCGTTACAAAAATTTCAGCAGCCTAACGGCGCCACTTAAAACTTCATAAAACGAAATAATGAGAGTAAGAGGGGATCTCTCATTATATGAACATTAAAAGGGAAGTAAGAGGAGTATAAAATAACTTCCTCCAACATAAGAACATGGAGCATAAAAAGAATTACATAAAAGAGATTACATGAAAAGAAAGAGAGAGGTCGGATTCCTTACCTTAAAACGTAACTCTTAAAACTCAAAGGTTGGGACCTTGAGGGATTGAGGGAACCTTGGGAGGACTCCTTGGGAGGTAATGATACCAGAACTTAGTTGGGGGAGAGTGGGGAGTATAAATGGATGAGAGGATGGCTTGGTATTTATAGGGAAAGTGAGGGGACACGACATTAATGGCCAAGGGACACCTCAAAAGTGGTTTTCTCAAAACCATGTGCTCTCCCAAGATATTTCCCATGAAGTTAGGCCACATGGGGACCCCATACAATAATTCATCACCTTTGGTCGACCATCCCTTAAAATATCTCATGATATCATCATTACAGAGTTATGATGTCACTAAACATACCGAAACCCTAAAACTGTACTTTTACTATTCACTGAAAATTCAACTTTTTCAGAAAGATCCCAAAATTTCACCTTAATCAAATATCAAGGCTATGATTTCAAAAATGACCTCCATTATATAAAAATAATTTTCTAAATAATTTTTTTTATTTTTAAATAAATACACTATTCACTGAAAATTCATTTTTTCAGAAAAATCCCCAAAAATTACCATAACATAATATCGATGCTCTGAGTTCAAAAATAAAGTCCATTTTATAAAAATAATATTCTAATTACTTTTAATTAAATTTTTAATTAAAAAACACTATTCACCCGAAAAAACTAATACTTGACTAATAATTTATGAAACCGTTATTTAACCATTTTATTGAATCACATTACATAATCAAGGTGCCTAGATTATAATAATACTTTTTTAAGTGAGATTACTAATCCATTTGGACACATTACAAATCCTAATCATAAAATCATTATTCATAATTTACTATTCATCAAAAATCAAGTTGATCTTATTAGACTCTAAATTTCGTACTGAACATAATTGTAGAAGACCATTTTTTGAAAATCATTACACATTATTAATTATTTAAGGTTTACATAAAATTTTTTAAAATATACTTTTTCTAAAATTCATCAAAAATATGCATACTATATTTATCCAGTCATTTAAAAATTCATAAACATCATCATAAGAAGAAATCCCAATTTTTATTTAAAACAAAGGATTACACAAGGCAGTTACGGTCTCCTTACATAGCCCCTTATCACATCAGCATAGGACCTAAGTGTAAGGTGTGCTAAGGTGAGAGAATCTGAGGGAGGCTCGGCCAACATCGCACGAGTAGTAATTTCTATTAGTTTGAACTTCTCGCAAAGGAGATTCCGTTCTAGCATCACACGATGAAGTTCGGCTTGGGTTTGGTCTAGAGCAAAGCCCAGTGGTGCTACCTCCTTCCCAAGTTCTGTTATATGGGCTTTGATCGGTCCAAGACTACTAGGTGAGGCCATCGAATCTTCTTTCTATAATAATCAACCAAGATTACTTGTATTTAGAGACAATAATCAAAATGTTTAGTTTCCAGGGGTCACATTGACCAATGGTCATATAACTGTCTAAACCCAACGGTCTCTTTTTAATTGTACTCATGTTATCAATTGAAACATTTTTGTTGAGTATAAAAATAAAATAAAATAACACATAAAATTTAGGAAACAAGATTTATTCAAAATTTTGGGTCGTTACACTCCAAATTTAAACTCAAGGTCTCATCGATGGTTATCTGTATAACTCTTCTGTCGACTCTAGGCTGCCTTGATATGCTGCTGAATAGTCTTCACCTCTCCACCATTTCTTCGACCATTTCTGGTCCTAGTAGCTTACGCACACTGACTTCATCCCAATATGCTGGTTTTCTACACCTCTTCCCATACAGGGCTTCATAAGGTGTCATTCGGATGTTGAAGTTGAAACTATTATTATAGGAGAATTCAACAAGAGGAAGATGTTGATCTCAACCTTTTTTAAAATCAATTTAACATGATCTTAACATATATTATAGTGTGTGAATTGTTCACTCAGATTGGCCATCTGTTTGAGGATGATAGGTTGTACTGAAGTTCAATTCAGTATCTAGAGCATATTAAAGACTATTCTAAAACATAGATGTGAATCTTGGATATCGATCAGATTCAATAGATAGTGGTACTCCATGAACCCTTACCACTTCCCTGATGTATATCTATTCCATTTGATCCAATGATAAATCCTCCCGAATTGCAATGAAGTGTGCAGACTTTGTAAGAAAATCAATAACAACCTAGTTTGCATTGTTGACGTTGGATGTCTTCGAATGTTCGGTGACAAATTCCATTGTGATGTTCTCCCATTTCTATGCAGGTATAGGTAATGGTTGTATCATCCCCTTAGACTAGTATCTCTCAGCCTTCACTTGCTAATACACTCGGCACTTTGATGTAAATTCAGTGATCTCCTTCATCATATTATCCCACCAATTATTCTCTTATAGATCTCCATACATCCTTATGTTTCTTAGGTGAATAGAGAAATTTGATCTTTGTGCATTATCCAAAAGTTCCTTCTTCAGTTGTGAACTTGATTAAACACATAGTCTTTTCTCAAATCTCGCAATTTTTTCTTCATTAACATTGAACTATGAGGATTTCTCTCTTCTGATGGCTTCCACAATCTTCTGAATTCCTATGTCATCTTTTGAATCATCCTTAAACATTTCCAAAAGTGACGGTTAAGAAATCATTTGTGAAAGAATTGATGATGTTCCTTTCATTATGATTCCCATGTCTATCTTCGTCAAATCTAAGAAGATTGGATCCTTCTCAATTCTCATCAGTGATACAATCATTGGTTCATTTTTACATAGAGCATCTGCCACCTTGTTTACTTTCCCAGGGTGGTCATGGATTGAGCAGTCATAGTCATTGATTAGCTCTAACAATCTTCATTGGTGCATGTTCAACTCTTTCTGTGTGAATTAATACTTGAGGCTTTTGTGGTCCGTATATATTTCAAATTGCTCCCCAAATAGATAACGCCGCCAAAATTTTAAAGAGAGGATCACTGAATCCATATCCAGATCATGTGTTGGATAATTCTACTCATGAACTTTCAATTACCTTGAAGCATAGGCTATGACTTTGTCATTTTGCATCAACAAAAATCACATGCCCTTCTTTGAAGTATCACGAAATACCACATTAATTTCTCCACTTGTGGGTAAAGTGAGCATGTGCGCAGTGATAAGCCTCATTTTTAACTCTTTGACGCTTTCTTCGCGTTCATCGCACTAAGAAAACATTACTCCCTTCCAAGTTAGCTTGGTAAGAAGTTTGGACGATCGTGAGAAATTTCCCACAAATCTTTGATAATATCCAGCTAACCTCAAGAAGCTATGTATATTCATTACTGATGTGGGCCTCTTCCATCCCTCAATTGAATCTATTTTGGAGGGATCCATAGATATCTCATTGCTTGTGATGATATGGACCAAGAATGAGACCTCCTTCAACTAGACCTCACACTTGCTATACTTTTCATAGAGCTTCTTCTTTTGCAGGGTCTCTAGTATAGTTCTTAGAGGCTCCTCACGATCCTCATTGGTTTTGGATAATATAATAACATCATCTATAAATACTACAACAAATTTGTCGAGGTAATCCCAAATGACTCTATTCATCAATTCCATATACATTACTAGAGAATTAGTGAGTCTGTAAGGCATTACTATGAATTAATAGTGCTCATGTCTTGTAAGCAAATTATTCTTGAGGATATCTCCCTTATTCGCCCTTACTTGATAGTATCTCGACCGAAAATCCACCTTGGAGAAGTATTGTGCTCCACAAAACTGACCGAACAGGTCCTCAATTCAAGGGAGAGGATACTTGTTTTTTAATGTGATTTTTTAAATCTCACAATAATCGATGAAAAGGCACATTGACCCATCTTTCTTCATGAAGAAGAGGACTAGTTCACCCAATGGTGAAGCACTTAGGAATATAAAACCTTTATCCAGATTCTCCTATAGTTGTTTCTTTAGCTCCTCAAGCTCCACATCATCCATTATATATGGAGTCTTCGATATTGGAAACTCCACAGGTATAAGGTCAATTGAGAATTCAACATATCTTCTGGGTTAAATAATAGGAAATTCCTCGGAAAATGCATCAGTGAATTACCTCAAAATAGAAATGTATTCAAGGATGGTTTCCTCCTTGGACTCAATCATCTGAGCCAGAAATGTGTACTCATATGGATGTAATATCCATGCTTTTGATGATGGATCTAAAGAAGATTCATCTTCCTCCTTACACTTCTATAGAATTTAGGGTAGATTCTCCACAAGGAAAGTGATTTCCCCCTCATGGAAATTTATGTTGGCTCTATATAATGAAATCCAATCCATGCCAAGAATTACATCAAATTCCACAAGATGGAGTATGGCAAGGTTCACTGGGAAATTGAATCCATAGATTATGACAGGGGAGGAGTTATATTCTTGGTATTCAATGATTTCCCCATTTGTTGTACTCACCAACATCATCACATCCATGATTTGTGATGGCGCTAGGATTGTTCTACTAAAGCTTCAGGATATAAAAGAATGCAGAGAACCAGAATCCAAAAGTATTTTTGCTATTAATGAATGAATAACTATATTATCTTTCACCACTTCATTTTCGGGGTTCACATTGGCAGAAGTGATGGTAAAGGCTCACCCTTGTTTCCTTGGGGGTTGTTGGTTGCCACAAAAAACCCTAGGATTAGGGAACTAATTTGAAAAGTGCCCCATTTATTTGTAGTTTAAGAATTAACCAATGCGTTGAGGGTCGAGCGGAGCATTCCTCTCTTCTGTCACAGTCACAGGTTTTTCTTGCTAACAATTAATAGCCAGGTGCCCTTCTCTTCTAC
Organism: Viscum album; assembly: GCA_963277665.1. Classification (NCBI taxonomy): domain Eukaryota; kingdom Viridiplantae; phylum Streptophyta; class Magnoliopsida; order Santalales; family Viscaceae; genus Viscum; species Viscum album. Next base: position 1,119,140,336 of record OY728141.1, read on the forward strand.
ACCAAAATCATTTATTCATCCGCTTCAGGAAATTTCCAGGGTGCTTCTTTATGTTCCGCTTCCAAGTGGGGTGCCAGATTTTCTTAGCACTGTTTGATTTATCCATCGGAACACCAGCATTGAATTCCACCTTACTCTTCCAATCCACATGATACCTCTGAGATTCTCTGATCTTCATTTCACCCTTGAAGGAACATCGATAAATTTCCTCATAGCTGTTGAATTCATAGATCGCCAACACATTCTGCATGCTAGGTTTCATCCCACCAAAGAAGCGGTCAACCTTGCATTCGGGGGTAACGACAAATCCAGAGGCCTATCATGTAAGCCTTGTGAAGTTCTCCTCGTATGCTCTAACAGATTCGTTATCTTTTATGATTGAGGGAATGAAATTACCTTTCCATCATAATCCAGAGGGTGCGTGGAAAATATTTACTAAGAAACATCTTCTAGAAATACTTCCCTTCCAATGCTTGATCACCTCCTCAGGATTAGTATTTTTTTTTCGATGTCCAAAATTGATCAGCTTCACCCTCCATACGATATGAATCTAGGAGAAACATCTCTTGTTCGGAACATTGAATGATGAAGAAGATATTTTCAATGAATTTGATCCATTGTTCAGCAATTTAGGGGTCATATGATCCATTAAAAGTAGGAGGCCTTTGTCTCACAGATCTCTCAATGGTGAATTGTTCATTCTTGGGGGAGGGGGTTGAACATTCCTCTTGACCCATGTTTCTATTCAAATCTTGATTTAAATGAGACACAAGCATGAAAAAGTTAACAATTCCCGCTCCCATATGATTGGGCATCTCATTAGCACAGTCATCACGTTGGTCTTCACATCGGTTGTTAAACCAAGTCCTCCTTTTATCGGCCATTGTCCGGAATAAAAGGAAATCTAGGGGTAACACATAAAGGGTAATCCTAGGAAAAAACTGATGACTTATAAATATCTTTTATTTAATTACCTTATGAATCCATGTGCATAAATCTATGTTATTCCGGATCTAATTTCTAACATATATTCATAGGGTTGTTTTTTAATTCCCTTAATAAGGGCTCATAATAAGCTTATGAATTTACTAAAGTATATCCCATCGGTGTGTCGTAACCAATAGTGCATCAAGTTCCATTGTCGTGTACTAGGATACCCTTGGTCAAGCCCGAAACTCCTTGATGGGGTTTTCACCCCTAGGTACATCTTTTCTAGAGCCGCCTCTACCTGTTAGTATCCAGACATAGATGTATTTTCTCGATAAACCACATACTCAATACTCACCAAAACATAGGGATGTTTTTATTATACTTAGTCTTGTATCGAAGGATTTACTAGGGTTTTTTATTCTTAATCCTGGAAATAACTAAACCTATCCTATGATACCAACTATAACAACCATGTTATGTATTACACACATTAACATGATTTATTACATAAACATCACTTCATACAACATAGATGATCAATAGGTCTAGTGTCTTTGTGTCCTAAGACCTTTACATAACAATATAAAACATAAAATAACACATCTTTATTGAAAACGTCATTTACATGACCACAACATTCCCTCGTACTTAGCATTTCATGGGATAACCTAATGACATGCATAAGAAAAAGGTTAGATATAAAGCGCAATAAGGTAATAAACATGGAATAACACAAGGAATACAATACATGTTAGAAAATATTCATATTAATGGAGAATAAGAGAAACATGAACATAAAGGCATGATAAAGCATGATAATCATAACATGGAAATATGGAAACAAAATTTAACATGGAATTATCATTAGTCAAGGATCATTTCACATATAGAATGAGTATACCATTATTGTACATGACGTATCATGATACTATACTTTACCCAATGCATTGGAGCACTATCAGAGCACACCCTCTATAAACATTTCATTCATATGTGTGCCACATAGATTCATTAAAAATAATCATTTTTCCAAAATAATGGAATGTGGAATTAATACATGAAACTCTATAATAAATATGTAAATGTTCATAGAGTTGAATACCCTTGATAGAGAAAATGGGCATGGTATTCACTACACAATGACTTTGTCTTGAAAAAAATGGGGTGCAATTTCGGCAGCATAACGACGTGAAATAAGGATTCCTGAAAATGGTTTATGGGAGAGAAATGGGTGTCTCATAATATGTACATGAAATGTAAATTAAGTGAATCTTATAGATACATGTCCCAAAAAAACATAATGGAATATAGATACATAATACAAAAGGATTACTTGGATGTGATAGAGGAGAGAGAAATCCCTCATGGAATTTTGGCATGGTAACAAGTGTGCATGGGAGGGATTAATGAGAGAGAAAGGTGTATCCCATTATCCAAATGTAAAGAGGGAAGTATGGGGAAGTTGAAAAATCATACCCCAATATTTTTAATTGAAAATAAAAGGGCATTACAATATTAAGAATCTTGGATAAAAAGAAAAAGGTAGGAATTCCATACTTGGAAGTGTGATCCCAAAGGCTAGTGAGAAGCTTCAGAGAGGATTCATGGGAGTTTGGGGAACCTTGGGAGGATTATAGAAAGTGGAGGTACGGGGTTGGTCAAAATCCAAAGGCGTTGTGTGAAAATGATGTGGGGTCTTGGATGGGTTTATATAAGAAATGAGAGGGAATTCTTTATTATTTAGGTTTGGTACACCTCACTTTAAACTTATCAAAACCACAACCCAGACCATGGTTTTTTCCCATGGTTTTTTGAAAAGGGAAGTAGAAAACAATATTTTATAATTCCAATTTCCTAACATCTTAAAATAATAGGGTTTCCAATGTGGAGGTGAGTCACACTCTCGAAGAAAACAATTTAAAAAACAAAATGTTTTATAAGCCTTGGAGGGTCCACTAAAGCTTTGTTAAATAAATCAAACAAACCCAAAATCACATTATTTTAATGGTAAAACATATATATTCAAAATATAATGTTTATATTATATTATTACATCACTATTGGATCATTATGATGTCATAAAACACATTATATATTTAAATGATATTTAATTTTAACCCAAATATTCATCTGTCTTGGAAAATTATGAAAAATTTACCATAGCATAATTTTGATGTCCTGATTCAAAAAATAATATTTATTTTATCTAAATAATTTTCTAAATATTTTAATTTTTAATTTTAAAATAAAAACCTATATTTATTGAAAATTCATGGTTTTGACAAAAAAATGCTTTCAAACCTTAATACAAATTACAATTGCATTTATAAAATTACATGATCATTTATATTTAATAAAATTTAATTTAATAATAAAAATAATATTTTATTAAAATATTATTTAATTCAAAGAATACATTAATTCATCAAAATAGATTTCTTGGTTGAATATTATCTAAACATACTATTTTTTCTTTAAAAACTATTTACAACGTAAAAATAATAACATGAATATATATTAATTATTATATAAAATATAGTGCAAAGAATCATAGTTCCAAGGTCTTGTTACATAATCCCTTGTAACACCCGCATAAGACCATAGGGTAAGCTGCACGATGGTGACAGACTCTTGGTGTGGCTCAGATAACCTTTCTCGAGTGGTAATCTCTATCAACTTCCACTTGTCTCGTAGGCAGTTCTGCTAGAGCATAACGCATTCAACATTGGCTTGTGCTTGTTCAAGATCAAAGCCCAATGATGCCACCTCCTTTCCGACCACTGAAAAATGGTCTTCGTACAAGGCAAGTCTGCTGGATGAGGCCATGACTTCCTTTGTCAGAGTAAATTATATTTGTTAAAGACCTATATATATATTAATCATGGGGTCACTATTAAATGGCTATATTATCAATGGTCACAATTCATAACTATATTTTAAAATCAAAAATAGAAAACCAAATAAGTGCATAGTTTTTACATAACCACAAGAAGACATTGACCAGGATATATTTTCATTAATGAATTTTTGTGTTGTTACATGATGTGTGAGTTTTTACAAAAACCATGCATTGTTACTTTACACATCATGTCCCATAAAAGGATCAATTTGGTTCAGGTTTTGGGAAACCAACTACTTCTATCATGCTTCTTCTTCTAAAAACTAATACCTGAAAATTTTATTCCAAAAACGTAGGGTGATATTACGAATGCACAGGTAGGGGTTTTAAAATAAAATAATATACTAATATAACATTTGAAAATACTCTTTTTAAAAATTTTCATAAAACATTCTCTTAAGAAATGTTGTAACACTTCTAACATATCATATAAATTATCTGTGGAGCATAATTAAAAAAGTATACTAATGGGATTATAGTGGAACATGATTCAATTATAGGAATGCTCATTCAAAGTTATAAGTAAAAGACATTATAAATATATATAACTTAAGAATATGCAGGTAATATTTTAATAACTAAGAGTAATACATAATTAGAGTTGCACATAAATGTAATAACATCAATGACATTCTTTACTGTTGTGTAACATTCCCTGACTAATAAATAACTGAGTGCAACATAAACATCATTCCATAAGAATTTACATCTTCTGATACTCATAGGTACTGGATCTTATCCATGGATATTCTACTAGTAAAATATCAACTTGGTTAATTAATTATCATAAACATAATGAGGAGATGTATAATGTGAGAGAACATATAGATAACGTCAAGGCCTCGTGCCAAGTCCATAAACATTGATTTTGTCAAGGCCTTGTTCCAAGTTCGTAGTTTGTCTCATGAGACCTACCGATACACCGAGGGGCTGTAGCGGTCCCCATCTGACACTTACAATGTCCAATACATTCATCATATGCCAAATCAGGTCGTATATTCAAAATGTCCCATACCACATTAAATATTTAATTTCTCATTTCATATTATTCAAGGTGTGCCATACCACTTTGAATAATTTAATTCCTAATTCCATAAAAGTTTAAAAGCGTTTTAATTAGATTCATTAGCATTTACATATATATTGTGAATCAGGCATATGAGTATTAATTACATAATTATCAACTAAATGGATATGGTATTGACTGGTGAATATGATAAGCAGATTATGGCATATGTGATGGCAACTAATGCACTGAATGAAATACATGTTTTGTTACATAAAATGATAACCCTAAAATTCTAAGACTTTATTTATCAATACATATTAGAATTTCACCTGGATGTATAATCAATTAAAAGATAAAGAAAATATTTCTGGTGGAGTATTAAACTGGTAGATTCTCATAAATTTATTATTGATATTCTTTGGTATAACAAATCACAATGGTATACATAATTATAAAAATGGAAAGCATGAGAATCCACTATAACTAACAGCACATAAAAAACCACATATATATATATATATAGTTAATTCATACATATGAATATAAAAGTTGAAAAACCAAAAAATATTATACTAATGAACTCTCAACAATTACCAAACACATCACAAGTATAATATTTGGAATATCCAAAATTTGGGTTTCAGGTTGTGTAAATTGTTCATACAATAGGGTGAATATAAAGAGTAGTGTTTTGAACCAAAACTAAACATATTTATAAAACACATGTTTTATTCTTTCTTAGTAATCCTTAGAAAATTCTAAGTATCATCGAGGATAAAAGTTTATTTTCTTACACATATATTCACATATCTGACTACACATTATGTATTAAAGGGTTTAAACCAAAATTTCATTGACACCCATATGAATTTAATATTTTAGTCACATTAATTAACAAAAGCCCCTAAATTTTAAATCATAATGTAAAATTTAAAAGGATTATTTATTAAACAAATTTATATGAATGTAAACCTCGATCACACATATAACTTGTATGAATAATCGGGTATACCTAAGGGTCTTACAAAAAAATCAATCGACACATACATGTTTATCAAAAATGTCACTAATCATTGAAGTACAATGTTGAGAGACTTAAAACGAGTCCAGAAGGGGATTCGTACAAACTATATAATTATATAAAACTATGTATAAAAATATAAATATAAATGGTTTGTACAACACATAATTCCTAATGTTTTAAAATTATATTTAAATTTGACACTCAATGTTTAAAAGTATTAAAACCGCATATAATAAAGATTTATATAAAATAGTATGGTTGTTTATATATATATATAAAAATCCAAATATATATAAAGTATGTAGACAAGTTTTTCATGAGATAAATTATGCTTCAGCTTTAATAATACAACATAAACCCAAAATATAAAAGTCTTGAATCGGGTATAGGAGTTTTTATGTCCAAACCACAAGGGTGTTTATACATAAAAGAGTATATATCTCTATAAGTATGTAAAATTTCAACAAAATAAAAGCAAGATAAATTCCCTTAAAAAACATAATATCATAAAATAAAGAAATGTTCAAAACAAATATTTAGTCATTACACAAATTTAAATTAAAACATATCATTAACTTTTCATAAATTAAATATGATCAATAAAATATACAATCTATTTATATGATTTTCAATAGAAAAAGTGGAGAAAACCATTTCTTTACATGATTTTTTTTGATAAATAGACCTTTGAAAATAAATTGTATTTCCTTTCCTTGATTGCAGAAACGTTGATCCACTTATGATATCTCAAACACATGGACAAGGATATAACTAAGCCCCCCCCCCCTTCAATTACACAAATGAGTAAGGCTCTTTATAGCCATTGGAACAACATTCATGGCATGATGAGTGTATGCATTCAATACTCTTGTCCGATAACAGCACATTGAGGGTGACATAAACCATATAAAATGAATTAAAAAAAAACAATATCAGTATAAAATTTCATTGAGATGGATAGTTGTGAAACAAAAAAAATTAAAAATTGCTGATGTTAAAATTTCAATAGAAGAATACTAATAAGCGGGCCATATATTGTTTACCTTGCACAGAATACAGACAAAAATAAAAAGACAATTGTCTCAGTTAACCAAAAAAAGATAGTGCTGAAATGATTCGAACAACATAAAGGAAAACATAGCTCACACTCAATCTGCAAAACCGAATCCCTAGCATTGCATAACACCCAGAGCAGCTTCGATCAAACTCCATATCTGAGCTCAGTGCGATGTCACTGACCACAGGACATGTCCCCAACCTCTCAAATGACAACCTCTCGGCAGCTCTTTCTTCCTCTGGCACACCTGATCCTCCTTAGACACTCATCTTATGCGACTCTGACGTGACCCTAACCCTCAACCTCGACCGCGCTTGCCCAATACCTCTCATCTACGAAAAACCCTAGCCTCCCCCATGAAAACCAAAGCCTACACCCCTTTAAGGCCACTGCGATGATGTGATACCCCAGATGAAGTTCCTACTAAAACATCGAGGCCGATGGTGCAATACCCTGACTCGTGTCCTCAAATACCATTATAGGATTCCCTTCCTTTTATTCATTTTTAATCCGATTTCATCCTTTGTTATTATAATAATATTTTTATATTTATATTATTATTACTATTTCATTATATTCTTACTCTATTATTATCATATATTATATTATCAATAACTTTAAAAAAAATTCAAAAGATAAACATAACTAATAATATATTAAATTTATTTTATTAATACATTTAATAAAAAGAAAATTTTATTGATTCTAAATTCGTTTATAAAACATATATTTGTATATTTCATATTATATACTTATAAGGTTATAAATTAAATTTATAATTAAAAATGTATTATCAAAATATCATTCATATATATAAAATTTTAATCATTCTATTAAAATAGTTTTATTATATATTAAAAATCTTAATAATTTTATGAAATGATAATCCAATCAAATATTTATAATCTAATAATTATGTATACATAATATTTTCAAAAATATATAAAATTGATTAAGAAATTGTCCACATAATTAAAAAATTTATCTTTTACAAAATAATATTGTTAAAATATTTTAAAACAATAATTTTAAATATCATTTATAACCTCAATACAAAAATATAATTATATTAAATTTCATATAATTCAAATCTAGTATACATATGTATATATTTAAATATATACATATCCCATCTAGGAATTAAACAAAAAATTATCTATGTTTATATATTAGTATAATTATTATATAAAACAATATTTTAAATAATTATTTGATTAGAATAAATTATGTTTGACAAAAATAGTTATTTTTAAATTATTCTTTAAACAAGGTGAGATAATATTTATATTGAAATTTATTATTATTATGCAATAATATTAATTTCCAATTATCATTTTAAATAAAACCATTTTAAAAATGTTTGAATTAAAACTATATCTGTTTAATAAAACACTAATGGTAATCTAATTTTAAACTCTGACGGATAAAACAACAGTCAAATTTATTTTACTATAAAAGATAAGACTTTTTTTATTTTGAAAGTTTGTTCTGGATAGAATGAAAATTAAACATAATAAAACCACAATATTTTTATTACATTAGAAATATGTTTTGGGATGTCATAAAAAACCCATCCACAGATGATTAAAACCAATAAATATTCTAAAAAATATGATTAAAAAAGATATTAAGATGATCCAAATGGATAGATTAGAGGTAAAGTCTTGGAGTCTTGAGACAGGAGGGATTAGCATTTTATGGTTCCCTACAGTCGATGCACAGGAGAGAACTATTATTTCATAATAAGGATCATTTTATCCAAGATCTTTCTCATCCTGCCCCTTCTCTCTACACTCTAAGTTATCCTTATGCCCTCCATGCTTCCACCACACATCAAATGGAAATAATGCATCACCCACCATAGGTTTCCTAGAATGGTCAAATTACAATTGAATGGTCTCATTGATAACCTTATAAAAATATTTCAGACCAATTTCTAGTATAGAAAAAACAAAATCTAGGTCTATAGTATGTCCAAAGGAATGAGTTTTCTCAATATATTTGATGATATTATTTGTGAAAAGTATGACTAAATTTAAAATGTTTCATGAAAAAATCCTTCAAGGTAAAATTGATGCATTTTTTGGTTGATTGTGTTTGTTTAAAAAGAGGGTTTGAAGGGAAGTTGTGGATGTCCAAAGATATTGTTTACTATGAATCTTGAAAAAGATTCATGACAAAGGGATCGATTCCCTTGAAGTGGTATAAGAAATTGTGTACATATGGTGATGTCATTTCCCAGTGTTTGCCAAATTTTTGGGGTCTTAAATTTAGAGGATGGATAACATCATGAAAATTTGATTTCCTTGAAGGACATCAGAAAATGTGGAAATAGAATGAGTTTCTCAAAGACCATACATCACAAAGGATTCTTTTTTAATGTGTGATGATTTTTACAATAAGATCTATGATTACGGTGAACATTACAAATGGGAAATATCCATGGAGCATCATGATGAAAGGAGTGTCATGAAGGAAATGAGTTTGTATCATGAAATGGTGATGAAGTGGTTGGATGTTTTTAGAATTGGTTTAAACACCTATAAATAGGCCTCTACACCCTTTAATTATATAGTGAGACTTAATGAAGATCATAGGACTCTGGATTCAAGATGTTTGTTTGTGAAGGTGGTTATTGAGAAAATCTTTTCAAAGGAAGTACGTTCATGAATTCTATAAATTCCAACCAAAATATGTATGAATCATGAAATTACTGATGTTCACGAAGGCTATAAAAATCAAACTGAAAGAGATTATTTTCACAAAGGAACTGTAATATTTTCAAAATTTGTATACTTCGTGATGGCAGTGAGAATCAGAAAATTATTTCTCTTCACAAATTCTATGTGAGATTCATGAAAGAGGTGATCTTCATCAAGGATTAGAGAATTGTGAAAGTATGGAAAAAGGAATTGTAGAGTAAATTTATGGAAAATTGGTATTCATTAGTGGGATGGAATTGTACATCAATAAAAGATCTACTTACAAATAAGGATTTCTGCATTCATGAAAAATGGTAGACCTATAAGTCTGTAAACTATATGTTGATCCCTTCCAGAGCAATAAGAAAATGAAGAGATAGAAGGTGATCCATTCCACTAGTAATGATCCACATAATGGTACGTAGATTTTGTCCCATAAAACTAGTGATATGACCCTAAATCTTGTAAAGGCGGTGATCCTAGGCATAGAAATTATATAGATCGAACAAAATTTTGGTAGTCAAAAATAGTGTATTTAGAACATTAAAACATTGTGAATATATTCTCCTTGAATGTAGATTAGGGAGGATGAACCAAGTAAAGACCTAGGAATCAATATTTTTATATTACATAATTATATTCAAAGAATAATATTATGATAAATAATAAAAGAATAAGATCATCATTAACACTTAAGTGAAATTAAAGTGACCATTATAATAAAGGGGTCAAGATCAGTGGGGAAGGAATAATTTTGAAAAGAATATACATCCCCTCATTCACCCCCAGAGTATCTAGGCCCATTTTTGACCTAATAAAAGTGATCAACATAAACCTTATTAATCAGTCACCCCGATTAAGGCTCACTAGCTCAATCGCTTTATATGATTTGACATCCTTAGAAAATAACCATTAAACAAATGGAATCAAAAAAATATCTCAATACATACTTCCCCAAAATGAGGTGGTATCATCGATTCCCAAAAAAACTAAAATAAAACTAACAATAGATCCCTCAGTAGATATCACTCGTGAAGCTTCTGGCGTCCCAAGGGAAAAGGGATTATTTCAATTTCTTCCGAACACATCACCAATTCCACAGGCCCTTGAACACCATTTTTTTATGGTGTCTGTTGATTCAAGAAATCCATGATGGGATATAAACTCAAGGAAGGTTCCACATCCCCCACTTCACTCGAATTCTGGGTAATAATGGGAACTAGAGAAACCTTTTCTACCATCCTAGGTGAGATAATGAGATTAACCCATCAATTCCTATCTAAAAAACCAACTATTTTACCCTAAGGTATAAATCAAATTTAAAAGAACAATACCTCAAACAAGGGTTGAATCAATCACACTAAATGAACTTTTCATTAGAAACCTCAATTTTTAGTAAGGAATTTTGAAATCACACTCCACCAAGGTGTATTATTGAAAACCAAGAAAAACAAACATTATAAAAAACATGGTGGAACACACACACACTACGACAATAAGTAAACTCATAAAAACACCCTTTCAAGATTCTATTTCATTTTGAAAACAAGTCCTCAATAAATTATATTCAAACCCCATTTACATTTTTGAAAAGACCATTATAATGGGAAACTACCATTTCTTATAAAATTATCTAATACCAAGTTTGAAAATGAGAAAATCAAAAAAATACAATAATTTTAAAAAAACGGTTTTAAAACTAAACACAACCAGGGAACTACACAAGAATTTGAAAAAATTTCACATGAAATAAATCCACAAATGCAATCAACACACTCCTCAATCCACCTCAAAAAAGATAAAATAACCTTTGGATAAATCCAGAACTGAGAGTTTTCAAACAATATTTCTGAGAAATAAATAGCATTTTTTAAACTTTGGAGACAGAGTTTGGGAATCCATGTTCCATCCCAGCATCACACGCTACTAGGTAAATAGACTTAACCACACATGCACCAAATTGTTTCCCAGTCCATGTGTTCTAATCATGTATCTCAAGTTATCCTACCTTTCTACACCAACCAAAACATTAATCTAAAATATCATTTTTAATACTCAAAGGCTATGAAAACAAATAATCACATCAGAATCATATAAACAAACTTGAATTCATAATTTAAAACTATAAGAACCCAGGTTTTTCTGGACTGCAGTTTTGAGCAGAATTTCTTTTTCTTTTAGATTCTCATGATTATTAAAATTGAATTTTAAAATATAATATAATCTCAAATAATTTTTTTGAAAATAATTTTGGTCCTATAATAGGGTTTTTATTTGAGTTCCTAAGTTTGGTAGAAATATGAGTGGTTCAAATATTAACATAATAATTAATATTTAATATTTATTAAATTAAATATCATTTTGTTTGTATAGGTTTGTTCTGCTGTAACATTAGAATGAAGTGTCATATTGATATTATATCTCCTCCATTGAGTTTGGAATTGGAAGTTTATCCTAGGTGTGGCATAAACATGATTTAGGCACCAGGGATGGCCTGAGCCCCTTTTTATTTTATTTTCCATTTCTTACTTTTCTTTATTTTATTTTTCTTTTCTTCTTTTTCCATGTGGCTTCTCATGTACTCCCTTATTAGGGCTCCTGTTCTATGAATCCTAGAGAATAGAGGGATATAAATATATAGAATAATAGAAAATAGAAGGGTGGTATTTTTTTGAATCCCTCATCATGTCGGTTTGACGTGCGACAACTGTGGACCACCAAATTGATACAAACATTGGTGGTTTCTTCCCAAAGGTAGTCCAGTTTATGTTTTCACATTATATACCCTTTAAATTCCCTGTTTTATGTTTTTATTGTCAAATATTTCTTTCTTGTGGCCTCCTGAGGCTGGATCTGTAGTTTCTAGGGATTAAAGGGGGGATTTGGGTGAACTGAGGGTTTCTCAATTGGGGAAACTAGGTGACAGGACATGTAGTCCAAGGTAACACACTGTGTGTTCTACCCATTTGGGGAAAATGAATTTTATATGAGTACACACCGTGTATAGTGTATACACGTCATGTACTATTACTTGGCCATGTGTCCGAGTACCCTGGCATGTCTACCCATGTATGGGTACATAGATGTGTAGTGTACATGGCCAGACCCCATGTGGGTAGCACTCTATATACAATTTCACATCTTGGGAAAGTAAATAGCCAATCAGGTTGAGGGACCGGGGTATGTAGACTTTGTGGGGTACAGGCTATGTACTGTTTCCACACGACATGTACATGGGGAGTTACATGCCTAGGACAGTGAGTGTACATGCCCATGTGGAACACTAGGAGTACATGTTGTATATCGATGTTACATGCCATGTACTGCCCCTTGTAACTGTTTGAGGGTTTTTCATGTTTTCTTGCACTGATGTTGGAATTAGACCCATGAGTAGTCCATTCTGAGTGATTTTCATGTGTAGATCATGAAAGTCCAACCTATGGAGTGTATTAAGTACTCATAATGGTTTTTTTTCATGCATATAAACTGAGAGGTTCTTCCTTCAGATTTTGTGTTCATTTTTCTCATGAGAGTGAAAATTATTGTGGATGATTGGTTGGGTGTTCGGACCAACCTAGTTGAGATCTTGATTTGAGACGAGCTATGAGCTATCTCATGTGACCTATGCAATTCATGAATTTCCCCTTGTGAGATGTGTTCTATTCTAGCCTATGAGTTTGTGAAAACAAATGGTTCTAAGGATACCCTTAGGGATGACTTTTCTTATATGTTGATCTAGGGAGTCCCTTGCAGGACCCATATACTTGTGTATCATTTCGAGGATCCTTGTTGTAGTATTCCATTGTTGTCTCTCATTAGAGGATCCCCATTGTAGGATTCCTCAATTTCTTACCGTTAGATGATCCCGAGTTGGATTCCAACTTTACCGTTACAACTAAATATCCCTGGTTGGATTTTTTTGCCTATGTTTACTAGAAGGATCCTGAGTAGTATGCCTTTCCGTGCTAGTCTTGTAGGACTCAGCTGGTGCCCGTGGTTTTACCAACCCTAAACTATTACATCATATTTGTGTAGAGATTATGTTCATGTGTCACCTAGAACCTATGTTAGACTGATACGCCCATGGGGATATGCCTTGAGTGTTGGGTTGGGTCTCCAGGCCACCCTCACTAATTTTTTTATATCTAAATTGGTTTTACTAATGCATCAGTGTTTACCAGAGGAGGTTCATGTTTTGTGGCTGTTGAGCCTGATCCTAGGCATTTTTCTTTATTTTTGGGAGGCCCAAGTGTGCTTCCCTGGGATCCATCTTCTGAGCCATGATTTTCGGATGTTTTACGGGTACCCAAAGGTATTACATGTGACTTAGCTGCTGAGACTTTCTTTTTGTTTGTACTCTTTTAAGTGATACTTGGATTCCTTGATGTATTAATTTCTAGGACAGACTCTTTAGCTTGTGATATGTGTTGGGGATGGTTACACTCTCCTTGACCGATGATTACTAGGTGGGTATACCCATGTCATATTAAGAATTTTTTTACATGAGTGTTTATACTCATGTGTGATGTTTAATGGTTAAATAGATTCCATAGACTACTATCCATGGATCTGGAACACTGTAGTGGATGCCTTGGTTTGAGTATTCTCCTAGGGTCTTGATTCTGTGGGATACCTTGGGCCTTCCTACCACATAGATCCAGTATTCTTGGGCTTACGTAGGACAAGGGTTTTTTACATGCTCCTAGAATCCCAAAAAGTACCTTGAAGAAGATTTCACATGGACGCCCATGGGACTCAATGTGGATTCCATGTAAGAGTTCCTTGGATCTATCCCTTCATAGTCTATAATTATTATTTGAATTCCTTGGATGAGTTCCATAGATCTGTCCCTTTGTGATATACACTTTGTAAGAGGATTCCTTGGCTTAGTTATTTGGATCGATCCCATCATGGAATTACACATGTCTGTACAATTTGTATATGATGGTTTTTATACAAGGTGAAACATAGCTTGAGGGTCATGAAATCGAACTCAATTCCCTTGCAGATGATTTTAAAATGATTGGGATTATAGACCCAAGGAGTGACTGTGGGTGTGGTTCCATGTTATTATATCACATACTAATGACCATTCATATTTATTTATATATTTATAGGTACGGAACAATACATGTGTACATATATATATATATATTAAAATAAATGTTGGAACTTTCCCAGATTATAGGGATTTCTAACCCTCAGTTTGACTATGGGATCAAATTTGTTTTTCTAACCTTTTGGTTGTGCTTCAGCTAGGCTGATCATGTTGTTTTTTCATTCACTTTGAGTAGCACAGTTACAGATTTCTTGTTGGGGTGGCCTACTAAGATGTTTTCTCACCCCTACACATGCACCTTGGTGTTCATGTAGACCTTATGTCTTCTTTTCTGATCAAGAATGGTTGCATGCTTGATAGAGCTGAGTCCCAATATTGCATGGTCGAGTAGAGTTGCTCGAGTGGGTTCTTCTGATCAGGATAGTGCAGTTCAATAGTGTCTGGAGACCGGGTTTGTGTTCTATCTTGGATTTGTTACTAGATCCCTGTACTTTTTTACATTCATTTTATTTTTTACTCATATATCAGTATGGTCGGCCCAGTAGGTGAAAAGTGTTGTATTGTATGAAATATTTGTTCTAGATCTTATAGTATTTCATTTATTTTTACAGCATGTTCTATATCTGTTGTTTAATTCTTCCTCACTCTTTTTACATTCTATTGGGTATGATACTTAGTTATTTTTATTGTTCGTTTACTCTGATATGAGGGCATAGTCTCTCGATTATCACCTCATAGGCCCTCCTTGCTAGTCGAAAGCCTCTAGCATATAGGGAGATGCTCTTAAGACCTTGTGACCCACATTCCAAGAGCACTGTTTTAGTGGTATCCATTTTGGGATGTTACAAAGTGGTATTAGAGGTGTTTTATTTTCTTGGTCCTTAATATTTGGTATATGGTAGATATGAGTATTAGAAATGTGTTGGAACCTTTGATTGTTATTAGACTTGTGCATTGAGAATACGTGTTTTGGTAGGCAGTCTTGGTTACTAGGGTATGGTATTATTATTCTAATTTACGAGGTTGTAGTTGTATATGAATTTCACCATGAGTGATGCACATGTTTGGTAGATGTTATGATTTACTATGGATCACTGTCTCTTGGCCATTAATATGAGCCATGTGATGGATTTTGACACTTGGTTTACAAAGTGAAGATGTGTTTCATGAATTATTTTTGGCACAAAGGATTCATATCATATAATCCTTCTAGAGTGTGGTTTTACTGATGATTAAGGCCTGTGGGCATACTTACATAAATATTTCACATTGATAGAAGGTTATTTGGTACTACGTTGAGGCATTTTTGTATGATTCTGATGACTTATTAATTATGAAGAGGAGGTGTAGTGACCTAGTAAGTCAATATGTAACATGATTCATTTCCTTTATAACCATTATAGGGTGTTGTTTTAGAATTCTGTGGTTATCTAGTCGTATCGCTGTGTATCGTGCTAATGGATACCAAGAATTATCTTGTGAACTGGTCCTCTAGGGGGTACTTTTGTAAGAGGATGCCTAATAAGGGTCAGTTTAGTTTCTCTTCTGTATTGGTTTTATGACCTCCTAGGAGAAGTTAATTCGGAGGATTGATAGTGGTGATCATACTCTCATAGTCCACGTTTTCATCTTTGAACCTTTTTGGTTGTTGCGTTCATCACCTACTTTTGAGAGGTTTTGATATTTTGACCTAGGTGTCAGACCTAGAGTCCCTTGTTTTTGACTGTTACCCTTATAGGTCGATGTTTTTTTTTCTCCCAGGGTAGCTTGTGTGATAGGTTATCCCATGTTATTAGATTTATGTTTTTGTAGGGAGCTTTATTTTACCCTAATTTGGATATCGAGTCATGGTAGGTTCTAGAGATTGCATTAGAGGCATGAAGATGCCTTCTACTTTTGATGGAGCACCTTTAATGTCTTTGGTATTGAGACTAGCTTCAAAGGTAAGGACTATTCAGTTTCATGTACTGGTCAAGTAGTATTTCTTCTAATGCTAATGTAATAAGATCGCAAGTAGATTCTCATTGCTGGAACAACACCATGTGGTGGGAGGTCCTAGAATAGACTGGGTCACATGTGAGGTACTCAATTATGAAAAGGAGTTCAAAGGGGGATTTTGGCTTAATGAATCTGACATTTCATATAGCATGGTCATCTTAGCTTTGTATTGGATTACTCACTATATTATGATTCAAAAATTAAAGATACACACTAGTTGCACGTGGTACCGTTTAAAATTAAATTGATGAGTGGTCAGGTTGGAGAAAAATAATTATGTGTTTTAAGACATTCTTTGGGATTAAATCTGAGATTTTGTGCTGAAATGTACCTATGTGGTATAGGTGACATTGGAAAATTTTGGGGTACTGTGGGATATTTGAGCCATGGCTGAATCCTAGTCATGTTTTGACAGTACGTGAGCCTGGCTCAGAGAGATCTTTATATGCCTTGGTAGAATATTAGTGCACTTCTGTTAGATGTGATCATGTTCTATATTGATTCATCTTGAGTATACAAAGAGAATGTCTGCTCTACACCGATCTCCTTTTTCATTCTATATGTTCTTACTTGTTGAGGAAGGGAACCTTTTGAGGTAGTTCTTGAGGAGCGGTGTAAAGAAATCCATATGAAATAGAGTGCACCATTGGATGTTTTAGGATGGAGACACCCATTTTCACTGGAACTCCATATTATATTTAGATGTTTTTTCACGTGTCATTTGGCTTATTGTTAGTTTGAGATGATAATAATGGTATTCCAATGGTGGGGATTACCAAATTGGTTGTTATTGAATGTCTCCTATGTATGAGACAATTGTTGGAACTATAAGGCTGGTCTTTGGACAGTCCAGATAGCATGGTTTTTCATATTATTGGGTTGGGATCATGGGTACTCATCATTTCACTAAGCTTATCAAGGACTAGATGGTTTATGGTGGGTAGTTTCTAAGAACCCATGTTTCTCCGATCTGTAGTTATGAGAAGAAATTTTAATTTTTTCATTCAGAAGCCCATGTGGGGTAGAATGCCCTTTTCCCCTATCATACAATCTCAAATAATTTTTATGACCCCTCTATTGGTCCCATAATATGGTGTTTAACATAGGACTTGAGTTTGATGGAAATTTTATCTATTTGAATTTTGGCACAATAATTATTATTTAATATATATTAAATTAAATATTAATTTATTCATATAGGTTTTCCTGAACATAACATTTGAATGGAGTGTTGGATTGATATTATATCTCCTCCATTGAGTCTACAATGGAATTTTTAGCCTAGTTCAGGAATAAAGTCGAGTTGGGAACCGGGGCCGGCCTGAGCTCCTTTTTTCTTTTCTTTTTCTTTTCATTATTTTCTTTCTTTTCATTTCCAATTCTAATTTATTCATGATTCTTCTTCTGTATTCACCACCAAGGGATTCTATTTTTCAGGACCAAGAGAGGATATGGAAGAGGAGAAATAGAGGAATAAATTGAGGTTGGGAGGTACCATCGCAAATCCCTCGACATGTCGGTTCGATGTGTGGCAACTGTGGACCATCAAATCGAACCAATCCTTGGTGGTTTTTTCTGAAAGGTAGGATTGTTTACATTTTCACCATAGGTCCCCTTAAAAATCATTTTTATTTGTTTGTATAGCCTTATATTTCATGTTTCTGACCTCTGGATGCCCAATCTGTAGTTTTGGGGGTTTAAACAGGCGGTTTGGGAAATCTAAGGGTTTCCCGGTTGTGGAAACTAGGTTACATGGCATGTAGTCCGAGTTGACATGTATTTTGTTATTTTAATTTAGGGAGTATGATTTTTAGAGTTTATCACACCATTTATGGTGTATACATTCCATGTACTAGTACTTTATGGTGTGGTCAAGTACCCATGCATTTCTTCCCATGTGGGGGTACATGGTCGGGTAGTGTACATGGATGGACCCCATGTGGGTAGCACATTGTGTAAAAGTGCATGGCTTGGCCATGTAGACAGCAATGATAGTTGAGGTACATAGGAATGGACCCCATGATGGGTACACACTGTGTACTAGTTCCACACACCGTGTACATGGGTCATTACATGCCAAGGTCACTAAGAGTACATGTCTGTGTGGCTCGCTAGGAGAACACGCCATGTACTGAGGTTACACATCGTGTACTTCCCCTTGTAACCTTTTGGGGGTTTTCATGTTTTCTTGCCCCGATGTCTGAATTGGACCACTGGTTAGTGAATTATGAGTGGTTTTACATGTAGATCATGATGGTGAAACACCTGGAGCATTCTAAGGACTCTTAATGGTTGTTTTGAGTCTTATATCTAAATGGAGAGGTTATTTATCTATCTTTTAAGTTCATTTGTCTCCTTAGAGTGATACTTCACAATGATGATAAGGAGGTTATTCGAACCATCCTAGTTGAGATCTTGATCTCCGATTAGCTATGAGATATCTCCCACAACCTTTTCTTTTTAGGACATTTCCCTTGTGAGACGCTCCCTTCTGACCTATGAGGTTGTGAGACCAAATTCTTCTAAGGATCCCTTGAGGGATGCCTTTGCTTATACGAGGATCTAGGGAGTCCCATGTAAGTATCATTTCAAGGATACCCATTATAGTATGCCTTTTTTGTTTACCATTACATTATCCCTATTGTAGGATGCCTTAGTGTCTTACCATTTGAGGATCCCTAGTTTGATTCCTCCTTTATCATTAAAACTAATGATCCCATGTCAGATGCTTTATCTTGTATTTAGGTGATGGATCTCACATATTATTTCATTTAGTGTTTTTATTGAGAAACCTATAGGGTTCCCTTTTTTTACCAACCCTTAGTTATTACATAGGCTTTTGGTAGATATGGTGTTCATGTGTCACCTAGAACCCTTATCAGACTAATACGTCTGTGGGGTATGATTGGATTGTTGGGTTAAGAATTTAGGCCACCCTCAATCATTTGTTTATAACTAAATTGGTTTTTCTAATGCAGTAGTGTTTACCAGAGGTTCTTTCTGGTTGGTTTCTATTGAGACTAATGCGAGGGATTTTTCTTCCTTTTTGGGATGCAAAGACCTGATTCCCTAGGAACCAGCTTCTGATCCATGTTGTTTTGATGTTTTACAGGTACCTAAAGGTAGAAATGTGACATGTTTACTGATAAAGGAATGAATTGGATGAAATATTTGGATAGTGATATCTGGTGGGTATGATTAAACATTCCTTAGCCTATTATGACTGGGTGGGTAGACCCATGTCTTATGATGAAGTGTTTTTTATGAGTGGGTATACCCATGTGTGATGCTTTAATGGTTTAACAGATGCCATAGACTACTCTCCATGGATCTAGAATGTGGTAGTAGACATATTGGTCTGAGTATGACCCTTGGGTGTTGATTCTATGGGACTCATTGAGCCTTTCCACCTCGTGGATCAGTATTGTTTGGGCTCGCCTTTGACATGTTCTATTCACATGCTCATAGAACCCCAACTAGTTCCTATACAATGTTTCTACTAGGACGCCCATGGGACTCAAAGTGGATGCCTTGGATGAGTTCCTTGGATCTATCCCTTCATGGTATTGACTTCTAATGTGGATTCCTATGATGAGTTCTTTGAATTCGGCCCTTCATGGTCTGAAATTTTTAGGAGGAGGCCTGAGATGAGTTCCTTGGATCCAGACCTTCATGGTCTAAGACATGTTTATACAGTGTGGTTTTGATGAATTTTATACATGGTGATACATGGCTTTAGTGGAATGACGTCCAACTCAATTATCTTGTATAGGATGTGAAAACAATTGGGATTATGGACCCAAGGATCGATTGCTGATGTGGTTTCATGTTATTGATTCACATACTAATGAATATTCATATTTATGTAAATGTGTATAGGTTTGAGACTATACATATATACATGTATATATATAGACATCCATGGTGGAACTTTCCCAATTGATAAGGAATACGGACCTTGGGATCGATTATCATCTCATGTTGGACTTTCTTACCTTTAATTTTTGCTTCAACTAGGATGAACACATTTTTTTCATTCACTTTTAACAACAAAGTTACAGGTTACTTGTTGGGGTATCCTACTAAGATTCATTCTCACCCTTACACATGAACCTTAGTGTACATGTAGACCCTATGTGTACTTTTCAGGCTGAGAACAAGTTTCATGGTGGATGTGGCTTAGGCCCAATGATTCATAGTTGATTGGATCTACCCTAGTGGGTTATTCTGATCAGTTTTCTATAGTTCAAAATTGTATGGAGTTCGAGTTTGTGGTCTGTCTCATAGTTGGTATTAGGGACCTATAATTTTACTTTAAGTTTCTTTTGTATGTATATATCTATATGTTTGGAAAAGTGGGTGACCAATATTTTATTGTGTGACATGGTTTTTTGGGCTTTTATAGCATTTCATTTATTATTACCGAATTTTCCATTTTAGTTTTTTTAACTTCTACACTCTATTTACTTTTTGTTGGGTATTATAATTAGTAATTTCCATTGTTAGTTTACTCTGATATGAGGAAATAATCTCCCCACTATCACCTCATAGGCCCTCGCTGCAAGTTGGATTCCTCAGATGTATGAGGAGGGATGCTTGAGGCCTTTTGAATAACAATCTCGGAGCACTAGTTTTTTAGCATCTGGGATGGTATGTTACAAAAATGGAACCTCCCCTATAAGAATGAGGATCAAGATGAGGCATAGCTCACTAGACTCTCCTTACCCTTACCTATAAATATCTGACAACCTTGATCTCATTAATTCTGGGGAAAATAAAAAATCAAAATGGAAATAAAAAATATCTTTGGCTTCCAACTAAGAAAAAAAAATCTAATATCATTTTATAATTAACCATATATGGATGCAACTGAGACCATCGCCTGACCTAATTTCCCATAAGGCTCCAATGGTGTTCTCAATCCCCAGGGGCGGGAAACATGTTATTGGGAATCACACAAATCCCTTTGGTAATGAATTTTCTCAACTTAGAGATTAATGATGAACCAACTTGGATTAACTAACCCATCTGAATATACCTTAATGGAATACATAAATTAAAATATAAAAATTTGAAGAACTGATATAACACTAAAATAAGAAAAAAACAAAAAAAAACATGATTTGAGCTTGAACCATCTCCGTCGAACCTCTATTTTCTCACCACCATCCAACTCACCCCACGTCATCCATGAAGAAAACAACTGAATAAAAATAGAAACATGGAACATGAAATGAATATGAATGATCTAAAATTACCACTAGGTCACCACAACCATCCAAATTTATGAAATATTTTTTTAAGGAATTTAATTAATGATAGTTTTAAAATAAACAAAAACTAATTTTTTTTACATATACCTTATGGAAAACTATAACAATTATACAATCTACATTCAAAATAATTCTATTTCTTTCTGAACCCAAATAAATATTTTTTGAAAACAAATTCATTGGACAAATCCATTTTGAAACCATGCACTCCGTTATCATTTCTAAAAAAATACTTTGTTTTATTTAAATGAAAATGGTCACCTTAAATCATTTTATCATATTAATCCACCTCAAAACTGAAAGAACTGTTTTCAAAAACACATTAAATCACACACACATGTGTATTTATTTTCAAAATGGTTTTTCTTAAACATATTTAAAAACTTATTTTCAATAGAAAATAATCCGACCCACCCACTTGGGTCCAACATAATAGGAATAAACCATATAACCTCGCACATATATCAAATTAAATAAGGGAATTTACTTTAAAAATGAAATTATGTGAAATGATACAAACATGCACTGGATCAAACTCCCCTCAATCAATAACCGACCAAAAATAAAATGTTTCGAGGCCTCTACCTTGGGATTCCTAACATGGGAAGCATATAACCATATGCTTGTCTACCAACCCACAAACTATCTACCTACATCCACTTAAGTCCAATCCACAAGTCATCCAAATATCCCACACAAGCCTCATTATAATGACAAAATCCCTCCTAGCCCTTGCTGATAGCATGATTGGAGGGAAACTAGAGGCATGGAAACCAAATAGGAGAAAAATTATATCTCTCACATAGTTCTCAATTTACCTTGACCAAAAGGAAGCAAGGAATGTGAACATACAAGATTGGCCTAACACATAAGGAATAAAAAAATATACCCTCTACCCTAACATCCAATAGTGAATATCCCCTTAAATAAAACCCACCCATAACATAAAAAAACGCATTCCCACACAAGGGGAGTGCTATAATCTCATAGATATCAATAACCCATACATGTGGTAACATATGAAGGGGAGATCAAGGGGTGTATTTTACAACCATCATTTAAAATCCAAAGTTCCAATTAGGCCTTTAACACCAAAACATAACTCAAGATTCCATTCCATTTCACATTTTATAAAATAGCATTCCAAACACCATTTTCAAAATGATGGAAATCCCCCATAGGGTCAAAAAATTTTAAAGCCACCCTCCAACACATGTCTCCTTCTTTGAAAATCTCGAACTTGGCCAAAGGCTACCCATTTCGATCAAACAATTTTAAAGGACCCATCAAGGCATTTTCACAACGGTAAAATAACATGAAAATATCATAACACCATTTTTAACCCATTAAAGAACCCATAAATAAAACAATTTTATATAAACACCACACTTAAAAACAAAATTACCTTTAAAATATAATTTTTACATTTTTTAAACCAAGAGTTGGTCATGAACCAAAAAAAAACATGAAATCCATTTTAAAAAAAGTATGAGCATTTCATAAAATATTATCACCTATAAAAATTCCATTTCAAATATGAAAAATTTGAAATCAAATGAAAACTTGTTTATGCCCAGATAAAAAATAATTAAGTGTTTTCAAATCACCAAAATCTATCACATATAATAATACATTCATAAATAAGATAATTTGAAAAGAACAAGAACATATTGATTTCCAACATGAAACAATTTCATAGAGTCACCTACCTCATGATATAATTATCAAGCTGAAACTCTTCGAAATCTATCTCTTTTAATGGATTCTACACCCACGGGAATAAAAATAGAATATAATAACCTTGGACACAAAAAAACCGACATTAGAGCCACTCAAAACACTAAAATCAACCAAAATAGGTCTACGGTTCTTGGGGGAAGCCAAAACCAAGGGAAAATAGAGGGTGAATGAAGAAAGAGGGAAAAAGAAGAATAAATACCTCAAAAACTCTTGGAAGTCACTAAATATATGCCATGAATTAAATGTGAATGAGGTCAAATCTCCTACTTGGTATCCCAAGGGCCAATTGATTCATTTTGTGGGAGAATAGGGGAAAAGCCAACTTTAATTATAAAGGTTTAGTTTAAAAATTAGACAAAAACTAAACACCTATAAACCTCACATGGTTTGGCTGCATGATTTTCTAAATCATGCACTGACCATGCAATTCAACTGCATAGGTCAGTTACCCCTCAAATTATTTCTCTTTGGGAGTTTCATAGTTGGAAAACCATATACCTCACCTTATACATACTCCAAGCCATGAATGGATTTTTGGAGTTAAGCAAGTATTTTAAAATACATGCAGAAGCTATGAAAGATGACTTTATCAAAATGATAGACCTGCCCACATGGGATCCTCATGGTTAGTACAAACAATTCATGTTAACTATGATCCTCCCAAAAATCCTACAAAATCATGAATTTCTAGAACACAACAAACCAAAACATAAAACCATGAAATGCAAGATACATTAATATAAAATATTGAAATTTGTGAAAGAGAGGGTGTAATAATATATAAATCACTTTAAATAATCCAAACATCACATTATCCAGGGAAGTATTCTAGAAAAACTCTTATCATAATTCTTTATAACTTATACCTAATAAATCCATGAAAACATACTCAATTTCTTCATTATAAAACTTATCATATCATTTCTACAAACACATTATGAGTATTTTGTATATAAATTAATTTATACCATTAATTCAATCCCTATAACAAAGTCATTTTCAAACCTTGATTAATGACAATATGGTTAATACAAACCACTAAATACATTAAATATATTTTTTATATCATTCAAAACATCAATTATTAAAATCAAGCATGTGTAGTTCATGGAAAAACGTTAATATCATAGATATGACAATTGTAAATAACTGAACACATTGTAAATGGTGAAATTCTAGCCAAGTAATAAAGGAGAAAACCTAATAAGGTTAATAAACTCCCAAACAATGGAAAACACCCAATTAAAATTTTCCTAAATAAAACCTCATGCCACCACACTAATGGGAATGAATGAAAAAGGAAGAATAGGGAATATTATGATAGAGGAAGATTATTTAGAGACACATACGTGAATATTCAAAACAATTATAGAAATAATGCCAACAGTATGAAAATATAAATGTGGAAATAACTGGGATGATGGTTTAGGGAGTTATGTACAAATGGGAAAGAAAAATGCGATATTTTTTTCCATAAATCTTAGTTAACAATAATTTTTTTTAGTTTTTAAGTGGATACATAATTTGAATTAGTTTTTATTAAGATAGTGTATTTGACCATAAATATTATTCTTGACAAAAAATATAATTCACAGTCATTATGAATAGTTAGGGTAGTCATGCATATATCCCATGAAATTTTCTTTAAAAAAATTACTTGTAATTCCATAATAAACTAAAAACCCAATGAATAAAAATTAATATACTTGAAAATGATATTATTTGTATTATAATATTTTTATATTTGAAACCTATAGGATTGTATGAAGACAGAGTAAAAATAAGAATATTTTTATTTTCATGTGAAGAAACTATAAAGGGAACACATTATTTTGTAAAAAACCCAATTGTAGACTTGCAATACATGAACTGGAAATTTTTAGAAAAATATTTCATAGCCACATAAACTATAATAATAATAAAATAATTTTTTTCAATAAGATACTCACCAGGGTAAATATTACATGGATATTGAGAATTAAATTAAAGATTATGTTTAAGATACCATTACCATCAAATATGTGATCAATTGTTAATTTAATATTTCTATGAAGGATTCATCCTAATTGGTCATAGTGCTATTGATTCCTCATTAGGTGGTTACCTCATGGATAATACTCTAATTATGGAAACAAACATCATTGAAAACATGGAACAAAATACTAAACATTTTGGTTTGAGTTCTAGTGTTCCTACCAGATGATTCCATGAGGTATGGATTTTTTTCTAAAAAAATATGGACATGAAGATTAAGATGGAATGTAACTTAATACAATAAATTGAAATTTTTCATACAAAATACCAACCTTATCCTAAAAATCATTGTAGTATTTTTTCACCTTCACCCACTATAATGAACAATTATCTTAATTTATAAGCAAGGGTTTTGAAAGGATATCTAACATCTAATACTCATTCTAAGAATCAATCCCAAACATAATTAAAAATATAATTTATCTATAAATTTTATATTTATATAAATGAATAATAATAATAAAATCATAACTTAACCGAGTTGATAAAGCATGTTGAATCACCTCACATGAATTTGATCAATATCACATAGAATTAGTTAATAGACTCCTTCCTTTAGAGTTTTTCATTGATTTCACAAATCTTTCGATGCTTGGAAAGTATTTATCTCATGATATAGTCGTCTATAACATTTTATTTAAAGTAAGGAATGAAATAAGAGATATAGATAATTTGTTATGAGGATTTCTAACATATCATTTTGATATAATGGAATACAACACATTTCAAGAGGATAGAATCAATTTATATTGGCCTCAAATAACCTAAAATGGTAAAAATTAATTGAATAAATATTTAAAAAATGTTATATGATGTTTAAAAACTTTAAATTATCAACATAAACATTATATTTATTGTTTAACATTTAAACAATCATTTAATTTGTTCAAACTTCTCAAAATTATCATCATATAACGAGAAACCATTTATGATAGTTGATAAAAAAGTTATGGTTATCAAACTAACCATTATCATATGATGTGATAATATCATTAATATAGTCATCATGACTAAGTTTCTTACACTATGACATGGTGTATAAAAGGATATACTACATCATGTTCAAAACTACCGTATTTTGGTTGGCCTCTTAGTACATGTAACGACCAATCTCCCACTTATAATAAAATCTGAATATGCTTAGGTAACTTTCTACTAATATCACATCATATGTAACAACTTATGAAACTATATCTAAAGCTCCATTTTGATATCTTAAAAAAATTGGAAAATATATCATTCATTTTCACAATATGTTACATCATATGTTACATCATATGTAACAATTTTTAAAAATTTATCCAAAACATCTTTTAGATATCCTATTAAACACTTTTAGGTTTACTCTAAAAGATTCATAAATATGACACTCATTCGCATGTTTATAAACTTTGACCCCATTGAAATTTTTAGAACTGTTGAGATATAAGAATTTATAAATTCATAAATATATGAATAGAAAAACATCTATAAAAGAACCAATGATAATTGAGTTATAATGGGATCTAGAATGATCTCCATAAAGTATATGTATCTCTATAATAGTGTCCCCCAACTGTATCAAATGAAAGTATGCATTTTTTATATGATCACTATGTTAAAGAATTTTTGTGATTAGGGTAAAAAAAGTATGTCAATTGTATTTATCCTCCACAAAAAATAATATTTATTTGGGTATAGACTAACTAGGTGGATGAATACATCACATTTCATTCACTTTTATAGATATTAACATCACATTACTCTCACTTGAATATATAATAATATCATATGTACTATAATGGTAGGGTCATTCACTTCCTCTATATATCTCAATCAATGGATCAGATGTATTAATCATCATAGAAGAGGATATATCTCATGTTTGTTAAGATATATATGATGACATGATTACCAACATACTCAACCACCCTTGATTAGATATGCCATATGGCTATTTTAATAAATATATAAAATTATAAAGGTTTTTAGGATAGGTACCTCTCCAAAATCAGTTAGTGTGAAATGAAAATATAAACCATGCATTCCTACCATATCAACGACAATGTATGGAACTCCATGTGTTGTAATTTTTGGCTAATCTAGTGAACAGAACTCATTTTTTTCCTCATGGGTATATTATATTTCCTAATATATGAATATTACTCATGTTGAACTTAACATTTTATCATAACCACTAATATTTCATGAAAAACATAAGTTTGGGATAACTCAAATTCATACTTAGTGAGGTCAATTATCATTTAAATTCTTGATATATGTATATATATGAAACCAACATAAGAAAATAATAAACTTGAGATTTACTTTTACTATAACAAGATAAATTAAAATTCATAAACTCTATTAGAAATTTTAACAAATCCATACGTAATAACCTATCTAAAATATCACATATGATAGAATACAAAATTAAACATATGTTTGTTTAATATTCAAGGGTTTTCTTAAACTCACACTTCTCTATTTGTTTTTTCAAATATCTAAATTTTCACCTTATAAAACCATCCCACTAAACTAATTATAGATTAAAATATATTAAAATTCATATTTTTGATAATGAGGAGACATAGGGATTATATTTATAATGTTTAACTCTATAAACACATACTCGAACCTCTTTATTTCATTACATCAAACGTTACAATGTTAATAAATTATTATTTATACATAAAAATCTTCTTAATTTTAACATTATCAACTTTCTAGAAACTATTACATAAATATTTTTTATTTTATATAATAATAATAAAAAATGTAGCAATTAAATTTTTATCTACTGATAAATATTAAATTATTTTAGGATTTAAAGATACTTTCACATTGAATATTGACTAGAATATTTTTTATTCATTAATATATATATTTTCTAAGACCAAAACATACTCCCACTAGCCCCTTAGAAACAATATTCTTGTTAGAATATTATACTAACAAACACAATATACATTTTTTTAGGAAATAAAACTCATTTCTTTTCGTAGGAATATTAAATAAAAACTCACTATAGTATATATATTATATGTATTGTAATATTTTTTAAGAAAAAAATTCTTAAAGTAAGATTTTATTCTTTAAAATATTCCAATGTTTGGTAGTAGGAACTATTTCACACATATTTTAATAAATATCTTGGATAAAACCTTATATCATATAGAAAACAACTTTTATCCTTATATTCCTTAAAAACATGTTATAAAATCTAAAAAATTAAAAATTATGCATATTAAATCCATTATATAATTTTACTCATAATATTTACTTGTTAATAAAAAACATATTTTATAATATAATAAAATATTAACAAGATTCATATATTTTTCTAAGATTCATCTAATCATGAGATATTCATTTTCATTCAAAACATGTTTCAACAACCCTTTTCTATACCATTTAAATCCAAATTGTAATAATTATAAACTATTTCTTTGATTTGAAACTCTTACATACCCAATAAAATTGTAAAGTTTACATTTACTTTCCGTCACCTTTAAAAATAAATTAATTTTTTTATAATATTCATACTAAATAGATAAATTACACGGATTTTCTAAATCTCATTCATTTATTTCATTATATATAAACAATTTTATTCCCTACTATCTCTACCTTTTGGTTTTAATGCCCAAATATGACTATTATAAAACTTAATTCAATTTATTCTGGATCAATCCATTACCCATTATTATTATCAAAACCTCATTATATCCTAGACATCATGTGTTATTTTTATCTATCATAAACACTTCGAGAAAATAGGGTAAAAATTTCTTGAACTCATTCACATTTTTAAAATACTTCCATTAATGAAAACATAATAAATTTAAAAAGTAGAACAAGACATAGAAAAAAACTTAATCCTCTTCAAGTAATTAATTAACAAAAACACATTATGTATATTAGTGGGGTATAAAATTAATGTGTTAATTTTTCATCTAATACTTTTGAAACAGTAAGTGAATCATTTCTTGATTCTCATAAGAATCTAGATTCTAGTATCGAATAGATTCAACTATTAATAGATTAGGAAGGGGTTTTTTCTAACACATATAATCATTAATAATTAAGATACATTCTTATGTTTTATACTATTATATAATTTATCTTAAATTAACCTTCAATTTTTTGAAATATCGACCTAAAAACTGAGTTGTAATACAATAATTCAAGTATTTATACAACTAATGCTTTTTTCAAATTAGTATCAAATTTTACAAACATATAATAAGTATTTTTATTGAATTCTATACCACTAAAATGATATAACATTTCATTTTAATCATTCCAATTAGTGTAAAAAGATATATATTTTACTAAGTAATGTTTTCCATTTTGTGTTCATCTCACCACTTAGCTATTTAGGTAAGACGTCATCCCAATCATATCATATATGAACCTTGAATAGTTGAGTGGAAAACTCAAAACCCAATCCATGCTATGGAAAAAATAAACTCTATTCCAATAGTATCCCTTATACGGGTTAACCAACTATGTGTGGACCAAATCATACAATTGGATTTGGATACCAAACTTATAACCCCTCGAGAATTTGGAATATAATTTTCTCTAAAGTAATTTTATTTTTGATAGATTTATCCACACACAACACCAACCATAAATGATAAATGATATATTTTTTATCAAGAAAATTTAATAGTAATAAAACCTCTAGTAAATAAAAAAAATTAATCAATTATAAAATTCATGATAAACATGATAAGAACACTTAATGTTTTAAAAAGGAATGTAGTTTTTCTTCATATATATTGATTTTTAATTTAAAATATAAATTTTAAAAATGTATCATTATAATTTTAATAAATGAGCTTAAATATATAATTCAATGTATCAAAATTATCGTATAGTGGATTTTTATATATTTTTAAAAATAATATAATTTTAGGTGAATTGTGAAAAAAATATTCACCTTTCCAATACCATAACTTTTATGATATTATCATAATACATGAATGGATTGAAAAGTAAATTTTTTATATGAATATATATGTAATTAAAATAAATCATTTTAAAATACTATTTAAATTTTATAAAACCTCTTAATACTGTTTTAGATTCTTAAGTAATATTTTACACCAAATACTATTATTTTTCACTTATATTATGAATTTGTTGTGATAAATTTTAGGTATTAAATCTAAAAAATGGATTTAATATTTTAGATCAATAATTTTACAATATATAATAATTTCAATTTCATATTTAGGTAAAAAATTATGACTATTATGATTAAAGTTAATGGAATTGGTAATTGTAAAACTGTTAATTTCGAAGAATTGTCTTATTAATATTGTGTAATGATTATATAATTAATTAAATCAGTGTATTATAAAATAAAATTTAATATAATTTGTAAATTATTATATAAATATATTATCAATCATCCAATTGGTAATCATTATTAAATAATATTAAGAACACTTCATAGTGAGAAATATATTTTACTTAAAAAATAGTTTTTATATATTTTTTAAATATTTTATTTTAAAACTATATTTTATATTATTAGTAAATGGAATTAGATTATATGGTAACTAAATTTAGGTTTATAACTCCCAAATATTTTAAGATGGGTTACCTTATATTTTTAATAAAATATAATTTTCTTGGGTAAAAACTTTTTACCAAGGTAAATCCAAAAATCGTTAAATATAAATATACAATGGTAAAGGCTTGAGATATATTTAAAACATGTTTGAAAATAAGTTTTAGATGATTTATAAACCTTATAATACCCAAATATCCATTATTTATCACTTTTCCATCTATTGAACCAGGAATAGTTTCATGACATTATTGAAAAATAATGGGCATTCATAGAAGTTCCCTTTTCATAAATTATAAAAGGAGAACACTTCCAACACATCATTTCACATTAATTGATTATAATTTCATCCTTAAAATTCTAAATTATTTTCTTAATCTATACATATATCAATTTCGTTGTCCTATAGTCTCAATTATGTATCATAATACCTTCATTTCTAAGGAGGCTTTCAAGAGAATGTTCATGGTCTCAATGTGAGTATTAATTAATCATTAAGTTTTTTTCATAAATTTTCACATCAAAACATACAATAAATTTAGTAATATAATGAAATAGATATTTTTAAATGCATATATTTTATTACATTACTTTAAAACTACTATTTATTCATTCTCATCCACTTTGAAAAAAAAGTTAATAGTGCATAAAACGGACTACCACCTTCACAAAATGACATCTGGTATTTTTCATAAGTGACTTTAATATTTTTTTAAGAGTATATATTTTATTAATTAATATAATTTTTATTTAAAAATATTAATTTTTAAATGATAATTTTTCATATACCTCCATTCCATCCAATTCATTGAGAAATGGAATGATTAATTGTCTGTAAAACAGACTATTTCCCTTACAAATGATGAATTTTATTTCTCACCACCACCCTACATGAAATAATATAATAATTAATTTAATGATTATATATGATATTTGACATGTTTTAGATCCTATAATATTAATATTACCATTATATGAAAAAATATTCTTTCTCATAATATAATTATAACATGCACTTGTTTTGGTCGGTTTAACCACTTAAGTAAATGATATTATAATGTTCATATCATGAAAGATTGAAGAAATTTATATAATTTTAATATATTTCAATTATAATTTATTTAATAATTTATAATTATTATATAAAATTTATATTGATATTTACTTTATTTATTATTATATCACCTTTCGATAGTTAAATGCGCCGAAACTTATTCTTCATAATTTTCATCTTCAAAAACCATACCTTTATATTTCACTGAATTGAAATGGAATATTATGAATCATTGAAAACCCATGATTATATTATATTGGATAATACAGTAATGATTTATTTTTAAAAATAAACAAAAATAGAAAAACCCCACGACCTAACTTGTATGAAACTAGAATTTCTAATTTCGGTCATCTAATGATGAAAAAAACCATAACCAAATAATATATTTGTAAGAAATGATTATAAATTAAGTGTATAAACGAAAATATATGTATATATGTATAAGTTTTTGGATTATGTTTTTAAAATATTTATGTCGATTATATATGAAGTTAGAGTTCATTCAAGTCTGTAGGAATAAACTGTATGGGGTTATTTTTCCCAAATTTAATTTCTTGAGACATATTTTATACAATACACCATGAAATATTTGATATTGTTTGATTATTTACTAATTAATGTCTTTTTCCCTATCAGGGTCTTTATTTTCATTTCTTTTCATTCCAATGATACCAAGTTTGTAAGGGTATTTTTTTAATTCAACTCCCTTTATTGAGTTATAGAACATCTCCTTGAAATTATTTCTTCCAATATTGGTTAATTCCACTATAATTTTTTGTTTAATGAAATTTAAACTTCCTTTATTTAGAAAATGAATTTTTAATGTGACATCTATCTTCATATTTATTAGTATATTTAGAATATTTTCTATAAAATCTAATACGATTTTACTCCCTATCTGGTCATACTTGTTTATGAAGCTTCCATTCAATTTTTTCAAATAGTTTAACAAATAATTTTAACTCTTGATATTTTAAAACAATGAAATAACCTTAAAAATTAAAATATCTATTTTAAAATGAATTCTAGATTTTTTATAATTAAGATTAGATAAATGTGTTTTAGGAAATCATTATTTAGTGTTTTAATTTATTCTCAATAGAAATTTTATAAAAAATATTTATTTTAAAATGTTTTTTGAAAACCCTTTGGGATTTAAAGGTTATTTTTTAAATTATTTTATAAATAAAAGAATTTTTTTTTAAATAAATCATTTTAAATATGTTTTATAATATTTGAAAGATGGATATTTCTACTTTTTTTAAAGTGAGTTATACGAAAATAATTTCACTTCCATTTGCCTCTTTAATCACAAAACATATAACTCATACAATGTTTTGGTTTAGGAATAACATTATAAATAAATTTATGAAAATATATTTTTGGGTGATTGAATTTTTTGTATCAATTGATCCAATTTTTATCTCATGTTATGCACTATCATTTGGAAATATTATGAAACACATTTTCTTTCTATGGGTTATTCAACTTATGATAATCCATTGATTTTTCATGTAGTAAAAATGTCTATGGTATATCATTATGATATATTTTGGGTTATATAAAGCCTTTGGATGATTTGGGTCTGACAAATCCCTAAGCTTTCTTGGGTCCAATAAATACCTAAGATGGTTTGGGCCTAATAAATTCGAAAGACAGTTTGGGTTTGATAAATCTATGTGATAGTTAAGGTCTATTAAATCCCTCAAATGCATCAGGTAATGTTCTATATCTCATGAAATAAGGAATGGTGTTCATAATTGGATTTTATCACAAACATAGAGGGTTTACATATATTTTTTCAAAACATTCTAGATGGTCATTATTTATCCGAATGGCATGAAGGCCTTAATTTTTATTGATTTTTGATAACCCCCCTTTCAAGGGATGAGGGGGAACCCTTACAATGACCATAGACCTAGATATTTCATAGCCCATAGGATTTAGGAGATAACATGACAAGAAGTTCTTATGGAATACAACTAGACTATCTACAAGGAACTGCCCCTCCCCAGCATCTGCATCATGATAGTAGCTCTCCACCTTCGCAAGACCCTTGGGCTAGGCTTCCTGTGCAAGCACATGCTGGTCTCAATGGCGTAGCCATACACTATAATTTTGAAAAATCCATTTGTCTCTACTCTGGTGAGTGCACCTTCTCTAAATCTTCTTCTAGGGATGCTCCTTTTTTGTAGTGTCTGTCTAGGGCTACTGCATGTGGCCTAAAGGCCTTAAGGTATCCAGAAGGCCCTACTGACCTAAAATCATGGGTGGGACGAAAGCGTTAAGGACTCCAAGACTAAACCGGTGGACCAAGGTGAATAGTTCTAGCTCCTACAGTACCGAACAGTACCTACTATAGTGCCTGCTGCAGTACCTACACTCTGTATAGTTTTGTTATAGTACCGCACAATTTACAGTTCTGCGACAGTGCCTGCTACAATGCCTACAACAATGCATGCTATAGTGCTTGCTACAGTACCCCTAGAAATATTATACTACCTGGTTTTGAACCTGGGTCTCATGGATGCACTTAAGGATACCTCACCAACTGGGTTGAGGGTCATGTGCGTGGTGGGTAATATTTTATTTTCTCATTATATGATTTTTTTCATGTGCCTATATTATGTGACTTTTCTATACTTCTAGGCTCATGATTATTGTATATTGATTTTTAAATCTTATTCCATGGTATATATTTGTTAATTTTTGTCTTTATGAACATATATCATTCCTTATAGACAAATAATATTATTTCATGTTCTTTTGATAAGATATTTTTCTTATACTCATGTTTTCTCATG
Organism: Viscum album; assembly: GCA_963277665.1. NCBI lineage: Eukaryota > Viridiplantae > Streptophyta > Magnoliopsida > Santalales > Viscaceae > Viscum > Viscum album. The sequence goes on from OY728141.1 coordinate 1,119,175,485, forward strand.
ATTTAGCCCGTGATGACATATTGATCCGATTTACCTTACCGATCATTTGAGATTATCCCTTTATTATGTTTCCATTCCCTAGGTATTGAATATGAGTACATATTATGATAATTATATAAGGTATTATTTTATGGTTTGATTATGGAGAAATTTTTACAAGTATCATAAAATAATTTTCTGATCCTCAAATATATCAATCCCTTAGTTATTGGGATTTTGATATAATAATGAGATGTGATTTATAATTTCTTAAAAATTATATGAATGTCTATATAGGGTGATCACACTTTAAATAAAATCCATTTTATTAAAGAATGTGTTTTTAAGATCAGATCCTAGGGTGTAGGTATACGGTGACTCATAACTATTACAGTTATCCATCTCCTCCATTAGTTATTCAAGATAATCTAGTGTTACTAGTATTTAGAATGAAACTACCTAGTTAAACTTTCTAGGTATTGATATTTGTTTACTTTGGAAAGAATTTGAAAAATATTATTTTAAAGGGGATTTAATCTCACAATAATATCTCATGTTATTCTCTTATTTATGCATGTTTCAAATGATTTTTTTGGAATCATATTCCTTCCACCAAATTAATATGTTCAATCCATACTGATGTGTAAATATTTATAAAAATAATAGAATCTGTTTCTCCTCCAAACTAAAATCTAACTATCTTCATACTTATATAAATTAATCATATATATATGGTATGTGAAACTGTTTCATGTATAGTCTTAAAATTTTATGAAACAAAAAATCCCTGAAAGAGTATTCTTCAAGAGATATATAGACAATCCCTATTTTCTATAAAAACTATAAGCCTCAAACTTAGTGAGTATACTAGAACAAAATTCCCTCTACCCTGGGATAATTTACTCAATAAATACATTAATATCATCATAATTCTAACACCCAATATTTATAAACAATAATTAAATTATTAATCTAAGATCATATCCAAGTGTACCCCAATGTCAAGGGGTAATAATACTTAATCATTTATCATAAATATAATTTAACTCCTTAAATGCATGTATGATAATTTAAAATTATTTTAACACTTTAAAATAAAGAATAAAACCATATATAATACAACAGTTATATCAGTAAATAAATAATGGAATAAATAAATAAATAAACTATTCATGTAATTATCATGAGATAAACAGTGATGAATAATTCATAAATAAGATAATTATAAACAATTTATAATTTTGGAATGAATAAACATGAACAATTTACTTTTTCCAGATATGAATATTTCATATTATCATTTGCATGTTTTTAATGTGAACTTCTTCACATTTACAAATATGATATATTTTATAAAATGTTTTATTATTTAATAATAAATATTCCATATTCATGTGAACAATTTACATCAATACAAATATATTTATTTTATTTTAACTATTTAATTTATCAAAATATGAAAATCCATTGGAATAGATTAAATATATTTCAAAATAAAGCCTTAAGATATACATTTTATATTTATATTTATGAACATTGGGAAAATTAATATAAAAATATCTATATTTTAACTTACATTATAATTTATAAACACATTATAATTTATACATCCATGTAAATCCACTTTAAACTTTGATAAATCTATCAAATGAATATGTCGTTTAAAGATCCACCTAGGGTCCAGCATGGTCTCAGGGGGCTAGAACTGGTATAGTAGTATCCATGGGAAAAACTCTTATTGATGGATAGCGACATCAATTTTGGTTGGCCAGGGTGTTTCAATCATGGTATTTTGGGATTATCTTTCACCTGTTTATATCATTTATATATAAATTTTATTGTAGAATAGCCATTTCGTAAAATATTTTCTCATTTTTTTAATATTTCATCATGTTCCTCATTTTAATGTCCACCATGGCACAAATTTTTTAATGAATGAAAAGTGTGTCATTATATGATTCTCTATTTTTCCCGGATTTTTTCATGATCCCTAACATTTTGTATTGTAAAAACCATTCAATGGTCTATAAATATAAATAATTAAAATGACTATTTGTAAATGAAACATATTTTGGTTTGGATTCTCAAGAATAGAAATGATTATTTTGGATTTTTCTATATTGTGGAAGATATTAAATACTTCTCTAGTATTCAATATCAATTAAAATTTCAAACCAAATTTGGATTCACTAGATATTATACAACTTAAGGGTTTATGAGGGATAAATAACGTCTAAATAATAGAGAAAGAACTACTCCAAACCCTAATTAAAACTATAATTTATATATATGTTTCTAATATATGTATGTAATGAATAATAAGAACCAAACATCTTACACCAGTTGTATTTCCCTGTAGAAGCTCTTTAGAATATTTTAACAAAAATCACTAAAAATTAAATAAAAGAATAACTCCTATAGAGGTGTATATAGATTACATGAATCTACTAACACATGATAAGGTTCTCTCATAATCTAAAATCCTCTATAACCTTGTGTTTAATGACATGATAGAAAATAGTGATGGAGATAATCAACTTTAAGGAGTAATAAGTTTGCATTTTGATGTATTGGAATTATATAAATTTCAAGAGGATTTAACCAATTTATATAGGCCTCCAATAAACATAAACAGATATATTATATTTAATAATCATTTAAAAATTTTATCAAGTGTTTTAGCACTTGAAATGCTTAGCTTAATTACTATATTAATTTTTTAACATTTAAATAATCGTGAAATATATTCAAACTCCTCAAAATTTTCATCATATAATGAACTAATGGGTATGATAGATGATATGGAATATGGTGGTCAAACTAACCATTATAGAATAATATGATAATAAAAACATATACATATAACCACCATGAATAGTATATTACATGATTTCAAGTTACATATAAGAATAAACCATGATGTGTTCTAAACCACCAAGTCATGGTCATCCTTTTAGTTCACATAACCATCAGAGAGACCCTTATAATAGTTGTAAGACAATATTTAAGACAACTATATTAATAAACATATATAAAATAACCTTACTACCCTTCCAAATCACCTGGGATGGGAAACTAAGCCTTTATGAAAGGTGGTAATTCTATCCATCTATAATAGTATTTTTATCCATCAGGGTTAGGTAATTATCCACCACCAATATAAAAAATCCATAACCGTTAAAAAGGAAACTCAAACCACCCTCTCCAAAAATTAATCCAAGTCTAAAAGACATAATTAAATAAATGGTATAAAAATATATAATTAAAACTGAAGTAGCCATGTATTAATTGTATTTTTTATCAATAAGTGAGTTAGTTATTATATAAATTTTTTTTCAATGTCTATTAGAAGTAGATTAAATCTATATAAACCGAAGAGAATGTTTTCATGTAGTACTGAATACATACATAGTTGTATTAGTGTAATGATATCCTTTAGATGAGCTCTAAAGTTCATCTAAGACCACCCAAAGAGTGTATGATCTACTTTATCACTTAGTGTATGAATCATCCAAATCAACATATGAGTCTTTTACTCTAACATAATGAAAATTAAGAAATTAAAAGGATATCTATGGGTCATTAAATACTAAATACAAGTGATTTGATATCTTTTTTTAGGTCATTGAAGTTGTTTATTAGTTGTTAAAGATCTATGTAAATGTTATTTGAATATTTCAAATGAGTCATTGGACTCTACATACAAGTTATTCAAATAATCCATAAATGTCCGTCCTAATCCATCACCAAGTGAATAATTTGAGAATAATTATTAAAATAAATATTTTGATGAATTTAGATTTTATCAAATGATTCTACATGGATTTTAAAATATTTAAATGTTTCAATTAAAATAAAATAATTATAATACATAGAGACAAGGATTTTAGAATAATTTGAAGATATATGTCACACAACAAAATCACAACAGATTGGATCCATGCACACATAGATGATTAATTTAATGGACTAAAATGTTTTGGTTTTTATGGAGATTTGATGTTGGAAAACAAATTATTTCTATTATATATTTAAAATGATGTCTTGACCAATATTAAAATAATAATTCATATTGGAAAATATATTCTATTTCTGAATGAGAATATCATTTTTCAACTAAGGGTAAAGTTTGATTATATATTTCATATATGGAAATAATATTAAATATATACAGCCAATGTTATTTGGAAGAAAAGTTGTAAGAGAAGACGAGGGTGATATTGTTTAAGAAGAGAAATTTAGAACATGGTAAACTATTATATTTAAGTGATAAGTTTTCTACTAATTATAAACTATTTTCATATGTAAAAACAATTTCATATTAGATTATTTTAATAATTTCAATAACATTTAGATCATTGAAGATCTAGAAAAGGAGATAACCATTGGTAGACATACTCATAATCATTAGTTATTGATGTTCTTGAAGAAGTGAGCACATGTTAAACTATTATTCAATAATTCTTGAGGAGGTAGATAAATTTCAATGGGTGTTAAAGAAACCATGAATAAAAAGATATTTTTATTAGTCCATTATGAACACATTTATCATAGGTAGTATAAATCTATAACATTCCAATAAAAATATAGAATATAAGTATAATCGGACTCTATAATGATACTATTAGAAAGACCATTGGTGTAATGACTACAGTTTATAATGGGGAATATGTGATTTTGGTTACTTTGAAATCACATGAAGGAGATAAATTAAAAAATTGAACCTTGTAAATATGAGTGTTCCTATGTTATTTATTTTATACTTTGTTTAGGTGAGGATGATTAAATAAATATATAATGGATAAATATTTTAATTTTTATAATATGATGAATTAAAATGAATAAATTCATAAAAGTGTAGCATTGATTCACTCCCCCACCCCCCATCTCCATGGTACCTAACCAACCTAGGATCCCTAAATGGTAACTGAGCTCATCTAGGTTCCATTAGAAAGATCCAAAAAAGGTTCTAAGAATAAATATGTTAAATTCCATGAATACTAGTGTTTTATCTACATTTAATGGAAATAACTACCATAGTTAGAGGAATAATATGTTGCACTACCTTTCATACATGTCCAAGAAGTAATAGAAACAACCAAAGTTGGATTTAAACCAATTATTGAGGGTGATCCTATGACTCTTTATAATAATAGAAACATGAAAGTATATGGAAAATCTCAAAATAATATTTTTATTTTTCTTGTATAAAAGGTTTACATAATTTCATAGGACATAAAACTACCAAAAATGATGAGACAAATTAAAGAAAAGTTATAAAGGAAATATTAAAGATAAGGAAGTAATGTTATAACTTTGGAGGAGTATTTTTATTATAAATACTAATGAAGAAGAAAAAATTGATAGAAACTTCACTAGATTCAATAAAACCTTTATAAATACCCATTGATTTAGAGAAAAATTGGATGAATCCATAATTATATTTAAAGTTTATGAGAAACCTTTTAGATATATTTGATCTAAATATTTTATATTCCGGAGATAGAGAGGTTCAATCATTATTTAAACTATATAATATTCTAATTTCTTATGAAATTAGAAAAATACATGTTTTTAAGTAGAATATAAAATATGATATAAACATTGAAACTATGAGAATGATTAAACTCAAGGACAATTAAGAGTCAGAATGAATTGATTTTTCTAATTTTGAAGATGATAATGGTATAAAAAATCTCTCTTATATTGAATAATTTCAAATATGTAAAGATATGAATAAAATGAAAACAACCACTGAGGTGATATAATTGTAATGTAATTAGACACTTTTCCCTAAATTTCCCAAAAATTAAGGTTGTCGAATCTAAATCATTTGAGGAGGAAGAGAAACCTCAGAATTAAAAATAGAGTATGAGTAAGAAGAAATACTTTGACATTAAGAGAATGAATTACTTGATAAATAATGAATAATAAAAATCATCATCAAGAATCCAATCAGATGATGAAGTAAATTTCAAGGATCATATTAAAAATGGATTTGATAATTAAATCAGTGATGATGATAAAAGTGAAATATTGGAGCATTAATACTTCATTTAGGATGAGTTTGAAGCATGTCTTCAGAAGTTCACCTACATCAAGAAGGAAAATAATAAGATGATAAAAAATTGATAATATAGTTAAGGTAAAAGAAGAGTACATCAAGAAAAAATTGGTATAAAATGGTGAGATCAAGAAATAAAAATTAAGATAGGTTGATAAAGAAATTTTATTGAGATATCTTGAGGAAAGACTTACCATGTATGAGGAAGGGCTGTCTTAGAAAATAAAAATATGCATTGAAGTTAAAAATGGATTAAATAATATCATAGGTGACTTCAACAAATCCAGTGTGGTTAAAGATAAGTCTTCTTAATTAGGTGAGAAGAAGTGCCCCAACAAACATGTGAAATATTATCTTAATAGTCAAAAGTAAAATCTTGTATTTCTAATAGTATAGGTTAGAGAATAAGGTTTTTACATATTTTAAATATAAATACAAGTGATAGACACTCTTACTTAACAAAAGTAGAGATAAATATAACAATAATACCACTGCCCCTAGGTAAATTCAAGATCATGTAACACCAATACAACAACAATAATTATCTAGATAAACTCACTATCATTATGGTAGACTAGAGTTTCATGTATTTATCTAATATATAGAGTGTTTAGATAAAAATCATATTATTTCTAGTTTAATATTTCTTTTCTAGGGAAGCGGAATGATCCAAGGGACGCTATACTGAGACAATGGGGATAAATTATAATATAAAGCATTCAATGACTAGAAATTTAACTAAATTTTCAACAAAAAAATATATTTGGATTATTGTAATTTTTTTGGAATATGTGAGTAGTATGTCCATAAATATGAGGAGTCCGTGACTATACAACTAGAATAGGTTCCCTATAGTGTCAAAGGGAAGGAATTTATGAAGGTAAAAGGATGAAATTAACATTATACTGAGTAAACCAATAATTCATATAGCAAAAACAAAGAACCTAATAATGTTAATAAAGAGTGCCTGATAGTTTGTCTAGACCAATTATTGGTGGCTAAAAATATTGATAAATCATAAAAGGGCATTAGTATTAATTAGAACAATTGAGTTCACTATAATAGTTCCAAGGTTATGAGGTGTTTTATTAAAGTGAAAACCAAAAAAAATTAAATTTCTATGGAAGATGTGAGTATTTTGGGCATGATATGAAATATTGTATAACCATTCTTCTAATTAGGGAAAATTATTTATGAAGATGATACAAGCATCATGTAATTAAATTTCATTTATAGATTATGTGAATAAGGAAAATTCCTATAATAAAATATATAAAGGGAAGAAAATGATAAGAAAATTTGTAATGGCTGATGATATGAAAATTAGTAGGAATAATTATTCTAATATTAATATTGGAAGTAATGAGGGGTCTTGGTTTAGAGGAAACTCTCTACCCAATTATTTCAAATAAAGAATTAAAAGGTCTCAACTTCTTCCATTATTTATTATATATTATTACAGAAATATATGTAATTGAAGGATTAATGTAAATGATGAGTTATACAGGTGTTATCTATGTTTTAAAGTAAAGAATATGCCAATCATAGGAATTATAAACTAACTTGAAATGTGGAAATGTCTGAATCCCCTAAAAGGGTAAAATGTGAATAAAATATGTCAAATTATCATTATATTGTTAATCTAGAATTTATGAATAGATTTATGAAATTAGATAATGAGTATAGAAATTATTATTGATAAATATCTTTGAATAATCCCAAAAAAATTATAAAATTGAGAATGTAATGACATACATGGTATTTAATGGACATATTTGATCACTTTGGTAATTCACTCCGGTTTTATAGACTTTATAAGCCCATGCAGCCTTAAAGATGACAAATCAAAGGATCTTGGATAATTTTTTTATGGTGTCATACATTTCTTAACATGTGGATCATGCTTTAATGATGAACTAAATGGGGAGAAGAATAAATTATAAGAAGTATTTTTAAATCTTGAAAATGAGATGATAAAAATTTCCTTAAATTTTTATTCGTATTTTTTATCAATATGGGGGAGAATAATTAGTCACACAAATTGATTCTATTTTTATGTTATTAGAAAGAAAATAAATTTGGGGATTTTATATCCCAAGTATAAATTGTATTTATTATCAATAAGTGATATTGTAATTTTAAATAAAAGTTACAAATATGTGTTTGAAGAAGAAGAAATTTGGTTGAAGTGAAGAGAATCCATCTTTAGAGTACTAAAGATATAGGCTAATGTATCAATGTAAGGATATCCTTTTTATATAGCCTAAAGTTCATTTCAGACAACCAAGACTATTTATGATTCATTTTCTCACTCGGTGTATGATTCATTCATATTAATTTAAGAGTTATTTACTCTGATTCCATAAATATTTTCAAAGATATAGTGTCTATATGAGTCATTACAGACTATTTATGATCGATTTTAGATCTACCAAAAAGTAATTTAAGTTTTTTATGAGTGATTAAATATTTTCATATGTGTTATTTAAAGATTATTTATGAATCATTGTACTCTATGTACAAATTATATGTAGAATCTTTTTGATGCATTATAAATCCATTATAGAGAGAATAATTCAAGAAGAAATAACATAATAAATAGGAATAAATATTCTGATAAATTGATATTTAATCTTATGATTAAATATTAATATTCAAATATTTAAATTTCATAATTGGTGTAAAATAATTATGATTTAATATGAGAAGTATTTGAGAATAATTTCAAGTCATAAGGTACACTTCTATGTCACAATTTCATGAATCCATGTACACATAGATGAGTAATTAAATGGAGGTTAATGTTGGGGATTTTTTGTAATTTTAAATGATAAAAACCCCAAGTATTTTAAAGATTTAAAATTAATTATTAACTGAGAATTAAATGGGAATTTATATTAGAAAATATCCACAAGTATTGAATGAGAATATATTCTATCTATAAATATTAAAGGAATTATCCATATTTCAAATATGGAAATAATATTCAAAATATTCATGTAATATTATATAAATAAAAGTTGTAGGAGAATAAGAGGAAGTTAGTGTTTGAGATGAGAAATTGAGAACCCGATATAATATTTTATCGAAGTAAGAAGTTAGAGACTGAATATAGGATATTTTTATAAGGAAGAAAACATGTGTGTATGAGAGATCTTGGTACAAAGTAAGATTAATATCATTAAGGATTTGGATAAGGTGATCAAGTCTAATAAACCAAATCATAACCATCGAATATTGAAGTTAAAAAAGAAGTGGGAATACATTGAATTATTGATCAATAAGACATTAAAAGTAAGATCAATTTCAATAAATTTTTAATCAATAAAGAGAAGAAAATATAGAGATATTATTTTCTTATATAAACACCATTGTGGTATATAGGGATAAGCTATAGTTTTCAAGTGGGACTCAAGAATAAGAGTGTATTGGTACTCTATGTTGATGGGATTGGAAAAATCTCTAGTGGAACCCCTTGTGTTTATAATGGAGAATTCATGATTTAAGAGAATAATAAATCCTAGAAAGGGGTAGTGTTTTAAGGAAAAAACTAGTATATATTAGTGTTCCAATGTGATTTATTTTATAGTCTATCAGAGTATGGTAGAGTAAATTAAGAGAGAATGGATCAAGAATTTGACTTGTTTAATAGGTATAATTATGAAAAATAAATTCATTAAAATTATTCAGATGACCTCCCCACCCTCAATGATATATAACTAACATGGTATATACACGGAAAAATAACTAAAACAATCATATAAGTCCTAGAAAGACAATTATTCCAACTCACCAACTTAGTGGGGGATCCAAAACTAATGGTTAGGTAAAATTCATTATTATCTTGCAGTCAACCCAATGGGTAAGGTAATCTTTTGTGTTCTAATTGTATGGAGTGTTCTGTATATTAATAACCCCAAGGCCACTAAACACGAGTTCAATTCATCCATGGAATCCACCATTCTAACCATCCCTAAAAATATAATTTCTAAATATTATTCCATTGATAGATAATCAAATTTAATTAAGATATTTCCATTAATGAACCCCATATGATAACCATGCATCTTCTTTACCCAAAGGTCAACCTTATCAAGTAAACTAAAATATGTTGAACTTGATTAGGAAGTCATGGAAACCTCGACATCCCCTTGATCGATATTGTGAAGAAAATTACTCAACATTCCATGTTACCTAAGGATATTTATACCGATTGATAGAGGATTCATGGGGAAGCAAAGGTGATCTTGGAAATAAAAATATCAGTATTGATCCAACCATCACTCCCCACCAAATACATGGATCCCGAAATATTTTAAATTTCATGTATCATGGTATAGTATTCTTTTCTAATGAAAATATTGATTTGGGAGTCACTATAAATTTTAAACCTTGTTCCATTTTCTAATATTTATAGGTTGGGGAGTTGAAGCCTATATGTATTCTCATTTAAACAAAAAATTGAGGAAACTAATTCCATATTGGGGTCTTAGAGGATGTCTTAGTTTTGTTTAAAAAAATTAATTTTTTGGATAATTTTTCTCTTACAGAAATGGGAAATGATAGAATAGACATGCCCAAATAAAATTTGGACGAATATTCATAGAAACTAAAAAAACAATAATGATTGTAAACAATGGAACATTATCTTTAGATTGTGGTGGTGAAAATATCCACTTTAACATCCTTGATAACATGAAAAAAATCTCAGAATAATGTTACTATTAGTAAGTTAATTTAATTGATATAAAACCTATCCCCATGGAAACTTATTTTATTTACTAGGACTCCCATTCTAATTTTTCATCATTGATAGAAATTATATGTAATGATTCTTGTGTTTTATGTTGTAATGGTTTGGAGAAATATCATTTGTGTTTCTTAATTGATGATTTATTATGAACCAATGACCAAATGAACTTCAAGGATTATACTCAAATTATAAAAACTTATTTATCATGTGGGGATGCTATCATAGAGTAGTTATTTGAGATCATTGACCTTAATCTTTCCCATCCCCCCATCAATCAAGAACCTCTGAATTGTAATTAAAACCACTATCTAAAAATGGTAAATATAATCATATTGAGAGTAACAATAAATTTCTTCTTGTCATTCCAGGTTATGTAATACCCAAATATTTTAAATAAATGCAACATTTGATAGCATACAAGACATGCAACACAATGAATAAATGACTAAAATATTATTATTTAAATATAATTAGTATAACCCATTCATTGGAGGATATGAATATGGGTGACTGAATTGTGAAATATATATGTATATAAATAAATTTCCTACTCCATACAACTATATTTATTTAATATTATGTCATAATCAATAAATGTTTAGTAAAGTCATTTTAGGCATCATAAATATTTTTTCTTAAAAAATGGTTATTATTCTTTTTTTGGTGGAATAATATAATTAATTTCTTCCACTTTTAGAAAGTTTATTTGATAAAAGGTTATCATTTTTGAAATCAATATATCAAAATTATCATAAGGTGATATGTTTTGGAATTTTTAAAAAATGTTTATTTTCAAATGAATAATGAAAAATACCGATTTTATAGAAAAATATCTTTTCATTTTTAGTATTTAAACAGTCCCATTTTCTTTTTCAGTGGTTTTAAAATATCTTTAATTCATTTTTATTAAAATTATTCCAATTAAAATTATTGAAATAAGTATTATTCTTAATTTTCACATATATAAAATTATACTGGAAATGGTTTTCTCTAGAAAACGACTTTTTATCCAGTTTTGTGGGTTTAATTTAAAATTAATTTATGAAACTTATAGAAATAGAACTGGAAAAAAATAATTAAATTATTTTAATTAGGAGGTTCAAAATTGGTAATTAGTTCCATTTTATTTTTTTTTCATTTTGACTGGTAACCTTAGTAAAATTGTTGTCACCATGGATAGGGTAAAATAGTTAAAACAGGATTAAAACTATGAGATAACCCTTTAAAATATCGAAAAGAAATTTTCATTAATTTAATTGGATTATTGGTTTTCAACCATAATTATCCAAAATTCAAAATTTTGGAAATTCATTTCCACTTTCCATTGATAATGACCTTAATATTATATTATGTAAAGAATAAATATAAAATGTCACTCACTTTGTTTTAAAAACTCTAATATTTTTAATATGTGTAAAAATTGGTTTTGTTAAATTATAAATGGTTATTTGAACTATAATTAATTTTTTTTCTATAATTTTAATTACTTTTTTATTATAATTGATTAAGTAATTACCTTAAATGATTATGGACTGTTGATATAGTGATTTTCAAGTAATATAAAAATTATGTAGATGATTTAAAAAACATTAGAAATAACAAAATCTGGAATAATTATTTTGTTCTGAAAATTTTATAGATAAATATAACATATTTGTGATATTTTAAAATTTAATATTTTAAATCTATTACTAATGTGATATTCATAAATTCAAACTGTGTGAATCGTCCTGAAAATTCTTTTAATGGTACCTTATGTTAAATAATTTTTTATTAAATGATTTAAAATTCTTAAATATCTTATATTTGGCCAAGTGATTTATATATGATCGATAATATCAACCCTTCTTCACTTATGGTTCACCAATACTTTTATAGTAACATTCTTGAAACCGAAAGTGTAACACTTATTAATATAACAGTAATCATCGAAATGGTTAATGGGGGGTTTAAACTAATAGATAAGGGTTAAAACATCACCAAAATTTTTCTAAATTTTATTGAATGAGATTATTTCAATTTATCTTTACAATATCATAAAAATATATCAATTATCTTCCACTTGAACATGAAAATTAATTTTTATTAATTTATTACTTTAAGTAATTCCAAGAGTTCCCTTCTCCTCTTTTAAATATGGAAACCACCCCACCTCTCTTCCTCGCAATTAATGAGAAATGTATATAAAAAATATATAGAACAATAAATTATCAAAAATCCTCCCCACTTCCTATAGGGTTCTAGTTTCACAAAATACCATCATAGAATTTTTTATGTGTAAGGAAAAAGCGGTTCTTTAAATATAAGGTAATCATCAACCCATCATTTTCATTTTAGTTCTCCATATATCTCCTAAACTTTTATCATAACCAGTCTAATATAATAGAATCAGTATATATTATACTAAGATGTTATTATATTAATGGAATGATATTATCCATATCATTTTATATAAATTGGGAAATTAAAAAAACTTATGTGCACATGTGTGTATTACCGCCTCAAAAACCAATGTAATTTTGTTTCTCATCACCGCCAAGCATGTATGGATATTATTATAAGGTCTTATGTTTTTGGACCAGGTTAAATTTTTCTATGGAATTTGAAATTTTATATTGGGGGATTGGAAAAATATTAAATTCATTCTCAGAATATAATTCCAATAGTTGGTACACATAAAATTATTGTTTTGGATATTTATTATGGTCTGAGTGGTATCTCAGACGTTTTGGAGAGTTCTGAGAGAATTGCGATCCAAAAAATCAATTTCTGATAGAAACATATTTGGTGTATCATTTATTTAAACCAAGAATCCCCTTATAAGAAATTTTGGGGCTCTATAAAGTATGTCTCATTGTTTTTCAAACCATGAAAAGTGGGTATCATGGTCATTTATAATGTATATAATAAATTCAAAAGGTGGTCACACAAGCTACACATGGTTTTCCAAACTATGTGCCCATTTACATGGATAGTGCTACAAAACTAGTATCTTCACATAGTTGGTGCATAGTTATCCCAAATTGTATAGTCAAACCATACAGAGTGTGGATCTTGGGTATTGATAGCTGCACTGTTGTTTCATGGTTAGAAAAACCATGTAGCCAAACCATGAGCCTCATTAAAAAGGAAAAATATCGATTTTTCACACTGAACCTTTAAGGTTTTATACCCCTTCTTCCTTTTCAATTTTCCCATGAGGACTTATTCACATGAACCTCACATCATTCACTTCACATGATGGTTTCTCCATCATTTCAGCTCAAAATCGAACATCATTCAAAATATTAGTTTACCCTTGATAATTCCCTGACTCCTCATGCTTATTTTATTAGATTGATTTCTCACTTTTGATGTGATCATTGTGCGAGCTCATTTTTCCAATTTTTAGTGTCCTTGGTGATTTTTTGTATTTCTATCATACCATTTTGAATCAATTTATGATATTAGATTAGTGTAATTCCAAAGAATTAGGTTGTTTTTGTATTATTGTTTCCTAAAAGTATCAATTTTTTATATAGTATTTACATTGTTCCACATGTTATAATTCCCACATGTTTCCCCTAAATAATTAAATGCATAAATTCAATACTTAGACTTTATTTAGATATTCTATGACATCCATAAACATATGTTTTTAGGTTTTCTACCTTAACCTGAAACACCCCATGGGTAGGTTCGATCATATAACCTTGGAACATTGATAATTTTCTTAATAAATTAAATGGTCTCAATAAACCACTTTGTTCTTGGTATCATACTTTATTCATGAAGGTTGTGAGTTATTCAATAATAATAATTTAATTGGATTGAATGAATTTATGTTATAATCAAATGTTTTTTTCTAATAAAAACACATTTGAGATGTTTTGTTTTGAAAATTAAAAAATAAACGATATAATTGAAATGTGTTTATCTTATATTATTCCATGGGTTCTTCCAATAGAATGTTTTCTATAAATTAAATGTTTCTTTTTAGCTTAGTGGATTAAATAATGGTAGAAATTATATTCCTTGGACCTATTTGATATTATGGAAAGGATGAATACATTTTTTATATTAATTGATAAATGAAGTACAATAATAATGGTACACTACACCATGAGAAATATAGAGTTCCTTTTAATGGAACACCTTGGATAAGGGACCATCGGGCAAGTGATAATACTTATTTCTATATTATTATAGTTGTACCTTAGTTAGGGTGGTGGATATAATGTTCCAAACCTCTTTATTCTAGGGAAGTGGACATGGTAATTCATTTCACATTGTTTTTTGGAAATTAAGTTCCATGCCCCCTCGAATAGATATTGGGTATATCCCTTCTCCTTACTAATGTGATACTCAAGCATGAAATCCCTTATGATTATGATACTCAAGAATGGATTCCCTTGGTATTATTATAATCAGGCATGGATTCCCATATTATTATGATAACTGGGAATGGTGTCCCTCATATAATCATAATATACAGGCATGGAATCCCATACTACCATATGACACTCTTCTAATTACGCGTGGATGCCTAAGTTACACCTTAGGTCCTAGCTAGCACAACGTATATATATATATATATTCCTAAATATAAATAGATTATATATATATATATATATACCTAGTGACTTCATTTCAGAGATATTACGACTTAGGATGCAGCATCTATGGTCATCTAGGTGTCCTTGAGAGGCCAAAGTAATCTTTGTTACATTTATATTGTTTACTACACTGCCTTGCTTTGGATATACAAGCAAACTGATTTATTTTTTATACATAGACTTAATTTACATATACACTTTTTATGGTGGAATAAATTTTATATCTCACACCTTATCTGGTAACCATTTGACACTAGGATAGACTTTATTTGGTTTCATGTTAGGATCTAGTTGTTCTTTGTGTTTCTTCCTTATGCTCTAAGACCAAATATTGGAGATTGGGTGTAGAGAATGAGCATATACTCCGGATAACATATAGTGTTTGAGTGTTTTCCTTATTTTTCTTTGTTCAATATTTTCCTATAATATTATTTCTAGTTTTTTGCTTCTCTATGTGTATTCACTACTCAACATGTTTATACATGGTTATGACATCATTTATTATTATTTATCTATTATAATTAACTTTCAATACTAAATTATTTATATTTCTTATATTTTTGTTTATATTATTTTCAAATTTTACACTATTTTCAATGATTTTATAGTATCCCCACCATACCACCTTTATACCCTCGTTGATAGTCAGCAACCTCTGCTGTACGAAGATGCATGCTTGAGGCCCTGTGACTGACTGGCTCTGTGCACCATTTGAGTGGCTATTAGGTCAAGACATTACAATTATGATATATTTAATGTATATATATGATATTAAGGACATAATTATAATTTTTAAATATAATATATCATATATATTTATACTATTACAATCTTTAAAAATAGAATCATTGTATATGCCTACGTACAAACTGGTGTCTCCACATTGTGATGTACTTCTTTTTTCAAAAATCACCTCTCACAGATCATCATGGGGGTGGATTTAATCATGTTATATAATTTTTATAAGATGATAAATATTATATAAATATTATATATTTTTTTCCCTATTTATTTTCTATCATAATAAAATTAAAACCATCCCTTTTGTGTTCGTGCGGAATACCACCTCATGAGTCGGTGTGTTTTCTTTCATAAATGGTTTTCATAAATGACTATAAAACTATATATATTATATAAAAATGATAATTATTTAATTTTTATTATTTTTTTGATGATGTAATAATTATTCTATTGACCATATTCATCCTACCCAAGTCATTTTTAGTTATGGATCAAACACCCTCAGAACACTCAACATGGACATAACTGATTAAGTAATAAAATATATAATTGAAATAAATGAAATAATTTTTTTCATAATAAGGGAATAAACCTAAAAAAGTTTAATAAACAAAAAAACTAATTAATATAATTCTATTATATAGCAGATAATGGGAATACATTGAAAGTTGGGACTCAAGGTAAGGGGTTTCTTTACTCAATTTCCTTTTAGTGGGTTATAAAACTTCTCTTTTTACTTTATTATTCCACAGTTTTGTGTAAAATAATATCCAAATATTTTTATTCTATATTTAAAATTGTTTCATTTAGATTTTAATACGTTCACAAAATCAATTCATGGATTAATAATCATTTCAAATGTTATGATCTTATAGGGGATTTCTTTCCCTCAGACTCATTTTTTTGGGACAGTTTTAATTTCAAACACCATGATTTCTTTATATATTGTAACTATTACCCCATTAATGTATTTTAACAAAATAATTAAAGTATTTAATTTTATTTAAAGATGTATTTGTTATTATCTCTTTTAATTACTTTTTATATGTATTATTTCAAATCGGTAAAGGATTTATGATATAATCACATTTCTTTTGGAATTGTTTATGTCCAAGGTTCCATTGTATAAATTTTTTTATATTAATTTCATAAAAAAAATATTGTTATACTCTATTTTTTACTATGTTTTACATGTTTTTTGTATTTTTCTCTCTTTTGTACTTAATGAGATCAAAAGAACATTTTTAATGAATAAGAAAACATATTTCTCCTTTTTATTGAGAGTCTTTTCTGTTTTTTATTCATGATCATTGGAATAAAATAATATTATTTTCTACATATAAATTATTGTTTAAAGTTGTTCTTACTATATTTTACTTCAATTAAATAATTTTAAAGGTATTTTTTTCATTTAAAAATAAGGTAGTTTTGGTTCTTATTAGAAATGTGACAAGGGATCTTTATTCTAACATTTTCCAAAATAATGGATTTCCCACATTCAAAACTTTTATTTTCATTGCAGTTTACTTTCCAATTTACTATGTTTATTTTTAAATAAAATATTTCTCTTAATATTATTTGAATTTTTATTTTAAACATTGTCAAAAGAATTTTTCCCCTATTTTCATAGAAATTTATTAAATGTTATTTTAAATATATTTTTCATCTATGGAAAAATCTTTTATTATTTTAATATGATATAATGGGTATAAGTTCTAATTATACCATCCTTATTGTTACTATGTATGTATTATGATTTATCTATAGAGATTTTAATGGATCTATTTTTTATCCTAAGGTTAATTAAACTAAAAATGAATGATGGTTTTTAAGTGTAATATCTCAAGTTTTTATGAATTAATTTTTTGAATTAATTAAATTCCATTGATGGTTTTAATTACATGTTACATCAAGTTATGATTTATTAAAAATAGACACCATGTTATTATTGTGTTACATGAAATAGACCGATTATCTTGTGGTACATGCAATAATATTTTTTCATATATTATACAAAATTTTGAGTTCCTTAGATATCTTCTGTTACATGCATGACTGAGTTTTCAAGGTACCAATGCATAAAGAAAAATATGGTGGGATAGGTATTTTAAAAAATTCTTCACAATAATGGCATGATTTTTTCATTGCTAGTGTTAGGAGCCTTAGTATAGTTCCGAGGATCACATGTGATTTTAAAAATAATAACATAAATAAATATACATGTACCTTTTTGATTTGGTATATTCAACTGCATCTTATCATGACTGATCATTTCTTAGAGGATATAAATTTAAATACCTTTAAACCATCCATGTGTACATTAAGAAACTACACGAATTTTGATCATCAAATGTCATGTGCTAGTACAAAGCTATGATTGTTCCTTCAACATCGCAAAGATCACCTAGACTATATTCCTACTATATGCAATTATATCATTGGATAAATTTATTAATTGGTGTATTTATATCTCAATTATGTGGGAGGAGGAAATATGAGCTCATAATCTATTGGAATTAGTTTCTTACCTTTCGAAACAGAAATTTACTCCCCATCTACTTATATAGATGATGCGCACATTTCCCAGTTAAGGTTCCCGACCTCCATATATCTATCATCCACTAAATATGTAATATATAAATAATTATGAAAAACTAACCACATAATAATTATTATTTATGTTTCATTAAATACTTATAATATATATTAACTACATTATGAGATAAACCCATGTTTTTAACTGGACTCCAAATTTCCAATAATATAAAACAAACATTGAATATAAAAATTGTATTTGTTCATGTAATATTATTACAAGTCTTAACTTAAACACTTATAAATTATTTTAATGAATAAATTCAAATCAACTATTATATACTTCAATAATTATGAATATATTTATTTATCAGTAATCTATAAATCTTGGACAACTCACGGACCACAGGGTGGGGCCCACCATATCCTATATACTTATTTAACATAATAGGGTATAATCATGAATGTGCTACTATGTTTAACCATATAGTCCCTTATCTCAATAGAAGTGAATAATATTCATAGAATAAAAGTGGAATATTGAAAAACATCATCCAAAAGAGTTAAGGTGTTTTCATAAAAAGACTGCCAACCTACATAAGTGCAGTGTGAAATGTAATATCTTTATCATATGGTATATCATAAAGTAGGAGGCACACTTGTGTCATCATCCATTTCTTGTTTTATTATTTTTTTTCTGACTGGATGGGATAACCTTTTAATACTATGGTCTTGGATTTAATGAAGGTACTACCATTCTGATCAACCAAGGAAGAGATATCACTTTTTTATCTTATAATCATCAAATTCTATATTGATCATTCAACCAATGCTATACCACCAATTACGTTTGTAACACAAACTACCTCACCATGAATTCTCTTTCAAAGTTTTTTTCATGAATAAAAGTATGTGATCAAGTGGAACACAATGAAAATGAACTCTACTCATGAGACGAATACTCATGTTTGTATATAGGAACAACCAATGACACTAAAAATGTGGTGTTATTATTAGTGGGTCTATACTCATGGTCTCATTAATAAATATCACTAAGTTAAGACTTCATGATAATAAGTATCAATTATTATGATCCCTCATCACCTGATAGTCTGACATCAACTGTGTCCAGTCAGTATGATGTGTCTAGACCATATGACATATATTTAATATTAATGTTTTGCTATCTCAATATTATCATTATTTTATGGGATCTACTGTAACATTTTGATATGAAAAATAATCTAGGGATATTACCATAAAATATTTTATTCATAAATATCAACACTATAATAGTAAGTGTGTATCAGGAATAACATATTGTACATATGATATGGTAATTAAAAGTACTAATATAGTTTGTTCTATGGAACCCACTTTTAAAACAATTCCACTTTCACTTGATCCAATGTGATAACCATCCTTATTATCTCTCAAAAGATTAATATAATGTTTCTTATAAGTCTCCACTTTTGTTTTTTGGGCCTATCATATCTATGTTGCATGACATTTTTATTATATGTGACCTCACCTTCTTATGCCAAACTCTTTGAGAGATGTTATCCCTGAATATGTGTCTGTTTTTATATTGTCAAAACATGACTTCGTAGCTAGTAAGATTAGTAGAATTATCATAGTTTATCTTATGACGAAACATTACTCAATGCATATAATTTCATGAACTTGAAAAAAAATTGTGTATTATATACTGCTTCTATAGCTTTCACTAAATCTTCCACATACTTGGTATTTGTAGATATTTCTACCTCTATCTAGTATGATCTTTTATAACTTATCATATTAGTATAAATATGGTATTAAATCATGTTGATCCAAGGAAGATTTTTTTTATACCTTTAAAACCAGTATCATGTCCTCTCTACATACTAAGAATATAACATGTTTATATGCTTCTATAGAATTAGATAGTTCTGACTGCATCCCATGCAACTATCATGGATATAATTTATAGTTTCCTATAATAAAATAATATGTTGGAAATATATTCTCATTGTACATATCATGGAATATGTAAATGGTCCGTCACATAATCATATGAAATTCATATTACCACATTAGTCTCTTCCTATGTGCCACAGATATCTTCTTTAAGTGATTTATTTCATGTGATATTGGTAATAATTTTTTTCAAATAGTTCCACACTTGTTTTCTTCAATACCATGTTAGTATATGTACAACTAACTGGGTCTAAGAAACTATTGAATCTCTCTTATTGGATCTCATTCCCCAAAACACATTTTTCTACTTTAAGTCAGTCTCTAGAGTATTTCTTTTATTCTATTCCTAACTAATAATAAGAAAAAAATCATTTTCTATATGTTAATGAACATATTTTACTTCGAAAATAGTGACGCTCTCACTAACCTCTAATAGACACATGGAAAAGATTATTTCCAAATAGATATTCTATAATATAGTTTCATAATTCAGTCCTAAATTATATATAAAGATACTAAATCCTTATTGGAATTCTATTATTTCACTATCCCTTTCTGGTGGCATCGAATAGACACCCTCTAAGAAAATTGGTCTTGACATCCAATTCACAATAAAATGATCATAGAAACTAGCTATGAAAAAGTAAAATTAACATGGATTTAGGTATAATGACTTCTTATAATCAATTGAACTTTATTGGTACCACGCTCATATTATCCATGCATAGTTTTACTTGAATACCCACCATAGTATTCAAAATAAAAATATCATGTACAGTGATACGTGGAATCTATTACTGAATTTCAATTGATCTTTCCAATTCTGGATAACTTCCATATAATTTTTACTTATAGGATTTATTATTCTAAAGAAATAATAAATCACCAGCCATAATGAATGTAAAACCATCACATTGGTTTTATCCTTCCTTTGGGGTATGTGTCTCTTCAAAATTCCTCTTCCATGAGTTCTTATGGAACTTGTTACTATGTAAAAATTTTGTGAATCTATATCATTGACTAGTTACAACTAAATCTTGATCTCATAGTCTCAAATAGATATGTGCACCCTTTTATAGAAATATATTCAAGCACCTTACAATAACTATTCTATGATATCGATTTAATTATAATCCAATATAAACTTTAAGATATTAATTAAGATGTTTACTATGTTTTCCTTATTACAATTTTCTTTATTTTCTTAACAAACTCTTTGTATCCAATCACAATGATCTTATGAAAAAATTAATTTATGTATATTCTTCTGCGATATCTTTCTAATAATTAAAAGGTTTAACAAATTTAGAAATCCAATATGGAAGAAAAATATCTTGTTGAGTAAGTTACTTTAAAGGTATGAAAAAGATACAAACCATGGATTTTTAATCGTGGTTGTTTTAATCACATGATAGGTGATACAAAAATCTTGAATAACATTAAATAATAAAAGGGATAAGAAGTTACTTTTTGTAATGTATTATCTTTGAAAATCAAAGGTGTTGATACTATTGAGATAAAATATCATAAATTAAAATCTAAATATGTTTTTTTGTTGAAGGGATTAAACACAGTCTTTTGATTGTGGGAAAACTTTATGATGATGGAAATGAATTAATTTTCAAAAAAGAGTATTAAATCGTAAAAAATAAATTTTTATAAAATATGTCATCAAAGGTGAAGGAATGAGTGGTAATCCATTCTATATTTGAGATCCTACAAATTCTTTTTATTTGAGTGATAAAGATGAAAACAACATGTGGTATAAAAGTTTTGGCTATCTTGGTCAAAAATGTTGATTAAAATATCAAAGAATAATGTGGTAAGTAATATTCCTCATTTTAAGTGAGAAAGATAAACTATCTGTCAAACCTTTAAAAAGGGGAACATTGTGCATGAAATCCATAAAATAGAGGAGATTCTGTCTGTTAGACCATTTGAGATAATTCATTATTATCTCTATGGAACTATGATAAATATGACTACTAGTTTTAAAATATACTTTAATACATTTATTGATGATTTCTCTGGGTTTATGAATGTTATGTTTGTCAAGTACAAGTTAGAAGAAACTGAAGTGTTCATGTTTTTTAGAATACAAGGAGAGAGAGAGCTGTGATTTTATATCAAAGAGCTAATAACATATAATGGCAGGGAGTTACTATTAATCCCATTGAATCCTAACTTGATAATCATGGAATTATTTATCAATACATTACTCTTTATAATCCTCAATAAAATGGAGTAATGGATACAAATAATAGAAGTCTAGTTGAAATGGGCATAACAATGTTATATGAACATAAAAGTTCAAAATTATACAAGAGAGAATAAGTGTGTGTATATATGCATATAAAAAATATGTGTTTATTGAGAACAAACTCCAACATGACTCTCTATGATATGTGGAATAAAAATAATACAAAAGTGAAATATTTTAAAACAAATTATAGTCTATGTTTCATAAAGATCAAGAATGAAGAACAATGAAAATTATAGGAGAAATCTAAAGAAGGGATCGTCCTATGATATCATTCAAATTGAATAGGGTATTGATCCTAGAATAATAAATTATACAAGTTGGTAGTCTTTTGTGATGAGAAGATTTTTTAAAATCAATCCAACTTTGTCTCAAAAAATGTATCAGATTTTTAATACATTGAAGTAGACAAAACATAAATCATGGGAGAAGGGAATGAAAATTTTTTCTAAATGAACCTCATACAGTTGATGTTTAATCAAAGAAAACTATTGATGAGCAGAAATTTGTTAGAGTTGAAAAAATAATTAAAGGATAAAAAATTGTGTCAAAACAAAAAATATTATTGGAAATAAGGAGGATCTAGTATGAATCCATAGAAGTATGAGAATTGAAAATAAAATAGATATCATTTCTCATATTGAACATGTAATATTCTACCACTCATTGTTGGCTACAGTCTAGGTGGAATTGCAACTTGGCCTTTGGTGACATCCCCAAGATTCCAAAGGGTGGAAATAAATGAAAATGGATTCAATACAATTGGGGGATATTCGTCCTTTGAAAAAAAAACTAAAACAATCACAACCAAAAAAACCATAACCAAAGAACCTCTAAATGATTCCTAAACTAGTGTAATACAACTCAAAGTATAACAGATAAAACCAAACTATAATAGATTACCAAAGAAGAATAAAAAATCACAAAGATCAAAGGCACTAAAGAATCAAACTCCATAGCTCCCAACATCCTCCATGATCCAACTTCAAAATAAATCCCAAAGTATTATGATGCACCACAAAATAAATGTGAAACATTCCATTTACCTATGTATCAATAAAAAATATCATCAAAATCACCAAAGATATATAGAAAGGGGTGAGTAATGAAACTCTCTTGGAATTACCCAAAGGACTTCCCTAATCACGAAACTATGATTGAACATGTTAACACATTTATATAATAAAATTTATATGAAACAATTTAAATCTTTTAAAAATTTATATCAAAATCAAAGGCAATTTCTAGTCCAAAACCATTTTGAAGGACTGTAACCAAACAAATATTTAAATCATTTCACATTCTTGTTTTTCATACCCAATATGTGATTCACACACAGTCACCCACACATACATGCTTCAGTTATAGTTCCATACTCTAGAGTGGTTTCTAATATATCCACCAATTCATCACTAATTGTCCAATATTATTGTATCATAGTAGTACATGGCCTTTATCGAGGTTCATGTCCCTTCAACCCTGATGGTGCATGCCCCTTATTCAGGGTCAGCTAAAAATCATGATATGTCACTAACCCATGTATGCCAAAACCCACCATTTCAATCAATTTAAATAAAAAAATCAATTTTATTAAAACATTTCAATAAAACCTTTTTATGAATTAAACCAATCCATATTTTAAAAACATCATTTTAAAATACTTAAACAAATCACATTACACAACAATCATTCTTCCAAAAATCTAAAAAAAATCACTAAAGAGGGTTTCTACCCTAATATAAACATCCATTCCTTGATCAATTTCATTAAAAACAATAATCTTGAAACTAATCCTTTATTTTTTAATAATAGTAGTTGAGAGTGCGGCCACCTGTATTAGAAAATATTGTATAAATGAAGAACATACGAATTCTTCAACAAAACTGGGATGAATATCCAAAAACAGACAATATATCTCATTACCTAACATCTACATAGCCATGTCTCATCAATATAGGCATAAACTATCATATATATATCCCAAAAATATCATATCTAAGAATCCATGCTAGGGAAGAATAATTGGACTAAGGAAAACCCTCAATAATGGAGACATACAAAGTAATCCAACATTCAACACAACAAGATTTTCCAATGGATCAATTTCCGATCAAAGGGGAGAATCTCTATAGCTATTCGGACATTGAAAATATGGTATAGGGTCAAAATTGGGGAAAATTATTGGATTATATAAAATTTTGAGTGAGATACAATTTTTAGTATCTAAAATCTAAATGTAAATGGTTGATCACACATTGATAATTTTCCATATAAATTAAGATCCCCCAATATTCAAAACACATTACCAAAAGTGTTTATAATGATCATCCCATATCCTTGAATACACCAATATGTCATCCAAAAATATCACCTCAAAACAATCCATATATATTTTAAATATTTCATTTATACATTCCATAAATAATGTGGGTGTATTCATAAGAACAAAAGTCCTGTCCGCATACTCTTAATGGCCATATCTAATCTCAAAAGTTGTCTTTTGAATATCCACATTCTGAACCCACCATTTGTGATTTCTTGATCACCAGTCAATTTTAGAGAACCACTGGGATCCCCTCAATTGATCGAATAGATCATCAATTCATGGAAGTGGATACCGATTCTTTATCATAACTTGGTAAAACTTAAGATAATCCACACACATCCTTAGAGTTCCATCTACCTTTTTCACATAGAAAAAAATGGCGCTACCCATGGAGATGTTCTAGCCTGAATGAACTCTTTTCTCTCCAACTCTTCTAACTACACATTTAATTACCTTAATTCTATTGGTACCATGCCATTAGTTGGAAAAAAATAGTAAGAGTCATTGGAAAGAGATCAATCGTAAACTATACTTCCCTTGTTGGTGGGAACCCTAGAAATGTTTAGTAAAAACATCTACAAACTAATCAACAACTTCTAAATATCTAAAATTCTCAATCACTTCCATCGATTCAAAATTCAATGCCGCCAACTCGTACAAGATCATTCTAACTTTTTGTTCCAAAAATCCTATTGCACTTACCTTAACATTCTGGTCTCTTTTAATGATATTCTCAAGACCATCATCAGTCATAAAAGTAATTCTTCAGGTATAATAGTCAATGTAAACCTTGAAAATTTTAAACTAATCCATAAAAAGTATTATGTCATTGAAATCCATCACAAGCGTAGAGAAATTCCATCTCAACTCAACTCCATAAATATTTATAGAACATTCTCTACACAAGAAAGCTCAACATTCTCTTTTACGAGGAAGAGTTTGAAGATTAAAAATATAAGGCATCATCTCAACATTAAAACTCACAAGATCAATAACACGAGAAGTATTAAAAAAATGGATTCACCCATATGAGAAAAAAATTATATATTGGTATAATTCAAAATAATCATTCCTATCACTATAAATGATCCAGATTGATCATCGAAAATAACTTTATTTTTCCCATATAACTGCTTTCTCACTGTACTTTGTTCATTATTTTCCTCTTGATATTTCTCTTGTTGAGAAGTCATGGTATTCATGGAATCACCATGGATAGCTCGATTCTGATCATAAGATGAATATTTCTTACCTCGTCTCATCGAATAATAATACATATGTGATAAATTATAAGTTTACTAAACACTAACCATTGAGAACTATGAAAATAATGCTAAAGATTCCCCTTCTGATTTCATTTTTGGAATTCTCTTGGTGGTTTTATACATTATCACTATAGGATGTTGAATGAACAACATTAGAAACATACATCTTTACTCTTGGGTCATGGATGAAGATTCACCAATCCATACATTTAATTTTAAGACATCCTCCTACCTTGGAAATAGGTGTCCCTATTCTGTTTGTTTCTTACATTAAAGTTCCTACCATTTCTAGTATGTATCAACATGATTCCTCCCCCAGTATTTTTTGATATGTACATTTCTTCCACCATCACTCTATTGAACATCTCCATATAATCCATTATAAAGAGCACGAATATCTTTAAGAGAATATCCTTCCTCATATTTTATTTGAAAATGTGTTCATTCAAGGATACACTATTAGAAAAATTGGGTGTGATGTGGAATAAATTCCTGAATTTAGCCACATAATCATTCACTAAGATGTTCTACTACTTGAAGCTGAAAAACACTATCATTTTTTATATTCTGAATGTATGAGGATAGAATTTTTTGTTTAATAATTATTCAAAATCATCTCATGTAATTCCTTAGTATAATTTATCATGAACCTCTAAATCACACCATCATCGTTCAAGTACCTCAAACATATACATCATAAAATTGAAATTCATCTATTCTAGTGTGCCATGGAAATCAATGATTGGATTCATCCTGTTCATCCACACATCCTCCTTCTCTAGATCTAAATCACATAGAAATATGGGTGGAATCTTCTTCTAGGACAAGATGGAATGATCCACATTACTTGTTTCATAACTTCAGTTCCATCTACACACACCTTAAAAGGATTTGGAAACACTCTGAACCAGTCTTTGGTTCAACTATGGCTCAGGCGCAACCACATTCTCAGCAGCCACTTCCAGTTGGATTGTACGAATCCTACCGAGTTCCATTTTCTATTAAAAAACAAAACACCAAGAGTCAAACTCTTTAGAAACTGAAGGATTAACAATTTCAAATTCTACTATATCACAACAATCCAAAAATGGATTTCTCAAAATTTCACACTTTTCTCATTCAACCATTTTCGAAAATTCAACGATGCTTTTGAAAATAAAACCATTTTCAAAATACTAGAACCATTTCCTTTTTAAAATATCATATTTGAAATCAAATTCAGCATTTTTCAAAAGTCAACATGTTTTCACCAAATCATAAATAATTACTCAAAATGAAATATTCACCCCTAGTGGGAAGTCATTTCTATTAATTTATTTCCTTATCTTATCATTGGATAACCTCGTGATAATGAGGTTACAAATCTTATAAGTTTCTCAAAAATACTTATGTACCCTACTCCCTTGTAACATGGTGTTCAGAATAAATAGGATAGTCATGCCTCTTTATGATCTATATTTCATGTTATAACAATATTAATTATTTATACCATCCCAAATCAAGGGTTAAACCAAAATAAATTTAAACTCTTTGATAGAAAAATGAATACCATTTGTGGCTCATGGAATAGACAAGCTGATGCAACTTGTCTCACAAATATAGTTGGACCGACCAAGACTGATACCAATTGTAACATCTCATCCCTCCTCATTGTCTTGATTTGAGGTTGAATTTATACTAGACCTTAGAAAACATCCCTAGGATTCAAAATCCTAGAAATAATTGTTAAAGGATTCAATATAATTAGGGGATGATTTTCCCTTTGAAAAAATTAAAATAACCACAAGAAATATACCATAACCAAACTCCCTCCAAATGATGCATGAACCTATGTAACAAAACTCAATGTATAACAAAACAATCCAAACTATAATAGGGTGTTGAATCAAAATAAAAAACCACAAATCTCAACGTCACTAAAGAAACATACTCCATAGTTCTGAGTATGCTCCATGCTCCAACTATATAGTACAGCGCAAATTATAATGATTCCACACTAAAGAAATAATATATCCTCCCTTTAATTATGTCTAGAAAGAAAATATATGAAAAATCACCAAATTTTCAAATCTTGGGGTGAGTATTGAAACTCAGCGGGCTTTCCAAAAATGAATTACATACTCACTCCACTAGGATAGAACACGATAGAACATTTATATTAAAAAAATTATATAAAGACCTTTGAAATATTTAATAGATTATATAAAAAACTAAAAAAATACTTGACAAAATAATATTCCTAGGAATGAAACAAAACAACTCCTTAAACCATTTCAAATTCATATTTGGCATACCAAATTCTTGATTCAAAGACACACAAACACATGCATGCTTCAGTGAAATTTTCATATTCATGAGTGGTTTCTCAACCATTCACCAATTCATCACTAATTGGTCAATATCCATGGGACCCATTGGTACATTCCCCTTATTTAAGGTCACAACCCTTATACCCCAATGGTATACTCCCCTTATATAGGGTCACGTCGAAAGCATAAACTCACACAAACCCATGTTCTCTATAAAAATAAAAACCCAACCATTTCAATCCATTTCAATAAAACATTATATTATTGTAAAAAATTCAATCAAAACATTCTATTAATCAAAACCAAACCATATTATAAAAATTCATATTAAAATCCTTAAACAAGTAACTTTGTAAAATAATCAAGTTTCTAAAAATACACAAACCATCACTACAAATGATTTCTACCATGATTATTAGATCAATTAAATAATAAATTTCAAGAAAAAGATAAATTTGAAACTAATACTTCAATTTCTAAAATTATTATTCTAAATTGAAGCCACCTACCTCATATACAGTGGTGTAAATGAAGAACGACATAAATTATTCAACAAAATCATTTTAAATCTCCATGAACACGCCTTAGATATCATTCCCTAACATCAGCACATCTATATCTCATGAATATTGACATAACATATCATAAATATATCCCCAATAGATCAGATCTTTGAATCCAATAGAGTTTAGAAGATTAGATCTAAGGAAAACCATCAATAATGAGGAATTACCAATAAATTCAGCTTTCAATGCACCATGTGTTTCCAATAGATTGCATCTGAATTGAAGGGGGGAGTCTTGAATTCCATTAAAAGGCGGAAAAATTATTTAGGGTTGAAATATGGTAAAAACAAGTTTATATACACTTTTTTAGGATCTAAAATATGATCGTGCATGGTTAGTCTCATGGTAATGAAAACTATGTGTTATCCATTCAAATGTATTTATCCCCAAAATCATGGTTTCTCCCAGGTGTCTTCATAGTTTATCCAAACTATGATCCTTGTTTTCTTCCTACCCATATATCACTTCTTTAATTTTCATGGTTTCCATTTGGAATTTCATGGTGTGTACTAACAATTCTCAAATCGTTCACCTCTAGAACACCCCATAAAACTTTCCAAAATTCCTCTAAACTCTCCCAAACATCACCCAAAAACATTATATTCATAAAATACATAAATAAAGGGTTAATTGAAATTGGGGGTGAGAAATTATCCCCACGATTGGCCTTTATATCCCCAGAAAGTAGAAAACCACTTATTTCATGAATGATCTTAGGTCATTAATCATGCATTTCATTCTCATGTTCCTAAGATTATTCATAAATATGACTATGTTTCCATAATGAGAATACTAGACCGATGCCTTTCCCAAGAATGGATTTCTATTTTGTATCCACAATCTGTACCGGCATATGAACCAATGAAGTATCCGGCTCTTGGATAACGTGATCTCATCGAATCACATGGTCAAGGTTAGGCTGATACTTTTTCAACAAAGATGCATGAAAAAAATTATGTACCAAAATGAACAACTTTGGAAAGAAAAATAAATATTACACCTCACCAGCCCATTCATGTATCTCAAAAGGGCCTATGTATTAAAGATATAACTTTATCTTCTTCCCAAAATTATGATTCCCAATCTTCGGAGATATTATAATGAATTCTCGATCACTCACATTGTATAAAAATAAACATTTATGATGATATGTATAGTGTTTATAATAAATATTACCCTCGCCATTGGTGATACGGACCCCCCCCCAAACTCCCTATCCCAAGCTCGGTTCCCCTCTATGGTGGCTCAGATCCCCTCTTTGGTGGCAAGGAAGACCCTCTTATAAGTTTGTATCATCCTCCCTATAATCACTGTAAATATATTATTGATTAGCATTAGATGGACAATCATTAGTGATAGAAATAGTATAGAATTTTTTTATTCATTCAACATTAATGTATATATGTGATTTTGGTATATAATGTGTTATTTATGTTTTAAAACTATTTTTTATCGAATTATAATAATCATTACTTTTTTATGTTCTACTAAATTTAAAAAAAATCATTTATGATATAAGTCTGTTATTGAATCTATATCATTCATAATTTGATGGATTTTATTTGATATAAATGAATTCCATTTTTTTCTATATATGTTAATGTTTCCAACATTCAAAATATACATAATTGAGAGTATTTCCTATCTCATGTCCAATCGTTGGTAGGGTTTGGAGTCATAGATAGTTTCATCACCAATAATGGAATGGTCACTAAGGATAAAGGCCTTGAAAATGAGATATTAGACCCTTTTTAATTTTATTTGAATTCTTCATGTTTTATTCATAAGTGAGGTATTATTTATTTTATAAATATATATTGAAAAATGATAGAGTATCTAGGGTTAAGTTATACGTTCATGATAATAAATTATTTGTTATAGTAACTAGAACATCCAACATTATTTCATTGATTTTTTTTTCACTAACTTTTTTTTAAGAGAACTAATTATAGTGTATATTTTGTTTTTTATAGTGTTAAATAAATAATTTTTTATCTTTTGATATGAATCAGACACTCCAAAATGTTTTCCCAAATATTTGATAATGTTTCCCCTTTTCATAAAACCTTTGATTTTTTAAATCCCCTCAAAGTAAAAAAAAAAGGTTCTACATATTGAATGGTAGACCTTAAATGGTATAATGAAGTATAATCACATATAATAACCTAAAAAACTATGTTTTTCAGTTTTATCCATCCAATAGTGTTTGATATCCAAATAATGTATACTTTGAATTCATATTTTTAAAGGGATGGTCTTAGTCTTTGTTGGACCATGGGAAATGGTTTGGACCTTGATCAATGTAGCTAATTTTTCAATGTAATGAACCCTTCTTAGTTACAACACAATGGTAGAATACACAATTATCTTTTTCTATCAAAAAATAAATATCATCTACATATAAAATATCAAAAATTGATACATCTTTATCATCATTAATATAAAAGTTGTTTTCCACTACTCAATCATTAAATATTAATTAATTCAAGATTGTATATAACTTCAAATACCATTATATATATTCTTATTCAATCCCATATAGGTCCTTATTTAACTTAAAAAAATTTAATTTTATCTTTACTGAGAAAGATACTTTATCTTCTAACTTTCAATTTTGGAATACATATTTGATATATTTTATAATATTCATGGGTTTCCTTTTTTCTAAAATGTGTTTTGTTCATATAATTTATGTCATTATTCATCTTTATTTATGATAAATAGTAATTTATTTTATTTATGTTTTTATATTAGAATTTTAGTAATAAAAACTTCATTAATCGATTCATCTCATTTTGATTTATAGTTTTTTAGAAAGATTCAATGGTGTAGTTGGGTGATATTTAGTTTTGATTATACATGTTTGATTATAGTTGTATACCTTTATATGTGAATTTAAAGTGATAAAATAATCTAAAACCTATTAATAATGGTTGGACTAATTTACCTCAAAACACAAACTAGTATGCCAAGGGTTTGGATGAATTTTAGATTATGAAATTGGAAACTGGTTAGTGGATGGAAGAATAAAAATTTTGTGTCCTTATTTTAAATTCAATAGATAGTTGAATAGAAATAATGTAAATGAGAATTTGATATTGAAATAGTTTCCTAATAAATATGTATTTTGTATATGGAATAGTGAATCAAATGTAATGAAAAGTCCAAACAAGGACCATAATATCAATGAAATACAAAGAGACCTGAAAATGAGAATTCAATTCAAAATTGGTTAAATAATTAATTTTGTTTTATAGAATTAAATGTACCAGGATTTAATGGATCAATAGAACCTTCATTTTATCATAATTAGGTTGATATTTATTAGAACTTTAGTGATGAAAAAATTTATTTTTATGAATTAGTTGAAGATGGACATAAAGAACAGTATGAAGGGGGTCTGAAGTATTTGAAGATTTCTTTTTTACTTAATTTGTATCATATAATGTTTTTCTATGGAATTAATGATAGAGCAATTTCCCTGATTTTACAGTTTCTTGAAGATGAATTTAGGGGATCTAAGATCCCTACATCATTCTATAAGATTAAGAAAGTCATCAAAAAACTTGGACTTGACTATAGAAAGATACATGTATTCCCTAATGATTGCATTATTTAATAGGGAGAAGAGTCTTATAAAGAAGAATGCATAATATTTCATCAAATAATATGGAATTAAATGAACAAAAATGATATTTTAAATCAATGCAACTCCATAAAGAAATAGAAAAAGAAAAATCCTAAAAAGATATTGTTTTATTTTCATCTAAAACCAGACCTGCAAAGATAATTAATGTCGTTTAAGACTACATATAACATAAAGCGGCATGACCAGGATAGTAACAATGGATTTATAATATATCCAAAAGATTCAATATCATGGAATATGATTGATTATCTATATATATATTTTTCTTTGTCTCATAGGAATGTATGTTTGGTATTTCCTTCTGATGATTTTAACCCTTTTGGTACATTAAGTACTAATTATAGAAGTAGACCATTTTTTTATCCCGTATAATCTACATCCAGGGATGTGAATGACAAAAGATACTTTAATTTTTTTATTATTATTCCTAGAAATGAAATGCATTGAAATGACATTGATGTATACCTTAGAACTCTAATAAAATAATTGTGAGAATTATGGGATGATGGCATGGAGACATATAATTCTTCAACGAGACAAATATTAAAAATGCATGCCTCTTTAATGTGGACAATAAGTGACTTTTCAATACTATGAAATTTATCAGTTTGGAACACTCATACTGTTTTGGCTTTTCTAGTTTGGAATATTGATTTTGAACCTCAATGATTACCTCGTAGAAATAATGGTTTTCTTGTTTCAAAATCGATTTCTTGATGATTTTCATTAAATAAGGTTTAACAAGACAAAATTCAATGGAGATATTGAAATGATGAAGTCATAAAAGGTATTATATATTTCACATAACTTAGGTTAATTAATTAATGTCACTGAAGAATTTGGATATTGTAATTAGTTTAAAGAAGGGGGAAAGGGGTATGAGGTATAGTATCTGAAGTTGCCGAAACACAATAATCGATGAAAAAAGATTAAATTTTTGAAAATTTAATTTCTGGAAGTTTAATTTGATAAATCATAATCATGACATAATTCATATTGATAAGAAATAATGGGACAATGTAATTATTATAGTTCTTAATTAGCAGGGTAAATCGAAGGATCACTTAATGCTCATAAAGATTTGGACCCAAGGAATATAAAGCACAGTTTGTGGTAAAATTTGAATATAAAGCATCATTTGGATATTTTTACAATGAAAAATCATTAATAAGACATATTATTTTGACCTTTAAATAATGTAAAAGTTATAAATGTATATTAATGTAACATATCATGGTGTGTTGACAAAAAACCTCGAAAGTTACATAGATTTGAATATAATGACTTTATATTTTTATGGATTAGTTTTTATCACTGGATTTGCGTAATACTTTACTGGAAAATTAACGTTGGTTTTAGTTGAGTTCTATACCTTTTTTAGATACATTTTTTGAAAAAATTTAGATCCTACTAAGCTTTTTAAACTTCAAGAAACAATTGTTTGCACACTATGTCATTTGGGGAAGTTATTTCCCCCTTCATTATTCATATTCACAATTCATTTAGCTATTAATTTGGTTGAATAATCTAAACATGGTGGACCAGTACACTATTGATGGATGTATCCAATTGAGAGGTATGTTGGTATTATTTTTATTTTCACTGGTGAATTCAATTTTATCAAATCATTGTGTAAATTTTTTTAATATGTTTCTTTTTTTTCATCAGCTACTTAGGTCATTTAAAATTATATTTATGGAATAAATATCAACCAGAATGCTCTATTTCTGAAGTTCACATAGTTAAATTTTGATTGAACATCTGTTATAGGTATTTTGATGGGATTGAGACTAGATTAAATTATGCTAGATGTGATGAATACATCTCCACTAATTCTCATTATGAAAATAAATCATCAGTATTTCTAATTATTAGAAGAAGAATTGGAAAGGAGTAAAATTTTACAATTACTAAATTAGAGTTTCTATAATAATATAGACATGTGCCTCTCAATACTATTATTTTAGATCAATTTAGTGAATTAATTTCAACTGCAAGCAGAGAGGGTACTAAGGTGTCAATCTCAAAATGATATGGAATTAACAATAGAAGATAATAACAATCTTGTCAGATTGTTTTCCCGTTGTTTAAGTATATACTCAAATTTATATTATTGATGTGTAGTTATCTTGTCTATGTTAAAAGTAACACCATATATATTTTTTTCTAGATTATGAATGTTGAAAGTCAAGTTGAGATATCGAGTGATTTGATGTTTTTTCCTCTAGGTACTCTAAGGTAGGCTAAGAGATTTGATGCTAACAATATTCATGGCTTTAGGATTCATTCAATTTCTCATGAAGAATAAATAAAAACACAATATTATGGTGTATTTACACTTTCAGATGTGGAATACTATGGGAAGATGAATGATATAATTGAATTAAACTATCATGTCCAGTTTTTAGTTTTTTTATTCAAATTCAAGTGGGTCCACATTAATAGGGTTATAATGAAAGATTCATTACATTTTACTCTTGTCATATTATCTTTCTTGATGGATACGAGTGAGCATGCAAAGATTAATCCATTTATCTTGGATTCATAGGAGAATATGATTTATTCTATGGATGATAAAATACACGAAGGATAGAGTGTTTTTTACATTTAATGTAGAGAGACTTAAATGATATGGGTGATGAATATTAATTGGTTATTCGTGGAAGTTAACAACATCTACAATAAAACATTAAACATTTTTTTCTTGAAAATATTGAAATAGTAGAACTTATAAGAGAGGATGAAAATTAATGATTCCTTTTAATGGAGGTTGATAAGGATGATGATAATGAATATGAAGATAATTGGATATAAATATTGGTAATGAAAATATATTACTACTTATACTTGATAAGTGGTTCATAAATATAGACATTGTTATAGTTTTTCTTTTTCTTTTTTGTTAAAAGATTTTTGTTTTGAATGTTTTGTACAATTTATATACCTTAAAATTTTGAAATTCATGAATTACAAGAAAATAAAATCAAGATCCTAGTTGATCAATATCTCAGAGCACGCCACCACTACCATAATATTCTATGGACCCTAATGATTCTGTTGTACCCAAAACTACTAGAGAGCCAACTGTTTTTCCAGATTTCATTTGTATCCCACTGCACAATTTACCTTCAGAAATGGAGTTGTTTTACCCCTATGTCTAGGGGATTTTAGTGAGATACCATAAATGATATGTATGTAATTTTTCAAGAAAAACATTATATTTTACTAATTTTATTTATTTATATGTTAGTTTTATAGAGAAAACCATTTAATGGATACAAATATGAACACATAAGATGTATGGTACTTGAAAGAATCCAATATTATCATTCCATTTGATGATTTTGGGGTACTTACTGGTGACATTGTCGGAATCTATTTTTAGATTCTTGGGAAGCTTGTTTGTGAGATGGTGTCCATTTACATTAATTATAAATATTAGAGGAATATTCTAACATATTTTAAAAATGAGGTCTTTGATAATCAATTAAATGTAATATTGATTTAATATTTATTGATAACTAATTTAAAAGGAATGAGAAAAATGTTGTAATATAATTATAGAGTGATATGTTTTTAATTTCTCAACATTTTTTCATTTTTATGTCCCTGACTTCGTTTCACACCCATGTAATTTGAATCATTATGGAATAAAATAGAGAAATTTTAAATAGATATTATGGAATGAGTAAAAATAACCTTTTCTAAGCTCATGATAGATGTTTGAGAATGTTTATAAATGAATTTCTTGTGAACAATGGAAGCTCTTTGTCGATATCAACAGAGATGCATCCCATGAGGTAATTGAATATATTATAGTATCTTAATAACATAAAAAATAAAATTATAATTTTTATTAATGTTGTTATATTTTTATGAATTGTCAAAAGAATTAATATGAATCCTGAGAAGAGAATCATTGAAAATATTTTTGGGTCTATGATTTTTTGGAGAAAAAGGACAATTTGTTTTGTATTTTATTCACAATTATTTATATAATTTAATTTTAACTCAATGATTTTTATAAATTTTTATATTTTTTTATAAAGGCTATTGAATTAGGTCACTCTATTGGCCAAAAAGAGATATAGTTTAAACTGTATAGAAAAGACAACAGAATTTTTGTAAATGAACCCATCCAAAGGCATTGGAGTGAGTACTTTTCATTTACATTTCATATTATATCATTACCATAACCATGTAATAAAAAAATATATAATATAAACTAAAAAGACTTAAACCCAATTAAATTGGTCTAGATACATGGATCAAATTATTCAAATCTACCATTGTTTGATACATCTAGTCATCCCCAATTAATTGAGTTTAAGGCTTGTTTGTTATTATAATATAATTTTCATCATTATGTTTTTATAGTTTTGAAGTAACAATAAATAGTGATGAAATAATTATTAATTATATAATATTATAATGTTTGGATATTTTAAAAAATCATTGTTAATATTTTTGTATTAATATGTTAAAATTCATTAATTCTAAGATTCAAACTATGGAATCACTCATTTTTATTACATAACTTTACATATCATTTTGAAATCAGAGGATCTTTTAATGCTTTTTGCCTTGTAAAAAGGTACATATTATATGAAAGCTTAAAAAAATATTCCTCTTGAAAAGACTCTTCAAGGTTCATCCAAAGTATGTTTATTGAATCTCATAACCTGGGGACATATATCAAAGTAAAGGGTGTGCTTAAGGCATAGTAAGGGATAACAAGGGAAACATTTTACATGTGATATTTAAGAATGTCAATAAAAACATGAGGAATATCATAAGAACATGATAAAGAAGAATATAATATATTAAATAACATGAATTTTAACTTTTAAATATTTCTAAAACATTTAAATTCCACATTTATAAGTATGTCACTGAGGTTCATCCCTATGGTGTCATAAAAATTACCAAGGTTATTCACCAAGGTAACATAAAACATGTCATCTCTAGAAATTAAATTCTTTACCCAATGCATTAGAGAGCTATCATGGATCACCCATAATTTTTATTTATTTTAATTTGATACCCAAATATCATCATCAAACATTTCATAAATAACTTTTGGATAATAAAAGACATGGGTTTCATGACAATATCAGGGCGTTTAAAAAAGTGCTTAAAACATGATGCTTTTGTCATTATAAACCCACGTAAAAGGAAGGCAGGTTTCATGTATGTTAATAAACAAATTAAAATTGATCACTTTATATCTATCTTAATATATGTAGAGAATATATATGTTTGGGTGTTCAAAAATGAAAAAAAAATTCATTTCATGATAAAAAAGAGGGAAATTTTGAGATGAAAATTTTGCAGTATAACGGATATTAAACATGGTTTTAGAAAAAATTAAAAATAGTGGGTATAAGGGTATAAAATTAATAAAAGACTCATAAAAATTATATGGGTATAATAAAATTTACATAAAGACATGATAATGTAATTTAAAAGACATACCATATAAAAAGGGAATTGACAGGAAAAGAGACATTGAGATTTCCCTAACCTTGAAAAGTGACTCCTAAAACACAATGATTGGGAACTTAAGAGCTTGATGACACTTTGAGAGAACTACTTGGGAGATATAAATAGAAAAAACCATGTAGTATTATTTTTTAATGAAGGTAAATGAATAAATGGGTGGTCATTTATAGAAAAAGTGAGGGAGTTTTTTATTAATTTCTATAAACACCTTAGTAGTGGTATTTCCAAAACCATGGAATTTACAAAGGTATTTTCCCATGATATTTGGCCACAGGAGACAAATAATATCATATTTTAATGTAAAATAGTGAAAAATAATTTTAAATTACATAATACACCCTTATGATGTCATTAAACATACTAAAAACATAAAACTCTATTATTACTATTCATCGACAACAAAATATTTTATGAATTTCTCATAAGTTCTCATTAACCTAATATCGATGTTCTTAATTAAAAATTGACATTAATTTTATCATAATAAATCTATAAATATGATAAATATAAATTTTAACGATAAAAAATGTAATTATTATAAATTGTAACACCCCAGGATTTCAGAGTATGTTATTTCTTAAAAATAATTCAATAACTTGCACTACACGCAACACCGAGTTCAATCACACCATTAAAAGAGGTCATGAATAGTATTAACTACATTTTGAACTTTATATAATCCTTATAATTTTAGAATCCCTATTATGAGTTTCTTAGTCATAATGCAAGAACAGATTCATTTTCAGTATTTCACTTTTATCAACTTCTAATAGTGAAACCTTTTTAAATACAATATTTTAAACTTTTTGACTAAATGGGGACATCTAAAATTTAAAATGAAACATCCCAAGCTTCCACGGTACGCTTTCCTTTGAATAAAACAGTAGCGTGTGTTGTACGCAACGTCGAGTTTTAACACACACCACAACCGATCAAACTAGCCGTTATGAATAGTAATACCTAAATTTTGAAATTATATATATTTTATATTTGAAAATGGACTTCATTTTTGGATTCGGAATATCGAATTTAGCCTAAGGTGAAATTTTGGTAC
The DNA here is from genome assembly GCA_963277665.1 of Viscum album. NCBI lineage: Eukaryota > Viridiplantae > Streptophyta > Magnoliopsida > Santalales > Viscaceae > Viscum > Viscum album. Next base: position 1,119,215,042 of record OY728141.1, read on the forward strand.
ATTTCGGATAAATTTCATATTTTGATGAATAGTGAAAATTACTAAATTTTAATTAAAAACAACTTTTTTAATCAAAATAATTAATAGTGATAAATTATGAATTTGAGTGGTTTTAAAGTATATTTAGAATATATTTTTACCATTTAATATAATGTTGGTCATTGGACATAATTTTACAATTAAACCGAACATAAACGAGTGTCAATCTTTTGATAGTTATTATCTCTTAAAAACACGCTTTTTGTTTTGACAGTGGGATTTAATTTTAAATTAATTTCTGCCACTTCTGTGTTTTGAATTTAGGAAAATGGATTCCATATTTGGAATCAGGATGTTCAAATTGTGTAAATAGGTAACTTTTATTTTTAGACATTTTGAATAATTACTGCGGTAAATATTTTATTTACCATGGTTAAGGGTAAATCCGGTAAATAAGGGTTAAAAAAATAATATTATAATAATACTAAATTACCCTAAAACGTGTCTTAACCCTATTGGTTGATACATGGTCGACCATGGGAATCTTTGGGTCTATTTTGGGACCCCATGGATCCACTTGTAAGTGATAATGACACATTATATTAATAAAGCTTAAATAAAAATAAAAATGGCATAAGCTTACATCTTTTAGAAGAACAATTTTTACATAGGGTTATACATGTTGGATTTTCGATTATAAATATTCATTAGAAAGATAAAAAGATTTCCTACATAATGATATTTTATTTATAATTTTTAGACATTAAATAAGTTATTTTATTTATGACACAATGATGATGCAGTAATTACTATAATAGAGAAAAATTAAAATAATTGATATTATAAATACACAAATAAATATAATATGAAACTTTTAATGAATTAAACTAATTTTCTAGGATAATATGATATATTAGTATTGATTTAATTGACTTTGTTCGAAGTAATAAATCTGGTATGAGTTTCAAAAAAATCAACTATTGAATAGTGTCAAAATTGACATAAAAGAGTTCTTAAAACAAATATTATATTATTAATTGATATTAAATTCTTAAAAATCTAAGGTTCGGCCAAGAGACTTATATCATGATAGGTTCATCATTAATGTACCACTTGGGGGTCTCTTGGATGTATATAGTAAGTTTATTAACCATATTATATAAAAATACAAAGAGACATTGTAAAAGTGAAACTAATTAACTTAGAGTTAATACTTAAAGATAAGGTTAATATAAGTACCCAAACCTGTCTAAATTCTATTGGATGAGTTGTTTTCGACCTATCCCTACCTCATCCTTTGAATAGTCAACTTTGGAGCCTTTGGAAACCGAATATGAATTTATTATAAATTAATATTTCTAGCTTTTCCAAAGGTTCCCCTCACCCCTCTTATAAAAGGGCACTCATTCTTCTCATTTCTTCACACCTTCAAAGCCTTTTGGTTTGGCCAAACTCTGCCCAAATACTCTCCCAACATCCCTCACTACAACCTAGAGGCCTTAGTTTGATCAGAAAGCCAACCTAAGGAGCCCTTTTGATCAAATCAAAAGGAAGAACCCGAAGAAGAGGAGGTTAACCTACCCCAACCAAGGAAAAGTACAAGGTAAGGGTTTACTTTACAACCTCTTCATTATCCAAGGTTGTTTATATGTAATAATCTACTGGGATCTCTTTATCATCCACATCCATGTTTCTTAAAAATGAATTTCAAAACATTTTTACTATTTACTAAGATATGAGTTAAATTCATTTATACCCTTGTTTGACTTTTTATAAGAGGTTTATAAAGGAATCTTTCCATCGTTTTCCAAACAAGGTGATTTTTAACCTTTTCGACAAAATTAAGGTAAGAATGTTCTTTTAACTTATACGGCGGCTGCGGGTATTTACCGCCGTTATAAAATTTTAAAAGCTTCCCTTACAATCTTACAAGGATATTTTCAACGTAAATGTTTTATTTTATAATTATGTGACTTTTAAATTATTTCAAAATGAATATTTTAAGAATTTTGGAAGGGTACTCTTTATCAAAATCAGAATTTTAAATGTTTTAAAGATTTATCTTTCTAAATATTTTTAATTAATGTCCATGTCTTCAAAATGGTTTTTAAGGATTTATTTATATGGACATGAATGTTTTTAAAATGTTAATTCCTTTCAAAAGTTTCAAAGTGGTATGGGACACTTTGATTTAAAATTCTCTTTTTAATTACTTCCTTTATAAATGTGTGACTTTTAAATGATTTCAAAAAAAGAGATATTTCTCTCAAATTGTTTTGATTTCATCTATGTCAACATCCTTTAATGGATTTTACGCTTATTTGAAGTTGATTTATTATAATACAAAACTTATATATTGTATTGAAGGTTTTGTGATATGTTTGACTGTGGATGTGCTATTTTATACCATTCATAGTTTATGGTGAAACTATTGACATTTAGTATGCTAGTTTTAATCCGAATGTTTATGTTATATTTCAAGCTTTTCTTCAGATGAATGTGCTAAACAAGTATGTTCCGGGTTGGGGACCGGTAAAAGTAAGCCCTCCAGGTTAGGGACTGGTTAAAGTAAGCCCTCCAGGTTAGGGACTGGTAAAAGTATGCCCTCCGGGTTGGTGTCCGGTTATTAGAGGCACTCCGGGTTGGTGTCCGGTTATTAGAGGCACTCCGGGTTGGTGTCCGGTTATTAGAGGCACTCCGGGTTGGGTTCCGGTTAGAAGTAACCCATAGGTCTTGGGATGAGGCCTAGACAAAGAAATTAACGTTTAGCATTATGCATTCCAACATTATTAAAGTGGTTATTGATTTTTACATGTGATTATTCGATTAGTAGAATATCCATGTGAATAAGTAAATGGCATTATTTCATTTTATTTATGACATACCATGTTGAATGTTCATGTTTAAAAGGCTTTTGTTTTAGTTATACATTGCCTTAAATGTTTATTCTTATTTATGAAAGTTTCTGCTATATTGCTATCCTTACTGGGCATTTGAGCTCACCCCTTTTCTATGTTTTATTTTTCCCAGGAAGTGAAGATGTAAGTTATGAATGACCTGCAGGGATATTATGAGGGGATTATAGTGTGGATTGTGGAAACATTATGTTGTTGTAGTAGTTTTTCATTTTATGATGTAATGTAAAACTTATGAATATATCTAGTGTTTCCAAGGCTACTAAACCAATCGGTCTTTCGAGATTTGATCTTTCTTGTGATCATGCCAATGTTATGTAATAATGCACCGACTCTGGGTAGCTGGGGTCGGGGCGTTACAGTTGGTATCAAAGGGAGGTTTAGTACAAACCTTGGAAGATATATTTAGATAAACTCTGATTAGAGCATGTAGACCTAAGATGAACTTTGAGGATTAGTATAGAAGAACTTCCTAGAATTTTGGTATTGTAGAGATTTTGTGAGTTTTCCAAGCAATACATCCCTGTCTGGATACGAGCAGGTAGAGGCGGCTCTGGCACAGATGTACCTAGGGGTAAAACCCGAAAACACTGCTTTGAGCTAGACTCGAACGGGAACTGGTGCACGACAACGGGCCTTGCTGCACTCTTGGTTATGACACTCCCGGGGGATATGCTTAGGATAACTCTCATTTTCTTTACAAATCATTTTGAAGGGATTATGAGTATATACTTCCTCAAAGAAAACATTATTATGATTATGGATTATATCCATAAATAGTTCAATTTATGTTAAGTGTTTTATAAGTATGGGATTATGTATTTTGATTCATAAACTGATCTAGTTTATGCCATTGTTTAGAAATGGCGCCCAGTAAAAGGAATGAGAACTCCAGAAATGCACATGATCCAAAGGGAAGGATGTATCATATCTTTCATGGTCTTAAGCTAGAATTTATAATAGAAATAGTCTCCCATGTATTATCATCATATGAAGAAATAATATCATGTGTTGATAAGATAAGTAAAGAGTTTACTGAGTCCTATGGCTTTGAAGGGAAGCAAGAGAAGAAAAGGATGGAAGAGAGAAAGATGGATAAAGGGAAGAGGGAAAAGAAGAATTTTCCCATATGTGGTAACTGTGGAAAGAAACACCATGGAACTTTCCTGAAAGGAATGGGAGTTTGTTATAAGTGTGGAGGAAAAGGGCACAAAGTACGTGACTGCAAGGGTAAGAAAACGGTTTCAAATGTACAATGCTTCATTTTCAAGGAGTTTGGACACTACGCGAACCTATGTCCCAGTCATCAGACTATGCCGCAAATGATGTTATTGGATAATAATCATGTTATGATACTACCACAGATGAAGAGGGATGATTAGAGTTCTTATGTTGATTATGTCAATTGAGTGTTGTATCAACAATGTACTTGTTACAATAATCATGGAGTATATAAGGATTGTACTACAGTACTATTTCCTTAAGGACTTGAGATTGTGTGGAACAAAGAAAAGTGACTCATTAGCAGGAAAGATTTTTGGAAAATATATGGTTGAGAGAATGATAAACCATAATATAGTTCTGATACTGAGGTAGTGATTTTGGAATAATATGTGATTGTTTTGGATAAATTATATTGGATATTCTTGACTACCTTAGAACTGATTAATGATTTGTATATTCCATCATTGTTGGGGTTTAAAACATTTTTGGATTAATGAAGTATATCCAGCATTCTATATGGAATAAGGGAGCATGAATGTAATCAATAAGGAATATGGTAATACATGATGAAGGTATTCATATGCTATTACGGGGTAAAAAGGATCTATATTATGTTTACCTTAGTTATAAATGTTGGACTGTGAGAAGTATTTTGGATAGTTCTAGTTTGGATTATTTTGGATTGCCATAAAAGGACAACCCGGAGGTCGGGCGGCAACCCGTCGCGTCCAGCAAGGCTGCGAGACTTGAACCCGCAACCAAAGGGCGACAAGGGTGTATCACCTACCGCTATCCCACGAGATGTCCTGGATTAAATAAAGTAGTTTTTTAAAAGATCTGGTAGATGAATTATAAATTCGTTTATTTTGGAACCCTCTATGAATAGTATAAATAGAATTTTTTTTACGAGTGAATGATGAGTTTTGGTAGAAATTTATTAATGGATAAAACTCTAATTATAAACTAAGTATATCTCCTTATGATCTTATCCAATCTCATAAATAAATTCCTCATCATTAATAAAAGGAACTTAGAACAAAAATGTTGTCCTAGATGGTACCTTAAATCATCACTAATTTATGGCTTTGGGATTGTTGGCCTTTTCATAGCCATGTTCTCTACCACTCTCCATCAGATAATTGATGGCTAGATTTTTCTTCCATATCCATATTTTCCTACATGGAACCCTAGTATGTGTTATATTCGGTAATCTTCATACTTTCGACTCTTTATTTTAAATAGAGGCCTCGTTAATTCATTTTTCGATGTGGGATTTCAACAAAGATATTTTGAAACGTCAAAAATGTGTTATCCCAATACCCTATATTTTGTTGAACCGATGGTACTTCAAATCATCATAGATTGATGAGTTTAAGGACCTCAATTATACACTTGTTTGTGATTGATGACCTCAATCACTACCTATAAATATTTACGTTTTTCCTCCGATTATATGTCTCTAATTGCCACCAATGTTCTCCTAATCAAGATCATAATTTGGTGGTGACCCTTTCATTTCTCTTTTCCTCATATTAAGACTAAATTTTAGTAACCCAATTTCCGATGTGGGTTTTCCCACAAATATATTTTCTACTTTCAACCTTTTATTTTTCAAATTGCGAGGACGCAATTTATTGAAGGAGGGGAGAATGTAACACCCCAGGATTTCAGAGTATGTTATTTCTTAAAAATAATTCAATAACTTGCACTACACGCAACACCGAGTTCAATCACACCATTAAAAGAGGTCATGAATAGTATTAACTACATTTTGAACTTTATATAATCCTTATAATTTTAGAATCCCTATTATGAGTTTCTTAGTCATAATGCAAGAACAGATTCATTTTCAGTATTTCACTTTTATCAACTTCTAATAGTGAAACCTTTTTAAATACAATATTTTAAACTTTTTGACTAAATGGGGACATCTAAAATTTAAAATGAAACATCCCAAGCTTCCACGGTACGCTTTCCTTTGAATAAAACAGTAGCGTGTGTTGTACGCGACGTCGAGTTTTAACACACACCACAACCGATCAAACTAGCCGTTATGAATAGTAATACCTAAATTTTGAAATTATATATATTTTATATTTGAAAATGGACTTCATTTTTGGATTCGTAATATCGAATTTAGCCTAAGGTGAAATTTTGGTACATTTCGGATAACTTTCATATTTTGATGAATAGTGAAAATTATTAAATTTTAATTAAAAACAACTTTTTTAATCAAAATAATTAATAGTGACAAATTATGAATTTGAGTGGTTTTAAAGTATATTTAAAATATATTTTTACCATTTAATTTAATGTTGGTCATTGGACATAATTTTACAATTAAACCGAACATAAACGAGTGTCAATCTTTTGATAGTTATTATCTCTTAAAAACACGCTTTTTGTTTTGACAGCGGGATTTAATTTTAAATTAATTTCTGCCACTTCTATGTTTTGAATTTAGGAAAATGGATTCCATATTTGGAATCAGGATGTTCAAATTGTGTAAATAGGTAACTTTTATTTTTAGACATTTTGAATAATTACTGCGGTAAATATTTTATTTACCATGGTTAAGGGTAAATCCGGTAAATAACGGTTAAAAAAATAATATTATAATAATACTAAATTACACTAAAACGTGTCTTAACCCTATTGGTTGATACATGGTCGACCATGGGAATCTTTGGGTCTATTTTGGGACCCCATGGATCCACTTGTAAGTGATAATGACACATTATATTAATAAAGCTTAAATAAAAATAAAAATGGCATAAGCTTACATCTTTTAGAAGAACAATTTTTACATAGGGTTATACATGTTTGATTTTCGATTATAAATATTCATTAGAAAGATAAAAAGATTTCCTACATAATGATATTTTATTTATAATTTTTAGACATTAAATAAGTTATTTTATTTATGACACAATGATGATGCAGTAATTACTATAATAGTGAAAAATTAAAATAATTGATATTATAAATAACCAAATAAATATAATATGAAACTTTTAATGAATTAAACTAATTTTCTAGAATAATATGATACATTAGTATTGATTTAATTTACTTTGTTCGAAGTAATCAATCTGGTATGAGTTTCAAAAAAATCAACTATTGAATAGTGTCAAAATTGACATAAAAGAGTTCTTAAAACAAATATTATATTATTAATTGATATTAAATTCTTAAAAATCTAAGGTTCGGCCAAGAGACTTATATCATGATAGGTGCATCATTAATGTACCACTTGGGGGTCGCTTGGATGTATATATTAAGTTTATTAACCATATTATATAAAAATACAAAGAGACATTGTAAAAGTGAAACTAATTAACTTAGAGTTAATACTTAAAGATAAGGTTAATATAAGTACCCAAACCTGTCTAAATTCTATTGGATGAGTTGTTTTCGACCTATCCCTACCTCATCCTTTGAATAGTCAACTTTGGAGCCTTTGGAAACCGAATATGAATTTATTATAAATTAATATTTCTAGCTTTTCCAAAGGTGCCCCTCACCCCTCTTATAAAAGGGCACTCCTCCTTCTCATTTCTTCACACCTTCAAAGCCTTTTGGTTCGGCCAAACGCTGCCCAAATACTCTCCCAACATCCCTCACTACAACCTAGAGGCCTTAGTTTGATCAGAAAGCCAACCTAAGGACCCCTTTTGATCAAATCAAAAGGAAGAACCCGAAGAAGAGGAGGTTAACCTACCCCAACCAAGGAAAAGTACAAGGTAAGGGTTTACTTTACAACCTCTTCATTATCCAAGGTTGTTTATACGTAATAATCTACTAGGATCTCTTTATCATCCACATCCATGTTTCTTAAAAATGAATTTCAAAACATTTTTACTATTTACTAAGATATGAGTTAAATTCATTTATACCCTTGTTTGACTTTTTATAAGAGGTTTATAAAGGAATCTTTCCATCGTTTTCCAAACAAGGTGATTTTTAACCTTTTCGACAAAATTAAGGTAAGAATGTTCTTTTAACTTATACGGCGGCTGCGGCTATTTACCGCCGTTATAAAATTTTAAAAGCTTCCCTTACAATCTTACAAGGATATTTTCAAAGTAAATGTTTTATTTTATAATTATGTGACTTTTAAATTATTTCAAAATGAATATTTTAAGAATTTTGGAAGGGTACTCTTTATCAAAATCAGAATTTTAAATGTTTTAAAGATTTATCTTTCTAAATATTTTTAATTAATGTCCATGTCTTCAAAATGGTTTTTAAGGATTTATTTATATGGACATGAATGTTTTTAAAATGTTAATTCCTTTCAAAAGTTTCAAAGTGGTATGGGACACTTTGATTTAAAATTCTCTTTTTAATTACTTCCTTTATAAATGTGTGACTTTTAAATGATTTCAAAAAAAGAGATATTTCTCTCAAATTGTTTTGATTTCATCTATGTCAACATCCTTTAATGGATTTTACGCTTATTTGAAGTTGATTTATTATAATACAAAACTTATATATTGTATTGAAGGTTTTGTGATATGTTTGACTGTGGATGTGCTATTTTATACCATTCATAGTTTATGGTGAAACTATTGACATTTCGTATGCTAGTTTTAATCCGAATGTTTATGTTATATTTCAAGCTTTTCTTCAGATGAATGTGCTAAACAAGTATGTTCCGGGTTGGGGACCGGTAAAAGTAAGCCCTCCAGGTTAGGGACTGGTTAAAGTAAGCCCTCCAGGTTAGGGACTGGTAAAAGTATGCCCTCCGGGTTGGTGTCCGGTTATTAGAGGCACTCCGGGTTGGTGTCCGGTTATTAGAGGCACTCCGGGTTGGTGTCCGGTTATTAGAGGCACTCCGGGTTGGGTTCCGGTTAGAAGTAACCCATAGGTCTTGGGATGAGGCCTAGACAAAGAAATTAACGTTTAGCATTATGCATTCCAACATTATTAAAGTGGTTATTGATTTTTACATGTGATTATTCGATTAGTAGAATATCCATGTGAATAAGTAAATGGCATTATTTCATTTTATTTATGACATACCATGTTGAATGTTCATGTTTAAAAGGCTTTTGTTTTAGTTATACATTGTCTTAAATGTTTATTCTTATTTATGAAAGTTTCCGCTATATTGTTATCCTTACTGGGCATTTGAGCTCACCCCTTTTCTATGTTTTATTTTTCCCAGGAAGTGAAGATGTAAGTTATGAATGACCTGCAGGGATATTATGAGGGGATTATAGTGTGGATTGTGGAAACATTATGTTGTTGTAGTAGTTTTTCATTTTATGATGTAATGTAAAACTTATGAATATATCTAGTGTTTCCAAGGCTACTAAACCAATCGGTCTTTCGAGATTTGATCTTTCTTGTGATCATGCCAATGTTATGTAATAATGCACCGACTCTGGGTAGCTGGGGTCGGGGCGTTACAGTTGGTATCAAAGGGAGGTTTAGTACAAACCTTGGAAGATAGATTTAGATAAACTCTGATTAGAGCATGTAGACCTAAGATGAACTTTGAGGATTAGTATAGAAGAACTTCCTAGAATTTTGGTATTGTAGAGATTTTGTGAGTTTTCCAAGCAATACATCCCTGTCTGGATACGAGCAGGTAGAGGCGGCTCTGGCACAGATGTACCTAGGGGTAAAACCCGAAAACACCGCTTTGAGCTAGACTCGAACGGGAACTGGTGCACGACAACGGGCCTTGCTGCACTCTTGGTTACGACACTCCCGGGGGATATGCTTAGGATAACTCTCATTTTCTTTACAAATCATTTTGAAGGGATTATGAGTATATACTTCCTCAAAGAAAACATTATTATGATTATGGATTATATCCATAAATAGTTCAATTTATGTTAAGTGTTTTATAAGTATGGGATTATGTATTTTGATTCATAAACTGATCTAGTTTATGCCATTGTTTAGAAATGGCGCCCAGTAAAAGGAATGAGAACTCCAGAAATGCACATGATCCAAAGGGAAGGATGTATCATATCTTTCATGGTCTTAAGCTAGAATTTATAATAGAAATAGTCTCCCATGTATTATCATCATATGAAGAAATAATATCATGTTTTGATAAGATAAGTAAAGAGTTTACTGAGTCCTATGGCTTTGAAGGGAAGCAAGAGAAGAAAAGGATGGAAGAGAGAAAGATGGATAAAGGGAAGAGGGAAAAGAAGAATTTTCCCATATGTGGTAACTGTGGAAAGAAACACCATGGAACTTTCCTGAAAGGAATGGGAGTTTTTTATAAGTGTGGAGGAAAAGGGCACAAAGTACGTGACTGCAAGGGTAAGAAAACGGTTTCAAATGTACAATGCTTCATTTGCAAGGAGTTTGGACACTACGCGAACCTATGTCCCAGTCATCAGACTATGCCGCAAATGATGTTATTGGATAATAATCATGTTATGATACTACCACAGATGAAGAGGGATGATTAGAGTTCTTATGTTGATTATGTCAATTGAGTGTTGTATCAACAATGTACTTGTTACAATAATCATGGAGTATATAAGGATTGTACTGCAGTACTATTTCCTTAAGGACTTGAGATTGTGTGGAACAAAGAAAAGTGACTCATTAGCAGGAAAGATTTTTGGAAAATATATGGTTGAGAGAATGATAAACCATAATATAGTTCTGATACTGAGGTAGTGATTTTGGAATAATATGTGATTGTTTTGGATAAATTATATTGGATATTCTTGACTACCTTAGAACTGATTAATGATTTGTATATTCCATCATTGTTGGGGTTTAAAACATTTTTGGATTAATGAAGTATATCCAGCATTCTATATGGAATAAGGGAGCATGAATGTAATCAATAAGGAATATGGTAATACATGATGAAGGTATTCATATGCTATTAAGGGGTAAAAAGGATCTATATTATGTTTACCTTAGTTATAAATGTTGGACTGTGAGAAGTATTTTGGATAGTTCTAGTTTGGATTATTTTGGATTGCCATAAAAGGACAACCCGGAGGTCGGGCGGCAACCCGTCGCGTCCAGCAAGGCTGCGAGACTTGAACCCGCAACCAAAGGGCGACAAGGGTGTATCACCTACCGCTATCCCACGAGATGTCCTGGATTAAATAAAGTAGTTTTTTAAAAGATCTGGTAGATGAATTATAAATTCGTTTATTTTGGAACCCTCTATGAATAGTATAAATAGAATTTTTTTTACGAGTGAATGATGAGTTTTGGTAGAAATTTATTAATGGATAAAACTCTAATTATAAACTAAGTATATCTCCTTATGATCTTAGCCAATCTCATAAATAAATTCCTCATCATTAATAAAAGGAACTTAGAACAAAAATGTTGTCCTAGATGGTACCTTAAATCATCACTAATTTATGGCTTTGGGATTGTTGGCCTTTTCATAGCCATGTTCTCTACCACTCTCCATCAGATAATTGATGGCTAGATTTTTCTTCCATATCCATATTTTCCTACATGGAACCCTAGTATGTGTTATATTCGGTAATCTTCATACTTTCGACTCTTTATTTTAAATAGAGGCCTCGTTAATTCATTTTTCGATGTGGGATTTCAACAAAGATATTTTGAAACGTCAAAAATGTGTTATCCCAATACCCTATATTTTGTTGAACCGATGGTACTTCAAATCATCATAGATTGATGAGTTTAAGGACCTCAATTATACCCTTGTTTGTGATTGATGACCTCAATCACTACCTATAAATATTTACGTTTTTCCTCCGATTATATGTCTCTAATTGCCACCAATGTTCTCCTAATCAAGATCATAATTTGGTGGTGACCCTTTCATTTCTCTTTTCCTCATATTAAGACTAAATTTTAGTAACCCAATTTCCGATGTGGGTTTTCCCACAAATATATTTTCTACTTTCATCCTTTTATTTTTCAAATTGCGAGGACGCAATTTATTGAAGGAGGGGAGAATGTAACACCCCAGGATTTCAGAGTATGTTATTTCTTAAAAATAATTCAATAACTTGCACTACACGCAACACCGAGTTCAATCACACCATTAAAAGAGGTCATGAATAGTATTAACTACATTTTGAACTTTATATAATCCTTATAATTTTAGAATCCCTATTATGAGTTTCTTAGTCATAATGCAAGAACAGATTCATTTTCAGTATTTCACTTTTATCAACTTCTAATAGTGAAACCTTTTTAAATACAACATTTTAAACTTTTTGACTAAATGGGGACATCTAAAATTTAAAATGAAACATCCCAAGCTTCCACGGTACGCTTTCCTTTGAATAAAACAGTAGCGTGTGTTGTACGCAACGTCGAGTTTTAACACACACCACAACCGATCAAACTAGCCGTTATGAATAGTAATACCTAAATTTTGAAATTATATATATTTTATATTTGAAAATGGACTTCATTTTTGGATTCGTAATATCGAATTTAGCCTAAGGTAAAATTTTGGTACATTTCGGATAACTTTCATATTTTGATGAATAGTGAAAATTACTAAATTTTAATTAAAAACAACTTTTTTAATCAAAATAATTAATAGTGATAAGTTATGAATTTGAGTGGTTTTAAAGTATATTTATAATATATTTTTACCATTTAATATAATTTTGGTCATTGGACATAATTTTACAATTAAACCGAACATAAACGAGTGTCAATCTTTTGATAGTTATTATCTCTTAAAAACACGCTTTTTGTTTTGACAGCGGGATTTAATTTTAAATTAATTTCTGCCACTTCTGTGTTTTGAATTTAGGAAAATGGATTCCATATTTGGAATCAGGATGTTCAAATTGTGTAAATAGGTAACTTTTATTTTTAGACATTTTGAATAATTACTGCGGTAAATATTTTATTTACCATGGTTAAGGGTAAATCCGGTAAATAACGGTTAAACAAATAATATTATAATAATACTAAATTACCCTAAAACGTGTCTTAACCCTATTGGTTGATACATGGTCGACCATGGGAATCTTTGGGTCTATTTTGGGACCCCATGGATCCACTTGTAAGTGATAATGACACATTATATTAATAAAGCTTAAATAAAAATAAAAATGGCATAAGCTTACATCTTTTAGAAGAACAATTTTTACATAGGGTTATACATGTTTGATTTTCGATTATAAATATTCATTAGAAAGATAAAAAGAGTTCCTACATAATGATATTTTATTTATAATTTTTAGACATTAAATAAGTTATTTTATTTATGACACAATGATGATGCAGTAATTACTATAATAGTGAAAAATTAAAATAATTGATATTATAAATACCCAAATAAATATAATATGAAACTTTTAATGAATTAAACTAATTTTCTAGGATAATATGATATATTAGTATTGATTTAATTTACTTTGTTCGAAGTAATCAATCTGGTATGAGTTTCAAAAAAATCAACTATTGAATAGTGTCAAAATTGACATAAAAGAGTTCTTAAAACAAATATTATATTATTAATTGATATTAAATTCTTAAAAATCTAAGGTTCGGCCAAGAGACTTATATCATGATAGGTGCATCATTAATGTACCACTTGGGGGTCGCTTGGATGTATATATTAAGTTTATTAACCATATTATATAAAAATACAAAGAGACATTGTAAAAGTGAAACTAATTAACTTAGAGTTAATACTTAAAGATAAGGTTAATATAAGTACCCAAACCTGTCTAAATTCTATTGGATGAGTTGTTTTCGACCTATACCTACCTCATCCTTTGAATAGTCAACTTTGGAGCCTTTGGAAACCGAATATGAATTTATTATAAATTAATATTTCTAGCTTTTCCAAAGGTGCCCCTCACCCCTCTTATAAAAGGGCACTCCTCCTTCTCATTTCTTCACACCTTCAAAGCCTTTTGGTTCGGCCAAACTCTGCCCAAATACTCTCCCAACATCCCTCACTACAACCTAGAGGCCTTAGTTTGATCAGAAAGCCAACCTAAGGAGCCCTTTTGATCAAATCAAAAGGAAGAACCCGAAGAAGTGGAGGTTAACCTACCCCAACCAAGGAAAAGTACAAGGTAAGGGTTTACTTTACAACCTCTTCATTATCCAAGGTTGTTTATACGTAATAATCTACTGGGATCTCTTTATCATCCACATCCATGTTTCTTAAAAATGAATTTCAAAACATTTTTACTATTTACTAAGATATGAGTTAAATTCATTTATACCCTTGTTTGACTTTTTATAAGAGGTTTATAAAGGAATCTTTCCATCGTTTTCCAAACAATGTGATTTTTAACCTTTTCGAAAAAATTAAGGTAAGAATGTTCTTTTAACTTATACGGCGGCTACGGCTATTTACCGCCGTTATAAAATTTTAAAAGCTTCCCTTACAATCTTACAAGGATATTTTCAAAGTAAATGTTTTATTTTATCATTATGTGACTTTTAAATTATTTCAAAATGAATATTTTAAGAATTTTGGAAGGGTACTCTTTATCAAAATCAGAATTTTAAATGTTTTAAAGATTTATCTTTCTAAATATTTTTAATTAATGTCCATGTCTTCAAAATGGTTTTTAAGGATTTATTTATATGGACATGAATGTTTTTAAAATGTTAATTCCTTTCAAAAGTTTCAAAGTGGTATGGGACACTTTGATTTAAAATTCTCTTTTTAATTACTTCCTTTATAAATGTGTGACTTTTAAATGATTTCAAAAAAAGAGATATTTCTCTCAAATTGTTTTGATTTCATCTATGTCAACATCCTTTAATGGATTTTACGCTTATTTGAAGTTGATTTATTATAATACAAAACTTATATATTGTATTGATGGTTTTGTGATATGTTTGACTGTGGATGTGCTATTTTATACCATTCATAGTTTATGGTGAAACTATTGACATTTCGTATGCTAGTTTTAATCCGAATGTTTATGTTATATTTCAAACTTTTCTTCAGATGAATGTGATAAACAAGTATGTTCCGGGTTGGGGACCGGTAAAAGTAAGCCCTCCAGGTTAGGGACTGGTTAAAGTAAGCCCTCCAGGTTAGGGACTGGTAAAAGTATGCCCTCCGGGTTGGTGTCCGGTTATTAGAGGCACTCCGGGTTGGTGTCCGGTTATTAGAGGCACTCCGGGTTGGTGTCCGGTTATTAGAGGCACTCCGGGTTGGGTTCCGGTTAGAAGTAACCCCTAGGTCTTGGGATGAGGCCTAGACAAAGAAATTAACATTTAGCATTATGCATTCCAACATTATTAAAGTGGTTATTGATTTTTACATGTGATTATTCGATTAGTAGAATATCCATGTGAATAAGTAAATGGCATTATTTCATTTTATTTATGACATACCATGTTGAAAGTTCATGTTTAAAAGGCTTTTGTTTTAGTTATACATTGCCTTAAATGTTTATTCTTATTTATGAAAGTTTCCGCTATATTGTTATCCTTACTGGGCATTTGAGCTCACCCCTTTTCTATGTTTTATTTTTCCCAGGAAGTGAAGATGTAAGTTATGAATGACCTGCAGGGATATTATGAGGGGATTATAGTGTGGATTGTGGAAACATTATGTTGTTGTAGTAGTTTTTCATTTTATGATGTAATGTAAAACTTATGAATATATCTAGTGTTTCCAAAGCTACTAAACCAATCGGTCTTTCGAGATTTGATCTTTCTTGTGATCATTCCAATGTTATGTAATAATGCACCGACTCTGGGTAGCTGGGGTCGGGGCGTTACATAAATACTAGCGTACAGAAAATGCATAGTAACATGCGTAGTACAATTTTGGACACATGTAAAAAATAAAATTATTTTATCGTATATATTTAAAATGAGTGTTTTTTAACACTATTTCATTATAATAAAAATAATAATAAATCCTAAATTTAATATAATAGTTTATATCTTTCAAAAAAAATACAATGTTAACCCAAAAAATAAATTTACCAAATTCCATCCCAATTTTTAAGAAAAACTATTAAAAAATGGAAATGATGGAATAATAATATTAATTATTAAAAGGGTTTTCATTTTAATTAACTAGGTACTTGACCCATAACACCTTAAAACACCTGGATAGGACCTAAGGGTAAGGTTTGTGATGATGATGATAGACTTTTGGGGCAAATTGAATAACATCGCCCGAGTGCCAATATCCACTAACATGATCTTCTATGGTAGGTGATTTTGTTCAAGATTAACTTGTTTAAGAATGGCTTGGGATTGTTCAAGAGTGTTTCCCAGTGATGCTACCTTCTTCCCAAACTCTGAAAAATGGTCTTCTAAGGACCTGATTCTACTAGATGAGGCCATCATCTTTTCTTTTTGTATTAATTGACCATTATCATTTATTTTTATAAAAAATAATCATAATGTTAAGATTATAGTTTCCAATGGTCATATTGACCAATGGTCATATTTACCAAAGGTCATAATTGACTAATAGTCATATAATGGTCAAAAATCAATGGTCAAGTTTTAACTATACTCACTTTATTAACAAAGGGATATAGTTTTGTTTTTTAACATAATTTAACAAAAATTTATAGGAAACAATTATCATTAAAAAAGATTTAGTCTTTATAAGAACCCTTACTAATCATCATTAGTTCCCCAAAATGATTCATTTGGAATAGTTTTTGGGAAGAAGCATCCCAAATGTTTATAGGGGATGGGTTCTAGGCCTACCTCATCAATTGTCTTTGGTAGGGTGGTGTCATCCCTTACTTCTACACTCGTTGGGGGTTTGAGTAGTGTTGTTGATCTAGAATGAAAAAGAGATATTATAGGATTGAAATAAAAAGTGCACGGAAAATAATCATATGGGAAAATACAAGATCAGTGGTAGTAAAAATTGGAAAATTCATTAGTTTCATTATTATAGAGAATGTTCAGCATGATCCCCAAGGAAATGTTCATCCTTATATCTCATCTCACTGAGGTAAATTCTAAATTCCATAGATCATTAATACAATTGAAAAAAACTCATTAAACATCCCTAAATAAAACCAAAATGGAAATTCTATATAAAAACATTAATTTTGATTCATACTAACCACATATTATACCATATTGATATGTGGTTGATTCTTACATGTTAAAAATGAATTATATTTTTTTATCCATATGTTTGAAAACAATACGAACTTATTTTCTCAGTTTTGAAACTATAAATTATTCACAAAGGTACCAAATCT
Source organism: Viscum album (assembly GCA_963277665.1). Lineage (NCBI taxonomy): Eukaryota > Viridiplantae > Streptophyta > Magnoliopsida > Santalales > Viscaceae > Viscum > Viscum album. The sequence continues at coordinate 1,119,232,314 of OY728141.1, forward strand.
AATAAAAACCAGTGTTGGGGGTCAAAAGTAGGAAAATAAAATCATATTTTCTATAAATTAGAGGACATAGATCATAGATTTAATTTTGAAATATATGAACTCACAGAACATCATTTTGAATAACGTTTTACCTGTTATGTCCATAAACTCATTTTTTGTGTTTAAAAATAGTAAAACGTAATTGGAATAGTAAAACCCATATAAAATGACTTAATGTTAAAGTGAAATCATATAAAACCCACCAATGAGTAATTTTTGACATGTATGGGCAGAAAACGTGTCAATCCGACATACGGTATGGTTGAAATTACCCGGTAAACACTTATTAAATATACAAAAGCCTTTAAAAAAAGTATTAGTGGAAAAACCAAGAAAATGACAACGAATTACCCTAAAATAAGAATTAAAAAACATTACATTGAATTTTGAAATATATGAATAGATTAAACTACATTCTAAATTATATTTTTCTATATTTTGTCCATAAACACATTTCTAGTGTTTTAAAACACTAAAATGTGCATAGAATGATCAAAAGTTTAGAAAATGATCTCATATTGATGTGAATTCATGGGAAAACTACCGCTGAAATATTTTTGATGTGTACGCATAGAAAAAAAATAAATAGGATGTGCTTTGTGGTCATAAATTCTCGATAAAAAAATCATATGTTAAAAGGGAATTTGAAAACTAGTGTCGATGGGTCAAAACTAGTAAAACATATTTAGATTTTCCCGAAATCATGGGACAATGATCATATATTTAACTACACAATTTATTAACTGAAGACATGTCATTTTGAATTACAGTTTTATTGGGATGGTTGTAAACATATTTTTATTGTTTTAATACACTAAAATGTGTGTGGGACGGTCAAAAGCATAGAAAACTGTAGTAGATTGACGTTCAATCATTATAAAACCACTATAGAGTTATTTTTGTCATGTAAATGAAGAAAACACATCAGTCAGATGTGTGGTCTGGTTGTAATAACTCTGTAATCACTTCTTAAAGGTATAAAAGACTTTAAAAACAAGTTGTGAAGGGTCAACACTAAGAAAAAACATTAGATTTAATTAAAATAGTACAATTGCAATACATTGAATTTTGAAATGTGATAACTAATGGTACGCCATTCCAAATTATGGTTTTACCATTATAGTTATAAATGTATTTTTAGTGTTTAATACACAAAAACGTGTAGGGAATGGTAAAAAACATTTAAAACAACGTAATATTAATTTAAAATCATGGAAAAGCCCCTAATGAGTTATTTAGATATGTGGGTGTAGAAAACACATCATACCAACATCTGTTGAGGTTAGAATTACTCGGTAAATACTTCTTAAATGTACAAAATCCTTTAAAAACAAGTGTTGGGGGTTCAAAACCTATACAACGATGTTGAATATTTCTAAAATCATGGTACGATTACTATAAATTTAATTATAGAAAATAAAAACTAAAAAAACATCATTCGGAATTATTGTTTTCTTGTTATGTCCATAAATGCATTTTTAGGGTTTTGAAATACTAAAACATGTATGGAATGGTTAAGACCATAGAAAATGACCTTAGATTGATGTGAAATCATGGGGAAACCATTCATGATTTATTTTTGACATGTATGTGTAGAAAACACAACAATATGACGTGTTTTGTGATCGAAATTACCTAGTAAACACGTCTTAATGGTACAAATGCATTTAGAAAAAAGTGTTGAGGGGTCAAAATTAGTCAAACAATGTTAGATTTACCTTAAATTAGGGGATAATGACCGTATATTGAATTTTTAAATGTAAGAATAGATGAAACATCATTCTAAATAATGGTTTTCCAATTATAGACGGAAAGGTATTTTTAGTGTTTTAAAACACTAAAACGTGCATTGAATGGTAAAAACCGTTGAAAAAGACCTCATATCGATGTAAAATCATGATACAACCACCACTAAGATATTTTTTCATGTACATGTAGGCAATAGATCAGTCCAATGTGTAGTGTGGTTTGAATTACTCAATAAATGCCTCTAAAAGATACAAAATCTTTTAAAAACAAGTGTCATTGGGGGTCAAACTAATAAAACAATATTTTATTTCACTAAAATAAAGGAAACATTGTAATAGATTAAATTTTTAATTGTTGGAACTGAAAAAAATCATTATGAATTAGAATTTTCTTTTTAAGGTCGTAAACACATTTTTAGTGTTTTAAAACACTAAAATGTGCATATAATAGTCAAAAGAATAGAAAATGACCTCAAATGGAAGTGAAATCAAGGGAAAACCATTGCTAAGTTATTTTTGACATTTACACATAGACTACACATAAATATGACATGTGGTGTGGTTGGAATTACTCGGTATACACTTCTTAAAGGTACAAAAGCCTTTTAAAAACATGTTTTGGGGGATCAAAACCTGACAAACTATGTCATATTGCCCCAAAAATCAGGTGAAAATGATATTAGATTGAATTTTGAAATGTCGGAAGTGATGAAACATCATTTCAAATTATGCTTTTCTCGGGATGGTCGTAAATGCATTTTTTGTTTTAAAACACTAAAAAAAGTGAGGAATAGTAAAATTCATAGAAAAAACCATAGATTGATGTGAAATCATGGTAAAACCACCAATGATTTATTTTTTACTTGTAATCATAGAAAATATATCAATAAATTTTTATGTGTGGTTGGAATTACTATGTAAAAACTTATTAAAGGTACAAAATCGTTTAAAAAAAGTTACAGGTGGTTAAAACCATGAAAATGATTATAGATTGCCATAAAATCATAGGAAAACGACCATATATTGAATTTTAAAATATAGGAACTAGTCTTACATTATTCTGAATAGTGGTTGGCTAGTTATGATCACAAAATCATTTTTAGTGTTTTAAAACACTAAAACATGCATGGAATGGTCAAAACCAAAGAAAATGACCTCAAATGGATGTGAAATCATGGTAAAACAACCAATGAGTTATTTTTAATATATAATAAATGATTTTATATAAAAGTTATTAAATTTATTTATTATATAAATTTCAAGCACACTGCAAATCGCTTTAAAAAATTTGAATATTTACTCATCCATTTTTAGTTTCAAGTGTAAATTGTCTTTTAAATGGGTATGTTTATGTTTTCAAAATATTTTTTATTATATATTATTGGTTTTATTTCAAAATCTATTCAGTTTTGTTAACAAAATTTCAAAATTTATGTGAATCATTCTAAATATATTTTGTTTCTTTCCACATTATCATTTCTTTTCATAAATGTTCTAGTTTTTATTGTAGGTGGAAAACATCTATAGTAGGTAAGAGTTTGACCATTCCAATCCATTATACTCTTCATAAGTTAGTTGGGATAGTTCTTAGTTTTCATTCTATTTTAAAATTTTATCATTTTTTCTACAATAATTATGATTTGTTATGTTTAGTTTTATTTTTTGCCTTTTTTTATTACAGTCGATGAGATGATGTGGTCTATTTTAGTTGATGAGATGATGTGGAGGAATAAAGATTCATTTGAGGTCATTATGTGGATGTATGGTGGGTATGGTTTGTTGTTTGACATATTTTATATGTATATATTGATGACCAATATATTGGTTGATAGATTAGTAGGTTCAATAAGAATATGGTTATGATAATTTTGGATGTATGACGTATGCTTGATTCAATTATAATATATTAATGCTTTAGTTTACTGTAAATTATGTTTTTTTATTTACAATTTTTTGTTCAATAATTTTAAAAAAAATATTTTGTGGGGGTTCTTAGTAACTTCTACTAAAGACTTTAAAAAATATGTTTAGCGATGGTTAGGATAAACTACTCTTAAAACAAACCACCACTGATAAGTTTAACAGTGGTTACTTTGATTTTATTTTTATTTTCCTTAGATGTTTTTTATAAAATAATCTCCTCAAAATAGACTATTAACCCCTGATAAATGGTCCAAAAAAAACTCATAATAAAACCACCATGAAATTAATAAAACTACTACTAAATGACTAGAGATTGTGCAATACATGAGGCTTTTAATCACTACCACTATACAATTAGGTGTTGGTTTAAACCACCAAGAGTCCACACAAAAAAAGTAATGTTAATGCCCTTCTTGTATTGATTCCCTATAAATAGGAAGGATGTGAGATCTTTCTCTGATCACGTGTGGTTTTTTCATCGTTTCATTCTTGAATTTAAAAAATTACAATTCCACATTCCCAATTTTTAAAATGATAAATTATTATGTCAGATAAAAAAATATTAAGATTCTTTAATTAAATTAAAATATAGTATTGTATTAACCACAACATTCCAACCACCATGACAGGATTTACCATTTGATCACATGTGTGATGCTTCCAACTATATAGTTGGGGTAGTTTTATTATAATGTGTTGATAGAGATCCACATTTTATTCCATATTCCTTATGCATACTATACCCTACCCAAAAAAAACACTAAAACTGAAAAATAAATTCTTAAGCTTATATTTTCCTTATAAAAAGTTTGGGCGTGCCTTTAATTGTCGAAAGAGATTATGTATTCTAACCATGTAGCACTCTAATATCTCATTAGAAAACTAGAATCCAAACCAAATATCATTTTTTTTAAGATTATCCTTTATGAATGATATTAAATAATTAGGGATAAGAAATTAGTAAATTCTTTCATTCTTAAACATTGACTCATCCCCCCATATTCACAAAAATTGAATATTTCTTGATGATAAATCATTCTAAGTTCAATACATAATAAAAAATTTTGTAGAATCTTCAATTCTTACCAATTTTAGTAAAAAACATGGTTAATGTATTAAACATGAGTCTCATTGGTATATGGAGGATAACCCATACCTTTTTTTCATATGTAGTTATGAAATCCTATGTTTTTGTTCTTGATTTTGATTTTTAGTTTATTCTCCAGTTCTATTACAGGATTGTATATGGGGGCCACTTTGGCCCATGGTAGAATGTTTATAAGGTTCTAGATTTAGTTATATTTTCAAAAAACTTACTTTTGTATACACGTGATTTTTATATAACTTTTCTTAATTGTGGAAGGATAGTGGATATCCCAAAATAATTAAAATTCCACAAAAACCTTATTATTCCATCAAAGTTTTTAATGTTTGGGATAAAAATTCTATCGGGCCATTGATCTGGTAACTTCTAAATTTATTATATACTAGATTATGTTTATAAATAGGTAAAAGAAAGAACCATGATTATTGATTACTATAAGGTAGTTTTTTAGTTTTTGATAACATAATTATTTTATTGGTTTCATTGCCATAGATTATTATTAGTGTGGCTAGGATTCGCATTTTTAAAACCATGAAATTCAAGTACTAATGATATGGGGTCCAGCATTTAGTAACCATGTCTTATGACACTCAAAATAATAAAAAATATGAGGTTTATTATTGTGAGGATAAAATAATACTTGAAAAAACATTCCAACCCAATAGAAAATTTTTGAACCTTGGACATGATAGTTTTTTTTGGGGATTATCATTTATCTATTAAAACAATAATTGACATTTAATCTTATTGGATTATGATGGGAATTATTTTTATCCCACTTATTGAGATAGATCATTAGGCCTATTGGGTCGTAAAACAATTTAATTATAATATTTTAGGTGTACGGAATCATAATAATCTAGAGATTTAAGAGTTGGAAAAATTTAATGTGATTCATATGAGAGCTCTTGAATCTACAAGGAATAAACCAATGATTCCCATGACTGCATCATCATTCACATTCAGTTCTAAATTAAAGAGATTGTTATTTTTTATAATTTAAGGCAAAAATTTCACCCTAATAAGATTTTTTCCCATAGGTTTGTTTTACACTTTTATACTAATGTATATTCTTTTAGGGGTGTGTTTGTTAAAAAAACTCATTGATTCTATGTGTGTGTAATGGAGGATTTAACCTTGATGGGTGATTTTAGTAAAATTGGTTCTTCTCAATGATATGATTGATTATATTGGTGTGAAAAATTGAGATGTTGATACCCACTATAAGAAACTTTTATAGGAAAATTGTACAATTCAATATCTATATGCATCATTATACACAAACATTACATGTGAATCTTTGTTACTTAATTTTGGATAAATGTAAATTAAAATAATTTTATTTTGCTTTCAAGAAAAGATTTTCCATATGAGTTTTTCTTATTTGGTCAATTTAATAACCATACCAGATTTACTTATAGTTTATATATAATGTTGTTTTAAAATAATCTTTTATATAATATGAAAATAAAATAATTTATAATAATACAACACAATATATAATATAAAACATAATTATTTTAATTCCTGGAATTATTTTGTTTGGGGGTTTTCAAATTAAATTACAATCGTTAATAGAAGATTCAATTGAAAATAAGAGGACATATTTAATTTTTTTTAAATTACCTATATTTACTAAATAGAAAGGGGAAAATAATCATGAAATGGTCTTCCCACACAAAAATTTGGATTCAATAGCATAGTTTACACAAGTAATTCCTTACTAAGATTATTAAATTGATTCTCCTTGAATATTTCTCTAATATAATTTATAATACATGTATTTACATGAATACTAATATTGAATATGAGGTGTATCTGTTGTATTTTTCATATTTCTACCATGAATTTAATTTTCTGTGGATGTTAAATTTTTATGGACTAGGGAATATACTCTTGGATATTTATCACCATTTTATATAATTTTAAATTTATTAGGAGTGAAAATATTTTAGTGTAGGGGTGTGATCACATAGAAATTCACAATTCTTATTCACCCTTTTATCAATTATTTTATATATTTTTTGGTTCTAATTACACAATATAATAATCAATTAAACATATCATTTAATTAATGTGGTGAGTGTAAAATATTTTTAAAATGGTAAATTTCAATTTTTATGTTTTCATTATATGGGACGATATCTTGAGATCCGGTGATGAAATTGAGGAAAAATATTTCAAAAAATGCACAAGTCTAAATGGTTTATCTATTTAAACACTATTAGAAATAGGTACATTGAAATTAGTGTTTTAAGGTCAGTTTCTCAAAAACTGACGTTAAATGTAATTGAGTAAAAAATTTAACGACTGTTTTCTAAAAAACCTATATTAATGGTTTTTAAAATTATGTTTAAAATATTTTTTAAAATTGATGTTAAATGTGTTTTGAAAAAACACTAAGACCCTTAATCCCTCCTTTCCTTTTTGATCAAAACCCATCCTCTCAGCCGAAAATGGAACCTCGATGGCCTTTGACGACACTCAATCTTGTTTTGAGGCTGATTTTCATCATCTTTTCACATTTGTTTTCTCCCTAATATTCCATTCTTCATCCTTCTTTCACTATCCTCGAGGTATCTCGGTCAACTAAAAACTATGGTTTATAGTTTATGTTGGTTATTTTGTACATAATTTTTTCACTCATTTTTCATCAATCTTATAGACATTCCTTATTACCATTGACTTCATGTGATTTTATCAGAACCCAAGATATATTTTTCATTTTTGACCTCCAATTTTATATTTTTTATAGTTTTAAAGATAAATTAATTATCTATTAGTTAAAAATTTTCTTAAACTATTCATTTTTTTGAATTAATTTTATTATCAAATATATTTTTTTTGAAATATGTTTAATATTAAAGAAAATTATTATTAAAAAAATTCACTATATGTTTTTTGTAGAATTTTTTGTAATTATTTATATTTATTAATTTTTTATTGTTATCATTTTTTTTGTTGAAATTGATTTTCCTTTATGTTTTATTCATTTACAAATGTTTCTTTTTGATATAATGACTTTTGATTAATTTCTGTTTCATAATTTTTTTTTGATTTTTTAATTTTTTATGAAAAATTATTTGTTCAAAAAAATTTGAATGATTAAATTATCTATATTTATATATTTTTAATCACTTTAATTTAAATTTTTTAAGGATGTGATTTGATCATTATTAATAATTGTTTATTATGATCAAATAGGTATATATATTTAATTGTTTTGATTATATGATTTTATGTTTAATGTTTACGTATTTATATATTTTTTTTATCTTTTTATATGTTTTAATATATTCACCATTTATATTTTGATCTTAGGTTGTTAATCGATTGTAATTGAAAAATTTTACCAAGAACCATTGATGAATATGAAAAGGGAGTTAATGATATCTTATAATTTTCCAAATGAAATATTTAAAATAAATATTTGATTTTATATCAATTCATGCAGTATTTTAATATAAAAAAGTTAAATTACAATTAAATGAAGGATCATCTCATTTGATATGATTTTATCCATAATTAAACACAGTTGATCTGAAATGGTGAAATACTATAAAATTCAACATGTAATATTGTTGAAATATTTAGAATGATAAAAATGATCATATTGAAGAATTTATTTGTGATGTAGTCATTGAAACCATAAAAAACAACAACTACTGAATGATTATGAGAGTATTATTAGAAAAAACAATTCTCATGTTTCACTAAATATATAGATTTTTCAAGAATTCTGAGATTAATTAACTTTAAATAAATAAATGGGTGGAGTGGAAAATATTTCTCAAAATTGATTGAAATTTTAAAGGTGCTACTTCTAGAAGGTAATATGCCTCTATATTTCAATTATGTTGTAAAGAAAATATTATTCCAATTGGGATTGAGGTATAAAAAGATACATGATTTCCATAATTATTGTGTGTTGTATATTAAGGAATATGAATGTTTATCAATATTTATTAAATGATGAACATCATGATATATTATTTATATAAAATAGAACTTTAATTCATTATTTGGTGCCAAAATCAAACCTATTACTAAATAAATTTGGCACCTACCAAAAATTCCTCATTTGAATCATATATTTTAAAATTCAAATGATGAAAAAAGGATAATATGGAATAGAGATGAGAAAACCTCTAATGGAAACATAGATCACCGTAAAGATTCACCATAGTGAAAGATATTTGATAAAAATCATGATTTTGGAAGTGCAGCTATAAATCTCATAATGGGACTATGTATAGATGGAATGAATCCATATCAAAGTCTCAGTAGAAAAAAATAGTTATTGTCCTATTTTGTTTGTAGTTTACAACATGTCCCAATATATATGTATGAAGAAAAATATATTATGATTTTATTTATTATTTTTGGACAAAAATATCTAGGAAACTATATTGATATGAATCTTTCACAATTTGTTGACGATTTGAAACTTTATGGGAGAAAGGTGTTACAATTTTTTATGAATACAAGAAATAGTATTTTCTTTTACATGTTATGACAATTTTCACTATGAATGACCTTCATATATATGGAAACTTATATAAAAATAGTGTCAAGGGGTATAAAACACGTCCAATTTGTGATGAAGAGACTTTATGTTATCAATTTTGGAATGGAATGAATATAGTGTACACGGGGTATTGATGCTTTTTGTGAATTGATCATCCTTAGAATAGATTGAAAATAGAATTTAATGGTTCAAAAGAATATAATCTCCCTCCACAGTTATTGTTAGTTAATGAATATTACCACAAGTCAAAAATTATTGATTTCACATTTTGAAATAACGAAATTTATGATATTCAAAAAAATATCTTGATGAAATAGTCCATTTTAATCAAACTACCTTATTATATTTTTTTAGAGATAAAATATAACATTGTCATTATGAAGGTTTAGAAAAAATGTGATATTTTGATTGGAAATTTTCTTCACATACAATTAAATATAAAAGATTGATTTCATGCTAGATTGAACTTGATATCCACTGAAATACATCTAGAATTATTTGCCTCTATAAATGAAAAAAAAACCATATTTACCTCCATCTTGTCACACAATAAGAACGAGTGAGAAAATTATTTTTTTTCAATGTATTCATGGAATTAAAGTGACCAGTGGATATTCTTAAAATGGGAATAACTTGGTGTCATTAAAGGATTTTAAATTAATTGGTTTGAAAACTTATGACTATCATGTATTAATGAAACAACTATTATTGGTCTCTCTATGTTTTATATTGTTGATAACTATCAGAAATACTATCCTTAGGATATGTAATTTTTTTAATCCATTTGTATAAAAATTGTTGATTGAAATTTGGTAGATGTATTGGATAATAAAGTTGCACTCCTACTTTTTCATCTAGAAATTTAATTCACACAAATGTTTTTTGATATAATGGTTTATCTAGTGATTCATTTTTTTAATGGGATAGGAATATGTCGTTATATTTATTTACATTGGATGTAGCCCTTTTAAAGATATATGAAAATTTTAAAGGGATATATTAAAAATAAACATTATTCATTGGCCTCTATTGATCAAAAATATGTATCATAATAGGTGATTGAGTTCTATACTAATTATTACTTGGAATTGGAGCACATTGGTCCCCCTATATGTCAACATTTTATAGTTGATAGGGAAGATTGAGGTAATCATGTCTTAAAGGTAAATTTAATTACATGCAATGAAGTAATGTTGGAAAATTTATACATTTTGGAAAACACAGATGAGGTTCAACCATATATATCATAAACTATTTCTAGATTAAATGTATGATATAAAAAATGAAAAGTGGTTGTTGATTGAGAAAATAAATAATTTTTTATGGTTTAAATAGAAAATGATAAAATATTTAATTTCATCAGAAATATTGAAATGGTTGGAAAGGGGTTTATCTCTTAATGTGATCACATGTTTTGGTTTTTATATTAATGGTTACACATAGTACACACACAAAAATCAGTATGATAATAGTACTATTCAAAAAAATCGGGTAATGGTTGTCACTGAAATACTTCTTTTTTCGAGTGCAAAATATAAAAACTAAGATTCAATATCACGAATATATTTTGAATTTTTTGTTGATGTATGGGAAATTTATTATAATATATTTTGAGTAACAATTTTTATATGTAACTAATTTGATAATAATATTTTCGAGAAATGTGATGATTGTGGATTTACAATCGTTGATTTGAAAATATTTAGTTGAAAATTTGAACCATTTATCATTGAGACACATGTAAAGAAAAAAAATTAGGTTATTGATCAATCAAATTATTAGTGTTTGTCATTTTTAAATGGAAAATAATTCATCTAGGTGGTGATGATGATGATGATGATATGGATATTTGTGAGGTGTCTTCATCTATTACCGGATTTCTCGATTATAAAAAAACTATAATAAAGACATATACCATATAGTATGAAATTATCATGATTAAAGGATATGGGAAAACAGAAAATTACTCTCAGAATTATTCAAGTTAATATTTATAAAATGTTTTTCATTATCAACCACCAAACATTGTATGTTTATTTTTTCCTTAAATTTTTAACCTATTATTTTTTTGGTAATTATAATTTTGATTAAAAAAAATTATATAACTTATATGTCATTTTTAAATTATTTTTAAGATATAAATTATTTTTTGAAAAATTAAACTTTTATATATTATTTTTTTTATGTTTTTCCATGTATATTTCATTAATATTGCAGTGTTCGACCCCTTGCCGCTGCCATTGAGTGAATTAAATGGAATTCAAAACCTATTTATGTCTAAATTTTGTAAGTTATTTTTTTATCATTAAACATAAATTAATTATTTGTTAGTTAAAAATTTCATTCACCTAATCATTTTTTTGTATACATTTTAGTGTCAATATTAATTTTTTTATTAAAATTTGTTTAATGTTATAATTTTTTTTAGAATATATATTGTCTTTTACTAAAATTTATTTAATTTGGTAACTATTTCTATTTATAATTATTTTTATTTATATAGATTTAATTATTATAATATTTTTTTGGTTGAAATCATTTTTTCCTTTAGTTTTTTTAATTTATAATTTTTTTTATTATCTATTATGAAAAATAAAAATTTTATTTATTACAATTATTAAATTTAATTCAAATAAAGGTACATATACTTTTGGTGAGGTTTCATGCATATTTTAAAATGACAGCCACTGAGGAAGGGGAACTGGGGTGTGTAAATATTTTCTTTTAAATATATATCTATTGTAATTAAACTATTAAATGAAATTAATAAAATATTTTTAAAAATTATTTGCATCTCCTCTTCTACTACTAAGATAAAGGTACATAAATATGGTAGTCATGATATTACACCTTTACCAAAACATGCACTCACGCGTGGAGAGAAAAGTGTGATAATTATATTTTAGGAGAATGAATTTCCCAATGGCCCAAATTTCATATATATTAGGACTTACCTAGATATATAGAGTAAGTTTAGGATAAGTATTTTATACACTAATTGGAGGATCATCAACCACTAGGTGAAAATATTTCATGGGAGTCTCTGAAGTTAAAATTTCTAAACTTATTTATTTTTCTAATGGTTTAAATATTATACATTTATCAACATTCTATTTATTCAATTATTACTACAATTTTAAATTCAAGAGAAAAAATGAATTTAAAAAAGTGTTTATCCTTTTTTGAAATAATTTATGGAAATTTTATGATAAATTTAAATTCATATTATATTTTTGGGTGTAAAAATAATAAATATAAATGCCTTAAGAACGATTTTATAGATAGAGAGACAAGAAAGTGGTTTGACTCAGTTGGCCAAAAGAATAGTTTATGGTATGTTTTAGTTATTTATAAAAACTATTTGTTTAATTAATATTAATTTTTTATAACGTTTTAATTTTTCTTATATAATTGGACTCTTAGAAAACTCACTAGAGAAATAGTCTCACAATTTATTCCATTATACATTGTAATGGTTTGGATATCCTCAATTATCGGTAAAATTATTAGTGAAAAAATTAGTGAATTAATAAATAAGTCATGTAAGGCCACTGAAGAGGCTCTACTCGACCCTCCATCTCCACCCACTCATCATGAAAAATGGAAAAGGGTTAGAATGTAAAAAAATTAATGTATATTTATGATTAAACAAAGGAAATAGCTGATAATATTGTACATAATTAATTTATACTTTTCATAAATATTAATTTTTAGTAAATTTATTTTACCAATAATAATATTTAAAAAATTACATCATAATTCTCATTAAGAGAATAGGGTACCCTTATTCCTGAGGGTAGGAAGGATATTCTTACCATTGATTTATGAAATTAAAAACACACTGGATATGTTAGAGGGTATTAGGAGGGTGTTGTATTTAAAAAATATTGTCCATAACCCTAGTGAAACATTAATTAGGGAAGAATAAAGGGAAAACTTATATTATTTGATGGCTAAGATATGAAACATGATTGATTCAACAGAGGAAAAGAATAAATAATCCTTATTGACTATGATATCCAAAGGGATTAGTCAAAAAAATCTTACAAAGGCTTCCTACATATATCCTCTAACTCTACATTCTGACCCGACCATGTACTATGGGTTGCATATTGGGGATCCCCAAGTAAGTATTATAGCATACAGAATTGTACATCATCTGGGTGATTATGTAACTTATCATCTTATTTAGTAAGGTTGGGTAAGAGTAGTGTTACATGATTTTATTGATCCAACTGCTCTAGTATTGATTCATATTATGTATGTCTCCATATTTGGATAGAGTATTGGATTATTTGTACTTTGGTCAGCTAATTTTTTCCATCAGCTGACATATGAGGTATTCGTCAGTTTTTATTTTTTACTTATCATTGAATTAAAAATTACTTATAATATTTTATTACACTTACATTATATTTTAATATCATAAATCAACGGAATCATTACAAAGGGAAGGAAAATTTCAGGTCATGGAACCTTCAGATATTTATCAGGATGCTGATTGGGTACCAAATTTATCACATGCTTTTTCTTTTTTTATAATTATTATAAATTTTTAATTTGTTATGATATATTTGGAAGATATTTTATGTTCAAATATTTTTAAAAATGAAATAATGGACACCAAAATGGTTGATTCACTCAGTTTACCCATGTTACAGTTGTTTTCCATGTAAGTAAATTCCAATTACTAGTTTATTTTCATCAAATAATTATATTTTATATTAACATAATTAATTGATTTTATAATCAGTTATATCCATATTTTTTTCATCCAATGTGACTGAATTTTTTTATGACTTTATTTACCCATAATACATTTATGTAGAAGTAAAATATTTGAGCTAAGAATCCATAATTGAATAATTTTCTGAAAGATTAAAAACATGGAGATCACATGTTGGTTTGTTCAATTACGTAACGAGTAAAAAAATATATAATTATGAAACACTATTTATTATACTATTATTAAAGATGAATATATTATATTTTAGTGAACATTGGATGTTGGGTGAATTTTTTCCAAATGAATGTAGAGCATATTGGTTATGCTCTTTATTGGGTAGTGTTTAAAGAAAATTTAGAACGTTGTTAGAGAAGTAAGTATTATTTCATAATTTTAGTTATCTAGTCTCAGTTTTTACATTTCACATGAATTTTAATTATTAATATGTTAAATTAAAACATTTGGTAGATTTGTTTCAACAGGTATTGTTATCCAATAGTGAAAATAGAAATTTTTTATTATGTGAAAACCTTAGTAAATGACTAATATACTAGTGAATACAAGGTTTTTCTTAAAAATATTTTGTTTTATTATTAGGATATTCTTTCATAAATTTAGTTTAATATTTGATAAGGGATTTTTCAATGTGGATATTATGTCTTATGATTCATGTATGAGTTAATGATGACTAAAACAACATCAGATTTTGGAAAGGTTTGTTTCATTATAACACTTATAATTTAAAAAAATATGTATTTTTTAATCTATAACATTTTATTTTGTAGGTATTTAATGATTATTCTCCAATAACCCATTTACTTGAAACACCTTCAAAATATAATTTAACAATATTTTCTAACTTTGACTAATTTTGATATTTAATTTCATTTAGGTGTGTAACTGTAAATTTTTTTATAAAAGTTCACTGTGGGTTTTTTCTTGGGTTTTTTTTCAACTTTTTTTTTCTGAATTTGGTTATTTGGATTGAGATTTAAATTGTGGGATTATATAAATTCTTAATATACCTAAAAAATAACTTTATACGTCTTTTTTTATAAAATGGACATGAAAAGACCTTCTAATAGGTTTTTTATGTTGGTTTTTTATAAATATTTATGTTTTAAGCCTCCCATGAGGTATTTATATGTCATCTTTATAAAAATAATTTGTAATGCCCCTCTAGTTATAGTCATAGTTTTGACTTAGGTTTTTTACAAAACCGTCATCAAAATTACTCTTCACACTCTATTAAGTGGGTACTTTGTTATTTGGGGTATATCTCTCAATATAGAACAAAATTTACCTTCATATTTTATAGAACAATAATAAAGAAATAAATATATAAAATTTATTTTATTTTAACTATATATATAACCTCCATATACCTCATATCTAGATCTCATGTAGTATTGAATGAATAGGGCGCCAAAACCACCTTATACTTTTCTTATAAATTAGTATCTTGATTACCTCATTTATAATTTTAGTCAAGGAGTAAAACATTAAAAAATTTGAAACCAAAAGTTTTTTTCCTATAACCGTATAATTTTTTTATCTCTATATACTAATATAAATAGTAGGGAAAATGATGGTGAATAACTTGATCTTACTCCTCTTCATAGTGGTAAGATAAATGGTGGATGGTCATTATAATGAAGACACAAACTTGTAGATTGATTCTAAACACTTACGTTTTTTACTAGTTTTATGTATTATGTTGCTTCAAATGATTCCTTTGATTGTATCCAGAGATGTTTCTGATTTGAATGCAGTGTTTGTATAAGATTCAACTAAACACTTTTTATTTGATAACTGATTATCCTATGATTTTATATGTGTAAGTTGTGTTTTTTTATTAGAGAATATCAGGTACATATTATATTAAACACACATGAGAATTTAGTGTTTTTATAATCTATAATTCCATGAATAAAATTCTAATATTGAATAATGGATCATTGTGTCAATATTTGTTTCTATGTGTTTTATTCAAAAATACTATAAGAGGTTTTAGATCTTGGTTTTCCTCAACTAAAAAATTTTCTTAAACAAAATGATAATTTCAAAATAATTTAGTCATGAATATGTGTTGTAACCTTTAAATGATCTCATTATCATATAACTTTCAAACCTTCTTCTAATTTTCAAATATCTCGCACTCTATTAGTGTTTATTTATTTTCTTATTTTAAATTAAAAAAATTTAAAAACCCTCTTTCTTAGTTTCTTCTCAAAATATATAAATCAATTTTATATACCCTAACCCTTGTATCAAAGATAGGGTGTTTACTTTGTTAAATTATAAAAAATAATACAAGGAATCTCATCATGAATGATCGATTAGTTTATTAGTCATGGTAAACTATATACATACTTGAATTTCACATTACATTTGAAAATTAAAAAAATAACATAGTATTTTCATTGAGAACACAATTTTTAGCTTTATCATATCACTTCATATTAATCAAAATACACTTCTTGGAATCCTATAGAAAGGAAACATATGAAATAGGTGAGCTTATATGCTCCATAAGGATATGCATACTACGGAGGCTAAACAAGAATGAATAATATGGAAATATTAAATTATTATCAAATAATGTCATAAAAATAATCATACGATATATAAAAATAGCCATGGATATCGTAACTATTAAAATAATAAATGTGACATTAATTATAGATTTAATAATTATGTAATTCATAATGTCAGAAATCTAAAACTTACTATCAAGGCCTCATGCCAAGACATCACACACATAAATTTTAAGGCCTAGAAAAAATAACCAGCCTACATTGTCTCATGAGATCCACTGATGTATCAAGGGGAAATGTAATTTAGGTCCCAACCTGTCACATAATAAATCCAGTGTATTCATTATATGAATAAACAACAAAACATAATCAACATTCCTTAAAATAAATAAATACCACTATTGTAAGAACTATAATACGTGGTATCTATAATTTCCATTGTAAAAATGATTCTAAACCATCTAAATAAATATTTTGGATGGAATAAAAATATTACAACATAAATAAATCATAATATTCAATAAATTATACTGACATATATAGAAATAATTTAAAAATATCACTAGAAAATTTCATGAGGAAAATATCCTTCTCACTGTGAAATCAATTATTTAAAGTCTAAAATATACTGAAAAATATAAAAAAAATTTCTTTGAAAGTTAAATTTTTAAATTTTGAGTAAAGATTAAAATAAAGGAGTGTTCATTATGGTGGGAATTATTTTCACGCTTTATAAGTTCAACAACCTTTGTTTTATACTTTTGTAAAAAGGTAAAAAAGTACCTCATTTAGAAAATAACAACAATATTAATTTTAAAACATTTTAAAAAAAGTAAAAAATTTGAAAAAATTTATTTAGTAAATAAATTTATACTTTTAAAATAATTATTTTATATATATTTTATGGAAAATATAGACATGGGAAAAAAGGTCCGCATGGAGTACAAAAACAAGGTTAGTTTTTTCTTATAAATATTTTATTAGTATCTTGAATATTTATAGATATTAAATTAAATGGATAAAATCTAATTTATAGCAATAACCATAAGACAATAAAATATAATTTTTAAAGATATAAATATAAAATAATTCTCCCAATGTAATCTGAAACGTAATTAATCCCGAATAATAATGAGATTGTGAAATAAACCCCTAGCTCAGGTCTGATTTCCTTCATACATTCTTGAACCTCCTTTATAATTAATATTAATTTACTATAAATATAATATATAACCATATTAATATATATAATACCATATGTGATTTAATTATAATCTTTTATCACCCTTTTATTAATAATTATTCGTTAAAATCCATGCTTTAGGTAATAACTGCTACATTTTTATGTATGTTTTTGCTCCGGTGGTTTTTGTCCTTGTAATTTGAAAATTATTATATAATATCTATAATTTTTTCAATGATATAAGTATAGTATATATTTATTATATATTTATTATATATTTATTTATATTAATCCATAAAATATATAGGTAGACTGAGGAATTACATTCTTCAAGGATATGGTAGGTCGTACATATGCATGAATTCTGTTTTAATTTTTTAATGGATAGAAAAATTATTATATAATATACATCATATATCTTCTTTAAATCCATCCTTATTACCATCCATGTAAAAATATTACAGAAAATAAATCACATTTCTTCGTAGAGGTGGTAGTCCATATGTACACGCGAGCGACGTTGTTGTTTTCCAACAAACTGGAGGGTAAAAAGATAGATTTGATATTTCATAAATATAATATATATATAGATATATATATATTAAATCCATCATTACATCCATCTATGATAGGCAGTGATGGAAAAACAACTACATTGGTTCTCGTGGAGGTAGTCCCCTATATACATGATCGATGGTTTTGTTTCCCATTTGATAGAAAATGAGATAGATATAGGTCATGAAACTAACATTATAATATATCAGTATATGTAATATAATAGTATTTTTATTTCATCAAAATTAAATAATATTATAATGAGTTTGAAGAAGAAATAAAAGAAAAAGGGCTCGCTTAAGAAAAATACTTCTTCTTCCGACAATCTCTTTATGGTTGCACCAAAATCCTTTTTAGAAGGGGTTTCTAATCAAACCATGTCCTATCAGATATGAGATAATATTTAAGTAATTTATTTGGGAAATTATTTTTCCTATCCAAAAGGATATTAATGTACGAATAGGAGAGGAGAGGAGGTGTCCTTTTATATGTGGGGGTGGGAATCCACTTGGAAATTTCCTCAAAGACTACAAATGATAAAGTAATTATCCAGAAAAATGATTCAAATGACCATAGATTATAATTATTTATAGAATAAGGTTTAAATATGGATATATTATAGGATTTATATAGTTTTAATCTAGTAAAATTACCCTTATATTTTTGTTTAACCCTTGATAAACCTGTTTTAAACATAACTGCAATAATTAATTTGTTCTGTTATTACTAATAATTATGACCAAAAATTAAGATGAATTTATTGTGTAATATTAAATATAATTAATAAAAATATTAAATATATTTTTTCAAAACTCAATTTATGAAATTGGAAAATATTAATTTAAAATTAAACAAACAAACACAAGAAAAACAATTTTCCAACGAAGATGTTTTCTTTAGTATAAAAATTTGTTTATCCAAAATTAAACATAAAATTAATTCCAATGAGATAAATTTCATTAATAATAATATTATAGAACAATTTTTACTTTTATAACCTTTTTAAATCAAAATTTAATTTTTAAATTCTTTATATAAAAATAAATATTTTAATAAAAAATAGTATTTTCACTATTTTTCAATAAAAAATATCATTTTAAAAATTTGTAACAAAAATATATAAGATAATTTTAACATGTTAACTTCAAAAATACATTTAATTTTATAAATAACTTTTTTATAATTCTGAAAAATTATTTTTAATAAAAGTGTGAAAATGCAATGAAGCTGATTTTTAGAAAAATATTGTTTTTCATCAAAACAATACTTTAACTTTCAATTGATTTTTATTTTCACTTATAATAAACTGATAACTAGTTAATTTATATTATAAATGTTTTGACATATAATTCTCATAATTTAGTTATTCCTTTTCATACCCACCAATTTACTGGCTAAGTTATAATAGTATACTATATTATGGTTTATTTAGACTTGGGGTTAGGTGTATAGCAAGCTTCCAAAGGGAGTAAATTTAATTAAAAATAAATATATCATAAAATCCTAGGGTGTTACATCATACCCCCATTAAAATGAATTTCACAATAAAAATTATGTTACTATGATATAAACAAATGAGGATACTTATTTCCTATCACATCCTCAGGTTCTCTAGTAGCTTCTTCGTATTTATGATTCCTCTTGAGAACATTAACCATATGAGTAGTCTGGTTTCATATAATTTTAACTCTATGATCTAATATTTTTTAATTTATTTTCATCAAAGGAAATATCTCACTCCATTGGCATAACCTCTGATTTTTTACATAGGAAGGATCATGCTTGTTCTTCCATTAGAGAGTTACATGGAACACATTATGTACTTGAGAGTTGTTCGGTGGAAGTTTCATGAAATAATATATCATCCCTACTTGATCAATAATATAAAAAGGGCCAATATACATTAGTATTTTATTTCCTTTCCTCCTATATTCCATAACCTTCTTCCATAGAGAAATTAATATAAAAACATTCTCACCAACATCAAATCCCAGATCACACTGATGATTGTTAGTGTATCTGTTCTATCAACTCAGAAATGCATTGATATATTGTTGAATAGTTATAACATTATCTATCATTTAATATAGTATATCAGGATAAAATGACTTTCTTTCTCTAACATCATCCCTTCACATCATATTTATACTCTTTTTTCATACATGCCTTCAAAAGTATATATCTGAATGGCAGCCCACCTTGAAGATCTTATCCACAATCATCCATACACCCATGTTAGTACTCTACACTAGGAATTATATAGAGTGTATGGTTCTAATAATATTGGTCTTGTGTTTAATCAATTTGGGATTTATTTCAGTATGTAGTGTTATCAATGTTTTGTGAACTATGGTTTCCTACTTTTCATTAAAATGGATTAATAATAAAAATTTATATTTAGTGGTATAAGAAAATATAACATAATGAAGGTAATGATATCAAACACCTTTGAAATACATAGAATAAGATCTCAGAATATCTTACAAGGTTTTAACGGTCCCCTTAGACTAACCATCTGTCTGAGGATAATAAGCAATGATAAATTTAACTCTATTTTCAAAGTCTGTGGCAAAATTTTCTAAAACAGCAAAGTAATCCAAAAATCCCAGTCATATATGATTTAATTTTTAATCTATTTAACCTTATTACTTACTTAATGTATATTCAATGAATATGATCAAAAGAGAAAGCCACTTTTATATAAATAGAGAGAGATAAAATTTTAATTTTATCTGCATCAACCCAAACATTAATATGGATTTTATATGTTTTGGTGATTCT
Organism: Viscum album; assembly: GCA_963277665.1. Taxonomy (NCBI): domain Eukaryota; kingdom Viridiplantae; phylum Streptophyta; class Magnoliopsida; order Santalales; family Viscaceae; genus Viscum; species Viscum album. The sequence goes on from OY728141.1 coordinate 1,119,253,439, forward strand.
GATGCTAAAATCAGTAGTGATGTTTTCGAATTTATATTATGTTATAAGAAATGGTCATACCATTCCCTTAGAATTTTTTCTCTTATCCTTAATTTACTAACATACCAAGAACGAAGATATGTACTCAACAATATCCTTATTCATGTTGTCCCACCATAAATACTCTTCCAAATCTATATAAATAATTATTCTTCAAGGATTAATAGATAATGATAAACAATGAGCTTCATCCAATGGATTCTTCTTAAAATTTGGTATGGACGGGAGACATTTAGTGTCCCTGAACAATATCATTCCATAAAAAAATAGTTAAAATCATGAACATATCTCACCTTCTTCTGCAGCTCCACATCTACCTTTTTCACCTCTTTGATCTTCAAATGGATAGATGTTTGATCACTCATTTTAGTAAGATAATATTTCTCCCCATATCTCAAGATTTCATGATCCAACATTTTAAAAACTATAAATATTGGGTCTTTTGTTATCATCATCATGGATAATCTAGCATTGTCTTTCAAACATAGAGCATCATCCACCATATTTGATTTACTAGGGTTGATGTATTGATCAGTAATAAAGTTTTATCAGACCCGACCATATTCTTGGGATCATATTCATTCATTTTAAGTAAATATATAATTAAATATTTTATGATCAATATATATATCACACCTTTCACCATCAATATAATGCCTCAATATCTTTAATGAAAAAATTTACCAAAGCTAACTCTGAATCATGATTTGGGTAATCTTTCTCATGAACCTTCAATTCAAGTGAGTTGCAATTAATCCCCATATAATTTTTAATGAGGAAATATATTATTCGATTCTGTAATGCATCTCTATATATTAGAAACCCATCTCCACTTCAATGTATTATAACCAGATGTGTTCTAACTAACCTTCTGTTGAGTTCCTTGAAATTTTCCTCATATTCATCTATCTAAATGAACTTGTCCCCCCTCTGTGTTAACTTGGTGAGTTGATTTGAAGGACCTGGTAAATTTTCCACCATGAATTAATAACATCCATTCAAAACGAGAAATCTATGGATCTCGGTCACTATGGTTGGTTTAGTCCAATATTCAATAACATCAATATTTGAAGGATCCACTTATATACCCTCACTTGAGATAATATGACCCAATAATGAAACTTTATGAATCCAAAATTCACTCTTGTTAAATATAGATAACAACCTTTTCTTCCTTAGGGAATTGAGCATAATTCTCAAATGTTCTTTATAATCTTCCTTGATATTTGGAAACATAATAATATAGTCTATAATGACTACCAAAAACTAATCAATTTAATCTAAAGATTATATTTACTAAATCCATGAATATGGTAGGATCACTATTAATTCCATATGTAATTACTATAAATTCATAATGATCACACCTTGTATGGAAGGCTGTATTCGGTACATATTAATATTTGATCCTTAGTTGGTGATACCCAGATCAAAGATCATTCTTGGAAAAATATATATCTCCTAGTAATTGGCCGAACATATCATAAATATAGATTAGAGGATATTTTTTATTAAAAATGAAGTTCTTAAGTTCTCGATAATCAGTAAAAACACATATTGACCTATTTTTCTTATTAAAAATATGAATATGTGTACTCTATGGAGAATCACTAGGCTAAATGACGCTCTTATCTAAAATCTCATAGATTTATTTATTAAATTCATTTAAATCAATTTGGGTTATTCTATATAGATTCTTTAAAGTAGGAATAACACCATGTATTATTTTTATTAAAAACACAAATATAGGAATCATGGGAAGAATCAAAATGTCCCTATAATATACAACAGTGTATTCCTAAACAATAGGTACATTTTCAATGTTGAGTTTTTTCCCAATTGATTTCCCATAGGGCATTGTAAAAATTTTATGGGACTACAAATTTAATATATAATAAAATTCATACACACTAACTAAAAAATATATACATGGAAATCCCAAATGTTGAACCCACTTAGATGATTCATATTCCCTTAATTAATTAATGTAATTGAAATTGTAATTGATTGATTAATTGTTTGATTAGAAAAACATAATAAAAATCATTAAATATAATGCTTGATATGGAGATGTGAGGGATTCTAGTTTTAGTGATTTTTAGGTTTGTGTTCTAGGGCTTCTATTAAATATGTGTTTATTCATGTTTTTTTTGAATTAGGTTAGTAGGGATCCATGGTCTAGCTACCCTATACTAATTATCTCATTTAAACATTGAAATGGACATCTACTCAGTTCAATCACAAAACTAGGAAACCCAAAAACTTGTTTAAACATAACCAAATTGGACTGCATAATGGTCATGAGAAATATAAGTAATTTAATTTATCTAACAAGATGAAATTACTTGATTCACAATATAATGGCCATGATGTTTTAAAAAAAAGGGAATAAAAATTAAGAAAAATATATTTGTTAATCTAAAACATTAAAAGAATACAGAAATAATCCAAAATGGAACATTCCCTTGCAATCACATCACCCAACATAAATAAAACTACTTTATAATGCTAAAAATGAAGATAATGACTAGAATTTATTCCCAAGAACGAATGGAGATGATGAACGATGTTAAAGAAGAGATCTAGATCATGTGGTCCAGCCTCTAGTAGTGGTTGTCTGTCATTCTCTCTCTACGATCTCCAAAAGGTGCGGACGCGGGGTGAATATATAAGTTTGTGTGTGAAATCCTTTGCCACTAGTGTATCTAATTTCAGTTCTTTTGATAGGTTAACATCATGTAATAATTACTTGGTTTGAAATGTTTTAAAGTAGTGACATCATGAAATATGCTTCTATCTTGAACTTCTCAGAATGTGTATTTTATATATGTTTTGTAATGGATTATCACAATGTGAATTCACTTCACAATTTCAAAGGATGGATAGTGAATTCTATCCAAATTAAGTCACATTATGTAAGGATTACACAACATGTGAATATATTCCTCCATGTTTGGCAGCATGCTCTGCCTTCATGTGCTCTCAGTGTCCAGCATCAAAATTCAGTTTTCAAACTGTGATGCTTCGTGTCACTATATGAAGTTTCTTTCAGCTTCTATATTCATCTATTTTTTCTCATTTTCCAAATATTTATTGTTTCCTACCATAAAAACAAAAAAAATTAAAACATTCTAGGTTTTGGAAAGATTATTCAATTAAATTCATATATCATTTTATGAAAAAAAAAACCCTAAAATGTATGTATTAAATACACTTATCACCAACCAGATAAATATATATCATGAATTGGTATCAAAACTCATATAATGGAAGTAATTTATATTTTATGTTTTGGTTATTCATCACATTGATTTAAAATTAATGGTGGATTTAGAATATCGTATGTAACTTCTATTAATTGACAATTGATATGGGTTCCACACTGCGATATCTAATATATACAAAAAATTACACCAAATTAAACTAGTGGAAGAATAAAAATATTCACAATAACAATGATCCCAAAATATTTTTTCAAAGAGGACTTTTAATCTTGAGATACATTCATCCTATGATTAGGAGGTTTCACCACTAACTCAATATCTAATCGTTGAGGTGGTGATTCAATACCATTTGAAAAATCTTTATATATAAAAGAGTGTGTAGAACCAAAATTTAATAAGACATTTACAATACTATGGAGGATGCAAAGTATTCCTTTTTCCATATCACTAGGAACTCCCCACACCATCTATAGTAATTTTATAAGCTTAACCTTATCTCCTTAGATTCGTTTCTGGTAAGTTTCATTGACATTTAGAGAATTTGTTGGAACAGTTCCCCGTCTCCTTACATTTAGAGAATTGTGATTTAATATCTTCACCCTTTACATTTTTTCATGAGTATTATATCCTTTTTATACACACATCCTGGAAACTGATTTTTCTTTTAAGAATATGTGAAGATATTTCATTGAACAAGTATCATATATTGGAAAATTCATCTTTCCATTCTTACCCTTGTCCATTTTCTGTTACGGAATTCACTTCTTCTCTTGTTTTTCTTTGAAGCGATAATATATGGAGAATTATTTTTCTATCTTGATAGCACATGATACTATATCCTCGCATGATGATAATTTTTTTCATAATAGTTTCATTTTACGGTTTACTTAATCCCGTCAAATAAAAGGTCAATATTGAACTTTGGAGTACATACAATGTCAATATCATGACATGATAACATTATAATGTTATATTTATATTTAGAAATTTTTTCCTCTTCCTTTTGTCTCTGACTCAAGAATTTTCTATCCATATTAACGTGTTTTTCAATAGGAAGTTATTTTTATAAAAAAATTACTTAAAATACTTTCTTTTCATTATTATTTTTTTCCTCATTATTATTGATTTCAAGCAATGATTATCATTGATCAAAATAACCTAAAATATGGTAAACTACAATGACAACATTCTCTCTTTAATTAAATCCCAAAGTAAGAAATATCTTCAATAAGTAAATTATCCATTTCTTATCAAAAAATGTATTTATAGTCCCATTTAATAATGGAGGTTATTGATGCATAAATTATTCTAACATTGTGACACCATGTTTGGGATCAACATGATACCCCATATAGGAAAGGTTATTGGTCATAACCTAATTAAACTTTCCTATAATAGTTATAATTTGTTAGTCTCCAGAACTATCTTCAATATCATTCCCATGAAGGAAATCCCAACCTAGATTACAGGCATTGATACGGGTTTCATTCCTTCCACTAAAATCCATTTGAAAACAAGGGAATACACATTATTAGATCACAACATTATGTATCATAATCTATAATTTTCCAACTACTAAAATAATTAGCATATATTGAAAATTTTATGCAAATACAAACTAAAAATCCTAATCATTGATTAATTGATAATGTTCACAAATCATTTAAAAATCAAATCATTTATAATGGTTTTAATTAAAAGTTTAATTAACCTAATAATACCCCCCATTAGAGTCAAACTAGGTGCACGGTAATGGAACACTCATCATACATGAGAATTATGGCCAAGATAAACTCAAACTAACTCTTTTAATAGTTATTTCCACTAGATGCATTAGTTTAAAAACCATGTTCAATTTTAGTGTCTATTTAGGGATGTAATAATAGGAAAACTACATAATATCTAACTTACCACATCATTAAGATGTTCTCAAAATCATTCATAGGGCTATATTCTCTATCTATGTTTTCTTAAATCATGTTTACAAGGTTTTTACTAAACTTGGCTATGATGACACTTATAAAAACACTAACCCATGTATCCTATAGTCATTGTTTACTTTATTACATTGTTATTAGATACAAATATTCACATCCTAAATTACTAAATATTTTTTTAGTCTTAGTAAACTAGTTACATACTAGACTTTCACATTAGATTTCAGAATATAAAATACAAGATAGTATTTTCTTTAAGACCACAATTATTACCTTTACAATATCCATTTTTATCAATCATAATACTCTTTATGGAATCCTTTGGGAAGTAAACATATGAAATTGGTGAGTTCGGATGCTTATTAAGGGTATGCGTACATTTAAATCTAATATTGAATAAATAATATGGAAAGAATAAATGATGATCAAATAATTCCATAAAATAATCGCATAAGATAAAAAATTACCCATGGATATAATAAATAATCATATAGTCCCATGGGAATCAATAACTTATTTCATAATGATGTAATTCAGAGTTTCATACATTTGAAACCTATCATTGAGGCCTCATGATTAGACATCTAACATAAATGGGTGCAGCGTTGGCCAAATACCCAATCTAGTTGGTCTCATGAAACCTACTCATGAATTGAGGGGCTATATATTTATAGTTCCCACCTACAACTTAATAAGTATAATGAATTCATCATATGAATAAAAAATACAAATTAATTAACAACATGTAAAAGTAAATAAATATCTATATTATAAGAACTAAAATATGAAATATTAATACTTTCCCCAATCAAAATGATCTTAAACCATCTATAAAAAAATATTTTATGGTATCATAAGAATATAAACTCGGTTTATAATAATATTCAACAAATTATAACAACAAAAATGAAAATACTTTAAAAATATCAGTAGAAAATTTCTTGATGAAAACCCCTTTTCTCACATTCAAATCACATATTTAAGGCCTAAAATATTTCCCAAATATTAACGAAAAAATTATTTAAATAATAATTTTAAACTTTTATAGTAACATATAAATTAACCATTGATTATTATAGAATATAATTATATTCATAATATATAAGTTAAAAAACATTCCTTTTACACTTTTGTAAAAAGGTCAAAAAAGTATCTCATTCGAAAAACAACAAGAAGATTCCATTTAAACCATTTCGTAAAAAGTAAAACATGGATAAAAAATTCATTAATAAAACATTGTATAATATTAGAAAAATTTATTTACAAATTTAAAATAAAATATGTACATAGAATTAAATGATTCTTGGTTGGGTAGAAAAAAATGTAATAACCAAAGAATTCTAATTTTTTCAATAGTCTGTATGACACGTAGCAATAAGTGTTAAATAGAATAAAATATTAGGAGAATTAATGATATATTTAATATTTTAAATAAATTAAATCTAGGATATATCTTTCTCTATAAGCGACATTGAGTTATCTTGCATTATACATGACAATGACTTCCTTTGATGGCTTCTGTTACATGCAAGATTGTGTTTTACTGAATATTATTAATATTATGATTTATAAAGAAAATTATCTACTAGATATTAAATTGGAAATAATTTATATAATTATATAATTTATAAAAATATGTGGTTTATAAAAATATAAAATTAATTCATTGGATACTAATAAATTAGAAATAAAAAGCAATTGAATATAAAAGAATTGTTTTTATAAAAATCTATTTTTATAAATCCAAAGGTGTTTTATCTTAATATATTAAATTAATTACTAATACTGAGTGATAATAATAAAATTAATTTTTTTAACATTTATAAAATATATTTGATTTGTATAAGATGAGAAAAAATCAAATTTTACGTATAAAAGTTGTATTTCTCTAAAGGTGGGTTTGATTCCTTTTAATGATGTGCCTATTGAAAAAATGAATTTTCAAACATCTATAATTATTTATTTAATAAATAAACATCATTTTTGAAATAAAAATTCTTGATTATATTACGGTGAATTTTTTTTATTTTTCTAAGAAGTTTCATTTTTGATGAATAGTGAAATTACGTAATTTAATTGAAAACATACTTTTCATCATAAAATTTTATAAAATTAAATTATACTTTAAATTGGATTTAAATTAAAAATATAATAATTAAATATATATTAATCCAATTTAGGTATTTGGAATCATTTTTATATTGAATTTGGATATAAAAACATAGTGACCTTTTGAACATTTCCACTTCTGAAACCTAGTCTCTCATCCCAATTGTAGGTTTGATTTTAAATTACATTCTTACACTTCTATGATTTGATTTGGGAAAATTTTATTCTATATTTTTAATCATTATAATTTATCAATTCTACTATGTTAAACTTCTTTTTTGACTAAAAATATTAGTGAAATAAATGAAAATGAATTACAACAATTAAGGTAAAATTAAGCTTATCAAGGAACTAAACCTTAAAATTAAGGGGGTAAATGACCTAGAAACATGTCTAAAACATATTTTATGGAATAAATTGTATAATATACTTTATTTTCAGTAAAATTTTTCATTATTTGAGGCACATTGGGTAAGTAATTTCTCCCAATAGTGTTTACCTTTTGGTATTTACAATAATTCCACTCCACTATAAAAATTCACTCATACCTCTCACTTATTCACACATCTCATGAAATTTTTGTCATAAGAACCCTTCCCAAATTAACTCCCAACATACCTCCTCTCATACTAGTTTCCTGACTTTTGGAATAAATCAAACTAAGGAATTATATTGTTATAAATCCAAAGGAGTTACCTAAAAAAGATGTAACATTATTCAATGAGCAATTTTGTTTTATTTCTTTCTCCACCGCTTCAATTCTTATTATATTTTGATTATATAATAACATCAGTATCATTAATATACTTATATTTTCATATGTTTAGTTTTTAACCTAAAACATTACATATTTCCATAAAATTGGATACACAATAATCGTTCATGTGTACAGTGGTCTACCACCTTGCGAACCAATGTGGGAATATGATAAGATCATTTGTGGATGTGTGGACTGCCAGATCCTCAAAACGATACAATTTTTTCAATATTGACATGGAATATATTGAGTAAGGATTAAATAAACATATGTGATATATATGACCTAAAAATGATACTAGAAATTATTATATATATATATATATATATCATTTAGTTTCATTATTTTAAAACAATCTGAAAATGAAAGCAGTGTTCATGCATATGTATGACCTACCATCTCCATGAATGGTACACTTCATCTCCCATCACTAAATATTATGGATTGATATAAATACCCATACACTGAATATATATTATTTTTACATCATGGATTACATTATTTATATGATGAAATCATGATTAATGTATAGGGAACAAAAAATTAACAACTCAAAACATAATTGAAAAAAGGAAATTTACAGCCAAAACAATGAAAATAATGAAATATTATTGATAAATATGAGATAATATATTATAATTATCATATATTATAATATAAATATCAGTATGTTATTTTTATAAGTTAATAACATGTTTAAAAGCACTATATAGGAGGTTAAAGCTTGTACGACTGAAAGGAATCATATGGTATTGGATTCTTTCTCAATTTCATTTCATTAAGGAATATTGTAATGTTATGCACATAATTTATTTTATATAGTGTATATACTTCCATTTGAAATTTAATATCATGAATAATTAATTCTTTGTGGTGTTTTGAGTTTCAATTTTAATAATTTCATCAAAGGGGATTTGAATATAATGTTACCATGTGGAAAAGAAATTTCATATCTTTTATTACTTTTAATTAGGTTATATTACATCCTCATTATTGTTAATATTATATTATTATGTGTATAATGGATTTATATATATATATATTTTTCTCATATTTTATATGGATTTACATTTTATACACATAATCAATTGACTGATTAATTATCACTACAATGTTATGCCCATTTTAAGGGTTTATACCAAAATCTCATTTTAATCAAGTTGTTTATTATTGAATTCTCATTAAATGTAATTATTTGATAATTGTTTAATAAAACCTTTAATTTTCTTATAATATATTTATTCATGATAGTTTTTTGATAATATTTTCATTTTCCCAGTCTTTGGTACTTAAAGTGTTTTTATGAAATGTTTTTTATAAAACCCGGCTTCTTTTCTCTCTTCGTTCAGAGATTTTTTTTCTCTCAAAATCATGTTTTTTAAAATGAATTTTTTTATACTTTTAAAATGATTTATTAATCACATTTAATCCCATTTTATTTTAAAAAAATTTTTGAATGAATATTCTTATCTCAATCCAAATATGAACTTTTATATCCTTTTTACCATGAAAAAGGAATGTTATTTTATCCTTGTACAAAATTTATAGAATTACATTCCATCATTTCATTTAAGATTCATTTTCAATAATAAGAAGGTATTTATAATGAAAATATTTTTAAAATTTATTTTATAATAAAAGGAATTTTTAGAATGTTTTTCAAAATGAAAAGGATGTTTTCCTCAATAATGTTTTAATGATATTTTTATGGTATTTGTACTCATCAATGACAGCAACCCTTTCTTCTTACTCTACATGGGATATGTTGAATTAATACCATAATTATTCTTCCTCTGGATGGTTTATGATATCTTTTACCAAGGATAGTATTGAAATTCACTACCATGATTCATTTTTGTAGTCCCCTTGAAATATTTATGATGGATATGTTTATTTCCTAAACCATATCCCATTTTTACATATGATGTTTTATTTTAATGTTATTTGATTAACTGGTGAAATATTTATAGTTCTATATCTTTTAATCAATACTGATATGTGATAAGGCACATTTTTCATAAATTAGATTGATTATTTGATATATGTGGAATGCTTTGGGTAGGTATGACATGGGTGGGTCCTAGTTATAAATACCCCCCTGATGCATTAATGGTCTCATGGAAAAATTCATTTAGATAGCCTTAGTTATCTTTTCACCCATTATTTCTTAAACCATATTGTGAAGGGTCTTGATGGTGTAGGTTCGTATGACAGATATATGAAGTTTAAAAATTATGTATTTCTTTCATTCATAATTCAGTTATTATTATCCATGACATTTTCACTATGAAAAAATCTATGGTTTTTTTGCATTCTCACTTTAATAATTAAATGGAATGTGTTTTTAGTTATTTACCTTTCCATATGGATTTTTCCTTATCTTATCTTAATATTTTTGTTATTAATTAAATAGATTTTTTTTCATTTATTTACCCTTCCATATTGTTTACGCACTTCCTTATTAGATTATGGATTACATGGCATGTGTATTTAGTTATTTTCCTTTATATATTGATAATTTTAATCGATTCATTATTTCTTCCATTGTACATAACCCTTAATAAAAATTTTATATCACCCATATTTTGTTTCCTTTCTCTAGGATTCCATTATGTTTATTATTACTTGTATACAGGGATTCACTAGATGGAATAAATCTACTCTTACAAAAATATTATCTTATAATTTTCATATTCTAAATATAATGTATGATTCCTGTATTTATCTACTTTACCAAGACTACTAAATTGATCGGTCCTTCAGGATGTGTTTTCTTGTATCTTATGCCAATTTAATTGTATTGGGCCCCAGCTCCGAGCTACTAGGGTTGGGTAACTCGAAACTAGGTTGGTATTTCATAAAAATATTATTTTAGTATCTTTAATACCAAAAGATAGGAAATTTAAATTAAATATTATAATTTATATAAATAATTAAAGGATAAGAAAATATATTGGGTTTAATAAAGAAATAATAAATAATTCACCCATTTTAGGCTTAAATATACACAATCCTGAATAATAATGCCATTGTGAAATAAACCCATATCTCAAGTCTGAATTTCTTCATGAATTTTTAGACCTCATATGTAATAAATATATATTCTCTATAAATCTATTATAGAACCACAATAATGTATATAATACCATATATGTTTTACTTATGTGGCATCCCACCCTAGAAGACACTAAGCATTGCCCCAAGATTGTTGGGCACATGACATCAAATGCCCTTCCCAATATGGTAGAGGCTTCTCATTAGTAGAAAGGACCTATGGTTTGTTTGTATAGAGAATATTACCTCATTAGTTAGAGTATAGAAAATGATAAAGAATATATGAAAAATAGAGTAAGTAGTACTAAAAAGTAAAAATGAATTATTAAAAAAACATTTAATAATAAGAATCTAGAAGATAAAATATAATGGATACAAAATAATACTAATGATCATGTCATGTAACTATACCAAAAAAGTACACTGGATAGAGTGGAAAAAGGAATATATCACAAGGTAAAAAAAATAAAAAAAAAGACCAATATATTCCTCTATTATAATCACAAGAATAGGCTCATTAATCTACCCATATACTCCATACTAGTATTGAAAATCAAGCATCAGAAGTTGGAAGTTTCTCTTTATCTACACCTACAACCAGGAAGTCTTCTCGGGTATCAAGGGTGTCCCTCATAGGGTGTGAGATATATTTTGTATGCCACCACTAATAGTTTCTAGATAAATCTAGTCTATGTATATAAAATGAGCATTGTTAATATACATGTTAAATTTATGGAAATAAATAAATAAAACATGTTGGTAAAAGTTCCACATGGAAATATGACTAACACTAACTACATTGGATTAATTCTTATTTCTATGATCCAAAGTGAATCTATAAAAAATTATATAGTTCAAATATAATGGGTAATCATAAAATAATCATCCAGAGTGGACTGAACCTAATCACATGAATTAACATGGTAGATGCATCCTTGGAGTATCAATTATGCACTCTTTGAATTTAAATATGAGTCATATTTTGAAAATATAAGTGGTGTACTAATCCCATCAAAGGAAATCCAAAATATGAATCCCAAGTATTACTCTGGGTACCCTATAAATACACCTCACCACAGATTCCATCCATCGTGGCCCAAAAAAGGAAACCCATATATCACTCTCTGTTTGGTGTAGGTATAACCCTTTAAGATCATCTCAGGTATCTTAAATAGGGGATTGACTATCACTCACATCATCACATAACCATCTTTCCTCCAAGCCTATCTATGGTAACTCCCCTAGGGAACTGATATCGATCATGGGCAGTTAAGTAGCATGTCCAGTGATCCCATCCAATTAATCCCATAAGGACCCATGTATCACTTTCGGTGTTCTTACAATCCATGACATTTTTAATTATATATCACGATGAAACCATCCATGGAATTCTATAAGGATCCATGTATATCCCTTAGAATGGATATGTGGTATGGCTTGGCAATCAGATTTTATACAATTTAAAAAGGAATTTTATTTCAAACATTTTAATCAAGTCTTCCAAAACCTTTTATTATGGTAAATCCATTGTAAATTTAATCATTAGGTATAGGGGTCTAAGAACATGTTTTATCATCCATATCAATTCAATTAATAATTCAAAAGCATTTAATTCAATGAAAAACACATCTCAAATCTGTTTAAACACATTTATGTAAAGGTGAATTTAATCCCATAAGGAAGGACACACCCTTAGGGGTGGTCCATGTCAAGTAAAAAACCCAACATCACTACTTTGTAGGTAGCTAGGGTCTCACTATGAATGGTAGTAACATTTGAGTTATTTAAATTAAAATTATCAAGTTATATTCATAATGTCTGGTGTACAGTAGAATAGTGCATTTTATAAATTCTCTAATACTTGAGGTAAAGGAACTAGACCACCTACCTTTGTCCCTTATTACTCTCGTTATCCAGTTTTAGCCCTTGAAATGAGCTATAACAAGATAAATTGAAAGAAGAGATAAATTCCCTAAAAATAGGGAAAATAGTATCATGATAAAATAGCACAGAGGATAGGAATACAAAAAAATAATGGAATCAAAAAGATTAGAGATCTTATTGAGAGGAATCCAACACACTCGATGGTGATGAAATCAAGATCAGACGGAGGTTTAGTATAAAATCCTATCTTTTCTTGAAGAGGAGAGATCATGTAAGGAGGATATATGTTATAGGAGAAAGAAAGAAAGCATAAGGATTTAAAATAATTCATGGGTATAATGTTAATTTACCCCTTTAATTAGGGGTTATAGAGTTTGGTTGTACGGTTGGCCAAACCATGTACCAATCGAGAAACAACCACTTCCCAAGGAACCCCTTCATAGAGTCTTGGTTCACTATTTGACTAATAGTGTGAAATCAGTGTGAAATAGATATTTTAGAAATGTATGTAACATCATTCAAGAATCCATAACATCACTCATGTTTTTAGAAAAACTATGTGGCCTCCCCTATTCAATGGGTACCTCACATGGTTGAATCACAAGGCTAGAACTAACCATGCAGCTCAGTATGCCTTCTCAAATTCAAGATCTCTAGGCTATGAATGAGCCACGAACTCTCCCAAAACACTCCTTATGTATTAGGGTACATTAATAGTATAAAATGAGAGTTTTTTAATATTAATATAAGAATTTTCACCTCTCCAAAAATATGAGATGTTAAAAACACCCCCATCTGATATGGACTCAACCCCAAGTTTCACTTCCAAGGTTGGTAAAGTGACGTCTGAGAAATGTTTTTTCCATGGGGTTAATACATTGGCATCCCTCTCCCAGGTATCATCATGTACATGTTCATGTTTTCATAGCACTTGTACTAGAGGAATTTACCTTCCCTGGGGAGAATTTGTGCTCCGATCAAAGATACACATCTGATGATTCTCAATAGAACCATATTCCTCCTGCTCAATATCCACAAGATAAAACAATTGAGATTGGTCAGAAGGATATCGGTGAAGATGTGATATGTGAGAATTTTAATTCATGTCATAGTACCTATGAGGTAAATCTTACTAGTATGATACCTACCCAACTATCTCCAAAATCTCAAAAGGCCCAACATAATGAGGTGATATATTTTCATACCTCTGAATCAATTTATGACCAAGTTTTGGTGATACCCATAAAAATACCAAATTTCCCACCTCTAACTTCAATGTTTAAAGGAAACAATCAGTATAATACTTATATTTGGAATGAGAAGTATATGTATACTTCTGAATTTGATGTACCTACTCTAATGTATCATGAATGAGATGAGGACCCAGTAGTGATACCTCTCTTAACTCTAACCATTATAGGTGTGAAAGTAATAACCTTCTATAAAGGGCCTCATAAGGATCCATAGAAATCATTTCCAAAAAAATTTTATTTTAAGAAACTCAACAATAGGTATGTGTTTCTCCCATGAACCTCAAAAATCAATGATTTTTTCCCAGATCATATCCTCTAACACTCGTATCATCCGCCCATATTCCCCCTATTTCTAAGGGTGATATACAATACTCAAGAGAACCGATGAACCTAGTGCCTTCTTCATCCCCTACTAGAACCATGATGTAAACTGGGTTTCTTAGTCTGATAAAATAGAATGGGGAACACCATAGAGGCAAAAAATCTCTAGAATATAATGCTTCCCAACTTCATTAACTGAGAAGGTCTTCTGGATAGGTAGGATGTTTGTGACCTTCGTCAACCTATTAAAGATCACCCATATTGCATCACTACCTCATGGGTGTCTCAAAAATTTCATCACAAACTACATTGTGACATCATTCCATTTCCACACAAGGATGGATATAGGATATAGAATTCTATCAGGTCACTGGTTCTCATCCTTCACCTACTGATGGGTGGAGAAGTGAGTGATAAAACCTACAATCTACCTCTTCATACTCAGCCATCACACTAGAGATGTATATCTGAGTACATCTTGGTAAACCCAAGGTGAACTGCCCCAATATATGCATGATATTCCTTCATCAACTCTTATTTTATGGAAATAGTAACCTACACACACCCATGGACATGTAGGATTTCATTCTCATCAATAACCCAAAAAGGTGGTGGGTTCTTACTTGAGACATTCTCCCCCAAGATGATTCCCTCGAGATATGAAATTTGTCTCATCTGAAATCACTATATAAGGGAGGATTTCATAGATAAATCTACTAAAAAAGGTTTCCCATGACACTCTTGAACATCAAGGAGTATCTCAGAAACCATAGTCATCAACTACGACTCACAATTGGCCTCTTGGAAAACATGTGCTAGAGTCTTCTAGATCAAAGAGTTAGCTACTATGTTACCCTTCCTAGGTTTATAGGAAAGAATAATGTCAAATGACATTAATTATTCTACCCACCTAAGAATATCCAATTTCAATTCATGTAGTGTGGATTGATATTTGATAATTTTCGATCTGTGTAAACAAAAAACCACTCACCCAATAGATAATGCCTCCAACAACATAAAGCATGAACCAAAGTAACTAGCTTGAGGTCGTGCATGGGGTAATTACTGTTATGAGGCTTTAGCTAGTGGGACCATACACTACAACAATATATCCATATATTAGAAATTCTCAAAGAATAATTCATAAATCATCATATTAAATAGTATAACTCCTACCCGGATTTGGTAGAATTAGGATCAATAGTGATGTTTTTCTCCCCTTTAGATCATGAAAGGATATGTCACAAAATTATAACCTTATAAATTTCACACCCTTATTAGTCAATCACATAATAGGGACTTATATGTGTGATAAATCCCAGATGAATCTCCTGTAATAGCTAGAAATCCCAAAGGAATAGCATATATAAAAAACATTCTTGGGCTTCCCCAAGGAAACTACAGTGATCGCCATATCCAGTTCAACAGATACTCCTAACACTAAAATAATATGACCTAATAATTGTACCTTATTAATGGAAAAGTGGAATTTTATGATCTTATATATAGTTGGTACTCTATTAGTGTATTTATCATGATATCAAGATGGTTTTAATGGTCATGTCTAGTGAAACAATAGACAAATATGTCATTAATAATGACTACAAAAAATGAATTCAGATTTTGTTGGAGGACCCAATTCTTGAAATATATAAATAATATCTGCGCATTACTAAGTCCTAAAGGAAAAAATATATACTTTTTCAAGTTATACCTACTTTGGAACATTGTATGTAGTATATATGATGGCCTCATACACACCTAAAGGTAGACCAGACTCAAATCAATCTTAGAGAAAATTGTAGCTCCTAATATCTAGTCAAATAGGTCATCTATACGAGGCAATGGAGGTAATTTCTCCATGTAATCATGGTCATATTTCATTAATCCGTACACAACTTGGGGGTATCATCTACCTTTGTGGAAAAAAAGATAGGTGTGCCCTATAGTGAATTTTTGGGTCATATAAAACAATTTTCCTATAGATATTCTAGATATTTCTTATGTTCTTGGATCTCAATAGGTGTCATCCTATAGGGAGGAATGGACACTGGTACCGCACCTATCACAAGCACAATGGTGAACTTGGCCTCACTTATCGGAGGTAATCTAGAGAAATCAACATGCAAGATGTCCCGGAAGTAGTCCACCACATGATGGAATTCTTCAAATCGTATTCCCTGATAGCTCGTAAAGAGACTATCCATCAAGGTTACCACTCTGCACATCACATGATACTCAGATCCAGTTTTACTTTCCTAGATATCCCATTCAACCTTATGAATATATGTTCTACCCTCGGGTGATGCAAATGACACCCTCAGATGATAATAATAAACATTTCCCTGATAAGGCACTAGCCAATCCATATCTATAATGATATTTAAATCGGTCATCTTGAGTTAAAATAAAATTAATAAGAAATTGTACCCACTGATCTCAATGGGGAACTCATTTCATTGGCATACACTCTCTGATAGAATACCTAACAATTTATCGATAGTTATAACACTACTAAATTATTCCATTTCTAAACCCATACTTTCCATAATTATCATAGATATAATGTAGTGTGATGAACATGTATCAAATATGGAAGAAACTAATTTATAGGCTATTATATTAGTACCTCATACTATATAAGGCTATGGACTCTTATCCTTGTGTATCGGTTGCACATTATAGTTATGGACCAATCCAGGACCTTGGGATTCGACCTGACTAACCTGGGTAAGTCTGATCTTTTAAAAAAACCCCATTAAGTCTAACTATGTTATCCATGACCACATTATCATCTTAATAAGATAGTATTAGACCAACTCCTAGACTAACATGGATCAAGTGATCTTATACCAGAATATGGTGTTAGTACATATCTCTTCTTACTAGAAACTGGAGGAAAATTTTAGTAGAAGTGCTGAAGTTGGATCATCCTTTTACAAGATAGGAACTAGATAATGTTCCTTATACATTAGGTAATTTTATGGACTTCTCTACGAAACCATTGATACACCACATTACTATCAATGCATGTCACCAAAAATTAATTTCCCCCACATGCACCCATGAAAATTATGCTTTATATTGCTAGACATACCATCATCATGCCTGGAAGCTGAACCACCCTGGATCACATTTCCCTCTTACCTCAGGTTTCTCTCTATAATGAGGGTCCATTTCAATATCTCAAAAATGATTGTGAGTGGGAAAAAAGTTACCTATGATCATATGGAATACAAAATCCAATCCTATAATAGTCTTTCAATTTTCAACATATCACCAATAAGAGTTTGTGTGAAGTGATGAAACTTGATGAAATGACCAAAACACTCCATCACTAACATAGATTCATACTAAAGGTGTATAAACTCTCTATAATGGTCCACTCTTAGAGTATGTAGAAAGAAGTAATCATATAAGGCTATTTGAACATCCTCCCATAGCATACTTTGATGACGACTAGCCCAAGTGACTTCCTCCCACCAACACCTAGAAGAGTCATGGAGCATATAAGTGGTGAGCTTGATCCTCCCCTCTATAGGCATTGCTATATTCCCTAAGATCAACAATATGGACTCTGGACAATATTTAGTAGCCTAATGTCCATCATCCACCAGGAATGTGGGGAAATTATGCTTTTAGAAATCCCACATTAATTATTATAGAGAAGGGGTTGGTCGGGATGCTCCCTAAATAGACTAAATTATGAAAAATAAGAAATCATGGAACTGAGCATAGACTCGGGGTGGAAGAGAGGAAGGAGGTGCTTCATGTGGCACTTCATGAGGTAATACCAGTGGTATAGGTCCCCCACCTCTAGAGCATGGCCATCACCACCCTCATGGCGTATGACTCAAGGACGTCATGGAGGCATAACTCAATAATTACAAAATGCATTCCTCAGATAAGAGTTAACACTAGAGAGGAAAAGAGATAATTAGAAAGGACCGACATAAGTCCCTTCCATTAACAAGTCGCACCTCTCTTCCTTCTCTAAAATCCATGTATAGGTGATAAGTAAGATCATAGAGGTCTCAAAAGACACTTCCTACTGCACACATATATAGTCAGTACATGGTTAAGGTCTCATACAACACATCATAAGTTCTAGTATATGAAGTGTTAACAGTAAGGTATGGATGGAAACACCCTTTACTTTGAAATTAGAATCACCATTTAATGGTAAAAAATTTATATTAAAACATTAATTTATTGAAGTTATTTCTTATTTATATAGAAATAGATAGCTCAATCAAGTTAAATGTGTCACCATTATCAATTTATAAATGTCCATACTATTTATAAATTGAAATCATACATCAAGTATTGATGACCAAAACTTTACATTTTATATCAGGGTGTAATGATTCATTTATAGAGATTTGATTGAATGATATTCCATTACCAATTTATATAATTACATTCTATAGAAATTAAAATTATAATTAATCAATCAAATCAACTAGCATTTTAGTCCATAGAGCCAGTGGTTCATGGCTCAAACATGGAATAATTTGTTAACTACGATTTCATCATCAATTTATGTGGGAAAACCCTATTTATATTGGTGTAAGTGCATTAATTAGTCCATTTATGTAATTCATAGAGAAACATTATCACATTTTAATATATAACAAAAATGGAATGCACAAAAATCACGTGTAATATAGGAAATGAACACAGTAATATAAATATAGCATGGAATAATTCTTGACATGTGAAGTCCTAGGTTCCTAGTATAATGCATGAGATGTTACCTTATTTACATACTAGGCTAGGGGAAATTATGATTAATAATACAATAAATAATTACTAAAATCACAAGACATGTGTGTCACCCAATTGTGAAATCAGTACAACTGTAACAGCAAAAAACTAAAAAATCAATAACTCATCCCAAATAATTTGGGTTTCCAAAGTACATGGGTCAGCTACTACCAAGAATGGCCTCATTACCAAATCTTGATACATCCTATTCCCCTATACAATACCCAAAAAAATGAAATGGAAGGAAAATTAATCTCTGATACCATATTGTAGCACCCCACCCAAGATACCACTAAGCAGTTCTCCAAGGGATTTTTGCACATTACCTCAAGTGTTATGCCCCATACGCTAGGGTTTGCTGACTAAAAGTAAGGAAAAAAGGTGTTTTTATGGGAAGTCTATGTCCTGATGAGTTAAAGTGTTTCCCAAAAGTGAACAATATATGAAAAATAATTGAATCATAAATAAACAAGTAGTACTGGAGTAATAAATAAACATCTAATAACAAGTAGGTGGAAGCTGAAATATAGTGGATACAAAATGATGTCGATGATCATGTCATGTAACTATAAAAAAATTAGTACATGGGATATAGGGGAAACAAGAATATACTACATTATAAAAATAATAATAAATGACCAAAAGTAGCCTCTACTAGCATTACGATCATTGGATCGGTTCACTACTCTTGTACTCCATCCTAGTACTATAAAGCAAGCATCAAAAACTAAATTCTTCCCTTTATATATACCATGATCCATGAAGTCTTCTTAGTTTCTAAGGGAATCTCTATCATGGGGTGATATATACTCAATAAAACACTACCAACAATGTCTATATCAATCAATTCTATGGATATAAAATGAGCAGTTTACAAGTACATAATAAATGTAAGAAAGTAAATATATAAAACTCGTTTGTCTAGGTTCCTCAAGGATACATTACCCACACTAAATAATTAAACCTAAGATGAATCTCTCTGAAAAAAGGTGAATATGTACAAAAATGACATGGTGAAACTATAATGGGTCTGCATAAAAAAAATTATCAATATTGTATTGAACTCAAGCATGTGATTTGTCTTGGCAGAAGCATCCCAAGAGTATAAATTATGACCTCTTGAAGTGTAAATATAATGAATATTTAAAAAATATAAGTGGAATATTGATCCCATCCATTCATATCCATAACATGAATCCAATGTATCCCTTTGAGTGCCCTATAAATACCCCCCACTATAGAGTTTGTCCATGGTGGACCAAAAAAAGAAACCCATTTATTGCTATCATCTTACTGTAATTATAATCCGTTAACCCCATCTCATTTATTTCACATAGGGGACCATGTATCACTTGTGGAATGGAATAACCATCTTTCCACTGATCACCTCTATGGTGAATCCCTTAGGAAACTGGTATCACTCATGGGTAGGTATGCAGCACGTCCAGTGAGCTTGTCCAAGGAACCCCATATGGACCCATGTATTTCTCTCTATATTCTTACAATCCATAACTGTTTTAATTATATAGCATGAGAAGCATATCCATGGAATCCCTTAAGGATCCATGTATCACCCTCATCATGTATATCATTTATGGCTTAGGTATCCCATTTTATACAATTTAACAAGGAATTTCATTTCAAATATTTAAATCAAGTTGGATAAAACATTTAATTTAGGTAAATCCATTCTAAATTAAATCATGAGTCATAGGGGTCTATGAACATGGCCTTTCATCTCTATAAATTCAATTTACACATAAAAAGAATTTAATTCAATAAAAACACTCCTCAATGGTTGTTAAACAATTTTATGGTAATGAGAATTTAATACCTTAAGGAAGTAAACACTCATATGGGTGTTCTATGTTATTGAAAAAACCCAAAAACATTTCTTCAAAGGTAGATATGGTCTCACTATTCATGGTAATAACCTTTGATTTCATTAATTTATCATTATGGAGGTAATTCCATAAGCTTTGTCTCATGACACAATGGTTCATGATATAAATGTTGAAAGAATTTAGGGAAAGGAGCTAGAACACATACCATAGTCCATTAGCACTATCATAATCTATCATCGGCCTATGAATTGAGCTAGGATGGGAGAAATTGGAAGAATGGATTAATGCCCTGAAATAGGGAAAATGAACTCATACCAAAATAGCACAGTGGATGGGAAGATAAAAAAAGAAGAAAAAAAGAGGATTATAGAGCTTTCCGATATGAATCCAACACACCTGATGATGATGAAATTTGAGATTGGATAGAGGTGTAGTGGAAAATCATATCTAGGCATGAATAGGAGATATCGTTTGAGGAGGTTTTCCATTAGAGGAGGAGGAAAGAAAGGATGAGGGTTTTAAACATTTTAGGGGAATGATAGTAATTAAATGTTTAATTATGAATCATGTGGTTTGGATGAAAGGTTAGCCAACTATGAACCAACCATGTGACAACCTCTACCTAAGGGACCCCCCCCCTACATGGGTTAGGGGCAGAGTTTGACTAACTGTGCGCAATCCATGTGAAATGGCTTGGCCAGAAATGTATACAACACTTCATGAGTATGCAACCATTCTAACTTGGTTGATGATAAGTTGTGAGGAATCCTCTGTGTACAGGGTGACTCACATGGTTTATCTTCTTGGTTATCATTATCCTTATACTAACCATTTGTCATGGTTTTTGTTCCCAAATTCTAGAGCTCTGGGCACCAAATACGCCTCAAGCTCTCCCAAAACTCTCTTTATCCTATAGTGTACATTATTAGAATAAATGAAGTGGTTTTTAATAGTAACATAATAATCAATACCTATTTGAAAATACAATAAGTTAAAGCTTATAATCTTGTATCACTCTTTTCATAAAAATTCTTCATTAAAATCACTATTTTGGGTATTATCTGCTTCATTTTTTATATATGTTTTGGTTTGGTAGTTTTTGTCCATATACTTTGTTCATGGTTCCATTATATCAATGTTTTACTCATGATATAAATATGAAATATATTCATTATATATGTATTTATATGAATCCATAAAATTTAGATATAGAAAAATGAATTAAGTCATTCATGGAGATGGTAGGTCGTACATACTCATGAATGTTGTTTTCATTTTTTGACGGATGGAACAAAATTAAGATAAATAATAATTCATATCTCTAGAATAGTTATTATATCAAATAAATTGTATATATTAGTCAAATAAATCCTTATTACTATCTATTAAAAATTAAAATAAAAAAAAATCACATCACTCTGTGGAGTCGGTAGTCCACATATATGCACGAGCAACATTATCATTTTCCAAAAGAGTATAAGGCGATGAGGTAGATGTGATATTATAATTAGAGGAGTATAATTCTGAAATAAATATAATATAATATAATATATATATATATATATATATTAAATCCATCATTATATCCATCCATGTAGGGATGTGGTGGAAAACGAATTACGTCGGTTCACGAGGCGGCAGACCAACATTCACACAATCGACAGTTTAATTTCCCATTTGGTGTAAAAGGATATTAATATAAGTTAAATAATTAACATAATAATGTATAAATATATTTAAGATGGTATATTTATTATTTAATCATAATTTAATAATATTTCAAGGATTTGTAAGAATAAATAAAACAGAAAATATCGGTTAAGAATGATACCACTTATTCAGATAACCTCTTTGGGCTTGCACCAAAAGCCTTATTATAAGATTTTACTAATAAAACCAAGGAATCTATGAAGTATTAATTAGGTTAAGGGGTGTATTTGGACAATAATTTTATAATCCAAAATTATCATTAAGTGTGGAGTGGTGAGGAGTGGAGGTGTCCATTGATAAGTGGGGGTGGGGACCCACTTGGAAATTTCTTAAAATAATACAAAGTGATAAATTAATTATCATAATAAATGATTAAAAATGGAAATATATTAGAATTTGGGATAATATTAGGTATAAATATTCTCATTAAATTGGATTTAGATAAGTTTAATTTGTCAAGTTACCCGTATATTTGGGTTTAAGCCCATGTAAATCTATTATAACTTTAACTACAGTAATTAGTTTTTATAGTTTTTAAAATTCATTATGAAAAACAATTACTAATAAAATAATATTATTTATTAAGATTATAAATATATACACTAATTTTTAAAATAAAATTCATATAATTGATCTAATTTAATTTAAAATTCAACCCACAAAATTGACTACAATCAATTTTCCAAGAAAACTTTTTCTTAAGTAAACAAATTTTTTATATCAAATTTCAATATAAAATTGATTCCAATGAACTAAATTGGATTTATAATAATATAATTGAAAAAAATTTATTTTTATAACTGTATTAAAAATGGATGTTTTAAAATAATTTAAATAAAGAAAATTTGTTTTAATAAAAATTAGTTTTTCTCACTATTCATTAAAAAATAGTCATTTCAAAAAATTATAAAAAATTTCTTTTAAAATAATTGTGTCATGTTGATTTAAAAAATGAATTTAATTTTTTCAAATCAATTTTATAAAGTATGAAAAGAATAATTTTAAAATAAGTTTGAAAACATGACAAACCCGCGCTTTAGAAAAATACTGTTTTTCAGAAAAACATTACTTTTACTTTCAAATGATTTTTATTTTCATTTGTAATAAACTAATAAAAATGAATATATTTTATACAAGTTTAAGCCATGTACTTTTAATAATTTAGTTATTACAATTCATACATGCCAATTTATCGGCTATGTTATAATGGTATACTATGTTATATTTTTTTTAAACCAAGAGTTGTGTGTATTGAATGTTATTGGAGTGATTAAATATAATTAAAATGAAATATATCATAAAATATCTGAGTGTTAAAATACAAACCATTAACAATCAATGGTCCTTGAGATATGATCTAGGTTCAACCCCATACTATATTCCATATTTTAAAACCAATCAAATCTAGATCATTGCAACAACATAATCACTAAGTCGGTGAGGATATTATGTGTTGGTATGTTAATTTTTTTTATCAGTTATAATATGGAAGGAATTTTAAATGGGATGTAGTTTTTAACTAAAGTGGTAATGTGGAATTCAATTATATTTTTAATCCAGGATTGTGATGATGTCTAGGATTGATGGTTAGTGCATAATGTATAAATATATTTTTATATTTTGTGTCATATTTTTATACAGTTGTTGTCATTATAGTAGTATAGTTTACATCAGGATTTTTTTATTGTTATATTCAAAAACCTATACATTTTTTGTGGTTGAATTTATATATTTTTTGAAATATGGTTTTCCTGGTTATGGTCACATTGTATATGAGGTGGACAATTTATTTTAAGGTTATTAGAATTGTGGAAGTGGGAAATAGCCAGTACCCAACATTACATTATTCATGTTCAATGATCAATATGACATCTACACTATGATAAATTATGTGTTCAAAAGAATTAAATCAAAGAAGACCAAAAACATGAATCATGCCCGAACCAAAGATATAGGATCATCACATAATAGTTATAATAAATTGAATTAAATATGAATTTAATTGATGGAATTATTTCTTCATTAATATATCTTGTAACATATATTTGATTCACCATCAGATTGTTATAATAATAAAGTAAATATTCTCTCTAGTAGGGATCCACACATGATCCAAAAATCTCAAAATATCACTAAACAATCTTTAGGTTCTAGAAAAGTAGATCCTTTTGAATGCATCATCCACCATTGATCTCTATGAGAATTTCTTCAAAAGAATTATCCTTGATTTGGTGCGGTAATATTTCTCTCAATTATTTGGAGCATTCTTAGAGAAGAGAGCTTTATAGGTCTTGAGAGGATTCTCCAAATCCATTGTGAAAAACCAAAAAAATGTATTGGCTTATTGAGAAAATAAAATAACTGGGTTTATATATCGCAAGGGTTAAAATAAAATCATTACAAAAGTTTTGTTAATTATTTATTTAATCCTTGTGAAAACCCCATGTCAAATAATAATATTATTATTATTTATCAACATATGGTTTACTTGAAAATTAAAATTAAATGATATTTAATCAAATAATATTCAATATTTATTATTTTCTCACTAGATCTAAAATATCGTCCCATCAATCCTCCATAAAATATATTGGACCTTGAATAATGTCTATTTTTTATTAAATAAATCTCACTATATTATTCACTAATAAATTAATAAATTTTATATTTACTGAATTGAAAATAAATATTTATATGCAATCAATCATACATGAATAATTATTAAACCATGTGAGTTAATAATATTTATTAAACTTGTTAAATAATAAATAATAATATATTATTTTACTGCGATTCTAGATACACTTCGTGTGTGACCATCTACGCCTCTTTCAAAACGGCATTAGAAAAAGCATCCTAAAGTCCATAGTCAACGACTAGAAATTTACCAAAGCACCCATAGAGATAGAAGTTAATGTTCCAATGGAATGTTACCTCATATGGATGATTACTGTGTAATATTATCCCATTATCATGATATCTCTAACCAAGAAGGTTGCATGCTGGTGCCATCAACCCAAGAGCACGATGTCTCTTTATTTGATTTAAAAAAATGATCTTTCCTATAAAAAATCATGGCCATTGATTTTTTAGTCTATATCATTTCCATCAAAGGGCCTGAGATATCAACTACCATTAAAATAGAACGGAAAAAATCCTTTCTCACATTATTCATTAATGTAATATTTCTCATGACGCTCTCAACGTATCCTACATCTCGATGAACATATATCATCATGGTTTTCATCAATAAATCAAATTACACAGCTAATAATATTCATTAAATATAATATTAAAGTCTAAGGATCAATACACATGTTCATAGATAGAAATATCCAATGACTCATAGAAATGTGGATTTCATAATAGTGGGACTCGTTCTTATAATATCCTACTGGATATTACCAAGGGCCTACACCAAGAGAAGGTGCCTCAAAGTCCTATGAGTTTCCACCCTTGATAACCTGTATCATTTCTGTCCCCCAAATGATATCATCTTTCTATAGAACATATATTCAAAAATGGTGTCTTAGCACTTTCGGTTTCTCATTATAACAAGGAACTACTATGGACTTTTAATGTTCCAGGTACTCATAGGACATTATCACATACTATGTCACATAGAAGAAAAATCATGTTGTGATAATTAGTTTATTAATATCCAAAATAATGAATACATGTTATCATAAACAATATAGAAGTCGGTTCTAGGGCAGAAACTCCAACAGAATCTCACTTGAACTATATCCAACTGGTAACAACCTTCAATCCTCTAGTGCTCACATAATACTCTTGCTTCTTCTAAGATAGGACTTTAGTCAACGGGTCAAGCACATTCTCTTCTGTGGGTATTTTGTTCACTTCAACTTCGCCCCATTGATGAAAATATCTCAATAGGTGATACGTCTAGAGTATGTGCTTTGTCAGTTGGTGTGACCTTGGCTCTTTTTCAAGATCCATCATTGTAGTATTATTTTTTATGACCCCCTCCCTCCAAATGTACCACAATTAATAGAGAGAGATAATGACCCCTGATTCCCGCCTTCAGTAGGCCCTGGGTTGGGGACTAGCACTGAGGATATGGAAATCTCATATACCGGAGGAATTACCCACTATAAAATAAATACGATTGGGAAATAACATGGATCATCAACAAAAAAATTTAAGAAACAATATAAAAAAGGAAAAAACCATCCCACATGCTTGTATAAATATAACTAAAACAAATACATGTCTCCAAAATAAATACCCAAGGTAATGCTAAATCAGCGACACAACAAATATCTAAAGGTATGAGCAAGTAATGCCCAATACAGTCCACATAATCCTTATGGAAACCTAAAAATGGTTTTATATACATAAGGTTAGCATACAAGTATATTCGGTAGGAAAAAATCAATACCCTCGTGCACATGTGAAAAATCATACTAAGGAACCTGTGAGAAAATAGTACAACAAAAAAATACCTATCATGGTATACTAACCATACCAACCCCACCAAGGCATGCTCAGCAAATAATGGAAACCAAGTAATATAGTAGAATAAGAATCGCATCGAAAAGGGTACCCTGCACAGATTTCTTAAGGGTATTCCACTCTCACACCCAATGTCAAACTTCTTGGAACTCTCATTTCTTCTGTATACCACACTGCCTGAAAAGCATGGTCAAAACACACCTCGTCCGTAGACACTTGGGCTCTCCACCCCACAAACACGACCACAACACATCTCACTCAGAAACTCTTGGGCCACAACATAACCACCAACATAACCAGAGTAGTAGGGTATTATGAACATATAATAAATCAATCTTGTTCCCTCCTCCTATAATGCATGACTCCCAACCATAAGATTCCCCAAAATCATGGTCACGTCTCACCTAAAAGCACCTAGGCCATCGCATGTCATTCTTGAGAAAATAGGCTATCACATATTTCCCGAAGGCACTAGGCCCATCACAACCACCATATAATGCACTAAGAGACCTCTAAATATCATAGTATATGAAATACCTACTTCTCTTGGGAGAGATAACTAGAAAGAGTGGGTACCCATCCATCTTTACTTCTCGACATATGTTAGCAAAAACTCCCATGTGTGACTATGAAGGTGTCAACACATAGTTTAAAATGTGGGTGAGGTGCATATAAAAATCACCAAAATATACAAGTAATTATATATAGTATCGAACATTAAAGCCCAAACAATGGGTTTATAACAAAAACAACCAACAAAAAACACTATCACCTTTTATTCCACAACTAAACGAATAACTTACCACAATAATCTACAAACCAAATTTCACATTTCCAACAAATTTCATTTAATCATCCCAATTTTTCATTATTTATCATCAACTATGTTTAACCACACAACCCACCATTTAATTATTTATTAACCATTTTCATCCCATTAACCAAAATAGACCATTTCATTTCAATCATTATTGAAAAATTATTAATTTTTTAAATCTATACTCATGCATCTTTCATATAGAAAACACCACCTCACCACTCCAAAAGCACAACCTCCTAACCAATCCAAAAGAATGGCCAAATAAACCACCTCGTCAGTGTCCCAAAAGTACATCTAAAAATAAAATATCACCTCACACCCCTATTGCATCCACACATCACTTTCCCAAAAGAGTGGTCACACATCACAACATGTAAAAATCATTTTTACAGGTTTACAAAGGGGCTCTTATCACATTCCACATTATTTTTTTGGGTGTTATTATACAAAACAAAATCCAAGGGAAACCATTTCATTAGAAAGGTATAATTAACTAAAAAAAGTTCATTTCAGGTGATATTACAACAATCATGAGAGACAAAACAGTCACAACAATCACAATACATATATCTAGTGTAATCAAAGCCCCCAATACCTACAATTTTCAATGGGGAATTAAACCCATACAATTCACAATATCACCAATAATATCAATGCTACAAATCATTCCAATAAAACCCCATTTCCACAATTCCATTCAATTAACCAAATATTTATCCTTGATTAATCCATTAAAATCATAACCCACATAAAAATTAAACACATCTTTTGTGATAAACACTTTGGACAAATGAGGGAATCCCTATCTTAAATAATCTTGTCGACTCGATTTGCACTGTAGGGAGAAGAGTAATTCTCTCATACCACCACTACATCATAGGATCCAAAGATCAACCTACACTTCAACCAAAGAATATCACAATGCATCCCAACACAAACCCCAAACAATAACAACATCAATAAAACAAATACCTCGTAGAAGAATTGAAGAAAACCCACCAATAAGGGAGAATCTCCAACCATGGATCAACTATGGTTTTCCAATGAACAAACACCAAGACCAATAGATCCAAGAGTGATGAAGAGGGATTTAATAACTCATCGGGGCACCTAAGGTTCACTCAAAATGAGAGGAAGACGAATCTATGTACTAATGAATGAAAATTTGGCTGCAAAATAATTTTAAAACTACATTGGATCAGTGGTTTACATTACGTGTAATACCCTTTCACGTCATGTAATCATCAGGGTCTAGTTTCTCAAAAAAAAACACATCCCCTTTTTATTATTTAACCTTGAAAACTAACACATCATGAACCAGGCCTTGAAAAGACATGACACCAAATTTCACATCATTTAATACGCTTACACTATGTTTATTTTCTATATCAATTTGGCTGCACCCCCAGCTCCCATGAAAAATTTCAGAACCTCCCCTAAACACCTCTAATAATAAAAACTGGAAAAGTAACAGACCAGGAGGGGATGAACCATTACATTATATACCTATAAAATTATTCCTTCACTCGAGAATCCAAAACCAAGCCTATATTGAAAGGGTTCTGAATAACCATCCCACAATATACCTCCCAAGGATCTCATCATACCAGAAACGCTACCACTAGCTAAACACGCCAACCCAAGTGGACAAAAAACACACTGCATAACCACATCACCACTACCAAAATACACCGCCTCTCACACAAATATCTATTCATCCATGCATCCCCAGACATAGATCAATATATTCAATGAACCACATCATCCTAAACACATGAATCTGAGAATTCTGTCCTCCATATCAACATACTATCCACTATGGGCGGCAAAAAAATTCATGTAGGGGTTTAATCACATCGTAGTTAATGTATCTCTATTATGGATTAGGTCCTCTAATTTTCATATGTTATCAATTTATCACACATTTCACTACACACATCAAAAACCATGGAAAATAGCTCATCCCCTAAAACAACAGGATCCAAACATCACATCAAAAAGTAAAATAGAGAAAAGAAAAACTCAAAACAACTCTGGGTACTAGGAACACATATGCATCTATCACTCCCATGTACTCTCCTCTAAAACAACATTCCTCCACAAAACACTTACCAAAGTAATGGTCCATCAACACAAATACTTCTCTTAGATATCTTGTATCTCTAATGGTCATTCCACAAACATTGTGTCATCTGTGATATCCAAATCTCCCCAATCAATGACATGGGACTCATTATAAAGATACTGACAAAGATTTGAGATGTGAAATACATCATGGATCCTCTCTAAACATGGTGGAAATGCAAACTGATATGCCACCTCGCTAACTCACCTTGACACCTTAAAGGGCCCAATAAACCTGGGAGAAAGATTACTCTATCTTCCAAACCTATACTTCCCATGTCGATGGGAAACTATGAAGAAACCATGGTCCCAAACCATGAACTATAAGGGCCTCCTCCTACAATATACATAGGACTTATGCTAATCCTACACTGATTTAATCCTCTCATGAACAAGCAGAACCTTTTCGGTCATGCTCTTCACCACATCTGGACCATGAAAGCCAATCTCCCCAACCTCTATCTAGCACAATAGAGAATGACAAGGTCTCCAATACAAAACCTCAAATGGATCCATGTTAATGGAAGAGTGATAGCTATTACAATAAAAAACTCTACCAAGAAATATTTTCATACCCAATATCCACAAAATTCAAAGGCGTACACTCGCAACATATCCTCCAATGTCTGGATAGTCCTTTCCATATGTCCATCTATCTGAGGGTGGAATGCAGTGTTAAGGTGTAACTAAGTTACAAAAGCATGCTTAAATCCCCTAAAAACATGTGAGGTAAAACATGTGTCCCAATCTGAGAAAATGGACCGCATTACTAGATGAAACCAAGCCACCTCATCCACATACCTCTTATCTAAAACATCCATTGCACCTAATTCTTTGATAGATAAGAACTGGGCTGATTTAATCAACTAATCCACTATCACCTAGATAGCATCCTAACCTCCTTGAGATTTAGGTAACCCTATGATGAAATCCATTGATGTGTCATCCCATTACAACTTGGGAATATTCAAGGGCTTTAAAAAACCACCAAGAACACGATGCTCAGCCTTTACCTACTGGAAAGCCTCACATCGAGCCATAAATTCTATCATTTCCCATTTCATCCCTAGTCACCAAAACTGTGTCCTCAAGCCACGGTACATTTATGAATCTCCTGGGTCTACATCCAATGGTGAGTTATAATAGTCAGAAAAAAGCCCCTTATGAATTACTACAAAAAAAATGACCTCCCGTCAAATAAAAACATGTTCTGGCCATCCTCCAACCATCCCTTAGGCGCATCACCATGGCCAACACGATTGTGCATCACCTCTTCCTTTGAGTATCCTGAATAAGACTCCTCCACCTTCATAATTATATAAGAATAAACCATAATTTGAAACGAATAACCTCTAACACTAACTGCTCCTACATCTAAGTGAAAGGATTCTAACTCCTCCATTTTACTCCATACATCCTTAGACTCTCGTACAACACCTTTCCATGAAATCCTACTCAAGTGTCAGTCACAACATCCCCTTTTCCGGAAGTGTATATGTTATCAAAATAATTTTCTTGAAGAAAATATATACACCATTATTTTCATAGGTTTATATCACACTGGGAAAATACATACCCCAAGCTCTTGGGATCAGTAAAGACTACAAACCACCCCCAATGAGGTAATGTCACCAAAACTTTAGTGGAAACACAACCATTACTAGCTCTATATTATGGGTGGAATAGTTATTCTCTTTGGGACATAACATCCTAGAACCGTAAGAGATCACCTATGGCTTCTACATCAATATGAATCCCAAGAAGGAGTGGGAAGTGTCAGAAAACACATCAAGAAACACACCCTCCTATGGTAACTAAAGAACTGAATCACTAACAAAATTCCCCTTTATGTAACAGAACATTGCCTAGAACTGGTTTCTCCACAAAAAATATTGTTCCTTCCATGTCAAAGGTATTAACAAGACTAAAAATCAAGAGAAATCTGGTAAAAAGTTTCAACAGTAGCATGTGATACCGAGGAAACTGTGAACCTCTACCACGTTCTAAGGTGCTTCCCAAGAAACAACGACTTCATCCATTGACAGGTCTACTGCCACACACTGCGTAGAAACCACATTCCGAAGGAAATTCACCTCTCATGTCAAGAATTTACACTTATACAACTCTATATAGATCCAGTGGCACTACTAGAATAATAGTATTTTGCGCCTGGGGAAACAGGCGAATGCTAATAGTGAAAAGAAATGTGCTAGATATCCCCCCCCACACACCTTTCTTCCCAATTCCCCCACTACAACTCCCCCGAGATACTGTGCCATCCCCATCACCACCCTAACACCTACGTTCACCCCCGTCTCCACCCCCCGTCGTCCCACATTTCCCTTTCCACACCAGCCGCTAAACCCGTTGTCCAACCCACGTTAGACTGCCTTCCCAAAAGACCTCAATGTTGCATCTTCCCTTCCTCCGGCCACCGCAGATTGGACATGGTTGGAAGATAGACCATTAGGTCTATCTCACCCCAACAACATGTCCCACCTGCATCCCTGCTCGCACCAAATTCACCAACGACACAAAAAATTGGGTGGGGTTTTAAGGACTACCCACAGTGGTCGTTGTTGATCAACACCCATGGTGCAACATCGACCACCGGAAGCGGTCGCATGGTGGTATATATAGGCCTTTAAAGACATCTTTTGGAGGTCGCTAAAGTCTATATATCTAGTAGTGTGGCATCAAAGAACATTCAAGATAGTTTTGAGATGCTTGAAATGATTCTCCTATTACTTTGAGAAGATTAAGACAACATATATGAGTACACTAATGAACTGGTCTAAGAAATCATGTAACATTGATTTCATAATCCCCATGAACATGGATGGTGTGTTTTCAATATGGAATGGATAAAAACTTTAAGGGAACATACCTACATTTGAAGGTCATCATTATGATATTGCCCTTTTTTCACCCTCAACCGATGATATCCAGACCATATATTAATCTTAGAAAACCAACTCACCCCTCTCATCTAGTAGAAAATATCTTCTATCATTGAAGGAGGATAATTATTTTTGACTATCACCACATTTAACCTTAGTTATTCTATGCACAGCCTCGTACTACCATATTCCTTGTGAAAAACACTAGAGAACCCTATGGAGACAAATCAAAAAATATGGTCTGGCCTCCAATGGGCATATTCAATATTTGGGGTATGGGGATGTTCTTTATGTATAGTCTCATAGCATGGTATAGAGTGGGTGAAATAAAGGATTGTTATGCTCTTGAGTCAAAAAAGGAACAAACAAGGGTACTGAACAAATTGATCATACCTCTGACGATATATATCCCCTCTAGAAATACTTCCTCCGTTTTGTGAAACTAACCAAGCCCAAGATCCTCTGCTTCTCTAATGAAAATCACTTTGATGCCCATTCTGAATTCATGGTCACTAAACATGAGGAACATCCTATGTCAACCTCATCCTTCCTTATCTGCCCTGGTTGGAGAAAAAGCCTTTTTCCCCTACTACTGAAGCTGCATCATTAGAAACATCCACTAAGGTTAGTGTTAAACCTTTCCCCCTCGACCAAACTAAGATTAGGGAACAACTGGGAAATGGTTCTGGATTTTTTCATGAACCCCCCAACCAAAACACACTAACATAAAACTGGAAGGAAAAACCTGGAAACCACTAGACCCAGAAGGCAGGAAAGGAAGCTATTGAGTTCAAATCCCTATCGGTCTAAACCTTGATGTCCATGATACCTAAGACCTTCCAATGAAAACCCTTCCCCTCTAAGAACCATGTTGGTTATCCTCTTGTGGGAAACCTCCTTGTGAGTGCATCCACTCAATCACCTCTACCTTCTTCTAAACCTCCAGATATGTTGGCAACAAAAAAAAGAGTTGTTACATGTTGGATTTAAGGATGTAGTGCCTCCTTAAGACATCTTGTAGAAGACTCCTCATCTTGAAAAAGATCTGGGGAAAAAACTAAAAGATCATAGAACATGATTCCCAACTCCCATACCGACATGATCCCCTTCTAAAGAGAAAGAATCACATGCCTCTTTACTACCATCGTGGTAGTAAAAAGGAACTCTACCCAAAAATCCTTCTAGAAGTAAACCCATAAAACATATGCCTCCTTCTGCTTCCCATGATATAAAATCCATAATTGACTCATAACTCCCCTCATCTGACTAACTTCCAAGAGCACCTAGTATTTGGTCGTGGCCCGAATCAAATGGAAAGAAATATCTAACTCTTCTATTAATCTCTATATCCCCTTATCTAAGACAATACCGTTATACCTCCCCAAATACTTCCATTGGAAATCATGCATCATCCTCTTCCACGGATCATCCTCCTCAACTGAATTAACCCTACAGTGATCAACCAGATCATATTACAGAACCCCATATTCCTAATCCACATGAAAATGGAAAATGGGATCTGTATCTAAAAGGAAACAAGGATTTTTTAATCCCAATAATTATGTGATTTGATTTAATATTTATTTTAACTCATTTAATTCATTTTTTATTCATTTAAACAATTATAAAACAATGAAATTCAAATAAGAACACAAGTCATTATGATGCATCTACCTCTCATACCACTCTTT
The DNA here is from genome assembly GCA_963277665.1 of Viscum album. Lineage (NCBI taxonomy): Eukaryota > Viridiplantae > Streptophyta > Magnoliopsida > Santalales > Viscaceae > Viscum > Viscum album. Next base: position 1,119,288,349 of record OY728141.1, read on the forward strand.
CCGGACTCCCTCCCTCCATAGATACCACAATCAATGGAGAATGATAATGACCCTCGAGTCTCGCCTCCTGTATGCCCCGATTTGGAGACTATCACTAAGGGTATGAAAATATCATATATGGGAGGTATTTCCATCTATAATATAAATTGGATCGGGAGGTAATATGGATCTTCCACAAAAAACTCCAAGACACAATATAAAAAGAAAGAAAAAACCATCCCATATGCATGTATAAATATAACTGATAAATATACATGCCTCTAAAGTAAATACCCTAAGTGAAGTAAAATTAGTGAAATAGTAGCTATCCAATGGTCCGAGATAGTAATGGCCATCACAGTCCACATAAACCTCTTAGAAACTTTAAAATAGTCTTATATATATAGGATGAGCATAATAATACACTCGGTAGGAAAAAATCAAGTCTTTCAATCACATGTGAAAGAATAATACTAATTCACCTATGAGAAAATAGCAATTTCAAACAGCACCTATCAAGGAATACTAACCATACCAACCTCACCAAGGCATGCTCACTAGATAACACAAACCAAGTAATTTAGTATAATAATAATCACATCAAAAAGGGTAACCACATCTCTTTCTCACTGGTATGTCATTATCACACCCAAATTCATACATACATGCACTCCCATCTCTTCTGTATACCACACTACCCCACAAGCATGGTCATAACACTCCTCACCCATTAACCCTTGGGCTAGTCACCCCATAAGCATGCCCACAACACATATCACCGGAAAACACCTCATCCCAAACACAACCACTTTCATAAATAGAGTATTAGGGTTTCATGAACATATAGTATATCAACCTCATTTCCACTACCTACCATGCTTGACCCCCCACTAGAAGCCACCCCACAAGCACAGTCATGTATTTATTAAAAACACTTGTGTTGTCACATCATTCTCGCAAACACCTGGGCTATCATATCATTCTTGAAGACACCAGGGTCATCACAACCACCATCTAATGCACTAACAGAACACCAGTCATTGAATCTTATGAAGTACCTACCTCTCCTGGAAGATAGAATGGAAAACAGAGGGTACCCAACCATCCGTAAACCACATCGATTTTCAGGAAAAACACCCCCTGAATGACTATGCGGGTGTCGAAGCATATTGTTCAACATTGGTGGGGTGTGTATATAAATTAAAAGAATATAAAAGTGATTATATTTAGTATCAAACACTCAATCCCAACCTATAGTATTACAAAAAAATAAACCAACTCACAATATAGTCACTTTTATTTCCACATCTAAATGAATAACATGCCACAACTGGCCACGAACCCCATTTCACATTTCCAACCAATTTCATTTAACCATCCCATTCTTTCCATTATTTAGCATCAACCATGTTTAACCACACAACCCACCATTTAATTATCCATTAACCATATCCATCCCATTAAAAAACAAACCATTTCATTTCAATCATTATTAAAAAATTATTAATTTATTCTATCATTAATTGGACATCTATCATAAAGAAACAACCACCTCAACTCCCCAAAATCATGTCCTAACAAACCACCTCCTCTCCACCCCAAAATCAAATCCAAACAAACCACCTCCTCACCACCAAAAAAAGTATGGCTAAAGAAACCACATATCAACCCACACTCCATTATAACCACACATCACCATCCCATAAGCATGACCACACATTAAAACACATCAAGATCATTTCTATAGGTTTAAAAAGGGGATTATATCACTTTCCACTTTATTTTAGGGGTGTTATCACACAAACCAAAATTCTAGGACAACCATTTCATTAGACATGTATAAGTAATTAACCAATTTTCATTTAGGGTAATATCATAATAATCCAGACAGTCAAAATAGTCACAATACATATATCTAGTGAAAACAAATCCCCCAACTACTATAACTTTCAATGGGGTATCAATCCCGTACAATTCACAATATCACAAAAATATCAAAGCTATAGAATCATATAAAACAAACCCCATCTGCCCCTTTAAATTAAATTAACCTATTATTTATCTTTGATTAATCCTACACAACTAAAAAATATTTTTAAACAAAAGTAAAAATATCTCACATGATACAAAATAAGGAGAAATGAGGGGATCTCTATCTCAAAGAAACTTGTTGAATCATTGTGCACCACAGAGTGAAGAATAACGCTCTTAAAACTCCACTACACTATGGGAACCAGGTTTATACCTACACTGCAACCAAATACCACCAAAATGACACTCAAAACCCACCCCGAACCATAATATCATCACTGTAGTAAATCCATGGGAGATGAACAGAAGAAAAAACTACCATGAAGGGAGAATAACTTATCGTGGATCAACCGTGGGTTGCGAAAAATAGCCACAGGGACTGATGGACAAAAGAGGGAGGATGAGGGCTTGAAGAACACCTTAGGGTTCCTAGTTTTCTCTCAAAATTAGATGAATCACAATCCATGGAATAATTAATGAAAAATAGGCAAGCAAATTATTTTAAAACCTCACTGAATTAGGGGTTTACAAGATGTGAAATCCCCTTTCACATCGTGTAATCGATGAGGTTTCGTTTCACTAAAAATATGTTTCTTTTTCTTATTATTTAGCCATGAAAATCTACACATCCTGAACCATACCTATAAAGTCTGTGAAACCAAATTTCACATCGTGTAATACACTTACATGACATGTATTTCTTATAAAATTTCTGTTACACCCGTACACCCACGAAAACTCCTAGAACCTCTCCCAAACACCTCCAACAACAATAACGTGTAATGTAATGGATTGGGAGGGTACATACAGTTATATTATCAAAATAAAATGTGATAGTATATTAACTTCTAGGTATCACATCATGATCAAAGAATAAACATCTGAATCTAAATGGATTCCTTTGATTCATCAAAAGTCACTAAATACTCGTACACCACTATAGAATTAATGAAAACTAGAAGATTTGAACTCTTCTAGCTCAAAGATCTTCCATTGATACAGAAAACATATCCCAAATGAGATTTCAGATCATTCAGATCTATCTGAAAACTAGAATCAGTGTAGCCCCTAATGAATAGCTTCTTATCTCCTCTATATTCCAGGAACATATCATTAGTTCTTCTTAGATACTTGAGGAAAAACATAACAGCATTCCAATGATTTTATCCTGGGTATTTTTGATATATACCTACCATTATAATTTAATTTTCTACACAAATTATAGTACATAACATGGCATATATTATTGATCCTTTCGCTAAAGCGTATTGGATATTTCTCATTCTCTCATTCTCTTGTTGTTTCTAAGGACATGTTTTCTTAGAAATATGTAAACTGTGTGACACTATAACCGATCCCCTCTTAAATTTTAATATACTAAAACTATTTATTATCTGGTCAATATATGTTCTTTGACTTAGTCCAAGTAGCCTCTTGGAAATATGAAGAAATATATTGAACCCTAGAATATTGGTTGTGTCACCTAAGTCCTTCATGGAGAAATAATTTTTAAACAGTCCTTAACAAACTGTAAGATTGGTATGTCATTTCCAATCATTAATATGTCATAAACATACATTACTAGGATAACAACAACATTCCCACTAAACCTCTTGTAAACATAAATCTCACATTCATTCTAAATGAAACAAAATTATTTTATGGGTTCATCGAATCAAATGTTCCATAACCATGATGCTAGATTCAATCCATAAATGAATCTCTAAAACATGAAAATCATTTTGACATCATCTGGAATCACAAAACTTTATGTTTGTGTCATATAGAAATCTTCTTGAAGGTTCCCATTAATTAATGTAGTTTTTACATCCATCTTCCAAATCTCATAGTCATTGTAAGCTATTATAACAAGTAGAATTTTGATGGATTTAAACATGGAAATTGGTAAAAAGGTTTATTGTAGACAATTAATTTGGGTTATTTAAACCCTTTATCCATTATAATTTCTTTATAGGTATTTAATTCACCTTCCATGTCTAGTTTACTCTTAAATACCCATTTTTATCCAATGGGATTTATATCAAGTGGAATAATGGACAAAACCAAAACTTATTTCTAATACATGGAATCCATTTCCGAATTCATGGATTCTTGCTATATTTCATCTTCTGAGTTTTCTACTACCTATTTATTGGAGATAGTTTCAAAATTGTCAACCAATAATGAGTCACCATCCACTATGATAAGAATACCATTTCTCTCTAGTTATCTTACCTCTCTCGAACTTTTATAAAGTAATTATGTTTCAGGAACTACTTATTCTATAGGGACCTGTGGAATCTATTCCTGTACCAAATCTTGTGTATCTTGAGAATCAACTTCATCAAAGTTAATCTTCCCCCACTATCCTTTTTCAGGTTGTTCTCCCTCTCAAGAAATATGGATTTTCTGGTAATAGTCACTTTCTTATATGAGGGTTTGTATTTAGATTATACCTTTGTTTCATTCAGATACCCTATAAGGATACACATCATGCCCCAAAGTGCTAATTTTTTCACTGATAAGGCCTTAACAAATGCCTCACAACCCCATACATGTGTTTGTGACAAAACATGTTTCTTTCTACTCTATAACTCTAAGGGAATTCCATTTTTAGCTTTATTTGGTACACGATTTAATGTGTATACCACAGTTTGTAATCTGTATCCCCAATAAGATAATGGAATATATACATGACTCATTATCAACCATTCCAAGTCTAAAAATTTTTGGTTCCTCATTTTACTAACACTATTACACTATGGTGTATTAGTTTGAGTGAGTGGAGATAGAATCCCAAGCTCTTGTAATAATTTTATGATGTGTTTGTTAAGATATTCACCAACTCGATCCGATTGAATCTCCCTTATCTTCTCACCAAGTTAATTATCTAATTCATTCTTCAGTCCCTTGAATTTCTCAAACATGAACTTATACCTCATCAAGTTGACATATCCATATCTACTCAAGTCATTAGTGAAAGTTTTGATATAATAATATGCACCTATAACTTCTACTGAAAATGGTCCACACAAATAAGTGTGTACCAATCCTAGAAGTTATGTAACCCTTTAAACCGATCCACCGAATGGTGTTTTGGCCATTTTTTCCTTTTAAACAATAATGACATATATCAAGCGGTTTTTTCTCAGAAAATTCTAAATAACCATTTTGATATGTATTTTTCAATTGCTTCTCATTTATAGGACCAAGATGGTGATGTTAAATATGGGTGTTATATGAGTCATGTGAACATGATTAGTTATCAATTTCCAAAACATAATTTTCATAATTCAATACATAAGGACCAATATTTAAATGTTCCATACCATAACATATGTTTTACTTATAAAAGAAAAAAAATATTTCAAAAATTGAGAAAAAAAAACATATTCATCTAGGCATGATATATAAATTATATTATTGGTAAATGTGGATACATAATAAATATATTTCAAAAACAAAATCATTCTCATTGGAAATGAAATGTGGTAGTCACCAATGGCTAGAATAGTCATACATTCCCCATTAGTACCTCTTAGATTCACCTCTCCTCTATCAATCTTTCAGAATATACTTGTTTCCAACATTTGGGTATAGATTTTCTCCCTACAAGCTATGTCTAATACCCAATCTGTATATATTGAACGAATTCATTCAATAATGAATGCACTTTTAGCATCCCCTAGATTTTTTGTGCAGTTCCTCTTCTAGTGGTCTCACTTTCCATAGGTAAAACATATTTACTCCTTTTCCTTTCCCTTAGTTCTAGATCATCTTCTTCTTAGAAGGATGTTTCTCAAGAGATTTATACTATTTTTAAATCATGGGCCCCTTCGACTTGTTCTTTCTTTTCTTATTCACCATAAGGAATATGAGTTTATCACATCCCATACCCTTATCCACTTAGAGAATAAAAGTAAGAAGTTCAAAAATACTCTTCTCACTATTGATCATATTTTATTTAACATTAAATCTAGAGAAGGTCCTGGGTAGTGATGAAAGTATGAGATCTGTATGCAACTCATCTAGAAATTTAATACCTAAGATGTATAGGAGTTCAATATAGACAATAGGTTTGAGTACCTGAGGCCCAGAAGGCCCAACCACTCCAACCTTAGTTGTAAACAAAGTATTGGTTATATCATACCTTTCTTGTCTCACCGTATCTTGATAGAGATCCTAAAGGTGATATATCTTGTTATAGGCATCCATATCCTCATGTTGATTTAAAATATCATTTTACATGGATGATAACATGAAACAATGAACATATTTAGAAATATTTATATATTTCTCATTGACTTTTAACTCTTCACCACTTTCCTCATTTCTAGGAACATCATGAATAGGTGATTTCAGCTCATACAATTTCTTTTCATGGTGAAGGATAACACATAAGCACTTTTTCCGCTCTTTGAAATTTGTGTCGGTGAGATGGTTATCTATCTCAATTACAGATAATAGTGATATTTATGAAGTCATTTTAATGATTTTTTTCTAAAAAACAAGATGATTATAATTTTAGTACTTTATCTGATAAAATTTAGACAAATAAATAAATATTAAATTTATTAGACTCCCACTATTTTATCGAAACCCAATATCACTCATAATTGGCTTCAAAATGTCCTATTTCTTGGATATTCTAGTGTCAAGAATCCATATTCCCCTTTTCATTACCCCAAAATTGGTTGGTCAAGAAACTCAAATGGGTTTAGGTAGGCATTCCAAATTCAAACCACATTAACTCATAGTTCCTTGATCTGCTGAGTGGACTCCCCGATCTGTAAATCCTTAAATTGTATTTCTTCAACCTTTTCCTCCCAGTAACACCAAATCCTTCTATGGAAGTCAACCCTTGATGTAAAATAAGTTAATTCAACCAAGAAAATCAAGTTATAATTCACCAATAATTGAAAGCACTCCAACTTTGGTTGTTCAAGAACTTTAAACTATGGTTCGATTTTAACCGAAGTAGTTGAAGGATATACTGACTTAATAATTTATTGAAGGATTTTATCCATTTAGTCATAAATTAACAATTTCTAACTTCTTAACATGCTTGTTAATATTAAGTGGGTTTACATAAATTATTAACCATGTCTGAGATAATATGTATGCATAAACCAGATTATTTTAGTTTTGTCTTGCATTCTCATTAATTCAATAATTATGTGATTGTGAAAAAAACATCCATAATGAAATAATCATGAAACTTGATAGAAATAAAATAATAAAGTGTTTTGATCAAGATATTTTCTTAGGGTTATTTTATCTAGTATTTGATAAACCAACCAATGAACTATGGAAAAAATACCTTGAACCAATTAAGGTTAGTGTTACATCTTTCCACCTTTCCACCAATTTAAATCTTTGGATATGTTTCACCTTGACTATGAACATAAACCACCTCCACTAGCTTTGTAGCATCGTCAGTTTCATATTATTTTTACTCACATATAGATTATTGGAAAATGATTTACGTAAAATATATAATGGACACGTAGTAACTTACATAATTTATGGGGATAAAGCATGAGGACAACAATTTAATTTAATAATAAATTAAATGGAATGAAATCAATCAAATACAAATGCTTAGTAAATTCTTATGATCATCCACATGCATGTAACGAATTATAAATTTCATAAAATTAACATTAAATTATTAATAATTCTTATTTAAGATAAATCACACTCAAATAAATTAATTATTATCTTTAATTAATCAATTATTTTATCTCAATTCTCATCTACATTCCCTTGATATAGTCATCCATTATAATTTGAAACTAAATAATATTATTTAAAATATACTATGTAAATAAATGTACCTTGGAAGAAATGTAGTGAATATGTGTTTTAATCTACCCAATATGTATTATACTTGTATACGTTTTTATTCTTTGTGACATATAGCATACAACACCTATCACATACATTCATGACATGAAGCATTAACATAATGATTTCACAAATTACATTATTTTTCTATAACGTGTCATGGTTTAATGAACATAGATTAAAAACTATAATATGACTCATATTTGATATGAAGATCTGATCATTACATAGATGTTAATTATATATATATATATATTAAAATTCATCACATGGTGTGTCCCATCAACATAATAACATCAAGAATGAATTTTTTTATAAGGTTTACATAATATAATAACTAAATTTTAAATGTATATAACTTGGATTAAGTACACATCATGTTCAACTGAGCTACATAGAGTGTACATCTCCCACAATATATCTGAGGGACATGCCTTGGGACTTGGTGTGTAAATTTTTCATCTGAAACTATAGTAAGCAGCATGTCTATTGAGCTAAATGTTGAGTGATCTCCAAATTACATGGTCCCCAGTTTGGTTTGTCGTGTATTAGAAAACACACCCCATATTTGAATCAAAGGAACTACATGCCATGTACATAGGCTATATGGCATTTACTCTAGATGATTGTGAACCAATTTGTCTCAGTCATCACAAGGTGTGAGGTAGTAGCTACACTACATGTCATCAATTCATATGATTTAATTAATTCTAAATTAATTCCTTCTGCATTGAACACAACTACACAACGTGTACATTTGGTTAAATGATGGGTAGAATTTTTTTATTCGTCCATAATTATTTGCATCTCCGGATGAGATATTTGATTTCATTTTACTCAAAAAAATTAATTATATTGATTAGATCTATAAGAAATTAAGGGGAAAAAATAAGATCTCATTTTTCAGATTAAAATAATGATAAATTTTGAAATTAAGAACTAAATTAAAATGCATAAATCACAAAAAATATTTGAATAATTATAAATAATTATAAATAATTATATGACCTCTATGATACCACTTCAATGTTATGGGAATAGTAGATTCATGTGATTTGTGATACCTAACATTACTTTTATTCATTTTCAATAATAAATTTGAGATCTACACAATGATAAACATCGTGTTCAATGGAATTTAATCAATGGGGACAGACAACATGAATCACACTAAAAATGTATAGAAAGGATCGTCACATATTATCTATAGTTATTTAATTAAATAAGAATTAGATTGATGGAATTATTTCTTCATTAATGTATCTGATAATAGATTTGTGATGCATTGTCCTTACGTTGCAAGAATCAAGTGCAGATTCCCTCTAGAGGTGACCCACACATGTCCCAAAAATCTTCATACATCGTTGAAATAATCATTTGGTGCTAGCACGGTAGATCCTGGTGTTTGCATTTTCCTCCTGTGATCTCTATAATAATTACTTCCAAAGAGTTATCCTTGATCTTATGGGGGAATATTTCTCTCCATCATTGGGAGAATTCTTGGGAAGGTATCTCTCTAGGCCTTGAGATGATTCTTTAAATACATTCTGCACAACAAAAAAAAGGAATTCGATTATTGAGAAAATAAAAAACTAGGTTTATATATTTCTAGGGTTAAAATAAAATAATTTCACAAGATCCATTAATTATTTATTAAATAGTAATGAAAATCCTATGTCGAATAATAATATTATTACTATTATTTCGCGACATGCTCTTCACATATGAATTAAAATTAAATGTTATTTAATAAAATAATATTCAATATTTATTATTTTCTCATCAGACCGAAAATCACATCTCTTCATTCCTCTATAATATTTATCCGACCTTGAATAATGTCTATTTATTAATTAAATAATACTCACATTATTATTCCCCAATAAATAAATATTATATTAACTAAATATAAAATAAATATTTATATTTTATCAAGCATACATGAATAATTATAAAACCATGTGTGGGAATAATATTTATTCAACTAGTTAAATAATAATTAATAATATATTATTTAGCTAAGATTCTGGATACACATAGTGTGTGGCCCTCTATGCCTATTTCTCAGTGGCATTAGGAAAAACAGCCTAAATTATAAGGTCATCATCTAGCAACATGCTGAGGATCCCAAAGAGAAAGAAGGTGATGTCTCAATGAAATGTTACCTCATACAGATGCTTAATATTTAATATAATCCCTTTAACATGATATTTCTAATCAAGTAGGTTTCATGTTGGTGCCATCAACCAAATTGCATGATGTCACTTTCTCAGATTTTGCAAAAAAAATGAACATGTCTATCGAACACCATGGTCATGGATTTTTTAGCCCATATCATTTTTATCAATGGACCTGAGATATCAAATTTACATAAAACAGAGGGAAAAATAATTTATCCCATTATTTATTAATTAAATATTACTCATGACACACCCAATATATCTTACATCACCATGAACATATGTCATCATGGATTTAATAAATACATTAATGTACATGACTCATAATATTCATTAATAATAATCCTAAATTACAAGGATCTATACACACACCACATATAAGAATATCCAATGACATATAGAAATGTGGATTTCCTACTGGTGGGTCTCATTCTTATAATTTACTATTTGATAATTACAAGGATGTACACCATGGAAAGTTGCCTCAACGTCATATGAATCTCCACCCGTGATAGACTATATCAATTGTTTCCCTAAAATGATATCATAATGGTATAGAACATATATTCAATAATAGTGTCATGGAGCATTAGGATTCTCATAATAATAGGGAATGGAAATGACCTTTTATTGTGACAGCCACTGTTAGGAAATTATCACATATTATGTCATGAAACATAACAAACATGATGTGATAAGTAGTTTATTAATATCCAAAAAATTTAATACATTTTATCATATGGTACATAGATTTTGGTTCTAGGGAACCAACTTCAAAATGAATGTGTTATGTTGTGGTGATGATTAGTTTGTGTATATATGTGAGAGAACTTTGATATTTTGGGCCATGTATTTTGGAATTGAATATAGTATAATCTTAATACCTATGGGAAATACATATTAATTTAATCTAGCTGATGATATGATAATTGTTACTTTCTTATGTTATTTTCTTTTTTTAGTTTTTTCCTTTAGAAATGTGTTAATATGCATTAATCATATGGAAACATAAGGATTGGTAAATAAACAAACTAATTATACTTATATATTCACCTATGATTTATATATGTTGTATTTATATTTATATAATTGACATAATGATGGTACTAGGAAACACTAGCTCAGCAACATAAAGAACTAGTTTTTGTAAGAACATTATATGTGAATTTTTTATTCCTATAATTATACTGGTATTTTGTGTTTTGATTTTTATTTTAAATTTATTTTCTTTTTATCATTATATGAAATTTATGCATTATGTTTTTATACTATTTTTTGATAGCATTTGACACTATTAATTTATCATTTGATCTACTTTATATTTATTGTTGGATATTTTTAAGTGTAATGTCTCTCAAGGGTGGGGTTCACGGCACATGGAGTTTTAGAAAATCATGTTTCTCATGAGAGATGCTTCCAAGTTCTCCAATTCATGCCCCAACCTGAGGTTTTCACTATTGAGTTTCTTGATAAAAATACAGATAGGATGGTTCTTAACCACTATGTTTGTTACTATTGAGATACTGAAGTATGCTGATGCTATCAAAGGATATCCATGCAGACGCTGATGTCCATTGTGTTTGGGGTAAATTAAATCACACATTGGTTTCTCTAAGGTGTGATGAATAATATATAATCTTGAATGGAATACAATTCTAGTAACCAATTGGTTTTAGAATTATACCTCAGAAGACTTTATGTTTTGGGTTTAGAATGCATGAATTTGAGGAAAGAGTCCTAAAAATTGTATTAAATCTGGGTTTTAGGCCAGGTTTTATGTTGGTGGTGTATCCCCAAACCTATATGACAATGATAATGATGACTCAGTTTGATCATGTGGATCCATGGTGGCACATTGTGTTGAAATTATTTTTAAAAATTATGGTCAGGTGGTGTGTCCTGATGATGAGAAAAAATAGTAGTGTCAGATGATATGAATCATATGGATTATTATTTAAGAGACAACATGGAATTTTGGTTTTGGTTTTGACAGGAGGATTGTTGAGTGAAAACTAAATCCCACATCAGTTTTCTCAAGTATCGGTTGCTAACATATAAGTTTTAATATGATATTTATTCCATCTCCAATTGTTTTTAGGATAGAACATAGGAAGGACTTATATGTTGGATTTGGGATGGTTGGGCTAGAGTAAAGGTTCCCAACACACTGGAGATCACTGATTCATGCCGATATCATAATTACTTCCACTACATGGCGACTGATCATTTATTTATTTTCTTTTTATAGCCTCATGGAGTGGGTGTACATGATATTATATGGATAATTTCCCCATTTTCATGTCAGGGATGCAAAGGAAATTGGTGGTTTCTATGTTGTGTTAAATTGGAACCACATATCACCTCATGCCAACCTCCACATTAAATCCCCACATTAACTCAATATCTTATACATTTCCTACAACCAAAAATTCATTCCAATAACTTCCATTCCTACATTTATTCAAACCCACTACTAAGTCCCCTAAATAAGTGATATTTCTTCTATAGAATGCAACATATCTCACCTTTGTCCTATAAAAATGATTCCAGTCCCTCAAAAATCCCTTCAAACCCAACCTGGTGGCCCAGTGGATAGTATCAATATTACTATCAAATAAATCTCACTTTGAATGTCAACAACCACTCCAAATATGCTTTTTATAATCTCTTATTCCATGTATTATATGACGCTTTGTTGAGGTTTTGGATCTTAACACATAATCATTTTTACATGTGGTTGTGTCAGGTTGTGGTGTTTTTTTGGAGAGCGTTGGAGGGAATTTTCATCTCATGGGAAATGAGGCATGTAAAATAAGGGATACCACAGCATGAATTAAAATTTTAATTTGATTTCACTAGGCAAGATATTTGGGATTGAGGGAATGTATTGTAGTATTTGACTAGTCTGATAGGGTTTTTTTGGTATTTATTTGAGGGATTTTGCGATTGAACGGTAGGATTTGGCCAATCTGATTGGGTTTCACCAGGAAATATCTAAGGGATTATACGATGGCACAGTAGGATTTAAAATTTTTGGTCATTTTCACTTGAAATGTTTTGAGGGATTATGGGATTGTGTGGAAAGATTTTGCATTATCACTAGGTTTCTATGGGTTTGGATTTCGATGTAGTAGGAGTTAATGGAGTTGCTAGAGTGCAGTTTGGAGTGGGTGTCATTTGATCTATAGGGTGAATCATCATAGTGAAAATCATCAGATTCATGGGTGTGAAATGTCGAATGCATGTGATTTTTTCTTGGTTTTACCATTGTGATAGGCAATAGCCTTAAGTCTGATACATTTTGGAGTTTTCATTTTTTTTTCTACTGCTTATAATTGCTACACACGAAAGTATTTCATATTATATTTGAATTTTGTTTACTGTTAGTTTTATGGTAAATCTGGAATTAGTTTCTATCTAGGACTGTATGTTTAATTTTTTTAGTGTATTTGAAGTCATTATATATTATATTTTATGTTTTTTACTATTAGTTTTTTGGTAAATCTGGAATTTGTTTCAATCCAAGACTTTATGTTGAATTTTTCAGTCGATGTTTTACTGAAATGGATATATTTTTTTTTCATTTTGTATGTTTCAGTAAAAGTTAAAATTGAAGTTCTAGTGGAAGTACCACCAGAACCAGCATTGTAACCCTCAATATTCATATAATTTGTAACTATTTTTTTCTCAATCATGTATTTTGTATTTAAATATTTTTCAAATTTTTTAAAAATTATAAATGGTAAATTTAATCATTTTTATAAAAATTATGTAACAATTTCAATTCAGATTTTTTATAATTGTATTTAATAAAAAATATATTTATAAAAACTTCTGTAGGATTTTTTTTCTTGTATTAGTTTTGATGTTCCAATGTATTTAATGACTGAGAGGGAGGTTGAATCAGTTGTTCGCATTTTATAAGTTTAAATAATTTAAAAGCATAACCTCTGTAACCTACTGAAGTTCATATCGCTTTAATATTTTTGTAAATAATTATGCATGACAAGATAGGAAACCATGTAAATAACATGAGATTTACAACGTTCGGCCTCAGTGTGAGAACCTACAACCATGACATATCCACTATGATAGGTTTATGGATATTAAGTACTTTGAATAAGTGCATAAAAATCATTCCAAATCCCATTATACACCTTATATAACCCAATAGGGATGATTATACTGGCTCCCCTTAGTTTAAAAGGATTGATTGTAAAACAATTGATCCAAAAAAAGAATAAAGAATGTTTAAACTTCTCCACAAAGGTTCATGGGTCTGATACTGCTAAGTCTGATGTCCTTATTTTTGATGTACAAAATCTGATTGACTTAGTCTGATCAACTAAATACGATTATCCCTTTCTCAATCAACACTTATCACAATAATTTCAAAAAGATTAGTTTGGTCTTCCTCAATCTGATCGACTCAGTATTATATTCTCCATATGATGTTTCTTAGTACAATTAACAAAACAAGTAATGTTTGATCTTCTAATGTGATCTCTAACTTAAAGGAACATCCTCTCAAATTCATCAGTGATCCATATTTTTCACTTACATGATAATTCGAAAAGTATGAATGTGAATTGATTTTATTTATAGGTGAATCAGAATGGAATATTTAGGAAACTTGAAAACTTTCCCCACTTCCTCAAATTCAAAACTCTGAGATTTACACATAATAGGATTTCATGTTTGAATACTTCAACTTTTCATAAATATTCTGTAATCTTCTTGAGTATGTTCCATATTTAGCCATTTGGGACTTCTTTTCATTTCTTTAGTTTGATTAGGTGAATCTGATTATATATTCTTTTTCGGATTTGATCTTTCTTTCTTCCTCAGCTTCAGTCTAATGGAAAATTTTCTGCTCATTGTGGTGAGACTATTTTCATCTTCCCATTACGATCTTATCATCTTCATCTCATTATGATCTAAATAACTTTCACTTCTCATTATGATCTGATTATATTTCACTTCTCATTATAATCTAGCTATCCTCTTCAGAGTTATTCTAATTCTCTTTACTTCAGATTGTCATTCTGATTGAATTGTCATAATGATATAATTCTCATTAAAATGTAATTATCATTATGATGGAAACTACTCTCTGCAACCTTGGAATTATTCAATACTCAGAATCTATAAAACGTCCATATTTATAAAATATTCTGTGTGTAGTATATCTAGATCTGATAGAGAATTTTACTTGTTTTCTATAACTGGTTCACTAATCTTCATAAGGCTTACACCACAAGTTTTTAGACAACTTAGGATATTCTATAATTACAAACGAGAAAATCATCATATAGATATAGGTTAAAAAGTATGAATACATTCTAACTCATAACACCAATTTCTTAAAAAATCCTCTTCAGTGTCATTCTGAATTTCTCACTCTAAAACTTCATACTTTCAAAAAAAATATTGAGTTTGTGGAATCTGAACATCATACCCATTGATCTTAGACCAATTTTGTTTTTGAACAACTACTTTATATTTCTGATGAATCTTATGACTGGGGCTACCCATTCTAAAATTTAGAGTCTAATGCTCCTCCTTCTTATATTCTATTTCTAGAAACATGTTTCTGGAAAACAAATTTCTTAGAGATAAATCTTTTCTCTACCTTTGTGTTTTTATTTCTTTATTCAAAAACATTTATCATTCTTACCAAACCTCATTATGATGGACTTAGTCCAATCCTAAGAAACAAAAATATTCTTATAGAAAAGGTTAGTTGTCAAAAAATTCAAAAACATTGTTAAACCAAATTATCTCAAAGGATCTTTAATCTCCACATTTGGATTTGTTGACAATCATCATTAACAACTTTTCCACCACTCAAAAAAATCACAGTTCAACTTTTATAAACGACTCAAAGTTTTAAACCATTATCAAACCATATCCTTTCTCAAAAGAGAGTGTCCTGGAAATACACTATTTGATGAAGTAATGTTTTTTAAGGAATTCCATTCCTTAGTGTAAGACAATTTTTCATCCATGTTTAGATAAACTCCCCATAACTTTTATATTTACCAATAACTATTTATTTAATTTCCCCCGTTTTTATAAATACCACAACTTCAGATTCATTTAAGAAAGATATGTAAAAAATTCTTAAAAAATATAATGTTTTTAATTTCTATCCCCTTTGTCAAAATAATCCAAATAATAGAGAGGTATATCATTATGTGGTTTAGGAAGTCTCAAATGGTGGATGAACATGAATTTGTAGCCTCAATTCCAAAAATCTCTCTTTCGACATAGATTTTTTGTAGATATAATCAATTTGAGACCTTTTTGAGATATATTCCAGCATAACAACTCTATAATCAACTTTCTATTTTATAAATTAAATCATTATATCAATGTGTTTTCATCTTGAATTATGGATATGATTTTTAGAAAGACCAATTATACTCTGATTATCACAAAGTATTTTCAATAGTTTAGACACTTTCACTTCCAACTATTCCATTAGAACTTTCATCCACAACATTTGATTATTGGTTTGAGTAGATGTAACATATTCCAATTTAGATGTTCTTAAAGTTACTAAACATTGTTTCTTACTATGAAAACTCACACAAAATTCAACAAATAAAATTGTTCCTCCAGGGGTTTATTTTTTATCATTACAATCTCTAACCCAATAGGCATTGGTATAACCGTGATTCTACATTTTAAAATTTATTTTATATAAAAACTCATGTGAAGTTGTTCCTTTGAAATATCATATAATTCTATTTTCTACTAATATAGGATATTATTGCATATTATTTGGATACCTGGAATACAAATTCAGATCATAAACTATACCAGACCTTAAGGATATATGAAAAACTAAACTTCCTATCATCTTCTGAAAGTATTTCTGATTCAAATTTTTTCTGGACTCATGTTTACTCAATTTTTTACTAACATATATAAGAGTAGAAACTTCATTGGATTATTCCCTCCGAAACTTCTTTAAAAATTCCCTATCATACTTTTCTTGATATAATAAAATGAACTTTTCTTTTTTTTTACTTTTAATCCAAGGAACATAGTTAATTCTTTTAACATGGAAATTTTAAAATTATTTTTCATTTACTCAAAAAAAATTTCAAAATTTTTATTCCTCACCATAAAAAATTATTCCATCAACATAAACAACAACAATTATTGGGATGGAGTTAAATTTATTCACATACAAGTTACTATCAACCTTTATTTTAGAAAAATTAACATTTTTAAATAATTGTAAATATTTGAATACTGTGCATGTGGAGATGGTTTCCACCCATAAAAATCCTTTTTTAATATCAAACATTGTTTTCATCCTCATGAAGTAGAAAACTGCATGGTTGTTCAATGTAAAATTCTTCCTCAGTCGCATCATTTAAGAAAGATAAATTTAAATACATCTAATAAAATTTGTAATTTTTATGGAAAACCACTAATAAAAACATTTTAATAGTTTTGAATCTTTCTACTGGGGAAAAAATTTCATCAAAATTCGCACCTTAAACCTATGCATATCCTTTACAGACAATTCTTTATTTGTTTATTGAAACTTCTCTATGCTTATTCAATCTATTTCTGAAAACCCACATTGTTATGATAACATTTTTATTTTCTAGTTTTGGAACAAGTTACCATGTTTAATTTTTATTAAATCTAATCCAACTCTTCATTTATAGAATCCACCCATTCCTTGCATTGAATTTCTTTTGAAACTGATTCCAGTTCATCTTGTGGGATAAGTGAAGTTTGAGTTTTTCATCTAAATATTTTTATGGTCTGAATTGGAGCCTTCTAATTTCCAAGTTTGTTTTCATAATCAACATTTTTTTGTAAGGTAGAAAATTTTAATGTTTCTCATCTAGATAAACTTTCCTCATCACGAGATTCTTCAAAATCTTATAAAGTATGTTTTGACTCACTATTTTTCGAAATCTCTAATTTATCCACCTCAGAATTCTTAAAAACTTTTGTTAAGGAGTTTTGATTTCCAATTACCTTCACATCATATGATTCCACCGTGCTTTTTAAGTTTTTGTGCCTGAATTTTTATCTTTTTCAATTGGGTTAATAACCCATAAAATTTCCTTCCTTTTCTTTCTCATCAAACTTTCCTAGATCCTGATTTTATATTTTAAGTAAAAATGAACTTCCAAAAACGTTGAAGTACTTATGTGAAGGTTTTTTGTTATAACTCATATCATAAGAAGTCGTGATGGTTTCCTATCTCAGAATGAATCTATTTTGAACATTTAAAATAGTACCAATACATTCTCTCCAAAATAACTTTGAATATTTTTATTCTGCTAACATACATCTTCGCATTTCAACAAAACTTTTATTCTTTCATTATGATACTCCATTTTTTTAGAGATTGGGGACCACTATGCTAATGTTTGATAGAATTATTTATTAGTTATGTGTCAAAAATATTTCTTGTGAATTCAATACCAATATTTTTATCACCTTCTTTATAAGAACCCTCATTTATTTCTTATCTTCTTTTCTAAAAAACATGAAAATTTCCACATCTATTAACTTGGGTTTCTTTAACATGATGTTTGTCATCTGAGTGAAATAATCAATAAAAGTGATAAACTATAAATCTATTTTTGTTGATTTAGGTTTCATTGAACCACATAAATCAAAATGAATAAGTTCAATAGGTCTAGAAGACAAAATCTCAACTCTCTTATGGATTTTGTTAGTCATATTTACTTTCTAAAAAGTAACACAAATATTTTCATCTCTTATTTTCAATTATAGAAACTAATAGACAACATCAAATTTCGAATTTTTTCTCATTTTTCTATTCTTAGAGTTCCCAATTATTCTGTGCCATAATGTTTTTCATCTTAGTCAGTCAAGTATCATGAGTTATTAAAATCTCTATGTTGAAATAAATTACCACCATTTCTTTATGTTTTTTGTGATAACTTTTCCATATTTCATATGTCTAATGATATAAGAATATTTTCTGAAAATCACTTCTTTTCTATTATCAAAAGGATGTATTAGACTAAATAGGGTATGTTTAATCCTATAAAAAATTAAACTTCCTTAGATTTCAACTTTTCTACTTATATATCAGTCATTCTGATTCATTTTATGTTTAAGGAACTATCATTTCCGAAGGTAAATACTCCATTATCATGACTTTAATTATGTTTAAAGATTTTTATACTTCCTATCATATATGAATAACAACCACTATAAATTATCTATAGTTTATTCAATTTACATTATTTTAAAGTTATATCAACAACAAAATCCCTTTCTGAAAATTTATTTGTTCCACCTACTTTTTCTTTTATACCATAAGAAAATTATTCCATAAGGAGTGTCATGAATATCTTATCCTGATTAATAGCCCCATAACTACTTCTACTAAATTCTTGCATACATTCAAAATAATTTTTTATTTTACGGTTTCTAACATCTTGGGTTTTTTCTTTTCTAACTTCATGTGGGTTAGGAAAGTTACTCATCCATCTTCCCCATTGATTTATAATTGTTTAAACCTTCTTCTAGGATATGACAAGTTATGCAAACAATTATAATACTTGTTCCTATAGATTCCACAACACCAAAAATATTTATCAAATATTAATTTTCAATTGATGTAAAAAAAAATTCTATAGAAACTTTTTCACGTTGACAACTTATTCTTACTTAAACATTATATGGATGTGAACCATCATTCCTCTTGAGTGGGATTTTATATTTTATAGAAGAAATAGGTTTATCACAACATTTTTTCACCCAATATTTCCCAATATATTTTCCAAAACCTAAAATGTTAGAAAAATCAGTTGAAACATTATTTTTTGTGGGTAAGGATTTCATCTACTTCTTGATTTGAGTTATCTCGTCAACTTTAGCAGTCTCAGTTTTTACTTCTAAAGAATTGTTGAAGTTTTCATTTATATTCCTCAAGGTAATTTTAGACTCAAGAACTTTTGATTGAAACATGTTAAATTATTCTTCCTTAGCTTCAAGCTTCTCAATGAGATATTCAACAATCTTTCCCTGTTCAATAATTCTAGGTTTGTAACTTATGATATTTTATATGTACTCTTCCACCAGCTTGATGACATATTTTCTTCCTTCAAAAACTTCTTCACATTATTTCTTGATTAATCTAATTTATTTCTTCAGAGTTTTGTTTTTCTGAATACATGAAACAAGTTATATTATGAGTTGATACTCTCTCTATTATTTTTCACCACCTAATTCCCTATTCGATGTATCTTTTGTTTTCTCAACTTTTCTAATTAAGGTTATGAATATTTCTTAACATTAACCTTTCAAAGAATTATTGTCAGTTGAGCCTGATTCAACTTTCTTACTTAGCATTCTTCTTCTGTCTATTTTTAATTTCTTCTTATATTTGTTTGATTACAATTCATATTTAAAATTTGTGTTCCACTTATTTCGTAGAGGTTTTTCATCGGAATAATATCAATATTCTTCAACTTTTTTCATGGGGAAATTCATAGAAAAGTGTCATATTCCTCCACACTCAAAATATTTGTGAATAATTTTTACACAAAAAATTCATATTCCTATTCTATAGATCTTATAAAAGAGATACATGATTTTGTGGTTCAAATCATAATCCTTTTTATCTACGAAGTCACAAGGATCAACATCTTTAAGAACATGTATTTTTATTTTTCTCATGGATTCAAAATCTATATCATATTTCATCTTTTTTTTAACATTTTATCTTTTCTCATTTCATAAGTAGTAAGAAATTTATGAAATTCATCGAGAGATAAATCATATTTACCATATAAATAGGAAATTTTATAATCCTATATGTCTTTATAGTTTCTCATAATCTTCTTTACAATAGTATGATCTTTTAAGACATCCCAGAATCCTATAATGTTTCAAACAATTTAATTTACTCTAGTGAAGTATTTATCAATATTTTCTTCATCTCTCATTCTTATGTCTTCAAAACAAAAATACACTAGATTTTTATCTTTGATTCATTCACATTTGTATTCCCTCCAAAAATATGTTCCTACTTGTCCCACATATGCTTTTAAGTCTTGAGACCCATCACCTTCACCTAAATATTTTCTGATAGGGACATAAGGATATAATTTCTAGCCATTACATGACCTTCTATATTTCTATTATCAGCAAATGTCATAGGAGAATATTTGTTAAATGTGCATCAATACCTACCAAGACAAGAGATAATAGATAAGGAATCATCTTATTTTTCCATCCATAATAATTTTTTCCGTCAAATTTATAAATTCCTATACTATTTAATGAATTTTTATTATCAATTATTTGGATTAAACAAGTGAAATTTGGATCTGATACCAATTCAAGTTACAAAGGATCAAATAAAATCTAATTAGGGGGAGTTGAATTAGTTGTTCACTTTTTATAAGTTTCAATATGTTTTAAAACATAACCATCGAAACCTGTTAAATTTCATTTCCTTATCATCATTTTTTATATAATCATGAATGAAAAAATACAAATGAAAATAAAGAACATGACATTTACAAGGTTCAAATTCATTGTGAGAACCTACATCCTTTCTATATAAAATATCATGGATCTATGGAAATTCACTATTAGGAAGAAGTGAATAAAACATTTTCCACCTTCTTTTAGACACCTTCTATATCTAGATAAGAATGATTATACTAACTTCCATCAGTTTAAAATGTTTCCTTATAAAAAATTGATCCATAATAAATGAATAATGTCTTTGTTTAAACTGATCCACAAAATATCCTGAGTCTTATGACCCTGAGTCTGATGCACTTCAGTATGATAAACACAATTCGATTGACTTAGCCTGATCAACTAAATGTGATGCTCCCTTTTAAAATATTCACTTCTAAACCTCTACTCAAAAATATTGGTCTGATATTAATCAATCTAATTGAATCAAAATGATCTTCCCAATATGATGTTTCTATGTCTGGATAACAAAACAATTGATGCTCAATCTTCTAATGAGGTCTCTTTCTAGAAGGAAATTTCAATCAAATTCTTCAGTGCTGGTAATTTTCTACTTGTGTGAAAAGTTGAAATGTTTGAATGTGAAGTGGTTCTATTTATAGGAAACTCAAAATGGAAAAATAAAGAAACTTGAAAACTTTCCCTACTTCATCAAATTCAAAATCTCTGATATTTACACATAATTGAAGTTCAATTTTTACCACATAAACGCCTTACAAGTCTTCTAGAATGTTCTTGGGTCATTTCCATATTCAGCCTTTTCAGACATCCTTTCATTTTTAGTCTAATTAGGTGAATCTGATTATTTCTTATTTCTTGGATCCCGTCTTCCTTCTTGCCTCAGCTTTAGTCTTATAAAAATTTCTTTTTCTCATTACAATGAAACTATTTTACTCTGCTCATTATCATTTGATCATCTTCAGCTCATTACAATATGACTATCTTGCACTACTCATTATGATCTGACTATATTTTACTACTCAAAATGATCTAACTATCCTCTTCAGAGTTAGTTTGATTGAATTCACTACTCAGATTTAGCATAATTGAATCCTTATAACAATCGAATTATCATTACGATGGAAAATCCACTCCACAAATTTGAAATTCTTCAAACCTCATCAACTATAACTAATTCGTACTTCTGAAAGCTTATGTATCTGGTAATCCATGATCCAATGGATACTTTGACTTGATTTTTGGAACCTCTCCACTTATCTTTATATGGATATCTTCAAAATTGTTCTAGACAACATATGATGTTGGACAGTTATGATTTAAAAAAGAATCTTTTGGATTTTGGTTAGTAAGTATGAAAACTTTATAACTCCTAAAATCACATTCATAAAAAATCCTCTTTAGCGTCATTCTGACTTCCCCACTCCACAAATTAAGACTTTCTAACAAAATTTGAGCTCGAGGAATCTAAACTTCACCCTGATAGATCTGAGATGGATGTTGTGTCTGATGAACTACTTCGTCATTATGACGACTCCAAGGATCAATGATGCTCATTAAAACATTATGATTTTGGTCCTTTTGATCCTAATATTCTTCGTTTGGAGACCTTTATCTAGAAAACACTTTTCTTAAATTTAAAACATTTCTCTCCCTTTGTGTTTGGATTCAAACACTCAACAACTTTCATCTTTCTTACAAAACCTCATTCTAATGGAATTTGTCCGATCCAGAAAAACCAAAAAATTATTATAAAAATGTTTATTTTGAATAAATATAGAAACTTTATTAAATCAAATTATCATAAAGGTTTTATTTTTTCAAATTATGTAATTTTTATGTCTATTTTTTTCAAATATTTTATACATTTTCAATTATTAAACTAGATCATTTTTATAAAAAATATATAACAAATGAAATTCATGTTATATAATTTTATTTAAAAAATATATATATTCATTGAAATTTAGTCTTTAGTAATATATTCCTTATTTTTAGAATTATATAGTTTTTTTAGTGTGTAACATCAATCAGAAATTCTAAGAGAACTTCCAGCAGAACTTCTATTGGAACTTCTAGTGGAACATCCAATGGAAATTATATTTAATATATCTTATAAAATAATTTATTTATAATTTCATAAATATAAATAAATTTTGTATATTTTTAAATAATATTTTTCCTAATAATATAATTTATGAGTTATATTTTGTTTATATAGTTTATATATTTTCTAATGGATTAAATCCTTCCATAAAATTTGTGTACATTTCTTGAACATGAGTTTTTTTATTGTAGATTGTTCCAATGATAATGATGTTAATGTTACAACATCATCTATTAAACCAGTTGTAGGGGTGATGTTCAAATTAATTGATGATGCACAATGTTTTTATGCCATATATGGGGGAGTAAATGGGTTCAGTGTACGCCAACAATAATCAAATAAAAAGATAAATGATAAATAAATTATAACATAAAGACTATATGAATTTAGGAAAAAAGGTCATAATAAGGTCGAAAAACATGATATCATGTTGAAATTTCCTCGAGTTGAGACATGTATAGGTTGCCTTGCTAACATGGTGGTTATTTTATTCTCTTCTAGGTAATATGCATGTACTCTATTTATAGAAGTGAATAAGCATCCCTTGCATCGACCAGAATCAAATCATGTGATGAGGTCCCAAATAAAAATAATTAAAGAATAATAAAATAAGTTATATGTGAATGATTCAGCAGGTATTAAACCAAAAGATTATTTCTACTTAGTGACGGCTATTGCATGGGGTCAAGATGTTATTGGGTACAAGTGTGTCGATCATTTGAATTTTTTAGGGTCAAATAGAAAATAAAATTTGTTCATGATGATTTATGTTTCATATTAGAGTACCTAGACAAAACAATTCATGACAAATTATCATTTGTGTATACAATACAGTTTTACATGAATGGAAAAATTATTAATATTTTCTAGGCTGATCCAAAACAATTCCTGACAACTTATCATTCATGAAAACTTATCATTTGTGTATACTATAATTTGTTTTTAGACCACTTTCATCACAAATAAAGAGTACAAGAATTTAATATTCTTTTTGGGGTTTAATCATCATAAAGATATTGTCGTATTTGGAAAAAAAATAGTATATTATAAACCATGACTTCGTTTTGTTGGTTGTTTCAAAAAAAATACAGGTGAATCACATAAATAGAACTGAAACTATATTTATTGATCTTGATAATGAAATGGGAAAATACATTTTTGATGTTTTAGTGGGAAATTTCATTTCCTTTATTTTTGTAATCTTATAAAAAATGCCATTAAAAATTTAGTTAATTGGATGAAATATGGATCTAGTTTTCTAATTAGATCTAAGAGGTGTATGTTCCAATACCAGGATGAACATAAATTTGATTGTGATTGGGCTTCCCTTTGTATTGAATATGGGGATGGTAAATCGCATTGGTAAGTTGATGTTTTCATTTTTCGAGAAAAGTTAACATATTTCATTTTGAAAGATACTTTAACATTGGTTATTTTCAACACTTAATTATGTGAATGTTTTAATTAATTGATTAAAGAATATGTTCATCACAAGTTACGTGATATTGATTTATTTAATCATTATGAGATATTTTTTGAAAAAATTGATATCACGAAAAAAAAGTCTGAATTTGAGATGCAGGAGAATTTGCCTCATAATCATTACCATTACCATACATCGATGTGATATAATTCTAACAGATATACACCTATGTTATTTGATTTATTTTAAAATTAATATCAACTAAATGGTGCTTTTTTAGGATATAATGTATTGAAATTGGAGCTCAATTCACTTATTTTATTATAATGGTTGGATATGAAGATCATTTTTTTGTGTGGTGTGAAGCATCCAATGAAGTTTTTGGATTTTCTTGTCAAAATTTTGAGTCAGTTGGGTATCATTTTTGTCATGTTTTAAAAATTTATGATTGGCTTGATGTGGGATAAATATCTAAAAAATATTTTTTGGGGAGGTGGATCCAATTTGATAGATATATTATGATTCTTGAAGGATCTTCTATTGAATTAAATGCGGATAGAAAATAATTTGTAGTGAAATGTTACAAATAATTAGCATGAATGAGAATGAAGTTGATTACCATCGCTTGTGAGACAGATGTGGGTTATGAAATGGCCTTATCTAATTTCAGTAATTTTGAAAAGGATTTTACTAACTTAAATACATCATCATATAGAGTTAATATTCATGATAGTTCAGTCACAATTTTAATAAATTATTCTATTAAAAGGGAAAAAATATGAAAGGGGAGATAGAATTAAAATCCTTTTAGAAAATGGGTTATCAATGTTGGCACAATTGAATGAAAATAATAACAATTCTAGTGATGTGATGATGGTATTATTTCATATTATAATTAATTTCATTTCTAAGAGAGGTATTCTAATGGTAATGTGGAATATGCTATAGTTTTTTTTGCACATAGGGAATTATAGATAAAGCAAGGTCATATTTTTCTATTACAACTACAAAAACAATTTTAAATTTAATTTTTTTTTCGCATCATTATTTTCTATAAGTATTATTATTTTTTTGTTTCTTTATTGTAGGAAGACATGTCAACAAATTTGGAACATAAACTTTTGAGTTAGATTACCATAAACTTAAAAGAGGTCAACTAGTGTAAACATTGGATAACAATTGTTTTCTTGGGTTTCATTGTGATGTCTCTACACCATGTAC
This sequence comes from Viscum album, assembly GCA_963277665.1. Lineage (NCBI taxonomy): Eukaryota > Viridiplantae > Streptophyta > Magnoliopsida > Santalales > Viscaceae > Viscum > Viscum album. The sequence goes on from OY728141.1 coordinate 1,119,314,600, forward strand.
AAGAAGTTTTAATTTTTAATGACTCTTTTAAAGCATTTATATACTATAAGAATTCATAATCTATTTTCATTTATAAATAATTGGAATACCATTTTAATTAAGTGAAATTTTTATCCAAATTTCTTTTATGATAATAGAACAGTTGCTCTAATTCCTTTATGGATTGGTATACCATTTTATGAAACTAAAAATGTGTTGTATGAAAATGTGTTGTATGAAAATGTGAATTTGACACCAGTGAATATCAAATATTTTTTACTGAAAATGTGTTGAATGTAAATTTTCCATTAGGATTGGGGTACCATTTCATGAAACTAAAATCGGTACAACAGTGATAATACGCAGTAGTTACTCTAATTACTTTAAAGCTCACAACCACTACTAAAGATCACAGGGTTATTTTGATGTTTTTCTATTTGAAAGTGACTAATGAGGAAAAAAATACACAATGTCAACCTCTTCAATATTCTATATAATAAACTTAATGATCATCATCGAACCATTCCACCAGGATTGCAAGCATATAGTCCTAACCATTTATATAAATATTCTTTGTCAACTCCAGTTTCTATGATAGAAACTACCAAAATAAAGCGACCATAGATATAACTAAAAAACCAACAAGATTTTATGCATAGTTCAAATCACCTCATAATGGTAAAAAATAATCCACTATAATTAAAATAAAATGGATTTATACTCATTTAAGAACATTAGTTAGAAAAAAATCATCTCATCATCCAAGATGTGGTTATATAATACAACACCATTCAATCTTGACATAAGATGGGGTACTCCCCATAAATAGTAGAATATGTCTAGTGGACTAATCTCCAATAATAGAACCCACAAAATCTAGAAATATAATCCAAAATACTAGTTATATCCCATAAAAATATATGTGATGTTCATTAGAACTAGTGAATGAATGGCCATCTCTTCCATAAAAACCAACAATATCGAGGAATGAAACTCATATTTCCCCAATATTTACTAAGCATAAAAAAATAACCTGGGATTTATATACAACTATATCAATATTATGCTCTAATAAAATATTCTCATACAACTAAAGTATAATATATATGAGTCACTACACAACTTTTTTGTATACCATTCATAAACAAATGGATTTCTCAAAACCAAAACTCACTTCAAAAGTGTAATGATCAGACCCCAGTTGCCTAGAGTTGGTGCCTTATTACATTACATTGGCATGATTACAAGAAAGATGTATCCTAAAGGAATGAATACTTTATTAGATTTGGAAACCAGATACAAACATAAGTTCAACATTACAACTTGAAACAGAAAATAACATAGAAACTCCTTTTATAACATCTATAAATCCTAGGTTATTTCAACATGACATTTATAATATACCTCTTCATGTCCTAGGAAAATGAAACATAAGAAATGGGTGTTCTCAAATGCTTAGTAAGGGTAAGCAATATAGTGGAAGATATCTTAAACATAACCATTATTTAAGTTGAATAACTAAAAACACATACCTTCAAAAATGAACTTGAACATATTATAGAAGGAATAAGAGTTGAATAGATAATTCCATAATAAAGCATAAACATGGATATTATACTGGTTGAAGGACCTCATGAACTTTCAATTACTAGTTTCAGACTGAGATAATTTCATATGTCAGACATTATAAAACATACCATCCAGGACTCGACCAAGACGTCTAAAAATGATTAAGGCCTCCACAAAAACCGTATCTAAAAATGGGTAAGGCCTCATCCATGTCCATATCTATTTGTCTCATGATACTTACCGATGTATATAAGAGATATATAAGGCCCCACCCATCATATAATAAGTCCATTACATACCTAATATGAATACGTAAAAACATAAATAGCATATACATTTATATTGAAACTAATATATGAAATGTAAATATCTTTTCCTGAACATTAATCATAAACACTAACCATTTTGAGTAAATTGGTGAATGGTTTTAAGATATAACTTTCACTATCAAACTAATAATAAACCATTCAATTAAATATATTATATGATATCATAAATAGTAATCCCAATAATACATAATAATCAATTGGAGTGTTGAAATAGATGTAGATACTCTTATAAAAACATTGAGTAATTCTTGAGATAAATATGCCTTTACTTTTAAAAGAAGAGTTTTTTTAGAAAAGTGTTTGTATAAAACCAAAAATTAAGTAAGATATTATTTTAATAATAAAATGAGTTATTTTATAAAGTAAATGGTTTCTGAAAATATATCATAGAGTGCCCTTGAAAATATGTAAGAATTTGAGAAATTTTCTTGAGTCATGATTTTATTTCGGGAAAATTTTTTGAAAGAACTTTAAAAAATTTATAATTACTTATAAATTAAGGTAGAATTATGGTTGGTAAACATATATAAAAAATTCACACATAATTTATGAGGAGTATATATTTATTAATAAGACTTTAATTTAGTTAAGTAGTTGATAAATGTTACCCGAATGAAAATGGAGGTTCGGGTGGAAAACCCTTACCTTAAGTTCGAAGGTGTTCCTCACCTGATCTTAATGACCTGAATAATCAAAGTTAGGTTCATAAATTAATGATTCAAAATACTTATATACATTTAATTGATTTATTATAACATTTTTAGGTTCATTCATGGCCTTTTGATGGGTTAAGAGATTCAATTTTATTGTCTGAGAGTGTTTCTTTCTTTGGTTTTCATGATCGGTTTACTTATATTCATGTATGGATAAACATGTAGAATGAGAATGGCTGTCTAGAATAGAAGTTTTATATTATTATTGAACAAATATTTGGTCCAAAAGGGGCCTATATACCCTGAGAGGGGGGGGTGAATCAGTGTATGAATGTTATTTTTTTAATTACTCTATCCCCAATATATCTTACCCTCTTAATTATAAGGGTCACATTATTTTCACTTTTGTGTTTATGATGATCACTTATTTTATTATTTATCTGATGATGATTATTTGAATGCAATGTAGGGAAGCATACAGTCAGACATAGATATTTTTACTTGGTCCACCCTCACTGGGCTACATCCAAGGAGCATACAACGGCAATGTGTCGCTGTACCAAATCCTCTAAAGCTCACTGCCAATAATGTCCGGGATAGATAACTATTATGCCCAGTCTCACTAACTTTACAATTTTTAGGTTTAGATCACTACTTTACGAAGGTTAACTCCCTATTTCTCTCTCACTGGATCACTATCAGTAGAAAGGATAACCTTCTTACTCATTCTTTGCTCACTGCTCTTGGAAAGGATCCAATCACAGTTTATAGACCTGTAGGTCTCTTCATTGTCACTAACGAATACATCCTCAATTATAGATTTAAGCTCCTTTGATGTTTGACTTTAATCCACAGATAAATACCAATTTGCATCTAAAAACTAGGCAATCCTTTTTGAAACTCTTTCTCTAAGAACTCTTCCTTCGCAAAGCTCCCACTTTTGCAAAGCTAAAGCAAGGCTTTGCAAAGATCCAACCTCTTCATGAAGCTCACTAGTTCGCAGAGCTCACAATTTTGAAAAGATCACTAGATCATAGAGCTCTCAAGATAATAAATCCCTCATGATCACAAATCTCACTACTTCACAAAGCTCACACTGGTCTTTGCGATTTTCCAAATCTAAACAAACCTTTAAAAAGCACACATCTTTCGTAACGCCAAACTGGCCTTCACATCACACATTCCTTTCACAGAGCTCAGCTAACTCTACAAATTCCTTTTTTTCAATTCTCCATATTTTGTGAATCTCCTCCTCCATTTGAGAGCTTAAATTTTTTCATTTAATCTCTCTACTTCTCTTGAGGTGGTCAATGTTTATTTATTGGAAATTCCACCAACCCTCAAACCTTCCACGCATAGTCAGTGCCACGTTATCTCAAATCACAAATCTCTAAAATGTTCACCTAAATTCTCTCTAAATCACGAAGCAACATGAAAATTTTTCGGATCATTGATCTCGTTGTAATTGTAGAGTGTTCCGTCAATTCCATTATTCCACTTCCGCAAAGCATTGTTGCAATTCTCCTCACCTCTGCTGTTTACGAATCTTTTCGTAATCATGAATAACACCATCAACATCTTTCATGTTGTCACGAAATACAATTAATGAAGCTCATCTTCACAAAACTCATGCCTTTTCCATATTTTGATGATATCTTCAAGGAAATCAACTTTTTATGATGCAAACCAAATCCCAAATTTTATACCCCAAAAATATGGCAAACACTGGAAAATAGAACCACATTAAATTTATTCTTTTGTACTGCCTACAGATCATCTATATATTTTTCATTGTTCTTTTTCAACATGGATTTCTAACCAATTCTCTGGAACTCGAGAATTCACCATATAAACCTACATTTTCATCAAAATCAACCAACCCAAAAATGATGCAATGTTACCTTGAGGGATTTTTTCCCAAAAATATCCCCCTTTGGGATTGTTGACAACTCTTCTCATAATGATTCTCTAAACTTTGATATCTCACTGAATCTCCTTTCATTATCTACCACCAGTTGCCTCTTGAGATTTAGATAGAAACAAAATATTCACTCACCACACACTCTAATCCCACATGAGCAATACTCGTCATGAGAAACAAGATTAGTATGAAAATTATATCGATGAGTCACTTCATTTTTTGACTCCAATCATTGATACCATACTGATACCAAAAAACTTCTTTCATTACAAACCTAATCTATCATGATATCTAATATTTGATCAATCACTTCAAGAATCATCAAATTAAAAACTCTCCCCATATCATATTTCTCCCCATATCTCTCTACTCAACATGTCATCTTGTCCTCATGTCTTTCACTAATCTTCTTTCCTTAGCCACAGTGTCTCCTCCTTTTGGAGTCACCATTTCTTCCCCTTTGTAAACAAACCCAATGGTAACTCATTTGTGATCTAAAACATTGGAATGAACATAGATTAGAACTTTAGAGAAAAACACACCATACCCTGGGGAGAGGGGGTCCCACATTCACAAATGTTCAAGTCCTGGGAGTCGACTGAATTCCCAGAGCCAGTCAATGCCTCTAAAAAGCTTCCTTAGGTAATGCTTCTGTCAAAATATATGTAACCTATATCTCTATAGTCACATTCTCCAACTTCATCATTCCCTTGTCCACCGTCTCATTGATAAAATGATACTTTATCCCAATGTGATTTTTCATGGAATGATGGGCATGATTTTTTTGGGGATTTATAGCACTTGATTTATTGCACTGGATTCCAATCGGATAGTTCACTTCAACTCCCATATCATCAACATTTTTTTATACACAATAACTGTGTGCATGCTTTAGTGGCCGCAATATACTAAGATTATTTGGGGCTGAATGAAATGAAATATTTCTTATTTCTTAGCCTTGAAATACGCAATCCACCAAGATAGAAAGCACCTCCTGATGTTTATTTTCTGTCATCCATTGAACCGTCCTAATCTGAATCTGTATATCCCAACATCTCTTACTGAGAATTTTCATTATACATCAAACTGAAATCCATAGTTCCTTTGATATATCGATGTAATCTTTTCACATCAAAAATGTGGATTTCCTTGGGATTGCTTTGATATCACTCTGCTTTGCATGTGGAAAAAACAATATCAGGTCTTTTCATTGATAGGTACAGTAAACACGCAATAATATACCTGTATTTTGTTATATTAACTGCCATTCCATCATCATCTTTCGATAATTTCATCCGGGTATCAACCAGAGTCTTTATCTCCTTGGAATTTTCCATTCCAAATATCCTCACAACCTTATTAGCATATTTGGATTGAAAAATATATGTGCCTTTATTTTCTTGTGTCACCAATGATATTTTTCTTACCAATTTCAACTTGAATATTCGGATTCTTCACAGATAAAAACATGATTTCCTCATGATCATTATCTGTATCTCCTTCTGAATCATCATTTTTTTAACTTTTTCTCCCCCTAAGTCTCTTACCATATCATCACTTTAAACAAGTATCTTAATACTATGTCTTTTAATTTCTTTCAACTAGTTTTATCGTATTCCTATTGGAACATTATTGATATTCTATCCCAACTTCTTGGTATCCTGAAAATAGTCAGCTGATACCATATTGTTAGAGAAAAATTGATAATCATGAAATGTATGATTTTTGCTACTTCACCACAATATTTATTCTCTTGGTGGACAATTAACACCTAAATTGGGGCATAATAACTATGGATATATATTCAATTCACCTCAGAACCACTGAATAACCCATGTATAGCTTTGATAGCTATCCAGTTTCAATGTAGACTCTTCAATATATCATCTCTAACTTCTATAGCACACAGCCTTTTGATACAGATTTGAATAATAGAACCATTGTGTAATAGCACTTGTTGAATTTGATATCATATCTAAACATTAATAGTTTTTATTATTCTCTTCCCATGTAATTCCATCTGATTAGTAGATATAATTCTCCCCCTAAAATTTCCATCTCTTCTTATTATTGGGCCCACTATTTAGACCCATAAAAATCCTTCTCATTCTCCATCATTTATTCTAATATAGAAATTGTCATTGAGCCATTAAAAAAATCTCCAAGCCTACTGAGTTGCAAATTAGTTTCGGAAATAAGAGATAAATTTAATAACACAATCAAATTATATTGTGCATAATTTCTCCCTTTCTTCATCAACTATGGTACCTTATTTTAATTAACTAAATCACCAAAGCATATCACTTAATCACTTTGCATATTTAGATGCCACTTCCCCTTAGATTATATCACCATAAAACATGAAACACTAGAATAATCAGTAAAAAACATTTATATACATAGGGAGATGGGTTTTTCTAGGATCCTGAAGAAGAGAATTGTGGTTGATTTAGATGGTACATCCCATTGATTCATTATTTCATAGAATCTCACTATTTCCTTGATTCCTCTTACTTTTTAGTCAACTTTAACTGCTCGGGACACTAAGCACTCATTACCCACAATAGGAGTCTTCTTCTAATATTTAGGTTTGTGGGTTTCTATTTATTTCCAATTTGGAGTTTTTACATACAAGTAAAAATATCATTCCTCGAGGTTCCACTTGAATTCCATTTCTCATGATTCATTATCTATGCAGGAATCTCTCCACTAGTCATATTCTCTTTCGTATACCTCTATTGGAGGTATCTTTCTATTTACTTCACTTCTTATTGTGTGGCATGGCATGTGAATTTTTCATGACATTATTTATTCATTTTTATTTTTTAAATTTTATGAGTCATTCCACCCTTTGTTGTTGGGTATGAATCTTCCACTAATTTAACATTATTCTTACTCACAATTGGAATTGATCTTACCTTATTCTTCTAGGATTGTTCACATTCTCTCTAGGAGAGTTGTTGTGACTGTAATAGAGGGGTGATTGATACACCTTTTTTATCTCCTTGTGATTTCTCTGAGACTGTAAAAATATTTTTCTGATTTCTATGTTGTATTTCAGTATAGGATGTTTCATTGTACATATCCTATTCTGAGGATGTTCGTCTAGGTTTCTTTTCCTTCACCACATTCTTCTATCTACACTATCTTGAAAAATGCCCATGATTAGAACATATGAATCATATTTCATTAAAGGCATACCTCATTTCATCATTTCTCAACTGGGATGCTGATTCTTCTTGTGTTCTTCTTCTTACATTGAGCTCCTAGGATTACTAACACATACTCATGGTGTGTCCCATTCTTTCATAATAGAATTAATTCATATGTACTTTCTTCTGAGTGAATCTTCTTTCAAGTTTCTTATGATGCTTCATCATAATCTCAGATTTAGAAATATTTCTATCTTGATAACATCAGATGTGTTCCTGAGCCTCTAAAAAATCTTGATGTATGTCCATGAATCCCATAGAAATAGCACATGATATCATTACTTCTTATGAAATACTTTTTAGGTCTGTCTTTAAAAACTATAGGAGTTTTTTCTATTTCTGTAACTATTGACAAGTTTCTTCCTATTATGAATGAGAGGGGATTCATCAAATCCAATACCAGTTTTTCCCAAACTGTATGGTCTTTGAGCTGAGGAAATATGTTTTTGTTTATCCTCAGAAATATAATTTTTTCTTTTCATTTCATCATCACTTTCCAAAGGATGATCATATAGTAAGTGTAAGGCATCCTTTATTTTTGGATTTCCTATAACATTGGATTTCCCCACTTCTTTATTCACTTAATCTAGCTCTCATTTCAGATTTTTAGTCTTCATATCCCTTGCTTCATGTTGAGCATTAAGTTCTCTCTCGATATTGTTCCTTCTACTCATCACATCCTCTAACTCATGTGTGATATTATCTACCATATCACTTTTCTCTGTTGCTATCCATTTTTTTGAACAAAAGAATAAGAATAATATGTATTCTCTTATTATATGCTTTTATTCTTCTGTACTAGTTCAGTTAGATATTAAATGGGATCATCATTTCAGGATTTCAAATTTTGAATGTTATTCAAGTTCATATTCTTTCCATTATCATCAGTATTGCATTTCTCTCTCATTGAAGACATCTCTTGTAGTTCTGCAGCTTGGGAATCATTCTTCTCCCTCTGGTCAGTAGCCACACCAATAAGCCTTTGATTTAATCCTCTCAACTTTTGACCTCAATTTTTAGTACTTGGATCTGGATATCTTTAAATTTAACTTCTTTATCCAAATTCCAATCCAATCCCTTTTTCATGTCGACATCAACTACTAATGGACTTCTTGAAACTTCTTCATTATTAGTAGTTTCAGCATCACTTTGAATTTGAAGTACTTCACTTGTTTCTACATCATTATTGAGTGAATATATCTTTTCCCCATTTAATTCATCTAATCCATCCTTCATCAAGCTATTCAACTCCTTTAGTTGAATCACACTTTTTTCGTAAACACTTCCACAGTAAGGAATACCATTTGACTTCTGATTCTTATTTGATGTTTTTCCCTTTTCTATGGCACAACAAGATAAGAGAAGACTTAATCTTTGACCACAAAAATCAACTAAACCAAGTCAGAGAAAACAAATTTGATAAAAGAAAACAAATCTGATAAAAGAATCTTTCCCTCTGATACCAACTGTTAGGTCCAAAAAGGTCCCATATGCCATGAAAGGGGGGGTGAATCAGGGTATGGATATTATTTTTCAAAATTAATCCATCCCCACTATATCTTGACCTTTTAATTTTAAGGGTCACTTTGTTTGCACATGTGTGTTTATGATGATCACTTATTTTCCTCTTTATTTGATGATAATTCATTGAATGTGATGCAGGGAAGAAATCAGGAAGACACATATATTTTTACTTGGTTTACCCTCACTGGACTACATCTAAGGAGCATAAAATGATGATGTTCCATTATACCAAATCCATTAAATATCACTACTAATAATGTTCAGGATAGATCACTTCTATGTCGAGGCTCACTGCCTTTACAAATGGTTAGGGTCATCTCACTTCTTTCCCAAGGGCAACTCTCTGTTTTTCTCTCTCACTAGATCACTGCCTATAGAAAGGATAATTTTCTTCTTATTTCTTCACTCACTTATCATGGAATGGATTCACTCTAAATTTATAGACTGATACATCTCTTCATTATCACTAATGAATACATCCTCAAATATAGATAGATGCTCCATTGATGTTCCACTTTCATCAACAGATGAATACCACTTTTTCTTTGAACACTATGAAATACCTTTTAAAACTATTTCTCTAAGAACTCCACCTTCGAGAAGCTCCCACTTTTTCAAAGCTAAAACAATCCTTTGCAAAGATCCAACCTCTTCGCAAAGCTCACAGGTTTGAAGAGCTCACAATTTCTCAAAGCTCACTAGGTTATGGAGCTCTCTAGATCTCAAAGCTCAATCTTCAAAAATCTCACACTGGTCTTTACGATTTTTCAAAGATATAAAAGCCTTTGTGAAGCGCACATCCTCTGAAATGATAAACTAGCCTTCGTGGTGTGCCTTACTTTCACAGAGCTCAACTGACTCTGTTAATTTCCTTTTCTTTCATGAAGCTTTATGCTCCGCGAGTCTCCTCTGCAATTTGAGAGATTAATGTTTTTTATTTGATCTCACTACTTATCTCGAGGGGGTTGAGGTCTATTTATAGGCGATTCCACCGACTCTCAAACAAAATGCACAATGTAAGAGCCACCTCAACTCAAATTACAATGCATTGAATTTTTTTCTGAAATTCTCTCTAAATCATGAGGCACCATGACAATTTTCGGATCATGGATCTCATCATAGTCGTGAAGCGTTCCATCAATTCCTTTGTGCCACTACTACAAAGATTCGATGCAATGTTATTCACCTCCTCTATTTGTGAAGCTCATCATAATAAAAAAGAACACCATCAATATCCTTCATGTCTTCACGAAATACAATTCATGAAGCCCATCTTTTTGAAACTCATGAATTTGCCATATTTTGATGATATCTTCATGGAAATTCACTTTTAGAAATGCTCACCAAATCCCAGATTTTGGACCCCAAAAATTTGGAAAACACTGTAAAACATCACCATATTGTATCTATTCATTTGTTCTGCCTCTATATCATCCATTTCTTCATCATGGATCTTTTTCAACATGGATTGTCAATAACTTCTCTGGAACTCAAGAATTCACCATGAAAACCTGCATTATCAACAAGCGCAACCAATCTAAAAATGATGCAATGTTACCTTAAGAGATATTTTCCCAATAAAAACTATAAATTACATGTTTATAAAATTTATTTGGTTATTGGGGTGAAGATGAATCATTATATGATACATTATTGATAATTTTTTTGGTCAATAGGAAATTTTTTATCAAAAAAACTCATTTTGATTTATAAATTAATATCATGTGTACAAAAAATTATAGAACTCTAAATATGTTATAATACAAATATTATACTCTGTTTTAACTGTCAAAGTTGTTTCATGACCATAATTGAATATGGTAAAAGAAATTTAAAAATCGTCGTCCTTGAATGTGATAAATTAACACATTTTGGATGGTGTATTCATTTGTAGTATAAAATAAGGGGAAAGGAGAGATGACGAATAATTTTTCCTTTGTCACAAAAACATTCTATTACATATATGTTACTAGAGTATTCATAAAATTTGGATGATATTAGTTGAGGAAATAAAATGAAGAGAAATGAACTTGAAATAATAGAAAAGAAAAGAGGAATTTACCTCTTGACGTAATCTTCATTGAGAGCCTCTTAAGGGTAGTGGTTTTGGTCTTTTCATGAAACAAAGTGATTTTGGATGTGGGGGAAGATCATGGGAGGATATTTGAGAATAATTTAGTCCATAAATAAGTCTTTATAGTAGTGAAGAGAAGAAGGTGTGAGGGGGTTATAGTGGAAGAGAGGGGTGATTTGTGAATATTTTATTCATTATTTTATTATTTCCTTCATGATAACCAATAGTGTTGATTCATGTGACTCATAATAGTAATAAGTGACTGTGAGTTCGAACCTAGTAGGCTTCCATTAGCCTTACATCACTTTTGATCCCATAAATCATGTATTTAGCATTTATCATAAATTATTGTATTTTACTATTCACCCAAAATTCAAGTATTTTATAAAAATCTCAAAAATTTACCCTAAATTGTTTTTGACGTGTAAAATTATAAAATGGAATCTATTTTTTGAAAATATTTTTGTAAATATTTTTAATTTAATTTTTAAATGAAATCATTATTTATTCGAAAAAAAACATTATTAAAACTAAAATCGTTTTATAAAACCTTGAAAAATTAATCAAGATCCCATGAAATTATCTTATAATCCTATGAAAATGAAATAAAAAATCCTGATTAAATATTATTAAAATAACATTCATTTTTTAATTATTAAATTAATCATAAAATTGTAATTAAAATATTTATGACATACAAAAATACGAATACTTATACTATGATCATTTTTTCACTTTTAAGATGTCTAAATTTTATTTATACATTAATGTATGAAGTTTCTATTTTTTGGAAGATTTTCTATTAATTACTATTCATTACTATTCATATGGGTATGTTACTGTTCATCAAAAACTGCGTGGACTCTATCAGACTCCAAATATCATATTGAATGCAACTATATATGTCAGTTTCTCGAAATTCCAATCACAGAGGTGATAAAACTATGTTTACTGGCTAGGTTATGACAAAGTGGTGTTTTATAGAGACTTAGTGTTTCATGCATTCTATATTAAATTTATTTCCAAAATCATGGGATGTTACATTATCCCCTCCTTACAAAACTTCCTTCCTCTAAATTACCAAAATGTTACCACACAAAAATATTTGAGTTGTTCTTCATCATAAGCTCCTCAAGCTCCCATGTTGCCTCTTTGATTTTATGATTTTTCCAAAGTATCTTTACCATTAAAGTTGTCTGGTTCCTCAACACGTGTTCTTTAGTGTCCATGATCTGGATAGTATCTTCACAGTAAGATAGGTTAGGTTTCATTTATATTCTATTTGAAGTGAGGAAATGAATTTGGTATGGCATGTACTTTCTCATCAATGAGACATGGAACACATTTTGTACTTTAGACAGGCTAGGTGGAAAAGCCAAATGATATGAAATAGATCCAATTCAATCGAGAATTTCAAAAGGGACTATGTAAGTAGGTATTAGTTTCTCTTTATTACCTAATTTTATAACAATACTCCATAGAGATACCTTTAATTAAACATTATCTCCCACTTGAAACTCCAAATCCTCCCTTTGATTATCAACATAGCTTTTTTGCATTTAAAAGCTTTGATATGACACTGAATAGTCTTTACCTTCACTGTTTTTTCCTCCACAAGCTCTGGGTCCATTTCATTCTTCTATCCAACTCAATCCCAACGAGTTGGTGTATGAAATCACTTTCTATATCATATAGTGCCATTTGAATACTTGAATGGAAACTATTATTGTATGAGAACACAACTACAGTAAAATATTGAACCTACATACCTTGAATATCAAGTGAACATGGTCTCAAAATGTCCTCTAAGGTTTGGATCATCCTTTCGGATTGCCCATCTGTTTTTTGGGTGATAAGCAATACTCAATCGAAGCTCTGTATCCCATTCTTTCTAAATAATTTTCCATAATTTTGATGTAAATCATAGATCATGATCAAAAACAATTTAGAGAGGTTCTTCATGAAGTCTCACAACAACATTGATATTGAGTCATGCAAGGCGTTCTAGTAGAAAATCCACTCTTATAGTGAGGAAATGTGCAGATTTCATAAGTCGATCAACAATTACACATATTGGATCATTCTTTATTAGAGTTTTTGGTAATCCAGTGACAAAATCCATGGTGTTGTCATCCCATTTCCATGTAGGAATTGTTAGAGGTTTCCTGACTCTCCTAGGATGTTATCGTTGAGCCTTCACTTGTTGACAGAAAATACATCTTGATACATAATCCTAAATTTCCCTCTTAATTATATCCCACTACAAATTTTCATTCAAATCTCCATATATTTTAGTGCTACCATGGTGTATCAAGAAATTTAAGCTATGAGCATCATCAAATAAATCCCTTTTCCACTTGGCTATAGAGGGAACACAAAGCCTCTTCCCAAATTTCAGAATTCCATCTTCACACATGAATTCACCCAACTTCCCAACATTCATAGCATTAATTTTATTTTTAATATTCTCGTCAACAGACTGTTAAACATTAATTATTTCAAAATAATATGGTTGAGAAACCATTTGAAAAATTAGTGATGTTTCACATTCTTTAATAATTCCCATATCCATCCCCACTAGATCCATGTATAAAGTATCTTTATCAATCCACATTTTGTGGAAAACTCCATGATTCTTCCTACTCAATGCGATATATACCTTGTTTTCCTTTCTTTAGTGGTAGTGTATGGAACAATCATAATCCTTGATTAGTTCTATCCATCATCTTTTCCTCTTATTGAGTTCTTTTTATGAGAATATATATTTTAGACTCCTATAACCTGTATATATCTCAAATTTTTCACCATATAGTTAATGTATCCATATATTTAGAGAAAATATTACTGTTTCTTACTCATGATCATGAGTAGGATATTTTTTCTTGAATTTTTAACTACCTTTATGAAAATTCAATAACTATATCATTCTGTATAAGGACAAAATCAATTCCTTTTTTTGATGCATCACTATAGATCAAAAACCCATCATTCTCTGATGGTAGAGTTTGGATCAGAGCATTCAATAATATTCTCTTCAATTATTAAAAAAATTACTCACATTATTTTTTGCATATGATCTTAACCCATTTATGTGTAACCATGTTCATTGGGATGGCTAAACGGGAAAAATTCTGAATGAAACACTGATAATAACCTTCTAAACCAATAAAACTATGGACCTCAGTTATGTTCATTAGAGTAGGCCATTATTACACAACATTTTTATTTATATGATCAATAGATATTTCATCCAAAGAGACAATATTTCCAAGAAAGGAATCTGATTGAAGCCAAAACACACACATTGTAAACATCTCATATAATTTATTTCTTCTAAGAGTTTTCATAACAGTGCACAATTAATTTTCATGATCTTCATAGATTTTAGAGTATACCAAGATATAATCAATAAATACCACCACAAAGTAATAAAGATATTATTTGAAAACTCTATTCATTAGTTCCTTGAAAACATAGGGTGCATTAGTCTATCCAAAAGGCATTACTGTAAACTTTTAATGCCCATACCTATTTCAAAAAGCTTCCTTTTGAATATCTTTTTCCCTTACTAAAAATTGAAGATATCAAGATCGAAGTTCAATATTTAAAAAATATTGGGATCCATGAAGTTGATCAAATAAATAATAAATGATAGTTAGGGGATAATTTTTCTTTATTGTTATAGCATTTCTCTCCCTGTATTTAATTCACAACCTCACATATCCACATTTCTTTTAATAAAAAGAACAGGGGTTCCCCATGGAGACACACTAGGGAGAATAAATCCTTTATCACTCAATTACTCTAGTCTTTTCATGAGTTCCTTTAATTCCATAGTGTCCATTCTATAAGGGTTCTTTGGTATAGGACATGAACTAAGAATTAAATCAATGGAAAACTCAATTTCCCACTCTAGATGATGTATAGGTAAATCCTCTCGGAACACATCAACATATTCTTACACAATAGGTACATCTTATATTTGAACATTCATTTTCTCAAAAATAGTAATTGAATTACCTTCCTCCCTAAAAAATGAATTTACTAGAGCTACTAGGGGTGGATCTAGTTCAGAATCAGATTGTGATGATTCTTCCCTAAAGATAAGGGATGCCACATCATCCTCAAAAATTGTAACATCCTGTTTCTTGAAATAATTTTTTGCATCATGGTTTGAAATCCAATCCTTACTAAGGATTATGTAAAAATCAATCATGGGTATTAAAATTAAATCAGCAGATAAATCATGTTCATATGCCATAATTGGGACTGCCTGAAATATCTTTCTTGCATTAATACTTCCCTTATGAGTTCTGACTGACAACTCCCTTATTAAATCAAACTATAAATATCTATTTTTCTTAGAAAACTAGGAAGATAAGAAAGAATGTAATTATCCAGAATCAAATAAAGCATTGTCTAAGCTTGAGGAAATGATTAACATACCTTCCATCACATCATTAAAAACTTCAATATCAGTATTTGTGATCGCGTAAGCTTGTCCTTACTCCCTTGAACTTTTCGGAGGCATGTTTCCTTGACTCTTCAGACAATAATTAGCATATTTTCACATCTCCCTAAAATTATTGCATTGAACATTAATATCTTATTTCTTCCCATTAAAAACACCATCATGAGTGCCTTTCATTCCACAATTGTAGCATACCCCTTTTCCTTTATGTAGGCACCAGGATGTTTCCTACCACAATTTTCACAGGGTGAAAGGTCAAATCTTCCCTTGTTCCCCATTTCCTTATTTCCTTTTCCAAAGTTTTCAATAGCCCTATTCTTCTCTTTCTTTCCATTAAATTCATAATACTTAGAGAAATAATTTTTTATCTTGAAATTAAATGAGACTATATTTTCATATCATGATAAAGTTTGGCAGACTAGCGCATGTCAAAGGAATGGATTTAGGTCATCAATGAATCAATCAATATTGTTACTTGGATTAAATATATATTCCACTACATACCTTTCTAACATTGTGAAGTTATCTTCATACTTTGGAACATTATCATCTTCCTTTTACCTAAAATTCAGAAACTAACATTCCATATACACTCACTATTCATAAGGAATGTATTTCTCTTAAAATGATCTTTAAATTCACTCCATTCCATGTTTTCTATATTTTCATTCTCCTTTTTTTTGAATTAGTGACCACCATTGATCCACATCTCCCAACAGATAATAAGCTACCATGAAAACATTCTCCCTTTCGTTACATCCCAAGGAGAGAAATATCTTCTCTAAGGAACTTATCCACTACTCCGCTACGAATGTTTTTGTAGTCCCATTAAATGATAGAGATTGTTATCATATATTGTGATCTAACGTATCTCCTCCATGTTGGGGATCTGAATGCTCTATATGGGTAAGGTTATTATTCATAACCTGAGTAAGTTCTCCCAGTATAGCTATAAGTTTCTTTGCACCAGTCACAACTCCAGAGCCAACATTATTATCTTGAACAGAAGATAAATCCTTACATGGGATACACATGTTCATGAAATTTCCATTCCAACAACTAGGGTCCATTTCTAAATAATGGAATACACTATATTAGGTTATGAATCATAACGTACAATCTCAACATTGAATAAATACATAACATAAATTTAAATACTATGCATGGATAATCTCAGAATCATAAACAAGGTTTCCTTGAGGAAAAAATTACATTTAAATCCTTCAAAATGGATTATAATGAAAATGTGAATTACCCTAAACATATCCCCCATGAGTCTCAGACTAGGTACGCAGTAAGGCCTGTTTTCATATACCAAGATACCCCAGGTCAAGGCCAAAACTCCTTGTTGAAGTTTTCACTCTTAGATACATCTATGTCAGAACCATGTCCACTTGTACTATATAAACATGGATATATTTCCTAGAAATATCCACATAATCTATTCCTTAACAAAAAATCTAGGATGTTATTTTTTGTTTATCCCCGAAGAGAATATTTGGGTTTTTTTCCCTAATCTACATTTTCTAAATCTAGTTTCTGTGTTTTCTACTAACCATCCTTTGATACCAATTGTAAAGACCTGACCCTAGTTTCCGGGGGCTAGTTCATTATTACATTACATTGGAATGATTACAAGAAAGTTCTATCTTGAAGGAAAAAATAGTTTAATAGATTTTCCAAGCTAGATAAATACATAACCTCAACATTACAACATAAAATGGAAAATAACATAGAAACTCCTTTGAAAAAATACATAACTCCTAGGTTATTTCTACATGTCGTTTATTATATACCTCTTCATGTCCGTGGAAAATGAAAAATAAGAAAGGGGTGAGCTCAAATAATAAGTAAGGGTAATAAATATAGTGGAATATATCATAAACCTTAACATTAGACATGGTGAAAGACACATGCCTTCAAAAATGAACATGAACACATTATGGTAGGAATACGAACTGAATAAGTAATTCCATAATAAAGAATAATCATTGATATTATACTAGTCGAATAAACTCATGAAATTTCAATTACTAGTTTCATAATGTGGTAAATTCGTATAATATAAATTCTGAAACATACCATCAGTGCCTCATCCAAGACATCTAAAATTTATTAAGGCCTCGGAAAAAACCATATCTAAAAATGTTCAAGGCCATAGACAAGTCTAATATATTTGTCTCACGATACCTACCAATGAATTTAGGGGATATATCAGTCCCCACCCATCACATAATAAGTCCAATTAATTCCTCATATTAATGGGGATAAAAATAAACAACATATTCATTCATATTAAATCTAATATATGAATTGTTAATAACTATCCCCAAACATAAAGTATTTACACTAACTGTTTGAAGAAAATTGTTGAATGGTTTGAAGATAGGAAGTCCACAGTGAAACTAATCATAGAAAATTCAATTAAATAATTTATATGATATCATAAATATTAATCCCAAAAATACATAATAATCAACATGAGTGTATAAGTAGATGAAGATACTCTTATAAAATCATCGAGTAATTCTTGAGATAAATACACTTTTACTTTGAAAAGAAGCGTAATTTCTAAAAAGTGTTTGTATAAAACAATATATAAAGTAATATAGTGTTTTAATAATAAAATGAGTGATTTTATAAAGATAATGGTTTCTAAAAACATATCATATATTTCCCTTGAAAAAAGGTAAGAATTTTAGAAATTCCCTTAAGCCTGGCTTGTATTTCATGAATAATTTTTTAATGATCCTTTTAAAACCCATAATTACCCATAAATGAAGATAGGATTATGGTTGGTACACATATATAGATAATTCAAACATAATTTATGATTATTACATATTAATTAATAATAATTTAATTGTGGTCAGTAGATAATAAAAGTAACCCGAATGAAAATGGGGGTTTGGGTGGTACCATAAGTCTGAAGGTGTTCCTCACTTGATTTTAACGATCTGAATAATTAAATTTAGGTTCCTAAAATAATTATTCAAGAACATATTCTAAATTTAATTTATTTATTATAACCTTATTAGGTTCATTCATTCCCTTTTGATGGGTGAAGAGATTGAATTTCAGTTTTTTGGAGTGTTTCCTTCCTTGGTTTTCAGGGTTGGTTTACTTATATTCATGTATGGATAAACATGTAGAATGAGAATGGTTGTCCATAATAGAAGTTTTATTTTATTATTTAACTACTATAATATTAAATGGTTATAAAATTCATTTTTTTATTAGTAGTGAATATGAATCATTATATAATACTTTAATGAAAATTGATTGGGTTAATTGGCGGTTTTTTATCACAATAAAATTATTTTGATTTATAAATTAATATCAAGAGTAAAAAAGGCTTAAAAACCTTAAATAAGTTATAATATATATATTATAGTCTTTTTAAACCATCAAAATGGTTTCATGACCAGAATTGATGATGTTAATAGAAATTGAAAACATGTCGTCCTAGAATGTGATAAATTAACACATCTGGGATGGTGTTTTCATTCATAGTATAAAAGAAGGGGAAAGGAGAGATGATGAAGAATTATTCTTTTATAATAAAAAATCCAATTCATGTAAGTTACAGGATTCATCACAACATTTGGATGAAATAGGTTAGGAAAGAAAAGTAAAATTAAGGAACTTGAAATATAAAAAATGAAAAGTGGAATTTACCTCTTGAAGTAATCTTCCTTGAGAGCCTCTTTAGGGAAGAATTTTTGGTCTTTTATGTGGCCAAGGGCTTTTGGATGTGGGGGAGGATATTTGGAGGATATCAGATTATAATTTAGGCAAGGAAAAAGGCTTCAGAGGAGTGAAGAGAAGAGTGGGTGAGGGGGGTTATTGTGGAGGATAGGGGTGATTTGTTAATATTTTTTTCATTATTTTATTATTTCCCTCAAAATAACCATAGTGTTGATTAATGTTACCAATAATAGTAACATGTTCATGTGAGTTATAATTTTGTGGGATTACCTCAGCCATACATAACATATGACCTTATAAATCATGTATTTAGCATTTATCATAAATTATCATATTTGACTATTCACCTAAAATTCAAGTATTTTAGAAAAATCCCAAAAATTTATCCCAACCATTTTTGGACGTGGAAAATTAAAAAATGAAATCCATTTTCTGAAAATAATTTCCTAAATATTTTTAATTTAATTTTTTAATAAAATAAATATTTTTCAAAAAAAACATTAAAACTATAACTTGTTTTATAACACCTTGAAAATTTAATCAAGGTCCCATTAAATTATATTATTACCATAAGAAAATAAAATAACAATTTATGATTACATTTTATGAAAATACCTTTCCATTTTAAAATATTAAATTAATCATAAAATTATAATTTAAATATTTATGACATACAAAAATATGAATACTTATACTATGATCATTTTTTCTCTTTTAAGATGTGTAAATTTTATATATACATTCATGGGTGATGTTTTTATTTTTTGATGATTTACTATTAATTACTATTCATAAGGGTATGTTACCATTCATAAGGGTTTGTTTCTATTTATCAAAAACTACATTGATTCTATTATACTCCAAATATTGTACCGAACACAACTGTGTATGTTATTTTGTCGAAATCCCCATCACATAGGTGGTAAAACTATGTTTTCTGGATAGGTTATAACAAAGTGGTTTTCTATAGACTTAGTGATTCATGCATTCAATGTTAAATGTTTTTGCAAAATATTGGGGTGTTACAAAAAGGGGTTGTCACGCCATTAGTGTTATTGTAGTGTGTTAATTACAATTTCCAATAATTTGAGACACTCACTTCCATTTTAGTTCAAATTACTGTGAAATATAGAAATACTACAGTTGGGACCCTATATGTTATCTTCAATTCCATTTTCCTGCCACAACTATAAAATTGGGATGCATAAATGTTTAAAAACATGAGAACATTCAATTCCAGATTCCTACCACGCCCATAAAATTTGACTACATAAATGTTTGACAATATGATAACTTTCAATTCAAACTTCCTGTCAAAGACATAAAACTAGGTTGTATAAAAATTTAAAAACCCAATAACAATCAATTCCAACTTCCCATCAAAACCATGAAAGTGATTTGCATAAATGTTTAAGAACATGATAACCTTTTCAATTCAAGTTTGATGACTTAGCAATAAAACTAGGCTATTTAAATTTTTATGTTAATGTTGAAGGCACAACTTCTAAGTGAAATATCTAAATTCTAATTGGTTTTTCTACCTAGATGTTACCAATATTGGTAAGGAAGCTGTGTTCCATATAAAGATGCAGGTCATAAATTTATTCTTGTGCTTGATTATTCTTATATTATTGATCAGTTACCAGATTTTCCATAAGATAGAAAATGATTATTCCATAATACAAGGTTGGATACCCCTATTGAGGATTATCTTCAACTATAAATGGAGGAATAGGGACAATCTTTTCCATGTAATTGATGAAATATTTTTTGATTTTTTTTCAATAAATTCATTCATCAAGTTGTACAATTTAAATTAACTCTATTGGTTCGTATTAAAAATAGATTTCATGTCAAAGAGGTTAACATTTACCATTTCTAAATCATCCTTCTAGTAACTATCATTTCCATCACCACCCATATGAGGATTCATGGAGTTTTAGTGCCTGAAATATTTTCCGTACATATAAAAAGTGAGTAATCTCCTATGCGTATTTGTGGTGTTTATGGGGATGAATAGTTTTTTATTTATCTTTAGTTCATCCTTAACTAGTATCTCTACAAAAATCTCTATCAAATTTTGGGTTTTCCTATAAATTATTCCATGTAAATATGAATAATGTTAGACAAACTATTATGTAATATATTTACTACTTAAGGAATATAGAGAATAATACTTTCACCATGAAAGAACTTGTAATAATCATCAATTTATATGGGTTTATTCTAGTTATCTTCCCCATTTAAAACATCTTTTTTATTATCATACCACAAGAATCTATAACCCAATATCATTGAAAATGATTGGATGATGTCACAATAATTGAATAGTAGTTTATTGTAACATTTGTTAACAGAAAAACTCATCATGCTACTTGTCCTTATTTTATTGAAAAGAGATATAATATCATCCATTGATACTGAATATAAATTGTTCATAGATTCCTAGACATATTAAATACATAATAATAATTATAGTAATTTACATGAAAGAATGTATAATTTAATGGATTTTAGTGAAAAAATTAAATTTTCGGTGGTCATTCCCTTTGGTCCTGACAACATACTAGGTTGGGTAAAACTACAAAATCTTCTCAAGGTTCATGTAGTCTTTTTTTGTCACTGACTCTACCTGGACCATTTTGGTATAACAACCAACCCAGAAATATTCCATCAATGTTTTGGTTTCTTTGAAACACTTTTTACATTGATGGGTTTTCAGCTCAATTGTGTCTTCTATTTCTTTTGATTGAGATGTTTTTTCTCTTTTAAAGAGCGTTGTCGTGGGCGCCCTCAAATGATTAGTGATTTTGGGGTACTTAGGTGCAGCAGAGTGGCTGACCAAGGTCGTCTCTCAAACGAGGAAGTGAATTTAACAACTTATTAAAGGTATTATAAAAAAATAAAATAGAATATAATAAAAACACTACTTTAAATGATTGGGGTTTGTTATAGTTTATGAATATAGAAAAAGTTTTCTAGAAGAATATTGTATATTTTTTTGTTTTTAGTTTTGAAATTAATGTCGATTAAAATGACACAACAAGAAGATGTTTTTTAGAAATCTGTTTTAAAAGGCGTAATTGATCTAACTCTACCTCTTCATTCACTTATTAATCATTATCTTTTAAATAAATATCTACATAATTATTATCCCCTAATTTGTTATCCCTCGAACCCTACGAGAGTTAACTTAACCACAAAGATTAAATTACTTAAACCCTAGGCTAGCTTCGGAACACGCAATCGCAGCACCCTGCTTTGATTGTTGTTCTAAGGATAGCTTATGGTCAGTGGTTAATTAGAGCACATATCCATTCTGGAAATGATGATGAATTGTGTTTAGGTATTATATTTTAACTCTACAAATTTATCCTGTGTGGTCCTGTATTACCGATTAAGATTACGCTCTCACAATTTACACAAAATCCCAACCTCGCGTGTTTTTGTGTTAATTGTTCAATTGATTTCTTAGTTTCTTTTAATTTAAAAACAAAATTCATGGATCATATTATGTGAATTATAGTATCTTGTTGATTCAAAATAATTAAATGAAGAGGGTAGAAGATAGATCGATTACTAAAAGACTACTCTTCCATGGGTGGCGTAATCATCGTAGAAGCGTTTTGCATGTGCGAATGTTTATAATGGGTATAACCCAATAACGATTATACTCAAGAATTCCAGCCCAAATAGGAAGATTAAGAGAATAATAAATTTAAACAAAACTGAAGAAAAGAGAAGAAATAAAAGAAGAACAAAGAAGTTTATTACACAAACAAAATCATTACAACATGAAGGAGAAGAAGAAGGCTTCGTCGAAGGGATCCTTGCTTCAAGAGATACCCTTATTTAAATGGTTGGATAATTGGATTGGATCCACTTATCCTCTGCCCTAAACTTCCCAAATCACGTCCCAACCCCACCAAATGATAAAAACACCAATTTATTGAGTGGTTGGGAGGCTAGGGTCAAAGTGGTTTCAAGTGTGAATGGGGAATCTCGCCCAAATATTTTATTCCAAATTGCACCGCCCATTTAACCACCAAAACGCATGAATTTTCCGGCCATACAGAAGGCTCAAATGTGCGTATATGGGTCATCTATCGCGTCTCCAATTTTGGGCTCAATCCAGGCCCATATGAAGGATGTATGGCCGAAATACAGAAGCTTCTCCATTCTGGTGAGTCCACCCCAACTTTAACTTCATGGACCATTTTCAATAACCAAATGCACTCTTTATCTCTAGTATCCTGAATAAACATTGTAGATAATTTAGTTGGGAACACTATTACAAAACTTCAAATTCAAATAATAAATATAAAAATATTTATCTTTGAAATACTACAGTGAACTATAAAGGGTAAAACTAGAATTTTCATCAAATATTCAAATGAATGATCTAATCCCAAATAATTTCTAATTAAACATATTTAACACGATGTGAGGAAATTATATCATTTATTATCAATAAAATATTCAATAAAATAGTGTTTTATCAACTCCCCCACACTTACCCTTTTTCACTCCTGAACAAAACCTAATATTAAGTAAACATCAATATCAAATCAAAACCAATTTCAAAACACATATCCTTGAGACCAAACAATTACACACCAAGAAACAAATGATATCATTCCTCATAAAAAACCATTATTTGAAGTTCTTCATTTATATCATTCAATATATTTCCACTTCATTTATCCTCCCATGCACAAAACACTTACCTCGCTTGATATTTCTCCCATCACTCAAATATCAATTTTTTTTTTTGCAATGTCTTTCTCATCCAAACTCATACAAGGGCCACCATAAGCTTGATAGATTCCTACATCACTACTCGATGTGAGTCAAGGAAATATGTTTATCATGAGGACTTTTTAGGGTTATTCTGTGGATTTCGGTTGGTAGGATTTAGATGTGAAAAATTCTGAGGCTGAATAAGGAGGGCTTGACTTTTTTTGATGAAAAATTGCATTAATCTAATTTTCAATTAAATATGGTCATCTCATTAATCCCCATAGTATCAATTCAGCTCCATAATCATAAAAAGTCATGAAAGTTTTACACCATTCATCATTTCAGTATCAAAAATTTCAATCTTCTCAAACATGATTTTCTTGAATGCTCCAGATGGGTACATCTTTTCACCTCAATTAGAAGCTCCAGAAAAGGTACAGCTTCACTTGTCATGAAAGCTCCAGAAAAGGAACAGCTTTCAATATAATGACTTTCTTCAGTAGAAAACACATTTCTTCAAAATTTAATTTTCCACCCAATGTATCACAGAATGTGGTGGCACAACACAAGATAGATCCCCCCACACTTAAGCTCAACTAGATTATGCAATTTCACTTCAAGAGTTGGTTGGATATGGAAAATTGTCTTGTAATATGGCTAACCTAAAAGGTTGTGCATGGCTTCTAAGGGCTACAAGGATTAAATATTTAAGGTAGTCCATTATAAAAAAGGATTCTATGAAATAGGGGCTTTAATACCAAACAAATGCCTCAATCATTTAAACATTAGTACCTCAAACCCTCAAGTTTTGACAGGAATAAATCAAATTCTGGTTAAACCAAGCATGGTTTGGTTCTCTCAAGAAGTGAGGTGAATTTAAAGAATATGAAAATAATGGTTTAGAAGCCTCACAGGAAGGTGATTTCAAATATAAATACAGTGAGATGTGGCATGGGATTCAAAATTCAGCGTACTTTTCATGAAATTACTAAATATTTGAACATGAAACAAAGTCATTTCATCATTCATTTAAGCTCAGTTTCAAGGGGTAAATTGTTTCACTTATTGATATGGATTTAAAAATGGTGATGAGAATCATTTTAGCTCAAAATGTTATAAAAAATAACAGAAAATAAACACACAAAATTTGAAAAACAGACAAATTTTTTTTTGGTTTTTTTAACAGGAAAACAATTGAAAATACTAAACAAAAAGGTTCCCTCCCCCACACTTAAAATATTTCATTGTCCTCAATGTGAACCCATGAGATGATATATGCACATGAAATGCAGAATTTTTAAATAGGACAAATAATATAAAAGTGAAAGGGTTATGAAGAGCCTGATGTGATCAAGTGATGATGGGGTCATGCAGTGTGATAAAATCCACTGTATCAGTAGGAAGTCCCTTAATGTATCTCTTCAAACGTTTCCCATTGACTGTAAAGCTCCTTCTAGCGTCCTCTTGTGTGATCTCCACTACACCATAAGGAAAAACATTAGATACAATATAAGGACCTAACCATCTGGAACGCAACTTACCAGACATCAACTTCAGTCGTGAACTGTAGAGATGTACTTTCTCTCCAACATGAAAATCCCTTGGTCGGATCATTTTGTCATGAGCTGCTTTTGATATTTCCTTGTAGAGCCTTGAGTTCTCATATGATGACAATCTAATCTCCTCAAGCTCTTGAATTTGCAACTTCCTTTGAATTCCAGCTTGGGCCAAATCCATGTTTCATTTCTTTATAGCCCAATAAGCCTGATGCTCAACTTCCACGGCGAGATGACACGCTTTCCCAAAAACAATATGAAATGGGGACATACCAATGGGTGTCTTGTATGCTGTCCTATAAGCCCACAATGCATCATCCAAGCGCTTGCTTCAATCCTTCCTATTTGGCTGCACGGTTTTCTCCAAAATTTGTTTCAACTCACGATTTTAAACCTTAGCCTGGCCATTTGTTTGGGGGTGGTATGGTGTTGATGTTTTATGTGTCACCCAATTCTTTCGAAAGAGGGAAGAAAAATTCCTATTGCAAAAGTGTGTCCCTTGGTCACTGATGGTGGCTTTTGGTACTCCAAACCTACAAAAAATCTGTGCTTTGACAAAGTCCACAACAACATGAGAATCGTCAGTCCTGGTGGCCTTGGCCTCCAACCATTTACTCACATAATCAACAACAACCAAAATATACAAAAAACCAAATGAACTAGGAAAAGGACCCATAAAATCAATGCCCCATACATCAAAAATCTCACAGAATAGTATGGGTTGTTAGGGCATCTCATGTCTCCTAGAAATATTCCCAGTGTGTTGGCAACGAGAGGATGACTTACAAAACACATGGGCATCATGGAATAAACTAGGCCAATATAATCCAGAGTCCATAAATTTCCTAGCTATCCGTTGGGGTCCAAAGTGTCCACCACATGCAAGTGTATGACAGAATTGAAAAACAGACTCAAACTCGTGATCAGGAATACACCTCCCAATAACGTGGTCACTACACATGCGCCAGAGGTGAGGATCATCCCACACATAAAACCTAGACTCACTTTTTAATTTTTGGACTTGATGCTTCTTCAAATTTTCTAGGATTTCAGAGGAAACAATGTAATTAACTAAATCAGCATACCAAGGATGTGTACCTGAGATGGTATAGAGATGCTCATCGGGGAAAGTGTCCCGAAGTGGTACCTGGTCCAAGGTGTCATCCTATAGTGTGTGAGTAAGCCTACTCATGTGGTACGCCACCAAATTCTCTGATACCTTCTTGTCCTTTATCTCAATATCATATTCTTGAAGAAGGAGCATCCAACGGATAAGTCGTGGCTTTGCATCTGGCTTCTTTAGGAGGTACCTCAAAGCTGCATGGTCAGAAAAAAAAACTACTTTAGAGCCTAATAAATATGAACAGAATTTATCTAAAGAAAATATGACAGCAAGAAACTCCTTTTCTGTGGTTGTGTAATTTTATTGGGCTGAATCCAGTGTCCTCGATGCATAGGCGATCACATGTGAACTTCCCTCCACCCTCTGAGATAAGACCGCTCCAACCGCGAAGTTGGAGGCATCACACATAAGATCAAAAGGAATCTCCCACTGTGGGGGTTGTATGATTGGTGGAGTGGTCAGACACTTCTTCAGCTCATCAAATGATACCCTGCATGAATCATAAAAATTGAAGTCAATATCTTTTTGAAGCAATCGAGATAAGGGTAGAGCGATCTTACTAAAATCTCTAATGAAGCGTCGATAAAATCCAGCATGTCCAAGGAATGATCGAACATCACGCACACATGTAGGATATGGGAGGGATGAAATAATTTCTACCTTAGATTTATCAACTTCAATTCCATGTTGTGAGACTATATGACCTAAGACAATTCCCTTTTCGACCATGAAATGACATTTTTCAAAATTTAAGACCAAATTCTTCTCAATACAACGATGCAACACATCACCCAAACTAGAGATACATTCATCAAATGAGGACCCATAAACTGTAAAATTTTCCATAAATACCTCCATGCAGGTCTCAATAAAATCAGAAAAAATACTCACCATGCATCTCTGGAAGGTACCTGGGGCGTTGAAAAGTCCAAATGGCATCCTTCGGTAAGCAAAGGTACCGAATGGGCAGGTGAATGTAGTTTTATCCTGATTCTCTGCAACAATGGGATCCTAAAAATAGCCAGAAAATCCATCCAAGAAGCAATAGTGTGTCTTCCCAACTAGTCTCTTGAGCATCTGATCAATAAATGGGAGGGGGAATGGTCCTTGCGAGTGGAATGATTTAGTTTCCTATAATCAATACACACACGCCAAATGTTTTGCACCCTCATTGGAACTAATTCATCTTTCTCATTTTTAACAATAGTGAAACCAATTTTCTTAGGAACAACCTGAATTGCACTTACCCACAGAGAATATGAAATAGGATAGATTATACCTGCCTTGAGCAATTTTGCAACTTCTTTTTTAGCAACGTCCAAAAGAGTTGGATTGAGTCTCCTTTGTGGTTGCCTCACCGGTTTAGCCCCATCCTCCAAGAGAATCGCATGCATGCAAATGGAGGGACTAATACCTGATATGTCTGCCAATGTCCAACCAATTGCCCAAATGTTATCTCTCAATAGATTCAAATGTTTTTCTTCATGTTCAAAAGAGAGATTGTTAGCAATGATAACATGTAATCTATCACCGCTCAGCAAGTATGCATATTTAAGATTTGGGGGCAATGGCTTGAGTTCCAATGTAGGGGGGTGATGTATGGATGGAGAAATTGATGCAACAGACATATATGCACAATGAACATCAGTATCAGAATAGAAATCATCATAATCAGAGAATAAAGCACCAAATCCATCAGCATACTCAATATCCATGTCATAATCAGAGTTCACATGATCAATATTAGAATATGAATCCATTTCAAAATCAAATCATAGAGATTCATGTTCATTAGAAATGGGTGTGGAAGTACTTTTAGACATCAAACTAGAACCAATACTCATAATCTCCCAAAGCATAGGACAATCCAATTCCATGGTGTTTTTACTTGGTGATTCAAAATGGGAGATAAAAAAAGTAGAATGGTCCTCATAGGGGTACTTCATGGAGTCCATAACATTAAATATCACAACTTCATCCCCAAATTCCATGGAAAGAGTACCCTCATTGAAATTTATGATAGTTTTTTCAGTTTTGAGGAAGGGTCTACTTAAGATAATGGGGGCATGAGAACTTACCTGATCTTCCTCCATGTTAAGCACGTAGAAATCTGCTGGGAATATCATGTCTCTTACCTGAACAAGTACATCCTCAAGGACTCCCGCTGGATATGTTGTAGCTCTATTTTCCAACTTCACCACTACTCTTGTTGGCTTTAACTCACCAACCTGAAAGGAAGAGAATACAGAGTGAGGCATCACATTTATGGAAGCTCCCAAATCACAAAGAGCATTAGAGAAGTGCAACTCCCCTATGGTACATGGGATGGTGAATGTCCCGGAATCCTTGCACTTTGTTGGCATTGCTAGAGTTATTATAATGAGTGCTGACACATTCCTTCCAAGATTGATCCTCTCATTTCCCTTGAGCCCTCTTCGATTGGTGTAGAGTTATTTTAAGAATTTTTCATACCTTTGAATTTTCTTAATGGCTTCAAGTAAAGGAATGTTGATCTCCACACACT
Source organism: Viscum album (assembly GCA_963277665.1). NCBI lineage: Eukaryota > Viridiplantae > Streptophyta > Magnoliopsida > Santalales > Viscaceae > Viscum > Viscum album. The sequence continues at coordinate 1,119,343,983 of OY728141.1, forward strand.
TGAATGTGTCCAAAACCTCTTTTTGCATTGCTTCTTCAGCCATCTTCTTGGTTTGAACAACCCTGTTTGGAAAAGGAAGGGGTTTAGGAGGAACATCATCAATCTTTTTCTTACCTTTATCTTTCTCCTTGGATTTCTCATCAGTTGGTATGGAATGTGGCTTCTCTGTAGTTGAGGTGAATCCTGGAGGAATGGTAGGTACAGATGTATCGTTCATTTGCTTCCCACTTCTCAATGTGATGGCACTGACATTCCCCTTTGGATTTGGAGTGGTTTAGGAAGGTAGATATCCAGAATTATTACTCATAAGTTCATGGAGGGCGGTGTCAATATGGCTCATTTGAGTATTCAACTCCCTCAGCTCCGAACATTGACTCTTCAGATCATTCTGTTGATTAAGAACAATTTTCTTCAAAAGATCATCGGTACTAGAATCTACCTTTGATGGAGGATTCACTTGTTGCTGACTTGTTGATGTTTGAGCTTCAAATCTCCTTTGGGGTTGTTGGAAACCCTATTGGTAAGGTGGAGGCTGCTGGATGTTTGGTTGAAAAGGGGGACTTTGTTGTTGTCTAGAGCCATACCTCCTGTCTGGTTGATCTTTCCACCCTTGTTTTTATGTTGGAGAAAATGAATCAAACTTCTTTTGGGGATATGGTTGTTGGTGCTGCTGAAATGGTCTCCCAGGGAATACTGCTGCACAATCCTCTGTCTCTTGTAGTTGTGGGAAATAGTCAGTTGGATGGCCCGTCTCAGTGGAAATGCCACATGGCCTTGAAGGAGGGGCTAGAGATGTCTTTTGTGCCAAAGCAATTTGCCTCACCATGGTTGTCAACTCTTCCAACTTAGTATCAATCAAATGACTTTCAAGAGAAGGACCTACCTGATGTACACCCCTGACATGTGGTGTACCTCTATCACCAAATTGTTGGGAGTTTTGGGCCATCTTGTCGATCAATGCATGTGAGGATGCTGGTGTCTTGTCCACCAATGCTCCTCTAGCTTCAGCATCAACCATGCTCCTCTCCATGGGTGTGAGTCCTTCGTAGAAGTATTGGATGAGGAGTTTCTCACTGATTTGGTGATGTGGACAGCTTGCGCACAACTTCTTGAATCTCTCCAAGTACTCATACATTGACTCCTCTTGGGCTTGCTTGATCCCCGAGATCTCCTTACGAATGTAATTGGTCCTTGATGCTGGAAAAAATCTCTGTAAGAAAAGACGTTTCAAATCGCTCCAATAAGTTACATCTTCGGGTTGTAAATAATACATCCAATCTTTCGAAGCTCTGTCAAGTGAGAATGGGAATGCTCTTAATTTGATTTGATCTTCAGAAACATTTCTTGGTTTTAAAGTTGAGCAAACCACATTAAATTCTTTCAAATGTTTATTAGGATCCTCACCAGAGAGGCCATGAAACTTTGGAAGTAAGTGAATTAACCCAGATTTCAGTTCAAAGTCTGATTCGAGATTTGGGTATGCAATACAATTTGGTTGATAGTTAATATCAGGTGCAGCCAGTTCTCGAATGGTTATATTAAGTTCATTTCCATTATTTTCAGCAATTGGTTCTTCTTTTATGTTTTAATTTGAATAACTTCCAATTCCAATGTTTCCAGAAGAGAGGAATTCACCAACTGGTTGAATATTGAAACTTCTCGTCAACTGAGAGTGTCTGATTCGTGCCCTAAGGCTGCATTCAATCTCAGGGTCAAGATCTAAGAGATCTTAGGGATTAGTTTGTGTCATAAATCAAATAAAAATAAAAATTAAAAGAAAGTGAGTGGACCATAGTAAAATAAAAATGTGAAGTTGAGTTGATGGTCCAAAAAGAAAATAAGAGGATGAAAAAAAGGAAAACATGAGAAAGGGGAAAGATGAAAGAGAGAGGTGAAGAAAATAATAAAATGAAAAATAAAAGAAATACCTCTAAATGGTTTAATAAATTACATGCATCCCCATAAACGACACCAATTTGAAAGAGCGCTGTCGTGGGCGCCCTCAAATGATTAGTAATTTTGGGGTACATAGGTGCAGCAGAGTGGCTGACCAAGGTCGTCTCTCAAAGGAGGAAGTGAATTTAACAACTTATTAAAGGTATTCTAAAAAAAATAAAATATAATATAATAAAAACACTACTTTAAAGGATTGGGGTTTGTTATAGTTTATTAATCTATAAGAGGTTTTCTAGAAGAAGATTGTATATTTTTTTGTTTTTAGTTTTGAAATGAATTTCGATTAAAATGACACAACAAGAAGATGTTTTTTTTAGAAATCTATTTTAAAAGGCGTAATTGATCTAACTCTACCTCTGAATTAACTTATTAATCATTATCATTTAAATCAATATCCACTTAATTTTGATCCCCTAATTTGTTATCCCTTGAACCCTACGAGAGTTAACTTTACCACAAAGATGAAATTACTTAAACCCTACGCTAGCTTCGGAACACGCAATCGCAGCACCCTGTTTTGATTGTTGTTCTAAGGATAGCTTATGGTCAGTGGTTAATTAGAGAACATATCCATTCTTTAAATGAGGATGAATTGTGTTTAGGTATTATATTTGAACTCTACAAATTTATCCTGTGTGGTCTTGTATTACCGATTAAGATTACGCTCTCACAATTTACAAAAAACCCCGACCTCGCGTGTTTTTGTGTTAATTGTTCAATTGCTTGCTTAGTTTATTGTAATTTAAAAACACAATTCATGGATCATATTATGTGAATTAAAGTATCTCATTGATTCAAAATAATTAAATGAAGAGTGTAGAAGATAGATCGATTACTAAAAGACTACTCTTCCATGGGTGGCGTAATCATCGTAGAAGCATTTTGCATGTGCAAATGTTTATAATGGATATAACCCAATAAAGCTTCTACTGAAGAATTCCAGCCCAAATATGAAGATTAAGAGAATAAGAAATATAAAAAAAAAGAATAAAAGAGAAGAAATAAAAGAATAACAATGAAGTTTATTACACAAACAAAATCATTACAACATGAAGGAGAAGAAGAAGGCTTCGTCGAAGGGATCCTTGCTTCAAGAGCTACCCTTATTTAAATGGTTGTATAATTGGAGTGGATCTACATCTCCTCTACCATAAACTTCCCAAAGCACGTCACAACCCCACCAAATGAGAAAAACACCAATTTATAGAGTGGTGGGGAGGCTAGGTTCAAAGTGGTTTCAAGTGTGAATGGGGAATCTCGGCCAAATATTTTATTCCAAATTTCAACGCCCATTTGACCACTACAAAACGTGAATTGTCCAGCCGTCCAGAAGGATAAAATGTGAGGATATGGGTAATCTATCTCCTCTCCAAATTTGGGATCAATCTAGGTCCATATGAAGGAGGTATGGCCGAAATACTGAAGCTTCTCCATTCTGGCGAGTCCAGCCCAACTTTAACTTAAAGGCCCATTTTCAACAACCAAATTCACTCTTTAGCTCTTGTATCCTGAATAAAGGTTGTATATAATTAAGTTAGCAACACTTTTACAAAATTTAAAATTCAAATAAAAAAAATATTTATCTTCCAAATACTACAGTGAACTATAAAGGGTAAAACTGGAATTTTCATCAAATATTCAAATAAATGATCTAATCCCAAATAATTTCTAGTTAAACGTATTTAACAAAATTTGAGGAAATTATATCATTTATTATCAATAAAATATTGAAAAAAATATTGTTTTATCACTCTTGTTATTATATTTTGTGTTTTGTAAACATATTATGAATCCAATTTATTTTCTTTTCTTTCTCTTTATTTCATGTTTCTAATAAATGATATGGTTTGGTGATTTTTGGTTTTTGGATTTTCTTCTTGGATGCTATCTGGGAGAGGTGTGATGTTTTCAGTAGGTTCTTCTAGGTGTTTTGCCTCCTCATGAATCCTAGATTCATTGGTAAATATTTTCCAATTTTTTATCTATTATATAAGTGGACATTTTCTATCAAAAAATAATAATTTTGATTATTATTTCCTTTTTGGGGTTTTCAGTTATCAAAAACTTGTGTTTTTTAATTTCTTTTATCTTATTTTTAAACTATTTCTTCCATTTTCTTTAGTATTATTTTATATTCTGAATTTTTTCTTCAAGACCATTTATTTTTTTCATACTTTTCATATACATTTCCTTATTGAAAAACACCACATTCTTTATTGCTTGTTTCAGTAATTTCATCATGTTTCTATATCTGTAATATTTTTCTTCTTATATACCTATGGGTTAATAAAATCATTAATTTTATATAATAATTGGTATATTTACCCCACTTTATCCAAGTTATCGAATAATTAGTTCCTTTATAGAAGAATCAAAATCTAACAAGCTCCATTTTGTGAAAGGTCGCTTTATAGCTTGTTCATTCCCTTTCATTAATATTCTTTCTTCATAATAAGAATACTGTAATAATAAAAATGCTATGAACACTAAATTATATATTTAAGTGAAAATAAGTATTAATGCATACTAGTATTGCTATAACATCCCATTTAATCTCTACATTAATCTTGTGAAAATATTTAATAGATTTCGCCAATTTTTGGTGGGTTTCACGAGATAACTTTAGTGTTCTCATGTCTCTCAAACTATCAAAAAATTAATGAAACCCCATCTCAATTAATAACCTATAATAGGGAAAAACACAATAGCATAGGTTTCTAAACAAAGAAGTGTTGTTTTTTCCACAGATCTACTTATTCATTTTCCATTACAACTTATAAAAGAACTTTTTTAATCGCCTTTTGTGTTAATAATCTAACACATATTTGAAATATCTATATATAAAAAGTTTCATTGGTTGGCTTGAAATAGTATGAGTCCTGTATTTTTTTTTCACCTTAATTTATACCAAATATCCTTTGGAAATCAAATTCAAAGAAATTACTTTCCACTCCACCAATTCCGAAAGTATTTGTTGAGGAATCATAGTTATCTTGTACATAAAATATGAACAGTTGGATTTCTTACAATTCGATTCTAATATAGTATTAGATAGAAAATCATGAAACATATTCCAAAAATTACTATTCCTAAAAGAAATTATATGACCTTATTTTAATTGTGGTTGTATTTATTGAATAAATATATGTAAATATATCATAGTGGACCTAAAATGCACCCATAAAAATTGAAAGTAAGACCTTTCCTTACAAATCACAAAACATACAATAGGACTATAAGGAATTGAATAATTTCATTCTAAATCCTACAAAAATTTCACCAAAATATTGAAAACATTTTTTGGGGGGCATCAAAAAATTATAGTATAGTTTTCAAAGGTGGAATAATATTGGAACTTCTGTTGTACGTTACACTAGATTTTATATTGGAAAGAACCACAGGCCTTACTAAATAAGACTAAAATTTCCAGTGGAAGTTCCATTGGAAGATCCACTAGAAGATCCACTAGAGGATCTACTAGAAGTTCTAGTGATAAATAATTGAATTAAATTCCTGAGTGAGTCCTGAAATTTTTTTACAATAATATAGAAAACATTTTTATTTTGGGGATTTTATAAATTAAAGTATAGGTTTGAAAGGTTTAATATGATTGTAAGTTCCACTGTAACTTCTAATGGAACCTCTAGTAGAAGTTCTAGTGCAACCTCTAGTGGAACTTCATGGTAACTTCCAATAAAACCTCCAGAGAGCATTATTGTTTGAAATAATGAGACTAAATTCACTTATAAATCCTATACAAATTTCAGTGAAATTGTTTTTTGGTGGTTCCACAAAATAAAGTACATGTTTGAAAGTTATAATATGAAAGGAAGTTCCACTATAACATCTAGTGGTAAAAAAAACAAAACAAAATTTTTACATAAGGTATCTTTGCATAGAAATTAGGTAGAATAGGTTCTAGTGGATGTTCTAGTGGAACCTTTAGTGGAAATTCTAGAGGAACCTCATGGGCTTTTCTAGTGGAACCTATGATGGAAGTTCAATTTCAAAATAATCAAAAAAAATCACTTTTTAATACTGTAAAATTTTCACTACATATGTTTTTTGGTGATTCCACAAATTATAGTACCATTTGAAAGGTAGAATATTATTAAAATTTATAATGGGAAAGAACATCACAAATGTTTACTTAGGTAGTCTTTCACTATAATTAGGTATAATTTGATCCAATGACTATTTTAATGGAACCTATATTGGAATTTCTAGTGGAACCTCCAATGGAATTTGAAGGGAAATTCTAGTGTAACATCCATTAAAAGACCTAGTGAGAAAAAAACACAAAATTCTCTTTTGAATCCTTTAAAAATTTCACTACAAGTGTTTTTTTGGGATTTTAAAAATAGAAGTACGGGTTTGATATGTATAATATTTGTGTAAGTTTCAGTTTGAATGAATAAAATGAATTTTTCCTTAGGTATATTTGCATAGTAATTTGGTTGAATAGGTTCCAGTGGAAGTTTTAGTGGACATTCCCATGGCAATTCCAATGGAACCACTAGTGGAATGTATTTTTTTAATATTGGAATCTTTAGAGGGGAACAATAGAACAATTTCAACTCTATCCTGAAAAAATCATGGTATGATATAAAACATGTTTTTTTGAGGATTCCAAAAATTATAAATTAGCTTCTAGTGGAATTCCCAATGGAACTTTCATGAGTAATATTATAAGATAATTTCATTTTCCAATATTTGTATGGTTTTCTATGGATTCAACATAGATAAATTATGTATTTTAGAATTTTAAAATTATAGGCATACAATATTTACAAAAAACTGCTAATAATAGAGATGTTTTAAAAAGTAATGGTAACAGGATAACATTTAGTTTTTCTGAAATAGAATAGATATTTACCTTGATAAGGACAATACAGATTTCAATAGAAATAGATATGTGATACCACCTTCTTTATCCATTAGTTCTTGTTTTGTACAAAAATGATCTTTCAAGACTGATAATAAACACCATCGGATTCATCACAATTCTCAGAGAAAAAGAATTGTGAATTTTCATTGGATGATGCTTGGGGACAATGTTACGCTATGTTTAGTAGAGTCATCATCCCCACCAAAGTTGTTTTAATTAGTGAATTAATTTCCAAAGTTATCTAGATTCATCATTGTTATCATTTGTTCCATATTCATGGATGTCAATAGAGTCATTGTATCTAAAACTCGATATGTATTAGGGATTTTCCTCCCAAAAGGAAAAACATATCTATAAATTTAAATATATGTAATGGAATAAAGAAATGATCCAAGGAATGAAAATATAATAAGAAACATGTAATCATCCTATGGGTGTACTAGAATATCTTGTTAGAAGGTTAACCAGAGATGATGTTGTTCCCTCCAACTACTTGGACATCGAGAAGTATGTTGAAGATAGATAAATACTTAGAGATTCCTCTAGATACTATAAAAAGAGGAAATTGAGGCTTCCATGTACCGATATTCATTGTCTCTGTTTCCCACCGGAATAAGTGGGTAAATATATAGGTTTGAATTGTGATTCATAGAGGACTTGAAGGTGGAAGGATATCCTCTATTCCACCATTTTTTAATGTTAAAATTCTAATTACCCGAATACCCTTACACACATAGCTAAACTCATTTGATATTTTCTCTCATCCATTCACTTTTTTCCACCAATGGTCTTTGATGTAATATACTATTTTCAAATGGTAACATATTTCCAATCTATCGCCACCAATGTGATTGTTACATCGATATGAATAATTATTGTTCCATATATGATGAATTATTATTATTTTTTATTTCTTCTTTTTACATAGGATATTGGTAATACAAATCTCTCGGTGAACATTTCTCTTTCAAATTTTTTCATTGGAGATTTCCCCTACAAAACTCCCATATTACCATATTAGATATATAATCATTCATGTATGTATATACTTGTATTTATCTGTAAAAATCAATGTATGTATATATATGTATTTATATATAATAATATTTATATGTATGTATGTACATCTATTAAAATTTACTGATCAATTTTTATTATGGTAAATTCATTAATATATATGTATATACATATGCATGTGCGTATTTATATCTGTAAATAATTACATTAATTATATTTATGTACAATTTCAATATTATATGTTTATGTACATATAATAATATGTATGTATGTATGTTTGTATGTACTTATCTCTAAAGATATTTATTTGATTATATATGTATATAGATATATTAATTTGTTTGTATAGATGTATGTAAGTGTTTATACATAAATATATATATATATATATATATATGTATATATTTTTGTATGTTTAGATGTGTGAGTGTGAGTATGTTCATTAATTTTTATATATGTGTGTGATCCATAATTTTTATAGGTTTGTACAAATATAAGTATTTATAATGATATTTTAATACATGTGCATACATGCATCTAAGTATTATTATATGCACATACATAGACATATATATAAACATGATACTATATGTATGTAAACGAATTCACACGTGAAAATATAGAAATTTATAAAAATATAATTTTTTACAAGTATATATAAATAGAAATATATACACACTTACATACATATATCACATAAACATATGTACATATTCATAAACATAAATATAATTATTCATACAACATAAATTTTGTTGTATAAAATTTGGAATGTATTTTTTGATACACTTTTTGTAGTAATAATATTGTATGTTTTAATATAATAACATTTATAAATATATTTTTTACCTTTTTAAAAAGTTTACATATCAAAATCGGTTAGAAGTTGAATATATTAATGATTATAGATTAACGCTTATATATTTTTTATTAACAATTATATTTTTTATTAACACTTGAATATTTATTAGTACATTTATTTTTATGAACATTTATTCATATGTTGTTGTTAAATTAATGTTATTTTTTGTATTCTTATAAATACTTACATAAAAACTATTTAATGAAAATTTAATTAACTAAAACTTTTATATATTTTTATTGATTATATATCAATATAGGTACAAAATATATATTTACGTGTCTGTGTGCGTGTGAAATTATGAAAATGAATGAGTGTTTACATACATACATATATGCATGTGATGCATATACCTATATATATGTACATATATATATAAATATATATGTGTGTGTGTGTATGTGGAGTATATGCATGCATGTTTTCATTTAAATATTGTATAAATACATTCATTCATATATATATTTAAATATTTTATATATACATTCTTTCATACATATATTTCAATATTTTCTACATACATGTTTTCATACATATATATATATATACGTATATGCATAATCATATATACATGTATCTGTATATATATTTAAGTGTATATAAACACATACAAAAAACATACATATATATATATATATAAGTACCAACATGAATGAATGCATGTATATATATTAATCTAAATATTTATAAATGTAATATAAAAATATAAGAATGTAAAAAAAAATACGTACAATTATAATTATGCACAAACATACATGGTACATTGAAAAATATCTCGGTGGGGATTTATCCTTCAAATCTCCCACTGGGAATTTTTCCAACGTATGTCCAAAATTATGTTAATATATATAAATCCATCCAAGTATGTATAAACTTATATTTATATGTAAATATGATTGTATGTTTTATGTATGTAAATAGTTATATTTATATGTATGTAAATATGATTGTATGTATTTATGTATGTATGTATGTACTTGTATTAAAATATACATAAAAATATGTTTAGTTGTGTATGTTTGTATATATACTTATGTATGTATGCATGCATGTTATTATATATCTAAATAATTTCATTATTTATATTTTCATATAAATGGAATTATATATATTTATGCATTCATATTAATATAGATTTGTATATATATATACATATGTACTTATACTTATAAATATGTGTTGAACTATATTTGTATATGACTATAAAATTTTTATATATAGATGCATGTATAGATTTATGTATGTTTCTATATGTTTGAATGTATATATGTGTTTATATATACATATATTCATTGGTTTTTATCTATGTGTGTAATCAATAATTATTATAGGTATATACATTTATAAGGACATTTTAATACATGTAGATACATGAATCTAAATATTATTCCATATATATACATTCAAAAAGATAAAACAATTCATACATATAGGTATATTAGTATAATTATTTAGAATTATACATCTTTATAAGTATATAAAAATATTATAAGTGTATTTTTTTGTATACATTACATATAAAACTGAATTTGTATATATATTCATTTATGTATATTTACATTATATGTATATAATTGTGTAACAATATATTATATATAAACATATTAATTGATTTATATATATGTTTTTGTCTATGTGATCACTAATTTTTAGATATATTTTTTAATATGTTGGTATAAAAAAATTAATTACTACAAAAAGTGTATACAAACAAAATATATTCTAAATTTTATACAATAAGATTTATGTTGTATGTATAATTATATATATATTAGTAGATACATATGTTTATATGATATATGTATCTAAGTGTGTATGTATTTATATTTATATATGCATGAAATTAATTATATTTGTAAAAAAAATTATATTTTCATGGTCCCTGCAATATAGTTTCATGGACTGATAGATATATATATTTGTAAATAATTATAGTAATATGTATGTATGTAATTATAATAATATATATATATATGCATGAATTCATACACTTGAATATATATATAAATACATGTATACTCACCACTGTTATAAAAAATTTATCCATTTCAATTTTTTAATGTATTTTTTTTGTATAAAAAATTATCATTAAAATATTAGAAAAATATATTATACATTTACACTAAAAATCCATATCAGAATATGATAAAAATGAAATTCAAAAAAGATATTTCATATATGGGCAAAAAATTATTTTTATTGATGAAATGATTACATTGGTGGTAACATATTAAAATTATGATTCCATTTGAAAAGAATATATTAGATCAAAATTTTGAGTTGAAAAACAAATAATTATAGTAATATGTATGTATGTAATTATAATAGTATATAATTATATATATAATTTAATATATATACACAAGATCATTTATACCCATTATTTTTCTAAAAATATATATATATATATAATTTTTCAAATTTATTTTGTTTCTATATACAAATAACTCATAAGGGTTTTCAAAAAATATATTGTAAATTTACCGTGAAAATCTGTACCTGTAGATTAAAAAATAAAATTAAAAAATAAATATATATCATATATGGGTATAGAATTATTTCTATTGATGTAAAGTCTGTATTGATACTGAAAAATTAAAATTATGATACCATTTGAAAAAAAATTTAGATAAATGATTTTTGGTGAAAAAAAATTGATTTTAGGAGAGAGAATATGATTTTGGGGTTATACATATGGAAGGATATGCCTGAGGGTATTAGGGTAATTTAATTTATTGGAATTTTAAAAATACATATAATTTTGGAGATCAATCCACCTTCCTTATTTCCACACATGACCATCCCAACACCCTAATTAACCCACCATTTCATCTAGGAAATGGAGAGAATGTTCATCCACCCTCTATCCCAAGGCATCTAAAAAATATAATTTTGTCTTTATTAAAATATTGAATAGACCCTTTGAAAAAATTTATACCCCCTCCATGGAATATAATATTTTCTCCTTTACCTTGTGAATAAAATTCTCTTTCAAGTATTATTGTTGTATCTTCTTTATTTTTTTATTATGATCCATTTTCTTCACATTATCCATGTTAAATTCATGCTAATAACTATTTTAGTGATGTGAAACTATTATTTCTCATTTTTTTCTTCTTTGTTTGTGTTCCCCCTTAATGTTTGAGTTGTGTATCTTCTCTTTTTCATGTCTTTTATTTATTTTTTCAGTTATTACCTTTTGTGTGACAATTCTTAGTGTGTTTTTTTATTTCTTCTTATCTCATTATGTCACTTCTTTTTAATTGTTTGTTACATTTTTGCTATGAATTTATGGTTTATTAACCCTATTAGTGCATCGTCCTCTTGATTCCTCATGATATAAATTATATTTTAATTTAATTGCATGTTAATAGGTGTTAATTTTTAGTTTATTTCTTCATCTAATGTTTTTTCTTCTTCATTTTTTATGTGATTCTCAACTACCACTACTACAAATCGGGCCATTAACAGTGCTAGTAAAAGGTCTTTATCGATGATATAAAATCATTGATAATGTATGTGATTCTAATGGTTTATTTTCAACTCTGCTCATAAAAATCCCTGATAAAACCCCCTTTAATAGTTTTATAAAAAAGCTCTAACAAAGGGGGCCTTTATCAGTTACTTTTTTAGAACTGATAAAGGGTTATTTTATTAGTGCTTTTTTTAGCACTGTTTAAGGTCACCATTATTAGTGCAATTTTCGAGTTGTTAAATGTCCTCATTAACATCTCTAAAAAAAGAACTGCTAAAGGCCCCACTGATAAAGGGTATAATATTTTTTCACAGCCCACCCCCCTTTATTACCGCTTTCCCCCACCCCTCCCCTTTTATATGTGCTATAGATAATCCCACCCCCAATGCATTCCCCTACCTCTAGTTATTTTTGATCTTACGACCTCCAGCTTATACAATAGGGCCTTTTCCACTCCACTATACTGTTTTGATTTACATTTTATGATATATCTATATATATATCTATATATTTTTGTTATATTTTTTAACCATGTATTTTTATATTTTTATATATGTGTTTCTGTATATAGTTATATATATATATTAAATAAATATTTATTTATAGATTTTTAAAATGGCTATCAATTCTAAAAACCCATAAAACACATAAAAATGTTAATAAACTCTTAAAAATATACACCCCTAAAAACTATTAATCGACAATAACATCTAAATAGGTAGTGTGTTTTAGATATAAAACTGTTCAAATTGAGGATAATAAAATGATCTTCGATATCATATGGGGTATAGTCCGAATGGACACCCATGCCAAAATTTATAAGCATTTTAATTTTATGAAATCGAGGTCAATGATAAAAAAATCAGTTTTGGAGACCTTTTGGGCCTTTATGGGATTTAAAAACTATATTGAGCTCTTTGACATAAGTCCAAGACAATCTTGGGAATATATATCATCACAATCTTCAATTTGATATCTGGTAGAGCCCAAACATACACTCGGATCTAAAGTTGTGGTCGTTTGAAGCTCGAGCTCGATTTCTGACTTTTTTTAAACTATAATATATTTTATTTCATTAATTATCAAATGATTTAAATATAATTTGGTTTTAAATCATTTTATAAGCTTCCATTTGATTAGTTGTGGATCTAGAACGGACTCATGGATCAAAATTTAGGATCATTTCAGGGTTTTGTGGGTTTTTAGGGGTTTTTAGGGTATTTCGCATTCAATGACCTTTAAAAAGCTCATAAGTTCTGAATCGGGTGTCCATTTTTCCTCTACCACATATCAAATCAAATCTTGTGATGATTTATATTCCTCAGTAACCCTCAATCACCTCTATTATTGCCAAAAAAGGCTTATAATGCCTCTAAATGGCCATAACTTCTGCTACGAGTGTCCATTAATGAAATATAATTTTTTAAATATACACGTTTTCAACTCTTTTTTAAAAGCACTGATAAAGAACCTCCTTTATCATTTCTTTTTTAGAAGTACTGATAAATTCTCGCCTTATTTTTTTCTATCATTGATAAAAAGGGGGTTATTTATCAGTTATTTTCTAGAAGTACTGATAAATGGACCCTTTAGCAACACTTTTTTGACATTGTTAAAGACCCCCTTTAACATATGTTTTTATAGAACTAAGAAATGGGTTTTTAACAGAAATTTTGGAAAGCACGGTTAAAACGCTATCATTTTATAAACACAGTTTTGTAGTAGTGTTCAATTTGTGGTCCATTATTTTGTGTCATTTTCTTCTCTCATAGTGTTGTAACCTCTCACCTCCATTTATAGAGGGATAAATTTATTTTCAAGTTCAATAGAGTGCGATGGAATTAGAATTAAGTTCAATGAAGTATTTAATTATTATTTTAATGATTTTATATGATTTTAGAAGCTGGATTAAGTTGTGTGGTGCTAGACCATGACTTCTTATTCATTGTTTTCTTCATTTTCACTCTAATCAAGTACCACCCTTCACTAGAATCCTAGAATGAAAAATAGTGATTCAAAATAAATAGTGTATGAATGTTTTCGAAGAGATAAATAAGGAATATCACTACACTTGTAGGAGGATATTTATTGCATTTAAATAAATTTTAGTAGTGGGTATTCACCATTCTATATAATAAAGTGGTTTGAATGGAGTGGGATATACCATGTTCAATTGGGTAAGTTTGAGATAATAAATTATCAGTATTACAATAAGATTAACTCATTTTTATTGAAACTCCATAAATCAATGATTTTTCTTTTGAAATTCATTCCATTAATCACAATCACCTTTCTTTTTCATTTTTATTTTCTATTTACAATCCTCACCACTAACCTTGTTGTAGTGGTTCAAACCTTCTCAACCCTTTTTTGTTTTCCCTACTATTAGAGGTGACGAGATGGAGTTTAGAGGTATTTTAAGGGAATGAGAGGAGTTTTTTTCTTTCAAAGGGTAACCACCACCTGATAGTGGGAATCATATAGGTCCTTTTAAGCTGGTCCCACGGTATTGGTACACCACAAACAACACCATTACTTGATAAGTTGTTTTGGATGTCTTTTTGGGAAAGGTGTGTCCCTTCTGTCTAAAATGGGGTTATGGAAATGCCTTGAGAGGGCGTCATGGTGGGAATGGTACCTTGAGGGTACTTCTATCAGAAACGAGGGCATTATGATTAATTTTCTATCAATTTTGGATGTTGTGGACAAGGGAAAACATTTAGGCTATGCACAACACACCCTAAGGGATGTCATGTCAAGTTGACGCATTTAAGAACCATTATGGCCATGGCCAGGTTATGGTGGAATTCATGGTATCATTCATGATTGCTTTTAAATGGCCAGAACAGCTACCGATCCTTGTGGATCTGGAATAGATCGAGAGGGGAAATAAGTGAGGAGTTAATGGAGGTTCTTGAATGTATTATAATTCATTATTTCCATCTAATAATAGATATGGTCACATACTATCAAATTCCATCACCTTTCAAATCCATCCATGAGAATTAGGGATTATTCCAGCGATTTATTCCATGAATGTTCCATTGACATATTTTTTACTATGTAGTGTCCATTCCACCATCATATGGCACCCCATGACTGATTCCTTGAGTTTATAACTTGTTTTATGGATATTTAAACATTTTGTTCGTTGTATATTCCTCTTCTTTGCTCAATGTTATTAATCCTTCTGCTTGAGTGTTCATGGTGTCCCAAACCTCTATTTTCAATGTTTCTTGATCATGGTTTGCTGGTGGTTTATAGATTCTATGTTATGGCTATTCTTCCTTCATATTGGAAGCATTTATTTTAATATAAGTTGAACCTCGTATGTCCATTCTTGGGAAATGAACATTGAAATTATAATCAAGTTAGTGGATCTATTTCTTCTAATCTTATATATAAAATAATAAATTTATCATTTTTATATCTTTGGATTATGGTAGAATTAACCTTAATAATTATTAAATTTTATTAAAATAATTTAACATGGTTTTGTTATAGGAATTACATGTGTTTTCATTGTGATAATTGTTTGGATCTTGTTCTATTTATATTTATTATTTTTTTAGTATGTTGCTATATTGAAATGGATAAAAAACATAAATAAAATATTTTTTTGGATAAATAAGTAAATAGTAATGTTTAATTAATTTATTTCTTCTTATAATTTGATGGAAATCACATTTATGTTTGTGGAATGTTTAAACAAAACCATTTTTCTTATGTTAATGGAATTGTCTAAAGAACATGAAGTTGGATAGGCTTGTTGATAAAATAATCTAGATAAATGTTTAATTAAAACATTCTTCATTATAGTTTGATGAAACTAAAATATATTATTGAAATCATGATTAAATAATTATTATCTTTTAAAAGATGATTTATTAGGTTACTTGTGGTTGTAACCTGTGATAAATGAATCAATAATTTTAAGACGGTAATTAATTAATGGTTTATTAAAGATAAATTTTTGGGGTCGAGTGAGAACATTTTCTTTTTAAGGTTAAATACCATGGGTTTAGGCTCAATATTAAATGTTTAATATGTTTGTTATTTCATTTATCACTTGTGTGTTTTCTCTAGATGTGAGTCTTTCTATGTGATGCGATGTGAGCCTAGAATGGCTGATGGTTGATGAGATGTGGGTGAGGAGACTTGAGTTTGTTGGCACTATAGATGGTAGGTTGGATTCATAGTTATATTAATTTTAACACACTGAGACTTTATTATTTATTTCATTGTAAATAAATTCAATCCCTTTGATAGCTTGTGATGCCTGAAACATCATTTTTAAACAAAACATGGTACTCTATTAAAATATTATTTATACTTGACCATTAAAACCATGTTGTTAAGTTAATGTATAAGAATAGGACTAAATAAATTATTAAAATTATATAGTTTACACAAATTCCATGGTTATCGATTAATTAGAAATAAAAATAAGATGCAGTTGAAAGTAAAAGAAATTCTTTATGAAAAACTATATTTTTTCAAAGAAAACAGTTTCATAGCTTCTTAAGAACTTATTGTAAAATCCTGTTTTGAAAATTTTATAAAATATATTTGATAAAATAAACATAATTTTTGAAAAAATATATCAAAATTTTCTCAAGGATGATTTTTTGGATTTTTCTGAAAAGTTTCATTTTTCATTGAATAGTGAGAATACTAATTTTTATTGAAAATCACATTTTTTATTAAATTATTTATAAATAAAAAATTATATTTTAATTTTTTTAAAGTAACATTAGTTCAATTAAATTATAATAAATAAAATTTAGTCCATTTTAATATATTTCCTATAGAATTTTGATATTAAAATCTTTTATACTTATGTAAATTTTATCATTGGAAACCCTCTTTTTTGTCCTGTCTACAGGTATATTTTTAAATTAAATTCTACCAATTATGTGAATTTAATTTGTAAAAATAAATTACATATTTCTAATAAACATAATTTATATTATATAATAAGTTCAACTTAATTTTTTACCATTATAAATAGTAAAAATAGTATAAATTAATTACAGTAGTTAATGTAAAAAATCATTCATTGGGGGTTTAAACAAAAATGGTAAGGTTTTTATAACCTAAAAACGTATCCAAAACCTATTGTATGATCATATTTCTTCCTTATAAACTCTAATTTTCTATAATGACCGATTTTGGTGGCATTTTTATAACAAAAATGTGGGTGTAATTGATTCTTTTCAAATATTCCAGGTGTATCCTCTATCCCACTTATAAGAGACTTGTAAAGACTGAGAATTTTCCACGTAATTTTTTTTAATTATATGGAAATATTAAGATAATTCAAAAATTTATGGCACATGATTTCAAGGCTCGGAGTGCCCGGAATTAATTTTTGAACTTTCTTTAAGGTACGTTCAATTAACATGCGAGCGGGAATTTTTAACTTTTGAACCGGTGCTCGGAATTAAAATATGAGGACATTGTTGAACTCGCAGCACCGATATTTACTTAAGGAGGCATTCACCTTAACTTTAGTTAGCTGAGGGGAAGATTTTGTTTTATGGGTTTTCGTGGAGGATTAAAATAAAACAAATGTTTTATTTTTATTAAACTACTTCAATCCCTTTTAAAATTCTTTGGAGGTGGGGACCACATGAGGGTGGCCGGGCATTTAATAATGGGCATTAAATTCCCTATTACACAATCTGTGTAACCATGAAACCTACCATTTAATTAAATCTAATTAATAACGAGTTAACCATTAACTTAACTTAAATGAGAGGGGATCCTCACCTCTCGTGGTTGGGGGGAATTGTTGGAAAACCAGTTTGG
Organism: Viscum album; assembly: GCA_963277665.1. Classification (NCBI taxonomy): domain Eukaryota; kingdom Viridiplantae; phylum Streptophyta; class Magnoliopsida; order Santalales; family Viscaceae; genus Viscum; species Viscum album. The sequence continues at coordinate 1,119,361,992 of OY728141.1, forward strand.
TGGAAAACTCTTGGAGGAAGAACATCCTCCAATGAAGAACGAACCTCCAGATCAAGAACGAGGAACCGAAGCTCGATCCCGGATAGGAAGAATGTTGCGGGAGAGATGAATTCCAGGGTCTCCTTCAACATCTTCATCCTCTTCCTCATGCCATCTCCAACGAATGATCGGGGTAGGGAAATTGTTTATATCATTCTTCGAGATAAATCATTGTTTTCAATATATGAACCGCCTGCTACCGATCTAACACGGAGGGTATGGGCCAAATGAACATGGTTGGATCCCTCTTCCACTTCATTATTTAACATGTACTTCACGGACAGATCATCAGGAGGAGCGGAACTCGACCACGTCACCGGCGACCGATGTCGGCGGGGTACTGGCGGTGGTCGGCACACTGGCCAGCTGCGATGGAGGCTGCGGTGCTACCGCACTGTCGAAGGAGGTCATGGCCCATCGGCGCAGCGGAGGAGGACAGCAGCCAGCATGCCGGCAAGCCGCATCGAATTAGGGTGGTGCGTGTCTGCGTCGCCGGTAGAGGAGGATGTCACGGCTGTTGAGCCGCAGTGGCACACCCGGAGGGCGGCCGACACCCACCCATCCATAGAGGGATAAACGATGCACGACAGCGACACTGGAGAGGGGAGCCGGCTGGAACCCTATCCGGACGCATCACGCAAAGTAGGATTCATTCCTCCAGGTCTCGCGTTCTAGCGGGCGGCGCCGCATGGCGCCGCCGTGTTGGCCAAAGCTGAACAGCTCAACTGGACCCTTCGGGATTTTTGGGGGGACACCTTTCCCCCCCGGGTAGCATCTAGGGTACGCCCCACCATGGCGGACCACACCCATCCACGGGATGAGACCCGTGGGCCGCACCCAGTACGGGTCGGACCACGCCCAGCAGGCCGAGCCACCCCCTTTGCGGGTCGAGCTGGACATGGGCCCATCTGGACCCAGCTACGCCTTTTTAGCCATATCTTGAGAACCGAATGTCCATTTGATGAACTTTCTACAACATTGAGAAACCTTGTATCGAGATGGACCATTTGGAATACTCCACTTGAGTTTTGGATAAAGTTTGGGTATGGCCAAGTTGGATTGAACCTGAATCCAATCGGGCCCTCGGGGCTAAAAGGATAATAACTTACAGACTGGGTGTCCGATTGACGCACCGTCTATCGCATTGGGTACCTTATGACATGATGTACCTTCGTGTTACTTCTTCATGGGACTTCATGTTAGTTGAAGTATCGATTGATGTCTTGAGGAGAATATCCTCCCAGAATCAAGCGTGTTTAGTGCAGGAACTCTATGGAAGGTTGTACTTGAAGAGTCTTCTGATCCTGTGAGAGTCATATTCGGATCCTGTGTGGGTCAGCATCTTTGGATCTTGTGTGTTTCATCCTAAAATCTTGTGTCATACATCTACAGATCTTTTGTGGGTCTTCTCCAGATCTTTTGTGGGTCATCTTCAGATCATGTGCAGGTCATCCATCGATCATGTGTGGGTCAGCAGAAGAGATTTTTGACGAAGTAAGATGATATAGCTATACTATTAATCATCTATACTTTTTTACTAAAGTTATAATAGGTGTGAGATGAGTCTTTACCTTTGTGGTACACTTCTATGTGGTGATACCATCATGGTTTTCTTCTGTGTGGCTTTACCTTTGTGGTACATTCCTTGGTGGTATTCGTTCCTTCATGGAATAGTTGTGCTTTTGGATCTATAGTTGGGACTTGTATTTCTTCATGAATGACATGTGTTTACTTGATAACTTCAGTATATATATGGGCATATAACTAAGTAGGGTTGACTATTGTTTTCATGCTTATGATCATGGTATTTCTTGTGGTTTATCCTTTGTGGATTCTGAGAAACCTTTAGGGGTCTCATTGTCCCTACTGTGTATTGTTATACTCACCCCTGTATGGGCTATGCCCACACCTTGTTGTTTCTTTTGTAGAAAACGGACAAAATTGATTGAGGTTGAGGGTGCCAGTACTAGAGGCTACTCAATGGTGGACCATTAGATGAGACGTACTATAGAGATGACAGTTCGAGAGTTATACCTACCCATTTGGTAGGATCCTTGGAAGGCGTTCACAGGAGCTGTTTATAGTTTTACTTGTACTTTCTCGTTTTTCTAGTATTTTGTCCCCCCTTTACTTATTGTACTCGCTCTAATTACTATATAGTTTACCTTGTGCATGTATCATGTTGTGTGCATGGATTGTGTGAGTTTTCCAGATAAAAAGGCAATGCCTTCCCAATTTTAGGGATATTCCTTTCGATGATAGTCGTCATCCCCTGACCTATGGAAGGTGGGCTTGGGGTAGTAATGGCCTGCGCCCCGGGGATAGGGTTGTGACAAATTCATATCAAAAGAGTCGGTTCTACCGAATAACATGGACTCAGATCACTTAATTGACAAAAGTGTTAAGTGTTATGAGTGTGGTAATCAGTTTGTGGAATCCACTGTTGGTGCAGTGGCTGACGTATCCATACACCCAGACCCTGACTTTTGATTTATAACATAGTGCATAAAAACACTGATTGCATGTGTGTTTTTTGAAACATTTTTTTTGTGATCTCTTTGAGTCATCTCACCAAGTATAACTTATTGATCATGTCACACCTGTTTCTTTTCACGATTCCTACACGTAGACAGCCATATAGGGTTCTGAGTAGAGTATGTGGTGACATCCCATCGACCGATGAGCCTGTGGTGCAGGGCCCCCTTTCGGTAGTTGTACCATAAGGTGGTGTACCATCAGCACCACTATCCATTGGGCAGCCGATTACACCAGCCCCGGTAGTAGAGGGTGCACGTTGTTTAAGCATGTTGCATGAGTTCCAGTACTAGAGGCCACCGATGTTCCGGGGCGAGATGGATCCACAGGCAGCTAAGGACTAGCTGGAGGTCATGGTTAGAGTTTTTTGACTGAAAGGGACGCCAGCTGATCTCATGGTGATACTTGTCGCCAGTCTTCTTCAGGCAGCAACAGCCAGATAGTGGAGCATGATGCTCTAGGTTCATAAAGATATGAATCTCATCTAGGTGGACTTCGAGAGCATTTTTAGGGAAAATTTTGTCCCAGAGACCTTACACTCTGGGCATATATAGGAGTTTCTTCACTTATAGCAGGGCAGCATGATTGTGGGTCAATATTCAGTGAGGTTCACTGACCTCTCGTACTACTCCACTGATATGGTGCAGGAACCTTTCTTCAAGTCCCAAACCGTTGAGCAGGGGCTAAAACGAGAGATTAGAGATTAAATGATTTATCTCTACATCCCGATGCAGATAGGGGTGTTAGAGAGAGCACTCTTAGTGGAGAGATTCCTTGCTGAGCAATCACCAGTAGCGAGACCCACCACTGGACATCATGTAGTAGAGTCATCTATAGCTGTAAGAAGACACATGACGTAGAGATCCAAGGGGACCAGACCTACTGGTGGATAACGGTGGGATATAGGGTCAGTTGTGTTGGGGTCTCGAGATAGAGCAGGACAAGCAAGGAACAGATAGTGTTACTCATGCGGCGTGCAAGGTCACATGGCTCGTGACTGCCCGACCCACCATATGGACAACCAGTAGATGGTCTAATCACTGCCTCAGCAGAGGCAAAGATTCGATCGAGGAGGTTTTCATGCAATAGGAGGATGTGGTAGAGGAGTTGGTCATATAGCAGGTGGTGGGAGGTGATTCGAGGTTCTACCACCACCACCTCCTGGTGGTCCACCCCGACCATAGGGAGTAGGTGGATAGGGACGAGCTAAGCTCTAAGCAGCTTGGACCTATGACCACGGCACTCTGGAGATGATTTTAGGTATGATCTATGTCTACTCCACCTTATTTACAGTACTTATAGAAGTAGGTTCCAGTCACTCTTTTATTTCCAAAGCCCTCATTTGGAGCTCGAAGATTCTGATGGATCCATTGGCTTGATCTTTATGGCTAGAGACTCTTATGGGAGAGGATTCGATGATTACACACTGGTTCTGGAAGTGTGATCTTATTCTAGGATGTGAGAGCTTCGACTAGGATCTTATTTTAGTGTCATTGAGGCCTTACGACGTCATCTTCTTTAAGGATTGGTTATCTATAGTCCATGCTCAGATCGACTGTATTAGGCACAATGTATGGTGTGTCCGCAAAGATGGGACCTATTTTTCTATAAACAGCGAGAAGGGAACCTTTGTATCATAGGATGGACTTCCCTGAAGGAGGGTGTAGCCAATCACACATTAGTTGGCTAGCCTTACCCTTGGAGAAGTTGATGTTGAGAGTATGTGTGATCCTGTAGTGGTGGACCAGTACGTTGATGTTTTCCCTGATGATGTTTTGGGTCTACCACCTCGAAGAGAGGTGAACTTTTATATCAGTGTGTATCCCATGAAGACACCAATATCTACACCATCATATCAGATGTCTCTTGTAGAGCTTCTAGAGCTGCGAGTACAGTTGGAGGACTTATAGAGCTAGGGGTTCATTAGGACTAGTTTTTCTCATTGGGCAGCCCTAATTTTGATTTCCAAGAAGGAGGATGGGAGTTTGAGACTATCTATGTATTATAAGTTCCTAAACCAAGTGACTGTGATGAAAAAGTACCCACTACTAAGGATTGACGATATTTTTGATCAGCTGATTAGAGTATGGTAGTTTTCGAAGATAGACATCAGATCAGGCTATCACCGGATCGCGGTACGAGATGAGGATGTGCAGAAGACAACATTCAGATGTCGGTATGGCTGTTATGAGTTCTTGGTTATGTCGTTCGGCATGACCAACTCCCCAGCAGTGTTCATGGGACTCATGAACAGAATATTCCAGTCATACCTCAATCACATTCTGGTAGTCTTCATCGACGACATCTTGGTATACTCAGCTATAGAGGAGGAGTATTCCTATCAACTACAGATAGTTCTGTACACACTCCGAGAGAACCATCTTTATGGTAAGCTCTCGAAGTGAAAGTTTTGGATATGATAGGTTCACTTCCTGGGACACATTATCTCAGAGGATGGATTTGCGGTGAATCCAATGAAGATTGATGATGTTCTTTCTTGGGATCCACCTAGGAGTGTGACAGAGGTGCAGAGTTTCCTAGGTCTAGCCGGTTACTAATGGTGGTTTGTACATAACTTCTCCAGAGTTTCTGCACCCTTATAAGCATTGAAGAAGAAGGGGAAACCCTTTGTGTGGTTGGAGAAATACCAGTGGAGTTTCCAAGAGCTGAGGTCGGGACTCACGAGTGCCCACATCTTGAGGCTACTGGAGAAGGGATTTGGGTACCTAATCTACTATGACACATTAGGGATCAGGCTTGGATGTGTCCAGATGCAGGAGCAAGAAGTGGTCGCGTATGGTTCTTGGCAGCTGAGACAACATGATCATAACTACGCTACCCATGACCTAGAGTTAGAAGCAGTGGTCTTCACCTTGAATATGTGGCAACATTACTTGATGGGTGCACATTTTACAGTTTAATTTGATCACAAGATTCTCAGGTATATTTTCTCTTAGAAGGACCTAAACCTGAGACAACAACATTGGCTTGAGTTACTCCAGGACTATGACTTCGAGATAGTCTAAACTTCTTGGAAGGGGAATGTACTAGCAGATGCACTCAACAGGGGATCTGGTATACTATTGTTGAGTGAGGTGATAGAGAAGCTTTCCACTTTGCAGATATCCTACATTGATCAGTATGGATAAGCTTATCTTTAGTCTCTGATAGTCACTCCCCCACTCCTTTAGTGAGTTAAGGAGGCGCAGCTTGGTGACACTAACTGTGAGGCTCGACGTACTCAGATATCCACAGGACAGGCACCTGATGGATTTTCGGAAGGTGGGGAGCATGTAATCCTCCCCAGTTGATGTACTATGGTACCAATGGTTCTATAGGAGGATATTTCCATGAAGTTCCATAGGTCCCCTCTAGCGGTACATCCAGGAGTGGCGAAGATTTACCATGACCTTCAGTGTTAGCACTGGTGGCCAGGAATGAAGAAATTAGTGGTAGAGTTTGACTCAAGGTGCCTCACTTATTTTCAAGTGAAGGAAGAGCATCAGGTTCCAGCAGGCTTATTTCAGCCACTAGAGGTGCCAGAGTTGAAGTGGAATAGAATTTCCATGGACTTAGTTATAGGACTTCCACACCAATCTAGGGGTCATGATTCTATCTGGGTGATCATTGACCGACTCACCAAGTCATCCCACTTCATACCTATCAGAGAGAAGGTATTAGTAGAGGGATTGGGATGCCTATATGTACTAGAGATTGTGTGGCTTCATGGGGTTTCATCTATAATTTTCTCTGATCATGATGCATGTTTTACTTCCCGGGTATGGAAGGGGTTGTAGGGGGCGTTCAGGACACAACTTCGGTTGAGCACCGCCTTCCATACTCAGACAGATGGTCACATAGAGATGACCGTTAAGACTCTTGAGGACATGTTTCATGCTTGCATCCTTGATTTTGGCTGTAGCTAGGAGGATCAATTGCCTTTGGTGGAGTTTTTATACAACAATAGTTATCACTCCACTATTGGTATGGCACCATTCGAGGCATTGTATGGCTGACCATGTAGACCATGTATGTGTTGGACTGACCTAGAGAAGTCATCACTCATGGGACCAAAGATGGTACGGGCTACCACAGAGAAGGTTCAGATCATCCAGGAGTGAATGAAGATTGCACAAGTAGGCATAAGTCTTATGCTGATAAGAGAAACAAACCTCTAGAGTTCATGGATGGTGACAGTGTCTTTCTATCGGTCTCACCTAGATGAGGTTTGTAGAGATATGTTCGGGGAGGCGAATTATCTCTGAGGTTCATCAGACCCTTCCAGGTCCTCAATAGAGTTGTTGACGTGGTATATCGCCTAGCTCTTCCTCTTCAACTGCACTGAGTGCATGAATTTTTCCATGTATCCCAGCTGAGGAGATACGGTACATGATCCTTCGCACATCATTTACTGGGGTGAGATGGACATTGACGATGGGGTGATGTTTTCATAGGTTCTAGTGGATATTGAGGATCGACAGGAGTGAGTCCTTCATGGGCTGTTGATACCTTTGTTGTTTGTTTTTTGGCAGCACGGAAACCTCTAGCAGAGCACCTGGGAGTGGGAGCCTTATATTCGTGCTCAGTATCCCCACTTGTTTCCTTAGTTTGTGTTGTGGATTTGCAGGATGCAAATCCCAGAGTTGGGGAGAATGTAACGACCCATAATTTTCCATGTAATTTTTTTAATTATATACAAATATTACGAGACTTCAAAAATTGATGGCATGTGATTTCGAGGCCTGGAGTGCCCAGAATGAATTTCCAAACTTTATTTAAGGTACGTTCAGTTAACATGAAAGTAGAAATTTGTAACTTTTGAACTGATGCTCAGAATTAAAATCTGAGGACACTGTTGAAATCATAGTGCCGATATTCTCTTAAAGAGACATTCACTTCAACCGCAGTAAGATGAGGGGAAGATCTGGTTATAGGGGTTTTTGTGGAAGATTAAAATAAAACAAATGTTTTATTTTTCTAAACTACTTTTATCCCTTTTAAAATACTTTGGAGTTGGGGACCACATGAGGGTGGTCAGGCATTTAATAATGGGCATTAAATTCCGAGTTAGACAAAGTTTGTAACCATGAAACCCACCATTTAATGAAATCTCATAAATGGCGAGTTAACCATTAACATAACTTAAATGAGAGGGGCTCCTCACCTCTCATGGTTGGGGGGAATTGTTGGAAAACTGGTTTGGTGGAGAAATCTTGGTGGAATAATGTCCTTAAATGAAGAACGAACCTCTAAATCAAGAACGAGGAATCGACACTCGACCCTGGATCAGATGTGTGTTGTGGGAGAAACAAACACCAGCATCTCCTTCAGCATATTCATCTTCTTCCTCATGCCATCGGCAAAAGAAATCGATGTAGGAAAATTTTTCATATCATTCTTTGAGATAAATCATTGTTTTCAATATATGAACCACTTACTATTGATCTAACGCGGAGGGTACGGGGCAATCGAACAAGGCCTGATCCCCCCCCCCCCCCCCCGCCACTTCATTGTTTGACATCTCCTTCGTGAACAGATCGTCGGGATGAGAAGAACCTGACCATGTCATCAGCGACTGACGTCGGCGGGGCACAGGAGGTAGCTGGCACACCAGCCAGTCACGATGGCAGTGGTGGCGAAACCGCGCCACTGAAGGAGGTCGTGGCCCGTCAGCCCCGGTGGAGGTGGGTGGCGGCCGACATGCTGGCCGTCCATGTGGAATCGGGGTGGCGCACGTCTATATCTCCAATAGAGGTCGTGGTCACAGATGCTAAGCTGCGGCGGCGCACACGGAGGGTGGCTGACAACTAGCTGGCCATAGAAGCAGTAGGGGCACACGTCAGCGCCACTAGAGGGGGGAGCCGGCCAGAAACCCGGTCGGCCACATCATGCCAAGCAGGATCCGCTCTGGCCGGTTTTGCATGCTAGAAGGTGGCACCACATGGTTCATCTAGTTTGGCCAAAGCCGAACAGTCCAACTTGACCATTCGAGGTCTCTGGGGGGACACCTTTCCCCCATGTATCAGCTAGGGCAGGCCCTGCCACGGTGGACCTCACCCAACCATGGGCTGAGTGGGCTGCTCTGAGTGGGTCGCACCTATAACATCCCTGTTCCGGAATCCACCTAGAGGCACCCCGTACCCAGTTGTTCACATGGCCTCATGTGCATTTCCCCAAATGCCAGAGGCTGCCGACTAGCAGCGAGGGCCTTGGGTGTGATAGTGGGGAAACTATGCCTTCATTGGCATAGTAACACAGTGGAAGAGAAACAAATACACAATAGTGGAAGAAATAAATATACCAACAATATTAATAGTGTAAGACTAGAATAACAAACAACTAAAGCACATATATAAATGATACATGGATCATGTGTCTATGAAAGTAGCCAGACAAGTCACAATGATGGAATACAATCAATACTAAACTAGAGTACAAAAGAAACAAAATAAACAACTCCTTAGCCTCATAGGACTATGCTTGGTCACATGCTCTCTATCTCCACAGCAAGTCAAGTACCTGAAGTAGAAGGTTGCTTACCCTTATCTATACCTACATCAATAAAATTTGTTTGGTCCCAAAAGAAAGGCCCAAATAGGTTGTGAGACTAAATCCTAGTAGGCAACCACCCAAAGATCTGTGCCTAATAGTCAGTGAATATATGGCAGGTAAAAGTACATAAGTAGTAAACAAGAAAGTACTCAGAAGTAATCAATTCCACATATCAAAATCAACTAAACAAGAACGGTAACCCTCTAGGAAGTGCAAACATCCTATCCTATCTGGTTCAGTTATATGAATATATATAAAGACTCTCTGAGGATGCACTCACAATCAATTTATCTTATAGTCATAAGTAATTCAAGACTCTCTGAGGAATCTCACATGGTCAATTCCCCTTATAGTCTAATGTAATTCAAGACTCTCTAAGAAAGCTCACACAGTCAATTCCAATATTGTCTAAGGTCAATTAAGGACTCTCTGAGGAAGTTCACATGGACAATTCCCCTTATATCCCCAAGGTCAAAGACTCTCTGAGGAATCTCACACGGTCAATTCCCCTTATAGCCCCAAGTGGTTCAAGACTCCTTGAGGAATCACCCTCGGTCAATTCCTCATATAGTCTAAAGTGCTCAAAGACTCTCTGAGGAAGCTCACTCAATCAATTCCCCTTATAGTCTACTACACTAGGTTCTCACAGCTATGTGTAGGTCGACGAGCATAAAAAGGTAGAAACAACCAAATTAAACCACATGAACTACTTGGATAATCATTCTACAACATATCAAGACTGTTATAATACAAAAAGTCCACCATACAACACTAGGCATGGAAAATAGGCAAGGTGCCCAAAGGGGCTAAGCAGACCAACGGTCAAAAATAGAACATTCATGGGAAAAACAACCAAAGCATAGAAAACAACCCTATTCATATCCAATTAATCTCTACACAAGAATACAAGAATGAAAGGTAATCAATAGGAGTAAAATGGTAAACATGCAATACCCTGATTCAATGGTATTGGTAAAATTTGCACATAATACTCAAAGACTTTCAATGGAAAGGCACAAACCACCTACCTCATCGTTGGGAGATTGATATACTCTGGTGTTGTCCCTCAGATCGACCTAGAACATTGTAGATCTAAAAAAACATATAAAATGTTCAACCCACAATAACTTAAGAAAGAGGAGGAATCATAAAATGAAGCTCAAGAAGAAGAGATAGTCTGCCGAGTCGATCCCAATGCAATTGACGGCAGTCTAATCGGATATTGGACGGATACTTGGGGGCTCGGGGAAGGATCGTGGTTGTATGGGAGCACTCTGCTAAAAGAAAACTATACAAAGGTGTTTTTAGCTATTAGAAGCTACCCCAGTGTATTTAATAAAAAAAAGAATGTACATGGTGTGTACTTTTTAGGTACATGTTGTGTACTCTCCATTTTTGTACACCGCATTAGGCGGCCTCCAAATCACCCCTACATGGCCGTGTGCATGGCTGGTACCCAGCCAGCACCTGGATACCTATAGTAACTGAGTACACAATGTGTACTCATAAAGTACATGGTGTTTACTTTGAAAATTTCCATAATTTCCTCTTTTTTCTCAAAAACGACCAGAAAATGAAAAAAATACCTGAAAAAAAGGTCCGAGTTCTTAAAAACTTCCCCACTTAAATAAATTTGTCCTCGAATTTCCCTAGTGTGGTGTAAAAGAAGAAACCCTGAATAGTTCCAGCCACTGTATTCGTACATCAGCCTCTCTCTCCCAAGTCTCATCTTGTACCCTTCTGTGATACCATAGCACTCATACTAGAGGAACAGACCGGCCACAAAGAACCATTGTACTTTGATCAACAATCCAGATAGGATGCTCCCCAAATGAGGCATACACTTCGAGCTCAACCTCATAAGGTTGAAAGACATGAAACAGGTCTGAAATGTAACATCAGAGCTGAGAAATGTGAAAAACGTCGTGCATAGCCTAGTACCTTTGGGGTAACTGCAACCGATAGGAAACTAGCGCAACTCTCTCAAACACCTCAAATGGTTCGACGTACCTCGGTGTAAGCTTACCCTATCTCCTAATCCTCTTGTGTCCCAACCTCGGTGTGACACGAAGGAAAACATGATTCCCAACCTTGAACTCTAGAGGTCGTCTCTGCTGATCAACAAAATGCTTCTGACGAGACTGTGCAGTTGCAATCCTCTTCTAAATCAACTCTATCTGCTATGTGGTCTCCGGAACAAGATGAGGCCCCAGCAAAGCGACCTCTCCTGCCTCCAGCCAACATAAGGGTGATTGACATGGCCTATAGTACAAAGCCACATAATATTCCATATTAATAGTTGCTTGAAAACTATTTTTGTAGGCAAACTATGCAAGAGGTATATGATTCTCCCAAGAACCTCCAAAATCCAAGATACATTCTCGGATCATTTCCTCAAGCACCTGAATCGTACGCTCAAACTAGCCATCTGTCTGGGGGTGGTAAGCTTTACTCAAAAGTACGTGTGTACCCAAAGCCTTCTGAAGCCCCTGCCAGACCTGATAATTAAAATGAGCATCCTTCTCTGAAAAAATAGAGTGTGGAACTCCACGTATATGTACAATCTCATGAATGTATAACTGTCCCATTTCATCAACACTGAAGGTATCCTTGGCCAGTAAGAAGTGAGCGACCTTCATGAGTCTGTCAATGATGACCCAAACTGTATCATTCCCTCGAGGTGACCTCGGCAACCATGTTACGAAGTCCATTGCAACGTCATTCCACTTCCACTCGAGAATGGGTAACTTCTGTAAAATCCTTGCTGGCCGATGATGCTCTGCATTCACCTGCTGACAGGTGGAACACCTCCTGAAGAAACCAGCAATATCCCTCTTCATACCTAGCCACCAATACTGACAGTGAAGATAACAATACATCTTGGTGAAACCAAGATGAACTGCCCAAACTGAGGAATTAAAATCCAGCATCAGCTCCTTGCATATATATGTTAGCACCCACACGCACCCCAGGAAATGCAAGATCTCATCCTCGCCTATGGTCCACCCAGGAATAGGGTACTCCTTTGACACACTCTCTTATAGGACTTGGCCTTCTGAATTTGATAGCTGTCTGATTCGCACCTGATCAAGAAGAGTAGAGGTAACAACTACATAAGAAATAAACGTATTCCCTTGATTGTCGTGCACCTTCAAATGCATCTTAGAGAATATAGCCATAAGCTGCCACTCATGGTTGGCCTCCTGAACTGCCTGCATCAGATTCCTCTTGATCAACGCATCAGTAACTGTGTTGCCTTTCCCAGGCATATAAGAAAGCTCAAAGTCAAAAGATTGAAGGTACTCGACCAACCTGCACTATCTCATATTTAGGTCACTCTCAGTGAAGATGTACTTGAGACTCATGTGCTCGGTGAAAACCACAAAATGATCTCCCAGAAGATAATGTCTCCAATATAATAAAGCATGGACAACAACAGCTAACTCCAGATCGTGTGTTGGGCAATTCCTCTCATTTGGCCTCAACTGCCAAGACCTATACACAATGACTCCATCACCCCTCATAAGAACAGCTCCTAGTTCAATACCTGATGCATCACAATAAATAGTATATCTCTTTCCCAACTCTAGAAATAATAGTATTGGTGCTGAATTCAACCTCCTATTCAGCTCCTAAAAGTATGACTCATAAGATTCTGACCACAAGAACTTTGCACCCTTCTTAATCAAACCCGTCAGCAGTGCTACTATGTGGGAAAAGTTCTGTATGAAACATCTATAGTATCCAGTTATACCTAGAAAACTTTTCACCTCAAAGAAGTTCTTCAGATGCTCCCAAGAATCTATTTCTCTCACTTTCTCTCGGTCTACTGATACTCTTGTATCTGAGATAACATGACCTAAGAAGTGAATCTGATCCATCCAAAAGTGGAATATTGAGATCTTAGCATATAACTGATTCTCTCTTAGTGTACTCAAAATGATCTCAATATAGGTATGATGGTCATGTCGAGTGTGAGAGTACACCAAGATATCATCCACGAAAACCACCATGAAGGAATCCAAGTATGGATGGAACACTTGGTTCATCGATTCCATGAAAACTGTCAGTGGATTCGTGAGACCAAACAGAATAACTGTATATTCATATAGACCATACCAACTCCAGAAGGCCATAAGAGGTATATCTGAAGGTATAATGCACAACTAATGGTAACTAGACATCAATTCAATCTTTGAGAACACCCGGGATCCTCGTAGATGATCAAAGAGATCATCAATCCTAGGCAAGGGATATCAGTTCTTAACTTTCAACTAGTTCAACTTCCGATAATCAACATAAATCATGAGGGTACCATCCACCTTCTTTACAAACAGAATAGGTGAACCCCAACGAGAAGTACTGGGTTAGATAAAACCCTTTGCCTGCAACTCCTCCAACTACTTCTTGAACTCCTGCAACTCAGGTGTATCCATCCTATAAGGAGGAATGGACACCGATGCCACCCCTGGCACAAACTCAATAGAAAAGTCTACCTCACGCTCTGAAGTCATACTTGAGAAGTCCTCGGGAAATACATCCCTGAAACTATTCACCACTGGATTAAAGTCTACCTTTGAAGTCCCCTGGTCATCCTGATATAGACTATAAATCTAGGTTGTAACTTCTCCTAACCCATGATGCTCGGGTCCTTCTTTGCTCGCCTGTACATCCCACTCGCCCTTATGAAGAATAGATTCACCCTATGGTGACGTGAAACTCACCCTATGGCGATAACAGTTGATGAATTCCTGGAATGGAACTAGACAGTCCATCCCGAGAATGATATCATAGAATGTCATCTCTTGGACATAGAGGTCCTATAAGAAGTGACACCCACCAACCTATAGAGGGAACTCCCTGCACTGACGTACACTAGCCACACTAGTCCCCAATGGAGTGTCTAGAGTCAAGGTTTAGTCAAAGGAAAAGATGCATAGACCAAGGATATCCACAACAGAAATAGATATAAAACTACGGGAAGCCCCTGTATTGAAAAGAGAAGAAGCCAAAACTGAGGCTACTAAGATCGTACCTCGAACTGTAGAGGGTATGGGATCCTGCTCGTACTGGGTCTTCTCCACTGCAAAAGTCTGACCTGTACCGCGACCCTGTGACCCTGTCTGACCACTCTAAGCTGATCCCCCCAAATTTCGCTGAAATCCCAGTGACCGACCACCATGTCCACGACCTCCACCTTAGCCTGAATGGCCAGAAGTACTCCAGTTCCCTGAGTGGTGAGAAACTGGCGGAGCTGCTCTTGAATGCGGAGTCATTAAAGAACCCATGTCACTAGCTGCTGGTGATAAGATCTAACATAATCACTAAAGGTGACCCATCTTGCCTCATGATCAAAACTCCATTGGATCTCTTGGGGAATGTGGCCTCATATGTATGCCCTTCCCGTACTGGTTGCACACCACCTGGCTACCCAAAGATGTATCTCGCCAACTCTGATCTCCTCGTGCAGCCTCCATGCAGTGCTTCCTACTATCAGTAGGAGGAGTACTAACTCTAGATTCTGAACTGCCCTGACTCACTACTCTAGAATCCCTCATGTTATTCTCTATAATCATCTCCTGGTTGATGATAGCGGATATCGAAGTCAACCTGAAGATGTTCGGTTGCGATCAGATGTCGTGCCTCAGACCATCCTCAAACTTCCATGCAAGGAACCACTCATCCCCTCCTAGAATAAGAGTGAAACTCTAGAGAAATTTAAAATGAGTGGAATAATCCATAACCGAAAGAGTACACTGCTCTAGACTCATAAAATCGCAGGCTCGATCGGCCCTCAGCGTCTCCGGATAGATGTAATCATAGAAGATGCGCCAAAACTCATTCCAAGACATATTCTGTTGGAGTCTTACCTGTGAGATCACATCCCACCACCTCTTGGAGGAGTCTCGAAGCATATAGGTATAAATATTCACCCTCTACTATGTAGGTATCTCCATATGCTCAAAAATTGTCAGCGTGGCTTCTAGGCATGACTCTGCGGCCTTGGGTCCTCCATCCCCTGAGAAAGTGGGAGGATGATGCTCTAGAAAGACCCGTGTCAAATCTTCCATGGATGGGGTAGGATGCGGAACTACCTAAAAGGTCTACATAATCCTTATGAAACCCTCTCTGAACTATTCTTCAACACCTATGTCGGGTACAACGACTGGTGCCAAGGATGGAACAACTGGACGATCTATAGGTAGTCCCTGATCAGCCATGTCCTGTGTCTGATCACCACCTGACAGCTGGCGTACAACCGAAGGACGTGTCGGTGGCATTAATCTGCAAGGTCAAGCACACACCTTAGGACATGATTATCAAGGAATAAAAACTAAAAGTTTAAGAAGGCAACAGGAGGGAAAAAGAACTCATGTTTTATAAAACATGACTACCCGACGTGTAAAATTCCCACATGATGTGTTCCCTTAAGTCATTTACATTGGCATGTACACCTGCCTAAACTAGTCGTGTAACACCCCAAACACATGGCATGTTGTCTTAACACATGCCATGTACTTGAATCCTCTTCCCCTTCCCGAGTCCTTCTACATGGCTAAAACACACGGCTCTCCCAAGAAAAGACAACACGACCTGTTCATGGTAGACACAACGTGCACTAGACAAGCTTCACCTGGACCGTGCTGTTACTGACACAACCTGAAACATGGCTCACACTACATGACATGTTCAGGGAGGACACGACATGTACGTGAAATAATAACAGTGACATGTGTTTTTAGTGACACAGTCGGGTACCTGGGTCAGACAACATGGTGTGTTCTATCCTGACACGCCGTGTATAACTTTAGGATTATTTGTCCCTATTGTTAGTTACACAGGTGGACACAGGTTCAATGTTGCACGGAGTGTTCGACTGGCACACAGTGTATTCCCACAAGACATTCCCCATCCCATGTATCTTCCCACACGTCCTATGACATAGTTACAGACTATACAGTGTGTAAAAAAAGCACACAAAGTGTACTTAAGAAAAATTGTTTCTTCCCGAACAGAAGAACACATGGCATGTACTTAAAATTACACGTCGTGTATTCTGGGTTTTTATGGATAGTAGGACTCAGAAAATACTCCGAAAACTATAAAAACAAATAAAAAAACATTGAATGCGCCAAATTCCAATCTTTGAGGGCCCATACTCCCCGCGAATCAATGTTTGGCATCTTATACCAGTTATAAACAAGGATAATAGTGCAATGACCCACCAAATTCTTATCCATGAGGGACCATTACACCTCAAGAGCCAAATTTTGGTATTCATTTAAACAAAACCTTACACAAAATACCCTATCAAAGCGTAGGTATTTTAATCAAGGCATATATCACAACAACATGCATATTCTACACAACATCTGTCACAACATCATGAAATCGCTAATGCATCGGTATGGAAAGAATGCATGACATGGGATTTTCTAACAAGTGCCTATATGATGCATGAGATGGCATACCCTCATCTCACCAGGATGTGATAGAAATAGAACCTCAATAACATCAATGGTAATAGCACAAAACATGTGAATCACCCAAAGGTTAAATAAAATCAACTGTAAAATTGCAAACCAGAAAAATTGCAATAACAAGGTAGATTGGATTTTCCTTGTACATGGGTTCGCTACTCTAGGGAACAACATATTACCAAGTACCAATTCATTCCTATCCCTGGATAAAGGCTCTAAACAGTAATTCAAGATAAAGTAATTCCTCGGATACCACTTTGTATCATCCCGGTTCTGGATGCCACCCAGAGGTGCCCCGTACCCGGTTAGTCACATGGCCTCAAGCGCATTTCCTCAAACACCAGAGGCTTCTGACTATCAGTGAGGGCCTTGGGTGTGATAGTTGGGAAACTATGCCCTCATTGGTATATTAACAAAGCGGAAGAGAAACAAATACACAATAGCGGAATTAGTAAATATACCAACAATAGTAATAGTGGAAGACTGGAATAACAAACAACTGAAGCACATATATAAATGATTCATGGTACATGTGTCTAGGAAAGAAGCCAATCATGTCACAATGCTTGAATAAAAACATTACTACACCAGAGTACAAAAGATAAAAAATAAATGGCTTCTCTGCATCACAAGACTAAGCTTGGTCCCCTGCTCTCCAGCTCCACAGCAAGTCAAGTACCTGAAGTAGAAGGGCTCTTTCCCTTGTCTATACCGGAAACAATATAATATGTTTGCACCCAAAAGCATGGCCCAAATAGGGTGTGAGAATAAATATCAGTAGGAAACCACCAAAAGATCTATGCCTAACTGTCAGTGAATATATGGCAGGTAAAAGTATAGATGCAATAAACAAGAAAGTACTCAGCAGTAAACAATTCCACATATCAAAAGAAACTAAACAAGCACGGTAACCCTCTAGAAAGTGCACACAACCTATCCTCTCTGGTTCAGTTATATGAATATATATAAATACTCTCTGAGTATGCACTAACATTCAATTCCCCTTATAGTCATAAGTAATTCAAGACTCTCTAAGGAAGATCACATGGTCAATTACCCTTATTGTCTAATGTAATTCATGTATCTCTGAGGAAGCTCCCACAATCAATTCCCCTTATAGTCTAAGGTCAGTCAAGGACTCTCTAAGGAAGCTCACATGGTCAATTCCCCTTATATCCCCAAGGTCAAGGAATCTCTAAGGAATCTCACACGGTCAATTCCATTTATATCCCCAAGTGGTTCAAGACTCTCTAAGGAATCTCACACAGTCAATTCCTAGTATAGTCTAAAGTGCTCAAAGAATCTCTGAGGAATCCCACTTAGTCAATTCCCCTTATAGTCTACTACACCAGGTTCTCACGGCCCTCTGTAGGTCAACGAGCATAACAAGGAAAAAACAACTAAAGTAAACCTCAAGAACTACTTGGTGAATCAGTCTATAGCATATCAATCATGTTAGAATAAAAACACTCCACCCTACAGCACTAGGCATGGAAAACAGGCAAGGCGGCCAAACGGTCTAAGCATACCAATGGTCAAAAATAGAACATGCATGGGAAAAAAATCAAAATCATAGAAAAAAAACCTATTTATATCCAATTAACCTCTACACAAGCATACAAGCATGGAAGGTAATCAATAGGGTTAAACGGTAAACATTCAATACACCAATTCAAGGGTATTGGTAAAATTTGCACATAATACTCAAAGACATTCAACAGAAAGGCACTATCCACCTACCTCGGCATAGGGAGATGAATATACTCTAGAGTCGGCCCTTAGATCGACCTAGAACGCGGTAGATCTATAAAAATTTCTAAAACGTTCAACCCAGAATAACTTGAGAAAGAGGAGGAATCATGAAACGAAGCTCAAGAACAATAGAGAGATTACCGAGGCGATCCCAACGTAATCGAAACCAGTTCAATTTGAGATCTGACAGAGACTTGGGGCCTTAGAGAAAGATTGTGGTCGTACGGGAGCTCTCGGCTGAAAGAATCCTAGAAGGTTATTAGACGTGACCCCAGTTCATTTAATAAAAAAAGAAAGTACATGGCGTGTACTCGCCATTTTCGTACTCCACTTTAGGTGGCCTCCAAGTCACCCCCACATGGACGTGTGCATGGCTGGTACACGGCCAGCACCCGGTAACCTTTGGTAACCGAGTACATGGCGTGTACATCCAAAATTTCCAGAATTTTTTCTTTTACTGAAAAACGACCCAAAAATAAGGTTCGGGTTCTTTTAGCACCCAGCGGGCTGCACCCAATGAGTCATTCCCAACTTGGGCCAAACCACACCCAGTGGGCCAGGACGCCCCCTTTGCGGGTCGGGTCGGAGCGCTTCCCAATGGGTTGAGCCCTCTATGGTCTAGCCCATCTGAGGCAGACCTGTACTGGGCGGGTGACCCAAACTGGGTCGGGTCGGCCCAGGCCGGGTCGGACTGGACCCAGGCCCATCTGGACCCAACTACGCCTTTTGGCCATATCTTCAAAACCGATTGTTTGTTTGATGAACCGTCTGTGGTGCCAGGAATCCTTGGATCGAGATGGACCTTTTGACATACTCTACTTGAGTTTTTGATAATGTTGGGGAATGGCCAGGTTGGTTTGAACTTGAATCCAACTGGGCCCTTGGGCTAAAAGGCTAATAACTTACAGACTGGGCATCCGATTGATGTGTTGTCTGTCATGTTGGGTCCCTTATGACATGATGGACCTTCATGTTACTTATTCATGGAACATTGTGGCTATTCAAGTATTTATATATGGATTGAGGAGTGAATACTCCCAGAATCAAGCGTACTTAGTGTGGGAACCATGTGGCTTGCTGTACTTGAGGAGTCTTCAGATCCTATGTGGGTCATCTTCAGATCTTGTGTGGGTCAGAATATTTTGATCCAGTGTGGTTCATCTTCAGATCATGTGTGGGTCATCTTCAGA
This sequence comes from Viscum album, assembly GCA_963277665.1. Classification (NCBI taxonomy): domain Eukaryota; kingdom Viridiplantae; phylum Streptophyta; class Magnoliopsida; order Santalales; family Viscaceae; genus Viscum; species Viscum album. Next base: position 1,119,381,541 of record OY728141.1, read on the forward strand.
TCCTTTGTGGGTAATCTACAGATCATATATGGGTCATCTTTAGATCCTGTATTGGTCATCCATCGATCCTATGTGGTTCAACAGTAGAACTTCTCGATGAAGTAAGATGGTCTAGCAATACCGATAATCATCTATACTTCCGTACTCAAGTTATACCTAGTGTGAGCTAAGTCTTTACCTTTTTGGTACACTTCTGTGTGGTGATACCTTTGTGGTATTATTCTATGTGGTGTTACCTTTTTGGTACTTTCCTTCATGTTGTTCTTTTCCTCATAGAACAGTTGTGCTTTTGGCTAGAGAGTTGGGCCTTGTATTTCCTCATGAACGAGATGGGTTTACTTGATTACTTAGGTATATGTATGGGAATATACCTATGTAGTTTTGAGTATTGTTTTCATACTTGGGATCATGGTATTTCTTATGGTTTATCCTTTGTGGATTCTGAGAGACCTTCAGGGGTCTCGGGGTCCCTACTGAGTATTGTTATACTCACCCCTGTATGGGTTACACCTGCACCTTGTTATGTCTTGTGGAGATGACAGACAACATTGATCTAGGTTGAGGGTGTCGGGACTGGAGGCTGCTTTGAGGTGGACCATAAGATGAGACGTACCATAGAGTTGATAGTTCAGGAGTTGTACCTAACCTTCATGTAGGATCCTTGGAGGGCGTTTAGAGGATTTGTTCATTGCTTTACTGGTACTTTATAATTGGTATTATATTTCAACCCCCCTTTACTTATTGTACTCACTCTATTTACTATATAGTTTTCCTTGTGCTTGTATCTTGTTGTGTGTGTGGATTGTGTGAGTTTTTAGGATCAAAAGGAAATGACTTCCTGGATTTAAGGATATGCCTTTCTAGTGCTAGTCGACATCCCCTGGCCTAGGGAAGGTGGGCCTGGGGTAGTAACGACACGGGCCCCGTGGGACGGGTCTTGACAAAGATGCCTCTATAATCCCCTCTTCACAATTCAAAATCCATTTTTTCAGATAATAATTACACAAATAACTTCATTAATACCCTCAAAACATCTTATATCCCTTGTTTTTATCTTAAATCCATCCTACAATGTTTTTTGGTTCAAACTTAATGAAGTTGTTCGAAGAAGAGGTAACGTTCTTAAATAATAATTTTTATTTTGTTTCTTCTTCAACCTTATTAAAAGATTATAAAATCATACTAATATAATAAAAACATTATTTAACATATAATAATATGTTATTATATTAACATAATAACTTATATCCTTCTTATTTTCCATTAAATGGGAAACAAACTTTTCGATCGTGTGTACGGAAGACTATCGCCTCACGGACTGATGAAACTGGTTTTCCATAAAAACCTCTCATGGATGGATATAATTATTGGTTTTATGTATATATATAATATTTATGATATAATTATACTTTCTTAATTATAATATAAAATATATCTACTTAATTTTCGTACCATTTAAAATATGATAATGTCGTCTGTGTGTATGGAAGACTACCGCATCGTGAAATGATGTGATTCATTTTTCACATTCTTTAAATGAAAGGAAATAAGGTTAAATTAAATAAATATATTTCATATATATGAAATTATCTAAATTATATAAATTTAATATATCATACGCTTCCTTTCCCTTTCACCCATTAATGAAATTATATTGTGTCTTGTGTGTACGTACTACCTACCGTCTTTGTGAAGCGATGTGATTAATTTTACATGGAAAACATTCAACAATGGTTATAATAATGTATCAAATGAGTAAATATTTTATTTATAATATTATTATAATTATGTATATGATTTATTTATATCCTATATACAATAATAATAACTTTCATGACAAAACACGCACAAGAAAATAAGCCAATTAACACCTTAAAATATGAAAATAATGAAATATTAATAATAGGTGGTAAAATGTTATAAGAGGATCATATAAGATATTTTAAATATTTTTATTTTTATTTTATAAATTAATATAATTCTTAAAACCATTATATAGGATGTTAAATTATGTTTAACCAAAGGTAAGCATGAGGTAATGGACTTCATCTCAATTTCCCTTCATTAAGAGATATTTTATTATTCTGTATCTAATTTATTTTATATGTTTTAAGTATTCCCCTTTTACATATATTTTAATGAATATTTCATAATTCATAGTATTTTAAGTTTCAATTTTAATTATTTTATCCATGTGGATTTTACTTGAAAAGTACCAAGTGGTAAGGGATTTGTCTCAATTTCCATTTTATTGAGACATATTTGTTAATATGAACCTATTCACTTTTGTGGGGTGTATATAATACTCATTTTATGTATTTAAGATAAATACTTATTTATTATTGAGGATTAATATTTCATTTCAAGATTATTCTTCAAGGTTTTAAAATTTAAAAATTACCCAATAGGTAAAAAGAAATTTATACATTCTCGTATTATTTTGTGATTATTTACTTTATCTTATAATAATCACATTCTCATGATCATTTTTCATTAGAATCTATATTTATCTTAAATATAAATATTATTTTATGAATTAAAATATTATTTCCTAAACCATATACCATTTTTATATATGGTGTTTAAATTGATTGTTATTTTATTAACTGGGGAAATATTGATAAATTAGTATCCTTTACTCAATAAAGATATTTGATGATAAGGCATGATGATTCTTGAATTAAATACATTATTAGATATATGATGAATGATTTTAACATTCAGTTATTGGTGGGGCATCGTTACATATAGCCCCATGATGCTTCGATAGGTCCAATGTGACAAATATGTTGGACAGATCAGATGGGTTTTTACCCATAGTTTTAAATTTTCATCTGAAAGGTCTTGAAAGTAGAGGTATCATAATTCTTGAGATCGTGAAATAAAATAATTAAGCATTTACATCATTTATAATTTAGTTATTAGTATAATCCATGAGTTTTTCTGTAACACCCTGAGATTTAATGAGAAATATTTTGTTTTTATGTTATATGCAACACCAAAGGAATCTTTCACTACACACAACATTGTCTTGGCTTGCGTTACATGCAAGATCAACCTTCCTTGATAGCTTGCATTGTACGCAATACCAAGTTTCACTAAACAACGATATGTTATTAAAATATTATATAAACTAGCCATTATAAATAGTAATTCCCACTTTTTGAAATTTTTTAAATTTTATCTTTCCAAATGGACTTTATTTTTGGATTCGAAATATCTAAATTATCTTATGGTGAATTTTTGATATTTTTCTGAAATCTTTCAATTTTTTATGAATAGTGAAAAACACTGAGTTATAGTTTAAAACCAAATTTTAATTTAAATAATAATTTATTTTATTTAAATTTATTGTCGGTAAAAATATATACATAATATCTATATAAGTTCAATGTAATTTATTGGAGTCATTTTATAATAATTTTCGATATATAAAAATTTTATTGAACTTTTTACCATCTTTTACCCACCTCTTAGGTGTATTTGAAAATTTACATAAAACTTAATTTTACCACTTCTGTAAGTTGAATTTTGCAAATCCGAGAGACTTGGTTAATATCAAGCAGTAAAATTTGGTTCAATAAGATAAAAATATTTTTTGTTGAATAGTAACTTTTAACTTTTATTTACCACAGTTAAAAGTAAATAGGGTAATTAAGGGTAAAAATGATATTATTATTACCCTAAAACATGTCCTAATTCTATTGGATAAGTGTAATTCGACCAAAAACAACCTTAGGAATAAAATATGACCCTTTAGGTCCACTTGTATTAGATTAAGACATTTATTATTATTTAATTCAAAGAAGAGTTAAAAGAGTTAAAATCAAAGTTTAATAACTAAAACATTTTTAATATAGAGTTTAACATAAGATATATTAGACTATAAATATTAATTATAAATATATAAAGATTTACTACATAAGGATATTTTATTTATAATTTTTATACATTAAAAAATTTATGTCATTTAGGACACAATGATGATGCAGTAATTACCTTATTAATGAAATATTAACATAATTGATGTTATAAATACCGAAATAAATGTAATTTGAGACTTTTTATGAATTAAACTAATTTTAAAGGTTAATATAACATATTATGGTTAGTTAGATGGATTGTTTTTGAATTAATAATGCTATTATGAATTAAAAAAACAAAATACCAAATAGTGTCAAAATTGACATAAAAGAGTTTTTAAAACAAATATTATATTATTAATTGTAATTATATTCATAAAAATCTAAGGATTGACCAAAAGACTTATATAATAATATATATGATATTAATGAACCAATTGGGGTTCCATTGGAAGTTTATAGATATTTTATTAACCATATAGTGTAAAAATACAAGAAGACACGGTAAAAGTTAAATTATTTAACTTACAGTTAAATCTAAATGATAAGGCTAAAATGGTAACCTAAACTTATCTAAAACCTATTGTTTGTGATTATTTCAAACCTTCCCCACCCTAGCTTCTAAATAAGTCACTTTTGAGCCATTATAAATCAAATATGACTTTATTATAAAATAATATTTTAAGTTTTTCCTAAGGTGCCCCTCTCCTCCCTTATAAAAGGGAACCTCTTCCCTCTCCACTTTACGAAATTTTGAGCCTTCAACATCGGCCAAAACCTATCCATTTCCCTTCTCCACTTCCTTAGAAACATACTAGAGGTTCTGGTCTTATTCAAACACCAAATTTAGTGTCCTAAGAGGAGGTTTAGATGAGGCACATCGAAGAAGAGGTAATATCCTTTACCGGTTATTTCACATTTATTTCTTCTTCTACTTCCTCTTATTTATTTATTTCATTATAAAGTAATAAAATCAGAATCACTCATATACTACTATGTTATTATAAAAATTAAGCATCCCTATTTCACCTTCTATCCATCCTAAGGAAAACGAAATCATTGCGCGTGCGTACGTACAGAATATTGTCTCTACGTCGTGGTGTAATCTTTTTTTCCACCACTGCTTTACTTAGCTGGGTATAATGGTGTAAATAATAAATATATATGGTTATTATGACATGATACTAATTATGATATTCTATCATCCACTTCAATACAATTACACAATCATGAGAATGATATCATCGCTCGTGTGTATGTACGGATTACCGTCTCCACGATGTGATGCGACTCGTTCTACATGATCTTCATTGAATAATGATTATATAAATGAATTGAATGAATAAATATGAGATATATTACATTCATAACATTCATTAAATGATTTATCTATAACCTAAAAAGAGGAATAAGAATTTATTCGACAAAACATGAATAAGAACGTAAAGCAATGAACACCAAAATAACAAGTAGCAATGAAATATTACTAATAAGAAGATAATAATATGACTGTATATGATATCATAACAATGAATATGATTCTTTAATAAGTCAATGACATTATTTAAATCATTATACATGAGTTTCGGATACGTACGAATCATATCAGACCTAAGGTATGGGAAAATCTCACAATCTCATTTTTATCCACGATTGTATATACTTTAGAATTTACTAGGGAATATTTATCATCCATATCCATGTTTCCTCAATATGTAATATTATTTATATCATCCTACAATTTTTTAAATCCAATTTTACCTATTGGTGAATTTTAGTAAAAGATATGAAAGGAATCTTTTGTCGTATTTCGTACGAGATAATTTTTTACTTTTTCGGCCAAAGTATGAGAAGAGTGTTTTTTAACTTATACGGCATGAATGGATTTTTATGATTTCATAAAACATTATTTCCATAATGCTTCCTTTAAAAGTTTATTTTTAATTAACTTCTTTTAGATTAAAATTGTATGACATGTTAACAAAGGATAAATTTTTTTGAATTAGAAAGGTTATTTTCCTCACGAATGGAGTCCAAGCATTTTATCAAAATTATTTTACATTTAAGATAATATAGGGTTCTGTTTCTATCCATATTTTTACATTTATTTGATTACGTTATGATGGAATTATTTTTATGAATTCCTTTTATCTTATATGTATTATGTTATGATGGCATGATGTTTAAGAATCCCATTTTTATTACATGGGTTATGCTATGATATATTATTTATGGTTTTGTGGAACACATAATAATGGTTTCATTATGAGATGGGTGGGACCTATATGTCCCTCCAATTCATTGGGTAAAGATTTATATCTCATGAGATAGACATGGTTGGAATGGCAAGTTAATCTAGTTCAGTGATACAGGAATGGAATGAGGAGTGAACTCGGTTCAAAAATGGACTTTGTCCACTATGATAGTCTTTGCAATAAGTATTGACTAATATGATATGATTATCTATGATTATGTGTGTATGCCACAAAGTTTCATGTTTTATGTTATGATTATTGGGATTACATTTCACTACTATGATTTATCCCATGTTATGATATTATGATCTCTTTTACAGGTTAAGATTTTCAAAATGTTATGTTCTTATGAATATGATATGATTGATATTTCCTTTGTTTACCCTTATAGAGAATTTGATCTCACCCTTTTCTATGTTTTCTTTTACTCAGGTCAGGAAGAAGGGTATTGAGTAGGTTATTCCAATAGGGACTCTAGATATGATGAAAGAAACGGGAGACAATGTAGATGCTTTATGAACCAGTTTTTTATGTTTCACAGTTTCTGAAGACACTATACATGTACGGTCCAATCATGGTTTTGTTATATGTTGTAATAATTATGCTTCAATTCGGAATTAATAATAATGTATGTAAAGTATGGGTCATTATAGTTGGTATCAGAGGAAAGTTATAGTCAACCTTTGGAAACTAGGATGTGAAATCCTTAGTAAGAACCCTAAGGATATGTCTAAGCATAGAACACAATATTAGTGTTTTAGAAATGGCCATGAATAAACTATGATAAGACCTAGAGTGTGAAATTTTATTCTGGATTATGTGGTTTTCCTATAATGATTGGGGTTTCTCATACTATGCTTATTGGGTTTAGTCAATGGCTGGAACATGAAGGAACCATGTTAATGCTGAATGCGAATGGAAATGCAATGATTTTACCCCTAAGAAACCAAAAATTATGGGAGCTGGAATGAAAAATATTGTAGCCATGCTCACACAACATTCTCAAGAAATGAATCATGCATGACTTCCAAACGAGCAAATGAAAGAGCAACATTCTGTTGAATCCTTCATGAGGCAGCGTCCACCCTCATTTTGCGGGTCTACTGATCCATTAATGGCTGAAAAATGGATCGGTACCACTGAAAATATATTTTTAGTTCTTCAATGTTCTAAACATGATAAATTCATCTTAACAGTATATCGTTTGGAAGGTGAATCTAATCAATGGTGGAATCTTATTAAGAATACGAGTCAAAGAGACAAAATTGAGTCCATGGAATGGGATGAGTTCAAGAACTTATTTTTCAATAAGTACAACCCTCGTATTCTTTGAACAAAGTTGGAGAAGGATTTTCTTGAACTAAAGAAAAAGGATGATGAATCTTTCGGTACCTACAAAGAAAATTTTACAATACTTGCAAGGTATTATTTCGGAATGATTATCCATCCTGAGAGTAATATCGATCGATTATTTAGTGGCTTAAAACCAAGTCTTCGATGGGAGTTAGCCATAATGGACTTCAATAGATATTAGGAAATTGTTCGGTGTGCTCCCAAGGTTGAGATGGATATTGAAGTAATGCATCAGTCATATGGGTTTGATATGAAGAGGAAAATTGAATTCAAAAAGAAATCTAAACACCACACTGAAAAGAAGATGATTTTTTCCTTATGCTCAATGTGTGGAAAGAAACATGGAGGGAATTGTCTTAAAGGGACAAGTAAATGTTTCAAATGTGTAAAAGAAGTTCATCGGGCATTTGAATGCCATAATGATGGGGAAAATATTTCTAGTGATGCGAAAAAAGAAAACGCTACATAGAATGCACCTCCTACACTTCAATGTTACATGTTCAAGGAAATGGGGCATTATGATATTCAATTCTCTAATCCAAGGGTTGTTTATGATGATTGACATCAACAAACTCTTAAGGCCAAAGACAAAGGAAAGTCACATGCAATTTCTATCGACGATGTGGAGTACGATAACAAAGTGGTGAAAGGTACAATTACCATCCAATCTAATGTAGTAAATGTTTTATTTTATTCTGGATCCACCCACTCTTTTATTTCTGAAGAATTTTCTAAGGGTATCTATGTACTACCTCAACAATTTGTTGTTGAGTTAGTTGTGACAACTCCTAATGGCACAACAGTTTCATCAAAAGTTTATAATTCTTCTCCAACTGATGTTTGTGGGAAAGTGGTTCCTGTAAATCTTGTGATCCTTCCAATTGTGGAATTTGATGTGATTCTTGGCATGGATTGACTTTCCTTATATGGAGGTCATATTGATTGCCAAATAAGGGAAGTCACATTTCATATTCCTGATCAATCTATGATCATCTATCCATGCAAGGATGAATATAACCTTCCAGTGGAAATTTATTCCATCTTATGGGTCTTGATTCCAATAAATGAAGGTTATTTATCTCAAATTTTTGGAGATAAACTCAAGAATAAGAATATTCCCATTGTATGGGAGTTCGATGATGCCTTTCAAGAGGAATTTCTAGGTCTTCCACCAAATCATTAAGTTGAGTTTTCAATATAACTCATACCGGGTGCTACCCCCATTTCAAAGACACCTTATAAAATGGCCCCAATTGAGTTGTAGGAATTGAAGAAGAAACTCCAAGAGAATCTTGATAAGGGATTCATACACCCTAGTGAATCACCTTGGGGATCACCTGTTCTGTTTTTTATGAAGAAATATGGATCAATGAGACTGTGCATTGATTATCGAGAACTTAACAAGATCACTGTCAAGAAAAAATATCCTCTCCCATGCATTGATGACTTATTTGACCAACTATGTTGAGCTCAATACTTTTCCAAGAATGATATTCATTTAGGGTATCATCAATTAAGGGTAAAAGGGGAGGATATACCAAAGATGGATTTCCATACAAGGTTTGGACACTATGAATTTATAGTTATGCCATTTGGACTTACTAATGCCCCTGATATCTTCATAGATCTAATTAATAGGGTCTTTAGAGACTATCTTGATTAGTTTGTGGTAGTCTGTATAGACGATATTCTTGTCTATTCAAAGAGAAAGGAAGAACATGAAGATCACTTGAGAATTGTATTAAAGACCCTAAGAAAGGAGAAGCTTTATGCCAAATTTACCAAGTGTGAATTTTGGCTTCAAAAAGTTTCATTTTTGGGTCACATAATCTCAAAAGAGGGGATATTTGTAGATCCAGCAAAAATAGAGGTTATCGAAAGATGGTCGAGACCAACAACATTAACTGAGATCCGAAGTTTTCTTGGTTTGGCTGGATATTATAGAAGTTTTTTGAATGATTTTTCACGATTATCTAGTTCACTTACCAGGTTGAATCTAAAAGTAGTTAAGTTCGTTTGGATGGAGGAGTGTGAAGAAAATTTAAAGGAGTTAAAAAGAAGGTTATCCACTGCACATGTGCCCACACTACCTTGTAGTTGAGAAAGGTTTGTGATCTACAGTGATGCATCCAAGAAGGTATTGGGATGTTTTCTCATGAAAAATGATATGGTGATAGCTTATGCCTCACGACAATTGACAATCCATGAGCAAAATTACCCAACTCATGATTTGGAATTGATTTTAGTAATCTTTGCATTAAAGATTTAGAGGCGTTATCTTTATGGTGAATGGTGTGATATTAATACTGATCATAAAAGTTTAAATTATATTTTCACACAAAAGGAGTTGAATATGTGCCAATGAAGATGTTTGGAGCTGATTAAGGTTTATGACTACTCAATTCATTTCCACCCTGGGAAAGCAAACAAGGTGGCAGATGCATTAAGTCGACGAGACCATGCTAGCTTATCCATGATGAGGATCACAAAAGATAAAATATTTATGGATTTAAAAAGTATAGAACATAGAATTATAATGTAAGGGGAAAATTCTTATCTATCTCAAATCAATGTTCAACCATCTAAACATGTGAAGATTAAAAAGGCATAGAAAGAAGATGTAGAGTTACAAAAGAAGGTGAGAAATGTTCCATAATTCCACATTGATTGTGATGAAATAATAATGTTCAAGAATTGGGTTTGTGTTTCTACCATTCCAGAATTAAAGAAGGAAATATTGGATGAAGCACATAGTTCTTCATTCTCTATTTACCCTGGAAGCACGAAGATGTATAGGGACCTGAAAGAGTACTTCTAGTGGGATGGCATGAGAAGAGATGTTTCTAAATATGTCTCTTGATGCTTGGTTTGTCAGAAAGTTAAAGATGAGAAATAGAAGTCTAAGGGGATGTTACAACCATTACCTATACCAAAATGGAAATGGGAAAACATCACTATGGACCTTGTCACTAGACTTCCTAAAAACATCCAAAGGAAATAATGTTATCTAGGTTATAGTTTATCATCTTACAAAGTCGGAACACTTCATTTCTATTAGAGAAGATTTCTCTCTTGATCATCTTTCCGAGATATATGTTAAGGAAGTGGTAAGATTGCATGGAGTGCCACTTTCCATTATATCTGTTCGGGATCCAAGGTTTACCCTAAATTTTTGGTGAAGTCTTCAACATACTCTAGATACAGAGTTGAGTTTCATCACTTTTTATCATCCTCAGACAGACATTCAGTCTGAAAGGACAATTCAAACTCTAGAAGACATGTTGAGATCTTGCTCTATGGATTTCAAATGTGGTTGGGATCAACACCTAACTTTGGTGGAATTTTCTTATAATAATATCTTTAACTCTAGTATTCAGATGGCTCCTTATGATGCACTCTATGGAAAGAAACGTAGAACTCAAACTTACTGAAATGAAGTTGGGTAAAGAAAGCTATTAGAACCTAATCTTGTTGATGAGATGGTAAAAAAGGTCCGATATATTCAACAACACATAAAAGCAACTCAGAGTCGACAAAAAACTTATACTGACAACCGAATAAAAGACCTAGAGTTTGAAGTGGTTGATAAAGTGTTCTTACAAATATCTCCTTGCAAGGGAGTGATGAGATTTGGAAAGAAGGGAAATCTAAGACCTAGGTATATTGGTCCTTTTGAAATACCGGATCGTGTTGGGAAGGTAGCATACCGATTGGAGCTTCCACCGAATCCCTCTGAAGTTCATGATGTGTTCCATGTATCTCTCCTGAGAAAGTACATACCTAATCCTTCACATGTACAAAGCATGGAAGTTGTACCACTGGAGCAAGATCTTTCTTATGAACAACAGCCGATAGAGATTCTGGATCATAGCAAAAAATTTCTATGAATCAAGGCCACTCACTTTGGTTAAAGTTTTATAGATGAACCACCAATTAGAATAAGATATATGGGAACTTGAGGATATGATGAGGGAGAGGTATCCTCATCTGTTTGTTACGAAGAGAAGAATTTCAAGTGCGAAATTCTTTTTAAGGGGTGTAGAATGTAACACCCTGAGATTTAGTGACAAATATTTTGTTTTTATGTTATACACAACACCAAAGGAATCTTTCACTAAACACAACACTATCTTGGCTTGTGTTACATGTAATAGAAACCTTCCTCAAAATCTTGCGTTGTACGCAATACTGAGTTTCACTAAACAACGATATGTTATTAAAATATTATATAAACTAGCCGTTATGAATAGTAATACCAACTTTTCGAAATTTTCTAAATTTTATCTTTCAAAATTGAATTAATTTTGGGATTCGGAATATCAAAATTAGCTTATGGTGAATGTTTGGAATTTTTCTAAAAATTTAATTTTTTGATGAATAGTGAAAACACTAAGTTATAGTTTAAAACCAAATTTTTATTTAAATATTTATTTATTTTATTTTAATTTATTTTAGGTCAAAATAGATACATAATACCTATATAAGTTTAATGTAATTCATTGGAGTCGTTTTATAATAATTTTAGATATATAAAAATTTTATTAAACTTTTTACCGTCTTTTACCCATCGCCTAGGAGCATTTGAAAATTTACATAAAACATAATTTTACCAAATTTGTGAGTTGAATTTCAAAAATCCGAGAGGCATAGTTAATATCAAGGAGTAAAATGTGGTTCAATAAGACAAAAATAATTTTTGGTGAATAGTAACTTTTAACTTTTATTTACCACGGTTAAAAGTAAATAGGGTAATTAAGGGTAAAAATTATATTATTATTACCCTAACACATGTCCTAATTCTATTGGATAAATGTACTTCGACCAAAAACAACCTTAGGAAAAAAATATGACCCTTTAGGTCCACTTGGATTAGATTAGGACATTTATAATTATTTAATTCAAAGAAGAGTTAAATGAGTTAAAATCAATGTTTAATAACTAAAACATTTTTAATATAGGGTTATACATAATATAAATTAGACTATAAATATTAATTATAAATATAAAAATATTTCATACATATTAATATTTTATTTATAATTTTTAGACATTAAATAATTTAAGTTATTTATGAAACAATGATGATGCATTAATTACCATGTTAATGAAATATTAAAATAATTGATGTTATAGGTACCCAAATAAATGTAATTTGAGAATTTTTATTAATTACAATACCTTTTTAGTTTAATATAACATATTAGGGTTATTTAGATAAATTTTTTCGATGTAATAATGCTGTTATGAATTTAACAAAAACAAAATACCAAGCAGTGTCAAAATTGACATAAAAGAGTTTTTAAAACAAATATTATATTATTAATTGTTATTCTGTTCCTAAAAATCTAAAGTTCTGCCAAAAGACTTATATAATAATATATAAGACATTAATGTACCATTTGTGGTTCTATTTTAAGTTTATAGTAAGTTTATTAACCATATAGTGTAAGAATACAAGAAGACACGGTAAAAGTTAAATTATTTAACTTAGAGTGAAATCTAAATGATAAGGTTAAAATGGTAACCAAAACTTGTCTAAATCCTATTTTTTGTGAGGCTATCAACCTTTCCCCACCCTTTCCTCAAAATAAGTCACTTTTGAGCCATTATAAACCGAATATGACTTTATTATAAAATAATATTTTAAGTTTTTTCTATGGTTCCCCTCTCCTCTCTTATAAAAGGGCACCTCTTCCCTCTCCACTTTACAACATTTTGATACTTCAAGCTCGGCCAAACCCTGTATATTTCTTTTATCCACTAACCTAGAAACATACTAGAGGTTATGGTCTTCCTTAAAGATCATCTTTAGTGTCGTAATAGGAGGTTTAGAAGAGGCGCGTCGAAGAAGAGGTAATATCCTTTACCGATTATTTCACATTTATTTATTCTTCAACTTCTTATTCTTTATTTGATTAATTATAAAGTAATAACATAAGTATCACTCATATAATGATATGTTATTATAAAAATTAAACAACCCTATTTCACCTTCTATCCGTCCTACGGAAAACGAAATCACCGCGTGTGCGTACATACGGAATACCGTCTCCACACCATGGTGTAATCTATTTTTTTACCACCGCTTTACTTGGATGGGTATAATGGTGTAAAGAATAACTATATAAGGTTATTATTACATGATACTAATTCTGATATTCTATCATCCACTTCAATACAATTCCAAAATCATGGGCATGATATCATCGCTCGTGTGTATGTACGGCTTACCGTCTCCACGATGTGATGCGACTCATTCTACATGATCTTCATTTAATAGTGATTATATAAATGAATTGAATGAATAAATATGATATATATTACACTCATAAAATTATGTAAATGAGTCATCTATAACCTAAAAATAGTAATAAGAATTTATTCTCCAAAACATGCATAAGAACATAAAGCAATGAACACCCGAATAACAAGTAGAAATGAAATATTGCTAATAAAAAGATAAGAATATGACCATATATGTTATCATAAAAATTAATATGATTATGTAATAAGTCAATGACATTATTTAAATTGTTATACAGGAGGTTCGGATACGTACGAAGCATATCGGACCTATGGTAAGGGAAAATCTCACAATCTCATTTTTATCCGAGATTGTTTATAATTCAGAATTTACTTGAGAATATTTATCATACACATCCATGTTTCCTCAATATGTAATATTATTTCTATCCTCATACAATTTTTCAAATCCAATTTTACCTATTTATTAATTTTAGTAAAAGATATTAAAGGAATCTTTTGTCGTATTTAGTATGAGATAATTTTTGACTTTTCAGCCAAAGTACGAGAAAAATTTTTTTTTAACTTATACAGCATGAATGGATTTTTATGATTTCATAGAACATTATTTCCATGAAGCTTCCTTTAAAAGTTTATTTTTAATTAAATTATTTATGTTTTAAATTGTATGACATGTTAAGAAAGGAAAAAAAATTGAAGTAGAAAGGATATTTTCCTCAAGAATGGTTTCCAAGTGTTTTATCAAAATTATTTTCCATTTAAGATAATATAGGGTTCTTTTTATATCCATATTTTTACATTTATTTGATTATGTTATGATGGAAGTATTTTTAGGAATTACTTTTATCTTATATGGATTATATTATGATAGCATGATGTTTAAGAATCCCATTTTTATTACATGGGTTATGCTATGATATATGATTTATGGTTTTGTGGCACACATAAGAATGGTTTCATTATGAGATGGGTGGGACCTATATCTCCCTCCAATTCATTGGGTAAAGATTTATATCTCATGAGATAGACATGGATGGAACGAAAAGTCAATCTAGTTTAGTGATACAGGACTGGAACGAGGAGTGAACTCGGTTCAAAAATGGACTTTTTCCGCTATGGGAGTCTTGGAAATGAGTCTTGGCTAATATGAAATGATTATCTATGATTATGTGTGTATTCTACAAAGTTTCATGTTTTATGTTATGATTATTGGGATTACATTTCACTAATATGATTTAACCCATGTTATGATATTATGATCTCTTTTTCATGTTAAGATTTTCAAAATTTTATGTTCTTATGAATATTATATGATTGATATTTCCTTTGTTTACCCTTACAGAGCATTTGTGATCACCCTTTTGTATGTTTTATTTTCCCCAGGTCAGTAAGAAGGGTGTTAAGTAGGTTATGAAAAAATGGAGTCTATATATGATGAAATAAATGGGAGACAATTTTGATGCTTTATGAACCAGTTGTTTATGTTTACCAGTTTCTAAAGACACTATACCTAAACGGTCCTATCATGGTTTTGTTATATGTTGTAATAAGTATGCTTAAATTATGTAGTAATAACAATGTATGTAAAGTATGCGTCGTTATATTTTTACAATAATATTATTTATGGATTCATTTCATCCTCGGTTTATGTATTAAATTCCATGTGTTTTTAGTTATTCAACTTACCATATTAATTATTCCTTATCCAATTATGATGTTCAATTTATTCATTAAATGACTTGTGTGTTCAGTTATTTAGCATTTAATTCTGTTTATTCTTTATTGATTTAGGACATCATCCACTATATGTAACCATTACTGAGTATTTGAGCTCACCCTTATTTTGTTTCCTTTCTTTATGATATGATGAATAATTCTTGGAATGAGTTCGAGGATACAAAATTTTTTCAATTACCATTATTCTTATTTTATTTCCCTTTGAAACATGGGTATCTTTTATATATTTTGTTCTACAAAACCCCTAAACTGATCAGTCATTTGAGATTTCAACACTCACATCAATGTTTATTTAATAAAGTAAGAACCAACACCAGGTTACTGGAGTCAGGGTTGTTACATACATTATGGTGTTATGGATGACATAAATATTGATGGAGAGATTTGAAGATGTGATTTACCATTATCTTACTAAAATATGGGATACTTTCTTAATAATTAATTAGCCTTAAAGGTAAGATAGTTGAGTTGTTTGTTTACATGAATTTCCTTTCCCCTATGTTTGAGATAGCTGATTGTGCTTGGATTTTGAATCTCTTTTATAGTAGATTAATTCCAAATAATTATGGTATTTTAATGAATAATAATTTTTTTAACACATGGGGATGGTTCTTGAATGGAATGGAAATGATGATAATATTGGTAAACTATGGGATTAATTAGTTAATGTCTATAGGGAAGGATAATTATATGATGATCATGTTAAAGGAATTATAAAGTTATGTTAATGGTTAATTATAATAAATAACTTACTATGAATGATTAAAGTAAATTAATAATTGAAAATATTCTTGAATGATTGTGTACACTTAGTATATCTAGTTCTCATTAGTGGTAGTTGGGTGTTCGAGATATGATAGTTGTAGTTAGGCCTAAGAATTGGTTGATTATCATTATATGGTTGTGAGATATACTATATAATGTATTCTAGGTGATTTCATACACCACCCTAGCCATTTTGGAAGGGTGATTGAAACCAAATGGACTCTGGGAGGGATTTTTTTTCGACATCCAGACTGCCAATGAACGGATGGCTGATTTCTCCCTCTTTAGCTGCTCTCTTCTTTTGGTAGTATTATGTGATGGTATGAATGATGGTAATATTTACCCATATATGTTTATCGATGGATTTAATTTTTTTGGTTATTTTTCACACATGTATCTTTATATATATTACCCTATGGAATATTATAGGTATTTCATGAATATGATGTGATGGATTGAGGTATAACACATGACATTTGGGTTGTAGTGGATCCCAAAAACTACTTGGTTCCTATCTAGAGATTTTTTATGGGATGATGATATTATGTGATGCATGAGGTGAATGGGGTGTATGAGATGAAACATGAGTCCATATGTCTTCGAGCATGTTTACTATTAGATTGAGATAGATCAGAACATCTGACATTGGGGAAGAGTGGAAAATAATTAGGGAAGTGGATGTGGGTTACCTTCTTTTGATAATATATTATATGTTTTATATATGTGATACATAGTGGGATATCGATTCTAGGGATGAGAACTTAGCATACCTAATTAGGTGATCAGTTATCTTCACTTGTTGTTCACTAGGTTTTAATTTTTTTTATCTTTTTCATAAGAGACTCTGGGGAAAATCCTACTGAGTATACCTGTTATACTCACCCTATATATATATATATAATCTATTTATTAGGTATGTAGATATTGTTTTGTGATCAATATGGATATTACTATCTCACAATTCGTTCATGAGATTTTTGGGATGTCATCGTTGTTTTTTAGGAAAATATTTTGGTACTTGTAGTATTCTTATAGTTATTCAATTGTATGAAATTACATGTTTTTTACTTTTTTATGAGTAGGAGTTGTTTTATTTTTCTATCCTATCAATTATTTCTCAATAATAGAGAGTAATTGCCTCTTTTTGTGTGTATGATATTCCCCCAAATATTTTCTCTTACCCATAGCCTATTGAAGGTGGGATTCAGGCATCATTATCACCTTTCCCTCATTATGGGACCAAGGGGGATCCCTTTGCGGGGGGATCATGAAATATTGGTATAAAATGTTCAGGTAGAGGGATATGATGTATTTTAGAGTTATCAATTATTGAAGATTCATGGGTTGATAGGGAAAAAATTTCAAGTAAACATAATAATATAGGAAAATAGGGGTGACTAACTAATACATGGGTATTTAGGGACCCCACGATCCATTTTATATACATTTGTGTTTACTGAGTATACTAAGAGAAGTGATACTATTTGTGAGGTAAAGACCTAGAAAATGAACATGTATCAATCTTTTTTTCACCAATTTTTGAAATGGGTAGACCATGTGTTTAGGATGAACCTTAAATTAAATATCAATTACTAAATAATCCACATACAAGGTTTATGCACCCCTAATAGTTTTCTCTTTTTCAGGTATGTATTGAGGTCGAAGTACTCATTTTTTTCCATTGAGGATGTTCAACATGATGTGCTAGAATATCACCATAGGGTTAGAGTCAATGAAAATGAAACTCAAAGGATAAACCTCCAAGATCATTAGAGATAGAGTCTATATAATTATGAGGGCACAATTTTGGGATCAGTGATAGAGGACTAGTTGGAGGAGGTAGTGATGTACATTAGTTTGATCCATTATTGGACGAAGCCTTAGGTTTCATTGGAGATGTTGATACTATGTGGATCATCTTGGTAATAGTGGTTATTATTCCCTGAGGATATCATGGAGTTGATAGTTTTGTGGGAGGATTTTGGAGATTCATTTTGTGTTGAGTTTTTTTCTTTGACTGAAAATTCATCAAGTCACCTATAGATTTTTCGCCTTCGTCATGGGAGTTCCAGCATTCAGGGGTTTAAGATATATTTTATAACCCTTATCTATTATTTTTTATACTTTTTCTATATTAGGAGGCTAGGGAAAGGAATTTTTAGAAGGCTTTGTATCCAAATATCCAGCACCAAGTCACCCTATTTATACTGTCAACATATCTCAATGTACTAAAGATAATAGAGTTCACTAAAATAACACTATCTAAAACTAGATCATCATGGTAGGGGAGTCATAATGATTATACATGTACTAGATTTTTGGTTTTGGGTCCCCAGTTCCCTAAACTAAAGAGATTTTAGATAGCTGGGGGTCAGTCTTATCCCTCGTCATCTTATTTCTCCATGGGTGATAGATCTCGAGCCCATTTTAAGAGATCATATACATATTATTCTTCTAGAGGATTTTTTCATTAATAGTGAGAGTGCCCAAACTTTTTGACAAATTTTCATAAAATAAGTTTTTCACTTCAGGTTCCTTTTCCGCAATAGTGTTATCCACGAAAATAGCAATAGAGTGCATCATATTTTTATTAGTAGAGATTATATGAGGAGGGTAGACGATAACCTCATCATTCACCTTAATAAAAGAGAGTATAGAATGGTCATGTAGGTGGTTTTCATTAGGTACAGAGAGTTCATGGTCTACTACATTCTCTAGAGTTTCAAGATTCAATTGATCCATATGTCATTTGGGGAACCCTTTTCTTTTTTTCTACCAAGGCTCATGCTTTGTTTGATTTTGGATATACACACTCCTTCATATCACCTATCATAGTTTGTGCATTTGGAATTTAGGTGGAGAGGTTTATAGTTCCCTTGGAATTGAATATCTAGTTGGAGGTCATTCTTATTTGTATGAATTATGTAGATACCTCAAGCTAGTGCAAGAGTAACACCGCTCTAAGGGAGACCTATTATATTCACAAATATATCCATATGATGTCATCCTTAATATGGTTTGGTTATGTTCATTGTAGGCTATTTCATAGAGAATAATGAGGAATATTGTTTTCTATGATACCGATAATGAGTCTTTCTTGTTCGTTGGTGAGTGAGATCCTCATATGAGTTAAAGGTGTGTTATGTCCTTATCATCCTTTACGGTTGAGTTGATGTTGAGTTCCTAAATATTTTAGATGATGTGGTTTCCTAGGTTTAAGGAAGAGTACCCTAAATAATATATAATTGTCTTATATATACCATTAATTTTTTTCTCTTCTATAATGTGTATAGTGACACTCAGGACGAATCCATGATAATGATACTATTTTTAGAGTCGATTGTTTTAGTTGTATCTTTTGAATAGGGGTGGGTTTGTCTATATAGCATAATTAAATTGATTTAAATATGAAGTTTAATTTTAAAAATTGATATATAATAGGGTTATTTCGTTATCAGGGATATAATTTTATGAAATCCAGGATATTTTTAAAACATTTCATTAAATTAACATCCACTCCATAAGATGATTTTTATTGGAATTCCTAGTTTTGTCTTTATTCCAAGCCTGAACGAGGGTTGTAATATTTATCAATTCTCATTTATGTAAGTTTAAATATCTTATAAACCCATGTTTATTTGTGGTTCCAATAATCCATTAAATTTACATGTTAAAATAGATGTTTCAATAATCCATGATATATCTAGTTTCACATACAAAATGTTAATTCAAAGAACATCAATCGAGAAAAATATCTCAATAGCTTAACATGCCCAAATTATTAATCCCTTCTATTTATGACATAATTATCCATTGATATGGATATTAATATGTTTGGGATGATTATGATTATTTGGTAAGTGAAAAAAATGATGGAATGAGATGAGACAAATAATTGTGCGCCGAACATGCACAAATGAAGGGAGGTAAACATGCGATTTTGATTGAATAAGAAAGTGAAAGTGGAAAGGGTTATTTTGATTAACTTAAAATATTTTAAGACCATGAATAATACATAAAATAAGGTGTATGATAATAAGATATGTAGAAAATGACACATGCATTAAACATCAACTGTACATACAATCACTTTTACACAATTATAGTCGATAACACTTTAAGTATAAGAAAAAAATCATAGAGGAAAGTTATCCCAAGTATAAACTAGAGTTTTTAATTTCTTACTTGGCCTTTTTCAAGTATATAGTAATTCTAATATATCCATTTAAGTTATAAAATTCCATCCTCTTCTATGGAGAATAGGGGAGTGTATTTATATCCCAATGTGGTGGACTGTTTTCCTTCCAAAAAATGCTCTTCATGATGGATTAACAATTTTACCGTGAAGATAGAAAAATCATGAAAATACTCCTATTCAAAGTTATATATATATATATATATATATATATATCTGTGTGTGTGTGTGTGTGTGGATTTTGATATTATACCTTCCAAAGTCTGAATCCATTGGGATTTTTAGCCAAATATATGGCTATTTTCCTAAACCATATGTTTTTGTCTAGTTTTATCATGATTTTTCCACGTTCATAATAATGTAAATGGGTTTTAGGCCAATAATATTCCTTTAGATGCAAATCATATCCTATAAATATTTGGGTGAATGAATTTTGAATTTCTACTCACAAATTTTAATCTCTATTGGGAAAGTGGATTGGGAGAAAATTCAAGAATTTTGCGATATTGTCAAATCCAAAATAGAATTATGTGATGGACTTTCATGCATAAAATGATTTACTTATTAGTTGATTTGGGACTTGAAACTTTTATCCCAGATGTAATGAAATGTCCCTAAAATTAATATAGAGTATCAAATAATTTTTTCTTTTGTATTAATCATAGAGAATATAACATCACAGCTGGTCTAGTTTCATTGAAAGATTCATTTTGTCTTCTCGTGTGGTCTATATAACCCTTAAAATGGAAGAATTATCCAAATATCCATTTTTAGAAATTTTAATAAGGAACACTAAAAATAAGAATAACATTATTTTTATTAGTATTTCTAAATATATTATCAAAATACTAAACTATAGTGTAATTGAAAGAATTCAAACAATTATCTCCATATGTGTTTATGATCAAAAGAAGAACATTAACTGTAAATTAATAAAAAAAAATTAAAAAAAATGTTGGGAGTAATGTAAAATATTAATGAATATTTAATATCTTACCCTTACGTATTTCTAGAGGAGGTTGTGGTGTTACCCCCTCAATAAGAGATCGAGTTTGGGATAGATCTACATTCATACACTTCTCTAATATAGATGTCTCTATATATAATGACGCAATTTGAGTTTTGGAATCTACGAGTATATATCGATGGTCTTTTTAAGTGAGGGGTTGTCTGTCTAATAATTTCAACTTGGGGTACACTAGTTTTTTCATGAATAATTATGATGACATTTTTCATCTTTGTATTGATTAACATCACTTGAATCATGTTATAGTGAAGAAATATTATCCTCTTATGTGGATTGATGAATTATTCAATCATCTAAAAGGATCTATTTAGTTCTTTGTTTTTTATCTATAGCCTAGATATCATCTTATGTAGATGAAGAATGATGATATGATGAATACTGCTTTCTAATGTTGTTATGGGAATTGCGAATTCGTTGTGATGTCATTTGGTGTGATGAACACTCCAACAATGTATATAGGGCTCATGATCATAATGATACATAAGTTCCTAGATTAGTTTTTGGTGATTTTAATTAATTAAATTCTTTTTTATTCCATGTATGAGGAAGAGTACATAAATCATATATGGGTAGTTTAGGGGTTCTTTATCATCATCATCTATTAATAAGTTATCGAAGTGTGAGTTTTGGTATCATGATTTTATTTTCATAGGAAATGTCGTTTCCCAGCATGGTGTAGCTATATATCCTTTAAATATTGATATATTCATTACTTAGAAATCCCCCCAAGACTTTTGTAGAGGTGTAGAGTTTCTTTGGTTTTATAGGATACTATAGGGGGTTTGTACCATACTTCTCTCATATTGAGATTCCTCTAACATCCTTGACCAGAAAGGATTTGGTGTACTTATAGACTAAAAAATTTTAGACAAATTTTGAGTATCTAAAAGAGAATTTGGTTAGTGTTATGGTCCTTTATTTTCCATAATAAAGAGTTTAGTTTGTGGTTTTCTATTATCTCTTTAATCTTGTCTTGGGAAGTTTCATGATGCAAGAGATAGTAGTTATTTCTTATGGGTCTCAGTGGTTATGACCCGATGAATGTATAAATGCCACCCTTAATCTAAACATGGCGTAAATTTTGTTTTTCTTGAAGTTGTGGATACATTACCTCGTCGATAATCATCTTGAGGTTTGTATTCTCCTAAAATGATCTAAACTTATGATATTGATAGTGGATGGAATTATTATAGTACTATAACTTTGATATTTTATATACACTTTAAAGGGTATTATTCTAGCTAATATGATGAGTAGGAAGTCACAGAGTGATTCTATTCATGAATCTGGTGATTCTTGGAGAGTGATGGAAGAGATCTCAATGATGCATCTTGATATGTGAGTGGTTGGTATAATAAGATTACTTTTTTGAAAATTTGGGTAGTATTATTTGGATCAATAGGTGGAGGAGCCATATTTGGGGGATTCTGAGGTGGAGGTATGTCAATACCGCGTTATCTATTGTGATACCCCTAATAGTTGGAATAAGGATAATCATCACCGAGTGTTGTTCCATGGTATGATTTTCATTCCTTTGGTGATGTGTGAGGTGGTTATCTGTGAGTTCCATAACTCACCCTATATAGTACATCCTATCATGACAAATATATACCATACTCTAAGAGGTCAGTTTTAGTGGTCTCGGTTACATCATTTACTTTCATATATTTTATCTCTATTTTTGGTCTTCCAAAAGGTGAAGTGTAGAAATCATGTTCCTTGTGTTTTCATCCATTTGTTGGATATTAATTAGTATAAGTGGGAGGAAAATTTGATTGACTTAGTTTCTATTTTACCTCAAGCATAGGAAGGATATGATGTTGTATGGGTGATATTATATTTTTTGATGAAATTGGAACACTTCTTGACATTCAAAGAGTTTATCTTAGTGGAATATTATTCAAGGTAATATCTATAGGGGGTGGAAATAATCCATGGAGTCCCAAGTATGATTATCTCTAATCATGATCTTTTTTTACTTCCAGGGTGTGGAGAGGTCTCCAAAATTCTTTTATATCTCAGTTATGCCTTAACACTAGTTTTCATATGAAGATGTATGACCATATAGAGTGGAATATCTAGACTCTTGAAGAATTGTTGAGAGATTATGTCATGTATTTTGTAGGTTTCTGGATGAGGCACCTACCATTATTATATTTTACTTGAAATAATAGTTTTGACTCCACCATTGATATGGAACCATTTGAAACTTTTTATGACTAACCTTTATGTTATTTGTTGTGTTGGAATGGGGTTTGAGAGTCAACAATTCTTGAGCCAAAAATAATGCGGAGTATGAAAAATATGGTTCATGTGATTTTTGAGAGGATGAATGTTGTGAAGGATCATAATAAGTCCTATGTCGACCATATGATGATATCTATAGGGTTTGATGTTGGTGATCATGTTTTCTCTATGGAAACTCATTTCCATAGGAAGTGAAGGTTTGGATGTGGGAGTAAGATTTATCTTTGTATTTTTAGGCCTTTTGAGGTGTTGGATCATATTTGAGTTGTGACATATCATGTATCACTTACCCTATAGATGAGCTAGATTCATGATTTCTTTCATTTTTCATAGCTTCATTTCTTTCTTCATGAAAAATCTAACACCATTGATTGTCCATTATGTCTAAAATTTGATAGTGGAAATGCCAAATCTGGGAATGGTTCTAAGCATCATGCCTTGCGGGTTCTCCTATCAGAAACGGGGACCTTGAAACTTCTTGTCTAGACATTTTGGAAGTCATGGATATGAAAAAAAAACTTAGATGTTTTCAACACATCATAGTGGATTTATTATTAATCTAACACACTAAAGAACCTCCACGCCCATTTACAGGTTATGGTGGAAGTCATGGGGCATTTGGGATAATTTTTAAATGGCCAAAATGACCACTGATCCTTGTGGATCTTGACTAATTCGAAAGGGAAAACTTTTTAGGAGTTAATGGAGGGTATTTAATTAATTTTAATTTATTATTTACCTCTAATAATATATTGTTTCACCTCATGTCAAATTAATTCATCTTTCAGATGCATCTAGGTGAATTGTTTCTTGGTCGATGGATTCATTAAATGTAGGTTCCATAGATGGATTTGTTGTTGGGTAGTGTTTTTATACCTCCAAATGGTTCCCCGTGATTTATTCCTTGATTTTCAAACATAGTTTTGGGATATTTGAATGTTTTTTTCAAGTTAAATTTACATTATTTTCTCCTCTTAATTTATCATTTTGTTTGGATGTCCATGGTGGACTAACCCTCTATTTTGGGTCTTTCTTGAGCATAGTTTTATGGTGGTTTATGAATTCTATGTTCTGAATAGTCGACCTTCAACTTGGTGGTTCTTATTCTAGTTGTGGTTGAACCTTGTACATCTATTCTTGTGAAAGTAATGTTAAAATTATAATTGAGGTTAGATATTTGTTGATTCTCCTATTATTTTATATGAAATCATAAAGTTATCATGATTTATATATTTGTGTTATAGTGGAATTAACCTCAATAAATATTAATCTCGATTAAAACAATAAACCTTGGTTTGGTTATACTGATCACATGTGTTTTCACCATGATAATAGTTTGCCTCTTGTTTTACTAGATAGCATGTTATCAATGCTTATTATTTGGTTTAGAATGGTTTGATAATAAAAATAATAATGAATGTAAATATATTAATTTTTTGGATAAATAATTAAAGTTAAATGTTTAAATATAATTTTTCTTCTTATAATTTGATATAAATCAAATTGATGATTATAACATGTTTAAATGAAACTATTATACCTTATGATAATGTAATTGGATAAATAACCGAAAGATGGAAAGGCATGTTGATGAAATAATAAAAAAGAATGTTTAATTAAAATTTTCTTCATTATTGTTTTATGAAATTTAATGTTATTCTTGAAAGAAACATTATATAATTATTAGATTTCAATATCTGAGGCCTTGGGTTACTTGCAATTTTAACCAGTGATAAATGAATCAATAATTTCATGATGGTAATGAATTGATTATTTGTTAAATATAACTGTTTTGGGTCGAGCAAGATTGTTTTCTTGTAGAGGACTAATTCATTGATTTTAGGGACTAAATGACCTATTAACAGTGTATCTTTTTTTCACTACTACCTTAGGAGTTTTATTTGGATGTGAGCCTTACTATGAAATGTGATGTGATCCTAGAATGGTTGATGGATAAAAAGACATGGTTATAGAGGCATGCGTTTGTGGTAACAATTATCACTAGTGATGGAGGGATGGATGGATGTTGATATTAATGATGGTCTCAAGGATGGGATCAAGACTACTAGAATAGGTTGAAGATGGAATTTCATGTGGTTGTTCTAAAATATGGGATTAATTATTAATAAATAATCTTCTTTAAAGACTGGATGGTTGAGTTTCTTGTTTAATTTTTTCCTGTCCCCACATCTTGAGGAATATGGTTGTTCTTGATTTTTTAATATATTTTATGGTAGCTTTGGATGAGTCCTAGAGTGAATTTCCTAGTCAGGATCTAAGTATCCCTGAGAGGGAGAGGGGGTGAATCAGTGATACCTTTTTCTTTTATGTTTCCTTATTTTTTAATCAACCTTTTCCTCCTGTTAAAGAGTCTCTTCCCTACTGAACACAAAAAACCATAGCAACACAAGATTTACAGGGTTCACTACTCAAATGAGTAGCTACGTCATTGGTATGGTACATAAATAATACATTACCACACAATACTCTTGAAAACAATCCTTTGATGTGGAATATAGTGAGTAGGATATACCCTTGCACTCGTGTAGCACTTAGAAAAAAATTCTCAAGTGTGCGTCCACCCTCTTATCCCAAATAGGGAATTACAATATTTTAGTGCTTCTTTACAATTGAATAGGTGTATTCTCTAAAGTAGAAATATTAACTTTTTCTACCCAAAAGCCAGTAAGAACTATCTTATGCACAACTGAATATGTGTGAAGAACCCAAATCTTTTGTGCACCCTTTTAAGTGTCTTGCATTTTACTTTTATACCCCACATGAAATATTTTACTTTTTCATGAAACACCTCTTGCGTGCAACTCCATTTCTTTCGCACACTCCCTTTTACATAAAATTATTTCACACCTCAGAGATCAGGATTTCTCTAAGTGTCGATCACACAAAATTTTTTGGAGTCTCCTCTTATTTATAGACCTTGTCAACCCCTGCGTGAAAAAACCCTGACACGTCATGAAAAGACCTGACATGTCGCATAAAACCTCATTTGTTGTCGCATTGGATACAAAAGTATCTTTTTCACCAACCTCATATTTCGCTAACTTCTTGAATCTTTCATGCACTTCATGACTTTGTCATTTTTCGATGGTCTGACCTTGAATCATGACTTTCACACAACATTCCAAACTTCGATCAATCTTGCACACAAAAACCAGTCTTTCTCGCTAGCCTCTCATTTCCCATATTTTGATGTTAGGATCATGGAACCCAACTTGCGCACAATATACCAAGACATCTTCAATCATTCGCGTATCTTTCTTTTCTAAAAAAACATTCTCCATCTCTTGGTTTTCATACCAAAAAATTTGGCAAACATTGGGAAACGATACCACCATAAAATCTGCTTCAAGAAGAACACCAATGCTGCTTCATTATCATCTGTTATATTCAAAAACCAACTGATTTCATCACAAACCATATTTATCGTGATATATAGTCTTTGATATAACACCTTTAGCATCGTCATGTTTTCAATAATAAGTTCTGCAACTTTACTATGTTCTTATAGCATCATTCGTTCCAATAAAAACTGCATATGACTAGAATTACCATTCTTCCACCTTTCCTTTATATGTATTTCATCACAAGTTCTCATAACTTATAATATTTGTGAAATACTAATCAGCAAAGAATCTTCTGATTTTCATGTCCTTTACAATGTGAATTGATTTATCTTCTTAGATAATAAAAGATAACTCTCAGTAACAGAAAAATCTTCTTACTTCCTTCTCCATCAAACTTGGTCCTAAAACTAGAGTACCTAGAACTATGGAATTTTGTTGAAAAATAAATGTTTTAGCCTGTTAGGTTAGTGATTGAATGGAATTAAAAAGATGATGATGATCCCACTATGTGTGTGAGTTTTATTTTTTGTCAATGTATGACAATGTGTCTTAATGGTTATAAATGAAACAAAATTACTTTATTATTGTTAATATATTTTAGAATTTATAAATAAGAAGTTATTGAAAGGTTTGGTTGAATCATTCCTGATTGGTAATAATGTTTATGATTCTTGAATAAATAAATGAAGCACTCAAGTATTATTATCTTATGAAAATTATTTTTAAGACTTTCTGTTTATTTATGAAAATTGTTGAGTTGTTCTTAATGTCTCAAAAAATCACGTTATTAATGGAGAAAAATGTTTTATTTTCAATAGTCTAATATTTTTTTAATAATTTTTTGAATCCAAACAAAAGAATATAGAACAGAAGATTAAATAGAGGCCAGTAGATCAAGATAATTATATGAAATCAATCATACTATGTTTATTATATAAATTTGATCAGATGATGATTTCTATGTTAGGTAAATGTTAGGATCCAACCCATGTAAAGGAACCCCACCACTTAAAAAGGACCAATGTAAGGGTAGTAAATACCTGATTAAGGTTAAACTGGGCACTTCATAAAGGTACACTAATATTTATAATACATGTTTAATGGTAATATGATAGTTCTCTAAGGGTATCCACATAAGGGTTTTTAAGTAGCACCATCAGATAAAAGTTTATGAACTATTCCATTGGATGGAGTGTCTATGGGATGGAAAAATATGAAATTTCAGAATGGATAGAAGAATCTATAGGTGTAATTACCTTAATTTTCTTTGGTTTTATTTTTTTAAAATTAATTAGGAAAATTTTGAGGCAAGACGCTGAGACGGCGTGTGATTTCGAGGCTCGGTGTTCCCAAGACAGTTTTTTAAATTATATTCAGTTCTTTATAAAGCGAGTGGGAGGTTTTTCATTAAAACTGGAATAACTATTAAATGGTTGTCTGGATCAAAAATCGACAAGAACTGTTGTTTACAGAATAGTGACTTCTCCTTCAGAGAGGCATAACATTAATCAGTGTGAGTCAACCATGAAAGTTAGTTTTTGGAAATAAACATCATTAAAATATTTAATAAAAAAATTATTTTGACATATCATTAGTTTTATTTTTAATATTTCCTATTTTTAGGAATCCATGGTTACGAAATAACCTTGGAAATCCTCTAAGGCAAGGATAATGATATTCCTCTGACGATCATTGATGGATTGGAAAATCAAGATCTATGAACCTCGAATTTGATGGATCGATGAATGACGATGACGTAGCATTTCCTTCAGTAAACAAATGATCCATACTCCATGTAGGGAAAATTATTATATTCATTATCTTTTCCCCATTATTTTTAAAATTTTATACTGAACACGGACAAACCCACAAAAAGGTTGATCTGTGGTTCGAACATTCTTGAGAGGTAGATAATTTATGCGTGTGATTGTCAGGGATGATTCTTTTGAGAGATTCATTTTATTCCCTATGATTTATTATTTCTAACATGAATGGACCAAGGAAAACATTAACAAGACCAATATCTATTTTTTTTTGTTTCTATGTATTTATCTCTTTCCCCCAATCTTTCTGCAACCCTCATTCTTCAGGAAATATGAACAAAGGATTATTTCACCTTTGATCCATGGAGTATTGATCTAAGACAAGGGATCTGACACTGTAAGGACATCGTGTAGTTTTAATAGTGGATGTGTTATTCAAATCACTTGAGGTTGTAGTTTATGGCAGCACAAGGCAACACACGGAGTAGTGTATTCGGTCGGGTTTAGGCAGAGCGTGAGGTGGACAGTGGGCTGTCTGTAGGACGGCCGGAGGAGGTGGCAGCATGCAGCCCGATGGGGGGTCGGGCATGGAAAATCGTGAGTTAGATAGGCCATCGGTGAGGTGGCCGGGGGCACGACATAAGACGGTGGTCCAGGAGGGACCACAGCCTAGGTAGGACTACAGTCCTGGAAGGACTACGTGGTATCCTATGACGATTGGGAGTCGCATACATGGCTGGGTCTGCATGGATCCCATGGAGGTGGAGGCCATGAGGAAGGATGGGGATGTGGTGGTTGTCTGGATTGACTATAGTGGAACCTCATTGTATGGGAGCTCATGGACGGTTCAGTCGCATGTGGGGGGAGGGGTCTACCCACATGCAATGAGTCAGGATGGACAGATCGGGTTGATCCAGCAGCCCCGCGGGCTGGGTTTAGCAGTCTAGCAAACCACATCCCATCAGAACAGGCCCAACGGGATGGTCCTAGTCAAGTCATCCAGACAGCACTAGGTAATTTATATCAGACATGTTCAGGTAATCGGGTCAGGCAGAGTCAAATATTTTCAGTAAAACAACTGTAACTTTCAAATTGTGTGTCCGTTTGAAGAGTCGTTAACTGCGTTGGGACCCTTGTGATGTGACTGTAACAAGTGTTCTATGAGCATAATCCTACGAATAGCATTCAAAAGTTGACTGTGTGACTTGGTGACTACATGAATTGGGTGATACACGAATCATTGATACTCCTTGTACAATCAAAAATCCATGTGATATAGACAATCTGTTTGTTATCAACACTCATTGTGCAATTGGAACTCTATGTGTAATTGACACACTATATCATACTGATATTGGGTGTTCTATGGATTATGTCTGATAATCCTACTTTTCATGCAATAGACTTATACCTATGTGAGATGACTATACATCTTGTGTTTCCTTTGTTGTTTACTTCATATGTTTCCTTTGTGGTATACTTCATGTGTGTCTTTTTGCTATACTTCATGTAATTATTTGTGGTGTACCTTGTGTATTTATTAGTATTGTTCCTTTATGTCATTTGGGTGTTCTATTGAGTATTTTTTTACTCTCCCCTATATGGGCCTTACTCACACATGTCATGTCGGGTGCATAAGATCAATTATTTGATGGAGTTCATGGGGGAATAGGACCAGGTGGTTCTTATAGTGATCAGACATATGAGTTGTGCTCCAACGGCTTCAGACAATTGTCCTTCACCTAACCTTTAGGTTGGGTTTTATATGGATGAGTTCCTAAAACCTATTAATTCTCTTTTGAAAACTCTATCTTTTAGTGGGATTGTATTTTGGACTCATTTACTTTCTAGTTTTCCAACTGTTGTACTCTTTGGTTGGCATCTTATTGTATGAATTCATTGTCTATTTAGTTTTTTATATTTCAGCATTTTGGGCTTCAAAATGTAGGTTTTTGTATATTTACTTAGTAAAATTCCTCCCATTTGTGGGATATGACTACTCTATGCCATTCGCCATCCTCTATTCTATTAGAGGTGGGATTGGGGTAGTCCCAACATGGGCCCCTCTAGGATGGGTTGTGATAGAGTGGTATCAGAGGAGGTCGGTTCTAATTAAGGACTATGAGTCTGTGAGGTTGGTTTTGTGAAATAGTGTTAACTGTTTCAAGTTCGTCTTTTAGGAAAGGGGATCCAGTGTTAGTGTGGTGGCCAATATATTCATACACCACAACTCAGAAAACCTAATTTTCAACTTGGTTCATGAAAACATTGGTTGTAGGGAAATTAATGGTACATGCATCATATAGGATTTGGTTGTGTTCTCATGTCCTTATTCAGTTAGATCATCTAGTAATATCAATTAACCGTAGACCATCTTGATCTATTTTAGGATACCTCCACATGTACATCCCTCTAGGATTCCATTGCATGATCTTGAGGATGATCCATCTAACAGCGAGGTGTCAGTACATGGGCATATTCCATAGATGGAACCTCTGGGAGGTTTTCTTGTTATAGTGCCACCCGTCATGAAGAAGTTACTACTAGAACTACTAGCTAACGATGCATGCTAACTAAGAGTGTTTTATAAGTTCCAAATGTACCAAACTCCTAGGTATCAGGGTGAGAAAGACCTCCAAGTAGCTAAGTATTGGATGGAGGTAGTTACTCTAGTCTTAGGTCTTATGAGGAAACATGTTGACCAAATGGTAGTTATAGTCATGAGTCTTCTTTAGGGGTCAGTAGGGATATTTTGGATCTTAGTGACCATGACACGCGATGAGAAAACTCTCTCTTGGGAAAACATCAAGAAACTCTTCAAAGATTAGTTTTTCCTAGCTATGTTATGCTCAGTGTGCATAGAGGATCACTTGCATTTGTAGTAGGGTAGTTAGACTGTGGAGGATTACTCGGCGAGGTTTACTGATCATTCTCACTACTCCATTGATATGGTATAAGACTCATTCTTTAGGGATCAAACCTTGGAGTATGGATTACGCTGGGATATTAGAGCTTCTATGATATACCTTAGAATTTCTACATATGTCAGGGTATGAGAGTGAGCTATACTAGTGGAGAGATTTTTGGAAGAGTAGACGCCAGTAGTGGGAGCTGCCAGTAAGAAATAAGCAGCTGATTCTTTAGTAGTAGGTAGTTGAAAATAGAAACAGGGAACCAAGCTAGTCAATAACTCTAGGGGATGACCCTAGGGAATGAGATCTGCTATGTGGGGATCCTCAGGAAAATAATGTTAGCTTAAGGATAGGTTGTGTTACTCATGCGGCGGTCAGAGACATCTGGCACGAGATTGCACAACCCGCAGTATAAGATGTTAGGAGATGGTTTAGGGACTACTAAGGAAGAATTGTATACATGATCAGGGTGGTATTTAGGGTGGCAGATGTGGATGAGGAGTATGTAGAGCAGCTAGCGGTTGGTGGAGATTCGACGTATTACCACAACCACCCCTAGGTGGTCCACCATGGGCTTAGGAAACTTTTGGATAGGGATGAGTCTAGCTTCAAGCGATGGAGTATTATAACCTCGGGACACCAAGGATGATTAGAGGTATGATCCGTGTCTTTATAACATTATCTTCAGTTTTGATATTCATATGTTATAGTCATTATTTTCTTTCCATGACCCTAGTTTAAGACTCGAAGATTCTAGTAGAACCATTGATTAGATAAATACTCTTAGAGACTCTTATGGGAGTATATTCAATGATCACACACTAGTGCCTAAATTCTAAGCATACAATTGGAGGTTAATGTTTCAATTGGGATCTCATGGTAGCAGCATCAAGGCCTCACAATGTCATTCTTGGTATGGACTGGTTATCCACATTCCATGCCCATATTTACTATTTTAGGTGTAGAGTGAAGTGTGTCTGTAGTGATGGAACTAGGTTTTCCTTTGTTGGTGAAAAGGAAATTCATGCAGCACGGGATGGAATTACTCATAGAAGGGTGCAACTGATTACTCATCAGTTGGATAGCCTCACCCCTAGTGTAGTGGATGATAGGAGTCTACATTTTCCAATAGTGGTGACGGAGTATGAGGACATATTTCTTGAGTATTTCCCCAGATTAAATCCCTACAGTGAGGTAGAATTTTTCATATATCTATACCTTGGGACGACACTGATATGTACCCCTTCATATCAAATGTATCCCGCAGAGCATTGTGAGATGAGTGTAGAGTGGGAGGACCTATAGTGGATGGTCTTTGTGAGACCCAATGTCTAACCCTAGGTGGACCTAGTTTTGTTTTTTGACAAGGTATACCAGAGATTGAGGATATGTGTGTAATTTCTATGTCTAAATCAGGTGATCGTGAAGAATAAGTATCCACTACTTAGGATCGACGACCTCTTTGATCAGCTGAAGGGAGTGAGATTGTTCTCGAAGACTGATCTTAGATCTGGTTATCACCATCTTCGTGTACGGGATGAAGATGTATGGAATACAACCATTAGATGTCAATACAACCACTATGTGTACTTGGTGATGTCATTTGTCATGAGAGATTCCCCAACAGTGTTCATGGTACTCATGAACAAGATCTCTCGGCCTTACTTAGACTAGTTCATGGTGGTCTTCCTTGATGACATCCTTGTTTACATGGTGTCTGAGGAGGAGGAAGCGATACACATGAGGATGGTCCTAGACACACTTTGAGAATAATAGATTTATAGGAATCTCTTGAATTTTTAATGCTGGATTCAAGAGGTCCACTTGTTGGGACATGTCATTTTAGAGGTTGGATTTGTAGTTGATCTAGTGAATATTGATTTGGTGCTTTCTTGAGATCCACTCAAGAGTGTTACCGAGGTGCAGAGTTTCCTAGGATTGGCTGGGTACTATTGTAAGTTTGTGCCTGACATTTCCAGATTAGTAGCACACTTAGCATCTTTGACAAGGAAGGGGCATCCCTTTATGTTGACTGAGAAGTGCCAACAGTGATTTCAGGAGCTACGCAGAGGTTGATGAGCACTCCCATCTTCAGACTAACAGAGGAGGGCATCATGTATGTAGTGTTCTTCAATTAATCATGGACAAGACTAGGTTGTGTCCTTATGTATGATAAAGTGGTGATTGCTTATGGTTCCTGCCAGTTGAGCTAGCATGAGAATAACTACAAAACCGATGATCTTTAGCTAGTAGCGGTATTATTCACATTGAATATGTGGAGACCCTTCCTGATGGGTGAGAGTTTTACCTTCTACTCTGACAACAAGTGTATAAAGTATATATTCTCTCAGAAAGATCTCAACTTAATATATAGAATATGTCTAGAGTTCCTCCAGGACTATGACTTCAAGATTATCTATAATCCTTGGAAGGGTAACGTAGTGGCAGTTTCTCTCAACAAGAGACCCAACTTGCAGTTACTGAGTAAGGCGTCGAAGCAGTTGGCCTAATTGTAAATATATTTTGTGGATGGAGATGGAGAATCTTACATATATTCTATGGTTTTCACCCCTCCACTCTTACAGTGAGTTTGGGTGACACATATAGGGGATACTGAATACAAGGCCCGACATGCTAATTTTTTCATAGGTCATGCACCTGATGATTATTCGATATGTGGAGAGCACGTTGTTATTTTCACAGGGTGCATAGTTGTACCAGTGGTGTTGGCAGATGAGGTTCTAAGGGAGTTCCTCACATCCCCTTTGGGGGTGAATTTGGGTGTGGTGAAAATGTACCAAAACCTCCAACATCAGTTCGGGTGTCCAGGTATGAAGAAGGTGGTGGATGAGTTTGTTTCTAAATGCATCAATTTTCAGAAAGTGAAGGCTAACCACCAAGTTCTATAAGGCTATACCCTAATTCGTGAGGTTCTAGAGTGGAATAGGGATGCGATATCAATGGACTTAGTGATTGGTTTACCAGGAACATCCAAGGGACATGATACCGTTTGGGTGATTATTGAACAACTCACCATGTCGGCTCACTTCCTACCTATCTGGGAGCAGAGTTATATAGAGAGCTTGGGATACCTCTATGTGTAGGATACAGTTCAAAATCATGAAGTATCATCAACAATCATTTCAGATCATGATGCTCATTTCACATCCTTGTTGTGGGAGGGATTGGAGGAGGCATTTGGGACTCAATTACACTTGATCATGGCATTTCATACCTAGATGGATGCCCAAACTAGGAGGACCATTCAGGTTATAAAGGATATGTTGTGGGCCTGCATCATGGACTTTAGTCATAACTGGGAGGATTACCTACCACTGGTGGATTTTTCATAAAACAAAAGCTACCATTATACCATTGGTATGACACCATTCAAGCCCTTGTACATATGACCATGCAGGTCACCACTTTGTTGGACATTCCTAGGAGAGTCAGCACACATGGGTCTAGAGTGGGTGAGGGATACCACTGAGAATGTGCAGATCATCCTGGAGCTGATGAGGATGAAAAAGAGCTGGTAGAAGTCATATTCTGATATGAGATAGAGGAATCTAGAGTTCAAGGAGGGAGACCATGTTTTTCTTTGGGTCTCACATTGATGGGGGTTATGGAGATTTGTATGGGGAAACAATTTAACTTTGATATACATTAGACCTTTTCAAATTCTATGTAGATTTGCTGAGGTGTCATACTTCCCAACTCTACCCCATAGTTTTACTGGGTTCAAGATGTCATCCATGTGTCATGACTAAGGAGATACATTCATGATCCATAACATGTAATTGACTAGGGAAAGCTAGACATTGACGATGGAGAGACTTTTGCAGAGTACTCAGTGGAGATCGAGGATCGATATGAGAGGATCCTTTGTGGGTGGTATATTCCTCTGGTGTGTGTTCAGTGGTAGCATGGGAATCTCTAGGAGAATACATGGGAGTGGGAGGCTCATATTCATTCTCAGTACCCTAATATTTTTTTGAGCATCCCATGTTTTGGCTTTCAGTCATATAAATCCATAATGTGGGGAGAATGAAATAACTCATATTTTCTCTGGTTTTATTTTTATTAATTAATTGTAATAATTATGAGATCAGGAACTGAGATGACGTGTGATTCCAGGGCATGGTGTTCCCTAAATATTTTGTTGAATAATGATGAATTTTTAATAAAGAGTGCGAGTGGTTTTTCTTTAAAACTGGAATAATTCTTAAACAGGAGTCTAGATTGGAAATTAGAGGACATCATTACATTCAAAATAGAAACTTTACCTTAGGTGGGTCCTAACATCGACTAGTGTGGGTCAACTATGAAAGTTAGTTTTTGGACATGAATATCATTAAAATATTTATTAAATTTTTTTTTTTCAGTGGTAGTTTTATTGTTACTGTTGTCTATTGTTAGGAATCTAGGGTTATGACATAACCCTTTAAATCCCTTGAGGTAAGGAGAAGTATCTCCCTATAATGATCATCGATGGATTGGGGAATCAAGATTGACAAACCATGGATTTGACTGATCGACAAAAGACAATGACACGACTTCTCCCTTTGTCAAAAACTGATCCAAACTCCAAGTATGTATTTTTTTTCTTTATGGTATTTTCTCTTTTATTTTCAAAACTAAATAACAAACACAGACCAACTCATGAATAGGTTTATCCATGGTTCGATCATTTGTGTGGGAAGGATAATTTATGTGGGTTGATTTTCAGGGAGGATTCCATTTAGAGATTCATTTTATTCCCTCTTCGTTATTCATTCTAACATGAACGGATTCAGACTGACACAAAAAAGGCCAAGATATTTTCTTTGGGAATTCCTATTCATTTATCCCTTTCCCTTTTCTTTTTACGTCCCTTATTCTTCGTGAAATATGAAAAAGGGATCCTAACACCTTCTATTTGCGGAATAATGATCCAAGACCGGGGACCTGACACCGTAATGGCGTTGTAGAGGTGTGATGGTGAAGGCATGGTGTGAATCACATTAGGTAGTAGTATACAGTGGCACCTATAAAAGTGGCTTTGGCTAGTTTTAGGTAGAGTGTGAGGCGAATAGTGGGCCATTGATAGAGTGGCCGGTGGTGGCGGTGGTATGAGGCCTAGCGGGGTGTCAGGGCCAACAGAGTAGGAGGTAGACGGGCCACCATCGGAGCATGAGGCCATGGTCTAGGCCTAACCACATGAGAGCGTGTGGTGGTGGAGGCCATGAGGAGCGACCAGGGACGCAGTGGTGGGGATCCGCATATGCGGTTCGGTTCATATGGAGCTCATATCAGGAAAGTCCATGGGGTAAACCAGGGATGTGGTGGCCATACACATTGACCATGGTGGTGCTACGTTGATAAGGCATATGCAGTTGGGTTGGCCGCATGTGGGTGAAGGGATCTAGGCCCCATGCAGTAGGCTGGGCTAGACAGATCGGGCCGTTCCAATGGCCCATCAGGTTGGGTCCTGAAGACCACAGCCCAACAACCCATCTTGTCAGCCCCAATATGTTGGGCCTCGTCGGATCAGCCAGATCAGGTTGGGCCAGGTCGATCAGACCGGGTCGGGCCAGCGAGTCCATCCGAGTCGGACCCAGGTGACACCTTTTCAGTGAAATAACTATAACTTTCAACTCGTGTGTTCATTTGATGAGTCAGTTATGTAATTTGGATTCTTGTGAATATATAGTCCTTTTGAGATACTATAAGTGAGTTGTTATGGAAGTTGACATATGAACTAATGGATTGAGGTGGAGGTTCTCCCTGTACAAGCGTTCTATGAGTAGAATCATGCGGTTGGCTACGACTTCGTGACTAAGTGACTTGGTGACTATGTGACTTGGGGGGCTACAAGACTTATCGATAGTCTATGTGTTATCGACACTCCCTATGTTATCGGCACTCCGTGTTTTATCAACACTCTGTGTGTTATTGGCACTCTGTGTTTTATCGACACTCTATGTGTTGTCGACACTCCATGTCTTACCAATACTAGGTGTTTTGTGGAATAGGTCTGATAATCCTACTTTTGATACAATATACTTATACCTATGTGAGCTGACTATACTTTCTGTGTTTCCTTTGTGGTATACTTAATGTGTTCTTTTGTAATATACTTCATGTATTTTTTTATAGTATACTTCATGTATTTATTTGTGGTTTACTTTTTGTATTTTTTAGTGGTGTTACTTTATGGTTTGGGAGTGTCCTACGGAGTATTTATTTTACTCACCCTTTCACGGGCCTTGCCCTTATTTGTCGTGTCTGTTACGAATGATCAACGCTTTGATGGAGTTCTTCGTGGACTAAGACTAGGTGGTTCTTAGAGTGATCAAGCAGATGAGGTGTGCTTATACTGCTTCATGAAACTGTCATACACCTAACATTTAGTTAGGTTTTTCTATGGATGAGTTCTAGGAACTTTTGTATTCACTTTTGTAGTCTCTTTCTTTTGGTGGGATTGTATTCTGGCCTTGATTACTTTCTAGTCTTCCTACTTTCATACTCATTGATTTGTATCTTAGTATATGCATGCATTATCTACTTAGTACTTTTACATTTCATCATTTTGGGCTTTGAAATGTGGTTGTGTGCAAAGGTTATTAGGCAAATACCTCCCATTTGTGGGATATGCCTACTCAGCGCTAGTCACCAGCCCCTAGCCTTTCAGAGGTTAGCATGGGGTAGTGATGGCATGGGCCCCTTTAGAATGGGTCATGAAACAAGTTGACCACTGAATGAATATTCAAAATAATATCACCCTAATGTGAACAGATGAAATTGATTGGATGAGAGGAGGAATAAGTGTTTGACTGATAATATTTATGCTTACATCATACTGGTGATGATAAGAAAAAAATTATTAGGCATTGGTATGTAAAGTGTTATTAATTTATTAAACATTTTCATGCCCTATAGTTGTCATTAAAGTTTAAATTTAATGTAAAATTATACAAATTAAATCATACATACTTGTACAAATATCAATCTGTGAAGAAAAAACGTTCTCAAATGATCGAACACAAGTTTCATATAAAATATAAAAACTAGTATAAATTCATTTTGATCATCAAATGAAAAGATTTATGAATGATCAGAGAAAAAGGTTATAAAGCATGTTATCATTCAGAATAATGGTTTTGGATTTTATAGATAGATGGTTCTGAATGATCAGAAAAAAAATTCCTAGTATTGTTAGAAGAATCATATAAAGATCATTGGATAGAGGTGTATGACAGTTTTTAAGATAAGGCATCAGAATGATGCTTCCATTACTGGAACTGTGGCCAATCTATGATGGAAATGGAGTATGGTTTGTGGTATTTGTAAATCCTCATAATATTTTTTGGATGTTATCCAGGAAAGGGATCATACAGTTCAGTTGGGAAATAGTATTAAAGGTAGCGTTGTTTCCTAGTGTTTTCCAAATTTTTGGGCCTGAAAATCGGGAAATAGAGAGTTGTGTGTTTGGAAAAGGGAGTTGTGTACAAGATTGAAGGGTGTTTAGAATCTTGTGTGAAAGGATTGATTTGGGATCTATGCTTTAAAATATGGAAAAGGTAAAAGTGCGCGCAAGACATGGATGTGTAGGAAATATGGTGTTGTGTGAAAGAATATTACGCGCCCAATGAAACATCAAAAGGGGTTTTACATGCTTGAAAAGAAACTTACGCGCACTGACAATGATTCATCAGGTGTTTGCGCATAGGATATTCAAAGGTCTATAAATATGTGGCTACCCCAAAGTAAGTCATAAGAATTTTTCAAAAAAAATTGGTTCCTCTACCGTGCAAAATATTGGTGTGTAAAATATTGGAAGAGAGTTAATCTTGCATTCAAGGTGTTCCTTTAGTCTTAAAAGACCAAGTGAACCCTTTAATATTATTGTACAAAAGATAATGGTTGTGTGTAAATTAGGAGTTTCATGAAATTCATCTTTCATGACAATTCTAAAATCTTGTGCACAAGTTGGGGTATTGGGCGGAACCGTGTTGTTATGATTCCGAAAAGATTTTCGATATCCAGTTTGTGTGATCGATGACTTACTGTGAATCAATTCAGGACATCGATGCAAGGGGTGTCTCTTACTAAATAGAGATGAAGTATTCAATGAAAATATAATAAATAGACCTTCAAGTTGATAAACTATGTTAGACTCGTCTCAAGGTAGTGCGCTAGGGGGATTCGACGGAAGTGATCTGAGAGATGTAGTAAGCTATCCCTGAACCATTGTAAAGGCAGTGTTCCTAGAACAGAGTGACTATGACCAAACCATGTAATCCTATAAATAGTAAAGATTAGTGGATTTAGTTATGATCAACAAACTATTGGCCTATGCTCCTTGGATGTAGCCCTTTGCAGTGAACCAATTAAAAGTTCTGTGTCATCTCCCTGTTTTCAATTTTTTGACAAATTTAACAAGTTTCTACCTTCATGGGAATAAGATCCAAAACTTTAAAAAGAAAAATTTGACACCCTAATTCACCCCTCCCCTCTCAAGGTGTTCAGGGGTCCTTCAAGTGGTATCAGAGCTAGGTTGTAGGTGTTTGATCTGTCTTATGCCATCATGGAGAATTTATCTAGTGTTAAGGGAGTTCTCCTCTTTGATGGAAGTAATTTTCAGATTTGGAAGAAAGGAATGAGATTTCATCTAAGTTCCCTTGGAATGGAAGTCCTATTTTCTACTATGCAAGGTATATATGTTATTGATCTAATAGGGCTGGATATGACTGATGAAGATAGGAAAATTATTGATGCATATGCTAAAGCATAGAATTCTCTTACCACAGCTATTTCTAATCAGATATATCTAATGGTGATGAGTCTCACCTCATCAAATTACATGTGGGATAAACTTGGAAATATTTATGAAGTAGATAGAAAAGATAAGGAGGCTAAACTACAAGTCCTGCACAATATGTTTGATGATCTGAAGATGCATCCTGATGAGAATTCAGACTCTTTATTCAATTGAATTACTGAAGTGGTTGTAGAAATTCTGGTTCTAGGTGAGTAAATAAAATATTTTAACATTGTAAGGAAAATATTGAGAAGAATTACACCCTTATAAAATGAAAAGGTGTTTTTACTTGACTAAATATATCTTTCCAAACTTTATATGGATGATCTACTGAGCAGCCTATTGGAATATGAAATGAGATTCAAACTAGAAGATGCTACGAATCGAGTGAGCAAGGAAATGGTGTTCAAATCCATGGAGAAACTAAAAATTTCAAATATAGTAGTGCTGAAGATGATTAGGAAAAATAAATCATTTCTCTCATTTTCGTGAAGTCCCTGAAGGAAAAAAGGGAAATTCAAATGGAAGTTACCTCTAGCTTGCTTTCATTGTGGAAAAGATAGGGACATTGCCTCTCAGTTCTTAAGAAAGATTGATGATGAAGAAAGAGAAGTTGGAAATATTGAGAGGCCTCAAAAAAGGTTTTTCAAAAAGGGATACATCAAATCTAGAAAGAATGTATCAAATAAGGGTTTTGTTTGTGAATAAGGATATGATGATAATGAATTATATGATGAAGAAGAACTAGAATTTAAAACTGGAAACCATGATTCCATGTCGACCACTATTGAAAAATCAAAATATAATGGTGGGGACAATAAGTTGAAAACTATTTCCAATCACAAGTTTCAACTTAAGGATGTTATTAGTATGATTAATATTAAATTTAAGAGTTGCAATAAGTGGAAATAGATTTAAGAAG
Source organism: Viscum album (assembly GCA_963277665.1). Taxonomy (NCBI): domain Eukaryota; kingdom Viridiplantae; phylum Streptophyta; class Magnoliopsida; order Santalales; family Viscaceae; genus Viscum; species Viscum album. The sequence goes on from OY728141.1 coordinate 1,119,423,012, forward strand.
AATCATATGAATATGTTGAATAGATCGAAGCAGAAATTTAGTGACTAGAATAATTTTTGAAAGTACAATCTAAAATCCTTAAAATTAATGATGATGTAGTGGATTTGAAGCTAAGAATTGAAGAGTAGGAAAAGTTCATCAATGACCTCTCCTCCAGACTGGAAGAAAATTCCAAGAATGATGATAGTCTTGAGGAGGAATTTTTTACTCTTTGGAGTAAACTTGATAGTTAATCAATTTCAAAAGAATCAAGGAAGAAAATATAGTTTGGAATGTTCTCAGATTCTGATATGTTGGAATGATAAAAATGTTTCTCTAATAGAGTTGAAAAGATTTTAAATGATCAAATTCCCACCTACATGAGAAATAGTGGAATCGGTTTGGAGGCCGAATCGTCAAATGATGCAAATAAAGATGTCCAAAATAAATGTAAGCTAAAAAAGGTCATGTAGAAAAGTTACCTAAAGTGATGAAAAATAAACCCCCAATTCAATATAAAAGAAGAACATAAGACTATCCTCAAGCCTCTAGGAATAAGAGGCACTCAAACTATTATCCCAATGAAGACGGAATGGGGATAAACAGAAGTGAGAAGACATTTCCTCTCATGATGTGTCAGTTCTATGGATATATGGGCCATACCATGTCTTATTATGAAGAGCCAAGAATCTATTTGAATGGAAAATATGTGGGAGTTCAAAAAATTAGAACAAATTCATTTCCTAATTCTTTTAGAAGAAACAATTTCAATGGATATTGTTTTCATTGTTCTAACATTGGTCATAATTCCATTGATTGTTGGTAGAGGAGGGACATGGACACCTCACACAAGAGTCCAAGACAATTCAAAGCTCTTCAATATGACATTGTTTCTCTTAAAAATAGGTTTTCTTCTTTGGATGAAGATTTCAACTATGAAGAACCCATGAACACATAAGAGATAATTCAAAGGCCATCAGTGTTCTACACTCAATCCATTGTCTCATGGAAAGAAAAGAAGAAAATTGAGAAATCCAACCGTGCAGAGGTGTCCCTAAAATCTACAAAAAGAAAAATCACTGGGATTCTAGATAGCGGTTTTTCATCTCATATGACAGGTAATGCAGGCTTTTTAACAGATGTAAAGAGGAGGGGTGATGGAACTGCACGGTTTGGTAATGATAGAGCTCTAAAAATCAAAGGCTGTGGAAGTAATAAACTAGCTAATGGAGATCTAAAGAAAACTGAATTCCTTTTTGTAGATGGCCTATGTTATACTCTCCTTAGCGTGAGTCAACTCTCTGACTCAGGACATATAGTTAATTTTAATCAGAAAGGTTTCACTATCAAGGGAAAGTTAGGAAACTCACTTATAAAGGGATGTATAAAAGAAGAAAACCTATATCAGGTTCACAGTAAAGAAAAAATTTGCTAAATGACTATTGAAAAAGAAAATAACCAGTGGAATCAGAGATTGGTGCACATCAATCAACAAGATAAGGAAATAATATCAAAAATAATCATTTTCATAGACATTCCCAACCTAAATCATAAATGTGAAAAGTCTTGTGATTCTTGCATTTAGGGGAAGCTGGTCTGCAGTTCATATCGTCCAACGAAGAAAATGGAATCTCATCTTCTTGATCTCATTCATACAGATGTTTGTGGGATGATAAATGTTGTCGTAACTCATGGAGAAAGGTACTTCGTCCTCTTTGAAGATGATTATAGTAGAATGGAATGTGTAATGGTTATGCACAGGAAAGACATGTTCTTGACTGCATGAAAACATATCTGTGAACCACTGAGAATGATACTTGATGAACAATCAAAGTGATATGATCTGACAATGGAGGGTAATACATGTCCATTTAATTTATAAATTACCTAGAGAAGCATGAGATACAATGTGAGGTAGCTATTGTGAGAAATATACAGAAAAATGGAGTTTCTGAGTGTAGTAATCAACAGGTGAACAACAATGAAAGAACTATGCTAATTGAGAGTCGTATTCCACAACAATACTAGAAAGAGACTGTTCAAGATTCAGTGTATATTCAAAATCAAACAATAATTTATATGGGTGAGACAAAGACACCATATGAATTGTGGCATGGAAGGAAGGACACTTTTAAGTAATTTTGTGTTTTAGGAATTAAATTCTTAATCATTAACAAAGAATTAAATCAATGGAAGTACGGTGACAATGAAGATGAAGGAATTTTCCTTGAATAATCAATGAATAGAAAATCCTACAAGGTTTTCAACAAGCGCTTAAGAAGGATTGTGGAAAGCAGCAATGTTAAGATCATTGAAGAGAAAACCACAAATGATTCAAGGATTTCATATGTGGATGTGATAAAAAATTAGGAGGAAAGTGAATGTGGATTAAATGAAAATACATAAATAGAGGAAGGTGTGAAAAACACTCATGAGTCACATCATGATGTTGACTCAGAAGAAGAATCTGAAGAGGGAACCTTGTCTAGAGATAATGAAGTTGAATCTCAAAGGAGGAATAGAAGAGAGAAAACTAATCAATCCAACATTATTGGTGATTGGACTTCACCCACCCAAACAAGTATAATGAGTAATAACACATAATCTGCATTTCTGTTAGTTGTGGAACCATGCTCATTTTAAGAATCTTTAATGGATGAATCTTGGGTAAAGGCCATAAATGAAGAGTTCAAATAGATTGAAAAGAATCATACATGGGATCGTGTCAAGAGACCCAAAGGTCACAATGTGATTGGTACAAATTGTATTTTCAAGAACATTTTTGATGATCCTGGAAGTGTGATAAAAAATAAGGCAAGACTGTTATGTAAAGGATATTCACAAATTGAAGGTATCGATGTTGAAGAATAATTTTCTCTTGTGGATAGACTAGAGTCAATCAGGCTTTTTCTTTCCATGAAAATCCAAATAGGATATAAAGTATATCAAATGGATGTCAAGAAGGTATTCTTGAATGGTTTTCTTGAAGAATATGTCTACATCAAACAACTAGTGGGTTTTCTTCTTAGGACTGATTAAACAAAGGTTTGTAAACTGAAAAAGGTTCTCTATGTTTTGAAGCATGCACCACGAGCATGGTATTATTGGCTGGATTCTTATCTGAAGAAGCTATAATTTAAAATAGGAGGAGTAGATCACAATCTATATGTGAAGAATTTTCCATAAGATCAATTCATGGTTCTAGTTTAGGTTGATGACATTATATTTGATGGAAGTAGGCAGAAATCGGTGGATGAATTTTCTAATCGCATGAAATCATAATTTCAAATGTCTATGATTGGAGAGATCTCATATTTCATGGGGATACAGGTGACTCAAAAAAGGGATTACAATTTCATTTCTTAGGAAACATTTGCAAGAGAGTTACTGAAGAGATTTAATATACAATACTCCAAACCAATTTCAAATATGATTTTGGTTGGAACCAAAATTGGAAATTAGTAGGATGGGACCTTTATAGATCCCACCATGTATAGAAGGATTATTGGAAGTATACTATACCTAACAGCAAAACGGCCTGATATTGTATTTTCAACTTGTTTAGTGGACCGATTTCAGAGTAATCTGATGGAAGAACATATGAAAACTGTAAAAAGAATTACGAGGTACATTCAAGGTACTCATAATTATGGGTTAAAATTTTCTGCAGAAAGGAACTATGAATTATCAGCATTTTCTGATGTTGACTGGGCTAGATATGAAGTTGATAGAAAGTCCACCAGTGATGGAACATTCTATATTGGGAAGAAATATTTTATCTGGTTGAGCAAAAAACAGGAAAGTACTTCTCTTAGTACTGCTGAAGCTAAGTATATCTCTACTACAAAGGCATGCACTCAACTACAATGGATGAAGCAAGGACTGATAGATATTGGTGAAGAGGTGAAATAACCAATGGTGATTTATTGTGATAATAAGAGCTCAATTGATCTTACAAAAAATCTTGTTCAATATTCTCGTACAAAACATATTGAAATCAGATATCACTTTATCAAGGAAAAAGTTGAACAAGGCATGATTAAAATGAATTATGTGGGAAATGATGAGAAAGTGGCTAATATCCTGACCAAGCCACTGTCAGTAGTTGTGTTTGAGAAACATCAGTTGAACCTCAGTGTTCATCCACTTTCCAGTGCATAAAGAGATCATGAAATTACCCTCTCCCCAGTTATTATAAATTTTTTTAATCTTTTTGTGGATGTGATGCATGTTTATGGGAGAGATACTATCCAGGGATGTTTTGAGATAGATAATGAACAAATACCAGTCTTTGGGTTTATTTTCAATGGGGTAGAAGAAATAAATTCAAGACATGTGAATTCAAGACATGTGAAGGACATGTAATGCTTCTATGACACAGTAAGAGAATAGCTTGGGCATCATTAAGCATTACGAAACATAGGGACTCAATTCAAGATTCCCCACTTGTTTTCTACACTAATCATTTCTCACATAGAATTAGAGTATTAGCAGAGTTGATTCTTTCATATCAGGTTTTTATTATGGATGGAGCTCTATTGAATTTATCTAGAGATTTCTAACAAACCCCAAGGGGGAGAATGTTGGAACTATGTCAGTTCTATGATGGAAATGGAGCATGGTTTTCTTTTTTTGTAAATAATCATTATATGTTCAAGAAGTTTTCCATGAAATGGATCATACAGTTCAGGTGGGCAATAGTATTGAAGGTTGCGTTGTTTCCCAGTGTTTGCCAAATTTTTGGGCCTAAAAATCGAGAAATAGAGAATTGTGTGTTTAGAAAAGGGAGTTGTGTGCAAGATTAAAGGGTGTTTACCATATTGCACAAAAGGTTTTTTTTTTTGGTATCAATGCTTCAAAATATGGAAAAGGTAAAAGTGTGCGCAAGACATGGATGTGTGGGAATGATGGTGTTACGTGAAAGAATCGTATGCGCCCAATAAAACATCAAAAGGGGTTTTTTGCGCTCGAAAAGAAACGTATGTGCACTGAAGAAGATGTGGTAGGATCTTGTACGCATGGTATTAATAGGTTTATAAATATGAGGCTTCCCCCAAGGAAGACATAATAATTTTTCAAAAAAAATCTGGTTTCTCTTCCGCCCAAAAGATTGGTGCGCGATAGTTTGGAAGAGAGTTAATCTTGCACACAAGATGTTCTTTTAGTATAAAAAGACCAAGTGAACACTTTGGTTTCGTTTTGAAAAAGATAATGGTTTTGTGGAAATTAGGAGTATCACGAAAGTCATCATTCATGAAAATTCCTAAATCTTGCATGCAAGTTAAGGTATTGGGTACAAGCATGGTGTTATGCTTCCAACATGATTTGGAATATCTGGTTTTTATGATCAGTTCCTTAATGTGAATAAATTAAGGAAATTGATGAAAGCAGTGTATCATGATGAATATAGGAGAATTATTCAATGAAAATCTATTTAAGATACCTTCATGTTGATATACTGAGTTAGACTTGTCTTAAGGTAGTGAGCTAGAGGGAGTCGACGGAAGTGATCTAGGGGATGTCGTAAGCCATCCCTAAACCTTTGTAAAGGTAGTGTTCCTAGCATAGAGTGACTATGACCAAATAATGTAATCCTAAAACTAGTAAATATTAGTGGATTTAGGTACTACCAAAAAACTATCAGCATATTCACCTTGGATGTAGCCGTTTTCGGTGAACCAAGTAAAAGTGTGTTCTCATCTCCCTGGTTTCATTTGTTTGACTGATTAAACAAGTTTCTACCAATGTGGGAACAAGATCCACAAATTTAAAAAGAAAAAATTAACACCCTAATTCACCCCTCCCCTCTCAGGGTGTTCCAGGGTCCTTCAAGTGTTATCAGAGCTATATTGTGGGTGTCTGATATGTCTTATACCGTCATGGAGAATTCAGCTAGTGCTAGGGGAGTCCCCCTCTTTGATGGATATAATTTTCAGATTTTGAATAATGGAATGAGATCTCATCTAAGATCCCTTAGAATGGAAGACATATTTTCCACTATGAAAGGTATAAAAGTTACTGACCCGACAAGGCTGGTTATGACTTATGCAGACTAGAAAATTCTTGATGCAAATGATAAAGTGCATAATGCTTTCACCGCAGCACTTTCTGATCAGATCTATCTAAAGGTGATCAGTTTCACCTTAGTAAAGTCCATGTGGGATAAACATGAAAATATTTATGAAGGAGATAGAAAACTGAAGGAGGAAAAACTGCAAGTCCTACATAATTGGTTTCATGATATGAAGTTGCTTCCTAATGAGAATGCATACTCCTTCTTCAATCAAATTACTAAAATGGTTGAATAAATTTGGGGTCTAGGTGAAGAAATCCAAGATGTTGACATTGTAAAAAATTATTGAGAATACTTCCACCCCTATAAAATTAAAAGGTGTAATCCCTTAAGAAAATAGATCTTTATAATATTTTCTGGATGATCTGCTGAGCAGCCTAGTGGCATATGAAATGAGAGTTAAACCATAAGATTCTACAACTCGTGTGAGAAAGGAAATGGAATTCAAAGCCATGGAGAAATTGAAAATTTAAAAATTTAGTAGTGTAGAATATGATTAGGAAAAATAAATCCTTCCTCTCATTTTCAGGAAGTTATAGAAGGGAAAATGTAAATTCAATGAGAAGTTACATCTAGTTTGCATTCGTTGGGGTAATATTAGGAACATTTCCTTTCAATTATTAAAAAAGTTCAATGATGAAGATATTTAAGATGAAAACATTAATAGGCCTTAGAAAAAGTTTTTTTAAAAAGGTAGAATTCAAATCTAGAATGAAAGTACCAAAGAAGAGTTTTGTTTGTGAAGAGGAAGATAATGACAATGAATTATGCGAGGAAGAAGAACCAGAATTTAAAACTGGAAACCATGTTTCCATGTTGGACACTGTTTAAAAATCCTAATTTAATGGAAGAGACAATCAGTTAAAAACTAGTGTCAATCCAGAGTTTCAACTTAATGATGTTGTTAGTAAAATTAAGATTAAATTTAAGAGTTTCAATAATTGGAAATCAATTGTAGAAGAATCATCTGAATATGTTGATCAACTCAAAGATGAAATTAAATGACTATAAGAAATTTTAAAGGTAAATTCTAAAATCCTTGAAAGTAATGATGATGTAGTGGATCTAAAGCTGAGAATTGAAGAGTAAGAATATTTAATCAATGGACTCACCTTCATACTGGAAGAAAAGTCCAAGACTGATGAGGGTCTTGAGGTGGAAGTTCTTACTCTTAGGAGTAATCTTGAGAGTGAATCTATTTCAAAATAATCATGGAAGAAAATAAAGTTTGAAATATTATTAGATGCTAAGATTTTGGAAAAAGAAAAACATGGATCTAATGGAGTTGAAATGATTTTAATTGATCAAAAACCTTATTACATGGGATATATTGGAATCGGTTTTTAGGATGAATCGTCAAATGCTGCAAATAAATATGACCAAATAAAGGCAGGTTAAAATAAGTTCATGTAGAAAATTCACCTGAAGTGCAGAAAAAGAAATCCATAATTCAATCTAAAAGAATAATAGAAAACAATCCTCAAGACTCTAGGAATAATATGCCCTTAAACTATTATCCATGGAAGAATGAATGAGGATTAACACTAGTGAGAAGACATTCCCTCTCATGAAGTGATATTTTTTTGGATATCTAGGCCATACCATTTCTTATTGCGAAGTGACAAGCTATTTTAATGGAGAAGATATGGGAATTCAAAAAAGTAGAATAAACTCATATCCTAATTATTTTAGAATAAAAATTTTCTATTGATATTGTTTTCATTATTCTAACTATATTCATAAGGTTGTTGATTGCAGGGAATGGAGGGACATGGACACCTCATACTGAAGTCCGATACAAGTCAAATCTCATCAATAAGACCATGTTTCTCTTAAAAACAGGTTTTCTTCTGTGGAAGAATATTTAAACTATGAAAAATCCATGTACACTAAAGAGATAATTGAAATGTCATTAGTTTTCTACACTTAATCAAATTTCTCATGCAATAAAAGGAAAAAATGAGAAATCCAACCTTCATGAGGTGGCCCTCAAATCTAAAAAAAGAAATAGCACCAATATTCTGGATAAGGGTTTTTCATCTCATGTGATAGGTAATGTAGGCCTGTTAATGGATTTCAAGAGGAGGGTTCATGGAATAATAAAGTTTGGTAATGATGGAGCTCTAAAAATCAAAGGCAGTGTATGTATTGAACTAGCTAATGGAGAGCTAATGAAAATGGAAGTCCTTTATGTAGATGTCCTATGTCATAATCTCCTCAGCGTGAGTCAACTTTGTGACTTATGACTTATAGTTACTTTTAATTAGAAAGGCTACACTATCAAGGGAAAGATAATAAATTCACTTATGAAGGAATGAAAAACATAAGGAAACCTATATCAAGTGGATAATAAAGAAATCATTTTCTACATGACTATTGAGGAAGAAAATAACCTATGGCATCAGAGATTGGGGTACATCAATCAACAAGACATGGAAAAAATATCAAAACTGAAGATTTTCATAAACATTTCTAACCTGAACCATTAACGTGAAAAGTCTTGTGATTATTTCATTCAAGGTAAGATGTTTTGTAGTTCATATCATCTAAAGAAGGAAAGTTCATATCATCTTCTTGATCTCATTCATATATATGTATGTGGGCCGATAAATTTTTCCAAAACTCATGGATAAAGTTACTTCATCCTCTTCCTAGATGACTATAGTATAATGGCATGTGTAATGGTTACACATTAGAAATGAAAACCGCTTGACTTCATGAAAACATATTGGTGAATCAATGACAATGATAGTGGAAAAACAATCAAAGTGTTGAGATCTGACAATGGAGGTTAAGACACGTCCATTTAATTTGAAAATTACCTAGAGAAGCATGGGATACAACATGAGGTAGCTGCTATGAGAACTCCACAAAAAAATGGGGTTGTTGAGAGCTAGAATTGACAGGTGAACAATATGTCATGAACTATGCTGATTGTGAGTCGTATTCCACCACACTACTAGAAAGAGGCCATTCAAGTTGCATTGTATATTCAAAATCGAACAGGGCTTTATATGGGTGAGATGAAGACACCATATGAATTATGGCATGGAAGGAAGCCCTCTTTGAAGTAATTTCATGTTTTTGGAAGTAAATGATTCATCATAAACAAAGAAGGAAATCAAGGGAAGTATGGTGACAATGTAGATGAAGGAAATTTCCTTGGATACTGAATAAACATCAAACCCTACAAGTGTTTCAACAAGCACTTATGAATGATTGTGGAAAGCAGCGATGTTAAGATCATTGAAGAGAAAACCACAAATTCTTCATGGATTTCATATGAAGATGTGATAGAAAACGAGGAAGAAAGTGAACATGGATTAAATGAAAATAAAGAAATATAGGAAGGTGTAAAAAACACTCAGGAGTCACATCGTGATGTTGACTGAGAAGAATAATCTAAAGAGGAATCCTTGGAAGGATGGAATGTGGTTGAATCTCGAAGGAGGAATCTAAGAGTATAAATTGATCAATCCAACATTATTAGGGATTGGATTGCACCAACACAAACAAATAGAATGATAAATAACACACAAAATGAATTTCTTTCAGTTGTGGAACCATCCTCATTTGAAGAATCTATAAAGGTTGAATCAGGGGTGAATTCCATGAATAAAGAGTTAGATCATATTGATAAGAATCAGACATGGGATCTAGTCAAGATACCCAAAGGTCCCAATTTTTTTGGTAAAAAGTATATTTTCAAGAACATGTTTTATGATCCTCTAAGTGTGATCGGAAATAAGTCAGGACTGGTATTTAAAGGATATTCACAAATTAAAGGTGTTGATGTTGAAGAAACCTTTGCTTCAGTGGATAGACTAGAGTTAATCGGGCTTTTTCTTGACATGTTAATCCAAATAGGAAACAGATTATATCAAATGTTTGTCAAGAAATAATTCTTGAATGGTGTTATCAAAGAAGAATTCTTCATCGAACAACCAGGGGGTTTTCTTCTTGGTACTGATGAAACAAAGGTTTATAAACTAAAGAAGGCTCTATATGTTTTGAAGGAGGTGCATGGTAATATCGACTGGATTCTTATCTAATGAAGCTGTAATTCCAAAGAGGAGGAGTATATCACAATCTATATGTGAACAGTTCTCCAAAAGATCAATTCATGGTTCTAGTTTACGTTGATGACATTATATTTGGTGGAAGCAGGAAGAAATCAGTTGATGAATTTTCTAATCACATGAAATCATATTTTAAAATGTCTATGATTGGGGAGCTCTCATATTTCTTGGGGCTGCAGGTGATGCAAACTAAGGATTACACTTTCATTTCTCTAGAAGAATATGAAAGAGAGTTGCTGAAGAGATTTTATATGCATGACTCCAAACCAATTTTAACTCTGATTGCGGTTGGAACCAAACATGGAAAGAAAAAGGATGGGACCTATATAGATCCCACCATATACAGAAATATTATTGGTAGCTTACTATACCTAATGGAAACACATCCTGATATTATATTTGCAACTTACTTAGCAGCCATATTTCTGAGTAATCCAAAGGAAGAACATATGACAACAGTAAAAAATCAGGTGGTACATTCAAGGTACTCAAAATTATGGGTTATACTTTACTGTAGGAAGGGACAGTGAATTCTCAGCATTTTTTTATACTGACTGGGCTGGAGGTGTAGTGGATAGAAAGTCCATCAGTGGTAGAGAATTCAATATTGGGAAGAAATTTTTTGGATGGTTGAGAAATAAAAAAGAAAGTACTTCTCTTAGTACTGCTAAAGCTGAGTATGTCTTCGCTACAAAGGCATGCACTCAACTACTATGGATGAAGCAACAACTGAAGGATATTGGTGAAGAGGTGAAACAACCAATAGTTATTTACTGTGATAAAAAGAGCATAATTGATCTTATGAAGAATCATGTTCAACATTCTCGTACAAAACATATTGAAATAATATATCACTTTATCAAGGAAAAAGTTGAACCAAGCGTGATTAAATTAGATCATGTGGTAACTGATGATAAAGTGGCTGATATCCTAACCAAGCCACTATTAGTAGTTGTGTTTGAGAAACATTGGTTGAACCTTAGTGTTTAGACACCTCCTAGTGTATAAGGAGGTCATGAAATTCCCCTATCCAAAGTTATGTCAAATTTTGTTGATCTATTTGTGGATGTGATGCAAGTCTATGGGGGAGATACTATTTAGGGGTGTTTTGAGCTGGATAATGAAAAAATATCGGTCCTTGGTTTTATTATCAATGGGGGTGAAGGAATAAATTCAGGACATGTGAATTTAGGACTTGTGATGGACATTTAATGTATTTGTGACATATTAATTGAATATCTTGGGCATCATTAATCATTCCAAAACACATGAACTAAATTCAAGATTCCCCACTTGTTTTCTACACTGAGCATTTCTTACGTAGACTTAGAGTTTGGTTGAGTTGATTATTTCATATCATGTTTTGATTGTGGCTGGTGCTCGATTGAATTTATCATGATATTTCCAAAAAAACCCAAAGGGGAGATTATTGGATCCATGGTCATTCTATTCTTGAAATGGAGTATGGTTTGTTTTTGTTGTCATTCATCATTAGAAATTAAGTAAGTTTTCCAGGAAAGGGATCATATAGTTCAAGTGGGAAACATTACTAAAGGTGCCTCTGTTTCCCAGTGTTTTCCAAATTTTTGGGCCTAAAAATCGAGAAATGGAGAATTGTGTGTTTGGAAAAGGGAGTTGCGCACAAGATTGAAGGGTGTTTAGAATCTTTCACATAAGGCTTGTTTTGTGATCAGTGCATCAAAATATGGAAAAGGAAAAAAGTGCGTGCAATACATGGATGTGCATGAAATATAGTGTAGTGTAAAAGAATCTTACATTCCCAATGCGTCGTCAAAAGGGATTTTGCGTTCTCGGAAATAATCTTATGTGCACTGATGAAGATGTTTTGGGATCTTGCGCACAGGGTCTTCAAAGGTCTATAAATATGCAGCTACCCCTAAGGAAGACATAAGATTTTTTCAAAAAAAATCTGGTTCCTCTGACACGTGAAATATTTTCCCACGAAATATTGGAAGAGAGTTAATATTGCATTAAAGGTGTTCCTTTAGTTTGAAAAGACCATGTAAACACTTTGGTGTCGTTGCGTGAAAGATAAGGGTTTTGTGTAAATTAAGAGTTGCGTGAAAGTCATATTTCAGGACAATTCCCAAACCTTTCACACAAGTTGAGGTATTGTGTGCAAGCATGGTGTTATGATTCCGAAAGGCTTTTGAATATTCGGTTTTATGATCAATCCCATCAAGTGAATCAATTTAGGACATCAATTCAAGAAGTGTCTCATGCTAAAAAAAGACGATGTCTTCAATGAAAATCTATTCAAGTGACATTTAAGTTGATAAACTGAGTTAGACATGTCTCAAGGTAGTGAGCTAGGGGGGTTTATGGAAGTGATCTGAGAGACGTAGTGAGCTATCCTTGAACCTTTTTAAAGTTAGTGTTCCTGGCACGAGTGATTGTGACCAAATATTTTAATCCTAAAACTTGTAAAGATTAGTGGATTTAGGTACGAATGAAAAACTATCAGTGTATGCTCCTTAGATATAGCCCTTTGTGGTGAACCAAGTTGAATTTTTGAGTAATCTCGCTTCTTTCATTTCTTTGACAGATTTAACAATCTCCTACCAATGTGGGAACAAGATCAACAACTTTAAAAATAAAAATTTAACACCCTGATTCACCCCTCCCCTCTCAGGGTGTTTTGGAGTCCTTTAGCCTTATGATTTCATCAAATAGAGTTTTCTGAGTGATTTTTGTCAAATGGAAGTTTTCATAAAAGATTACTAGATATAGGTTCTTTATATTTCTAAATATATTGCCTCAGAGAGAAGTCTTCAAGAATTTTCATCCGAAAAAAAATTTGTTATAAAGGCATCGAGTTGACTATTACAAATTCATATGGCAGAGTTCTATGAATTCATTAGACAAAAATAGAAGTGAATAAATTTTTTGGGTTGATTTGATAGATTAAATAACAAACATATGAGAACCTATCAAATAGATAAAGATACCTATGAATGTATGGTGAAAAATATCAAAGGGAAGATCATACAAAGTCATCTTAATAATGAAGTTCTCAAATTAATGTTTTATGAAACATGTCATCAGTTCGAGGAAGAATATTGTGAAATATTTTGATATATTCTTATGAAGTTATGAAGGAACTCTAGACAAAGTTTCACTAGATGGAAGACATTTTATAAAGATGTACCAGATAAAATGTTTGAAGAAATTTTTTATGTTTTTTTAAAATTATTAAATATGATGATGCTGAGATTAAAATTAAAAATATCTTTATTTAGCAAGGTTAATAATGTTTTAAAAAGTCTATAAACATTGATTTTATAAATGTTTTAAGAAATAGGTATATTTGAAGAAACTTCAAGATTCCTTAATAATGTTTTAGAATAATTTAGAATCATTTGACTGAATTTGAAATGAGAAAAAGCCTCAAAATTAATTATTTCTATCAGTGGGAAAATAAATTTTATCTGCTACCGAAAATCCTTTAATCATGCCTATATAAAGGTATGAAATAGTATGGAGTTAATTTTTTGACTACTATGGAATAGTTTTGGGTTATGCTAAAAAATTTAAAATCCATACGAATGTTTTGTCCAAGAAGAATGAGAAACACTCATTTAAGATAATGTTTTGAGAGACGAGTATCAGATGGAGTAGGGGGGATCAGATGGAACTAAGGAACCAGATGAAATTGAATCATCAGATGAAGAAACAAAGAGGATTACATGAACAAATATCAGACTGAGCTAAAGCAATCAGATGGAGTAGTAATAATAGATGTATATGTTTTTGAAAATCATGAAGAAGAAGAAAAGATCAGGTAGATAATAGAGAGATATTTTGTTATCATTTTTTATTGGAAAAATAGAGGGAATAATAAGAGATAGGATGAACTACCAATGGGAGAATAATCCCAAAAAATATTATAGTGGGGAATTAATGCACTGGTCATCACAATAATTGGAAAATACTAACTACTCTTAATTGGGTTGTGAAACTTGTAAAAATATCATGTTCCATCATTTAACTTCTTTCATAAACATACATACGATAATGAAAAATGAATAATAGAATCAGTATTCTAATAGGTCGAATAGGTGAAGGGGTAAAATGTTTTAATTAGTTAAAAATTTACCAACACTGATTCACCCCCTAGTGGTGAGTGTGTCCCAAATGGTACTTTGAGATGATAATCTTAGAAAACCATGGGATTGGTTGGTTAATTTCTATAGGGAAAGGGAATCAATTGATGATAATGTAAAATTAATGATAAATAAATGCTAATGGTTAACTATTAGAATTAATCTAAATTGAATGATTAAAGGAAAGAAATAAATGAAAGTCCTCTAGAATGGTTGTTTTGTCTTATGGAATATAGTTCTTAAAAGTGGTATTCGAGTGTCCAAGAGATGATAACTGTAGTTAAGCCTAAGACAAGGTTGATTCCCATAGTGTGTTAGTGAGCAATGTTATATCAGGTATGTTATCTGATTTCATATGATACCCTATCCATGTCTTTAGGGATACTGAGACCCAGTGGACTCTAGGAGGGTGTTTCCCTAACATCCTTGCTGATGAGGAATGGATGACTAACTACCCCCTCTTACCTCGTTCTCTTCTCCTAGTTGCATTATGTGTTAGTATGTATAATGTTTATAGTCTCCCATATATGTTTGTAGAGGGATAGAATGTCTTGTGGTTATTTAACACATATGTATCTCTAGATATAGAATAATATAGATTATTATAGGCATGTCATGCATGGGTTGTGATAACTTCAGGAATACTAAAAAACATATGGGATATGGTGGCTCTTGAAAACTACTCGGTTACAATATAGATATGTAGAAAATGATTATGAGATGATGTAATTCCCAGGGTGCATGGTATGTGATGATATTATGTGATACATGGGATTCATGAGATAACACATTAGCTAAGGTGTGACTTTTTGTATTTTATTTTTAATAAAATAATTATTATATTTATCCCTTTTTAATATCACTTTTTAAATGATTAAATGATGAGTTTGATATAAATTATATTTTGATACGATAAAACACAAATTGTATTTTATGAGAAATATATAGTTTTAATCAATAAACTTTTTTGATGAATTCAATAATTTTTTAAATAAATGATATTTTAATAAAATATTATCATCAAATAATATTTATTAAATATAAATTATAAAATAATTTAATGAAGTTAAATTTAATTTTTATAAGTGATAGAAACTGTTATTGTTAAAAAATCAGTATTTTCCAATAAATTGGATTTTTTGATTTAAAACTATAAATTCTCATGTTTATAGAATTATTTTTATGAAATAAATATTATTTTATAAAAACAATGTCTAAATCATCCAACAATGCATTTTTTATAATGTTCCAAGACTGTTGAATTTTTTAGGTAAAAAATAAATACTTTATAATTATATGTTATGTATTATTACATCATAAGAGTTTAAATGTGATGTAATGAATACTATAATGAGTATCCATGAACAAAATTATGTTTTACTTTTAAAATAGTTTTTTTTTGAATTTATTCTATTAATTTTATAAACTCTTAATGAATCCTACAAAACCTTTACTATATTTTATGATTTTAAAATCAAATATTTATAAACATGATTCACTTCCACATAACTAAAGGGAATAATTTTTAATTTTTTTTGTTCTTATCCTTATAAAATAATTATAAACACCACCCTTTGTTAGAAAAACATGAAATGTTTTTTGGTTTTAATTACATTATCATATAGATCCAAAACCTATGTTTGGAAATTAATAAAGAATTAGCCTCTCTTTTGCTATATAAACCCACCCAAACACCAATTCCTCTTCACTAAGAAGTATTGGAGTGTGAATTTAATCTTTACATCCCTAATTATAGTCCTCCCAAGGTGCCCTCAGTATTTTAAGAATCTCTTTCTAAGCTTTTGGAAGTTCCCTCTCAAGGTAAGGGTTCCTCTCCTTCTCTTTATTTAAGCACCTTATTTATGTCATGATTTTGATTTCTAATTATTTAAGTTGGGATATGTTTTTACTCATAAATATTACAACCATTATGATTTCTAAGTAATTATATACCCCCTTCACTCTCATTCACACCTTATATAAACACTTACGTACACCCATTATGCTACTGAAATTATCCTATGATTTTATTTTCCAAACATTTGTATAGTGAATACTGATATCCATTTACACTCAAGGGTATTCAAATAGTTTTATATATCATTCATTGATTGCGAATTTGAATTTATATAACCTAAAATTATTAATAGTTGGGTTAAAATTAATTAAATAAATCCTTATTTTGTATGATCTATGTGAAAAACTTATGTATGTACCTGATATGAAAGTGATTTGTGGGAAAAGAATTACATAGCCCTCTAATGAATTGGGTAATATTTTTATCTCAAGAGATTCCATGTATAGTTCATGGAGGGTTATCCTAAGAACACTATGTTAAGATGTCTCAACATTATCCTTGACTTATTTTTATGATATCATGGTTTATGTTATTTCCACATTTCTATGATGCCTTTATGTTATGAAATTATTTCATTATTTGATGTTAAATTTCATGATTCTCACTTATATTTTGTTACCTTGATATTACTATTTACTCACATGTATTTCCTTACAATATTACATTATTATTTTATTCTGTTATTGGGTTTTATAGATAACCCCTTTTTTATGTACATCCCCAGGTTATCCCATGAAATTTTAGATGATCTAATGAATATAAGAACATGTTTTAGAGTTTTAAAATAATTATGTGTACCCATGTTTCAGTGTTAATGTTCTATGTACCTAATTTTCCAAATAAACTAGGCCTCACAATCCTTTAATGTTTTATTAAGTGTATATTTATGCAATAAATCATGAATTAAGGTGTAATAAAATATGGGTTTCCATAGTTTGTATCAAAGAAAAGTTTAGTTATTAATGGGGATCAAGATTATAAAAATCATGTGAAAGAATTAGGGATAATACTAAATATAGGAAAACATCTCTATATTTTAGTAATGTATAGTGTAATTGGTTTCAAATAAAATGCATCCTTGTCAGGATACTACATGTGGATGTGGCTCTAGCATAGTTATACCTAGGGGTAATAACCTCAAAAAGAGTGCATTGAGCTAAATTTGATCATCACCTGGTGCATTAAAATAGGTCCTGATTTACACCTAGATGGAAACTATAAAGTTACATTCATTTTAAAATTCAAAAGTTCTTTATAAACCATTATTAAAGGAATAAAAATTCCCATATGATTTTCTGTTAGGAAATAAATCATGGAAAACTGAGAATGAAACCAAGAAATTCATAGCCTAAAGAATATGTGTCATTTAAGAGTTATCCATTTAATGTTCATTGTTTACCATTTATGTATTTAACTGTTAAAAAAATTATCACACATAATTTTTCATTTATTTCATGTCAATGGTTAAAAATAGGAGGAATTGAGTCAACAAACAATCTGGGGGGAAATGTGATGACTACCCAAATGAGATGTGAAACCCGACGGGGGGAGTAATTGAAAACTTTGTGACTATAATTTTTAAATTTACTTAGGTTTGGAATAGAAAACTAAATTAATAATAAATTATCAAATCCCCTTAATAATGAGTATATTTCAATTGAAGAATTTATGCGATAATGGCCTCTGAATTTTAGTGGATCTTCTGATCCCTTTATCGAAGAGAAATTGATCAAATTCATTGAAAAGATCTTTTTTTTCATTTAATTCTTTGAGATAGAGATGTCCTTAATTTCTATTTATTATATGGAGGGATAATCTGATCAATAGTGGATGTTGGTAAAAAAATATGAATCCTGATGTGGAGATCTAAGCAATTGAGTGCAAGGAATTATGGATTTTTTGATAAATATTTTCCTCACACTCTCTGAATTAAAATAGATATGGATTTACTTATCCTCAAGAAAAATGATGAAGTATCCATCAGGGTGTATAAGGTAAACTTTACAAGACATTCATGACACACCTCCAGCTTTTTCATTTTTCTCAAAAATAAAATTTATTGCTTATTTAGTGGGACAAAACCGAATCTATGGAAATTATTAGCTATTCTAGACTTTCATAGCTATAGAGAAATTTTATGATGTTCCCTCAACTCAAAATAGAGATTGATGGATATCAAGGGTCTCCTAGGAATAAAGTTAAAAGTGTATAATGGATTTTAATTCTGTAATTATGATGGAAAAATATCATGAGGATAAAAAATTCCATTATCCCACTTTTCAAAAGTGTGGAAGAGGCTTCCTAGAAACATCCTAAAGTGGATTAGGAAATACTTCCATTGTGGAAAAGAATGACACTTATCTAGTGATTATGGATGGGATACACCAACTAATTTGTAGGACGAAATAAATTATCCATTCTATCCTTATCCTAATGTCCAATGATTCAATTAAAAGGAACTAGGAAACTATGTGAATCAATACCCTAATCAAAGGATTGTTGATGATAATCAATTATAATAACCTCCAAGGCCTAGAGAGAAAGGGTTAGTGTATACCAGCAAAACTACTGAGGTGTATATTGAATATTATTTGGTGATAGTTGTGTTATTTATTCATTTAAGGATAGTGAACATACTATTTCAATCTGGTTCTAATAATTCTTTCATATCAAACATGTTTAGGAGAACTATTTAAACACCGCCTCAAAACATGGAAGTCAAGTTATTAGCGAAGCAGTGAAATAGTTCAATTGTTTCATCCCAATAATATAACTCATCCCATAACCAAATTTGTGGGATTAATTTCCTAGAAAGCCTTATGATATTCCACATAGTATAATTCAATTCTATTTTGAGCATGAATTGTATTTCCTTATATAGAGTAAACATAAATTTTCAAGAGAAGGAAATAACCCTTTGTATTGAAAATCACACTTTAATTCTATAAAAGTTCAAGGAGGATGATGAATATTATTTGGTACCGACATGTCAATCATGGATATTATTACTTTTGAGTAAGAAAATCTAGCTCAAATAATTGATACTAAAGAAAAGACCATCCATAATGATATTCCCATTATAAGGGAATTCACGGATGTGTTTCCTAAATAGTTCCCTAGTCTTCCTCTTCGCTATGAGGATTAGATCTCAATCGATATTATACCAAAATATTTTCCAATATCCAAGACTCCAAATAGAATGGTCATTATTAAACATGAGGATATAAAGAAACAATTACAAGAAAATATGGATAAATAGTTTATGCACCCAAGTGCTTCACCATGGGGTACATCGGTCATCTTCATCAAGATAAAGGATGGTTCAATGCGCATCTATATTGATTATCATAAGCTCAAAAAGATCATGATAAAGAACAAGAATCCTCTATCATATATTTATGAAGTTTTGGATCAGCTATGTGAAGCCTAGTACTTCTATAAGATGGATATTTTTTCATTATATTATCAAGTAAATTTCAAAGAGAATAATATCCCGTAGACTTATTTTTCATACAAGGTATAGGAACTACAAGTTCATTTAGATTCCATTTGAATTCAATAATACTCTAGAAATATTCATGGACTTAATGAATAGATTCTATAAGGATTTCCTCAAAATGTTTATGGCAGTATATATAGATGATATTCTTATCTACCTTAAATTAAATAAGGAACGTGATGTGAAATTAAACAATGTATGGAAGACGTTACAGAAGGAATAGTTATATGAAAAGTACAGAAAATATGATTTTTTTTTGGAGAATGTAACTTTATTGGGGAATTTTATCACCAAAAAAAGATATTTTTTGATACATCAAAAACAGATGGAATCAAAGGATATCTAATACCAATGTCCAGGATGTAAATCCCCAGTCTCCTTGGATTATATGGGTACTATCACCAATTTGTGTGAAATGTTTCATGATTTTCAATCCCATTAACCAAGATTACATGGAAGGGGTTCAAATTTATCATAACTGATGAATTAAAATAATGTATTAAAGAGATGAAGAAATTCTTAATCACTGCACCAATACTCACATTACCCACACATGGGAAAGGATGTGGGATAAAAATTGATGCATCCCAAAAAGGTTTTGGTTGTGTATTAATATAAAATTACAAAGTGAAAGATTATTCCTCCATCCAATTATATATCCATGAGAATAACTACCCAAATCATGATCTATAATTGGAAGTAGTGATCTTCACAATGATGATTTGGTGACATTATCTCTATAGAAAAAATTGTGACATATATATTCATAATAAAATCCTCAAGTATATATTCACACAAAAGGGGGTTAAAATGTGCCAATGAATGATGTTATAAATAATCAAGTATTATAATGTTTCAATCTATTACCATCCTAATAAGTAAAACATAGTGGTAGATATTCTAAGTAGAAAAAATTCCCCAACCCTATCTATAATGAGAATTGACTGGGATCCAGTCATCTTGGGCATTACAAGTATGGATATGGGAATAATAAAATGATATAAATCCTACATTTATAAAATAATATCTCAACCATATATTCATAATAGGATCAAGGAGGATTAGAAAGGTTATTATTTGATTCAAAAGAATGTAGTGAATATTTTGTAGTTCAACCTCGCTGAAGATGGGGTTATAAGGTTTGAAACCTAGATATGTGTCCCATAAAAATTATAATTTAATATGTAAGTTTTGGATTATGTGAATAGATCATACTTATCTATTCATATAGGAAACACTAATATGTATAGACATTTGAAACAAAACTTCCAGTGGAATAACATGAAGGGGGAGGTTTTCAAGTTTGTATCTAGATAGTTGGTATGCTAACAAGTCAAGTCATAAAAATAGAATTATATGAGTGTGATGAAACCATTTCTCATAAAAGTGTATAAATGGAAAAATAGAACAATGGTTTTCATCATATGACTCCCCAAGACACCTAATGGAAATAATACCATCTGGGTGATAGTCGATCACCTTATAAAGTTAGTACATTTCTTTGCTATCAAGGAATATTTATATCTTAAAAGACACACAAATATATACATAAGGTATGTGTTAAGACTACATGGAGGTCCACCCTCTATTATATTTCATCAAGATATAAGTTTTATCTTTAGGTATTAGATAAGATTTAGACAGCATTGGATATAGAAATTATATTTAAAACTTCTTATCTCCTTAAAAAATGATCGGTATAAAAGGACCATTCAAACTCTAGAGGATATGATGTGATCATATTCAATGGATTTACAAGGAATTTTGGACTAACACATTCCCCTAGTAGAGGTATCATAAAATAACAGTTTCTATTATATCATCAAAATATAACATTATGAGGCCATATATGGGAATATGTGTTAGACTTTGACATTTTGGGATGAATTTGGAGTGAGGAAGATAATGGTACCTTATCATACCCAATAAATAAAAATAATAATATTCAAACCATTCTATATGATATGAAATCTATACAAAGTTGACAACAAAACATTGTAGAAAATCATTTCTAGAACCCAAAGTTTGTGGTCAGTGATATAATATTCCTTCATATACTTCCTTGGAAGAGATTCATGAGGTTTGGGAAGAAGGGAAATATTAGACCTATATATATCAACCCATTTGATATCCTTAATCGTGTCGGAGTGGTGGTCTATCAACTAACACTCTCACCTAACCTATCTAAAATACGTGATGTGTTCAATGTATCCATCTTGAAGAAGTACATACTATACCCATCACATGTAATAAATCCATGTGTGTAACCATAGGATAATGATATTTAATATGATTATAATCTGGTGAAGAACTTAGATCATTGAAATAAACTTCTATGAAATAAGACAACTCACTTGGTCAAAGTGTTGTGGCGGAACCACAAGTTTATAGAAGCAACAAGAGAACTGAAAGAGGCAATGAAATAGAAGTAACATAATCTATTTTAGTGTATGAAATGAAAATTTTGAGGGTAAAATTTCTTAAGGGGTAATAATTTAACAACTTGAACTTTTATAAATGAAATTATCTTTTTTAATTAATAAATTCATTATTAAGTAATGTAGATATTGAACATGTATACACTACTTTTTTTATTTTGGACCGTTATATAGTATATAAAATTTAAAAGTCTACTAAAAATTATAAATATTTATAATATATCCATTATATGGTGACCATTAATATTTGTATATGTTGAGGGTTATGATAAATTCCATTGACACAGACAAAGGAAGCAATGACCTCGACCAGTAAAATCGTACCTTATAAAGTCCATTTATCTAATATTTCAAGGGGGAGAACATCATCGGGTTGAGATTGATGAAGAAAAAGCCTATATTTAACAACAAGATCATGTATAAAACTTTTTTTGAGATATTTCCAAGATTATTGAGATCACGAACCAAACAATTTTAATCGAACAACACTATGAAAATCTCATAAATGCACACCTTACCCTTAAGGAATTCACTATTGTAATAAAGGGGTGTGTATCTAAACACTAAAAACATGAATACTTATATTTTATTTTTAATAAAATAATTATTATATTAATCTCATTTTAATATTAATTTTTAAATGATTAAATAATTATTTTGATAAAAAATAATATTTTGATACGATGAAACACAATTTGTTTTTTGGGAAATATATAGTTTCAATTAAGACACTCTTTTTGGATTAATTAAATTTTTTTAAAACAAATTATATTTTAATAAAAAATTATTATTAAATAAAATTTATCAAATATAAATTATAATATAATTTTACTAAGTCAAATGTAATTTTTATAGGGGTCAGAAAACTGCAATTATCAAAAACTAGTATTTTCAAAAAATAAGGATTTTCTTATTTAAAAGTGTAAATTATCATATTTATAGAATTATTTTTATCAAATAAATATTATTTATGTAATCATCATGTAAAAATTATCCAATTATAATTTTTTATAATTTTACGAGATAGTCAAATTTTGGAGTAAAAATTTTATATGGTATAATTATATAGTATGTAGTATGACATCATAAAAGCCCAAAAGTGTTGTAATAAATAATAAAAATATTATCTATGACCAAATTATGTTTCCAAATTTAAATAATTTGTTTTTTAAGTTATTTAATTAATTTTATAAACCCTTAATGAAACCTTCAAAAACTTCATTACATTTTAAGATTATAAAATAAATTCTTTATAAACATAGCCCACTTCTACATCACCAAGAGAATTATTTTAATATTTTATGTTCTTATAATTATAAAATAATTAAAACCACTTCAATTTGGTATAAAATTATAGGAAAAATATAGTATATTTGGTGATTTTAATTACATTATCACATGAAGTCCCAAACCTATGTTTGGAAATTAATATAGTATTATCCTCTATTTTTCTATATAATCCCATCCAAAATAAAATTAATCTTCAACAAAAACTCTAGGATATTGAGTTTACTCAGCCCTTACCTCTATATATCCCTCCCATATTTCCTCCAAGATTTTAAGAAGCTCCTCCAAACCATTAACAAGTTCCCTCTCAAGGTAAGGGATCCTCTCCTTATCCTCTTTATTCAAGAACCTTTTTTATGTAATGACATTTTATTTCCAATTGTTAATGTTGGGATATGTTTTTACATATTCAAATGATTTTATTTATGATTCTAAATTAATGATATACCCCTTTATCTCTTATTCACCTCTTCTATAAACCTTTTTGAGAACCCCTTATGCTGCCAAAATTATCCTGTGATTTCCCATGCAAAATATTTGTGAAGTGAATACCCTTCTCCATTTTTACTTAAGTGTATTTTTATATTTTTAACTATCCTTAATTTATTGGGTATTTACATATATTTAACCTTAGATACTTAATATTGAGGTTTAAATTAATTAAACACATCTTTATGTTGTATAATCTTTGTGGAACACTTATGCATTTTTATGATATGAAAGTGATGGGTGGGCCCATTTTTATATAGCCCTCTAACACATTGAGTAATTATTTTATCTCATGATATAACTTGTATGGTTTATGGTATGTTATCTTAAGAACATTTTAATGTTATATCTTGACTGTTATACTTTACTTATGTTTATGATTTCGTGTTTTATATTGTTTCCACATTCCTATGTTGCCTTTATGTTATCTTCTAATATCATGATTTGATGTTCAAGTTCATGATTTTCACAACTCGTATGTTAACTTGATAAAAATTTTGAATAAAATTTAATAATTTACCTTATTTAATTTTTTCTTATTCCCTTACTATGATTTATAGCACACCCCATTCTTATGTACATCCCTAGGATGTCATAAGCAATTTTGGATGATCCAAGGAATATAAGGGAATGTTTCAGAGTTTCTAAATTATGATATTTTACCCATGTTTCAAGTAAATGTTCTATGTACCTAATTTTCTAAATAAAAAAGTCCTAATTATCTTATATAGTTGTATTATGATTATATTTATGTAATAAATCATGAATTAATGTGTAATAAAATATAGGTTGTTATAAGGGGTAGCATTGGGGGGGAGGGGGTCCTGACACATGTTGCCCCCCATTTTCAAAATATTTGAAATATAAAATATTTAAAATAAAAACAAACATATTAAAATAGAGAGAATAATTTTTTCAAACCAAAATCCTCCTCGAGATAATGATCCCCGAGGTCATCTCATGTGCTTATAATAACCAAATTTTTTAATATATGTTTTGCTCTAATTAAGTCAAATATGTTTGATTGCTTGCTCCACATGAAACACCAAACTAAATTGAAATTGTTATTTGTTTAGACCATTAAAATATCTCCATTTTATTAGTAGGTAATAATAGTAGTAATCTAATTATAAAATATGTCAATATATATTTGTATATAAAGGTTGTTTTATACAAATGTACATAATGCATTATAGAGTTGAAAATCTATCTTTTCATGTGTCATAATTTTTATTGAATGAAACTAAGTATATAATTATTAAATTATTATGTTAATAAAATATAATATTTATTAATTAATTTTATATTTATTAGTGTTTTATTTAAATTTATAATAATAACAAGTTGTATTTTAAAAAGTTATTTTCTTAAAAAAATAATTTTTAATTGTTCTTTATAATTTTATTTAAAAGTTCAATTTTTATTTTTTATAATATTAAATTGAAAAAATATAATTCATTTTTAGATTCATCGAAACAATATTAAATTATGATCAATTTTTTGGACGTTTTAAAAAGATTGACTATTAGGTGAATAGGGAAAAATTCCATCTTTATAAATAATATATATTTTATGACATTATAAACATATAAGTATGAATTGAAAATAAAAAAAAATTATAAGACAAAATATTAATTTTATAATTTAATTTATAATTTTAATTTTTTTTAATTTAAAAACCCATATTTTACATTTTAGAAATGAAGTTATATTTTTTCAAAAAAAAAGTTTTTAATACATTATACATTTATTATTTTAAAATTATTTTTTAAAAATTTCAGAAATTTAATATTATTAAATATATTTTAAATTTAGAATTAGTATGTAAAAATTATATAAAAATGAACATTTTATTTTTGGGCTTAAAAGATAAGCCACCTTAGGTAAAAACTAGTTACCATAGTAAAAGCTAAAATGGTAGAAGTAAAATACATAAGAGTAAAAGACATAAAACATGTTTAAACATGGTTGTAATGTATTTTTGAGGCCTTGATAAACATTATCAATCACACTATCCATTATTTATAAATTTTTATCCACTTTCCTTAAGAGTGAAATCCCATTATTTAAATTTTTTGGGTATTTACAAAACAAATCATCCCTTTTCATTTATAAATGGGGAACTCCTCTTTTAACTTACCCTTGAAAAAACACTTAATTCAGCCATAATTCTTCCAAAACCACTCATATAATTTCATATTCAACATTAATATGTTATAATAGTTTTAAAATTTCATCACTCAAAGGCCTAACCCCATCACAAAGTAGATAATATAAGAAGAGAGGTATAAATTTATAGTTGATCCTTTCTCATTTATTTTTTTATATGCAATTAATCTTCCTAAAATAAAATTTCACAATTTTTTTATAGATAAAATAAGTATAATTATTATATCATTATGGTATTATAATTAAGCTACATGTATTAAACACCTTCTACTTTCCTATTAATAAAAATGAAATTGTCATTTGTGTGTTCTGTGGACCACCGTCTCCATGACGCAACAAGTTTTTTTATTAAACTACATAAATTAATAGTCCTCACATGAAATTTAATATATATGTAATATATTTATAAAAAAAATTATATTCTTAAATGATAAACCATATTACTCATTTCACCATTCTATGAAAAATTAAATCATCGTCCACACGTATGCATGGACTACCACCTCCATGAAATAGTGTATTTAATATTTCATTTCCAACATTCATGGATGGTTCTGAGAATAGACTGAAAGGATAAATATGATTTTTATAATATTAATAATGTTATGGTAACAAAAATTTAATAACTAATTAATGATATGAATGATAAATAATTATTAAAAAATCAACTACCTTAAATAAGTGAACTAAGAAGAAAAAAAATTTATTCATTTTATGAAATATTTTTATATACATTAATTTTTATTTTAATTACATAAAATTATAATATATTAAATTAATAAACACTAAATATGATCATTTTGTTTTTGGAATAATGATATTACAACTATATCACCACATAATTATCCATTAATCATTACATGTTCTTGTTTGGGTCGGTTTAACCACCTACTTGAACACTGTTATGGATTTATATCATGGATGAATTTAGAAACTTAACAAAAATAATAATATGATAAAAAAATAAAATAATTATTTTTTCAATTATTGAATGGTAACATTATTATTAAACTATTTAATTTAGAAAAATCCCTTTGTTTATTAAGAATCACCAAAACAAACTTTTTATCGGTTTCATCTTCAAGGATAAAGTCTAAAACACAAATGAAATGAATTTAAATTATAATAAAATATTTTAAATAATCCCTAAATATAAATTTAATGACCATTTAAAGATTATATTTGGGATAAAAAATACCAATAACACCATTATTATGAGTCTAGTTCAAAACAAATACGGTTACTCACACCTGCCATTGAAAATTGATAGTAAAGTAATTAATATAATTGAAGAGGATAATTATAAATGAACTTTAAAAAAGTTTATATAAATGAATAAATTTATTAAATAAGTGATGAATATATTTATTTATTTTTATGCAGTATATTAGAGTTCATTTCACTAAGTGGGTAACCAAGGTAAGGGTTTCTTTGATTAGTGCACAAGGAAATGCCCCCCCCCCCCACTTGCCTGGATCTCGATGCTCTCACTGCTTCTTCATCATAACTTACCTATAGGGTTCCCCTATTCAGTTTTAAAATTCTCCTTGCCTCTTTTTCTTCTTTGGAAGGCTCATCTTCTCTTCCCCCACTTTGATTGGAGTTGCCGCTGGTGCAGATGTTGTTCATATCTCCCCACCCCTCTTGTTGACTAACCCATGTGCATCAGACCTCCATTTCGGTTTGGGTGATAGATATTTAAATATATTGGGTTAGTGCTTGTGGTGGTGTCTGGTACTCTTCTTCTCCTCTCCCATTGATATCCAACCCATGAGTTTCTACTCAATTTTGTTCAGGCTCGATGTGGGTCTCATGTCCTCTGAGGATAGTGTTAGAGGGGGATGGTAGTAGTATTGGTCCTATTATTCATAGGAATTGGATTTTTTTCCTCTTCTATTTGATTTAATCTTGTCTTATTATTTGGATTTTCTTTCTGATGATGGGTTTCAATTTTTTTAGCATCTTGTTTGTTTTTTGTGATTTTGTGAGGATGGTTGATGATGAAAATTGTTTTGATATGGTTACTGTTTTATTGGGCTTGTTCAAGGTGAAGGGATCGACACTCTATAAAGTATTAAGATTCTCAACTCTATCATAGCCTTGAGTTCCATATCCCCTCCCCAGGTCAGTCTAGTTTGGTGGTTCTTTGGAGCTTTAAGAAGTGGTGTTCGAGTGGCCAACAACTTTCTAGGAGGTGATTTTTTTTAATTAGATGTCTTGTGTATTGGTGGATTGTTCTCTCAATGAATAATTTATCACTTTTGGATAATGATACTGGTGTTTGTACTAATTTAGGGTATTTTCATATGATAAAATGAGGGATAAATAATTTTTGTGTGGACGGAAAAGGTTGGTAAGTGAAATTTTTACTGGTTTCTAGTTTTTGTTTCTTCATGGTGGTTGTAGAGCAGTGTCTATCGGCTCCAGCAGACTGCATCGTCAGTGTATTGGATGGACATTTATAATGTTGGCAGTGATAGGTCAGTTAATTATATTGGTGTGACTCATGTCAATTATTATGGTAGTAATACGTTCACTGGCTGGCATTGGTCCTCACGGATCGAGGATACATTGGGTTTTGTGCTTTTGATGTGTTTTGAATTTTTAATCAAGATGGTTTGTTTTTTATCTCATCTATGTAGTTTTTGTTACTTCTCAACCACAAAGCAGATTTTTGAAATTCCAAAAAAATAAAAATTTTAAGTAAAGGTAAGGTTTTATTTGTCTCATTTTCAAATCCATGAGGCATTTTTTATATTATGAACTATAATTTATTTTATATAGTGTATTCACTTCCCTGTTTACTTAAATTATAATTAATATCTCTCATTTACTGATAATTTAATTTCAATTTCATGGTAACCCTCTTATTCTTATGTTACCATTATTATATGTGTTTTTGAAAACTCAATTCTCATTGATTGAGTTTTGATTATTATTCTTCAACTCATTTAATATAATTTTAGAAAATTATAACCTGTAATTGATTATATGGTAATTTATAATTGTTTTATATGGATTTAAATTTTAAACACATAACCCCTTTCTAATTTTCCCTTGCTTCATGGATTATGACATCCATAAAAGATTTGGTTAACTAAAATTTTCTCTCATTGGGATAAAATTTCCTTCCTTGAGAATCCTTCTTCTATGTTTGATAAATCCTTTTATTTTATATTTCATAATATATTTCCTCTTTTATAATTAGATAAAATGATGTTTTTAACTCCAAAATGTTTTATCGATGAATTTATTCATTATAAAAGTGAAAAGATTTGAAGAAAACAAATCAACTCCTCTAAAGATGATTTTACATACATTTATATGTTCATTTTTCCCAAAACTATTTTTATTTTCTTATTTTGAAACCTAGATATGTTCTCATTCATGTGAACTCTATATGTCCATTCTGACCTTTTAAAATGGATGTTTTAATTCCTCTTTTTTGATGTGGGTTTAAAACAAAGGCATTTAAATATTTTCAAAAAAAATTCAATCCTATCAAATTAAAATGTTTTCTCTTCTAATCCAAATTTATTTATAATAACCTTTATATCATTTCTAGGATCCTTTTTAAATATTTTTTTTAAAATGTAAATTTCTTCAAAAAAATCACTACATATTTTCGAATTATTAATGTCATTTTAATTTTCCAATTATTTGATATTCCTTTTAAAATTAAAGGTTTTTAAAAAATTCACTTCACCTTTTCAAAAATTACTTTTTAATGTGATTTTTAACTTCATATTTTATGATAATGAAAAAAAATGTTTTATAAAAACTATGTAATGGTTTTTCTTCCTTTTTACTATTTTTTTTAAGTATTATTTTCAATGAAGTTATTTTCTAGAAACCACCCAATAAATGTTCTTATGAAATAATCTTTCAAGGGACTGAATTTTGGGTATCTATCTTTGACATTATTGATATCAATTTTGGTGATACCATATTGAAATACTGTGAAACCCGTTTTAATTTCCATGGGTTCTTTATGATGTGTTTAATGACTTTTTCATGTAGAACCATGTGTATGGATGACTGATGTGTGAGTTCCTATATCACTCTCTAATGCATTGGTCAATAATTAATATCTCATGTGACATAGATTATAAGAATATAAATTTTTATTGTTCACAACAGGAATTGAAAACATTTTATTTTTTCACAATACAAAGTGTGGACATTGTTTTTGTATTGACAATAAGAAGCGAGAATTTTTTTTTCCAGAACATGAATCATGGAAATTTTTTATATTAATAACATGAATCATATAAATTTTATTTTTTATTAATTTTATAATTTCCTTATGATTATGTTTGTTCCAAATTTCTTTTCTATTCTAGGTTTCAAGGTAATTTTACATTTCTAATCCATATATCTATGATTATGCTCTTATGAATCATGTTTATTGAATCATGTTTCCACACTGTTTTGATTCATGTATTATGATATTATAACCCTTATTAAATGATTAATGATCCATTAATTGTTGGGTATAAGAATATTATGTATCTTTATTACACACATATGCTCAAATTATGATCACTTATGATATTTGACCAGTGAAACATATGTTTACCCTTACTAAGAATCTGAGATCACCCATTTATTATGTTTTCATCCCCTAGGTTTTGAAGATAATAAAAGTATGTAATATATAGAAGTGATTATTATATATAAAATTCAGGGAAGATGTTGAATAATCATTATGGATTAAGTAGTAAATCTCATAGTTTAAAAAATAAAATGTTCATTCTTTAAAATGGAATCATTTTTGTTAATAAATTTTTTTCCTTAATTATATAAAACTTTATACCTAAAAGTTCTTGTGAATTTATTACAATGAAATATTTTCTTTAATTTATATAATTTAGACAGTCAAATATTTGGGTTTTTATATTGCTACCCATGAGTGTTTTAAATTTATAATGTGTATTAGTGGAACTTCGAAAATTTCATCATGGGTTATATTTTATTGTCATTGGGAACCAAAAATATCCTGAAAATATTGAAATAATAATTGATCACTTAGTTGGTGACGTGTAAAATTTTCTCAAAACCTCATAAAGTGCTCACAATACTCATGGAATGTTTCTTCATGTGTTTTTCATATTCTACATATATCCTTTTATATGGTTGTTTTTCTTGATATTCGGAAGAAATTTTTCAAGAAAATTATTTTGTGGTCATTTCAACCAGGGTTCATTTTAAGCTATAAGTAATATAGTTAATCCTTTTTTTAATTATCCATTAAGAAGGTAAATTCCTTTAGAATGATGTGATCACATAAGGAACCTTTCATATTCATGGTGTAATAAATAAAATTAAACTCTTTGATATATTTATAGGGATTGTGGTACCTTGGGTAGTAAATGTATTAAACCATATTTGAATTTGAAATTTCTTCCAAATTCGGCTATTAAATATAAGAAAGTTGGTTGTGTACATCATAAAATACTAATTTTTTAAGTGTAACATTTTAATTATTTTGTGATATGTTTTTATTATTTAGAATCTCATAAAAACACACATAAATTCTAAAATTTATTAATCAAAAATTTTAATTACAGAATTTATTAGTTTGACAATTTCTTTAAAATATCGTTCCTTCGAAATTTTATGGAATGTATTTTAATTTTTTAGGAACAACTCTAAAATCCCACAATTGAATAATATCTATATGTGTTTATCCTGAAAATAAAAAAAAATTAAAAAGAAACAGTATGATGAAAAATTATTTAAAAATATAAAACCAAAAAAAAAGTCAATAAATATCAAAGACATAGAAAAATTATTTCAATATTATTTATACATCATGCATATCTCTATGAAAATTACACCAAATTTTATTGAGTATACAATGAGGATTAAAAATAAATAATGTGAATCAACGGGATGAAACATTATGGACCAAAACTAGGTTATTCTCTATACAGGTTTAAATTACCCACGGATAAATTTAAAATTATGAGTTTATGAATGTGTGTGAGAGAGAGGGATCAAAACATGAGTATTTGGGTGGGGGAATGTTTTTTTAACTAAAAAATAAAAATAAATATAACATACTTTATGAAATAAAGATACAAAATATAATATAATAGAGTTATAGGATATATAATGGTTTGTATCACAAGGAACATTGAATGATATTTTCTTCCTTTTATAGGTGGAATTAATTTACATATACAAAAAATATAAAATATTTATAATATTTTATTTAGTCCATCATGTACTAATTTACAAAGAAAAATTATTATCAATTAACTCACTATAATCTCTATCATTCTTTAATGGCTTCCAACTAGTGGAAATTACAAATAAAAGGATTTGAGTCTTGATAAGAAACATGACCTGAGTCATGTTCTCAGTTTAAAAAAAATAAAATTCATATAAATATATAAAATAACACAATGTTTGAATTTCATT
Organism: Viscum album; assembly: GCA_963277665.1. Classification (NCBI taxonomy): domain Eukaryota; kingdom Viridiplantae; phylum Streptophyta; class Magnoliopsida; order Santalales; family Viscaceae; genus Viscum; species Viscum album. The sequence goes on from OY728141.1 coordinate 1,119,455,433, forward strand.
TAAATATAATAAAATTATTATAATTATATATGAAAAAAACACATTCAATCAAAATAAAATTACAAGGATCTCAAGTGAAACAATCAATTTTACCATTTTGGATCAACCACAAGTGGTTTAGTCATCCATTACATTAATTTGAAACGAAAAGATCCTATTATCCTTTACTATTACCTTAAAAAATCTATCTAATTATACTTTATCATTAGAGTGAAAATAATGTGCATTTAATATTCATTAATAACTTTATTCTATTAATTAGTCAAAAAGGTGTTAAAACTTTATATGGATTCATCAAATATTATATTGTAAAAATATTTTGAATGAGTTGGAGGTTAATATAGCCTATGGAAAAAATAGTATAATTATCTATTAGTTATCCAACTCAAGTAGGGTCATCCAAATCAAATATATGTGCCCAAGATTTTTCCCAAATACTTCAAGTGGATAAAACTTTATTGATTTGGTAAAATAATTTTTTTGATGGCCAGAACAACCTTCTAAATTGTTGAACTAGCTCATTTGATCAACATAACTATATAGTGAAATCTCTATGGTTCCTATAAAATAGAAATAAATTAATTAGGATATGATGAATATTTTTAATAGTAAAAATACAAAATTTCAATAAAAGGGGTAAAATTTAAAATTTTCATAACTATGTCATATTTCATTTGAAACCTAAAATCGTAATGAATGACCAAAAATTGGAAATTTTAAAAGTATAAATGTGTATAAAAAATATTGGTAGTCTTTAATATATGACACGCTTCACCAAAAAAAATTCCTTACTAGATTGAACTCTTTTCCCCCTAATTAAACAAGGAAAACATACCATATTTAATAACATTCATCAACTCCAATGGATGAAACACCACATTCCTTTTCCAAATTTTCAAATTATCTCCAAAAATAATTATTAAAAAATCTCAAACTAAAATTAGAAATATATATATTTTATTAATTTATTTTAAAAAGGCATCAAATAAATCTATACTCGGTCAAAATGAATTCCTGGCATAAAAACATTTATAAATATTTGTAAAATTGGAAAATAATTTAAGAGGGGGTGAATCAAATTTTGAAAAAAAGAATTATTTTTAACATTATTCCATATTTTTGGATATTATCCTTATGATTGATTATTTAGGACAAGTGGTTTTCCCAATATTACTTTAACTTTTAAGTAAATAATGAAAAAAATATTCATGAATAATTAGTTATTTCACTTCCAATGTTTAAACTAATCGAAGTATCAAGAATGAATCACTCATCATCTCACCAGAATGATTAATCTCTAATTACAAAAAAAAAATATAATACTCATTATGGTTTATGACTATTTCCATTTATGATCTCTCTATTCATAGGATTGGGCACATTACATTTATAATAAATCTATCAATAGAATAGAAAATTTGAAATCTTCAATGAAGAAGTGAAATAATGATATTCCCCTCTAGGCTTGATATATTTGGATAAGTCTCATTTAAAAAACATGTAAGTACTCTTTTTTATAATACTGAGAAATATCACTTCTTTCTTTCATAGATAATTCCACATATTCCAACCCACTCTTCTTCTTCACAATAATCACACTTATATAGAGATAAATATATATATTATTTTTATATTTTCATAGATATTCTCTGTGTACCTTCTCCTTTTATGATTAAAAACACCCATTAAAGGCATCATTAAAATTCAAGCCAGGTTAATCAATAAATATCTTCAAGTTTATATATCAATTTAAGGTAAAAGGGAAATATTATAAAATAATTTTTCAAACCAACATAAAGTGTATTTTGGTCAATTTGAAATCCAAAAAATTCATGGTAAAAAAAGCTCCTATGAATAAAATGAATAGGTTTCATTTTTTTATTTCTGAACACCATGACATTTTTTAATTAAAAATGGAATAGATTAATAATTAATTAGTTAATATATCAACTATAATAAAACAATGTGAAAACCACGTCCTCTTATTAATCCAATAAATTCATATTCATTATATAAAAATTGTTAGGCCACCATGATGTTGTCTACCAATATTCTTTATTTCATATAAGTAAAGAACAACTGGTTTTCTCAACCATTTCTAGATCTATATTTTTTCCCTCCACTTTTTATCATTCAATATAGTTACAATAATTTTTTGAGTATTCAATGGTGATAAGACTTAAGTGAATTTCCTTTTTTACCATAACTTTTCATATAGAAAAATCACTATAAGATTCCCCAAAAATGAACTTAGCCACAAGACGGTTTACTCTTGTTTACTTTTGAACATATGTCACTTCTTTGGATCCTTAAATAATGGATGATTATATGTTATATATTATGAAATGAATTCACTAGATATTATAAACCATTACATTTTATCATATTAAATGATGTGTTTATTTTTTTAATACGTGTTAAATTTATATAAATCATTCAAAAATCATGTCATAAATAAAATCAGTTAGGATTGGGTTTCTTTTATCAACTCTCAATCAACTTCCTTGGAACTATAAACTACCACAACCTCATCAAAAGTTATTTTTTTTCATCAAGGGTATTTAATTTCACTATCTTTATAATAAACTCAACATAAATAAAAAAATATAATTCAATATTAATAATAAATAAAACTTTAATATATTTATTTAATTTTAACCTAATATATTCTAGATAAAATATTCCATGATTGAATCCCAATTTATTCAGAAATTGATATAATGTAGAATATAATTCACTTAGTGATTTATTCGACTTATAAAAAAAATTATTCTTCTTAAATATCATTTTTCATCATTATTGAGCTAAAATAAATTTGGTTTCATGGTGTGGAGCTCTTCTTCTATCACCCCATGATTTTAGTATGTATTTTTCCATTAAATAAATCTCACGTGTCTGATAATTTGTGATACATGTAACACCAAACTAAAAGGAAAAATTCCACATTTCATTATAGCGGAATAATTTTCATGACCAAACTTGGTATGTCCCTCTATCGGATGCCCAAGCTAGTTTGTGACATACCTATGGAATATTTCGAATTGCCTTAGGCTGGTGGAAGGAATGATAAGAATCAAATACTGGGAGGTGGGAATTATTTAACCCATGAAATCATAATTAATACATTGTCAAAAAATAGGCATGACCCATCTATACATCGGAAATCCATGCCAAAATCAGATAAACAATAAGAATTTTTTATATAGTATAAGTAAAGTAAACCATCCAAAATAAAATCAATCCCTCATATCACCCTCAAAACAACCTACCCTATAGAAAAAAAAACCACCCCAATATTACCCCAATCTCCCATATACATAGTAAAATTCACCAATAACCATAACTAGTATCAGAAAATGCCTACTTGGTTGATGCACCAAGAAATTAAATAAAACAAAATAACCATCATGTATTTATTTCACTTTACAAGTCACCATCCAAACTAAATGTAAAAAATGCACCATGAGAAAGAAAATTATAAACTAAAACCCACACTAAAATTATAATAGTATTGAGAATAACAATACTTAGTTGGTATACTAAAGGAAAAAATACCACATGCATAGTATTAAATAAAGGATGTACATTATTCTAGTTTGAAATAAAATATTAAAATAGGGTTTTACCTAAATGAGAATATAAAATACAATATAATTTATATAATTTCATGTTTATATTCATTAAATGAAAACAATCACTTGAAAACAATTATGTCAGCTTATGCCATTTTTATTGAAACCCCCATTTTTAAATTGTTTTGAAAATCCATTTTAGGAGAATACATTTAGTGATGCTTTTTAAAAAAATTAATGATCAAGAATACAGATAGTATACATTAATAGTTTTATAAAATGGATAAAATAAATAGATTTAACAACTTTAAAAAATGAAATGCATGAGCCATAAAATAACCATTTTAAAACATATACTATGGGTAATATCCTTAGGTCATCCAAGGTTAGTGGGGATTTAGTTACTAGTATAAACTTGTCAGCTAATTTTCAATCCATGTGTGAACACAAACCAGTAAGGTGGTCATTTTTGGTTCTATTATTATGGTTCAAATCATCCAATGAAACCACATCCAATCACTCACTAAGGGGTGCATACTTTGTTCGAGAGATGTTATGTCACCCATCTGATGACACCATGAACTTTACATAACTTTTTTAGTTAGTAAAGTGTCATAATTAAAATAGATACATCAACTATCCTTACCTTATTTGATATCTACATTACCATATGATAATATATTTCAAAAGTTTCATCGTTCATTTAAAAATAGTTATTTAATCAACCTATCACAACCATTTTGTTTATTGAATAAAAATCATGACTTTAAACACCATTTTTCTATCAAATTCAAGGAAATACCCTTAAGAAACCGAAAGGAACATAATTTAACTTTAGAAACTACCAAATTTAAAAATTAATTTATTTAAAAACCCTATATAAAACACAGTAAGAAACATAAACCATGAAACCCAAACCTTTATAAATCATTTTCTAAAAACTCCTAAAAGCATAACTAAAAACAAAACTTAAAATATATTACTAAGTAAAAATAAAGAACAAATTGAAAATATATTTAAAACTGTAAAACCATTTGAAATTTCAATACTCGTTAGTGAAATTCATTCAGGTAATTATAGAACATTATATTTTTGAGAAAGTGGTTAAATTTTATAAAACTATTTATTTTAATAAGGAAACTCCTTCAAGCTAAATGGAAACCAAGTGAAACATGATTTCCCTTTTAAAGATGCCTGTAATCATGTAAAATAAATTCATTCAGCATCAAAAATGAATTAAATATAAAAGTAATCAAATTTATAGAATTTAAATACTAAAATCATGGGTAAACCTACCTCATATGGATAGAAACTCATTGAATTTTATGGGAATCACTAGAATAGGGCTCAAGATATCCTTCACAGGCCCCAAACACCAGGATAACCTAAATAAAACCAACCCATACACCCAAGCGTTCATAAAGATCATGACATAAAAAGAAGTGATAATAAGAAAAAGAAAAAATGGGGATGGGAGCAAGGAAAGTACACAAAACCTAAATAAATCCATGTGAAATTGAAGAATAAGTTCACAAAATGGAGGAAATAAGAATGGGGTTCACACATCTCAATCTCACTGGGTGTATAAAATGGAAATAAATAGGAGAGATTAGATCAATGTAATGGGAAAATGATAAAAAAAAGTAAGATCATGAATTTTAGGTTTTTTGGAACTATGAAATGTTGCTACATGATTTAAAAAGTTGCATACCCTTCGTTGGGCCACACCAAGAACCTTACACAGTTGGTTTTCACAACTTGAAAATCATGCACCAAGTATGAAAAATTGTTTTAATAAAATATAGATGCATTTGTATGATTAATTCAAAATTTACAATAATCATGCGCTAACCATTCATTTATGTTGAAATCCCAAAATTTAAATGTTTTAAAATATTTTCATCTATAATTTGAGAAAATACTAAAAACAAATAAATAAATAAATAAAATGGAAAACCTGGGTCCATGGTGTGATAGATATCCACACCATAATATATTATCCCACAATAAATACTTATATAAAATGAATAAATTAATAAGTAATGAGGTATAATTCTCATACCAATGATGAAACTAAAGAAACATGATGACCAATCAGAAATTAATTCTAATAATTGAAGACTTATTCATGAATACATAAATAGTAAATGTCATAATTTTCTATTTCCCTCATCATAAGTAACCATAATGGAATAAAAATAGATAAATGGGATCATGGAGAAAATAAAAGGTCGACTTCATAAAGTACCATGTCAAAAACTAAGGAACACTCTGACTAAGAAAGGGAAAGATAGAAAGTACCAATTGGACCAAATCACTAATTCCTAGATAATCATCCCAAATACTTCTACAAATCAACTATTACCACACTACATTTTTATGGGAGTGGTTGGGGAAGAATCATATGAAGGGGTCCCCAACCATATGTCACCACTTCCTTATAGGGAAAGGAAACCCACCCAAGGACAAAGAAAACTGGAATTTAAGAAAAGGGGGACCCCTGGTGGTCACCCAACCATATTAGAATTTCCCTAACATGATAATTATCCCAAAACCCAATCAATTCAAGAAGATATAAGATCAATATCACATCAATGGAAGTATTATTATCAAGATACATAATAGAGTTAAGAAATTCCATAATAGAAAATCATCTCTAATTGGTATCAAACATTTTACCAGGACCAAGAGCTTGAGACCAACACTAAATTGAACAAGGAGCACCAAGGAAATCAAAATGAGAGAATATAATACTTTATTAGAATTAAAAAAATGAGATAATAATTAAAAAGAATAAGTAATTCTACACTTAAGATAGGGGTGGAAGGGAAGCAACATGGGGCATCGCCCATGGAGCACTAAATCATAGGAAGCCCACCAATATAAACAATTCACCAGCATGGACATAACCTAAACTAGAGGTAACACTCATCCTGGTTACCCATGAATGTCACGAACCGTACCCGGGGCCCTTGTTGTGACAACCCCAAGCCCGCCTCCCATAGGCCAGGGGCTAGCGACTAGAACCAAAGGCGTAAATCCCGATAAAAGGGAAGGAATTGCCTTTATATAAGTAAAGAAGAAGAACATAGTATGCAAGATGAAGTAAACACTATGTAAACTGAGTACAAAAGTAAGTGCTGGAAAGTAAATGGGCCAGAATACAAACCCAACTGAATGTAAAGTACAAATGAATAGAAAGTAGAGTAGCATAAAATTAAAGCAGCAACTCTGAGCCATCCTCTGGAAATCCTACCTGAAGGGTGGGTACAGATAGTCTCCTAAGATCCTCGGGTCCAGCCAGCTACTCTATGTACATCCCGTCTAGTGATCCACCTCCAGGTACCATCCAGCTCCATGAGCTTCAACCACGGTCAGTGCTATCAGTCATCTACAACCAACACAATGTATTGCGGGCATAAACCGTGCAGGGGTGAGTATACGATACTCAGTTGGGACCCCGATACCCCTGAAGGTCTCCCAGAATCCAAAAAGGATAAACCACAAAGGAAGATACAATCACAAAGTATCAACCAAATCTACTTAAATATATGCCCATATATATACCTAAGTCATCAATTCCAGTTTGTCTCTAACTCATGAGCCCAAATTCAACCCAGTCCACACAGAAATGTACAACACAATCCACACTAGAAAGCACAACCCAATCCACACAGGATAGCAAGTCAATCATATCGAAGATAATGATTGAAAGTCAAGAATCAGCTCACACAGGTATACTACTTCTGAAGAGAGGTGGAGATGATTAGATGTATCCTCAGAATCATCTCCTCTTCCCACCCCACATAGGATCCTAGTACAGAATTCGTCACTTCCGAATCCACGTAGGATCCAAGTACAGAAGTCATCGCTGCCGAACCCACGGAGGATCCAAGTACAGTCGACAATGCTGCTGAACCCACAGAGGATCCTAGTACATAAGTCATCATCGTTGAACCCGCGGAGGATCCCAGCACGGTAGACGTCGTCATCGAACCCACGGAGGATCCCAGTATGGTAGACGTTATCATTGACCCCATAGAGGATCGTAGTGCGGTAGTCATCCTCGTCGAACCCATAGAGGATCCTAGTACGGTAGTCATCCTCATCGATCCCACGGAGGATCCCTGTATGGCAGTCATCATCTTCATCGCAACCAGCTCTAGGGTTCTCACACACATCATACTCGATTCTGGGAGGGTTTGCTCCTCCAGTCAAAGGGGTGGATACATCAACCATCACGAATAATATAGATGATTTATCCCAACGTTTCATCCCATGTTATAGGGGAAAACCGAGAAAAATGTGCCCGAGTCACAGAGAACAAGACGACCAAGCCATTTTCCAAAAGTACATGGTGTGTAGGTAATCAATACGTGTCGTTTCATCACACACCGGGTACTGCCCGTGTGAAACGGACCTTGTCATGGGGCTAGTCATGTAAAAAGTAAGTACATGGTGTGTGGTATGGTTACACGCCGTGTCTTCAGTCCACGGGTAATGTCCGTGTACCACAGCCTATGTCAAAGGGTTGTTCCTGTAAAAGGTGAGTACACGGCGTGTGGTATGGTTACACGACGTGTCCAAACTTCTAGGGTCAGCTCCGTGTATGCTAGCCATGGCAGGCCGTGTGGTGGAGTACGTACCCGTGTACTCCATCCCGTGTCCATGTATTCCATCCCGTGTCCATGTATTCTCAGAATAAATTCCAAGTCATCACAAAGCCGCTTCTGCCGAAGTGAAAGTAGTACATGCCGTGCCTCTTGGCCGTGTGGTTCTGCCCATGTCCGTGTGTCTCCCAAATTACACGCCGAGCCTCGCGAAGCCACTTCTGCCTTTCAATGAGGATAATACACATCATGCCTCATGGTCGTGTATTTCTATCTGTGTCCATGTATTTCCCTTGAATACATGCCATGTACATCGAAGTCTCCTCTGTCAAACTATGTAGATAGTACACGCCGTGTGACTAGTGTCACAAGTCATGTGTCACTTCATCTAATGTTTGTTACTTCTACCGCTAAATGCTTACACTACACGACATGTGCTTTGGAAGTACACGCCATGTATTATGGAATTTTCTAGAAACAACGCCTCTAGCTAGCATGCCTCCCAAGGCGTTCTTCCTTTGTTCTGATGATCTGTTTGCTACAAAAACTCTCGTTCATAGGTCGTCCTGATGTTTCGAGGCCATTTCCGATGGTTTCGGGCCTCTAATCGGCTCCAAAAACATGCCTTGATTCACCGCTCAATAACGGTTGGAGAACACCATACAACAAGAACGGCGGAGGAATCAGACCGTGTTAGTTTGGTCCGGTTCCTTCCGAATTATTTTGATATCAAAAGGTTTAAATAGAACCAATAACATGGAAGGAAAAATCAATGTTCCTCATTCATAAACACACCCCTACCTCAAAGAAATTTTCGGAAGCTATCATCGTGGAAAACGGCGTCGTGGGGTGAGGCTCCATATACGTCGGTGGATAACATCTGAGGAGGAAGCAGTGTCTCCCCTTCTTTGACGCGGATAGATGATGGAACGATGTGATGGCATTCTTCGTCGAAGTCTTGACGTTCTTCAACTAAGGTGATGGAGTTCTTCAAGACATAGTGTTTTATTACTAAAGATTCCACACAACAAAACAACCAAAATAAAATAAGGCTTTTGCCTTATTTTATTTACATATTCCAACAATTCAAAACTTCAAAATTTGAATTCACCTAATTAATCTTGAGTTGTCAAAAAGAATGGGGTGTTGAGTTGGCATTATTAATGAGAGATAGAGTCACATAATTTAAGAGGGGGTTTTAGAGGAGTTAGGGAATTTGAAAAAGTGGGGGATCGTGTGGGCCCCACCTCCCTCATAACCACACATGGGAAGTTGGGTGGTCATGGGCCCCACCAACAACTTCCCATGAGAGAGTTTAACTACCATGGATGAAATAAAATTACACACAATTTTATTTTACTTATCATTTAATACCCAATTTTTTTACAACACCTCCCGTGAAAACGAAACTCCGTAAAAGGTCTTCATAAACAATTACCGGCGCTGTGATTTCATCGGTGCCCTTGGATTTCGATTCCGAGAACCAGTTCAAAAGTAAGAAAAACCTACTCGTTCGTTCACTGAACGTACGCGAGCTAAACTTTGAAAATTGATTCCGGGCACATCGGGCCTCCGAATTAGGCACTATCAGAAACTGCGTACTCATAATATCCCAAAGTATTTAAGAAAAAAAATTCCTTGAAATTTATGGGTCTTTACATTACTCCCATCTCATGGATTTACGCCCCCATAAAGATACATCACAAACTAGGGGAACAAATGAGGTTAATGTGCATGCATCTGATCCTCCTGCTCCCAAGTGCTCTCCTCGAGGTTCCCATGTTGCCACCTGATGCGCACTAGAGGAATCGACCGTCCACGTAGGACCCGCTCCTATGGATCCTCGATCTCCACCAGGACCTCTGCAAAAGTCTCCCCATCATCGATATCTAGCTCTCTATGGTCGATGATATGCATCGGGTCGTGAACGTATCTCCTCAGCTGAGATACGTGGAAGACTTCGTGCACCTGGTGCAATTGAGGTGGTAGAGTTAGGTGACAAGCCACCTCACCTATCCTGCTGAGAACCTGGAATGGTCTGAAGAAGTGCGGATATAACTTCCTGCCCCATCCAAACCTCTGTAATCCACGTTGAGGTGAGACCCGTAAGAAAACATGGCCACCATCCTCGAACTCCAGTGGTCTCTGCCTCCTGTCAGCATAAGACTTCTATCAGCTTTGAGTTGGCCTCATCCGCTCCTGGATAACCTGGACCTTCTCCGTCGTAGCCTGAACCATCTCTAGTTCTACACATACTCACTCCAACACTATCCAAAACAGATATCTGAAAACATGGCCAGCTGTTGTCTCGCTACTCCTAACAGATGATTGTCCAATCTCCTACTAAGAGCATCCGTTACAACGTTCCCCTTCCCAGGAGTATAAACTGTTTCGATGTAATAGTCCTAGAGGGACTCAAGCCATCGTCGTTATCTCAGGTTCATGTCCTTCAGAGAAAAGATAAACCTGAGACTTTTGAGTTGGTGAGAACCGTAAACCATTTGCTCGACGAACAATGGGTGAGACTAGCCATTTGTAAGAACTCAACTTCACCCTTATTTGTCTACGATCTACAAGAACTGCTGAGATTCCTCCTCTACCGACAAGAGAAATATGGTCTCATCCCCTAGATGAACCATGTCCTTTGCCTAATATAGTCAATCCTGACATGAATGGTACTATTTCATGCCATGGACGACGTCGTAAGTCCTCGACGCTACTACTAAGAGATCCAACCATTACTCTCTCCTCCAAGGGTCGAGTCACACTGTCAGCAGTAGTGTGTGGTCACTAGGTCTCCTCCAGTAGGAATCTAGAAAGTGAGGATCAAGTCAATAGTTTTAAACTGGAACCTCTTAGTATCAACCTCATAAAAAACAGGGAAGAAAACGTCACATGAATAAGTGTCTTTTATTACTGTAGCTCAAGGTACAAAGACACAAAGCATCCACAGACAAAACATCAACAAAGTTAGAAGCGTCATGAACAAAATCCTCCATGTATGGAGCTAATCATGCTCCTGTACATCTTCTCCCGGAGCTCCATGGTCATAAGCCTCAGCTGCCTGAAGCTGAGCTCTCCCCTGTTCACCCATTTCCTGCGGTTGGGGTGGTCTTCCTGGTGGTGGTAGGGCCTCAAAGCATCGCCCACCACCCGTTGCTCGGCCAGATCCTTTGCCTCGTCTGCCTATTTCCTGCAGACCGCCATGGTCGAACCTCTTCCTGGGAGGTCCTTCTACCGCCTTTTTCTCATCTGCAGGGCGGTTCGGGCAGTCTCGAGCCATGTGCCCCTGCCTGCCGCATGCATAGCACTGTCTGCTCCTCGTGTGGTTGGATCTGTTTTGTGTTCCCCACACAACTGAACCTGTTTCCTGATATTGCTCATCATATGGTCTGGCCCGCTTGGTCCTCTGCATCATCTATCTATTTCCGACTGTAGAATACTCCGCTACGTGACGTCCTCTGGAAGTCCTCGCTACTGGTGAATGCTCAGCGAGAAAACTCTCCACTAGAAGGGCTCTCTCCAGTACCCCCTCCTGCGTCAGAATGTTGAGGGAGATCATCGAAGCCCTGATCACATGCCTCAGTCCCTGCTCAAAGGTATGGGCCCTGAAGAACGGGTCTCATACCATATCTTTGGAGTATCTTGAGTGATCAGTAAATATCGCCGAGTACTGGGCTACTGTCATGCTGCCCTGCCGCAGAAATAGTATCTCCTGGATGCGCATCGCACGGAGGGTGGATGGAATGAACTCCGAGCAGAAGAGTCTCTCGAAGTCCGTCCAAAGTAGAGATGCCTCGTCGTGCACCTGGAGCATCAGGCTCCACCAACTACCTGCTGCTACGTGCAGGAGAATCGTCGCAAGGATCACCATGAGGTGAGCTGGTGTCCCTACTAATCTGAAGACTCGTATGATAGCCTCCAGCCAATCCTCGGTTTCCTAAGGGTCCATCTCCCCGCGGAACCTGGGCGGTCTCTGATACTGAAACTCATGCAGTGCACTCAGGCGACGTGCACTCTCATCTGCTAGGGTTGGTGGAATCGGTGGCTCAGCGGGTAGAGGTATCGCAGGTGCCTCCACTGTAATGGGGCCCCACACTGAGGCCTCGTCGCTCGGTGGGTTGCCGTCTCACACAAAGCTCGGAACCCTAGCTAGCTACCATCGTGGGGCCATCCTGAATGAAAAAGGTGTGCAATGTTTAATACAGTATACCTCGTTAGCTGACACAAAGTAATCACAATGAAAACTTTTGAAACACACATGCAATCAATGTTTTCATGCATTGAGTCGGAAATAAAAAGTCAGTGTCCTAGTGTATGGATACGTCGGCCGCCGCACTAACACTGGACTCCATGGACTAATAACCACAATCAATACCCTAAACACTATTGCTTCACACAGAAGAAATTATCAGATTCTTTAGTTCTGTGGTAGAACTGACTCCTCGGATACCAATTTGTCACGACCCATCCTCAGGGCCCATGCGATGACTACCCCAAGCCCGCCTTCCATAGGCTAGGGGATGGATACTATCACCAAAGGCGTAAATCCCAATAAAAGGGAAGGAATTTCCTTTATATGAGTAAAGAAACACAACAGAGTACGCAAGATGAAGTAAACTGAGTACAAAAGTAAGTGATGGAAACTAAATGGGCTAGAATACAAACCTAACTGAAAGTAAAGTACAACTGAAAATAAAGTACAGCAGCAGAAAAGTAAAGCAGCAGCTCTAGGCCATCCTCTGGAAATCCCACCTGAAGGGTGGGTACAGATAGTCTCTTCAGCTCCTTAGGTCCAGTCGTTCGCTCCATGTACGTCCCGTCTAGTGATCCACCTCTAGGTACAGTCCATCTCCACAAGCTTCAACCACGATTAGCGGTGTCCGTCGTCTACAACCAACACAATGTAGTGCGTGCGTAGCCCGTGCAGGGGTGAGTATAAAATACTCAGTAGGGACCCCAAGACCCCCGAAGGTCTCCCAGAATCCACAAAGGATAATTAACAAAGGAAATATACAATCACAAAGTATCAACCAACTCTACTTAGGTATATTCCCATACATATACCTAAGTCATCAATTCTAATTTCGCTCCAACTCATGAGCCCAAATTCAACCCAGTCCATACAGGAAGGTACAACCCAATCCACACAGGAATGCACAACCCAATCCACACAGGATTGCAAGTCAATCATATCAAAGATAATTATTGAAAGTCAAGACTCATCTCACACAGTTATACAACTTCTGAAGAGATGTGGAGATGATTAGATGTAGCCTCTGAATCATCTCCTCTATCGACCCCATGTAGGATCCAAGTACAGAAGTCCTCATTGTCGAATCCATGTAGGATCCAAGTACAGAAGTCATCGCTGCCGAACCCACAGAGGGTCCAAGTACAGTCGACAACGCTGCTGAACCCACTGAGGATCCTAGTACAGAAGTCATCGTCATCGAACCCATGGAGGATCCCAGCACGGTAGACATCGTCGTCGAACCCACGGAGGATCCCAGTACGGTAGACGTCGTCGTTGAACCCACAAAGGATCCTAGTATGGTAGTCATCCTCATCGAACCCACAGAGGATCCAGGTATGGTAGTTTACCTCGTTGAACCCACAGAGGATCCCTGTATGGAAGTCGTCATCTTCGTCGCAGTAAACTCTAGGGTTCCCGCACACATCATACTCGATTCTGGGACGGTCTGCTCCTCGAGTCAAAGGGGTGGATACATCAATCGTCATGAAGACCAAAGATGATGTATCCCAACGTTCCATCCCACGTCATAGGGGAAAACCAATCAAAATGTGCCCGAGGCACGGAGAACAAGACGACCAAGCCATTTTCCAAAAGTACACGACGTGTTGGTAATCAATACATGCCGTGTCATTAGACACCGGGTACTGCCCATGTGAAACGGCCTGTGTCATGGGGCTAGTCATGTAAAAAGTAAGTGTAGGGTGTGTGATATGGTTACATGCCATGTCATTAGTCCACGGGTACTGTCCATGTACCACATCCTATGTCAAATAGTTATTCGTGTAAAAGGTATGTACACGGCGTGTGGTATGGTTACACGCCGTGTCCAAACTTATGGGGTCGGCTCTGTGTACTCTGGCCATGTCAGGTCATGTGGTGGAGTACCTACCCATGTACTCCATCCCGTGTCTGTATATTCCATCTCGTGTCTGTGTATTCTCGGAATACAGGCCGAGTCATCAAGAATCTGCTTCTGCCGAAGTGAAAGTAGTACACCTCGTGCCTCTTGGCCATGTGGTTCTGCTCGTGTCCGTGTGTCTCCCAAATTACATGCCGATCCTCGTGAAGACGTTTCTATCTTTCAATGAGGATAATACAAGTCGTTCCTTGTGGCCGTGTATTTATGTCTATGTCCGTGTATTTCCCTTGAATACACGCCATGTCCATCTAAGTCTCCTCTGTCAAACTGTGTGGATAGTACAGGCCGTGTGACCGGTGTCACACGTCGTCTGTCACTTCATCTAATGTCAGTTACTTCTGCCGCTAAACGCTTACACTACACGGTGTGTGCTTTGGAAGGACTCGCTGTGTATTCTGGAATTTTCCAGAAATGACACCTCTGGCCAGCATGCCTCCCAAGGCATTGTTCCTTTGTTCTGATGATCCGTTTGCTACAAAAACTCCCATTCTTAGGTCGTCCCGATGTTCTGAGGCCATTTCTGATGTTTTCGGGCCTCCGATCGGCTCCGAAAACTTTCCTTGATTCACCGCTCAAGAACGGTTGGAGAACACCATACAACAAGAATGGTAGAGGAATCAGACCGTGATTTTTTGTTTTGGTTCCTTCTATATTAGTTTGATATCAAAAGGTTTAGAGGGAACCTATAACATGGAAGGAAAAATCAACGTTGGTCATTCATAAACACACCCCTACCTCAAAGAAATTTATGGAAGCTAGCGTCGCGGAAAACGGCGTCAAGGGTTGAGGCTCCGCATACGTCGGCAGAAAACATCCAAGGAGGAAGCGATGTCTCCCCTTTTTTGATGCGGAGAGAAGATGGAACGATGTGATGGCATTCTTCGTCGAAGTCTTGACATTCTTCAACGAAGGCGATGGAGTTATTCAAGACTTAGAGTTTTCTTCCCAAATTCTCCACACAACGAACCAACCGAAATAAAATAAGGCTTTTGCCTTATTTTATTTACTTATGCCAACAATTCAAAACTTCAAAAGTTGAATTCACTTAATTAATCTTGAGTTTTGAAAATGAATGGGGTGTTAAGTTGGAATTATTAATGAGAGAGAGAGTCACATAATTTAAGAGGGGGTTTTTAAAGAGTTAGGGAATTTGAAAAGGTGGGGGATCGTGTGGGCCCCACCTACCTCATAACCACACATGGGAAGTTGGGTGTTCGTGGGCCCCACCAACAACTTCCCATCAGAGAGTTTAACTACCACGGATAAAATAAAATTGCAAACAATTTTATTTTACTTATCATTTAATCCCGAATTTTTTTACAACTCCTCCCGTGAAAACGCAACTCCAGAAAAGGTCTTCATAATCAATTACCGGTGCTGCGGTTTCATCGGTTCCCTCAGATTTCGATTCCGAGCACCGGTTCAAAAGTTAGAAAAACCCACTCGTTCGTTCACTAAATATACCTGAGCTAAACTTCAGAAATTGATTCCGGGCACACCGGGCTTTGGAATCAGGCGCCGTCAGAAAATGCATACTCATAAAATCCCAAAGTATTTAAGAAAAAAAATTCTTGGAAATTTATAGGTCTTTACAATGAATATCCATAAGAAATATAATTCACAACTACCTATGACATGTACAAAAAACAATGCCAAAATCTCCACATGATAGAAAGGAAAAAAGAAACACTAAAATAGTAATACTTCCAATATAATCAACATTCCATCAAGAAAGTCCCAAGAAGAGCCCAAATAATCACACCCATATAGATCCACTCCCCAGATACACTGTACTAAAAAAATACTAAGATCATGTCTCTAAATCCAATAAATATCATTATAATAAAATTTATACACCTAAAAGCATAAGCAGTCACTCCACAAGGAATAAAATTACACATTACAAATGGAACATTATTGGAGGTCAAAGGAAAGTAATATAAATCATAGGACCAACTAAACTATACTTCAAAATAAAATTAAAACAAACTCAAATTAGACTAGAAAGAATTCCTAAAAACGTAATCCAAAAAACTAGAACTCTTTCAAAAAATTCCCCTTTTCTATCAAAAGAACTATTTAAAAATAAGAAATTTAATATATTTTTTATAAAATATAATATTACATAGAACAATTGTTCCCTTCTAAAAGAAAAAATCGACCCTCAAAATCCTCTTTTATAAAACTAGAAAAAACCATTACCATATACAAAGTTAATTTTAAATCATATTAAAGAAACATATTTTCAAATTTCAAAGTATCACTTTTTACATGAAAAATATGAATTTAATAAGAAAAAAACCCATTTAAATTTCTCAAAAACCAATTTCTTTTCTATTTAAAACCATAACTCATGTTTACCAATACAAAAACCAATTCATCCCAATGAAAAGTTTCTTTTTAAAATTTATAAACCATTAAAATAGGAGATACCACATCAAACCTATTTTAGGAATCACTTTTTCATTAAAACTATTTCATTGGGAAAAAAGGAAAATCAAAACAGTAATTTTTAAAAAAACAATCAATCTAAGAAAACTCATCCATTTATTTTGAAACCAAAATATAGCTATTTTAAAACTAGAATTTTAATGTTAAAACTTATGTTTTACCCAAATATAACAACATAACACAATAAAAAATTAAAATAAAATGATTTACAACACATAATTTTAAAAGGGGGATAATGTATTTATATATAGACTAACCACATGGATTGGTTAACCATGTTTCAATTACACAACTAACACTAATAGTCACCGTGAACCATGTAATTGGGCTCTACATAGATTGTAATTCCCTATGAAAACACTATGATCCAAAAAATTTATCCCCTTACCATCCTAAAAACACAAAATAACTAAATAGGTTGTGTATTTGAAGTAAATGATAATAACATAAAACCTAAAAATCAAAACACAATAACCCATGGCCACTTGAGGATTAGAATGAAAAATATCTACCTATACTCTTACTACTCCTGCCTCTCATGTTTTGAGACTACTTTCTTCTATCTACCATTAAACCCTATATGGAAAAGGGAGTTCTAAAACCTGAGAACAATGGATCTGATAACATTTTTCATAAAAAAACCCTAGGATGTCCCTCCATTGAATGCCTGATCCATCATGTGACATACCTGATGCATGTTCTTAATCACCTAGGTCCAATGAAAATAACCACATACATCACATACATGTAATGTGGAATTAATTATGTCACAAACCATCCTAAATACCCTGGTACACTAATACCTGGGATGACCCTGACATGTCCCAAAAGGAGTTCCCAATCCCCATGGGTTGGTGAATAGAACCCGGAATCATACAAGAATCATGAGGGAATTATTTTTCAAAAAAATAATGGATGGAAAAAAGATGCAAGTTAGTATGATCAACACTCCAAATGGATAAAGTACCGTAATCAAATAGGTAAAACAATACCCAAATAGTAAATCATAAAAAACATCTTCCAAGATAAAAGATAAAAAAATCCCTTGTAGCCAGTGGATCACATCTCCATTAGTCACCTCCATCACCCAAATAATAAAGATCAAGAACATCCACCGCCTATAGTTGTAACATTAACTTTTCTTGGACTTCTCATAATGTAGTCTACAAATTCCCAAAGGAAACGGTATGGTGTGAGCTATACATCCCAGAAGTGTCTCACTAAGTGTTCTATAATCAATTACATAACAATTAAACCTAATATGCTTCATGTTTAAATAAAAACATGAAATGGATTCACATTTACATATTTTAAAAAAAATCATAATAAAAATATATTAGACATATAAAAATAGACTTTAGTAAACATTCTATATAAAACATTTATATAAAGAAGTTGGTACGAATAAAACAATTCTATAAATCAATGGAATGTAATCATCGAGTCATAAATATCATAGCACTATGTAATAATCCATATAGTATATTGGTTTCTAGAAATAGGATCCTCACACTCATCAATCAAAGATCTCTGCTCAATGTGTGTGCACATCCCATGATGCATGTCCTTGACACTCAACTCCTCAGCAGGGTAAAACATGCCACAATATACTTATGTTAGTGTTTTCATTTTCAATCCAGTGTCGTGGGGTATATCTTTTCATTCAAGTTATAATTTCCCAATAACTACCCTAGTTCACATATGATTCATTAAATAAATCAATAATGGGAAAATAAATCATTTCAAATTAGTCCAAAATAAATTTATCACTTTTAGTTTTTAACATTCATTTCTCATTTCTAAACCAAATCATGGGTTTTAATCAATTCATATCTTTTAAAATCATCTTTAAATTAAATCCATTTTTCCCAAGTATCAATATCAAATCATTTCATCTAATAAATTTCCAAACCATGATATCAATTTTTCTCATATCTACCTAAAAATTTCAATTCAATTGAAATAGAGGATTTTTCACAATTTATATTCCATTTTCAAAATCATCCATTAATCATATCATATCCAGGTTTTAAAATCACTTAAAAACATAGTTCAAATTAATAAATCTATTTAAGTTTTCAATTTCATGGTAAAATAATATGGAACCACGTACCTTTAATTAGTTATTAAATCAACACCCACAATGTGGGAAATTCCAATAGAAACCAAAGGAAAAGGAGACCAAGAAGGAAATATGGATATGAAATGTGAAACTGAGATGTAAATAAGTGGAGAAAATAGTTAAAAATCTCTAGTATTATCCCTAAAGATTTAGATAATATTTTTTATGAAAAATGAAATGTTTCTCAAGATATAACACATAAAAGCTCACTGTTCCTAAGGAATTTATGGTGTGAATCCTTGATTCATGATTTTTATATCCTAGGTTGCGTATATGATAAAAATATATCATGTTGGGTTAAAAATATTGATCCTAACCATTTCATGTCATTTAATCAATTCAATGTGTGAATATAATTCATTTCCTGAAATTATTTCATGGATTCTACTGAGATTTGAATTCATGTTGTGAATTATATTCACAATAAGGATATTTCATGAAGATAGTTAATAATAATTCATACTAAAAACATATAAAAATCCTCAAAATCATCCCAACCCCAAAGGGAACCCTCTAAATCCTTTTACCCATTTATAACCAAACTCCATTATTTCAAAAAAATGCATCCCTGAACATTATTTCATTTCCTCTAAAAATTTTCTCCATCCTCAAATCACCTAAAATGCACCAAAACCAAATAGAATAAACAAAGAGTAAATAAGTACCTTAAAAAGTTAATGGGTATTATAAAATCCCCACCATAAAAATTTTGTGTCCCTATAGAGCTTATTATGAAGATTCTATATCAAAGATATGATTTTATTTCTCTCTTATTAGTGCCTCACACTCCCACATCACATGCGAATTAGAACCATGCTTCCATATCACACAAACCAAAGGCATTATCTTCCCATAAAGAACCTTTTTCTTAGAATAAATAATTTTTTCTCTATGTTGTCAATTTATTACATGATAATGGTCTAAAAGATAATTTTTAATCTATGATACATGAAACAAACTATGGATTGAAGTAAACTTCGGTGGAACTTCCAAATGGTAGGCTAATTTCCCAACTTGCTCAACAATATCAAAAATACCCAAAAAAATAGTGAAAACATTACATATTTCTTAAGATGTAAAAAACCTAGATGATGTGAAACTATCAAAAACACCTATTCACTAATGGAAAACTCTAATAGTCACTAAAAATGATCAGTATAGGATTTATACCAGCACTTTTCCATCATAATTACCAAATTAATCAACTAAATATTCATTGTTTTCTATTAGAATAAAATTAGTCTAACTAAGGAACCATCACTAATCTTTGACCAACATAACAGAGATATGCAAGGCTAACTATAAAAGGCCTCAAATTAATCCATTCACATATTGTATCAGTAAATGATGTTGTACGGGAACTCAAATAGTCACAAATGGACATCCCAAGATCCACCAAAGTCAAAAATTAAAGCATGTAGTATTTCCTCAGGAATATATATATCTCACTCTATCTAACCATCCATTTTAAGATGATATATTATTCTAAAATGTACTTGGGATCACATAACCTCCTAAAAACCTCTCCATAATTGACATGTGAAATAAGGATCTCTATTAAAGACTATAATAGATGGAACTCCATGAAATCATACAATCTCTTTCACATAGAGACATCCCAACTCCTCAACTTTGGTTGTATCTTTAATGGGTATAAAGTGATATGATTTGGTAAGACAATAAATATCAATCCATATCACATTATTCCTCTAAGGGGTATATTAAAACCCAAACATAAATTACATAGAAATATAATCCCACTTTCATATGAGCACTGGAATCGATTGAAGTAAACCTGAAGGTCTATGGTGTTTGGCTTTGACCTATTGGTTAGTATAACAATGAGATAGAAAGTTAGTGATGTCTCACTTAATACCTAGCCACTATAATCATAACCACATATCATATAAAATATTTTTGGTTTTGGGGTGCACTTCCCACTAGGAATCCTGGAAATTCCCCATCACATCCTTTCCCACAGACAAAGGCACCACATACCAGTTCTAGAAAATATAGGATACCCTACCAAGAGAATGAACACTCATTATTACTGTCCCCACAATAAATATAGTCTTTAATTCCATAAAATTCATCATCAAACAACCAATACTAAATAATCATCTCATGAATCGAGGAGGTCAACTGAATGCTCTCCAAAATAGCTTCAGACTCATTCTCCCAGACTCCCAAATAAAAATAAGAAAATTGAGATATCAAATTCTACTCTTTTAATGATTATTTCAATGACTCGGTCAGAATTTTCCTACTCAATGCATCAATAACGGTGTTCCCCTTACCAGGGGTGTAAGAAATGTTGAAATCAAAAGACGATAGGTTCTCCAACCAACGCCTCTATTAGAGATTAAAATATTTTTAAGATAAGATATAACTCGAGATTTTTTGTTAGAATAAATGGTAAACCATTATTTTAAAAGGACATTTTTCCAACTCTTAAGATCATGCATCACCACTACGAGTTCAAGATTAAGGGTTGGATAATTATTCTCATGTCGCCTAAGCTATATGGAATCATAGGTTAACACATGATCACCCTACTTAAGGACACAACCCAAACCCAAACATAATTTCTCATAGAAGACTGCATATCCCATCACGGTCATTGGAAGATTCAACACCACCATAAAATTAAAAATATGTTTTAGCACATCAAAATAACTTTTAAATTTCTCATTCTAAATGAACTTAACTCATTTCTGAGTGATAACGGTTGTCAAAGAATCCAACTTCAAGAAATATATGATGAATCTATAGTAATACCCACAAAACTCAAGAATATTATAATCTTAAAAAACATTACATGTTTAATACCATGTTATAACAACTTACACATTCTCAAGATCAACTAAAATATCATGTTCTAAGACTTCATGTACCAAGAAATTCACTTCTCAAATATAGAAATTAAATTTTGAAAGAATTGGGTAAAATCAATGATATATTAATATTTTCAGAACTACTCTCAAATAACAAAAATGGTCATCATCGGTCTATGAGTAAATTGAGATATCATCCAAAAATACCACCATGATTGATTCAAAGTACTCATGAAATGTCTTATTGATCAAATCCATAAAAACAACAGTACTATTATTTCATCCAAATGGAATAAAAAGATACTCATAATGGACATACATACTCCTAGAGGAAGTTTTATAAATTTCATATTATTTAATTCTCAACTAGTGATAACCAGATCGAAGATCAATCTTTAAGAACCAATTCACCTCATTCTACTAGCCAAATGGATCATAAATTCATGGAAATGGATATTTATTCTATACCATGACTTTTTGAGTTTTTGGTATTCAACACAAAGGTGAAGTGTCCCATCAATTTTCTTTGAAAATATAATAGGTGCTACCAATGGTGAAATACTCGGGTTTATAAAACCATTTTCCAAAAAATCATCCAAATAGGACTTTAATTATTTCCACTCCACTGGTTCGATGTTGTAATAAGGAATTGACACTGGCCAAGTACTAGGTACAAAATAAGTAGAAAACTCCACCTCTCTTACTATTGGTAATCTAATTAAATCAGATGGAAAATTTTTGGAAACTCAACAACACCTGGAGGGAGATCATTACTCAAATATTCTCACTCCATGTCAAAAGTAAAAAACCAATATTACCCTACCCTAATCTAGTAAAGTATTTTTTTCTTTACTCTAACTCATGTCCCATTCTATTTGAAAGACACAACACACCCCATCGGGTGCAGTATAAGAGACCCACCAAAGATAACTTTCAATAGATGATATATGAGCGATCATCCAATACATCCGAAAAATTATGTTAAGAGGTTTCATGTAGAGAAACATAAAAATATAGAAGATATCAATATATGATAGATAGAAGACATGTGTAAGACACTAAAGACCCTTCCATCTTCTCATTTTGTGGGTTGTAGTAATATCCATCACATAAGAAAAAAGTTTTGTAGAAAGATTTAGTAAATTCACAATATGAGTCAATATAAATGAGTGAGATGCACCAATGTCAAATAAAGTTGTCACTAAATATGAATCTATAGTGATGATACCTTTCACATTTGCTGGACCAGAATCAGCTTCCTCTAGATACTCTTAGGCTATCTAAAGAAGCTTCATCCTAGCTATCTATGGATGGAATCCCGTAGTTACTAAAGCATTTGATTGCACCACATTACTTTTTGGTACTATTGATCCTATTCCGCTGCATAGAGTAGAAATAAATGGTCTTACTTATTTAGGTGGCATGTGTGACTGTAATAACTATAGATATTTTGTGTCTCAATACTAACCCATTTTAAATTTCTGACCTTTCCATACTAAAATAAACTCAAAGTAACTATATTGATAATTAAATGAGGTTTATATGATTCCTAACATCTATAACCACAGTAAAACTCAACATGCTTTCTCTTCCCTTTAAAATAAATCACATAATTTCTACTATGAGAAAAAGGGAACTCCCTTCAACCTTGAACTTCCATATAGGTAAATCTCCAACATCAATGTTATATCAAGAACATCATTATATTAAGTGATCTTCAGTAATAAAACATATGACAAGATATCAGGTTGGAGACCCATATCAATCCTTTGAGCCCCCATTTTCTCATTATATGTGGCCTCAGGTGAAAAGTGAACTAGCTCAGAAATATTTTTTGCATACTGTATCATGCTCTTGTCACCCTAATGGGGCTTAAGAAAATCCATGGATTTCATCAATACCATCAACTCTAGATATAAGGCCCCATCCGTAAACAATACATAATATTGAATTAATTTAATAATTCAAATTGAAGATCTTTTCATGTTTAATGCTTCAGAGAATTAGGTCATAAAAAATACATAACAATTTGAATATTACATGTAAACACTTCTACTCAGTATCTATTTTTTTTTAAAATAGAAACTCTTAAAATAAAAGAAACATGATTAGTTCTATGTTTTAATCATCATTTCTTTTCCTTGATCTCATCCTTGAGCCAATTCCACTTTAAGTCATGTGATAAACATTTCAAAAACATGGGATGATCATAAAAAGATCAGTAAGGGATATAAAGTAAGGAAAGAGATAATTAGACCTTGAATACATACAAATCAAAATAATCATACTTTTCAATATTAAAACATAATATATTTAGAATTTCTCAAGAAATCATAAGATTTATGAATAACACATAGAAATCATAAATCATAAAAGTAACTTGTGGCATTCATATCATACTAACGTTTTAGCTATCACTGCAATATAGGGAGTTACGTTTGAAATACCCATCATAGTATATTCCCTAAATCTATTAGGAGAAACATCAATGTTTACCTCTATCACATTACACAATGCATTTGAGATCTATCTCGAGATCACCCCCTAGGTTTATCTCAGAGCCACCCATATACGTAAACAGTTCACAATGACCATAACATATTCATAACACATAAAACAATAATAAAGTAAAGATAACATTTCAAAAATGCAATCAAAATATACCATTTCAAGATATTGATAGAATAAATGCTTTATCAAACCATTTCCAACACCATTTAAAAAATTTAATAAAGATATTTTTAAATCAAAGTGTCACATACCACTTTGAATCTTTTGCAAGAAATTTTAATTTAAAAACATTCATGTATATATAAATAAAACCTTAAAGCCATTTCTAAAACATGGACATTAATGAGAAAGATTTATAAGAATAAATCTTTAAAACATTTAAAATGATATTTTAGATAAAGAGTTCCTAACCAAATGAGAGACGCTTCAATACAAATAATTGAGGAATAATATTAGTAAAATCTTATAATATCATGAGAAAAAGGATTTTAATGATATTATATATCAAAGGGAATTATATACACCATATAAAAGTGAATTGGTGTATAATAATAAAAAATTCTCAATGGAATGTATATTGAGACAAAGTCTCATGCAACGATCATATCCTTATATTAAGGACAAATCAATGAAATAATTATGTGTGAAAAATAATAATACAACAAATATAAGTGAATATTAAGTGTAAAACAATCATAGGTTATTCACACATATTCATAAAATTACATAATCCCAAAGTAGAAGTATAACCCAAAGAATTGAAATCGCGTTAAGAAGTTCTCTTACAAAAATTCAACAGTCTAACGGCGTCACTTTAAAGTTCAGAAAATGAGTTGATGAGAGAGAAATGGGTCTATCATAACATGGAAATAAAAGGTAAAACAATAAATATATTTAAGAAAATATCCCAACATAAAGAAAATGAAATTTAAAAAAACATATCATAAACTTAGTCTTTGACAAAAAGTGGACGGTGAACGGTTTCCTTAACAATTTGGTAACTTACAAAACATACACCACAAGAAAGAAGGATCATAAAATGAAGATTTAAATACATGTAAATTAAATTATATTACATAAGTAATACAATCATGGGAAGTACATATACCACAAAAAAGGAAATAGTTTCTAATATAACATGAATCTCATGGGAATAAAAAGTGAGATGAAAACCCCTTACCATATGTCCAACTTGTCTTGTTTGTTCTTTATCTCCGTGAATCATAAAGTTAAGTTAATTATAAATAATTCATAACCATTTTCAAGTTTATTATTTCTTTTATATCACTTGTTACCTTTCTTTAATATTAATATAATTATTCAAGTTCATATCGGTCTTTTTGTTGATATTCGGTACTTGAGTCAAAAATTAACTTTTTATAATTACAAATTGTCCATGTGGTAAAAATTACATTATCTCCAGAATTATATTCATGATTTATATATCATATATATCTAGTATATATTTATTTCTAATATTCCATATCATTTGGATATAATAAATGAAATTCACCATTCATGGAGACGATAAGTCGTACGTACGCATGAACTCTACTTTCATTTCATTTTTTCATTTTTAAAGGAATGAAAACAAAATGATACATTGGTATATTATTATTATAGTATAATTTCATATTTTATATATGTTACATAATTTAATTAACAACATCCTATATATGTTCCATGTATGTTATTAATGATTCATATCACTTTGAGGGGCTGATAGTCCGCACTTCCTCAAATGAAATTATCGTATTTATCAATTATGGAAACCATAAAGGTATTCAATAAATGAAAAATAAATAAGTATAAAAACCATATAAATATAATATATATCACATATAAATACATTTCCATATCAATGGCCACCATAAGAGGTGTTAGGAGAAGATTGAACAATAATCATTTCGTGAGGCAGTAGTTCGTCATCCAGAGAAACAATATGTTCGTATCCATTAGATGGAGGTGTGTGGAAGTGTGTTTAGAATACTTCTCATAACAAAATAATAGTATATTTTCATAATGGTGTTGTTATGTAAACATTTAATAATAATATATTTGGGAGTGAATATGTAAAATAAAATAAGATAACTTGAGGGAAGATGTTACCTTTAAATCGGGTAACTCCCTTTGGTTTGAACCAAAGGGCTTTCTTGATGTACCTTCTACCTAATGTAAGGATTATAGGATTAAGAGAAGGATGTGAGGAGATTATTTGGTCAATTTTTGGATGTGAAAAGGGGCTTGAGAGGTGTTTTTAATGGGTTAGATTGTGTGGCCTTTTATAAGAGGGAGGAAGGGATCTTTAGGAAAGTTTAAAAGTATTATTTTATTATAAAATGATTTTCAGTTTCAAAATGTCCAAAACTTAGTTTATTCAAATATAAGGTTTATATAAGTTGAAATAAAATCATCCAATTATAATTGGACATGTTTTGGTTGTTTTTTAATCTTTATCATTTTTATTTAACCCTTTTTTACTCTTATTTAACTTTTAGCATGTCTTCTTGTATATTCATACTATATGGTTAATATATTTAATATATAATTATGAGAGACCCAAAATGGATCATTAATGACATTTTTAACATCATATATTTCATTTGGAAGAATATTATATTTTTAGGACAATTTTATCATTTAATAAAATATTATTGATTTAAAAACTCATTTATGTCAATTTTTATACTATTCTTATCATGACTTTTTAAAAAATCCAAACCAACTTGATTCTTTCTAAATACCATAATGAATTCAAATATAAAAAGTCATTATAATATTTAAAATTAGTGGATGGAATAAAAAGGTTCAAAATAAATTTATTTTAATATTTATAATAGAATTTATTTGAATCGTTTATTAATGAAGCAATTACTGCATCACTATTATGCCATAATGAATTTTATTTATTTAATGTATAAAAATTATAAATAAAAAACCATGATGTATTAAATCTGTATAGATTTCCAAATAATATTTATAGTCAAATAGATCACTTCTATAACCCCATATAAAAATTATTTTAGTAAAAAGATTCATGTTTTTGATATTTTTATTTTTACTTTAAATAAAAAGTTATTAAGGTTATTATCTTACCCAAGTGGATTTCAGAGTCCAAAAGTCTCACCCAAATAATTTATTGGTCGTACATTACTCATCCAATAAGTTTATGACAAGTTTTAAGGTAATTTTATATTATTATAATATTATTTTTACCTTGAATTACTCTGTTTACCTTTAACTGCAGTAAATAAAAATCAAAAGTTATTATTCACCAAAAATTATTTTCATCCTACTGAACCACATTTTACTTACTGATGACAACCATGTATGTCAGATTTTTGAAATTCAATTCACAGAAGTGGGAAAAGTTCATTTAAATGAAAAATTCTTTTTTTACCTACCATGCAATGTTTTTCACTTTTCAACAAAAATTTACCGTTTTCAAAAAAATACCAAAAATTCACACAAAGCTGATTTTGATATTCTGAATTAAAAAATGATGTCTATTTTACCAAATTAATAACATAGATGTTTCATTAATTAATTTAAAATTAATTTCCATTGTCAAAACCAAAAAAGCATGTTTTTATGAAATAATAACTATCAAAAGATTGACACTTGTTTATGTCCAATTTCAAAGTGATATCACTTCCAATGACCAATATTATATTAAATAGTAAAAATATAATCCAATTACACTTTAAAACCAATAAAAAATATAATATATCCACGTACAAAGATTATATTAAAAGGTAGTTTTGAATTAAAATGTAGTTTTTTCACTATTCATTACAAACGAACTTTATCAGAAAAATACCAAAATTTCATACAAAGTAAATTTTGATGTCCCGATTATAAAAAGGAATTTTATTTTGTCAAATAGAACTTATAAAAGTGAAAAAAACTATATTTAAAAGGGGTTTACCATCAAAAGGTGGTAAATAAACATTTTAAAGAATATTAGAGTATTTATGCTTAAAATTAGATTCATTCACATTTTAAACCTCTAAATTTTATTGGATAAATTTAAAAACATCTAACAAACATGTGTAATCATATTTCAGATTGTTATTTTCATTTACACCAATAAAATGGTTATGCATTAACTACCATTTAAAATAATATTTTTTGGTATATCTCAATGTTTTTTGCAACGTAATATTTCAAAGAAACTCGTTGTTGTGTAGTGGGTAAACTATCATACATAGCATCCCCTTTAAAGTAAAATTAATATTAAATTAAAAAATATTAATAAATATGAAATTTTCATATTCGTTATTTACCTGGAATGTTACATCCTTTCCCACTTTTGGGAATTGTGTCCCCGTAATTTTAAAATTTGGCTCATAAATTTAATTAAAAGTCCAACATCTAAGAAAGAGTCAACAAAACAATCACATTAAAAGAGAGAAAGAGAAGTACAAATGTCACCCAATAAAACCCATAAAAGGATTACATATACGAAAACATGGATATGGAGGAGAAACTAAGTGTCATATTCTGATGGAGAGTGATAGAAAACATGATTAGGGGAAAGTTAACAACCAGAAAACCACAAACATGTGATAAGTTAAATTGTATTTGGTTTCCCAGTAGGAAAAGTAAACGAACATCGTTTTTTTAGTTTCATTTAATAAATTTGGAGACTTTATTTATGAGATGACTAAAGACATAAGGAAATATAATTACTTTTCTGGTAGAGTTTCATCCTTTAAAAAGTTTCTACCAAAAACACATATTTTCTCCAGATGATGAGTATTCAAGATGACTTGGTCACAGAAAAAGCGCCAGTAATAACTTCTACAGAATCACATAATCCAAAAAAGATGAACTATATATTTCCCTTGTCTTTAGAAATTAACCAAAAAAAATGGTTAGTACAAGATCAGATAACCCCCAAAAGGATAATCTTTTATAAAAAATACTACTCTTAATCTCTAAAATTTAACAAACAATTCCCAAAGTTCAATAAAGACCATTCAATAAACAATTCTCCTCAAAATCCTTCTATATAATCCAAACTAAGATTGAAACCCAAAACATAGAATAATTTAATCACATAGTCTTCCATAGTAAATCTTAACATTTATATTCAAATAACATAGACTATTCTTAAAGTCACATAATAAAGAGAAATTAACTTAATGACATATTCTCCAAGATTGGTTAAGAATTACCAAAACTAACCCAAATCGCTATAAGTCCACAATAAAAACATATATTCTTCAAAAATAAAATTTCAACCATTACTCCACAAATTAAATCCCATAGTATTATATTTTCCTTAGGCATATAGTGTTTCCCCAAAAGAGAGAATGCATTCAAAAATAACCTTTAACACTTAATCACCAAATCATTTTCCTATAATAAGGATATCCATTTGATAAAACATAAGTTCCCAAAATTAAATTATTCATGATCCATAAAATAATTTAACTAAAATTAAAAATTAATACTAACCAGGGACTTGACGTAGGCTAGTGGTAGGTGATGTTCCCCGGTGCCCTTCGGTTGTGGGTTTGATTCCCTCAGCCTTGCCAGACGCGACGGGTTGTCAACCTTCCTATGGGTTGTCCTTTTTCTAAAACCATATAATTTTATAAAATTCCAAAAAATGAGATAAATTACTCAAAATTAACCAGAACATATTTTAACCACAATAGTTCTCATTTCAGCTCCCATTCCATTCGGTTTCTCATTAAGAAAACCTCCATGGTTTCCTCCACATCTATTATTACGTTGGATCCTGCTAGATCCTGCATTTTACTAAAACCAAAATGGTCTGTGTGATTATATTATTAAAATCATAATATACTGTCTTATGAGGAGGTTAAACACTCAGATATACTTATTCATGTTATCTTAAACTCATATGATTTATCTAAAATAACTATGACTCTTTATAATATGCTAACCATTATAGTTATGTCACTTTTTCTTAAATAACACCCTAACCACTAAAGTTATCTAAACCGATATCCGATACTAACTATAAGGCCCGAGCCTTAATCATTACATAATATTGAATTAAGTTAATAATTTACATTGAGGATCTTTTTAGGTTTATAGATTTATAGAATTAGGTCATAACATATATGTAACAATTTTAATGTTACATATAGACACTTCTACTCAGTATCCATTTTTTCATAAAATAAAAACTCTTAAAAGAAAAGAAACAAGATTAGTTCCATATTTTAATCATCATGAATTTTCCTTGATCCCGTCCTTGACCCTATTCCACTTTAAGTCATGTGGTAAACATTTCAAAAACTTGGGATGAGCATAAAAAGCTCAGTGAGGGATATAAAATAAGGGAAGAAAACCTTAGACCAAGAATACATACAAATCAAAATAATCATAATTTTCAATCTTAAAACATAATATCTTTATCATACCTCACAAAATCATAAGATTTATGAATAACACATATAAATCTTAAATCATAAAGTTAACATGTGGAATCCATATCATACTTACATTGTAGTTATCACAGCTATACAGGGAGTTATGTTTGGAATACCCATCACAGATTATTTCCTAAATCTCTTAGGAGAAACATTATTTTTTACCTCCATCACGTTACCCAATGCATTGGATAAATATTTCGGGCTCACTCTCACTAGGTTTATCACGGAACCACCATTATATGAAAACAATTCCCAATAACCATAACATATTCATAACACATAAAATAATCATAAAGGAATGATAACATTTCCACATTGCAATCACAATATATCATTTCAAGATATTGACATAATCAATGCTTTGTCAAACCTTTTTTAAAACCATTTAAAACATTTAATATAGATATTTTTAAATCAATGTTTCTCATTACACATTGATGTTTTTGAAAGAAATTTTAATTTCAAAACATACATATCGATATAAATAAATCCTTAAAACCATTTTTAAAACATGGAAATTAATGAGAATGATTTAGAAGAATAAATATTTAAAACATTTAAAACAATATTTCAGTTAAAAAGTTATTAACCAAATAAGAGACGCTTGAATACAAATAATTGAGGAATAACATTAATAAAAGCTTATAATATCATGAGAATAAGTATATTTGTGATATAATATGTCAAAGGGTAGTATATACACCCTATAAAAGTTGATTGGAGTATAACATCAAAAAGGTCTCAATGGAATGTAAATTTATACAAAGTCCTCTGCAAAGATCATATCCTTAGATTGAGGATAAATCAACGATATAATTATGTTTCAAAAATAATAATACACCAAATATAAGTGGATATTAAGTTTAAAACAATCAGAGTTTATTCACACACATAAAATGCATGAAATAATCCCATAGAATAAGTTTTACCCAAAGAATTGAAATTGGGTTAAGAAGTTCTCTTACAGAAATTTGACAGCCTAACGGTGTCGCTTTAAAATTCAGAAAATGAGTTGACGAGAGAGAAAAGTGTCTCCCATAAAATGTACATAAAAATTACAGCAATAAGGATATATATGAACATATCCCAACATAATGAAATTGAAATTTAAAAAGACATAACATAAAATAACTCAATGATAAAAAGAGGATGTTGAATGGTTCCCTTACCAATTTGGTAACTTACAAAACATAAACCACGTGAAATAAGGATTATAAAATGAAGATGTAAATACCCATAAATTATATTATAGAAGGAATAAAATCATGGGCAGTACATACACCACACAAAAATAAATAGTTGTAAATATAGCATGAATCTCATGGGAAAAAAAGTGAGATGAAACCCCCTTACCATGTGTCAGACTTTCCTTGTCTGTTCTATATCTCCATAAATAATAAACTTAAGTTAATTATAATTACTTCAGATCTATTTTAAAATTTATTGTTTCTTTTATATCACCGATTACCTTTCTCTAATAATCATATAATTATTCAAGTTCATATCGGTCTTTTTGTCGATGTTCGGTACTTGAGTCAAAAATTAAATTTTTATAATTACAAATTGTCCATGTGGTCAAAATTCTATTATCTACAAAATTATAATCATGATTAAGATATCATATCTATCTTTTATATATGTATTTATAATATTCCATATCATTTTGATGTATGAAATGAAATGCACCATTTATGGAGATGGTAAGCCGAACATACGCATGAACGCTACATTCATTTCATTTTTAATGGAATGAAAATAAAATCATACATCTTTATATTATTATTACAGTATAATATCATATTTCATATATGTTACATAAGTTAATTAACACAATACTTTACACTTTCCATGTATGTTATTAACTAGCCATATCACTTTGAGGGGCAGTAGTCCTCACTTCCTCAAATGAAATTATCATATTTACACATTATAGAAACAATAAAGGTAAGATATAAATGAAAAATAAATAATAATAGAGACAATATAAATATAATATATGTTATATAAAAAAACATTTCCATTTTAATGTCTAACATAAGAGGTGGTAGGAGAATATTGAACAATCATTATTTCGTGAGGTAGTAGTTCGTCGTCCAGAGAAACAGTATGTTCGTATCCATTATATGGCGGTGTGTGTAAGTGTAGTTTTAATAATTATCATAAAAAAACCTATTATATTGATTATACAGCTTTTTTCATGTAAAAAATAATAATATGTGAATAGGGAGCGAAGAAGTAAAATAAAATAAGAGAACTTGAGGGAAAACATTACCTTTAAATTGGGTAACTCCCTTCGGTTTTAAACGAAAGGCTTTACTGAAGTGCCTTATGCCTAAGGTAAGGATTTTAGGAGGAAGAGAGGGATGTTGAGAGCTTATTTGGTCTGGTTTTGGACGAGACAAGGGGCTTTATAGGTATATCTAATGGGTTATAGGTGGTGGCCTTTTATAAGAGGGAGGATGGGATTTTTAAGAAAGTTTGAAAGTATTATTTTATTATAAAATAATTTTCAGTTTAAAAAAAGTCCAAAACCTATTTTATTCAAATATAAGGTTCATATATAATGAAATAAAATCATCCAATAATAATTGGACAGGTTTTGGTTATTTTTTAATCCTTATTGTTTTTATTTAACCTTTTTTACTCTTATTTAACTTTTATCATGTCTTCTGGTATATTCATACTATATAGTTAATATATTTACAATAAAATTCCAAGCGACCCAAAATGGACAATTAATGAAAATTTTAACATCATATATGTCATTTTTTCGAATATTATATTTTTATTACAATTTTATCATTTAATAAAATATTAATTCATTTAAAAACTCATTTATGTTAATTTTTATACTATTCTAATCCTGACTTTTTAAAAAATCCAAACCAACTTCATTATTTTCGAAAACATTCATTAATGAAATGATAAAAAGTCATATTAATCTATAAAATTAGGGGATGGCATAAAAGGGTTCAAAATAAATTTATTTTAATATTCATAATATCATTTATTTGAATCGTTTATTAATGAAGCAATTATTGTATCACCATTGTGTCATAATTAAATTTATTTATTTAATGTATAAAAATTTTAAATAAAATACCATGATGTAGGACATTTTTTTAAATTTCTAAATAATATTTATAGTTTATGTGATCACTTATATAACCACATAAAAAATTGTTTTAGTAAAAAGATTCATGTTTATGATATTTTTATTTTTACTTTAAATAAAAAGTTATTAATGTCATTATCTTACCCAAGTGAATTTAAAATAACAAAAGTCTCACCCAAGTATTTTCATTGTCATCCATTACTCATCCAATAAGGTTATGACAAGTGTTAAGGTAATTTTATATTATTATAGTATTATTTTTACCTTGAATTACCATGTTTACATTTAACCGTGGTAAATAAAAATCAAACGTTACTATTCAGAAAAAATTATTTTCATCCTATTGAACCACATTTTACTTACATATGACAACCATGTATGTCAGATTTTTGAAATTCAATTCACATAAGTGGTAAAATTTCATTTAAATGAAAAATTTGGCTTTTAACTACTATGCAGTGTTTTTCAATATTCATCCAAAATTTAATGTTTTCATAAAAATACCAAAAAATTACCCAAATATAATTTTGATATTACTAATTCAAAAATGAGGTCTATTTTACCAAATTAAAAACATATATTTTTCATTAATTAATTTAAAATTGATTTCCTCTATCAAAACCAAAAAGCATGTTTTTAAGAAATAATAAATATCAAAATATTAACACTTGTTTATGTCCAATTTCAAAGTGATATTACTTCCAATGACCAATATTGGATTAAATTGTAAAAATATAATCCAATTACACTTTAAACCAATAAAAAAGATAATATAATAATATAAATAAATTGGATTAAAAGCATGTTTTGAATTAAAATGTAGTATTTTTCACTATTCATTAAATATGAACATTATCAAAAAATTACCAAAATGTAACACCCTGAGCTTCCATGGTACACTTCTCTTTGAATAATACAGTAGTGTGTGTTGTATGCAACTTCGAGTTCTAACACACACCACGACCAATCAAAGTAGCCGTCATCAATAGTAATACCCACTTTTTGAAATTTTATAAATTTTACCTCTCAAAATGGACTTCATTTATGGTTTCAGAATATCGAAATTAGCTTAGGGTGAAATTTTGGTACTTTTTGGATAACTTTCATATTTTAATGAATAGTGAAAATTACTAAATTTTAATTAAAAACAACTTTTTAATTGAAATAATTAATAGTGATAAATTATGAATTTTAGTGGTTTTAAATTATATTTAGAATATATTTTTACCATTTAATCCAATGTTGGTCATTGGACATAATTTCACATTTAAACCGAACATAAAAAAGTGTCAATCTTTTGATAGTTATTGTTTCTTAAAAACACGCTTTTTGTTTTAACAACATGAATTAATTTTAAATTAATAAATGAAACTTCTATGTTGTGAATTTGGTAAAATAGACTTCAATATTGAATTCGGAATATCAAAATTAGCTTAGGGTAAATTTTTGGTATTTTTCTGAAAACTTTCAATTTTTGAGGAATAGTGAAAAACACGGAGTTACTGTTTAAAAGCGGCTTTCTATTTAAATAATTATTTATATTATTTAAATTTATTTTAGGTCAAAATAGATACATAACACCTATATAAATTCAATGTAATTCATTGGAGGCAGTTTATAATAATTTTGGATATATAAAAATTTTATTGAACTTTTTCACTGTCTTTTACCCACCTCCAAGGAGAATTTGTAAATTCACATAAAACTTAATTTTACTTCTTCTGTGAGTGTAATTTATAAAATTTAAGAGAAATGGTTAATATCAAGGAGTAAAATGTGGTTCAATAAGATAAAAATAATTTTTTTTGAATAGTAACTTTTTACTTTTATTTACCAGGGTAAAAAGTAAATAGGGTAATTAAAGGTAAAAATGATATTATTATTACCCTAACACCTGTCCTAATTCTATTTTAGAAGTTTAGTTCGACCAAAAACAACCTTAGTAATAAAATATGACCCTTTAAGTCCACTTGGATTAGATTAGGACATTTATTATTATTTAATTCAAAGAAGAGTTAAAAGAGTTAAAATCAAAGATTAATAACTAAAACATTTTTAATATAAGGTTACACATAAGATAAATTCGATTATAAATATTCATTAGAAATATAAGAATATTTCCTACATAATGGTATTTTAATTATAATTTTTATACATTACATATTTAAATTTATTTATGACACAATGATGATGCAGTAATTACCTTATTAATGAAAGAATCAAATAAATGGTAATATAAATATTAACATTAATATAATTTCAAAGTTTTTATGACATCCGCGAATTTTATAGGTGACTATGACATTTTAGGTCTGATTCAATGTATCTTTTTTGAAGTAATCAAGTTGTGATGACTTTCACAAAAACAAAATACCAAATAATGTCAAAATTGACATAAAAGAGTTTTTAAAACAAATATTATATTATTAATTGATATTCGGTTCTTAAAAATCTAAGGTTCGGCCAAAGGAATTTTATCATGATGGGTATATCATTAATGGACCACTTGGGGTTCTCTTGGAGGTATATAGTAAGTTTATTAACTATATAATATAAAAATACAAAGTGACATGGTAAGTGTCAAACTAATTAACCAAGAGTTAAAAGTAAAAGATAAGGTTAATATAATGACCCAAACTTGTCTAAAATCTATTAGTTGAACGGATTTCGACCCATACCCACCTTAGTCTTTTAATAATCTACTTTGGAGCCATTATAAACCGAATATGAATTTATTATAAATTAATACTTTAAGTTTTTTCTAAAGAGCCCCTCCTCCCCCTTATAAAAGGACACTAATTATAACCAATTCCTCACACCTCTCAAGCCTTTTGGCTCATCCAAACTCTGCCCTATTAAGCTCCCTACATCCCTCTATTCTTATTAGAAGCCTCACCTTAGGCAGAAGGCACTTCAAGGGTTCTTTTTTGTTCAAACCAAAGGGAGTTACCCCAATTAAAGGTAACGATTTCTCTTAGCTTCTTTTCATTTATTTTACTTCTCCAACCCCTAAACTCTTCTCATTATTCTATTTTGTAACAAAACAATTATCCTAAATATACTAGTATATTGTTATAATAATTATTCGAACTACACTTACACACACCTCCATCTAATGGATGAATAACATAATGTTTCTGTGGATGGCAACCAAATTCCTCACAAAACGATGATTGTTCAATTATCTCCTACCACCTCTCATGGTGGCCATTATGATGGAAATATAATTAAATATGATATTAATTATATTTCTTTTATATATAAGCTTGTGTAATTCCATTTTATGTCATAACATTATTCATTTCATGTTGTATATATATACGATAATTTAATTTGAGGAAGTGCGGACTACCGCCCCCTCAAAGTGATATGACTCGTTTATACCATACATGGAACATATAAAGGATGGTATTAATGAACTTAAGTAACACATATAAGATATTATATTATACTTTAATAATAATATTCCTATGTATTATTTGGTTTTTATTACTTTTAAAATGAAAAATGATATGGAAGTAGTGTTCGTGCGTACGTACGGACTACCGTCTCCATGAACGCGATGAGATTCATTCCACATCGTATCCATTCAAGTATAATTCTCATTTTATGATTAAAAATAATGTTTAAGGACTTTATATCATTCTGTATTTGTATAAGATACAACATATCCATAATAAACATGGCTTATGTAACAAAACATATAAAATAAAACGAGTAAATTAACAGCTGAAACGACGATAATACTAAGATATTATTAACAAAGAAATGTTAAAAGATCATATATGATATCATATTAATGTATATTATTCTTTTATAATTTAATAAAAAAAATTTAACCATTATATAAGAGATTATTGTACCCTCGACAAGGGAAAAGTACATGGTAAGGGGTTTTCATCTCACTCCTTATTCCTGTGAGATTCATGCCATATTACCACTATTACCTTTTGTGTGGTGTATGTACTACCCAGAATTGTATTATTTATGTAATACACTTAAATTTATGTGTATTTACATATTCATTGTATTATACCTCTTTCATGGGTTGTATGTTTCCAAAGTTTCCAAATTGGTAAGGGTAAATTTCATAATCTCTTTATTATTCGAGGTTATTTTTACGTAAGTATCTACTGGGACATATTTATTATCCATGTCCATGTTTTATGAAAGAGTTTTCAAAGGGATTATTTTAAGGTAATTTTTACTAAAACATCATTTCAAATGTTTTAAAAATTTATTCTTCTAAATCATTCTCATTAATTTCCATGTCTTCAAAATGGGTTTTAAGGATTTATTTATATGGAAATGAATGTTTTTAAAATGTTTATTCCTTTAAAAAGTTTCAAAGTGGTATGGGACACATTGATTCAAAAATGTCTGTAAATGACTTCTTTTCCAAATATTGTTACTTTTAATGTTTTCATGAAAAAAGCGGTATTTCTCTCAAAGAGTTTTACAAATCACTTTCATCAACGTCAAAATCCTTTAATGGATTTTAAACTTGTTTTGAAGTTGATTTATCATGATACAAATCATCCATATTGTGTTGAAGGTTTTGTGATATGTTTGACTGTGGATGTGTTATTTTTATACCATCCATGGTTTATGGTTAAATTATTGACATTTCGTATCCTTGTTCTTATAGGAATGTTTTTGTTAAGTTTCATCCTTTTCATATGAGGAATGTATTGGACATAGTAAGTGATGGGTGGAGCCCGCTATAGCTCTTCGATGCATCGGTAGGTCTCATGAGACAACTAGACGTGGAATTGGTCGAGGCCCTTTCCCATTTTGATATATGGTTTTGGTCGAGCACTTAATCATTTTTAGACATCTTGGTCGAGGCCTTGACAAAATGTTTTAGAATGTCTCGCATTATACATTCCCTCATTATGAAAATATATTGATGGTTCATGTGGTTATTTGACTAGTAGAATACCCATGATTATGTTTTATTATGGCATTATTTACTCAACTCATATTATTTCCATAAAAGTATTCATGTTTATTATTAGTAAAGGCATGTGGTTTCAATTATTCACCATGCTTAATATTTATGTCGTTTTCCGCATTATGTCTTACCCTTAATGATCGTTTGACCTCACCCCTTTCTAAGTTTTATTTTCCCAGGATTCCAAGAAGTGTATTGTGATGGATATGAAGGGTTAAGCCAAGGGAATAATGGTGTTCATAATGGATTATTTATGTTGTTTTGTATGTTATAAAGTGTAATGTAACATTCATGTATTTAATCTATTTTCCAAGACTGCTAAACCAATCGGGCCTTTGGGACATGATTCTTTGTAATCATGCCAATGTATTAAAATAATGCACCGACTTTGGGTAATTGGGGTCGGGGCGTTACAGTTGGTATCAGAGGAAGTTTAGCAATAACCTTGGAAACTATATTTAGATAAACTTTGATTAGAGCACATATCCCTAAGATAGACTTTGAGGATTAGTATAGAAGAACTTCCTAGAATTTTTGTATTGTAGATATTTTGTGAGTTTTCTGAGCAATACATCCCTATCTGGATACGAGCAAGTAGAGGCGGCTCTGGTACAGATGTACCTAGGTGTAAAACCTGAAAACACCACTTTGAGCTAGACTCGAATTGGAACTGGTGCACGACAACGGGCCTTGCTGCACTTTTGGTTACGACACTCCTGGGGGATATGCTTAGGATAATTCTCATTTTATTTACAACCCATTATAAAGGGCTCATGAGTATATACTTACTCAAAGAAAAAATTTTTATGATTATGTAATATATCCATAAACTGTTCAATTTGTGTTAGATATTTTACAAGTTTGGAATTATTCATTACAATTCATAAACTGACCTAGTTTATGCTATTGTATAGAAATGACTCCCAATAGAAGGGATGTGAACTCCAGTAATATGTATGATCCAAAGAGTAAGAAGGATCATATATTTCATGATCCTAAGAAAGGATTTATAAGGGAAATAGTCTCCCACGTATTATCATCATATGAAGAAATAGTTTCATGTGTTGATAAGATAAGTAAAGAATTCTTGGAGTCATATGGCTTTGAAGGGAATCCAGAGAAGAAAAGGATGGCAGAGAGAAGGACAGATTAAGGGAAGAAGGTAAAGAAGGGTTTTCCCATATGTGATAATTGTGGAAAGAATCAACTTGGAAAATTCTTGAAGGGAATGGGAGTATGTTATAAGTGTGGAGAAAAAGGACACCAAGTACGTGACTGCAAGTGTAAGAAAAAGGTTTCAAATGTACAATGCTTCATCTGCAAGGAGTTTGGACACTACACAAACCAATGTCCCAGTTATCAGACTATGCCACAAATGATTCTATTGGATAATATTCAAGTTATGATACTACCACAGATGAAGCGGAATGACTAGTATTCTTATGTTGTTATTTTGGAATTATTTCATTGAAGTTTTGTATCAATAATGTACTGTAAATAAATAAGGATTGTACTGCAGTACTATTTCATTGAGGATTTGATATTTTATGGTACTAAGAAAAGTGACTCTACAACGAGTTAAACTTTTGTAAATTACATGGTTGAAGGAAAGATAAACCTTAATATGGTCCTAATATTGAGGTACTGGTTTTGGAATAAGATATGGTTGATTTGGTAAATTATATTGGATATTCTTGACTACCTTGAAACTGATTAAAGATTTTTATATTCCATTATTGTTGGAGTTTACAAAATTTTTGGATGGATGAAGTATATCCAGTATTCTATAAGGAATGAGAGAGCATGAATGTAATCAATAAGGTTTTATGGTAATTCAGGATGTCTCAGTGTTTTAAAAAGAATACATGATGAAGGTATTCACATGTTATTACGTGGAAAAAAGGATCTTCATTGTGTTTACCTTCCTTATAAATTTTGGACTGAGATTTTACAGAAGTACTTTGGATAACTATAATGGTTGGAAGTGGTTAGGTTTGAAAGGTTATTTTTGGATTTTTATAAAAGGACAACACGCAGACCATGTGACGACCCGTCGTGTCGGACAAAGCTGTGGGAATCGAACCCACAACCATAGTGAAATTGGGATTTATTGCCTACCATTGTTCTACAAGAAGTTCATGAATGGTATAATGTAGTTTCTTTTCATAAAGGGTCTGATATGTGAATTATAAATTTATTATATTTGGAACCCTATACGATTGGGATAAATAGAGTATTTTTGAGTTGTATTATGTTTTGGGGTGAAAGATGAGTTTGTGGTAGGAATTTATTAATGGATAATACTCTAATTATAAAGTAAGTATATCTCCTTATGATCTTATCCAATCTCATAAATAAATTCCTCAACATTAAGAAAAGGAACTTAGAACAAAAATGTTGTCCTAGATAGTACCATAGATCATCACTAATTTATGGATTTGGGATTGTTGGACTTTTCATAGCCACATTCTCTACCACTCTCTATCAGATAATTAATGGTTATATTTCTCTTCCATATCCATATTTTCCTACATGGAACCCTAGTATGTGTTATTTTCGGTAATCTTCATACTTACCACTCTTTATTTTAAATAGAGGCATCATTAATTCATTTTTCAATGTGGGATTTCTACTAAGATATTTTGAAACGTCAAAAATGTGTTATCCTAATACCTTATGTTTTGTTGAACCGGTGGTATTTTAAATCATCATAGATTGATGAATTTAAGGACCTCAATTTTAAACATGTTTGTGATTGATGACCTCAATCACTACCTATAAATTTTTACTTTTTTCCTCTAATTATATGTCTCAAATTTCCACCAATGTTCTCCTAATCGAGATCAAAATTTTGTGGTGACCCTTTCATTTCTCTTTTCCTCTTATTAAGACTAAATTTTATTAACCAAATTTCCGATGTGGATTTTCCCACAAAGATATTTTCTATTTTAAACCATTATTTTCAAAGAACAATATCAAATTGCGAGGACGAAATTTATTAAAGGAGGGGAGAATGTAACACCCCGAGCTTCCATAGTACGCTTCTCTTTGAATAATATAGTAGCGTGTGTTGTACGCAACTTCGAGTTCTAACACACACCACGACCAA
This sequence comes from Viscum album, assembly GCA_963277665.1. NCBI lineage: Eukaryota > Viridiplantae > Streptophyta > Magnoliopsida > Santalales > Viscaceae > Viscum > Viscum album. The sequence goes on from OY728141.1 coordinate 1,119,497,300, forward strand.
TCAAAGTAGCCGTTATGAATAGTAATACCCACTTTTTGAAATTTTATAAATTTTAGATCTCAAAATGGACTTCATTTTTTGATTCAGAATATTAAAATTATCCTAGGGTGAAATTTTGGTACTTTTAGGATAACATTCATATTTTGATGAATAGTGAAAATTACTAAATTTTAATTAAAAACCACTTTTTTAATCAAAATAATTAATAGTGATGAATTATTATTTTGAGTGGTTTTAAATTATATTTAGAATATATTTTTACCATTTAATCCAATGTTGTTCATTGGACATAATTTCACATTTAAACTGGACATAAACAAGTGTCAATCTTTTGATAGTTATTATTTCTTAAAAAAAAGCTTTTTGTTTTAACAACGAGAATTAATTTTAAATTAATAAATGAAACTTCTATTTTTTTAATTTGGTAAAATAGACTTAATTATTGAATTTGGAATATCAAAATTATCTTAGGGTAAATTTTTAGTATTTTTCTGAAAACTTTCAATTTTTTACGAATAGTGAAAAACACTGAGATACTATTTAAAACTGGCTTTTTATCTAAATAATTATTTATATTATTTAAATTTATTTTAGGAAAAAATAGATACATAACACCTATATAAATTAATTGTAAATAATTTGAGGCAGTTTATAAGAATTTTAAATATATAAAAAGTTTATTGAACTTTTTCATCGTCTTTTACCCACCTCCTAGGAGAATTTGTAAATTCACATAAAACATAATTTTACCGCTTCTGTGAGTGGAATTTCTAAAATCCGAGAGGCATGGTTAATATCAAGAAATAAAATGTGGTTCAATAAGACAAAAATAATTTTTGGTGAATAGTAACTTTTTACTTTTATTTACCACGGTAAAAAGTAAATAGGGCAATTAAGGGTAAAAATGATTTTATTATTACCCTAACACATGTCCTAATTCTATTGGATAAGTTTAATTAGACCAAAACCAACCTTGAGAATAAAATATGACCCTTTACGTCTACTTGGATTAGATTAGGACATTTATTATTATTTAATTAAATGAAGAGTTAAAAGAGTAAAAATCAAAGATTAATAACTAAAACATTTTTAATATAGGGTTATACATAAGAAAAATTCGATTATAAATATTAATTAGAAATATAAAAAGATTTCCTACATAAAGGTATTTTAATTATAATTTTTAGACATTAAATAATTAAATTTATTTATGACACAATGATGATGCTGTAATTACCTTATTAATGAAAGAATCAAATAAATGGTAATATAAATATTAAAATAAATATAATTTCAAAGTTTTTATGCCATTCACGAATTTTCTAGGTGACTATGACATGTTAGGGCTGATAAAATGTATCTTTTTCTAAGTAATCAAGTTGTGATGACTTTCACAAAATCAAAATACCAAATAGTGTCAAAATTGAAATAAAAGAGTTTTTAAAACAAATATTATATTATTTATTGATATTAAATTCCTAAAAATATAAGTTTTGGCCAAAGGACTTGAATCATGATAGGTGTATCATTAATGGACCACTTGGGGGTTTATTGAAGTTATATAGTAAGTTTATTAACAATATAATATAAAAATACAAACTGACATGGTAAGTGTCAAACTAATTAACCAAGAGTTAAAACTAAAATATAAGGTTAATATATTGACCCAAAACTATCGAAAATATATTGGTTGAAAGGATTTAGACCCATACCCACATTATTTTTTGAATAATCCACTTTCGAGCCATTATAAACCGAATAATAATTTATTATAAATTAATAATTTACGTTTTTCCTAAAGTGCCCCTCCTCCCCCTTATAAAAGGACACCACTTATAACCAATTCCTCACACCTCTAAATCCTTTTGGCTCGTCCAAACTCTGCCCAATTAATCTCCCTACATCCCTATCCTCTTCCTAGAAGCCTCATATTAGATAGAAGGCACTTCAAGAGTCCTTTTTGGTTTAATCCAAAGGGACTTACCCCAATTAAAGGTAACAATTTCTCTTAGCTTCTTTTCTTTTATTTTACTTCTCCAACCCCTAAAATCTACTCATTATTTTCTTTTGTAACAAAACCAGTATTCTAAATATACGAGGATATTTTTATGAGAAGTATTCTAACTACACTTACACACACCTCCATCTAATGGGTGAAGAACATAATGTTTCTGTGGATGGAAACCAAACGCCTCATGAAACGATGATTGTTCAATTATCTCCTAACACCTCTCATGGTGGACATTATGATGGCACTATAATTAAATATGATATTAATGATATTTATTTTATATATAATCTTCTGTAATTCCATTTTATGTCATACCATTATTCATTTCATGTTGTATATATATACGATAATTTCATTTGAGGAAGTGCGGACTACCGCCCCCTCAAAGTGATATGACTCGTTTATACCATACATGGAACATTTAAAGGATGGTATTAACGAAATTAAGTAACACATAGAAGATATTATATTATACTTTAATAATAATATACCTATGTATTATTTGGTTTTTATTCCTTTTAAAATGAAAAATGAAATGGAAGTAGCGTTCGTGCGTACGTACGGACTACCGTCTCCACGAACGTGATGAGATTCATTCCCGATCGTATCCATTCAAGTCTAATTCCCATTTTATGATTAACAATAATGTTTAAGGACTTGATATAATTCTTGATATGTATAAGATACAACCTATCCATAAAAACATGTCTTATGTAGAAAAACATATAAAATAAAACAAGTAAGTTAACACCCGAAACGACAATAATACTAAGATATTATTAACAAAGAAATGTTAAAAGATAATATATGATATCATATTAATGTATATTATTCTTTTATAATTTAATAATAATAATTTAACCATTATACAGGATATTACCCTACCCTCGACAAAGGAAAAGTATAAGGTATGGGGTTTTCATCTCACTCCTTATTGCCGTGAGATTCATGCGATATTGCCACTATTTCCTTTTGTGTTGTTTATGTACTGTCCATAATTGTATTCCTTATGTAATACACTTTAATTTATGTGTATTTACATATTCATTGTTTGATACCTCTTTCATGGGTTGTATGTTTCATAAGTTACCAAATTGGAAAGGGTTAATTTCACAATCTCTTTATTATCCGAGGTTGTTTTTACGTAAGTATGTACTGGGACATATTTATTATCCATGTCCATGTTTTATGAAAGATTTTTCAAAGGGGTTATTTTAAGGGACTTTTTACTAAAACATCATTTCAAATGTTTTAAATATTTATTCTTCTAAATATTTCTCATTAATTCCCATGTCTTCAAAATGTTTTTTAATGATTTATTTATATGGACGTGAATGTTTTTAAAATATTAATTCCTTTAAAAAATTTCAAAGTGGTATGGGACACTTTGATTCAAAAATGTCTTTAAATGACTTATTTTCCAAATTGTGTGTCTTTTAAATGTTTTCATGAAAAAGGGGTATTTCTCTCAAAGAGTTTTACAAATCATTTTCATCAACGTCAAAATCCTTTAATGGATTTTAAACTTGTTTTGAAGTTCATTTATCATGATACAAATCTTCCATATTGTGTTGAAGGTTTTGTGATATGTTTGACTGTGGATGTTTTATTTTTATACCATCCATGGTTTATGGTTAAAGTATTGACATTTCATATCCTAGTTCTTATACAAATGTTTATGTTATGTTTCATTCATTTCATATGAGGAATGTATTGGACATTGTAAGTGATGGGTGGAGCCCATTATAGCTCCTCAATGCATCGGTAGGTCTTCATGAGACAACTAGACGTGGAATTTTCTGAGGCCCTTTCCCATTTTGATATATGGTTTTGGCCGAGGCCTTAATCATTTTTAGATGTCTTGGCCGAGGCCTTGAAAAAAAAATTTAGAATGTCTGGCATTATACATTCCCTCATTATGGAAATAATATTGATGGTTCATGTGGTTATTAGACTAATATAATACCCATGATTTTGTTTTATTATTGAATTATTTACTCAACTCATATTCTTTCCATAAAATTATTCCTGTTTATTATTGGTAAAGGCATGTGGTTTCAATTATTCACCTTGCTTAATATTTATGTCATTTTCTGCATTATTGCTTACCTTTACTGAGCGTTTGAGCTCACCCCTTTCTATGTTTTATTTTCCCAGGATTCCAAGAAGTGTATTGTGATTAATATGCAGTGTTAAGCCAAGGTAATAATGGTGTTCTTAAGGGATTATTTATATTGTTTTGTATGTTATAAAGTGTAACGTAACATTCATGTATGTAATCTATTTTCCAAGACTGCTAAACCGATCGGTCCTTCAGGATTTGATTCTTTGTAATCATGCCAATGTATCAAAATAATGCACCCACTCTGGGTAACTGGGGTCAGGGCGTTACACAAAATTTCATCCAAAGTAAATTTTGATGTCCCAATTATAAAGAATAATTTTATTTTGTCAAATATAAAATTTAAAAGTGACAAAAACTGTCTTTAAAATGTATTATCCATCAAAAGGTTTTAAATCAACCTTTTAAATAATATTATGGCATTTATGTTTAAAATTGCATTCATTTACATTTTAAGCCTCTAACTTTTATTGGATAAATGTAAAAACATTTTAAAAACACGTGTAATCATATTGTAGTTTGTTCTGTTCATTCCCACCAATACAACGACTATGAATTAACAACCATTTAAAATAATAATAATAATATATTATTTTTCAGTATATCTCAATTTTGTGTGCAATGTAATATTTCAATGAAACCTGTTGTTGCGTGTTGAGTATGCTATCAGACATAGTATCCCCTTTAAAGTAAAATTAATATTCAATTCACTAATATTAATAAATATGAAAAAGTCATATTCTTTATTTAGCTTGGATGTTACACTAGATATAACTGATCAATGAAAATAAATCTAAAGCATTTTCACTCAAAACCCTCAGTTTCTTCACCATTACCATAGAATCCCACCATCTCCTGCTATATCCCTCATGTTTAAATAAAGTAAAATTCACATTTTTAACTTCTGGAATTTCTAAGAACTCAAAAGGAATATCAATATTTTTCTACCAATACTTGGCCTCTTGAAGATCATCAGATCCTTGAAAATATGGTGGTTTCTAGTGAGGAAACCCATGATAACAATCCCTTTATTCGTCCATTTGAGGATCCACTACTGAATCTTGAATGGAAATAGATGCAAGTACCTACCCCAATTCTTGGTCATCACACACCACTATCTCAATAAGATTCTAGACCACTGGAGGATTCACTTGTTGTGGTTCAACATTATGTTATTCCTATGGGCTATTCAAATGTTTCCTTAGAGGAATTACACTACAAAACATTACTAGAAAATAGTGAAATCCTTAGAAAGGATACATAAGTCAAAAACTAAAAAAAGAGATATAGGTATATCAATTTCTTCAAGAATAACTTTATATTGGGATTTCAACATACTTATATCATAAGTGAATAAAATATTAGAATCATCTCTAACTCTTCCTCAATGAAACTTTTCCCAAACACCCTTGATTACTTAAGGCTCATTATGATGAGAGCTAGCCATGTACTCCCTCAAAACAACCTCCTAAGTCACACCAATCCAACTTCCTATCTACCAAAAAGACCAATATTTATATTGACATTAAGGAAAGGTACCGAACCTAATATGGGACCTCTGATACCACTTTCTCATGAACCATCCAGGATACCCTAGAATGTTGGTACCTGATCTAACCCTGACATGGCCTAAAAGGTGTTCCTGATCCCCATGGGATGACGACTACAACCTGAAATCATAACATAATCATAAGGGAATGGTTTTTATAAAAAATTATGGAAGAAGGAATATATAATTTAGTATGATGAACACTCTAAAGGGAGAAAGTACCAAAATCAAATAGGTAAACAATACGTAAACAATGCACCATCAAAGGGCACAACATCTTCCCAGATAAATGCTCAGATAAATTCCATGTAACAAGTGGATAACATCTCCAACAGCCACCTTCATCACTCCAAGTTACAGGGATTAAGAACATCCACAACTACCAAATGTTGTTCTGACTTTACTTGGACCTAACATAAGTTAATCTACAAATTCCTGAAGCAAATTTATGGTGTGAGCTATAAATCCCAGTTGTTTCTCACCAAGTGTTCTTTAATAAATTAAATAATAATTTACAAAAATCTTTCAAATTAAATAAAAACAAGTCATGGCCAGAAATTTATATATTTTAAACCAAAAATGCTTCCATAGTATGAAATATAGAAGATATATCAAAAATTATTAAATGAATATTTTATATAAAACATTTATTAAAAATAATTAGCATATATAAAATAGTTATATAAATTAATTTAATATAATCATCAATTAAAAAATATTATAGAACCATGTGACAAGACTTGTGGTATGTTATTTTCTTGTAATAAGATTATCACACTACTGAATCAGTGATCTCGAATCAATGTGTACACATTTCCCATGACTGAGAACATAGGGAATCAACTCATCATTAGGTAAAATCATGTCCTAGTTAGTTTATTTCAGTGTTTTCATCCTCAATATAGTTTTAGTGGGTCATATCCTAGCAATATTATTCTAATTACCCAATAACTACCGAAACTCACATGCGCTTCAGTGAATAAATAAATAAATCATAGGAAAATTGATCATTTCAAATCATTTTAAAATATAACCTCCCACTTTTAGTTATCAATATTATTTTCTCATTTCTAAACCAAATCATAGGTTTTCATCAATTCACACATTTTCAAATAATATTTCATTTTAATCCATTTATATTGAGTTTCAACATAAAATCATTTCAAAAAATCAATTTTGAAATCAAGCCATCAATTTTTTTTTCAAATCAACCCAATAATTTCAATTCCATTGAAATTGGGGTTTTCATTATTTCCATGAATATTTCTAAATCAACCCTAAATCATTTCGTATATGGGTTTTTAAATCATTTCAAATAAATCGGAAAATTTAAGGATTAATTTGTTTGTAAAATCATATGGAACCACCTACCTTTAATCAACATAAAAAAACACCCATAATGGGGAAAACACCATCAAATAATGAAGGAAAAGGAGACCAATAAGGAAATATAGATATCAAATTTCGAACTGAGACATCCATTAGAGTAGAGACCACCCAAAAATCATCTAAAGTATCCTTAGGGATTAAGATAATAGGTTTCATGTAAAATGAAATGTTTTTTAAGCTATAGAACATAAAAACTCACTGGTCCTATTGAATCCAAGACATGAATATCTTGGGTGGAATATATGCTGAAAAAGGCATTGCCTCATGTTAAAAATCCTGATCCCAGACATTTAACGTTGTGCAATAAATTCATTATGTGTATATCATTCATATCATGAATTTTTTTCATGGATTATTCCATGTTATAGATTCGCACCCTGAATTACATTCACAATTTTAATCTTTCATGGAGATAGTAAGTATCTAGTTCAAGATGAAAAACTCAAAAAAGACCTCCCAATCATCTCATACCCAAAGAGAATCCTATAAATCATTTGAAACATTTACACCTAGAATCCATTAATTCAAACAAAAATATACCCCTGAACTTTAGGTCATTTTCCTTGATAAGTGCTCTTCATCCTTGAATGTCCCGAAACACACCAAACAAAAGGTAATTAAAAATGTGAGTTAAGAAGTACCTAAAAAGGGTAACATGATGTTACAATTTCTCTTATAAAATTAGAGTTTAAAAATACCAAAAAATGGTCTTGACACATCCATATGTTGTAAATACATTCCAGAATCAAATAAATAATAAAAAAATAAAAAAATAAATCAAATAAATCATTCAAAATTAAATCAATCCCTCTGCTCACCCTCTAAATGATATCCCCTACAAAAAAATCCACTTCCAAATCACCCCAATCTCCCATATACATCATAAAATCCACCAATATCCATAACTAAAATCAATAAATACCCACTTGACTGATGAAATAAGGAAATCAAATAAATAAAAATAACCAACATACATCCATGTGATTATACAAGTCACAATCCAACCTCAAACTATCCATGCTTTGTGAACAGGAAAAATCTAAACTAGATCCTATAATATAATGATAATATGCATGAGAATAAGAATTATCAGTAGGTATGATATTGGAAAACACACCCCATTCATAATATTTAAATAAAACATCCACATCATGCTAGTTCGAAAAACATTATTACAAATAGGTATTTTAAAGTATGAGTATATAAAATCAAATATCAATTATAGAAATTCATTTTTATTTTATTTAAATAAAAAAAATTATAGAAAACATTTTATCATCATAAATTACCTTTATTAAAAATTCCATCTATAAATAATTTTAAAAATCTATTTTAGAAGAATCCATTTGAATATTATTTTTAAAACATTAAGAAAGAAAGAAGAAAATATAATTTGATAATTTTATAAAAGGGAGGAAACATCAAGATTTAAAAAAAAATTTAAAAATTAAATGCATGTAATGTAAAAATAACCATTTAAAAACATGCACCATAGAGAAAATCCATTGGTGAAGTAAGGTTAGTGAGACCTATAGTACCTCATATCATCTTGTGAGCAAATCGTCAATCCAAGTGTATGAACAAACCACTATGGAGTTTATGCTGTAAAATAGTAGTATGGTTCCACTTATCCAATGAAACCACATCCAATAATCTTCTAAGGAGTACAAGTCTTGACCTAGTGGTGTGATATATCCCATCTAGTGACACCATGACCTTTACCCAATCTTTGTTTAGATAGTAATGTGGCATAATCCAAAGGGATGATTAATCTTTCCTTCCACACATAAATACCCATATTACTATGTGATTACCCATTTTAAAACAATCACCTTTAATTTAAAAATTGTATTTTTATTAACCCATCACACACAATTCCATTTTTCAAATAAAAATCTTGGCTTTCAACTCTATTTTTCAATTAAATTCAGGGAAATAAACTTTATAAACCAAAAGGTACATAATTAACCATTAAAAAACTCCAATGACCAAAATTAATTAATTAAAACACAATTAAAAAAAACAAAAAATAAATATAAACCAAGCTAACTGGATATTTGTAATTCATTTAAAAATACACCTAAAATCATAATTAAAAACCAAACTTAAAATATATTTTCAATACTTGGAATTTCAAATCATACTTGAAATTATAAGTAAAATTGAAGAACCAATTGAAAATTTATTTTGAAAACTAAAAAACCTTTGAAATATAAAAAATAATGACTAAAATTCGTCTAAAAAATTATCAAATATTCATTTTGTGAGGTAATGGTTAAATAGTTTAAAAATATTAATAAGGAAAGTATGTCACACTTAATGGAAACCAAATTAAAATTCGATTTCCTTTCCAAATAGGCTTTAAATCATATGAAATAAATTCATTGGGAATACAAATATGAATTTAATATTAATGAAATCATGGTTATTGTATTTAAATACCAAAGTAATGGGGCAGCCTACCTCAAATAGAGATGAACTCATCACCTTCGAGGAATTTTTCTAGATTAGGGCTCAAAAAACATTTACAAACCCTAAAAACCAAGATAAATAAAATAAAACAAACCATTAAACTCTAGGGTTTTTTAAATAGTTATTCAACTAGAATATAGATAAAGAATAAAAATATAAGGGGAAGACAAGGGAGGAATGAAGTCCAAACCTCGATAAATCCAAACGTAATCGAAGAAGAATCACTCAAAATGGAGGAAGGAAGAAGGGGGAACCATGTGTATCAACCTTGTAGGTTTCATCAAACAAAAATGGATAGGGGTAGGTGATTTATTTGATTTTATAGAAAAAGAAATGGTAAATAGGTAAAATCTATATTTTTAAGTTTTTGGGAACCTCACATTGTTTTCATACGGTTTACTAAATCGCGCACCAACAATGTGAACTTTATTGGGCACACTATGAACCTTATACATTTTGTTCACATAGTTTGAAAAATCATGAAAAATTGTTATTATAAATGTATATGCATTTTCATGGTTGTTGTGTGGCTTCCATTAACTATGCGCTAGCCATATGTCTATGCTAAAATTCAAAAATTTCAAAAATTTAAACTTTTTTGGTCTTGAATTTGAAGAAAATATTAAAATAATTAAATAAATAAAATAATAGTGAATAACCAGGCTAAGGGTGTGAAATTGTTATAATAAATAATTAAACACATTAAAATATTACTAAATGAAACCTAATAAGTAAAATTATTAAAGGAATGAAACAATATGTAAATAAAAAAACTAAATGGTTAAAATTATCATCATGAACTTCCATGAAGATAATACCAAAAATGATAACTATATAAAGAATATAAAATATTAGAATTTTTATAATCATCTTATAGAATACGATGATTAATTTTATATAAGTGTTTAAGGCTTTGTATAGGAATATAACATGAAAATTATATATATTTCCATTATTTATATGATTTTTTGACATATGGTAATTAGATTTATGGTCATTATGTATACTTTTATCCAATTGGTATGTTAAATTTTTTTAATTTTCAGAAATAGTAATAAATTAAAGTAATATAATTAAAATATAATAAATAATTCTGGAAGGAAATAAAAAGATTATAATTATTTAAAATATTTTTTTTAAAAAATATGTATTTTTATTCCTTAAATATTATTAATATTAATCATGGCCATTTTTATAGCATAATGGTACTCAACTTTTGGATTCCATATCCAGGAGAACCTGGGTTCAAGCTCCAGTGGGTGTAAGTAATATTCTAGTACTATATAAGTTGTGATATGGTTGATGAAGTAGGAAGCCAATGATGAAATAATGAGACATGATTCAAGTGTGTGGATATGTAGGCATGATGCAGTACTAGTTACTTAGGTAGAATGATTCATGCATGATGATACACTGAGCCTTTGAAAAAAATGGTCATTTGGGCTATGTAATGAGCATCATGCCCACTAGGAATTTGGGACATTCAAAATTATAATGAGATAGCTTGATTATTGGCATATCCTTGGAGAAATGATGAGGTATGATCCTTGATATTCTATATTGTGTGTGTGTGTGTGTTTCCTTTACTAATACCCCCCAATACCTTAATGAAAAATGTTGTTGTTGTTTTTGTTGTTATTTTTTTTGTTTTTTATTATTGTTGTTAGTAGGAGTAGACAACTCAATAGGGGGTGAGTTTATAATTAAAAAAATATATTTAGAAAAAATTTAAACTAATTCCCCCTATTTTAAATACAACCCAGTTAATTAATAAAGTAGGTATATATAATTTAATTATTTTAAATAATTTCTCAAAATTTTCATAAAAACTCCATTAAAATAATCTTATGGCAATCATAATATTTTAAAATTAATCTAATCACATTAAATAATAGAAATATCACTTGAAAAAACTAACTATAAAATTATAGTCTTGAAAAATAGATTTTTTAAAATATTTTTAGAATAGATTATGAAAAACATTTAAATACATAGAGAAATACAAAAAACAAGAGGTTTAGTCTCAATCTGTGACTTGATCCTCTAAAATTAAAGGTCACCTACTACCAAGAACTATTATTAAACAAATAAAATTAATATAAAACCTAGATTAGGTTTTACTAGCAACAGTGCACAGGGCTATCCAAGATTATACACAACATATTCTAGGATTTCTATAGGAGTGAAAAAGGTGAAGAAATAATATGAGAAATTATATAGTACTCTCTAATTATTTATAAGATATTTTGATCTAATATATTTATAGAAAGTTTACGTAAAAATTGAACATAATAAAATATATATAAATATAATTGAAAATAATTCGATACATAAGATAATGGTAGTTTTATTCTACATATGTTTCTTCTCTTCTCAAAGTTGTCTTTTGGTTTGGTGATGAGATGTGAATACATAATGATTTTCTTTGTTCTTTTAATGATGTTATAATGAAAATAGAGTATTGTTTGGATTTAATTCTTTACATTTGTAAAATTCTATGCAAAAATACCTTTCTTTTTTTCCAGATTCAATTATAAAAATATATATTTCTCTAAAAGGATCTATTGGAAACACATAATTAAAAATAAGAATACTTGGAATGAAATTCAAGAGAAATAAAAGTACATGATTGATAATTTAATTATATGTGTAAATTGTTTAGATTATATTTTATTAAAATATAATACCCACTTTTATACAGAGTCATTTTATTTGTTCCACATCATATCTTCCATGGTAGGTACAACACTTAGAAAAACATGATCATATTTCTTGAAATTTTGTAACGTTTATTGCTCAAATTCATATTTGATCTAGTAATTTTAAAAATTCAAACTTCTTTTCATGGTAATTATAACTAACCTTGTGATTTATTGTGGTTCATATGGTCACTTCATTACTTGTACAAAAAATCAATTCTCTCATACGGCCTCTTTACTTTAACTTATGCTAGCTCGAAGTCAGGATATCTCCAACAGTTTATCAAAATTGCACTAACATACATTCACTCTAACTTCATCGTATGGTCAAATGGAAAGAAATGTGTAGTAACTCTAATACATTTTTATATTCATGAAAAATTTTAAAATGATGTGGCCACTTCAATTTTTCATTGATTTCACTTATTTGTTCATATGATCGATCAAATATTTGGGGATAAATCCACCACAGTGAATTAAATAAATGTTCAGTTGATCCACTTATAATGAGGTCAATACAATCCTTTATAAAAATTATGATAGATGTGTTATATCTGATATAGATCTAGAAATTTCTTGATTGGTCATGTCTTGTCATGGGAAAATTGTGAGATTTTCATATGATCTTATAAAAACACAGTCAATATATTGTCAATGTGGTCGATCTAGTAGATTATTGAATATTTCTTCTCTATATTTCTTCATAGGGTAAATTCAAGACTTTGAGAATTTTCCAAATTTTCCAGAATAAAGTATAACTTAGATAAATCAAAGAAATTATTAAAAATACATAAACATTATTTTTGATTATTAAAATAATAAATTTTTAGACTGATCAAAAAATATCCCCATTTTGATGATCACAAATCATGGCATAAGTAAATACACATAATTAACTAATTATGGTATTAATAATATATAATCATGTAGTTTTCTAACATGTCATACTTTACTCCCCATTTTTATATTATCGAAAATAATACACAGAGGATGAGAAATTGAAAATATAGTATAGAAATAAAGTGTCGAAAATAAAGAGACAAAAAGATGAATACTTTTTTATTTAAATTAAAAATAATTTAGTAAAAGGTCTCTATAATAGTCCCTAATTTAAATCAAAATCAATTTTTGTTAAATTATAACGATTAATTAGGTCTTTTTATCTTCCAATGATTAGAGTAGGAGGAAGTCCAGGGTGAGCAGTATAATCCACTCTTGAAATCATGAGGGATTTGGAAATAGGTCTAATATATCCAAGGGACTGAGGAAGGATGAGACTAAATGGTCCTATTGGTGGTGTAGTAGAAGTATTAGAGGAAATAGTTGTAGATATGGCTATAAAAACATAATGTGTAAATGGATTCTATAGCTTGGGTAGGAGAAGGAGAAATTATGGGTAGATAAAGAGTTGGAGGATCCGTAATTAGAGCATTTTCAACAAACATATAGGGATCTAAATTCCATTTAATATCTATCACATCTCTAGAATCGTTCACAATAATCATATAGAAACTCATCATTTCACTGACATAAACTCATCCAAAAGTAGACCCATAATGAGAAAAGTATCCATAGTCCCATTGAAATTTGTAGTTAGAGGAATCATCTTAAGGTCCCTTTCCACGGATTAAAACCAAGTTTTCAAATATTCTTTATGGTCAATATGATTGAAATAATAATTTATAGATCCCTTGATTATAGCATTTTTTTGGGAATCCTTGACAAATTCATCATTAATGATATCATAAAGCTTCTCCCCATGTACATCTATATCGATTTTAACTTCGTTCCTCATATCCTTAACACTTTCTTTCATACTTTGGATTTCCTCATGAAAAAATATCATGATAAGGTATATATCAATAGATAATGGATAAGGAATAGAATAGGTAGAATATTTGGAAGGACTAGTTATTATAGAAAGGTACATCTTTTATATTTTAGTAATTATATCTAAAATATCATCTTGAAGGGATCCAATCTATCATAAAAAATCCTCCATTTGGGTTATAAAACTCCTAATCTCATGTTCCATATGATACAGCTTTATAAATAGATTATGTTGAATATGATCCACAACTCTCTCAATAGTGTAGGGAATATCCTCTTACCTATAACACCCATTGGTACTATTGGTACTAAGAAACTCTTACTTTAATACTTCTATAAGATCATTATTAAACTAGATAAAATCAGTAGAATTAATAACATAAGTATAAATATGTGCATTTGGTTGAGTTTGAACTAGTGAAGATGAAGTATGAGAATCTAGAAGATATGAGGAAGAATTATAATTATGAGTTTATTCACTGAACTCTAACTTCAAAGGTTGTAACATTGACCCCTCATTTTCTAAAAATATATTTGGAGTCCTTTAAAACATGTGAAAAGATCTATTTGAATCTTCCAAACACATAACCTCAATTCTAGGAGATGAGTCATAAATGGGATCTCCTTGAAAAATTTTATTTGGCTTATGTTTATGTAATGATATTTTAGATTCTTCTATATATCCAACTAGTTGTTGCAAAATATCAATAGAATTCTCAAGTTTGATTTATTATTCAAAAAAAAATAAGGAAGGTCTTGACATAATAGTCTATGAAACTTTTGAAGCCACTATAAATGCATGGTCATCAGTATTATATGGATTTCTATCATCATAATCATTATCCATATCATTACAATTTGTAGGAGAAGATACATCCAAATTAAAGAAAATATTGTCTATAGATTCATATTCCCTTGAAGGTGTTGAATCAAAAATAGGGTTTTCCCCTATCTCAAACATTTTAGGATTATATCTAACAAAATCTTATTCCCTATAAATTTTTGAATCAGTACAGATTAGTCCAAAGTGAAAAGATATTAATGTTTTATACCCCCGTGAGTTATCACTCCTTCTCTTATAGGCTTAACTTTTACTAGAACTTATGAAGCATTAGAAATATATAGAGAAAGAGAGAAAAAAATTCTATAATCGTAATCTATTTTAGCTTCTTTTAATATATCAAACTTAACCTAAGACTCTTCATTATCTAAAGTGTAGTTAAATTCAAAAATGTAGTCCAGATCCAAGCGTGGGTCTATGGAATCCCTCCATTTTTTAGGGTTTCTGACTAGACTGAAGCGTTCATAAAACATATCCTCATAGGATACCCACATTATTTTCCATGGGTTACACATAATATTCATTCTATTACATGTGTTTTGATTAATATGAACACCATCAATAGTATTTACTTTTAAAATCCCTTTATAATAAGTCTTTTATGTTCAATCATAGTTGAAATGAGCTAAGGGAAATGTAGAGTGTTAAACCTTGAGGAGGTTTGATTGAGCTCTTCCATATGCCTCATCAACAACCTATGTAGTTTAATTTGAATTCCATAATCCATAAAGTGTGGTAAGAAGATGTATTGGTGTCTGATCATGTTAAAATATCCCTTTATAAGGTATATAGTGTGTTTTATAAACTTTAATAATAGCATACACTCACTAGTTTTCTCAATAGCACTAGGAATTAGAGGATTTTTTCCACCAGTAAAATATTATAGGGAATTTTCATTCTCAAAATGTGGCTGGTTTATAGGATATGACCTTGGTATTCTTAAAATTATCCTAAATGTGGAACATTCAATCTTTAACCCAAAAAATTAACAGAAACTCTCATTCTTAACCATCCACAACGGTTATAATGAGATTTTCTTCATCTCCAAATTTTATGACCACATTCACAAAAAATTATTTTACTAAATAAGGATAAAAAGGATGATTGTCATCCAACTACCACTCATTCTATCCTTATCTAAGTAAAACTCTCTAAACTAAAGAATGAATTGACTTGAACCATTAAAAATTCTATTCTTTTTCTAGGATGACTTCTCATAGTATTATATGTGGCCGAGAAATTTTTATAGCGGCACTTGTACTTGTTTTTGACCTTTTAGAAGAATCATATTCTTCAAGAGATTATTCCTCAAAAGATCTCTTTATATTCAATATTCACAATAGATATTCAAAGATTATAATTCTAGGGTTTCAGTAAAGGAAGGTTTAAAAGAGGGGTTCAATTTGAGTTAGAAAAGAGATGTGATTATTTGAATTCTAATTAAAGATACTAAAATCATTTACAGATCTATAAATACTGACGTGTGGGAAAAAATAAAATATAATTTAAAATACATATGGAATATTTGAATAAAATAAAAAATTTATCATTACAAAGTAATTATATTCATATTAAAGGTTATATATTAAATAATTTAAATACAAAATAAATTAAACATAGTTGATCATTCTTAACTAATGTTTAACATATTTTAATCTCTCATATTTATAGTATTTGTAAAAAAATTAGAAAACTGGTGTTATATACCGATGAATTCAAGAGTGATATCTCCTTTTTGAAAATGATCTCTCAAAAAGTGATGTCTTTTTTAAATATTCTTTTTCCTAGAATGAGATAAAAAATTTCGTGAAATATTAATAGCACTTTTACTTTTATAATTTATATGGACATGTCTGAATTGATATCTATGATTTATTAAAGTATGTTTTAACCATGTAATATGTGAATAAAAAATTGGTGTAGCTATGTATTCTGATTTAGTAGTGGATAATTAAAAAAATATTTCTTACTACACCATGATACTAGAGACATTCTCAAAATATTACATGTTCCATAGGTTCTTTTTTATCTAACTTATAGCCAAAAAATCAACATCTGAATAACTAACTAAACTAAAATCATATACTCTAGAGTAGAACAATCCTAAACTAGTTATATTTTTTAGCTATTTAAAAAATATTTTCTCAATATTTCTAATTTATTCCATAGGGGTTTCTTGAAAATGTGCACACATATTCACACTAAACACTATAAAAAATAGTTATTTAGTGGAATTTGTTTAGGAGTGGTTTACTAAACCGCCACTGAATAAAATTTAAATGATTTTCATGTGGTTATTTAAAAACCACCTTGAAATATCACATTTCTATTAAAATGTAACTTCAACCCCATGACCCCCCCTAACTCTCCTCACTCCACCACCCCCACCCCCCTGACCATGATCCCTAGCACAATTATCAGCACTCGGATAACTCGTGAGCTCTAACATCACTATGCTTCCACCCATCGGTGCTCAGGTATCTTCTGAGACCTCTATGCTTGATCCCCCCCAAGACCTTACAAGAACTATGGTCACAATGCCAAATATATCCTCCCCCTTGTTATCTCATTTCCACCTCTATGATTTCAAGTGGGTTGTTTTTTTCATCCATGTAAATTTATTTTAACCACTTCCACATTCATTATTCTCTTATTTTCACTTTTTTTTATTTAAATGTGGTCTTGGTGACCTAAGGATTAATTGTAACATGATTTTTAATTGATTAATTCTTATATTTTTTTTCTCATTATATTTAGGGTCCTCTAGGCTTGGTTTAGATGGAGTAACATAAAATTTTATAATAGAGAGAGGGTTTGTGGTAGGCAGTATGTTTCATTACTCTTTAAATTGAAAATTGAGATATTTTAATGGTTTTTAAGGCTTTTTTGGTGCATGAAATAAATGTTATCAAGTATAAATAATATTTTTTTTAAAAGATGCATGTTATATTTTTAATTTTATTAAATTAGAAAATGATTATGGTTTCTTTTCGATGTATTTTATTTTTTTATATCCATCCTCCCCAAGTGGTAATATAAATTACCAATTGGATATTTGGAATTTTTTATTAATTATAAAGGGTGTGTGTGCTCTCCAAACTAAATTTTATAAATTATTGTAAGGGTAATGTGTGTTCTTGGTCTTTAATAAAAAATGTATGTCACTAAAATCTTCAAGTAATTTTATAATGGTTGTGTATTGGTTTTCAAATCTACTCAATTAAATTGTTTCTTACAAGTAATATTCACCATCCTTAACAGTTATATTCTGTCGCCCCTGATTACTAATATTTTTACATTATTTTAATATTCTTATCATTACCTAGAAAATAAAATCTTGTATTGACAACCAATTTTATTTACAATAATGGTAATGAAAACAATAAACCAAAGGGAACATCAATTTCCTTATATGTCAAGGGAGTCTCAATCTTATCCTTTGTATTTTTATTCAATTCCACTATTATAATTCCAAATATTATAACATTAAACTCATTTAAATATTCATGTATCACATATTATTAATAAATTACTCTTTAATTTTTTATGCCTTTATTTTCTAGTAGTTATTGGAATTTTTGAGACCAATTAACTGGATAAATATGGGCCGAGTACTACTGGTCCAATACTAATCGTGTGACAAGAATCTTTCAGATGAGGGTATGGGTTCCAAAGGGAATCAAACAAAATTTTTATGGCACTATAGAGTAGTTTTCCTAGGATGGATAATGTGTATTTTATAATTTTATTATCATTTTTACTCTTATTCTATGATCATTTATTATTGGTAGTCACCATAATTTTTAAATAAATCTTTATCATAAATTGAGATCAAAAGATCAGAGTATGAATTCATGAGTTGAATGGTGTATATGGCAGAAGGAAAGATAAATACCAATCATTTTTACTGATCTAACATTATATTATACATAATATTGGTAAAATGTTACCTTTATTAGAAAAAATATGCTCTTATCACTTCTTGGTGTTAAAGTAACTATAATAGACAAGACTGATTAAAAGTAACTATATCAATTGGTTTAAGGAGTTTTGAGGGTCCAATATGGTAATATTAGGAAACTATACTCCTATATCATGGTTCACAACAAGAATATAAAAACCAATCATCAAAAACATCATAGTATGTGGAAGGAACACATCAAAAGATCATGAGATAATATAAAATAAAATGTAGTAAAGGTCCAAACAACCATATAATCCATAAAAATAACCACCCATTAGGCTATTTTACCAAACATAGATAATAAAAAAATCCATTAAAATGGATCTATTACATCTCAAAGTCGAACCTCATCCAATATCATAACACTATCTGATCTATCATGTTCGATCATGAAAAAATAAACTTGACCCTCATCCTCGAACCTAATCCTACAATAAATATATGATAGAAAATCATGAAATAGTGTGAATTGGTGGCCCTTGTATATATATATATATATATATCTTATCTATCTCATGGTTCAACAACATTTGACTTCCTTTAAAGAGGTGTCCCTTTACTTTAAAAGTGAATTTATGGAAAATTTTAGATTTCAGAATTAGTTTTCAATTTGTGGTTTGATAAATGATTTTCAAAGAACATTTGAAATGTACTTTTAAAATGGTGTGAGTATTTATTGGATTCTAAATATCATTATGAAATCACTATTGACATTTTAAGAAAAATGTTTTTATAGTATCCATGATTGATGTCGTATTTTTTACTTTGACTTTTTTAGTACTTATATGACAATTATTATAACTACCAGGATTATGTTATTTTTCACTTCCATTTTTCTATTTTCAAACATATTAATACTTATGTGTTTTAATTTTTTTTAATAATGTGTAGTATCATTGTGATATATATCAATAAAATCTAGATCTCATTACCAAGTAACACACCTCAGTATACTAAGGGTTTGGAGGAGTTTTTAGATTTCGACATTTCCAATCAATCTGTCTAATAATATATCTATGTCCGAAAAGTAAATTTAGAATATATTTGAAGATAAATGAAGATTATGAACACTTAATATTGAATTAATCCCCTTCTCTATAATTTTTTTTGTATTTGGCATGGATAATTGAGTGTTACAAAAAGTTTGAGCACTAATGTCAATTGACATAATGAGATCCCAAATTCATAAAAAATGAATAATGAAATGAAAATATTTATAAATGATGAATTCAGTGTTACAAGACAACAAAATCAAAATCAAAACATATCATAACAACTAGTTGAGGGTGCTATAAATAAAAACTTGGCAAGTTATGTTTTTGGGACTATAGGACAACTGGATTAAGATTTTAACAAATCATTGGATCCTCCTCTTGATTATGTGAAGAATAATGTAATAGAGGACTTTACTGGGAAGAAAATGTGTTTAATGGTTAAGTTGATTATGGAAATAAATAGTTGTATGGTGGTTGTTTTAAATATTCAAAAAATTATTTTCTGCCGAAGTTGTATAATATCAAATTCCTATGTGGAATTATAAATAAAGTGATGTCCATGATTTGTAATTTTTGTGGGATGAATTTCATTAATCTATTATTCATGAGTCTTTATATGCTATGAAAATATTTTTTAACAATCTTGATCTGATATTATACATAAATAAATTCTTGACCTATTTATTTTATTCTTTATTTTGGAGAGGATTCAAGTAGATAGGATTTAAAAAAAAGTTCTTCTTCAAGATGGAAGTCAATTAGTGATTTTGGAAGTCTGAATCAACATAATACTATGAAGAATAAGAAAATGAACACACCTAAAAAGGTTTTGTGTTACTTTCCTTCAAATCCTTGATTAAAAATATTATTCATGTCATCGAAAACCACTAAGAACATGAAGTGGAATTCTATAGATAATAACAATGATGGGTTAACATAACATCTGATAGATTCCCAATCATGGACTAAATTTGATTCATTACATCCATATTTATCATTTGATCTTAGGAATGTTCTATTGATATTGTATTTCAATAAATTCAACCAATTTGAGACTTTGAGAACCATTTATAGTATTTGGCCAGTTGTTTTGATCCCTTACAATCTGCCACTATGGATGTGTATGAAACGAACATATTTTATCATTTAGATAAATATTTCGAGAAAAAATTTATTAGAAATGATATTTATGTATACGTACAGCCTCTAATCAGAGAATTATAGGATTTATAGAGAAACAGTGTTGATACATATGATGCATCATCTAGAAAAATGTTTAAAATTAAATATTCTATAATTTGGACCATTAGTGAATTCCATAGAATTGGGAATTAGGTTAGTTGGAATACTTATGCAGGTTTGGATTTTCCTATTTGTAACTTTTATTTTAATCTGAAATGACTACCTCATAGTAAAAAATGATTCTTCTTGTGTCGTCGAAGATTTATCGATGTATCTCATAGATTTCAGTTGAACAAGTCAAAATTCAATGATTATATTAATCGTAGAAAACCTCAAATGTATTTTAAAGGTTCTAAAATATTGGAACAACATGGAAATATTGAAACAGAATTTGGGAAGGTGAATCATTTAAATGATAGTGGGAAACAAGCTCAAATTTCATCTTTAAGTGAAATCAGAATGCAACAATGGAAGAAAAAAAGTATATTCTTCAAAATTTCATATTGTGAATTTTATTTTTTTCAGCATAATATTGATGTTCTTCATATTGAAAAGAATTTTTGTGAAAATTGTATCCTGAAATTTCATTATGAGAATGGAAAATTGAAGTAATATCTCAAGTCTTGTAAGGACTTAAAAACAATGAACATAAAGTGTGATCTCTATCTAGATGAGAATGGAAAGTATGGCCAAGAAAGTTTATCAATGAAAAATAGGGATAAAGATACATTCCTTTGAATTTTAAAAAATTTAATCAAATATGATGGGAATTAAAGTAACATATCAAGGTGTTTTTACTTATAGCACCTTAGGATACATGTATTGAAATTTCATGACTCTCATATTTTTTTATGTTAGTTACTACCATTGGAATTGCATATATTATTACCTGAAAAGGTTACTACAGTTGTACTTTAATTTTTTACATTCTTCAGAAAACTATGTGAGAAAACTATACAACCATTTGATCTTGAAAACCTTTAAGAGATATTTGTATTGACACTTTGTGTAATGTATATGACCTTTAATCTGTCATTTTTTACTATCATGATGCATTTAACTAAGGATTTGGTTGAGGAAGCTAAATTAGAAGGCCATGTGCATTATTGATGGATGTCTCCTATTAGAATTTTTTTTATTTATATTTTTTTGTTATTAATTTATCAATTATTGGAACTTAATTAAATACAAAACTATGTTTTTTATTTTATTTCATAGATATATTAGGCATTTGAAATCATACATAAAAAATAAAGCTCAACCTGAAGGCTATATCTCTGAATTCTATTTCGTAGAGAAGTGTATTACCTTTTGTTATTGATACTTAGTTGATATTGAGATAGGATTCAATCAAGTTGTATGTGTTGAATACATGTCGAATAAATCTAAAATACATGATAAATCAAAAATCATTTGTTCAATTGGATGATCATTTGGGAGTATCTCAAATGTTACATTGACAAAATTGGAATTATTATAGGCACATAGATATGTTATGCTGATTAGTGAAATGGAAGATTGATTTATTGAATATATCCTGATAAAAACAAAGAGATGAATGATAATACAAATATTAAATGAGAAAAATATAATAAAATCTATTATTAAAGATCTTGTAGAATGGTTTACATGATGTGTAAGTTCATAAATATTTCAATAAATAAGGATATTAGGATGACACATATATTTTGTAAATATAATGATGTAAATTATTTTTTATAGATCATGAATACTGATACTCAATTTGATTAGTTAGAATATTCGAAGTTTTTGGCTTGTGGTCCTTTAAAACATGATAGAATGTTCAAAACTTACAATGCAAAGGGCTTTAAATTTCATACATTCAATGGGGAAGTGTAACGCCCCGACCCTAGTTACCCAGAGTCAGTGCATTATTACATAACATTGGCATGATCACAAGAATGATCAAATCTCGAAAGACCGATTGGTTTAGTAGCCTTGGAAACACTAGATATATTCATAAAGTTTTACATTACATCATAAAGTGAAAAACTACTACAACAACATGGTCTCTATATTCCACACTCATATCCCCACATAAAATCCCTGCAGGTCATTCATAACTTACTTCTTCACATCCTAGGAAAATAAAACATAGAAAAGGGGTGAGCTCAAATTCCCAGTAAGGATAACAATATAGCGGAAACTTTCAAAAATAAGCATAAAAATTTAAGGCAATGTATAACTAAAACAAAAGCCTTTTAAACTTGAACTTCAACATGTACTGGAAAAAGTAAAATGAAATAATTCCATTTACTTATTTACATGGATATTCTACTAATCGAATAATCACATGAAATATCAATAACCACTTTCATAATGATGGAATGCATAATGCCAGACTATCATAACCACATAGCCAAGGCCTCGTGCCAAGAATACAAATAATATTTTTTCAAGGCCTTGTGCCAAGACACTAGTTTGTCTAATTAGACCTATCGATGCATCGAGGAGCTATAGCGGACTCCACCTGTCACATATTAAGTCCAATGCATTCCCACATGAAAAGGTTTGAACATAACATAAACATTCGTATTAAAACTAGCATACGAAATGTCAATACTTTCACCATAAACTATAAACGGTATAAAAATAGAACATCCATAGTCAAACATATTACAAAACCTTCAATACAATATAGAGAAGTTTTTTATCATAATAAATCAATTACAAATAAGCGTAAAATCCATCAAAGGATGTTGACATAGATGAAATCAAAACTCTTTTTAAAGAGATATCTCTTTCTATTTTGAAATAATTTAAGAGTCATATATTTATGAAATAAAACATTTTCCTTGAAAATATTATTATAAACATGTAAGGGAGAATCTTCGATGATTTTATAACGGCGGAAAATATCTTCACCCACCGTATAAGTTAAAAAAACATTCTTACCTTAATTCTGTCGAAAAGGTTAAAAGCACCTTGTTTGGAAAACGACGGAAAGATTCCTTTATAAAACTCTTATAAAAAGTCAAACAAGGGTATAAATGACTTTAACCCATATTCTTTTAAATAGTAAAAATGTTTTGAAATACATTTTTAAGAAACATGGATGTGGATGATAAAGAGATCCCAGTAGATTATTATGTATAAACAACCTCAGATAATGAAGAGATTGTGAAATAACCCTTACCTTGTACATTTCCTTGGTTGGGGTAGGTTAACCTCCTGTATAATGGTGAAATAATTGTTATTAAATTATACAAGAATCATATACATTAATATGATATCATATATGATCTTTTAACATTTCTTTGTTAATAATATCATAGTATTATCGTCGTTTCGGGTGTTAACTTACTCATTTTCTTTTATATGTTTTGTTAAAAAAGCCATGTTATTCATGGATAGGTTGTATATTATTCATATACAGAATAATATCATGTCCTTAAACATCATTTTTAAATCATCAAATGATAATTATACTTGAATGGATACGATGGAGAATGAATCTCATCGCGTTCGTGGAGACGGTAGTCCGTACGTACGCACGAGCGACAATATCATTCTTTTGATATTAAAATAATATATAAATGGATGGTATATCATATATACAGAATCATTAACATGTTATATTTATTATTTACATTAGTTACACATCATTATTATACCCATCCAAATAATAATATATTTAATAACAATTACACCACGACGTGGAGACGGTAAGCCGTACGTACGCACGTATGGTGACATGTTATACAAAGGGTGGATAGAATACTGAATATGGTTGTACCATATTTATAATGACATCACAGTATATATATGATACAATAGTTATTATTTTAGAATGGTAACAACAAAGGAAGAAGAAGTGTAAGAAGAAAGGAACTTGGAAAAGGGTGGTGAAATCATCACCTCTTCTTCGAGTTCTTCCTTTTGATTTGATCAAAAGGGCTCCATAGGTTGGCTTTCTGATCAAACTAAGGCATCTAGGTTGTAGTGAGGTATGTTGGGAGAGTATTTGGGTAGAGTTTGGGCGAACCAAAAGGCTTTTAAGGTGTGAAGAAATGATAAGGAGGAGTGCCCTTTTATAAGAGGGGTGAGGGGCACCTTTGGAAAAGCTATAAATATTAATTTATAATAAATTCATATTCGGTTTCTAAAGGCTCAAAAGTGTATTATTTAAATTTTAAGGTGGGTATGGGTCGAAAACCACTCAACCAATAGAATTTAGATTGGTTTGGGTACTTATATTAACCTTATCTTTAAGTATTAACTCTAAGTTAATTAGTTTCACTTTTACAATGTCTCTTTGTATTTTTATATTATATGGTTAATAAAATTACTATATACATCCAAGCGACCCAAAAGTTGTCCATTAATGATACACCTATCATGATATAAGTCTCTTGGCTGAACCTTATATTTTTAGGAATTTAATATCAATTAATAATATAATATTTGTTTTAAAAACTCTTTTATGTCAATTTTGACACTATTCAATAGTTTATTTTTTTTTTAACTTATAACAGAATGATTACTTCGAAAAAAGTTGATTAAATCAATCCTAATATGTCATAGTATCCTATAAAATTATTTAAATTCATTAAAAGTCTCAAATTATATTTATTTGGGTATTTATAATATCAATTATTTTAATATTTCACTATTATGGTAATTACTGCATCATCATTGTGTCATAAATAAATTAAATTATTTAATGTCTAAAAATTATAAATAAAATATAATTATATATGAAATAATTTTATCTTTCTAATTAATATTTACAATAGAATTTATCTTATGTATAACCCTATATTAAAAATGTCTTATTAAATAAACATTGATTTTAACTCTTTTAACTCTTCTTTGAATTAAATAATAATAAATGTCCTAATCTAATCCAAGTGGACCTAAATGATAATATATTACTCATAAGGTTGTTTTTGGTCGGGATACACTTGTCCAATAGAATTAGGACATGTGTTAGGCTAATATTAATATCATTTTTACCCTTAATTACCCTATTTACTTTTAACCGTGGTAAATAAAAGTAAAAAGTTACTATTCACCAAAAATTATTTTCATCTCATTGAACCACATTTTACTTCTTGATATTAACCGTGTCTCTCGAATTTTCGAAATTCCATTCACATAAGCGGTAAAATTAGGTTTTATGAAAAAATTCAGTTTTTTAACTATCACTTAGTAGTTTCACTATTCATCAAAAATTGATGTTTTTCAGAACAATGCCAAAATTTCACCCTAAGCTATAATTGATATTCCGAATTCAAAAATGATGACTATTTTAAAAAATTCCAAAAATATAAGTTGCATTAAATAATTTTATAATTAATTCTCGCTGTTACAACAAATAGCGTGTTTTTAAGAGACAATATATATCAAAAGATTGACAATTGTTTATGTCCAATTTCAAAGTGAAATTAATTATAATGAACACCATTGGATAAAATGGTAAAAATATATTCTAATTATACTATAAAACCACTAAATAATATAATCTATCACTATAAATTATTTTGATTAAAAAAGTTGTTTTTAAGTATTTTTCACTATTCATAAAAATTGGAAGTTCTCAGAAAAATACCAAAAAATCATCTTAGGATAATTTCGATATTCCGAAACCAAAAATGAAGTCCATATTGAAATATAAAATATATATAATATCTAAAGGTAGGTATTACAATTCATAACGGCTAGTTTGATTGGTTGTGGTGTGTTAGAACTCGATGTTGTGTACAACACACGCTATCGCATTATTCAAAGAGAAGCGTACCGTAGAAGCTTGGGGTGTTACATTCTCCCCTCCTTCAAATAATTTCGTCCTCAAAATTTCCAGAATACTACGGCATGAAAAGACTCGGGTGGTTCTTCATTATAAGTTCCTCGGGTTCCCACGTTGCCTCTTCCATCTTATGGTTTCTCCACAAAACTTTTACCAGACGTGTCGTCCGGTTTCTCAGTACTTGTTCTCTCGTATCAAGAATCCTGACGGGCTCTTCGCAATAAGACAGATCGGGTTCCAGTTCTAACTCCTCATAGGTGAGTACATGCGTTGTTTCAGGCATGTATTTCCTCAACAGAGATACGTGGAACACATCGTGAACTTTGGAGAGACTTGGCGGCATTGCCAATCGGTAAGCTACTACCCCAATTCGTTCTAGAATTTCGAAAGGTCCAATGTACCTGGGACTCAATTTACCTTTCTTACCGAAACGTATGACTCCCTTCCATGGATATACCTTCAGGAAAACATGATCACCTACTTGAAATTTCAAATCCTTCCTTTGATTATCATCATAGCTCTTCTACCTACTTGAGCTGCTTTGATGTGATTTTGGATTACCTTCACCTTTTCCATTGTTTCCTCCACCAGTTTTAGACCTACAAGTTTTCTTTCACCAACATCATCCCAACAGGTTGGTGTGCGACATCTCTTTCCTTATAACGCTTCATATGGTGCCATCTGAATACTTGAATGGAAGCTATTGTTACAGGAAAATTCTACCCGAGGTAAATACTGATCCCACATACCCTGAAAGTCAAGTGAGAAAGATCTCAACATGTCTTCTAAGGTTTGAATAGTCCGTTCTGATTGTCTGTCTGTCTGAGGGTGGTAAGCAGTGCTTAAATGAAGTTCAGTATCCAGGGATTTCTGAAGACTTTTCTAGAATCTTGAAGTAAAACGGGGATCATGATTAGAAACAATTGATAGGGGTACTCCATGAATTCTCACAACTTCATTAATATATAGTCTTGCTAGACGTTCTAGGGGTATATCTTCTCTTATAGAAAGAAAATGTGTTGACTTGGTAAGACGATCAACAATAACCCATATTGCATCGTTCCTTCTAGGAGTATTTGGTAGCCCCATGACAAAGTCCATCATAATATTGTCCCATTTCCACTCCGGTATGGGAAGAGGTTGCATGACTCCTCCAGGCTGTTTCCTTCCAGCTTTCACTTGTTGACAAACCATACATCTTGACACAAAATCATCAATCTCCCTCTTCATGTTGTCCCACCAAAAATGTTCCTTCAAATCTCTATACATTTTGGTGCTCCCAGGGTGTATAGAGAAATTGGAACTATGAGAATCATCCAGCAATTCCCTTTTTAGATCAGGTATATCGGGAACACAAAGTCTCTTCCCGAATTTCAAAATTCCATCTTCATACACAAAGTCTCTCACTCTCCCATCATTCACAGCTTTAATCTTCTTTTGAAATTCTCCATCATTAGTCTGAGAACTCTTAATACTTTCTAGTAAAGATTGTTTGGCAACCATTTGAAAAAGAATTGATGTATCTCTTTCCCTGGTTATTCCTATGTCCATCTTCACTAGATCCATGAAAATCGGATCCCTTTCAATTCTCATATTGTTCAAAACTCCATGATCTTTTCTGCTCAAAGCATCTTCCACCTTGTTTTCCTTCCCCAGGTGGTAGTGTATCGTGCAATCATAATCCTTGAGTAATTCAAGCCATCTCCTTTGCCTCATGTTGAGTTCTTTTTGTGATAAAATATACTTCAAACTCTTGTGATCAGTATAAATCTCACATTTTTCACCATAGAGGTAGTGCCTCCATATCTTTAAAGCAAATATCACAGCTGATAACTCGAGATCATGAGTAGGATAGTTTTGTTCATGAATTTTCAACTGTCGTGATGCATAGGCAATAACCCTATCATTCTACATAAGGACACAACCAAGTCCTTTCTTCGATGCATCACTATAAATAACGAACCCATCATTCCCTGATGGTAGAGTCAATATAAGAGCATTTCCTAATCTTCTCTTCAGTTCTTCGAAACATTCATCACACTATTTTTTCCAAACAAATTTAACCCCTTTACGTGTGAGCTTCGTTAATGGGTTAACCAATCGGGAAAAATTTTGTACGAAACGTCGATAATAACCTGTTAAACCAATAAAACTACGTACCTCAGTTATACTCGTCGGTGCTGGCCATTCTTGGATTGCCTTAGTCTAAGAAGGATCAACAGAGATTCCATCTTTAGAGACAATATGTCCAAGAAAAGAAATCTCCTAAAGCCAGAATTCACACTTGCTAAACTTCCCATATAATTCATGTCTTCTCAGATTCTTCAGGATAATGCGCTAGTGATTTTCATGATCTTCATAGCTTTTGGAGTATACCAAGATATCATCAATTAATACCACCACAAATTCATCGAGATAATCCTTGAAAACTCTATTCATCAGATCCATGAATACAGAGGGTGCATTAGTCAATCCAAAAGGCATTATAGTAAACTCGTAATGCCCGTACCTGGTTCGAAATGTTGTCTTCAGAATGTCTTCCTTCTTCACACACAATTGATGGTATCCAGATCGAAGTTCAATCTTTGAAAAGTATTGAGCTCCATGCAGTTGGTCAAATAAATCATCAATTCGAGGTAGGGGATACTTGTTCTTTATTATTATAGCATTGATCTCCCTGTAGTCGATACATAACCTCATAGATCCGTCTTCCTTTTTAACCAAAAGAACAGGGGCTCCCCATGGAGAAACACTAGGGAGAATAAATCCCTTATTACTCAATTCCTCTAGTTGTTTCTTTAGTTCAACTAATTCTACAGTGGCCATTCTATAAGGGGTCTTTGATATAGGCCTTGATCCAGGAATTAAATCAATGGAAAACTCAACTTCTCGTTCTGGAGGATGTCCCGGTAAATCTTCCGGAAATAAATCTAAAAATTCTTCCACAACAGGTACATCCTCTATTTGAACATTCCTTTCCTCACCCACAGTTATTTCATTCTCTTCCTCCCCAATAATTGAATTTAGTTGAGCTACTGGGGGTGGATCTAAATAATAATTAGGTGGTGACGATTCTGCTCTAAAGATAAGGTGTTTCTTATCATCAACATCAAGAATCGTAACTTCTTTCTTCTTACAATAAATCTTCACATCATAGTCATAAAGCTAGTCCATACCGAGGATTATATCAAACTCAATCATAGATATGACGACGAGATCAGCAGATAAAGAACATTTATGTGCTCTAATGGGGACTGATTCACAAAACTTTGTTGAAATTATACTTCCCTTAGGAGTTTTAACTGACAACTCCCTTGTTAAATCAAATTGGAAATATCTAATTTTCTTAGCAAATTGGGAAGATATGAAACAATGCGATAATCCAGAATCAAATAATGCATTTTCTAAACTTGAGAAAACCATTAAATTACCTGTCACCATATCTTTCGGAGCTTCTACCTCAGCAGTAGTGATAGCATAAGCTTGGCCTTGATCCCTTGGCCTTTTCTGAGGTAAGTTCTCCTGACTCTTAGGACATTCATTTGCATAATGCCCCATATCCCTGCAATTGTAGCACTAAACGTTGGTGGATTCCTTCTTCCCCTTGCAATCACGAGCTTGATGGCCTTTTTCACCACACTTGTAACAGACTCTCGTTCCCTTCAAGAAAGTACCAAGGTGTTTCTTCCCACATTTAACACAGGATGGATATTCAAACTTTCCCTTCTTCCCCTTATTTCCACTCCCAAGTTGATCAGCAGGTCTCTTCTTCTCTTGTTTTGCTTTAAAGTCATAAGACTTAGAGAATTCCTTTTCAGTCTTGATAGCACATGAGACAATGTCTTCGTACGACGAGAAGGATTGTGGGACTAATTCTCGACGGAGAAATGGTTTTAACCCATCAAAGAAATGATCAATCTTACTTCTTGGGTTACGTATATAATCTCCAGCATACCTTGCTAACCTTGTAAAGTTAGCCTCATACTTTGTGACATTCTCATCCTCCTTCTGTCTCAGACTCAGAAATTGCCTTTCCATATCTGCTCGATGGTCGTGAGGAAATTATTTTTCTAAAAACATATCTTTGAACTCCCTCCATTTCATATTTGATACTTCATCATCTTCCTTCGTATTTTGAATCAATGACCACCATTGATCAGCATCTCCAGTGAGGCGGTAAACTGTCATGATAACTTTTTCCCTTTCACTACTCCCCAAAGCCTAAAATATTTTCTCTAGGGAAAATATCCATTGCTCAGATACTAAGGGATTTGTACTCCTATTGAACGTTGGTGGTTGTTGCCTCATGAATCGATCTAACATTGATCCTCCACGCTGCGGATCAGGGTGCTCCATACGGGTAAGGTTATTATTCATAACCTGGGTGAGGTGTCCCAGTATGGTGATTAGCTGATCGGCACCAGTTTCATCACCAGCTCCACTATAATTATCTTGAGCAGGAGGGAAATCCCTACATGGAGTGCGTGCATTGATACGGTTTCCATTTCATCCACTAGGCGCCATTTCTAAAGAATGGCATAAACTAGATCAGTTTATAAATCAAAATACATAATCCCATACTTATAAAACACTTAACATAAATTGAACTATTTATGGATATAATCTATAATCATAAAAATGTTTTCTTTGAGTAAGTATATACTCATAAACCCTTCATAATGATTTGTAAAGAAAATGAGAGTTATCCTAAGCATATCCCCCGGGAGTGTCGTAACCAAGAGTGCAGCAAGGCCCGTTGTCGTGCACCAGTTCCTGTTCGAGTCTAGCTCAAAGGGGTGTTTTTGGGTTTTACCCCTAAGTACATCTATGCCAGAGCCGCCTCTACCTGCTTGTATCCAGACAGGGATGTATTTCTTGGAAAAATCACAAAATCTCTACAATACCAAAATTCTAGGAAGTTCTTCTATACTAATCCTCAAATTACATATTAAATATATGTGCTCTAATCAGAGTTTATCTAAATCTAGCTTCCAAGGTTTGTACTAAATTTCCTCTAATACCAACAGTAACGGCCCGACCCCAGTTACCTAGAGTTGGTGCATTATTACATAACATTGTCATGATCACAAGAAAGATCAAATCTCGAAAGACCGATTGGTTTAGTAGCCTTGGAAACACTACATATAATCATAAAGTTTTACATTACATCATAAAGTGAAAAACTACTACAACAACATAGTCTCCATATTCCACACTCATATCCCCATATAAAATCCCTACAGGTCATTCATAACTTACTTCTTCACATCCTGGGAAAAATAAAACATAGAAGAGGGGTGAGCTCAAATGCCCAGTAAGGATAACAATATAGCGGAAACTTTCAAAAATAAGCATAAACATTTAAGGAAATGTATAACTAAAACAAAAGCCTTTTAAACTTGAACTTCAACATGGTTTGGCAAAAGTAAAATGAAATAATGCCATTTACTTATTTACATGGATATTCTACTAATCGAATAATCACATGCAATATCAATAACCACTTTCATAATGATGGAATGCATAATGCCAGACTATCATAACCACATAGCCAAGGCCTCGTGCCAAGACTACAAATAAGATTTTGTCAAGGCCTTGTGTCAAGACACTAGTTTGTCTCATGAGACCTACCGATGCATCGAGGAGCTATACGAAATGTCAATACGAAAACTAGCATACAAAATGTCAATACTTTCACCATAAACTATGAACGGTATAAAAATAGCACATCCATAGTCAAACATATCAAAAAACCTTCTATACAATATATAGAAGTTTTATATCATAATAAATCAATTTCAAATAAGCATAAAATCCATCAAAGGATGTTGACATAGATGAAATCAAAACTCTTTTTAGAGAAATATCTCTTTCTATTTTGAAATCATTTAAGAGTCATATATTTATGAAATAAAACATTTTCTTTGAAAATATTCTTATAAGCTTGTAAGAGAATCTTCTACGATTTTATAACGGCAGAAAATAACTGCACCCGCCATATAAGTTAAAAAAACCTTTTTACCTTAATTCTGTCGAAAAGGTTAAAAGCACCTTGTTTGGAAAACGACGGAAAGATTACTTTATAAAACTCTTATAAAAAGTCAAACAAGGGTACAAATGACTTTAACCCATATTCTTTTAAATAGTAAAAATGTTTTGAAATACATTTTTAAGAAACATGGATGTGGATGATAAAGAGATCCCAGTAGATTATTGCGTATAAACAACCTCGGATAATGAAGAGATTGTGAAATAACCCTTACCTTGTAATTTTCCTTGGTTGGGGTAGGTTAAACTCCTGTATAACGGTGAAATAATTGTTATTAAATTATACAAGAATCATATACATTCATATGATATCATATATGATCTTTTAATATTACTTTGTTAATAATATCATAGTATTATCGTCGTTTCAGGTGTTAACTTACTCATTTTCTTTTATATGTTTTATTACAAAAGCCATGTTTGTCATGGATAGGTTGTATATTATTCATAAAAAGAATGATATAAAGTCCTTAAACATCATTTTTAAATCATCAAATGATAATTATACTTGAATGGATACGATGAAGAATGAATCTCATCGCGTTCGTGGAGACGGTAGTCCGTACGTACGCATGAGCGACAATATCATTCTTTTGATACTAAAATAATATATAAATGGATGGTATATCATATATACAGAATCATTAACATGTTATATTTATTATTTACATGAGTTACACATCATTATTATACCCATCCAAATAATAATATATTGAATAACAATTACACCACGATGTGGAGACGGTAAGCCATACGTACGCACGTATAGTGACATGTTATACAAAAGGTGGATAGAATACTGAATATGGTTTTACCATATTTATAATAACATAACAGTATATATATGATACTGGAGTTATTATTTTAGAGTGGTAACAAAAAAGGAAGAAGAAGTGGAAGAAGAAAGGAACTTGGAAAAGGGTGGTGAAATCATTACCTCTTCTTCGGGTTCTTCCTTTTGATTTGATAAAAAGGGCTCCGTAGGTTGGTTTTCTGATCAAACTAAGGCCTCTAGGTTGTAGTGAGGGATGTTGGGAGAGTATTTGGGCAGAATTTGGCTGAACCAAAATGCTTTTAAGGTGTGATGAAATGAGAAAGAGGAGTTCCCTTTTATAAGAGGGGTGAGGGGCACCTTTGGAAAAGCTATAAATATTAATTTATAATAAATTCATATTCTGTTTATAAAGGCTAAAAAGTGGATTATTTAAATGTTAAGGAGGGGATGGGTCGAAAACCACTCAACCAATAGAATTTAGACAGGTTTGGGTACTTATATTAACCTTATCTTTAAGTATTAACTCTAAGTTAATTAGTTTCACTTTTACAATGTCTCTTTGTATTTTTATATTATATGGTTAATAAACTTACTATATACATCCAAGAGACCCAAAAGTTGTCCATTAATGATACACCTATCATGATATAAGTCTCTTGGCCGAACCTTAGATTTTTAGGAATTTAATATCAATTAATAATATAATATTTGTTTTAAAAACTCTTTTATGTCAATTTTGAAACTATTCAATAGTTTATTTTTCTGAAACTTATAACAGAATGATTACTTCGAATAAAGTTAATTAAATCAATCCTAATATGTCATATTATCCTATAAAATTATTTAAATTCATTAAAAGTCTCAAATTATATTTATTTTAGTATTTATAATATCAATTATTTTAATTTTTCACTATTATGGTAATTACTGCATCATCATTGTGTCATAAATAAATTAAATTATTTAATGTCTAAAAATTATAAATAAAATACCATTCTGTAGGAAATATTTTTATCTTTCTAATTAATATTTAAAATCTAATTTTTCTTATGTATAACCCTATATTAAAAATTTTTTAGTAAATAAACTTTGATTTTAACTCTTTTAACTCTTCTTTGAATTAAATAATAATAAATGTCCTAATCTAATCCAAGTGGACCTAAATGATAATATTTTACTCCTAAGGTTGTTTTTCGTCTAGATACGCTTGTCCAATAGAATTAGGACATGTGTTAGGGTAATATTAATATCATTTTTACCCTTAATTACCCTATTTACTTTTAACCGTGGTAAATAAAAGTAAAAAGTTACTATTCACCAAAAATTATTTTCATCTCATTGAACCACATTTTACTTCTTGATATTAACCGTGTCTCTCGGATTTTCGAAATTCCATTCACAGAAGCGGTAAAATTAGGTTTTATGAAAAAATTCAGTTTTTTAACTACCACTTAGTAGTTTCACTATTCATCAAAAATTGAAGTTTTTTAGAACAATGCCAAAATTTCACCCTAAGCTATAATTGATATTCCGAACTCAAAAATGATGCCTATTTTACAAAATTTCAAACATATAAGTTGCATTAATTAATTTTATAATTAATTCCCGCTGTTACAACAAATAGCGTGTTTTTAAGAGACAATATGTATCAAAAGATTGACAATTGTTTATGTCCAATTTCAAAGTGAAATTTATTATAATGAACACCATTGGATAAAATGGTAAAAATATATTCTAATTATACTATAAAACCACTAAAAAATATAATTTATTACTATAAATTATTTTTATTAAAAAAGTTGTTTTTAAGTATTTTTCACTATTCATAAAAATTGGAAGTTCTCAGAAAAATACCAAAAAATCGTCTTAGGATAATTTCGATATTCCAAACCCAAAAATGAAGTCCATATTAAAATATAAAATATATATAATTTCAAAAGGTAGGTATTACTATTCATAACGGCTAGTTTGATTGGTTGTGGTGTGTTAGAACTCGATGTTGCGTACAACACACGCTATCGCATTATTCAAAGAGAAGCGTACCGTAGAAGCTTGGGGTGTTTCTGGAAGAGGGTTTGAAAAAACAGAATATTGGTATATTTTTGTTTTCAAAAGTGGGACACTATGGAAAGTTGAATGATTTTATAGAATCAAACTACCAAGGGAAATTTTTAGTTGTTTTATTCGAATGCAATTGGGTTGATATTATTAGGGGTGTTAAAAGAGATTCATGGAATTTCCTTATGTGAACTTCTCTCACTTGATGGATATCAGTGACCATGAATTACAAGATCCATATATCTTATAATCATAAGAAAAAATTTTATATTATATGGAATATGTCATGGATGAAGGGTGGAGTGTATTTGTTTACAAAAAAATAGACTTGTATGATATGGGTGATTAAGGGAAAGATTTTACCTATGACATTGAATCTCATCAACAACAAGAATAAAACATATTTGTACATCATGATATTGAAAATATTAATCACGAAAGGTTGGATGAAGTAGATGAAGTAATGATAGAGCAGGAAAATGACATGATTGGAGGAAAAAATGACTGTATATGCAGTCATCCATTCATTTATCAACCAATTTTGTTATATGTGTAGTCATTCATTATCTCAATTATATTTTTTGTCATTAATATTCATATATTATCATATCTAACATTTTTTCTACATGAATTTTTTGAAATATATGCTCTAAAGTAAATTTTATTTGATTAAATGATAGAAATTACAATGAGGAAGCATTTTACTAATCTTAGTCGACGTTCCCTTAGCCACACTGAAAGATGATAACCCATTGGTCTTCCTCCTTACAACATTTAAGACACCCACTACCTACCCCCTACACTTTCTATCACATCCTCCATTCCATCAGCTTCTAGAACACCCTTTTTCAATGTCCCATCTTTAGTTGATACAACACCTCCCTATTCAGCATTCCCAGTAGTGAAGGAGCATGTCGTCACTCCAATTTCTTCATGGGGATATTGGCAGGTGATAGATATAGATAATTTTTTTAAAATGAATAAAATTGTTTCAATTTTGTGATAATAATAACTATTTTTCATTAAATATGGAAACAATGATACTATGGAGATACTATGAACAATTTAGATGTCTATAGTTTCAACTGACTGAAGGTAGTTGTCCCATTTGACTGGTATTGGGTCCTAATGGATGATGTCATAATAATATTTGAAAATAGGGAATTTGTTTCCATGAAAACCACAATTCAAGAACAAGGGGATTATATAAATATGAAAGATGAAAATGTTATCACTCTGCAGAATGTGTTTGTTGAATTATATCATAAGGTGGTTGGATTTGTCCTCGGTGATATTGCATCGATGACTTGTAGGGAGCAGGTAATCACACAACTTCAAAATAATTTACTAACCAAACATATATTAGTTATAAATTTAAATTTAAATATACAATTGTATTTAATTTTTAACATCATTATCTTGTAGGTTCCCATATAAATAAGTGGATTTGGAGATGGATAGGGTATTCAGTAGAGTTCTTTGGGATGGCACATGGAGTAGTGAATGTAGAGAACCAATCAATGTGACTTTTGATTATTTCATTTTCATTTTCAGTTGTGAGGGTGGTTTTTTAGGACCTTTTGCACAATATTGCCTAATATAATTTATATAATTAATATTAATAATTTGTTACATCAGAAACTCATTGATTTGTTATAGTTAAATATCCTAATGTGTTATTGTTGGATATCTATTTTTTGGCTATTTTGGGGCTTCAAAAACTACAGCTGTGTT
Organism: Viscum album; assembly: GCA_963277665.1. Lineage (NCBI taxonomy): Eukaryota > Viridiplantae > Streptophyta > Magnoliopsida > Santalales > Viscaceae > Viscum > Viscum album. Next base: position 1,119,534,739 of record OY728141.1, read on the forward strand.
TTTTTAATCGATTTATAGCGGTGACTTAAACCACTACCATATATGTAAAATTATATTTTATTGGTGTTTTAAACCACCATTTTTTTAGGCCTATTTTTTATTAGGGGTGGTTTTTTGGGTGTTATCAGAGATTTTTCTTCCAAAAAAATGCCTCATGTATTGTGACGATTCAAACTGCCAATATCTCTTAGTCATTTTTTGGGAAGCAAGACCACCACTAAAACCCAAAAAACCATAGCTAAACATATATTCTATGACAATTCCCAAAAAATAGTGCTAAATGGTTTGAATTGACACCAGTTGACTATCGATGAAACTTTAGTCGTGGTTTCTGGAAACCATCATAGAACCATATGGCGGGAGTTTAAGCCATAGACAAACCAAAACAAATTCCACCATATATAGATTTTTTTCAGTGAAACATAATATTAAAGTGGATAGAATTCAAGTAATGTAAACTCTTAATAATTCCTCTATAATTGTTTTGGTTGAACGATTTCTTAGTTTCACCAAGATCTAATTTATTGGTGGTACTCATAAGAGTGTCACTTCCTTTTGAGTTATCCATACCAAAATGTTTTTAAAGTTTTATTGTGTTCTAAAAATGATTTATGATAATTTCTTCTTTATTTTGAATGATCTAAAAACCAAGAATGAATTTTAGTTCATCCATTAAACTCATTTGAAATTCATTCTGCATTAATTTGTTAAAATTCACCACATAAATAATGTTTATATGATTCCAAAATAATATCATCAAAATATATTTTAAGTACTGAAACATACTTTGAAACAATTTTTATAAACAGAGTAGGGTCATAAATACATTTTATAAAAATATTTGAAATAAAAAAAGTGATGATACTATCATACCAAGAACTAAGAGCTTATTTTAAACTTTAATGTGTTTTAGTTAATTTAAAAACATGATTTCGATTATGAGGATTTAAAAATACATGGGGTTGTTTAAAAACATCATCAATTATATAATTATTTAGAAATGAATTCTTAACATCCATTCGATATAATTTTAAATTTAGGTGTGCTTCATAAGTAAGTAGTATTATGATGTCTTCAAGTCTATCTACTGGTGAAAATGTTCCTTCATAGTCAATACCTTCTTCTTGACTATAACCTTTTTCCACTAATCTATCATTGTTTCTTATAATTATTCCAAACTCGTCAAACATATTTTTATTCACCCACTTAGTTCCAATAGTTAGGTAGTCTTTAGATTTATCTACTAATTCCTATAATTTATTTATTTGAAAATGATTCAATTATTAATAGATATCCATTATCAAATATTCATCATTTATTACTTCATTGGAGTTCCTATGTTCAATTTGTGACAAGATGACTTGATGTTCAACCTGTTTTTTTAGTAATTATTGAGTTTGAGTACCTTTGTCTAGGTCTCATAAAAAATCATCCAAGGGATAGTTTTTTAGGGTTCTAAAATTTATATGGATAAAAGTACTTGGTTATAACAATTATTCTTCTAGGTTATGAAGGATTTGATGGTATTTTTTATGATATTTTTCAAGTAAATTTCCATAAGAATAAAAAGGTTTATAGGTATTATTGATATTAAAATTTGATATATCATTCTAAATATTTTCTACAATAGGTTTGAGTTCATGGGGATCTGTCTCATAAAAAGTGATAAGAATAGTTTCTTACAAAACTGTAGATTTCTTGTTAAATACCCCATAAGATTTACTACTGGTTGAATAACTATGAAAATATCCATCATAGCTTCTTGGTAAAAAAAATTCTAGATCACCCTTGGTATTTATAATGTATACTTTTTATCAAAGAACTATAAATGTTTTCTACCATTCCATAATTCATACATAGTCTTTTCAGGATTGGTCTGATAAGAACTCTATTAATTATATAAAAAGTTGTGTTAACAGATTTATCCAAAAAGTAGACATGTAGTACATATTCACTGAGTATAGTCTGTGAATTTCTTAAAGAGACCTATTTCCCCATTCAACAATACCATTTTGTTTAGGTGTTCAAGTTATAGATAAATTGTGAGTATATCATTATTGTGAGAAGAGAGGCTCTAAATATTCATTCTCAAACTCTCTACCATGATTAATTCTAAAGTATTTTATGGGGATTCCACTACGGTTTTATATTGAATTTGTATATATTTTAAAATAGGAAGAAGATTTAATTTTATGAGAAAGGAAAAATACCCATACATATCTTGAATAATTGTTAATAATAAAAAAATCATAGTGTTTTACTACTAAAATAGAAACTCTAGATGGTCCAAATAAATCCATATAATCTAATTCCAGTGGTTGATAGGCAGTGACCTCTTTTTATGGTTTTAAAGAAATTTTATATTGATTTCCCTTTTGATAAGGATTGAACACTTTTTCCTTAGGTAATTATAACATAGGTAGATTGTTGACTAAACCCTTCTTATTTATCAATTTAAGTGAGTATATATTTCATTTTCCAAGTCACTTATTGCATAACCATGATTTCATATGAAAATCACTCAAACAAGAAACATTTTGATAAAATAATAAATTTAAATTAATTGTATAAACATTATCATTTTTTAAAGTAGTAAATATTAAGGTATGATTGGAATGATAAATATTACAGTATTTGTTTTCGAATTTAATAATAAAACCATCAACACAGAACTAAGAAATACTAAGTAGGTTATATTTTACACAGTCAATGAATAAAAATCTATAAATAAGAACCGATTCAGAGTTACCAATTTTTCGAAGTATAAAAATATTTCCTTTCATATTCTCAAAAAAAGTGACATGTCCACAATCCACGTTTAAAATATTCATGAATCTTGAATAGTATTTTGTTATATTTCTAGAACATCCACTCTCCAGATACTATATATTTTTGTAAGATATTTTAAAGAATTTTTCCTAATTATAATAAAAAAATGACTTTGGTACCCATATTTTATTGGATCCAAAGAAGTTTTAAAATAAATCCTTTGGAATCCAAATTTAATTTATAGGATCTTTTATAATAGGAATAATATATTTAGATAGAAAATCATTTTTATGTCCATTTTTTTGTAATTATTTCTAAATCCAGTAGTTTACTTGGAAATTGAAGTCTTTTGTTAACTAGGAATGAAATAATTTTTATACAACTTCCCATATTTTACAAATTCATACCCAATTCCATATCTGAATTTTGTGTTTTTTTCACCCAATATACTATAGAAGGTATTTATTCTTTTAAAATACTATTACAAATCCTTTTTATGTTGTTAATTTATTAGTTTTATATCAATATTTTCCTTTAACATATTGGAATTATTTTACTTTTCTAAACTAAGATCAAATTTATATACAGCATATAAAACATAAACCATTTTCAGGATTTTATATTTATCTTTTAACTCATTTAGGTTTATTCTAACATATCACTATATTCTTCTAATTCTTTATTTGAAATTTTAGAGTCATAAGATATATGAGAAGAATTTGATGGTATCTCAAAAGAGAAACCATAAATCATAGATTTTCTTTTTAATTTATATCTTCTCATCAAGAATATGATTCATTTGATCTATCTTCAGATGCACTCAAAGTGGCCATTATTTCATTCTTTGGTATTTTATCCTTATCCCCATATTTCTTCTTATACTTTTGTTCAGATAGTAATGTTTTATATGAAATTTTCTTTTACATTAATAAAATGTAATATCATTAGAGGAGTAATCCTTTTTCCAATATTTTATCCAATTTCCTCTTTTTCATACTATCCTTTATATTTTGAATTGTGGAATAATTTCATATTTTTTAAAAAGTTCTTATAATTTTCAGATAGTTGATCCATTTACATCTCACTATTTGTATTAGTTTCACGTCCACATTTACTATTAGGTTTGATAAGTTCATTATATTTTGATTGTTATGCTTTAAAAGTAGCATATTTTCTTTTTGGTTCATCGTCTTCATTTTTCACTTTTAGTTATTCTTTATAAATCACCAAATTTAAAATTATCTCCTTGAATGGTAGTTTTCTGATGTCACATGATTCTTTAATATATACTAAAGTACCTCTTTAACAATCTGGTAGACATCTCAAGATCTTTAGAATATGATCTTTATACATCATCTTTTTTCAAATTGTAATGTCATGAATTGACCAAATGGGTCACTCCTAGCTGAAAATGAGCTAAGTGTGATACCCCAATCCCATATCCAATAGGCTAGTGGATGGAGAGAAGAATAGAGTAGACATATCAAACACATGGGAGGCCTTAGACAAAGGTACCTATCTGTTTTAAAACATCTCAAAATTCCATACTATGATAAAAGATAAATACAACTAATAACAATTCATGCATACATAGAAATTCCACAATCAGATTATGAAAATAATACTTTAAATTATAATGTTCTAAATAAAATCTCAAAAAAAACTTGAAGAGAAGTCCAACCCACTAGAAGAAGGGGAATGTAGTCAAATGTGACACCTCTTATGAACCACAAACAATATATCCCAATTAAGCCTCGTCTATTTCTGGACCTCTAACGACCCTATCAAATGGCCTATCTTCTTCATAATACATGAAATGTGTGGGAAGATTCCAGATAGGGGTGAGTATAACAATACCTAGTCAGACACCTCAAAATCACTAAACATAAAGAATCAAGAGAGTAGTGATCTCATCATAAGGGTATTTCAATCAAAATATAATACACAAAATAATAATATCAAGATGTACTCACGATAGACACTAATTATTAGGGTAAGGTTACAGCTATGAAGTTATCCTAGGAATCCTACTCGAGATGCATGATAATTCTCATCTAGTAGAACTCACTCCATGAGATGGATAACACTGATGGTTCTCATTTGAGAGGTCATTCTATTCGAGTCTCTTTAAGAAGAAGAACTTACTGGAAGCTAGAAGATATTGAGACACAAAGAGGGCATCACACCCTAGTCTATGGGGGACACTATAAAGCCCAACTAGATTAACCAACTAAGTTGGGGATCAATGTTTGTGTATGTTGGTCATTTAAATACCTCATACCTCACATAGGTAATAATATATGATAGAGTATCCCAACCCTAGGCCTCATGGAGGGATTAATGAAAACTCTATATGAAACTAACATATAGAGGGGATCAAAATCCTATGCTGAGGATGTAATGAAACACAGTAACCTTGCGAGTATAGACTAATGGAATGAAAAATAAGGAAAATAGTTCATACTAAAGAGATAACGGGATTCAAGAAATCCTATAGAAAGTATATAAAATTTACTTGTAGTACATGTTATGTCTTACATAACCTGGGTATACCCATGTTCTTTATCCCATACCTATGTACCCTAGGCTTTACCTATGTCCTTTGTCTATTCAAATATACCATGATGTGTTTGTGTACCTATCCATGCCCATGACCAAACACCCTGTATCTGAAACCCTAATCTCTAAAATCTAAAACCAAAAAGCTGAACCCCGATCCCAAAAACATATTCCCCATGTCATAATCTCAAAATTATAAACCCTAAACTATAAAACATAAACCCTCCCCATGATATCATAAATCGAAACCCCCAAACCGAACAAAAAATCCTAAATCCTGGAACCTAAACATGAAAACCATACTAAAAAATTTCTAAAACCTAGACCCAAAACCCTATATCTGAAACCCTAATCTCTCAACCCTAAAACCTAAAACTGATCCCCAAATTCAAAAAAATCTTCCCCATACCATAATCTCAAAATTATAAACCCTAAAACTTAAAACATAAACCCTCCCCTTGAAATCATAAAATGAAACCCTAAAACTGAACAAATAAATCCTAAATCCTAACCAAGTTATTCCCATTCTTGTGTACCTCGAGGGTACATGTAGAGTCTCTTGTTCATGTCCCATAATGTGTGATAATTTTTTTCACCCATTAGCCCTAGCTTCCATATTTGGGTCCGCATGGTGTGAATTCTTCTAGACTACATGCCATGTAACATGGGATTTTTCGGAACCCATATGTTCCTCATGAAATCGTTCCCTTTTCCCCCATTTCAACATATTCCTCCATGAATAGAGATTATAAAATCAAATATGAGGTTGATTGGCCTCAATCCATCATCAGTGACTGGAATTTGGCATTTGATCTTCTAATGATTCCTCTACTGATGCACCGCCCTTCTTAGATGCCAAATCCAATGATTGGGAATCTCTAAATTTGAATCTGATTTGCTGTCATTTCTATAAATTTCAACCACATCATCTATATCTATCTAAAAAACATGGTAATGACACCTTTTTCCAAACACTGATTGTTCAATGATCACCTATCATGTATTTTTAAATTCACTAACCAAATCGAATACCAAAGATAATTTCATGAATAATGGGGAGAGAAATTAATAAAGCATAGTCATGAGGAATGAACCTTGTAATTTTTTTATGTTGGTCTTGATTCGTTTTCATAGAAATCATTAATGAAAAGGAAGAAAAAAATAAACAACAAATAATATCAATTCCTAATATTCTTCAAAGATAAAATAAAACCATCAATTCATCCATCAAACAACAAATCAAAATTTTATAAGAATGTATTTTTTTACATAAGGTAATAAAAAATATTATAAAATACAAAAATAAAAAACCTACCTTGATTTTGGATCAATTTTTGGTGAAGAACGGTTTTGTGTTGTCTTCATTAGTGAGATTCATGAACTCTATTGGTGCTTTGATTGTCAAATCATTATTTGATGTTGGTCTCCCCTGAATGCTCCTCTGACAATTCCCCTCTCAATCCATAGGTATAAGAAGCTAACCCAAGTGATTTTTTATAACCAAGATTATATATAGAAGTCTAGTTAATGGTGTTATAATAAGTAATTATTTAATTGATTGATAAATTTAATTACTAATCCATCCATAAATTTACTTTAACAAAACACCTAATGTCAAAAATAGTTATATAGTTCCTAGGGTAAAACCAAAATTCTAGATTTAATGGAGGTCTTATATTTCTGATATGAGACTCCATTTGGGAGTTATACTATTATTTTAGTAAAACTATTCTTGCATGATATAATATATGAAATATTTTTGTTATATCAACACTGATGTCACAAAGACTCAGAATCTCTCATCATCTCAGTTCCTAGCATAGAAAATATTATTAGTTATATTCCAAATATTTACATGGAAAAAATGGAGATGTTCTATTCTCCCAAATTGTGGTATTTTTTCCTCTAAAATAAAAAATTCTACTAAAAACGATGAGGGTAATAAGCTTGTATCTGGGTCTCCTACTCCTATGTACTCTCCTAAAGATTCGTGTGCTGTCAAAAGACACATCCCAAGGGAATCATTCACCCGTAGAGGATATTCTCTTACTGGTCCTCAATATTTACTAGGTACTTGAAAATGGTATCTCCATCCTCAATTTCCAAATCACCCCTATCGATAACATTCGATGGGTCATACACGTACCTCCTCAATTTAGACATGTGGATGATGTAATGTAGTCAAACAAAATGTGGTTGTTGGTCCAAGAAATACACCACCTCACTGATTGTATAACATATTTGGAAAGTGTTGATGAATCACCGAGATAAATTTTCACCCCGAATAAATCTTTAAAATCCATATTAAGGTGAGACCTTCAGAAACACATGGTCTCCCACCGTGAACTCCAAATACCTTCTTCATTGGTTATCATAAGACTTCTAATAGATCTATGAAGTCTTTATCCACTCCTGGATGATTTTCACCTTCTTTTCATAGATCACACCAACTATGAGACCATAAGTGTTGATTCACCAAGATTAGTCAAACATAGTGTTGAATGGAAGGGTCTCCCATAAAAAAGCCATAATGGTGTTATATTGATGGTAGAATGATAGTTTTTTCTATGAAAACTTCAACAAGGTTAGGTGATCCTCCCAACTATATCCAAACTCCAATATGCATTCCTACAACATTTCCTCTAGAACATGAATGGTTCTCTCAATCTATTCATCATTCTAGGGATGAAATTCCATACTCAAATATAACTGAGTACCAAAGGCATCCATCATTCTTCTATATAGTCATGATGTGAAGTGATCATCATGGTATAAAATGATCATCAAAGGAACTCCATGAAGCCATACTATCTTCTGAATATAAAGGCGTCTGAAATTCTCTACTTAATTGTGCACTCAAATAGCTAGGAAGTGTACCAAATTGGTGTGTCGGTCTACGATCATGTAGATGGAAACATTACCTATATATTTTCTTATTAGTCTTGTAATTAATTCCATATATATACCATCCCACTTCCACTATGTCATCTCAATGGGATAAACCAAACCCATTAGAACATGGTGCTCAATCTATAGCTGTGGAAAAGTGAGGCATCAAGAGACAAAATTAACTGCACACTTCTTAATACCTAGACACCATAACTAATGATAAAGGTCTTAGTAAATTTTCACTATACCTAGTTTCACATACAAGGGGTATGTATGAAACTCCCTCAAAACCTCCTCAAGAAAAGTCACTAGTACTGTCTTCCTTCCTTGGAAAAATGATGATGCGCTCCTCAACTTCATAAAATCCATCAAGAGAATGTCTAGTGGATATATGAGTATGTAAGGTATGACAGTTGGTATCTACAAGATGAGCCTCCTAACAAGATGTAGAAGTAGTGAGGTAGAAACCATTAATTGTATATATGTTTCATAATCCTCATCTACTAAAAACAACTGTAATGAGGCTAAATACTCTACCACATCACTCAACAACTACAAAAAGATCTCTTAATAAGAAAATTTACCTCCATGTTCCCCTTTTAGAGAGTATAGAATATATCAAAGTCATAATATTGGAGGAAATACAGCCATAGTATTCATATCATTTTAATATCTTTATATGAGAATATATACATGAGACTCTAATGGTCAGAATATATAATAAACCGCTCACCCATAAGGTAGTTTAGTTATATCTTAAGGGAAAATACCATCGTTGTTAACTATAGATTGTGGTTTGTGTAGTTATTCTCATGTGGTCTCAATTGTTGGGACTCATAAGCAATTTATATCTACTTTTGTATCAGAACACAACCAAATCAAGTCCTAAACGAATCACAAAACACTACGTACTCGACACCCTCCTCTAGTAGTCTCAATATAGAATCCCTTTTCAACCTCTACTAAAACTCTTGAAAATACTATTGGTAACTTTCCATAAACATGAATGGATAACCTTTATGAGTCAAATTAGTTAAGGGTTCTATTATCCTAGAGAAATTAGGCATGAATATCATGTAGTAGCCTTCTAACCCGAGGAAAATTTGCATCTCTATCATACTCTTAGGTGGCTCTCAAGTTATCATTGCCTCAAACTTCATAAGGTCTATTGATAAACCTACCTTTGAGATGACATGTTCCAAAATTTGGACCTATTGAATCCATAACTAACACTTTGAGTTCATCTAATAATGATCGTGCTCTTGGATCATCTCTAGGACCATCCTCTGGTGTCTCGCAGTCTCCTCCTCAAACACCAAGTACACTAGGATATCATTGAAGAAGAACACTACAAAAAAGTCTAATAAAGGACGAGATATTTGTTTCATGAGTCATATAACCACTATTGGTGCATTAATTATACATAAAGGGATCACCAATTACTCATAATTAATATAAAAACATAATAATTTTGTCTTTGGTATATCCTCATCCCATACATGGAGCTGGTGATAGCCTAATCTAATGTCAATCTCTGAGAACCATCCCACCCCTCTCAAATGTTCTAAAAGGTCATTAACCCTAACTAGTAGATAATTATTCTTTATGGTCACATAGATCAATAAATGGTAATCTATATCCAACCTCAATCTCCAATCTATCTTCTTGGAAAACAAAATTGGGGCTGCCTAGGGTGACACACTGTGTCTGAAAAATTATTTCCCCTACAAGTCCTCTAATAGAACCTTTATATCGACTACCAGTATGGGATCCATAATATATACTGGTGAATATATTGTGTAGTCCCTATGTGAAATTCAAAAAATATGTCTATCTCTTGGGGGTAATCCTAGCACGTCCTTGCAAAAGGCATCCCCGTACTCCTCCACCACAGCAAGAAGCTGAAAGCATGTATCATCCACTAATCCAAAGGTAATATTATACAAATGGTGAGTAATTAGTTATACCTTTATACATATGATCCCATAATTCACTTCTTGTTTTTTATTCTCACCCACAAAGTAAAAGCTTGTTATATTATCATGAATATATTTCATCATCTTATTTAAATAGTCAATCTGATCATGAACTGTGGATAGCCAGTCTATATCCAAGATGATTTCATAATTAATCATTGCTTCTAAAAATAAATCTCATACAAACATCACTCAATGAAGAGTTAGGACACACTATTGGCAGTATTGTGTGATCGCTGAATCCCCTCTGGTCGGAGTCTCTAAATGCAAGTGTTGAGCCAAAGGCTCAATTGGAATCTATAGGTCTCAAACTAGGGATGTAGAAATAAAAGATTGGGTCATGCATTTGTCTATTAGTAATTATAATAAGGTATAAAAGACATAGATCATACCTTTAATAATTCCAAGAGTCTCTGATTCATAGGCCTCCACTGCCTACAATTGGACTCACACCTATCCTCTAGCTTCATGAGCCTGACAAGGACCATATGGGGTGGTGGTAGAAACAAGACAAACTTATGCCACATCTATTTTCTCTCTCTTATCTTGATCTACATATAATTCCATATAGAAATATCTATTATTTCCACTACCTTTACTAAGGAAGTCCATACACTTCCTCTCTTTCAGATGCACAACTAGATGGACAATATCACATGAGATATCCCAGATTGTCACATAAGTAACACTTCCTCTCCTTGGGCTAGCTAGAACTATCCTTGGATCCCTGAATTGCAGACCATATATCCTAATATTTCCACCTAAGATGTATATCATGTCTATATCCCTATTTCTACCATCATCTACTTGCTACTGAAGTATTATGACTTTTTCCCCACCACTAGAATCTATGATCGGTGTGTGCTTGACCAGAATGATATCTAATTCCAAAGTATACTATAGCATCCCATTATAGTTAAGAATTAAAATAAATATCACCCTAGCTCATATATATCTATATAGGCCTCACTCGAAGTACTATTCCTAGAATAACTGATCATGAAACATATACATTGAGTATTGTGAGAGGTGAGTGAACCTCGATGATGGGATCCCTATATAAAGTAAAAGATGTTCCAAGATATAAACTACTTGCAATATAGTTTAGGAGAAATCCTCTAAAAAATGTTGTTTAATCTTCTTCCATGAAAGAGTCACCTCATCATATGACAGAGTCACTATGCCCTACCATCACCCTATAGATCTATGAATAAGGCTCACCACTAGGACCACCATATAGTCAACAAGTGTCTGAATAATGTGAAGGAATCATGTAACTACCTATATCTAGTCCTCAACTACTTGGGGGTTCTATATCCCACTAAAAATATAGGGTTCTCTTTATCCAACGTGCCTTATCTTCCAGTACTGTTGGAGAAACCTACTACTCAATGGGTGGTGGGAATATTGGAAAACCACCTAGAGGTATCACCTCCTGAACAAGTCCCTATATCAAATCCACATTAATAAGTTGATCATCCACATGATCCTAATGAATAATTTTCACTAGGAAGCATCATGAATGCATTCTAAAATAGACAATATGTTCTATATTCAAGATTATATCTGAAGAGCACACTCAAGAAATATATGAAAACTACAACCCATTCTTATATGACGGATGTACTAATGTTTTCCATACAGCCAGTTTCTACCTATATCAGGTCAAAAATTAGGTTATTAGAGTCCTAATGAATTGATACATTGATCACCACACCAAAATCGGATTCTTTGGCTTGAAATACAAACTCAAAACGCTCTAAAACCATTTCCAAAAAATATTAAACCAATCACCACTCCTATAAAATCTCATAACTATTTTATTAATATGTACACTTCTGTAATACCAATCTATCAGGACCAGACCCATCAATTCCCACCTAGTTAGTGATGAAATGAGTGTGAAACCCCAATCCCACCTCCAATAGGCCAACAACTGGAGACAATCACCAAGTATGAATATCATACATATGGGACGCCTCATCCTAATGTAATTATATACATGAACACATCTCTAAATCCCATATAATGTTGAAAGATAAATATAAATGATACTAATGAATTCATATATCTAAGCCTAACTATTAAATAATGAAAATAATTTTGGAAAGCATGAAGGGCCAAATACATGCCCACCAAAATTGGAAATGTATTCCAACCCAATAAAAAGAGGGGACTTACATCAAATGTGAAACATGGTATGAAAAATAGTCTATCTAGACCAACTAAGTCCAATATACTCTCAATCCTCTAAGGACCTCATTAATGGTCTATCATTTTCATAATACATGACATGTGTGGGTAGATCCCATGAAGGGGTGAGTATAATAATACCTAGTAGGCAACCCCAGAATCACCAAACATAATTAATCAATAGATTAGTCAAGTCATCATAAGGTTGTGTCAATTAAAATATGAGGCACATAATAATATAATACATATATACTCATGATAGACACTAAGTTAGAGGGTAAGATCACAACTGTGAAGACAACCAAGGATTTATTCTATGAGATACATGATAACACTTGTCTAGGATAACTCACTCCGTGAGTTGGATAACACTTATAGAGATCATCCGAAGGTCATGTTTTTCATGTCTCACTAGGAATAATTATATTTCTGATGTTATAAGAGATCGAGGCATAAATAGGAGATAACACCCAAGGCCATCGGGGAAACCACAAACCCTAAATGTATTAACCCATTAAGTTGGGGATCAATGCCCATGTATATTATAAATGATGATACCTAGAACCCAAACTATGGCAGAATATATAATAGAGGATGTCTTCCCTAGGCCTCATAGATGTATTCTATAAAATTATATCTGAAACCATCTTGTATAGTGGATCACAATCCTATGATAAGAATGTCAGTCCACACTGTACCCTCACATGGATGGACTAATGGAACAGACCCTAAGTAAACTAGTCCATAATAAAGAGAGAAGTGTAAAAAATCTATCTTGGAGAAATTACACAGCATGTACAGGTAGTACAAGATATGTTTTTACTAGGTTCTACTCGTGTGCTTCAACTGATGCATGTGTACCCCAAGCCATGTCAGTGCACTTGGTCTATGGCCATGTACCATAATATGTTCAGGTACCAAGTTGTGTCTAGGTACTATGGTCATTCCCATGTACCTAGTCATGTTTATAACCTTATACCTTGAGGGTAAATTCTAATTCACCAGGTTGTGTCACATGGAATGTGATATTTTATTTCATTTATTAGACCTAGATGGAATATATGGGTCCACACAACATGTGTTCTTCCAAAATACACGTTGTGTAACGTGAAATTTTCAATAACCCATAGTTTCTTCATGCGATTTTTCTATACACCTATATTTTTATAGATTCTTCTTTGAACTACATTGTGAAACAATGTTTTGAGGTTGATTGACCTTAATATATCATTGGTGACCAGAATATGGCCTTTAATCTGCTCATGATGTCTCTCTTAATGCATTGTCGTGCCAAGACACAAAATCCCATTATCAATAATCTCCAAATATGAATTTGTTCTACTATAATTACTATGTGTTTCATCCATGTTTTTTATCCCCATCCAAAACTTGAAATAATGATTTGTTACACTAAATACTGATTGTGAAATGATTTTCTACCAGTTATTGGTTGAACCACTGGAAAAATCGAAAACTGGTGACGACCAAGCAATGAATGTGGAGATAAATGCATAAAATAAAAACATGAAATATGAAAATTATACAATATTCATTTTAACCTTGATTCATTATCATATTAATAATAAATGAAGAGAGATAACAAAAAATAATTATATCAATTCCTAAAATTATATGAAGATAAAAAACCATCAATTCATCTATTGAACCGTAAATCAAAATGTTAGAAGAATTTATTTACATTAGACATGGGATAATATTAAATTGGATAATATATATAGTAAAATCTTATCTTGAGTTTGGATATATCATTGGTGAAGAATAGTTTTCTATGTCATCTTTAGCGATATCCACAACCTCTGTTGGTGATCCGATTGCTAAAGAACGGTTTGACATTAGTCACCCATGAATGTTCCTCTAATAACTCCCCTATTAATACCTAGGGTTATGTGTATAACCCTGGGAATTTTTTATAACTGAGATTTTATGAAGGATTCTAGTACATGGTGATATAATAAAGAATAAATTAATTAATTATTTTGTTAAATTACTAATTATTCCATGATTTCACTTTTGCAAAACACATGACACCAAAAAATGTTATATCATTCCAAGGGTAAAATACATATTTTATATTCCACCAACATCTCAAATTTTATATCTAAGACTCTTTTCAGGATTTATTCCACTATTTTATAAAAACTATGCATGTGTGATATAATATATATAACATTTTTATTTATTCAACATTGAGGCTCACTGGGCCTCAGATTCTCATGATGACTTAGCACCTCGATCTAAAAATATTATTAAATATATTCCACATATTTTCATGAAAAAAACATAGATGTTACACATAATAATAGTATTTATGATCTCATTGAAACAAATATATATGTCATATATTGATTTATTGGGATTAATTTTGAAAGTATCTTACTTAGTATTATATATATTCAATCTCATTTTCTTAACATTAGAAGTTCCTTAATGAGAAACTGAAAGGGTATCCCAAATTTGATAAGTAGTGTCATAATAATATATCCTATTAAAATTTTATTCTCCTAAAGGAAAAAATAAAGAACACATATCTTTGTTATTTGAATCATATTTGTCTTTAGTTATATAATTCCATTATTTTCTACCAGTATTATGTTTTATATACTAATATTCAAAAGGTCCTTAAATATCAAAACCCATACTCTTAAGATTAATCTTCATTTTTATTTTTCGCTGACCAAGATTTTGAACTTTAAATTAGGGAGGCATGTTTGTATCATGACATTTAGACATATGCTCCATAATAAAAAAAATTATAGAGTAAACAATAATTCATGGTATCTTACAAAATTATTGATTAAAGTTAAAGATTAGAAAAGGGAAGTAAAAAACATTTGATATTAAATTTTTGTTTAAAAAAATTAAAACTAAATCCCCCATTTGATATAACACCCAATTAATAAATATAACATGTATATCTAATTTAATTATTTTAAATAACTGCTAAAATTTTCGATCAAAACTCAGTAAAAATAATCTTATGACTATCCTAATCTGTTGAGATTAATCTACTCATATTAAATATTAAAAAATTTACTTGTAAAAACTAACTATCAAAGTATATTTTCTAAAAATAGGTTTTTAAAAACAGTTTTAAAACATAGTAATTAAAACTTTGTGATACATAGTGAAATATAAAAACATGATGTTTAGTCTCAAGCTGATACCAAATCCTCTCTACTTAATACTCAAACATTATCAAGAATGTTTATTCAATAAACAAACTTGATCCACAACATGGATATAGTTTTATATAAAATAGTTTATAGGGATTTCTAAGTTCATGCACTAAATATTCCACAGTTTTAGTGGGATTACAAATGTGAATAAAGAATACAATAGAGTATCTAGTACTATATAATGATTTATAGGATCTGTTTTCTCTAATAGATATATTGAAAGTTTAATCACAACTCAAAACTAATAAAATAGAGTGAAATATAAGAGAAAAGAAGTTAACAAAGAATATAATTATAATTATGTTAAGAATATTTGTCTTCTCTTATCAAATTCATCTTTTGGTTCAGCTATGAGATGTGAAGATGTGAGGATGTTTTTGATTTTGAAATGAAGTTTTGATGAAAAAAACTTCTTGTGTTGTTTTGGTTTTTCACATTAATAAAATTATCTATAAAAATTTATCACTTATTCCTTTTCTTTTTTGTCTATAAAAATAGATCTTCCATCAAAAGGATCCATTTTAAATTTAACTTTATGTATCCTCATACTAGAAAAAAAAATATGAGAGTAATAAATGTATCTGATTGAGAATATAATTATATGTATAAAGTAGTTGGATTATGTTATATTAAAATGTACTACCCAATTTTATACATGATCTATTTATGTGTGAAAAATCATATCTTCCATGATTGGTCCAACAGTTAATGAACAACAAGATCATATTTCTTGAAATTCCACATCGTTGATTGATCTAATTTATAGTCAATCCAGTACTTTCTGAAACTTTTGATAGCTGAATTTTCTATGAGATATAAAATTAATTCACTTGATTGGTCTTATGGTCACTTGATTACTTTTCTAGATTTCTGTCATAGTCGATCTGGTATACATACGATTGATGTATTGGTCATGTGGTTGATATGGTACTTTTTCAAATCTAGCTTTTTCATATTTCTTCATATAGTCCAATCAAGACTTTTCAATTTTTTTAAATTTTCTAGAATAATATATAACTTATATAAAACATAGAAATTATTAGAATCATATAAACATGATTTAATATTATTAAGGAAAATAATTTCTAGACTTTGAAAAAAATTATTATTAGTATTATTATTATTATTATTATTATTATTATTATTATTATTATTATTATTATTATTATTATTATTATTATTATTTTTATTATTCAGTTATAGCCTCTACATCATTTTTTTTCAAGGTTTATATCCTAAAAACTATCAATTTTATATCCCTGTTTTTAGGGGGAGATAGTTTTCTCCCATGCGCTACATGCATGGGTGGTTGCTAGTGTCGACGACATGTGGAATAGGACCTAGAAATCTGGTGATGTGAGTGGTGTGTGGTAGGCAAAGGTGGTGGTGGAATATAAATGGGAAAATTGTAAATTAAGACTAGCGTCTTTAAGGGTTATTCATTAAATATGATTGGCCCCAATTCATATAAAACTTCAATGGACTTTGGTCCCTCAAATTATGGGTCTTTAAGCCAAAAATAATTAGCTATCAAGCCCCTGGTACCATGATTTATTGAAATTTAAATGGTTCTCATGGGTTCTTAACAATTATAGTGTGGAGGGATGATCCATGACCAACATGTGTACCTCAAGTGTGTGTGTTTGTGTGTGTTTGTATTTGGAAATCCCCTCAACTATAATAAATATATTTCTTTTTAAATAGTGATTTAATGTGTTTACAAAATTTAAATAAACATTACAATTCTAATAGATTGATAATATTTAATGGTTTGAAAATGGACAATTAATTTTAATGTAATGTGATTAAAATCATTTAACTTTAAGAGGGATATTATAAAATATTTTTTTACTAAGTGTTATGTATTTTTATATTAATAAATTAAATTTATCACTTTTAAATGATGAATATAATAAAATTTAATGATTTAATGTTTAAAAAAATAAAATAACACTCGTTAAATTAGTGATTAATATGAAATAAGATTAAGAATGCTTAATGTTTAAAAAGTATTTCTTATAAAAATAATTTTTTCTTAAGTATTTTATGTTTTCATTTAAAATTAAATTTTATCATATCTTGAAATCGAATTATATTAAATGTTGTATAAGTTTTTAATCATTATTTTTAAATTAGTTTATATAGGTCATCTTTTCTTTTTAGTAAAAAATAATTATAATTGTAAATAATTTAACTAGGTAAAAAGATATAAAATGATATAGATTAACATGGCTCAGATTTTGAATAATTAACTTGATATTTAAATATTATATAATTATTTTGTTATTTTTTTAATTCAATAATACTTTTCTAATAAATATTTCATTAACTAAATCACCTAACACTCAAGTGATTATATCTTTATCCTTAACCTAACTCAAGTTTCTAGAGAAATATCTCTCATTTTTACCTATAAAAGGATCTCTCCACCGCCCATTAAAAACACTCATACCATTCATTTAACTATTTAATAATCACCTATTTTCCTTTATCAAATTCTTCTTATACTTTTATCATCTTCTAGTTCTAATAAGGAGGCCTAAATCCTTATTTTTGAAGGAATCCATTTCGAGAAGCAGTGATTCCATCAAAGTATGTATCTAGTTATTATTTATATTTTTCAATTACCTTTTCAAATAAAATCCTTATAATATCATTATAAACATTACTTATGTTCAATTAACATAATTATGCTTCTTTAAAGATGATATTACTAGTATATAACTTTGAAATATTACTCATTTATTAGTATACCATGTTCTGGTTTGAGTCGGTTCAACCGCATATATGAATGATGTTATATCAAAAACATCATTTTCATCATGACTTAGTATCAAGAAATTAACAATGGAAATATATAATATTAAATATTAATTTATGTCGTAATTATTATTCTATAAGTTTGAAAAAAAATGAATGATCATTGTAAAGTAACTTATTATTATTAATAAAATTACCAAAAATATGCTCATCATAAATTCCATTCTTATGAATTATATCCATATTATACACAAAATTAAAAATGGAACTTTATAAATAATTATAAAACTATGATATTTCAATTTTGACTAATCTGAGTGTAATGAACATAATACCATAGAATGATGATCATTATCACCATTACAAAACTTATAAAAAACAATAAAAATTATTAACATGTGATAATGAAAATATTTTACAAAAGTTATAAAAAAATCTAAATTCTTAACACATGATGATGAAAATATTTTATAACCATCTAATATATATGTAAAAAATTTAACATAATTTAAAATTATAAAAGGTAATAGTTATGAATAATTTTGTGAAATTAGTTATTAATTTTTTTATATTTATTATATAGGAGGTTAAGGAACTTTCATGGAATTCGGTAGTATAGGTAAGGGTTCTTTGTCTCAGATTCCATTCCTTGAGACGTATTTCAAATTATGCACCTATTATTCATTTACATGGGGTACTTATATCATCATTGAATTATTTTATCATAAACCACTTTTTTAATGTTATTTATAATTCCATTATATTATTTCTTTCCACATTATTTAGATTCATATAATACTAAATCCATAAAGGGTTTTATTTAAAATCTCACTTTGAAATCAAGATTTTTTATTTCTAAATTACCCTTGGAAAAATTTATATGTTATTTCAATCACAAATTCCATTAATTTTCTTCTACTATTTTTATATTTTGGGTTTCCAATTATTCTTTTCATCTCCCATATCATTGAATTATAATTTACCCAAAATTATGCTTGTAAGTAGAACATACCTTATCTATTCTTTTCAGTCAAAAATATTTTTCTTATTTGTCTATATTTTTCATATATGTATATCATTATCCCTAATTATATTAGTGGTTAAGATAAATTTATTTTTTAATTAAAATTTATTTACAAAAATGTGAAAGTAATATTTTTTAAATATTTTTCCACATTCACTTTCTCTCGAAATTTTCTTCGGTTTTATTTAGGAATATTCCTCTCTAATTTTTCGTGATTCTTTATTGTATTTTTTATTTAATTTACAATTTTTTAAGATAATTAATTTATAAATTTTTAAAATGTTTCTAAAATATAGGATATATTTCTTTTGATTTTATAATAAAAATTTTAATTCTATTATAAAGTGTTTTTAATCTATGTTTATATTTTTTACCATTTCTTATATTTCACTACTGATATGTTTCAATTGAATCATCCACATTCTTTCTTTGGATGACTTATTTTCATGCCTTATGATAATTCTTATGAATCTTATTTAATTATCATATGTTAATAATGATTTGATATAATTATGAATTATCTATTGTGGAACACATATGTATGGTTTTTTATTATGTTATAGGTGAGTCTATAATTACATTTTCCTCTTATTAATTAGGTAAATATTTATATTTCATGGGATGGCATGTATAAGACTAGGGATTGAACCCAATCCATGATGTTTATGGGAATGTGGAGTGAATTTGAAATTGATGGATTTGAAAAGAATAAAATTATGTTTGATAATGTAAAATACATGAAACAATGAGCTCGGATTAGAATGTAACACCCTCAAACTTAATGATATATTTCTTTTTAAATAAATGTAATATCTTCGATAGCTTACGGTACATGAAACCCCAAGTCGAAATGAACCATAAAATAGTATAAGATTATAACATATACATTATGTTTGTGGGTATTAATATAACTGACTAAATTCTGAAATTTATGGTTATAATTGATTAGAAATAAAATTAGAATGATTTCAAAAACAAAATTCTGAAAAACAGTATTCTTTCTAAAAGACATTTCAGTCACGCAATGCCAATATAATTTAAAATTATTTTTTAACAATAATAGAAAATTTATTTGATAAATATAGATTCATTTATTAAATCATCATATAAAATTATTTTTCAGTTAATTTTTTTCATTTTTATGAAATGTTTCATTTTTTGATAAATAGTAAAAATGATGAATTTTAATTGAAAACTACCTTTTCATCTAAATTATTTTTAAAGTTTAACTGTATTTGTAATTTGTTATAAAGTAAAATTAGTTCAATTATAAATTTATTAATCTAATTTATGACACTATAATCATTTTCGTATTTAATTTTGATATAAAAACATTTTAAACATTTAAACTTTTTCTCTTTGCAAACCTATTTTCTTATCACATATGTGGGACTGATTTTAGATAACATTTTGACACTTATATAAATTTAATTGGGTAAAATTTATTATATATTTTTAATAATAATAATTTATATTATCTAATAAGGTCAACTTTTTTTTTACAAGAATTAACAATAAAAATAGTAAAAATTAATTATCACTGTTAAGGTAAGAATCAGTTTACCAAGGGTTAAACTAAAAAGATAAGTGTTAAAATGAACGTAAAACATGTATAAAAATCTTTTTTATGCACCTATTTTGACCTTATCCATTCTTATATCTATAATTTTTCATTATTTTTTCTTTTTGACATGAAAAAATCGTGGGTGGAATTCGGTCTTTTCAAAAATTAAAAGTTTGTCACTCATCTCACTTATAAAAGGCCACCCACTCTCCTCCTCTATTCACAACATAAAATAACATTTTTTTTTCAAGTAATAACAAAATATATTCTATAATTTCATTATATAATCATGTAATTTTTTTTTTTCATAAATCCAACCAATCAAGGCCTTTAGTGAAAACCAAAAAAGTAACCCGAAGAAGAGGTAATGTTCTTCAAGGAGAATTTTTATTTTATTTTTCCTCCACCGCCTTAAATTATTATTAGACTATTATTATATAATAAATTTAGTATATTAAATATATTTATAGGTTATTATTTTAATATAAAAACCTAAATCCTTCTCCACTTCAGTCAAATGGCTTAAAAATTGTCATTCATGTGTACGACAGACTACCGCCTCGCAAACCAATGTCATTTGTTTTCGCATTACCACCTCTCACAGATGGGTATGCTGATGGATATATAGTATATATATTATATTTATAAAATAATTATACATTTTATTCATTATATCATATATACCTTTTTACTTTCTATTCCATAGGGGATACGATAATGTCTCTCATGTGTATGGCGGACTATAGCCTCGCAAATCGATGCGATTCCTTTTTCACTAAAGATTTACATGGAAGGTAATAAAGATATATTTAATCATTATATGTGATATAAATGAAATATATATCATATTAATTACATATTTATCCTTCTAAAAAATAATATATCGTTTTATTTCTTACATTTTCACCCACTAAAAGAAGATAACATTATTTGTATACGTGTTTACAATCTTCTTCATGAAGCGATGTGAATCTAAATTTTATCACCACGCAACATGGATGATATATATTTGTATATTTAAATAAATAATATATTGTTTATTATGTTATTATAATTTTTTAAAGAAAAAATATTACCTTCCTCCTTTACATAATGATCATTGAAAAATGGAAATGTTACTCATGAATACATATGGCCTACCTTCTCCATGATTGTAACGTACTTCATTTTTAAACACCATATTTCATAATTGGTATTAAAAATTATAATTTTTTTATAAATATTATAATTATTTCATGATTATTATTCTGTAGATTATATAACTATATTGTATTCACAAGAACTATAACTTTCATAACAAATCATAAATGATAAAACATGGTAATTAACACCTTAAACAGTGAAAATAATGAATATTATTATTGAAAAGGTGATAATATGTTATAAAAGAATCATATATGATATTATAAATATTAATATGGTTATTTTATAAGTAAATAAAATGTTTAAAACCTCTATATATGATGTTAAATCATATTCAACCAAAAGGAATAATGAAGTAAGGGACTTCGTCTTAATTTCCCTTCATTGTGGAATATTGTAATGTTATACACCTAATTTATTTTATATGGTGTATATTATGAATCTTGAAATGTAATTTCGTGATTCAATAATAATTCATGGTATTTTATGTTTCAATTTTAAATATTTCAACTAAGGGGGTTTTATTATTAAGTTACCATAAGGTAAAGCATTTCATAAATCAATTTTATTTCATTGGGTTATATTAATCTTTCATTGTATTTGATATTATAAGATTGTGTGTGTAATTAATTTTGACTATATATTTCAATATTTACACTTTTTTATGTGAATTTAAATTTGAAACACATTATCAATTCATTTTTTAATTATCACTTCAACTTTATGATCAATGTAAGGGTTTATTTAACAATCTCATTCTAATTGAGATTTTTTATTCTTGAATTTTTATTGATGGAATTTATTTGATCATTTTATAATTAAAAAATTCTATTTTTACCCTCTGTTTATTCAGGATATTTAAAGTAATAATACCATTTTCCACTCTTTGGTACTTAAAATAATTGATAAAATGTTTTGGATAAAATCTTACCCCATTCTCTCTTTGGTCGGGAATCTGTTTTCTTCCAAAACCATGTTGTCTATAAATATTTTCAAAAATGTTTTTAAAATTTTCCAAATGATTTATCAAATACATTTTTTACCCAATTTTTAACTTTTAAAAAAAAATTAAAGGAATCTTCATTTTATTTTCCAAACAATGGTCATTTTTATCTTACCAAAAATGTGGAAAGAATCTAGGTTTTAACATATACAGCATGAACAAAATTTTCCATTGTCATGATCATGATATTCATTAAAGCTTCTATTATATGTTTTAATGGTTATTTTAAAATTAAAGTATTACCAGATTTTTTATATTTTAATTTTTTTCAAAATGTAAAGAGTATTTTCTTTAATAAATGTTTTAAATTATTTTTAAAAGTGTATTTATATGTTCCCAAGGATGGTTTCAATGAAAAGGATTTTCAAAATATCTTATAAATTTTTAGCTTTTAAAAAAGTTATTTTCTAAATAAAAGGGTTATTTTTCTCAAAATGTATTTAATGGTATTTTAATGGTATTTTCATTCATCAATTTCAACAAACCATTTTGTTACATATGCTACAATGGGTATATTTTGTATTGATACCATACTAATTCTTTCTCTGGATGGATTATGATTATTTCAAAGAGATTATTATAGAACACATTTACTTCCCATGGGTTAAACAAATTTCGAAGATATTTTTATGGAATATTTTTTCCTTTACATGGGTTAATAATGTTTCAAAGAGATTGTTATGGAACTCATTTCTTTTCTAAGAGTTAATCATGTTTCAAATAGATCTTTATGGAACCTGTTTCTTTTCCATGGGTTAATCATGTTTCAAAGATTTTGTTACAAAACCCATTTCTTTTTCATGAGTAGATAATGTTTCCAAGATACTATTATGTAACTCATTTATTTTTCATAGGTTAATCATGTTTTTAATAGATTGTCATAAACCCCTTTCTTATCTATGGTTTAATCGTGTTTCAAATATATTATCATAGAAATTGTTTCTTTTACATGGGTTAATCACGTTCTGAAAAGAATAAAGGTTATTTTATGAGTTTTACAATAACTTGAAAGTTCTATATACCTTATTAACATTGTGGTTCTTAGAAATTATATATGTTGTTTGTTCCCAGATAGCACCAGGAGAGACAAATATAGCTTATACGATGTGTTCTCCTAGATAACATTGGGTGATCCTAGTATATATTATATGTTGGGTGTGCCCAGATAGTGTTTTAATGCATTGGGTAATGATTATGTTTTCTAGATAATTATGTTTTAAGTTTACCATTTGATTAATCCATTTATAATAGATTTATAAGTGTTTTGTATGTTTTTTATGGAGATGATGTTCCAAGATACCAGTATGATTTATCTATTCTTATTGTGGGTTTATAGTGTTTCCTTTAATTAAGATTAATATCACATGGCTCATGATTATTTATTCCAATGAATCATTATTTTGTTAAATCCTTATTACATGTTTCAGTATTGATGATTCGTGAATTAATGGGTATGTTTTTTTTATGATTTTCTCATTTACTATGATTATGTCATCATACCATATTCCCTTCTTATGTTCATTAATATAATTCACTTGTTAATTCTTACGTTTACCCATAATAATAATTTCATAGACCCCTTATTATGTTTACTTTTCTCCATTTTATTAAGTAATAATATTTAATTAACTCTATCTAGAATGGATTTCATATGGATGATGATGATTTCTTAATGTGAGATAATAAAAGTTGGGTTATTTGGAAGAAATGATCATTTAATTATATTTGTGTTATTTATAGGGGATTGTTTCCTAATTTTATAGAACTCTAAACCTGAATGGTCCTTGAGAATGTAGGTGACCCAATTTTTCCTTTTGATGTTGTAAGGTTTAGAAGGAAAAAATTTGGTCACAATTATCATTATCAAATTCAGAAATGTAAATTTTATGATTTTAGCACCAAATCTAGGAGTGTGGGTTTTTGGTTGTAAAAATTAGTATTAGAGGAAAGTTTTAGATAACATTCTAGATTAGGATGTTATCATGTGAGGTAATATTAAGAGTTATGGATACCATCAAAGGTATATAATATTAAGGATTATCATAAGTCAAAATGCTTAGACACCCATTTTAGGTTTCAATCAATGAGATCTTAATGAGATTAATTAATTTTCAGAAGATGTTTCAATAGGTTGAAATATACGTAATGCTTAAATTTAATGTGAATTATTCTTTAAATTTTATTGTATTGATAAAATTTAGGGATTATATAATCTTTTATGTTGTGTTAATTACGTGAACACAAGTTTTATCATATAGATAACCACAATATTGAAAATTGATTTGGTGACTAAGTGGTTAATTTTATTTCAAATAAAAAAGATCTCTATATTTTGGGCTTGAAATATAAAAGGTATGAGATAACATTTGAGTTCAAAACACCCTTTAATGTCAAGGTTCTTTAGAAATGGTTTAGTTTGTTCTTTGCGTATTACTGTTAAATTTTTTAATATTAATTTATCATCTTAAGGTTTTCTCATTTTAGGAATTATCATACCATGTACTAACCATTTTTATAGTTTTTAATGTTTAAATATAGGTAGAATAGATTATTATCCCTTTTATGGTTATATGATACTTTAAAGGTTTATTTTTAGTGCTTTAGGAATAGAAAAAAATCATCTTGAATACCATCATTTGGAGAATAAGATGAGATTGTGGTGGAAATTGATTAAAGGATGAAATTAAACGTATCAAGTAATTATATTTCCTTATGCTCCTATTCTAGATGGAAAAGGAATTACTCAACTATAGGAAAATGATCTTAAAATAAAATGTTATCCTTTTACCATAATCTCTGATGATATATCAATGACATTTTTCACCCATCTTTGGTTTATGGTTTTGGGGTTGTTAAATTTCTCTTGATCATTCAAATTCTTATAATCAATAATATTTATCACTCCATATAATTATTTGGGCATTATGATTTTGTTCGATGTCCAAATATTCACTTTCCAACTATTTTATCCTATTTTAAAATCTAGTATATATTGTTATAGATTACATTAATACTTGCCTTTCTATTTTTTCAAGAGTATGTTTTATTAAAAAAATGTGATGTGGGTTTACAACAAAAGTTTCTTTATATGTCCAACCTTTGATTATTGATATGAAGATCAAATTGAGAGGATACAATTAATTAGTGGGGGAAGTATGTAACAAACCAAGATTTTAAGAGAATACAATTATGTTCAATAATATAAAAATGAAATTTTGAATTTTGATGAGAATGTAACACCACTATACTTTATGATATATTTCTTTTTGAATAAATTTAATGACTTTGATAGTCTCTAGTACCAGAAACCCTAAGTCAAAATGAAAAATAATATAGTATAACTTTATAAATTAGAAATTAAGTTGGTGGGTATGGATAGTACTAACTAAATTATAAAATTTATGTTTATCTATTTATTAGAAATAAAATAACAATAATTTAAAATAAAAAGAAATGTTTTCTAAAAAAACAGAATTCTTTCTAAAGGGAGGTTTAGTCACGCTTTGAGTACATAATTTTAAATTAGTTTTTACCACTTTTAGAAACATTATTTCATAAATATATCTTCATTTTTTGAAATAGTCATATTAATATTATCTTATGGAGAATTTTTCATATTTTTCTGAATTGTTTCTTTTTTCAATGAATAGTGAAAATACTGAATTTTAATTGAAAATTGCCTTTTTGTTAAAACTATTTATGTAGTTAAATTATATTTTGAATTGGTTTTAAAGTAAAATTAATTAAATGATATATTTATATATATATATATTAATTCAATTTATGTTATTTTATTAATTTTCTTTTTGAATTTTGATATAAAACACTATAAACTTTTGAACTTTTTCTCTTCAAAAACCCACTTTCTTGTCACATCTGTATGACTAATTTTAAATTAAATTTTCTAATTATGTTAATTGATTTTGTTTAAATGGATTCAATATTTTTAAATATAATAATATATATTATCTAACATTTTCAACTTAATGTTTTACCAAAATAAATAGTGAAAACATTAAAAATTAATTATTGTGGTTAAGGTAAAAATAGGTTTACTGGGGATTAAACTAAAAAATATAGGATAAAATGACCTAAAACTTTTATAAAATATATATTTTGTCCATATTTAAACCATATAATTTATATTATTAATAATTTTATATTATTGGAGCCTTGTTACATGAAAAAAGTGTTATAATTCATTCCTTTCAAAAAATTACAAGTGTTTCACTCACCTCACTTATAAAATGCCATCCACTCTCCTCCTCTATTAACACCTTCAAAAACCATTATTTTAGAAAATACCTACCAAAATAAACTATATACTTACATAATATCATAATATAATAATTATTTTATTCAAAAAACTAACTGTGTAAGGCCTTTGGTGCAAAAAAAAGAAATTACCAGAAGAAGAGGTAATGTACTTCAACAAGCATTTTTTTTAATTTCTTCCTCCACCACCTTAAATTTTTATTAAAAATAATTATATAATAAAATTTTTATATTAAATATTATTATATGTTCTTATTTAAATTTATTAACCTAAATACTTATCATATTATATCAAATACGTTGTGAAATCATCATTCGTGTGTACTGTAGACTACCGCCTCGTCAACCGATGTCATTTTTTCCATTACCACCTCTCACGGTATGGTATGATGATTGATATAATATATATATATATATATACAATTTATAACATAAATAAATCTATTTATTCATTATTTTATATATAAATCCGGTTACTTTCCATTATTTAGGGGATACAATAGTAGCGCTTATGTGTACAACGAACTACCATCTCACGAAGCCAGGTGATTTTTTTTCACTAACGCTTTACAAGGAAGGTAATGAGGATAATGTTAATAAATATATGTGATATACATTAAATAATTATGATATTAATGACATATTTATCATTATTAAAATATAGTATATCATTTTACTTCTTACCTTTTCACTCCTTGAAAGCTGATAACGTCGTTATTGTACGTGTGGACTATTGTCTTCACGAAGCAATGTGACTATCTCTTTTATCTCCACACAATATAGATTATATATATAAGTATATTTATTGAAATAATTTTTTATTTATGATCATTATTATAATTATTTAAATATAAATTATTACTTACCTTCTTTCCATAATGATCATTGAATAATAGAAACGTTAATCATGCACACATACAGCCTACCGTCTTTATAATCATAACATACTTAATTTCACAAAAAAACTATCATAATTGGTATTAAATAGTATAAATGGTTTATAAATATGATAATTATTTCATTATTATTATTCAAGAGATGATATAATTATACTATATTTCTAAGAACCAAAACATTCATAAAAAATAAGGAATAAGAAAATAAGGCAATTAACACCTTAAAAAATGAAAATAATGAAAGAATATTAACGAATAGGTGATAACATTTCATAAAATAATCATACATGATATTATAAATATTAATATTTTTGTTTAATAAGTTAATAAAATATTTAAAACTACTATACAAGAGGTTAAATCAAGTTCAACCAAAATAAAGTGTGAGGTAAGGGGCTTCATCTCAATTTCCCTTCACGGAGGCATATTGTAATGTTATAAACCTAATTTATTTTATATGTTGTATATATGTCCCCTTTATTTGTAATATAATTATTATTTAATAGTTAATGGTATTATTTGTTACAATTTGAAATATTTCATCTAAGTTTGTTTTAAAATAAAAGTTACCAAGTGGTAAAGTCTTTCATAACTCAATTTTGTTTCATTAAGTTATATTATTCCTTTATTGTATTTAATATTATAATATTATGTGTGAAACGAATTTTTTTACTATATATTATTGAATATACACTAGTTTTATATAGATTTACATTTTATATACATCATTTATCCCTTTTTTAATACTCACTTCAACATTATGTTCATTGTAAGGGTGAATTTCAAAATCGCATTCTAATGAATATTTTTTATTCTTGAATTTTAGATGAAGAAAATTATTTTATAATTTTACAATAAACCCATATAATTTTATTCTCATTTGGTTATTCATGATATTTTATGTAATAATACCAATTTCCACTCTTTCTTTCTTAAAATAATTGAGAAAATGTTTTTAAGAAAACCTGACCTCTTTTCTCTCTTCAATCGGGAATCCGTTTTCTTTCAAAACCAGGTTTTATAAAAATGTTTTCAAAAATGATTCTAAACTTTTCAAAATGAATTATTATATAAATTTTTTATCCATTTTTAAATTTTTATATAATGTTTTAAAATGAATCTGTATTTTGTTTTCAAAACAATTCAGGTTTTTCTTTTACCAAAACTATAAAAGGAATCTTTATTTTAACAAGTAAGGAATAAAATAAATTTTCTACCATCATGACCATTATTTTTTTAAGATTACTTTATAAGTTTTAAAGGTTATTTTAAATGAAAATTAGTTTTAAGATGTTTTATGTTTTAATTTTTTTTTCAAAATGGAAATTATATTTTCATCAATAAATGATTAAATTGATTTTTAAAAATTCTTTTATATGATTCTAATGTTGTTTTAAAAGAAAAGTATTTTATTGATATCTTGTGAATTTTTAGTCATAAAAAAATATTTCAAAAATAAAATGTTATTTTCCTCAAAATTTCTTTAGTGATCTTTTAATGGTATTTCTATTCATCAATGTCGACAACCTATGTTGTTACTTATGCTCCAGTAGGGATATTTTGTATTGATACCATCCTAAGTATATATCTGGATGGATTATGATTATTTTAAATAGATTTTTATGGAACCCATATTCTTTTCATAGGTTAATAATATTTCAAATACATTGTTATATGACCCTATTCCTTTCCATAGGTTAGTTATGTTTCAAATTGATTGTTATGGAACTCATTTCTTTTTCACGAGTTAATAATGTTTCAAAGAGATCATTATGGAACCCATTTATTTTCCATGGGTTAATCATGCATAAAAGACATTAGAATGTAAGTCATTTATTTTCCATAGTTTAATCATATTTGAAATATATTATCATGGAACCCATTTCTTTTCAATGTGTTAGTTATGTTCTAAAAATAATAAAGGTTGTTATATTAGTTTTATAATAAAATGAAAGCTTTGTATAACTTTTTCATGTTTTGGTTTATGGAAATTATATAATATGGGTGAACCTAGATAGTACCAGGTTATCCTTATATAGATTATATGATAGGTTTTCCAAGATAGCATTGGGTGATCCCGATATAACTTATATGATGGGTGAGCCTAGATAGCACTCCAGTGAATTGGGTGATGATTATGTTCTCCAGATAATTATATTTGAATTTGAACATATGGTTATTCCATATATAAGGGTTGTGAAAGGGTTCTATAATTGTTTTATGAATATTATGTTCCAAGATACCAACATGTTTTTTCTATTTATATTATTTGTTTATACCGTTTCCTTTTATCAAGATTAATATCATGTGGCTCATGATTATTGATTTTGATGACTCTTGATTTTTTTTAAAATCCTAATGCCACTTTTCATGATTTATGATTGACGAATTGATAGGTATGTGTTATTTTATGATTATCTCATGCACTCTGATTATGTTTTCATAACTTATGCACTTATTATGTTAATTGATTACATTCACTTATCAATGCTTATATTTACCCATATTGGGCATTTGATCTCACCCTTACTAGGATTCCCTTTCCCTAGGTTATCAATAAATGATGTTGAATGAATTATGTCTAGAAGGTATTTAAAATGGATTATGATTATGAATTAATGTTAAATAAGAAAAAATGGTTTAAGTGGTATAAATACTCATTTAATGACATGGGTATTATTTATGTAGGGGTTTTCCTAATTCTATAAAACTCTAAACCTTAAAGGTCCTTGAGAATATAAGTGATCCAATTTTTCATTTTCATGTTGTAAGGTTTGGATGTAAAAACATTGGGACAAAATTATTGGTATTAAAGACAAAAATAGAAAATTTATGATTTCAACACTGAATCTGGGAGTTTGGGTTCAAGGTTGTTATAGTGAGCCCAATCCATTGTGTTGTAGTACTATATCCACTATGTGATGGTTGTCTTAAAAGTGACCATTGACATAATAATTTATTTTATTTTATTATATTTGTTCCATATTATTATGTTATGTTTCATGTATCACGATTATTGTCTCATGTTTTTGCATTCATATGTAGAATTTCATATGGTATTCCAAAAGTATGCTTTCATTATTCATGATTTTCAATCCATGTTTAATTGGGTATGGTTTTCCTATGTTATGTTTATATACATTGATTATATTCCCATAACCATGTGTTCGTCTTATGCTCACTTATAAACTTTGACTGATATCTCTTATGTTAACTACTTAGTAATTTTCTTCTCAACCTTTCTTATATTCCCATTCCCTAGGTTATAAAAAAGAGTATAACATAAGACATGTTTAGAAGGGATTTAAGAGTGGTGAAAATATGGATAGATGTTCACAGTTTTATATAATATGTCTTTTATGAATCAAATTTGTAAGTAATATAAACCTATTGGTTTAGGGGTGTGATTTATTGTGGGATATAATGGATATTAATAAAAAAAGATGTATTATGTTTTTATGCTATGTTTGGGTTACCAAAACTCTTATCAAAGGCGAGTTTAGTTAATTTTAAGGATTAGGGTGTGAATAATAAGAGGTTAAAAACTCAAGCAACCTAAGTAGATCTCATGGTGAGTATTATAGGTTTTACCAAATGTGATATAGGTTGAGCCTGAAATTTCATAGTTGGAATGAAATATATCACGATTTAGAACATATTAGGATCTATTTTACTTATCGCATGATTTCCTTATCTGGTTATTATTGTTTAAAAATCATTCTAACCTTGTTTTACTTTATTTAATGGTAAAAATAAGGAGAAACTAAGTTAACAATGAGTGTGATTAAAAATTTAATGATTTTCCTAATCAGAAATGAAATTGGATGGCAATTTGAGTGTAAAATCTCTTGGTGATTCTCACATATGTTTCTCAAGATATGAACAATAAAAAATCATATTTAACTTTAAAGAGATATGTACCCTTAATTATTTTTTATGTGATTCTTTGGATATATCATACCCTACAATTAGGATATATTGTAATCTCATAAAGTTATATTTTATGTTTTATCTTCATAAATATTATTATATGTTTGAAAAAAAAATTGTAAGAGGTTATTTAATTATTTCATGCATTTGTTGCATAGATGAGTCGTATCTTATGACTAGGACATATCGTAAGGGGAATAAAAAATATGTTTTCATGAAATTGACTCAATCATTATATACAATAATAATTTATGATTTTCTAAAGTCATAAGGTTACATTTCCATGTATTTGTAGGGTATGATTGTTATGGAATAATGCTTCTTACAAGTGATCCTCCACAATGACTATCATTTAATAATATATGACATGATGTATAACATGAGTGTTTTTTTCATTTTTACATTCAATGCATGAACTAGATATGGAATTAACTCATGTATTATGATGCATGAGTTATTGTGTTCATTACCAAGGAGAATCCCTAGGGTTATATAAAGACCACTACGATGTAATTATAGTGGTGTGTGTATGTGTGCATGTTTTCATAATGCTTAGATAGATATTCCTAAACTCAAATATTCTATCCACCTACCTCTTTTGTGCCATGTGGTGATAGAATTTCATAGAGGGTGGTGTGTCCAAAAATGTATGACATGAGATTCTATTTGAATCATGGATACATCCATAGGGAATATCCTTTTGGTTTTCCCTATGTGATCATCTTCAACCACATAAGATAAGGATTTTGAAGTGGAAATAATGTTGTAAGATATGCATTTTTATAGTATTATTCATTTCAATGTTATATAGATTTCATTTTTCTATGAATGGTGATATTGGGATCACTTTTTTTACTTACAATAAGTTTCATTAAACCCATTTGAATCTTAGTAGTGGTATCAAATCATACATTGTCTTTAGACACATGATCATATGGAAAATTAGTTGTTCTAAATCGTATTTCATATCGCATGAAAAATGTAAAATATGTTAAGCGGATTTGTTTTGGAGTTATATATCATGGTATATGATATGGGATATCATAATTATTGAATTATTTTAATTCTATAGTTTTACATTATTTATAGCTTACGGAACATTCTTAATTTAATTTATGATATCACTATTTATGAGTTTTAAAAAATAGAACATTGAATCACTTATATGATATTGATTTCTATTATAAAATATTATATGAAATTTAGAAAGTGATGAAAAAAATTCCACCATCAAAAAAAATATATGATATTATAGGAGAATATTAGAAAATCGGTCAAAAAATACTAATAATATCATTCTTCTTTGTTATATCAATCATATATTATGATTTCTTTGAGATAGTAATATACGACTATGAATTGTAAATATCTAAAAAACATTTATTATTAAATATTTCTTAATATTAATTAATAATATTATCATACATTTTACATAAAAATATATTTCATTCCTTATAATATTAATCTGAAGTGTTTATATCAAAAATTATAAGATTAATTCATAATGATTTTATAAATTACAAAATAAGGTATAATATAAAGTGTTTATATTTAAGAAAATTATGGAATGTTAGTAATAATGAATTTAAAATGTTAAAATTAAAATTAAAATTATTTAAAAATTATTTAAACCTCATCAAAATAGTTTTGATTATTGATATGTTCAAGGTTTAAGTAATGTTATGCATGTGATATTTAGATTATGTAAATATTTTACATAATATAAATTGAATTATAAAATTTTAATAATTCATAAATATCATACATTTAAAGTAAAATTACACATAATAAATAATATGAAATTCTAATATTATGAATTTTATATAAATTTTTTATATTCAAAACTATGGAATTCCTATAATTAATGAGATAAAATTATATATTTTTTATAATTATCTATTTTTAGGAATTATTCATAAATGGTTATATCATGTTTAAATATTTGAAATGTTAATTTATTATAAGGTTGTTCCTTTCTTCATTCCTAGTTATAAATTATTTATATATCATTAATAATTGTAAGATTTAGTTTATGTTATTAAACTACTTATTATAAATTACTAATCCTTACATTACATTCTAGGTATATCAATATAAGATTTAGTTTTCATCTACCATGACCTCAATCTATAGTTAATGTTACGAGCTTCAGTTTAGTTGTTGAATATTGTTTATATATATTATGTGTTATAATTATTATGAATTTAATTATATCTTGAGTAAAATATCTCTAGGTATAGGGACTTTTGTGGGAATTTTTATTATCCTGGTGACTTATTTCTTGTTCTAAAAAAGGTAAGTATTAGCTATTTGTGGATCTAGGCTTACTCATGTGTGGATTTTCAATATCATATTGTTATAAACTTTCGCAAGAAGAGTTAATGTACTTTATGAATGATATTAATTTGGATATATAGTAATATATTTCTCTTCTAATTTTGGATGAGTAACACACAATGTGGGTTGTGTAAGAAGTTACAAAATAATATAGTTTGAACATATTAATTTGGAGGATATAATAGGCATTACAAAACTAAATAATTAGAAGAATTCATACATAAGGAGAATGACATGAAATAAAATTATGATATTAAAACACCTTATAAATACTATGGGTTAGATTCTTTCTAAAGTGTAACATGTTAAGATCTTAATCACTCAATTATATAGGTTCTATTAATCTTGGGTGCCCATGTATTATCATCTATAAAAAAATATGGAAATGGATAATCCTAATATTTTGGTGACCAAATCCCATTTTTATTTTGGGTAACACTAATATATGAAACCCTAAGATTTAGGATTCCAACAAAATATATTTGGGTCTATAAATATGTTTGGATTGGACAAAGAGTTATCCACTCAACTATCCAAGTATCATATATTATATTATTGGGATGATGCCCTAACATAATAGCTACGTGGTCATAATAATGTAAAATTTAAATTATTGATTAATTAAATGTGGATCTTGTTCCACTGATAGATATGATGAGTTTAAAATGTTCATTATTTTATTAGGATCCCATTTAATAAAATTCCATATTAAATGGAAATAAAACATAACAATCATCTGATAAAATCTTCATTTGTTGATAATATCATCATCATAATCATAAAAATTATCTTTTATATCAATACTATATGAAGGATAATCTTAACATAATCAACTTATATGGTTCTTAACCTAAGAATTATTCTTAAGTAAAATAAAATTCAATGTTTCATTGTAAACCACTACCTGAGTTACCATGTGTTGAAGTAATTAAATAGGTGAATATATATGATTTTCAAAATGATATAATGATTCTCTTAGGGTATGAAAGGAATTTGAATAAAAAATACCTAAGGAATTTTATTCTAAATTCATAAACTCAATATTATTGGGTATGTTAATGACTTGGTGATACTAGAGGTTTCCTTGATGTAACACCCCAGGTAAATAAAGAATATGACATTTTTATATTTATCCATTTTTGTGACTAAAATGTTAATATTAATTTAAAGGGAATTCTATGCTCGATGGCGTACCCAATATGAAACAACGAGTTTCTTGGAAATCTTACATTGCACTCTAATAATAAAATAATATTATTTTAAATGGTAGTTAACTCCCAGCCGTTGTAATGGCGGGAATGAACAGAACTAACTAAAAAATTATTATATATGTTTGCCAAATATTTTTACTTTTTTCCAATTAATGTTACAGGCTTAAAATGCGAATGAATCCAATTTTAAGTGTAAATATTCTAATATTCATTAAAAGGTCGATTAACCTCCTTTTGATGGAGAACCCTTTTTAAATCCACTTGTTGAATATTTTATATGTTATATTGGACCAAATAAAATCCTTCTTTAGAATTAGGATATCAAAATTTACTTTGTGTAGGTTTTTGTCGTTTTTTTGATAAAGTCCATTTTTAATGAACAAGTGAAAAATGTTGTATTTTAATTCAAAACCACTTTTTAATCTAATTTATTTATATGATTAGATCATTTTTTGAATTGGTTTTAAAGTGGAATTATAATATATTTTTACCATTTAATCCAATGGTGTTAATTGGAATTAATTTCACTTTGAAATTGGACTTAAACTAATGTCAATATTTTAATAGATATTATTTCTTAAAAACACGCTATTTGTTTTGACAGTGGGAATTGATTATTAAATTAATTAATGAAACTTATATTTTTTAAATTTTTTAAATAGACATCATTTTTTAATTCGGAATATCAAATATATCTTAGGGTGATTTTTTGGTATTTTTCTGAAAAACTTCAATTTTTGATGAGTAGTGAAACCACTAAGTGGTAGTTAAAAAACTGATTTTTCGTTTAAATAAAACTTTACCACTTATGTTATTTGAATTTAAAAAATCCGACATACATTGTTGTCATTAGGATGTAAAATTTGGTTCAATGGGATTAAAATAATTTTTTGGTGAAAAGTAACTTTTAAGTTTTATTAATCGCAATTAAAGGTAATTAATGTAATTTAAGGTAAAGATAATATTTTAATAACATGAAATGACCTTGAAACTTTTAATACCCCTATTTTATGGGTCAGGGATGACCAAGACAATCCATGGTTCAACTTGGGGACCCCATGGAGCCACTTTGGTAGGAAAATGACATTAATAACTTTTTATTTAAAGTTAAAATAAAAATGTCACAAACATGTATTGTTTTACTAAAACACTTTTTACATGGGGTTATACAAGTCATATTTTGGACTATAAATATTCATTATAAATATAAAAATATTTCCTACATAATTATATTTTCATTATAATTTTTAGACATTAAATAAATAAATTTATTTATGACACCATGATGATGCAGTGATTACCTCATTAATGAATGATTTAAATAAAATGAGAAGATAAGGTAAAATCTAAGACTTACACTTTTAAAAAAACATATTGGATGGGTATATTTAACCCTTATCACCTTATCCTAGAAATATATAATTTTGGGAACTTTAATATACGAAAATCATTTTATAAAAAAGTAACTTTTCATTACATTCCAAAAGTGCCCCTCCCCCCTCTTATAAAAGGCCCCCACCTGTACCCCCTTACCCACACCTCTCAAGCCTTTGGATCGACCAAAATCTGCTCATATTGTCTCTACACATCCCTCTATTACTCTTATAAGCCTAAATTTGGGAATAAGTCTTTCCAAGGAAGCCTT
The DNA here is from genome assembly GCA_963277665.1 of Viscum album. Taxonomy (NCBI): domain Eukaryota; kingdom Viridiplantae; phylum Streptophyta; class Magnoliopsida; order Santalales; family Viscaceae; genus Viscum; species Viscum album. The sequence continues at coordinate 1,119,572,110 of OY728141.1, forward strand.
TGAGATCAAATCAAAAAGAGTTATCTGATTTGAAGGTAATGTCTTCTCTTATGTTCTTTTGTTTTATTTTTATTCTCCAACCCACTAAACTCTTTTTATTCCTTTATTTTGTAACAAAAAAAGTATCATAAAGATACTAGGATTCTGTTATGAGGAGTATTCGAGCTACACTCATACACACCTCCATATAATGGTTAAAGAATATACTGTTTCCGTGGGTGGTGAATTACTGCCTCACGAAACGATGATTGTTCAATCTTCTTTTAACACCTATCATGGTGGCCATTAAGATGTCACTATATTTATATATGATATATATATATTATTTTTATGTATTCGTTATGCTTGTGTATTTTTCATTTATTCCTTAACTTTATGGTTTCCATAATGGGTAAACGCGCTAATTTCATTTTAGGAAATGCGGATTGTCACCCCCTCAAAGTGATTTGAATCGTTAATACCATATGTGGGATGTATAAAGGATGGATTTAATAATGTTATATATTATATTATATTGTAATTACAATATACCTATGCATAATTATTTTTTTCATTCCATTAAAGTATGAAATAGAAACGAAAGTAGCGTTCATGCGTACGTACGGCTTACCGTCTCCATGAACGGTACATTTCATTTCTTATCTCCAAATGTTATGTACTATTATAAGTACATATATATAATGGATATATATGTCATATATTAAATCTAAATGATGTATATAATTCTGGAATTATAATATATATATATCTCATTTATTTTTAATTCCATTAATATGACAAAGAAATGAAAGTAGCGTTCATGCGTACGTACGGCCTACCGTCTCCATGAACGGTGCATTTCATTTTTTATCTCCAAATTTTATTTAATAGTATAAAATGAATATGTACTAGATATATATGATATTTAAATCATTAATAATATTCTGTAAATGATGTACTAATAACTACATGGAAAATATTTTTCCAACAAGCTCAATTTTGACTCATGTACCGAACATCGACAAAAATGTCTGATATGAAATCACATTATTAACAAATTATTATAATATTATAATATGTGATATGAACTGAATAATAATATTTAAATTAGGTCCTTAATAAATTATAAATTTACCAAAGTTTATTATTCCGGAATATAAAGAAACGAACAAGACAAGTCGGACTTGAGGTAAGGGATCTTACCTCTCTCTTTCTTTTTAAGTACTCTCTTTTATGTCATTTCTTTTAACCTCATCTTTCTTATTTTTGGGTATGTTATTTAATATTCCACATACTTTAATTTTTATGTTAATATTATGAGAGTCCCTATTTGATCTCATAAATCCATTTTTGGAAGTTTTAAGTGGCGCCGTTAGGCTGCGGAGTTTTCGTAAGGGATTTTTCATCTCACTTTTATTGTTATGAAATTTATGATACATTTGCCACTATTTCCTTTGAGTGGTGTATGTACTTACCATTATTATAATATTTTTGTAATATAATTTCCTTTATGTATATTTACATCAACTTTGTATAGTCCTTCTTTCATGGGGTGTACGTTTCGAAAGTTACCCAAATCGGTAAGGGAACCTTTCACCCTCCTCTTTTTAAAAGACTTATTTTGTTTGGTCTTTTAATTTACATATTGTTATGTTGGGATATGTTATTCTCTATAATTATTTCTATAAATATTATGTACAAGTGATGAGATACCCTTTTCTCTCTCATCAACTCATTATCTGAATTTTAAAGTGACGTCGTTAGGCTGTCGAATTTTCTGTAAGGGAACTTCTTAACCCAATTTCAATTCTTTGGGTTAAACCTATAAATCATGATTATGTCATACTATGAATATGTGTGGATTACCTTTAATTGTTTTATACTTAATATCCTTATATATTGGGTGTATTTATATTTTTCACACATAATTATGTAGTTGATTTATGCTTAATCTAAGGATAACGACTTTGTATGGGACTTCGTATCAATCTCCTTTCATTGAGGAATATTTTATTCTAATACAAGACATTCTTTTATACTCTATATAAAACACATTTGACTTTTCATTTCATTCAAATTGAATCTTTTTCTATGAATTTTTTTACAAAACGACAAAAAGGAATGTTTATTTTAACGTACGCGGTGACAACGACCTTTTCCGCCGCTGTGAGTTTTTTTGGAATTTCGCTTCCTCAACAAGCCATAATGTTTTTAAAATGATATAAATACCATATACTCTTTTATTTATTTTGGTACTGAAAATGGTTTTTATTATGGATTTGTTATGTCAATATATTTAAGTGATATATTATGATCGAAAAGTGGAAATTTTTTCTTTCCATTATATTTGTTTTATGTCTTATGATTTTATAATGGTACTTGGAAATTTAACTAGTGGTTACATGATAAACCATTTGATGGGTGGTTCTGTGAATAACAAGATGGGTGGTTACGTTATAACCTCCAATTCATTGGGTATGAATGTCGTCCATATGGCTATTCCATGTAGTGATATGTGTGGAAGTCGACCATATGGTTATTCCATTTAAGTATGTTTATGTCCCAAGTTACCTTTATATGTTATGTGTTATTTATATGGTTTTATGGTAATATTTTGGTTACAAAGGATAAGTAGTGATCTTTTATTCAGTGAAGAGTATTTACTACTTCATAAAGGTGAAAAGTATTACTTTGATAAAGTATTCATGGTTTACTTGCTGTTTTGAAAAACTAACAGTTTTCCTTCTTTGTGTATCCTTTACTGGGATTTTTATGCTCATCCCAAGTTTTTAAAATGTTCTCCACATGACTTAAAGATGAATACGGTCAAGGATGGGATCAAGGAGATACATAATATCTAAAACATGGAACTAGACATGTTTCTTTTTAAGAGTTTTTATTTTATGGAAACTTAGTAGAAGTGTCTACTTTGTAATCTTTTGAGATATAATAGTTATGTCTTAATTCTCTAAAACTCTAAACTTGAAAAGATCCTCTATGTGAATTATTCATTTAATTCATGATTATGTAATGTTTTAAGGTCAGGTCCTTACAGTTGGTATCCGGGGTCGGTTTAGATAACTTTAGAGGTTAGAGTGTTGTTTAAGCATAAGTGAAAAGATATGTATAACCACAATGGGTAGTATATTAGATGGAGTCTTTTTTTGAAAGTTAGAATGAGTTTGAGATAACTTGGATAACTCTATCTTAGTGTTTATCTTCCTTATTATTATATGATGATTTTACTGATATGATCACACTGATCTTTTTTGTTTTAGTAAATGGCCAGAACTAGCAGGCACCAAAGTAACAGTGGATGTGAAGGAAACTGTGACAGTTTTCTGAGCGAGCAACTAAATTATATGGGAGTTGCAATGAGAACTCTTGTGTCCTCAACCAAATATATGGAGTCATGATTGACCAACTAAACCTTGGTGATTTTTATAAGGCATCATATATGCGTGAAACAAATCCCTATGGAAGTTTAGGTAATAATCATAAAGGTAAGTGTGTTCAAAAACCTATTTGTCAAAGATCTGGAAAGAAACACCTAGGAAAATGTTTAAAAGGGACATAAAGATGTTATAGATGTAGAAATGAATGTCATAAAGCAATAACCTTCCATAGAAAAAGGAAGCATCCAGTTGACTCGAGGAAAGGGAAATATGTTCTTTCTAAGGGATCAATTGAATGATTTAAATGTGGTATGCATGCTCATTATGCAAACACATGTCCTATGAAGAAGTTTCGGGAATGGGATCACCAATATCGTACAAATATTTTTTTACTAATACCTAATTCCATTCAGATTGAGGATGAAGAAACTGACAATGAACAATCAAAGGTATGGATTATTTCTTAACATATGTTTTCCTATTTTGGAATCTTAGGATATGATTCATTATTTTGTTTGTAGGAAAGAAGAATTTCAGAATAATTTGGAAATTAATGGTTAATGGATCATGAATAATGTTGAATGAGTAAGAAATCAACATATAAAGTATTCAAGAGTTATGGTAGATTTTAGGATGGTGAAATTCTTAAAAGTGTTAAGTCTCTTTTGATGATGAGGTTACATTAGAAGACTTTTTATAGTATGTGTAACCCTGATGTTTGATATATGAACAGTTTATTCAAGGAATAGTTATCTCTTTGTTTGTGGACATAGTTATAAAGAACTCTTTGGGTTTATATGATCCTTAATTTTGAGGTAATTATGGGTTACTATATGTTATGATGGAAAATGAAAGGCATGAGATAAAATTGAGGTTAAACTATGTTATGGTTATTTTTGATGATTTTATCTCTTTTTGGGGAATGTTTTGAGAATTATATAGTTTTGTAAAAAGTACAACACATAGACTATGTAACAACCCGTCGCATCAGACAAAGCTGTGGGAATCAAACCCACAACCAAAGTGCGACTGGTATTTATCGCCTACCACTAGACTACGTGAAGTCCCTAGTTAGTATGACAAATTCTTTTTAGTTAGATGATCTTATGAATCTAGAATAATTTGATTTTGTGTTATCTATGAAAATTATTAACCTATCATGGAGGATATGTGATTAGGTTAATTACTTTTTAGTATGAGACTTTAAGAGTAATTGATGATTGGAGATAAATGTTAAGGTTTATCTTGGAAGACTATGTGATTAAATCCTTCAGAGATTTGGGATTCAATCGTTTTTTTGATTAACTTGAATAATTTTATGGATAGATTTTTATTGAATGGTCTTTATTGAACTTTGGGTATTGTTTGAAAAAATTTGGAGATTAAGAATACATTTTTTTTAAAAGGATTATCCTTTTTGGGTGTTATCTGATCTTGTACTAACCTTTTTGGTTTTGGTTTTGGTTTTGGTTTTGGTCTAAATAAATGTGAAGTATATAGTTCTCTTTTGTGGATTAGGTGATTTTCTATAATTTTATTATAGTGCTCTTAATGTGAACAAGTTATCCTAAATACTCGTCTTTTGGAGAAAATATGAGTTTTTGTAAGAAATCTAGCAAAAGTTTAAAGTCAACATGATAAGTAAGTATGTTTCCTTATGTTTTAGTTAAGCACATAAATAAATTCCTCAATAAAAAGTAATTTAAAACAAAAATGTTGTCTGTTAACTTTTCCTACAGGGTAATCAAATACCATTTAACCCATAACAAGTTTGTGATTTTCTGGTGGTTAACTTTCTCCTAACCATGTTTTCTATCACTCTCCATCAGAACATGACCCTTTGTTTTTTTCTTCCATATCCATTTTTTCATGTAATACTAGTATGGGTTAACTCATGTGACCTTTTTACTTCTCTTTCTTTATTTTAAAGTGATATTTTTACCAACTCTTGTTCTGATATGGGACTTTCAATGAATTTTCTGAGCCCAATTTTAAAATTGTGAGGACTCAATTCCCATAAGGGGGGAAGGATGTAACACCCCAGGTAAATAAATAACATGACATTTTTATATTTATCCATTTTTGGGAATAAAATTTTAATATTAATTTAAAGGTAATGCTATGCTCGATGGCGTACCCAATACGCAATAACGAGTTTCTTGGAAATCTTACGTTGCACTCTAATAATAAAATAATATTATTTTAAATGGTAGTTAATGCCTAACCATTGTAATGGCGAGAATGAATAGAAATAACTAAAAAATGATTATATATGTTCTCCAAATATTTTTACTTTTATCCAATTAATGTTAGAGGCTTAAAATGTGAATGAATCCAATTTTGAGCATAAATATTCTAATATTTTTTTAAAGGTCGATTAACCGCCTTTTGATAGAAAACCATTTTTAAATACACTTGTTGACAATTTTATATGTTATATTGGACCAAATAAAATCCTTCTTTATAATCGGGATATCAAAATTTACTTTGTGTAGGTTTTTGTTATTTTTTTGATAAAGTCCATTTTTAATGAATAAGTAAAAAATGTTGTATTTTAATTCAAAACCTATTTTTAATCTAATTTATTTATATGATTAGATCATATTTTTAATTGGTTTTAAAGTTCAATTAGAATATATTTTTACCATTTAATCCAATGGTGGTCATTGTAATTAGTTTCACTTTTAAAATTGGACTTAAACTAGTGTCAATCTTTTAATAGATATTGTTTCTTAAAAACACGCTATTTGTTTTGAAAGCGGGAATTAATTATTAAATTAATCAATGAAACTTATATGTTTTGAATTTTTTAAAATAGAAATCATTTTTTAATTCAGAATATCAAATATATCTTAGGGTGAATTTTTGGTATTTTTATGAAAAACTTCAATTTTTGATGAATAGTGAAACCTCTAAGTGGTAGTTAAAAACTGATTTTTCGTTTAAATGAAACTTTACCACTTCTGTGATTTTAATTTCAAAAATCCAACATAAATTGTTTTCATTAGGATGTAAAATGTTTTTCAATGGGATTAAAATATTTTTTTGTCAATAGTAACATTTAAGTTTTATTAATCGCGATTAAAGGTAATTGGTGTAATTTAAGGTAAAGATAATGTTATAATAATATGAAATGACCTTTACACATGTCCTACACTTATTGTATGAGTCATGGCCGACCCATAAAATCCATGGTTCAACTTGGGGACCGCATGGAGCCAATTTGGTAGGAAAATGACATTAATAACTTTTTATTTAAAGTTAAAATAAAAATGTCACAAACATGTATTGTTTTACTAAAACAATTTTTACATGGGGTTATCAAAGTAATATTTTTTACTATAAATATTCATTAGAAAGATAAAAATATTTTATACATCGTGATATTTGTTTTATAATTTTTAGACATTAAATAAATAAATTTATTTATGACACCATGATGATGCAGTGATTACCACATTAATGAACGGTTTAAATAAAATGAGAAGATAAGGTAAAATCTAATACTTACACTTGTCAAAAACCTATTTTATGGGTGGATTTAGAAGCCTTATCACCTTATCCTTGAAATATTAAATTTTGGGGCCTTTAATATCCGAAAATAATTTTATAATAAAGTAACATTTCATGACATTCCAAGAGTGCCCCTCCTCCCTCTTATAAAAGGCCCCCACCTCTACCCCCTTACCCACACCTCTAAAGCCTTTGTCTCGACCAAACTCTGCACCTATTGTCTCTAAAAATCCATCTATTACTCCTAGAATCCTCACATTGGGTATAAGTCTTTCCAAGGAAGCCTTTGAGCTCAAATAAAAAATAGTTATCTGATTTGAAGGTAATGTCTTCTCTTATGTTCTTTTGTTTTATTTTGCTTCTCCAACCCCCTAAACTCTTTTTATTCCTTTATTTTGTAAAAACACAAGTATCTTAAAGATACTAGGATGATGTTATGAGAATTATTAGAGCTAAAATAATACACACCTCCATCTAATTGTTAAAGAACATACTGTTTCTGCGGGTGGCGAATTACTACCTCACGAAATGATGATTGTTCAATATTCTTTTAACACCTCTCATTGTTGACATTAATATTTCACTGTATTCATATATGATATATATATTGTGTTTATTTATTCCTTATTCTTCTATATTTTTCATTTATACCATACCTTTATGGTTTCCATAATGGGAAAACGCGATAATTTCATTTTATGAAGTGCGGACTACCGCCCCCTCAAAGTGATTTGAATCGTTAATACTATATGTGGGATGTATAAAGGATGGATTTAATAATTTTATATATTATATTATAATGTAATTAAAATATAACTATGTATAATTATTTTTTTCATTCCATTAAAGTATGAAATAGAAATGAAAGTAGCGTTCATGCGTACGTACGGCTTACCGTCTCCATGAACGGTACATTTCATGTCTTATCTTCAAATATTATGTACTATTATAGGTACATATATATAATGGATATATATGTCATATATTACATCTAAATTATAGATATAATTCTGGAATTATAATATATATCTCTCTCATTTAGTTTTAATTCCATTAATACGACAAAGAAATAAAAGTAGCGTTCATGCTTACGTACGACCTACCGTCTCCATGAACGGTGCATTTCAATTTTTATCTCCAAATGTTATGGAATAGTATAAAATTAATATATACTGGATATATATGATATTTAAAATCATTAATACTATTATGGAGATGATGTACCTATAACTACATGGAAAATTCTTTTCCAAAAAGTTCGATTTTGACTCATGTACTTACCATCGACAAAAACTTCTGATATGAACTCACATTATTAACCAATTATTATAATATTATAATATGTGATATGAACTGAATAATAATATTTAAATTAGTTCCTCAATTAATTATAAATTGACAAAATTTTATTATTCAGGAATATGAAGAAACGAACAAGACAAGTCGGACATGAGGTAAGGGATCCCACCTCTCTCTTTCTTTTTAAGTACTCTCTTTTATCTCATTTCTTTTAAGTTAATATTTCTTATGTTTGGGGATGTTATTTAATATTAATAATAATTTAATTTTTATGTTAATATTATGAGATACCCTATTTGATCTTATAAATCCTTTTTTTGATGATTTAAGTGGCGCTGTTAGGCTGCCGAGTTTTCGTAAGGGATTTTTCATCTCACTTTTATTCTTGTGAGATTTATGCTACAGTTTCCACTATTTCCTTTGAGTGGTGTATTTACTTCCCATTATTATACTATTTTTGTAATATAATTTATTTTATTCATATTTACATCAACGTTTTATAGTCGTTTTTTCATGGGGTGTACGTTTCGAAAGTAACCCAAATCGGTAAGGGAACCTTTCACCCTCCTCTTTTTAAAAGACATATTTTGTTAAGTATTTTAATTTACATCTTGTTATGTTGGGATATGTTCTTCTCTATACTTATTGCTATAAATATTATGTACAAGTGATGAGATACCCTTTTCTCTCTCATCAACTCATTTTCTGAATTTTAAAGAGACGTCGTTAGGCTGTTGAATTTTCTGTAAGGGAACTTCTTAACCCAATTTCAATTATTTGCGTTAAACCTATAATTCTTGATTTTGTCATACTATGAATATGTTTGGATGACCTATAATTGTTTTACACTTAATATTCTCTTATATTGGGTGTATTTATATTTCTGACATAATTATGTAATTTATTTATCCTTAATCTAAGGATAACGACTTTGTATGGGACTTCGTCTCAATCACCTTTTATTGAGGAATATTTTTTTCTAATACAAGACTTTCTTTTATACAGTGTATAAAACACCTTTGAATTTTCATTTCCTTCAAATGGAATCTTTTTCTGCAAAGCGTTTTACTAAACGACAAAAAGGAATGTTTATTTTAACGTACGCGGTGACAACAACCTTTTCCACCACCGCGGGTATTATTTGTTCTTTGGATTCCTCAAAAAGTTGTAATGTTTTTAAAATGAAATAAATAACATATACTCTTTTATATATTTTGGTATTGAAAATTGTTTTTATAATGGATTTTTATGTCAACATATTTAAGTGCTATATTGTGATCGAAATGTGGAAATTTTTTCTTTCCATTATATTTGTTTTATGTATTCTAATTTTATAATGGTACATGGAAATTTGATGGTTGGTTATGTGATAAACCATATGACGGGTGGTGTCATGAATACCAGGACGGGTGGTTACATTATAACCTCCAATGCATTGGGTATGGAAGTCTACCGTATGGTTATTCCATATAGTGATAAGTGTGGAAGTCGATTGTATGGTTATTCCATTTAAGTATGTTTATGTCCCAAGTTACCTTTATATGTTATGTGTTCTTTATATGGGTTTATGGTAATATTTTGGTTACAAAGGATAAGCGTGATCTTTTATTCAGTGAAGAGTATTTACTACTTCATAAAGGTGAAAAGTATTACTTTGATAAAGTATTCATGGTTTACTTGTTTTTTTGAAAAAATAACAGTTTTCCTTCTTTGTGTATCCTTTACTGGGCTTTTTATGCTCATCCTAAGTTTTTGAAATGTTCTCCACAGGATATAAAGATGAATAGGGTCAAGTATGGGATCAAAGAGAGACATGATATCTTAAACATGGAACTAGACATGTTTCTTTTTAAGAGTTTTTATTTTATGGAAACTTAGTTGAAGTGTCTACTTTGTAATCTTTTGAGATGTAATAATTATGTCCTAATTCTCTAAAACTATAAACCTGAAAAGATCCTCTATGTTAATTATTCATTTAATTCATGATTATGAAATGTTTTAAGGCCGGGTCCTTACACTTGAGGCTTATTCTGGTTAAGGAATTATTTTTTATCATCTATGTAAATTTTATAACAATATGAATGAATAAAAGAAAATTGTATATGATATTATAAATTATTAATAACATATGAACTAATGAATATGATTTCAAGGTTATATTTTCATATCAATAGTACAAGTGAGTAAAATTTCAAACTAGAAGAAGAAAAGCTAGTTGGAGATTCCAATGATGTTTCTTAATGAATCCAATTGGGGTCATTTAAACCTGGAGGTTTTATTAGAAAGTAGAAGTATTTATTCCATAATATAAAATTGGTTTATATACCTTAAGGGGTTTTAGAAACTCCATGTAATTTCTATTTTACGTATTTGGATTATAGAAATAAATAATTTGTTTTTTAAAGGAATTTTATTCTAAATGTATACTTCATTACTATTATAAATATACAAGGGTTTAAAATCAAGGGAATAATTGATATAGATTATAATTTTCCATCAACTTATAAAGAAAGAGTTTGTAAATTAACGATTTTAATGTAAATAAATATATTAATCTTAGATAGATCTTAAAAGGAGGTGTATCTTCACCTCATTTCTCATATATGATTATAAAATTTGATCATTAACAAAGAGTTTTTATGAATAAAATGACATGATAAATTTTATACACATGGTTTCTGATTCATAAGATTCTATAACTTGTTTTAAAATTTTGATATGAATAAAAATATTTTATCTGGGATAAATTATTTATCCAGAATAAGGTCTTTATCTAGGATAAATTATTTATCCAGGATAAATTACTTGTCTCGAAATTTTTTAAAATATGAAATTAGATGTTACCAACACCCATCAATGGTGTATTTTTATAAATAGTCATATTTTAATAGGTAAATATTCCAAATAAATAGAATACCATATGTAATATAGAAATAGTAGTTTATTTGCTAAATATTCATGCTAAAAGGAAAAATTTGTTATTTTACAAAAAACAATTATGTATCTTAGTATGATATTCTCATAATAATATATTTTCTAATATCCTAAAGAGTTTATGATATAAAAATAAAGGAAAATATAAAGGTTTCATTTAGATATTATGAAAATTGAATATCACTATTTCATAAAGGATTATGTTATACCAATTACAAAGTGAATTTCACTTGATATCCTAAAATATTTTTAAGTTGTTGTAGTAAAAGTAATATAAATAGTTATATTTAATTACCATAACAAAGTGAATTCCACTTTAACTTAAATGAGTTTAAGATGTGATAGTGGTAAATAATGTAAATAGATACATTATTTCTAGAAAAAAGTTTGGGGTAAGGGGTTCCAAGGATGATGATGTTAATCATAAATAATTCTAAGTAGATAATATAAAATGAAATCATAAAATTTGATGTTGTCTAGTTAAGGGGATTAAATATGTTCATGAGTTAAACATTAGGAATGTGATTCCTAAATATCACCATTATTCAAAATTTATTTCTTTATATATGTTACTCACTAAATAGTTTTTGAGGGATTAATTAGATGGTCAAATAGAAATTTGGAAATAATTATATATAGATATAATGAGTTAAAAAATCCCAATAAAGTGTATATACATAAGTATGATCTATTATTCTATCATATGTGATATGGTTGATAGGTGATTATATATGTTTTTGTTAAGAAATCTAGAAATATTTTATGGAGATAAAATGGATCATATAAAATAAAATCTTAACTTTATCATTCTTTCACATTGGTTGCATGTATATATATATTGATATAAATTTCATGAAGTGTAATGATAATTTACCTTTAAAAGTATATTTTTTAGATATTCCAAACCAGATTTCATCATAAAGTATTATAGGATATGATGAAATGATAAGGACAGAATGAGTATGATTCTTGTATGATATATAGAATATTCTCATAAGGTATAAAACTTTTTTGTGTGTACTGGATGACCCACTAAGTATACCACATGGATTTTCATACACTATGAATTTGGTGGACTAGGGGTGCATGAATCATGTAGGAAACCACATTACTTGAGGTTAACAAGATACCTTTCATGATAACCTTTATACATTTATACCTTTCTTATGAAAACCATTGAATCTTAGATAATAATGGGTGTTTGGTTATGTTTATAATCATGTCATAGTCTAGAGATAAACCAATATAATAATTATCCTCGTGTATAAGAAGTACAATATCTAATCCCTTGATTAAGATAGATTGTTGGGTGTGTGATCACGCCTAAATATTACATATAATGTGATAATCTACTTGGATGAGGGGCATGCGATGTCATTATCCCTAAAGATGAATAAAATGTGATGTATTGATTGACTAGGTAAATATATACTTAGATAGTTGAGAATTTATGAGTTGGATATATGGTATTTATATACATGGTGTCCCATGGTCACTTAATGTCTTAGACAAAGGGAATGTATTTGAATTGTAGCATGAGATGGAGCTAGTGGTATAACATCCCGGTTAATTATAGAATAACAATTTTTCATATTTATTAATATTTATGAATTAGAAGTTAATTTTACATTAAAGGTATGCTATGTATGATAGTGTACCTGACATGAAACAATAGATTCCTCTAAAATCTTATGTTTCACGTAAGACTGAAGTATACTGAAAAAATAATATATAGTAATATAATTTTTTTAAGTGGTAGTTATTTCCAATATTTTATAATGGTGGGATTGAACAATATTAATTTAATTATTTAAATATTATTTACACATGTTTATATAATGATTCATTGATTACCAAATATAGAAATGAAATTAAAACCTAATTGAATATAAAGGATGTATTTCTATGAAAAAATATTTAATTGGGATAATCAAATAACTCTTTTTGGATTAAAATAATGAAATAAAAATTCAATATAATGTTTAAAATTAATCTTATGTGTTTTATAGACATTATATAATAACAAATTCAATTTTATGAATAAAAGAAGTATTTTTCTAAAAGTGCATTTTTGCTTCGTTTTGATAGAACACCTATTTTAAATATAATTTTGACACTTTTATATATTTTATTTTTTAAAATAAACTTCTAATTTTGATTTATAGTATCAAAATCTATCTTTATTTAATTTTTGGTATTTTTCTAATAAGTTTCTTTTTTTGATGAATAGTAAAAAATAATACACTGCATTTAAAAACTGGTTTTTTGATTAAATAATTATTATACATTAAACTAAATTTTTAAAGTAATAATAGATAAATAATATATTTATTAGTACAATTTAGTTCATTGAATAAATTTTTATATTGAAATCAGATGTAAAAATTTATTGAAATTTTGAATGTCTCTTTTACCCGCCCTTTCGCCACACATGTAAGATTAGTGTTAAACTTAATTTAGTCACTTATGTGACTTTAATTTTTAAAAATAGATATAAATGGTTTTAATAAATAGGATAAATTTTATCTAATAGGATCAAGTTAATTTTTGGTGAATAGTAACTTTTGTATTTTGTTTACTACAGTAAAGGGTAAATCAGGTAATTAAGGGGAAAATAATATTATAAAATTAAAAAATTACCCTAACACATGTCATAATTACATTGGATTAGTGGGTTTCGACCAGTATCAACCTTAGGACAAAATTTTAACCTTTTTATGCCACTTGGATAAGAATATGACATTTATTATATTTTATTTAAAGATAAGTTAAAAATGTCATACTCATATTTTTAATAAGGAAATCATTTTTAATATAGGTTTATATAGAATATAAATTCAACTATAAATATTAATTTGAAAGGTAAAATATTTATCTACATCATTGTATTATATTTATTATTTTTAGGCAACAAACAATTAAATTTAATTGTGACACAATGGTGATGTAGTAATTGATTTATTAAAGAAAGAATCAAATAAATGATACTAATAATATTAAAATGAAAATAATATTTTTTTTAAAAGATTAAGGTGCTATTACCTCTTTATTGAAACCAAAAAACATCCAGTGAAAGGTACAAAACAGAACCAAGTGGTACATCGGAAAGATAAAACAAGAAAGGTTACCCTATTCTAGAGCGGGTGCTATGCAATGGTAAGGAAGGCACCCACCTTTGCCACGGGGGTGTCGACCCCTTCTTCTTGACGCACCACCTTCATCAACTGCAGGTTCTTTCGCATCAATTGGAGTCATGATAGATGCAGAAGGATCATCATTTGATCCAATTTCTTTATTATTTTCAGTGAGCATATCAAATTGGTTAGAAATGCTAACATTACAGCGTACCTTCTCAAGAGGAGATGGGAAATTCTGCATGGGTATTAGTCCTTCCTTTAGAGGGGAGGCTTCAAGCTTGTCCAAATTCTTTTTTTTCCTCCTCTTTTATCAAACCTCATTCATCAGGTAATCTCGTACGGGGACTAGACAACAGAGATTCAATCTTCATTGAAGGGGGGGGGTTTCCCAAGCTCAAGATTAGCATAGAAACATGTGTCCACAGTAACAATAGGGACCTTAGAAGCATATGATTCATGTGCTTTGGAATGGCAGTAATATTTGAACTTAACCTTCTCTGAGGTCGCAGCATCAAGCACTATCTTCCCCTTTCTCCATTTTAGAGCATGTATCTCATGCCTAAATCTATCATCGGCCACTTCTTGCGCTGAGAGCTCCCTCTCCATTTGGCTATCCTCCATGTCTGATTATATTCCTTCACATTCTATGCCTTGGACAAGAGCATATTTGAATGAAAGACCTCTTTCATATTGATTCTTCCCCCTCATAAATATCAGCCCAGCTAACCTTGCTTGATCCAGCCAATTGATGGGTGGAAGGAAGACCTTCATCTTGTATCAAAATTTGAGTTTCCATATGTCCAGGAGTCTGTAACTCAGACTAAATCACCCCCACCTGAGCATTTTCAGAAGGATAATTCCGGCCAGTAAGAACCTGAGGTCCACCTGGGTATTTTTTCGAATGTGCATCATTCCCTTAGGAGGGTTTGAGGCTCTCTTTTCTTCTACATTGAGACTCTTTGTGCCCTTTAAGCATGCAATTGGCACATTTCATGCTGGAGAAACAGTTGGACCTGGAGTGTCCTATCATGCAGCACACTTCACAATATGGAGGCAGTTTTTCAAAAACAATTCTCAAGTTGATTTTGTCTTGTGGCGTGGAGAGAATCACCTTATCAATCAAAGTGGATACTAAATCAATTTCAACTAATATTCTAGAAAAATGGCCAAAGCAAGCATTCTCAGTGGCTAGGTCCATTCGTATTGGAATACCTACTGCGGAGGCAATGTCAAATAGAATCTCAGAGTGCCATAAGACCCAATTTAGTTCATAAATCTTGATCCAGACCTGAGCAAAAGTGTCCTTAAAATCATGAAGACTAAAATACGTATTCCATTCATAAATACTAAGAGTTCATGGTTTGAGGTTTACTGACCCAAAACCCCATGCTCGGCCTTTCAGATCAACAAATGGTAATAGCAAGTGGAAGAACCCCATCCCCAATGAGACACATTTAAAATCACTAAAGCCCCAAATCTTAGACATTCGGGCAATAAGCTCAGAAATTTTCCAGGGTTGCATACCCTTGGATAGAGAGATTCAAGTAATGAAAGAGTTTTTGCAGAGTTCTAACCTTTGCAAGATCGTTTCATCCAAAGCATACACATGCGTCGTGGAACCCTTTCTAACGATACGCTATTCAATGCGATTTTCCAAGAAGACAAAAGAGCCAGAAGGAAATACCGAGGAAGAGAGACCACATAACTGTTATTCAATATGAACTTTGTTCGTGTCCTTCGAGATCAGAGGAGCACTGAGATTTCAAGAATCATAGGATAATAGGTTCAAACCTCTTGGGTGGGATAGATCTACCCTATCGCCATGCGGAGAGGGTTTCGTCTCGCGTCTCAGAACGCTCTCGTCCATTCTAAATATAATAAGAAATTTTTTATGTCATGCACAAATGTTTTCTATGAATTTTACATTTTATGGATGAGTTAATTTAGTTTGTTCTAAGTAATAAATTTTTTATGATTTTTTTTAAAAGTCATGTATGAATAGTGTCAAAATTGACATAATTCATAACTTAAAATGTAAAATATTTAATTAAATATTAAAAAATTTCTAAAAAACCAAGATTTCGAAAAATAGTTTAGATAAGTCTAAAAATTTAATTAATAAATCATTAATTTTTCATTTATCATGTTATGGGGATTAGTATAAATCTCAAGGTGTAAATTACTTGATAAAATGGTAAAGAGTAAAAAAAGATTAAAACAAATGTATAAGGATTAAAAAATATTTAAACTTTTCTGATTATTATTGGATGAAATTTTTTAAAACCATAATAATATTATATTTTTTATATATAAATTTTGACTCATTTTTAAAAGAAAATGAATTTATATTAATTTAATACTTTTAAAAATACCAATAGTGCCCCTCCCCTCTCCTATAAAAGGGAACTCATTCCCCTTTATTACTCACACATAAAAAATCTTTTGGATCATCCATTACCTAACCAAAACTCTTAATATAATCCCTCTATAGACTCTTGATTCCTTATTTTAGGCATAACACCCTTCTTAGAGGTGTTATTATGTTAAAAAATTTGATCATTTGAAGAAAAGGTAATGTTTTTATTTAAGTGTTTCTATTTTATTTCTTCTTCCAATTCCTTTAAATATCCTTAATCCATGATGAAATAATAACACTAGTTTCCTTAATATACTAAGATTTTATTTTGTTATTATCTTTACCTAAATCCATCTCTAATTTCATCAAATGGGAAATGAACATTTCATTTGTGTGTACGGTGGACTACTGCCTTGCGAACCGATATAGTTAATTTTTCATTAATGTCTCTCAAGACTGATCATAATTATGGAATTAATATTTATATATTATTTTCAGGAAATAATTATCATTATAATATAATAATATATCAATTTTGTTCTTACTTTCCATACACATAAAAATGATAATGTTGTTTGTGCGTACATGTGAACTATCACCTCCACGAAGCGATGTGAGTCAGTTTTATTAACCGCATAACTTTTATAATACATATATAAGTATATTTAATTTTTTATTATGATGTTAATAATATTATTATAATTCTGTAAAAATAAAATAATAATAACCTTATTTATATAATGGTCGATGAAAAATGGAAATGTTACTCATGTGTATGTTCGGCCTACCATCTCCATGATTATAACGTTGTTCATTTTTTAAAACATTAATAAATTTTTTTATTTAAAAGTAAAATTAAGTTATAAAATTGATTATTATTTCATGAATATTATTTTTTAGTTTATTTATTTACGATCACATGGATTATTGAAGTCATATCAAGTTCATTTTTTACTCATGTTCTGAATATCGACAAATCATATGATATGAACTTAAATAATTATGTATTTTTTATAACATGGAAATAAGTAATATAAATGTAACAATAAACTTTAAATAGTTTCTCAAGAAATAATAAATTAACCTAAGATTATTATTTAGGAAGATAAAAAAATGTTTAAGATGTTTCAGACTCGAGGAAAGGGACTTCGTCTCAATATCTTTTCATTAAGGCATATCTAGATGTTATGAATCATTATTATTATATAAGGGGTATATATAACCCTTTTAAAAAATTATATCATGAATTACTATAATATCATGATATTTAATGTTTTTTTAATGTTATTCTTTAATGATTTTTATTCATGTTTATTCTCAAAATTTAAGTGACTCTTTAACCAAAACATCATTTTAAATGTTTTAAAGACTTGTTATTATAAATCATTCCCATTAATGTCCATGTTTTCAAAATGGTTTTATAGATTTATTTATATGGAAATGAATTTTTTAAAATTTAAATTCCTTTAAAAAGTTTCAAAGTTTTATGGGACACTTTGATTAAAAAATCTTCTTTTTAAATGTTTTAATACTGATTTGAAAATAGATTGATTATTTCAATAACATGGAATGATTTTTAACATATATTACATGAATTGAATTTGTCACATTCATGTTTAAATTATGTATTGATGTTTACTTTACAATTTTACCATTTTATCTTAAATAATTTGTTTAAATTTATGAGTGTGTGGCTTGTAAAGATGAAATGTGATTTCAAAGTGGAAATGTTATTTTTTTCCCTTAAGATTGTTTTATGTTTTATGATTATATTATGGTTCTTTGGAATTATTTATGTATACATGTGGTTACTTGATAAAATTAGGGTGGTTGATACAATGATATATCTTTAATGAATTGGGTAATAAGATAGAGTAAAACAATAAGGTTTCTCCTAATAGATTTAGGTAATATACTGTGATGGTTATTCCAAACGTAAATATGGAGGTTACTCCCTATTTAGTATTGAAGGATACAATTTAAAATGATATAGATGTAACAAGCTACCTTTATGATTTATGATTTCTATTCTATTTACAATAATCTTATTATTTCTTGAGGTAACCTAAAGGTTTTTTGTTTTATGGGTGAAAAGTATGATATTGTGAAAAAAATCATGATTTTATAATATTCTTTGACTAATGGTTTCTTTCCTGCTTTTATGCCCCTTTCTAAGATTTTTGTGCTCACCCTAGTTTATAAAATGTTTTTCACATGGTATAAGGATGTTTAAGAGAAAGTAATAAGTCAATATGAATGTTATTAATATTTTTATCAAGAAAAATAATTCATGTTTTATTTTAAAATGTTTTAGATTATGAAAAAAATGGATAGCATGTAGACTTGTCTACTTTGTAATATTTTATATGTTATGTAATAATTATGGCCTAATTATTTAAAAATATAAACCTGAAAAGATCCTTAATGTTAATGAATGTAAATCCTTGAAAAAATCAAGATTATAAAATGTTTAAGGTTGGGTCCTTATAGTTGGTATCAAAGGAAAGGTGTAGACAACTTTATGGATCAAGAGTTTTGGTTAAACATATGGTAAGTTTCTACATCTATTATTTTATCTAAATACTTATTCTATAACTTTTTCAGATCAAGTAAATTCATTTACAAATGGAAGTAAGAGTATCTGTACAAAATTTGTATCACTTCCTGATGAATTTCACGCAATAATTATTACAAAGTCATGTCTAGATGAGTATAAAACTTTTTCTAACATACAAATCACATACAAGAAGTTATTTGAGATATCAAACACCTCCACTGTATCTCAATACCATCATGTATGATGGGTTGTTTTTAATCAAATCCTATTTTCTTTTTATTCTCATATTTTCAAAAAAAAGGAAAATATTAAAAAGGAATTTTTATATTTTTTACCTTATCACAAGATTTTTAAGCATATAATGATTTTGAAAAATATTTTAAAGAAGGATACCCTTCCGAAACCTCTTTATATTTTCTTTTAACATATATTCTTTTAGTACATACTTATGGAAATTTAAAAGGACCCTTGATTGAATGTTTCAAAACAAACACAATCTAAATGTTTTTTAAAAATCAATTATTATCAGATGTTTTGAAATTTTATGTCATACAAGATTATTTGAAAAAATATTTCTCTAAGAACACCAATATGACCCAAGTTGTACAAGGTGTATTTGGAAAAAGTAAGTAAGTTATTTTGAAGAATATCAAAATTCTTTTTTCAATGCAAGGACGTTCTATCTACATGAACAAAATGATAATGACTCTAGGTGGATACCATGATCAAGGTACAATGTTCTTTATTTTGGGGATAGTTGTATTAAATCATGTGGAGGTGAAAAAAATGTCAATATATATAAGACTTCATGAATTAAGGTGTGGAGGTCTTTATGAGTTGGAATTAAAATGAGAGGTATAATACAAACTTTAGTTTTAAAACATTTTATGGATATTTTTTATTTTTATAAAAAGGGAAAACCCACAAGATGGGTGACAACTCATTGTGTCTGGAAAGGTTACGGGGATCAAATCCACAATTAGAGGGAAATAAGTGTTTATTACCTACCACTGGCCTACGTGAAGTCCCTCGTTAGTATGAATTTTTCTTTTTAGTTAAACTAGTTAATAGAATAAGAATAATGTTTTTTTGGGAACTTAGTTTTGATAATATGGAAATCCTTGGAATTGGAAAATGATTTGGGGATTAAGTGATAAATGTTATTTTGGAAGAAGTTCATTATTTTGGAACCTTATATGACTTAGGTAAATAAAATAGTATGAGATTTTATTTTAGGAGTAATGGTTGAATTTTATGTTTTAAGAATCTATTTTTTATTGTGGACTTATAGAGATTCGGGTTACATATTGAAATGATTAACCAATATTGGAGAATATGTGATTTTAGAAATTACATTTTTTGTATAATACATTAAGAGTGGTTGATGTTATTTGGAGATAAATGTTAAAATTTATCTTGGAAGACTATGTAAAAAAATTATTCTGATTTATGTGTATCAAACTTAGTATGGATTATTTTTGAGGGATTTTAATGATAGTTATTTATTTAATGGTATATTTTGAACTTTTGGTATTATAGTTGAATTTTAGACATTAAAAAGTAGTTTTTCATCATCTAATGGTTTATTATTTTTAGAGTATTGTTTTATCTTATCCTAACCATATTGGTTTTGGTTAATGTTTCAAGAAATTAGAAATATATAGTTAATATTTTTTGTGTTATGTGATTATATAGAAGTGTATTCATCTTGAATACTCATTGTTTGGGGAAAAAGATGAGTGTGTGGTGGAAATTGATTAAAGGATGAAACTATACTTTTGAAGTAAGTATATTTCTTTTTGTTCTTGGTATAAGTAGTAAAATAATTCCTTGAATCTATGAAAAGGATATTAAAAAAAACGTCTTCCATTTAATTTTCCTACTATGAAATCAAAT
Organism: Viscum album; assembly: GCA_963277665.1. Lineage (NCBI taxonomy): Eukaryota > Viridiplantae > Streptophyta > Magnoliopsida > Santalales > Viscaceae > Viscum > Viscum album. The sequence goes on from OY728141.1 coordinate 1,119,593,176, forward strand.
ATAATTTATCCCATCCCAAATTGGTGGTTTTGGGATTGTTAACTTTTTTCAAACCATGTTTTCTATCACCCTCCATCAGAAATTGATGGTTTTTTTATCTTCCATATCCATGTTTTATTAAATGGAACCTTAGTATTTATTATCTCGAGTGACCATTTTACTTCACTTTCTTTCTTTTAAAGCCGAGGTTTCGTTGACTCTTTTTCAATGTGGGATTTCAATGAAGTAATTTTGAAAAGTGAAATCTTAGTTACCAAGCCCAAATTTAAAATTGTGAGGATGCAATTTCCAAAAGGGGTAAGGATGTAACATCCTAGGTAATTATAGAATAATAATTTTTTATATTTATTAATATTTATGAATTAGATAGTGATTTTACATTAAGGGTATGCTATGTCTAATAGTGTACTTGATACGCAACAATAGGCTTCTCTGAAATATTATGTTTCACGCAAGACTGAGTTATACTGAAAAAAATAATATATTATAATATTATTATTTTAAGTGGTAGTTATCTTCTAGGTGTTAGAATGGAGGTAATGAACAATGTTAACTGAATTATTAAAATATTTTTTATACAAGTTTATATAATGATCCATTAGTTACCAAATAAACTATAAATGAAAGTAAAACCCAGTTGAATATAAAGGATGTATTTCTATGAAAAAACTATTTTCTTATGATAATAAAATAACTCATGTTAGATTAAATTAATTAAATATAAATTCAATATAAGGTTTAAAATTCATATTATGTGTTTTCTAGACATTATATAAGAAAAAAGTCAATTTTACAAATAAAAGAAGTATTTTTCTAAAAATGAAATTTTTTTGTGCTTTGATGGCACACCTATTTTACATTAAATTTTTGACACTTTTATATATTATATTTTTTAAAATAAAATATTTATTTGAATGCGTAGTACAAAAATTTACTTTGGTTTAATTTTTGGTATTTTTTTGACAGGTCTCATTTTTGTATGAATAATGAAAAATACTACATTGCAGTTAAAAACTGATTTTTCATTTAAATAATTATTATACTTTGAAATAATTTTTTTAATTAATAATAGATCAATAATAAATATATTAATCTAATTTATGTCATTATGTAAATTTTTATATTGAAATTAGATATAAAACTTTATTGAAATTTTGAACGTCTCTTCTACTCACCCTCTTACCAAACCCATGGGATTAATTTTAAAATTAATTCAGTCACTTCTGTGAATTGAATTTTAAAAAATGTACATATATGGTTATAATCAGTATGAAAAATTTTATCTAATATGATCAACTTAATTTTTGGGGAATATTAACTTTTTTATTTTATTTACCACTGTTAAGGGTAAATCGAGTAATTAAAGGGAAAAAATATTATAATATTAAAAAATTACAATAACACTTGTCCTACTTTCATTGGATGATTGGGCTTTGACAAAAATCAACGTTAGGACAAAATTATAACCATTTTATGTCACATAGGTAAGAATATGACATTTATTATATTTTATTTAAAGATAAGTTAAACATTTCATACTCATAAGTTTAATAAGTAAATAATTTTTAATATAGGGTTATATAGAAGATAAATTCTACTATAAATATTCATATCAAATATAAAATAATTATCTACATAATTATATTTTATTTATAATTTTTAGACAACAAATAATTAAATTTAATTGTGACAAAATGGTGATGCAGTAATTGATTTATTAAAGAAAGTATCAAATAAATGATATTAATAATATTAAAGTAAATATAATTTTAAATTTTTGATGTCATACATGAATTTTAGGTTCTAATATTACATGTTATGGATGAGTTAATCTATTTTTTTCTAAGTAATCATATTTTTTATTTTAAAAAAAAATTCAAGTATATATATTGTTAAAATTGACATAATTCATAACTTAAAATATAAAATATTTAATTAAATTCTAAAAAATTTATAAAAATCTAGTATTCATAAAAATAGTTTATATATGTCTAAAAATGTCATTAATGACTCATTAATTGGTCTTTTGGCATGTTATGGTAATTATTTTAACTCTCAAACTAGAAATTACTTGATAAACCTATAAGAGTTAAAAGGGGTTAAAACAAAAACATAAGGATTAAAAAATTAATCAAACTTGTATAATTTTTATTAGATGAATGGATTTAGAGCCATAATAATATTATATTATAAATATACCAATTTGGACTCATTTTTAATATAAAATTAATTTATATTAATTTAATACTTTTAATAATTCCAAGAGTTACCATCCCCACTCCTATAAAAGGTCATCCATTCCTCTCTATTACTCACACTTCATAAAACTTTTGGTTTGGAAAATCCCTACCAAAAACTCTTCTTAGAATCCCTCCATACATTCTTGTTTCCTTATTTTAGACAGAACACCCTTCATATAGTTTTTATGGTGTTAATTGTCACGACCCGACTCGTACCGGGGCTCGAGCCGCAACTACCCCAAGCCTGCCTCCATAGGTCAGGGGTTGGTGACCAGCGTTGAAGGGACAACAAACTAGAGGAGGCCTTTTCCTAAGAAACTGTATACACACATGAAGATAACTCAAATCAAAAGTGCAGAGAAAAGAAATAAAGATACAACACTGCCACAAAAGGAAAACCAACATACATGCATCGACCTCTAACTAGTACAAGTAAATTTATGAAAAGTACTGACATGATAACTGAACAGAAAAAGGGGAAAAACACGTACCCAAATAGAAAGGTGCCAAAACCCGAAAACAGGTAAATGAAAGTAAACATTTGGTGAGTCTCACACACGGAAATCCTCCAACATCCATTGAATGCAGCCCAGGCTCCTGTGTCCTCTACGCTCCTCCGTAGTCTCGATCAACTTGTTCGTCGTCTGCAAGGGCACACCAAGTGTGGGCAATTACCAGTAGGGGTGAGTATAAAGATACTCAGTAAGATGCCCCGAAATCTCAAGGGAGAAACAAAGGAGGTAGAAAAGCGGTGAGTAGTAGACAGAACAAGAACATTGTAAGAGTAAAACAGAGTGAGTGTAGCTCAACCCGACAATAGAAAAGAAGCAGGCTCATCCCACCAAGAAGAGCTAGACACAGAAAGCGCGTGGCATACCCCGCACGTCTTCGCCCCTCCTAGAAGAAGAGTAACTGAACCCAAGGATTGGAAACAAAAGTATGGTGTATATATATATGCTCAATAAGAAACCCGAATGAGTGTGTAATGGTATCTCTATCTCCAAGATCAGCCCAAGAAAAGTCACCAATAGTTCAAAGGATAACCATCACTAATGCCCAACAGTTCCACACACCAAAGCTGCCTCTTTGCTGAACCTTACAACCAAGGGTCCTACTCCAATAATCACAGAGAAAAGACATTGACTGGCCTCATATAAAGGCCGAGTCTGAAATAATTCATCGGGTAACCCACTACCCAGCCCCACCGGAGGGTAAACCATGAGAGATCATTAGGTAACCCACTGCCCAGCACCACTGGAGGGTAAACCACAAAAGGTCGTTAGGTAACCCACTACCCAGCCCCGCTGGAGGGTAAACCCTGAAGTCGATTGGTAACCCACTGCCTAGCCCCGTTGGAGGGTAAACACAAAGGTCAATGGGTAACCCACTACCCAGCCCCGCTGGAGGGTAAACCAAAAGGTTAATGGGTAACCCACTACCCAGCCCTGTTGGAGGGTAAACCCGGAACTGGTCCGATAACTCTTCACTACCCATGCCATCACTCGATTTCACCAACACCGCTACCGTGCGTAGGTTCGGAGTGCGTCAAAGGAACCTCCGACCAACTCCCTTTCATGTTTCCAAATTTAATGAGATCTCGAAAGAGGCTCTGCACGACTAAAAAGATTACACCATTGTAATCCTCACGGAAAAACACACAAGATAGACTACTTACTCACTGGAAATGGGCTCCCGATGAAAAGGTTATTCAACATCACTTTAATCTCATAAGGCACCTCGTGGGGCCCGTACCTCAATCCAAAAAAAGGTCGGGCAAACTACACCATCGCGATGCTCTCGGGAAAACACGCCAAATCAACTATTCATATGCCCCAACGGATGTCTGATGAAAAAGTCACAGTATACTTCACACAACTTAAAAGACGGCATGTGGGGGTCGTGCCTCAACTCTAGCATCAACACCTGAAACCACCCTGGTCAAATTCGTCTCGCTGTCAGGGTCACAACGCCGCTGATGGTTCCTAAAACGGACTCTGAATACAGAATCTGTAACTCCCTACGTTATATGAAAATGAGGCCCTGTGGGGCCCACACCTCGACCCCGAAACACATTATGCAAAACATACCATTGTGTTCCATGCAGATAAACACGCGTCATAGGCAATTCATTTGCCCTGAATGAACTTATGTAGCATAAGTCGTAAAAACACAGCATACGTCGGAAAGCCACCTCGTGGGTCCCAAGCCTCGGCCCCAAATTTAGGTGGGCAGATTGCACCGTTGCAATCCCCTCAGAAAAATACTCAAAAAATGAGTACTCAAACACCCTAAATGGATGTCGGGTGAAAAAGTGGTGTTTCACTATAAAACTTGCGAACAAGGCCCTGGGGACCGGAACCTTGTCTCTAACCCAAACGCTTTGGAAAGCATCTCAAAAAGTCTACATGAGGACTGGGGTCACACTGCCACTGATGGTGCATCAATCGGACATCCCAAGTAGAAGTTAGGTCCGACGCAAGAATAATTAATTAATTAATTAATTGCATTAAGCATTTCGTGCATTCAAGCAATGAAACCAAACCTCAAGGGTACCGAACCAACTTTAAAAGGACCGTCTCAACTCCAAGGCCACAGCGCCTCTGATGGCTCGTCAAACGGACATCCGACTCGCGAGTACATCTGTCGTAAACATTAATAATAATTTAATATTATTAAATTAAAGTGTTCCGGGTCACCCGTCTTTGGGTGCAGAACCCAAAAACCACGAAACATACTTCAAATATTCCGTCTCACTGACATGGACCTGTAGCTGTTGACGATGCGTCAAACGGACACGCCGTTTAGAAATTATGGCCCCCTAAACGCAAGGGGGCCCAACCGGGCCGGTTCACCCCGGCCGGCCTGGTTCGAATCGCTGCTCTATGGCCCAGCCATGGGTCCGGCCTATAACGACCCACACTTTACATACATTGTTAATACTTCAAAATTGAATCACACTTATTACAACATATGACAAAACCACAAAGGACCGTATAGGTATAGTGTCTTTAGAAACTGGGAAACATAAACAACTGGTTCATAAATCTTCTACAGTGTCTCCCATTTATTTCATCATATCTAGGGTCCCTTTTAGCATATTCTACTTAATATCCATCTTCCTGGCCTGGGGAAAAGAAAACATAAAAGGGTGAGCTCAAATGCTCAGCAAGGGCAAATAAAGGAAATAAAAATCATATCATATCTTTTTGAAAATTAAAACCTGCAAAAGAGATCATAATATCTTAACATGGAATAAATCATAGAGGTGAAAATGAGATCCCCATAATCATAACATAAAACTTGAATCTTTGTGGCATGCACACATAATCATGGAAAATCATTTCTTGTTAGTCATGACTCATTGCCAAGACTATCTTAGTGGACAAAGTCCCTTTCTGAACCGAGTTCACTCCTCGTTTCAGTCCTGTATCACTGAACCGAAATAACCTTCCGTTCCAGCCATGTCTATCTCATGAGATATAAAATCATTACCCAATGCATTGGAGGGAGATATAGGTCCCACCCATCTTATAATGAATCCTTTCTTATGTGTGCCACATAATCATAAAACATACATCATCGCATAACACATATAACAAAAATGGGATTCTTGAAACATCATGACATCATAAATCAATTCATATATGATAAAGGAATTCATAAACATAATTCCATCACAACATAGTCAAACCAATGTAAAAATATGGATAGAAACAGAACCCTTTATTATCTTAGATGGAAAATAATTTTGATAAAACACTTGAATTGAATTCTTGAGGAAAATATCCTTTCTTCTTCAAAAACATTTTTCCTTTCATAACATGTCATACAACTTTAAAATAAAAGAAGTTGATTAAAAATAAACTTGAAAACTTGTAAAGGAAGCTTCTTTGAAGTAATGTTTTAAAAATCCATTCATGCCGTATAAGTTAAAAAAACATTCTTCGTACTTTTGTCGGAAAAGTCAAAAAGTACCTCGTACGGAAAAACGACAAAAGATTCCTTTCATATTCTTTACTAAAAACTCACCTAAGGGTAAAATTGGATTTAAACTATTTCAAGTGGATGGAAACAATATTACATATTGAGGGAACATGGATGTGGATGATAAAATACACCCCAGTAAATACTTACGAATAAACAATCTCGGATAAAAATGAGATTGTGATATTTCCCTTACCTTAGGTCTGATTTGCTTTGTTCGTGTCCGAAGCTCCTGTATAATGGTTTAAATAATGTTATTTACTTATTCCAGAATCATACATATTGATATGAGATCATATATGGTCATATTATTAGCTTCTTGTTAGTAATATTTCATTGTTACTTGTTACTCGGGTCTTTATAACTTTTTGTTCTTATGCGTGTTTTGTCGAATAAATTCTTATTCTTATCTTTAGGTTATAGATAATTCATTTCCAGAATGGTATTAGTGTAGTATATACCATATTCATTCATTCAATTCATTTATATAATCATTATGAAATGAAGATCATGTAGAACGAGTCGCATCACATCGTGGAGACGGTATTCCGTACGTACGCACGAGTGATGATATCGTTCCTATGATCGTGGAATTGTATTGGAGTATATATATATATTATTTCAGTATCAATATTACTTAATAATAATCATATATAGTTACTGATTAAACCATTATACCCATCCTTGTAAGGTGATGGTGGAAAATAGATTACACCACGGCGTGGAGACGGTATTCCGTACGTACGCACGTGCGGTGATTTCATTTTTCCGTAGGATGGATAGAAGGTGAATTAGGGTTGTTTCATATTTATAATAACATATCAGTATGTAAGTAATACTGATGTTATTACTTTATCATGAAACAACTAAAGAAGAAGAAGTTGAAGAAGAAAGAAATTGAAAAGATCGGTAATGGATATTACCTCTTCTTTGGAACGCCTTTTTGAATCCTCCACTTAAGGAACTAAGATTGGTCTTTGGAGAAGACCAGGACCTCTAGGATTATTCTAGGGAAGTGGAGAAGGGAAAATGGCAGGGGTTGGCCGAGCTTGAGTGCTCAAATTGGTGTGAGGAGGAGGGGGAGGAGGTGCCCTTTTATAAGGGAGGAGAGGGGCACCTTAGGAATATCTCAAAATATTATTTTATATTAAAGTCAAAATCGGTTTATAATGGTTCCAAAGGGTCTTATTTCGAAGCTAAAGTGGGGATGGGTCGAAATCCTATCAACCAATAGGATTTAGACAAGTTTAGGGTATTATTTTAACCTTATCAATTAGATTTAACTCTAAGTTAATTAATTTAACTTTTACCGTGTCTTTTTGTTTTCTTTCACTATATGGTTAATACACTTACTATAACATGCCAAAAGAACCCCAAATTGTTTATTATTAATATATATATCCTTATCTAAGTCATTTGGCTGAACCTTAGATTTTTAGGAATAAAATAACAATTAATAATATAATATTTGATTTAAAAACTATTTTGTGTCAATTTTGACACTATTTGATATATGATTTTTGTGAAAGTCATAACAGAATTATATGTTCGAACCAAGTTTATTAAATCAATACTAATATATCATAGTAACCTAGAAAATTAGTGGAATTCATAAAAAGTCTCAAATTACATTTAGTTTGGTATTTATATTATCAATTTTGTCAATATTTCATTAATAAGATAATTACTGCATCATCTTTGTGTCATAAATAAATTAAATTATTTGATGTTTAAAAATTACAAATAAAATACCATCATGTAGGAAATCGTTTTAGCTTTCTAATGAATATTTACAATCGAATTTATCTTATGTATAACCCTATATTAAAATGATTTACTTATTAAACTTTGATTTTAACTATTTTAACCCTTCTTTAAATAAATTAATAATAAATGTCCTAATCTAATCCAAGTGGGCCTAAATGGTCATATTTTATTCCTAAGTTTGTTTTTGGTCGAATTACACTTGTCCAATAGAATTAGGACATGTGTTAGGGTAATATTAATATCATATTTACCCTTAGTTACCCTATTTACTATTAACCGCGGTAAAAATAGTAAAAAGTTACTATTCACCAAAAAATTATTTTCATCTCATTGAACCACATTTTAGTCCTTGATATTAACTGTGTCTCTCGGATTTTTGAAATTCCATTCACAGAAGCGGTAAAATTAAGTTTTATGCAAAATTCAGTTTTTAACCAACCACTTAGTGGTTTCACTATTCATCAAAAATTGAAAGTTTTCAGAAAAATACCAAAATTTCACCCTAGGATAATTTCGATATTCTGAGTCCAAAAATGAAGTCCATTTTAAAAAATAAAATTTATAAAATTTCAAAAAGTGGTTATTACTATTCATAACGGCTAGTTTTAATAGCATATTGTTGTTTAGTGAAACTCGGTATTGCGTACGACGCAAGCTATCGAGGAAGGTCGCGATTGCGTGTAAAGCAAGCCAAGCAAGTGTTGTGTAGAAAAAGATTCCTTTGATGATTTATATAACATAAAAGTCTCGGGTGTTACATTCTACCCCCCTTAAAAAGAATTTCGCCCTCGAAATTCGTCACTTTGCAATAAACAAATGAGGATACTTCTCCCTCATCATATCCTCAAGCTCCCATGTAGCTTCTTCAAGTTGGTGGTTTCTCCATAAAACTTTCACCAAGCGAGTGGTCTTGTTTCGTAGGACTTTTTCGCTACGATCCAGAATCTCTATCGGCTGTTCTTCATAAGAAAGATCTTGCTCCAGCGGCACAACTTCTGAGCTGAGTACATGTGAAGGATCTGGTATGTACTTTCTCAGGAGAGATACATGGAACACATCGTGAACTTGAGAGAGATTCGGTGGAAGCGCCAATCGGTAAGCTACCTTCCCAACACGATCCAGTATTTCAAAAGGACCGATATATCTAGGGCTCAACTTCCCCTTCTTTCCAAATCTCATAACCCTCTTCCAGGGATATATTCGTAAGAACACTTTATCACCCACTTCAAACTCTAGGTCTTTTCTTCGGTTGTCGGCATAACTTTTCTGTCGACTCTGAGCTGCTCTTATGTGTTGTTGAATAGATCTGACCTTTTCTGCCATTTCATCAATGAGATCAGGTCCTAATAGCTTTCTTTCCCCAACTTCATCCCAGCAAGTTGGAGTCCTGCATTTCTTTCCATAGAGAGCTTCATAAGGAGCCATCTGAATACTGGAGTGAAAGCTATTATTATAAGAAAATTCCACCAAAGGTAGGTGTTGATCCCAACCTCCTTTGAAATCCATAGAGCAAGCTCTCAACATATCTTCTAGGGTTTGAATTGTTCTCTCAGACTGACCGTCTGTCTGGGGATGATAAGCAGTGCTGAAACTCAACTCTGTATCCAGAGTATGCTGAAGACTTCGCCAGAACTTCGAGGTAAATCTCGGATCTCGATCAGATATAATAGAAAGTGGTACTCCATGCAATCTTACCACTTCCTTTACATATATCCTGGCAAGCTGATCTAGAGAGAAATCCTCTCTAATAGCAATGAAGTGTGCAGACTTTGTAAGACGATCAACTATGACCCAGATAGCATTATTGCCTTTGGATGTTTTAGGAAGTCCTGTGACAAAGTCCATAGTGATGTTTTCCCATTTCCATTCGGGTATGGGTAATGGTAGTAACATCCCCTTAGACTTCTGTCTCTCAGCTTTAACTTGTTGACAAACCAAGCATCGAGAGACATATTCAGCAACATCTCTTTTCATGCCATCCCACCAGAAGTACTCTTTCAGGTCCCTATACATCTTCGTGCTTCCAGGATGAATAGAGAATGAAGAACTATGAGCCTCATCCAGCAGCTCTTTCTTTAATTCGGGGATGGGAGGAACACAAACCCGATTCCTGAACTTTATTATCCCATCACAATCAAGGTTGAATTCAGGAACATTTCTCACCTTCTTTTGTAACTCGACATCTTCTTTCTGTGCCTCTTTAATCTTCACATGTATAGATGGTTGAACATTCATTTGAGAAAGATAAGATTTTTCCCCTTCCATTATAATTCCAAGATCCATCCTTTGTAAATCCATAAATATTGGATCTTTTGTGATCCTCATCATGGATAAACTAGCATGGTCTTGTCGACTTAATGCATCTGCCACCTTGTTTGCTTTCCCAGGGTGGTAATGGATTGAGCAGTCATAATCCTTAATCAGCTCCAACCATCTTCTTTGGCGCATATTCAGCTCCTTTTGTGTGAAAATATACTTTAAACTTTTATGATCAGTATAAATATCACACCTTTCACCATAAAGGTAATGCCTCCAAATCTTTAATGCAAAGATTACCGCAGCCAACTCCAAATCATGTGTTGGGTAATTTTGCTCATGGATTTTCAACTGTCGTGAGGCATAAGCTATCACCATATCATTTTGCATAAGAACACACCCCAATCCCTTCTTGGATGCATCACTGTAGATCACAAACCTTTCTCCACTACAAGGCAGTGTGAGCACAGGTTCACTGGATAACCTTCTTTTCAACTCCTTGAAATTCTCTTCACATTCCTCTGTCCAGACAAACTTAACTCCTTTCCGAGTCAACTTGGTGAGTGGATTAGATAATCGTGAAAAATCTTTTACAAAACGTCGATAATAACCAGCCAAACCAAGAAAACTTCGGATCTCAGTTACTGTTGTTGGTCTTGACCATCTTTCGATAACCTCTGTTTTTGCTGGATCCACAGATATCCCCTCTTTTGAGATTATATAACCCAAAAATGCAACTTTTTGAAGCCAAAATTCACACTTGGTAAATTTGGCATAAAGCTTTTCTTTTCTCAGGGTCTTCAATATAATTCTCAAGTGATCTTCATGCTCTTCCTTGCTCTTTGAATAGACAAGAATATCGTCTATAAATACTACCACAAATTGATCAAGATAGTCTCTAAAGACTCTATTCATTAGATCCATGAAGATAGCAGGGGCATTAGTAAGACCAAATGGCATCACTATAAATTCATAGTGTCCATACCTTGTACGGAAAGCCGTCTTTGGTATATCCTCCCTTTTGACCCTTAATTGATGATACCCTGAACGAAGATCAATCTTGGAAAAGTATTGAGCTCCGCGTAGTTGGTCAAATAAGTCATCAATGCGTGGGAGAGGATATTTTTTCTTGATAGTGATCTTGTTAAGTTCTCTATAATCAATGCAGAGTCTCATTGATCCATCTTTCTTCTTAACAAATAGAACAGGTGCTCCCCAAGGTGACGCACTAGGGCGTATGAATCCCTTATCAAGATTCTCTTGGAGTTGCTTCTTCAATTCCTGCAACTCAATTGGGGCCATTCTATAAGGTGTCTTTGAAATAGGCAAAGCACCCGGTACGAGTTCTATTGAAAACTCAACTTCACGATTTGGTGGAAGACCCGGTAATTCCTCCGGAAAGACATCATCAAACTCCCGTACAATGGGCATATTCTTAATCGTGAGTTTCTCACCAACTATTTGAGATAAATAACCTTCATTTAGTGGAATCAATACCCATAAGATGGAAGAAATTTCCACTGGAAGGTTATGTTCATCCTTGCATTGATAGACGATCGTAGGTTGATCTGGAATATGAAATGTGACTTCCCTTCTTTGGCAATTGATATGAGCTCCATGTAGAGAAAGCCAATCCATGCCAAGAATCACATCAAATTCCACTAAAGGAAGGATCACAAGATTTGCAGGAAGCACTTTCCCACAAACTTCGATCGGAGAAGAATTATAAACTTCTGATGCGATTGATGTGCCATTAGGTGTTGTCACAGCTAACTCAACATCTAATTGTTGAGGTAATACGGTGATACCCTTAGAAAATTTTTCAGAAATAAAAGAGTGGGTGGATCCAGAATCAAATAAAACATTTGCTACTTTAGAGTGGATGGTAAGTGTACCTTTCACCACATCGTTATCGTACTCCACATCGCTGATAGAAATTGCATGTGACTTTCCTTTTTCTTTAGCCTTAAGAGTTTGTTGACGTCGACCATCATCATCAACCCTTGGATTTGGGCATTGATTGGCATAATGCCCCATCTCCTTGCACTTGAAACATTGAAGTGTAGCAGGTTCATTCTGTGTATCCCTTCCTTTGTTTGCATCATTAGACATCTTCTTCCCATTATCACGGCATTCAAATGCCCGATGACCTTCCTTTCCACATTTAAAACATTTACTTGTCCCTTTAAGACAACTCCCTCCATGTTTCTTTCCACACTTTGAGCATAAGGGAAAGTTCATCTTCTTTTCCGTGTGCTCTTTAGATTTTTCTTTGAATTCCATCTTCCTCTTCTTATCAAACCCATGTGACTGATGGGTTACTCCAATCTCCATCTCGACTTTGAGAGCACATCGAACGATTTCCTCGTAGCTATTGAAGTCCCTTATGGCTAACGCCCTTCGAAGACTTGGTTTTAAGCCACTAAAGAATCGATCGATCTTACTCTCAGGTTGGATAATAATACCAGAAGCGTACCTTGCAAGTCTGGTAAAATTTGCTTCATAGGTACCAACAGATTCATCATCCCTTTGCTTCAGTTCAAGGAACTCTTTCTCCATCTTTGTTCGGAGAATACGAGGGAAGTACTTATTGAAAAATAAGTTCTTGAACTCGTCCCATTCCATAGACTCAATTTCATCCCTTTGCCTTGTATTCTTAACAAGATTCCATCATTGATCAGCATCTCCTTCCAAACGATACACTGCTAGGATGACTTTATCATGCTCAGAACATTGAAGAACTGAAAATATCTTTTCAGTAGTACTAATCCATTGTTCAGCAACTAATGGATCAGTAGACCCGCTGAAAGATGGTGGACGCTGCCTCATGAAGGATTCAACAGAATGTTGCTCCCTCCTTTGTTCGTTTGGAAATCATGTATGATTCATAGCTTGAGAAAGTTGTGTGAGCATGGCTACAAGATTTTGCATTCCAGCTCCCATATCGTTTGGTTGCTCAGGGGGACAATCATTGCATTGCCCATCGCATTCCGCATTAACACGGTTCCTTCGGGTTCCAGCCATTGACTAAAACCAAGAAGAATAGTGTGAGCAACACTAATTATAATAGGAAACCACATAATTCAAGAATAAAATTTTCATACTTATGGTCTTATCCTAGGTTATTCATGGCCATTTCTAAGATTGTGTTCTATGCTTAGACTTATCCTTAGGGTTCTTACTAAGGCTTTCACATCCTAGTTTCCAAAGGTTGACTATACCTTTCCTCTGATACCAACTATAACGACCCACACTTTACATACATTGTTAATACTTCAAAATTGAATCACACTTATTACAACATATGACAAAACCACAAAGGACCGTATAGGTATAGTGTCTTTAGAAACTGGGAAACATAAACAACTGGTTCATAAATCTTCTACAGTGTCTCCCATTTATTTCATCATATCTAGGGTCCCTTTTAGCATATTCTACTTAATATCCATCTTCCTGGCCTGGGGAAAAGAAAACATAAAAGGGTGAGCTCAAATGCTCAGCAAGGGCAAATAAAGGAAATAAAAATCATATCATATCTTTTTGAAAATTAAAACCTGCAAAAGAGATCATAATATCTTAACATGGAATAAATCATAGAAGTGAAAATGAGATCCCCATAATCATAACATAAAACTTGAATCTTTGTGGCATGCACACATAATCATGGAAAATCATTTCTTGTTAGTCATGACTCATTGCCAAGACTATCTTAGTGGACAAAGTCCCTTTCTGAACCGAGTTCACTCCTCATTTCAGTCCTGTATCACTGAACCGAAATAACCTTCCGTTCCAGCCATGTCTATCTCATGAGATATAAAATCATTACCCAATGCATTGGAGGGAGATATAGGTCCCACCCATCTTATAATGAATCCTTTCTTATGTGTGCCACATAATCATAAAACATACATCATCGCATAACACATATAACAAAAATGGGATTCTTGAAACATCATGACATCATAAATCAATTCATATATGATAAAGGAATTCATAAACATAATTCCATCACAACATAGCCAAACCAATGTAAAAATATGGATAGAAACAGAACCCTTTATTATCTTAGATGGAAAATAATTTTGATAAAACACTTGAATTGAATTCTTGAGGAAAATATCCTTTCTTCTTCAAAAACATTTTTCCTTTCATAACATGTCATACAACTTTAAAATAAAAGAAGTTGATTAAAAATAAACTTGAAAACTTGTAAAGGAAGCTTCTTTGAAGTAATGTTTTAAAAATCCATTCATTCCGTATAAGTTAAAAAAACATTCTTCGTACTTTTGTCGGAAAAGTCAAAAATACCTCGTACGGAAAAACGACAAAAGATTCCTTTCATATTCTTTACTAAAAACTCACCTAAGGGTAAAATTGGATTTAAACTATTTCAAGTGGATGGAAACAATATTACATATTGAGGGAACATGGATGTGGATGATAAAATACACCCCAGTAAATACTTACGAATAAACAATCTCGGATAAAAATGAGATTGTGATATTTCCCTTACCTTAGGTCCGATTTGCTTTGTTCGTGTCCGAAGCTCCTGTATAATGGTTTAAATAATGTTATTGACTTATTCCAGAATCATACATATTGATATGAGATTATATATGGTCATATTATTAGCTTCTTGTTAGTAATATTTCATTGTTACTTGTTACTCGGGTCTTTATAACTTTTTGTTCTTATGCGTGTTTTGTCGAATAAATTCTTATTCTTATCTTTAGGTTATAGATAATTCATTTCCAGAATGTTATTAGTGTAGTATATACCATATTCATTCATTCAATTCATTTATATAATCATTATGAAATGAAGATCATGTAGAACGAGTCGCATCACATCGTGGAGACGGTATTCCGTACGTACGCACGAGTGATGATATCGTTCCTATGATCGTGGAATTGTATTGGAGTATATATATATATTATTTCAGTATCAATATTACTTAATAATAATCATATATAGTTACTGATTACACCATTATACCCATCCTTGTAAGGTGATGGTGGAAAATAGATTACACCACGGCGTGGAGACGGTATTCCGTACGTACGCACGCGCGGTGATTTCATTTTTCCGTAGGATGGATAGAAGGTGAATTAGGGTTGTTTCATATTTATAATAACATATCAGTATGTAAGTAATACTGATGTTATTACTTTATCATGAAACAACTAAAGAAGAAGAAGTTGAAGAAGAATGAAATTGAAAAGATCGGTAATGGATATTACCTCTTCTTTGGAACGCCTTTTTGAATCCTCCACTTAAGGAACTAAGATTGGTCTTTGGAGAAGACCAGGACCTCTAGGATTATTCTAGGGAAGTGGAGAAGGGAAAATGGCAGGGGTTTGCCGAGCTTGAGTGCTCAAATTGGTGTGAGGAGGAGGGGGAGGAGGTGCCCTTTTATAAGGGAGGAGAGGGGCACCTTAGGAATATCTCAAAATATTATTTTATATTAAAGTAAAAATCGGTTTATAATGGTTCCAAAGGGTCTTATTTCGAAGCTAAAGTGGGGATGGGTCGAAATCCTATCAACCAATAGGATTTAGACAAGTTTAGGGTATTATTTTAACCTTATCAATTAGATTTAACTCTAAGTTAATTAATTTAACTTTTACCGTGTCTTTTTGTTTTCTTTCACTATATGGTTAATACACTTACTATAACATGCCAAACGAACCCCAAATTGTTTATTATTAATATATATATCTTTATCTAAGTCATTTGGCCGAACCTTAGATTTTTAGGAATAAAATAACAATTAATAATATAATATTTGATTTAAAAACTATTTTGTGTCAATTTTGACACTATTTGATATATGATTTTTGTGAAAGTCATAACATAATTATATGTTCGAACCAAGTTGATTAAATCAATACTAATATATCATAGTAACCTAGAAAATTAGTGGAATTCATATAAAGTCTCAAATTACATTTATTTTGGTATTTATATTATCAATTTTGTCAATATTTCATTAATAAGATAATTATTGCATCATCTTTGTGTCATAAATAAATTAAATTATTTTATGTCTAAAAATTACAAATAAAATACCATCATGTAGGAAATCGTTTTATCTTTCTAATGAATATTTACAATCAAATTTATCTTATGTATAACCCTATATTAAAAATGATTTACTTATTAAACTTTGATTTTAACTATTTTAACCCTTCTTTAAATAAATTAATAATAAATGTCCTAATCTAATCCAAGTGGGCCTAAATGGTCATATTTTATTCCTAAGTTTGTTTTTGGTCGAATTACACTTGCCCAATAGAATTAGGACATGTGTTAGGGTAATATTAATATCATATTTACCCTTAGTTACCCTATTTACTATTAACCGCGGTAAAAATAGTAAAAAGTTACTATTCACCAAAAAATTATTTTCATCTCATTGAACCACATTTTAGTCCTTGATATTAACCGTGTCTCTCGGATTTTTGAAATTCCATTCACAGAAGCGGTAAAATTAAGTTTTATGCAAAATTCAGTTTTTAACCTACCACTTAGTGGTTTCACTATTCATCAAAAATTGAAAGTTTTCAGAAAAATACCAAAATTTCACCCTAGGATAATTTCGATATTCTGAGTCCAAAAATGAAGTCCATTTTAAAAAATAAAATTTATAAAATTTCAAAAATTGGTTATTACTATTCATAACGGCTAGTTTTAATAGCATATTGTTGTTTAGTGAAACTCGGTATTGCGTACGACGCAAGCTATCGAGGAAGGTCGTGATTGTGTGTAAAGCAAGCCAAGCAAGTGTTGTGTAGAAAAAGATTCCTTTGATGATTTATATAACATAAAAGTCTCGGGTGTTACACGGCCCGACTTGCCGTAGCCTGCCCCAGCCACACCGAACCCCGCTAGTTTGGTTCTCCCCAGCAGACCGGCCTTTGGCTGGTCTCTGCGTCGCGCCAGTAGGACCCTCCCTTTGCGGGTCCTTGTCTGCGGTGCACCCCCAAGGTCATCGCCTCGAGGTTCCTCCTGAGCGCGACACCGCGAGGGAGACGCCCTCTCTCTGCCATCTTGCGGAGCACCCCACCGCGGAACCTGCTGCCCGCGGTGCTGCCTGGCTCCCCCGCTCCGCCGCTCCACTGAAGCCTCGTGCCCCCTGCTCGCCGCCGATGCCGCAACCACCTCACCTCGGCCCGCCCAATGCCGCGGGCGCCTGGGCCTGCTCAGCTACTCCGCCGAATGTCACTTCCCTGCTCGGCTCCTGCTCTGAATTCCACCGCACTACATAGCTGAACCCGACGCCGACACCTCATCTGAACCCCCGACCGCACATGTTGCCTAACACCCGACCTCCGACCACCTCCCTTTCTGAAGTCGGGGCTTCCGACGGCCGCTGCCACTGCACCGGTGGCCCGATTCTAAATCTGAAGGAGGATTCGGAATCCACGAGGTGAGGCCTTCACAGCACCTTCCCCCGATCATCAATCTGACAAGAATTGTTGCGTCCAAAAAATTTGGACGAAGAATTCCCAAGAATGAAAATTAAAATGGGGATCGGGTGTTGACCGTGTTCGTTCACCTAATGCCACAATTCTAAAATTATATAATTAAAATGATGAAATTTGATGAAAAAAAATAATAAATCAATGAAGGTGTGAAATTTAACAAGAATCCTACCTCGATCCGGTTGTTTGACGTTGGCGATGCATCCACTACGATCCCTCTTCGATCCACCAGAGTTCGCTCCTCAACACGGTGAAGAACGGCGAAGAACGCCGAAGAACGTCAAATACCGCTTGAGAGAGAGAGAGAAGGGAAATTAGGGCTTTCCCCTAATTCCACAAATGAATTTATAAACTGTCTCTGAAACTTTACCGACAGACGAGGATTATGAAACCTCCATGCCTGCCTATTTTATATCACGCCTAGGAAAAACGCCCCATTTTGAACTCAAAGTAAGTCTTGGATTTCTATTCCGAGACTTCATTCGAAAGTTATTTTAAAGGAATGTCAATGATAAAATTCACTAAGTCGTTATTTTAAAAATGAAAATTTTTACCCTGGATAACATCTCTCACAGCAGGCCCGTACCCGCAATCTTAACACCCCACATAGGGTAAAAGGCACGCTCTAGACGCATTTGTGCCCTCGGATTTCAAATTTAACTACCATTTAGGAGGAAACACAACCCCACCACGTGCATAGTATAAAAACACGTAATATTTTTATAAAACATATTCTGGGCACACCGGGCCTCGGAATCACACACTGTCTTCGCGCCTATCTCTGGAAATATATGTAGAAATATTCCAAACTGTTATAAGGAAGAAACTGGGTCTCTAAATCATTCCATCCTTCAAGATTTTCATCCTTGAAAAGAAAAACTAGGAAAAACAACTCGGATTACATATCTCACACCTAGCTCTGCCACCCCCAAGAAAACTTTCACAACACCATGCTGGCACAACGCGTGAACCAAAGGGATGGTTCATACTTATAAGGTATTCTACACTTGAGGACATGTGTAGGATATACACGCACCTCATCAGCTGCGACACGTAGAAGACATCGTGCGCCCACTCCTACTGTTGGGAGGGTAGGGCAAGATGGTAGGCAACCTTTCAACCGCATGCACGATTCCCGATCGGCCCAAAGAAACTCAGGGGACTTCCCCGGCCGAACCTCTACCTTCCACGTCATGACCAAAATCACGATTTGTTCCTGGAACATGGTCTCATGATTCCCTCCTTCAGAACACCCATCGGGTGCGTCGCCCGTGGATATCCGATCACGCAGTACCTTGCTATCGACATCCCCCATTTGTGACTCTCTCACACGCTCAAGGAGCGAAGGAGTCAACATCATCGACTGCAGGAAAGTCGTACCCTCCTGCTCTACCAAGGTCAGTCGTAGGGAAGCTAACTACTATGAAATTTTCCGTGCTTGATGAGTCTGGGACTTCGTGCTAAGGGAACTTACTACAACCCTTCTATTTTCGGAAGATAGACTACCTCGAAGTCATAGTACTGTAGAAATTTCAACCAACACCATCACCTCAGCTTCAAGTCTCTCTAGGTGAGGGCGCACCTGAGACACTGGTTGTCTGAGTAACACAAAAAGCATTCTCCCAGAAGATAGCATCTCCACATTCTCAAGGTAAGGACTAGCACCACATAGTGAAATGTGTAGTTCTATTTATGGGGTTTCCATCACCTCGACTTGTACTTGACAATGGTATCAAGATTGACGTTGAGCATGAAAGGTACCAAGGAACAGGGCAGGTGAGAAAACCCATCCAACTTCCATAGGCTAGACACTGTAAGCACAAGGCATACCCCATATGTCGTTACCCCTCTCAGAAAGAGAGTAATCCCCAAAATAGGCACTCTGCTAAACCCACTAGGGGAACCTCAAGCAAAAAGGGGGTGTCAAGCAGAAAAGCCCCACTGGAAAATCCAGAACCTACTTTGACACTCCACCACACAACCCTATGTTAGAGTAACTCATCCACCGCACCTCAATACTATCCTCTTTGGGTGGTACTGAATCTCCCTCGCAGTTTTGATCGCATCACAAAAACACATCTCAGTGGGGGAAGAATCCCTCTTTCTCGTGAATTAAAAGCTACGTCTGACAACACCAACACAGGGTTACACCGACGCCCTGTGTTACCCTTGTTAACCCCTAGAACAAGTGAGTTAGATGAAAAGAGTACCTCATGAAGTGTCTAACAAGTTCTACTGAGAAATTAGAAATAGACATAGAGCGTACCTCTTATCATCTCATGCATTACAGGATTGTAGACATCCATAGCACGCACCCGCCCACAGCCCCATCCATCAGCTCCCTGAGCCTGACATTGGCCACCTAGTGGTGGTGGAAGGACCTTGAAACTTCATCTGCCAACCACAATTCTTCTTGCTTTTCTGCTAACACCATCTCACTGGGGACCACCCTGTCCTCACCTGGGAGTTCTCTGATCATGAAACTGCCTCTTTCGTGGCGGTGCATCTACCAACTATCTTGAAAACTCTGCACATTTGGTCTTTTAGTCTCATTCCACATGACCTCACACATCACAAACATAGAACTAGTCCTCCATGGGCTGTCTCGGTGCTCTATGTTGTCCCCGACCATGTGCTCAAGTCTCATCAAGGGGAGACCTCTGGCGTCGAGGCCCTACCAATTGACATCCCTCTGAGAAAAATTTCTATGTCACCAGTGTCTACTCTAGCACCCTGAGATGGGTGAGGATGCATAAGGGCACTATGCTGGCATGAATCTCCTCTATAGAGATCTTGCTCAAACTTCTATGCTTCGAAGTTTTTGTCATGGACCACATCCAAAGAGTACCAAGTAAGGTCTACAAACCTAGTCGTGTACTCAGCCACTTCCATCACTCCCCGCTGAAGCTCCAGTAGCTTCTGAACCCATAGAAATCCTAAGTAGGAGAGGTAGTACTCCTCACAAAACAGCTGCTAGAAGTCATCCCACGAGAGTACCGACTCATCGTGCATCTACGTAACCCTGGCTCTACTAACGCCAAACTGCTTGGTTGAAAGACTCGCTATCATATCCACCATCAACATGTCAGTGTCCGAACAAGCCTAAAGAGGCAAACCATCGACTCTAGCCAACCCTTCACTATCTAAGAGTATGGATCACCGTGGAACCTCAGTGGTCTTTGATGCTGGAACTCACATAGTGTGCCCAGCCTACACTCGTCCTTGACCCTTTCTGCTGGTACTATCTGCTACTCCACAGGTGGAGGTGCTACTACATGTCCTCCTGGAGAAAGGGTAATCATATGATAGATCTTGAACTGAGGCATCGTCTCTCATGGAGTCATCGTCACAAACCGAATCTAGCAACTTGGTTGGATATCATCACTGAGACATCCTGAATCCGATCAAGGAGTACCTCGGTCAAATGATCATATATATGTTCACAACAATGGGGAGCTGACTCAAGATGGACAGTCAAAGACTCAATCCTATATGATGCACGAACCAAATTCCCTGCAACAATTGTCTCATTGCACCAATTCGACAAGCAGGTTATTAGGGTCTTGGTGAATGGATATGTTGCCTGCCGCACCACCACTAGACTCCCTATCCTGAGAGCCACTCTCGAGACACGTTGACACTATTGCCCCAAAACTCAACCAATTCCTTTTTAGTTATGTCAAAACAACACCCCATGGAATGAACCACCTCGGATACCACTTATTCATGACTCGGCTCGTACCGAGGCTTGAACCGCAACTACCCCAAGCCTACCTCCATAGGCTAGAGGATGGCGACCAGAACCAAAGGCACAACATACTAGGGGAGGCCTTTGCCTAAGAAACTGTACACACACACACAGCTAACTCAAAGAAAATGTGTAGAGAAAATAAAGCAAGATACAACACTGCTACAAAAGGGAAACAAACATGCATGCATCAACCTATAACCAGTACAAGTAAAGTGATGAAAATTACTAACAAGATAACTGAACAGAAAATGGGGAAAAACACCCACCCAAATAGAAAGGTACCACAACTCGGAAACAGGTAAACGAAAGTAAACAGCTAGTGAGTCTCACACCCAGAAATCCTCCTATGTCCACTAAATTTTGCCCAAGCTCTTGTGTCCTCTACACTCCTCCATAGTCTCGGTCGACCTGTCTATCATCTGTAAGGGAACACCAAGTGCGGGCAAAGCCCAAGATGGGGTGAGTATAATGATACTCAGTAGGATTCCCCGAAATCTCGAGGGATCAACAAAGGAGGTACCAAATCGGTGAGCAGTAGACAGAACCAGAATAGTGTAAGAGTACAATAGAGAGAGTGTAGCTCAGCCCGACAAGAGAAAGGAAGCAGGATCGTCCAACCAAGAGGAGCTACAAACAAAAATAATGTGGCATACCCCGCACGTCTTTGCCCCTCCTCGAAGGAGAGTAACTGAACCCAAGGAGTGGGAAAAAAAGTAGGGTGTATATATATGCTCAACAAGAAACCTGAACGACTGTGTAAGGGGATCTCTATCTCCAAGATAAGCCCAAGAAAAGTTGCTAATAGTTTAAAGGATAACCATCACTGATGCCCAACAGTCCTGCACGCCAAAGCTGCCTCATCGCTGAACTGTACAACCAAGGGTCCTGCTCGAGTAATCACGAATAAAATACACTGACTAGACTCATAGAAAGGTTGAGTCTGAAAGAAGTTGTCAGGTAACCCAATACCCATCCCCGCTGGAGGGTAAACCACAAAAGGTCATTGGGTAACCCACTACGGAGCCCCGCTGAAGGGTAAACCCTAAATTCAACGGGTAACCCACTGCCTAGCCCTGCAAGAGGGTAATCCCTAAGGTCAATGGGTAACCCACTACTGAACCCCACTAGAGGGTAAAACCAAAGGTCAATGGGTAACCCACTACCCAGCCCCGCTAGAGGGTAAACCTGGAACCGGTCCGATAACTCTACATTGCCCGTTCCATCACAGGGTTTCACCAACACCGCTACCGTTCATAGGATCGTAGTGTGTCAAAGGAACCTACAAAAAACACCCTTCCATGTTTCCACATTTAATGAGATCTCTAAAGGGGCTCTGCACTCCCAAACAGATTACACCGTTGTAATACTCACGAAAAAACACGCGAGATTGATTACATACATGATGGAAACATGCTCCCGGTGAAAATGTTATTCAACGCCACTTTAATCTCATATGGCACCTCATATATCCTGCAACTCAGTCCCAAAAAAGGCCGGGCGAACTGCGCCATCATGATGATCTCATAAAAACATGCCAAATCGACTATTCATATGCCCCAAACAGATGTCTGATGAAAACATCGTAGTATGTTGCACACAGCTTAAAAGATGGCCTATGGGGCCCACACCTCAACTCTGTCTTCAACACCTGAAACCACCTTGGTCAACTTCATCTCGCTGTTAGGGTCACAATGCCGCTGACGGCGCCTAAAACGGACTCCGGATACAGAAGCTGCAACTCCCAACGTTATACGCAAACAGGGCCCTAAGGGACCCAAAACTTGACCCCGAAACACAATACGTAAAATGTACCATTGTGTTCCTTGCAGATAAAAATGAGGCGTATGCTATTCATTTTCCCTAAATGGACTTATGAAGCATAAGTTTTAAAAACAAAACATACGTCCGAAAGTCGTCTCGTGGGGCACATGCCTCGGGCCCGAATTTATGCGGGCGGATTGTGTCATTGCAATCCCCTCAGAAAAACACTCAGAAACAAGTACTCAAACACCCTAAACAGATGTCGGGTGAAAAAGTAGTGTTTCAATGTAAAACGTGTGAACTAGGCCCAGGGGGTCCCGCACCCTGTCTCCAACCTGAACGCTTCAGAAAGCATCTCAAAAAGTCTACACGAGGAGTGGGGTCATGTTGCCGGTAACGGCGCGTCAATCAGACATCCCAAGAAGGAGTTAGGTCTAACGCAAGAATAATTAATTAATTAAATAATTAATTAGCTATTCGCATTTAGCATTTTGTGCCTTCGAGCAACAAAACCAAATCACGAGGGTTTTGAACCAACTTTGGAAGGACTTTCTCAAATCCAGGGCCATAGTGCCTCTGACGGCGTGTCAAACAGACATCCGGCTCGTGAGTACGTCTGTTGTAAACTTTAATAATAATTTAATATTATTAAATTAAAGCACTCCAAGTCACCTGTCTTCGGGTGCAGAACCCAAAAACCCTGAAACATACTTCAAAAATTTCGTCTCACTTACATGGACCTGTAGCTGCAGACGGCGCGTCAAATGGATGCGCCGTTTAGAAATTACGGCCCCTTGAACGCAAGGGGGCCCAAGCGGGCCGGTTCACCCCGGCCGGCCTGGTCTGAACCACTGGCCTGCGGCCCAGCCGCGGGTCCAGCCCAACTCACCGTGGCTCACTCCAACCACACCAAAACCCTTGGGTCTGATTCTCCCCAGTAGACCGGCCTTTGGTCGGTCTCCGCGGCGCGTGAGCAGGACCCACCCTTTGTAGGTCCTTGTCCACGGCGCACCCCAGAGGTTAGTGCCTCGGGGTTCCACCCAAGCGTGATGGCCCGAGGGAGACACCCTCTCACCGCCATCCTGCGGACCGCACCACTTTGGCACCTGCAGCCTGTGGCGCCGCCTGGCTCCCCCGCTCCGCCGCTCCGCTGAAGCCTCGCGCCCCCTGCTTGTCGCCGACACCGCAGCCGCCTCACTCCGGCCTGCTGAATGTCGCGGCTGCCTGGGCCTACTCAGCACCTTCACCAAATGCCGTTGCCCTACCCATATCCTTCGCTGAACGTCGTCGCACCACACCGGCCACACCCGACGTCGCCCCCTCGTCCGAACCCCCCGGCCGCAACCATTGCCTAACGCCCGACCTCGGGCCTCCGCCCTTGCTGGAGTCGGGCTTCCGACGGCCGTCTCGAATGCTTCGATGGAACGATTTTAAATCTAAAGGAGGATTCGAAATCCTTAGGGAATGACCTTCACAGCTCTTGCCTCTGATCATCGGTCCGACAAGAATTGGCACGTCCGAAAAATTTGGACGAAGAATGCCCAATAATGAAAATTGAAATGGGGCTCGGGCGTTGGTCGTGTTTGTTCGGCCAACACCCCAATTCTAATATTATAGAATTCAAATGATGAAATTTGATGAAAAAATTATGTAATAAACGAAGGTGTGACATGAATCCCACCTCGATCCGGAAGTTCGACGTTGGCGACGCGTCTGCTGCGATCCCTCTTCGATCCACCGGAGTTCGCTCCTCAACCTGGCGAAGAATGCCGAAGAACGCTCGAGAGAAAGAGAGAGTTAGAGAGAGGGAGAAGGGAAATTAGGGCTTTCCCCAAATTCCACAAACGAATTTATATACTCTCTCTGAAGCTCTACCGATGGGCGAGGATTCCAAAACCTCCGCGCCCGCATATTTTATATTGCACCTAGGCAAAACGCCCCATTTCAAACTCAACGGAAGTCTCATATTTCCATTCCGAGACTTTGTTTGAAAGTTATTGGAAAGTAACATTAGTGATAAAAATCACTAAGTCATTATTTTCAAAATGGTGATTTTTCCCCTAGGGGACATCTCTCACAGCAGGCCTGCACCCACAACCTTTACACCCCGCCTAGAGTAAAAGGCATGCTCCAGATGCAACTGTGCCCTCGAATTTCAAATCCAAGCTACTGTATAGAAGGAAAAACAACCCCACCACATGAATATTCTGAAAACACATAATATTTTTATAAAATTTATTTTGGGCACATCGGGCCTCTGAATCGCACGCCGTCTTCACACCTAGCTTGGGAAATATATGTAGAAATATTCCAAAGTATTACAGGGAAAAAACTGAGTCTCTACGTCATTCCATCCTTGAAGCTTTTCATCCTCAAAAAGCCAAACTAGGAAAAAAAACTCGGAATACATAGCTCACACCTAGCTCTGCCACACCCAAGAAAACATGCACAACACCATGTTGGCACAACGTGAGAACCAAAGGGATGGTTAATAATTATAAGGTCTTTTACTCTCGAGTACATGCGTAGGAATATGCCCGCACCTCATCAGATGTGAAATGTGGAAGACATCATGCGTCCACTCCTACTATTGGGAGGTTAGGGAAATATTGTAGCCAAACTTTCAACCGCTTGCACGATTCCCAAAAGGCCCAAAGAAACTTGGGGGACTTCCCCGACCGAACCTATACTTTCCACGTCATGACCGAAATCACAATTTGTTCCTGAAACATGGTCTCATGATTCCCTCCTTCAGAATTCCCATCGAGTGCATCGCCTGTGGATATCTTATCATGTAGTACCTCACTATCGACATCCCCCAACTACGACTCTCTCACATGCTCACGGATTGAAGGAGTCAATATCATCGACTGCAGGAAAGTCGTACCCTCCTGCTCTACCAAGGTCAACCGTAGGGGAGCTAACTACAACAAAAATCCCTGCACCTAACAAGTCTGGGAATTCTTTCTAAGGGAACCTACTACAACACTACCATTTTTTGGAACATAGACTACCTCAAAGTCATAGTCCTATAGAAATTTCAACCAGCACCATCATCTCAGGTTCAAGTCTCTCTAGGTGAAGGCGTACCTGAGACACTGGTGGTCTGAGTAACCCATAAAGTGTTCTCCCAGAAGATAGTGTCTCCACATTCTATGGGCAAGGACCACCACCACCAGCACCACATAGTGAAATGTGTAGTTCTGTTTATGGGTTTTTCATCACCTCGACCTGTACTTGATAACGGTATCAAGATTGAAGTTGAGCACGCAAGGTACCAAGGTATAGGGCAGGCAAGCAAACTCATCCAACCGACAGAGGATAGACACAAAAAGCACATGGAATACCCCACATGTCTTTACCCCTATTGGAAGGATAGTAATTCCCAAAATAGGCACTCTTCCAAACCCACTAGTGGCACCTCAAGCAAAAAGTGGGGGGTGTGTCAAGCAGAAAAGCCCCACTAGAAAATCCAGAACCTGCTCTAACTCTCCACCGCACAACCCTACCATGAATGAACATGTTAGAGGGACTCATCCACAACACCTCAATACTATCCCCTTTGGGTGGTACTAACTCTCCCTCACAGTTTTGATCCCATAACAAAAACACATCTCAGTGGGGGAAGAACCCCTCTTTCCTATGCATTCAAAGCTATGTCGGACAACACTAACACAAGGTTACACCAACACCCTGTGTTACCCTCAGTAACCCCTAGAACAAGGAGTTAGAGGAAAAGAGTACCTCACGCAGTGTCTAACAAGTTCTACTGAGAAAAAAATAAAAATACACAGAGCGTACCTCTTATCATCTCATGCGTTGTATGATTGTAGACATCCATAGCACATAGCCGCTTGCGGCCCCATCCGTAACCTCCCTGAGCTTGACATGGGATGCTTAATGGTGGTAGAAGGACCTTGAAATATCATCCACCAACCACAGTTTTTCTTTATTTTCTTCTAACACCGCCTCCCTAGGGACCACCCTGTCCTCACATGGGAGTTCTCTGATCAGGACATTGCCTCTGTCGTGGCAGTGCATCTACCAACTATCTGGAAAACTTAGCACATTTGGTCGAGTAGTCTCATGCCAGGTGACCTAGAACATAAAAAACATAGCACTAGTCCTCCCTGGGTTGTCTCAGTTCTCTATGATGTCCCTGACCTTGTGCCCGAGTCTCATCAAGGGAAGACATCCGGCGTCGAGGCCCTGCCAATCGACATCCCTCTGATAGAAATTTCTATGTCACCAGTCCCTGCTCTAGCACCCCGATATGGTTGAGGATGCACAAGGTCACTACGCTTTCATGAATATCCTCTAAAGAGTTCTTGATCAAACTTTGGTGCTCGAAAGTTTCCGTCATAGACCACGTCCAAAGAGTACCGAGTAAGGTCTGCGAACCTAGTCGCGTACTCAGCCACTGCCATCACTCCCTACTTAAGCTCCAGAAACTCCCAAAACTGTAGAAATCGTAAGTATGAGAGGTATTACTCCTTAGGAAATAGCTACTAGAATTCATCCCATGAGAGTACCGACTCATCATGCATCTGAGTAACCCTGGCTCTACTAACGCCAAACTGCTTGGTTAAAAGACTGGATGTCAAAGCCACCATCAACCTGTCAGTGTCTGAACAAGCCTGAAGAGGTGAACCACCGACTCTAGACAACACTTCACAATCTTAGGGTATGGATCACCATGGAACCTCAGCAGTCTCTAATGCTGGAACTCATGTAGCGTGCCCAGCCATCGCTCTTCATCGGCCCTCGCTGCCGGTACTATAAGTTACTCCACAGGTGGAGGTGCTACTGCCTGTCTTCTTGGAGAAAGGGTAATCATATGATGGATCTTGAAATAAGGCATCAAATCTTATGGATTTGTCTTCACAAACCAGATCTAGTATCCTGTCTAGCTATCATCGCAGAGACATCCTAAATCTGATCAAGGAGTACTGCGGTCAAATGATCATATATATATTGACAACGATAAGGAGTTTACTCAAGAAGTACAGTCAAAGACTCAATCCTATATAATGTAGAAACCAAATTCCCTACATCAAGTGTCTCAGTGTGCCGAGTCGAAAAGTGGGTATCAGGGTCCCGGTGAATGGATACGTGGCTACCGCACCACTATTGGACTCCCTGGCATGAGAGTTGCACTCGAGACATGTTGACACTATTGCCACAAAACTCAACCATTCTTTTTTAGGGATTTCCAAACAACACCCCAAGAACGAACCACCTCTGATACCACATAGTCCTGACCTGACCCGTACCGAGGCTCGAGCTGCAACTACCCCAATCCGGCCTCCATAGACCAGGGACTGGCAACCAGCGTTGAAGGCAGAACAATCTAGGGGAGGCCTTTTCCTAAGAAACCGTACACACACACGCATCAAACTCAAAGAAAAAGTGTAGAGAAAAGAAAGTAAGACAAAACACTACTATAAAAGGGAAACCAACATACATGCATCGACCTCTAACTAGAAAAAGTAAATTGCTGAAAAGTACTAACAATATACCTGAACAAAGAAAGGGTCAAAACATGCGCCCAACTAGAAAGGTTCCACAACCTGACAACAGGTAAATGAAAGTAAATAGCTGGTGATTCTCACACCCAGAAATCCTCCTACATCCACTGAACATAGCCCAAGATCCTTTTTCCTCTATGCTCCTTCGTAGTCTCGATCAACATGTATGTCGTCTAAAAAGGCAGACCATGTGCGGGCAAAGCCCACGCAGGGGTGAGTATAAAGTTACTCAGTAGGATGCCCTAAAATCTCGAGGGAGAAACAAAGGAGGTACCAAAGCAGTGAGTAGTAGACAGAACAAGAACAGTGTAAGAGTACAATAGAGAGAGTGCAACTCAACTCAACAAGAGAAAGGAAGCAGGCTCGTCCAACCAAGATGAGCTAAACACGGAAAGAACGTGGAATACCCCGTGCATCTTTGCCCCTCCAAGAAGGAGAGAAACTGAACCCAAGGAGTGGGAACAAAATTAGGGTGTATATATATGTGCTCAACAAGAAACCCAAACGAGTGTGTAAGGGGATCTCTATCTCCAAGCTCAGCCCAAGAAAATTTTCCAACAGTTCAAAGCATAACCATCACGGATGCCCAACAGTCCAGCATGCCAAAGCTTCCACATAACTAAACCATACAACCAAGGGTCCTATTACGGTAATCACAGAGAAAAGACATTGACCAGCCTCATAGAAAGGTCGAGTCTTTGTCGTGTAACCCACTACCCAACCCCACTAGAGGGTAAACCACAAGAGATCATCAGGTAACCCACTGCCTAGCCCCGCTAAATGGTAAACCATAAAAGGTCATCGGGTAACCCACTACCCAGCCTCGCTGGAGGGTAAACCCTAAAGTCAATGGGTAACCGACTGCCCAACCTCGCTAGAGGGTAAACCATAAAGTCAACTGGTAACCCACTACCCAGCCCTGTTGGAGGGTAAACCCTTAGGTCAATGGGTATCCCACTACCCAGCCCCGCTGGAGGGTAAACATGGAACTGATCCGATAACTCTGCACTACACATGCCGTCATTGGGTGTCACCAACACCGCTACCGTGCGTAGGTTTGGAGTGCGTCAAAGGAACCTACGGCCAACACCCTTTCATGTTTCCACATTTAATGAGATCTAGAAAGATGATCCGCATGCCCAAATAGGTTACATCATTGTAATCCTCTTGAAAAAACACACGAGATAGAATACTTACTGGCTGGAAACAGGCTCCCAGTGAAAAAGTTATTCAACACCACTTTAAGCTCATATGACGCCTCATGGGGCATGCACCTCAGTCTCAAAAAAGCTCGGGTGAACTGCGCCATCACGATGCTCTCAGAAAAACACGCCAAATCGACTATTCATATGCCCCAAACGGATGTCTGATGATAAATTCGTAGTACGCAGAACACATGTTAAAAGATGGCATGTGGGGCCCATGCCTCAACTCCGGCTTCAATGCCTCAAACCACCCTAGTCGACTTCATCTCGCTGCTAGGGTCACAACTCTGCTGAAGGTGCCTAAAATGGACTTTGGATGTGCAAGAGTTGTAACTCCCCGCGTTATATGAAAATGGGACCCTGTGGGGACCACACCCCGACCCCTGAAACACATTATGCAAAACGTACCATTGCGATCCTCACAGATAAACACGTGGTGTAGGATATTCATTTTCCCTGAACGGACTTATGAACCATAAGTAGTAAAAATGCAGCATACTTCCGAAGGACACCTCATGGGGCCCACGCCTTGGGCCCAAATTTAGATGGTCAGATTACTCCATTGCAATCCCCTCAAAAAACACTCAGAAACGAGTAATCAAACACCCTAAACGGATGTCGGGGGAAAAAGTGGCATTTCACCGTAAAACATTGAACTACGACATAGGGGACCCGCACCTTGTCTCCAACCTGAATGCTTCCAAAATAATCTCAAAAAGTCCGCCCAAGGACTGGGGTCACGCTGTCACTGACAGCGCATCAATCGGACATCCCAAGCAGGAGTTAGGTCTGCCGCAAGAATAATTAATTAATTAAATAATTAATTAATTATTTGCATTAAGTGTTTCATGCCTCCGAGTAACTAAACCAATCAACAAGGGTTCTGAACAAACTTTAGAAGGACCGTCTCAACTCCAAGGCCACAGCGCCTATGACGGCACGTCAAATGGACATTTGGCTCGCGAGTACGTCCATTGTAAACTTCAATAATAATTTAATATTATTAAATTAAAGTGTTCTGGGTCACCTGTCTTCAGGTGCAGAACCCAAAAACCCCGAAACATACTTCAAAAAGTCTGTATCGCTGAAACAGACCTACATCCATAGACGGAGTGTCAAACAGACACGCCGTTTATAAATTATGACCCCCCGAATGCAAGGGGGCCCAACCGGGCTGGTTCACCCCGACTGGCTCGGTCCAAACCACCAGCCCATGGCCCAGCCGTGGCTCCAGCCCAACTCATCGTGGCCCACTGGCTATGGCTCGCTCTATCTACACTAGACCCCTCAGGTTCGGTTCTCCCCAGCAGACCGTCCTTTTGCCGGTCTTCGCGTTGCGCCAGCAGTACCCGCCCTTTGCGGGTCCTTGTCTGCGGCGCACCCCCGAGGTCCGCGCCTCGGGGTTCCTTCCGAGTGCGATAGACCGAGGGTGATTCCCTCTCACTGTCGTACTATGGAGCGCACCACCTCGACACCTACTACCCGTGGTGCCGCCGGGCTCCCCAGCTCCGCCGCTCCGTTGAAGCCATGCGCCCCCTGCTCGCTGCCGACGCCGCAGCCACCTCACCCCGGCCCGCAAAACACCGCGGCCACCCAATCCTGCTCGGATCCTCTACAAAATGTCGTCACCCTACACGGATCCTCTTCTGAATGCTTCTACACTGCATCGGTCGCACCCGACGTTGCCACCTCGTCTGAACCCACCGGTCGCACCTGTTGCCAGACACCCAACCTCCAGCCACCGCCCTTGTCAGAGTCGGGGCTTCCGACAGCCACCACCACTGCTTTGGTGGCCCAATTACAAATCCAAAGGAGGATTCGGAATCCTCAGGTTGAGGCCTTCACAGCGCCTGCCCCCGATCATAGATCCGACAAGAATTGGTGCATCTGAAAAAATTGGACGAGGAACGCCCAAGAACGATAATTTAAACGGGGCTCGGGCGTTGGTCGTGTTTGTTCGGCCAATGCCCCAATTCTAAAATTATAGAATTCAAACAACGAAATTTGATGGAAAAAAAATTAAGAAATCAATGAAGGTGCGAAATTTAAAAAGAATCCTACCTTGATCCGGTTGTTCAATGTTGGCGACGCGTCCGTTGCGATCCCTCTTCGATTCACCGGAGTTCGCTCCTCAACTCGACGAAGAATGGCGAAGAATGCTGAAGAACGTCAACTAATGCTCGATAGAGAGAGAGATAGGGAGAGAGAGAAGGGAAATTAGGGTTTTCCCCTAATTCCACAAACGTATTTATAAACTCTCTCTGAAACTCTATCGACGGGTGAGGATTCCAAAACCTCCGCGCCCGCCTATTTTATATCACGCCAAGGCAAAACTCCCCATTTCAAACACAACATAACTCTCATATTTCCATTCCAAGACTTTGTTCGAATGTTATTTGAAAGGAACGTCACTGATAAAAATCACTAAGTCGTTATTTTAAAAATGATGATTTTTCCCCTAGGTGACATCTCTCACAGTTAGCCCGCACCCGCAACCTTTACCCCCCACCTAGGGTAAACGGCACGCTCCAGATGCAACTGTGCCCTCAGATTTCAAATCCGAGCTACCGTTTTGGAGGAAACACAACCCCTCCATGTGCATAGTATAAAAACACGTAATATTTTTGTAAAATTTATTCTGGGCATACCAGGCCACGGAATCACGCGTCGTCTTCACGCCTATCTCTAGAAATATATGTAGAAATATTCCAAAGTCATACAGAAAAAAAACTCGGTCTATAAATTGATAAAGGTGATCATCCTAAGTATGAGAGGGTATGGCATTCCCATCAGCACTGGGTCTGTGCATCTCTACACAGTATAGCTAGCTGAACATCCATGCGAAGGTAGAGAGATAATCACAATGTAGATTTGGGTAGGGTAAGTTCCTTGCATTCATAGTCTAGTATTAATTCCTCTAGACCTTCGGGTCATGTAATGTCATGAAAGCCTAGAGTCTATATAAGGGTTCCCCTTCAACCCTTAAAAGGGGGATTATAAAAAATGAATAAAAAATGAAGGTCAGCATGCCATTCAAGCATGATGAAATGATAATTCCAACATCATAAATATTATAATATTTTTTTATCTTAATATCATCACCTAAATCCATCTCCAATTTCATAAAATTGGAAACATACATTTCATTGGTGTGTATTGCGGACTACCACCTCACGAATTGATATTGTTCGTTTTTATTACTGTCTATTAATACAAGTCATAATGATGGAATTAATGTTTATATTTTATTTTCATGACATATTTATCATTATAATATAATAATATATCCATTATTTTATTACTTTCCATGCATATAAAAATTATAATGTCGTTTGTGCGTACGTGTGAACTATCACCTCCATGAAGTGATGTGAATCATTTTTATTAATCACATCACTTGTCTGATATATATATGTATATTTAAATTATTATTATGATTTTAATAATATAATGATCATTCATTAAGGATTAAATATCCTTATTTCTATAATGATCAATGAAAAATGAAAAAGTTACTCATGCATGTGTACGACCTACCATCTCCAGCATTATAACGTTGTTCATTTTTCATACCATAAATAAATGGTTTGATATAAAAGTAAAATTGATGTATAAAAGTGATTATTTTTTCATGAATATCCTTATGGTGGTTATGGATTTTTTATCACATGGACTATTGACATCATATCAAGTTTATTTTCGACTCAAGTATTGAATATCGATAAAGCATCTAATATGAACATAAATAATTATGTAATTTTTATAACATGGAAATAAATAATATAAAGGGAATAATGAAATTGAAAATGTTTCTCAATAATGTATAAATTAACGTATTTTTATTATTTAGGAAGATAAAAAATGTACGAGATGATTCAGACTCAAGGTAAGGGACTTCCTCTAAATCTCTTTTCATTAAGGCATATTGAGATGTTATGCACCTTTATTATCTTATAAGGTGTATATATAACCCTTTTGACATGTTATATAATTAACTACAATATTATTGTTATATTTAATGTTTTGATTAATTTTATTCTTTAATTATTTTAATTCATTTGTATTCTCAAAACATAAGGGACTCTTTAACCAAAACATCATTTTAAATGTTTTAAAGATTTGTTCTTCTAAATCATTCTCATTAATGTACATGTTTTCAAATTGGTTTTATATATTTATTTATATGGAAATTATTTTTTAAAATTATAATTCATTTAAAAATTTTCAAAGTGGTTTGGGACACTTTCATTCAAAAAAAAATTAAAATGTTTCAATTGTGATTTACAAATGGATTTATTATTTCAATAACATGGAATGTTTTTTTAATATATATTCCATGAATGGAGTTTATCACTTTCATGTTTCTATTATGTATTTATATTTACTTTACAATTTTACCATTTTGTAACACCCCAAGATTCCATAGTACATTTCCCTTTAAATAATGTAATAGCTTACATTGTACGCAACTTCGAGATTCTAACACATTGCGACCAATCAAACTAGCCGTTATGAATAGTAATACAAAATTTATGAAAATTTATAAATTTTATCTTTCAAAATGGACTTCATTTATGGATTCAGAATATCTAAATTAGGTTAGGGTGAATTTATGGTATTTTTCTAAAAACTTTCAATTTCCGATGAATAGTAAAAAACACTAAGTTATAGTTTAAAACAGAATTTTTATTTAAATAATTATTTATTTTATGTAAATTTATTTTTGGTTAAAATAGATAAATAACACATTAATAAGTTCAATGTAATTCATTGGAGTCAGTTTATAATAATTTTAGACATATAAAAAGTTTATTGAACGTTTAACCGTCTTTTACCCACCTCCTAGGAGCATTTGCAAATTTGAATAAAACTTAGTTTTACCACATCTTTAAATTGAATTTCAAAATTCTAAGAGACACAGTTGATATTCGTAAGTAAAATTTGGTTCAATAAGATAAAAATATTTTTTTGTTGAATAGTAACTTTTGAATTTTATTTACCATGGTTAAAAGTAAATAGGGTAGTTAAGGGTAAAAATGATGTTATTATTACCCTAACACATGTCCTAATTCTATTTGATAAGTTTAATTCGACCAAAAACAACCTTAGGAATAATATATGATCATTTAGGTCCACATGGATTAGATTTGGACATTTATTATTATTTAATTCAAAGAAGAGTTAAAAGTGTTAAATTCAATGCTTAATAACTAAACCATTTTTAATATAGGGTTATTAATAAGATAAATTAGATTATAAATATTCATTATAAATCTAAAGATATTTCATATATAATGGTATTTTATTTATATTTTTTAGAAATTAAATAATTTAATTTATTTATGACACAATGATGATGTAGTAATTACCTAATTAATAAAATATTAAAATATTTGATATTATAAATTTCCAAATAAATGTAATTTGAGACTTTTTATTAATTACACTAATTATATAGGTTAATATTACATGTTACGGTTGGTTAGATGAATTTTTTTCGAAGTAATAATGCTGTTATAAATTTAGCAAAAACAAAATACCAAATAATGTCAAAATTGACATAAAAGAGTTTTTTAAAAAAATATTATATTATTAATTGATATTATATTCTTAAAAATCTAAGGTTCATCCAAAAGAATTATATAATGATATTTGTATCATTAATTAACCATTTGGGGTTCGATTGGAAGTATATAGTATGTTTATTAACCATATAATATAAAAATTCAAAGAGACATGGTAAATGTCAAACTATTTAACTAAGAGTTAAATATAAAAGATAAGGTTAATATAGTGACCTAAACCTGTCAAAAACTTATTTGTTGAGTGTTTCTAGACTCATCCCCACCTTAGAATTTAAATAATTCATTTTGGATCCATTATAAACCGAAAATTATTTTATTATAAAATAATATCTCTAGCTTTTCCTAAGGTGCCCCTCACCCATATTATAAAAGGGCACTCCCCCTTCCCTCAAATTAACACCTTGAATGCCTTTTGGGTCAGCTAAACTCTACCCAAATACCCTTTAAATTGTCCTACCTTCATCCTATAGGCCTTACATTAGTCATAAATCCAACCTAAAGATCCCTTTTGATCAAATCAAAAGGAAGAACCCGTAGAAGAGGTAAATATTTCATCACCTCTTTCAAGTTCCTTTATTCTTCCACTTCCTCTTTATTTGTTGTTTCCATTATAAAATAATAAAGATATTATATTATATATACTTTTATGTTATTATAAATATGATACAACCATATTCATTATTCTATCCATCCTTTGAATGTCATGTCACCATACGTGCGTACGTACGACTTACCGTCTACACATCGTGTTGTAATTGTTATTCAATACATTATTATTTGGATTGGTATAATAATGATGTGTAATTGATGTAAATAATAAATATAAAATGATAATTATCCTGTATATATGATATAATATCCAATTATATATTATTTTAATATCAAAATAATGATATTGTCGCTCGTGCATACGTACGGATTACCGTCTCCACGAACGCGATGAGATTCATTCCCCATCGTATCCATTCAAGACTAATTTTCATTTGATGATTAAAAATAATGTTTAAAGACTTGATATAATTCTGTATATGAATAATATACATCCCATCCATAACAAATATGACTCACATAGCAAAGAATATAAAGGAAAATGAATCCATTAACACCCAAAACAATGATAATACTAATATATTATTAACAAATCAATTCTAAAACATCATATATGATATCATATTAATGTATATTATTATTTTATAATTTAATAAAAATTATTTCACCATTATACAGGAGGTTAACCTACCCTCGACCAAGGAAAATTACAAGGTAAGGGATTCTTATCTCACTTTCAAGTCCGTGAGATTTCAATTGTTCACCACTTATTTCTTGATGGCGGTGTATTATATACTGTCATTGGGTATATATTGTCATGATTATATTTATATTCATGGTATTCATGTAATTCATTTGGTGGTTATTAACTTTTGGTCACACAACTCGATTGATTACAACGTGGTAAGGGGTTTTCTCCTCACTTTTATTCCCGTGAGATTCAAGCTGTATTTGCCACTACTACCTTTTGTGTAGTGTATGTACTACCCATGATTGTATTTTTTGTGTAATATAATTTATAATATGGGTATTTAAATCATAATTGGTTGATCAATCTTTCATGGGGTGTATGTTTCATAAGTTACCAAATCAATAAGGTAATTTCAACTTTCAATTTCCACTCATTCGGTTTTACGCATACTTCGTTGATTATTTTACTCCAAGATTATGTGTGCAATCAATATTTATTATTTTTGTAGTAATTTACACTCACCTTTATGTGAATATACTTTTGATACACATAATCACTCTGTTTATAAATTCTAAAGTCATCGATATGAAATTGATAAGAGTAATTTTAACTCAATCTTCATTTATTGAGTTAAACATCCAATTCAATGGTGTTGTTTTTACAAGAATGTGTGTGAATGTCCTCTGATTGATTTAAACTGAATATCCAATATTATTGAGTGTATTTATATTTTTCACACATAATTATGTAATTGGTTTATCCTTAAAATAAGGATACGGTCTTTATAAGAGATTTCATTTCAATTTACATTCCATTCATACTTCATTGTTGTCATACACCAATTTTCTTTTATATGGTGTATATAATGTTATTTGACATAGTATATCATGAATCCCTTTATTCTCATGATATTATAAATTTTTTATTACCTCAATTATTTGTATTCAAGTTTCTCTCTTTTGGTTAGGAACTCTAACTAAAATATCATTTTAAATGTTTTAAAGATTTATTATTCTAAATCTTTCTCATTAATGTCCATGTTTTAAAAATGGTTTTAAGGATTTATTTATATGGAAATTAAAGTTTTAAAATTAAAAATTATTTAAAAAGTTGCAAAGTGGTATGGGACACTTTGATTCAAAAATCTATTTTTAAACGTCTTCTTGATAAATAGTGTGACTTTTAAATGTTTTCAAGAAAAGGGGGGATATTTCTCTCAATTGGTTTTGATGATTATTTTCATCTATGTCAATATCCTTCATTATTCTCGATTGAGGTTAATCTATTACAATAAAATCTTCCATATTGTATTGAATGAGTTCTTTTTGACTGTGGATGTTCTATTTTTATACCATTCATGGTTTGTGGATAAAGTATTGACATTTCATATGCTAGTTTTAATACGAATGTTTATGTTATGTTTCAAACTTTTCATATGAAGAATGAATTGGACTTAGTAAGTGACAGGTGGCACCCACTATAGCTCCTCGATGCCTCGGTAGGTCTCATTAGACAAACTAGTGTCTTGTCACAAGGACTTGAAAAAATCTTATTTGTAGTCTTGGAACAAGGCCTTGACTATGTGGTTATGAAAGTCTGGTAGTATGCATTCCATCATTATAAAAGTGGATTTTGATATTACATGTGATTATTAGAATAGTAGAATATACATGTGAGTAAGTAAATGGAATTATTTTGATTTTATCTTTGCCATATTATTCTAAATTTCATGTTTAAAAGGATTTTTTTTAGTCTTATACATTACCTAAAATGTTTATGCTTATTTATGAAAGTTTTGGCTATATTTTTATCCTTACTGAGAATATGAGATCACCACTTTCTATGTTTTATTTTTTCCAGGATGCGAAGAAGTATATTATGACTGACCAGTAGGGATAGTCTATGGGATCTCAGTGTTTTCTATGGAAACAATGTTGTTGTAGTTTTCTATTTTGTGATGTAATGTAAACCTTATGAATGTATCTAGTACTTCCAAGTCCACTAAACTAATTGATCTTTCGAGACTTGATCTTCTGTGATCATGCCAATGATACATAATAATGCACCGACTCTGGGTAACTAGGGTAGGGGCATTACAATTTTATTTTAAAATAACGTGTTTACATTTATAAGTGTGCGACTTGTAATTATGAAATGTGATTTCAAAGTGGAAATGTTATTTTCCCTTTAAGATTGTTTTTTGTTTTATGACCATATTATGGTTCATGGGAATTGTTTATGTATACAGGTGGTTCCATGATAAACCAAGGGGATGAGAGCATGTGATATCTCTCTAATGCATTGGTTAATGAGATGGAGTTAAACAATAAGTTTTATCTTAAGATATTTAAGGAATATACTGAGATGGGTATTCCAAACATAACCATAGAGGTTACTCCTTATGTAGTCATGAAGGATAAAATTTAATAATGATATAGATGCCACAAGTTACCTTTATGATTTATTATTTTTATGATTTTTACAAGAATCATATGATTTCATGAGGTAAGATAAAGGTTTTTTGTTTTATGGGTGAGAAGTATGATAGGGTGAACATATTTTCATGAGTATAAAATATTCATGGACTAACGGTTCCTTTCATACTTTTATTCCCCTTATAGAGTATTTTGTGCCCATCCAATGTTATAAAAAAATTTAGAGGGTATAAGGGTGGGTACGAGAAAGGAATAAGTCAAGATAAATTCTATGAATATTTTTATCAAGAAAAACAATTCATGTTTTTTAAAATATTTTAGATTATAAAAAAATTGATATCATGTAGACTTATCTACTTTTTAATATTTGAGATGTTATATATTAGTTATGGCCAAATTCTCTAAAACTCTAAAACTAAAAAGATACTCGATGTGAATGAATATAAATTCTGGACATAACTCAAGATTATTTAATGTTTAAATTTTGGTCCTTATAGGTGGAAATAGGTATAGAGATATTTCTGTGTGATGAAGATCACTCAAGACCCATTTATAGTTTGAGTAGCATTGAAACACTATTAAGGGACAGTATTTACTTAAATTTATAGATACGATGATTTATATATTTTTCAAATCTATAATTCTTGTGGTTTGAGGCCTGCAAATTTCCAAAGGAAGTAATATCCAAGAAGAAATAAATATTGAATCTAAAATCAATAATGGTAAGATCACCACAAAAAATTGGGATTTCATCGTAAATCATTTAGCCTTCACTGTAAAATATCCCACCTTCATGAAGCATTCATACAACACTGAGAGAATCATCTCCTATAGAGAACCTTGAGCCACTATCCTAAATTAAGTATAAGTCATTTACAATGTCATGAAGGAATGATATGAGATAGAATAACATGAGACCATCATTTTTGGTCTTAAGGCTCCCTTTTAGACCCTCCCACATACAATTTTTGATTTCCAAAATTTGTAAATATGGAATTTAATATAGAACTAGGGGATCTTTATGAAGAAACTTAAGCACTATACATAATAACTCTTCCTCTACAAAGCACTACACTTTACTATGAAGAAATATTATTTTTGTTGATGTGATGAATTCCTATGAAATTGAAAACTAATTCCTCTGAATTGAAACTTCTTTTCATATGTTCCTCATTTTCAAGGGTTGATAAAAATCCTATGTATTTTCATAGAATACACATTTTCTTTTGAGGTTGCTTAATGATGATTACTTCCACCCACATGATACTATGTTGTGGCCCATTTTAGGAAAATATTTTTCCTAGCATCACCTATAAATATCCCACTCCTTCCCAAAATAAGAGATATTGATATACATGAAGAAAAATAGAGACCAATGTTGAAATATACAAAAGTACTTTCTTTGACAATTTTTATACATGGAAATATATTTGTAGGTAAATATTTAATTATGATAATAATTCCCTTGAAAAACACCCACAAATCACCTCCTTAAAGAATCACATTCTTTACAGTGGTCCTTAGTGAAGTGTACCCTTTCTAGTGGTCCTTCATGAAGTAAATATGTGAAATCTATTTGAGGGTGAAACTCTCAAGAAGGGTGTTTCATGATAGGTTCTTTTCTGAGGGTTATGTGTGAATATTACTTCCCAATGGTTTCTTTATAAAGAACCCTTAAATTTAGTTTTTTAATAGATACACCCACCCCATATATCACATACTTCTATAAAAAGTGGGTGTCTTAAAAGGTGTTCCTTACACTCTCTCTCATGCCCTTATCCCTCAGAGCATTTGGACCTCCTATGTCCACTCCATAGAGAAATTAAATAATAACTAAATGTATATTCAACATGATGTTAAACTACATGTACAAAATCTTCAACATAATACATAAAACCTTAAGCTTACCCAATGTGTTGGGCATGGAATAACACATGCAATAAACCTAATATGACTTATTTCATGAGCATGAGATGACTCTTTATCCATTGGTATCCTCATATTCATGTTCACATTACTAGAAGAGGGGGTTTTTTCTTGATAAAGAAGCAGAATCTAACAATTTTATTTTATTTTTTGTTGTTTAAGAAATTTATGGCTTCCTTAGGATTGATCACTTTCAATTCATCCTTCTCTTTACTTCAGGAAGTCATTCTTCCAATGGTTTTTCCTCCTCGACTAATAAAGTACGCTTAGTTTTAGTCTCTAGTTTAGAAAATTTACCATTTTAGTGTTAAAAAATTCAAGATTAATAATATGATTTTTCAATACTAATCACAAAAATCAGTGGGTGGGAGGACCACTTGGATGAATGTCTCTTCTCAGGTAAACATGATCCAAAATTGATGGGTGAATCATAGGTGTATTTTGATTTAGACACTATTTAGATGAGTAGAGCATAACTTTTTCATGAAATGAAATTATCACCCAAATATGTATGGTGAATAACCCTCATGGACATGATCCATGTCAATCATAGTGGCCAAAACGTAATATCTAAGTGACATGAAATACCCCCACTCTACATGTATTTCAAATGCATTTTTTAATAACACAAATCACAGGCATGTAAGAAGTGTAGACAAACTGATCATGTGATTTTAGTTTTCTCAACACACCATGGTTGCCCAAATTAGATGGATAGAATATATTAATACATTAATGATATGTCTTGAAGTAATTTCTTAGAATACATTAATCATTTATGAATTCATATTACCCTAAATGAGTTACATTCCTCCCCTTTAGTACCTAAAATGGGCCAAAATCATGAAGGGATATTTCCCCTTATAATGTGTGTAAATAGGTGGTACAACTTTTATAGAACTAGGATCACTAGATTAATGAATTTACTGATCACAAGATACACCACTATCACAAATATTATGAATCTGGCTCTTATATGAGACTCACATACAGGAACATGGCCAAAAAGGATTCTATCCAAACTCGATGATCAACTCCATGGGATATTTCCCAACCCATTTCATTAGAGCATCCTTTTTTCATAGTATGTATCTAAAATTCCATGATTGTAGAGGGTTGGGTAAGTCCTCATCCTTCTAATCTCTAGTCTATGACCATTTGGTGTGATGAATTATTGTACCGAGTTGGGGAAGTAAATTTCAAGATTAGTATAAAGATCCCCCTTCAAGAGATTTTGTACCGTCATGAACAGTTCCTTTATAATTGGAAGAATCCTATCCAGGTATTCATTTGATGATTCAAGGAGAATAAACTCATTATAAATCTCCTCCAATATTGGTACTCTCGTAATCATCTATACATCCCATAAATTGATGCCAACATCTCCATGTATCAAATGAAATTTATTCATATCCAGGATCTATATTCTAAGTAGTTCTATAATTATATCCTTTTTATGATGTAATAATGTTCTGGAAACCCGGAAATATTTTTAAAGTCTCATATATTTGAACTCTAACTCAAATCCCTCAAAAAGTTTCCATACCCAAAATAACTATTCCTGGTTTATCTTGAAAGTTCCCCTGAGGAGAAGATCCCAACTCAGTGATCATCCCAGGTTATGATTCACAATGAATATCTTCATGATTGACCTATAGTTATGAACATCTGGATTTGTTTCTTTCTATATCTCCTTTAGCATTAGAGGATTATATCCCAAGATTTATACTTCGGTATAGATATCTTCTCCAATATAGTAAAATTTTGTCGCGATGTTCACCCGAGCATCATCATAGTACTGGTTGATCTAGGGGATTGGTTGATTCTTGCAGAGAGTTACAAGAATGATGACATCAATTAGTGGCCCAAAACCATATATTGGTAGCATATTCGATAATGGATAATATTATTGGTTGTCCCCATGAGCATTTATATAATTTTTTTTTTCGGTTAAACACACTATCGAGTACGGGGATCAACACTTTCAATCATATCCATTCCCCTCTCCTCAGCAACATAAATTATTTGTTCTATAGTCATTATATTTTTATTATTGAATGAAAAAATAAGTAAATAATCTTTAAGTGATTTGGCTGGATAAAAAATACAAAGTTTAAAATACTATGTACCATTATATAAGTATCTTAGAAATGTTACACAGATTAATTAAGTTCTTATAAGATTTGCTTTACAAATTACCTTTATGAGAATAAAAGGTCTTTGAAGATCCTTTGGGATGTTTTGTAAAATTTATTATATATGTTGTCAATAGTTTTTTATAAATTCATTGTGAAAGTTTCAAGAAAAGGTTTCTCAATTAAAGGTTCCTAAAGAAAGGTTGTAGGATAGTGTTGATAACAGCCATTTTTAACATTTTGAGATGAAGAAGTAAGTACCATCATATAAGAATATTGAAGAAGTCTACTGAAGGAAGTCTCTGAAGAATATAAATAAAATTTATTTATGGATATTAATAATTTTTTCATATTATGTTCAAAAGGAGGTCAAAAGAAATTCCTTAACCATTTTAGGGATACATTATTAAAGTCAGATGATTTTAAGATGATCACAAGTTCCAAACATCATGAAGAATTTCATGATACATGATGAAGTTTGTACATGTTTGTATAAGGAGAGAGAATAATAATTGTATACCCAAAAAAGAAATATGAAATTTTTTGATGAATAATTATAAGAATATTGAACAATGTCATGATACCTATGTCACCAGACATAGTTCACCATATATAGATCATCAGATAGACCACAGGACTCAAATCACCATATAGAACACTAGAAAAAGATCACCAGATTGTAGTGATAAGAAAAAGAGATGTCTATGAATTTTTATATAGTGTTAAAAGAATTATAAAGGGGGAGAATAACATAAGAAGAGAATCCAAAGTTCATATGTCAGTACAGGAGTTTTGTAAAGGTCTTCCATAAGTTGCGTAAGGGTTTAGGTAGAATTTTAGAGTCTATGTAAGGGTTTACCAAAATTTATGAAGGTTATGTAAAGGTAACATAGGTTCTACATAAGGTTATTATGACCAATGTGTAAAGTTAATTGAAGTACATCAGCTGGAGAAATTGGATGGAGATATCATATGGAACATAGTTGATGTTATTAGATGAAGATTTCTGAGAAGCCTTTGTTGTTGATTTTGAACACTTTTTTATGAATGATAAGAAATCAAAATGTGGATAATGTAAAACGGTATGATAAATTAATGTTTAAGTGGTGGTAAAAAGATGAAGTTATAGTACCGGATAGAGAAAAGCACCATACAGAGAATTCATC
Source organism: Viscum album (assembly GCA_963277665.1). Taxonomy (NCBI): domain Eukaryota; kingdom Viridiplantae; phylum Streptophyta; class Magnoliopsida; order Santalales; family Viscaceae; genus Viscum; species Viscum album. The sequence goes on from OY728141.1 coordinate 1,119,637,639, forward strand.
ATTTACTAAGGTATTTATAAGTTTCAAAAATGATATCTAATAGACAATAGGTCAAGTTTACTAGGCGGTGGAAGATATAGTTTTGGGGAATATAGTTTGTATGTTATTCAAGTTGATTTTTTTATTATAGTATATATTATGTTTGATGTTGCAATGTCATGAAGAGAGTTGTTAAAGGAATTACATAGAATTGATTATGTCATATGAAGATCCATAAGATGAACATGCATTGGATTAATGGACATTCATTTGATGGTTGAAAATAGGATAAAGCAATTTTATATCATCATAAGGATTATGTTTTAAATAATATCTATACCTATTTTTGTGAACCAATACATCTATAAAGTTTTTGTTGAGTCAGGGTGATCAGACAAAGAGATGTCAACCCATCCATCATAAATAGCCATATGAACTTATACGAGACCATTAGTTAAAGGAAGGAATTGAAGTTCATTGGAAAAAATTTATTAATACATAGAAAGAGGAGGCATGTGAATAGTACCATTTGAAGAAGTGATGAGATCAACGGACCAAAGAAATTGTTTGATGAAGGTAGTGGAAAGTAGAATCATCATACAAATAAATACCATATACACCAGATAGAGTACCTGAGCTAGAAAAGGAGCTCTTAATGAATTCCTTAGACAAAAAAATTGTATTAAGTACGGAGGATCTTTATAATAACTTTAAAAAGTACTTAAATTTTATAATATAGTGTTGATATATCAATTTTTACTTATATAACTAAGTTATGTAAGTTTGAATAAGTTTTTTAACAATGAGGTTAATGAAATTGAAAGAAAGGATGTGGATGCTAAAGTTTTCATGAATAACTTATAATATTCTATAAGTTTTGAGATGCATCAAGGGAAGTTGAAATTAATGGGATATTTGAAATTTGAAGTTAATTTGGGAAGGAAATGCATTTTTTTATTATGTTTTTTTCAAGAAGATCCCCTATATAAAGGGGTGAAAAAGTATTGTCAAAAGTAGAGTGTACAATTAATACTTATAAATAACCCAAAATGATAATGTTTTTCGAGTAGTTAGATTTTTCAACCAACTAAATACTTGGATGAAGAAGATTAAATAGAAAAAGTTATCAAGCATAGGTGTATCGGATAGTGGTTTTCATTAGAGACATCAGATAGAGTTTTATTGGCCCTAGGTACAATGTATAGAGATTGTATTAGATAGAGTTACTAGTCTAAGTAATTTATAGGAAGCTTACTAGATGAAGGAATACAAGATGGAGGTTGAGAAGAGAAGTATCAAGGAAAAAAATTTATAGGCACATTGAACAGTAGCTATCTGGATAGAAGGTGAGGCACATTAGATAGATAATACTAGATGAAGGGAGAGGTAACCATATAGAGGACGTATATGGTGTTATTAGACTGACATTTCCATATAAATTTTTAAAGATATGATTTTATTTTTATCTTATATTTACTTGGAAGATAAACAATGTTTGTAAATAATGGGAGTAATTATAATCATTCATATTAAGATATATAACAAGTCGAATCCCCCCATAGGTGTCTTGGGTGGCTGGGGGCTGGGGTTGGGGGAACGAGTCATGGGGTCAAGTCCCCGGGCCATTTATTTGTTTCTTTGTTGTACCATGTGTACCTATAGTTGTAATGTAACCAACATTTTATATGTAGTATAATGGGAGTTTTCTCAAGTATAAAATAATATTGGGGGATAATTAGATATTTTCAGGAGATATATCAATTGTGGGATGTAGTATAATTACCATAACTTGTAATTTATGAAAATATTATTAGTGGAAGAATCTGTTGACCAATAAGAGTTTCCATAGAAAGGATTTAGTTTCTCACACTAAGGTTGAACCTTGTAAAAATAAATGTAAATATTGTCCTTATATCATATTTATTTCATAAGGGTAAAAAAAGAGTAATAGTTTTATTAAGATCCATATATGTTAACTAATAATTTATGTTTTATCAACTTAATGTAAAAAATATTTTAGGTTGAATTTAATTGGTAAAATTTAATCACCATTGATCCCCCCCCTCTCAAGGTGACTACATGATCTTCAAAAGAACATTAATTAGTATCAAATCATCAGTTCCCTCTATTTTAATCTATATGTTTTTTCCAATTATATTTAATTATTATATATAAATTATAGATTTCCAATAGTTGATGAAAGTTTATCTCTATTTGTTAAGATAGTTCAGCCTAAGCTAAATAATATAGAAAATATTTCTGATTATAGAAACATGGAGGATTGATTCAAAACCATAAAAAATTTGAAGAAGAAAGAATCTCATAATTATATGAATTCATCCTCTTAAAACCTATGAAAGGAGGATTCACCACCACCCAAAGTTTTGGTGTATGATAAGAAATCATGTGAATCAAAAAAAACTTAATCCTCCAAAATTATCTTACACAAGATATGAAGAGTGTGATTCTATTGTAATTGTTAAATATTTTTATTATAAAAACAAATTTTACATGAAATATGTTCTTATTTAAGTTACTACATATATACATTTACTTATCACGGGACAATAGGAGGAAAAACTATATCTGAAATCATAACTCTATGACTTAGAGAAAACAGTAGAAAAGAAGATCTGAGAATGTAAATCTCTCACTAACATTTTAAATGAAATAAATAATATGTACTACTATCTCAAGAAACAATATATCTTTTGAAATAATTTTTTTATATTCTTTTGTGATAATTGTTTTATCATGGAAGTGTTTAAGGAAAGATTACATGCATTATAAACTTCAATTAAAATATAGAAATCTCTATTAGAATAAAAATATAGAAGAATATAAGATCTTGAAAGATTATTTAAAAATGAGAGTAAAGTTCATGGAGAAATTTTTCAGAATAATCACACATGTTACTTCTTCACCAAATCTAACAAGATTAGGTAGAATCAATTGTATTATATGAATAAAATTCCAACATTATAGAAGATGATTTTTTGAGAATTTTTTTGGTAGAGGATGTGTTGAAAAAATTCGTGAAATAAAAGCTCCATGAACTATAATATACTAACATAGAAATTGTTGAAGTTGGAAATGATCACCTAGAGATCAAGGAAAATCAAGAAAATGAAATTCATCTTTCCTTAAAATAAGTAAATTAGTTGCTTAAAGAAAATATGTAAAATTTGTAAGTTGTATTTGAAGATAAAGTTAGAAGTCATGAAAATCATAAGAACACTTTAAATATAAATTGAATTGAGAAAGTAGTGAGATTTAGAAACATGGAATCTAATCTAGAAAAATATTTACATAATATTTAAATAATAAACTCTACCAAAATTTTAATGAAATTATTTTGTCTGGAAACACTCAAATCATTGGAAGAATACACCTATGTTAAGTTAAAGAAAAAGTGTACCCTATATTTTGATGAATCTATTTTCCCTAACTCATGTAATATTAGTGCATATTATAATTATGAACAAAATTGTGTGAATAAAGTTGTAAAACACACCTCTTATAAGAATTTTTAATTTAGAAAAGAAAAGGAAAATAATTCACCCAAATATGTCTTGAAGAAAAAAGTTTCCACCAACCAAAATACCACTATTATGGTTAGTTTTTACAAAACATAAAATAGGTACTATTAATGTAAAGATACCACAAAAGTTTAAATAAAATTTAAGGATGATATATTTTATATCTACCATGGAATGTAAATAAACATAAGTAAATAATAATGTCACACCCAGGGAGAAAATTTATAAAGATGCCACACCCAAGAAAATATGTTACTTATATGGAATAAAAATACACTTCATGGATGGTTATAAACTTTCCATAAATGTTCAATATAATATAAGAAATATTAAAAAACAAAGTCAATCAATCTGAGAAATAAATAAATTTATTGTAATGGTGGAATTCATCTCTGATGAAGAAGATTAAATTCACTTGTAGTTACCTATGAATATTAACTTATCAAAAGATAAAAAGTTGTGTGGAAGATGTAAATTGGTCCTCCATACTTCTGAAAATTTCATGAAAATGTTACTAGGAATGGGAAAGTTTGTAAATAAGAATAGAAAATATTTAGGACATATTTGTTCTGTTAAAAAAATTACATAATAAAAAATGTAAACATATTTCAATGGTTTTTATGGTTGTTTTTTCAGAATAGAATGAGTAAATAAGAAAGTTAGAAGAAAAATAAAATAAGAAAAGTGTAGTTTTCTTTCTAGTTTAATTTTAGAAGACTCTACCACACAATATAGAAAGAAAAGGTGTGGTGAAGAAATTCATTCTACCTAATAATCTTACTATTTGGAATGATAAGGGATAATACATATAGAAATCTAAAGAAAAATGAGCTTCTGTGTTGGGAAAATTTCATAGAATAGTTACACTTTCTAAGGAAGCTTTAAAAGATCCACCATATTCCCTAATTTATTTCAATAGTATTAAAATTTGAAGAGATTAAAGTTAATGATACTTAGGGATAGTCCTAAATTATAAAGATGAATCTGGTTTTTCTATAATCTTTATAAGGTTCTATAGAAATTCATTCCATCCGACCAAAGTATTCGAACACTGGATATTGAAAATCAGGATGATGGTAAATATTGAAAGTTACTATCATCCTCAAGGTCCATTTTCTATACTCCCACTTTCATAACAAAAAACTTGGTACAAATATAAAAGTGAATTTTTTTTTTCTAATGACTATTTTTTTATTATCCTAAAAAAAGGAAAAAATCTTCTCTTGTTTGTACTTAAAAGTTTTTGATATGCTTTTTAAAATAGATGTAGGAAAATAATTTGAATTAAAATTATGATTAATTTATCTCTGAAATAAGTTTTAAAAAATAGTTGGCATCACTTGGAAAAAATATGGAAAGTGTTAATGTTTACGTTAATCACTATTATTTTCTACACTGGTCATGGCTCATATAGAAATAGATTTGGTTTATTTAAGGATTAATTATTTAGGAAAATTGATGTTGTCCTTCTATTAATAAGTCCAGAGTATATAACTAGATGGGAAGATGAAAATGTGTAAAGAAAAATCCCCCATCACCCTAATATGTCACAAATAAGGGGATTCAAATTCATATCATTAATGAGGAGAGAAAAATGTTCCATAACTTAATTCTCTTGGAAAAGAAGGACCTTTTAAATTCATTGTTAAAAATTTGGAGAAATATATCATTGAATTTAAAGAGAATGTGGAATTTTAAACAAATATAAAGGAAGATATTAAAGAATTTTTGGGATGTTTTGTAACATATATCGTATATGTTATCAATAGTTTTTTATAAATTCATTGAGGAAGTTTAAGGTAAGGGTTTCTTAGTTAAATTTTCCTAAGGTGATATTGTAGGGTTTTGCTACTGAAAATTATTATTGAAATTTGGAGATGAATAACTAAGTACCATATAAGAAGAATATTGAATAACTCTTTTGGATAAAGTTACTAGAGAATATTAGGAAACTTTCCTTATGAATATGAAGAAAGATTCTATGTGATGTGTTGAAGGTGGTTAAGAAATTTTTCCTTAACCATGTTAATGAAACTTTCTTAAATTAAGGTGATGCTAAACCGGTCACAAGTTCCAAACATCATGAATAATTTCATGATCCAAGATGAATTTTGCACATATTTATAAAACAGGAGAGAAGTAAAACTATATATCAAATGGATAAGGCCTAAAGATTCTGGATGAAAATTTATAAGAATATTGAAAAATTTTACTAGGTGAATGTCATCAGACACAGGCCACTAGATATAGATCACTAGATAGAAGATCAGTTGCAAATCAATGGATAGACCACCGTAGGTAGATCACCAAACCGAGGTGATCGGACCAAGAGATGTAGTTGAGTTTTTATCAAGTGATAAAATAAGTACAAATGGGGAGAGTATTTTCATAAGAGAAGTTGAATTTTTTGTGGTGGTAAAATAATCTCATAAAGGTATTCTATAAGTTACATAAGAGTTCAGACAAAATTATAAAGGCTATGTAAGGGTGAACCCAAATTTATGAAGGATACATAAAGGTAACATAGGAAATATGTAAGGGTAGTATACCCAATGAGTAAAGGTAATTGAAGTCCAATGGATAAAGAAACTAGATTGATATATCATATTAAACATAGTTGATTATACCAAAAAAAATATGTGAGAAGCATCTATTGCTAGGTTTATATAATTTGTACAAACTATAAGATGTTCAAAGGAGGATAAACTAATTTTTTTTGATAAATTAATGTTTGAGCGGTGGTAAAAATTTGAATTTTTAATATCATATGAATAAAATCACCATAAAAAGAATAATTATTTAACTAATTTCTTTAGAAATTGCAATAATGTAATCTAATAGATAACAGATCATGTTTACCAGACAATGGCTGATGAAGTTTCATGATAGACATTTTATATGTCATTCAAGTGGAATTTTTTTATAAGATGTATGAAGTTTGATTTTGAAAATCCATGAAGAGAACTATTGAAGTAAGGCTATTAGATCGAGTCCATTCGAAAAAAGATCCATCAGAAAACATTCATCAAATAAAATAATATCCATTGGAAGGAAAAACACCATATAGAGGAATAAAATTTCATCAAAAGTATTATGCTATAAATAATAACCATATCATGTTTTTCAATAAATACCTATATTATTTTTTATCTGATTCAGGGTAACCAGACAAAGAGATTTCAACCCACTAGACATACATATCCATATGAATTTATATGATTCCATCGGACAAAGGAATGCATTAATGTTCATCAGTTAAACATTTATGAATTATTTGGATAGAGAAGAAATATAAATATTATTATTAAAAGAAAATATGAGCTCACCATTTTACATAAATTGATCTAAGTAGGTAGTGGAGGGGTGAATCACTAGATTGAGAAATACCATACACACCAAATAGAGAAATTGAGTCCGATGGATGAGTTTTTAACAAATTCATTGAATAAAAATATTTCAGAAGGAATAATAAGGATCATTATAATATAATTTTAAATACCTCAAATATTATGTAGTAATATTGGGCTATCAATTTTTACTTATATAGTTTAGATATGAAAGTTTGAATAATTTTCTTAAAACTGAGGTTATGTAAGTTTGAAGAAAGTGTATGGATGCTAGCATTTTCATGAATCTAAAGGAAAGTTATAGAATATTTAAGATGCATCCAGTAAATATAAAATTAATAGGAAGTTTGAAATTAGAAATTGAGTTGGGTGGGAAAATAAATTTCAGTTCCTATTTTTTCCCTAGAAGTGAACCTACATAAATATGGCACATTGGTATGGGAAAAAATAGAGTGTATTGTCCATACATATAAAGAAGATAAAGTCGTGATTTTTTTGGTGCATAGAGAGTTTCCAAACAAGGAAATACTTAGTTTAAGAAGAGGCACTGAAAAAAGTTACCAATAATAGGTTTATCAGTCATATGTTTTGATTATAGACATAGGATAGATTTTTATTGGTCATAGGTACAATCGACAAAGATTGTATTAGATATAAGTACTAGTATGAGGAATTTTTTAGAAGAATGTTAAATGGAGGAATATTGGATGGATGTTGAGGGAAAATTTATTGAGTCATAGAATGAAAAGGAACACTTTATGAAGTCTTAATTTATTGAAGGTGAGGCACATCAGATGTACAATACTAGACAAAGTTGGAGGCGCACCCGATGGAGTTATCGGATGAACATTTCTGAATGAAGTTTTAGGGAGAAGTTTATATGTTTATCTTATGTTCTATTGTAAAATAAGAAAATTTTTTATGTAATGGGATTTATTATAATAATTCCCATTAATATATAAAATTATTATAATGGTATTTGGATGAAGTATAAAATCCTATCGGGATATAGGTATATTATTTAAGAGACAACTCAACTGTGGGATCCAATATAAATACCCTCACTTGTAATTGATTAAAAGATTATTAATAGAATAATACTTGGACCCACATGATTCTATATAGACAGGATTTAAGTTCTCACACTAAGTTTGAACCTTGTAAAAATACATGTGTGTTGTTTTAATTATATCATTTTCATTGAATAAGGGTAAAACAATGTGGAAGAGTTTTCTTAAGATCCATAAATCTTGACCAATAATAGAATTTCAATAAAATAAAATTAAGAAATTGTTTTATTTTAATATAATTATCAAAAGTTTTTCACTACCAATTCACCCCTTTCCCTCTCAGGGTTACTACACAATATTTATGGGAACATTAGTCTTAATGGTTTATAAATAGAGACACTCACAAAGAAAAATCCCAATGTAGAGTGAGGATGGAATCAAATGACTCTAAAACACCTATAAAGTTCCCTTATATAAATAGTAAAAAATGAGGCCCTTAAAATATATCTATATACATGTATAACCTCCTATTAGTGAACCATTAATTTCCTTGTAAGCCACTATTTCATCCTCGAAATAGGCTCTTCTTCATACTGATCAGATTCCATTCTAGGGGGTATTTTTTGTGACCCACAAATTATTAGAGGAGTAAAGACCTAAAAACCAATCAAGGTTGAATTGAAAATTGGTAAATCAAATATCACCACAAAACATTGAGCCTTCCCAAAAAAGTATCCCACTTTTTTTATGTATCCATGCTTTTTGAAGTGAATCGTCTTTCATAAAGTAGCTTGACCCACTATAGCAAAGCAAGGATCTATTATCAGTGGAGTCGAGGTGGAATGTTATGTGAATACATAACACATGATCACCATTGGTGTTATAAATGTATCATTATGGACCCTCTCATGTATGATCTCTGATAATGATGGAATTTCATATAGCACCATGGGATATTTAAAAAGTGACTCAAGAACTATGTGAAATAGTTCCTCTACAGAGAACCACACTTTCTCTTGAAGAAATTCCATTTGTGGTGGTGATACAGATTCTTGTGTGACTGAAAATCACCACATCAATTTTTCAATAGATTTTTGGATTCTCATTGATTTCATATCCAAAAAAACTTCTATGTGGTTCTATAGAATGACCAATTTCATTTATGGTATCCAAATAGTGATTTCATGCCCTTTTCATACTACCACATGGAATCCCATTTCAAGAAAATTATTTACCCAACATTTTCTATAAATATCCCATCCCCTTCCCCTAATAAGAAATGTAGAGAGTCATAAAGACCAACAAATTCCAAAGGGGAAAGATATAAAATTATTTGTTATAAAGGATTATATCTAAAGAAATATCATAATAGGTAAATCTTTAAAGAGTTTTATAATAACCTCACAAATCACCTGAAAATCACCTCCTTTTCAAAGCACTCCCATTTTTTTGGTCCTTCATGAAGCATCCCATTTGTAGTGGCCCTTCGTGAAGAAAATCCATGAACATTATTAGCAGTTAGGATGCTTCATTAACTATGTTCCATGGGATTTCCTTCATGAAGGGTGCTTTATGAATGGTACTTCATTATGTTTTCTTCATGAATCACTCTTTAATATAGTTCTTTTTGGGATCCAACTACCCTATATAGCACATTCTCTAATAAAAAGTGAGAACCTTAAGAGTTTTTCATTACCCTATCTCTCATGATCTCATCTCGTGAAGTATTTAGACCTCATATGAACACTCTGTGGAGAAATTATATAATAAAAAACTATCCCTACAACATGACGTTAAACTACATGGTCAATATTATTTGCATAAGATGTAAAATTGCAAGATTACTCAATGAAACGAGCATAGGATAACCCATGTGATGAATATGGGATGACTTGTGTCATGAGAATGAGATGAATCTTCATCTATGGTTATCCTCATATGTGTAATCCCCATTAACATCCCTTGACATAATCCTTTTCAATGTATATGATATTCAATTATCACTTGTTTCTCATACCGATCTTGACTCACTGAGATTAGGGATTTGAGTTGATTATTCCATTAGTATAATTAAAATTCCACTAATATGGAACACCTACTTATTTGTAAGCCCAAACCAAATCCATTAGGGAAACATATATGTGGCATCCCCACACAATCACCTCAAGTTAATATCCACCTCCTAGTTATCATACATGGTCCACTTACACAGTTTTAAGCCCCAAAATGAATAATTCCTTTATTAATAATCTAATACCAATAATTTATTAATAATATTTATCTATTTATTAATCCTTAATGTGTAATTATCGCTCAATCATCTATTTTTTCACCTTGCATGACATAGATTTCCTAATCACATGATGTAAAATTACATGAAAATGTCCTTACTATATGACCTTAAACTTCATGGTATAGTCCCTCAATATGACCTTAAATAATGAAACTCTAAAAATTTGGGATTTAACTTCTATTAAATGGGATTTATAGGATACCTCCTAGAGGTTTTAACCCAAAATCACCTACAATATTAATCATCATGGAGAAATATTCTTCATAAAGCCACTCATGTCCTTCCTTGTTAGGCTATATCCCCTGTGAGCTTGGACATACCATTCACCCAGGATATATTCCTTGGGATTTATGAACATTAAGTCATATTACTAATGTAATAATCCCCCACCTGGAAGGATATATTACTCTAGGTGATCATTATATTCATCTAATTTGGACTAAACTCCTGTTGAGACCAAACCCATCTAGGCAGGCCCATATTCCTTACATAACCAACCTACACTCATTGGTCTATATCCCCTCTATAGTTAACTAGAAAGGGACTCTCTTTAATAAGTCCTAAAAAAACATTATTTTAAACCTTTCACGTAATCATTCTTACTTTAAAATGTTAAAATTCATGAATTTATCTTGTCACATGAAATCTAAAAGGTCCAATGTTCCCCATTAAGCAACACTGAACTATGTGGGTTTTGATTTCCTTTCACAAGGATATACATGAATCCATTATTATGGGTCCAATCATAGATTAATAATAACCATAACCTTCTATGATTAAAATAAACCCTATATTTCCCAATTTTATGGTGTTAAACTATAGAATCATCAAAATTAAGCATCACTAAATAGTAAAAGAATAATGATGGAGAATCTTTAATAAATATAGATATGTGATAAGTGTTCCCATCGATGCATTTAGATGACCAATTACTAGTATATGGGTAAATTATTCCACACTAGGATATGGTAATAAATCATGAACATGAATTAAATCTATAAAAGATTCCAAGACTAGGTAAGAATCCCCTAAAAACATATGATGATTTTGACCACCCGCCATATTGACCAACAAGTATTCTGAATCATTATTGTTCTAAAACCCTGGTAACCACTTACCTTTATAATGTAATCCTATAATTAAATCTCTTATCATGGATATGATATTCATTGGGTGTTCCATATTTTTTTAAAAAAAATCTCATTATAAACCAAGAAAAACAGCCACACATTATAGTTGATGGAATAGGGATTTAGCCTGACTCATAGAGCTACTCTAAAAGTGTTTTAGAGATTAGTCAAAAAAACTGTATGTATATTCATAAGTTATTATATATGATTTTATATGTTGTTAAGTTATTTATATCATTTAAAAAATAAAATATATTAAAAATATTTTTGGATATGATTTTATAGGTCATCATATATGATATGATATAAGGTGAAATAACACATAAGTCTATGTGGCTTTAGTCAAAATGGGAAATTAAAGGATAGTTATGCCTTAAATACTTTAAAATGTATTTATTAGGCTATATTATAGCCTATTATTAAGACATATTACAAAGTAATGAAATAATATTTCATTCCATACCTACATCAATAGTAATATATGATTGAAACAAAAATTATAGGAGCTTGTTTGATTTTTGCGTGAATGAGTTGTATAGATGAGTCATATCTTATGACTAAGATGTATCATAAGATACATAAAATGAGTTTTCATGTCATTATCTTTATCGTTTTATTAAATCATAATGTATGATTTCTTAGAGTTATAAGGAACCATTTCCAGGCATTTATAGGGTATAATTTATATGGAATGTTGCTTCTGAAAAGTGATATTCCATAATGAATATTATTTAAGGATATGTTACATGATATGTAATGTGAGGGGGGGTTTTAGGAATCTGATGGATTAAATTCCTTTTAATTTCACTCATGCATTATAACACATGATTTAATGCATTTTTCACTGAGAAGTTCCCTCAGGGATATATAAATACCATTATCATGTGATGACAGTGATGTTTGTATATGTGAATTCATAATTGATGCAAGATCATATCTCGCTAACCCAGAATATTTTCTTCAACCACCACCACTGCACCGTGAGGTGTTATCACACCATAAAGTGTGTTTTGTCCCGCATGTATGGCATGTGATTCTATTTGATATGTTGATACCTCCAAAGGGAAGATCCTTACGGCTATTCTTATATAATATTCATCAAACATATATGTTCAGGATTTTCTAATGGAAAAAATGGTGTAAGATACACAATGTTATTATATTCTTCATTTCTAACTTATGAAAATTTCATTATTCTATGTGTGGTGATACTAGGATTTTGATTTTAAATACTTATTCTTATTCTAATAAATGTTATTATAGCTTTTGAATCATGGTATAACTATTAAATATTCCTTGGAATGAATAACTCTCCATAGATTTTTTTATATCGTAATTACCATCCCCCTTTAGTGGCTCTTTTGATCCACTAATTTCAATGAAATGGATAAAAAAAGATATTTTTTATTACCCAATTCTCACATCATGAAAATGTTGTGTTATTTATTTATCATTTAGAAGGTAAAGTTGATTGATGGTGGAATATGATTAATAATACAAGGAAAAATGAAGAAATATACACCATGGAATGAGAGGTGTTTAATAAATTATTTTTCAATAAATATGCTCCCTTAACTCTCTAATTTAAAATATAGAGACAATTCCTTAAGTTGAAGTAAAAGGGTGATGAATTCATTTGTTCCTATGAAGAAACTTTTATGATACTTTCAAGGTACACATTTAGTTTTATCATTAAGCCTAGAATTAATAATGGTCATTTCTTTAGTATCTAAAAATAAAGTCTCTAAAAAGTGTAATCTATAAGGGATATTGGTATCTATGGATAAATTATTCAATATTATCTCAATGTGGAAATGGAAATTAGATATTATCACTATTATCATGGTTTTAGAGGCAAAAAGAGGAAAATATAGTATCATGTTATCCCAAATGATAAAACTCATAGAGGAAAGAAGGTTTATTTTCATTCATGCCACAAATATGGGAAAGAATCATGGGGTAATTTCCTCAATGTAATGGGGAAATTAATTATGTGTAGGTTAGTTGGAAATCATGAAAATGAATATTGAAGATATATGAAGAGTACAACCAATGAAATAGATGAAAAGAAATCTAAAACTAATGCACTTCCCACACTCCAATATTATAATTGTAAGATGTTTTTACATTATTCCAATTGATGCACCGATCCAAGGGTTAATGATTTTAATCAATGTAAATAACCTAAAAATACAAAGGATAAATGGAAATAATATTATATCATTACTTCAAAAGTGGTTCATGAAATCTAAGTGGTGAAAGGTACACTCATCATCCACCCATGAACTATAAATGACTTATTTGATTCTTATTATTACAAAAACGTATATTATTTATGATTATCTAGGAAAAGTTTCCTTGTACCTTCCAAAAACAAGGCCTCAGGGAGGTCGAAAATAATGTAAACCAAGATCATCCCTTTGAGAAAAGATCGGACACTCCTGGGGAAGAGACCCCAGACCTTCAAAAATGGTAAACCCCTCTTCTGAACATCCAAAATGTGCAAGCGCATTTGTAAAAAAATTGGATTCCCTCCAACTGTGATGTAAGAATTGACCCTAGGGGGAATCCAAAGCACACCTTCTAATGATGTAGGTTATATCCTAGGGTGTCTCGTACCTCTCCTAGACCATCTTCACTAGAAAATTAGAATCTGATTCTACTTCCGACACCTGAAATTTGTGCTCCCTGCATAGTTGAAGTCCTATGAGCAGTGTCTAAGCCGCTTCCCCCAGTGAAGTTCTTGAACCATAGAACATACAGAATGCCACAAGTACTGAACTGTTAAGGTCATGAATGACACCTCTGCCTCTCATGACTCTGTTCCTGAGTGAATCATCAACGTTGAGCTTAATCCCGCTAGAAAGAGGACTCCATCCAATCCATATTCCCCTTGAAACATAATGCGATATAGGTCTATTAACAATGTTACAAGCTAGGGCCGATTTATGTCCCCCTTTGATCAATGAGATCATCTCTCAAATAAGGGACCTATCCCTTATGTGAAGATGTAAAGTGTATATCCGAGAGCCCAGCTGAGATTGGTTTCTTGCCTCCCATATGGTCCAGCAGATGGAAGCCAGAATGATGGCCTAGACCTTGTATTCTAGGATCTTGTTCTCAACACCATGTATCCATAAAGATATGAGCCCTTGAAAGAAGGGTTGTTGCATGCCAATCTGAGGCTGCAGGGGGCATAGCAACCAAATATCAACCGCCCAATCACTCTAAATGAAGAGATGATCAACTGATTCCCTCTTCGAGTTCCCACGACAGAAGCACTGGGAGGCTAATTAAATACCCTTCCTATGAATATTTTCATCCATGGGAAAATCCTTATTTCGAATGCGCTATAAAAGGAAATTCATTTTAGTGGATATTTCCTTACACCATGATGTTGTGGCCCACTCCTCAGAGATGTTCTCCACATGCCTTCTTCTTTTGTACTCCTGGACAGAGAATTTTCCCAAAGTTGAACCCATGTAGCATCATTTTTCCAACTCATCAACCAAGCTAAAATAATCAAACACTGCCTTCTACTCTTCATTAAGGATAGCTTAAACTGGTATAGGGTAACTTCTTGCTTCCTTGAATCTAATGTCGAGAGAAGGACAACCCAGGAAAAACAGCCTCTCCCCCACCTAGTTATCATTCCAGAATCGGATTTCCCTTCTTCCTATAATCCACTTGGAAGAAGAGTTAAGATCATCAAGATGCTCAAACATGCATCGTGCCAAGCTAGTACAACCTACTCTTTTTCCTTCGCTAAGGTCCTAATAGTCCTCATACATCTTTTTGAAGTAGGAATCCCACAACGATATTCCTATAATGATGTCCCAAGAAAGCCTCGCTTGCATGCCCTGCATGTCTTCAAATATGTTGTGCAACCCTACGACACCCTCCACAACTGGTCATTCCATACACGCCCATGCTGCCCAGTGGAAACAGCCAGATTGGTTGGAATCCCACAGAAAATCTATCATGGCATTCTCTATTCTCGCAATTGTCCCCTTAGGTGGATTAATAATAGAAAAAAGTGCATCGGGATAGAGGAGAGGACACTATTGATAAGTGTGACACGCCCCCTGATGGATAAGAATTGTATCTTCAAAATAAAGATCCTCCCTAGAATCTAGCTTATGATGTCTTCAAAGTGTCTGATTTTAATGTGTTTGGTAGAAACCGGAACCCCAAGATACATCAATGGGAACTGACTCCTTTGGAAACCTAAAACTCCTTAAATAACCCTACACTATCATCCCGAGAACTTTTTTGAAATAAATACATGACTCTCCCCTATATTGATATTTTGGCCACTTTAAGTTCCATACACTAAGAGAATATTCATGAGGTAGACCAAGGATCTTCGACTACTATTCGTGAAGATCAAAATGTCATCCATGAAAATCAAGTGAGAGATAGCCTCCCATCCTCTCCGATCGAAGAATGGTTTCAACCTTCCATTATCCATTCCTCTGTTTAGATTCCGGGAGAGAGTGTCATGTGCCAAAATGAATAGAACATGGTATAAAGGATCCCTTTGGAGAACTCCCCACACCATTTTAAAGAAACCGAAGAATTTTCCTTTAATAGAGATTGAAATCCACGGAGATGAGTAACACCCAAAACAGAGATCACAAACCCATTCTCGGAAGCCAAACTAGTGTGTTGTCTGAATAATAAAGCTAAATTCCTCCCTATCATAATCCATATCCATGTCTACATGGAATATGGCATTGGATTCGATCACCCTTCTATAAATGTTGCTCACAAGTTTTTTAGCGATGTCGACCGCCCCTATCTGCTTCTACCCCTGGTAAACCCATGTTGCTCAGTAGAAAAAATCCTAGGAATAATCTCACTCATGCACTCACAAGAAGACTTTCCATAATTTTATAAGACACGTTGGAAAGGTAGATAGTCCTATACTGCCCAAAATAAGTGGTTTCACTGATCTTTGAGATGAGAACCACCTTGGAAGCGCTCACTGATCTACTGATTGAACCACCCTGAAGGAATTCTTGTACGGCCTCCAGTACCTTCTTTCCAACCACCTCCCATACAACAACATAAAACTCTCCGAGAAAACCATCCTGGCCCGGCACGCTGCCATGTGGCAAAGCGATGACCGGATTCTTTATCTCCTCTTCATTAGGCATGAATGACAACTGATAATTATCTACGTTCCTCACAATATGTGAAACACCATCCCAAAACTCATCCACCTCCTCAGTGTGAAGGTTAAACCTGTGATTAGAGTTTTCCTCCCCATCCAAGGGAAACTCGAAATGTTTCAAAGCCAAGTGTCCAGTGACCTCCACATCCGATGTGTAGACCTCAATACCAAAAAAAATATTAATCTTTATATTTCTATTCTCTTTCAAGCATGCGTGAAGATATGTTTTTTTTTCAGTCTCCCTCCATATCCATCTAACTCATGACCTAAATTTGTAGTACATATCAATATACAACAATTTCTCCGCAAGGAAAATTTTTTTGTTGGAGAGAAAAAAGATCTTGTTCTCTTCCCAGTCATTCTGTAGCTCCTCCTCTACCCTTTTTATTTCCACCTGAATGTTTTCCACCCCTAAGGAAACATTAGGTCTGTTGGCCAGCCATTCGATGATGACCTTCTTGAGATGATTGAGCCTGTTTTTGAGACCATACAAGGCCCTCTCGTTCTCCTCATAGCCCCATAAATGCCTCACTATTGTCATTAAGCCTCTCTCCACGTGACAATTAGCAGAATTGTGAAAATTGTTTTGTTTAGAAACGTCCATTCTCAGTTCCACAAGAAGCGGCGCATGATCGAATAAAGAGCGAGGGAGGTGTGTAACCAAAGATTACTCAAAGGATTCTATACCCTAAAGGTTTAAAAATCATCTGTCTAGGAAGCTCCATATTCTAAATTGATGACTTATTTGATCAACTATGAAGAGTTCAATAATTTACAAAGATTGACCTTCAATCATGATATAATCAATTAAGGGTTAAAAGTAAGGATATATCTAAGACTACCTTCTATATAATATATGGACACTATGAAGTCATAATAATTACATTCAAACTTACAAAAACCCTTTCATATTTATAGAATTTATGAATAGAGTCTTTATACATTTCCATGATCAAATTGGGTAAATACTTATAGTTGATAATCTCATATATTTAAAGATAAATGAATTGCATGAATATGATTAAAATATTATGTTAAATACATTGAGAATGGATAAATTTTATGATAAGTTTATCAAGTTTGAATTTTTGATACATGTTGTATCATTTTTGTGTTATATAATCACATGTGATGGTATATGTGTGGACTCTTCAAATATTGACATGAATAAATAATGGCCTAGACCAATATATATAGTTGAGATCCATAGTTTTCATGGATTGGATAGATACTAATAACACTTTGTGATTAATTTCTCATGATTTTAAAATCCACTAACCAAATTAAATTGAAATAGTGTAATGTTTCTTTGGATAGATGGATGTGAATATAACTTCAAAGAACATAAGAAGATGTTGGTTACTACACTTTAACTCACACTACCTGACATTAGTGACGGGTTTGTGATATGAAATGATGCTTTAGAGAATATATCGAGATATTCCCTTATAAAAAATGACTTGGTGGTGGGATATTCCTCACATCAATAAAAATTCCATGAGAAATATTACTCAAACCATGATTTAGAGATAGAAGTAGTAATAATTTCACTAAATATGTAACAGAATTAACACTATAAAGAAAGGTGTCATGTATATAAGAATTATAAGATCTTAAAGTATAAATTCACACAATAGGAGTTGAACATATACTAAATGAGATAGTTACATTTGATCAAGGATAATGAATACTCAACACATTACCACCTTGGGAAGGTGAAAATGTAGCTGATGCTCTGAGTAGGAAGGATCATGTTACCTTATTCATTAT
Source organism: Viscum album (assembly GCA_963277665.1). NCBI lineage: Eukaryota > Viridiplantae > Streptophyta > Magnoliopsida > Santalales > Viscaceae > Viscum > Viscum album. The sequence continues at coordinate 1,119,655,883 of OY728141.1, forward strand.
GAGGATTGAAAGAGACCCAATACTCATGGATTTGTAAAATATGGACCTATAAATAAAAAGGGGAGGAGAGAAATCCCATTTTTCTAATTTACTACTCAACTATCCATCCATGTGAAGATCAAGGAGGCATAGAAGTAATATATAGATCGATAGTATAAGTTAAAGAATATTATAGTGTTTAACCTTAATAATAATGGAATTATAATATTTAGGAAATTAAAATGTGTCCCTTAAATATTGAAAGTGAAGAAGTAGTTTTTCGATGATTCACATATCTTGTCATTCTCTGTCCATACTAAAAGAATAAATATTTATAAAGAGCTCATGGGGAAATTTTAGTGGGATAAACTAGAGAGGGATAGTGTGAAGTATATATCTATATACATGATTTTCTAGTAATTCAAGGCTGGAAATCAGAAGTCTAATAGGATAATGAAACCATTTCCCATACCCACATGGAAATAAGAGAACATCACCATGGATTTCATCATATGATTTCACAAGACTTCTAAATTAGATAATTATATGTGGGATGTGATTAATCATCTTACAAATTTGATTCCTTTCACTACTATTTGAGAGTATTTATCACTTGATAAACATTAAAAGAATTGAATAAAGGAAGTGATAAGAATATATCCAATACCAGTATCTATTGAATTTGATCAAGATCTGAGATTCACCTTAATGTTTTGTAGAACTCTTCAACAAGAATTAAAAATAGAGCATATCTTTATCAAAACTTATCATCTTCAAACTAATGTTTAATATAAAAGTACCATTAAAACCATGCAATATATCCTAATATCTTTCTCAATGGATTTCAAAAAAGGATGGGATAAACATGTTCCTCTAGTTGAGTTTTCATATAACAATAGTTTCAGATATAGCATCCAAATGGAACTATATGAGGCTTTATATGGTAATACATACAAAACTCCAACATGTTGGGATGAATTTGTAGAGTGGAAGTAGTTAGGACATGATCTTACACAAGAAGTTATATATAAGGATGAAACTATTCAATGAGATATTGAAATGGAACAAAATTCATTGAAGATTTATGTTGATAATCATCAGTGTAATTTAGAGTTTGAAGTTGGAAACAGTGTATTCTTTAAAATATCACCATGGAAGAGGGTTATAATATTTGATAATGGAAATTTTATCCCTATATGCATAGTTCCATTAGAGATTATTAATTGTTTATAATGGTAGAATATTGTCTTGTAATTCCACCAAACTTCTCATAAGTGAATGATATGTTCTATGTATCACTTTTAATGAATTATATACCAAATCCAACACATGTACTAAACTTATAGGTTGTAAAAATAGAATATAATATCTCTTATATAACAGCTCATATTTTTTCCAGTTAATATTTGATTCAATTTAAGGTCTTTGAGCCCTACTACCTCCTTGAGGATAAAATAATAATTTACCCTAAAAGATTACCATGATAAATTTTGATGGTTATGTTGATCCTAGGGTGTCGTGTTAAACTCCATGATGTGTTTTAGGTAATTTTTTAGCCCATTTAATTTCATGGGATATTTAATGTATTTTAATTGAATAATTATTTATTCTATGAGTGGGGATATAGATATATCTTAAATTAGAGATTGTATGGAAATTATAATAGTAAAATTATATTCAAAAAAGATGTTTTACCTAGTCTTGGTGTAAATTATATGCCTGAGCATCAATCCATGGACTAGATATTTTCATATATTTTAATTCAAATAATGATAGACCAAATGGAATGCCTTTAATAATCCTTTTTGTCCTCCTATCTTAGAACCCGGATTCCTTAGAGAATCATCACAAAGGGGGTATTTCAGTGGTTATACTTAGATGATAGATTCCCATTCACCTTACTTATGCACCTCTTTTACCCTATATTATTATTCACCTTTCTTCCTTATCTTCCCCATCATCCCCTTATGGGTCTAAGGTTCCCTCCCCCATTTTTTATCATTCATAATTATTTTTCCCCTCTTGGCTTTTGTTTTATGTCTAGTGAAGGTAGATGTTGGTGTTTCATACTTGACGATAGTCGAGATAAATTAGAGAAGATTTTTGAGATCGGTTTCCAGTGATGATGGATGGCTTATGATTTTATGTTGAGTTAGAGGGTCTTTCCATTCACTTGAGGTTGTTTGGTTTTTAGTTATTTTTCATTTGAGGAGGTGACATTTCAAATGGTTGATATCACTTCATAATTATTCTCAAGGGAGGTTTTAGTAGTCCTAATGAAGGTCTTGGTTTTATATTATAGCATTATTCCACTAAAATATCTACTATAGACTTTCATTCATTCACTCTTATCTTAGTTTTTCATAGTTAAATAATCTATAAGGATTTTTTAGGATGTGTGGTCTAATGGTTGATGGTGTTACAAGCGCAACAAGTATAGGCTACTATCCTTTTAGGGGTATCTTAGTGTAATTGTTCTTCCTAAGTTCATGATGGTTTGTCATGATGGTTGGAATCATCAATGAAGAGTCCATAATTATTTCAATTTTTGTTTCATTTAGTTTACTTAATCAATGGTTGTGGGTGATCATTTTTTTGTTCATTTTTTTCGAATGGTGATTGGTTTTGGACAATGAAATTTCTAGTTTTTTTTCATTGGGGTGTTTTAGTTGTAGTTTGGTTAGGTCTTCTCTTTGAGTAATTTTGTTGGTTGGTCCCAATGATGTCTCACTGGTGTTTGGTTTACATCGACAATGATGAAAATGATGTGATTATTTATAAATGACAGCATCTATGTATTTTCTTGTGATAGGAGTAGGTGTTATGTCACAATTATGGTGATGTAGGTCATAGTGATATGTATAGTGGGTGATGTTAAAGGGAAGTAGTGGTGAACCTAGATATATTTTTGAATTTTAATTTTTAACCTACTATTTTGTTTTTGGTTCACTGGTATTTTGTTTGTGTGGGTTCCCACTTAACCTCATAAATTATATTTTCATAAAATTAAAAAAAATTATAATAATAATAGACCAGGTCATGGGTTATAAAAATCCTTGTAATGTTTTTTTGTATAGGTTGATCTATTTCAGCCAATGAATAAACCCTACAGAGAGAGAGAGTTAGAGGGATTTTCGATCATCTCTTGAGAATCCATTGTTAGATTATAGTGTAATGAAATCATATCAAAGTCATTTTTGTGATGGAATGGAAATTCTAATTTCTTATAAATGATTAATTAAACTATGGAATCAATGAAGGATTAAATAGAAGTAAATTCACCATCAAGATAGGGAATGTGATTTTATTCTTTTCTCGGTTCTTCATGTTATTTGGAAAATAATTATTTTTCTTGATTTATGGTTTTCTAAAACATGTCCCCTCAATTTTATGTATTTTATTATAAATTTTGAGACCCTATTTATTGTATTTTTCATCATTGGTGAATCCACACCCAATGAATTGTGCCTAAATCCATGTTCCAGCAACTAGTGATCCCATACATATTTATTCCTCATTGTTTTCCACCTTTTTTCTTTGTGTGTTCACCATTGTGTTTCATGGTGGTCTGGAGTTCAATGAATCTGATTATGTATTAGTATAAAAATGGAATCAGGGACTACAATAAATGGATTTAGACATGGTAATGGATTTTTTGGTGTATAGAATAGAGGATAAGCGATTGTAGATTTATTAAAGGTGGGACAATGTGGAAATTTTAGGTCATCGATATACATAGGAAACAAGGTTCTAAAAAACCAATTCGAACCATTTTTTAGTGAATAAAAGTAAAACATTTACCATTAGAGTCTTGACGGTAATGAATAAGTTTCTCAATAGAGTCTTGGGTCTGATTGGAAACATAAACGGTAATAATATATAATCTTAGGTAGAAATAGTGTGAAATTTAGAATAAATTGGAGTTTTCGAAAAATTAAATTACTACATGACCTATAGTTCATAGGAACACACACCATGTACCCCCTATTTGTGTTTCTATGGTTTTTGATGACTATAAATGTCACATTGTGTGCTATATGGGTTCACATGTCATGTAGTGAGAATTGTTAATCAGGAGTACATGCCCAAACACATGGTGTGTAGCTAGAATACACACCATTTATGTCCTATACAAAATATATAAGTCAGTTCTACATGATAAAGTATAATTCTTGGACCACACATAATATATCTATTAAGTTAAATTATTTAATGAAGCACTATAAGACTCTGGTAGTTGGTGGTACATGTTGAGTGAGTTGGTTGGTTCAACAAATCATGTACCTCGATGTACATGTTGTATAGATTAATTTTTCATGCCATTTGGGTGAGAGTAAATGACCAAAATACCTATGAGGGTATATACACCATGTAACCTAAGAGTACATGCCATGTACTTTTCCAATCTTAGTGTATTTTCTCATCTCCTTACCTGAGACTTATATTTGGATACATGAGTGGTCCACCTAAGTGTTTTCCATATATAATGTGATCGATTTATTCCATTTGGAATAATAGGTGGGAAAAAGGTTTATAAAATTTATTTAGCTTCCATAGCATAGTATAGATAATGTAACACCTTAAAATTTTATTATATAGTGTTCTTAGATAAATTTAATATCTTTGATAACCTACAATACACGCAACCCTAAGTCTAAACGAACTGTAATATAGTATACCATTATAACATAGCCATTAAATTGGGGGGTTATAATATTAATAAATAAATTTTAAAAATTATATGGCTTACAAACTTATAAAATAAATTCATTTACTATCAATAAAAATAAATAACATTTGAAAGTAAAAGAATTATTTTTATGGAAAATTGTTTTTATGAGAGAAATGTGTTTTTATCATAATAAATTAAATTAATCACTATTATTGAATTCTTTTAATAAAATTTTGATATTATATACTCAATAAAAATTGTAAATATCCATCTAATATTTTTATTATGCGTGAGATAAGAATAAATCTAGTTTTATGATATAAAAATGTATTTTTATAAAAGTGACTTTCGTTGCGTTTTATAAAATTATTTTAAAATTAATTTCTTCCTCTTATAGTTTTTTAATTTGATAAAATTATTTACATATTTATAATAATTTGGTTCAAATTTTTTAAATAGACCCCTTTTGTCAATAAGAATAGTAACCATGATAAAATGTATGACCTCAATAAAGGGAAAATCAGGTTAATCTAGGTTAAAAAAAAGTGATAATTCCATGAGTTTTAATCCTAATTATTATTATAGGAATGAAATTTTACCCTTATCCCTTCAGGATCGAAATTTATTTTTTTTAATTTACACTTTTCAATGAAAATTTCCTATATAATAGTTAAATTAATTAAAGTTACAAAATTTCACTCTCTTAGTTTTAAATATCTCTTATGTGTTTACATAGGTGAAAAATAAAGTGGAGAATGAATATTAATGTTAACTTTTTTAATAAAGAAAATATATTCATTATGGTAATTTATTTCTAATTTTTAGTGATTATATAATTATCTTGAAATCATGTTCAATTCTAATACAATATTTATTCAATAAACTAGAAAAATAAAATAAATTATTTTAAAAATGTTAAAAGTTATATAATTTGAATGAGTTAATGTGTCCCATGAATATTATAAATTTATATTATATTTTAGGGTGGTTTGAAATGATTATATTACAATTCCACTATTTAATTAATGTATTTAAAGTCAAATTAAATTAATGGTTTAAAATGACATTAATGATATTTTATAATAAATAATATTGTATTAAATGATTTAAAATTAATAAAAAAACTCAGATTCAGAAAAATTAATTGAATATGATTTTTAATATCAACCATTGTCCATTTATTTATCTTGATCATTTTTTGTAATATTATTAACCCTTAAAGGTTATAAAACATTAATATTATAGTAATCATAAAAAGGGTTAATGGGGTATTAAAACTAAAAGGTAACGGTAGAAACAAACCCAGAACTTTTCCAAATTTTATTTTATGGGCTTATTTCGACATATAATCAACTTATCTTAAAAGTATATAAAATTGGTTTTATTTTAGAATAAAATATAATTTATATTAATTTAATACTTTAAGAAATTTTAAGAATTCCCCTCCCCTTAATTTTATAAGGACGCCTTTCCTTTCTCTTATTTACACCACTTTGAGCCATATATATCAATAAAAACCTAACCTTACCTCTTATGAGCATATTTATCCAGGTTATATAAGTTATTTTCATTCTAGAATACCAACTCTAGGTCCCTTAATAAGATATCTAAAGAAAGTCTATCAAAGAAGAGGTAAGCATCCTTACCGACACTTTCAAGTCTATTTCTTCTTATAATTCCTCTTAATTTTATTGTTAACATAATAAAATTATAAATAAAGTATAATAATTATACTAATATTCTATTATGATTATGGTATAACGATATTCCTTCTCTTTTTTATCCTATTAAAAGAGAAAACATTGCTTGTGTGTATGTACAGCTTACCATCTCAACGTAGTGATGTAATTATTTTTTCATCACCACTTTACATGAATGGTTATAAAGAAGAAAATAATGATTATATATGATATTTATGACATTAATATTATTTTTTTACTATAATATAATATATACCTTTTTACCTTCCAATCTTTTGGAAAACAATAATGTCGCTCATGCATACGTGTGGACTACCACCTCTACGAAGCATTGTGATTAGTTTTTTCATTTATATTTTAATTGAATGGTAAAAATGATATATTTAATTAATATGTAAGATATATAAAATATAATAATGTTTCTATAAAGTTTAATTATCATTTACCTTTCTTTTATTCCATCTATAAAAAAATGAAAACAGTGTTCCTGAGCGTGTACGACCTACCATCTTCGTGAACGATGTAAATTATTTTTCTATATAAACATTTATGGATGAATACAAATATGTATATAATTTATATATATGATATTTATTTCATTTTTAACATTATATAATTTATATAACCATGATCAAAGTACAAGGACCTAAACTACAGAACCAAAACAAACATGAAAAACAAATCAGCTATCACCAAGAATAGTGATTTAAAAAATAATTTTTAATAAAAGGTTCATAAAAGGTTTTAAGTTAATAATATATGGATATTTTTATTTAATAGATTTATAATAAATATATATTTATTATATATTCATTTCATACATGTATGAAGGAAATCAATGATGTGTTAAAGGTTTATTTCAAAATCACATCATTATTCAAGGTTGTTTATAGTTATGTCTCTTTTAGGGTAAATGTTTGATATTTCTATGTTAAACCCAATATCTTTTCATATATTCTGGTTATTTATTTAAAATAAATTTTTTTCATTTAATTTTCCTCTCCTTAAGTACTCAAGATATTGAAAGAATTTTTTTAAGGAAAATTGACTTCATTTTTCTCTCTGATCGAGAATAATTTATCTTATGTGTCCATGTTTTTCAAAAAAGTTTCCAATAATATTTTTACTATTATAAAATTAAAATTTTTAATTTATTTTTACCCATGATTTAATTTTTTAAAAAAATTAAAAATTAATCTTTTTTTGTTTTCCAAATGAGGTACGTTTTGGCATTTTTACTAAAGTATGAAAATGATTTTTTTTAACTTATACAACATTAGTGGAATTTTCTAACATTATGACCACTAATTTATTTAAAGATTTCTTTAAAAATTTATAAGGTTATCTTTAATGAAAATGTTTTCATTAATATTTTGGAAATATTTATATTTTAGATAAGTGTTTTTAAAGTGAAAAATGGTATCTTCCTCAATATATTTTTCATGGAGCTTTTGAAATTATTTTCATTTATGTCAAAACACATTGTTAAATATTATTATTTACTGACTTTATACTCCTATGATACCATCCAAAATATTTATCTATATGTTTTATTACTAGATTGACTGGGGAAAGTATTTATATTGTGTATTTTAGTTCTTCCAATACAGACAATTATTGATTATTAAGGCATGTTGATTAAGTGATGTTGTTAATTCATATAATGAATGCATTGGAATTATTAAGTGAAGTGTGTATCCTAGAATTACATAGCCCCTCGATGCATCATTAGGTATCATGTGATAAACTTTATTGGGTATTTGGTCAAGGGCTTACCCATTAATATATATGTCTTGGAACAAGGCCTTAATGGTATTTTTAGATATCTTGGCATGATGCCTCAACAATATGTTTCAAATGTATGTCATTATTCATTCCATCGTTATGAAATTAGTTATTTATTCCCATGGGTTTATATTTAATAGATAGATAATTCTTAAGCTCGTGTGGTTATTTGTGTTTCATTATTTGATCATCATTTATTCCTACCATATTGTTCATGCCTTATTTAGTTTCCTTTGAATGCATTCTATTTCTGAAAATATGAGATCACTCCTTTCTTATATTTCCCTTCCCTAGGATGCTATTAAATGATTTATGAATGAAATTTACCAATATAATAGAAGGAATAAAGATGATCCCAAATAAAATACTATGTTGTATTTTACATTTTCAAATATAATTTGGGGATTTGAATATGTATCTAGTTTACCAAGACTAGTAAACTATTCTGTCCTTTGGGATGTGATTGCTTGAATTTAGTACCAATTTAATAAAGTAACCATATTCTCAGGAATACTATGTTTGGGGTATTTATAGATGACGAGATGGATTGGTGATGGTGATTGGATCATTCATAGGGTTGGATAGTCTCTAATATATCACGTGATACTCGATGAGGAATGGGTTCTTTATATTACCAATAGGGTTTGGTAACCCCCCGGATGTATGCTTATTTTGTGAAACTCAAGGTGTAGCTATTCAATATAATAGAGTTAGAACCTATATATTACCTAATGTGTGGTATTACTGCCTATGTTTTGTTACTATCATCTATTGTGTGTTACTCAATGAGATATGGGTCCTCCTTTAAGGTTCATGTGAGGTAACATAGGATTTCTCATGCCTGGGAGGTATGAAGGAAGGGTTCAGTACTCCCTTGGACAACACCTATCCTTAGTCAAGATGAAGATCCCGCAATAGGTTTCTAGAATAGTGACATAGTATCAATTTATAGTAAGGTGTGGAACTTCCTCTACTGGCGCACATACATCACTAAGGATCAGGTTCCCCTTATTATATTCTGGTGGAAGTTTAGATTAAGGGTTGGGAAGATTATATGATTCATGACTTGTGATTCCTTAGGTACCTCATTGGTTTCCTTCAAGATGTGAGGTACAATTACGCTATCAAATTTAGGATTTTTAGGTATTTTGGTACTCTAAGAATCCTTAGTTTCTCATGATATGTGAGCTTCAAGGATTATATCTATAACAACTATGACTTCATTGATTTTATATGAATTTTAGTGGTTCATAATATCTTAATCTCTCCTTGTATTAATATTGGTTTCTATCTAGTACCATAAGTTCTAATATAGATTTTTTTTCTTTTTGGTTTCGAGGCATTCTACTGGGTACTTTTATACTCACTACTACATAGTGGTTATTCCAACATGTTCATGTCTCTCTAGATAATGTAGAGTTCAGAGATGGTCTTGGTGGACATGGAGCTAGTGTGGATTCTTTGAATTTTATTTCCAGTGAAACTTGTAAATTCATGGAGAGTGGTGTTTTGTTATGGTGGTGCAAGAGAATATGTAGATATAAAATTCTATGACACTTTCTAATCATCACTAACTTTTGTTAGTTTCTATCAAGTAAGAAGGGATAATTATCAGATTTTTTTAATATGTACATGATGTATTATGACAATCTATATCTTTAATAAACATTATCTCATGATTTAATACATAATGGTACACATAAAACAATACCAAAAGTTCGTGAATCCTGGTATCTTTTAGAAATTAGTTACATAGAATAAAAACGTGAAATATGAATATAATTACCTTATATAAAACTTCATTAACATGATCCTAAAACTCCATATTTCTTCTAAACTTGCATGATATAACCTGGGGATGTGCATAAGAAATGGGTAATCAATAAATACCGTTAAGGAAATAAAAAATAATCTCATAAGGTAATGAAGTAAATTTAATATAACATGCATATCAATGTAAAATAAGAGGGGTGGGAATAATAATCTTGAACAATAAGGATAGATATAACATGATAACATAAAGTCAATATGAGAATGTGATAACAATATAAAACATGAAATCATAAACATAATTCAAAGATACCAACAAAGAAAATATAGAATAGAGTTCTTAAGATAACTTTCTATTCCCCATACATATAATAACATAAGATTAAAACATTACCCAATGTATTTGAGGGATATATAATTTTAGGACCAGCTATCACATTCATATCATGTACATGCATAAGTGCGCCACATAGATCATTCAAAATAGGATCATATTTCATCGTATTTAATCCCATGATTAAGGAGTGTGAGATAAATAAATGGATGTAACAAGACAATGAAGTATAGGTACTTCTAGGTGAATAACATTGAGTGTAAATTGGGAAGAGTATTCATAATACAAATGTTTGGCATGAAAAATCACAGGATAATTTTGGCAGCTTAACGGGGGTACTTGAAGAACCATGGGGTTGATTAATGATAGTTAAATGGGTATATAATCACTTTTTAAAAATTATTGTATTAATAGGGATGTGTGAAAACATATCCCCACAAGAATAAGTGGACAAAAAATGCATAATATAAAGGAGGTGCTTGAATAAAGTGGAGAAGGAAAGGATCCCTTACCTTGAGAGGGTGCTTCTAAAATATTGGGAGGATCTTCCTGAGAGCTTGGGGAAATCTTGGGAAGTATCTATGGAGGGAAAGTAAGATTAATTTAATTATACAAGGTTTTTTAGTGAAGAGTAATTGGAGGTTTTGTGGTTTTATATAGTAAAATAGATGATAGTTCTTTATTAATTTAAAAACGTAGGTTTTAAAATCTATATGATAAAGTAATAAAAAAATTCACGTGGTTTTTTCTCATGGATTCTAAAAGAGAGAATTTTTTTAATTATTTTACAATTTTAAGAAATTGTTTCATTAAATTAATAACCTTAGTGTTGTAGAAGAGAGTCATGTTTACAAATAATTTATTTTAAAACATCAAAATATAATATAGGTTTTGAAGGATTTATTAATGGTTTATAAAATTGGTAAAATATTTTCAAAGACACATTATTTTAAAATGGAAATATTTATTTGATCATTTATACCTTTTATGGAATAAATTACATCAATTTTTTGTCATTATTATGTCATAATACATATTGTATATTTATACCGTATTTAATTTTTTCCCAAAAATTCGCCTATCTTAGAAAATTATGAAAAATTAATTGTTAGATAATTTTAAAGATATTATTTCAAAATTAATATTGATTCTATCAACATAATTATCTAAATATGATAATTTACACTTTTAAATAAAAATATCCACTTATTCAAAAATAACAGTTTTTTACAATAACTATTTTTATTACCCTTATAAAAATTATTTTTGACATCATAAAATTATATTTTCATTTATATTTAATAATTATTCTTTAACAATTACATTTTTTAAGATTAATTTATTCTGAAAATTATTTAATTCATCAAAATATTATCTTGATTGAAACTATATATTTCCCAAAAATTCAATTTGTGTTTCATCATATCAAAATCGAATTTTTTATTAAATTTATTGTATAAAGTAATATTAAAAAGGTATAAATAAAATCATTGTTTTATTAAAAATAATATATAAAATTCATACGGTTAGGGTCTAGATGTATATCCCATTATTACAAAAATGAATTCTTTAAGGGTAAGGTGTGCGATAGTGATATTTCCATGGGGTGTTACAATGAACATGGCTTGGTACATGATCTTGATGAGCTTTAAATTCACCCATAAAAGGTTTTTTCTCATGATTTTACTAATGAATCTCATATTGGAATTAGTTAAGGGAAAATCCTAGTGATGTTATCTCCCTTGATATCTTTGATAAATAGGCTTCATAGGGTATGATCCTACATGTCGAGGTCATCACTTCCTTTTTCTATGTCAAAATAAATTTATCATAAACCATAATATACTAATATTAATGGTCACTATAAAATGGATATATTATCAATGGTTATGAGTCATAATGGTTTTTTAAATTTGACCGACCATATAACAATCCAAATTAACCAAATTACTGTGTGTTTTCTATATCTTCATTACATTATGAGGTATTTAATCAATGAAAAGGGGAATTTCATTTATAAAATTTTGGGTCATTAAATTCTTCCCCTATTAAAAAATTTCACCCTTGAAATTTCCATTTCATACACTAAAATAGATTAGGTTGCTTCAGTTTCATCACCTCTTGTAGTTCCCATGTTGCTTCCTCAAACTTGTGGTTCTTCCAAAACTCATTGACCAGGTGAGTTTTCTTTTTTTGTAGAACCTTATCTCTATGATATAAGATCTTCAATGGGTACTACTTATATGAAATATCATTATCCAATGGTAACACCTTTGGATTAATTATGTGTTAGGGTTTTAGTATATACTTACTCAAGATGAATACATGGAAAACATCATGTACTTGAGATAGGTTAGTTTAAAGTGATAGTTGATTAGCCACCACTCTAATGAAATCAAGGATCTCAAAGGGGTTTATGTAAATAGGACCAAGAATCCCCTCATTTCAAAACCTTGTTACTTTTTTGTGGTGATATATGAAGGAACACTTTATCTAAAACCTCAAACTGTATACCACATCAAGGATTGTTTGTATAGGTTTTCTATCAACTTTTTATGGATTTTATATGACTTAGAATGGTTTGAATCTTCTCTATCATCTCCTAGATAAGATAAGGACCCGTCATCTTCCACTATCCAAATTCATCTTAGCATATTGAAGTCCAAAATATCTTCCCATGAAGATCCTCATAAGGTGTCATTTAAATGATATATTGTAAATTTTTATTATTTGAGAACTCCAATAGAGGAAGGTGTTGATCCCAACATCCTTGTAAATCTATTGAAAATAATCTCATAATATCCTTTAGAGTTTTAATGGTTCATTCAAATTAACCATCCTTCTGATAATGATAAATAGAGATAAAGCTTAGTTATGTATCTAATACTTTCTGAAGGATTCTCCAAAACCTTGTGGAAAACAATGGATTTCAATCAAATAAAACATAGAGTGGAACTCCATGTAGTCTTACCACTTCTCTTATGTATATCTTGGAAAGTTGTTAAAGAGAAGAATATTCCCCAATAGTAATTAAATGTTCTAACTTTATAAGGTGATAGACTACCTCCCAAATGGTTTTATTTACTTTAGGTTCCCTAGGTAGTTCTATGATGAAATCTATGGTTATGTTTTCCCATTTAAAAACTGGTATGGGAAATTGTATCATCTTATCCTTAGCCTTCTGTCATTTTTCCTTGAATTTTTGGCATACCAAGCTTCGAGATACCAAATCCAAAATTTCCCTCTTCATGTTATCCCTCTAAAGGTTTAGCTTAAAATTTCTATACATATTACTTTTTAGTATGAATAGAGAAGGATGGTCTATGAGCATTATCTAGAAGTTACCTCTTTATTTTTGGTTTTTATAGGACACATATCCAGGTTCCAAACCTTATAACTCCATTATTATAAAAGTTGAACACCATAATTTTCACTACCTTCTTCTGTTGCAATTCATCATCCTTCTAATCCTACTTTATCCTCTCAAGAATGGATGGTTGGGATCTATTTGATAATGTTAGGATGAATATCCTCTTATTATTATCATGTTCATATTTACATGTTCAATAATATTTGATCCCTTTCAATCCTCATCATAGATAGAGTTGTAGGATCCTTTCTACTCGGAGCATATTTCACTTAGTTTTCTTTCCCAGGATGGTAATGGATTGAAAAATCATAATCCTTGATCATCTCTAACCACCTTCATTGACACATATTAAGATATTTTTTTAATATATACTTGAGTAATTTTTGATCTGTATATATGACACAATTTTATCTATAGAGGTAATGTCACAATATCTTAAATTCAAAGATCACTGTAGTGAATTATAGATCATAAGTTGGGTATTTATACTCATGGATATTTAATTGCATGGAGGAATAGGCTATAACTTTATCATCTTGCATGAGTACACAACTCAATCCATTTTTAGACACATCACAATAGATCATAAATCCTACCCCACTAGTGGGTAATGTGATAATAGGTGCAATTATTATCCTCTACTTCATCTCATTAAATCTTTCATCACATTTATCTGTGTATAGAAACTTGACTCCCTTCTGAGTAAGCTTGATTACTGGGCTTCATAATCATGAGAAGTTTCTCATAAACCGAATATAGTATCTATACAATTCAAGGAAACATAGTACTTTTATCAAAAATGTTGGTCTTTTCCATCCTTTAATTGCCTAAATTTTTGAAACATCCAAAAATATCCCATTTATAGTGATAACATTCCCTAGAAAGGCAACTTTATCCATTTAAAACTCACATTTACTATACTTCACAAATAACTTTTCCTTTCACAGAGTCTTCAAAATACAATTAAAATTCACCTCATTTTTTCTCCTTTTATTTTGGAGTATATGAGAATATCATCTATAAGTACTACCATAAATTTATCATGGTAATCCCTAAAGACTCTATACATCATGTCCATGAAGATTTATTGATCTTTAGTGAGTCTTAATGTAATAACAACGAACTCATAGTGAAAGTACCTTATATAAAAAGTTGTCTTGGGTATATCATTATTCTTTACCTTTACTTGATAATATCCTAATTGAAGATCCACCTTAGAGAAGTACTGGACTCTACATAGCTAATCGAACCAGTCATCAATCCATGATAGAGGATAATTGTTCTGTACCATGATCTTGTTCAGCTCAAGATAATAAATTCATAGGTTCATTAACTCATACTTATTGATTAATAGGACCAATTCACCCCATGGTAAAGTACATGGGCAGATAAACCCTTTATCCATAATTTCTTGTAATTGTTTTTTCTGCTCCACATGTTTAAAAATACCCATTATATATAGAGTCTTGGATATTTTAAAATATCTAGGTATGAGATTGATTGAGATCTCAACATAACATATTAGGGTAAGACCAAGAAATTCTTCAGGAACTACATTAATAAATTCTCTTACAATGGTGATACACTTGATTTGTGTATACATTTCAACAAATATTTTTGTAAAAGAGAACATGTTTTCAGCAAATACCTACTTTTTAGAGGATAAATACTTTGATTTTGGTGATCTTGTCCATTTTTAGGTGTTTTCTGGCCGAATACACAAACTGGGAGAACTCTGAGCAAAATTCCTGACTACAAAACGTGTACATACCTACATGTCGTGTACATTCAGACTCAGACATGGATCATCCAGAGAAGTAGACACCCAAGTTGCCAAAACATAGACGACATGTTGTGTGGGTCATACCTACACATCGTGTACATGCTTCTAGATGCGTTTGGTGGCATTTTCTAGAGACTACACATCATATGTGGTGGAGGCACATGTCATGTACTCTTCACCAACCAACCTTCGATGCCGTAAAAGTCAAGGGTGGCACAGCTTCCTACCAATCAGATAAAAACTGCAACCGAAGTGAAGTAAAGAAATTACATGGTGTGTACATTTCATACACATTTTGTACTTTTGTTTTCTATAAATAGAGGTCTTGGCCTCCAGTTTTAGGGAGTCATTGTTCAATATTCTAAGGAGGGAGGTTCCTCTATCATGATAACATTGTTCTGTTACTCCGCCATTCCACCATTATACCAAAATAATTCACCTCTCTTTGAAGTTTCTGCATTGACCACATAAGGTACTGAGGGTTTTTTTGTTTGGGGATGTGGATGATGAAAGAGTGTTGTAATTTGGATTAATTTTTAGGTTTGTGTTTGTTCTTCTTAATTCATCTTATTCTTATTCAATCATTTCTCTTTCTCACTAAATATTTTGTACTAGACCAAGGGAAGAATTTTTAGGGGATCAAAGGTAGAATAACAATGAATACCTTAATGATAATTGGAAGTATTCATCGACTTACAAATGGACTAATATAAATAAATAATTGTAAGACACTGACTACCAGACCAGGGAGTCAGTTTCTTCAATTCCAGACATAGTTTATTGAACCAAGGGAACCTTGTCACAATTTCATCCTAGAGTGTTGGGTTATCATGAACAATACATCCTAATAAAAATTTCTTATAACCTCCATAATCACTATAGCCCCAACATGCTCCTTTTTTTTATCAACCACATTAAAAACAACTTTCGATTTATTTACCATTAAATGTTAATCTTTACTTCAGTAAACAAAACATTTTTCATAATCAAAAACAAAAGTCCCACTCTAAATTTAGTATCCCTCAATAAGTTAATTCCAAATGTAGTCAAATTAACACACTCATTAGTTCCCTGTGGATTAACCCCACACTTACTCTACACTATATTAAGAGTGGGTAATATCAAATTGGGACAACGACAATATACCTTTGGTGAAACAACAAACCAAATTTTGGCGCCATTGTTGGGGATCTTCGGTTTGAGTGTTCAATTTATTTGATTTTTAATTAATTTGAAGAAAATAAAAATTAAAAATTTCCAAAAATATCTTTTCTAATCTCATTTATGTTTATCCTTCTTTTTCCATTTTACACCTGGGTTTTTTTGTGTGTGTGTAGGATCACAGGTGCATGAGTGGACATCCCACATGGTCCAGGAGTGATGATTCATTGGACATTCTTCTGATTGACCTGGAAATCGAATGGACATTACTGAAACGTCGACGTTCACTGGTGGAATAGCACAACCAGAACTCACCACCCATGGCAAACAAGGAGGAGGGAGATCCAGCCACTGAAGCTGCAGCTGGGCATCTGTACCAGGACTAGTAGCTTCCCGCCACTGGTATGTCGGAGCAGGCCCCATAAGGAGGATTCTTGGAGTTCCTCTCAAGGAAAAACTAGGAGAAACCACAACAACCCCATCTAGAGTATGGTCAGTCCCAGCATAAGCATAAGATCTTTCATATGTTTTACTTCGCCCCTCAGGAGTAGCAATATATGCCACCTCCACTCCCTTAGCAGCCACCTCCATGTCATACTCTGATGGAGTATGGATTTCCATCTATTCATGAAGATGACATAGGCATAGTCCATCCACCAGTGCAGGCCCATCATTTTATGATCAATCCTAATATCATGCAGCTGATCCAAAACACAGTGCAGTTCGGCAGCCTGCCCAGTGAGGACCCAAACGATTATCTCTCCAATTTCCTAGAAATCTGTGACACGTTCCGCTACCACAGAGTGTTCGAGGATTCCATTCATCTTTTCCTTTTCTCCTTCTCCCTAAGGGATAAGGTGAAGAACTGGATAAAAGGTTTGTTGTAAAGATATATCCACACCTGGGAGGAGCTAGCCCAAGTGTTCCTGTCAAAATATTTCCTACCTTCGAAGATGGTGACCTTTTGGATTGAAATACACAACTTCCATCATCTTGACTCGGAGTCACTGTACAAGTCATGTGAGCATTTCAAGGAGATGCTGCACAAATTCCTACACCACAGACACCCAATATGGATGCAGGTCCAGAAATTCTATGGTGGACTGACAACGAACACAAATTATGTGGTGGATTCTACTGCTGGAGGTACAGTTATGAGGAAGTCCTCCAAAGAGATTTTCGATCTGCTGGAAGACATGTCTACCAATAGCTTCCAATGGCATTTCGAGAGGGGCACACAAAAACGAGATATGAACAATATCAATTCCACTACTATGCTTACTGCCTAGTTGAACGTTGTGTCAAAAAAGATCGACGTGCTAAATCTGAAGAGTGCGTTCCAAGTATATGTGGTGAACCATCAAGCATGCATCGAATGGGGTGAAAACCATATCATGGGATAATGCATGGGACCTACAGTCCGCCCTTCAACGAGAAAGGTGAGCTATGTTGCTCAAAACTGAGGGCCGAACCAGTACCAGAACCCAGCATAGCGTGATCACTAGAACACAAGATGGGGTCCACAGTAGTAGAATCCTCTGGCCCAATGACTACCTGGCTATAGTCAGTCCTGATATTAGAGTCAGTACCTGAGGCAACGGCAGCATCAACGGAGATCTTACTAGTAGCAAGGGTATCAAAACCCTCACCCACAGCAGCCGCGGCAGCCACAACCTCCACCAGCGACACATCCCCCTCAACATGAGAACACCTCAAGGTTTGATGATATCATGAACAAGTTTATATATATTTCTGAGACCAGATTCTAGAATATGGAGGATTCAATTCAATGCCTAGAGAACCAAATCTGCCAGCTGGAAAACCAGCTCTCGGGGAGGCAGCCTAGTACACTACCGGGTAACACTGAGAAGAACTCAAGGGAGGAGGCCCATGCCATCACACTACGAAGTGGAAAGAAGATACAACAGAAGGAACCAGCACAACCAGGTGCACCTACACCCCCTGTTGATAAATAAGGACAAGTTACATACCCCTCCTCATCCAAAGGCCCACCAAAAGAGTCCCTACCAATAGAGGCCCCACAGGGTATAGGAAATGAGTTTTTCAAACCTTTCAAGCCTACCTTACCCTTCCCATAGAGGATGAAGCAGGGAATGCTAGAATACCAGTTTGTAAAGTTCATGGAAGTGTTCTAGAAGTTTCACATCAACATTCCCTTTGTAGATGCACTGACATAGATGTCCACGTATGAAAAATTCATGAAGCATATCCTCTACAACAAAAGGAAAATAGTGGATTTGGGCACCATTGCACTGACCAAGGAGTGATCAGTGGTTATACAACATTTGATTCCTCCAAAACTCTAGGATATAGGTAGCTTCATTATCCCATGAACTATTGGACCATGTGAGTTTGGGAAGGCCCTCTGTGACTTAGGGGCCAACATCAACCTCATTCCCTTCAAAGTATGTAAGAAGCTAGGGATCAATTACCTGAAGCCTACTCGAGTATCCCTTCAGCTTGCTGACCAATCCATCAAATATCTGAGGGGGCTACTAGAGGACGAGCTGGTAAAGGTGGGAAAACTAATCCTCCCCGCATATTTCATCATCCTTGACATGTAGAAAGACCAAGAGGTGCCTCTCATTTTGGGAAGTGATTTCTTGTCCACTAGAAAGGTATTGATCGACATACACTAAGGGAAGAATATTTTTAGATTAGGAGACAAAAACGTCTCCTACAATGTTCTCAAAACCATCAAGAAAGCATCATTACCAGAGCATGAGGGTTGTTATGCAGTGACCATTGTAGATGATCACTTGAGCATAAAAGGAGTTGATCTGGTATGTTCTTCCACCTCATATGACTTGGTTTTTCCAAACATTCTAGTTAATGAAGCACGAGAGGACCTAAAATTCCTTCAAGGCAAGGGAAGCCACTATTAGTAGCGTGTTGTTATTCCTAACATTATAGAGTGGGTAGAGGTACAAAAATTTATAAATTTTATTCTAAAGGTGTATACACTAGAAATGAAGCCTCTCCCATCTTCTCTGAAGTACGGGTACTTGGTAGACCATCATACATTGCCCGTCATAATTAGTGCAGCATTGTCACAAGAGTAGGAGGATATACTTTTGCAAGTTTTGAAGTGGAAGAAGCAGGATATTGGGTGGATAGTTTTAGACTTGAAGGGAATCATCCCTACCATTTGAACCCATAAGGTGCTACTATAAGAAGGATTGAAGCCATCTCGGCAACCACAACGATGCCTGAACCCCCTCCTCCCTGAAGGAAGTTATGAATAAAGAGGTAATCAAGTTGCTGGATGTAGACATCATATACCCCATCTCAGATAGTCTGTGGGTGAGTCCCCTACAAGTGGTACCCAAAAAGGGGGTATCACTGTGATTTCAAATGACAAGAACGATCACATCCACACATGCATTGTCATGGGATAGAGAGTCTATGTGGACTACATAAAGTTGAATGATGCCACGAGGAAGGATTATTTCCCCCTTCCCTTCATGGATTAGATTCTAGAGATACTAGTGGGGCACGAGTTTTACTGCTTCCTCGATGACTATTCCAACTACAATCAAATTTCCATCTCCCCAGAGTATCAAAAGAAGAGCACATTTACTTACCCTTATAGTGCATTTTCTTACCAATGTATGTCCTTTGGAATGTGCAATGCTCCCGCCACATTCCAGTAATGCATGATAGCTATCTTCCATGACATAGAAGAATAGAACTTGGAGGTTTTTATGGATGATTTTTTTCTTTTATGAAAAATCATTCACCACTTGATTGTGGAACCTATAGCTGGTACTGGAAAGATTTGAGAACACTAACCTAGTTTTGAACTGGGAAAAGTTTCATTTCAGGGTGCAGAGTAGCATCATCCTTAGCCACAAAATCTCGAAAAAGGGGATAGAGGTGGAATCGACAGTGATAGAAGTCATTTCACAACTTTCTATTCTGACTTATGTCAGATCCATCTACAGCTTCTTGGGACATGCAGGTTTCTACAGGTGGTTTTTCTGTGACTTCTTGACGATAGCTCATCTCCTCACCAAATTTCTGACCAAGGATTCCATTTTTGAGTTTGATGAGGAAAGAACCACAACTTTTTTGCACCTGAAGTAGTACCTGGTGGAAGCTCCAGTGATGATTACTCTCAACTGGGAGGAGCAATTTGAAGTGATGTGTGATTTCAGCAACTATGTAGTGGGAGAAGTCTTGGGCCAATGGATTGATCTAATTTTCCAACCCATCTATTATTCTAGATCGATTCTCAACAAGGCACATATGAACTACACTACCACGGAAAAGGAGATGCTGACAATAGTGTTCTCTTTTGACAGGTTCTGTTCTTACTTAGTGCTATATAAAGTTATTGTTTATACTAACCATGTAGCACTCAAGTACCTGCTGAACAAGAAGTATTCATAGCCACGACAGATCCAATGGGTAATCCTCCTATAAGAATTTGATATGGATATCCGAGATAAGAAGGGGAGAGAGATCATTGTTGATGATCATCTCTCCCGCTTGAAGCTACCAAATTTAGAGAATGATGAAGATCAAAATATCAATGACGATTTCTCTAATGAGAACCTTTTTTCCATTAAAAAATCACCTCATCCTTAGTATGGTGATATGGCTAATTATTTGGATACAAGTACCATCCACCCCGACCTATCCTTTAAACATAGGGATAGGTTTCTCTCTGATGTCAAGATGTGCTTCTGGAAACATCCTCTACTGTTCTGATCTTCTGGGGATGGGGTGATCCGATATTGCATCCTGGAAACTAAAGTTCATGGAGTCCTAGAATTATGTCATGCCTCGCTAGTTGGGGGACATCATGGGACAGACCATACTATATCAAAGATCCTAAAGTCTAGGTTTTATCTGGCCCACCATGCATATAGATACCCTTGACTTTGTTTCCCATTATGATCGATGCCAAAGTATAAGTAATATGGGTCGCAGAGCTGAGATGCCCCAACACCCCATCATGGAGTTAAAGATCTTCGACATATGTGGCATAGACTTCAGGGGGCCATTTCCCCCATCTTTTGGTAACACTTACATCATGTTCAACGTAAACTGCGTCTCCAAGTGGGTAGAATCCACTACTACAAAAACAAATTTTTAGTATGTTTCACATTCCCCTTGTACTAATCAGTGATAGAGGGACCCACTTCGACAACACATTAATGAAAGGAGTACTTTCAATGTACGGATTGAAGCATCATATGGGGATTCCATATCATCCCCAGTCCAGTGGACAAGTAGAGATCTCCAACTTTTAGCTCAATAAAATTAGGGAGAAAATGGTGAACACTTCACGAAAAGATTGGTCTGTGATGTTAGACAATGCTTTGTGGGTATATTGGACCACCTTCAATAGGACACTAGGGATGTCCTCATTCCACCTCATCTATGTAAATCTATTCAATCTTCTAGTAGAGTTGGAGCATAAATCATAATGGGCCGTTAAGGCCCTGAATTTTGATCTGATGGAAGATTAAGAGAAACGTAAGTTCTAACTGTCGGAACTTGATGAAATTTGATGGGAGGTGTATGAGAATTCCAAGTTGTACAAGGATAAGATGAGAGCATTCCATGACCGGATGATTTCATGAAAATATTTCCAACCTGGTGATCATGTACTCCTTTTTAACTCCCATCTTCAATTTTTTCCAAGAAAGTTAAAGTATAGATGGTCGGGACTATTTTGAGTCATACGAGTATTCTACCATGGAGCAGTGGAAATTGCTGAGGAAGATGGTCAACCCTTCAAGGTGAATAGACAGCAGCTAAGGACATACTATCACATGGAATACATGGTGGGAACACTCTCCATTATGCATCTAAGGTAAGAAGAGGTAAGTCGGTCAAGCCAATGACCTAAAATAAAGGCGCTTCCTGGGTGGTAACATAGAGGTTAAATAGCGTGTACCACCTATATACATGGTGTGTACTAAGTCCTTTTAGTTTATATTATTAATAGTATAAATATATAGATTTACTAAATAATAAATATGGATGATGTCAGTGTCTATGGTAAGGTCACTGAAGTTTATCCGAGCAGTCACTGGTTCGAATCCCTCCATACCTACCTTCAGCATGGGGTTCATCCTTTTTATAATCGTGTTTACTTACATGGAGTGTGTGGTATTTTTCATAATATATATATATATATATATATATTTGTTTAAATACAAGAAAACCCATGATGGGGATGGTCCGGTTGGCCAGGGTCGTAACCCGGTTCCGAAAGACCCAAGTTCGAATCTTGATAACCATCCCATTTCCATCATTTTTCCTTTTAATAAAACTACATGGAATGTATTTCGATATAAGTCGTGTGTGCCATGTTTTTATTAATAATTTAAAAATATTTAAAAATAAAGGAATACATGCGGGTGAAGTTGGCAGATTGGCAGATTCTCGGCCCTGGATCCAAAAGACACGGGTTCGAACTCAGCTAATCTCCATGCATCATCCCTTTTATTCTAATTAAAAACCACATGTTGTGCCTTTACATCATCCCAAGTAGTATTGGACCTATACATTACATATATATAATTCAAAAACATGAGCAGTAGTACAACCTTTTCTCCAGTGGTTGATAGCTTGGGTTTGGATCAACCGATCACCGGTTCGAACCTCACCCCAAGAACCAGACCAAACATTGTACTTCTATTTTTTCAATTTTAGAACACACGACATGTACTTCCCAATAAATTACGTGTATATATTTATTTTTAAATCATATATATTTGTATATATTTATTTTATTTTAATTATTAATATTAATTATTATATAATTTACTATAATAATTATATTATATACCTATGTTTAAAAAAAGTACTGCACGACGTGTCTTTTAGAGTACACGCCATGTAATTTGGCTATAAAACTAGAAACCCTATGTGGCCACACCCCATATCATGCGGACCCCCCCCCCCGCCATAGCCATTTTATTCTCCTAGAATCCACATAGTATCCCCTCCTCAAATCCCTTATTTTTGTCTGTATTAGGTCCTGATTTCTTCTGCATTGCAATCTTCACTTCAGGTATGTCGTCCTACACTCCTTATTTTCTAGTTTTCATAAAGTTTAGGGAGATTTTTGGATCAGAAGTTGATTTATAATCCCACAGTACATGGGCACTAAATGAAGAACAGACACACTGTACTTCTGTACATGGCCACACCCTGCAAAAATCGTAATTTGAAACTCCACGATGTGTTTGTTTGGTACATGTCGTGTACCATCCAACGTCGTGCTTGGGTACCTCATTCACACAGCCATGACAACCATGTTTGCACAAACGGAGTGTATGTTTGGTACACATCATGTATCCTATTTCTATGGACTAACCCAATTCCAGCACTCCACATGGCCATATAAACTATGTTCTTACACACGTTGCGTCGTACCTTAACACAGCATGTACTTCATTCTAGGCTCTCGTCATATAGCGACCGTGTCTTTGAACCACACGACTAGGAACCCATGTGAACATACATGACATGTATGTTCATTACACACAGTGTATCCTTCCCTGGCCAGTTCCATGCCCACTCAGTGTGTCTATCCAGAGAACAAGGGATGTTAACCTGCATACACTATATGAAGTGTACTCTGGATATGCATGTCATGTTCTTTTACATTTCTAGTTTTCTCACATTTTCTCTTTTTATTGTTATTTTTTTCCTTACCAGGTTATGGAAGATAGAGACCCTATGCGAGGGAAGCGGCCCACCTCCACTACTAAGGGCGAGTGGCCCACTTTTCACCAGATACAACTCTAGCCCACGATGACACCAGCCCTAGACTTCCCGGTGTACCAGCCACCTCTTCTGGCCATCTTTCCACCACTCATTGCCTCACACAGGATGTTGGTACTAGTGTCGCACCTCCACCACCCAGCACAGAGTCTTTGAGCACCATAATTTATTCACCACAAGATGCCACACCTCCTGAGCCCTCCTTTGTAGCAGTTGATCCCTCACCAGCCACCACATCTAGCAGACCTTCGTCTACTAAGGCCACTCTACCACCAGTGCCAGCCCCTACTGTTATCCCACCTAGGGAGGCCCCTACCCCTTATCCTTTCCTAGATTTTCTAGTCACAAACATGGTACATGAGTGAGTTTGGGGCTTCTCTCATCACACGATCCAATTGAGAAATTGTTATTTTGATAGTAGCATGCCTCAGCAGCTGGTTATCTGGGGGGGGTTAGAGGAGATCCACAGGCACACACCGTTACTCACGATCTTTCAGGTCATCACTTCTATTTTCATAGATTTATTTTTGGAGTTTGATGCTTCCCTTGATTTTGATAGGCCTAAGTACCAGGAGAATCCTAGAAACACAGTCTTGGAGGTTCAATTTTGGCTGAGAAGTCTATATTTTTCACTAACCTTGTCTGATTTTGGATGTGGGTGTGGTTTCCATCCCCATCCAGTCACCCCACCCCTTATCTCCACCCTGAACCACCTTGATCATTCTGATCTCATTTCGATGTGGTGGGATATTTTTGGACTCGACAAATGCTACACCCCCACTTCCCAGAAGTATACCCTCATCGTTGACCCTATCCTCTGTTTCACCCACCGGTGCTTTATCGCCATCTTTTTCCCCTCCACGAGGATATGGGAGTTTTGATCAATCGTGACATGGATCTCCTTTCCTATGTCTTTCGGCATGACTACCTAGACATCCCCTACCTTACAGCCTCTTACTTCCACACCATGTTCACCAGCCATCAGGGAAACCAGAATGGTGGGTTCTATGCCACCCACCTTTCCCACCACCTTGGCCTTTTCAAGCCTTACCTTCCCCACGACCACATAGGTTCCCACCAACAGATGGAATTTCTCATTCTTATTTGCATGGGATTGGTCCAAAAGCATGGGCACTAATGTCCTTGCCCAGGCCCCACCACCACCCCCAGCCGACCCTCTTTCCCCCGAGGCTTCACCTGCACCTCCTTCCCCACCCCTTCATGTTTCCTCACCCTTCTATACTTTTTTTCCCATTCCCCCTCCTGGAACTTCCCCCACCCCTTCCCCTTCTATTCCCTTATCTGACCTCCCTATCACTATCTGCCAGGTTGTGATAGACCACCACCTGGCTCATTTGGAGCATCATCAGGCTGTTATCCTTCAACGAAAAACTACATTTTCTCAACACCTGGACCGCATTGAGCGGATGGTGGAGCTACTACTATAGAATCATGGGATTACCATTCCATTGGTGGTTTCCTCTACTTATATGCCTCCAGATTCTACCATACCCACTACTGAAGTTGTCGTGGCCACAGACTCTGTACTCATCTTTACTACAGGTACCAGAATGTCTCCTCTTGCAGAGCTCATCGTTGTAGACGCACCTTTAGTGAAATCACTACCACAAGCTGAGGGATGTCTTCTACCCACTATTACATCTAATGATTCTACCCCACCTTTACTCGACAGTGCCTCCCATAAGGATACACCATGACTATGACATTTGGGTTCTCTTTTATATATATCTATTGTCCATTTTTTGCATTGTGATGATGTTCTTGCCTACATTTTTCTTTTCCATCGACATTCAGAGGTACACTGTAGCAACTTTTGAACGTCTTGAATTCTTACCACAGCACTAGGAGAGTATTCATACGGGTTTCCCATTATTTTTAGTTTCCCTTGTCATTCCTCCCCTCTCTCGTGCATTTTTGTGTCGTCGTCCTCTTTTTCCCCTTAGTAGTGCACTTGGTGAACCATGTGCAGTATTAAGTGTGGGGGATATTCTCCTAACCACCTTAGTCTTTTCCCTTAATTTCATATAGTATACATCATTATTGGAAGATATATTGTAAAATGTGAAGAAATTTTTGTTAGTCGTATTTATAAATAATAAAGCAATAAAAGGAATTTTTAAAGGTTGCATTCTTATTTTGGTTTTTAAGTATTTTAAAATGATTGTTGTTATAGTTTAAATTGAAACTTGTAATCCTTATCTAATTACATTGATTAGGATAATCATTTATATGCATGTCACGACATGATTGTCTCTTTATTTGCTTCTCGCACTCCTGAGTGTTATTCTAAACACTTCATCGTATTCTTTCTAATACCCTTTTTCTTGAGAGATTCTTAGGATATATATTACTACCATAATTTTCAAGTTTTCTTTTAAAAAAATGCATAATTTTTGAATTACATTAAAATTATTGTGGCATTATACTATTTCAATGCCTTTTATCTTGAGAACCACCCTACATATGATCTTTGTAAAGCCCCTAGAAACCATGAACATCCTTGATAAGAAGACACATTATGAACCTATTTCCCTTCCCACCCTAATTCCTTTTAACTTTTTATGATTATTCACTTGAGCTTTAGAGAGGGAATTTCCAGTACATGGAACATTTTTGTGAATAGACATGAAATTAAGTATGGGGGAGTGCCTCTTGTTTATTTGGGGATGAAAGGGTCCCAAACCCCTATTCATGGAATTCCAAAGTGGTCCCATGTGTTTAAAAAAATGATAAAGACAAGGTGACCATATATTCACATGATGGTTTATAAACCCTACCTGACTAAGGGATATGGTGGTGATTGGAGCATTTGACAAAGCTTGTTGAGGATGTTTATATATTGAGCTTTATTTTGAATATCATTCAGAGTTATTTAAATAATTTAGCCTCCATTTTCAAGACTCAGAGTTTATTTTTCACATCTTTACCTACCATCCCTTAGCCACAGAGACACTTGAACCTTATTGAAAATCCCTCATGATCATTGTAATTCAATTTTCTGTCATAGAGAACTATATTTCTTGCAATCCTATGGATAGAGTGTACATACCATAGATTGAGCATAACTTTGATTAAAAATATATTTGAGTGTTGAGTGTGTTGTTTACTGGTGTGATAGATCATCAAGTGGCATGATTATTTTTTAAAGGTTGAAAAATTTGTTTAAAATAGGATGAAAGTAGTTAATTGGATTATATAGGAGGCATGATTAGAATATCTTATGAATTGAATCTGTTTTGTACCTTTTTATAATTTTCTCTTGTGACTGTATCATTTACACTTATGATTAATTAAATTCCTTCCTTTTAAAATATAGACTCTTTTAATTAGATTTTGAGATTTTCTTGAGGAAAATTAAATGAATACGTTTGGGGGAGTTTGATACACCTGATTTTTGTAAACATTTCCACATATATTTTTGAAAAAGAGAACATTTTTTCAAAAAATACTTACTGATTAGTGGACAGATATTATGATTTTGGTGATATTATTTATTTTCAGGTGTTTTCTGGCCGAACACACAAACTGGGAGAACTCTGAGAAAAATTCCCAACTACACTACATGTACATACCTACATGCCATGTACATTCAAACTCAAACATGGATCGGTCAGACGAGTACACACCCAAGTCACCAGAATAGAGACGACACGATGTGTGGGTCATACCTACACGCAATGTATAGGCTTTTAGATGATATTGGTGGAATTTTCTAGAGACTAAATGTTTTTTACCCTTCACCAACTGATTTTCGATGTCATGGAAGTCAAGGGAGGAGCAGCTGGCCACCTACTATAGAAAAACTACTACAAAAGAGCATTGATGAAAGTAAATGGCATGTAATTTTCATACATTTCATGTTCTTTTTTTCTATAAATAAAGGTCTTGGCCACCGGTTTTTGGTAGTCATTGTTCAATATTTTAAGGAGGGAGGTTCCTCTGTCATTCTACCATTTTTCCGCTACTCCACCATTCCACCATTCTACCAAAATAATTCACCTCTCCTTGATGTTTCTGTGATGACTACATCAAGTACAGAGGGTTTTTTTGTCATCTTTTCTTCCATGTGTAACTAAAAACCCTATGTGTTGGGGCTATGGATGATGACAGAGTTTTTTAATTTTGATTAATTTTTATTGTTTTGTTTTTTCATTTTAATTATTCTTATTCTTCTTCAATCATTTCTCTTTATCACTGAAAATTCTGAACCAGACCAAGGGTATAATTTTTAAGGACTCAAAGGAATAATAATGATGAATACCTTTATAATCATTGTAAGTATTCATCAACTCAAATGAGGACTGATCTAAATAAAGAATTGTAAAACACTGACTACCAGACCAAGGATTTAGTTTCTCCAGTTCCATACATAGTTTACTGGATTAAGGGAACCTTGTCACAATTGAAAACTAGATTGTTGGGTTATCATGAACAACACAACCTAATAAGAATTTTGTATAACCTCCATAATCACCATAGCCCCCACACACTCATTTTTCTATCAACCAAATTAAATTCCACTTTTTATTTCTTTACCTTTTAAAATTAATCTTTACTTCAGTAAACAAAACAGTTGTCATAATCAAAAACAAAAATTCCACTCTAAATTTAGTATCCCTCATCAAGTTAATTCCAAACGCAATCGAATTCATGCACTCACCAGTTCCATGTGGATAGACCCTGTACTTACGCTATACTAGATTAAGAGTGGGTAATATCAATTTGGGACACAGACAACATACCTTCAAGGAAATGACAGACCAAATGGGAATGTCATCAAGGGTGATATTTTCCTTAGTCATAATTATTTGATCTAGACATGGTTTCTCCCAAGGAAATAATATCCTTGATTGAGATGTTGGTACCAAATAATATTTATCCTCCTCCATGTACATGTATTTAATTAGTGGTTGATTCATGATACGGAGGGTGATTTCATTATATTGGAAATTTATGTTGGCTCTATATAAGGAAAGTCATTTTATTCCTAGAATTGCTTAAAATTTCACTAAGGAGAGTATCACAATGTTTTCTAGGAAATTAAACCTACAAATATGTATAGGGGATGAGTTATATTCTTGGTATGTAATATTTGACCCATTCACCATCTTCACCAATAACTCAAATTCAGTTTTTTGAGGTGGTGCTTGAATAGTTATACTAAACTTTAGTGATATGAAAGAATTCATAGAAGCAGAATAAAAAAGTATGTTCTCTATTATTTGTTGAATAATTGTTATACCAATACCAAATTCATTATCTAGGTCCACCTCAAAAATTTTGATTTCATAATATTTCCCTTTCTCTCTAGGCCTTGGAGGTTATTGTCATATGTTTTCATCAAAAAACCTTAGATTAGAGAATTGATTATCATAGTTTCCTTGTTCCTTTAAATTGAATCATTGGACAATAGGATAATGGTTGACCAGAGTATTCCTTTAATCCATCACATTGGTTTGTTTCTCCCAAAAATAGCCATGATTTATGTTCCCTTTTTTCCTTCACCTAAATCATTTCCTCATCCCCTTTAAGAAATTTCTGAGATGCTTCTTCCCACACTTTTTGACAAGTGAGATGATATAATTTTTTACCCCCATGATTTTGATCCATCACATCACCATAATTAAAATACATTATCTACCTCTTTTCTCTAGTACCAAGAGACCCTTGAGATTCATAGATATCTATTTCATATTTGAGGTCGCATCTGATAATTTTCTCAAATATTTAAAATTCTTAAATATCCAACACTTTTCATAGATTATTCTTTATCCCAATAAAGAAGTAGTTAACTTTATATTAAAGGTAAATAAGAAATATGAAGGAATATCATGTAATTCATGTGAAATTTTACTTGTATTCCCTAATGGATTCATCATCCTTTTTCTTGAGGATATGTAAATCCATTTCCATTTTAAGTTAGAGAGTATGATGATAGTATTTATTGAAAAGTATTTTATGAAATTCCTTAAACTCTATCACTTTGATCTCCTCCTCAGGATTTTTATTTGTGAC
The DNA here is from genome assembly GCA_963277665.1 of Viscum album. NCBI lineage: Eukaryota > Viridiplantae > Streptophyta > Magnoliopsida > Santalales > Viscaceae > Viscum > Viscum album. The sequence goes on from OY728141.1 coordinate 1,119,686,240, forward strand.
TGATGTCCATCATTGATCAGTTTAGCCTTCCATATGATAAATATCCAATATAGAATTTAATTTTTTAAATAATTTATGGATGAAGAAGATATTTTTAATGGAGTTAATCCACCATTCCTTCATTAAGGTATCATTAGATCAATTGAAATTTGATGGCCTTTGTAGCATAAAGGTCTTAATTGTAACTTTATCATTCTTGGGTAGACTTAGGCATTCCTCCCAATTCAAGTTTTAGTTTAAAACATGAGATAATTGAGAAATAATTTTCATGAATTTATTGACTCCTACTCCCATTGGGTTGGGTATCTCATTTTGGCAGCCATTACATTGATCATTACATTGTTTGTTGACTTGGTTTCTCCTATTTCTATCCATTTTACTAGAAAAAAAAAAGAAAATTAAGGATTATTATTTTTAAACTATTAAACACATAAATGGGAAGCCATGATCATTAAAGGGATAACTCCTAAATACTATATATTTTTTTAAATATGAATTTCTAGGTTTTAATCTAAGTTTTTCGTGATATATTTCCAAATATAAAATCATATGGAAATTTTTTATTCCCTTAATAATGGTTTATAAGGATCTTGTGAATTTACTAAAGCATATACCCTAAGAGTTTCAAACCAGGTGTGTAGAAAGGCTCATTTTCTTACAATAGGTAATTATTAAGTCCGACTCAGTACACCCTTTTGGGGGTTATGACACCTATGTACACTTATGCCTAATACACATCCACTATTAGTATCCATATTGGGATGTATTTTCTTTGACATGACTTACTATATACTTTAAAAAAAATTAGTTATGTTTTTATATGTTTAGTATTATCTCTAAGTATTTTAATAGATTTTTCTAATACTAATCCCAAAAATAACTTTACTTTTCTCTGATTCCAACTATGACAACTCATATCTTCAAAAAAAATTTATTTCATGAATTATTACATAAAGTTACACATAAAAAATCCCAAAATATCATAAATCCTAGTGTATTTATGAAATTTGGTACATTTCATAACAACTTATGACAAGAATATAATGACATTATTGAAAAATTCCTTAACATTATCTTAAAATATTATCGTTCAACTAAAACTGCAAAGGACAACCTAGGGACATAGATAAGAAAGGGGTGAGATATAATACCCAGTAGGGGAATAAATAAAGAATATCATAAGGTAAATCAGTACAAGTGATACAAGGTGCATATGAAGGTAACATAAGAGGTGTGAGAATCATAATCTTGAACAATGAGGCATGTCATAACATGATAACAAAAAGGAAACATGGTAATGTGTAAAAAACATAAAATGTGACATCATAAACATAAGTTAATGATTACCACAAAGACAACATACCATTTTGCACTTATGATAACCTCCCATTCACAATACATATCATCTCATGGGATTAAAACATTACCCAATGAATTGGTGGGATATATAATTTCACTCCCAACCATCACATACATATTGTGTACTTTCATAAGTGTTCCACATTAATACCCTAAAATATAAAACAAAAATGAGGATTAGTATTCACAACACAAATGTCTGTTATGAAAAATCGCAGAATAATTTTCATAGCATAATAGGGGTACTTAAAGATACATGGTAAGGATTAATGTGTGTAAAAGGGGTATATAATCACATGGAAATCATAAGGGTGGTAAGAGGGGTGTGTGAAAAAATATCCCAACAATAATAAGTGAAAAAAAAAGGCATAATATAAATTAGGTACCTGACTAAAGAAGAGAATGAGATGATCCCTTATATTGAAAGGGTGATTTTAAACAATTGGGAGGAGATTCTTGAGGGATTTAGGGAACCTTGGGAGGAATATAGAGAGTTAATTTCATAGTAATTTCATTCTCTAAGGTTTTTTATTAAATATTACTAGTAGGTTGGATGGTTTTATATAGAAATATATATGAGATATATTCATTAATTTACAAACTTAGGTTTTGACCTCTATATGATAAATTAATTAAAGACACAAACCTTCCCATATTTTTCCACTTTTTTTACCAAATAGAATTATTTTTAATTATTTTACAATTTTAAGATCCCATATCATTAAAATAATACCCTTGTGGATGTGTAAGTGAATCATGTTTATAAAAAATTGATTTTAAAACCAAAAAATATAATATAGGTTTTGGAGTATTCATTAAGGGTTTATATAAATAATAAAATAATTTCAAAAACAAATTATTTTAAAATGAAAATATATATTTGGTCATGGATACATTTTATGTCATATATTACATCAATTTTGGGTCATTATGATGTCATAATACATACCGTATATTTATATCATATTTAATTTTTACCTAGAAATTTTCCTATCTCAAAAAATTAAGAAAATTAATTGTTGGATAATTTATATGTTATGATTTAAAAAATAATATTTATTTTATCAAAATAATTCTCTAAATATTATAATTTATACTTTTAAATAAAAATATGATTTTATTAAAAAATATAGGGTTTTTTAACAATAATAGTTTTTCTTAACCTTATAACTTTTTTGGGATTTATAAAATTATATTATCATTTATATTTAATAAATATTATTTAATAATAATATTTTACTAGAATTTAATTTATTTCAAAAATTACTGAATTTATCAATAGGGTGTCCTGATTGAAACTATATAGTTTTAAAAAATGTTATTTTTGTTTCATCATATCAAAATATAATTTGTATCAACCTTATTATTTAAAGTAATATTAAAAATGGAAAATATAATAATTGTTTTATTAAAAATAAAATATAAAAATCCATATTATTATGCTCTATATACATAACACTTTATTACACTAGTGAATTCCCTAAGTGTAAGGTGTATGATGGTGAAATTTTCATGGGGTGTTTTCATGAACAGGTTTTGGGTCATGATATCAATGAGCTTGAACTTATCCCATAAATGTTTTCACTCATAATTTACTTGATGAATCTCAACTTTTAATTTTTCAAGGTAAAATACTAGTGATATTATCTTCCTTAGAATCTATGATAAATGGTCTTCATAGGGTATGATCCTACAGGTTGAGGTCATTACTTCCTTTGTCTATGTCAAAATTACTTTATGATGCCCTCAATAAACTAATATTAATGGTCACTATACAAGAGTCATGTTATCAATAATATGATGATTAATTTTCACTTAAATTTTATAGACCATATAATGGTCCAAACTAACCAAAGTGGTGCATTTTTTCAATAAATTCATTACTTGATGAGGTATTTAATAATTAAAAAGGGAATTTCATTTATAAAATTTTAGGTAATTACATATATGGATACGGTTAGGAATTAATGAGTGTATATCAGATTATGATTCATGTATCCTCTTCATGGGACCTTATACTAGATGGCTCAAATGTTAGTTATTTTTCTACATCATAAGTTCAAAATTTATAGATTCTAGTATAACCTCTATCCAAAACATAGTTAGATGGAGAGTTTCCACTAATAGAGACCTAATTTAACTCACCCTTCTGGTTAAGTGATTCTATCCTTATTAGTGAAGTAGGTATTTTAAGATATCATTACATTTCATATATGAGATCTAGTGGTTCCTACCTAAGTATGCATTGGATGCTGATGTGTAGTTGAGAAAGTGATGTAAATTTAATCCACAATAGAGAGTTGGATTACCTCAGGTGTGGAGAGTGAATCCCACCATTAATAAGTTGTATTTATCTACCCATAAGTTTGTAAGAAAAACTATGTGTGCTATATTCTTGGATGATAATTCACTCTCTGTGAATGTAGAGTAATGCATGAATGCTTTTGATGGGCTATCCATGGTAGTCCCTCAATGGGAGACCGACATATACATCTTTATGTGATCCAGATATGGAATTCATGTATCATTGTGTGGAATAATGAACACCCCTATAGTGTTTATGGGGTATGTGGACCTAATCCTTCTGTATACATATTCAAAAAAGATCCTCTTAAGTTATTGAGGAATTTCCCTAGTATTTAGGAAATGGTTCCAATCATGTTGTAACCTCTCATAGTGTGGGTTCCAAATTTATGGAGTATCGATTGGTCTTTATGAAGATTAATCTATAGTGGTTGATGATATCTTAGTGATGTATAAATGGCATGATAATTTATGCTTCTAGATTAGGAATATGTCTATGGATGATGGAGTATGCACATGAGCTACTAGATTTGGAGCAGTAGATTCTTATATGGAGAGGAAGACATTACTCACCTTTGATTGATGGTGGTATCCCCACACTTTCCCATAAATGAGATAGGCTCATGGTGATGATGTCAACTTAGTTGTCTTGTGTGATTGTACATTATAAGGAGACAGACTAAAGGGTTTTCTTGAAGGTGGGAAGAATTCCATCCACTTCCCCAGATAGATATTGGTTTTCCCTCAGGGTTCATATTGTATATAATAATGGAAATTTTGAGTGGGGAGATCCATGTATAGTGCTACCCTCTATGTGGAATGTCTAGTGGATCCTTTATGGATGTTACCATTACATGGAAACTCTTATTATGTGGTGGTCGAGGAGTTTTTCTTAGAAGCTTTTGGTTTTTTATTTCTCTAGTTTAGTAGGTGTTATCCTAGGGTCTAGATCTAACAAATAAAGTTCATTTGAATGTCTAAGACCATCCACTTTAAACTATGATGAATTAGTCAAATTGATAGATAATGGTTTAGTTTGGAGTATTTTGATGAGGATGGTGTTATCCTTGATATTCTCATTAGTAGATTTCAGTATAGATACAAAAACACAACCAAGATTTCCCTAATAGTGAATATAAACCAAATATATATTGGGATAAAAATTGATTATTTTCATGGATGTTCTAAAATAGCTTGAAAAAAAGTTCCATATTTCTCTTCTTCCATGAGCTAGAAACATTGGTGTGGGTTCCTTATTGGCATGAAATGACAAAGAAACTAACATAGGTCCAAGGGATCATGTATCTTTGTAACTCTTTTGGAATCTATGTGAAATATTATGTGGTGCTTAATGGTGGAGTACAACATTGATGGGTTTCTCTCATATGAAATCCATAAAATATTCTCTTTAAATGAGGGATCAATTCAATCTTATAAGGGATAAACATGTAAATGAACTATTTTGACGTGTTTATCTATTTTTAATTGTTTTGTTTCATCCCATATGGCTAAATGACCTTTGATTAATAATTTTTGTAAATACTCCCAAAAGAAAGTCTTATTATTCTTGTAAAGTCTTACTTTAATATGAATTGTGGCCAACAGTGTTGGTGATGGGAAAGAGATTCCTTATTTTGGGCGGTGGTGTATCAAACCTGCTTAAGGGTTGACCCCTAAAGATTAAGTAAGTGTATGAAAATTTGGGTTACTTTTCATATGATATTGTTTTTTGGGATCCCTTGTCTAGTAGCTTCAATTGTTTCCTTTCCATAGATGAAGAGGTTTAAAGGTGGGGAAGATGTGGTGACTTGAATTTTTCCCGATTGAGACTTGAATCTATTTTCAGGTCTCTAATACTTGAGACATCCTTAGGGGTAAAATTATATATTTAACTTAACATATGACTTTGGAAAATTTTCTAACAGTTTCATTCATAATAGAGTTTGATTTTTACCCCCAGGATGAGTTTTGTGGAACTTTTATCTTGTTGAATTTTATTATATTTTTAATATGTATTAATTAAATAAAAATTTATTCAATGATTGTGTATGGGGATATATCATAAATGGGAGATTGAATGGAAATTATGACACTGTAATTATATATGAAATATTGTGTTTTACCTAAGTTGTGTTTAAATTATGTGTCTAGGCATCAGGTCATGGATCTAATAATTTTTTCTTCTAATTAAAAGACTAGAATATGTGATCATTGGTTATAAATACCCTATTATATATTTTTGTTTAGGGTGAGTCATTTATACCAATTATGAAACCATAGATAGAGAATTAAAGTTATAAAGATTAGATATTATCTCTTGATAATCCACTGGAATATTATAGGAAAACGACATTGGATTGGAGCAGTGTTTCTGATGGAATAGAAATTTGAATCATGGGATTATCATGAAAAAAACCATGGAATAAACTATGGATTAAAGAAACTATGATTTTCCATAAAGTTTGGGTTTTTTTTATTCTTTTCTTCATTATTTTTGATATTTGGAAAATAATTTTTGTTATTTATTTATAGCTTGTTAAAGAATGTCCTCATAATTTTATTTATTTTTATTATCAAATTTGAACCCATGTTTCATGTGTCATTATTCATTCATGAATCCATTCATGATGAATGGTTTCCATCTCCTAGAACTTTCCACAAACAATACTATCCATGTTTATTCACATAATCAAGGATAGGAAATGGTGGATCAATTAGAGGAATATAAATAAAAACTTTTGGGGAGATGATGTGTGGAGGATTAAGAATTGTGTGTGTACCATTTTTATAGTAAAGAATGATAAAAATTTGACCATTTAAGACTCAAAAATTATGTATGAGGATATGAATAGTGGTTTGAGTCTGATGAAAAACATGAACGGTGATAGAGGATGTTCTTGGGTGTGGAAAATATGAGATTTAGAATAAATTATACTTCTAGAAAAATAACGCAACTTCCTTGTATGTAGTTAAAAGGAACACATATTGTGTACCTCCCTAGTTATTATTCTAGGGTTCTAGAGATTACAAATATCACATAGAGTGTTCTATAGATTCGCATGCCATATAGTGAGAATATTTAGGTGACATTGCATACCTATCCACATAGAGTATACTTAGTGTTCATGATATGTATTTCATACACAACATGACTTAGGAAATGGTATAGTCCAAGAAAGAATTTGTAGACAACATTACACATGTCCATAGAGGGACATTGTCTAGTCATGTAATACATGACTTGGGAAGCTAGAGATACATGTCGAGTGATTTAGATAGGTCCACACACTGCGTTCCTCAGTGTACATTCCACATATATTGGTTTCACATACCATGTAGGTGAAAGTATACAACCATATTACCCCTAAATTACTATAACTATTGTATCCATAGAGTTCATTTCATGTACTTTTCAATAGTGTATTTTCATATAACCATTCCTAAGACTCAAATTTGAACATGTGAGTGGTCTATTCTAATTTATTTTTAGTATAAAACATGATAGAAAGATTATATTTATCATAATACGTAGAATGTAAGGTGATATGATTAATTTAATCTATGTAAATCTACATGGATAATGATAGGGATTGGGTGAGGTGGTTAAATCATTTATGAGGTTAGGTACTCCCCCATCTACTATGTACTACTCAATAAGGAATAAGACCTCCATAAGTTTAGATGAGGGGATAAGTATGTTAGATTATTCGAGACTTATGATTCATCTTGAACCCCTTTGGTTTCTTTCGAGTTACGACACTCAGTTGGGTTATCAAATTTATGATTTATGGGATTTTCAATACTCCAATAATCCCTAGTTTATTATGAGATATATCCTTCAAGAATTTAACCTGAAACAAATTGGAATTATTTTCATACCTGTAAATTTTAATGGTTGGGTATATCTGGATATCTAATCTTCCTCTTGGTAACCCTCTAGTACTGGTGGTTCTAAGGTTATTGATTTTATTTTCTTTTCTTTTGGTTTAAATAAATTATATTTATTATGTCTAAAATATCCCCTTCATAGGCATTGTGTCCACACATGTTGGGACTATGAAGATGACATAGGCTTCAGAGATATTATTAGTATAAATGGATCTTGTGTGTCTTTTTCATTGCTAATTCTTGGTGAAACATAGTAAAGAATAGTGGTTCATGATGGTGGAAGTGATTTTTATGGCTTGATGTTGATCCAAGAGTACATACAGTGAGGAGGATCTTTCTTTAGTGTTGATTTAGTTAGATTCTGAGGATTGTTAGATGAATAGTTCCTTTGGTATTTTCTTATGAGGCATTGTATTTACATTTTTTGTCTCATTCATATATTTCATATAATTCAATTATTTACATTTATAAAATACTAGTGTCGAAATTTATTTTATGAAATGAATATTTGTTCCTCTGGTAGGTTTATATAAGCCAAGGCCTCCTATATTGGGTGATATTCCCACTTATTTTGAGCCACAATCCCATGACCTATTAGAAGTGGGATTATGGTGACACACTTTTCTTATTACTAAACTAGGTGGTTCCTTGGTGGTATATTTCATGTCATATTATGAGGAAAAAATAGTAGAATTCCTGGATCATAGAGATAAATTACTAGAAAACATGACAGTTCACCTGGTCAAAAAATTGTGGTGAAATAATAAGTTTGAGGAATATACATAGGAACTAGAAGATGTAATGAGACAAAGTAGCCTCATTTTTTCATCTAAGTAATTGAATTGTGAGGGAAAATTTATTTTAAGGGGTTTAATGTAACACCCCATTATTTTAGTATTTATTATTACTTTAATTATATCTCTTGTTCTCGATAACTTATGATACACACAACACCAAACTAAAATGAAGAATTCCTCATTTCATTATGGTAGAATATTATAATACAAAATGAAATGAATTACAAGATAACTAAATTATGTATAATAATTAAAATTATAAATTGAATGAAACCACATGTAAATCAAAATACTACTGGGTTGAAATTATCATTGTCATGATCTTCTATAAAGATCATACTATCGATGATAACTATAGAAAAAATAAAAAAAATATTTGAAATATGATAAGAATCTTAGAGAATAGGATGAATGATTTTATATAATTATCTAAGGATATATATATAGGGATGTAATATGATCATTAGATTTATAGTTATTGGTTATATATTCATTAGGAATATGGTCATAGTATATATAGTCATTGCATATATAGTTTTTGGATATACTTGTATCCAACAAGAACATTAATTTTTTATGTTTACATAGAAAGTAATGAATTAAAATTAATATAATTCACATATAATAAATAATTTTTGAATGAATTAAAAAGATAATAATTATTTAAAATATTTTATTACAAAAATATGTATTTCTATTTGTTACTTATAATTATTTTTATTATTATTTTAATGAATCATTTTAGGTGTTTTTAAAACTCAAAGAAATATTCTAATACTAATGGATTAATAAAATTTAATGCTTAGAAGATAGATAATTAATTTTAATGGGATGCGATTAAAATAATTTAATATTTAAAGGGATGTTTTTTAAATAATTAATTTTTAAAGTGTTATGTATTTTTATCTAAATAAATTAAATTTTCCACTTTTAAAGGATAAATATAATAAAATTTAATGTTTCTAATTATAAAAAATAAATTTACACTCATTTAATTATTAATTAATATAAAATAAGAATAATAACACATAATGTTTTAAAAGTATTTTTTCTATGAAAACATCATTTTATATGTATTTTCTGTTTTAATTTGAAAGTTAAATTTATAATATTAAGAAAATGGATTAGATTAAATTGATTCTAAATTTTTAATTGTCCTATCAAAATTTGGTAAGAGGGGATATCTTATATTTTTAATAAAAAAATAATTATCATAGTAAATAATTTAACAAGGTAAAAATAACAAAAAATAGGTGATTAACCAACTTTTTTGTGTCATATTTGTTTTAAAAAAATATGATATAAATGATAGTTCATTAATGTCAATATATTGAAGAATAATCATAATAAATAAGAAGAAGAAGAAATTCTTGGAAGTTATTTTGTTGTTCCTAGGCAAGGTATTACTATGTTTGTTGTGTTGTGAGTATTTTGTGATAATAAAAGTTCAACCTAAGTCTTGTAAGTTTAAATTTTTATTAATGGATGTTGTTTGATATCTATTCATATTTGAAAAATAATCATTTTAAGGGGATGAATATTGTGAAAAGTTTCATCATTTTTATTTTCAAATATCATATGAATATATTTGGATAAAGTTGAATTTAATTTTTACTATCAAAAAACAAGACCTAAATTCGTAATACATATTCTAATCAGAGATAAAACTATGTTTAAAATATAAATATTTTGTCTTTATTATTTGGATGAAGTTGTAAATACATTTAAATATGAATAATAAATTTTTATAAAGAATAATAATTCTTGGATAATGATTAAAATAAGAAATTATATGTTGTAGAAGGTTGGATCTAGAGCTATTATATGGAATTTACTATGTGGATTAAAAATTTCATGATGATAATTAGATAAGTGTTTTTATGGATTTTATGAAAAAATAGTGCTTGTATAAGATATCTGTAGGACTCAACCACTTCTAAGGTGGGTTCTAGGTCCACTACAACTAGCTCGTACGGTTTTGAAGGGAGTATGCATAGTGAAGATATAAAATGCACGAGTGCATACATGAGAGTATGAAAAAAGAGCATAGGGTTGTTAGCTCTATTAGGGGATTAGGCCTAGTGACCATGAATAACAACCATTATTAGTTAGATTTTATTAATCTAACTAAGCAGTGTAGTTGTTTATTAGGAAGTGAAAAGTCAAAACCAACTTCGATGTAGGAATCCCAATAAATCTGGTAATTATTCCTCAATATTAAAAGTTATGTAAATAAAATTATTATAAATGAAACACCTTCACATAAACGTATTTGACCTAGTGATCAGGATACTAGGATAAATTATTTTGATGTATGGCCATCTCCATGATCAAGCACCTCCAGAGATCAAGCCAATCTTGAAATGATAAGACCTTGAGACAAAATAGCCTCGAACCATAATAAAGTCATGGAAATCATTTCATGTGACAACCAATATAAGGATAAATCTACTTATATACATTTTTGATTGACTACACCACTATGGTCATATGACCAATCAGAGACAAGGATCGACTGTTGGCTCCTTTTGGATTGATCGCATGAAGAAACCATGACTAAATGTGCTTACTCATCAATACCATCCTTGAGTGTATTAATAGTACCTAGACATCCCATGAACCTATCATGAGATAACATAGATTGACCATAAGTTTTAATGATTAATTTTATGTTGAAGGTGAAGTAGTACAAATATTTGACCAAACTACCATAACACAAGGCAAGACGATCAACCACAAAGTTTCATGGTAGAATAAACTATCGTATGAAGTTGCATCGACCATGGGAGACTATAACAACCCAACTATTTATTTCACATTAATACTTTTTTGTTAAATAAGACTACACTTAATACAACCTAGACAATCCAGAAGTCTAGTGTCTTTTATAATTAGGTACATTACATAAAAACATAAAATAGGGAATACAAAATATTTATTGAAAACTTATTTAACATGCTCAAAATACTCATTCGAACTTAAAACTAAATGGGATAACCTGGGGACATACATAATAAAGGGTTGTTCTATAAAGATAAGTAAGGTAATAAAAATGGAAAAAGTGATACATGTTAGATAATATGCATATAAATGAGGAAGAAAAGAAATGTGAATAATAAGACATGATATAGCAAGATAATCATAACATTGGAAATGTGGAAACAACTTAAAACATTTAATCATAAACACAGGTCAAGGATAAACCCGCCAATACATCATGGTGGAAAAATTCCCATAAAGGAATCAGGTTCAATACCTATCCCAATGTGATGTATCATGATACTAAACATTACCCAATTCATTGGATCACTATCTAGGAACACCCATCATATTCATTTCATTATCATGCTTAAGTGTGCCACGTAGCTCGTAAGACAAGGATTTATTCATCGTTATAATTTATTATATGATCAAGGAATGTGGAATAAATAAATTTAAGTCCCTGATAAATATGAATATGTTCATGTAGGTGAATAACCTTGATATAAAAATGGTTATGTTATTCCCTACACAATTGGTTTTGCATGGAAAATCGTGGTGAAATTTTATCAGCATAATGGTGTTACTTAAAAATTCATAAAAATGGTTAATTAAAGATAAAGTGGTCTATAATAATTTTTAAATAAAATGGGTAGTAGTAGGGAAATGTAAATACATGCCCCAACTTTATTAAATGTAAATATAAATCATAATTTCATAAAGGAACTTGAATAATGAATAGAAGGTGAGGATCCATTATAGAATTCTGGCATAGTAACGTCTTAGGTAAGGGTCCCAATGAGGGAGTATAAATGATACATAATTGAAATAAAATCAATTAGATGGTAGGATAATGATTATAAATTAATTAAAATATAGAAAATTTAAATTAAATGAACTAACTTCAAAGTATATGCTTGAATTTGAAAGGAGGAGAGGAAGGTGAGGATCCCTTATGGAATTTCCGCATAGTAACTGCTTCGATAAGAGGAAAAATGAGGGATGATAAATGATACCAAATTAAAATAAAATCAATTAGATATTGAGTTAATTATTATAAATTAATTAAAATGTAACCAATTGAAATTTAAAGAACTAATTTCAAAGGAGGTTTTAGAATTTGAAAGGATGAGAGGATTGTGAGGATACCTTATGGAATTTCAATATACTAACGGATTGGGTAAGGGTCCAAATGAGGGGGTATATATAACGACCCATACTTTACATACATTGTTAATACTTTAAAATTGAAGCACACTTATTACAACATATAACAAAACCATGAAAGGATCGTATAGGTAAAGAGTCTTTAGAAACTGGGAAACATAAACAATTGGTTCATAAAGCATCTACTTTGCCTCCCATTCATTTCACCATATCTAGAGTCCCTTTTTGGAATATCCTACTTAATAACCTTCTTCCTGACTTGGGGAAATAAAACATACAAAAGGGTGAGCTCAAATTCTCAGTAAGGGTAAACAAAAGAAATATAAATCACATCATATACATAAGAACATAACTTTTGGGAATCTTAACCTGCAAAAGAGATCATAATTTCATAACATGGGATAAATAATAGTAGTGAAATATAATCCTAATAATCATAACTTAAAACATGAAACTTTGTGGCATACACACATAATCATAGAGAATCATTTCTTGTTAGTCAAGACTCATTTCCAAGACTATCTTAGTGGACAAAGTCCATTTCTAAACCGAGTTCACTCCTCGTTTCAGTCCTATTTCACTGAACCGGTTTAACCTGCCGTTCCATCCATGTCTATCTCATGAGATATAAAATCTTTACCCAATGCATTGAAGTGAGATATAGGTCCCACCCATCTCATAATGATACCATCCTTATGTGTGCCACAAAATCATAAACCATACATCATAGCATATCCCATGTAATAAAAATGGTAATCTTAAACATTGTGACATCATAAAACAATTCATATAAGATAAAGGAATTCATAAATATAATTCCATCACAACATAATCAAATCAATGTAATAATAGGGATATAAACATAACCCTTTATTATCTTATATGGAAAATAATTTTGATAAAACACTTGAACTCCATTCTTGAGGAAAATATCCTTTCTACTTCAAAAACATTTTTCATTTCTTAACATGTCATACAATTTTAAACTAAAAGAAGTTGATTAAAAATAAACTTGAAAAAATATAAAGTATGCTTCTTGGAAATAATGTTTTAAAAATAAATTCATGCCGTATAAGTTAAAAAAACATTCTTCTCGTACTTTTTTCGGAAAAGTCAAAAAGTAACTCGTACGAAAAACGACAAAAGATTCCTTTCATATCTTTTACTAAAAACTCACCTAAGGGTAAAATTGGATTTAAACTATTTTATAAGGATATAAATATTACACAATGAGGAAACATGGATGTATATGATAAAATACACCCCAGTAAATACCAAAGTATAAACAATCTCGGATAAAAATGAGATTGTGATATTTTCCCTTGCCTTAGGTCTGATTTCCCTCGTAAGTGTCCAAACCTCCTGTATAATGATTTAAATAATGTTATTGACTTATTCCAGAATCATAATTATTGTTATGATATCATATATGGTCATATTTTTAGCTTCTTAGTAGTAATATTTCATTGCTACTTGTTATTCGGGTGTTTATAACTTTTTGTTCTTATGCGTGTTTTGTCGAATAAATTCTTATTCTTCTCTTTAGGTTATAGATACATCATTTACAGAATGGTATTAATGTACTATATATCATATTTATTCATTCAATTCATTTATATAATCATTATGCAATGAAGATCATGTAGAACGAATCGCATCACATCGTGGAGACGATATTCCGTACGTACGCACGAGCGATGATATCGTTCCCATGATCGTGGAATTGTATTGGAGTGTATGTATACTATTTCAGAATCAATATCAATTTAAAATAATCATATATATTAATTATTTACATCATTATACCCATCCAAGTAAGGTGGTGGGGGAAAATAGATTACACCACGGCGTGGAGACGGTATTCAGTACGTACGCACGCGCGGTGATTTCGTTTTCCATGGGATGGATAGATGTTGAAATAGGGTTGTTTCATACTTATAATAACATATCAGTATATGAGTGATACTGATGTTATTACTTCATAATGAAACAACTAAAGAATAATATGTTGAAGAAGAAAGAATTTGGAAAGGATCGGTAATGGATATTACCTCTTTTTGACGCGCCTCTTCTTAACCTCCTCTTAGGGCACTAGGGTTGGTCTTTGAAGAAGACCAGAACCTATAGGATGATTCTAGGGAAGTGGGGAAGTAAAATGGGAAGGGTTTGGCCGAGCATGAAGGCTCAAATTGGTGTGAGGAGGAGAGGGAGGAGGTGCCCTTTTATAAGGGAGGAGAGGGGTACCTTTGGAAATATAAGAAATATTAGTTTATATTAAATCCCAACCCCACTTAAAAACTTCCAAAATGACTCATATCCAAATATTAGATGCGATAGGGTTGTAATATCATCAAAAAATAAAATTTATACATGTTAGGTATTTATTTTAAACATTACCAACTTGATTTATCCTTATTTATCAATTTAATTTTATTTATGGTAATAATATTCTAAATTTTAAATTATTATTAATAATTACATATGTGTTGTGAATTTTCCATAATTTGACTCTTTATGACATTTTCGATCATATAAATTTTAACTTATAATTTTTAAATATTTTAGTGATTTTTAAACAATATTATAATATGTTATTTTTATAAAATAATAATAGTGTCAATTTTGACACTATTCATTTATTTGAATTTAAATAAAATATATACATAGGATATGTTCGAAATAAAAGCTTTAATAGATTAATAAAATTTTATATGTATCTAGAAAATTAGTGTATCACATTAAATAGTGAATATAATAATTATTTTAATATTCTAAAACCATTTATTTGATATTTTAATTAATAAAATAATTTCAACATCACTATTGTGTCATAATCAATGATAATTATTTAATCCCTAAAAATTCTAAATAAATTCCTATGAGGTAGATAATTGTATTATCTTTCTTGAGACTATTCATTTTCGAAGTTTCATTAATTTTATCACCAAATTAAAATTATTATACTTATAATATTTAAGAAAGTGACATGTTGTCACATTCTTTGGTTTTAATAATAATTAAATTATTTTCATGGAAAAAAGTCTATTAAATGAATATAATCCAACCCTTAGGTGATATGGGTCGACTTTTAGTAATCCAATAGGATTTTGGCAGGTGTTAGGGTAATTTTATAATCTTATATTTATCCTTAATTACCCAATTTACCTTTAACTATGGTAAATAAAATTTACCGTAGTTACTATTCATAATGCCCAAAAATAAAAAGTAGCCTATTAACATAATTTGGACCCAATGATTCTGAATATGGAATCCATTTTTCAAAATTAAAAACATATAAGTTACAGTAATTAATTTAAAATAAATCCCGTTGTTAAGAAAACGGGTTTTAGAAGTTAAAACATTGCCAAAGATTGAAATGTTTTTACCTATGAATTCAATGTGAAATTAATGATAATGACATACATTATATTAAATGGTAAAAATATATTCTATCTATACTTTAAAACCATTCAATATTATAATTTAACCATATAAATTATCTCAATGAAAAAAGTTGTTTTTAATTAAAAATTAGAGTATTTTTACTATTCATCAAAATATGAATGTTATCAGAAAAATATCAAAAATTTATCCAAAGTAAATTTTTATATCCTGATTCAAAAGAAGAATTTTATTTTGTCAAATTGAACTTATAAATGTGTCAAAAACTAGATTTAATGTGGGTGCTCCATCAAAAGGCGACAAAACTGCATTTTTTTGATAAATACTTATTTTACCCAAAAAAATTATTTTGTTCTCTTACCATGTTCTAGAAAATGTGTAAGATTAATAATAATGTTGTAAAATTTAAAATTCAGTTAATACTATTCATAATGGCTAGTTTATAAAATTATAATAATATATCGTTGTTTAGTAGAACTCGGTATTGCGTACTACACACGCTATCGAGGAAGGTCACGATTGCGTGCAGTGAAAGATTCCTTTGATGATTTATATAACATAAAAACAAAATATTTCTCATAAAAGTCTCGGGTGTTACAGTATAAATGATCCATCATTCAAATAACATAAATTTTACATTATGTTAATGATTATAAATGAATAAAAATACAACCAGATGAAATTAAAAGAACTAATTTCAAAGAAGGTTCTTGAATTTGAAAGGATAGGATCCCTTACAAGAGTGTGTGACCCCAAAAGCACGGTAGGGGATACATGAGGGATTTGGGTATCCTTTTAAGGAATATAGAGAATTTATATCAGAGTATTTTCATGAGACACTCAGTTTTAGTGAAGATGAATGGGAGATTTTGTGGGTTTATATAGGAAAAGAGGGGGATTTCTTTATTATTTAGGTTTTGGACTCTACAAAATAAAATATCCAAAACCAGAAACCATACCAGGGTTTTTTCACATGTTTTTTGAAAAATAGGGGTAGTTATAATTATTTTATAAAGAAATGTTCCTAAATTATTAAAATAATTCCCTTGTTTATGTGGAGGTGAGTCACACTTGTAAAGAAAGGATTTTAAAACCTTAAAATATATTATAATTTTAGAAGGATTCATAATAGCTTTAAAAAATAAATAAAATAAACTTAAAATACAATTATTATAAATTTAAAACATATATATGGTCTTGAACCCATTTATAGTAATTATGACATCACTTTTGGGTCATTATGAAGTTATAATACATATAGTATATTTATACTGTATTTAAATTTTATTCAAAAACTTGAATTTCATGGAAAATTATGAGAAATTCGCCATTTTATAATTTAAAAATTATGATTCCAAAAAATAATACTAATTTTATATAAACAATTTTCTAAATATGTGATTTTTCTCTTTTAAAATAAAATCGACATTTATTGAGAAATGTTAGGTTTTTTTACAATAATAGTGTTTGAATCCTTATAAAAATTACATTTAACTTCATTAAAATTATATTATCATTTATATTTGATAAAAATTATTTAATAATTATATTCAAATATTATTTATTTAAAAAATACATTAATTCATAAATTGATTAATTGAATTTTAATATTAACCAAAAATACTATTTATGTTTTACCGAATCAAAAATAAAAATCATTTATAAAGTAACAATAATAGGATGAAAATATATTCATTATTCTATAAAAAATAATGTACATACTCATAATTCTAGGTTCTTGATACTTATCCCTTTAATACATTATAAAATTCCCTAAGAGTAAGGTGTGTGATGGTGGAACTTTTATGGGTTGGTTTGGCGAACATGGTTTGGGCCGTCATCATAACGAGCTTGAACTTCTCCCATAAATAGTTTCACACATGCTTAAGTTATTGGATATCATCTTGGGATTGGTCAAGGGAAAATCCCAAAAAGTATATCTCCCTTAGAAACTTCGATAAATGGGATTCCTAGGGTACGATCCTACTGGTTGAGGTCATCAATTCATTTATCTATGTCAATTGGATTTGTGAAAACCCTATATTTATATTAACCAAATGATCACAGTTCAATGGTTATATTTTCAACAATAAATATACTTAACATTATGTTAAATCCAATTGGATATTATAAAAAAAATAAGCGTGTGGGTTTTATATAACCATAATATATAATAAGACATTTAATCAAATCAAAATAGGGTAATTTTGTTTATAATAGTTTGGGTCAATACAATATTCCCCCATTAACAAATTTTCCCCCCAAAATTTTCATTTCCCACGCTAATAAAGATGAGGGTAACTCTTCTTCATCACCACCTCTGGTTCCCACGTTGCTTCTCAAACTTTTGGTTTCTCCACAGCACTTTAACAAGGTGAATTTTCTTATTTTGTAGAATTTTTTCTCTATGGTATAAGATATTTACTGATTTATCCTCATTGAAAAGGTCATTATCCAACTGTACCACCTATGGATTGATTATATATTAAGGTTCTTGTATCTACTTCCTCAAGAGGGATACATGGAACACATCATATATTTAAGATAGGTTCAGTGGGAGTGTTATTCGATAGGTCACCACTCTGATATGATCAAGGATCTCAAAGGGGTCAATGTATATTTGAATAATTTTTCCCTTATTCCTAAATCTCATCACTTTATTCCATAGAGATATATAGAGTTATACCATTTCTCCAACATCTAACTCTAGGTCTCATCGATGATTGTCAACATAGCTCTTCTGTTGACTATAAGAATCCTTGATGTGCTACTAAATGGTCTTAACATACTTCACTACTTCCTTGACCATTTCAATACCTATAAGTTTTCATTCCAAAACTTTATCCCAACATTCAGGTGTTTTTCACCTCTTCCCATAAAGGTCTTCATAGGGAGCCATTTGGATGCTTAAGTGGAAACTTTTTTTGTATGATAACTCGACCAGAGGAAGATGTTGGCCCCATCCTCCTTTGAATTCCATTGAACATTCTTGTAACATGTATTCCAGTGTCAAATATTCCACTCACATTGGCCATCAGTTTGAGGATGATAAGACATACTGAAGTTCATCTCAATGTTTAAAGAATTTTGGAGACTTTTCCAGAACATAAAGGTGAATCTCATATCTCTACGGAATATAATCGATTGTGGTACTCCATGCAGCCTTACTACTTCTCTGGTGAATATCCATGAAATTTGATCCAATGAGAAGTCCACTCAAATTATGATAAAGTGTGGTGTATTTTTAAGATGGTCCACAATAACCCATATAGCATTGTTTCCCCTGGATGTCTTCGGATGTCTCATGAAAAAGTCTATGGTGATTTTATCCCATTTACATGTTGGTATGGGTAATGGCTGCATCATCCCTTTATAATTATACCTTTTATCCTATACTGATACTAGTAAATTTGATGTATATTTGTTCTGCCTCTGAGGTGGCGCATTTTTGGTTGGTGCAGAAATGGTCCGAAAAGAATCATCACCTATCCCTTTTTATATAGGGATGGGTTCATATCGAATTTACCATTCCTTTGTTTAGATCCATTCAGCTTCAGTATCCTTTAAAGAATGTTAAATTAACCCTGTGGGAACTGCTGGTCCTAGGAGGAGATTACGTGGGGATCAAGCACTCATGAAATCGGTCCTTCTTAGATATAACATCTTCATATGGTCTCCAATGGGTTTATTTTTAGAGACAAGAATGCCCAGCATCCCTAGTATCCATGATTCATGGACCTGATTTCCAAAGGCAGGTTCTAGTTGGCTAATGATTTGGGAAACTACACTTAAGGACTCCATTGGTCGAGAGGATGGGAGGTCAGGCTCACTGCACCCTTCCAGGGGGGGGTTGTTTCCTGTTTCGGGAATCTCTTATAGATTTAAGTCTTGTTCATATGTTCATGAATCCTTGGTTCATTCCCAAAGAGTGTTTCCATAGGCTACCCTTGGTTTTCAGGATCGTCGTAGTCATGCATACATTTGATTCCACAGAGTTGATGCTGACTTGAGCCGTATTATAAGGCACCCTAGAGTTTATCGTCCTCTAGGGAGGACAGAAAGAGACTTGATGTTGGGATTGGGAACACAAGGAGGGATTCCTATATATCCTTGGGAGAGGAATCAGAACCCACATAGATCAGATGGTGTGGTGATTACGCATGGGAGATACCTATTTGAGGGGACATGATTGGGTGGACCCTTTATGGATGGGCACCCTTTTGAGCTTGGGACTTTTGGTAGGCATCCTGTATATCCTGATTTGGTCTGGAATCAGATTTCTCATAGTTCATATTATTGTTAATGTTGTAATCCTCACAAATATCTAAGACCACATGAGTCATGATCGGTGTGAGAAACAAGAGGATGTGAAAGATTCAACAATTCACATGCCTCCTCCCCTGTTGGTGGGTGAGGGAGATCCTGTGGTGGAAGAGGATGGGGCGACCATGGGAGAGGGTGTAGAGCAATAAACCTTTCAATGTGAAATGACATTGAAGGTCATGTGGATTTTCCTCAGAAGATTGGGGACTTACCTCTGTGGGGGGGGGCATAGCACCTTCTGGAAAGGGAAGGAGTTTATTCCTCGTTAAAGGGGGAGTGAACATGTCCCCCACTACTGATCACTATTCTGCATTGAATGGAAAAGAAAGTGATCACCCTGGATTTCTAGAACAAGGTGGTTCACTTCAGCATCCCAAGGTTAGGCTCTGGATTAATGTGGTAATGTATCCTCACAATAATTCCCAAATCCCACACCTTCATGGGGAGGACCTTCTTGACTTCGCTTACCATGGGTGTGTAGACTCAATGAAGCACGTCGATGCACATGATGGTCTGATTACACTGGTCCAATGGATTTGGAGGAGGCTTTAGCCTAATGTCGGGGGGCTGGTTAGTGGAGGGACCATGGAGAAATGGTCAGTAATGGAGGGGTGAGGTTGGAACCGAAAGGAACGATACCCTAAAACACCCCATTCCGTGTACTAACTTTTTATGCGGGAGGGGGGAATCCCAACATTCCATAGTAGTATGTGGGTAGAGGGGTCATCCGCATACCACTACAGTATGCTGAAATGGGTATAGGAAACCGCGTAACATGTTGGTATGTAGACCATCACGCCGTTTTGGGTTCCATCCGCATACTAATGCGGTACGCAGTGTCGGGTTCAGTCCATGCAGTAGTGCACTACACTGAGCACCGTACAGAAGGAGGGTATGGGGGATAGTCATTCGTGGGATGTTCATCCATGTAGAGTACATGGTTCATGATTACACCATTTTGGTTTGTGGTCCTCCCTTTATTATTATGTTCCCCTATTTTATGGTTTGCAGCCAGCTGTACCTGTGGTGAGAATGTTTTTCAGTCTTGGATTCTCCTAAGAAAAAAGAAGTAAGTCAGAGTGCAGCCTCTAAGTCTCCCTCAATATTTCTTTATCTATACTTATCTCTATCTATCTCCCTCTCTATGTGTATTGTACTTCTCCTGTGATCCTTTTATAGATCATCGAATTAATCTTATATATTGGGAATGCATAACAATTTGAAGAGTCCCATTGGAGCAATATCTTAACCCACAGAATACTCATTCAACCGAGGTTTGTGGAGACTTTGGTTCACAGTTACGGTTCGTGGAAACCCTACCAGTTTTCTTTGTCCACGAACCAATGGGTGCCCAGAACGGTACACAGATCTCTTCCGCGTGTGTGATTCCTTTGGTTTATGTGGTTCATGGTCACTGTGTTCACTGGCCATCGCCTCACAGGCCAGTGGTTTGAAAATGGTTCTGTGTACCTGCTGGTTCGCGATCAAGTTGGTTTGCATACCTTTCCCAGTGATGGTACAAAGTTTACTCTAAATCCTTTGCAAACATGAATTTCTTCAAGTTTCCTTTGAAACTTGCAACTCATTCTAATTCTGTTCCCCCTTCTAGACTTGTAGGAGTATTTTATCTCTTCTACAAAGCTATTTTGATTGTAATTTCTTCCTTTGGAAGAATTTTCAGGACCCTACAAATTCCCCAAATCGGAATGGGGTTTGTTCGAAATGAAAAGGGGACTATTCCGATGTAGAACCGGTCCTGAACTGAAATGGTTTTGGTAGAACAGATGGACCCAGGAGAAGAGGACGACACCTATAAATAGGGGCCCATGTCATTTTTCTTTTACTGTTTCTCCTAGAAAAAAAATATGGTTGATTTCCCCATCTTCCTTTTCCCTTGCGTACTGTGCTCCTAACAAAAACCCTATTCATTAATTGCTTTGTACGTTCTATGAACAGATTTCCTTACCATTTCTTCATCTGTGTACCATATTTTGGTTTTCGAAAATGAGACTATAGAATTTTAAGACATAAAATCTGAATTAAAAGTGGGAGAATGCTACGTGGCTGGATTTTCTGCATACCTAACTTGGATCAGTGAATCGAAATTTAAAAACTATTAATACGGACTTAAATTTTAATCCATAACTTTTGAACGCGAATTTATCTAAGGTTGAGGTTCGCGGTTTCTTCCTTCCATGGACTGTTCTATTCATCATAAAATGGTTCGCAGGACTATTCCTTGAGGTTCTTTCACGTACCATGGATGTACACGGTGAACCGCAACTACGTACCGTAGTTGTAGGAAATGTAGCTTTTGTGTGTCATGTTGTACATGGAAGGCTCCTTCCTTGTACTGTTTATAGGAATAGTACGTGAAGCCTTTTTTAGATATGTTTGAAGTATTTTAGCCATTTTTTATAGTCTTTCTCCAATAATTTTTATCAGAAAGACTTCTCATTGGCTTATGGATCCTCTGTGC
The DNA here is from genome assembly GCA_963277665.1 of Viscum album. Classification (NCBI taxonomy): domain Eukaryota; kingdom Viridiplantae; phylum Streptophyta; class Magnoliopsida; order Santalales; family Viscaceae; genus Viscum; species Viscum album. Next base: position 1,119,708,938 of record OY728141.1, read on the forward strand.
ATGCTACAATGGATGATTCACGGGCTGCTACAAAATCAACAAAGATAAGGGAAACCATGGATAGGAACAGCGATGATCATCTTCGAGCCCACATCATTCCTCATGAGAGCTTCTTGAAGGTCATCTTGACATCATAGATCTTAGCTTATCTGTTATCCATAGAGTTTCGAATTTATGGCTTTGGTCTTCTTACCGACGTTCCCCTGTCGTTGCTTGACCCCGACATTCCTTTCATCCTCTTAGAGGCACCACAAGGTCATGACCGTGCCAAAATTTCCCCAATTGGAGAATTCATCACTGCTCTAATTCAGAAAAACTTCTTCATACTATGAGGCTTGGCATGGACTCAGGGAAACCACAGATGTGGCGATGGTGTTTCGAGATTAGAAGCTTGAGAATATCCATCCATTATCAGCATCTCCCAAAAAAATCCTAGCAGCGGGTGGAGCGCCAAGGTGTATTTTTATGTCGGAGGATATTTCTCTGATGAGTGGGCATCGGCATTCTAGGTGCATCAGATATGCCGAGAGTCCCCTAAACATCTATAGGCGGTGGGCTTGCACCAAGAATCTTGGGTTTCTTAGTTTCCAATCTTCTCTCCAGGCGAAATCCTTTCAGAATTACTGATCTGCTGGTGTTAGAGCACCAACACCTTCCACCTACCCTATGGTGAGGTGGGAATTATTTTATGGGATATCTGCCATCTTGGAGGACTCCAAATTCTTATAGAAATGTAAAAATATTTCCTCTCAGTAGCTGACACATGTAACTACAACAATCACATGTCTCCTTTGACAAGGAGCTTACTAGTCATAGTGGTGGGATCACTGGATCATCCCCTCAAGGCTCGTTCCCTCACCCCATTCAAAGCGTGGATGAGGTTATTCATATAGATGAACAGTAGATGAAAAGACCCAAGCTGAGGGCTCACCACAGTCGAACCCATCCCACTCACCAGTCCCGCCAAACCCCAAGGTCATATTGTGCAACCCTTGAAGCAGGGAGATATACCACATGGGGATACAAGCTTTGGCCAAACATTTCACCTGCGCTTAGATTGGAAGGTTTCTTTTCCATGTTTTTAAGTGGATGGCTCTTACCATATCACGACGTATACACCGGGGTTTAGGCCTGTACAATGATGATTGAGGCATCACTGGAAGAGGGTCGACCCCTTAATTTGTCCCTTCCTACACTCTGTCAGCTTTATGAATTGTTGGGATAAATACAGGAAGGCAGGCCTCCACATCATCTCAGGAGACCGTTCCAATTATTATATGGGTGGATGGAAGAACACTTCCCCTATTATGAGTACCGAAATATTGCACAGGTTCCCCATTATGACTTTCATCATGATCTTCTCAACAATTTTGTTGTTCGTCCTATTACTCTTAGTATTACCATTGTGGTTGGGTTGTTAAACAACGCTTCTCATTTCTCATTCACACGATATCCTACCCCTCATGGATCATTGAGAGGTGATAGGGGTGGTTCCTTTGAGTAATTTTCCTACCACATAAATATTCGGGATGGGATGGTCACTGCTCGTATAGACCGAGTAGTTATTTGTGAGCCATACCTCCCCTACTAGTTTTCCAGGAAATTTGGATGCCTTCAACAGACTACGCTGCTTCCGATTTTTCAATTAAGTGGAGAATCTCATCCCATGGTTCTCCACCAATTGTTGCTTATGATGATGCACGAATGTGCTTCTAGAGAGATTATCATTCCTATAACAGCATGGGATACTATTCTATCACTGGAGTATGCCCAACTATGGGAAGATTGTTACCCCGGTGGGATGATGAAAGAACTAGTTCGGTAGGTGTAGAAACCCTTGACCATTCCCTGCCCTGTCCTTGACCCAATGAAAATGTGACACATTCCCTCCCCCACAAAGAGTGCAACATCTACACCTTCTAATTTCGTCCCCACAACAACCAAGACGGATACACCTCCTGCTTTTGCTCTTGTGGTAAGAAGACATTTGGTTCATCGTCAAAAGCGTTTGGGATGGGTTTCATCAGTACAATCAATTTTTGTGGGAAGTTATTTAGACCAGTCCCCTCCAACAGATATTGCCAAACATCTTAATGATATTGGAACCAGCCAAGTATCACCGATCATCCTAGAGGCTGTAGTTATTTTTCCACATCTAGCTCTAGTGGATAGGCCATATGAGGGAAAAGAGAGCCTTCCATCTTGGGTGACCTCCCTTAGGTCCCTCACCACTCCTATAGTGATGCTTCCTATGTATAAACATGTGGAAGCAGGGGAGGATCGAAGTGTTGGTGTTGTGGCAAGGCACCAGGTAGTGCGAAAAGAGGCATGGTGCCAGTTATGTTCTCTTGACACAGAGACAACCCTTTCCAATTTAGCTAACGAGGGTGAAAACTTTAAGTGGTTATTTAATGAGCTGGGTTCTAGAAACTTTTATTATCAACACCTTCACCCCCTTATTTACCAAATCATCATTTCCCAAGAAGACCTCACCTCCTGTGAGGACAATCTAGCCAGGTTCAATTATTCTCAACATCTAGTAGAGTCCTTCTGATATGTTTCGGAAGAATTTGATCATCTGAAGGATGAGGAGGATAAGGCCCAAGATTTGGTGGTGACCCAAGAAGAAGATTTGTGGGAGTGAAAATCCCACACAACAAGTTTAAGGGAACAACTGGCCTCCTAGAGTGCCAACTATAAAGTTGTCTAGAAGAAAGGGCGTGACAATAAAATTTTCCTGGAGCGGGTGCACCCGACGGTCAAGGCTGAAATGGAGGAAAGAGGTTATTTGGAGTAGACTATTGACGGCCCGTAGAAATCACTTTCCATCCTTTTGTAAAGGGATAACTGGGCCTTATTTTAATTCTTTCCCAAATCACGATATGTACTCCCCCCCTTTAATACTTTGGAGAGACTCTTAATTGTAGATGTTCCTCCATTTTTTTGAACCCAATGGAACTGATTTAGCTTTTAAATATCTCTCTCTTTAAATTTTAATGTCAGTTCAACATCATTTCGATCAAGCATTAATTTTAAACCATGACTTGAAATTAGTAAACTAAAATTATCGAATTGGGATCTATTTTTTTCCTGAGTCGCGGGACTCAGTGAGCGTAGTTCGACTATTGTTGGGGTTTTATAGAAAACCCTCAAAAAAATTTCAACTTTTTTTATATTACACTAATTTTTGCCTAATCCGTCTTGGTATAGTCTTAACGTTAATATCTTGTCTTTTCCATAGGCCTCTCGTTGTGGGTTTTCAACCTAACAAGATTTATGCCATTTTTTGATGGCTCAATGTTTCCCTCTTTTAACAAACCAATAATTGAATTTTTTCCAAAGGTTCCCTTTGCATATTTTTCCTCTAGATAGTATGGAATCCTTTTCGATGGCATTTCATAGTCCTACCACTCAAATTTACTACTAATGTTTTTGGTTGAACAGCTTTGACCAGACTTAATAGGGCAAGAGTCCCATTTTGGGACCATTAGCCAGGAATTTTCTAATATCCTTTAGACACGGGTTAGGGATTTATCTTGACACTTGATTTTTGGATTTTTTACAAGCATGAGGCTCACAAGCTATTTTGGGCATACAAATGTGGGAAAGGACTCTCATAGGGACATGTTTTCCTTTAATTGATGGCCATTATTTTGGGAAACATATGTAGAGCCTTCAGGGCATGGTGTGCATAGTCAAACAAATGTGTCTATAGGAAATTGTCCTTCCATTTTTGATAGCTTGGTGGTATTTGCAAGATTTTGGATTTATTTTGATGTTGGGAGCCACAATGGGTGGCTGGCCTGAGTACTATTATCTAAAAAATTAGGAACATTCATATCGACTTTGAGTGGGAAACTGTTCCCACACATTTATGTCAGGGGAAATTGGAAAGAAGGTGGTACAAAAGTCATTATCTAAGAGATTTCCAAATCTGGGGAGTGGAACAAGACATGAATGTCATTTGAGCACACAAAATCTAGAGAGGAATCTCCTGGGGACAAATTTTCCCTTAATTGACAAACATTTTTTGTGGGCGACATATGCAAAGCCACTAGGGCATGATATGCATAATCAAGAAAAGGTGTCCGTAGGACAATGGACTTCTGTCTTCGATGGAAATTTAGGATTATAGAGATTGATAACTTTCTGAATACTATATGTGACCTTTGACTGGGGTGATCCTGAACACAAAAGGAGGCATTTTAACTAAGCTTCTTTTGGTAAATCCAGAAACGAGTGGGGGAACTCTTGTTTTGTATGCAGATCAACTTCACGCATATGGATGGTATATCTTTAGAAACCTCAAAAGACACCATAGATGAATCGGTAATGTATATTCCAATATATCTAGAATGTTCTTAAGGAGGAAAATGTAAACCATGACTTTGAGGGTCCATTAATCAGGAGGGATGGAATGAGGCTTGGAATCCATTGGGCATACTGAGATAGGATAGGACTCGCTTGGGGATGAATTTTCCTTTGATTGAAGGCCATTTTTGTGGGCAACATATGCAGAGACACTGAGGCATAATGTTCATAGTCAATCAAAGGTGTTCACAAGACATTGGCCTTCCATCTCAAATGACCATGAAGGATTATGGGGATTTGATATTGCTCAAAGCATGGAGTCATGAGTATGCTATGAGTGTATCCGAATATATTGGGGAAATTTTTTCTTCGATTTACTCATGGAATGGTGTACCTTATATAGATCTGACTCATATGCAGGGTTCGGTATTCATTCCATCATTGGGATACCAGGTCATTTAATGTCACATGGACAGGACATGGGGTTCCTCTTGGGGAGGGAACCATGACATGGATTTGAGCGTCGTGCTGCTAGGACCAAATTCTGGGGCTATTTTTCCATAATTTCATGGTGTATATCTTGCTGAAATCCCTAAGCTCACGTGATCTATTCTCAGTTTCAGAAACAAGAGACTACTAGGATTCCATGTCATTGCGTAAGAATAGAAAAATCAGCATTATAGGGAACTTTTTGGCTTAAACCATTATTAAAAAGTTTAATGTCATACAACAAGGAGGATTTTGGCCTGGTAGTTTAACATCGTGCAGTGAGGACTTGATTCTATGTAGTTTAGAGTCATGCAGAAAATACGATTATACTTTCATAAAGATCTTCAATAGTTTTAGGTTAATCGCAATCATGATGTTATAGAGTTCCTTAGACGTGAATGATGATAGAAGGTGTAAACCATAGTCCCAAGGGAAATATGAATCAGGAGGGATGACATGGGGCTTGGAAGCCATTGGGTGTACTGAGATAGGAGAGGACTCTCCTGGGGAAGAATTTTTCTTTGATTGCTGGCCATTTTTGTGGGAAACATATGAAGATCCACTGAGGCATAATATACATAGTCAATCAAATGTGTCTGTAGGACACTGGCCTTCCATCTCAAATGTCCTTGAATGATTTTGGGGATCCATGTTTTCCAGAGGCATGGAGTATGAAAAATGGGAAATATGTGCTTTGGAATGTGAGAATACCTAGACCATGATTAACCGTGAACTACTTGGGGCTTCTATATAGGTCTGACCCATATGTATAGAGGGAAGCAGGATCTTTTGAATTCTTAGGAATGAGAGGTATGTGAGGAATCTCATAATACTGAGGATTGGGACACACATAACTCTTGAAGAATCTTATAGTTTATTTTCATGTGATAAGACCATTCATGGACATCATGTACAAGTTTTTCCTATGTATGGGGGAAAGAGGCATTTTTTGCTAGTGTCTAGGCCAGGATGCCAAATCTGAGCATCACTATGTATCTTGTGAGGGCAGGAATCAAGAAATATATAGTTATGAATGTTCCCTACAAACATTTTGGCTCATTCCTTATGTGAGGATATGTGAGGTCCTTTTTTTCACTTGATACGGGTGTCAGGCCTACCACATTCCCCTACAATTTATTTTTTGTAGGAGAATCCTCACCACTGATCTTAAACTCACGTGAGTTATACTCAATGTGAGAAACAAGGAGTGGTCACAAATATCCTTCATAGGTGTGGGGAGGTACAGAATATGATGGGGGCATTTTCTTTTTCTTTCCTGGTGGGGCAGCGCCAAGATTGAGGATCGAGGCGTCACTATGTATCCTTCGAGGGTAGGAATCAAGCCGCACTTAGTTTTCTACATACCTCGTACAGATTTGGCTCGATCCAAGGGGTATGGGCATTTCCATTCTAGCCATCAGAGTTTCCAGGTCTACCATGTAACTCTATAGTTGGATTTAGTAAGATAATCCCTACCATTGATCCTAATCTCATGTGAGTTATACTCGATGTGAGAAACAAGGAGTGATAAGGGTTTCCTTTATGAATATGGGTAGATAGGGGGCATGATGGAGGCATTTTTTATGGGGGGTGGGCCAAGATCAAATATCAAGGCATCACTATGTATCTTGAAAGGGAAGAAATCAAGCAATATGTAGTTCTGTAAGAGATCACGTAGTTTATTGTTATATGATTAAGACATTTTGGGTCATGTAGTTTAATGTCCTACGATGAGGACATGAGACATAGTTTATTGTCATGTTTTAGGGATGAGTTACTTTTGGTTTAATGTCGTGTGGAAAGGAAGATGAAGCATAGTTTCAGGTCTTAGAGTTCGGACCATGATATTATAATATTTTTAATTCATAGTTTAAGTTATTATAGTTTGGACCATTATGGGGGAATTTCAATGCATTATAAATCATAGTTTAAGGTCTTAGAGTTTGGACTCTGTCTTTGAGGTGATATAACTCATATATTAGGGTCATTGAGTTCAGAACATGGTATAAAGGCATATTATAAATCATATTTTAAGGTCTTAGAGTTTGGGCCATAACATTGAGGGAGTTTTTTTTACTGTCGTGTTTCATGGACTAATACCGTGCAGTTTAACGTCATGTGGTCAGGATGATGACTCATAGTTTAAGGTCATAGATCTTAGACCATGCTATTGGAGTCATTCATTACTCATATTTTATGGTCGTAGATCTTGGACATTAACATGGGGTCTATTTTTTATGACTAATATTTTAGTGTCTTAGAGCTTGGACTTTAACATTTCTGTTACATGAAGTATTTCTTCAAGAACTTTGCATTTGTGGGCACCGTGATGAGGTGGTTGTCCATTGATATCAGGGTGTATGCTCCATTGGAATAAACCCTATCTATGACATATGGTCCTTCCCACTTTTTTTCAAGATTTGGGGGCTTCTTCCTGAGTATCATTAAGGTTCTGAGGACTAACATCATTTATCCTTCGAGGAAAGATTGAAGGAAAACCTTTTTATTAAAGGCTCATGCAATTTTATTTTGGTAGACTTCCAAATGGTGTAGAGTGTGTGTCCTTTTCTCATCTAGCTGCTCCAATTCATAAAATCATCTCTAGTATTGCTCGTCCATGGAAATTTGATCGCAAATGGACACACAAAGTGATGTCACTTGGATTTGAATAGGCAAACCTGCTTCTACCCATATACTAGTGAGTATGGGGTTTCCTGGGTGGTTGTGAAGTTCGTGGTCTAGTAAGCCCACAAAGCATGAAGGGGATTATTTTTCCACAATTTCTTATCCTTATCACCCATATTTTGAAGTATATTGGATAGAGTCTTGTTGAAAGCCTCTATCTACCCATTGTCCACCACGTGGTAACATGATGACTGATTGGCTTTGATTCCATACTCTTGGTACAACTTATCCTACTCATTAGAGTATAATTTTGTGATTTTTTCCATCAGTATTGTATGAGAGACACCAAATATGGTGATGATGTTTTCCTTCAAAATGTTGATGATGTTTTTCTCCCTAACATCTTTAAGGGGTGTGGCTTCGGCCCATTTAGAAAAGAAGTCAGTCGTTTTGAGTAAGAACTTGAATTGTATGGCTGTAGCGGGAGGATATGGTCCCCTCAACATCCATCCCCCAAGAGATGAATGGCCAAGAGTACTTAGCTATGTGAAGTAACTCTGGGGGTGGTGTATGAAATTGTCATGAACTTGGAAGGAATGTAACTTCTTGGTGAATATGGAACAATCCTATATCATGGTGGGCTAGTAATATCCAAGCCTTCGAATTTGGTGAGAGAGCTTGGTTGCTGACTGCTGCGCTCCACAAGATCTGGCATGCACTTCTTTCATGATGAAAGTAGTCTCTTCTCCATCAACTCACCTAAGAAGGACTCCGTCAAGGCCTCTCTTGTACAGACCCTTTTCTTGGTTTACCCCATTGTACAAGGCAAAGTTGGTTGCCCGTCTTCAGACCTACTCCCTTTCAGCCCTATCTTGTGGGAGTTCCCTATTCCGAAGGTAATTTGTAATGGCTATCATCCAACTAGTGGTATGACCATAAGGCTTAGGAACATGACTTATTTCATCAATTTCCACTATATTTATCTGGATTAATGGAAATACCATACGAAGGTGAGCAATGTTGATGATTGTTTCATCCTGGTTGGGATCGACCAAGGTTGTGGCTACATTTTCCAAAGCATCATCTTAAGCATTCTATGACCAAGGTATATGAGTCAATGTTGGTTTTGATGGGAATTCTTCCATCAGTGTTTGAACTTAGTTCTTCAAGGGAACCAATACTTCTTTCCTAATAGCATAGTCACCATTGACCTGTTTGATGACTAGCTCTAAATCACCCTTTATTTTTAGGTGTTTTTCCTGCACCTGGAGTGCCAATTCCAAGCCCTCAATGAGGGCCTGATACTCCAGTTCATTATCCATACACCCTTACTAAATCAAGAAAGAGTAAGTCAAGATGGCCTTTTCAGGAGATATGAGTATGACTCCCAATCCTACTTTTTTGATTTTAGGATCCTCCATCCTTTTCCCTATCAGGCTTCGGGAAGCACCATCGAAGTAAATTTCCCACATCTGGGGTCCTCCCAAACAAAAAAAACTTCTTCATATGGATGTTCGGCATCCAACGATGTTGTATCCTCCGAGGGGTGCTTGGCTAGGAAGTCTGCTAGTGGTTGGACTTTGATGGCCTTCTAGGGCATTTACTGTAGGTCAAACTATTGTAGGATGACCTCCCATCTTGATAGTAACTCATTTAGAAAAGGTAAGTTGAGGGTATATTTGAGCAGGTTGCAATGGGAGACCAGGTGGACCTCACGGTGCTGCAGGTAATGCCTGATATTTTGAACTGCAACGATTAGGTCTAGGAAGTTCTTTTCAATCTTTGAATACTGAGTTTCAACATCGATCATTGTTCGAATGAGGTAGTAGAGGTTGTTATCACTTCTAGAATCATTCTTCTATGTGATAAAGGCACCTAATGACCATTCCAGGGCGGTTACATACAATATGAGTGGTCTCCGCTCAACTGGAGGCATGACCACCGGCAGGCTTACGGTATATCTTTTATGATTTTCGAACGCTTCTTAGAAACCATTGTCCCAGTCATACTTAACTCCTTTCTTCATGAGCCTGGTGAAAGGTAAACATTTACCTACTATGTTAGCTATGAAGTGTCAAATGTAGGTGAGGTGACCCTGTAGACCTCTCAACTTGGTGAGGTTGTGATGTGGGGACATGCCAAGTATGGCTTTTGTCTTCTCGGGGTCAACTTCGATGCCACGATGGCATACAACTAAGATGAGGAATTTTCCTGAGGTAATGTCAAAGGTGCATTTAAGGGGATTAATCCTTAAACCGTGCTATAACAATTTATTGAATATGCTTTCAAGTTCAGCCAGGTGGTTTGAACGATGTTGTGATCTAACCACCAGGTTGTCGACAAAACACTCGATAAATTTTCGCAATAACGGCTTGAAGATGTGATGAATGGCATGTTGATATGTGGTGTTGGAATTTTTAGACCAAATGGAATCACTTTATAATAGAACACTCCCTGAGGGTTCCTAAAAGTGGTAGATTCTTCGACTCCTCTGGCCATCTGGATTTGATTGTATCCAGAATAGACATCCATGAAGCAGAGGGTCTCATATCCAGTTGTTGCATCGATAAAAAATTCTATGATTGGGACTAGGAAGTCATATTTTGGGAAATGCCAATTAAGGTCACTGAAGTCAATGTTGATTCTAATCTATCTATTCTTCTTTAGGACTGGGATTATCTTTTCTAGCCAGATTGAATATTGGACCTCCCTTATGATGTTGGCTTTGATCATCTTGTCAACTTCAGCCTCTATTTTGGTAGAATGCATCATGTGGGTCCTTCTAGATTCCTTCTTATAGCCCCAGTGATCTTCTTGTAAGCCCAGATGATGAGTGGAAACCTTAGGATTTATTCCTCGCATTTCTGTGTAATTCTAGGTAAACATGTCTTGATTCTTCTCTAAGAAGGAGGTATATGCCTCCTACTCCTCGACAGGCATGGCCACACTGATTAGGGTTGGTTGCAGGTCATCTTTAGTGCCTAGATTTATCTCCTTAATTTCATCAATTATGGTGGAGACACCTTCTTTGAATACATGAGGGGGATCTTTGAGGTCTTCTTCCTCTTCTTTTTCTTCTTCATCATCATCTTTACCATCTTCCTCTTCTGATGGGGAAATATTTTTTGCGAGGAACTCTCCAATTTTGGAAGAAAAATCATCTTTTTTCCTTCGTGTGTGAGGAAAGGGTAGTTTGATGTCCCAAGGATGGTCCAAGAGCATCTTTGATAGGGATTTTCCTGACAACATGGGAGTCAGTCTGCTCTTCCATGTCCTTAAGCTTGGTGGTTGTGGAGCAGATCATGCAGATGATTGAATCTGCATCCAGACTTGTACTTATGAATTCAACATTGTTAATGGGTAGTACATATTCTTCTAAAAGTTGTTGGAGGGGGTCAGAAGGAGTCATCTCCAATCCATATGGGGCATTGATTCAATCAACATCGTTAATCGAAAGATGTTTTTCTTCTGATTCATAGAACTTGACGTTGATATAGTGCGACTCGCAGAACTCAAACATGGATTTATCAGTGTGAAATGTCCCATTTTTTCCATTAGTACAATATTTGATGTACTAATGGTATGAGGACAGAATTGCAGCATGGTGATGCATCCAAGGCCTCCCTAACAGGGTGTTGAAGGTCATACTTTTCGGCACCACTAGGAACTTAGAATCTGATATGAGATCTTTAAGACAAGTTTTAATCTTGATTCATCCCAACAGTTTCTTCTCATTTTTGATGTATCCCATAAAATTTGTAATGTAGGGTGCCAATTTTTCTTCATAATATCCTAATCGATGAAGCATCCTCAGTAGGAGGAGGTTGACTCCAGAGTCTTTGTCGATTAAGATCCTCCAAACATCAATTCCATTTATCATGTCGGACACATATAAGGGTTTTATGTTCCCTTGCATGATAGTGTAACACCCTGATATTTTATGAGAAGTATATGTTTTTATGTATTATGTTATATGCAAAGGAATCTTTCACTGCACACAACACTAGCTTGGCTTGCGTTACATGCAATCGTGACCTTCTTCGATAGTGTGTGTAGTACGCAATACCGAGTTTTACTAAACAATGATATATTATTATAATATTATGAACTAGCCATTATGAATAGTATTAACTGAATTTTAAATTTTATAACATTATAAATCATCTTACACATTTTCTAGAATGAGGTATGAAAACAAAATCAGTTTTTCGGATAAAAGAAGTATTTTTCAATAAATGCAGTTTTACCGCCTTTTGATGGCACACACATTTTAAATATAGTTTTTGGCATGTTTATAAGTTCAATTTGACAAAATAAAATTCTTCTTTGGAATCAGGATATAAAAATTTACTTTGGATAAATTTTTCATATTATTCTGGTAACTTTCATATTTTGATGAATAGTAAAAACACGCTATATTTTAATTAAAAACAACTTTTTCATCGCAATAATTTATATGGCTAGATTATATTTTTAATTTATTTTAAAGTGTAATTAGAATATATTTTTACCATTTAATCCAATGTTGTTCATTGTAATTAATTTCAATTTGAAATTGGATATAAACAAGTGATGATCTTTTGATAGTTATTGTTTCTTAAAAACACGCTATTTGTTTTGATAACGAAAATTACATTTAAAATTAATTAATTCCACTTCTATGTTTTTAATTTGTAAAAATAGACATCTTTTTTGAATTTGGAATATCAAATATAGCTTAGGCTGAATTTTTTGTCTTTTTCTGAAAAAACTTCAATTTTTGATGAATAGTGAAAACACTGAGTTTTTGGTTAAAAACGAATTTTTATTTAAATAATCATTTATTTGATTTAAATTTATTTTAGGCCAAAATAGATACATAATACTTATATAAGTTCAATGAAATTCATTGGAATCATTTTATAATAATTTTAGATTTAGAAAAAAAATGTATTGAACTTTTCACCGTCTTTTACCCACCTCCTAGGAGCTTTTGCAATTGTTCATAAAACTTAATTTTACCGCTTCTCTGAGTTGAATTTCAAAAATATTAGAGACGCGGTTAATATCAAGGAGTAAAATGTGGTTCAATTAGATAAAAATAATTTTTGGTGAATAGTAACTTTTTACTTTTATTTACCACGGTTAAAAGTAAATAGGGCAATTCAAGATTAAAAGAAAATTATAATAATTCAAAATTACCTTAACACTTGTCCAAACCTTATTGGATGAGTAATGGCAGACCATGGGCATCCTTGGGTTGATTTTGGGACCCCATTCAGCCACTTATGAAAGACAATGACACATTAGATTAATTCATTTAATGTAAAGACAAAATTGGCATTAACAAAAAATCCTTTAGTAATTAATTTTTATAAGGGGATATATAAATTATATTTTAGTCTATAAAAATTAATTGGAAATATAAGAATATATCCTACATTTTTTTATTTTTTTATAATTTTTAGACATCAAATAAATTAAATTATTTATGACATAATAATGATGCAATATTTACCTCATTAATAAATGATTTAAATAAATAAGATTATAATGATTAAAATATATTCCAAAACATGTCCAATTCTGATTAGATGATTTTATTTCGACCATGAGTCATCTTAGATTCATATTTAATGATTTTTCTACCTTTTTAAACTGAAGATAAGTTTATAATAAAATAATATTTTCATACTTTCAAAAGGTGCCCCTCTCCTCCCTTATAAAAGGGAACCTCCTCTCTCTCCTCCTCACACCACTTTGAGCCTTAAATCTCAGCCAAAACCTACCCATTTCACTTACCCACTTCCTTAGAAACCTAATAGAGGTACTGTTCTTCTCAAAATACCAACTCTAGTGCCCTAAGAGAAAGTTTAAAGGAGGCACTTCGAAGAAGAGGTAATACCTTCTACCGTTTTCTTAAAGTTCCATTCTTCTTCTACTACCTCTTATTTAGTTGTTTCATTATGAGGTAATAACATCAGTATCCCTCATATACTAATATTTTATTATAAATATGAAACAATCCTATTTCACCTCTTATCCATCCTACGGTAAAAAAAATCACCGCGCATGTGTACGTACGGAATACCGTCTCCACGTCGTGGTGTAATATGTTCTACACCACCACCTTACTTGGATGGGTATAATGGTGTAAATAAATAACTATATATGATTATTCTAAAGTGGTATTTATTCTGAAATATTGTACATACACTTCAATACAATTCCACGATCATGGGAACGATATCACCGCTCGTGCGTACGTACGGCCTACCGTCTCCACGATGTGATGTGACTCGTTCTATATGATCTTCATTGAATAATGATTATATAAATAAAATTAATGAATTAATATGATATATATTACACTAATACCATTCTATAAATGATGTATCTATATCCTATAAAGAGGAATAATAATTTATTCGACAAAACGCGCATAAGAACATAAAGCAATAAATACTCGAATAACAAGTAGCAATGAAATATTACTACTAAGAAGATACAAATATGACCATATACGATATCATAACAATGAATATGATTCTATAATAAGTCAATTAACATTATTTAAAACATATTACAGGAGGTTCGGATTCATATGAAGCATATTGGACCTAAGGTAAGGGAAAATCTCACAATCTCATTTTTATCCGAGATTGTTTGTACTTTGGTATTTAATGGGGTGTATTTTATCATCCACAACCATGTTTCCTCAATATGTAATATTATTTCCATCCTCCTACAATTTTTTAAATCCAAGTTTACCCTTCGGTGAGTTTTTAGTAAAAGATATGAAAGGAATATTTTGTCGTTTTTCGTACAAGGTACTCTTTGACTTTTCCGGCCAAAGTACGAGAAGGATGTTTTTTTAACTTATACGGCATGAATGGATTTTTAGAAAATTATTTCCAAGAAGCTTCCTTTACAAGTTTTCAAGTTTATTTTTAATCAACTTCTTTTATTTTAAAATTTTATGCCATATTAAGAAAGGAAAAATGTTTCTAAAGTAGAAAGGATATTTTCCCCAAGAATAGAGTTCAAGTGTTTTATCAAAATTATTTTCCATCTAAGATAATATAGGGTTCTGTTTCTATCCCTATTTTTACATTGATTTGATTTTTTTATGATGGAATTAATTTTATGATGTCCTTTTATCTTATATGGGTTATGTTATGATGGCATGATGTTTAAGAATCCCATTTTTATTACATGGGTTATGCTATGATGTATGATTTATGATTTTGTGGCACACATAATAAAGGTTTCATTATGAGATGGGTGGGACCTATATCTCCCACCAATGCATTGGGTAAAGATTTATATCTCATGATATAGACATGGATGGAATGGAAAGTTAAACCGGTTCAGTGATACAGGGCTGGAACGAGGAGTGGACTCGGTTCAGTAATGGACTTTGTCCTCTATGATGGTCTTGGAAATGAGCCTTGACTAATATGAAATGATTTTCTATGATTCTGTGTGTATGACACAAAGTTTCATGTTTTATGTTATCATTATTTGGGATTACTTTTCATTACTATTATTTATCCCATGACATGATATTATGACCTCTTTTGTAGGTTAATATTTTCAAAATGTTATGTTCTTATGAATATGATATGACTGATATTTCTTTTTTTTAACCTTACTGAGCATTTGAGCTCACCCTTTTGTATGTTTTCTTTTCCCTTGTTTAGGAATAAGGATATTAAGTAGGATATGCCAAAAGGGACTCTAGATATGATGAAATAAAAGGGAGACAATGTAGTTGATTTTATGAACCAGTTGTTTATGTTTCCCAGTTTCTAAAGACAGTATACCTATACAGTCCTTTAATGGTTTTGTTATATGTTGTAATAAGTTTGCTTCAACTCTGAAGTAATAACAATGTATGTAAAGTATGGGTCGTTATAGATAGTTTCTTCATCCCTATCTATGATAGATATGATGGTATGAAATTATTCGGGACTGGTCTTCATTCGGTAGACTTTAGCAGCTTCTACATCAGCCTTAAACTCCTGGGGGCTTAGCAAGGCTTTAATGAGTGCCTCCCTAAAATATGTAGACAGACTTAATGCATCCAGTATTGATAGATTCGCTGGTATTGAAGCCAACTTCTTTAGAATATCATACTTCTAATCTAAAGGTAGGCACTTCCTAGCTCGGGGTTTCTCTTTCACAGACACTTTTGGGTTTTGAGCTATGGACGTAGATGGTTCGACCTCTATAACAGGGGTCAGTGGCACTGTAGTCCTTTCCACGTTTGGTCGAACTTGTCCGCTTGTATAGCTTGGGAATTTTACTGCTTATCCGTACCTTGATGGATACTCCAAGATAACTAGTCTTGTATTTCTTTCGATGGGGGTGAAGGAGCATTCTGGTTCTTATTGTGTCTACTGGAGGGTCCTTCCACAAGTTTCTGCGATGTTTATAGTCTGACTTGTGGCGTGGCCAGAAATTTGACTCCTACCACGATCATGCCTCCCTAGAAACCTCCATCCTCTACGGCCTCTTCCTCTGTCTCTCCAAATGGGAGTGGGTAATTTGGGTTCGTGTCCAAATTCTTCATCAGAGAATGGGTCCATCAAGTGAATGAAATTAATGGAACCAAAGATCATTTCTTGATCTGACACTATTTCTGTCTGAATGTCTCCTTCTGATGGTGTCGTTTGGCAGGGCAGTTCCCATTGAACCATTTGGTGGGGTGATGCCCTTTGTTCCAATATTATTGGCATGAAGTTCGAAAGTTTCAACACTGACTTTATATTTGGGGTCATCTCATCTTTGTTCTCTTTCTTTCTTCCCTTCTGGCTTTTAGGGGACCACGGGGCTGAGGAAGATGGATGTGATGTATTAAGAGATTTTGCAGCCATAGTTGGTTGTCTCAACTACTCTAGGAGGATTACATGGACTTGGTTGATGGTATTTTGGGTCATCCAGTTATCAAACTTTTTCTCCTTCGTGTTGGTGACTGTTTTCTATTCCTTTTCCTCTCTTGAGTCTGAGGTGGAAACATATGCCACTTGTGCTGGTGGTGATCCCAACATGACTTTCCCAGAATCTACCATCTTTTATAGGAGATCCTTGAAAATAAATCATTCGTGGATGGTGTTCCCTAGTATCCGGTGATATGGACATTAATTTGTATGGTCTTCGAGACCCACTTCATCAACTCTCTTTGGCTCTAGCAGCTGAAGAAAATTGCAATTCACAGCGGCTATAAAATAGCAGCAGACCTAGTCGCCTCATAACGAATAAACTTTATTTCTTCATTCTTCAAACTGATTTCTTTTATCACCCCTCCAATCATCTTACCGAGGTGGGGGTGGCTATTTTCATCTAGGGGGTTCTATACGGTTCAGTGGGGGCCTCGCAATTAGAGCTGCTGTCGAGGGTGTCTTAAGTGTGACAGAAATCACATTATCTTTTCCCATTATTTTCCTAAAGGCTTATGGGGACACTCAGTACTTATTATTGGTCCTTTTCAAGGAGTCTTCTATCATTTGGGAAATGGTAGAGAAGTCTCTAAACCCACTGATGTACTTCACCGAGATAAGCGGCATTCGCAATTCATCCCAAAGGTTATCGATTCACATGGAGAGCATCTCATCTTGGGGGAGTGGACGGTTCAGGGAATATGTCAGGACCTTCTATCTAGAAATGAAGTCTGAGACTCTCTCATTATCTCACTTCATGTAGTTCATGAGGTCACTAAACATCATCTTGGGCGGCGTCAAACTGAACTGGAAGAGAAATTGTCACCGGAGGTCCTCCCAGCCTTTGATTGAATTGGCTGGCAGTCTAGTATACCATATGAAAGCTAAGCCCTATAGGGTTTGTATGATGAACCTGAGTTTTATGGAGTCTTTCTACATTTGAGTGCCCATCATGGGGTCACAATAAGAGGAATAGTGCATTAAATGTTGTTTAGCCCCCCCCAAGCCATTGAATATTGGGAATTCAGGGTTCCTGATGTTCAGTGGTGGCGGAACATTTCCCACCCACTCAGGGAAGGGTTTTCACTCTTGTTGTATCAGAGGGAACTACCCCTCCATGGCTTCTAGTCAAGTTGTTAGCTGCTCGACAGTGTTTAATAGCCCTTGATGCATATCCTGTTGGTATTGAACTTGAGCCGATGCGATAGTGGCCAAGACTGGGCATGTCGATTCAGTTGTAATTTGGGGTTGATAATCATATGGGGTATCATTTATGGGTTTACCTGGATATATTCTAATTTTCTTCTTAGTAGGTATAAGTCTTGATGTCCTTTCGGGGCTAGGTTGAATGGTCCTTTGAGCTAGGCTTCATTCACCAGAATGAGTGACTGCGGCATTGGCACCACTTCTAGAAGCACCTGTTGACGTTCTGCAGGGGGAACACATCCCGCGAGATACCTCCCTCGACGTATCTCGGCATTAATTATCCTATGCTCTTTAATTTATTCCTCCTTCTTGGATAACCTTTCCTCGAGGGTGAGGGACGCGTTCTCAGGGGTAGGAGAATACGGGTCATAGACGACATTGGATTTATTCTTCCCCTTGTTGGGGATCCGTGTGGGAGGTAATGTCTTATTTATTGAGGGGGAACCCATATTTAGAACCGCCCTCTAGTTTCGAGTACGCACACCATCATGTTCTATGTGGGATACCTCTGGGAGGGAACTATCTTCCTTCGCGTCCTCTACCCCTGCGTCATTTCCTGTGAGATCTATGGGGTTGGCGTTTACCAATTTCACTGAGGTATGTGACATTGGGGGTGGTGTACCTGGTGCCAAATGGTAGGAAGGCTTATTTCACCCTTTATTGGACTTTTTCCTTCCATTCTATGGTATTATTATGGTTTCATGGAAAATATTGGCCTAAAGGGATCCCTGCTCTAACCCCGTAACGTGCCTTCATCTCGGAGGGTGTGAACCATGATGAGGGGTGGAACGGGTAACTCCTCTATCCATAATTCTTCCTAGATGATTGAATACAGACATCCATTGTGTGGTGATTTGAGGTAAAAATACCCCCATCCATGCCAGATAGGGTTTTTCCCATTCTCCTATCGATGCACTATGACCTGGATTTGTTGGTCTTATGGGGGAATTTTGATTTAAAAATTCCCCCATCCCTAGGGGCGGGGGTTTTTCTTGTATTGTGGTGGTATCCACCACTATTTACAGCCTTTAAATTTCAGATAATCTCACATGATTGTAATCTGACTATGGCATTGTTCATGTATAGAGTCTATGATCTTTTAAAGACATGAGCACTGTTTGTTGGTCAGCTTCCCTTAGGCGGGAAGCCTGCTAGATGTTCGTGGTCACCTGACTTAGAAGCTTTTTGATGTCTTGATCTCTTTGGACCCAATGCTTTTGAGACTTACTTCAGACTATTTTTGTTGAGTATATCATCTTTCCTGAGTAGGGATTTAACTTGATTACAGCCTTTGGGTGATGTCATTGTAGGATGTTATTTTCAATGTAGCCTACTAAACGGGACGTGGGGTGAAGTGTAGGTCTTCATTTTCTCCCCACCCCCGAATGTTAACTCTAGTTGGGGAATTTCCTATGAGGTGACACGAATTATGTAGTGCATGGAGGCAGTTTATTTCAAGGTTTTTCTTTCAATTTTATAATTGTGACTACCTTGCAGACGGGAAGGCTTTCAGGTCGATTAGACAGAAAAGCTCCCCTATCGTGCTGACATAGTCTGTGTACCCTTCGTATGGTAGGAATTTTTCTTTCAGCTTTTGAAGAGTAGTCCATATATTGAGGCAAATTTCATATGTGCATTCCCCGGACAACTCTCCTGGTATGTCGAAGTGAGAAGTGGTCGTAGGCCAATACATCACTGGTATATTATCCCTATCTAGTTGTCTTCTCACAAGCAACATATCATGTTGTTGTTCTTTCATAGGATATTCTATTTGATATGCCCAGCTCGACTGCTTATTAATAATTTTTTTCCAAACAACCAGGATGGTGGGTGCCTTATTGATTTGAGGACGCCATAGGGGTGGCTCGGAAGATAACGGTAGCCCCGGGCCATCCTCTGGTTGAGAAAGAATATCACTCATTATAGACGGAGTGCACGATGTGTTTAACTCCTTTCTGATCACCTTAGCATAGGAGGTCTTTCTAAAATTTGTTCTGGTATGGGGAGGACCTTCTTGAAACTATGAATTTTGATTGCGGTGATGACCTTCACAATTGGTGCTGCAATGGCTATGGCTACTATTACAACTTGATGCCCAACCGTGGGAATTTTCCTTACGGCGTATAACTTAGGGAGGACCTTAAGGGTGGGATATATCAAAGGGAGGACCTTCTTGCTTCTTGATATCACTAAGGGGAGGACCCTCACAGAAACTATCATTACATGGAGGGCCTTTGCAATGACTGTTATCATAGCGAGGACTACCATCAAGATTGGATATCTGGCTGTGGGGAGAATTTCTACATTGAACATCTTGGTGAGGGACTTCAGGATATACTTCAATGAGGGGAGTACCTTCCCGTTGCTTGGTGTTACGATGGGGAGGACCTTTAGAGTAACTTCCATTATGGGGAGGGCCTTTACAATGATTGTCATCATGGCGAGGACTACCATCATGACTTGATGTCCAACTACAATGAGAAGCATATCTACAGCATATACCCTGGGGATGACTATCAAGGAAAACCACAGCAAGGGGAGAAACTTCTTGTTGTCTGATATTCAGGTTGAGTGGAGGGATACCCTGACACGCACCAGAAGATAGGCTCTCATGATTGATCATTCTTGGCCCACGGAGCAAGCCCTCATGGGTTCTCTATGGAGGAACCTCAGTGCGGCTGGTAGTGATATTGAGGGGAGGACCTTTCTAACTGCTACTAACACTTCCATAATTTGTTAATGGAATGATAGGTTCTTGATCCTTTGTTTATATATATTTGAGGGCGTCAAGAACCCCCATATTTCAGCAGATTAGTAAAATGTATCTACTCTTCATTTTCTGGTTTCCTTTAGCACATTTCATTTTTGGATGGTATATTATGGGTAATCGGGGCTATTTTCTATTGGAAATGGCATTAATATATGGGTACCTATAATTTTGGGTGTCATGATGTCATCGGGATACGCCGACGGGCATCTTGAGTTTTGATAGGAATATATGTCTTCCCTGGAGTGACCACCATGTTGTATCGGTGTCTCCCAGTTGGAATGGGTATTTATTTCCAATCTGGTTATTCATATGTCACATGATATTACTGTCGACCCTCCTGTACTAGTGCTGAGATGCATAACTGCTTCAGAGTGACTAACACATTTTGTGAGTGAGTCATTCCATTCGAGAAAATTGGGTCGTGGGCCCGATTTCTTGCCTTTGTCACCGATGCAATGATATCCTAGAATTTTTGGAGGATATATTCTGGAATCGATATCTGATCTTCCATCATTTCCAGGATGTGATGAGATACATATTTGGATGGAACATGTATGAAGGCCCATTCCAATTTCGGAGCAGGATTTTGTGCCTGCTCTGGTCCTCCATGAGTTTCCAGTAGATACTGGAAGTTCTCCTTTTTCGGGATAGAGGAATGAGTCTATCACTGCTTGTCTTCTCTAGTTTTCATCATATTTGACTGGTGCTCTTCATATTCTCGAGCGAGGATTTTCATCCGCTCTTTTGCTTCTGTATTTGTCTCATGGGCTTTGTATGCATCCATATGAATTTGACTCTGTTCATATCTGGTTTCTGCCCTATTTGAATGGTGGGCTTGATATGCATCAGCAAGTATTTGTTCCGGTGTATAGCATGTTGCTTCCCTATTTATATGGTAGGCTTGAAATGTGTTAAAAGGTGTTTATGCCTATGTGTAGCTATGTGACACCCTATTTGGACGGTGGACTTTTTGTGTCTCAATAGATATCTATATCTGCATGTAGTTTACTGCTCAGTCTTCACGGTGGGACCTGTGAGAACTAACAGGAATGTTCATGAACTCGTATTGTGCCACCCTATTTTCTGTGGTGGGCTTGAGTGGAGAAGGAAGAGTCATTTTTCTTCCCATTGAATGTTGTCCCGTTAGTACGGCAGAGCTTCTCCTCAAGAACCAGGGTGATAACATGTTCCTAGTAATATATTCACCGCTCATGGTGGGAATCCTGAGGGGCCTGAGTCTCCTGGACTTTGGTAGGTTACCTCAACATAAGGTACTCCTCAGCGGGAGGAGGCCTGGTCGTCTGGTGTCAATGGCGACACTCTCTGGCATGGGCCCATCTATAGGACCCCAGTGTAGTTGAGATGAAGTCATCTACATTGAATTCATCCTCCTCCCTAAGGTAAGGGAGGTACTTGTTGTCACATTCTGAGTACAGTCTCCCGAAATAGTTTGAGACGAACATCGGGGCCGCCTTGTGTTGGGGTGCCGGAAGTGGCTGAAGAGGTGACTGGTAGACCTTTGTAGACTAGAGGTCTTGTCTTGCAGCCTTTAGGATGGGGAGAGTTCCATTTCAGTGGTACTATTTGATCATCATATTGAATACTCAGCGTTGAATACGCTGGGTAGGCAAGGGGGTCCTACTCTTCATTGAGGCCTCGGCAGCCTGTGGGATCGCTGATGTGCATGTCTGCATGGGTCGTTGAGATTTCATTTGGGTTGAAGGTCACTCTGTAAGAACATACAATATACATATATGACATACAAACCACAATACATCTTAAAAGTAGAATTCCTTTAAACATATGCATATTTTTTTATTTAGCTCGACCCCCTTCCCCTTTTCATTTTCTGTGGGGCGAAGGGGCCTGAGTGGGTTAGAACCACCACCTCGGTTAAGGATTCATGTTGGGTTCAACATTTTTGTTCTGCCTTCGAGGTGGCACATTTTTCACATACCGGGGCAAACAAAATGGTCTGACGTGCAGTATCCTTTTGTCTTTTATCATTGGGGTAGAACCTCCACCTTGGTTAAGGATTCACGTCGGGTTCACCATTTTTGTTCTGCCTCTGAGGTGGTACATTTTTCATTTACCGAGGCAAAAAATGGTCTTATGTGTAGTATCCTTTTATCTTTTATCATATGGGTAGAAATACCACCTTGGTTAAGGATTCAAGTTGGGTTCACCATTTTTGTTCTACCTCTAAGGTGGAGTGTTTTCGAGTGGTACAGAAATGGTCCAATGAGAATCACCACCCATCCCTTTTTCTATAGGGATGGGTTCCTATCGAATTTACCATTCCTTTGTATCAACCCATTCAGCCTCATTATACTTTAAAGAAGTTTGAATTAACCTAATGGAAACTGTAGGTCTCAATGGGAAATTGTGTGGGGGTCAAACACTCATGCAATCAGTCCTTCTCATATATAACTTCCTCGGATGGTCTCCAATAAGTTTATTCATGGAGCCAATAATGCCCAATGACCCTGGTATCCATGATTCATGGACCTGCTTTCCAAAGGCAGGTGCTCGTTGGCTGACGATTTGTCCAACGATAATTAAGGACTCCATTGGTCGATAGGATGGGAGTTCAGGCTCACCACACCCTTCCAGGGGAGGATTGTTTCCTGTTATGGGACTTTCTTATAGATTTAAGTTTTTTTCATATGTTCATGAATCCTTGGTTCATTCCCAAAGATTGTGTCCATGGGCTACCCATAGTTTTCAGGATCTTCATAGGCATGCATACATTTGATTCCACATAGGTGATACTGACTTGATCCATATTATAAGGCACTCTGGAGTTTATCCTCATCCAGGGGGGATGGAAGGTGACTTGATGTTGGGATTGGGCCCACAAGGAGGGATTCCTATGTATCCTTGGGAGAGTAATCATAACCCATGTAGTTCAGATGGTGTGGGTATTATGAATGGGATCTTCCCATTTGAGGGAACATGATTGGGTGGACCCTTTATGGATGGGAACCCTTTTGAGCACGGGCCTTCTGGTAGGCGTCCTTTGTATCCTAATTTGGTCAGGAATTAGAGTTATCCTAGTTTAGATTGGTGTGAATTTTATAATCCTCACAAACCTCTATGACCACGTGATTCATTCTCATTGTGAGAATCAAGAGGATTTGAAATATTCAACAATGCACATTCCTCCTCCCTTGTTGGTGGGAGAGGGAGATCCCACATCAGAAGAGGCCCGAGTGACTATGGGCGAGGGCACATAGCAATGAACCTTTCAATGTGAAATGACATTGAAGGTCACACAGCCCTACCTTGGAATATTGGGGACTTACCTTAGTGGGAGGGCCCCTGAGAACGTTTTGGGAAGGGGAGGAGTTTTTTCCTCGTCAAAGGGGGGAGCGAACATGACCCCTTCAACTGATCACTATTCCTAACTGAATGGAAAACAAAGTGATCTTCCTTGATCCCTAGAATGGGGAGGTTTACATCAACGTCCCAAGGTTGAGCTCTAGGTTACCATGGGAATGTATCCTCACAATCATTCCCAAATCCAGCACCTTCATGGGGATGACCTTCGTGACTCCGCTTACTATGGGTATGTAGACTCAGTGGAGCATGCCGATGCACCTACTGGTCTAATTACACGGGTCTGGTGTCTTTAGAGGAGGCTTTGGCCTAATGTCAGGGGACTAGTTAGAGGAGGGACCATGGAGGACTAGATGGTAATGGAGGGGTGAGGTTGGAACCCGAAGGAAAAATACCCAAAAACACCCCATTCCACATACTGATTTTTATATGGGATGGGGGAATCCCCGCATACCATAGTAGTATGTTGGTAGAGGGTTCGCCTGTGTACCATTGCGGTACAAGGGAATGGGTATAGGCAACCTTGTACCATATGGGTATGCATACCATCGTGCCTATTTGGGTTTTATCCTTGTACTGGTGTAGTACGCAGCACTAGGTTCAATCCATGCAGTAGTGTGCTACGCGTAGCACCATACTGAAGGATAGTCTAGGGGATTTTCATTCATGGGAAGTTCATCTGTGTAGAGTGCATGGTTAACGATTACACCATTTAGGTTCAAGTTTCTCATTTTATTATTAGTTTTCCCTATTTTATGGTTCACAGCCAGTTGTACCTATGGGTAGAATGGTTTGCGGTCGTGGCTTCACTGAAGAAACAAGACAGAAGCCAGAGTGTACCCTCTAAGTCTCCCTCAAGATTTTGTTGTCTGCCCTTCTCTCTATTTTTATCCATCTTTGTGTGTATCTTAATTCTACTATTCTCTTTTTATAGAGCATCGGATCAATCATATCTACTGAGAACATGACACCATTTGTGTAGGCCCGTTGGAGGAATATTCTAACCCATGGAAGACTCAGTCAACCAAGATTTGCAGAGATTTTGGTTCGCGATTATGGTTTGTATAAAACCTGACGATTTTATTTGTCTGAAAACTGATGATTTTACAGAATGGCACGCAGATTTCTTCTGCATTCATGATTCCTTTTATTGACGTGGTTTTCGGTCTCCGCATTTACTGGACATCGCCTAGCAGGCCAGTGGTTTGTATATGGTTCTGCGTACCTGATGGTTTGCGATCAAGGTGGTATGTGTACCTTTCCCATTGATGGTATGTGGTTCACTCGAAATACTTTGCAAACTTGAATTTCTTTTAGTTTCCTCTAAAACTTTCAACTCATTCTGAGTCCATTCACCATGGTAGACTTGTAGGAGTATTTTCTTCCATCTTCAAAGAAATTGTGGGAGAATTTTCTTCCTTTGGTGGAATTATCAGAACCCTGCAATATTCATCCATCTCCTTCTTCATATTGTCCCACCAGTAGTGTTCACATAGATATTGATACATCTTTGTGCTTCCGGAGAGAATGGATAAATTTGAACTTTGGGCATCATTAAACAGTTCCTTAACTCAAGATTTGATGGAAGACATAGTTTGGACCCAAATCGCATAATTCCTTCTTAATCAATTTTAAACTATGATGAATTCCCCTTTCTCTTAGATTTAACATTATTCTAAATTTCCACATCATTTTTTTGAGAATCCATTAACCTTTCAAAATGAGATGGTTAAGAAATAATTTGTTAAAGTATTGATGATGTTACATCCTTTATGATTTTTATATCCATCCTTTGAAGGTCCAAGAATATTTTATTCTTCACAATACTCATCACTAATAAAGATGTAGGATTCTTTCTACTTATATAATCTTCTACTTTATTCTATTTACCATGATGGTATTAGATTGAGTAGTCATAGTCCTTGATCTTATCTAACCATATTCATTGGTTCATATTCATCTCTTTCTATGTGAATATATACTTGAGTCTTTTTTGATCCGTATATATCTCAAAATTCTTCCTATAGAGATAATTCCACCATATTTTCAATGAAAAAATCACAAATTCCAACTCTATATCATTCATGGGATAGTTTTTCTCATGAACATTCAACTTACTTGAAGCATAGTCTATGAATTTTTCATTCTTCATTAACACACAACCCAATCCCTTCTTCGAAGTATCGCTGAATACTATAATAATTTCTCCACTTGTGGGTAGTGTGGGAACAGGTGCAGGGAGGAGACTTGTTTTTAACTCCATGAACCTATCTTCACATTCATCATTCTAAGAAAAATGGACTCTATTCCAATTTAGTTTAGTAAGAGGGTTTGATAGTCATGATAAATTTATAAAAAAATGGAGATAATACCTAGATAACCCAAGAAAACTGTGGATATCTATCACAAATGTTCACCTCATCCATCCTTTAATTGTATCTTTCTTTGATCGATCTTTAGATCTCCCATTTCTTGGGATTATATACCCCAATAAAGAGTCTTCCTTCAACCAGAACTCACATTTTCTATACTTGGTGTAATGATTCTCTTTCCATAGGGTCTTTAGCATTGATCTCATATTCTCCTCATCTGACTTCTTGGTTTTAGAGTATATTATAATATCATCGATAAATACTACCAAACTTTTTTCAGGTAATCTCTAAATACTCTATTTGTAAAGTACATGAAGATTAGTGCAGCATTATTTAGTCTGAATGGAATCACTATGATATCATAGTTCCCATACCCTATGTGAAAAGAGGTCTTGGAGATATCTTCCTTCTTCACCCTTAATTGATAATATCCCGACTGAAGATCCACCTTAGAGAATTATTGTGCTCCTTGTATCTAATCAAACAATTCATGAATCTAAGACAGCGGGTACTTGTTCTTTATCGTGATCTTGTTGAGTTCACGATAATCAATGAAAAGTCACATTGACCCATCCTTCTTCTTAATAAAGAGGATTGATGCACCCCATAGTGAAGAACTTGGGAATATGAACCCTTTATCTAGATTCACCTATATTTTTTTATGCACCTCATAAAGTTACACAACATACATTCTATATAGGGCCTTGGATAATGGAAACTCCCAAGGTATAAGCTTAATTGAAAATTCAACCTCTTAGCTAGAAGGAAGACCAGGAAACTCCTCAAAAAACACATCAATATATTCCCTCATAATATTCATGTCTTCAAGTATGGTTCTTTCCTTAGACTCAATTATTTGAGCTAGATACACTTTCTTGTAGGGTAATAATATCCATGCTTGATATGATAGTTCTAAAGAAGATTCATCCTCCTCCTTACACTTGAACAAAATCAGGAGAATATTTTTTATATAGAGAGTGATTTTCTTCTCACAAAAATTTATGTGGTCTATATATAGGGAAATCTAATCCATGCCTAGAATTGCATCAAATTACACCAAAGGAAGTATGAAAAGGTTTACTAGGAAGTTCATCCAAAAAACTTTGACAGGGGAGGAGTTATATACTTGGAATGAAATAATTTCCTTATTTTCCATTTTCATTAACATATCTACATCCATGCTTTGTGTTGGTTTCTGAATTGTTCTACTAAACATTCATCATATTAATGAATGCGTAGAATGAGAATCAAAAGGTATGTTAACTATTATTGAATTAATAACGAGATTACTTATCACCAATTCATTATCGGGATCCACCTTAGTGTTTGTGATGAAAAATCTCTCCCTTTCTACCTTGGAGACTGTTAGTTGTCTCTGAAAACATTAGCATAGGGAATTGGTTTGAAAAGTGTTATGGTTCCTTGTAGTTGAAGTAATGGACAATGAATTAAGGGTTTACTAGAGTATTCCATTCCTCCATCACATTATTGGGTTTATACTATCGGTAAATGTTAGCTAGGTTCCCTTCCTTCCTGCACCTAAAGAATTTATTCTTCCCAATTAGTCAATTTTCAGGGTGCTTCTTTCTACACCTTTGATAAGTGGGATGCTAAAATTTCTTATCATAATTAGATTTCTCCATAAGACCACCAAAATTAAACTCCACCTTCCACTTCTTATCCCCATGATACCCTTGGTATTTTCCAATATCCATTTTGACTTTGAGAGAACATTGGACAATTTCTTTATAGCTATCAAAGTCA
Organism: Viscum album; assembly: GCA_963277665.1. Lineage (NCBI taxonomy): Eukaryota > Viridiplantae > Streptophyta > Magnoliopsida > Santalales > Viscaceae > Viscum > Viscum album. Next base: position 1,119,736,735 of record OY728141.1, read on the forward strand.
TGGATCACCAGGAATTTTTGTAGACTAGGTTTTATCCCACCAAAAAAGTGTTCATCCTTGCATTCAGGGGTAAGAACAAAGTTAGAGGCTTATCTTCCAAGTCTTGTGAAGTTTTCCTCATATGCCCTGATAGATTCATCATCTTTTTTCATGAGGTAAAGTAAATCTCTTCCTATTTTAATATAGTGAGTGTGAGGAAAATATTTATCAAAAAACATTTTCTAGAACTCCTTCAACTCCATCACTTCAATCTCTTCCTTTGGTTTTGTATTTTTGATCAATTTCCACCACTAATCATCTTCTCCCTCCATATGATAAACATCTCGATGAAACTTATCATGTTTGTGACATTAAAGGATGGAGAATATATTCTCAATGGAGTTAATCCATTATTCCACAATTAAGGTATTAGATGATCCATTGAAAGTTGGATCCATTTTTCACATGAATCTCTCGAGTGTGGATTATTCTCTATTAGGGTGGTTTTGGAGCTCCTATTGATATAGTTTTCTATTAATAACCTAATTAAGTTAAGAGAGTATCGTCATATATTTTTTGATTCCTACTCTCATCGGGTTGGGCATCTCATTGGGGCAGTCATCACATTGTCCATCGCATCGATTGTTTACCTGATTCCTCCAATTTATGTCTATTTCCTAGAATAAAGGGGAAATAGGGGTTTATTATTTTTGAAATATTAATCATATAAAGTGGAATCCAATTACATTAAATGTGTAGCTTATAAATTACATTTATTTCCTTAAATTATGTATCTCTGGGATTTAATTTATTTTATTCAAGATCTATTTCCAATCGTATATTATTATGGGAATTTTTTTTGTTCCTATAATAATGGTTTGTAGTAACCTTATGAATTTACCAAAACATATACTTTGGGAGTGTCAAACTAGGTGAACGGTAAGGATTTTTGTTGTGTACCAAGTTACCCCGAGTCAAGCCTAAAACACCTTGTTGAAGTTGTTACTCTTAGGTACATTTGTGCCAGAACCATGCCCAGTTTTATTATATATACATGGATGTATTTTCTTGATAAACCAATTAATCTATAATAACCCAAATTTAGGGATGTTTTCATATACTTATTCTTAATCCTATTGCATTCTATGGAGTTTTCTAATCCTAATCTCAAAAATAACTAAACTTTTACTTTGATACCAACTATAAAACCCTACTCTTTATTTTACATTAATACTTTTTTTATTACATAAGACTACACTTAATAAAACCCAAATGATTGATAAGTACAGTATATTTTGGAATTATCTATATTACATAACAACATAAAATAGAGAATACAACATCTTTATTGAAAACTTCTTTAACATTCTCAAAATATTCCTTCGAACTTAAAACTGCATGTGATAACCTGGGGACATAAATAAGAAAGGGGTGAGATATAAAGCCCAGTAAGGGAATAAAAATGGCATAAGTGATACATGTTAGTAAATAGGCATATCAATGAGAAATAAAGGTAATATGAATAATAAGGCATGATATATCATGATAATCATAACATGGGAAATTTGGAAACAACTTAAAACACAGAATCATAAATATAGGTCAAGGATTAACCCACCAAGACATCATAGTGGAAAAAGTCCCATAAAGGAATTAGGTTCACTCCTTATTCAAATGTGATGAATCATGATACTAAACATTACCCAATGAATTGGAGTGTTATCTAGGTGCACCCATTATATACATTTCATTCTCTTTCTTAAGTGTTCCACATAGATCATACAACATGGATTCATTCATCATCATAATTTATTCCACGATCATGGAATGTGGAATAAAAAAATTTAAGTCCCAAATAAATTATTTTATGTTCATAAAGGTGAATACCCTTGATAGAAAAATGGGTATGGTATTCACTACACAATTTGTTTGGCATGGAAAATCGTAGTGAAATTTCGGTAGGGTAAAAATTTTACTTAAAAATTCATAAAAATGGTTGATGATATGGAAAGGGGTATCTCATAATTTTTACATAAAATGGTTAGTAATAGGGAAATTAAAATACATGTCACAACATTGGTAAATGGAAATACAATGCATAAGTTCATAAAGAATCTCGAATAAATAAGAGAAAGTGAGGATCCTTTATGAAATTTCGGCATAGAAAGGACTTAGGTAAGGGCTCAAATGAGGGAGGATAAACGATCCATCATTAAAATAACATAAATTATATAGTAATTTAAGGATTATAAATTAATTAAAATATAAAAAATTGAAATTAAAAGAACTTATTTCAAAGAAGGTTCTTGAATTTGAAAGGAGGAGTGGAATGTGAGGATCCCTTATAGAATTTTGGCATAGTAATGGATTAGGTAAGGGTAAAAATGAGGGAGGATAAATGATACATCATTAAAATAAAATTAAATGGATAATAATGGAGTGATTGTAAATGAATTACAATATAATCAATTTAAATTAAAAGATCTAATTTCAAATAAGGTGCTTGAATTTGAAAGGAGGAGAGGAAGGTGAGGATTCCTTATAGAATTTTGGCATAGTAACAAATTAAGTAAGGGTAAAAATGAGGGAGGATAAATGATCAATAATTAAAATAACATAATTAATGAATATATAACTAATTGAAATTAAAATAACTAATTTCAAATAAGGTTCTTGAATTTGAAAGGAGGAGATAAAGGTGATGTTCATTTACTTGAGTGTGTGATCCAAAAACATGGGAGGGGCTTCTAGAAGGATATGGGAACCTTTGGAGGACTCTAGAGAGTGGAGGGAAGAGTATGGTAGTGATAAAAGGAGTTTTAATGAAGATAAATGGTACATTGGGTGGGGTTATATAGGAAAATAGGGGTATTTCTTTATTATTTAGGCTTTGGACTCTACATAATAAAATATCAAAAACCACAAACCATACCATGGTTTTTTCCCATGTTTTCTTCCAAAATGGGTTGGTTTTCATTATTTTATTTGGAAAAGGTCTTGAACTATTAAAATAATTTCCTTTCTTATGTGGAGGTGAGTCACACTATTAAATAAAGGATTTTAAAACCATAAAATATATTATATGTTTTGGAGGATTCATAATGGAATTACAAAATAAATAAAATAAATGTAAACTCACATTATTTTAAACATAAAACATATTATTGGTCGTGGATTCCATTTATAGTAATTATTACATCACTTTTGGGTCATTATGATGTCATAATACATAAAGTATATTTATACGGTATTTAATTTTTATCTGAAAATTTGATTATCTCAGAAAATTATGAAAAATTTTCCGTTAGATAATTTTGAAATTTGGATTCCAAAAATAATATTCATTTTATATAAATAATTTTTTAAATCTGTCAATTTTCACTTTTAAAATAAAATCAATATTTATTAATAAATGTTGTGTTTTTTGACAATAACAGTTTTCAAACCCTTATAAAAAATTACATTTGACTTCATAAAAATTATATGATCATTTATATTTGATATAAATTAATTTATAATAATATTAAAATATTATTTATTTTGAAAATACCTTAATTCATAAATTGATAAATTGAATTTTAATATTAACCAAAAAAACTATTTGTGTTTTATTGAATTAAAAATAGAAAACATTTATAAAGTAACAATAATAGGATGAAAATATATTCATTATTATATAAAAAATAATGTATATACTCATAATTCTAGTGTCTTGGTACATATCCCTTTAATACACCAGAAAACTCTCGAAGAGTAAGGTGCATGATGGTAGAACATTCGTGGGGTGGTTTGGTGAACATGGTTTGGTTCATGATCTCAATGATCTTGAATATATATCGTAAATAGTTTAACCCATGATTAAGTTATTATATATCATATTGGGCTTGGTCAAGGGAAAATCCCAGAAATGTTATCTCCCTTAGAAGCTCTAATAAATGGGCTTCATAAGGTATGATTCTGCTGGTTGACATCATCACTTCCTTGATCTGTATCAATTGGATTTGTTAAAACCCTATATTTATACTAATCACACGATCACTATTCAATGGATATATTTTCAATGGTAAATATACTTAACAGTATTTTAAATCTAATTAGATATAATAAAACAAAATAATTGCATTTGTTTTCTATAACCATAATAGATAATAATACATTTAATCAAATAAAATTGAGGATTTTATTTATAATTGTTCAATTCTTTATAGAGACAACTGAGGAACTTGAACATGTGATAAAAGATATCAAGATTCATCAATGTATAATATGAAATATAATTCTTACATAAAGTTAATATAAAAAATTCATATACTATGTCAAGGTCATTTGAGAAACTATGATAAGATAACCTACATATCCATGTAGTTTCATTAAGGTTCGTCAGAATCACCCGAAGGCCTTCATTTTTTAATTATTTTTGATAATCCACCTTTCAAGGGATGAGGTGGAACCCTTACAATTCCTGAAGGCTTAGAGAAAATTACATTACTCATAGGTCTTAGAGAGGAACACCCAGATAAGACAACTTGGAACTGCTCCTCCCCATCATATGTCATGATATCAGTACTCCACCTTTGTAGGGCTAGTCAGCTAGCTGTCCTATGAAAAGTTACACAGTCCTGGTACCGATGGAAATTCTATACCCTCTCAAAAAGGTGTTATTGAATTTTCCAATTTTTCTTAAGGTTACCAGTGAATATTTATTGGTTACATAAAGGTAATTTACACCTACATAAGGGAGATTTTAAAATAAATAATGAAATGTGATGATTCTAACCCAATATTTCATGATAAAAATATCACATTTAAAATAATATTATTCTACCCTAAGAATGGGAATAAATGTAGGAGTTTCCATGATTCATTACGTGAAGTATGGAGAAGATTGAGAAATATTATGTAAGATTATTATTACATAAAAAAGGAATCACAACTGAAATTGTTTCTCTTATGTTGCAGTAGAAACATGCACTTATGGGTTTATAAAGGAGTTGGTTTCAATGAGGGGAATATATTTGAGAATTTTCATGGTGTAAAATTATTCATGAAACATGTATGATTTAAGGAGAAAATTTTTTAGCACTTTATACTGTAATGGGTGGGCATAAATTTATACAAATATGAAGATATTATCTCATGAATGTTTTTAGGATAATTATATACCATAAATAAAGGATTTATGATAAATCCTTTATACTACATTATCACATACATTTATGGATTTTAAATGTATGTGAGATATATGGAAATGGTGAGTGAGACGAAATTTCCTGATAATATCTGATTTCTATGTTTAATTTAATGTCAATAATTTAAGAGAATTTATCTAGGATTTAAATGATATTTAAGAACAAATTTTAATGATCATTTACAATATATTGCATGTAATTTAATTGACTTTAATGAATGAGTATTCAAGAGAAATTACTACGATATTATTTATGGATTTAAATGGTTCTGAAGACTAAATATAATGGTTATTTTGAAGTCCAATATTCCAAGGGATTTATAAAACTTTTATGAGAAAAATATTCATGTGGGATTGATCAATAAATAGACTTAATAAAAAATAAATAGTTTAATAATCTAGCTATTGTGATTCAAGAAAACATTATCTTTTTATTGAAGAAGTAAAGAACAAGGGTTGTATATAAAATATTTATTTCATTCACCGAATAATTTTAAAGATAAGAATAATAATAAGATTTTGTGGGTGAAATTTATAAATTAATCATATATAGGTAATTTTTTTGAGAAATACATCATACAACACTCAACTATAGAAGTATGAAGAAAGGATATTTGGAACTAAAGATAGATGAATATTAAGGCATCCCATCTAATGACTTCAAGTGAATGAATTCAATCAGTTATTTAGTCTAGGAGAGACTCTTGGTATCACAATATATCTTTCTATAATGATGTATAATCCCATTATCTACTACAATGGGATAATAAGCCCCTAATTTCTTTATACCTATTTAGTTCTAAGAGAAAAAGTACAAGGACATACCCTTGATCTTTATTTATTTTAAAATAAATAGAAATAGATATGGGAGTTGGAAAAAACTACCATAAACTAAGGATGTAATCATCAACAAAGAGGAAAACTATTTTATCAAATACTTGTGATTTTTTATGCTTTCCTATTTATATATGAATATAAAATGAAAAAATGGGAGATAAAATAAGAGGGATATCCATTCACTGAACAAGTGAATAGGTTATAATGTAATAAAAGTAAACATTTAATAAAAATTTACCAACACTTATTCACTCCCCCCATCAGTGTTGGTTAATCCCTTTGATATCCTAACAATTGGTATCATAACTATATTACACCTATATTAGATTATCTATTATGTTAAAGTTTTTTTAGAGTTTCTCTTCTTAATGTAAAATAGAATAAAATCTTAGAGGAATTATTTCAACTCCATGTTTGATGATCATTTGTTTTATGGATCAGATAAATAGAAGGAATGAGGTGTTGAAAAAGATGGAATTTTTTACCTCTTATATGAAAAGGATAATAAAGAAGTTTTACAATGCAATAAATCTATTGAAAATAAGTCTAATATTAAATAAGATCTAGTGGTTAAATCTACCAATAAAGATCTAAACAATTTATCTAACTCAAAATACTTGATTCAACTGAATGATTAATGTGAGGTAACTAATAATTTTTTATTAATCTAGTGGAGAGGAAGAACCTTTCACAAGTGGGAAATATCAATTTTATAATTATTCTTCAGATGGATCAATTTTTGATTTAGAATACATTTTATGAAATTTCCTAAGAGAAATAGTCACTTCAATTTAGGGATTATTCAAATAAATAAAAAATATGATCACACAACTTGAAGAAAAAGTTGATAAAAGAGGGAGAAAATGTGAAAAAAAGGTAATGATGTGTATAGATCATACCAAGTAGTTTAATTTCAAGAGTTATATAATCAATTATATTGAAGAATCATGCTCAAAAGTTATAAAGGATTCTCTTGAATAAATCCTTAAAAAATGGATCCTTTGAAAATATTGACAAAAAGTTCTATGAACTAGAAGAAAATAAAAAGTCATATACTACTATTAAGAATGAACAATTATAGATCAAAACAAATAATATAAAATAACTAGAAAATATATTATAAGAATATAACAAGTTTCATGAAAAATAACTAGAGAATATCAAGAAGGAAGGTGAATATATAATGGAGATAATTGAGAATAAGAAATATATTCTCATTAATAAATACTTATAGGTTGAAGTAAAATAAAAAAATTTGGAAGAAAATCAATCTATGTCTTCCTAATAAGATAAAATGAGAGTTTTTAAAACATACAATTCCATAGAGTATTTATATGAAAATGGATCTCTATTTGATGGAAGAGACATCTAAAAACATAATATGATCAATATAAATTATCAAAAAAACAAAAGGTACCATACACTTATAATAATATTTTATATACAAAATATATTTTTATAAATTATGTAGATCCAAAATTATAATCTGTTGAAATGTGGATGAAGAAAAATGGAAAGGATTCCACAATATTATCCAAGGTGGTTGGAAGCATATATATGAGGAGTTGTTCCACCAAAGAAAATAATTTAATAAAGGGAATTCACATGAACATCATACATATGATTATGGATAGATTGGATATCATAGAAAAAGATCATAGTTTCTAGGGTATTTTTGGTTTTGTTATAAGTTTGAATACAATACTACTAATTATTGTCATAAATTTTCAACTCCTGAAGTTAAAATAAATCATATACTAAGGGGTATCAAAGATTATGTGAATAAAATACCACATGGGAAATTAATAACTCTATTAGTTCCAAAAATATTTGAAAAACTTTTAGATATTTATGGAATTTTCAATTTAAGTGGTTATAGTGAAGAATTATACAAGTTTAAATCATTCAATCATGAAACTAAATCAACAAAAAAGAAAATACCACAGAACTAGAAGAATTAAGATAATACTTCCTTGGGAAATAAAAATTTGAAATATTATGTAATGAAATTCTTCAAGAAGTTTGTGAAAAAGGATGATGAGTTATCCTAGTCTATTAAGTATAAAATAAAATTATTTGATAGAATATCCAAGAAGTCCTAGAATAATGTTACACTAAAAGTGAGAATCTAATTATTTTTTGAAAAGAGTGGTCACACCATGGATCTCTATAAGTATAAAAAGTAATAAAAATTTGATGGAAACAAGTAGGAAAAAATTAGTAGAATAATATAAGGAAGAAATAAAAGTGCTAATTTGGTTAATAGAACATTTGTAAATCCATGTGGAATATCCAAAAAGGATGAGAATATACCAAAATTATGACTGGAAATCTGGTTAACTGTCTTAGATAAATCAAGATAAATGGATCCCTAATAGAAGTTAATATATTAATGGAATCAAGATATTACACATAACTAAGCAATAAATTTTCATTAGAGTTTTTCAAAGTGAGATAACTTAAGATCTCATAAGGATTTATATGGATGATGCAAACTGGAAGGGCAAAACTCAAATGATTGTGTAAAAATTATTCCATTCTAAGAAGAAATTTTTTAAAATATGAGTAAAGAACCAGGTGATGTATGTTTCAATATGGAACATCCTAAAAGGAACATTTCACACAAATAAATGAGAAAACAATTATTTATACCTATGGATAATGATAATTTTTAAAATAAGAAAGCATGAATAAATAAAATTTTAAAGGAATGTGAAGAAACAAAGTGTCATGGTTAAGAATAGATTCTCATCCTTGTTTTCACATTAAGATTCCAAATAGGTTCTAATGTATTCTCTTACTATTTTTGTTTTATTTTTGTTCTCACATTATAAGGAATTTAAGGTAACGTTACACCTCAAATGAAGGAATAATAATGTAATGTAAGCTATAATAAAAATTCTAGATAAAAAATGTTGTCATATTATTATGATATATTAATTGGTATATTATTCTACTTTGATAATGTAAATGAGGATATTATCCCTTGAGGGGGAGAATCTTGAGAAGCTACTATTTCTTTATAATTCACAAAAATATGTTTATTAGAAATTTCTACTGGGGTTTTACTTGAATGGTATGTCTTGATATTTTATCATCATTTAATTTCAAGAATTTATCCTAAAATAAAGAGGTAGAAGTTTATTTTAATCATTGATATGAAAATGATAAGTTTTTTTGAAGTTATAGGGTTGTATGAAATAAAACTTGTAGGTTTTTCTTTATTTTTTTAATCTTTGTGCTAAGTGGTGTATGACTTTTAGGCTGAAAATATCTAAACATATTTTCATCATTAACTAATATTAATTAGTTTTATCAACATAAATGCAAATGAAAACCCCCTATGGAAGAAAATTGAAGAATTTTATAAGTTGGTATCATATTTTTTTTACCAATGGATAGATTTTATTTATAAATAAAACCTTCTTATTTTCTACACTGATCATGGATCAAGTATACTTATATTGAAATGATTTATTAAACATTTCTTAAAATTGAAGTAATACCATCCTCTCTCAAGAATTATTTATATTTTTTATCAATAAGGGGGAGAGAATAAAATGAATACATAAATGATAAATGGTGAGATAAGATAAATAATATGATTAAAATTTTTGAACATATTGATATATCATTTTACAAGGAGTATTAAAAATAAATACAAAATGGGAGATTGATGGAACCACATTGTTTTGTGTTGCAATTTTTTCAAAAAAGTTCATAAGAATAATAGTATTTAATATAAATATATTTAATAACATTTATAATAAATAATAATAAATTCTTGGAAGTGGTTTGGAATTTCTTAAGAAATGTGTTATTATGTGTGTTGTGTTGTGATTATTTTTTGAAAATTAAAGATCAACCTTGAAGCTTGGAAGTTTAAGTAGCTATCGGTGGATGTTGTTGGGGATCCATTAATATATATAAGAGAATCATTTTAAGGATATGTATATTGAAAAAGTTACATACTTATGAAGTTAAAATATCAAATGAATATATTTGGATGAAGTTTAATTTAATTGGTTTGATTAAATAATTAGTCATAATTTCATAATATATCTGCTAATTAGAGATATAATAATGTATAAATCATGAAGATACCATCATTATTATGTGGAAAAAGTTTTTAATACATTTTAAGATCAAGAATAATTTTTTATAAAGAAAATCAATTATTAAAATAATAAATTATATGTTTAATAAGGTTATATTTGGAGTTCTGATATGGAATTTACAACATGGATTAAAAATTTTGTGATTAAAATTATTAATTATTTTGGTATTATTTATAAAAATATTAGTCCAACATAATATAGATATAGGAATAGACACAAACATTTCTAATATGGCTTTTAGGTCCACTACAACCAACCCCATAATCTTTTAAGGGAGTATGCATACAAGATATATGAAGCACGTGAGTGCATTCAGAAAGGCATACGAAAAAGGGTAGAGGGTTGTTAGCCCCATCGGGGGATTAGGATCAGTGATTGTAGGTGAAAACTCACACTTTTGAGATTTTATTAATCCATATAAGGAATGAAATTATTTATTAGTAAGCTTGAATTTAAATCCAAATTTGATATGGGACTCCCCCTTAAAGTAGTAATTTTTCCTTCATCTTATAAGTTATATACATAACATAGTGCCGAATTAAATGTTTCCAAGTCATTATCTTCAAATTTTTCCTCAAGATACTATTCTCTAGTATTTCCATCATGCATGTATGAAAATCATTTCATGTGATCATGAGTATGTGTATTAGGATACTATCAGATAGAGATAATTGACCACACAACCAAAATCCTATGATATATTATAATATGATTGACTGTAGATCGGTATTGACAGTGATATCATTTTGAATCACCCACATGGGGAAAACAAAACTGACTACATGTACTCCTCAGGACCTACCATGAGTGTCTTCAGGGTGGTTAAAACTAATATGAACCTACCATTAATTTAGATGGATTGACCATAATCTATGATGATTGAACACATGGTGGAGGTGAATTTTTACGGTAAGTGGACCAATCTACCATAATATAAGTTTGGGTGATTGGATGCAAATTTTCACGGTGGAATAACCTACCATATGAAGTTTCATCGACCATGGAAATAGCTAAGTAAATATACCAAAAAATGAAAGATATTGAATTTCATCAAGGTAGACTATGAAATAAACTTCTTACATGAATCTAATCTCATAAATTTATAGGCTATATTAGGGTCATTTGAGAAACTATGACAAGGTAACCCACATATCTAATCAATTGTATAAAGGTATTATTAAATTTTTAAATTTTGTGTAAGGGTACTAAGGGATATATATTGGTTACTTAAATGTAATTTATTTATATATAAGGTTGATTTATAAATAAATGGACAAGTTTGATGATACTAGCATGAGATTTCATGATAAAAATATCATGTTGCAAATACTATGATTCTAGAAGAAGGATGAGAATTAATATAAGAGTCTATATGTAATATAGCATATAGTATGGAGAATATTGAGAAATATTGTGTGGGTATTGTTTAATAAAATAAGGAATCAAGTTTGAAACTATTTATTTTTTGGTTGTAGTAAACACTTGAATTTATGGGTTTATAAAGGATCTTGTTTTGATGAGTGGAATATATATGAGAATTTCCACGTTTTACATGTATACATTCAATAGGTATGCATGAAGGAGATTATTGAAGTGAGATTTATGATGTAATAGGTATGAATGAATTTATAAAGATATGAATATATTATATCATTCATGTTTTGAGGATATTTATATAGTTAAAATGGAAGTGTAATGCCACATCCATTATACAACATTATCACATATAATTATAGAGTTTAAATTCATGTGAGATATATGGAAATGGTGAATGAGAGGAAATGACACAACAATATCAACTTATCATGTGTAGTTTAATATTGAGTCTTCAAAAATATTTATCTATGATTTAAATGATATTAAATAATGATACATTAGGATATTTTATAGAATATTATCTGGAATTTAAATGATGTTGAAGAATGAGGCTTCAGGATATTTTATTGAGATATTATTTATGAATTTAAACATATCTTAAGAATTAATATGAAGGTGATTTTTAAGGTTAGGATTACATGATATTTATGAAAATATTATAGGAAAATATTATAACAAGATTGATGAATAAATAAACCAAATAAAAATGAAGATAATGATGATACCAATACTATGATTGAATAATACATGATATGTGTATCAAATAAGAAAGGAACTAGTGTGTTATATAAAATATTCATTTCATGAACTCACTAAGAATAAAGAGACCAATAATAAGAATATTTGTGAGTGGAATGCATTAATTGATCATACATAGGATGAAGTTTTGGGAAATCTATCCTACAAAAATATACTATTGAAATATAAAGAAAGTTGAGTCAGCACTAAATATTAATAAATATTTAGGTATCCCATCTGACTACTACAAGAAAGGGAATAAGATTATTCATACAGTCTAAGAGGGACTCAAGGCATAATAAGAGATCTTTCTTTAAATAAGTACAATATTATTCTATTGTATAATGGGATAATAATACTTTACTTTATTTGTACCTTACTAGTTCCAGGATAATGACTATAAGGTCATACCATTGATCATGCTTTCTTCAATGGTAAAAATAATGTTGTGAGAAAGTGGGACAAAAAAACACCATACACTAGGGATGTAGTCGTCCACAATGATTTGATCCCTGCTACCAAATCTTGGTGCTCTTGTGTTGATTATTTCTTATTTATATCTATATAAAAAACCAACATAAGGATAGATAAAATAATAAATTGATCTATTCACTAAAAAAGTGAAGTGGTGATAAGGGAATAAACATAAAAATTGAATAAAGCTACACCAATACCAATTCACCCCCTTCTTATTGTCAGGTCATTCCTTTGAGATCCTAACAATTGGTAAATTAACACAGATTGAATTTTGTGTAATTATGTTGTTATTTAGAAATTATAGAAGTAATTTTGTTAGTTTTGAGAACCAAACAAACATTTATCATCAATATTTACATACATAACATACCTAACACTCTTGTGATTCTATATTTACTCTTCACCTAAATCAAGTTTTCAAAAAATGTCCCTTATTTTTACCTAAAAAAGGAGCTCTCCATTTCCCCTTCAAAACCACGTATATACATTGGTTAAATCTTTAATACTTGGACTTTTTTCATCTCATAAAGTCTTCTTATATGTTTGGTATCCCAAAATCCTTCATTCTGAATGATCCCATTACGAGGAGTGATTCCTTTTAAATATCTCATTCTTATCTATATTTTCTTATTACCTTATCATATAAACTCATTATAAATCTCATTATCTACTATAATTATGTTATATTAACATCATTATGATTATTTTAATATTATATTACTATTATATAACTCAAAACTCTTACTCATTCATTGGTATATCATGTTTTTGTTTTTGTCAGTTCAACCACCCACTTGATCGATGTTATACCAACACCATCATTTTCATTATGAATGAGTTAAAATATATTATTAATGGAAATATATTCTATTAAATATCAATTTGTGTAATTTTTATGATTATGGAAGCCTGATATAGAAATGAATGATCATTATAAAGTGACTCATTATTGGTAAAATTACATGAAACACGCATGTTGTAAATTCCATTCTTATAAACCATGCCAATTTTATCGATCAAATAAACATATGATTTCATAAATAATTATAATACTATGATTCCACTATCATGAATAATATTATAATTGTGAACTTTTTATCAAATAACAAGGATCTATATTTCCATTATGAAACTTTTTCAAAATAATCAAAACTATTAACATTTGATGATGAAAATTAAGCTATAACTACTAGAAAATGGTGTTATTTCCATGAGAAAAAACAATGGAAGTATACCTATTAACCTCATTCATATACTATGGACAATGATAAGAATATCATGGATTTTATTTTCATTAAAATAGATTATGGCCATGGTTGGGACCTAACCATGGCCACGATTACATTAATTCTACAATTGAGGACCATTACAGTAGCCTTATTGATAAAAATATTTCCACATGGCCTGACCGTATGAAAATGGGTTTTGACCAAGGTCATATACCTTTAAAATTATAAAACATTATTCACCATTGATGCTTGATTATATGACCTTAGAATTATTATTGAAACACTTTACCACTAACATGTATTACATTATACATAAATATGTGTTTGTGTGTGAGTAGTTATTAAATATTTATAAATATTATTATTATATATATATTTATGGACATTATACTCAACTATGGACATATCCCACCTGTATACATAGTGAGGATATGACCATGGCTATAGGATTTGCCAATGGAAATATCATCCAAGGGTTACCTAACAATGGAATTAAGGGAAGCCTATGACCACATTCAATGTGGAACATGTTCATAGATGATATTATCTCCATATTCCACCTAAAAAATATCCATAATTAAAGGACTAATACCAAAAACTACCATCATGGTATATGTGTATTATGGTATCTGGATTTATTGTGTGCTTCCCAAGTATTTCATATGTTCTCACATCCACTTACCACTACATATCAAATAGATTGTGGTAGTTAACCCTGCCCACCTAGCCTATAGCCATAGTTTATGTGGATTATTACTATATTATATCCTATTTATATGGTCTATTTTAGACTATGGTAGTAGGTTTCCCTATGACCATGGTTCTACTAACTATGGATATACATCCATTGTCATATGGAAGTTTTCTAGTTGTGTATAACTAACTAATATATATGTAATAAATGAACATAATTGAAAATTATAAAATACAATAGTTATGAATAAGTTTCTACAATAAGTTATTAAGATAGTTTTGTTTATTATATAGTAGGTTAAGGTTATTTTATGTATTTTAGGAGTAAATGTAAGTGTACTTTATCTCAAATACCATTCCTTGAGAAATATTTCAAATTATACACCTATTATTCTTTAACAAGGTGTAATTAATTACCCATTGACATAATTTATCATAAATAAATTTTAGTTAATTTTATTTAAAAGTATGTTATATGATCTACTTCTTGTTATTTTTATTTTTAAATTTCCAAATCCATGAGGGTTTATTTTTCAACGTCACTTTGAAATAAATATTTTCTATGTATAAATTAACATTGAGGGAAATTGTATGTTCTTTTTATCTGAAACATAATCTATTTTATTCTCCTATAGTTATTTTTAGGTTTTCCATTCCTTCTTAACATTTCCCCTCCCATTGGTTTATAATTCACCCAAAATGATGCTTGTAAGTGGAACTAGCCTTATCTATTCTTTTCATTCAGGAATCTTTATCCTTTATACCCATGTTTTTCATATATGGATGTCCTTATCCCTGCTTCTATGATATTTTAATGTAATTTTCTATTGAATATTAATTTATTTATATAAGTTTAAAAGGAATATTTTTTTAATGTTTTCTACACAGCCCCTTTCTCTCACTATTTTCATCAGTTTTCTTTATAAATATTTATTTATAAATTTTTCTGATTATTAAAAGTAATTTATATTTACTTTAACAATATTTTTAAGATAATTCATTTATATAATATTTATTTTTTTAGTTATCAAAATGTAAAATATATTTTTTCTTATTTTATAAGTAATATTATAATACTATTATAAAGTATTTTTTATCTATATCAATATCTTTTGATGTTTCTTATGTTTCACTAGGGATATGTTTCAAGAGAATCATACAATTTATTTCTTGGGTGATTCATTTTCAATCATTGTGATGATTATTTTGAAACTTGTTTCATTATTATAGCTTAATTATCTATGATGTATTTATTAATTCATTTATGTGTCATGCATATATATGTATTTTCATTATGTGTTGGTGGTAATAGAATTATATATCCCTTTAATGAATTGGGTAAATATTAATATCTTAAGAGATGAAATGTATGGAAATGGGGAGTGAACCCAAATCATGATGTTTGAGGAATAAGAAGTGAACCCAATCCACTACATTATCGGACTCTGCCCACTATGTGATGATGGTCTTGACAGTGAGCCTTGATATAAGAAATTATTTTTGATACTTATGTTTATGCCATATTATTATGTTATGTTTCATAGATCATTATTATTGTACCATATTTCCACATTCATATGGATCATTTAATATATTATTCCAAAATACTTATGTGATGATTCATAAATCATGATACATGTTTTATTTGGTATGATTTATTTATGTTATTTTTATATACCTTGATTGTACTATCATATCTACATGTTTATCTTAAGATAACTTCTGATATTTTATTTATATCTCTTATTTTCATCCCTTACTGAGTGACTAATATCACCCTTTCTTATGTTTTCATTCCTTGGTTCATGAAGAAGAGTATAACATATGATATTTCTAGAAGGGTTCAAGTGTGGTGTGAATATGAAGTAATGTTCATAGTGTTATAAAATATGTATTTTATGTATCTAATCTCTAAAGACACTAAACCTTTCAGATTTTGGGTGTGATTTATTATGATATTTTATGTATATTAATGAAAATTGATGAATTATGTATGTATGTTACAGTTGGGTCATCTCACTTCTTCAAAAAACCCATTAAGAAAGGTTGAATCAAATTTATTTAAATGATTTTAAATATCCTTTAGAAAATAATATCATAGAATAGTCATATTAACTCTTATAATTCAATGGGGTAAAATTTTAATCAATTCATACACCTTTAATTTTAAATCCCCTTTCATGGTAATATTCATTTATTTTGGATCACTTATACATATTCATTGTAATTTTTTTAGAAAAAAACATTTGGTTTTGATGACATTTTATTCATTTAATTTTAACAATATATCATGGGAAATTATTCTCAATATTTTCAAGCTCTTTACTCATGGACTTAGCCTAAATTTTTTCCTGATCTACCTCCTCAATGTTTTTATATTCAAAATGTAATAATAAAGTTGTTATTTGATCAGTATTCATTATTTTTATTTGAACTGGTATTTTTTTATTATAAGCGATGTTATGTTTATATATTTTGGACTTCCTTGTTAGTTTTTAGAAGTTTTAAGTATTTTTGAATCATGTTCATCAACCTCTACTTCTAAATAAATATCATAATCATCTTTTCTCACCTATAAAACCAATGAAATGGTCTTATTCATCATATTATTTAATAATTTATTAAATATTTAAATTATTTTAATGTCCATATTCAAATATATTTAAATTTTTGTTTTCAACCATTTTATAAGACTTTTATTAAAATAATAATAAAGTTAGATTCAAAATAAATATCCTAGAAAAATAAATTCATCACCTCAATTCTAAGACTTTCCTTATTTTCCTTCTTTTTTCAAGATGTATCACTTTCTAACAAACACCCAAAAATATTTTAGACGTAGATTTTATTTATACCATATCAAATATGGGGTCTTATATTTATCAAGAATAAAAAATTATCAAATTTTTATAAATATTTCCATTATATCATCATTTTAACTTTCATTAGAATATTTTTGAGATAAATGTGTTCTCTTCATGTTATTTATGGTTCAATTTTTTTCTTTCCATGAATTTATTTTATTTGGGTATCCTAATATTTGAGTATTAATGAATAAAACCATGTCTCTTGAGATTCTCCTATACATTTTTTAGGATTTCATTAATTTTTGGATCTTAACGTGATAATTTTTCTCTCACATATATTTTTAGTCACTCTTAAATGTATTTTTATACAATAAAGGAGATCAAGTTTGTGACATATCACCATGAACCAATAATTATTTTTATTATAATCAATTATTAAAATATAATAACTATATCTTTCATAATAATTTTGGTTAATTAGTTTTTACGCATTAGTATGGACAAACTCTAACAAGTCCTTTGAATTCTAGTTCTTGGACTTATATGTTTTACTTATGATTTTTACCTATTAAAATAAATCTCAAGAATGTAAATTATCTCTATTAATTTTGAATACATAATTGGAATCATCATAAATTTTCAAATCTTCTATGTATCATTGATTAATGTGACCAAAATATTGATTCCACAATCAGTTTTCATTTTACTTTCAATAGAAACATAAATCATTGTCTTTATTTATCTTATATATGTTAACCCTTATTTTTTCTCTTAATCACCATAGTATTTTATATTCTGTTGATTTTGAAAGGTTTGTGTGGGAAATTTATGAAAATTCTGAAATTAATAAAGTTGACTTACATTGATATGGCTAATTATCAGTCCTTTCATGAATAACAGGTTAGTTATTCACATATATTTTTCATTTATCCATTAATTTTTAGTGTTTCATCACTATAAAAATGAATGGTTACATATTCATTTTACTAGATGTTTTTAACAATTTTTTATTCCTTATTATATGGTAATATTACTATCTATCAAGTATACATATGTTATTTCTATCAATAGCCTTGATAGAAACTTGAAAACCATTTGACTTCTCAATTTTTCTCTTCCACACCCAAGTTTAATGATAGGTAATGAGATTCATCCTTTCATTAACATCATATAAAATTGATAAGGTTTAATATTCTTCCAATATGAAAATTTAATTTTGAAACTCCATCTCATGATTTTGTTCTCCTTGCTAAAAACTTCTTAGTGGTGGTTCACTCTTCCTCGGGGGTAGAATTCAAAACTTTCTTGATGAGAAATAAATTTATTTATAAATATGTACATATTTATGTGTTTATATATGTGTTTTTTGTGTTTTTAGTTCTACACATGCACTCACATGTCATATTTAATAAACTGTATTAAAATAGTTTAATAAAATTATCCCTTCTCCATGGTGTTATTACAAAAGTAATTTATTATTATGAATTCACAATTTAAATAAAAACATAGTTTATCAAAAACAAATATAATAAATTCAAGTAATATCATAAAAAATAAATAAAGCATAAAGTAATTATACCAAATCATAGAAAGTATCAAAGCCACCTACCAAGATAAACTCTAATGATTTTTATAAAATTTCTCCAAAATGATGATTCTTCTCAGGTAAAGCACCAAGTATTATCATAAGAGTCCTATATAAATATCAATTCATGAATAAAAGGTCACCACTATCCACTTTTGAGGAACCTTTCATGGTTTGTGACATACTGGAATGACCCCATGCAACTCTTTATCTATGATTTCATGACCCCTAGTGACTTACATGGCACCCATGCCACTTAGCATGGCCCCATGTAACTCTCTATTTATGAAGTGTATAAGGAAATGATTTAAAATGGAAATTAAAAATGAGTGTAATTGCTACAAACCACCCTTGAAATAACCCCACCTAGTTCGATAGTGAAGTCGAGTGTGACCCAAAAATCACACCTTTAATAAGTCTCAAGTTGTCAATTTGCAGCGAGGGTATAAAACACGCACAGAGGAGGCATTACCCTCATAATTTCCCCAAAACATAAGATCAAACCACCAAAAAAATCCATATAATATAAAATAAAACTAACCCCACAATTCATGTAATTTAATATATATAAAAATGTCTCTAAAAACACCCAAAATATGAAACTTCTATGACAACAAATCTATAAAAACCAAGCAACTCCACAGAACAAGTTAGTAATTTCTAGCTTTGTCACCAACCCCCTTATGTAAATATAAAAAATATATATAGAATATTGGGGTAATCATATAATTATACTTAGTAAGATCATCCCCAAAATATATCTATAAACTTGGAAGAATCATACTAATGTCACAGTGAATAAACAATGAAACTAACTCATTACCTATATCAAGTCAGCTACAATCCCAATCTCACCAAGGCCCACTCACCCAAAACCACACACACGTATGGTAATTTAATATAAATAAATATATGATAAGGTAACTAACATTTACCTTCCAATTGAACTATTCACCCTTACTATAACACCTTGATATTTTAATAAATATTTCTATTTAAATAATTATAATTCTTCAATAGCTTGCGTTGTACACAACCTTGAGTTTAAACGAACCGCAAGACACTTTTAGTATAAAATGACCATTATAACATAGTATTTAAATTGTAAGGAATAAATATGAATAAATAATTTATGAAATAAATATAAATCTCCAACTTAATATGAATGCATTGGTGAGTACTTAGGAAATAATCACAAACTTTTAGTAAAATCACTTTATTCTTCAAAAATGTGCTTTCTTCAAAAAAAGAATTTTTATTATTTTTATTAATTTATATAAGTTATAGAAGATTAATTTGATAAAATTAATTTAATTTTTGAATAAATTAATTCAAAATTACCTTAAAATTATTTTTTAAAAAACATTTATTTTTTATGGAATAGTAAAAATATTGTTTTTTATTGAAAAATATATTTTATTCTAAATTATTTACAATGTAAATTTATGTTTTTGATTAGTTTGAAATTTTAAATAGATCATTTTAATTTAAAATAATTCAATTATGGTTTTTGAAAAGGATTTTATAAAATAATTTATCCTAGAAAAATTTTATTTTTTAAAATAGAATATATCCAAAAAACTGTTTTCCATGGCGTTTTACCGATTTTATTTTCAATTTAATTATGAAACTTATGAGTTTAGAATTTTGAAAAATGGATAAAAAATTTATATTAAAAATTAAAAAAAATAGTAAATATGTCCCTTTTAGTCTTGGACAACATAAGTAGCGACTTTGGTAAATTTTGTTACCATAGTAAAGGATAAATTATGTAATTTAGATTAAAAATAAAATGATAAAGACTATAAAATTACTCTAATATATGGAAAAATTTATTAGATGAATATAATTATAACCTTATCACATAAATATTTAAATTATGTTGATTAATAGACAAATTTTCATGAAAATTGATTATATTATCTTTAAAAAAAGACACAAAATGACACTTTCTTTATCTTAAATACCCCTTCTGTTTCCACATGGGGGGTGCATTTTATTAATGAATATTTATATAAATTTTTAACTTAATAAATTTATTTTCATTATAAAAATTTATTTTTGAATTTTTGGACTACTTATATGAGATTATGATATTTATAATATTAAATGAAATTTTGAATACGTCATATTCATGCTTTAAATAATATATCATTTTAAATATAGGTTTAACCAAATTATATATTTGAATATAAATATTATTATTAAATCTAAAATATTTATATTTATCATGGTATTTTATTTTAAATTTTTAGTGAACAAATAATTATATTAAATAATTTCATAACACTGATGTAATAATTATTTTATTAATAGAAATATCAAATAAATGTTACTAAAAATATTAAAATCAATATAATTTCAAATAATTAATGTGACTAATGAATTTTATAGACGACCTCAACCTATTATAGATATAATAAAATATTTCATTCAAAGTTAACTTGTTATCTTGATATTTTTAAATATCCAAGTAATGAATACTATCAAAATTGATACTAATGATATTTTATCAAAATAATATATTATTAAATTATTTAAAAATAATAAAAAAATATTTAAAAAAATTATATGGTATTAAGTGTTATAAATTGTTCATTTATGGTTTAATTTACATCACATAAGTAAAAATTTCAATCTTTTAATAACGAAAGAGTTGTTACCTTAGTTAACTAATGGTTAATCAAAATGATTAGGTTTAAAATAATACCAAAACTTGTCAAAAATATATTGGTTGAAGATATTAAAATATTATATCATTTTATCTTCTATTAAATTTCATTTTGGTGTTATTTTTATTGATATTTAATTTATTATAAATTAATATTTTTTGAAATTCCAAAATCTCTCCTCACCTCAATTATAAATGGAACCACCTCCCTCACCTCTTTACATAACATTGAGCCTTAAGGCTTGAACACCCTCTACTAGTTTCTCTTCTTAAATTCCCTATCCAAATTCTAGATTTTATGTTCTTATCGAAATATTAACCATAGTTTCCTTCAGAAGATATCAAAAGGAAGTTCTCCAATGAAGAGGTAATCATCTTTACCAACTCCTTAAAAAGTATTTCTTCTTATACTTCCTCTTCATGTGTAATTTATATTATAAATTAGTAACTCTAGTATAAACTATTTTATTAGTTTTTATTATGATTTTTTAACAACCATATTCTACCTTTTATCTATCCTACTAAAAACAAAAGCATCACGCATGCGTACGTACAACTTATCGTCTCCACGTTGTGGTGTGATCTTTTTTTCTTCACTAATTTATTTATATGGGTATAATGATGTAAATATTATATATATATATATATATTATAATTATAAATTTATATTTATTCAACAAAAAAATATATACCATCCACTTCCTTACCCTTTTACCATTAAAGGAATGATACCATTACTCATGCGCATGTATGGCCTACCATCTCCATGATGTGATGCGATTGATTTTCCATATTAATCATTAAATAATGATTATATGAATGTATATAATAAATAAATATGATATATATTACATTAATATAATTCTGTAAATTTTGGAACTATATCATATGCACAAGAACTGGGACTTATATGGCAAAACATGTATTGGAAAATGAAATAGTTAACACCGAAAAGAATAGTAATAAAGAAATATTATTAACAAATGGGTGATAAGATATTATAATAGGGTTATATAGGATTTAATAAATATTAATATGTTTCTGGGATATGTTAATAATATTATTTAATCCATTATACATGAGTCTCATATACGCACAAAGGAAATAAAACCTAACGTAAAGGTTAATTTCACAATCTCATTATTATTAGAGATTGTTTATACGTAAGTATCTACTGAGAAATATTTATATTCCATTTCCATGTTTCATAAAAAATATTTTAAAAAATATTTTTACTATTCTTCTACAATTTTTGAAGTCAATTTTACCCATTCATGATGTTTTACTAAACGGTTTGAATGGAATCTTTTTTTAATTTTCCTAATGTGGTACTTTTTGACTTTTCTAGAAAAAAGTACAAGAGGATTATTTTTTAACTTATATAGAATGAAAATATTTTTATGATTTTATGATGCATTAATTATTTTAATATTAACATATAATCTTACAAGGTAATTTTCAAAAAAAAAATAAAAGTGTGTGGAATTTTAAAAAAATAAATTATTTTCAAAGAAGAAAGAATATTTTCCTCAAGAAATATTTTCAAGTGATATTGAAAAATTATTTTCTATCTAAGATAACATTATTTTATGTTAATTTTGATTTATTTGAGGTTATGATTCAGGAATACTCTCCTTATTCTTTATATGGTTGGTTTATGTTTATAATGGAATAATATTTATGAAACCCATTTATTTTCAATGGGTTATGTTATGATGGAATAATTTTTATGAAACCCGTTTTTATATGTGTTATGATATGATGAATGATTTATATTCTTATATCAAACATATATATGGTTTTAATTATCTGATTTGTGGTACTTATATCTCCCTATAATTCATTGGTTAAAGGTTTATATCTCATGATATAGATAGGACTAGAATGGGTAGTAAACTAGGTTCAGTAATACAGGGTTGAAATGAGGAGTGAACTCAGTTCAGTAAGGGACTTTATCCATAATGATGGTCTTAGCAGTGATCCTTGACTAATATGGGAATTATTTTCTATGCTTATTTGTATGCTACAATTTCATGTATTATGTTATAAACTCATTGAATATGTTCATTGATTCTTTATGAACTTCTATGATCTATTCCATGAAATGATATCATGATCTTTGATATGCAGGATATAATTTTCAAAAGATATTTTCACATTCTTATGCCCTTATGTTTATGTTATCTCCCTTGATTTACCATTATTGAGCATCAGATCTCACCCTTTTCTTATATTTCTTTTCCTTGTGATATGAAGAAATATATTAAGTATGATGTGTCAAAAAGGGTTCTAAGTATGAATAAATAAGGAGTAGACGATGTAGATGTTTTATGAACCATTTGTTTAGGATTAACAGTTTCTAAATTCACTAAACTTATATAGTTCTAGTGTGGTTTTTTATGTTATGTATTTAATATTATTCTATTTTAGATATAGTATCTATGTATGAAAAGTATGGGATGTTATAGTTGGTATCATAGAAATGTTTAGTTAACCTAAAGAAACTTGTATGAGAGAACCTTAGTAAGAACCCTAATGATAAGTATATGTAATGACCCGAAATTTTGGATAAATCTTGTTTCTTAATTTTGTGTGTTATTTTATTTCATACTCAATAAAACTTTTTCATTTAATAAAATGAGTATAATTAAAATGATATTGTTGGGTTTTGACTATTATATGACTGTTAATTAGTATGACCTTTGGAAACTAAATGTTGCGATTATTGTCTCTAAATACAAGTGATCTTGGTTAATTAATATAGAAAGAAAATTTGATGACCTCATCCAGTAGTCTCGGGCCAATATAAGCCCATATAACATAACTTGGGAAGGAGGTAGCACCACTGGGCTTTTCTCTGGACCAAACCCAAGCCGGACTTCATCGTGTGGAGCTAGAACGGAATCGCCTTTGCGAGAAGTTCAAGCTGATAGAAATTACTACTCATGCGATGTTGGTCGTTCCGCCCTCAGATTCTCTCACCTTAGCACACCTTACACTTAGGTCCTATGCTGGGGTTATAAGGGGCTATGTAAGGAGACCGTAACTGCCTTGTGTAATCCTTTGATTTAAATAAAAATTGTGATTTCTTCTTATAATGAAGTTTGTGAATTTTCAAATGTCCGGATAAATATAGTATGGATATTTTTGATGAATTCTAGAAAAAGGTTATTTGAAAATATTTATGTAAACCTTAAATAATTAATTATGTGTAATGATTTTCCAAAAATTTTCTTCTACAATTATGTTCAATAAGAAATTTGGAGTCTAATAAGATCAACTTGATTTTTGATGAATAGTAAATTATGAATAGTTATTTTACGCTTAGGATTAGTAATGTGACCAAATGGATTAGTAATCTCACTTAAAGAAAGTATTAATATAATCTAGGAACCTTGATTAAGTAATGTGATTCAATAAAATAGGTAAATAACTGCTTCAGAAATTATTAAAGTATCAGTTTTTTCAGGTGAATAGTGTTTTTAATTAAAAATTAAATTAAAAATATTTAGAAAATTATTTTTATAAAATGGAGTTCATTTTTGAACTCAGAGCATCGGTATTATGTTAAGGTAATTTTTAGGGATTTTTCTGAAAAAAATGAATTTTCGGTGAATAGTTTATTTATTTAAAAATTAAATTAAAAATATTTAGAAAATTATTTTTCTAAAATGGAGTTCATTTTTGAAATCAGAGCATCGATATTTGGTTAAGGTGAAATTTTGGGATTTTTCTGAGAAAGTTGAATTTTCGGTGAATAGTGAATTTTCAGTTTTAGGGTTTCGGTATGTTTAATGACATCATGATTGCATCATGATTATTTCATGAGATATTTTAAGGGATGGTAGACTAAAGGGAATGAATTATTTTATGAGGGTTCCCATGTGGCCTAACACCTTGGTAAATACCATGGGCAAGCCCATGGTTTTGCCCATACCACCAATGAGGTGTCCCTTGGTCATTAATGTCTTGTCCCCTCACTTTCCCTATAAATACCAAGCCATTATCTCATCCTTTCGACTCAAAAATCATCCTAGATGAATTTATGGTCTCCTTACCCCTCAAGGAGTCCTCCCAAGGTTCCCCCAATCCCTCAAGGTCCTAACCTTTGTGTTTTAAGAGCTACATTTTAAGGTAAGGGATCCTACCTCTCTCTTTCTTTCCAAGTACTCTCTTTTATGTCATTTCTTTTATGCTGTATGTTCTTATTTTGGTGATGTTATTTTATATTCATCCTAATTTCCTTTTCATTTTCATATGATGATATACCCTCTCTTGCTCTCATCGTTTCATTTTAAGAATGTTAAAGTGGCACCGTTAGGCTGCCAAATTTTTAAGGGATTCTTTCACCCTTCTCATTTTCAACATCTATTTTCATGTCAAGTCTTTCATATTCCTTTTTATTATGTTGGGTTATAATCTCTATATCTATCATACTGATCTTTTATGTTCATATGATGAGATACCCTATTTGATCTCTTCAATTTAGTATTTTGAATTTTTAAGTGGCGCCGTTAGGCTGTCGAATTTTTAAGGGATTCTTTCACCCTTCTCATTTTCAAGATCTATTTTCATGTCAAGTATTTCATGCCCCTTTTTATTATGTTGGGTTATGATATCTATATCTATCATAATGATCTTTTATTTTCATATTATGAGATACCCTATTTGATCTCATCAATTCAGTATTTTGAAGTTTTAAGTAACGTCGTTAGGCTGCCGAATTTTCATATGAGAAATCTTATTTTTGTCTTCCTTCCATATTTTTCATTTCATATGGTATGTCTTTAAAAATTCATTACCATGTTCTTATATCCTTTATTTTCTTTCCCTCTGCTGTTTTATGGATCATTTATGAGTGGGTGACCCATGTCCCCTCTCTTTTCAATGTTTTCTAAAACCCTGTAACATAGTCGTTATGCTGCAGAATTTTCATCTCAAAATATCTTTCTCTTTTTCTCAAATTCTTTTATTTTATTAAGTGAATACTCAAAGATATTTCTTCTACATGGTTATTCACATATATATCAAAATTTTATATTTTAAATTCTGGTATTTACATACACGAAACCCGCTTTCCTTTTTCGTGGGTTTAAAGTGAAAAAAAAGATCACGTCTTTAAAGTAATTTTTTAAATGTGATGACTATGAAATGAAACCCATTTATTTTATGCTATATGGGTTGTTTATGAAAGTATTGATGATGATATATGTGGCTCACATGATAATAAAGTTAAATTTAAGGGTGTTCCCTGATAGCGCTCCAATTCATCGGGTAAACACTTAATCTCTAGACATGACCATTTTTAACGATACCTTCGGAAATAACCTTGGTAATTTTTAATGACACCTTGGGGATGGAACTTGGTGAAACGGAAATTATTTTCTATATTAAATGTTTTATCCACTTATTCTGGTTATGAAACAAGTTATTTTTATTATGATATGCCTCATGATCTCTTTCTCATGCCTTAAAGTTATTTTTCATGACTTTTTTATGTATCTCAAGTTCACATGTAAAATGTTTCCCTTGTTTCCCTTAATGGGACTTCTACTCACCCTTTCCTTTTATATATGCTCCTAGGTTATGAGATGATGTAATGAACTTAGCATGAACAATAAATAAGCCTTTCAAGTGTTTAATAATAAATTTTTTTATGTTGTCATGTATTAAGTTCCTGGATTCCAAGACACTAAACCTTAAAGATCCTCGGTTTTGTATAATGTAATGAAAGTTAATGTGTTAAAAAGGCGGGATGATATAGTTGGTATCAAAGGATGGTTTAGTTATTTTTGGAAATTAGGATTTTAAAACTTTACAAGGTTTATTAATGAAAATATTAAATACAGGAGAACATCTATTGTTATGAATCACATGTTGATGTTGTGAAGCAGTTCTTCTTGAAAAAAAATGATTAGGGGATTAAAAGATGAATATTATTTTGGAAGACGTTCACTATTTTGGGAAACCTATAAGTTCAAGGTAAATAGATTACTATGAAATTTTCTTTGAGTAAAGGTTGACTTATATTTTGAAGAACCGATGAATTTGAGGTGAACTTATAGTAATTTAGGTTACTTATGGAAATAATTAACCTATCTTGGTGAAAATATGTTTAGGTTAGTTAATTTTATTATAAGATGTTAGGAGTGGTTGATGTAGTTTGGAGATGAATAATAAAGTTTATCTTGGAAGACTATGTTATCAAATCCATCTTATATTTCGGTTTCAATATTATTTTTGTTTATTTTGAGGAATTTCAAGGACAGTTATTTATGGAATGGTCTATGGTGAACTTTGGGTAATACCATGGAACTTCTAAGATTTAAAGTAGTTTCCCTTCCTATGGGGTTCTTTATTTTTGAAGAGTTGTTTTATCTTACCCTTTCTATTTTTGGGATAAATGTTTAAAGATAGATAGTTATTCTTTTGTGGATTACGTGATTCTCTAAAAGATGATTCTTGTGCTATGATGAGACCAACTAGTTTTTAATTCTCATTTTTTGTAGAAAGGATTAGTCTTGGTGAAACTTATTAATGGATGAAACTATACTTGAAAGTAAATATATTTCCCTATTTTCTTATTCTATGTAGTAAATGAATTCCTCAAAATTATTAAAAGGAACGTAAAACAAAAACGTTTTTGGTTTAAGTTTCCTATTGGGTAATCAAAGGCCGATTAACCCATCACAAGTTTATGATTTTATGGTGGTTAAATTCCTCTTGGAAATGTTTTCTATCACTCTCCCTCAGAACTTGACCCTTTGTTTTCTCCTCTATATCCATATTTTCCTACATGGAATGCTAGTATGGGTTAACTCGGGTGACCTTTATACTTCCTTTTCTTTCTTTTAAAGTAATAGTGTTACTAACTCTTTTTTTGATGTGGGACATTCAATGAAATTTCCAAGCCCAATTTTTAAAAATTTTGAGGATACAATTTCTTAAGGGGGGGAGATTGTAACGACCCGAAATTTTGAATAAATCTTGTTTCCTAATTTTGTGTGTTATTTTATTTCATACTCAACAAAACTTTTTCATTTAATAAAATGAGTATAATTAAAATGATATTGTTGGGTATTGACTATTATATGACTGTTAGTTAATATGACCTTTGGAAACTAAATTTTGCGATTATTGTCTCCAAATACAAGTGATCTTGGTTAATTAATATAGAAAGAAGATTTGATGGCATCATCCAGTAGTCTCGGGCCAATCGAAGCCCATATAACAGAACTTGGGAAGGAGGTAGCACCACTGGGCTTTGTTCTGGACCAAACCCAAGCCGAACTTCATCGTGTGAAGCTAGAACAGAATCACCTTCGCGAGAAGTTCAAACTGATATAAATTACTACTCGTGCGATGTTGGCCGAGATGCCCTCAGATTCTCTCAACTTAGCACACCTTACACTTAGGTCCTATGCTGGGGTTAAAAGGGGCTATTTAAGGAGATCGTAACTACCTTATGTAATCCTTTGATTTAAATAAAAATTGTGATTTTTCTTATAATAAAGTTTGTGAATTTTCAAATGTCTGGATAAATATAGTATGGATATTTTTGATGAATTCTGGAAAAAGGATATTTGAAAATATGTATGTAAACCTTAAATAATTAATTATGTGTAATGATTTTCCAAAAATAGTCTTCTACAATTATGTTCAGTAAGAAATTTAGAGTCTAATAAGATCAACTTTATTTTTGATGAATAATAAATTATGAATAGTGATTTTATGATTAGGATTAGTAATGTGACCAAATGGATTAGTAATCTCACTTAAAAAAGTATTAATATAATCTAGGCACCTTGATTAAGTAATATGATTCAATAAAATAGGTAAATAACTGTTTCAGAAATTATTAGTTAAGTATCAGTTTTTTTGGTTGAATAGTTTTTTTTAATTAAAAATTAAATTAAAAATATTTAGAAAATTATTTTTATAAAATGGAGTTCATTTTTGAACTCAAAGCATCGATATTATGTTAAGTTAATTTTTGGATATTTTTCTGAAAAAAAAAATGAATTTTCAGTGAATAGTTTATTAATTTAAAAATTAAATTAAAAATATTTAGAAAATTATTTTTATAAAATGGAGTTCATTTTTTAAATTAGAGCATCGATATTTGGTTAAGTTGAAATTTTGGGATCTTTTTGAGAAAGTTGAATTTTCAGTGAAGAGTGAATTTCCAGTTTTAGGGTTTCGGTATGTTTAATGACATCATGACATCATCATGATGATGTCATGAGATATTTTAAGGGATGTTCGACTAAAGGGGATTAATTATTGTATTAGGGGTCCCATGTGGACTAACACCTTGGGAAATACCATGGGATAGCCCTTTTTTTTCAATACCACCAATGAGGTGTCCCTTGGCCATTAATGCCTTTTCCCCTCACTTTCCCTATAAATACCAAGCCATTCTCTCAAAATTTCAACTCCAAAATCAACCTCAATGATTTTATGGTCTCCTTACCTCCCAATTATTCCTCCCAAGGTGCCCCCAAGACCTCAAGGTCCCAACCTTTGTGTTTTAAGAGTTATGTTTTAAGGTAAGGGATCCTACCTCTCTCTTTCTTTCCAAGTACTCTCTTTTATGTCATTTCTTTTATGCTACATGTTCTTATGTTGGGGATGTTCTTTTATATTAATCCTACTGTACTTTTCATGTTCATATGATGAGATGCCCTCTCTTTCTCTCATCATTTCATTTAAACAATGTTAAAGTGGCGTCGTTAGGCTGCCGAATTTTAAAGGGATTCTTTCACCCTTCTCGTTTTCAAGATCTATTTTCATGTCAAGTCTTTCATGTTTTTTTATTATTTTGTGGTATGATCTCTATATCTATCATACTGATCTTTCGTGTTCATATGATTAGAGACCCTATTTGATCTCTTCAATTCAGTATTTTGATGTTTTAAGTGGCGTCGTTAGGCTGCTGAATTTTTAAGGGATTCTTTCACCCTTCTCATTTTCAAGATCTATTTTCATGTCAAGTATTTCATGCACCTTTTTATTATGTTGGGTTATGATATCTATATCTATCATACTGATATTTTATGTTCATATGATGATATACCCTATTTTATCTCGTCAATTCAGTATTTTGAATTTTTAAGTAACGTCGTTAGGCTGCCAAATTTTCATATGAGAAATCTTATTTTTTTCTTCCTTCTATATTTTTCATTTCATATGGTATGTATTTAAAATTTAATTACCATGTTCTTATATTATTTATGTTCTATACCTATAATGTTTTATGGATCATTTATGAGTGGGTGACTCATGTCCTCTCTCTTTTCAATGTTTTCTAAAACCCTGTAACATAGCCGTTATGCTACAGAATTTACATCTCAAAATATCTCTCTCTTTTTCTCAAATTATTTTATTTTATTAAGTTAATACTCAAAGATCTTTCTTCTACATGGTTATTCACATATATATCAAAATGTTCTATTTTAAATTCTTTGATTGACATACACGAAACCCTCTTTCCTTTTTCGTGGGTTTAAAGTGACATAAAGATCACGTCTTTAAAGCAGTTTTTAAAATGTGATGACTATGAAATGAAACCCATTTATTTTATACTATATGGGTTGTTTATGAAACGATTGATGATGATATATGTGGCTCACATGATAATAAAGTAAAATTTATGGGTGTTCCTTGATAGTGCTCCAATGCATTGGGTAAAGACTTAATCTCTAGAGATGACCATTTTTAACGATACCTTGGTGAATAACCTTGGTAATTTTTTATGACACCTTGGGGATGGACCTTGGTGAAACGGAAATGATTTTATATGTTAAATGTTGTAGCCACATATTCAAGTTATGAAACACGTTATTTTTATTATGATATGCCTCATGATATCTTTATCGCGCCTTCATGTTATTTTTCATGACTTTTTTATGTATCTCAAGTTCACATGTAAAATGTTTCCCTTGTTTCCCTTACTAGGCCTTCTGCTCACCCTTTCCTTTTATGTATGCTCCCAGGTTATGAGATGTTTTAATGAACATAGGATGAAAAATGAATAATCATTTCAAGTGTTTAAGAAGAAATTTATTTATGTTGTCATGTATTAAGTTCCTGGTTTCCAAGACACTAAACCTTAAAGATCCTTGGTTTTGTATAATGTAATGAAAGTTAATGTGTTAAAAAGGCGAAATGTTATAGTATAAGTATAGGATACAATCCTAGTGTTTTGGTAATAATCATGAATAACCTAAGATAGAACCTAAGTTGACCTAAGTAATTTTTTTATTATGTTGTTTTCCCATAATGAATATTGTTTCTCACACTATGATTTTTGGTTTTAGTCAATGTATGAAACCCAAAGGAACCACATTAATTCTAAATATGGTGGGAAATGAAATGATTTTCCTCCTAAGAAATTTAATTTTATGGAATCTATAATGTAAAATATTTTTTCAATGATCACATAAATTTATCAAGTAATGAATCATGAAGGGATTCTAAATGAGAAAAAGAGGAAACAATATTCTGTTGAGTCCCTCATGAGGTAGTGGCCACCTTCTTTCAGTGGGTCTTTTGATCTACTAGTGGCTGAATAATGTATTCGTACAACTAAAAATATATTTTCGGTTCTCTAGTGTTCAGAACATGAGAAATTAATTTTGTTAGTCTATCATTTTGAAGGTGAAGAATATAAATGGTTGAACCTTGGTGTCTCCCAAATTTACCAAAGTTCTAAGGTTAAAGTGGTCACTTGCAGTGCAGCTTGGGTTGTCGAATCCTCAGAGACCTAAGAAGAACCTTTAGACACTCAATTAAAAGAGATGAATTTTTGGCTATGAAGTGGCCAAATAGGGTTGATTTTATATGGTTTTAAAAGAGCACTAAAATATTTATGTGAATTCAAATTATGAGAAAATGAGTTGATCCAAGGTTATTGCTCAGGGTGGATTGGATGAATTATCGTTTTCTTTTTCAATTTCAATTTCATTAACTTGAGAAGAATTCATGAAATGAATTCAAACTACCCTCATCACTCACTAATTAAACACCACCAAAAACACATACTAATAACATATACACTTCTAGAATCATTTTCATGAGCACTCCAAGGGAAAGAATCTAATTAGCACATAAAAGTGGGGAGAATAAATTCAATAAGGAAGAGGAAGATAGAAAATAATTTAATGAAAGAAACTCAAATAAAATAAATTATTAACATTTAGATAGTGATAAATAACATCCAATCCAGCCCCTTTCTACCCCCTTGGATCAACCCATAAAATATCTATCCCTCCATTGATAACATGTTCTCAACGGAAGTGGGAAGTAGGCTTATGAGGGTGGAATTGAAGAGGTAAAAACTCAAAAATTAAGATCACTCCACCGTTGTGTGAACAAAATCACGAGGTTTGGTGTGAAAAAGTTCACATATTAAGGAAAAGGTATCAATGTGATATGAATAAGAACATGAAAAGATAATAAGAAGAACTTTTATTTAAAACTAATGTGATTCGAATAACTTACATGAGAAGGAAAAATGCTACAAAGACAATTTGGCATAATAACATTACAATCTAAACAAAGCTCCAAGATCCTTCAAATCCTACACCACTACTACCTTAAATATGAATTTTGGAAGTCTTTGACTGAGCCACCATCATCCCATGTGCCATTAATTAATTTTTTTGGGGAAAGGTGGGTGGAAAATTAATGGAGATGTGACTTTTCCACTCTTCCCCCGAAATGGAATCCAGCTTGCATCCACTGGAAAGACACGCCGAAAGGACCTTATAGAATGCAGAATTAGAGTGGGACATAGAATATATAAATTAATCCACGGATGTATCCTAATATCCTGTAAAATTTCAGCCCAAAATACTTTGTGGTTCGCAAGATATTATTTAAATGGTGGGCTATTTTTCTGGGCCCCAGAATCTGGCCCAGAATTGCATCTTCAACTTTGGCCACCTTGAACTCCATTAAAACATTCGAATTAGCTTGGGCCACTATTTAAAGAAATGTTACCCATGATTTCTTATATCTAAAGTTAACTCTTGAGTCTTTTTGGGCTTTAATCATGGCCGCTACAGTTATTTTATTGGGATGTTGTCCAAATCACTTCGCCCAGAATGTGGTTGGTTCAAGGCCCACTTTGGTGGTCTTCCAAATTGAATGTCCATGTGCTACAAAAGAATTAATTGTTCCTTATATCATGGGAGACAAGAAAATATAATATTAAAATAAAATCAATACCATTTGGTCTTTTATGGTATGTTCAAGAATGTACCATGCAATAGTGCACTTTAGGAAAGAATTGCAATCATGATGTGAAATGATGTTCAAAGTGTAAAATGCACTAAAATG
Source organism: Viscum album (assembly GCA_963277665.1). Classification (NCBI taxonomy): domain Eukaryota; kingdom Viridiplantae; phylum Streptophyta; class Magnoliopsida; order Santalales; family Viscaceae; genus Viscum; species Viscum album. The sequence continues at coordinate 1,119,770,776 of OY728141.1, forward strand.
GTATTTATTAATAACAAATCACATGAAAACTATATAAATTAACAATGAATATTAGCCTCTTATAGTGTATAATCACACCCCCCAACTTGAGTTTTGCTAATCCCGAGAAAAATATTTCTCAAAAATATGAAATTTGAATTCCCTTTTCCAAAAACATTTAATACACATTTCTCACCAAAAAATCTCATACCAAACAATTCTGAAACCCATAAAAATCATTTATAAAAACCTATTTCCATAAGAAATATCCCAATCCCAAGCCCATTCCTTTGTTCAAATTCATCACCATATTTCATCCAAATTCAATTAAGCATGATGAAGTGTTGTGCATCACAATAGACAAGGGGGTTCATTTTCATTTGAGGGAGAAAAGATGGAAGCTCAAGGAGAAATAAAATTCTAATATTAAGATGAGTACTAATTTTTTATTTTATTTTATTTTTTTGTTTTTTTTTTGTTTTTTTTTTTGTTTTGAAATTTTTCCATGGTGATTGAAATTGAAATCAATCATGTCAACCCATGTAGCCAGACTTTGCCGATGACTCCCAGGCTCAAAGACCTTAGGGAACCAAGTGAATCTCACATACTCAGGCATCATCTCTAGTTAACTCAATCAAAAACAAATTCAAATTACCACAAATAGAGATAAAATGCCTAACTCTGGGCCAGAAAACTATGGAGTCATGATCCCCAACTACAGAAAGACACACATTAGGTCAATTCATTGCTCTACGTGCAAATTGATTTTTTTTTGAATACTCATGTTAAAATTAAAATGATCTCCAAACCTATTCTATTTATTATGGTTCCCTAAGAACTCAAACTAAAACCCCACAATCTAGAGGACGTGCATTGTGTTTTTTATTAAATGGATGAAAATATAACGGTGAAAAATTACATCGGACAACCACACTTTTCAAAATCTATGCACATGAACCTAAACTTGCATTAAAATCAGAATCAACGCATGAAAAATTCTTTGATATCCAATTTCAAAGTTTTCAATGTGTGTTATCATGTTCAAGGTTAATGAAATTTTTTCCTTTGACACATTTTTTTATGCACACAAATTTTCTTTTAATTTCATCTCCCCCCAACTTAAAATAACATTGTCCCTAGTGTTTAAAGAAAATAAAGATTATAAGGGTTAGAGGTAGATGATAGGTGTTCTAAAAGGAATTTGAAACAATAAACATGGAACAAATTCACCAGGTGTTTGAAGTTGAAGTTCATGATGCTCCGGATTACTCCTTTGATCTCTTGGGAGATGTAGGCACCGCCTTGATTGAATATATATCACCCAAAATAGTCCCTGAACATACAAAGAAGAAAAAACATGACAAAACAATCAACACAACAATTTATTTAAAACCAAGTATCAACATTTTTATGGTATTCCTTATTTTTTATTTTTTCATTTTTTTATAATCAAACTGATTATACATTGTCTTCATTAAATTTTTCAGGTATGGTATTACTCAGGGATCACACCGTGTGACACGGATGAATATGGTGCTCCCCTTTCATACCCATCCTTGCTCATAAAATAAGAACATGTCAACAATCTATATATATATATATATATTAATCAAACTGATGATACATTGTCTTCTTTAAATTTTCTGGGTAAGGTATTACTTAGGGATCACACCGCGTGACACGGATGAATACGGTGCTCCCCTTTCATACCCATTCATACTCATAAAAGAAGAACAGGTCAACAATCTATTTTTTTAAATCAAACTGATGATACATTGTTTTCTTTAAATTTTCTAGGTAAGGTATTAATCAGAGATCACACTGTGTGACACGGATGAATAAAGTGATCCCCTTTCATACCCATCCTTACTCATAAATGAAGAATAGGTCAACAGTCTATTTTTTTTAAAAAAATAACAAAATGAAGAAGAAATAAACAAAAGATGATTCACAAATATTGGAAACATAAAAACCACGGGTCGCCTCCCATGCAGCGCTTTTGTTTAATGTCGTTAGCCCGACATAGACCCTAAATCTATTAATTATTTTACTGGTTCATATGTTGTCTTAGTTAACTCCGCATTGGTTTCTTGTTTATTTAATGATTCAATGAATGGTTTTAACATATTCCCATTTACTTTGAATACATGACCACTTTTGGGATCCTAAATCTCTATTGCTCTATGAGGGTACACATGATGCACTAGGTATGGACCGGACCATCGAGATCATAGCTTTATCGGGTGTAGATGATGTTTTGAACAGTACAAGAGCACAAATTTTTCCATTTCAAAGTGTTTGACTTTGAGATTCCTAGATTGGTAGGCTTGAACTTTAGATTTATTGATCCTTGAATTTTTAATAAGCCTCCATCCTAAGTTCCTCGAGTTCATTAAGATCTAATTTACTTTTTGTTTTCGCCAATGAAATGTAAAAGTTCATTTTTTTTATTGCTCAAAAGGCCTTATGCTCAATTTAAATAGGTAAATGACATGATTTTCCATAAACCAATATATACAGTGACATGCCTAGGATAGTTTTGAAAGCAGTTAGATATGCCCAAATGGAATCTAAGTGTTTCTCAGACAAATCTTTTCTAGAGGGATTGACTATTTTTTCAATAATTTTCTTAATTTCTCTATTTTCCAACTCAACTTGACCGTTGGTTTGAGGACGGTATGCAATGGAAACTTTATGAGTAATACCATACTTAGACATGAGTGAAGAGAATGGGCAGTTGTAGAAATGGGTTCCATGATCACTGATTATAGCCCTCGGAATTCCAAATCTAGAAAAGATATGCTCTTTTAAGAATCGGATCACAACTTGATGATCATTAGTCTTGGTGGGAATGGCCTCAACCCATTTTGAGATGTAATAAAAAGCTAAGAGGATGTAGAGGTATCCCTTAGAGTTTGGAAAGGGTCCCATGAAATCAATTCCCCAACAATCAAAGATTTCAACGACCAGAATGGGAGTGAGGGGCATTTGATTCCTTTTGGTAAGGGATCCTAATTGTTGTCACTAAGGATAACTTTATCATAATTGGAAGGAATCTTTAGTGAGGTCAGTCCAGTAGAAATTACTTTGGAGGACCTTTGTAGTGGTTTTCTTTGTAGAAAAGTGGCCTCCACATGCCTCTCCATGACAAAATTTTAGAATGGACTCTTTCTCAAACTCGGGAACACATCTCCTGATGATTTGTTCAGGACAAAACTTGAAGAGGTAAGGATCATTAAACACATAGTGTTTGACATCATAAAATAATTTCATCTTATCTTGGGTCCCCAGGAATTTTGGAATGTCACATGTCACCAAATGGTTTTCTATGTCATCATACCAAGGGAAATCACTCACTGAATAGAGGTGCTCAATGGGAAATGAATCAGACATAGAGAGGTGGTGTGAGTTGTCTTTGAATTCCATCCTAGATAGGTGACCAGCTACAACATTTTCAACACCATTTTTTTCATTAATGGTTAAATTGAACTCTTGAAGAAGAAAGACCCACATAATCAATATTTCCTTGGCATCTTGTTTTTGGAAAAGGTATTTTAGGGTTGAATGGCCGGTGAAGACAATGGTGGGTGATCCTAAGAGATAAGACCTGAATTTATCTAAGTAAAAGACAACATCAATCAAATATTTCTCAGTGGTGGTGTAGTTAATTTGTGCATCATTTAAATATTTTTTTATATAAACAATGACACATGGAGTTTTCTCACACCATTGTCCTAAGACTGCTCCTACAGTGAAGTCACTAACATCACACATGAGCTTTAAAGGATGTTTCCAATTTGGAGATTGCATGATAGGTTGAGATATAAGAGTTGATTTGAGTTTAGAGAATGATTCTTCATAGATTTCTATCCTTAATAATGGAGCATCTTTTACCAATAGAACACAAAGTGGTCGAGAAATAGAGATAAAATTCCTAATGAACCTTACATAATAACCATCATGTCCTTATAAGGACCTCACTTCCTTAATATTTTTAAGATAGGTAAGGTGATAAATGATTTCAACCTTAGATTTATCAACTTCAATCCATCTACCAGATACCAGATGACCTATAACATGTCCTTCCCTTACCATGAAATGGAATTTTTCCCAATTTGGTATGATATTCTTATCCTCACATCTTGACAAAACCTTTTCAAAATTTAGAAGGAATCCCTAAAAAGTATCCCCAAACATGGAGAATTCATCCATGAAGACCTCTAAACAATCCCCCACCATGTCTGAGAATATTCCCATCATGCACCACTGGAAGGTACCAAGGGCATTACATAACCCAAAGGGCATGCACTTGAAGGAAAAAGTGTTGAATGGACAAGTGAAGGATTTTTTTCCATGATCTTATAAAGAGAATTAGATTTGATTATACCCTGGGAATCCATATAGGAAGTAATAGAATGGATGACCTTCCACTCGCTCGAGGAATTGATCAATAAAGGGCAATGGAAAATGGTCTTTCTTTCTATAAGAGTTGAGCTTCCTATAGTCAATAAAGACTCTCCATCTACTACTAACCCTTGTTGGAAGCATCTCTCCATCCTTATTGGTTATTACTGTAATTTCAGCCTTCTTTGGAACCATATGGATTGGGCTAACCCACTCAATCTCATCTATAGGATAGATGATACCATATTTTAACAATTTCAAATGTTCTTTTCTCACTACTTCCATGAGATTAGGATTGAGACACTGTTGAGGTTGACGACATGGCATTGAATCAGATTCTAGAACAATTCTATGATTCCCGATAAGTGGTCTAATCCCAAGAATATCAGATAAGGTCCATCTAATGGATTTCTTGTGTCTCCTAAGGACATATAGAAGCATCCTCTCATGATCGGCTTCAAGAGAGGAAGAGATGAAAATAGGAAAGGATTGATTGTCCCCTAAGAACGCATACTTGAGTGATGAAGGTAAAACCTTAAATTCAAGATCAGAGTGGTTATCAGTTTCCAAGAAAGGATGAGACTTTGTATTGAACTCAGTTTCATTTTTCATATTTCTTGAAAAAATTGGTTCCTTGTGAAAAGAATTTGTATCCACTAAATTAGCTAGAGTAGTGTCATGAATGGGTATGGACTCAATGTTATTGATTTCACCCATGGTATCATTGATTGGTGATTATAGAAAATCAACAATAGAGCTATCTGAAAGATATTCAATCCAAGGAGATAAATTTCCATCATGTGAACAAAGAAAATCAATCTATTCTTGACTTAAACATACTTCATTAATTCCTTGATGTTCCTTGAGTTCACTATCAACACAACCTATCCAATTAACCTCATGGATCTCTTCATCATCCCCAATTTGAGAGTTTTCATTGTAGATGTTCAAGTCTAGACTCATGTTTCCAAATGTGATGGTCATGTTCCCATTTCAGACTCGGATAATAGAGTTGATTGTTGCAAGGAAGGGACGACTAAGGATGATTGTGATTTTCTCCCTAGGACCTAAGCTTGGGTGATTTTCAAGAACAATGAAGTCAACTGTGTAAATGAAATTTTCAACTTTCACCAAAACATCCTTTAAGATCCCCTTTGGAACCCTAATACTACGATCATCAAGTTGAAGAGTGACAGATGTGGGTTGGAGATCTTCTAGGCCTAATTGTCATTACACAACATAGGGGATGAGATTGACACTAGAACCTAGGTCACATAAGGACTTGACAACTTTTCTCTCTCCTAGTTCAATATTGATGTAAGGGCAACCCGGGTCTTTCAACTTAGGAGGAATGTTCCCTTGAATGGTGGTACTCACATTATCATCCAAAAAGACTTGGTTTTTATGTGAAAATTTTCTTTTAAAAGTGCACAAGTCCTTAAGGTACATTGAGTATTCATGAATGGTTTTAATTGCATCGAGGAGTGGAATGTTCAACTTGACTTGTGAGAATATTTTCCTCAATGTTTCACTCAATTCAGGCTTGGTTTTCCCCCTCATGCATTGAGGAAATGGTGCAGGTTGTGGGGTTGTATTTTGAAGGGTTGTTTCTTTGACAATGTTATCATGTTTTTCAGTTTGATCATGTAGTTCATTTGAATTTTCATTAGTGTTTGAAGATTTAGATGGATTCTAAATTATTTGTTCAGGTTTCTCAACTGATTTCCCACTTCTTAGAACAGTCATAGCCTTTAGTTGTTCATGAGTTTTTTGAGTGCAACTTGACACTCCCCTTTTTGTTTTTTGTGGAATGGATTGTGTAGGCATGGATGAATTTTTATTTTTGATGGTTTGAAGTTCTTGTTTCAGGTAAGAGACTTCTGAGTTCATCAATTCCATTTGTTTGGATAGTTGTTCAAGGATTAGGAGAGGGACAGATTGGGAAGGGGCTTGTGTTGGTTGGGTTATCCCAGGGGGATACTTTAGTTGTTTGATGGGTTGATGTTATTGGACTAGAGGATGTTGGTATTAGACTGGTTTTGGTTGGAATTGGTTATGATTTTGAAAATTTTGTGTAGGGTAGGGGTTTGGTCCTGGTGGTCGGCTAGGTTGTTGGTTATCTTTCCATGGGAAGCCTGGGTAGTCATTATACCTTGGGTTGAATGTGTTTGGGTATTGGGGCTTTTTAAAGTTTAGGGAATTGACATCAGCAGGTGGTCCTCCTAAAATAACATCCTTGATGGATGGAATGGTTGGGAAGTTGTCTGTTTTTTTGTCATTCTTGTCACAGATTATGCAAATAGGGTCTACAGTTTGGATTTCATGGATCCTTATATGGTCTATCTCTTCAACCTTCCTACAGAGTGTTGTAAGTTTCACCATAAGTCTTTCCTCTTCTCTAAGTGTATGCATTCTAGTTGTTCTTTGTGTCTTTTCAGAATAAGTTGATGTTCCCAATGTTTGGTTTTGTTCATCATGGATTTCTATATATTCATAAGTGTCATTTAGGGATGTGTTTTTAAATGTCACATTACACATCATGTCAATGAATTGTTTGTTCCCCAAGCCCAACCCTTCATAGAAAATTCTCACTTGTTCGAGAATAGGAAAACCATGGTGTGGAACCATGTTTAGGGTGCCTTTGAATCTCTCCCCTGTTTCATAGAATGACTCTCCCTCTTTTTCAAAAAAGTTTTGGATGCTCTTTTTAAGTGCTATTGTTTTGTAGTGGGGAAAGTATTTTTTGTAGAATTCCCTTTGTAATTGGTCCCAAGAGTTGATGGATGATGGTCTCAAATTGTTTAGCCAATTTTTAGCTCTATCCTTTAATAAAAAGGGAAATAGCCTCATTTTAGCTGATTCAAGTTGATGTGGGGGACACATGGTTTCTACAATGTCAATGAACTCCTTAATGTGAAGGTAGGGCACCTCAGAATCCATTCCATGGAATGTTGGAAGGTGTTTTAGGACATGGGGTTTAAAGATGTAGTTGGAATCTCCTAGGTAATTGGGTCTAATGCATAAGGGGGCATTGGTCCATGCTGGAGTGAGGTAGTCTTTCATGGTTTGATCGACCAAATTCCCTATGTTTGGAGCTTCTTGGTTTGGGTTTCCCATTTGATCACCCATAGTGGATTACCATTTGATTTCTTTGAAGACCCTCCAATTGAATTATTTAAATTGGTGAATTTGGAGTTTCAATAATATTTTGATCAAATGTAAAAAATCCCTTAGATGAACTTGACTCTCCTATCCTAGGAGTTTCCACCCTAACTAATCTGTTTGAGTTATCGTGGGTGTAGGCAGACATGCGCCAAAAGAAAAAAACGAGAAAGGGAAATGATAAGAGAATTTGGGTGAGAATAGAACAATGGGGGTAAGAAAAGAATGTTTTTGGTCAAAGGAACTTACTTGGTCCCTGTAAATGGTGCCAAAATTTGGTGGCGCCCAAATTTACCCATGTTCTAAGGTTAAAGCGGTCGCTTGCAGTGCAGCTTGGGTTGTCGAATCCTCAGAGACCTAAGAAGAACCTTTAGACACTCAATGAAAAGAGATGGATTTTTGGCTATGAAGTGGCCAACCAGGATTTATTTTAGATGGTTTTATAAGATCACTAAATGATCTATGTGAATTAAAATTATGATAAAATGAGTTGATCCAAGGTTATTGCTCGGGTGGATTGGATGAATTATCGTTTTCTTTTACAATTTAAATTTCATTAACTTGAGAAGAATTCATGAAATGAATTCAAACTACCCTCATCACTTACTGATTAAACACCACCACAAACAAATACTAATCACCTATACACTTCTAGGATCATTTTTATGAGCACTCCAAGGTAAAAAATATAATTAGCACATAAAAGTTGGGTGAATAAATTCAATAAGGAAGAGGAAGTAAGAAAATAATTTAATGAAAGAAACTCAAATAAAAGAAATTAATAAAATTTAGAGAGTGATAAATAACATCCAATACATCCTCATTCTAACCCCTTGGATCAACCCATAAAATATCTATCCCTCCATTGATAACATGTTCTCAACGGAAGCGGGAAGTAGACTTACGAGGGTGGAATTGAAGAAGTAAAAACTCAAAAATAAATATCACTCCACCGTTGTGTGAACAAAATCACAAGGTTTGGTGTGAAAAAGTTCACACCTTAATGAAATAGTATCAAGGTGATATGAATAAGAATAGAACAGGAGAAGAATAAGAACTTTTATTGAAAACTAATGTGATTCTAACAACTTACATGAAAAGGAAAAATGCTACAAAGACAATTTGGCATAATAACATTACAATCTAAACAAAGCTCCAAGATCCTTCAAATCCTCCACCACTACTACCTTAAATAGGAATTTTGGAAGTCTTTGGACGATACCCCATCATCCCATGTGCCTTTAATTAATTTTTTTGGGGAAAGGTGGGTGGACAATTAATGGAGATGTGACTTTTCCACTCTTCCCCTGAAATGGAATCCAGCTTGCATCCACCGGAAAGACGTTCCGAAAGGACCTTCTAGAATGCCGAATTGGAGTGGGATATAAAATAATTAAATAAATACACATATGTATCCTAATATCCTGTAAATTTTCAGCCCAAAATACTTTGTGTTTCACGAGATATTATTTAAATGGTTGGTTGTTTTTCTGGGCCGTGGAATCTGGCCCAGAATTGCATCTTCAACTTGGGCCACCTATAACTCTATTAAAACAATCGAATTAGCTTGGTACACTGTTGAATGAAATGTTCCCCATGATTTATTATATCTACGATTAAAGTTTGAGACTTTTTGGTCTTGAATCATGTCCGCTACAATTCTTTTATTGGGCTTCTATCAAAATCACTTTGCCCAGAATTTGGTTGGTTCAAGGCCGACTTTGTTTGTCTTCCAAATTGAATCTCCAAGTTCTCCAAAATAATTAATTGGTCCTTATATCATGGTTGACATGAAAATAGAATATGAAAATAAAATCAATACCATTTTGTCTTTTATGATATGTTCAAGAATGTACCATGTAATAGTGCACTTTAGGAAAGAATTGCAATCATGATGTAAAATGATGTTCAAAGTGTAAAATGCACTAATATGGTATTTATGAATAACAAATCACATGAAAAATATATAAATTAAAAATGAATATTAGCCTCTTCTAGTGGCTAATCACACCCCCCAACTTGAGTTTTTCTAGTCCTGAGAAAAAATATTTCTCAAAAATATGAAATTTGAATTCCCTTTTCCAAAAAAATTAATACACATTTCTCACCCAAAAATCTCATACCAAACAATTCTATAACCCATAAAAATCATTTAAAACAAGCTATGTCCATTGGAATATCCCAATCCCAACCTCGTTACTTTGTTCAAATTCATCACCATATTTCATCCAAATTCAATTAAGCATGGTGAAGTGTTGTGCGTCACAATAGACAAGGGGGTTTATTTTCATTCGAGTGAGAAAATATGGAAGCACAGGGAGAAATAAAATTTTAATATTAAGATGAGTACTCATTTTTTATTTTATTTTGTTTTTTTGTTTTTTTGTTTTTTTTGTTTTTTTGTTTTTTTTTTTTGCAATTTTTCCATGGTGATTGAAATTGAACTCAATTTTGTCCACCCATGTAGCAAGACTTTGCCAATGACTCCCAAGCTCAAAGACCTTAAGGAACCAAGTGAATCTCACATACTCAGGCATCATCTCGTGTTAACTCAATCAAAAACAAATTCAAATTACAATAAATAGAGATAAAATTCCCAACTCCAGGCCAGAAAATTATGGAGTCATGATCCCCAAGTGCCGAAAACCAGACATTAGGTCAATTCATTGCTCTACGCGCAAATTGATTTTCTTTTGAATACTCATGTTAAAATTAAAATGATCTCCAAACCTATGCTATTTATTATGGGTCCTCAATATCTCAAACTAAAACCCCACAATCTAGAGGACGTTCATTGTGTTTTTTTATTAAATGGATGAAAATATAACGGTGAAAAATCACATCGGACAACCGTACTTTTCAAAATCTATGCACATGAACCTAAACATGCATTAAAATCACAATCAAGGCATGAAAAATTCTTTGATATCCAATTTCAGAGTTTGCAATGTGTGTTATCATGTTCAAGGGTAATGAAATTTTTTTCTTCCACACATTTTTTTATGCACACAATTTCTTTTTATTATTTCATCTCCCCCCAACTAAAAATAACATTGTCCCCGGTGTTTAAAGAAAAGAAATATTAGAAGGGGTAGAGGTAGATGAGAGGTGTTCTAAAAGGAATTTGAAACAATAAACATGGAACAAATTCACCTGGTTTTTGAAGTTGAAGCTCATGATGCTCCAGATTACTCCTTTGATATCTTGGGAGATGTAGACACCTCCTTGATCGAATATATATCACCCAAAATATTCCCTGAACATACAAAGAAGAAAAAACCAGACAAAAAAACAACACAATAATTTATTTAAAACCAAGTATCAACATTTTTATGGTTTTCCTTGTTTTTTATTTTTTTATTTTTTTAAAATAAAACTGATGATACATTGTCTTCTTTAAATTTTCTGGGTATGGTATTACTCAGGGATCACACTGCGTGATACAGATGAATACAGTGCTCCCCTTTTATACCCATCCTTACTCATAAAAGAAGAACAGGTCAACAATCTATATATATATATATATATATTTATATTTAATCAAACTAATGATACATTGTCTTATTTAAATTTTCTGGGTAAGGTATTACTCAGGGATCACACTACATGACACGGATGAATACAGTGCTCCTCTTTCATACCCATCCATACTCATAAAAGAGTAATAGGTTAACAATCTATATTTTTTAAAAAAATCAAACTGATGATACATTGTCTTCTTTAAATTTTTTGGGTAAGGTATTACTCAGGGATCACACCGCATGACACGGATGAATACAATGCTCCCCTTTCATACCCATCCTTACTCATAAAAGAAGAACAGTTCGAAAGTCAATTTTTAAAAAAAAAACAAAATAAAGAAGAAAGAAACAAAAGATGATTCACAAAGATTAGAAACATGAAAACCACAGGTTGCCTCCCATGTAGCACTTTTGTTTAATGTCGTTGGCCCGACATAGACCCTAAATCTATTTTTTTTTTGGTTCATATGTTGTCTCAGTTAACTCCACCTTGGTTTCTTGTTTATGGAATGATTCAATGAATGGTTTTAACCAATGCACATTGACTTTGAAGAAATGAGACTTGTGGGATCCTGAATCTCTATTACCCCATGAGGGTACACATGATGCACTAGGTATGGACCGGACCATCTCAACCATAGCTTTCCTGGGTGAAGATGAAGTTTTGAACTATACAAGAGCACAAATTTTCACTTTTCAAAGTGTTTGACTTTGATATTCCTATATTGGTTGGATTTAACTTTATATTTATTAATCCTTTAATTTTCATAAGCCTCTATCCTATGTTCCTCGAGTTCATTAAGATCTAATTTCATTTTTGTTTCAGCCAATGAAATGTAAAAGTTAATTTTTCTTATTTCTCAAAAGGCCTTATGCTCAATTTCAACAGGTAAATGACATGATTTTCCATAAACCAATCTATACGGTGACATGCCTATGATATTTTTGAAAGAAGTTAGATATTCCCAAAGGGAATCTAAGAGTTTCTTGGACCAATATTTTCTATAGGGATTGATTTTTTTTTCAATAATTTGCTTAATTTCTCTATTTTCCAACTCAACTTGACCGTTGGTTTGAGGATGGTATACAGTGGAAACTTTATGAGTAATACCATATTTATACATGAGTGAAGAGAATGGGCAGTTGCAGAAATGGGTTCCATGATCACTTATTATAGCCCTCATAATTCCAAATCTAGAAAAGATATGCTCTTTTAGGAATCGGATCACAACTTGATGATCATTAGTCTTGGTGGGAATGTCCTCAAACCATTTTGAGATGTAATCAACAGCTAAGAGGATGTATAGGTATCCCTTAGAGTTTAGAAAGGGTCCCATGAAATCAATTCCCCAACAATTAAATATTTCAATGACCAGAATGGGAGTGAGGGGAATTTGATTCCTTTTGGTAATGGATCCTAATTGATGACACTAAGGATAACTTTTGCAGAGTTGGAAGGTATCCTTAGTGAGGTTAGGCCAGTATAAACCACTTTGGAGGACCTTTTTAGTGGTTTTATTTGTAGAAAAGTGTCCTCCACATGCCTCTCCATGACAAAATTTTAGAATGAACTCTTGCTCAAACTCAAGAACACATCTCCTAATGATTTGATTAGGACAGAACTTGAAGATTTAAGGATCATCAAACACATAGTGTTTGACATCAAAAAATAATTTCCTCTTAGAATGGGTCCCCAGGAATTTTGGAATGTCACCTATCACCAAATAGTTTGTTAAGTCAGCATACCAAGGGAAATCACTCACTGAATAGAGGTGCTCATTGGGAAATGAATCAGACACAGAGAGATAGTGTGAGTTGTCTTTGAATTCCATCCTAGATAGGTGATCATCTATAACATTTTCATAACCCTTTTTTTCCTTAATGGTTAAATTGAATACTTGAAGAAGAAGGACCCACCAAATCAATCTAGCCTTGGCATATTGTTTTTGGAAAAGGTATTTTAGGAATGAATGGTCAGTGAAGACAATGATGGGTGATCCTAAGAGATGAGACCTGAATTTCTCTAAGGAAAGGACAATAGCAAGAAACTCTTTCTCAGTGGTGGTGTAGTTAATTTGTGCAACATTTAAATATTTTCTTGCATAAGTAATGACACATGGAGTTTTCTTACACCGTTTTCATAAGAATTATCCTACAGAGAAGTCACTTGAATCACACATGAGCTTGAAAGGAATTTTACAATTTAGATATTCCATGATAGGTGGAGATATAAGAGTTGACTTGAGTGTAGAGAATGATTCCTCACAGCTTTCTGTCCATAAAAATGGAGCATCTTTTACCAATAGAGCACAAAGTGGTCGAGAAATAGAGTTGAAATTCCTAATGAACCTTCTATAAAAACCAGCATGTCCTAAGAAGGAACTCACTTCCTTAATAGTTTTAGGAGAGGGAAGGTGATTAATGATGTCAACCTTAGATTCATCAACTTCAATCCCTCAACTAGATACCAGATGACCTAGAACATGTCATTCCCTTACCATGAAATGGAATTTTTCCCAATTTTTTATGAGATTCTTATCCTCACATCTTGACAAAACCTTTTCAATATTTAGATGGAATCCCTAATAAGTATCCCAAAACATGGAGAATTCATCCATGAAGACCTCTAAACAATCCCCCACCATGTCCGAGAAGATTCCCATAATGCGCTGCTGGAAGGTACCAGGGGCATTACATAACCCAAAGGGCATGCGCTTGAAGGAAAAAGTGTTGAATGGACAAGTGAAGGTTGTTTTTCCTTGATCCTATAAGGAGAATTTGATTTGATAATACCCTGAGAATCCATCTAGGAAGCAGTATAATTGATGACCTTCCACTCTCTCGAGGACTTGATCAATAAAGGGCAATGGTAAACAGTCTTTCTTGGTACAAGAGTTGAGCTTCCTATAGTCAATACCGACTCTCCATCCACTACTAACCCTTGATGGAATCATCTCTCCATACTTATTGGTTATTGCTGTGATTCCAGCCTTCTTTGGAACCATAAGGATTGGTCTAACCCACTCACTCTCATCTATAGGATAGATGATACCAAATTTTAACAATTTCAAAAGTTCTTTTCTCACTAATTCCATGAGATTAGGATTGAGTCGCTACTGAGGTTGACGACATGGCTTTGAATCAGATTCTAGAACAATTCTATGAGTCCTGATAAGTGGGATAATCCCAAGAATATCAGATAAGGTCCATCCAATGGCTTTCTTGTGTCTCCTAAGGACATCTAGAAGCATCCTATCATGATCGGCTTCAAGAGAGGAAGAGATGACAACAGGAAAGGATTGATTGTCCCCTAAGAACACATACTTGAGTGATGAAGGTAAAACCTTAAATTCAAGATCAGAGTGGTTATTAGTTTCCATGAAAGGATGAGACTTTGTATTGAACTCAGTTTCATTGTTCAGATTTCTTGAAAAAATTGGTTCCTTGTGAAAAGAATTTCCATCCACTAAATTATCTAGAGTAGTGTCATGAATGGGTATGGACTCGATGTTATTGATTTCACCCATGTTATCATTGATTATTTATTCTAGAAAATCAATAATAGATCTATCTAAAAGAGATTCAAATCAAGGAGACAAATTTCCCTCATGTGAACAAAGAAAATCAATCTCTTCTTGACATAAACATCCTTCAGTAATTCCTTGATGTTACTTGAGTTCACTATCAATACTACCTATCTAATTAACCTCGTGTATCTCTTCATCATCCCCAATCTGAGAGTTTTCATTGTAGATGTTCAAGTCTAGACTCATATTTCCAAATGTGATGGTCATGTTCCCATTTCGGACTCGGATAACAGAGTTGATTGTTTCAAGGAAGGGAAGACTAAGGATGATTGGGGTTTAGTCCCTAGGACCTAATCTTGAGTGATTGTCAAGAACAATGAAGTCAGCTGGGTAAATGAAATTTTCAACTTTCACCAAAACATATTTTAAGATCCCCTTTGGAACCCTAATACTACGATCAAAAAGTTGAAGTGTGACAGATGTGGGTTGGAGATCTTCTAGGCCTAATTAGCAGTACACAGCATAGGGGATGAGATTGACACTAGTACCTAGGTCACATAAGGCCTTGATAAATTTTCTCTCTCCTAGTTCAACGGTGGTACTCACATTAGCAGCCAAAAGGACTTGGTTTTTATGTGAAAATTTTCTTTTAAAAGTGCACAAGTCCTTAAGGTACTTTGAGTATGTAGGAATGGTTTGAATTGCATCGAGGATTAGAATGTTCAACTTGACTTGTGAGAATATTTCCATCAATGTTTCACTCAATTCTGGCTTGGTTTTCCCCCTCATGTGTTGAGAAAATGGTGCAGGTTGTAGGGTTGTATTTTGAAGGGTTGTTTCTTTGACAATTTTATCATGTTTTTCTGTTTGATCATGTGGTTCATTTTAATTTTCATTAGTGTTTGAAGATTCCGGTGGTTTCTGAATTATTTGTTCAGGTTTCTCAACTGATTTCCCACTTCTTAGAACAGTCACAGCCTTTAGTTTTTCATGAGTTGTTTTGAGTGAAAATTGACTATCCCCTTATTGTTTGTTGTGGAATGGCTTGTGTAGGAATGGGTGACTTTCTAGTTTTGATTGTTTGAATTTCTTATTTCAGGGAAGAGACTTCTGATTTCATCCTTTCCATTTGTTTGGATAGTTGTTCAAGGATTGGGAGAGGGACATATTGGGAAGGGGATTGTGTTGGTTGGGTTATCCCAGGGGGGATACTTTGGTTGTTGGATAGGTTGTTGGTATGGGACTGGAGGATGTTGGTATTGGACTAGTTGTGGTTGTAATTGGTTATGATTTTGAAAATTTTGTATAGGGTAGGGGTTTGGTTCTTGTGGTTGGCAAGGTTGTTGGTTATCTTTCCATCGGAAGCCTGGGTGGTCATTATACCTTGGGTTGAATGTGTTTGGGTATTGGGGATTTTTAAAGTTTAGGGAATTGACTTCAATAGGTGTTCCTCCTAAAAGAACATCCATGATGGATGGAATGGTTGGTCAGTTGTCTGTTTTGTGGTCTTTCTTGTCATAGATTGTGCAAACAGGGTCTACAGTTTGGATTTCATGGATTTTCCTATGGTATATCTCTTCAACCTTCCTAGAGAGTGCTGCAAGTTTCTCCATAAGTCTTTCATATTCTCTATGTATATGCATTCTAGTAGTTCTTTGTGTCTTTTCAGAATAAGGTGATGTTCCCCATGTTTGGTTTTGTTCAGCAAGGATTTCTAGATACTCATAAGCATCATTTGGGGATTTGTTTTTAAATGTCCCATTACACATCATGTCAATAAATTGTTTGTTCCCTGATCCCAACCCTTCATAGAAAATTTCACTTATTTAGGAATAGGAAAACCAGGGTGTGGAACCATGTTTAGGGTGTCTTTGAATCTCTCCCATGTTTCATAGAATGTCTCTCCCTCTTTTTCAAAAATGTTTTGGATGCTCTTTTTAAGTGTTATTGTTTTGTGGTGGGGAAATTATTTTTTGTAGAATTCTCATTGTAATTGGTCCCAAGAGTTGATAGATGATGGTCTCAAATTGTTTAGTAAATTTTTATCTCTATCTATTAATGAAAAGGCAAATAGCCTCATTTTAGCTGATTCAAGTTGATGTGGGGGACACATGGTTTCTACAATGTCATTGAACTCCTTAATGTGAAGGTAGGGCATATCAAACTCCATTCCATGGAATGTTGTAAGGTGGTTTAGGACATGGGGTTTTAATATGTAGTTGGAATCTCCTAGGTAATTGGGTCTAATTCATGAGGGGGAATTGGTCCATGCTAGAGTGAGGTATTCGTTCATGGTTTGATCGACCACATTCCCTATGTTTGGAGCTTCTTGGTATGGGTTTCCCATTTGATCACCCATAGGGTTTACCATTTGATTTATTTGAAGACCCTCCATTAGAATAGTTTTAATTGGTGAATTCGGAGTTTCAAGAATATTTTGATCAAATGTAAACAATCCCTTAGATGAACTTGACTCCCCTATCCTAGGAGTTTCCACACTAACTAATCTGTTTGAGTTATCGTGAGTGTAGGCGGACATGCACCAAAAGAAAAAAAAGTGAGAAAGGGAAATGATAAGAGAATTTGGGTGAGAATAGAAGAATTGGGGTAAGAAAAGAAGTTTTTTGGTCTAAGGAACTTACTTGGTCCTCGGAAACGACACCAAAATTTGGTGTCGCCCAAATTTACCCAAGTTCTAAGGTTAAAGAGGTTGCTTGCAGTGCAACTTGGGTTGTCGAATCCTCAGATACCTAAGAAGAACCTTTAGATACTCAATGAAAAGAGATCGATTTTTGGTTATGAAGTGGCCAACTATGGTTGATTTTAGATGGTTTTAAAAGAGCACTAAAAGATCTATGTGAATTCAAATTATTATAAAATGAGTTGATCCAAGGTTATTGCTCAAGGTGGATTGGATGAATTATCGTTTTCTTTTACAATTTCAATTTCATTAACTTGAGAAGAATTCATGAAATGAATTCATACTACCCTCATCACATACTGATTAAACACCACCACAAACACATAATAATCACCTATACACATCTATTATTATTTTCATGATCACTTCAAGGTAAATAATCTAATTAGCTCATAAAAGTGGGGAAAATAAATTCAATAAGGAAGAGGAAGAGAGAAAATCATTTAATAAAAGAAATTAAAATAAAAAAAATTAATAAAATTTAGAGAGTTATAAATAACATCCAATCCATCCCCTTTCTACCCCATTGGATAAAACCATAAAAGATCTAGCCCTCCATTGATAACATGTTCTCAACGGAAACGGGATGTAGACTTACGAGGGTGGAATTGAAGAAGTAAAAACTCAAAAATAAATATCACTCCACCGTTGTGTGAACAAAATCACAAGGTTTGGTGTGAAAAAGTTCACACCTTAATGCAATGGTATCAAGGTGATATGAATAATAACAGAACTGGATAAGAATAATAACTTTTATTGAAAACTAATGTGATTTGAACAACTTACATGAGAAGGAAAAATGCTACAAAGACAATTTGGCATAATAACATTACAATCTAAACAAAGCTCCAATATCCTTCAAATACTCAACCAATAATACCTTAAATAGGAATTCTTGAAGTCTTTGGCTGAGCCCCCAATATCCCATGTGCCTTTAATTAATTTTTTTGGGGAAATGTGGGTGGACAATTAATGGAGATGTGACTTTTCCACTCTTCCTCTGAAATGGAATCCAGCTTGAATCCATCAGAAAGACGCACCGAAAGGACCTTCTAGAAATATTAATTGGAGTGGGCCATAGAATACTTACATGAATCTCAGGATTTCTCCTATTATCCTATAAAATTTCAGCCCAAAATACTTTGTGGTTCGCGAGATATAATTTAAATGGTGGGCTGTTTTTCTGGGCCGCGGAATCTGGCCCAAAATTGCATCTTCAACTTGGGCCACCTGGAAATCCATTAAAACATTCGAATTCACTTGGAAAACTGTTTAATGAAATGTTCCCCATGATTTATTATATATCCATTTAAATTTGAGACTTTTTGGGCTAGAATCATGGCAGCTACAGTTCTTTTATTGGGTTTTTGTCCAAATCACTTCGCCCATAATGTGGTTGGTTCAAGCCCCACTTTGGTGGTCTTACAAATTGAATATCCAAGTGCTACAAAAGAATGAATTGTTCCTTATATCATGGTAGACATTAAAATATAATATGAAAATAAAATCAATATCATTTGGTGTTTTATGATATGTTCAAGAATGTACCATGTAATAGTGCACTTTTGGAAAGAATTGCAATCATGATGTGAAATGATGTTCAAAGTGTAAAATTCACTAAAATGGTATTTATGAATAACAAATCACATGAAAACTATATAAATTAAAAATGAATATTAGCCTCATCCATTTTCAAATCAAACCTCAATAATAATACGAGGCAATGAGATGAAATTGACTCTATGGTATGGGATGAGTTCAAGAAATTATTTTTCAGTGAGTACTTTCCTTGTATTCTTTATAATAATATGGATAAGGAGTTCCTTGAGCTTAATAAAAAGGATGATAAATCTTTTGGTACCTATAAAGAAAATTTTACAAGACTCAAATGGCATTCTTATGGAATTATCATCCAACCTGAAAGTAAGGTCGATTGATTCTTCATTGGCTTAAAATCATGTCTTTAAAGGCCATTAACTATAAGGGACTTCAAAAAATATGAGGAAATTATCTAATGTTCTCTTAAAGTTGAGAGAGAGATTGGATTTACCCATCAATATTATGGGTTTGATAATAATATAAAAATAAAACTTAAAGGAAAATCAAAAAAACATAGTGAAAATAAGATGAGCTTTCCTTTATGATCAAATTGTGGAAAGAAACATGGAGGAAACTGTCTTAATTGGACTAGTAAATGTTTTAAGTATGTTAAATAAGGCCATCATAAAATTAATTGTAGAAGAGATGGGAAAAAGGTAGCTAAATATGAGAATAGAGAAAAGGATTCACATAATGCACCTCCCACACTTTAATGATTTAAGTGCAAGGAAAACATGAATTATTATAACCAATTATCTAATATAAGGGTTATTGATCATGATTGATTTCATTAATGTATTAAGGATAAATATAAAGGGAAATCACATGTGATAACTACTTTCGATGTTGAGTACGATAATGAAGTGGTAAAAGGTAAACTTAAAATACACTCTAAAATAGATAATGGTTTATTGGATTCTAAATCCGCGTGCCCTTATATTTATAAATAGTTTCCTAAGGGTATCTCCATATTACTTAAATAATTATATGTTAAGTTAGCTATAAAAACTCCTATAAAAATTGTTGCATCACAAGTTTATAATTCTTCTCTAGTTGAAGTTTTTGGAAAAGTTATTCATACAAATCTTATGATCCTTTATTTAGTTTAATTTGATGTGATTATTGGCATGGATTGTCTTTCTCTACAAGGATCTCATATCAATTACTGAGGAATACAATTCATGTTTCATATTCTGAATGAATATATTGTCATCTATTGATAAAAGGATGAATATGAACTTCTAGTGGAAATTAATTCCATCTTGTAGGTCTTAATTTCCACAAACTAAGGTTATATTCCTTAGATGGTTGGAGAGAAACTCTCCATTAAGTATGAACCTATTTTACAAGAGTTTCTTGATGTCTTTATAGAAGAATTTTCATTTCTTACACCAAATCATGAAGTTGAGATTTCAATAGAACTCATATCAGGTGATATACCTATTTCAAAGACTCAGTATAGAATGGACCCAATTGAGTTTCATTAATTGCATAAGAAACTCCAAGAGAATATTGATAAGGGATTCATATGGCCTAGTGTTTCACCATGGGGTGAACCTATTCTCTTTAGTAAGAAGAAAGATGGATAAATGAGACTATACATTTATTATCGAGAACTTAATAAGATCACTATCAAGAAAAAATATCCTCTCCCTCATATTAATGAATTATTTGACCAACTACATGGAGTTCAATACTTTTCCAAGATTGATCTTTGTTCTGTATATCATCAATTAATGTTCAATAAGTAGAATATACCCAAGATAACATTTCATACAAGGTATGTACACTATAAATTTATATTTATTCCTTTCAACCTTACTAATTCCCCTCATATATTCATATATTTAATGAATAGATCCTTTAGATACTATCTTGATTGGTATTTTGTTGTCATTATAAATGATATTATTGTAAATTATAAGATAAATTATAAACATGAAGATCACTTTTGGATTGTAATGAAGACCCTAAGAAAGGAGAATATTTATTAAAAATTTACCAAGTGTGAATTTTGGCTTTAGAAAATTTCATTTTTTGGGTCATATAATCCCAAGAGAGGGGATATCTAAAGATAAAAAAAAGAAAGAAGCTATTGAAGGTTGGTTTAGACCAACTACGGTAATTGAGATCTGAATTTGCCTTGTTTTTTCTAGAAATTATTGGTGTTTTGTGAAATATTTATCATGATTTTCTAATCCACTCACCAAGTTGAAT
This sequence comes from Viscum album, assembly GCA_963277665.1. Taxonomy (NCBI): domain Eukaryota; kingdom Viridiplantae; phylum Streptophyta; class Magnoliopsida; order Santalales; family Viscaceae; genus Viscum; species Viscum album. The sequence goes on from OY728141.1 coordinate 1,119,791,886, forward strand.
CAGAAAGGATTTAAGTTCATATGGATGGAGTAATTTGAAGAGAATTTCAAGGAGGAAAACAAATTTAGTCAACGCACCTGTGCTCACACTACCTTGTAGTATAGAAAGTTTTGTGATCTACATTGATGCATCCAATAAGGGGATGGGATGTGTTCTCATGAAAAATTATATGTTCATAGCTTACGTTTCAAAACAATTTAAAATCCATGAGAAAAATTACCCAACTCATGATTTGGAGTTAGTTGTAATAATATTTTCATTAATGATATGGAGGCATTACATTTATGGAGAAATGTGTGATATACATACTGATCATAAAAGTTTAAAATATATTTTCACTCAAAAGAAGATGAATATGCACCAAAGGATATGTTTGTATTTGATTAAATATTATGACTTCTCAATAAATTAACACATTGGGAAAGAAAACAGGGTGGTATATGATTTGATTCAAAAGGACCATACTAGACTATTTATGATGGGGATCACAAAATATTTAATATTTATGGATTTGTAAATGATGGATCTAGAAATTTTTAATGAATGGGGTAAATCATATCTTTTTTAAATAAATATCCAAACATATATACAAGTGAATATTAATGAGGTGCCGAAGGAATATGTATAGATATAAAAGTATGTGAGAAATTTTCCTGAGTTCAAATTTTATTATGATAGAATAATAAGGTTTAGGAATCATGTTTTTATTCCTACCATAATATAATAAAGAAGGATCTGTTGGATGAGGCTCATATTTCATCATTCTCTATTCATCCTGGAATCCCATAGATGTACAGAGACCTAAAAGAGTATTTCTAGTGGGATATAATGAAGAGATATATTGCAGAGTATATTTATCAGTGATTGGTTTTTCAACAAGTTAAAGTTGAGAGATAGAAGTCTAAGGGGATGTTAAAACCATTACTCATACTAGAATGTAAATGGGAAAACATCACCATGTATTTTATTGTTGGACTTACCAAAACATCTAAAGGACATAATTCTATTTGGGTTATATTTAATCACATCATAAAGCTAGAACACTTAATTTATATTGTATAAGACTTATCTCTTGATAATATTTCCAGAATATATGTTAAGAAAGTAGTGAGATTTCATGGAGTATCACTTTCCATTATATATGATTGGGACCTAAGTTTTACAACGAAGTTCTTGAGAAGTATTCAGTAGGATCTGTATGCAAAGTTATATTTCAGTACTGCTTATCATCCTCAGATAGATTTTCATTCTGAAAGGATAGTTAAAACTCTAGAATACATGTTGAGATATTCCACTATGGATTTTAAATGAGTTTGGGATCAACACCTATCTTTAGTAAAATTTTCTTACAATAATAGCTTTTGATCCTTTATTCAGATGCCTCATTATGAAGCCCTATATGGTAAGAAATGCAGACCTCCAACATGTTGAAATGAATTTGGGGAAAGAAACATATTGGGAATTTATCTAGTTGAGGAAATAGAATATAATGTTATATCTAATCAACGGTATATAAGAACAACTCAGAGTTGAAAAAAAATTTGTGATAATAATCAATGAAAAGATCTAGAGTTTCAAGTGGGTGAAGATGTATTTCTAAAAATATATCCCTGGAAGATATTAATTAGATTTATAAGGAATAAAAAGTTAATCCATATTTATATCAGTCCTTTTGAAATTCTAGATTGTGTTGGGAAGGTAGCTTACTGATTGGAACTTTCACCAAATATCTCTCAAGTTCATGACGTGTTACAAGCATCTCTCCTAAGAAAGTACATAATTAATCCTTCACATGTAATAATCTCATAATTCATACTACTGGAGAAATATATTTCTTATGAAAAACAAATGATAGTGATTCTAGATCATAGAGAAAAATTTCTATGAAACAAGACCACTTTCTTGGTTAAAGTTTTATAGTGGAACCACCAATTTGAGTGAGCTAAATGGGAACCTAATGATTTGATGAGGCAGAGTTATCATCTTATATTTGTATCCAAGTGATGAATTTTGAGGGTAAAATTAATTTTAAGGGGGTAGAATGTAATACCATAATATTTTAATAAATATTTCTATATAAATAATTTTAATTCTTTAATAGCTTGTATTTCACACAATCCTAACTTTAAATGAACCATGAGACACTACTAGTATAAAATGACCATTATAAATTGTCCATTAAATTGGATGGAATAAATATGAACAAATAATTTAGTAAATAAATATAAATCTCCATCTCAATATGAATGGATTAGTGAGTGCTTAGAAAATAATCACACCATTTTAGTAAAATCACTTTATTTTTCAAAAATACATTTTCTTCAAAAAATGAGTTTTTCTTATTTTAATTAATTAATATAATTTTTAGAAAATTAATTTAGTATTTTAATTTAGTAATTCAAAATTAACTTAAAATTATTTTTTCTGAAAACATTTATTTTTTTAAGGAATAGTGAAAATACTGATTTTTATTTACATTTGTACTTTATTTTGAAGTCTTTGTAAGGTCAAATTATGTTTCTGATTTGTTTCAAATTTTAATTAGTTTGTTTTTAAAATAATTTAATTATTATTTTTAAAATTATTTTATACATGAATTTATTATAAAAACATTTTGTGTTTTAAAAGAGATTTTTTTCAAAAATCTATTTTTCATGGCATTTATTGGTTTTATTTTAAATAAAATTTCAAAACTTATGTTTTTTTTAATTTAAAAAATGGATAATAAATGTAGATTCATATGTTTCAAATTTAGTAAATAGGTCCCATTTATTTTTTAACAATATAAATAGTAACTTTGGAAAATTTTGTTACCATGGTAAAGGGTAAATTGGGTGATTTAGGTTAAAAATGATAAAGACTATAAAATTACTCTAACACATGAAAAAAATAGTGGATAAATATTATTCGAATGTTAACACATAAGAATATAAATTAAGTTGTTTAATGGACACTTTTCTATGAAAACAACTTAAATAATATTTAAATCAAAGAAAGACACAAAATGTCACATTCTTTAACAGAAATATCCCTTACATGTCCACATGGGGAAAAATTATTTTATAAACGAATCATAATTTTAATTTTCAACTTAATAAATTTATTTTCATGATATAAACTTATATTTTACTTTTTGGCTCACTTAGATAGGTTATTATATTTATAATATTTAATTAAAATTTTAAGATGTCACATTCATGTTTGGCTCACTTACATTAGTTTTTAATAAAAGTTATTAATTTTATCTTATGTTGTTCTTATTCATATCATTTTGATATTGTTTCTACAAGGAGTTAATTTATTAACACCAAACCTTGAGAAATTTATCACACAATGATGGAGTGATTGTTATTTCATTGTTTTTCACTTCTTCAATTCTACCCCCATGAGTCTACTTCCTACTTCCATTGAGAACATAGAATCAATGGAGGGATAATACTATTGTATTTTTAATTAAGGGAGTAGAATGGGTATTTATTGGATGTTATTTCTCACTATATTAATTTCTAATCACTTCTTTTGATTGAGAATTTCATTTAATTATTTTAAAACTTATTCTTCCTTATTGAATTATAAGGCTGCACACTTCAAATGCTAATACAAACCTTTACCTTGGAGTGCTCACAAATATGATCCTACAAGTATATAGGTGATTAGTATTAGGGTGTTTAGGTATTAAACCAGAAAGTGATGAAGTTATTTTATCTCCTTGAATGAATCCATCTCAAATATAAGAAATTGAAATTGTCGAAAAAGGAATGCATCCAATCCACCACAAGTGATAACCTAGGATAAACTCATTATTTTAAATTGAATTCACTTAAGTATCGTAGTTTTCACTTAAACATATCTAAAATAAACCCAAATTTGGCCACTTTATATCCAAAAACAATCTATAGAATGTATGTGTCTGTAGGTTTCTTATTAAGTCTCTAAGGATTTGACAACCCAAGATACACTACAAGTGATCGCTTAACCCTAAAAACTTGGGTAAATTTTGGTGAGACCAGATATATTCCAATGTGTAACATTTTGAACCTGTAAGATGATTTGGATCACGTATGATGATTTACTTTATAAAAATTTTCATGAATTAGGGAATTGAAACTTCAAACTATAGGACTTCATACAAACCATATATCGGTCCATGTGTATTCATTTGTGAAGGTAAATAAAAGGGATGGTCTCATGGGATTATTAAATGAAGAAATAAATATATTTTTATACATGATAATTAATTTTCCATTTGCATTATTGAAGAACTCAATGTTTCTTCCACTTGAAAGTTAATCATAGGATATGCTTCTCTATGCACATGAAGGTTCCTGAGATGTAATTGAAGGCTAGAATAAAATTCAAATATTTTTACAACCATTTTCACGAGGAACTAAACCATAAAGAGTGGTCGGTTCATTAAAAGTAAGGGAGGGAGGACATTCATGTTCAAAGGGGGAAGTTCATGAAAATCTAGTTGTGCTTATATGATTCATTCTATAGATTCAAGTAGCTAGGAGGAATATGGGAGATAATTTATCCATGTTCGATTAAACATCCAAGTAGTTGTGGATATTGGACATATGAAGACACTCTCTTTTGAGTATTTCTACCCCTTTACTTTATTTTTGTTATATTTCTATGAAAATCATATTTTTAAATGAAATATGTCTCTTTCTTTCTCAAATACATTTTATTCTTTTTTATAATAGTTTTTTAAATCAATGAAATTAAATAGATTTTTCTCATTGTTTAAATCTCTTTGGCATGGTATCACCTTTGATAACAGTGGGTTTAATCTATTTTGATCACTCATAGGGCTTCTAGTGGTTTAATCACTTTTATAGGAGGACCAATAATTATACTAGGATCTTGGTATAATATTCAAGAAACATTAGGTGTTCACATAGAGTTCTTTGGGTGAACATTGAGAAATTAAATTAAAATTTTCATTTCAGACAAGAACGAAGAGGGTGTCTAAGGGTCAATACTAGTCCACAACTATTGTCTTTAAAATTTTATGTTTACACTTATTTTAAATATATTTTCATTCTCATTTTATTCATATTTTAATTCTAAATTTCTTTTTCTTTAGTTTTCATTAATTTTATTCAAAATATCAAATCACAAATTTAGTTGGTCTTTCTTTGAAAAAAATAAAATTGAAATTTTGAAAACTTAAATCTAATAACCTCCCTGAGAGACAAAACAAGGGAACAATTTAATGCATTCTTTAGGGAATAAATTTTTATTTGTTATATATGAAAAATATAACCCAACAATGATGCACTAGCATGTTCTTGGGGATGAAAGGGTCTTACCCATGTGAGGGATGATTTAACTTCAACCCATGGATGCATCATGGATGAGGGGGTACTTTATATGCCTCTGAGGGATCGTCATCAGCCATATAAATAAATTTTTATGTTCTAATGATCTATAGTTTAAGGTACACTATTTCTTTATTTTACATATATCATGGTTTCAAGTTTCATGTATAGTAGATCTTGGGAATTTGGGTTTCTTATTGTTTTTGTTACACTAATTAACTGTTAATTGGTCCTTATAAACCCTTTAGTGGTATAAGATCCATGAAATGATCATTTATTCTTTAAATCATGTTTAAAAAATAGAGAATACTTAATCTTTTTTTGAATCATATGGGTTATCATTGAAAATAAAAAATATATATATTATTTTCATCCATATGTTATGATATATCATAGACCATGATATAAAATTTAAACTATGGTATACATTATGTTATGGGATAATGTAATCCACGTTGGGGTCCCTTCATTTGATATGGGATAACATTGGAAGAAATTACTTTTAATTCCTTTAATTTGTATTTTATTATAGCATATGATATGAGATATCATATGAGATGATGGTGATGATATATAATATGAAAATATAGACTTATATCGTTGAGGTACTATCAATTCCAAACATAAAAACAATTCAATGAAACCAAAGGATATATTTCATCTAACAATTAATAATAATAGAATATGATTAATAATCAAGGATACCACAACTTAATATATGGTTATATAATTAAATACAATATGTGTAAAAAAATATTTTTATAAATTTAAATTATAATTTGAATTGTATGATTTATAAAATGCTTATAAATTATAGAAAATGGTATTTTGGGATAGTTATTTAATTTATAAATTGTTTATAAATCAATTCATTATAAAATTATTATAATTAAATATTAAATTTTTATGAAACATTTAATAAATAAGTATTTCATAATATTAGATGTTAATAATAAATACATTTAAAATTATTTGACATGACTTATAATTTGGATATAAATGGTTTATATGGGAATTATAAGTGTAATTTATAACGTGTTTATAAATTAAAAAATAAGGAAAAAAATATAAGTGTTTATATTTAAAATTATAAATTGTTCATAATTATTTAATTTTAATTGCTTGAATTAAAAATGCCTTATTTTTTGGAAATTATTTGAACCATATCAAAAGTAGTTTTGATAATAGATATGATCAAGGTTTAAATAATATTAAATGTGTGATATTATTAATATTTACATAATATATGAATAATTTTTATATATAATTTTTATATTTAAGATATCATATATTTAAGTAAATGATATAATAAATAATATGAAGGATTTCATATTGGGAATAAATATAATTTGCTTATATTTATATATTTTTAGAGTGTCCATAATGAAAATTTAATTATAAATTTTTTATAATTTCTTTATTTATGAATTGTTTATAAATAGTTTATCTCTTGTTAAAATCTATAAATAATTTATTCATTTATTTAATTTTCTATTTTATTCATAGATATAGATTTTTTTTATTATGAATTATTTTTATTCTTTAATTTAAGAGTAAACTACTTCTATAATTTTTCATATAATCATATAAGGAGTTACATGATATGTGTGATAATTGATTTAGTTTCCTTCTGATCTAAATTTATCTTGTATTGGGATATGAATTTAAATTAAGTAATTAATTGTGATTTATACATATTAGGTGTTATAATTATGATGGATTAAAGTCTCTATTGAGTAAAGTATCCTTGGTTTGGGGGACTTTAGGTCATACTTCTCACTGGACTATATGCTTATGTCTTTCCTATAAAAGTGGGGGTTTGTTATCTATCAATCCAAGATTACTATTATTGGGATTATTGATTTCATATGATATTAAGACTTTATATGAAAGTGTTTTATATACCTTATTCATGGGATTAATTTGAATGTGTATAAATATATTTTTATTTTAGTTTGGATTAGTAACACAAGTTATGATTTGTGTAAATGTTTACACATCAATATGGTTTGAACATTTTGATTAAGTGGAAGGAATAGAGATTTCAAAACAAATCATTAGAATAACTAATACATTTAAATTGAATACATGAGATAAGATCGTGGGATTAAATCCCATTTAAAATACTAAGTGTTATATTCCTTCCAAATCCAACACTTGTCAAGACCTCAATCATTCAACCTGGTAGGTTCTTCCAAAGTAGGGTTCCCACGAATTATCTTTAGTTAGGTGCCTCATTTTTTATATTTGATTTTAATTAAACTTATCTAGGAAGCCATAATAGTTAGGATACCATAAGATTTGCGTTGATCTTATCTATACGATGGATTAGACAAAGAGTTGTCCACTCTACCATATAGGAGTCATATATGATTTGATTGGGATTATTCCCTACCTGAATAAATAATTAGTGATAAGAATTACAAATCATACTCAAATATTAATGAAATAAATATCTTGGACCACTAATTTATATGATTTATTTTAAAATTGGGATCACTTTAATGGTATCACTTTAAATAAAAGTCCATATTATATGATTGTAAAACATGATACTCATATGATAAAAGCTTATGTTATAGATAAAATAGTAACATCATTATCCAAATTAACTTTGAGATCAATATTATATAAATTATGATCTTGATGTAATAAAATTATTAGACCAATAAAATACTTCAAATTTTATCTTAATAAAGGAAAGATTTTATGTGTTGGAGAAAACCTTCCTGAGTAACTAAATATTGAAATTTTTTTAACAGGTTGATCTATATACTTATAAGAAGAATAGATGGATTCATATAAGGTTAAAAGGAATTATATGAAAAATTATGTAAGGAACTTTATTATCAACTCATATAATCAATATGATTCATAATATTCAAAATACTAAAGGTTTCCTTTAAGTATTGTTCTGTTTTTTGAATTCATTCTAGAATTATCATTGGAAAAATTTTCAATAATGTGAATGAGTTCAATAAATATTTAAACTAATTTTATCAGAAAATTGATAATAAATGAATTGGGAATAATATGTTTAGGTTTTGGTGTTTTATCAAGAGTGAAGGTGGTTAAAATTTTAAACTATAAAAAGAAAAATTGGTTGGAAAGTCCAATAATGTTTCTTCAAGTATCCAACCGTGGCCATTGAAACTTAAATGTGATAATAGTAAGGATAGAAATTATTTTCATATGATGGAATTTTACATGATACCTGAAGGGGTTTTATAAACTCTATGGAATTTCTATGTTAGGTATTAATGTTATAGAATTAAATTATTTGGTTTTGAAGGGTATATGATTCCAATTGTATATTTTACATGTGTTGTAAATATAAGGGAGTTAAAAATTAAGGAAAGAATCATTAGAGCTTGTAATTAGTATTAAAATAATGAGTAAAATGGTTGTTTAATTATGGAATGGATACAATAGAAAAGGCTCATATGAATTTGAAAAGGATGTGTATTTTTATCTTATTTCACTTATTTCACTTATATGATAAAATAATTTTTTTATTAACAAAAGGTTATTGTAAAAAATATGTATGGTTCATGATTTATCATATTATATAACATGATTGAAAAGTAGATAAGGATAAAAGGATTTTTATTTGAGGAAAAAGTTTTTATCCAATTGTTTGGTAAAATATGAGGGATATGATCCCAATAACTATTAGTGGAATATTTTAAGAAAAAAATATTGTTTTCAATTCATTATTATAAATTCATAGAATACCATATAATATATGAATTCAATAATTTACTTTTTAAATGTTCCCACTAAAAAGAAATAAGATTAATTTACTAACACAAAATATTTTTCTTTTCTTAGCATGATATTCTAAAAGAATATAGTTTCTAAGAGACTAATGATAGTATATTTAAACTTTGATAAGTTCAAAGTTAAAAAATATAATATTATTCCAATAAAAATTAAAAGTTAATGTCACTTAATATCCTAAAAATTTTAGGTTATATCAATAAAATATTAATGTAAAGATTTACATTAGTTACAAAATATTTCATGGAATAAGTTTTATAGAAAGGTTTCCAACAATTATGATAATGGTAAACTTATAAATAGTTCTAAGTAGAAAACAAAATTTATTATCATCATAACATTTGATGTTTTGGAGTTAAGGAGTTTTATCACTCTATTCAAGGAGTTGTACATTAGGAATATAATTCATAAGTCACGCAATTATTCAAACTATCTTACTTTATAGATGTTACTCTCTAAAGAGTTTAGTGGGAGGAAATTATCATATGGTCACATTGAGATGTGGACAGAATTACATAGAGATGTAATGAGTTTAATAAAACCCTAAAAGTGAAGCTAATGTAAGGCTAATTTGATAGTCGATCATATGTGATATGATGAGATGTGTACTTATATATGGTTTTTTTAAATATTCTTAAAGAGGTTTTAGACTATAAAATGTATCATTTTAGATATAAGTAAATAATCACTTTATAATTATTTCATATTGGATGCATATACTCATGAAGTGAAATGATGGTTGAGATATTAAATTATGTAAACACTCTAACATAACCATCCCATAATTAAATGATTTATATGAAATATTTCAATATTTAAATTCTCATAAACTTTTAGGCTTATAATTTTATATAATTATGAAAATGTCTTACATAAAAAACTCATAATTTTCCATACCAAATGGACATTATTTATACTAAGACAAACTCCTTAAATAATATACCTACTTTATTCAAGGATAAAACTTCATAATGAAAACATTGACTTTATATTCAAAAATAAGCATCATTAATACCTATAAAAATTATTTGAAAACATGGGAAGAGAACATAAATCTTAATAATTAGTATGAAAGAAAGAGAAAATCCATTAATCCATTAAGATACCAGAAACCCTTGAAAAAATGTATTTATATTAAACAAAGAACTTTGATATAGTATGAATACTTATAAAAAACTGCTTTCCACAAATAATAAATCAATTTCATAAAAAAAAAAATTAAATAAAGAAATCATGAAGGTATCTAGGGAAAACAAGAGAACTCGTGGAAAATATTTTCCATGAAAATAAACTTTTCACCTTTAAGAGATCATAAACTTTCCTTTAATCATGAATTCATTTAATTATCTCTTGAAAATAAAATATTTTCATTAAATATCATATCAAGCATAAAAACCCATATAGGAATCTTGGAACATTATATCCATCACCCTTTCGAATCATTCTTTCAATGGAATAAATTAATTGACTTTTTACAATAATTCATTGGGGAATAACCTAACCAGCTACTTCTAAATTAATTTTATCTATAGAATAAATCATTACCCAATAAATTTAATAGATATATCTAAATATTACCCATATTTAATCTATAATTACCAAGTACCATAATTTAACAAAACATTTATAATCTTTCACTTTTCATCATATAATTCTTAAAAAACATTTTTCAAATTATAAATAAAAACCTTTGAACCAACCCATAAAGTATGGTTAACTTTAAAATAATACATGAAACATTAGTTAATATCACAAAGAAGAGGAATTCTTGGAACATTATTGAAAGAGTGTGGAGTGAAATACTTTAAAACTAAAATTATACATTTTATAGGAAAGAAACCCCAATACATTTTTAATATCTTTTATTTCAAAGGTAATAATTTATAAAAATAATGAGAATAAAAAATTAATTTTAAAAACCATGAAAACATGGAAAGGAATATTTTTAGATAAATCTATACAAAATGGTCGGAAAATGGTATTATATGAAAAATATTAGAAAATAAATTTCTTTCACACTTTTGTAAAGAAACCCAAAGTCAATAGAAAATGACCTTAAGTAATTATAAAAGTATAGAAAAGAAAATACATAAAATAAATAATATGGAAATTAAAGAGAAGAAAATAAGTCGGTTTTTAGAGATAGAATAAAAAATTTCCCTAAATATGAATTTATAAATATACAATCATAATTTCAAAGTGAGTTTTGAAAATAAACCCTTATAAAGATTGTATCATGTGAGGTAATAATATATAAAAGAAGAGATTGTGTGAAAGAGATTTAAATCCACAAAAAAAAGTGGAAATAAAATATAAAACAGTTATGGTTTGTAATTCACATAATCTTAGAATAATATAGTTAATTAAAAAATGATAAAACTCAATAAAAAGAAACTAAGTTAATAATCCACTTAACTCGAGTCCCAACTCACCTTGTATGTCCTTTAACCTCCAAAATAATAAAATTATATTAATAATTTACTTGATATATAACGTTTTTAATGTTTATTTACTTATTATTATTATATTTATATAACTTATTATCATATTTCATTCATTTAATAAATTAGTATTGTTCATGTCGGTCATTTTGAGGTCATTTCGGTCCATAGCTCCAAAAGGATTCAGTATAAAGGTAATGGTAAAATATCCTTTTCTGAAGGTTACAAAAGATCCAAAATTTTAATGGTATTGTATTTATATCATTCCAAAATTAATTAATTTCAATAGATCATGAAATAGTTATCATTTAAAGAATCTTCCTTGATAAGCTTTTTTTATGGTTAAAAATGAATATGATTGTTTAATTTTAATTTATGTTGGATATTTTGTCATTAAATAATAAAAATAATTATATAAATTTAATATTAATATTATATTAAATCATGAAATAAATTTTTATGAATATTCATGAAAGGAAAATGTTTATGAAAATATCATCATTCACTTTGGTAGCAGAAAACTGTAATGGTTAGAGATGTTTTTCAAAATTGTTTAAAAGAAGATAAAGTACAATAAATATTTTATTTTTATAAAAACATTATATTATAATTAAAATATTATTTTAGTTTTACTTTAAAATATTACTTATTTTATTGAAATGAGTAAGAGGATAATTGAAACGAAAAGACATCATTTTGGAAAAAAACCCATATTTTGATGTAGTAACGACTTATGAAAAGAGTTTGGTGAGAGGTAATGGATGATAAATCATAATTCATAGATAAAATAGATTCCAATAACATATTAAAGTAATCATGTAAGAAAATAAGAGAATTTTTAAAATATTTTTAAGATAATGAATCATAATTAAGAGAAGAGAGAAAGGATTGAAAACCCTTACCTTGCTCTTTGAATCACCTCCTTTAGATTGAGTCTGACGTATTTAGAAAAAGAATTTTTTTCAAGGTAATAGGCTTATTAAAGTGTAAATTTAAATTTATAGAATAATTTTTATAGAATAATTACATAAACTAAACTTGATATGTGTTTTATAAATTTTAGAATGAGTTCCCTTTTACAGGAAAAAGTCAATGGTGTTTTTTCAAATATCCAATATTTAAGGGCCATGAATGTCATTTTAAAATAGAAAGTGTATCATAAATGGATAATATATGATATTATTGACCATTTCCTATCCATATTTACTTAATATAGGGTATTATCATTATTTTTATTAAATTATAAATCATTTTAAACATTATGTACCCTTTCAAGTCATTTTCAGTCTTATTTTCCTAATTTGACTTTAAAAATATATAGATAGAAATAAAAGTAAGATTTAAACATTTAAATAATTTATTTCATTTAAGATAAATCCTAAAAAACCTTTAAAAACATAATAAAACCCCAAATTATTATTTTAAATATTTATAAAACCATTTTTTTACTTTTCACTTGCTCACACAAGTGTTGCATTGACATTGCGTAAGAATTTTGGATAATTACCCTATTAATTAATATTAAAAATAAATTAATAACATAAATATAATTTATTATTAATAAATATAATAATATAAATACATTATTAATATTATTTATTCACATTTATATCATGATATAATTTTGAATATAAGAATTTCTACTTTTCTTAGTTTGCACAGGTGCTAGGTAAGCATTTGAATAATTAACTTTGTTGACCTCACCTGTTTTGATAATCCCAATTATGTTTTCACATACTTTGATGATCCCAAATAATGTTTATCTATATATTAATTCTTTCAATCTATGACATTATATTATCAAGTTGATAATAATATCAAAATAATCTTTGAAATATGTTAATCAATGCTTATCTATGTTTATATGAACTTTGAAATAATTCTAACTCAATTGGCATATGTGTTACATAGAACAGATAAGTGTTAAGTCCACTGGTATGAACATAGCTACTAATACAGACAAACAGAGACCTACTGGTACTTAGTCTACCGATAGACAAAGGTTACCGATAGAAGCAAAGCTACTGATAGAAGCAGAGCTACCGATAGAAGCAGAGCTACCGATAGAAGCAGAGCCACCGATAGTACACTTAATCACTGGTACGGAACGGAGCTACCGCTACTGGTACAAATGAGCTACCGGTATGCACAAGATACCGATACAAAGTCTACCGATAAGTCTAGTTACTGATACATACAGTCACCGATACACCAAGCTTCCGATACAAGCGAGTTAGTGATAGAAAAAATGAGCTACTGATATATCGAAGCTACCAATAGAAGGAGTCACCGGTACATAGAGATACTGATACACAGAGTCATTTATATCGATACAAGGAGCTACCGATACAAGAATAAAGAGCTACTGATAGAGTCTCACTGCTATACAAAGTCCACCATTACATATCTACCAGTAGAAGGCTACTGATGAAAAACTTACCAGTCGCTGCTACTTAAACTCTATACTCTCAATATTATTTATTTATTAAGCAATGGTCATATTTTATGATTTTAATGAAATTAATTTTATTTAATGATAGTTTTTGGCATGTGAGGGAACCGTACCTCGTACCTGTAAAAAGGTAATCATTCCCGTTACTGAAGCTAAAAGCTATAAAAGGAAGGAAAAAGGTCGTGCAAAAGAAGTACGACATAAGGGCTGAAGAGTGCTGAAAAGTGGTGCATACACACAGAAAATAAAGGCTACATCCACACTGTAAGAACACTGGATATACATGAAGTCGTTCATTCTAGAGTAGAACACAATCTACACCTTAGTCAAGAAGTGAAGAACTACAACGAGCTCTTCATACACTCAAGATGATCAAACTGAACTTGAAGAAAACGACCCTCCGTTTTTCAGAAAAAAAATCAGAGAAGGACTCAGAACCATTCCTGATCAATAAAAGAAGTCCAAAGCTACATTTCAAATCACTAGAGCATTCTAAAACTCATATCTACTCTCTCATTGATTCTTTTATTTACATTTTTAGCAGTGTGGATACTCTATATATTTTATACACACACTGTCTCCTATGCTAAACTGAAGGATTTCTAAATCCTCACACAAACCTTCTATAACTCTCTTGTATCCCACTATGGATAGTGGTAGAGGTCAAGTAGAACCTGGACAGCCAATGTGTTGTTGTTCTTTTTTCCCATGTAGAACTGTGGTAGAGGTCTCAGTACCTGGATAGTCTCTGTACTATTGTTTACCCAGATCTAGGGTGTGGATCAAATTTATATAAATTGTTTGAGAGGACTAAGTCTCGGCTTGAGACTGAACCTCTTGTTTTAAAACTACTATGCTTACTTATTTAGGTTTTATCTTTTACTGAATATTCAACTGCTAATTACATTGAAATAAAATTTGTTTTAAAGTTGCTTTGATAGTTAATCTAGAAAGTGTTTGTAACTATTGTAAATCAGTAGGTCAGTTTCAAAAGCTAATTTAATATTCTAATTAAATTAACTGAGACCTAATCAATATTTTGAGAACCTAATCTAACCCTTACATTTTTAAAAATTTACTACAGTTTAACTTAGTTTTTAATTGGGGGATTTTAATAAAAACATTTTAACATAAATTTTTATTTGGAACTCAATTCACCCCCCTCTTGAGTATCCACTCCGACCAACATTTGGTATCATAGTATTATTTATTATTAAAGGTTTTCTAAACACTCTATTTTTTCAACTGTGATTTTAGTTGTATCTTAAAGATCTTAAATTTCTGTTAGTTCTAAATTTTATCTCTTTAAATATATATTTTCTCAAATATGATTATGGATAATAGAGTAGAAGGTGCTGCTACCAACAGTCCACTGTTCTTTAATGGTACAAATTATGCTCAGTGGAAGCTTAAAATAAAACTTCATTTAGAGAGTATGGGATTTGATATCTGGACTACTATAGAAACTCGATATAAGATTACAGAAATTGAAAGAACTATTTGGGATGAACCTACTAAAACTATATACAAAAATAACTGTAAAGCAATGAATGCTCTGTACTGTTCTTTAGGAGATGAATAATTTAATCACATGTCTTCTTGTAAAACTGCTTATTAAATCTGGGACACTTTGGATATTTCCCATGAAGTAACAACTAATGTTAATGAAATGAGATTGAATACCTATACTATTAAGTATGATAATTTTAAAATGAAGTATGATGAACCCATTTCTGACATGTATCTCAGGTTCAATGAGATTTTCAACACTATAATCTCACTTGGAAAAGTTGTTCCTGCAAAAGAATATATTGTGAGAATATTAAGATGTCTACCAGACAGATGGAGAGGCACGTCAATTTCAATTAGAGAATCCTATTATATTGGTGCTTTACCTGTTAAGTAATTAATTGGTAATCTTATGATGTATGAAGAAGAATTGAAGGTAAACAAGGAAGAAGACGATGAACCAAGGAAGAAGTCAGTATCCTTCAAGATATCTTTCAAAGAGAAAGGATAAGGATAAAGTTCACATACCTACTGAAATCTAAACAAGTGAAAGTTCATATTCTGACAGCGATGCTGAGATAGCTCAAATGGCCAGGAGATTTAAGAAGTTCTATAGGAAGAATAAATTATTCAGAAAATCAAATTATAAAGGAAAGTATGACAATAAAGGTCATTAGATGAAGGACTGTAAAAAGTCTGGTAAGAGTGATGAAGTTGTCTGCTATGAATGCAACAGAAAAGGTTATATTAAAGTAGACTGCCCAAAATTAAAGTTCAAGAAGAAATATGACTACAAGGACAATAAGTATAAGAAAGATATGAAAACAACTTGGAGTGATTCAGAAGATAGTTCAAGTGATTCGGATTCTACTCAGGATGAAAAATCTCAAAAATCTAAAATGTGTTTTATGGCAAACACATCTGAGGTAACACTGGACACTCCTGCTTTAAATTTATATTACTCTAGAGTTGATTCTGATTCTGAATCTGAAAATATGTCTAGTGAAGAGCTATTTGAGTATTGTAATATGCTAGAAGAAACCTGTAATGAATTAAAGTACAAGTATAAATCTTTAAAGAAACATCATGCTTTAACCAGTTCTATTAAATCCACCCTTGATATAGAAAAGGAAAATAATGCTCAATTACTAAAGGAAAATACTGAACTGAAATTTTTTAATGAGAAATTAAGGAAGGACTTAGATAAATTCACAAATGGAAAAGATGTAATTACAAAAATGTTAGGAAAACAAGTGGCACCAAAATATACCACTGGGATTGGCTATCAGCCTAGAAAGAGACAATTTACTAAAACTAGATTTATTCCTAAATCTGGACAGAATGCTGCTAGTTCTAGTTATGGAAATTTATATGCTTCAACTAGTTATTAATATGGTTATAGATCAAATAAATTTTATCTTTCAAAATCTATCAATTTTGTAGATTATTTTAGACCCGTAAGACAAATATGGGTACCTAAAGCTTTGATTGCTAACCTGTCTGGACCCAAGAAAATCTGGGTACCAAAATCATTTTCTGTTTAAACCTGTTTTGTAGGATACTTTATTGAAAATTTCCCATAAGAAGGTATGTTACTTGGAAAGTAGATGTTCAAGGCATATGTCTAGAGATTACTCATGCTTCAAAAGTTTAATCAAAGTTGATGGAGGCCATGTCACCTTTGGTGATAACTCTAAAGGAAAGATCATCGGCCTAGGCCAGATTGGTAACACTGATTCAGTTTTAATTTCCAAATTTTTATTTGTTGATGGACTTAAGTATAACCTGTTAAGTATTTCTCAGTTTTGTGAAGATGGTTTCAATGTTAAATTTGAAAATGATTCTTGTAATGTTTTTAATTATAAATTTTTTTTAGTATTTTCTGCTTTGAGAAATGAAAATGTTTATGATGTTGATTTGAATCATTTAGCTAAACAAAATGTTACTTTTTTAAATGCTTTTCATAAAGAGTCTTGGCTATATCATAGAAGATTAGGACAATACAATGTCTGTTCACTTAGAAAAATGACTAGGAAAAACTTAGTTAAAGACCTGCCCAAAATTGAATTCCTAACTGATAAAGTTTTTAATCCCTATCAAAAGGGAAAGTAACATAAAGTTTCTTTTAAATCAAAGAAAGAATTTTCAACTTCTAAACCTCTTGAGTTGGTTCACATGTATTTGTTTGGACCCTCTAGAGTTTCTAGTTTAAATGGGAAGCACTATGTCTATGTCTTAGTAGATGACTTTTCTAGATATACTTGGTTATACTTCTTAGCTCAAAAAAGTGAAGCTTGTTCTTATTTTTTAAAATACTCCAAGTCTATAGAGAACCTTAGTGGACTTAAGATTAAGACCCTAAGAAGTGATCATGGTCGTGAGTTTTAAAATCATGAGTTTGAATCTTAGTGCTCACATAATGGCTATAGTCGCAACTTTTCTGCCCCTAGGACACCTCAGCGGAATGGTGTAGTAGAAAGAAGAAATAGAACCCTTAAAGAAATTGCAATAACTATGCTAAATGAATATGACCTGCCTATTTATTTTTGGGTTGAAGCTGTAAATACACATTTTTATATTATTAATAGAGTTTTGATCAGACCTGTTTTAAAAAAGACCCCTTATGAGTTGTGGAACCATAAGAAACCTAAGGTTAATTACTTTAGAGTTTTTGGATGCAAAGTTTTTATTCTCAATACAAAGGATAATCTTGACAAGTTTTCTTCTAAAATTAATGAAGGAATTTTTATTGGATATTCAATTACTAGAAAATCATATAGAATCTTTAAAAAAAGAACCAAGTGTGTGGAAGAATCTGTTCACATCAAATTTGATGAAACTGATCCACATGAACCTAAACCTTCTCTTGAAAATCTTGAAGAAGATTTGTCTGTTCTGAACTTTAATGAAAAAAATAGTGAACCTGTTTTAAAGACATCTAGTTTTGGAAACTTTCCAGAACCTGATTCTGTTGAATCTGAACCAAGTGAAGAACCTGAAATTTCTAGTCCCACCTTTACTAGATCAACTAGGATTCTAAATAATTATCCCTTAGATACTGTTGTTGGTAATCTTGATAGAGGGACACAAACTAGAGCTTCTCTAAGAAACCAGGTTGAACATCAAGCCTTTCTTTCACAGCTAGAACCTAAAAATATTAATGATGCAATCAATGATGAATTTTTGGTAATGTATATGCAAGAAGAGTTAAATCAATTTGAAAGAAACAAAGTCTATTAATTAGTTGAGAGACTTAAGGACACTTTGACCATATGCACTAAATGGGTTTTTAGAAATAAAGTTGGTGAATCAGGAAATATAGTTAGAAACAAAGCAAGGTTGGTTGCACAAGGATATAGTCAAGAGGAAGGAATAGACTATGAGGAAACCTTTTCCCTTGTAGCAAGATTAGAATCTATTAGGATTCTACTTGCCTATGCTACTCATCTTAATTTCATGTTATATCAAATAAATGTTAAAAGTGATTTTATAAATGGTTTTATAATTGAAGATGTTTTTGTTGAAAAACCACTTGGATTTACTAATCCTCATTTTCCAAATCGAGTTTCTAAGCTATATAAAGCTTTATATGGTTTGAAACAAGCTCCACGAGCTTGGTATGATATACTTAGCAATTTTCTTATTTCAAAAGGTTTTACAAAAGGAATTTCCGATCCAACTCTCTTTATTAAAATAATTTCTAAAGATTTTTTGATAGTAAAAATTTATGTTGATGATATTATTTTTGGATCTTCTAAAAATACCTTATGTATTAACTTTTCAAAGAGTATGCAAAATGAATTTGAAATGAGTTTAATGGGAGAACTTAAATATTTTCTTGGATTTCAAGTATTTCAAAATGAAAATGGTATTATTTTGAATCAAAATAAACATACAAAGGATATTTTAAAACATTTTGGTTTGGATAGCCTTAAGGAAGGTGATACACCTATGAGTACTATCTATAATTTGGATGCAGATAAAACTGGGAAACCAGTGGATCAAACAAATTACTGAGGTATGATTAGAAGCTTACTTTACCTTACTGTTATTCGACCAGATATTATGTTTAGTGTGTGTATGTGTGCAAGATTTCAAGCTAATCATAAATAATCGCATTTTCTTTCTGTTAAAAGAATTTTCAAATATCTTAAACATACTGAAAATTTGAGTTTGTTTTACCCAAAAGGACAATCTTTTGAATTAATGAGGTATTCAGACGCTGACTTTACTTGATGCAAGTTGGATAGAAAAATCACATCTGGAACATGTCATTTATTGGGAAAATCCTTAGTATCTTGGTGTAGTAAGAAGCATAATTTTGTTGCATTTTCTACTGTTGAAGCAGATTATATAGCTGCTGGTAGTTGTTGTGCACAAATTCTGTGGATGAAACACTCTTTTGGACTATGGATATCAATTTAGACATGTATCTATTAACTGTGATAACACGAGTGCAATTAACATTTCAAATAACCCTGTGTCTCACTCTAGGACCAAACATATTGATGTAAGGCACCACTTTTTAAGAGATCATTACCAAAAAGGTGATATTACTCTTGAATTTATAGGTAATGAACATCAATTAGCTGATATTTTCAAAAATCCTTTATGTTTGGATAGGTTAAATTACATTATACATGAGTTAGGAATGATAGATCGCTGATATACCTCACTGGTATGAAACCTCACCGTCATACCTCACTGGTATGAAACCTCACTATTATACCTCACCGGTATGAACCTCACTGATATACCTCACTGATTAGTGGACCTCACCATTAGGAATTCTCACCGGTATATCCTGCCGTTAAGTATGCGCTATTTTAAAATTTTGTCTAGCTGCCAGAATCTGTATTGTTTATAATTTACTTATTATATTTTAATTATTTGTTTTATGATTCCAAAATGATAAAACGAAGTCCTAGTTACTTCTCAATCCACCGAACTTTTCCTTTACCCTCAAGCCTTAGCTCCCAAATTTCTCTAAAACCCTAAGTTCCTCGAACCAGAGATGGTAAAAACCAAACTCCCTACTGTTAGAGATGACATTGATGAGTCGAACATGAATAAGCAGAAGACAGAGCCAGAAGCTAGTAGCAGTGTTAGTAGAACAAGGTCGGGGAGGCGACTAGTGAACCCGCATTTACAAAATATAGATATTGTGATCAAAAAAGAGATATGTGTGGAATGGATGTTGTTTAGTAAATCATTAGTTTTATAGGTGCTGGAAGATCAGAAGTGGGTAGATTGGTTTTTGAATAATAATGGCCCCTACTATCCGAAGCTAGTAAAAAAGTTCTATGAGTTTGTGAGTTTTGAGAAATCCAATGAAGAAAATATAATGGCTTCATGGGTAAATGGTAAGGAAATATCTTTTTCATCTGTTGAGTGGGATGAGTGCCTGAGAGTACCACATGAAGGAGTTTTTGGATATTCATCAAAGACAATACCACCTACAAGTGACATATTTGATTATGAGACTGCCTTAGAGGAGCTCACTGGTAGTGGAAAGCAGAGAAAGGTAGTGACTGCTGAAATGGATGGAGAAAACAGACTGTTGTTCAAATTTGTGAAACACATGCTAATTCCAAGAAGAGGGGAATTTTCAAACTTGAGATATCAAGATATCTATCTACTACATCTCTTGAGACATGGTGTGAATTTGAATCTGTGCAGGATGCTAATGATTCAAATGGAGGGTATGACCAGGGAAAAGTCAAAGACCAATGCTTTATTCTTTGCCAAGTTGATTTCGGTTATGATCAAAGTAAAAGGAGTGGTTGAGTCTTAGGATGATATAGTATTGGTAAGAAACAACTTTTGTATCACAAGCACAGTGTGTAAGTATATGAAGATAAACTAGAACCCATGGAGAGGAGAGTGGATTACTGATGATAAGAAGTTATATGATAAGTTCAATCCCATGGATCGTCCTTATAAGCCTAAGGATGTGAGGGATCTAGGTCTAGGACCTAATGAAGAATAGACACAACATAGTGATAATTCAGAAGAGGAAGATTCCTCTCCATCAAATGGAGGAGATCCTGACTTGCCTCCTAGCCCAACTCCTGAAGTTGTATCACAAGAAAAGAAAAGTGATTCTTTGAACCTACCTAGTACAAAAACTATTTTGGGTGTAAGCAATGGAGAGGAACCTATGGATGAGGAAGACCAGCAGAAATCAGATCAGGAAGAGGCTGCTCGAGAAAATGAAAAAGAATTTCATGAAAGTGAAGCATTTGTTTCTGTCAGCCTGAGCCTTAGTCCACTGATTAGACATTCCCTAATGCCTTCTGAGGAATTTGATGAAGTTGATATACCTGTACCTATTCTTGAGGAACCTCCTGCTATTGAAGAAATGGAGATGGTTTTGAAAGATTCTTCTGAGGAAGAAAGAGTTTCTAAGGATGTCTTTGCTATACAGGAGAATGCACCAGTTGAGGGGGAGGATCCAACCAGGTTTGGCAGTGTTTTAGTGGATGTTGAGATTGAAGACTGGGCAGAGGACCCAGGGTTTTTAGTTTGTGGATTGGATTACCCAGACTCTGATAATGAGACATCCCTTCGAAGACCAAAAGTCAATTATTATATTCAGTCTGAGATATTACCTGAAGATGTGGTAAGAATACAAGATCTGGATAAGCTAAAGTCTGATCTTAAAGTTAGTTTTGTGGAAGAAGTAAGGAGAATGGAAGCTTCACTGGTGTCATATATTCAGACTGTTATGGATGAATCTGTGGCCAGTATAGTATCTGAAAGAGCACCTATTATTGTGCTTGTTAATATAGTCACCAGGGATTACTTAGCATCTTTGAAGGCTGAGATGAAAGAGTTTCTGAGTGCTTATGTTACTGAGTTAAATAATTGATTTGTTGAAGAGATGAGAAATTTGGAAAAGTCTTTTTAACTCTCTCTTAGTTGTAATGTGTCAAACTTTGTGGTAGAGATAGTAGATGAAGTCAAAGATTTCCAAAATAAGATGTCTAGCTTGGTAGAGGATGTTGAAGTTCTAAAGAAATCAGTTGTCTCTATGGAATCCTATATGAGTTCAAAATCTCAAGCAGACAAGGATTTGGCCTATGTGAAGAGTGTAGTGAGCCAAATGGTTTCATTTTTTGAGGGCTTCAAAAATTCTATGGAGAATCATGTCGGTGCCCAAGATTCTGCAGTGAAAAATCTTATTAGTGGGATAACTAAGAGTTTCAAGGAAACTGTAACTTTTTCTATTGGTTCTCTTACTTAAAGACCTTCAATATAATTAGATCAAATTAGAGCTTTGATGAAGGAGGATCTTGGTTCAGCTTCAACCAGTAGCTCTATGGACTCATCTTCCATGACCCAAGTGGTGTCTGCCACCAGAGATATAATGAAAATTGTTCAAGATTATACGAGAGAATCTTCTGCTTATCAGAAATAAGTAAAAGACAAGGTAGATTACTATTTCAAAAGGGTTTACACCAAGCATCAGCTCAATAATCATTTTAAACTTCTGTTAGAAAACATGAAGTTACCTCCTGTCAATCAAGCCTTCAGAGAACAAGTCAGCAAGCTTAGAGCGTTGACCCCTGCACTCGACAAATTCTTGGAAAACAAGGATGATTTCATTTCTTCCATGTAAAGATGAGGAGGAATTATTATGGATTTCAAAAATCTCTTGTTTCCCTTCTTGCATGTTGATGCTCAACCAGTGATTATACCTCCAGCTTTACCTGCCTCTGGCTCTGCTACTTCTCCTACTCAGATGACTCCAGCCCAAGCCATCTGAATCCTTACTCCTATGATCACTTAGAGAGCTACATAGTACAGTCCAGGAACAGTTTCAGTATCTCAGCCTCCTCTGATCATCTCCAGTGTTCCTAAGCCTCCACCTACATCCACAACACCTGAATCCTCTTCTGATCCTAAGGGGAAATCTCATTCTGAGGATGTGGATTGATTAGTGGTTAGGATTTTTTATAAGAATCACTTGTCTTTCTTTTTTGTGTTATTTATGTATTTATTTGTATCTGGTTGCTCAAAGATATATATATTATTTTACTTTCTTTTACTCTCTGTTACTTATCTTCTCCTATATTTCCTTTTTTCCCCACTTTTTGCTAATCACAAAGGTGGAGAAATACTATCTAAGGGAAACATAAATGGGGGAGAAATAATATATTTTATGACAAAGGGGGAGAAATAATATCTTTTATTATCTTAATTCATTTCCCTCTGGTACATTTGTTTTATATTTTACCTTTAGTACATGTGTTTTATAATATATTGTTTTCTCTGATACAATTGGATTTAATGAAATATCCTCTGATACATTACTGATTATTTTTGGGATTATAATATCATAACTTGTGATTATCAAAAGGGGGGATATTGTTGACCTCACATGTTTTGATAATCCCAATTATGCGTTCACATACTTTGATGATCCCAAATAATGTTTATCTATATATTAATTCTTTCAATCTATGAAATTTTATTATCAAGTTGATAATAATATCAAAAAAATCTTTGAAATATGTTAATCAATGTTTATCTATATTTATATGAACTTTGAAATAATTATAACTCAATCGGAATATGTGCTGCATATAACAGATAAGTGTTAAGTCCACGGGTATGCACATAGCTACTGATACAGACTGTAACACCCAAAGCTTCCACGGTACGCTTCTCTTTGAATAATACAGTAGCATGTGTTGTACGCAACTTCGAATTCTAACACACACCACAACCAATCAAACTAGCTGTTATGAATAGCAATACCTACTTTTTGAAATTTTATAAATTTTATCTTTCAAAATGGACTTCATTTTTTGGATTCAGAATATCGAATTTAGCTTAGGGTGAGATTTTGGAACTTTTCGGATAACTTATATATTTTGATAAATAGTGAAATTACAAAATTTTAATTAAAAACAACTTTTTCACTAAAAATAATTAATAGTGATAAATTATACTATTGAGTGGTTTTAAGGTATAATTAGAATATAATTTTACCATTTTATCCAATGGTGGTCATTATAATTAATTTCACTTTGAAATTAGACATAAACAATTGTCAATCTTTTGATTGATATTGTTTCTTAAAAACACGCTATTTGTTTTGACAACGGGAATTAATTATAAAATTAATTAATGAAACTTATATTTTTTGAATTTTGTAAAATAGGCATCATTTTTGAATTCATAATATCAATTATATCTTAGGGTGAATTGTTGGTATTGTTCTGAAAAACTTCGATTTTTGATGAATAGTGAAACCACTAAGTGGTAGTTAAAAAAACTGATTTTTCGTTTAAATGAAATTTTACCACCTCTGTGATTTGAATTTCCAAAATCCGACATACATCATTGTCATTAGGAAGTAAAATGTGGTTCAATGGGATTAAAATAATTTTTGGTGAATAGTAACTTTTAAGTTCTATTAATCGCGATTAAAGGTAATTAGTATAACTTAAGGTAAATATAATATTATAATAATATGAAATTACCTTTACACTTGTCCTACCCTTATTGGGTGAGTCATGTCTGACCAAGACAATCCATGGGTCAACTTCGGGACCCCATGGGGCCACTTGGGTAAGAAAATGACATTAATAACTTTTTATTTAAAGTAAAAATAAAATTGTCACAAACATGTGTTGTTTTACTAAAATAATTATTACATGGGGTTATATAAGTTAACTTTTCAACTATAAATATTCATTGGAAAGCTGAAAATATTTCTTACATCATGGTATTTTTTTTATAATTTTTAAACACTAAATAAATTAAATTTTTTATAACACCATGATGATGCAACGATTACCTCATTAATTAACGATTTAAATAAAATGAAAAGATAATATAAAATATAATACTTACACTTGTAAAAAACCTATTGTATGAGTATATTTATAACCCTTATCACCTTATCCTCTAAATATATAATTTTGGGACCTTTGAAATCCTAAAAGAACTTCATAATAATGTAACATTTCATGACTTTCCAAGAGTGCCCCTCCTCTCCACCTATAAAAGGCCCCCACCACTACCACCTTATTCACACCTTCCAACACATTTGACTCAGCCAAACTCTTCCCAAATACTCTATCAACTTCCCTCTCTTACTCCAAAAAGCCTCACTTTGGGCAGAAGTCTTTCCAAGGATGCCTTTGGCTCAAATCAAAAAGAGTTACCCAATTTTAAGGTAATGTCTTCTCTTATGTTCTTTTGTATTATTTTGCTTCTCCAACCCCTTAAACTCTTTTTATTACTTTATTTTATAACAACACCAGTATATTAAATATACTAGGATGTTTTTATGATAATTATTTGAGCTAAACTTACACACACCTCCGTCTAATGTTTAAGGAACATACTGTTTCCGTGGATGGCAAATTACTGCCTCACGAAACGATGACTGTTATATCTTCTCCTACCACCACTCATGGTGTCCATTATGATGAAACTATATTTATTTATTATATATATTATATTTATTTCCTCTATATGCTTCTGTATTTTACATTTAAAACATACCTTTATGCTTTTCATGTTGTGAAAATGCGATAATTTCATTTGAGGAAGTATGGACTACCGCCCCCTCAAGTGATGTGACTCGTTCATGCAATACATGGAATGTATAAAGAATGAAATTAATGAACTTATGTGACCTATATAACATATATATTATACTATAATTATAATATATATATATATATATATCTCATTTAGTTTTAATTCCATTAAATATGAAATAGAAATGAAAGTAGCGTTTGTGCGTACGTACGGCTTACCGTCTCCATGAACGGTGCATTTCATTTCTTACCTCTAAATGTTATGTAATATTATAAATGAATGTATATGATGGATATATATGATATATATGATATCTACATCATGAATATAACTCTTTATATAATGGATATTTTACCACATGAACAACTTGTAATTATAAGAAGTTTATTTTTGACTCAAGTACCAAAGATCGACAAAACGATCGTTAATAGATTAAATAATTACATAATGTTCATAACATGGTAATAAGTGATATAAAAGGAATAATGAACTTTAAAAAGGTTCTTAAGAAAGTATAAATTAACTATAGTGTATTATTCAGGAGGTTAAAGAACGATCGAGTCAAGTCGGACACGAGGTAAGGGACTTCGTCTCAATCTTCTTTCATTGAGGCATATTTTGTTTTAATACAAGAATTTCTTTTATATGGTGTATAAACCCCTTTGACTTTTATGTTTATTCAAAATGAATCTTTTTTATACAAATATTTTTACTAAAAGACAAAAGGTAATGTTTTTTTTCATACGTATGCGGCGACAATGACTTCTCCACTGCCATGACCATTATTTGAGTTTCGGCTTCCTCTACAAGCCATAACTTTTTTTAAATGAAAAATAAATACCCTGTTTTAATTTTATTTTATTTTGGTATTGAAAATGGTTTTGATTATGTTTTTATTATATCAATGTGTTGTATTGATATCTTGTGATTGAAATGTGGAAATGTTATGTTTCCTTTATGCATGTTTTATGTTATATGATTATGTTATGGTTTATGATATGTTTAAACCTTTTTATATAAGGAATGAATTGGACTTAATAAGTGATGGGTGGAGCCCGCTATAGATCCTCGATGCATCGGTAAGTCTCATGAGACAAACTAGTTTCTTGGCACGAGGCCTTGACAAAATCTTATTTATAGTCTTGGCACGAGGCCTTGGCTATGTGGTTATGATAGTCTGGCATTATGCATTCCATCATTATGAAAGTGGTTATTGATATTGCATGTGATTATTCGACTAGTAGAATATACATGTGAATAATTAAATGGCATTATTTCATTTTACTTTTTCCATATTATGTTGAAGTTCAAGTTTAAAAGGCTTTTTTTTATTATACATTGCCTTAAATGTTTATGTTTATTTATGAAAGTTTCCACTATATTGTTATCCTTACTGAGCATCCGAGCTCACCCCTTTAAATGTTTTAATTTTTCCAGGATGTGAAGAAGTATTTTATGAATGACCTGTAGGGATAGTATGAGGGGATATGAAGGCAAGATGTTGTTGTAGTTTTGTTTTACTTTATGATGTAATGTAAGACTTATGAATATATCTAGTGTTTCCAAGGCTACTAAACTAATCGGTCTTTCGAGACTTGATCTTTTGTGATCATGCCAATGTTACGTAATAATGCACCGACACTGGGTAACTGGGGTTGGGGAGTTACAGTTGGTATCAGAGGCAGTTTAGTACTAACCTTGGAATCTAGATTTAGATAAACTCTGATTAGAGCACATAGCCCTAAGATAGACTTTGAGGATTAGTATAGAATAACTTCCTAGAATTTTGGTATTATGGAGATTTTGTGAGTTTTCCTAGAAATACATCCTTGTCTGGATACAAGTAGGTAGAGGCAGCTCTGTCACAGATGTACCTAGGGGTAAAATCTGAAAACACCGCTTTGAGCTAGACTCGAACAGGAAATGGTGCACGACAACGGGTCTTGCTGCACTCTTGGTTACGACACTCCCGGGGGATATTCTTAGGATAATTCTCATTTTCTTTACAAACCATTATGAAGGGTTTATGAGTATATACTTATTCAAAGAAAATATTTTTATGATTATGGATTATATCCATAAATAGTTCAATTTATGTTAAGTGTTTTTCAAGTTTGTTATTAGGTATTTCGATTCATAAACTAATCTAGTTTATGACATTGTTTAGAAATGGAGCCTAGTGGAAGGAATGGAAACCGTATCAATGCACGCACTCCATGTAGGGATTTCCCTCCTACTCAAGATAATTATAATGGAGCTGGAGATAAAACTGGTGCTGATCAGCTTATCACCATACTGGGATAACTCACTCGGGTTATGAATAATAACACTACTCGTATGGAGCACCCTGATCCGCAGCGTGGAGGATCAATGTTAGATCGCTTCATGAGGTAGAAACCACCAACATTCAATGGTAGTACAAATACATTAGTATCTGAGCAATGGATAAGTTCCCTAGAGAAAATATTCCATGCCTTGGGGAGTAATGAAAGGAAAAACGTTATCATGTCAATTTACCTCCTCACTGGAGATGCTGATCAAAGGTGGTCATTGATTCAAAACACGAAAGAAGATGAAGAAGTTTCTAATATGGAATTAGGGATTTCAAAGAGATATTCTTATAAAAATACTTTCCTCATGACCATCGAGAAGATATGGAAAGGCAATTTCTGAGTCTGAGACAAAAGGAGGATGAGAATATCGCAAAGTATGAGGCTAACTTTACAAGGTTAGTAGGGTATTCTAGAGATTTTATACGTAACCCAATAATTAAGATTGATCATTTCTTTGATGAGTTAAAACCATTTCTTCATCAAGCATTAGTGTCACAATCCTTCTCGTCGTATGAAGACATTATCTCATGTGCTATCAAGACAGAAAAGGAATTCTCTAAGTCTTATTACTTTAAAGCAAAGCAATAGAAGAAGAGATCTACTGATCAATCTGGAAATGGAAATAAGGGGAAGAAGGGAAAAGTTCAAAATCCATCATGTAGTAAATGTGGGAAGAAACACCCCGGTACTCGCTTAAAAGGAATGGGAGTTTGTTAAAAGTGTGGTGAAAAGGGCCACCAAGATCATGATTGCAAGGGAAAGAGAGTTTCTATCAACGTGGAATGCTATAATTGTAGAGATATGGGACATTATGCAAATGAATGTCCTAAACATCAGGGGAACTTGGCTCAGAAAAGGCCAAGGGATCAAGGCCAAGTTTATGCTATCACAACTGCTGAGGTAGAAGCTCCGAAAGACGTGGTGACAGGTAATTTAATGGTTTCCTCAAGTTTAGAAAATGCTTTATTTGATTCTGGATCATCGCATTGTTTCATATCTTCCCAGTTTTCGAATAAAAATAAATATTTCCAATTTAATTTAACAAAGTAGTTGTCAGTTAAAACTCCAAAGGGAGGTATCATTGCAACAAAGTTTTGTGAATCAGTCCCCATTAGAGCACATAAATGTTCTTTATCCGCTGATCTCATTGTCATACCTATGATTGAGTTTTATATAATCCTCGGTATGGATTGGCTTTCAGACTATTATGCGAATATTTATTGTAAGAAGAAGGAGGTTACAATTTTTGATGATGATGATAAGGAACGCCTTATCTTTAGAGCAGAATTGTCACCACCTAATTCTTATTTAGATCCACCCCCAGTAGCTCAAATAAATTCAATTATTGGGGAGTAAGAGAATGAAATGACTGAGGGTGAGTAAAGGAATGTTCAAATAGAGGATGTACCTATTGTGAAAGAATATGTAGATGTGTTTCCGGAATATTTACCTAGACATCCTTTAGAACAAGAAGTTGAGTTTTCCGTTGATTTAATTCCTGGATCAAGTTCTATGTCAAAGACCCCTTATAGAATGGCCACCATGGAATTAGTTGAACTAAAGAAACAACAAGAGGAATTGATTAATAAGGGATTTATTCACCCTAGTGTTTCTCCATGGGGAGCCCCTGTCCTTTTTGTTAAGAAGAAAGATGGATCTATGAGGTTGTGCATTGACTACAGGGAGATCAATGCTATAACAATAAAGAACAAGTATCCCCTACATCATATTGATGATTTATTTGACCAACTGCATGGAGATCAATACTTTTCAAAGTTTGACCTTCGATCTGGATACCATCAGTTGTGTGTGAATAAGGAGACATTTCGAAGGCAGTATTTCGAACAAGGTACGGGCATTACGAGTTTACAGTAATGCCTTTTGGATTGACTAATGCACCCTCTGTATTCATGTATCTAATGAATAGAGTTTTCAAGGAATATCTTGATGATTTTTTGGTGGTATTTATTGATGATATCTTGGTATACTCCAAAAGCTACGAAAATCATGAAAATCACTTGCGCATTATCCGGAAGACTCTTAGAAGACATGAATATATGGGAAGTTTAGCAAGTGTGAATTCTGGATTCAGGAGATTTCTTTTCTTGGCCATATTGTCTCTAAGGATGGAATTTTCATTGATCCTTCTAATACCAAGGCAATACAAGAATGTCCAGCACCGACGAGTATAACTGAGGTACGTAGTTTTATTGGTTTGGCAGGTTATTATTGACATTTTGTCCAGAATTTTGCCCGATTGGCTAACCCATTAATGAAGCTCACACGTAAAGGTGTTATATTTGTCTGTACAAAAGAGTGTGAAGAGTGTTTTGAAGAACTGAAGAAAAGATTAGTCAATGCTCCTATATTGACTCTACTATCGGGGAATGATGTGTTCGTTATTTATAGTGATGCATCAATGAAAGGGCATGGTTGTGTCCTTATGTAGAATGATAGGGTTATTTCCTATTCATCAAGACAACTAAAAATCCATGAGCAGAACTATCCTACTCATGATCTCGAGTTAGCTGCTATAATCTTTGCCTTGAAGATATGGAGACATTATCTCTATGGTGAAAAATGTGAGATATATATCGATCACAAGAGTTTGAAGTATATTTTCTCACAAAAAGAACTCAACATGAGGCAAAGGAGATGGATTGAACTACTCAAGGATTATGATTACACGATACACTACCACCCAGGGAAGGAAAATAAGGTTGCAGATGCTTTGAGTGGAAAAGATCATGGAGTTTTGAACATGATGAGAGTGGAAAGGGATCCTATTTTCATGGATCTAGTAAAGATAGATATGGGAATCACCATGGAGGGTGAAACATAAAAACTTTTTCAAATGGTTACCAAAACATCTTTACTAGAAAGGATAAAGAGTTCTCAGGCTGATGATGAAGAGTTGAAGAAAAAAAGATTAAAGCTGTGAATGATGGGCGATTGAGGGACTTTGTGTATGAAGATGGAATTTTGAAATTTGGAAGGAGACTTTGTGTTCCCGATATACCTGATTTAAAGAGGGAATTTTTGGATGATTCTCATAGTTCCAATTTCTCTATTCACCCTGGGAGCACCAAAATGTATAGAGATTTAAAGGGACGTTTTTGGTGGGACAACATGAAGAGGGAGATTGCCGATTTTGTGTCAAGATGTATGGTCTCTCAACAAGTGAAAGTTGGAAGGCAACAGCCAAGAGGAGTATTGCAACCTCTTCCCATACCTGAGTGGAAATGGGATAATATCATGATGGACTTTGTCATGGGACTACCAAAGACTCCTAAAATGAATGACACAATATGGGTCATTGTTGATCGTCATACCAAGTCAGCACATTTTCTTGCTATAAGAGAAGATCTACCACTTGAACATCTAGAAAGACTATATATTAATAAAGTTTTGATACTTTATGGGGTACCCCTGTCGATTGTCTCATATCGTGATCCCCGTTTTACATCATGATTCTAGAAAAGTCTTCAGAAGGCCTTGGATACTGAACTTCGTTTGAGCACTGCTTACCACCCTCAAACAGATGGACAATCAGAACGAACTATTCAAACCTTAGAAGACATTTTGAGATCATGATCACTTGACTTTCAGGGTATGTGGGATCAATATTTACCTCTGGTAGAATTTTCCTATAACAATAGCTTCCATTAAAATATTTGGATGGCACCATATGAAGCGTTATATGGAAAGAGATATCGCACACCAACCTGTTGGGATGAAGTTGGTGAAAGAAAACTTGTAGGCCCAGAACTGGTGGAGGAAATGATGGAAAAGGTGAAGGTAATCTAAAACCACATCAAAGCAGCTCAAAGTAGGTAGAAGAGCTATGCTGACAACCGAAGGAAGGATTTGGAATTTCAGGTAGGAGATCATGTTTCCTTGAAGGTATCTCCATGGAAGGGATTTATATGTCTCAATAATAAGGGTAAATTGAGTCCTAGGTACATCGGACCCTTCGAAATTCTAGAACTAATTGGAGCTGTAGCTTACCATTTGGCAATGCCTCCAAGTATCTCCAAAGTTCACGATGTGTTCCACATATCACTGTTTAGAAAATACATGCCTGACCCAACACATGTACTCACCTATGAGGAATTAGAACTGGAACCCGATCTATCGTATTGCGAAGATCCCGTCAGGATTCTTGACATAAGATAACAAGAGCTGAGAAACTGGACGACTCGTCTGGTAAAATTTCTATGGAGAAACCATAAGATGTAAGAGGCAACGTGGGAACCCGAGGAACTTATGATGAAGAATCACCTGAGTTTTTGTATACAGTTATATTATAAGAAATTTCTAGGACGAAATTATTTGAAGGAGGGGAGAATGTAACACCCCAAGATTCCACGGTACGCTTCTCTTTGAATAATACAGTAGTGTGTGTTGTACGCAACTTCGAATTCTAACACACACCACAACCAATCAAACTAGCTGTTATGAATAGTAATACCTAATTTTTGAAATTTTATAACTTTTATCTTTTAAAATGGACTTCATTTTTGGATTCGGAATATCGAATTTAGCCTAGGGTGAAATTTTGGAACTTTTCAGATAACTTTTATATTTTGATGAATAGTGAAAATTATTAAATTTTAATTAAAAACAACTTTTTTAATCAAAATAATTAATAGTGATAAATTACACTATTGAGTGGTTTTAAGGTATAATTAGAATATAATTTTACAATTTTATCCAATGGTGGTCATTATAATTAATTTCACTTTGAAATTGGACATAAACAATTGTCAATCTTTTGATTGATATTGTTTCTTAAAAATACGCGATTTGTTTTGACAATGGGAATTAATTATAAAATTAATTAATCCAACTTATATTTTTGGAATTTTTTAAAATAGGAATCATTTTTGAATTCAGAATATCAATTACAGCTTAGGGTGAATTTTTGGTATAGTTCTGAAAAACTTCGATTTTTGATGAATAGTGAAACCACTAAGTGGTAGTTAAAAAAATAGATTTTTCGTTTAAATGAAATTTTACCACCTCTGTGATTTGAATTTCCAAAATCCGACATACATCATTTTCATTAGGAAGTAAAATGTGGTTCAATGGGATTAAAATAATTTTTGGTGAATAGTAACTTTTAAGTTCTATTAATCGTGATTAAAGGTAATTAGTGTAACCACTACTAGAAATATGGGCTTTTGAGCCCCTTTACCTATAGAGACCGCCAATGGCGGTCGCTAGGTTTCCCTAAAAAACCTCCCCCCCCCCCCCCCGAACCCTCTCCTCCCTCCTCTCGCGAAGCGCCCCCCCCCCCCCCCCCCTCGAACCCTTCCACCCTCCCCATCGCCGCACGCCCTCCCCATCGCCGCCATCCCCGGTCACCATGCGCCCTACCCCACCGCTATCCCCGGTCTCCGCGCACCCTGCCCCGCCACCACGCACCATCCCTCACCGCTATCCCCGTCGCCCTTCCACCCTCCGTCGGCCGCCCTCCTCCCTCCGCCGGCCGCCCTCCGCCGCCCCGCCCTCCGCCGGCCACCCTCCACCCTGCCCTCCATCTCCTTCGGGATTCCTCCGCCTCTGGCCTCCCTATGCCCTCAGGCCTCCCGCCTCTGGCAGCCCTCCGGCCTCCCTCTAGCCTTCGGCCTCTAGCCCCTCCGGCCTCCGACCTCCACCCTCAGCCCTCCGCCCACTCGTCCCTCCCCCCCAGCACCCCAAACACCCCCCCCCCCTCGCACCCCACCAACCCCCGTCCCCTCCGTCTTCGTCCCCTCCATTGCCTCACCACTCGTCTCCTCCTTCACTTTCATCTCCCTTACCGCACCGTCGCCGCCCGGTCCCCTCCCTCCCCGCACGACCACTACTCGTCCCCTCACCACTGCCACTCGTCCACTCCGGCTCCCCCTTTCCTCGGTCCCCTGCCTCGTCATCCACTCCGGATCCCACTTTTATTTGATTAACAACTGTACAAGTTTGATTTTTTATAAAAACAATCCAATTTATCATTTTTACACTTTTGATAGTCCTCTTACTAATGTTTTCCATGACTGCAGGCATGTTAGGGGAAGAGGCAGAAGATCCACATCATCCATCTTAGGAATCTACGTCTCAAGGTCGAGGTATGTTGGAATTTCATTGCCTCTATTTTTTATGTAATTAATAAACATATATATATATATATAAAACATCTATCAATTTGTATATAAAATTGTTTTCAACAGGACCAGACTCGACTGCTTCTTCCTCTCGCAGGAGAGGCCCTGGTCGTGGCATATTATCATGGAATTCTGACACGACTTTTGATGTTTCATTTGATGAGGTATTTCATCCTGTGGAAAGGAATGCCCCTGAATTTATTCATCAGATGGGTCATATCATACGTGATCCACATCGATTTCCATTGACCACGCATGACTGGGATTCTATCCCTCAAGACACATTAGATCTTCTTCGGAGGGAGGTTCAGGTAAGAAGACCATTTTAGTTTATTCCCTATGTATAAACAATAATAACAAATGTGATTTTTTTCTTTAATAGAAAAATTTGAAAGTATGTCCCGATGAGTTTCGTCCAGTGTGTATGAGAAAATGCCGTAAGATGTGGAAATACTATAAAGGCAAAGTCAAGAGGGACCACTGGGTACCAAATGTGGGTGCCCTAGACATTCTGGAAAAAGTCCCAAGTGGTGTCCTCCCGGCTCAGTGGCGTGATTTAATTGCATATTGGTCTACTGAGGGTGTTGCAGTTTGTATATTTATTTTGGTATATATATTTTCAAGAATGTGTGATTTGTTTGAAATTTGAATGAATTGAACGTAGGAGGTGTCAACACGCCATTCTGAGAATTGAGCGTTGCAGGGACCACCTCATAGGCTCGGGACTCGTCACATGTCTCAGATCCGACATGAGGTATTTATTATTATTTTTTTAATTTTTTTTAATTAATACGGTTTTGTGTTTATATTCTATTCATATACAGTTGCGGGAGAAAGGTGCACCAACTGATAAAATGTCGGTGTGGATGAGGACTCGTGATCGCAATGATCCAAAGGCTGCAGCATTGATAGTAAGTGCTTGTACTCATTACCAATACTTACATAAAATCTGTATATTAATATATGTATATATATTTAAATATTTCACAGGCTCAATTTGAAGTTGAATTAGAACATCTTCCAGAGGACCAGCGACAGCTTCCCATGTAAAGGGATGAGATCTTTCATCACATTATTGGTCGGGACGGGCATGGATATAGTTTGACCTATGGAACAGGGATTCCTCATTCTATAGTGTCACGCACTGCGGTTGTCGGTCCTGCTATTGCTCATATGACACAACGGTTGTCAGATTTCGAGGTACGACTGCATGATTCCGAGGAGGTAAATGCGCAATTGATCGATGAGGTTAGAGCACTGCGGAAATATGTGCGTCCAGGTGACGGTGCAGGGGATCATACGACGCAGGTTTATACTGTATTTATTTATTTAATTTATATTATTTTTGTTATGAAAATATTCATAATGTGTTTTTGTTGTAGTCTCCTGACCCACCTCATGGAGGTAGTAGTCATGACCACGCATGACGCATCATATTCACGAGGTGTGTTTCTGCTTTTAATGGTGGGGTTGTTATTGATATTTCTGTTGGGTTTCTAGTGAGTTTTTTTGTGATTTGGGGGTATCGTGTGTGTTTTGGCCTCATGCAATGTTTGTGTGCA
Organism: Viscum album; assembly: GCA_963277665.1. Classification (NCBI taxonomy): domain Eukaryota; kingdom Viridiplantae; phylum Streptophyta; class Magnoliopsida; order Santalales; family Viscaceae; genus Viscum; species Viscum album. The sequence goes on from OY728141.1 coordinate 1,119,827,987, forward strand.
CGAATTGAGAAGTAACCATGAAACTGATTAATGATTTGGATATTTTTTGTTCATTTAATTTTCAATGTTTAGAATTTCATGTTCTGTAATATTTTTGAAAAAAACATGTGATTCCTAATATAAACCATTAAACTTGTTTTTGATGAATGAGCTGAGTTCACTATTTGTAGTCCCCGACCTACCTCGGACAGCCCTCCCCGCACTCCGGACATCCCTCCCTGCACCCCGGATAGCCCTCCCCGCACTCCGGACAGCCCTCATCGCACCCCGGACATGCCCCCCCCCCACCCCGGAAAGCCTCCCCACACGCCGGACAGCCCTCCCCGCACTTTGGACAGCCCTCCCCGCACCCCGGACAGCCCTCCCGCACCCCGGACAGCCCTCCCCGCACTCCGGACAGCCCTCCTCGCACCCCGGACAGCTCTCTTGCACCCCGGACAGGCCCCCTGCACCCCAGACAGCCCTCCCTGCACTCTGGACAGCCCGAACAGCACCCCGGACAGGCCCCCCGCACCCCGGACAGCCCCTCCCCGCACCCCGGACAGCCCCCCCCCCCCCCCCCCCCGCACTCCGGACAGCCCTCCCCACACCCCGGACTGCCCTCCCCGCACCCCGGACAGCCCTCCCCGCACCCCGGACACCCCTCCCCGCACCCCGGACACCCCTCCCACACCCCGGACAGCCCCTCCCCGCACCCCGTACAGCCCCTCCCCGCACCCCGGACAGGCCCCCCACACCCTGGACCCCCCCCCCCCCCCCCACGCACCCCGGACAGCCCTCCCTGCACCCTGAACAGCCCTCCCCGCACCCCGGACAGCCCCCCCCCCCCCCCCCCCCGCACCCCGGACAGCCCGCCCCACACCTCGGACAGCCCCCCGCACCCCGGACCGACCTCCCCGCACCCCAGACATGACCACCCACCCTGGAAAGCCCCCCCCCCCCCCCCCCGAACCCCGTAAAGCCCTCCCTGCACCCCGTACAGCCCTCCCTGCAAGCCGGACAGCCCCCCCCCCCCCCCCCCCCGCACTCCGGACAGCCCTCCCCCCACCCCGGACAGCCCTCCCCGCACCCTGGATAGCCCTCCCGCACCCCGGACAGCCCTCCCCACACTCCGGACAGCACCCCGGACAGGCCCCCCGCACCCCGGACAGCCCCTCCCCGCACCCCGGACAGCCCCTCCCCACACCTCGGACAGCCCTCCCCGCACGCAGAACAGCCCGCCCCGCACCCCGGACAGCCCCCACCCCCCCACCCCAGACAGCCCTCCCCGCACCTCGGACAGGCCCCCCACACCCCGAACAGCCGTTGTGTGATTTGTGAAATGGTCGGGCAAATGGCACGTCAATCGGAGGTGTCGTTTGACCGTGGTGACCGAAAACGCGTTTCTGGTGTCATAAAACACCAAAAACGGCGTGAGACGGTCGAATTCGGAGAAAACGTGCTCCAAATGACCTGAAACCACATGAAAACATTAGGAATATTCTTCATGACGTGTAGGAGGAGACGGCACGCCCATCGGACGTGCGGTGCGCACAGTACGGCCGATTCTGTCATTTTCAGCAGCTCGGTGCGCGCTAAAACGGCGGGTTGGGGGGTCAAAACCACCCGAACGACCTCGGAATGCCATGAAACTGTACGAAAACATCCGTTTTGTGATTTTTGAAATGGTCGGGTAGACTTCACATCAATCGGAGGTGTCTTTTGACCGCGGTGACCGGAAACGCGTTTACGGTGTCATAAAACACCAAAAATGGCGTGAGACGGTCGAATTCGGAGCAGACGTGCTCCGAATGACCTGAAACCACACGAAAACTTTATGAATATTATTTGTGATGTGTAGGAGGAGACTTCATTCCCATTAGACGTGTGGTGCGCGCGGTACGGCCGATTGTGTCTTTTTCAGCAGCTAGGCGCACGCTAAAATGGCGCATTGGGGGGTCAAAACCACCCGAACGACCTCGGAATGCCATGAAACCGTACGAAAATAGACGTTGTGTGATTTTTGAAATGGTCGGGTAGACTGTACATCAATCGGAGGTCTCGTTTGACCGCGGTGACCGAAAACTCGTTTCTGGTGTCATAAAACACCAAAAACGGCGTGAGACGGTCGAATTCGGAGCAAACGTGCTCCGAATGACCTGAAACCACACAAAAACATTAGGAATATTATTCGTTACATGTAGGAGGAGATGACATGCCCATCATACGTGCGGTGCACGCGGTACGGCCGATTATGTCGTTTTCAGCAGCTCGGCGCGCGCTAAAATGGCGCGTTGGGGGGTCAAAATCACCCGAATAACCTTGGAATGCCATGAAACCGTACGACAACAGCTGTTGTGTGATTTTTGAAATTTTCAGGCAGACGGAACGTCAATCGGAGGTGTCGTTTGACCGCGGTGACCGGAAACGCATTTTCAGTGTCATAAAACACCAAAAATGGAGTGAGATGGTCGAATTCAGAGAAAACGTGCTCCGAATGACCTGAAACCACACAAAAACATTAGGAATATTATTTTTTATGTGTAGGAGGAGACGGCACGCCCATCGGACGTGCGGTGCGTGCGGTACGGCCGATTGTGTCGTTTTCAGCAGCACTGCGCACGCTAAAATTGCACGTTGGGGGGTCAAAACCACCCGAATGACCTCGGAATGACATGAAACCATACGACAACAGTATTGGTGTGATTTTTAAAATGTTCGAGCAGACAACTTGTCAATCGGAGGTTTTGTTTGACCGCGGTGATCGGAAACGCGTTTCCGGTATCATAAAACACCAAAAACGGCATGAGACGGTCGAATTCAAGGAAAACGTGCTCCGAATGACCTGAAACCACACGAAAACATTATAAATATTATTCGGGACGTTTAGGAGGACACATCACACCCATAGGACGTGCGGTGCGCACGGTACAGCCGATTGTGTCGTTTTCAGCAACTCGGTGCGCGCTAAAATGGCGTGTTGGGGGATCAAAACCACCCGAATGACCTCGGAATTCTATGAAATCGTACAACAACATCCTTTGTGTGATTTGTAAAATTTTCAGTTAGACGTCACGTTAATCGGAGGTGTCGTTTGATCGCGGTGACCGAAAATGCGTTTCTGGTGTCATAAAACACCAAAAACGGCGTGAGACAGTCAAATTTGGAGAAGACGTGCTCTGAATGACCTGAAACCATACGAAAACATTGATAATATTATTCGTGAGATGTAGGAGGAGACGTAATGCCCATCGGACGTGCAGTGCGCGCAATACGGCCGATTGTGTCGTTTTAAGCAGCTTGGCACGCGCTACAATGGCGCGTTGGGGGGTCAAAACCACCTGACCGACCTCGAAATGCCATTAAACCATATGACAACAGCCGTTGTGTGATTTTTGAAATGGTCAAGAAGACGGTACATCAATCGGAGGTTTTGTTTGACCGCGGTGACCGGAAACACGTTTCTGGTGTCATAAAACACCAAAAACGGCGTGAGACGGTCGAATTCAGAGAAAATGTGCTCGGAATGACCTGAAACCACAAAAAAACATTAATAATATTATTCTTGATGTGTAGGAGGAGACGACACACCCATCAGACGTGTGGTGCGCGCGGTACGTCCGATTGTGTCATTTTCATCAGCTCGGCACGCGATAAAATGTCGCGTTGGGGGGTCAAAACCACCCAAAAAACCTCGGAATTTCATGAAACCGTACGATAACATCCATTGTGTGATTTTTGAAATGTTTGAGCAGACGGCACGTCAATCGGAGGTGATGTTTGACCGCGGTGACTGGAAACGCGTTTCCAGTGTCATAAAACACCAAAAATGGCGTGAGACAGTCGAATTCGGAGAAAAAATGCTCGTAATGACCTGAAACCACACGAAAACATTAGGAATATTATTCGTGATGTGTATGAGGAGATGGAACACCCATCGGACATGCGGTGCGTGAGGTACGACTGATTGGGTCATTTTCAGCAGCTCGGTGCGCGCTAAAATGGGGCGTTGGGGGGTCGAAACCACCCAAACGACCTCGAAATACCATGAAACCGTACTAAAACAGCCGTTGTGTGATTTTTGAAATTTTCAGGTAGATGGAACATTAATCGTACATTTCGTTTGACCGCAGTGACCGGAAACGCGTTTCCGGTGTCATAAAACACCAAAAACGGCGTGAGATGGTCGAATTCAGAGAAAACGTGCTCTGAATGACCTAAAACCACATGAAAACATTAGGAATATTATTCTTGATGTGTAGGAGGAGACGGCAGGCCCATCGGATGTGCGGTGCGCGCGGTACGGCCGATTGTGTCGTTTTTAGCAGCTCGGTGCGCGCTAAAATGGAGCGTTGGGGGGTCAAAACCACCCGAATGACCTCGGAATTCCATGAAACCGTATGACAACAGAGTTTCTGTGATTTTTGAAATTTTCGGGCAGACGGCACGTCAATCGGAGATGTTGTTTGACTGCGGTGACCGGAAACACATTTCTGGTGTCATAAAACACCAAAAACGGCGTGAGACGGTCGAATTCATAGAAAATGTGCTCCGAATGACCTGAAACCACACGAAAACATTAGGAATATTATTCGTGACTTGTAGGAGGAGACGGCAGGCCCATCGGACGTTCGATGCACGTGGTACGGCCGATTGTGTCGTTTTCAGCAGCTCGGCGCGCGCTAAAATGGCGCGTTGGGGGGTCAAAACCACCCGAACGACCTCAGAATGCCATGAAACCGTACGACAATAGCCATTGTGTGATTTTTGAAATAGTCGGGTAGATGGCACGTCAATCGGAGGTTTCGTTTGACCGCGGTGACTGGAAACGCGTTTCCGGTGTCGTAAAACACCAAAAACGGCGTGAGACGGTCGAATTCAGAGCAAACGTGCTCCAAATGACCTGAAATGATATCATTTCTTAAATTTGGGGTTTTAAATTATTATAGCACCATGATTTGATGTCAGATTTAATTTTATTATATGTATATAATAACTGAATAATTATGTCCAATTTACGTTTGTTTTGTTTTTTTGTTTTTTTGTCTTATTGTAGGTTTATTGAAGCAGAAGATTGAAATGGATGGACCTGCTCGGATCGTTGAAGCATGTTTATCATTTATTGTTTATGACGATCTTGATGTTTATGCTGTTTGAAATTGTTTTCCATTTTTTATGATTTTTACCTTGTTTTATCTCTGATTTTGCACCGTGAAGAAAAAAAACCCAATTCGTACATTTCATTAAAAAAATGAAAAATATTTTATTTAATATTATATATATTTTTTTCTTTAATATATATATATATATTAAAATATTTAAAACATATTATATATATATATAATATTTTATTTAATATTATATATATAAATATTTTCTTTAATATATATATATATATTATTTAATATATATATATATATATATATTTCTTTCAGTAGGAATTTTTTTTAAAAAAAACTTTCCCAGGCTAGCGACCTCCAAAGGCGGTCGCTTAAGGCCGGAATTTTGGCCACATATAGCGACCACCATTGGCGGTCGCTATTGGGCTACAGCGATGAAGCTGAAGCGACCCCCAATGGCGGTCGTTGGGCAGTCTCTATAGGCCTATAGCGACCGCCAATGGCGGTCGCTAATGCCCGATTTTTTAGTAGTCAACTTAAGGTAAATATAATGTTATAATAATATGAAATTACCTTTACACTTGTCCTGCCCTTATTGGGTGAGTCATGGCCGACCAAGACAATCCATGGGTCAACTTGGGGACCCCATGGAGCCACTTGGGTAAGAAAATGACATTAATAACTTTTTATTTAAAGTAAAAATAAAATTGTCACAAACATGTGTTGTTTTACTAAAACAATTATTATATGGGGTTATATAAGTTAAATTTTAGACTATAAATATTCATTGGAAAGATAAAAATAATTCCTACATCATGGTATTTTTTTTATAATTTTTAGACATTAAATAAATTAAATTTTTTATAACACCATGATGATGCAACGATTACATAATTAATTAACGATTTAAATAAAATGAAAAGATAATGTAAAATCTAAGACTTACACTTGTCAAAAACCTATTGCATGAGTATATTTAGAACCCTTATCACCTTATCCTAGAAATATATAATTGTGGGACCTTTGAAATCCGAAAAGCACTTCATAATAATGTATCATTTCATGACTTTCGAAGAGTGTCCCTCCTCTCCTCTTATAAAAGGCCCCACCACTACCACCTTATTCACACCTTCCAAGCCATTTGGCTCATCCAACATCTTCCCAAATACTCTCTCAACTTCCCTCTCTTAATACTAGAAGATTCACTTTGGTTATAAGTCTTTCCAAGGAAGCCTTTGGCTCAAATCAAAAAGATTTACCCGATTTTAAGGTAATGTCTTCTCTTATGTTCTTTTGTATTATTTTTCTTCTCCAACCCATTAAACTCTTTTTATTCCTTTATTTTGTAACAACACCAGTATATTAAATATACTAGGATTTTTTTATGATAAGTATTCAATCTACAATTACACACACCTCCGTCTAATGGTTAAGGAACATATTGTTTCTGTGGATGGCAAATTACTGCCTCACGAAACAATGATTGTTCTATCTTCTCCTACCACCCCTCATCGTGGAAATTATGATGAAACTATATTTATTTATGATATATATTATATTTATTTCCTCTCTATGCTTCTATATTTTACATTTAAAACATACCTTTATGCTTTTCATGTTGTGAAAATGCGATAATTTCATTTGAGGAAGTGTGGACTATCGCCCCCTCAAGTGATGTGACTCGTTCATGTAATACATGGAATGTATAAAGAATGAAATTAATGAACTTATGTGACATATATAACATATATATTATACTATAATTATAATATATATATATATATATATCTCATTTAGTTTTAATTCCATTAAATACGAAATAGAAATGAAAGTAGCGTTCATGCGTACGTACGGCTTACCATCTCCATGAACGGTGCATTTCATTTCTTACCTCTAAATGTTATGTAATATTATAAATGAATGTATATTCTGGATATATATGATATATATGATATCTACATCATTAATATAATTCTGGATATAATGGATATTTTACCACATGAACAACTTGTAATTATAATAAGTTTATTTTTGACTCAAGTACCAAAGATCGACAAAATGACCATTATTAACTTAAATAATTAAATAATGTTCATAACATGGTAATAAGTGATATAAAAGGAATAATGAACTTTAAAAAGGTTCTTAAGAAAGTATAAATTAACTCTGGTGTATTATTCAGGAGGTTAAAGAATGATCGAGTCAAGTCGTACATGAGGTAAGGGACTTCGTCTCAATCTTCTTTCATTGAGGCATATTTTTTTTAATACAAGACTTTATTTTATTCAGTGTATAAACCCCTTTGACTTTTACGTTTATTCAAAAGGAATCTTTTTTATATGAAATATTTTACTAAAAGACAAAAGGGAATGTTTTTTTTTGTCGTACATATGCGGCGACAACGACTTCTCTACCGCCGTGACCATTATTTGAGTTTTGGCTTCCTCTACAAGCCATAACTTTTTTTAAATGAAAAATAAATACCATGTTTTAGTTTTCTTTTATTTTGGAATTGAAAATGGTTTTGATGATGTTTTTATTATATCAATGTGTTGTATTGATATCTTGTGATTGAAATGTGGAAATGTTATGTTTCCTTTATACATGTTTTATGTTATACGATTATGTTATGGTTTATGATATGTTTAAACCTTTTCATATAAGGAATGCATTGGACTTAATAAGTGACGTGTGGAGCCCGCTATAGCTCCTTGATGCATCGGTAGGTCTCATGAGACAAACTAGTGTCTTGGCACGAGGCCTTGACAAAATCTTATTTGCAGTCTTGGCACGAGGCCTTGGCTACGTGGTTATGATAGTCTGGCATTATGAATTCCATCATTATGAAAGTAGTTATTGATATTTCATGTGATTATTCGACTAGTATAATATCTATGTGAATAAGTAAATGGCATTATTTCAATTTTATTTTTCCATATTATGCTGAAGTTCAAGTTTAAAAGGCTTTTGTTTTAGTTATACATTGCCTTAAATGTTTATGTTTATTTATGAAAGTTTCTGCTATATTGTTATCCTTACTGAGCATCTGAGCTCACCCCTTTCAATGTTTTAATTTTTCCAGGATGTGAAGAAGTATTTTATGAATGACCTTTAGGGATAGTATGAGGGGATATTAAGAAAATATGTTATTGTAGTTTTGTTTTACTTTATGATGTAATATAAGACTTATGAATATATCTAGTGTTTCCAAAGCTACTAAACTAATCGGTCTTTCGAGACTTGATCTTTTGTGATCATGCCAATGTTACGTAATAATGCACCGAAATTGGGTAACTAGGTTTGGGGCATTACACATACATACAGATACCTACTGGTATTTATTCTACCGATAGACAAAGGTTATCGATAGAAGCAGAGCTACCGATAGAAGTAGAGATACCAATAGAAGCAGAGCTACCAATAGAAGCAGAGCTACCGATAGTACACTTAATCACTGGTACGGAACGGAGCTACCACTACTGGTACAAACGAGCTACCGGTATACACAATCTACCGATACAAAGTCTACCGATAAGTATAGTTACCGATACAGACAGTCACCGATACACCAAGCTACTGATACAAGCGAGTTACTGATAGACAAAATGAGCTACTGATAGATCAAAGATACCGATAGAAGGAGTCACCGGTACATAGAGATACTGATACACGGAGTAATTTCTACCGATTCAAGGATCTACCGGTACAAGAAAAAAGAGCTACAGATAAGAGCTCACTACTATACAAAGTCCTTCATTACATATCTACCGACAGAATGCTACTGATGAAAGACATACCAGTCACTGCTACTTAAAATCTATACTATCAATAATATTTATTTATTAAGAAATGGTAATATTTGATGATCTTAATGCAATTAATTTTATTTAATGATAGTTTTTGGCATGTCAGGGAATTGTACCTCGTACCTGTAAAAAGGTAATCATTCTCGTTACCGGAGCTGAAATCTATAAAAGGAAGGACAAGGTCGTGCAAAAGAATTGCAACATAAGGGCTAAAGAGTGCTAAAAAGTGGTGCATACACACAGAAAAGAAAGGCTACATCCACACTGTAAGAACACTGGACATACACAAATCCATTCATTCTAGAGGAGAACATAAGTTTCACCTTAGTCAAGAAGTGAAGAACTACAACGAGCTCTTCATACACTCAAGCTGATCAAACTGAACTTGAAGAAAATGACCCTCTATTTTTCAAACAAAAACCAGAGAAGGACTCAGAACCATTCATGATCAATCAAAGAAGTCCAGAGCTGCACTTAACATCACTAGATCATTCTAAAACTCATATCTACTCTCTCAGTGATTCTTTTATTTACATTTTGAGCAGTGTGGATACTCTGTATATTTTACATACACACTGTCTCTTGTGCTAAACAGAAGGATTTATAAATACTCACAAAAACCTTCTATAACTCTCTTGTATCCCACTGTGGATAGTGGTATAGGTCAAGTAGGACCTGGACAGCCAGTGTGTTGTTGTTCTGTTTTCCCACGTAGAACTATGGTAGAGGTATTAGTACCTGGACAATATCTATACTGTTGTTTACCCCGATCCAGGGTGTGGATCAAATTTATATAAATTGTTTGAGATGACTAAGTCTCGGCTTGAGACTGAACCACTTGTTTTAAAACTGATGTGCTTACTTATTTATTTTTTATCTTATACTAAATATTCTGTTTCTAATTACTTTGAAATACAATTTGTTTTAAAGTTACTTTAATAGTTAATCTAGCAAGTGTTTGTAACTATTGTAAATCAGTAGGTTAGTTTCAAAATCTAATTTAATATTCTGATTAAATTAATTGAGATCTATTCAATATTTTGAGAACCTAATCGAACCCTTACAGTTTTACAAATTCACTATAGTTTAAATTAGTTTTTAATTGGGGGATTTGAATAAAAACATTTTAACAGAAATTTTTATTTGGAACTCAATTCACCCCTATTGAGTATCCACTCTGACCAACAAACTTGTTATATAATTTTAAAATTAATGAATATGAATCAACATCAATATTATTAATATCATAATTTAAGTTGTTCATAGCCTTATAAACTCTTTAATATTATCTCAAAGACTCTAATTTTTACTTTTATAGTGTTTGGTAAGCATTATGCCGACATTAGTAAATGTTTTTATATTTATCTTCACATAAAAATTATTTTATATTAATTGAGTAATATTTCTATGATATTTTGAGTATATAATTATGTAAGATATGTTTAATAAGTTTCATAAATTTTATTTTATATTCATATCATGATGATTTTATAAAATAAATGATATTCATAAAAAATGTATTTTTTACTATTCACCAAAAAATCAACTTACTAACAAAGATACTAAAAATTACCCCAAAGATAATTTCTATATGATGATACCAAAAATTAATTGCATTTTATCAAATTCAAATTCAAAAAATTATAAATTTATCTTTTAAATAAAACCGTATAGTAAATGGAAAAAAGTTATTTAGAATAAAAAACTATTATTTTTCTCAAATAAAAAAAACATATTCTTGTTTCATACCCTGAAAAAATTATTTCTAATACTATCATGATAATAAATATCACTATCAAATTCTATTTGTAAAATATTGAATAGTTAAATAAATCTTTAAGGAACTATTTTAAGAAAATATATTTAACCTTCAAATAAAACATATTTTATGTCATGAAGTATACATAATAATTTGAAATGTTTAATTAGTATCTAATAGATTATATAATATACTTTGATAAATGATATAAACATATATACATGTTTAAATTATATATATAAATTCATATTCATGCATATTAATAAATAATAAAAGTGATGTATTATTAAAAATACCTTGGTTGTCACATTTTCCCCTCAAGAAATCACATCTTCAAAATTTTATATTCTTGAAAATTTTAAGTAAAAATGATAAATAATTACAAATATTTAAACATATAACTCCTTAAAATTTTAACCATTCTTTGGTGTCTTATTTTATAATAATTTATTCTTATAAGGTAGGATGACATTCCAACAATCTGGATCTAATAATATTTTAAAAATAAAAATATAAGCTAATTGTTATTAAAAATCCATACCTCTACCAAAATCTACAATTTCCATCATTGTGTAGGTCTCTAAGAGTGAAGGTTTTCAAAATAAAAAAATACACTGAAACATTTTCAAAATAAATTTCAAGGGGTGAAAAGGTAATTAAAAATAATAATTTTCAAAAGAAACCTCAATAATAGAACTTTAAAAGGAAATAAAGGTAAAGTGAAGAAATATGGAGTGTAAGATAAAAGAAATATACATAAGTGGCATAAAATACCTTTTAGACCTTTAAAATTATTTTAAGGAAACCCATATAAATATAAGAAATATAACATTTTTTAATAGATATAATGTGAGATATTAATTGTTTAGAAGAGAATATATATTTATCTCATAAAATAGGAAAATAAAACATTTACAGTATGAAGGAACATAGACATAGAGGAGAAAAATAGTCAATAAATAGGTGGTTAATAATCCATAAAAATATATTCTTATCAAAATATAAATTCATCGAATAAGAAGAACATGACATGAAACTAAAAAAAATTACATATTAGTGGAAGTATATTAGAGACAATTTAATGAAACTATCATTAATCAAAGAAAGCCAAATATCTTGCAATTTATTAGTGGTAGGTTAAACTTTACCACCACTAATTAATTATTAGTGGTATTTTTTACAATTTCTACCACCAAATTTATATTTAGCAGTGGTTTTTAATAAACCTCCCATAATAGTGACCGCATATCATAGTGTCTCCCCCTATTTCTTCATCTTCTCTTATGTGATTCCCTAACCTCTCTCATTGTGACTCCTCCCCTTAGATATGTCCTCCCCTATGGTGACCCCTCCCAATATGGAATCCCCTTAGTAAGACTCTGAAACCTTCTACCCTACTTAACATCATCTATTTGGGACCCTCCATTGACTCCTCACTACATGGAATCCTCTTTGTGAGACTCTAGCACCTCCTCCCATACTTAACATTATTTTCTTATGACTAACCTCTGAAGAAGAAATTATTTCTCATAAACAACAATATTTAGGTAAAACCAATGTTTTTTAATACTCAATCTATATATGTAATAAAATTTATACATAACCATTGTTTTTTATTTAGTGTACATATATTAAAATATGTGTATAACATTTTTTTTAATTTTAAATATGTGTATGCTATACATATTATTGATGACCATTGTTTCATAATATGCAATATATTTTTTATAACTAATTCTTTTAATTTGAATTTAGTGTATAAATAGATATAGTCATCACAATTACTATATAATAAAGGGATTAAAAATCTTATGATCATAACTAATGTTATGTTTGATATAATATGACTTCATTTTTAATGTTATATTGGATAATATAGGACTTTAGCCTTTGGTTTTTAGGATACAACTTCATAGAATGAAAAACCAAGATGTTTCAAAAAAAGTATTTAATTTTATTGTTTTTGAAATTTTAATTTAAATTCTCCATCAATTGAAAACTATGTTAAACATTTTCTATACTATATGGTGGAATAATTATTTATACATTACAACAAGTAGGACTCGGTATGTATATTTTCAACAAATTACTTACATGGATTAGACTTTAAAATATATTTAAAATTATTTATGTATATTTTAACTACATTTAAGAGATGAAATATTTAATGAATATATTATTTTAAATTTTATATAAAAAATAATATTTCAGTGAATAACCTATTCATAAGAACAACACCTCAGACGTATTAATTAGACTTTTATATCTACTCAATAGAGAAAAAAATTAAAATTTGGTTATACATAATTTGGTTCTATGTGTGTGTGCATGGACATGTTTTGGTTATCTTAACTCATATAATTGCATCCAAAAAAATAAATTTCTTTGTAAATACCTTATTTTCTATTGATATGAAAAAATATTATAGGTATGTTCTATAATGATTTCTTCAATTCATGGATTCAAATCTCTCTTTACTTTATGTTTATGAGTCTCCCTCCTAGACACACACATACAGACACATAAAAATAAATTTTGGAGTTGAATCACTCATATATCATTTATTCTTAAATACCTGTTCTTTATGATAAATATATATTAATGGATGAAGAAACATGATGTGTTGATCATAGCTTGGAATTTATAGATGCTTCCAGATCAAGTGACCTTAGACATCAAAAATTATATTTATCCTTAGAGTTACTTTTATAAAAAAAAATCATTATATTAGTTCTTTTATATACAAAACTATTTAAATGTTTCATATTCCTTTAATTAATAATAATTATTTTGCATCATAATTATATGTGCTAATTTTTTCTCAGTTATATGTTACAAATGCTAATAGTTTTTTATATTAATGTTTTGTTATTCCATAAACTTTTGTTTTATTCTTAACATGATATCATTTAATTAATTATTATTATATTTATTATATATATATATATCAATATCATATAAATGGATAAAAGTTTTATTAATTTACCCTAAAATACAACTTGATATATTAATCCATTGGATAATTTTTTAGATTTTTCAATTAAAAATTGATCCATAAATGAAAGAATAAAATATTCATGTACTGATTGTAATTTTAAATGATGGTTGAAAATAAATGAATTTTATAATAAATTGATATTGAAAAAAATTCCTACTGGATATGTGAGATATATTTAGCATGGTAAATTGGACATTGTATAAATTTCAATGGGTGACCATCATCAAAATGAACAACCTACTACTCCAATAGTGGAGAATGATATTCAAAACTTGATTAATGATGTTTTTTCATATCATTGAATAATAAATATTGTGACATATTAGTGGATCCAATTTCTGATTTTATTTAGATTAATACAATATAGAAGGTAAATAAACAATAAAATGAGGTTTTTGAATTACAAGAAGACAAAAATTGGGAGTTGTATGAAGGATATATCAAATATACAAAATTTTCCATCTTACTTAAGTTGTACCATATCAAGTTCTTATATGGAATTAAATATAAATCAATTTCAATGATATTGGTTTTGTTGTATGATTCCTTTTTTAAGCTAAGATCCCTTAACCATTTTTTGAGAAGAATAAAGTTATTAATAAACTCGGTCTCAATTTAACAAATATTCATGTATGTCCCAATGATTGTATATTATATCGTGGAGTGAGTTCAGATAGAGAAGAGCATAAAAGATTTTATACTTCAATATGTAAATATCTAAATCATGATGAAATTTTGAATGGATTAAATATTAATAAGAAGATAAATAAAATTATTTCCAAGTTATTATGTTAATTTCCAATAAAACCAAGATTTCAAAGATTGTTCACGTATTATAAAATGGAATAGAAAATGAAGTGGAATATTATGGAAAACAAGAATGATGGATTTACATGTCATTCTAGAGATTCAAAATCTTATAAATCCTTTGATTATTTATATTAATATTTTTCTTTAGATCCTAGGAATGTGTTTTTTGGGTTGGATAATGATGAATTTAATCCATTTAGGACTCTAAGTACAACTTATAGAAAATGTATAATTATTTTTATCCCTTATAATCTACCTTTGTGGATATGAATGCAACTAAATAATTTCAATATTTTGATGATCATTCTAGGAAAGAAAATGTCTAGAAATGAAATTTAGGATATCTTAAACTACTTATAGAATAATTTTAATAGTCATGGGGAAATGGTGTAGATATATATGATTTATTGAAAACCAAAATGTTCAAAATGTGTGCTGATCAAATGTGGACAATTAGTGATTTTCCTAAATTCGGAAACTTGTCTCGTTGGAACAATTACACTATTAAAACATGTCCAGTTTGTAAATTTGACTTCAACATGAGAAGATTACCATATAGAAGAAAGTATTGATTCATTTTTCATCATATATTATTAGATTTATCTCATAAATATTGATTTAACATGTCATGATTCAATGGAAAAATGAGTTGAGTTCACCAAAAAAAATTATCAGGTTCATAAATCATGTCACTATTATCAATTATTTATGCATAATTTGGAAAATAGTATCAGTTGATGTATTCTTAGAAAAGAGTTCAAAACTCATCAAATTCAGTTGGTACCCAATAATGGAAGAAATAGAGTATTTTTTTCAAACTACCTTATTGGGAATTTTAATTGTTACATCATAATCTTGAAATTATGCCTATTGAAAAAATGTATGTGATTATTAGGTTTTCATAATATTAAACAAGTATATAAAATAAAAATGTCATCTTAATGCTCATAAGAACTTGGAATAAATGAATATAAAGTGTGATATATTGGTAAATGATAATAGAAATTATCCTATGGAAGTTTTTCATTTAAAAAATACTAAAAATATATTTTCATTCGAAGACTGAAAATTTTGAAAGAACGTGATGGATATTAAAGTAACATTTCAAAATGTTTTGACTTAAAACATTATAAATTAGATGGACTTAAAATCCACAAATCACATATTTTTATGGATAAATTTATACATTTTTCATTGCATAAATTGTTACTTGATAAAATAACAGTTGTTATAATTGATTTTTTAATATTTTTCAAACATATTTGTGAGAAAACATTAAACCCCATTGAGCTGGAAAAAACTTTAAGAAATAATTTTAAGGAAACTTTTTCATTTAGAGATGATACTTCCCCCATAATTTTTTATTACGATGCTTCATATAACTTTTTATTTTATTGTGGAAGTTAAAGTAAGAGGGACCATAAATTATTGATGGATGTATCTCATAGAGTGGTATTATCATATTATTTTTTATGACTACTAAATTAAAATTATAAAACTCCTTACATATGTGGTTAATTTTTCTATATTACATTAATTCATTAGGTAGCAGTGTAATTTTAAGTCTTTTGTGAAAAATAAATCTCAGCCAAATGGATTTTTTGCTAAATGTTATATTGTGAAAGATTGTTTAACCTTTTTCTAATTTATTTAAATAATATTGAGATACAATTAAATCGAGTTGGATGTGTTGATGATAACACAAATCAAATGTAATCTAGTAATAAATCATCAAACTATCCAATGTCAGGTCATCATGTTGGGAAAAAATCATCAGATTTATTGACACAAATAGATTTTATAAAAGAACATAGATATATGATGCTCAATAGTGATATTATAAATACATTCATTAAATAATTGAAAATACAAACAAATATACAAATTCAAAGTCAAGTACGAAATGAGAAATAGATAACAAAAGATCTTAACAAATAAATTATTGATTAATTTTCACATAATGTAAGATCATAATCAATTTCATATTCATAAAATATTGATATAATTATGTAATATAACTAATTATATTGTATATTTATACATTTACATCATTAATGTTGATAATTAAACCGGAGTAATGGATGATTTGAAATATTTGGCTTAAGGGCCTTTATATAAGTGTATGTGATTCAACTCTTATAATATTAATGGATTTAAGTTTCATACACTTTTTCATGAAGAAGTTATGGAAAATTGAATAGTGTAATATTCACAAAATTCATAGAATTGGGATACTATGGGTAGTTGATTGACATTATCAAATTAAATTATAATGGATAATTTTCAGTTGTGTTATTCTTATTTAAGTGGGTCGATATTTACAAGGGCATAATGAAAGATTCATTAAAATTTACTTATGTTAACCTATATTGGTTGATTAATAATAGTGAACATAAAGATTGAGATCCATATATTTTTGCATCAAAATATGAAATGGTATATTATGTGGATGATAAATTCAATGAATGATTGAGTGTTGTAGTCCATGTCAAACTAAGAGACTTGTATGATATGAGTGATGGATTTGAATAATTGTTTTGTAATATTAAACCTCATAAACAATAAGATATTGATATATTTTTCCAAAATGATATTGAAATAGTTGGTATTGTAAGGGTGGGCGAAGATAATGAAATCATTTTAATAGTGGATGGTGACAATAATATGGTTAATTATGAATTAATTAAGTGTATGTTCTATCCTTTAACTTATGTTTTATTTTTTCTATTTAGAATACATGAATTTAATTAATCTATGTAAAAAATTATCAAATCATTTTCTTATTTTGTATTTTATATCATGTTCTAACCTGATTTATATTCTTATTAGATGTAGTAATGCTGGGAACAAAATGATTTAGAGATACAATATGATCATCCACAACTCCTATGATATTGGAAAACCCATCTAATATGCTCCTGCCTACATCAAGTATGCTCCCTATTTTTAATTTAATCACTCTTCCATCATTTTATATCACTGAGGTGCTCCCATATTGATCAGGTACACACCCTATTTCAATTGAATCGCCTCATACTCTAGGGATATTAGAGGGATCAAATGGAACATCCGAGGAGCAGTTATTGACTGTTCATGTGGTGCCATAGTTACCATATTAGGGGTACTAGAGGGTCACCATTATTGGTATGTAATTATTAATGTAAAAAAATAATTTATTTCGTTTTTATACTAATTATTTAATGAATTCAGATAATAAAAAGATATAAACGAACATGAATACATTGTATGTTTGGAGCCATAGCAATTTTTAAGTAGTTGTTCCATTTTACATGTTTGGGTGCCTAAATATTTTGTCAGAAGCTTATATGGGTATATATTAGGCTAGTTATCATGTGATATTACAACCCTTCTCATCACTTATCATGCCTATAGGCATAATCCTATAAATTGAAATAATGATATTTTTATAAACAATTAAAAGAAATAAACAAATTAATATTTATAGTCTTTTATCTAATATTCCTATCAAATGTCAATATAATTATTCTTGTATATAATATATATATATATATATATTCATTTTAATGTGCATTAAATTCTTGTGTGTCAATGGATGTTGAAAATTTTGAGGAAAAAATGGAAGTACATTAAGTACAGGTTATGGTGTGAGTTCAATGATGCCTCCTTAAGTTTCCATCAAATGTATGAAAAGGTACCTAAAGGGATACCCTAGGATCAGTGGAATTCCTTTGTGGATATGAATTATTCTAATTCAAATAAGTTATTTGATATTTTCTTACGTAATTGGTCTTAATTTACTAAAAATAATGCATTTTTAATTAATATTAACATTTTTATTAGGAATATTCTAAAAAAACTCACCAATAGGGAGAAAAAATTCATCCCAAACATATCTTATTTTAAAAGTTTTTCAAGAAGAATTATTAATAAGATAATATTTTATCTATTTATTAAATATAATTTTTCTTAATTTTAGGTATTTTAATTTTTATAGTTGTCAATTTTTTTCTTTGATGATATAGGTGAAAGAAGTTGGTCATGTGGTCGATCAAAGTAAGTTGTGGATCGATTTTCACAAGAGATATGATGGAAATTTTTTAAATGATCCTTCTACAAACATTAGGGTAAAAACTCTAAATCATAGTTTATTTTTCTTTAAGAAATATTTTTTTTTAAATCTATTAGTCTGGAAGAAATTAAAGAGGAATGGAATGAAAATCCCTCGCATTTAGTGTTAGTATCCCACAAAGATGTTATTTCCCAAGTTTTGGGAAAGGAGCATGATGTTCGTGTTTGAGGGTTGTGTTATGGACCATCCTCCTCACATGTCTTTGGAAGGATATCTTCTTTATTCATTATGATACCTCCTCCTATAGGTTCAAGTAATTTTATTAGTCTTAATCCCTTAAAATCCTAAAATATAATTATGATTATTGAGAACAGAATAAAGGAGTAGGAAACATGATCATTATCTTGAGATGAGCGGTTTTTAGTGATGGGGAGTGCATTGGGTACATTATTTTTGGGCATGTCTAGGGGAATTCCAACAAACATTGCAACCCATATACAATAGAATTTAGTGATAATGAATTTTTTACATTTATTTTAATATGTTTATATTATTATAATAATTTTTATAAATATTTTTTTATGTATTATAAAATTAAAAATAATTTTTATTCTAAATTTTATTTAATACAAGCACGAGATATAGTGGAAGCTACTTGACGACATGAAAATCAAGAGCATGTAACATCTATAGGTTGTAAACATGACATAGGAGAGAAACATTGATGTTGGATCCATATATGTATTGGTTGTATTTATGATTTAAACTTATATATGTTTCTTGTGCAACATTTGACTAATATGTTGTGTATTTAGATGATCATTTGATGTATGTAAATGTTGTATTTTATATGTTTCATTTATGTATTTCAATTATTTAATTCTGTATATTATAGATATAGTTGTTTTTTTATATTGGTAGTAGAACCATATTTAAAGTTGTTATTAACTTATTTTTTGTAATTAGAAACAGTTATAACCACCACAAGTTACTAAAAACTATTTCAAAATTATTTTAAA
Source organism: Viscum album (assembly GCA_963277665.1). Classification (NCBI taxonomy): domain Eukaryota; kingdom Viridiplantae; phylum Streptophyta; class Magnoliopsida; order Santalales; family Viscaceae; genus Viscum; species Viscum album. The sequence goes on from OY728141.1 coordinate 1,119,847,529, forward strand.
ACATTAATATTTTTTAGTGGTTGTTATAACAACCACTAGATATGGTAAAAAATTCAAAAAAACTACCACATATATTATTTTTTGTGGTTTTAACCTTCTCATTTTTTCAAAAAATTTTCTTAAAAAATGACATGTTATTTTTAGTGGTGTTTTAAAAACCACCCCCAAAAATGGATGGTCATCATTTTCACCAAACTACCACAAATATCATCATAACCAATGCTAATTAATTATTAACTAAGGAAATTAAGGTAGTTAAAATGTTGTGTATTCTAAAAAACACCATTAATTATTTCTTTTCTCATAGTTTGAAAATGTAATTGACCTAAATAAAATGATAAAATGTCATTGAGAAAGATAATGGAAGAATAAATTATTCATAGAAGAACATGGTTAAAGAATAAGGATAATGACTCGATGAAAATAGATCAAATTAAGAAAAACCCATACAACCTTGGTAATATATGAATCAATAGAAAATAAAATACAGATCCTAAAATTAAATTATAAATATCATGAATCATATATATATTTTTATAAGAGATGTCAATGGAACAGAAAATACACCATGTAAAATTTAATTATTTTTTAATATGAAACATTACTTGAGAAATGATCATTGAGACAAAGAAACCCTTATGAACATCATTATTTATAAATTAATAATAATTTAAAATGTAAATTATGATAAATAAATATAAATTACCTAAAAATATAAAATACAATATAATAGGATCATAGGATGAAATAAACCAAAATTAGAAGAAAATGTTCAATGAAGATCATATATAGACCAATGAAAGAATATTGAGTCAAAAAACCCCTTATAATGATGTATTTTAGGATGTAAGAACCAATAAAAAATGGGATTATTAGAAAAAATGAAAATCCCTATTAACATAAGGGGATATAAAATATTATAAAATCATAAGGTATAATGTACCCAACTTATAAGGATAAAGTTCAAACATGTTGATAGGAACAAATAAGGTAGAATGTACCCAATTTCTATAAGGTACCCATAGGACATATAAGGTAGAATGTACCCAACTGCTATAACATGTTGATAAGAATTTTGGGTTTAAAAATTTAGTAGGAAATATTTTGATGATTATTGAGGTTCACTAACTTTTAGGATAAAGGTTAAGTTGATTTTTTTGGGAGATCATGTGATTAAGGTTTCCCTTATTTTTAGGGTTTCCTTTTCAATATCTCCATTATTTACAAGTATTGTTCTTATATTTTCTCATATATCCCTCAAATAAAAGATTTTAAAATTAATACATTACCCTTTTACATTCATTTACAATGAATTTATGGTCTCTTTACCTCTCTTATGGGTTTATAGTTCACATACCACCTTGTTTTTAAGGGTTTTTATTAACTCAATTTCCTTTAGTTGGGTTATAATATTTCTCCTTGAACTTTATCCTTATAAGTTGGGTAAATTATACATTAAAATTTAATAGGAAATATTTTAAATATATATGTCCTATGGGTACCTTAGATACATCATACTACCAGGACACAAATAATGTCTGAGTATCAGGTGTTAGGGATCATAATCATTGAAACTTATTCTTATGATGTTCACACTTAGTGATATTGAGTAGATGAGATCATGATGACCAACCCTCAAATAGTAACATCACATGTTTTGGGTGTGATTGGTTGTTCCTATCGATGAACATGTGTATTGGTATCTCAACTTGGGATCATTATCAGTGTATTCTATTTTATTTCACACTTTTATATAAGTCAAAAAACCATGTCATTGAATTCATGGTGAGTTAAATTGTGTTGGGTGTGTCTTTGGTGGTATGGTATTGGTTGAATGATTAAGATAAAATTTGTCGCTTCTGAGTTGGGGAAGAGATATTTTGTTGGCCCAGGTTGATCAGGATGGTAATAACTTTATTAAATCCATGGTCATGGTACAAGAAGCTAAGTTCATCCAGTAAGGTCATGAAATATACAAAGCATCAAAATAATGATTACATGAGTGTGCATCCTGTTTTATGAGATATCATGAGATAAAGATATTATATTACACAGAACATGGTCATAGGAGGTAATCGTATCTATGAAATTATTTATCTCCTTAGGGTTCATGATGGGTTTATATAATCTAATTTTAGTATGTGGATTGGGATCACTGCTATCTATATTTGGACCTAGAGGGTCACACACTTATTGTATCCACAAGTTCTGCGTATTCAGGTGAATAAGATTTTAGGATGAAGTGGGGCCCATGTGCGGGGGTTAGTGAACGTCTGAGTGTGATCTATAAAAAGAAAAATAATTCAATTATATTATTAAAGTTATAATAATTATGATTGAATTTATTTCTCAAGGTATTCAAAAGTTTTTTGATCATAAAATTGAATATAAGAAAATATAATTTTTTGAAGGAACATAACATGGTCAAGGTTTATTAAATAATTCAGGGAACTTGTGGGGAAAATTAATGGTTCATATTTTATCAAGTAAATATTAAACTGTTACAAATGAGTGATAAAATATTCATGACATTTATGACAAGTTTAATTAAGTCATAAGTGTGCACAAGTATCTAAAATGGATTTTATTACTTTCCATGGACCAAAGTGCAATTTTATAAAGTATAACCTAGATATAAAATCTCATTTTATCCTCTTGAGTAGTGATATCCACCATTTGTATAAATTTAGTGAGATAATCTCTCATATCCTCTTCTCTCAAGCTCTTAGAGAGAGATTTTGAAGAAAAGACAAGGACAGATCAATCTCATCTTCTTGGTCAAGTTCATGTTATTCATGAGATCAAAGAGACATTGTAAAGATATTTTATTTTATATAATAGCATCTAGGAATCATATATCAATGATCCAATATATGTGGTTTATGTTTTGATGATCAATAGGATGCCTAGATTAGCACCTTCGAGCCATGACACACTGACAGTGAGAAAATCAAATCGATTATTTCAAATAAACAAGGTAAAATTTATGCTTTTGTTCAATTTTATTTTTCATGATTAAATTTAAGTGCATGTTATCCTTTAAGTAATTCAAGAAAGGGGTTTGTGGGTTTATTGTTTTTAACATGAATTTGAACCCAAGTTTGTAATTATTTAAGTAAAAAAAATTAAAATTCCAATAAAATTTAGTATGATTCAGAAATAGGGTTTCAATATGGTCCCAATGCAACTGACAATGTGTCAATCTGATTTCATATCACTGGGATATGGATGATCAAATATTGATGGATTTTTTATATAAATTTTGTTGAAAATTTAAGTTTCAATTTTTACTTCACTTTAATGGATATCAGTGTGATGGATTTTTAGATAAAGTGAGATATAAATACTTTGAATGTTAGCTAGAGATACCAGAAGCTGATTAGGTTAGTCCATTGGAAATAAGGATTGCTATGAAATCATGAATTATTAGCTAAAAAATCAAATAAAAATCAAAACATATGTCTGCGTTCATTAAATGGATGTGGAAACCTTGGTCCCTCCCCATTTATAGGGTGGCATGGGATACTTTTTCTACCCCATTTATTGGGGTGGTCCAAATATATATATATATATATATATATATATTATAATATTTTATATATTACAATATTATATATATATATATATATATATATATATTGTGTGTGTGTGTGTGTATACATGATCGGTACCCCAAATTGGGATGCCTAGCCTCACGCCATCTTGGGATAGACCAATTTAGTCTAAGTCTGACTAGCCTAACCCATCAAGCCCATAACATGACCTAAATTAATATTGGGGGGATATTCTTTAGGTTTAATAAAGCTGAAAAATTAAGAAAAAAAATTGAGAAATTAAATTTAATGATTTGGAATTTAATAAAATTATTTTGGGTGCTATGGGAAATATCGATAATTAATTAAAATTATTTTAATGAAATTTAAAGTATTAAAAATACCCTTGAGTTTTATTTTATCAAATTTAATTTTTCTTATACAATATAATTGTATGTTGACTAATCATGAGCTGAGACTATTTCATGCAAGTTTGGTTTATCATTTACTTGATTTAATTATTAAATTTAATATTTTAAAATGAAATAATTATTTTATTTTGACAATTTTTTCATCGTCCATCTCTATTTAATTTGTATAAAGGTTTTCATGTCCATATTTATGTGATAAAATTCATTTTTTAACCTTGGGTTCCCCTCACCTGCTTGTGAGTATACAATGTAAAGATCATAGGAGTTCGTGGAAAAGTAGTTCAAGTCGAGAGCCAGTGTAAAAAAAACAAGTGAATTGTACAAGAGTTGTGGGAGTTTTAATTCATGTTAGGTGTTGAATTAAGGAATTCCACTAGGGTCTTGGTTAATCCATTATTCACTCGATGGATTAACCAATAGTTAATGGATCATGATCATGATATTATTTCTTTATCGTATTGTATACATAGTTTATTATTTTTTGAATGTGTATTTATTACGAATGATCACATAGTATAATAATAAACTATAATGCATATATAAAATGAACATGTGTGGTGAATGTTTTCCATTTTAATAATTTTTAAGTTGTGAGTGTGATCACATAGAACAAGCATGTTAAATATAAAAGGATTTCATTCACTAAGATTAAATTTCCAAATACCTCAAGGAAAATATTAAGTAATTAAATTCCTTACATCACTTGAATTTGGACACAACTAATTGTTTGAGGTGCTCATCATCCCTATTTGAGGGTTCCTATTACTATCGATGAGTTCTTATAAGAGTGTTGGGTTTACTTAACTAAAGTTGTAAGTAAAGGAGTATACATATCTATCTTGTTGCAACTTTATAGGAAAAGAGTTTAGCATTGAAAAGTAATTATTTATAGGATATGGGACTCTAATCAACTTATCAAGGAACCATGAGTTAATGTGGTTGTTCAGTCAAAATCCTACCTTAGATTCTTAGAGTAGTGTAGATTTCATATCTTAATCTATGAAGAGAGGTTTAAGGATCCTTTCCACTAGAATACTCACACAATTCAGTGTCCTGAATCTAGTAGTTTATGGATACTAGGATTTGATAAAATAGTGAAAGACATTTAAAATTAACAATATGAAAATTTCGATTGGTAATCAAGATAAAGTACTAATCTGTTAAGTATATTTGTTGTAGATCAAATAGAAACCACCACCAATTCAATTTCACTGAGATCTATATTGGATAAAGAGAATATCTTAACCAGATACAACTTTAGGAGTAGTATAGGTTCTTGTGCATATTATTGTTCCAATAGAATAATATTTATGTGTTGGAGTCCCCACATTTTATTGAGCCTTGTCAAGGAGAAAGAAAGGTAGATAAATATATAATGCGCTAGATTTTCAGTGCTTCATGTTGTCATATATGTTAAGTGAGTTTCAAAACATGTATGATGACAAATATATTTTCTAAATGTTTTATTATCTCCATGAGTTATACTAAGATAGATATATTCAATAAAGATATGAGATATCAAATGCTCTATATATATGTAGGCTGGAAGAAGTAAATTAAGCAGGACCTCATGTACTCAAGATGATTGGTAAAATTGAGAGACTAGAGACCCTTGAGTTCAAACTTGAACAAAAAACTAGAAAATGATCTCATTATTTCCTATTTACCACATATATTCTTGAATTTAATTATTAATTATAATATAAATAACATGAATAAGTCACTCCTAGACTTTTTGGATTTATTTCACCAAGAAAATAAAGATATGAATAATTCTAACTCTCTAGTTCTTTTAGTGAACAATAGGAGGTAAGGAAAGGATAAAGTGTCAAAGGCTAAGTCTAAGTCAAATAAATTGATGCACCTCCCTTGAAAGAATATAAAAATATAGTGGGAGAGTAATGTGAAGGAGGAAGTCTACGTTTCATGTGGCAAGATAGGTCATTGGTAGAAGAATTTCATAGTTAGGAAGAAGAAGCAAGTTGATGCTTCTGCTTTAGGTATATTTTTTATTGAATGAAATATGTTTATTTCTATAAGTTGGGTATTTGATACTACATGTAGCTCATATATTTATATTAAAATATAGGAACCAAGTAGATTCATGAAAATTGATAAAGGTGAAGTGGATATTCAAGCAGCAAATAGTGTGAGGCTAGTAGCATTAGAAGTGGTAGATTATCATCTTTCTTTACCTAGTAGAATGGTTCTTATATTAAATAATTGTTATTATGTTCCATTTTTTAACAAGAAAATAACATTAGTGATGAGTTTAGACATTATGGTATTTTATTTCAATTTTGAAAATAAATGGTGTCTTATGTGTAAGGATAACATATGTTATGGTATGACACATCTTAACAATGGGATATATATACTTGAAATGGAAAATCCAGTTTTGTAAATTAATGACAAATCCAGTGAGAATGACTCATATCCTACCTGCCTATGGGACATCGGGCTAGGTCATGTAAATGATAAGTTTTTAAGTAAACTATATCCAGTAGGTTATTTAGACTCCATTGAGTTAAAATCATCAGATATATGTCACTCTTGTTTACAAAGTAAAATAACCAAAGCACCTTTGAGTGGGAAAGTATAAAGAACTAAAGGACCATTAGAATTGGTTCATATTATTGTATGTGGTCCAATTCTAGTAGAGGAAAGGGTTTTTTTTAATTCATTAATTTTAAAAATGACTATATTAGATATGGATATATTTACTTAATGAGGTATAAGTTGGATTAATTTAGCATGTTTAAGGAATATCTGAATGAAGTATAGAATTAACGTGGTAATAATATTAAGAAACTATTCTTAGACCATGGTGGATAATATCTTAACCAATCTTTCATAGATCATTTAATGGAGTGTGATATAGTTTCTCAACTCACTCCTCCTTATACACCTTAGTGGAATGGTGTTAATGAAAGAAGGAATCAAACCCTACTTGGCATGTTTAGATCAATGAAGAGTCATGTAACTCTTCATTTATCCTTTTGGGGATATGTACTACAGAATGTGACAAATAAACTAAATCAAGTACCAACTAAAGTAGCATATAGTATTACATACAAGTTATGGTATGAAAATAAACCCAGTCTATCACACATACATTTTGGGGATGCAAAAAAATAAAGACTATACCTGGTGATAAATTAGCATCTCAAAGTACTAAGTGCATATTTATAGGCTATCCTAAGGAAACTTAAGTATATTACCTATATAAACTTTAATATAGAAAGGTTATTATAATAAAAAATTATATATTTATAGAAAGGGAATACATTTTCAAGGGAAATAGTGGGAGAAAGATTGACTTTGATGAATTTGTTTCTCCAAATGCACACGAGTTGGTACAGGAACAATCTCTACAAGAGACAGTGGGAGAGGAAGATGTTCCTAATAAATAGGTATTGTGTCGGTATATTAAAGAGATTATATAACCTGAGAGATATATTTTTCTTTTCACTGAGTCAGGTGATACATTACTCTAAGATAACAATGGCCTCCAACCTTCAAAGAAGCAGTAGATAGTAAGGATTCTATTAAAGGGAAGAAATCCATGCATTCTAAAATAGATCCCATATACCAAAATATTGTTTGGTTTTTTGTATAACCATAAGTTTATGTAAAACCTATTAGGTGTAAATGGGAAGGAAACAAAAACTTTTTCATGTATTGTCAAGTGAGAACCTATAAGGTATGACTAGTAGTGAAGGGTTTTAGGAAACGTCAAGGCATCAACTATGATGAAACCTTCTTGCCAGTCATTGTGCTAAAATCCATCAGAATATAACTTACAATATAATCCTTAAATTATTATTAAATTTTTAAAATTCATGTCAAAATTTCTTTTCTAAATGGGAAGTTATTTGAAAATTTATATATGATACAACCTGAAGGGTTTATTTTGTGAAAGAGTGCCAATAAAGTATGCAAGATGTGGAGATCCATTTATAGATTGAAGCAGGTATCACAATCATGTAATTCTCATTTTGATGAGTCCATGATAGAATTTGGTTTCATTAATAATTAAAGTTATCCATGTGTCTACAAGAAGGTTAGTGAGAGTTCCATCATTTTTCTAGTACTATATGTTGTTGACATATTATTAATGGTAAATGATGTACAAGCCTTATAGTCAGTGAAAAAATGGTTAAATTATTGATTATACATGAAATAATTGGGTGAATTAGCCTATATGATAGGGATAATTATCTATAGAGATAGTTCTCATGGGATTCTTGGGATAATTTAATGTATATATATTGACAAGGTACTTAAAAGGTACAATATGGAACAATCCAAGAGAGGATTATTGTTAGTGTCATGGGGCATTAATATCTCTAAGAAGATGTGTCCACATATATGGGAAGATATTTAAAGAATGATTATAATACATTATACTTCAACTATGGGATCTATCTTGTGTGTCATGATATGTAATAGGTTTGATATGTCCTTTGCTTTAAGCATGGTCGGAGGATATCAAGACAATCCAAAAGAGATGCATTAGGTAGCTGAAAAAACTATCCTAAAGTACTTGAGATGTACAAAGAATATATTCCTAGTATATGGATGAGATGGGAATCTAGTTGTGAGTGGATACAGTAATGATAACTTCTAGATAGATAATGATTATTTGAAATCACAATCATGCTATGTATTTTTCCTGAATGGTGGTGAAATGAGTGGTGGAGCTTGAAGTAGTCTGTGGTTACCGATTTTATAGTAGATTTCAAGTATATAGAAGATTTTGATGCATCTAAGGAATCAGTTTGGATGCATAGATTTATTTTTTATATTTTAATTATACCTATCTGTGAAAACCTTATTATAGTATACTATGATAATACTGTAGTAGTTGTTCTTTACAAGGATCCTAGGTCACACTAGAGGATAAATCATATGCTTTTAAAGTTTCATATCTTGAGGAATTTTACTTAGATATGTGAATTTTTAGTTATAATATGAGCCAAAAAAGATAATTTGGTAAAACCCGTAACTAAATACATATCTTATTAGAAGAATAATACTCATGTGAGAGCTATTGGGTTGAGAATTTTTATTATTTGTCTCTAGTGAAAGTGAGAGTGTTGTGAGTGGGTTCTCTATACCCAACTACTTTGTGTAATTTGATTTCTATTACATGTATATAGTTTTATATATGCATGTGTTTATTCTTACCATAATAGTGTTTATACATCCACTTTTTACATGGAAATATCCTTAGGTTATGTGTTGTATCAACAGGTATAGAAATTCTCAACTATAATGAGAACCTCAAGATATTATGACAGTCATAGTAAATATATATACTATAATATAGATACATCATACTGATAGGACACAGATTATGTATTACTATCAAGTGTTGGAGGATCATAAGCATTGATACTTCTTATCATAAAATTTATACTTGGTGGTCTCAAGTATAGGAGATCATGAGGACTGGTCTTCCAATAGAAACACTACATGCTTTGAGTGTAATTAATTATTCCTATCTATCAACATGTGTATTAGTCTCCAAAATTGAGATCGCTATCAATTTATATCATTTTATCACATAATTTTATGCAAGGAAAAACCATGACAATTAATTAATTATGAGGTAGCTTTTGTTGGGTGTGTATTTGGTGTTATGACATTGGTTTAATGATCAAGATAGAATTTATCACTTCTGAGTTATGGAGGAGATACCTCATGGGCCCAAGTTTACAAAGATGGCAGTACCTTTATTAAATCCATAGTCATGGTACAAGAAGGTAATTTCATCCATTAAATTCACAAAATATATAAATTATCGAAAAGATAATGACACACTTGTGCATACTACTTTATGAGATATCATGATATAATGAGATCATATTACACATAACATGTTCGCAGGAGGCAGTCATAGTAATTACATTATTTATATTCTTATGAGACTTTATGGTTTTATGGACTCTATTCTCATTCTATTTGTTGACTCACTGCTATCTAGATAACTACCTAGAGGGTCACAGACTAAGTGTATCCATAAGTTCCACCTATTCGGATGAATATGAGTTTAGAATGAAGTAGGCCCCATATATGGGGTCCAGTGAATGTCTGGGTGTGATCGATCATAAGTAAAATAATTCAATTATAATATTAAATCTTAGAATAATGATGATTTAATTTATTTCTCAATATATTCACAATTTTTTATCATAAAATAGAATATGAGAAAATATAATTTTTCGAACGAACATAACACATTCAAGGTTTGTTAAATTATTCAAGGTGATTATGTTTTGAGTTAATGGTTTGTATTTTATAACATAACATGTTAGTGTTAAAATTGAGTGATAAAATATCCATGACATTTATAATAGTTTTAATTAAGTCATAAGTGTGCACAAGTGTCTAAAATGAATGTCATTACTTTACAAGGACCAAAGTAAAATTTTGGAAAGTATAACCTAGGTATAAAAGATTATTTTAGCCTATCAAATAGTGTGGTACACCATTTGGATGAATTTAATAAGAGAATATCTCCTTTACTCTTCTCTCGATCTCTTAGTGAGATATTCCTAAGAAAGGAAAAGGTTATATTGGTCTCATCTTCTTGATCGAGTCTGAATTTTTCACTCGATCGAAGGGATGTTATAAATCTCTTATATTTCTCATGATAACACCTCGGAATCATATATTGATGATCCAAGAGTTATGGTATGTATGTGGATGATCTATAGGATTTCTATCTTGGCGCCTCAGATTCATGACACACTAATGATAAGAAAATAAAATCAACAATTTCAAATGAATAAGTTACCATTTACACTTTTTTTTTATTTTATTTTTCATACTTAAATTGAATTGAAACTCCTTTAATAAATTTATGCAAGGGGTATTTTAGATTTAGTGTTTTTAACATGAATCCAAACCCAAAATTTTAAAAAAAATCATGCTTTCTTTGCACCTTGGGTTCCTTTAATCTATAATTTTCAACACATGTTCCCAAAAATATAATAAACCTTTCCCAAAATAACCATAATTACATTGAATTTAAATCACATACTAACCCTAAAGGTTATATATACATCAATCATTAATTCTTCATAAAACCCAATAAATGTATCACAAAATATCATTAATCAACTCAAAATCCAATCATATAATACTTCAAAAGGGTATTTATGCCTTTGAATTTATGATCACCCTTAAACTTATCAAACCATGATGATATATATAACTCTTAAATTATCCTAAACTAATAACATCCTAATCTATAAATTTATCTAAATCTTGCTCTGATACCAACTATAAAGACCTGGACTTAACCATCCTTTAATTGAATAATTTATAGAAAATATTTCATTACTTACATTATCATAACCTTTTAGGTTATAGTTTTAGAGAATTGGTAAGATATCTTATATAACAAAAACTATACTTTTCTATTCTAAATGAACATTATTTCCATTGATCCAAACTCTTTAAATAATTCACCTACTTCATTCAAGGATAAAACCTCATAATCAAAACTTTGACTTCATATTCAAACCTAATCATCCTTAAGCACTGTAAAAATAATTTTAAAATATGGTATGAACACATAAATCTTGATAAATGGTATAAAATAAATTAAAAATCCATTATTCCATTAAAATACTTGAAAAACATAAAATAATTATTTTTATTAAAAAAATAAATTTAAGATTGTATGAATACCCATAAAAAACTTCTTTCCTAAAAGAATAAAGAAATATCATAACAAAGCATAAATACAATAGAAAAAACATAAATGAATCTTGTGAATACAGGTGAACTCATAAATTTATTTTCCATGAAAACAAAATTTTTACCTTTAAAATATTATAAACTTTACATTAATCGTGAACTCATTTTCTCATCTCATGAAATAAAAATATTTTCATTAAAAATCATACAAGTCATAGAAAAACCATATAAGTATCGTGTAACATAATATTTATCACCATTTTAAATTGACCTTTTAATGTAATAACTTAACCAACTATTTACAATGACTTGTAATGAAATAACTTAATGAGCTACTTCCAACAGCATTTCCTCTAGAGAATAAATCATTACCTAATACATTAGTGAGCTACATCTTGGGATCACTCATCTTTCATATATAATTCCCAAGTAACATAATTTTAAAAAACATTTAGAATCTTTAAATTTTCATCATAAATCTATTAAAACTTGTTTCTAAACTTATAAACTAAAAATACCCACAAGATCAATGAAATAACTGAGAGATGGGGTGAATCAATGACTATAAATTCATTTTTATGTATCTTCTTCAAAAAAAACTTTTATAAATGTTAATATGTTAAACCTAATTATTTTCAACACATCCAATAACACACACAAAGGGCCTAATGAATTTAAAATATTCGCCTCTCAAAATGAGAAGGTTGTTCCTTAGCATGGTCTAGATTTCACCAAGACCATGTGACCCACTCATATCAACATGTGAGTTTCAATAAATAGGTAATATCCATGTACTTATGTTATGAAAATTATCCAAAATATGATAGTTCTTCCCACACTTTTATAACAATGTGAATTTTTTTTAAAAAATAAAAGAGGCCTTAACTATATGAGATCACATTTACATTGTCAAGTGTTACTTCCTTCTTATTTTTCTTCCCTTGCACTATCAAAAGTAACTTATTCTTCTCTCCTATGTGATGAACTAAAATATTTTCTTTTTTTCTATCCATAATAAATATACACAAGTCTACTATTTTCATGCATGTAAGACCCTCTTTATTATCTAACATTCCAATAGTTGAAATATGTTTTAATTTGAATTTGAAATTAAAATTCAAATGAAAAACTTCTTCTCAACTGTTTCTTAACTTCATCTTCTTCCTCATGCTTCTTATTTCTTCAATTCAAATTCTATTCTAGGTCACTTGTGGTGTAGCATCACTCACTACAATGTGATTGAGCGGTTACATAGTGATTTATTTTCTTTACTTCATGACAACTCTCTTTCTCATGTTACAACCCTTCTTCTCACTTTTATTGAATAAAAAATCCCATTTTATAATGTTTAAACCATGAAAAAATAGTTTGATCATTGACCCATTTAATTTTACACTTCAAAATATTTATTTTGGAAACTCTGTATTTTATATTTAACATTCTTAGAATTTCTATAAGGGATGACTCATACGGAGTTCAAATGACATGTATACAAATTTAAATAACACATAAATAGATGAATCATATGGTTGTCCCTAAATGAAACATACGCAATAGTAAATGACTCATATGTAGAGTCCCATTACTCTTACACAAATCTCAATGACCCATAAATAGTGTGGAATGACACATATAGAGTCCCAAAACACTCATATGTTTCTTCCAAACTTAGCTATATTTTCAATTTACTCATAAGGATCTTTTAAATCACTCATATACATATTATAAATACTCGTACACATATGTTATTTCTTGAAAATAACACATGCTTTGGTCAGAAATGACTCGTATGCAATGTTAAAATGACTCATATGGTGTCATGCCTTTATCAAATTTATAAACAGTTGACTCATCCACAGCCTTAATGACTCATAAAATAACCTAAATACTTATCCATTTTAATCCAAACCTATAATTCCATAATTATTAAAATTATTCTTTGAAACTCTTTAAACCTGATTTATCTATATCCAAACATCCAAAAACCTTTGTCGCATATATTATGATTTATATTTATGTAATTTTGAATATGATTCATACATTGATAAAATCTAATACAATAAACACATCCACTTATAAATTCTTCAGTGTATCTTCTTTAGATGAATTATACATTGTATAAGATATTATTATATCTAAATTACAACAACTTCAATTTGATTTATCAACAATATCCCAATAACTCAACAACATCCACAACACCTCTTGGGCTTAACAATCTCCACCTTTGGATTTTTTTTCAATAAAGAAACATAAATCACTATTAAAATTATCAAAATTATCAATGAACCATCATTTGATAATTATAATCCAACTTGACCAAACCTAGTGTAGAAAATATGGACTTTGAACAATAATATAATGGTGTCCGTAAAATATTGACTTAAATTAAACTCTTCACAAACCTTGGTTCTATTAAAACTATTTTTAAAAATATCATTATTTATCATCCTTTTATATCATTTTAAATATCATAAGAAATCAATATATAATTAGCACTTCTTAAAATATTCAAAACAACAAATCTTTACTTGATAAACAGATCTATTTGAAACTAGTATATAAATATATTCTTGTATTCATTATCAATAAAACTATTATAATAGTTCACAAGGAAACACACTTTCTGTCCCTTACAACTTTCCACTTTTAATAAAAACTATATCTTAATACATTTTACCCCTAAGATATCTCTCCCCTGAAAGGTTAAATGCATATTAATGGATAACTCCCCTTATATTGATGTTCTCACCCTTTGAAAACATATAAGGATATAGACATAAAAGAAGAATCATGTTGCCTTTTTCTACCCCTTTTAAAACAATATCTAAAGAAAAATATAATATAGGGTACATATTATCCATAACTTAGTCTTGAAAATAATGAGGTTGAACTCCCATAATTAACCTCAAACATTGTAAAGCATCCTTTGGAAGTGGTTTAGTGAAAATATCAGCCACTTGATCCTTTATTGGAATAAATTATAACTTTATTACATTATTTTCTATAATATTTTTAATGAAGTTATATTTAATATTAATTTTCTATGGCCTTTAATGTTAAAAATTATTTCTTAAAATATTGATAACACTTTGATTATTACAACCAACAAGTAGTGGTAACTTCACCTCTACCTTAAAATAATCCTACTGAGTCTTTATCCACATCAATTAGGTTGTGGCTTGACTAGAAGACATAAACTCTACATTAATAGGTCTCAATGTCATATAAATTTGTTTCTTAGTGTTGCAACATACACACTAATGTCCTAGTAAGAAAAATCTTCCATAATCACACCTTCTATCATTAAACTTTCCTACCCAATCTACATCTATATAACCAAACATATAAAATTATCCTTTACTTCTATATTTAATTCAAAAATATATTGTGCCTTTAATTTACTTTATAATACTCTTTCCATCAATAAAATAAGAATCTTTTGGTGCACTTTATTTCCTAGAACAAAGTGTAACAATAGATACAATATTTGTACTTAAAGTTTCCAAGTATATAAAACTTCCAATAAGCCTATAAAATTCTATTAGGTATACTTCCCTACCTACAATATCTTTATAAAACATAGTTCTAATTAAAATGGAATTGGAAACCATATTTTAATCATTCATTCCAAACTTATTTAAAAGCTCCCATGAATACTTCTCTTGATAAAGAAAAATTTGATCTCATTATTATGATATTTGTAAAACCAAAAAATATATCATATAACCAAGCATGGATGTTAAAATAACCTCTTCATATATAAATAAAACTCTTTAAGAACTCTTTATATATTTACAAAAAATATAATATCATCTACATAAAGAAAAAACAATGAGTGAACCCTCTTTTTCATTTTGATATAAAGATCATTTTCAACTTTTCCTTTCTTAAATTTAAACTTTTTCAATCATGCATGTAGCTTAGAATACCAAGATCTGGGGGATTTTTTAACCCATATATATCCTTCTGTAACCTAAAAACAAAATTATATTCATCACCAATAAATAATTCAAAAGGATGTTCAATATAACCTTATCTTCAAAATCTCCATTGAGAAAGGAACACTGGGCCTCCATTTGAAATATATTGTATTGATTTTATATAGCAATAACAAGAAAAATTATAATGGTTTCTAGTCTTGAAATTGGTATAAAGGTATCATCAAAATTAATTCCTCCTGCTTAAAAATAACATTTACACACAACTCTTAATTTGTTTCTCATAAATTATCCCATTTCATTTAACTTATTCTAGTATATTCATTTAGTTCCAATAACATTTTTGTTTTTCAGATTGGGTATTGAATATGAAGTTTTATTATTCTATATCTAATCCAATTTTTCATTCATAGAATCAATCCACTATTGATGCTCTAATGCTTCTTTCAAATCTCTTGGTTCAAATTGAGATAATAGTGAGGTATGTGTTATTGTCCTTAGAATTCTTTTTATTTGAACATATTTTCCTTGATCTTTAATGATTTTTTTGGGTATGAACTTGTTTTCTCAACCTTGGATAATGGGAATAGGTTTTTTCTACAATAATTTAAATGGATGAATTCTATTCTCTAACCTGTTCATATTCTAAATTTTCATCATCTTCAAAAATTTATTCATGTTTCTTAACAAAAATAACTTCATCATCACTTATGGAACTTGTTTCTTCATGTGTTCTCTATTTATTTGTGTGTATTTATGGATATTTTGGGATCAACATATAATACTAGGTATTAAAATCAAATAAAAACATAGGCCAATCTACCCTTGATAGGATCAAACGTACATGAAAAATGAAGAACATCAAAAAAAGTCATACATGTAATGATTATGTGGCGTCCTTCATCTTTGTATCTAATGGAATGTGGTTTTTTATGATCATAGGTGAAAAAACATATATTTAATTAATTAATAGTTGATTCACCAACCAAATTATCCATGATCATATTGTTAGGATTCTCATGAATCGATAGGGGTGTTATCACCTTTATAGTATGTGATGAATGAAGCTATGATAATAAGGGGTTTTCATAAAACTTTTCATGAAACTGATGATCATTATCACCTTTAATACACTTTCCATTACCACACATACTAATGAGATAAATCCATTTAAATATAGGATTCCTAAAACTCCTCCATGAACTAATATCATGTTGGGATCATCAAGTGTCATCAAATGTCACCCATAAATTACATCTCATTGACGGGAATATTGAACTAATTAAATAAACCTATGAAAATACATTGATCCATTTTATTAATATTTCATAGTAAGGTAA
This sequence comes from Viscum album, assembly GCA_963277665.1. NCBI lineage: Eukaryota > Viridiplantae > Streptophyta > Magnoliopsida > Santalales > Viscaceae > Viscum > Viscum album. The sequence goes on from OY728141.1 coordinate 1,119,864,484, forward strand.
CAATATATGCATTCACCCTTGGGTTGTATCATATGCAACCAGGTTACATTGGCATCAATGTAACCTCAGGCTCATACTTAAAGATGCATTGGTGGGAAATGAATTCTTAAGTAATATACATTATATGAATATTATTTTGGTTCATATCCAAAAAAAATTCACGCATATTAAAACCCTAAGGACTTCATGAAAAAATTTACAACTCATTTTGAATCCATCCAAAATTTCCTTTGGATATGGTTTCATAAAAATCTATTCATTTTAGAATAAACACTATTTTAAAATTTTAATCCATATTCAAAATCCAAATTATGTATCCATATAGGACTTAGTATCATTGAAAATAAATAGGAAGTGATTATTTCATTGATGTAATAAAGGAGAGGCCTCTGGAAAAGCATCAATGTAACTCAATCTACTAATGTGTCTGGTGTGATCTCCATCAAACATACCAATATCTTTATATAAAAAATGTCCACCACTATATGTATCATATAAATCATATGTATAATTATATAATTCCTTTATCCTTGACATAGAGTTACCAATAAACATAGAACAATGTTAATCGAGTATAGTCTATCTCATATTTTCTTTATTTTCTGAAAAAGACTGATCAGGTTGATGAATAAATCACATTTCATTCATATAGAAGATGACTACATCACATGTCCCTCATCCAAGTAGTAGAAAACATCATATGTGACTCAAATAAGTATGTTAATGAATTTACTTATTCTAATTCAATCAAGGTCCAGATGTATTTACTTTTTATACAAGTGAACAGATCTCATATTAGTTATGCACCAATCAGGGGCATGATCAACAATGTACCCAACCACCCCCTGATTAGTTAAGTCATAATGACTTTCATAACAAATGTATCAAAGTGTGATGGTTTTCATGATAGGTATCTCTCCACCCTCAGGTAAGAAGGATTGATTATAAGAATAAACCCTTAAGTATATCGATGATTGTATGAAATTCCATGAGATAAACTTAATGGTGTAAATCCAGGTAATAAGTCACTACTTATTACCTCATGAATATATTCTTTGTATCTCGTACACAATTCATTGTAATGAGTATAATATTTTATTCATATTTATATTAACATGTCTTTATAACCCATTTTAACCTATGATGATTATCTATTAGGTACAATTTAAAGTTTCACTTCTAGGGAATATTACCATTCCACCATTCATGTAAATTAAATTGTAGAAAAAAAATAATGAATGATAAATAGTGTTTTACTTTATTATAATAACATGATTCATTATACAACTATTACATCAATAATTTAAGTATATTATACCAAGAGACTCTAACTAAACCTCATATTTTTGTTGTGATAATGGTTTCTTCAAAGGATCCATTACATTTTCATATGTACCCACCCAACTAGTCTTTATATTTCCCCTATCAATGATCTCCCATATAAGATGGTACTTTTGAAGGAAGTTTTTAGACATTTAGTGAGATCAAGTCTCCTTATCATAAGTGATTGATCCATTATTATCACGGTATATCTCAATTTCTCTCTAAATACTAGGATCCATTCCAAGTTCATAAATGAACTTCCTAATCTAAATATATTCCTTTATATCATATAATACAATAATGTATTTCTCCTCTATTTCCAAGTATTTTGTGGTGGATTGTTTGGAACTCTTGTAAAAAATAGATCCACCATTTAGGACAAACACAAAACCATATTGAGATTTCATATCATCTCTATCATATTTAGCATCTTCTTAACCTTTTATATAGATATCATCCTCTTCTCCAAAGATCAAGAACATATCTTAGTCATTATCAAGTACTTAAGAATGTTCTTCACAGTGATCCAGTGACTCTCATTGGGGTTAGATTTGTATTTACTGATTATTATTAGAGTATAGGTGACATAAAGTTAGGTATACAGCATATAATACATAATAGATCTTATAAGGAACACATAGGGAATTTTATCCATCCTTGATAATTCTTTAAAAGGATCTTGAACCTTCCTTAGATATGTGCCATCTAACATCAATAAAGATCCATTTTTATAGTTCTCCATGTTAAAACTCTTTAGTATTTTACAAATATAAGTGTCATGACTGATACTAAGTACCCTCTTAGATATACTACTATAGATATTATACACAATATGTAGGTAGATTCACCCATGTCTTTCATTGAAAATCACTTACCCGATCATATATTTAAAAAGTGAAGTTTTGGGATGTTATTTTCATTAAGCAGTATGTAATCTACATATAATATCAAAAATACTAAAACACTCCCTATAATATGTTTGTATACATAGAATTAATCTATGTTATTTATGAAAAAAAATCTTTTATTACATTATCGAGTTGGATATTCCAACTCTGATAAGTCTTCTTTAATACATAAATGGATCGTTTCAGCTTACGTTCCTTAGGAATCTCACATATAATTTCAAAATATTCAGGTTGTATCATATAAACAACCATAACTAAATTCTTATTGAGTAAATAAATTTTTATATCCATTTGATATATATCATAATAAATGTGGGCCACTATGGAAAGCAATATACGAATGGAATTTATCATTTCAATAGGTGAGAAGTTTTCTTCATAGTCAATATGATGAATTTTTTTATATCCTTTTGTAACCAGATGTGCTTTATAGGTAGACGCTTTACCATCCATGTTTGTTTTCTTGTATAAAACCCACTTGAACCCTATGGTTTCTCCCCTTATTATGTATCCACCAAGTTCTAAACTTGGTTAGTGTATATGGAGTCCATTTCAAATTCCATGGTTGTTAACCATTTCTTGGAATCAAAACTCTTGATAGCTTCCTAGTATGTGGTAGGTTCATCACCTATGAACATTACCTCATTATTTTTTTCTATGATAAATCCATATCTCATGAGATCTTGATGAATTATAATAAACTTTTGAGGCTCTTGTGTAACTTGAGTCGGTTTTTATTGTACAAATCTCTATGGAACCAGCTCAACCTCCATCTCAAGAACACTTCATGTTTATTGGTCTTAAATATCTCCAAGTTCAAATTTCCTCCCACTAACTCTTTAATTTATATATTTATTCTTAATTAATACACCAATTTATTCTACAAACACTGTCTTTAAATATGATTATAGAAATAGAATCCCCTACATTCCTTAGGACAACCAACAAATAAGCATTTTTCAAATTTAGAGGTAAGATTATCTGAATCCAATCATCATAAAAATTATTTTCATCCTCAATTATTTATAAAATACATAATTTTATGTTTCCTAGTATATGTCTCTTATGGTTTCTTTAATGACTACTTTATATAAAACATGGTTTAGTATAAATTCAGCAGCTTTTATAGCATAACCCTAGAATGAAATATGACGGTCACATTGAATCATCATCAATCAAACCATGTCCAGAAATTTATGATTCCTTCCTTTGGAAACACTATTTCATTATGGTGTTCTTAGAGGAGTGGGTTTTGAAACTATTCCACAATCCCTCAAATGATCAATAAACTCTTGGATCAAGTATTCACTACCCCGATCTGATCGAATAATTTTAGTACTCTTGCTCAGATGATTCAATACTTAGTTTTAAAACACTTTGAACTTTTTAAAAGTTTTTTACTTTTCTCTCATTATAAACACATATTTATACCTACTAAATTCATCCATAAATGTAACTAGATACCTAAAACCTCTAATTTATTAAGTACTCATTGGTCTAAACATATCACTATGTATGAGATCCAATAGTCCACTTTCCCTTTCAAATGTTATACTAAAATTTTTCCTTTTTATTTTTTGTATAAACAAGATTCATAATTCTAAAATTATTTATAATTTAATGAGTCCAACAATCCATATATATGGAGTATTTGAATGTTTTTATCATTTATATAACCAAGGAAACAATGCCAAAGGTTGGTGGGATTAGAATCCACCCTCACCTTCTTATTTTAAATGTTATAATAAATAATATCCATATATAGAATATATAAACCATTTATTATGTTCCCTATTTTGTAAAAAAATATCATTATTATATATAAAACAAATATTTTTCTTAATAGTGAAAAGGAATCTCTTCTTGTATAAACAAGATACAAAAATCAATTTTTTTATTATGGTTAGAACATAATAATAGTTCTATAATTTTAGTATTAATCCACTTGGTAAAACCTGATCATAAGTTTCAACATCTAATGAAAAAACTCTTGCAACATTACCAACATGAATATCTACTTTACCCTTCATCAATTCCATCATATCTCTAAGATTTTGTTAATCTGGAAAAATGCATGATGCACACCTGGTGTCTAGTACCCATGATTTAGAGTTGGTAGAATTTATCTATATAACATTCATATTAAGATGCTTAAAATTCATCTCTTTGATAACATTTATCAACCCTAGATATCAATCTATAATTTTCATATATGTCACACCTATGGGGAATCTCAATATGATTATCATGAAGTTGAACATTACCAATAACATAGATATATATATGGGTGAGTATCATGTATTATATCTTTTCATCAAGGACTTTTAATGAAAGTACAACCACTAAAAATTGATTACCCCATACATTATACCCATTTAGTGATACATTATCCATATTTCACTAAGAAATGATTTTTATTTAGTGTTTATCTCACCATCTAGTTATTTGGGTATGGAATCATCCCAATCACAATAGTTTTGATTATTGTATGGTTGAATGGATATTTTTTGTCCACATCCATCATATGGATAATTATCAACCCTATTCTTCTAGAAATTAAATCCTATTAGCATATCCTAACTAGTGAAACCTAAAAAAAACACCAAGAATAGTCTAAAAAAAGAAAATCAATGGGTATCTAACTTTGTAATAACCTAACCAACATGATAATTCATAATTACTTATTACTTTATTATCATACACAATATAATCTAGTGGAACCCAATTTTTTCATGACCTACCCAATTAGATGATTGAGGTCTTGAAAAGTGTTGCTTTAGAAGGAATCTCATACTTATTATTGAAGGGTTTTTCTTTCAATATATTGACCAAATTAATATGAATCATATGTATATTAAGTTCATAGCTATTCCATTAAATAAAATATTTATCTTCTCATGTTTTTATTCCTTTATGTATGCATGCTTTTAAAAATTTAGTTTTGGAATCCTTATTTCATCCACCAAAATAATGTGTTCAAACCATATTAATGTGTAACTTTTATACAACCCAAAATTTTGTGTTACTCACTCAAAAATATAAGCCAAGTGTATTGAAACATATCTAAATGAATCTTATTCATAAAGTATATGAAATTTTTATGTAAATTTATAGAGTTATATGAGATTGACAATCTCCATGTGAGTAAGCTTATAGAGATAGATATAAAATCCCTCACCAATATATAAAAAGGCATAAGTCTTCAGGCCGATGGGTAGTTCAACCCCAAGTTCCTCTCCCTGGGGATACTTTACTAAATAGAGAATTCAATTCATGATATATTTAATATCTAATATACACAAACTATATTAAACAATTATTCTCAATCTCATATCTCTAATAACAAAATGTGATCAAAGTAGATGAAAAACAAAATTTTATGGAGTCGCGCCTATCATGTCATACAAGTTTCTATCTTTTAGAAGTATTTTATCATATAAATGAAATTATACACATTATTTAAATTTTATAAAAAATTTATGAACATGAATAATATAAATGGATAAACAATTAAATAAACATTTTATTTAATATGATAAAAAATAAATGAATTTACATATTAAACATAGGCTTGTAAAACAAATTTTATTAAGCTTATACTTATCATTTATAACTAATTTATTTTCTATAAGTTTTTTAGATAAATAAATATTTTATTTAACATGGGAAATAGGAATAATTTTTTCATATTTAATCTAGACATGAAAAAACTCATTTTATAGTGCCTAATACTTATAATTTATAAAAAATATAAAAATGTAAAAATATTCAAAAAAATATAAAAAATTAGTTCATCCTTTTTTTAATAGATAAAAACTTTATTTTATTTCTCTAAAAATAGTTCCAACCCCTAGCTTGTCTGTCTGACCAACCATCATCCACAAGGGAAAATAGCCAAGATCAAAGTTAAGCTAGTTGAGAACAGTATATGAGGTAAAATCCTATGTAGGTTAGTTTAATCAAAAGGAGAGAATATAAGAATAAGTAAGAGAAACATTGTGTAGAGTGACACAACATACCTATATAACTAGGAAGTACCGATGGATTTTAATAGGCATCCTTAGCACATATATAGTTATAAACTAGTGCCCTCTCAAAGAAAAGTCTTACATGGGTTGCCTCCAATGGGGAATAGTTCATCCCTGCACACACTGCATTTTCATGTCACACTTTAAAAATGTGATTCAAGTGTATTTCACACTTTAAATTCTTGTTCCACCTCTGTATACCACGCTTATCCCATCATGATCTCATTTTTACACTCAATGAGACTTTTAATGGAGAAAAGTGATACTCTATTTTTTTAGCATGCATTGCAAGGAGTGTTATCCAATAACATTATTGTGTTTCACCCTTTCGATCACATTAAAAAATTAACATGATGCCATTGGTGGAGTAGGATCATTGATCATTACTTTATCACATAATGTAAAGTTGAACCAGTAATAATGCATAAAACATTTTCTTTGAAAACCACTAAATAATACATGTTGGTATGTTGAAGATAATTCATTTAATTCCAAAGATAGATATTTTGGGATCAATATATGATCCTAGTTAGTAGAATATAAACAAAAAAATAGTTTAATCTACCCTTAATGAGATCAAAAATTCATAAAAATTAATAGCATCTAAAACAGAGCATACATTTAATGAATTTACAGTGGCCTCCATCTTCTTGTCCAATGGAATATTGTTTGATGATGATGATATGAGAAACAAATGTAGATTTCTTTCCTTAATAAGTGATCCATCAACCAAAAGAGCTAAGATCATATCATGAGTATTATCATGCATCTAGAGGTGTGTTAGTTTGAAATGAATCTATTTTCTTCTTGTAAAACTTTAGAATATTTTAAAGAATATTTTTGAGGCTTGGTGATAAGTCAGAACGGGATTTCGGGGCCCGGGGAGGCTCAATATTTATGTAATAAAAATACTGAATATATTATATTATGAGCATGTAGTTTTTATGAAATAATTAAATAACTCTCAAATAGTGACTCAAATGTGAAATATGAGACCTCCATTGAATCCAAGATGTGGGTTTTACCCTAGAGGTGATATAAACTTTGTGTGCATCAGGTTTTTGGTTTAAGAGTGGTTATGGGCAGATTAGTAAATTAATAAATTAAAATATTATTTTATTATTTTATTATTTTATTATATCACCAGACCTAATTCTATTTTATATAATACCATTTATGGAAAATTCCTAGGTTTAGCCTCATAACCCTAGATATTGGATATGATTCATTGGATGAGAGTTTTTGGATAAACAACAACATGTCGTGGATTAACGATTGGTGTGAAAAGAGTTCATGGATCTCTCCAACGACAATGATGTGGAATCATTCTTCATCGTTGATTGATCCAAACTTGAGGTGGAGCATTTGTTTATATTGGTTTAATCCCTATTTTTATCCCATAATGAACATGAATTAATTCCTCTAACAAATTGATTTGTGGGTAGATTGTTGATTAAAAGGTATTGATTTATCTTTATAGAATTAGGAAAGGATTATGTTTTTACTAAACCTTTATTATTATTCTTGATTGATTTTTTCACCATAAATAGATTGAGACCAATCTGAATAATTTCCATGGTTCATTCCTTACTTTTTTTTGGGATTTTCTCCCCATGTTCTTCACATGATCATCATTGGTATTTCTTTTATCTAGTAGTTCGACAAATGCCTATAAATTGATCATTGTGAAATCAATATTTAGAAAAACATATCATTTTTGTGGGTTTATATTTTGTATTTATGGAATGGATGAGGTACGATGATGATTATGGATGATTGGAGATTAGATTGAAAGTTTTTCAGTTCATGGTTTGGCATTGCGGTGGTGCGGTGTGATGGGAGGAATTTCCTAAGAGATTGGGTTGTTTGAATCCATACACCAATGATGTCTCAGGCGATGTCAACCCTAGATCTAAGATATAAGGGTGTGAATCTTGGAAAAATCAGTAGCATCGATGATGTGGGAAATATGTATTAAATGGAATTGAGTTTTTTGGAAAATCCTAACATGCATGGTGTGTACTTCATAGAACACATATTGTGTAGTCCCCTCCTATAGAGGCTAGGTTTTTTACATAGGGATAAATATCACACATTGGGTGTCCCTACCACATTCTATGTGACTCGATGCTAGTGGATCTGTATGTACCTCAAAGGTACATGGGCACAGGCATGACCAGGTATATGGGCATAGCTAGTGTACATAGGCACAGCCATGGTACATGGGAAAAGACATGGAAAAAGTACACAGACACAGCCAGAGTACCCAAACACAGCCAAGTATATGGGAAGAACTAGAGTACATGGTTATTGGAAAAAGTACATGGGCATGGGCCGGAGTATATGGGTAGACTTAGGGTAGCCAAGATGCATCGTGTATACCCTATACACTCTGTGTACTTTTTTTAGGGAAGGGTGAAGACCTTATTCTCTTCAGTGTAGACCAATATCTATGGGGTGTGTCCCCTTGGTCTATTCCTATGAGGGTACATTGAGGCATCACATCCTGAGTATATGATGTGATCCTTTCTGTGATATTAGTCTCGAATAGAGTCAAGAGTCCCTCTGTATATCATGGGGTGTGATCCTCTATCATTTATTCTTCCCTAGGTAGGGTTGGGAATCACATGACCTACATATTGTGGTGTTTGATCCCCTACATAGAGGGTTATCCTAGTTAGGGTCAGGAATCACCCATAATCCCTAAGTGTGATCCTCTATCTATGTATCGACTTCTTTTGAGATACAACATGTACCTTCTTCATGGAAAGGCCTGATGAACATGACCTATCAGATGATCACTATCGGTGTTATCAAACTCATGGAGTGAATTCTCCTAGATGAGTGTTACCCTAATGCCTTGAGTAGATCCTATGCCGACAGTATGGTTGAGACCTTACTTTGAGACTTGGATTCTATCTTGAGTATGTATGGGTGGCTATTTTTATTTTCTCCCATTCTGATTGACATACCTTTATGATGATGAGCTAACTAATCTCTTGATGCTTCATGTTTGGTGATTTGAGGGTGTCCTATTGGGTATGTATATACTCACCCCTTCATGGTATCTTCCCACACATATTATGTCTTATGTAGACGAAGAACCTTTAGACAAAGTCCTAGGTAGACCAAGAGTAGGTGAATCATGGTTTAGATAGATAGACAATGGTTTGTTCCAGGAGTTTCATTTGAAAATAGTCCCTTTTTTCATAGAGGGTTGGAATCTTTTACAGTTTTGGTGGGATTTTATTTATCCCTTTATGCTTTTATATACTTTTTACATACTCTAATGTGGGATATAGATGTATTCATGCATTTTTTCATCAGTAGTATCTTACTTTTTAGCACTGTATTAGTGGTTGAAGATGGTTGTGTGTGTGCAGGTTATAGGTTTCAAGCACAGTGAAAGTGTGCAATGGGTTATGCCCAACTTTTCTTTTTTCCATGATCAATGATAAATCCTATATTTACATAACTATAAACTTTGTGATAAATGAAATTGAATCAAAGAATATAGAAAAGGGATAGAACATCAGAACTAGAGAGAGGATCATCACATATTATTTATAATTAATTTAATTAATTAAAGAATTACCTTGTTGGAATTCTTTCTTCATTGATGGATCTGACAATAGTATGTGTTGTACTATTGTTGCATTGTAGGAATCAAGAGTATATTCTCTCTAGTTATGATCCTCACATGTTCCATAAATCTTTGAACATCACTGTAGTAATCTTCAGGTGCTAGCATGTAAATTCCTATTGCTTGCGTTGCTCGACTTTAATCACCTCAAAAACTGCTTCCAAAGAATTCTTCTAAATCTATATTGAATTGAGAGTGGGAGGTAGAGAAAGATTTCCATTCGTTATTGGGAGTGTTCTTGGGGAAGGGATCTCTCTAGTTCTTGAGATGATTCTCCAAATCTATTTTTTACAACAAAACAAATGAATTGGCTTAAAGAGAAAATAATATAATTGGGTTTATATATCACTAGGGTTAAAATAAAATGATTGAAAAAGTTCCCTTTATTATTTATTTAATCCTTTCAGAACCCCATGTTAAATAATAATAATATTATTATTATTATTTATTGACATGTTCTTAACTTTTGAATTAAATTAAATATTATTTAATCAAATAATATTCAATATTTATTATTTCTCACTGAACCATTAAAATTGGCTCACCATTCCTCCATAATATTTATCAGGCCTTTAATAATGACTATTTATTTATTAAATATATATCATTTTATTATTCACCAATAAATAAATAAATATTATATTAACTTAATAATAAATAAATATTTATTAAATATTCTGCTCACATTATATTCTCTCAAATAACTGGTGATAGAATATATGTGATCAAGAAAACATTAATAATTATTAAACCATGTGTGTGAATAAAATTTATTCAACTTGTTAAATAATAAATTATAATATATTATTTAATTTTGATTCTCAATACACTTAGTGTGTGACCCTCTAGGCCTCTTTCTCAGTGGAATTGGGAAAATCAGCTTAAAGTCCAGGGTTATCGTCTAGCAACACGTCAAGGCACTCATAGATAAATAAGTTAATGTCACAATGACATAATACCTCATATAGACTCTTACTATGTAATTAATCCTTTTATCGTGATATATCTAATCAAGCAGGTTTCATGATGGTGTCATCAACCTATATTCTCGATGCCTCTTTCTTTGATTTCCTAAAAACTGAACTTTCCTATAGAATACCATAGCCATGGATTTATTTTGGTTATATCACTTCCATCAAAGGTCTTGAGATATTAACTTCCATTAAAGAACATAAGGGGAAAATATTTCTCACATTATTCATTAATGCAATATTACTCATGATGCGTCCAATGTATCTTATCTCAGCATGAACATCTATCATCATGATTTTCATCAATACATAAAATTATGCAACTCATAATACTCATTAATAATAATATTAAATTCTAAGGATCAATACACACATCCATAGATAGGAACATCCAATGACACATATAAATATGGATTTCTTAGTAGTGGTTCTCGTTCTAATAATATCATACTAGATTTTACCAAGGGAATACATCATGAGAAGGTGCCTCAAAGTCCTATGAGTCTCCACCCCTAATATCCTATATCATTTATATCCCTCAAATGATATCATCCATATATATAAAATATATTTAAGAATAGTTTTGTAGAACTTCTGAGTTATCATCATATCAGGGAACTGCTATGACCTTTTATTATGATAACTACTTTTAGGACATTATCACATACTATGATACATATAAGAGCAGTCATGATGTGATAAGAAGTTTATTAATATTTAAAATTATGAATGCAGATTATCATAAATTACATTGAATTTGGTTCTAGGGAACCAACTCCAACAGACTCCCACTTTCACTAGAGCCAACTGCTAATAATCTTCAGTATGCTAGCTCTCACATGATACTCATGCTTCTTATGAGATAGGAATTTAGTCAAGGGGTCTTCCATTTCTCTCCCATAGGTTCTCTAATTACTGTAACTTTACCCCTCTAATAAAAATACCTCAAGAGTTGATACTTATGTAGTATATTCTTTGTTTGTTGGTGTGACCTTGGCTTTCTTGCAAGAGTCACCGCTACAGTATTATCATAATACAATATGATAGGATATTTACTAATAAGTACCACATCAAGATCCTAGACAAAGTTCCAAATCCAAAAAATTTTCCTTGGCTATATCAGAAGCCATTATATACTTAGACTCTACTGTAGAATCATCAACAACTAGCTTTTTTGAAATCTTCCAGCTCACAACTCCTCTATTGAGACAGAAAACATATCCTGATTGTGAATTCATATCATTATGATCTATCTAACATCTAGAATCAGTATAACCCCTAATGACCTGCTCCTCATCTCCTCCATATGCTAAGAAAATTTCTTTACTTCTACTCAGATACTTAAGGATAGTATTAATAGCAGTCCAATTTTGTTCTCTTGGACCCACTTGATATCTACCTACCATGCTCAATGCATAGGAAATATCAAGTCTAGTACATAACATGGAATACATGATTGGTCATGCCGTTGAAGCATATGGGATCTTTCTCATTCTCTCTTTATCTTATTGTGTCTGTGGACACATTTTGTTAGGAAGATATAAACCATGTGACACTAGAACCAACCCCTTCTTGGATTGTTCCATACTAATTTATTTAGTATCTAGTCAACATATTTACTTTGAATTAGTCAAATCAGCTACTTGAATCTATCACAAATGATCTTGATCCCTAGAATATAGGTTGTTTCACCTAATTCCTTCATCGAGAAACATTTGTTTAAACATCCCTTAACATGTTGTAAGACCAGTATGTCATTTCCAATAAGTAATATGTCATGACCATATAATACCAGGATAACGACCTCATTCCAACTAAACCTCTTGTAAACACATGGATCACATTCGTTCTTAATGAAACCAAATTATTTTATGGATTCATCGAATCGAATGTTTCATGACCTAGATGTTTGATTAAATCTATAAATGGATCTCTACAAATTGTGAATCCTTTTGTCCTAACCTAGAGTCACAAACCCTTCTAGTATCCATCCTCCAAATCTCATAGTCATGGTAAGATCCTATAGAAAGTAGAATATTGATGGATTTAAACATGGAAACTGGTGAAAATGTTTCATCATAGTCAATTCTTTGATGTTGTTTAAACCCTTTTTCCACTATCCTTGCTTTATAGGTATTTATTTTACCTTCCATGTCCATTTTTCTATTGAATAATCATTTTCATCCAAGTGGATTTGCATCAACTAGAACATCAAACAGAACCCAAACATGGTTCTAATACATGGAATCCATTTCATAATTCACAGATTCTTACTATATTGCAACTATTGAGATCCCTACTACCTCCTTGTAAGTGATTGGTTCATTATTGTCAACTAATAATGAGTCGAAATCTTTAGTGACTAGAAAACCATATCTTTTTTATTCTATTACCTCTCTTATGATCTTATGAAATACTTGTGTTTCAAGAACTAATTCTTCCATGGGAACCTATAGAATCTGTTCCTATACCAACTCTTTTTTATCTTTAGCATCAACTTAATCAAATTCAATATTTCTCCCACTATCCTTTTTTATGATGTTCTCTCTTTCAAGAAAGATGGATTTTCTGGTGATAGTCACTTTATTATCTAAGGGGTTGCATAGGTAGTATCCCTTTGTTTCCTTGGGATATCCTATAAAGATACACTTTGTGCCATAGGTGCTAGTTTTTAGCCTAAGAAGGCCTTAAAAATGCCTCACAACCCCATACATGTGTATATGAAAAAACGGGTTTCTTTCCACTCCATAACTTGAAGGGAATTTTGTTTTCTGCTTTATTTGGAACTCGATTTAATGTGTATTCCATAGTTTTTAATGCATATCCCCAAAAGGATAATAAAATATCTGAATGACTTATCATCGACCTTACCATGTCTAATAAGGTATGGTTCCTCCATTCACTAGCACCATTCCACTATGGTGTGTAAGATGGAGTGAGTTGAGATAGAATCCCAAACCCCCATAATAAGTCGATAAAATATTGTTTAAGATATTCACCACCTTGATCTGATATAATATTCTTTATATTATTAACAATTTGATTCTCTACATCATTCTTGAATCCCTTGAATTTCTCAAAGGACTCGGACTTATTCCTCGTCAAGTAGACATAGCTATATCTACTCAAGTCATCAGTAAAAGTTATGAAGTAAGAATATACACCTCTATATTATATTGGAAATGATCCATACACATTAGTGTGTACCAATCCTAGAAGCTATGTGGACCTTTCACCCTGTCTACAAAATGGTGGTTTGGTCATTTTTTCTTGTAAATAAGAATGACATCTTTTAATAGGTTTTAGCTTAGAAGAGTCTAAATAACCATTTTTACAGAGATTTTTCAAATGATTCTCATTTACATGACTTATATGGTGATTCCATGAGTCATGTGAACATGATTCATTATAAATTGATAATACTTGGTTTTTGTAATTTAATACATAGAGAACATTATTTAAATATTCCATACCATAACATATGTTATACTTATAAAAGAAACAATTTTTATTTACAAACTTGAAAATAAACCCATATACATCTAGGAATGATACATAATTTATGTTCTTGGTAATCGTAGGTACATAAAAAAAATCTTTTAAAACCAAAATCATTCTCATTATCAATGAAAGGTGGTAATCACCAATGGCTAGAGCAATCATCCTCACACCATTAATGGCTCACAGATCCATCTATCCTCTATAAATCTTATGAAATCTACTTGGTTCCTTAATTTGGATAAATATGTGATCACCACAAGCTGTATATAATACCCACTATGTAGATATTGAAAGATTTCACTCAATAATGAACACACCTTTAGATTCCCCTTACTTATAGGTGTAGTTCCTATTCTAGTGGTCTGGATTTCCACATGCAAAACATAATACCTAATTTTCCTTTACCAGCCACTAGATATTCCTCTTCTTGGAAGGATGGTGCCTAGGAGATTTAGATTTATTGTGATTGTCGGGCCCCTTTTTCTTGTTCTTCCTTTTCTTTTTCACCATAAGGACTACGGGTTTATCAATCCCCATGTCAATATCCACTTGGTGGATTGAAGTAAGAACTTCTGAAAGTCTCTTCTCATTATTTCTCATATTTTAATTAACAATAAAAATGGATAAGGTAATGGGAAGTGATGAAAGAATGAGATTTGTACACAAATAATTTGGTAATTTAATACCTAAGATGTATAAGCATTCAATGTAGTAGATAATCTTAACTACATGATCCCAAACTGGTGAATACTCTCCAAGCTTAGTTGTAAACAAATCATTGGAGATATCATGCCTCTCTTGTCTCGCCTTCTCTTGATAGAGATCCTAAAGGTGATACATCATTTTATATGCATCTATTTCCTCATGTTTCTTCAAAATCTCATTGGAAATTAATTGTAGAATGAAACATTGAAAATATGTGGAATCGTTCAAATGTTTCTCATAAAGAGATAATGCTTTATCACTTACCTCATTACCAAGTTTATTAGGAAAAGCTTCTTCCAACACATACAATTTCCTTTCAGGGTGAAGGATAACACATAGTCTCCTTTAATAATATTTGAAATTTGTGTTGGTGAGAATGTTTTCCTTATAAAGTATGGATTGTAATGATATGTTTGATGTTATTTTAATGTTTTTTCTATAAATAAGATAGTACAACTTTAGTATTTTATCTGATAAAATTATGACAAATAAATAAATAAATATAATATTTATTAGTCTCCAATTATTTTATAAAAACCCAATATCCCTCACCATTGGATATATAATATCCTATTGTTTGGATATTCAATTGGAACAGATCCTTATTCCCATTCTCATTACCCCAAATTTGATTGTTCAAGAAACTTGAATGGTTTTAGTTAGGCATTCCAAATTCCAACTGCATTAACTCACAATTCCTTGATTTGTTGAGTGGACTCCCCAATCATAAAATCATAAAATTGTATTTCATCAACCTTTGCCTCTAGGTTTCACAAAGTCCTTCTTTGAAAGTCAACCCTTGTTGTGAACTAAGTTAAGTGAACCTAAAACTTTATGTTAAAATTCCCCTATAATTTAAATCACCCCAACTTTGGCTGGTCAAGAACTTTCGCCTATGGTTTGATTTTAACTGAGGTAATATAAGGTTATACCAACTTAATATATATTATTGAGGTATTTTATCCTTTTATTCATAGATTTACAAATATTATATTTATCACATTCTTTTTAATATTAAGTGGATTTACTTAAGTGATTAACCATGTCTTAGATAATATTTATGCATAAGACAATTTATTCTAGTTCTATATTACATGCTCATTAATTTCATTAATTTATGTGATCATGAAAAAACATTAATAATGAAATAACCATGAAACTTGATAGAAATAAAATAATAAAGTGATATGTTCATGATCTTTTACTAATGGTTGTTTTATCCAATAGTTGATAAACTACCCATTGACCTAGGGGAAAAACACCTTGAACCAATTAAGGTTATTGTTTTAGCTTTCCACATGTCCACCTATGTATATTTCTTGGATTGGTTTCACCTTGGATCCAAAATTGAACCACCTCCACTATATTGGGAGCTATATCCATTACATATGATTTTACTCACACATAGGTGAGGGAAAAAAGGGTTTACATAAAAGAAACCATGGGAATGTGGGCCCTTACATAATAAGAGGAGAGAAGTCACATAGACCAACAATTTAATTTAATAATAAATTAAATGAAACCAATATAATACAAAGTTCTGGTATATGCTCATGATCATCCACATTCATGAAACAAATTATGCATTTAATAAAACTAGAACTCAATTATTAATCATTCTTATTTAAGATAAATCATGATTGAATCAATTAATTATTATATTTAATTAATAAATTATTTTATCTTAATTCTCATCCTAATTTCCTTGAGATTATCATCCATAATAATTTTAAAAAAAATAATAAATTTATTTAAAATTAACTATGTACATAAATGTACCTTGGAGGCAACATGGTGAATACCCATCCAATTCCACCCAACATGTATTATACTTGTATATTGTTTAATCTTGTGACATATAGAATACATGACTTATCATATACTTTCATGATGTGTACTATCAACTTAATGATTACATGAATTACATGATTTTTTTCAGTCATGTGTTTTGCTTCAATGTATGTGTAGTAACAATTGTAATATGACTCATACATGATATGCAGACTTGAACATTACACAGATATTAATTAAACATTTATATATATATATATATATTACAACTCCATCACATGGTGTGTACTATCAACTTAATGACCATATGAAAGAATATGTCTCAAGGTTTACATAGTATAATAAATAAATTTTAAATCAATGTAATTTGGTATAAGTACACAGCGTGTATAGGAGAGTTACATGGCATGTACATATCTCACCATGTATCTGAGGAATATGCATGGGGACTCGACGTGTAAATTGTGCATCGTAAAATTGGATTATACGATGTGTATAAGAGACTACACGGTGTGTGGTCTCCAAATTATATAGTCACCAGTCAGGTAGGCCATGTGTGGTAATACATGGATCATCTATGACTCAAAGGGACTACACACCATGTATGTGGGCTACACGGAGTGTACTTAGGCTGACCATGTTCCACCCTATCCCAAACAACACATGGTGTATGATTAAATACATCTCATGTAATCAATGCACATGCTTTGAATTGATTTCTTAATTAATTCCTGATGCATTGAACATAAGTACACGGTGCGTAACTCCGGTTAGACAGAGAAGATTTTAATCATCTCTTTATTTCTTGTGCAACTTCTTATGCTCTTTAGAACTATATTTTTGACATATTTGACTATATATGGTTGATTCTTGACTGTGTCAACTCTCAACTAAAGAGATGTGTGAAAATGGAAAGTTATCAGAAAATTAAGAACCTTTTTCTTACTGTTGTTATTGAGCTCCATAATTTTATTTGGTATGATATAAATTATATTATTCATAAAAATTACTCATTCATCCATAATACAGGTTGGATATGGATCCTTATTTCTATATGTGAAGTTGCATCAATGAAAAAGGTTCATTGCAACAACACTGTTGATGAATTTAGAATTCTGTAACATCTCCGGATTGATGTAAACTTTTTCCAACCTCATTTCACTTTTGAAGTGTTCTGGAGGGCTCATTTTCCTGGATGAATGAAAGTAAATCAAGACGGTGCCTCTAAAAGAAATCTGGGTCCTACGGGTTGTGGTGCCATCTTCAGGAATCACCTTGGTCAGATCCTTGGATGCTTTCTTGGTAGTTGTGGCATTACCTCTTCTCTAGAGTCTGAAATTCTGAGTATGATACATGATATTACTTTCACCATGCTCTATGATTGGAAAAATCTATGGATTTAAAGTTATTCGACTACCATTGTGCAAGAGATTTGAAATGGTGTGATACAGCTTGCATGGTCGATTACTACCCGTTTGATGGATTGAATATGCTTGCTTCTCTACATCAATTACATTATCACTCATTTTTATCATGAAGAAAATATGGTTTCATATTTCCTTGCTAATAAGGGATAAAATCAAGACATTACCTGGCTCGATGATCTAACTGCTGATCTTATCCCTCTTCGTGATAAGGATTGTAACATGATTCCATATTTTAGACTCTTGTAACCACTTTCTTTTATAATTTGTATGCCTTGATAAAAAACTCTTTAAACTTGAATTGAAAACTAAATCACAAATGCGTAAATAAATCAACAATATTTAAATAATTATAAATAATTATTTGACCCCTCTAATACCACTTTTAGGTTCCAAGCATAGTGGAATCATGTGATGGGTCCTTCCCAAATTTTCTTTTTTCCATGATCGATGATCAATCTAATATTTACACAATGATAAAAATTGTGATCTATGAAATTGAATAAAAGAATATAGGCAAGGTATAGAACACCAGAACTAGAGAGAGGGTCATCACATATTATTTATAATCAATTTAATTAACTAAATAATTACCTTTTTGGAATCCTTTATTCATTGATGGATCTGATAATAGATTTTCATTGTACCGTTATTGAATTATATGAATAAAGAGTAGATTCCCTCTAGTAGTGATCCACACATGTTAAAAAAATCCCCAAACGTCATTGTAGGAATCTTCAGGTGATAGCATGATGGATCCTATTACGTACATCATCCACCTTTGATCGCCTTGAGAACCACTTCCAAATCATTCCCCTGGATCTCTCTTGACTTGAGAGTGGGAGGTGGAGGAAGATTGCTCTCCATTCTTAGGAGCATTCCTGGAGAAGGAATCTCTCTAGGTGTTGAGAGGATTCTTCAAATCCATTGTGCACAACCAAACAAATGAATTGGATCAAAGAAAAAATAATATAATTGGGTTTATATATCAATAGGGTAAGAAAAATTTCACAAGTACCATTTATTATTTATTTAATCCCTATGGAACCCCATGTCAAATAATAATATTATTATTATTATTTCTCGACAAGTGTCTATCTTGAAAATTAAATTAAATATTATTTAATCAAATAATATTCAATATTTATTATTTCTCACTTGACCATTAAACTCGGACCGCCATTCCTCCATAATATTTATCAGACCTTATATAATGACTATTTATTTATTAAATAAATATCACTTCATTATTATTAAATAAATAAATAAATATTATATTCACTTAATAGAAAATAAAAAATTATTAAATATTTTTATCACATTATATTCTCTCGAATAACTGGTGATGGAATATATACGATCAAGAAAACATAAATAATTATTAAACCATGTGTGGGAATAATATTTATTCAACTTTTTAAATAATAAATAATAATATATTATTTAATTTTGATTGTATATACACTTAGTGTGTGACCCTCTAGGCCTCTTTCTCAATAGAATTAGGCGAAGCAGCCTTAAGTCCAAGGTTAGTGTCTAGCAATGCGCTAAGTCACCCATAGAGAAAGAAGTTAATTTTATGATGAAATAATACCTTATATGTATGATTAGTGTGTAATATAATCCCTTTATCGTGATATCTCTAATCAAGTAGGTTTCATGATGGTTCCATCAACATATATGCTCAATGTCTATTTCTTTGACTTTCTAAAAATTGGCCTTGCCTATAGAACACCATGGTCATGGATTTATTTTGGATATATCATTTCCATCAAAAGGCCTGAGATATTAACTTCTGTTAAATAATAAAAGAGACAAATCCTTTCTTGCATTATTCATTAATACAATATTACTCGTGACGCACCCAACGTATCCTACCTCACCATGAACATCTATCATAATGGTTTTTATCAATACATCAAAGTGTGTGACTCATAATACTCATTAATAATAATCTTAAAGTCTGAGGATCAATACACATGTATGCAGATAGGAACATCTAATGACACATACAAATGTGGATTTCCTACTAGCGGGTCTTGTTCTCATAATATCCTACAAGATATTACAAAGGGCATACACCATGAGAAGGTTCCTCAAAGTCCTATGAGTCTCCACCCCTAATAGTCTATATCATTTTTTCCCTCAAATTATATCATTCAGCTATAGAATATATATTTAAGAATAGTTTCATAACACTTTTGGGTTCTCATCATAGCGGGGGACTATTATGACCTTTTAGTGTGACAGATACTTTTAGGACAATATCACATACTATGTTACGTAGAATAACAATAATAATGTTATAATAAGTTTATTAATATTCAAAACTATGAATATAGGTTATCATAAAGTACATAGAACTTGGTTCTAGGGAACCAACTCCAACACAGGTACCATAGACTAAGGCCTCCCATGTGTGTGATATGTTTTTGGGGATTATATCCAACCCATGGCCTATTGGAGGTGGGCTTGGGTTATCTCACTCACCTTAATACTAGCTAGATGAGCCTCGATGGCTCAGTTCATGATAGAGTTTTATTAGAGGTTGTTATATTTGTACTGGAGTTAGATATTTTCTAGCTATGAGGTTTGATTTGGGAACTAGGAAAACCATGTTAAAATGTCTCGAGTTCAACTCTCTATCTAGGGAATCTAATGTTTGTGTGATTTCCATCATATCCATTAACCAGGACTCTAATAACCTTCTTGTTGACTTGGTACATTTAGATAATGGTTATAGGGAAAACATCGGTACATGCATCATATAGTAATGGGTTGTGGTTTACATGTATTTATTAAGTCAACTACCTAGATATACTCTTTGATTGTGATATATATTGACTTTTAAGGATGCCTCTATGATGATATCCATTTAGGATTCTGAAGTAGGGTCATGAGTATGATCTGTCTAGTGATGAGGCTTTGGTATAGGGGCATGTTCAGGAGGTGGTACCTCTGGGTAGTCTTTTTGTATTACCACTACCTATTGAGAAGTTGGTTACACTATTAATACTAGTAGGTAATGTGTGCAGACTGAGCATACTTCATGAGTTTTAGAGGTAGATACCCCTCAGGTTTTGGGGAAATCTAAACCCTCATGTAGTAGATGGATGACTTGAGGTAGTTTAATGAGTCTTCTACCTTATTAGGACCCCTCTCAATCAAATGATGGTCCTAGTGGTGAATATTCTACGTGGATCTGTAGGGAAATGGTGGAGTCTGGTGACTTCGAAGCACGACGAGGTGAATCTTTCTTAGATTAAATTTAATAATATCTTTAAAGTTGAGTTTAATCCAACTACATTGTAATAATTATACATCTAGGAGATTTTTGGTCTTCAGCGGGGTAACATGATAGTAACAAATTATACATCAAGGTTCACTAACATCTCATGATACTCCATGGATATGGTTTAAGATGCATTATTTTGAGTATGTATCATTGAGTGTATCCTCTTTAGAGATATCCAGACTGTTGTGATATCTCTTTTCATTCCTACTTATGTGAGAGTGCTTGACTGAGCTTTGGTGGTGAATATCTTCTTAGTGGAGTAGTCATCGGTAGTTGGTGTTGGTAGTGGGAACCATGGATTTAATACTTCATTATATGGTAGCCAACATCAAACTTTGGGATCCAGGGGTGCTAGTTATTTCCTAATATAGTCTTGAGATAGAGGGTCATAAGTTCTAGTCTCTCATGATGGATCTATCCAGCTGAGGGAGTGGTGATTCTACTCTTACGATGATCGGAGATATGTCGTGTAGGATTGTTCAACCCAACATATAGCTGATGGATAGAAATTTGA
Source organism: Viscum album (assembly GCA_963277665.1). Classification (NCBI taxonomy): domain Eukaryota; kingdom Viridiplantae; phylum Streptophyta; class Magnoliopsida; order Santalales; family Viscaceae; genus Viscum; species Viscum album. The sequence goes on from OY728141.1 coordinate 1,119,886,587, forward strand.
TGGACCACCTAGGTAGAGGTAGCGTCTATATAAGGGGGTTTATAGGGTGGATTACATGGCATAGGATATAGTAGAGTGTAGGAGGTGGCTAATGATTTGATCTATTGTTGAAACCACCCATAGGTGATCCACTCCAGGCATAGGGAGGTGGTGGTTAGGGATGAGGGTAGTTGGAGGCTTTGAAGACTTATAAACTAGAGGCTCTAGGAATGATTCTAGGTATGATATATGTCTTATATAATTTATATGTAGTATTCATAGGAATATGTGTGGTCCACTATTTTCTTTTTGCATCCCTTGTTCGAGATATAGAGATTCCAATTGAGCCTTTGGATCAAACCTTTCATTTAGATACTCTTACTAGATGATATTTAATGATCACACACTTCTAATGGTAGTGTAACCTAACTATTGTAGGATAGATATTCCTTTTTATTCTAGCTAGTATTACCCTTATATTAGAGTATGTTTTGAGCTTTCAACTTCCTATAGTGGTGGTGGAGTATGAGGACGTTGTCCCTAAGGATGAGTCAGGCTTACCTCACCACTAATATATTTAATTTTACATAAAATTTCACCTAGTTACTACCCTAATATTTACTTCAGTATATCATATGGATCCCACAAAACTTCATGAGATGAAGGTGAATTTAGAGGAGTTTTAGATGAAGGTCTATGTCAGACCTAGTGTTTCCCCTGGGCAGCCCTAGTTTTGTTCACCAAGAAGATGGATAGGAACTTGAGATCATGTGTTGATTAACATCTCCTAAATCAGGTGACTATAAAGAATAAGTATCTAATATCAATAATTAATGACCTCTTTTACTAGTTGAAATGGATGAGGTGGTTCTTGAATATTGACCTTAGGTCAAGTTATCACCGGCTCTGAGTTTAAGATGAGGATATACCGAAGACAAAATTATGATATCACTATGAGTACTTGGTGATGCCTTTTGGTGTGAGTAAGGCCCTAATAGTGTTCATGGTACTCAAGAACTGGATATTCTAGCCTTTCTTGGACCATTTTTTGGTAATCTTCATCGATGATATCCTAGTGTACTTGGTATCCAAGGAGGAGAATATAATACACTTGAGGATAATTCTGGATATAATCTGAGATCACCAACTTTATGGGAAACTCTCTAAGTTTCAGTTATATATTTGGGAGGTCCAATTCTTGGGATATGTCATCTAAGAAGAGGGATTATCAGTGGACCTAACAAAGGTTGAGGTAGTGATATCTTGGGATCCACCCAAGACTGTGTCTAAGGTGTATAACTTTCTTAGGTTGGTTGGAGATTCATATTATATTTCTCCAGGATTGTTGAAACCTTGACTAATTTTACCAAAAAGGGGATGACTTTCATGTGGATAGAGAGGTATCAGCAGGATTTTCAAGAGTTTTGTTAGAGGTTCCCTAGAACTCCCATCTTGAGGCCATCATAGGAGGATGTCGAGTATGTGGTGTTTTTTGATTCCTTAGAAACTGGTCTTGTATGTATTATGATATAGTGGAAGGTGGTGATTTTTTATAAGTCCTAGTATCTAAGAACCCATGAGAAGAACTATTCAACCCATGATCTAGAGCTGACAGTAGTGGTTTTCACCCTAAAGATGTGAAAACAATACCTTATGGGTGAGTGGTTTATCATTTATCATAACCAAAAGAGTCTCAATTACATATTTTCAAATAAATATATTAAATTAATATAGATTAGGTGTTTATATATCCTTTGAGATTATGAATTTGAGATATTTTATACTCCCGAGAAGGAGAACATAGTGGCAGATACTCTCAACAGGAGATCATTTTTACAGTTTTTGAGTGAGGCATAAAAGCATTTAGCCTCATTATAGTTTTCCTTAGTGGATTAGGATAGTAAAAATCACCTCCAATTAATGTTTTTAACCCCTCCAATTATATAACTTATTAGGGAGGATCAATTTGGAGATACTAACTATGAGACCTTGTGCATTTAGATATCCATTGGACATGATCTTAATTGATTTTCTAAAGGTGGAGAGCATGCTATACTTTTACAAGAATGGGTGATGGTACTAGTGATTTTGTGAGAGGAGGTACTGAGGTATTTTTTACAACCCCCTTAAAATTATATCCAAGAGTGGTGAGGATTTACTAGGACCTTTAGTGTCAGTTCTGGTGGTCCGGGATGAAGAAGTGTGTAGGTGAGTTTGTATTTCGATTCCTCACTTGTTAGTAGGTGAAGGTTGAGCATAATGTTCCATTAGGTTTGGCTCAACCCCTTGATGTTTTAGTTTTTAAGTTAGATGGTATCTTTATGGACTTCATAATGGGGATTACATGATCTTATAGAGGACATGAAACTATTTGGGTGATCATAGACTAACTCACCAAGTCATCTCACCTCCTAGCCATATGATAGAAAATTTTAGCAGAGAGCTTGTAATATCTTTATGTGCAAGAGATATTCTAGATTCACAGATTTCCCTCGATGATTGTTTTAGAATATTATTCCCACTTCATATCACGATTATGGAGAGGATTGTATGAGTCCTTTGAGACTCACTTGATTTTGAGCATGATGTTTCACCCCCATCCAGATAGCTAGACTGAGTGGACTATTCAGGTTCTGGATGACATGTTCTAGGCTCGCATGTTGGACTTTTCTCATGGTTGGTAGAATCACATACCCTTGGTGGAGTTTACATATAAAAATATTTACCACTCCACTATTGATATGGTACCATTTGAGTCCTTGTGCGGGAGACCCTGCAAGTCAACACTATGTTGAACGAACCCAGGAGAGTTAGCACTCATGTGCCCATAGTTGGTGTGAGTGACAAAAAAGAAGGTAAATATCATCTAAGATTGGATGATGAATTCTTAGAGATGTAAAAAGTCTTAGACTTACTGACAATATAGGCCTTTTTAGGTTAATGAGGGAGACCATGTGTTCTGAAAGGTCTCATATCGATGAGGATTGAGGATATTTTATTAGAGTGATAAGTTATCTCTAATATTCATTGGCCCTTTATAGATACTACATATGGTTGGTGAGGTGAAATATTGCTTAGACCTACCTCCATAGTTAGACCAGATACACGATGTTTTCCATGTGTCATAGCTAAGGAAGTATGTTTATGACCCATCAGATGTTATTCATTGAGGTGATATGAACATTGAGGATGAAACAACCTTCATAGAGTACCCAATAGAGGTAGAGGATTGGAAAGAGAATATCCTTCTTGGGTGAGTGATTCATTTAGTGTGTGTTTTTTGGAAGTATAAGAATCTGCAAGAGAGCACCTAGGAGTGGGAAAACCAGATACAAGCTTAGTATCCTCATCTTTTTGAGTGGGATTTTTTCTTTTCAAGATGAAAAACCCTGAGGTGAGGAGAATGTAACATATCTATTTTTACCTTGTAAAACTTTGGAATATTTTAAAGAATATTTTCGAGGCTAGGTAATGATTCAGTATGGGATTTCAAGGCCCGAGGAGGCTCATTATTGATGTAATAAAAATACTAAATATATTATATAATGAACATGTGGTTTTTATGAAAAAATTAAATAACTCTCAAATAGAGATTCGATGGAAAATCAGATACCACCATTGAATCTAGAATGTAGCTTTTACCCTAGGAACTACATAACATTTGTGTGTGTTGGGTGTTTGGTTTAAAAGTGGTCATGGGCATATTAATAAATTGATAAATTAAATTATTAATTTGTTATTTTATTATATCATCGAACATAATCCTCTAAATAATCTCATTTATAAAAAGCCTTAGGGTTAACCACATAACTATAGGGATTGGATAGGAGTTGATGGAGGAGAGTTTTTTTATAAACAACAATGAATCATGGATTGAAGATTAGTGTGAAAGGATTTTATGGATCTTCTAAATGAAAATGATGTGTTACACTTCTTCATCAGAAATCGATAAAAACTTGTGGTAAGGAATTTTTTTGTTGGTTTAATCCCTATTTTTTTATCCCATGAAAAACTTGAATCAGTTACTCTAAAAAATTGATATGTGGGTTGATTTTTGATTAATAGGTATTGATTTATATTCCTAGAATTAGGAGTGGATAATTTTTTTTTAAACCTTGATTATTCTTTCTAATCAATGTTTTCACCATTGATAGATCAAGGCTAACCTAAACAATGTCCAAGGTTCATTATTCATATTTTCATTTTGTGATTTTATCCCCATGTTTTTCATATGATTATCATTATTATTTATTTTCACTGGTAGATTGACAAATAACTGGAAACCAATCATTGTGAAATCAATATTTGGAACAAAAAATCATTTCCACAGGTTTAGATTTTGGATTGATGGTCTGAACAAGGTGTGATGATGACTATGGATGATCAAGTATCGGATCAGGAGTTCTTCAATTCATGTTTTGGAATTATGGTGTCATGGTACGATGGGAAGTGTTTCCTGAGTGATTGGATGGCAAGAATATGGCCACCAATGATGTATCGGGCACAGTCAACCCCAGATCTAAGATCTATGGGCATGAATCTATGTGGTATAAGCAGCAGTGGTGGTGTGGGTGAGATGTGTAGAATGGACATCAGTTTTTGGAAAATATTGACATACATAGAGTGTAATTCAGAGAACACACCACATGTAATACCCTCCTATGGTGTTTATGGTTTATATTCCAAGATAAATATCGCATGTTGTGTGTCCCTATCTCACATAATGTGACTTAATGCTAGTTTCTCTGCATGTACCCTATGGTTACATGAGCATAGGCATGACCAGATACATAAAAACTAGTTTATATAGGAATATCCAGTGTACATAGGCATATCCAATGAACACAAGCATGGACATGACCAGAGTACCCTAACATATCCAGAGTTATCGAACACAACCAGGTATACGAGCATAACTAAAGTACATGTGCAAGGGCCATGATACATGAGTATACCTGAGCTAGATAAGACATTCCATGTATACCCTATACACACCGTGTACTTTTTATAGGGTAGGTTGAGGCCCTAATTCTCTTCAATATAGACCAGTATTTATAGGAAACATCCCCTTAGACCATACCTATGAGGGTACAGTGAGTCATCATGCCCTGAGCATAGGATGTGATCCCCTCTATGGGATTATTCTCATATAGAGTCAGGAATCTCTCTATGTGGCTCAAGGTGTGATCCTATATCATTTATTCCTCCCTAGGTAGAGTTAGGAATCACATAACCTATATATTGATGAATTCAATCCCATTCCTAGTGGGTTATCCCATTTAGGGTCAAGGAATCCCCCACAAGCCCTGGATGTGATCCTCTATCTGTGTATCAACTTATTTTGAGATCCAGTATGTACCTTCTTTATGGAAAGGCCTCACAAGCATGACCTCTAAGATGAGTTCCATTAGGGTTATCAGACTCATGGAGTGAGTTATCTTGGATGAGAGTTTCCTTGAAGCCTCAAGTGGATCCCAGGATGGAAGTATGGTTACGACCTTAATTTGATACTTGGTGTCTATCTTGAATATATTTGGGTTATTACTATTATTTTCTCATATTCTAATTGACATAAATTTTTTATGATGAGTGGACTACTCTCTTTATGTTTTGAGTTTAGTGATTTCAAGGTGTCCTGATGGATATGTATATACTCACCCCTATATATTCTTTTCCCAAACATATCATGTCTTATGCAGACAAAAGGTATTTTGACAGATTCATAGGTGGTCCATGAGTAGGTGGAGCATATTTTAGTTATATAGACCATGGTTTATTCTAGGAGTTGCATTTGACATCAATCCCCTACTTCATAATAAGTTAGAATCTTTTACAGTTTTGGGGGGATTGTATTTTTTCCTTTATGATTTATCGTACTTATATCATACTCTGAAGTGATATATAGATGTATGCATACATTTTAGTATTAGATTTATCTTACCTTTCAGTATTTTATTGGTGGTTGGAGATGTGTGTGTGTGTGTACAGGTACTATAGGCTAAGGCCTCACATGTGTGTGATATGCCTAATCAACACTTTTCATTGGACCTTAGCCTATTGGAGGTGGTCTTGGGGTGTCACACTTGGCTTGCTTCCATCCAAGTGGTCCCTGATGGTTTAGGTCATGACATAACACCTTCATAGTATGTAATGAACAAAATTACTGGAAGAAGATATTTTAGTAAGATTTACATAAAACCAATGATCACTGTCACCTTTAATATTCTCACAATCACTACACATACTAATGAGATAAATCACTTTATAAAGGTGATGCCCGATTCTCCTCCATCGATGATGATCACATCAAGCGCATTAAGTGTCATCAAATACCACCCTTGAATTATATATTATTGATGAGTGTGTTGAACTCATTCAATGAACATATGAAATTCCATTAATCCATTTGGTGAATACTATATGGGAGGGAGGTGAAAAATACATGCACCCTCAAGTTACATCACATACAACCAGGTTATATTAGCATCAAGTTAACCTCAATCTCATGCTTAAGGATGTGTTGGCAAGGAACACATTATTAAATAATATGCAATGTGTGCATATTATTTTGGTGTATATCCAATATGTTCCATAACATTCACATAAAAGGAATATATAATATTCCCTATCACTTTTGGATAACCACAATATCCTATTACATTTAAAGTATAACCTTTTAGGATATCATCAACACCTCTTTGCTCAAAATTTCATAAATTTTCACCTTTATATTTGATAATACAGGGGATTCCAAATACTCTAAGGTACTTCAAACTTGGATATTTTTTTAATACATATCATATGGTGACATATCTAAATTCAGTATGTATAATAATAAATTTTTAATATGATCTATTGCTACAATGGATTATCTCCCAAAATAATAAAATGTGTCATTATCTAACAACATATTCTAAGACATCTCCACTAAAATTTTACTCTTCCATTCAGTTACACCATTTATTATAGTGTATATGGTGAAATAAGTTCATGATGAACACCATGATTCTTAATATATGCTTTGAATCTTATAATTGTATACTCAACACCATTATCTATCTGGTTCTTATTTAAAGAGAAACCACACTTTTTTTTCACTCCTGAAATTCTTGAACACTCATAGAGCCTCTAATTTATGGTTTATAAACATAACACAAGTAATATAAGAAAATTATAAAATAAAGGAAATAAAATATTTATACCCACTTTTTAATTACTTTCTCATGAGAGGAAAATTATCAAAGTGGATAAGCTTCAAAGGATGAGTAGATTGAATATTTACCTTCTTATATAGAGAATTCAAAATCATTCCTTTTTGACATATGGAGAACATCCAATTCCTTTATATTTTCAACTCAAGAACATCATGAACATTATCTCTTCTAGTAAGATTACTCGTATTCTTTTGACCTAAATGGCCAAGCCTTTGATTCTAAAAAATATTTTATTCTTTTTTGATTGAATAAAAACAATTTTTGTCATTACCAACCTGAAACGAGTTATCCCTTATCCATTATCCTCTTTTCAAAATATATCCATATTTCAAGATATTCACTTAAAATCCATCCTTTTGAAATATCACTTAATTTCCTTCATCATATAATAGATACACACTAAGAAGATTATATTTTAATCCTTCAACACATAAAGTATTATTATATTTTAATTGATCTTTTACCTTCATCTTCACTAGATTTATCTTATTTCAATCCTGGATAGTTTACAGCAAAGTTTCCAATGACTCCACACTTGAAATATTTCAGTATAATATTCTCCTTAAATTTTTCATTTACTCTTATCACACTTTTAGAGATAAGAGACAAAAGTATATCAAAATTTTCATCAACATATTCTTCAGAATCTGAACAGTCAGTATCTTTATCATTAACTTATTTCTTATTCTTATATTTCTTTGAGGATTTAAAAGAGATTTATTTTTCAGCCTTAACTTTATTCTTGGTAACATTATATTTACTCATCTAATAGGATACTATAATACTATGTATATAATACAAAGGAAGTGTACATGGATATTTATCTTCAAGACCCAAGTTTTCATCATCAAATCTGTCTAGTGGAATGAAAAGTATCTTCTCAACAACTATTGTATCTTCAAGCTTCTCACCAAAAATATTGATTGTGATAACAATTTAATTCACCCTTATAAAGAATAAATATATAGTTTCATCATCCATTTTTTATATCTTTATACTTCAGCCTCAAAATTTATACTTTTACTCACTTAAATTTATCATTACCATTATAGATATTTTCAATCTTGTCTAAAATTCCTTTTACTATTTTAATTCCTTTAACTTTTAGAAGTTATTTCTTTGAAAGTGAATACAATATAACATTTTGATCATTTCTATAATTTTTATTATTCTTTTTATATTTCATTGTCATAGTAATATTCTCAACATAGGGAAGAAATCCATTAGTTGTATCCTATAAGACATCAAAACTGGCGTAAAGTAAATAGAACAACATCATATCTTTCAAAATATGATAAGTATTCCCATTAGGGGTGTAAATATATTATTATAAATTCCTTTTTTATGTTTATTCTTGAAATAAACTTAAACAATTTTTAAGATATTAAATATGATTACTGTTAACACATCCAAGCACACACACAAAGGGCATAATAAATTTATAAGGTCCATCTCTCAAAATGAGAAGGTTAATCCTTAGCATGATAAAAATTTCACCGAGACTAGATAAACCACTAGTATCAACATGTGAGTTACAATGGGAAGAGAATATCCATGTACTCATGTTATATAAATTCTCCTGACTATGATAATGTTTCCTACACTTTTATAATAATATGAAATTTTTTTAACAAGAGAAGAGTCTTTGAATAGATTAAACTACTTTCAAATTTTCAAGATTTTTTTCCTTTTTATTTTTCTTCCCTTTCACTATAAAAATTTAATTTTTTTACTCTTGTGTGATACACTAAAATATTATATTTTTTTTATATATGAACAGTACACATACACAACTCTCCTCTTTGTTTATACACATAATATTCACTTTATTATCTCATGTTCCAGTAGCAGCTGTATATTTGAATTTTAATTTGAAATTCAAATTAAAAATAATAACTTCTTCTCAATTTTATCTCAAATTCTTCTTATTATTCATGCTTCTTGTTTCTATATTTTAAATTCAATTCCAGGTCACTTGTAGTATAGCAGCACTCACAATAGTGTGATAAAGTAGTTATATAGTAAATGCTCCTCTTTACTTCACCAGTAACTCTCTTATTCATTTTGTGAACCTTATTCACACATTTATTGAATCACAAATCCAATTTTGTGATTTTAAACCACGAATAAATAGCTTGAACATTGACCCACTTAATTTTCAACATCAGAATATTTATTTTGGAAACTCTTTATTTTAATCTTCAATATTCTAAAAATTTCTCCAAGGGGTGACTCATATGGAGTTCAAATGAATCAATGCAGTATTAAATAACACATACATAAATGAATCATACAGTTCTCCTTGAATGACATATACACAGTAGAAAATGACTCATACGCAAAGTCCCATAACACATATATGAATCTCAATGACTCATATATAATGTGGAATGACTTATAAAGAGTCCTTAAACATGCATACTCAACTTAAAAACTTAGTATCATTTTCATTTGACTCATATGGAGCTTCAAAATAACTCATATACAGATCATATAGACTTATATGTAGATATTCTACTTTGGAAATGAAATGTGTGGATTTTAGAAATGACTTGTATTCAGTGTTGCAATAACTCATACAATACCATTCCTTTGTAAAATTTCTCAATTGTTGAATCATATGTGGCATTAATGACTCATACACAATCATCAATATGTATCCATTTTCATATAAACCACCAATTCCAAAATTATTCAAATTATTCTCTAAAACTCTTTAAACAAAATTCATATATCTCCAAACATCTAATTACCTTCACCACACATATTATGATTTATTTTTATATGAGTTTGAATATGATTTATTCATTGAAAATAAAAGTTAATATAATAAACATATCAAATTATAAATTATTTAATATATATTCTCTAGAAAAAATCCACATTCTATAGGACATTATTCACTCTCAAATCATAGTAACTTCAATTTTAGTTCTCAAAAATATTTTAAGAACTCAACATTATCCACAACATATCCTGAGATCAATATAAATAAAAACCTTTGAACCAAACTATAAAGAACGTTTTAATTTTAAAAAGAACATAAAAATCATGTAGAAGAAGAAATCATGGAACATACTTGAAATAGTGTGGAAGGAAATACTTTAAAACTAAAAGTATAAATTTTATAGGAAAACAACCCCAATATATTTTTAATAACTATTATTTTAAAAGAAATAATATATAAAAAACGAGAATAAAAATTACTTTGTAAAACCATAAAAACATGGAATGGAATATTTTTAAAGAAATATGGAGAAGACGGTGAGAAAATGTGATCATGAATAAAACATTAAAAAATATATTTGTTTCACACTTTTGTAAAAAAACCAAAGTCGATAGAAAATGAATTTAAGAAATAATAGAAGTATAGATAATAGTATCTATAAAATAAATAATACAGACATGAAGGAGAAGAAAATATGTGGGGTTTTACGAATAAAGAACATAAAATTTCCCTAAATAATAATTTATACATGGGAAATATATATTTCAAAGAGATATTGGAAGTGAAAACATTACAAAGATTGTAACAAGTGAAGTAAAAATATATTATGGAATAGATTTTGTGAAAAGAATGTAAATTTTCATAAAAAAATTGAATATAATATAAAATAATCATATATTATAATGAAAATAATCTTATAATGACATAGTAAATGAAGAAAGGATATAACTCGATGAAAAGAAATTGAGTTAATAATCTTATTACCTCAAGTCATGGCTCACCTCATATGTATTTTAAACTCCTGAATAATAAAATTATATAAATTATTTCCTCACTTAAAAACCATTTTCATGTTATTCTTATTATTAGTATTCCATTTTTCTCACTTTCTATTATATTTCATTCATTTATTAAATTAATATTGTTTGCATCGGTCATTTTGAGGTCATTCGGTCCAGAGTTCCAAAACAGTTTCAATATAAAGGTAATATTAAAAGTTCATTTTACAATAGTTCAAAAAGATACTAAAGTGTCAAGGTATTATATCTATATCATTCCAAAAGTAATTTTTTCAATTGTTTATGAAATAGTTACCATTCAGTGAATCTTCTGCGATAATTTTGTTTTTTATGGTTAAAAATGATTATGATTGTTTACTTTTAATTTCATTATTATGATGGATATTTTAACATTTAATAGTCATAATCATTAAATTTATTTTATATTAATTTTATATTAAATCATGAAATTAATTTTTAAAAATATACATGAAAGAATAGAGTTTATGAAAATGCCATTGTTCACTCAGGTAGCATAAAACCACAATGATGAGCGATGTTTTTTAAAAAGTTTAAAAGAATAGAAAACCCAATAAATATTTTAGTTTTATAAAAATATTAGATTATAATTAAACTGTTATTTTAGGTTTATTTTAAAATATTACTTATAATATTGAAAATATCAAGAAGAGAATTGAAACAAAAAGGCACCATTTTGGAAAAACCCATATTTTGACATAGTAACAGTTTATGAAAAGAGTTCATTGATAGGTAATGGATGATCACTCATCATTAATAGATTAAATATATTCTGATATAATATTAATTAAATCATATAAGGAAAAAATAAGTGAATTTTTAAAATATTTTTAAGATAAAAAATCATAAACAAGAAAGGAGAAAGAGGATTAGAAACCTTTACTATGCTCTCACTTACTTCAGATTGAATTTAAATCCCACAGATAAAGAAATTTTTGAAATTAAATACCATTATGAATGTGAAAATATAATTTTAAAGAATTATTTGGGTATAATATAAAGATAAAACCAAACTTGAATTTTAGAATGAGCCCCCTTTTATATGCAAAATAAATGGTATTTTCATAGATATTCAATCTTTAAAGATAAAGAATATAATTTTAAAATGAAAATTTGATCATAAATAGATAATAGATGATATTATAGACCATTATACATCTTAATTTACTTAATATAGGGTTTTATTATTTTTTTAAAATTAATTTATATATCATTTTTAACAGTAAATTCCCTTTGAAGTCATTTTTAGGGTTATTTTCATAATTTTAATTTTCAAATATATAGATAAATATGGAATTAATATTTAAACATTTAAATAATTTCATACTTGTCATATATATACTTAAAAACTTTGAAACTCCAAATTTAAATCCAGACTTATCATTTTAAATTTCTTTAAAATCATTTATTTTTATTTTTCTCTTGCTTTTAAAAGTGTTGCATCGACGCTGTATAAGTGTTTTGGATAATTACCTATTATTTAATATTAAAAAAATATTAACATAGATATAATTTATTATTAATAAATATCATATTATGAAACTATTCATAATATAATTTATTCCCATTTATACCGTTATATCATTTTTATGATAAGAATTTTGACTTTTCTTACCTTACACAAGCGCTGGTTTAAACATTTTAAAAATTAAATTGTTATATAATTTTAAAATTAATAAATATGAATAAAAATCACTTATTAGTCATAATTTTTATCTTTTATGTTGATCATATCCTTACCCCCTTTCTAATATTATCTCAAATCCACTAATCTGACTTTTTAATGTTGTGTAAGCACTATATCAACATCAATAAATGTTTTCATATTTATCTTGACTTAAAAGTTAATTTATCTTAGTTAAATAATATTTATATGATATTTTGAGTATATAATCATGTAACATACTTTACATGAGTTTCATAATTTTTAATATTATATTTAAATCATGATGTTGACATAAAAGATACGATATTTGTAAAAACAGTATTTTTTATAATTCAAAAAAAATACCTAGAAAAATAAAAAAAATTAACCTTGAGATAATATATACATGAGAATACCAAAAATTAATTAAATTTTATCAAATTAAAATTCAAAAATTTATAAATTTATATTTTAAATAAAACCATATAGTACGTGAAAAAACAATTTATTTAGAATGAAAACTATCATTTTTCTCAAATAAAAAACCATACTATTATTTCATATCTTGATAAAATTATTTATAAGAATATCCTAATAATAAATATCAATATAAATTTTCATTTATATAGTATCTAATAATTAAATAATTATTTAAGTAATCATTTTAAGGAAATGTATGTAACATTTAAATAAAACATATTTTATGTCATGAAGTAAACATAATAATTTTAAATATATAATTGATATCTGATTGATTACATAATATCCTTTGAGTCGTGATATAAACATATATACATATTTAAAATAAATATATAAATCCATATTCATTAATATTAATAAACCATAAAAAGTGGTGAGTTATTAAAAATTCTTGTGTTGTCATAAAGTATGACTTTGATTTTTCCCTAGTCAATGTTCATAATGGAGTATTATAGGTTCTCGTGAAATTTTAAGGTTATTATAAGTATGATTATTGTATTGAGATGTATAATATGCACATTAGGCACAAAATGGGTTTTGTGTTTTGGATGACCCATGAAGTATACCACATAGAGTTTCATTTACCAAGTCTTTAATATATTAGGGGTTCATGTTTTATATTTGGATTTCCCCATACCTGAGGTTGGAAAGTTACTTATCATGTGAACCTTTATATATTGATACCTTTTATATGTAGACCTTGTGACTTATCTAATCAAGTGTGGTTGGGTATGTTATTAATCATTCCATCAGTTGGATCTTAACAAAGATGATATTTTTCCTCTTGTGTGATGGGTATGATATTTGGGTCCTTAATTTAGATATACTAATGAATTGTAAAATCATACCTAGATAAGAAATATGATATACTTATCTATTCAAGTGAGGTTAATGTGATGTGCTCATCCATAGAGGTGAATGATATAAGTACTTGTTCCTTAAACAACCTATAATTATATTATTTAGAACAAGGGTAGAACTTTCTTATATTTAAATGATCTTTTAGGTTTAGAGGTTTAGATAATTAGGAAAAAATTACATAATATAGTGGACATTTCCACATGGTGTACATTTTTTCCACAAAATCAGGTTCTGGGGTTTACACTCATGATTCATACATGACACTCTTTTTCATTTAGAACATGTCAATATTGACCATGTTATAATCCCTATACATTCTTATCCCTATGAAAAACATTTAAAAATTTGGTATGAGTAAAACAAATCTCAATAAAGGATATAAAAAGGAAATGTAACTCATCGTTCCTTTTTAAAAATCATGAAAATCTGTAAGGTAATTTTCCTTCGTAGATAATAAACTTTTTTCTCAAAATAATCATTACTTATGCGTGAAATCAACACCAAAGTCCAAATTTTTCATAAATATTTTTGTAATAAATCATAGATTCAAAATCATAATAATGAAAGTTACTTGGGAAAACATGAAAATTCATGAAAACAAACCATTCACCTTTATAAGATCATAAATTTACTTTAATCATTAGTCCATTCACTTGCCTTTTGAAATCAAAATATTTATTTTAAAACCCATAGAAATCATAGAAAGAATATATAGGTATATTTGGAAATTATCCTTATAATCACCCTTACAAGAACCATTATAAAGTAATAACCATCATTTTTAATTCCAACATATCTCTTAAGAGTCAATTAATTCTCTTTAACTCTACCGTTTTACATAATACATTGAAGATCTATATTAGGCTCACACATTATCATACATATCTTTTAGGAGTAACTTATTTTCCATTAATTCCATTATAATATAAAATTTCCAAGAACCATATCATGATCATAACACACAAACACTTTTTTTTAAAGAAAGGAGGAAAATATTAATGATGAATATCAGCAGCAGTACATAAGCAGAGCCAAGAAGGGAAGTTGTTCAGCCATATCTGGTTGAAATCGAAGGGGCATGAGGCCTCCAGCTGATGGGCCGCATTATTTCCTTCCCTTTTATTAAAGGAGAAGGTGCAGCAATAGAAGCTTTGGCGCAGCGAGCGGATTCTTCTGATGATGAAGCCAAAGGCCTAAAGTCCAGCGTCATTGTGGTTAATGGAATTGATAACCAAAAGGCAGTCCGACTCGATGTTGATATCAACCCATCCACATTTCACATAAAGCATCATCCCTGCAAGAATGGAATAGGCCTCAGCAACTGCAGGTTCCCAGAAGGCATGATGTGGTTCATATTTTGCTACAATGATCTGACCTAGATTATTTCGAGCCAAGAGGCCGAGAGCAACAAGCCCATCCTTGGGGAGAAAAGCGTCTACATTTAGCTTAAGACTACCTTCCTTTGGGGGTGCCAATGAGGAGGGCAGGAGGGGGTAACATCTGGAAAAATGTGTCCATTGTGGTCCTTCTAGCCCTCAATCCATGAATTGGATCGTTCAATCCAGAACTCGGGGGGCTGATGGGCCTGGTGGAAAATCGAATCGTTGCGTCGAACCCAAATGATCCAGGCCAGGGTGCAACGAGCGCTTGCATTGGCCAATGAAATAGAGGAACACCAATGCATCATAAGATCAGGGAGGTCATAGGAAATGTCCGGTGAAGCATCTGAAGCCGAGTCCCATTTATTTTTGCACTTTTATAAAAAGTCAAAAATAACCCATACATAAAACATAAAAAATATTCTAATTTAAAACATTTGTAAAAAGTATAGTATAATTGAAAAATTATTTAAAAAATCATTATATTATAGAAAATAATATTCTTGAAACATTTTAAAGAACTTTGATATGGAAAAAATGATTTGGAAGGAAAACTTTAAAATAGGATTTTTAAATGAAAGTCTCTTACCATAGGTCATTTGTAGGTTTTTATGTTATCTAAATCCTATATAATAAAATTATATTAGTTATTTACTTGATTAAGAAACTTTTTCATATTAATTACATTATCGTTACTCTATTTCTTTCATTTATTACTATGTTTTATTTAGTTATTAAAATGTTTAAGTTCACGTTGGACGTTTTGGGGTCATTCGGTTTATAACCTCAAAATAACATTGGTGTATTAATTGTGGTTAAATGGGATATGGTTATATTACATCAAGAATATTAAACATATTATAATTATAATTTTTATACATTCAATATATTTTTTATAATCATCCATGTAAGGCGGTCGTGAAAAATGAAGCACTTTGTTTCATGGAGATAGTAGTCTATACGTACTCATGGATGACATTTTCATTTTTCTACTTGGTTGAAAAGAAATAAAGTAGATAATATTTTAATCTTAAATAATTTTAACCATGTTATAAATTACATATTTATTCCTTAGTTCAGCCCTTATGACCAATCATGTAAGGTGGAAATGAAAATTAATCACATCATTTTGCAGAGGTGGAAGTCCACATATACACATGAGTGACATTATTATTTTCCAATGGACATGAAGGGTAAAAAGGTAAGTAACATATTTTCTTTATAGAATCATTATAATGTAATAAACATATTTTATATTCATTAATTCCATCTTTATAAATATTAATTTGAGGTGTTTATGGAAAATGAAATACATCTCTTTGTGGAGGTGGTAGTTCACACATATGCATGAGAGATGTTTTCATTTCCCATAGGATGGAAAAAGAGATTTAAAAATGGTTGTGACATAAACATAATAAAATTTAATTATATTTGATATACTGATGATATTATATCATCATGGTTATGATAGGTTTGAAGTATGTAGAATAAGAAATAAATAAGTGAGGAGAGTATGTGTCCTTTTATAAGTAAGGGGAGTGGAACACTTGTAAATATCATTAAATTTTAAATATTATAAATGTATTACTCATGTTCAAGTAGAAAAAAAATAAAATTTCAAATATAGGTTGAAAATGTTCAAAATTATCTCATCCAATAAAAATTAAGATAAGATTTTGTGGCCTTATCACTTAGTTTTTACCTAAATTAACCTATTTTACCTTTTACCATGGTAACTAATTTTTACCATGGTAACTATTCATTATGACCAAAAATAAAATTGACCTCATTAATAAATTTGAATCTACTTATTATAAATGTTAAATCCATTTTTCAATATTCAATGTTTATAATTAAAAATTAATTTTAATATAAGCACGCAAAATTCAATGAGAAACGGTTTTTTTAGAAAAATGGATTTTTAATCCTAAAAATGAATTTTAGAAAACTAAAGTATAATTATGATTCTTATATCATTAATTGGGTTTTTTAGAAAAAGGTAACTAATTTAACTTTAAAACAAATATAAAAAATAATGTACCTTTTTAAATACTTGAAAAGAAATGATAATTTTAATAAAAATTGGTATTTTTCTCTATTCACCTAAAAATAAATATTTTCATAAAAATATCAAAAAATAAAGAGAAATCCTTCATCATATCCTCCAAATTATGAATTTTTCACTCCGATTGTCTATAAAACTAAGGATAAAAAGATGTATTGAAATTTAAATCAGTACCCAATGAATTTTGAAATTCTTTCCAAAACTTTGGTGTAAATTTGAGATCATAATCAGATACAATAGATATAGGGACTCCATGCAATCTGACTATCTCTTTTAGATAAAGTCTAAAAATTTGATCAAAATACATATTATCTCAAATAGAAATAAAGTTCATGGATTTAGTCATTCAATCAATAATAACCCAAATCTCATTATTATATCAAGATGCATTTGATAATCCTACCAAAAAATCCATAGATATATTCTCCAGTTTTCATTTAAGAACTAGAAAAGGTTGAATCATTACCATAAATAGTTGTCACTCATATTTAACTTATTAACAAGTCAAACATTTCATGATAAAATCATCAATATATTTCTTCATTAATTCCCACCAATAATATTCTCAAAAGTCTCTATACATCTTGGTGCTATTAGGATGAATATAAAATTGAGAGTTATGTGCTTCACTCTATAATTCCTTTTCAACAAAAAATCACTCAAAATACATAAACTCTTTCTAATTATAATAATACCTTCTTTTTCAGTATTAAATTTAGTCAATTTACCTTCCTTAACTAATTATATGTTTTATTGAAACCCACAATCTTCCTTCTGATCATGCTTGTTTATGTCCAATAAGGATGACTATACTGGCACCTAAACCAAAAGAGAAGGAGTTTTTTTATACACAATTTCTAGTCCAACATTCATTAAATCACCAACTAAAGAATTATGTTACAAACAAAGCATAGTTAATGATGAATTATCCTTTAGTCTCAAAGTTTCAGCTGCCTTGTCAACTTTACCTGGATAATAATGAATTGTAAAATCATAATATTTTAATGGTTCTAAACATCTTAGATGCCTCGTGTTCAACTCTTTTTTAGTGAATTTATACTTAAAAATTTTTTTATTAGTTTATATTTCACATTTTACCCCATATAAAATATGTCGCCAAATTTTCAAAGCAAAAACCACCGTTGTAAGCTCAAGATAATGTGTTGGATAATTATACTCATGCATTTTCAATTCACATGATGCATATGAAATTACCCAATCATATTTCATCAAGACACAACGAGGGACCTTCAAATAACCATAAATGTAAATAATAAACTCTCCATTTCAAGATGGAAAATGATAACACTAGAGCATTAACCAATATTATTTTTAATTTCTGAAAACATTCATCATGTTATTTTATCCATACAACTTCTTTACTTTTAAAGTTTGTATAACAATACTTATATTTTTATCATATTAATCATAACTTTTAGAATAAACCATAATTTTATTAATAAAAATAACCATAAATTTATCCAAATACCAATGGAAAACTCTATTTATAAGATCCATAAATACAATGGATGCATTCATCAACCCAAAAGGCATTACCACAAACTCATAATGGTCATACCTAATATAAAAAATTATCCTTGGAACATCTTCTTTATTCACTTTCAACTTATGGTATCTGGATCTGAGGTCAATCTTGGAAAAATATTAAGCACCCTATATCGGATCAAAAAGTCATCAATATGAGGAAACATATACTTTTTCTTGATATTAATGTTATTGATTGATCTATAATCAATACAAATATTCATAGAACCATATTTCTTTTTTACAAAAAAAACATGAGCATCCCAAGGTGAAGTGCTAAGGTGGATAAAACCCTCATCAAGTAATTATTGTAACCTCTTTTTTGATTCCATTATCTCCACTGGATCTATTTGATAAAGAGGTTTTGAAATTGTTTTAGAATTAGGAACTAAGTTGATAGTAAATTCAACCTACCAATCAATAATAAACCCAAGAAAATCATTAGGAAAAACATTATAAAATTCATTTACCATGGTAATATCACTACGATGAATAATTCTATTTTTTTAATGACATGTGCAAGATAACTTTTACCCACATCTTTAATCAATTTCTCATCTTTTTTATATGTTATCAAATGTATGAACTTCTTATTATATACATTTTGAAACTCACTTCAAGGATTGAAAATGAATCTATCTCTATGATCTATCTTAGCATGATAAAATGAAATCAATCCATACCCAAAATAACATCAAGCTCAACTAAGGGTAATATAACTATATTTCTAGGAAAAACCATTCCATATATTTTGATAGTTTGGTTTTTATAAATCTTTGTTGCTTTAATAATTTCATTGGGAGTTTTTACCAAAAGTTATATCTTTATTTATTGAAGTGATATTTCCATTTTACCAGCAAACTTCCCATAAATAAAAGAATGTGTAAAGGTAGAATAAAACAATACATTTGTATAATCTAAAAAAATAAGTAATGTACTTGATACTACTTCATTTTATGGTCCAGAATTGGTCAAGGTAGTTCTAAATAATCTTTCCACACCCTTCTACTTATGATCTTCATAATCCTTATCCTTAATATTTTTATTTAAACATGCACTTGTATAATTAATCAACCCATTACAATTAAAACACTTTATTATTAACATATCTTAATTGGTATGACCATCACCAATGATTTTTTCTTTACAGAAACAATCCAAATTTCTCATCATGCCACACTAATAACACTTTAAAAATCTCATAATACATTCACCAAAAATTATTTTTACCACACTTATCATAATAAGAAGTATTAATTTTCTTACCTTCATATTTTTGTATGGATTCCTTTTCATTGATTACCACCTGGAACACTTTTTATCCTTATTTATACATAAATAAAAAACTCCATTTTATCCTTCTTAGAACACAAAATAATGTCCTCATAACTTATAAACTCATGATGAACCAAATACCTTCATAAACTTGGTTTCAATACTAATTAATATCAATCAATTTTACTATCATAGTCTAGAATGAAATTTAGTGCATACCTAGACAACCTAGTAAAATTTGCTTCATAGGCATCAATTGAGTCCCCCACCTTTTTCTTCAATTATAATAATTGTATTTCCATTCTAAGTTGAACTAATTTACCCACTCTATGGTATTAATATCATATTTCTACTTATTATTCTTAATTATAGGTCACCATTGATCAACTTCATCTTAAAAATGATAAATTGTGAGAGTTACATTATGATTCTATGTGCATCCCAAAACTTTATATATATTTTCTAAAGCATTGATCCATCCTCCAAATACTACTAGGACCTAAGATCAATTAGAATTTTGAGAGTGTTGTTTTATAAAATATTCCACTATAGACACATTCCTTTATATAGAATTTGGTTACTCCCTTTTATGGGTCTCACTATTTATAGCCTATGTCAATTGAGTTAAAAAAATCCACAATATGTTCAGTTACAACTCTTAACATTCCAAGTTGATAATTCATAAGGATATCATTCTCTTGTTGTATTACTACTTCATTCTCCATGTTTCCAATCATAAAAACCATTTTGAATGGACATGTATTAGATGAATCAACATAAAAATCCTAAAAAACTATCTCATGATAACATAACCACAAATTAAAATCTATTAAAAGTGGCTTTTAATATCATCCTAATTTATAAATTTATCTAAACATTTTATTTGATACAAACTATAAGGATGCATTCCTTAAAAAACCCATAATTACATGATTTATAACAAGGGTTTCACATTATTACATTTCTAGGATATTTTAGGTTTATAATTTTAGATAATTAAGAAAACTATTACATAACATAATGGATATTACCACATGGTGTATATTTTTTCCATAAAAATAAGTTCCCTTTTTTACACTTTTATTTTATAAATGACACTTTTTCTTCATTTAGGATGTGTCACCATTGACCTTATTATAATCCCTATAAATCCTTAGGCCCTGTGAAAAACATTTGAAAATATATAATGATAAAAAAATCTTAATAAGGGATATAAAAAAGAATGGTACCCCATTAGTCCTTTTAAACATCCATTAAAACCCATAAGGAATTTTTCCTTTTTACATAATAAACTTTGAGCTCAAAATAATCATTACTTATGCATGAAATCAACTCCAAATACCAAATTTTCATAAAAAGTTTTGCAATAAATTATAAGGATAAAATAATAATCATTAAATTTACTTATGAAAACATGAGAACTCATGAAAACAAACATTTCACCTTTATAATATTATAAATTTCCTTTAATCCTGATTTCATTATCTTACCTTATAAAATCAATAGATATCCTTTAAAATTCATAGAAAGCATTAAAAACCCATGTAGGTATCTTGGGAAATTATACTTACAATTAATCTTATAAGAAACCTTACAAAGTAACAATTATCACGTTTAATTCCAACATATCTCTTAGGAGTAACTTAATTCTCATTAAATCTATCACTTTACCCAATGCATTATAGATCTATACTGGGCTTAGTCATTGTCATACATATCTTTAAGAATTAACTTATTTAACTTTAAATGCATATTAGTATAAAATTTAAAAGAACCATATCATGATCAAAACAAAAAAAAATATTTCATTTACAATATAAAACCCATAATAATTGGAATTATAACCTATAAGAAAAACAACTTTCAGTTATCTCATAAAAATGGGAAGAAATGTCCTTTTCTTTAAAAATATTTAAAAACTAAAAATTAATAGAACAATATGAATATGATATTCTTTGAATAAAAACATAGGTACTTGTATATTAATCTTGATAATAAATAATTATCATTATATTGAGAAAATTTGGTTAGGTCGTATAAGTTAAAAAACATTCTTCATACAATTTTTTAAAAAGTTAAAAATAACTCATATGGAAAACATTGAAAAGATTCTATTGTAGAACCTTTTTAAAAAATCAATAATAGTTGAAAAGGTCTTTGAACAATCATTGGATTATATATAATAATATTCTTGAAACACTTTAAAGAACCATGATATGGAAGAAAATAATTGTAAGGAAAACTTTAAATCATGATTTTTAAAACAAAAACTCTTACCTTTGGTCTCATCTAACTTTGTATGTTCTCTAACTATTAAATAATAAAATTATATTATTTATTTAATTTTTATGTAACCTTTTTCATTTTCATTAAATTATAATTATTCCCTTTATTTCATTTATTATTATGCTTTATTTATTTATTAAAATGGTTAATCTCATGTTGGATGTTTTGGGGTTGTTTGATTTATAACCTCAAAATAAAATTAGTACATTGAATGTGGTCAAAGGGGTCATGGTTAAATAATCTCTATAATCTTAAATATATTATAGTTATCATGTTTATACATTCAATATAATTTTTATAATCATCAATGTAAGTAAGTATTTAAAAATTAAGAACATCATTTCATAGAGATGGTAATCTTTACGTACACATGAAAAATATTTTCATTTTTCTATTGGGTGGAAAAGAAATAAAGTGTATAATATTTTAATTTTCCAAAAATTATAACTATGTTATAAATTTTATATTTATGCATTATTTCCATACTTTTGTCCAATCATATAACGTAACACCTTGATATTTTAATAAATATTTCTCTTTAAATAATTTTAATTATTCAATAGCTTGTGTTGTATGCAACCGTGAATTTAAACAAATCTCAAGACACTATTAGAATAAAATTACCATTATAACCTAGCTATTAATTTAGAGGGAACAAATATAAACAACTATTTATGAAATAAATATAAAGGTCCAACTTAATATGAATGTATAAGTAGTAAAATCACTTTATTCTTCAAAAATATGTTTTCTTCGAAAATGAGTTTATCTTCTTTTTATGAGTGAATATTAATTTTTAGAAGTTATAGAAAATGGATTTGAAAAAATTAATTTCATTTTTGAATTCATCATGTTAGAATCATCTTAAATTTTTTTTATAATTTTCTAAAAATATTTTTTTAAGGAATAGTAAAAAATACTATTTTTATTGAAAACTATATTTTCTTTTAAAGTCTTTACAACGTAAAATTATTTTTTGGATTATTTATAAATTTTAATTAATTAATTTAGATTTAAAATAATACAATTATGGTTTTTTAAAAGGATTTTCACTACATCAGAATCGCCGTTTAGCAGCGGTTTTTTTTTTTTGCGTTTTGCGGCGGTTTAAACCGCCGCGGCATGGTTTGGCAGCGGTTTACAGAAACCGCCACCTAATATGGCATCGCCAATCTATTCGTGGTGGTTTTTTCCATTTCACGGTGGTTTAAGGAAAGCGTCGTAGCTACCTCATTTATCGGAAGTTTTCCTGAATTTAGAGGCGATTTTTACGATCCCTGGATATCAATTTATTCGCAGCAGTTATAACCGCTGTGAATATACTCAAATTCAGCGGCCGTAAAACCGCCGCAAAAGTCACGGGAACCACTGCAGAATGAGGCAGCAATGATTCGGCTATGTCGCGGTGGTTAAAACCACCGCTAAACGTAAGAAAAAATTTACGTTTAGTGGCGGTTTCATAGTTTAGCGGCGGTTTAAACTGTCGCCCATATAAGTGTCGCAACAGTTAAAACTGCAGCCAAAAGCTGACCAGAAAAAAAAATTCTGCTTTTGCTGCACCACTGCCCTGAAAAACAAATCAAACCAGAAATATAAACCAACTGAGATACATTATATCCCTCCTACCATGCATAACCCACATCATGTATCATCATCACTAGCCCTCCTCCTTCACTACATCACATTCCCACAATCACTTCCTCAATATCAAAAATAACAACATGACAAGAACACACCAAAATATCACTTTCCACAAAAAAATCATTTGGTAATAAATTATATATTATTCATATTTGGTTAAAATGGATTAATTAATTATAAATTATTATAAAATATTATAATTAATTGTGTATGATTTCTTTGTATGTTATAAAACCTAAGAAAATGGGTGGTGAAAGATTGGTCCATGGAAAGCTTGGGGGTGAGGTCTGTTCATGAGCTGTTAAGTGGTGTGTCGATGGAAAGGGGATTCAAAATGAGTTAGTCTCTCTAATGTTCTAGACCTATTGTTTTTATTATTATTTTGTGTGGTTTGAGGTGTGTAAGATTTCCATTGGATTCCATTCTCCTTCTATAAACCCAATTATTAGTTTTTAATTAAATGGTTAATTGAAATTAAAATGTTAAGGTGATTAAAGACCATGAGAAAACTAAACTATGTGCTAGGGAATAAATATATGATTGTGTACTGGCATGATTCCTCGGTCTCTAAAGGATGAGGTATTGAACTTAGAGATCTCAAGTGACTTCTTGACCCCTTCATTGGGGGGGGGGGGCTTTTGAGATGTCTTTTCCCTAGATGATGTGCCTTGTATACCTTTTTATGGAGGTTTTTTGTGACATAAGATGACCATCCAATGTGGGCTAGCTAAGACCCTTGAGACACCTCCAACAATTAAGTAATGTTTGACTTAGAAACCATGGCCTATCTAGTCTGGAATGTGTCTTGGGTATACCATCAAGTTATGAAATCATAGTAATTGTTTGTATTGACCAAACTCGTTCCCATTAGTTGTGATTTACTCTAGGTGGACAAACATAGGATGGACTAGGATTGGGTTTTCTGAGTGGACCATCTAAGTGGAACCTTCTAACTAAGATGGTCCATGATCCATATTCCTGGAAAACCCATTATTTGGTTTCCACATTGAGGCTGAGATGTTATTTTATATATTGACACTGTTAGAAATTGTTTTTTTATAAAATGAAAAGTACTAGATTGAGATAGTGGTCCATGAACAAGGATCTCAAGAGATATTCCTATACATAAATACATACCTAGAAGACCCATGTGGGTTCCCAGTAGATAGACCAACCATAAACAGGTGCATGTGTTTCTTTAGAGATGGTTACAAGTGTCACTATAGAACCTGAACCAATGTGGATGCCTGATGGAGCTAAGATGATAATGATGGGAATGGGTGTTCAGTTGACCATGGTTTTATTTATATTTATATTCAGTCTTGATTCATGATATTTAACAAGATTCATTAGAATCTCTAATTGGGCATGACAAAATTTTCATTACTTAGGACACCTATGAATCACTTGTTGGGATGGATGAGACCATTTGATTCTTATTGTGTTTCTAATCTATTATTATGACATATTTGGGGTGTACACTTAGTAAAACTAGCATCAATAATATATGATAGATGTATAAATAATGGTGGTACCTTTTTTGCAAAAAAAAACCATCAGGTCCTGTGTGCTAGATATATTTTAGTAATTTATATATCTTCTCACTGGAGTGTTAGTTTGGGACATATGAGTAGTCCATTCTAATAATTTTTCTATATAGAACATGATGTTACACATGAATTCATAATCTGGGGTTTATATTTATAACATACAAGTAGATGGTTCTTTATATATTTGTAGGGATTATGATAGGTGTGGGTGGACAATTGGAGCATCCATCGGGTCGATAACCCTCCTGGTAGAATAATGGATCCAAGGAATGAGTCCTCTATTTATTTTTTGGATTAAGTAACCCTATAATAGTGATAGGACATGGGTCCTCCATTCATAGAGTTGGTAACCCTCTCAGTTTATGCACACAATGCACATTGAGGCATAGATCATTCATTGCAGCTAGTAACCCTCTTTAATAACAATGTATTTAGTGTTTAATGAGTCTATTATTACTTCTACTATTGAGAGAGGATGTAGAAGTTATTGATGTGTGATAGTATGGGTGAAATTTAGGACATGAAAATGTGTGGTGGAAACTACCAATTCAAACACAAGCCTAAATGGAATGATGTATACTACACTTGAGAAATCAAGACATAAAAGGAAACATCAGAAATCAATAAAAAGCATAAAAAGAAACATGAGAAATCAAGGAAATTTTAGGACATGAAAATGTGTGGTTGCAACTATGTGCCACAAATGTTACATATACAAACCAAAAGTTCCCATATTTGTTCAACACATCAACAATAC
The DNA here is from genome assembly GCA_963277665.1 of Viscum album. Taxonomy (NCBI): domain Eukaryota; kingdom Viridiplantae; phylum Streptophyta; class Magnoliopsida; order Santalales; family Viscaceae; genus Viscum; species Viscum album. The sequence goes on from OY728141.1 coordinate 1,119,913,029, forward strand.
AACTACTCAGGTTCTGATGATGCATTGTCACCCTCTCCACCTTCATATTCACTTTCTGTTGTCACCTGTAAGAACATTATATTGAAAATTAAATACGGTTGCATATTTATATTAAAACTTAAAACCAATGAAAGTTAGAAAACTAAATGAATTTAATTTTTTGTGATTTACCTGCATACCACCAGTCGATGAACTACCACTGGGGGAATATCCTCTCATCTGCTGACGTATTTCAATCAACTCTTTCTGCAAAGCAGATATCCGACCCCCCTGCTGGTGAACTGTTTTTTGTAAAGAAACAATATCTTTCTTAGAATATTTGGGTATGGGATGATTAAAGTTATAAGTAGATGTAGATTCCATCCTTGGTGTCCTGCTAAAAACATCAGATGGTATGGGTCCCAAACCCATCCCGTGCACTCTCCCAGGATGCTCCTTCCCAAGGACTTTAACAACCGGGTTGTCCTGGGAGACTGAGTAGGACTGCACAGGATTAGCATCCCATAGTTCTTTAATTTTTTCCTATAAATCAAATATCAATATATATTAACACAGTAAAAACTGATAATAAGTTATTATGAAAAAAAATTGACTTCATACCCCAACTTCTTTAGCAGGCTCATTAACAAATCTTCCATCTGATCTCTTGTGAACATCCAACCACAGTTCAGTTCTGGATGCTTCATACCCTAAACTCTGGGACTGCATTAAGCAAATATAAATCAACAATTAAATATATTAAACAGATAATATTGTCTTATAAATATTTATACTAATTAAAATATTACCAATGTCGTTCGGCTTCTAGAAAAACTTTTTGAGACCTCAGTGTGCGGGGTGACTTGTTTAGCCCAGTTTGATGCATTCTGTCTTGAGAGATCCTGAAATAAATAAAATGAAATTTAATACTAATGTATTGAATGTCATGTCCTTTTCATATACAAGTATAAATGTAAAATGAGGATAATATAATAATATATATTTCAATACCATCCGCTTCTGATCACGATGTCTGTCAAAAAACACTTTCCATTATTCTTTTGGTACCCCACTGGGTAGCTTCTCATACATTTGCTACGCAGTCAACGAAGTATCATTGAAATCACACCACAATCTCCATTTTAAATCTTTCTACTTCTTACCTAGATTTTTCAACATCCACTTTCATGCTATCACATCAGCAACAGTAAAGTGGAAGAACATATGTATACAGAAATTCATTTTGAACATATTAGTAACATGACATTCAATTAAACCATAATGTAATAAATTTACTTTAGAATCATAAACTTCGTTTTTCCAGCTTGGAGGCATATGTCTCCAATCGTCATTTGAAATGGGAAGGGAAACAGGCTCCGCTACCAGCTGGCCTAAAATCTGGCCAAGTAACCCCACGGCGGCAGCCGTAGGGACCCCATAAGAATCAAATGGCATGACTATCTTCTCACCAGTCATATTCCAAACATCTGAACTTTTTATGTTTTTCTCTATGGTTGAATTTTTTTCATCTTCAATGAGAAAACAATTAGTATAAACAAAATGCAATAAATTTATTTAATTAAAATTTGTACCTATGACAGTGACACTCCAGTATGCCCGGGATGAACTGGAAGGGGCGTGTCGCTGCCCCACTGCTGAGGCTCCTAAAGGGGGAGTCGACGACTCACCCTCTAATGTGGAATCCAAAGATGGTGTAGGGGGAGATAGTGCAGGGGTGTCGGCAGATGATGCCTCAGATGTCATGGGGAGGGAGCCAAATGGATCGCCATCTGTCGCAGAACTAGATGAAATAGTGTACCGCTTCCTCCTTGGCATTCCTATCATTTAATAAAATAAAATTAAGTTCAGAATATATATTTCAAAAAAATTATGCATAAAAAAAATTAAAAATGATAATAGATGCCCAGTACTAATAGAAAAAATATATATAGCAATGATAATGAATGACTGTAGAAATGAAACAAGTGGTTACTGAATAAATAAATAATTATACATACAATCATTTTCCCCTTAAATCATGTCTGTTTCCTACTCCATTGCTTCATCCACTTCATTCATCCTTGCTAGACTAATATTTTTAATATCATGATGGACAAATAATCCTGCTTCATATTGCTGATTAACTTCAATTTCAGAGGTCAAATTTTCCACTTCATCACCCATATCATACAAATCTCTTTGTATTACGTGAGAAACTATACTCCACCCTTAATCGGCAACATCATTCACATAATATACCATTTTTTCTTGCGATGCTAAGATATATGGATCATGCAGTTCACAATCACCAATATCCATCAAGTGAGAGAAGTTCACAGAAGTAAATTTCAAGGAATCTATTTTAACACCTCTGATAAAATCAACCCATTTGCATTTGAATAAAACAACCGAAAAATGTCCGTGGTAGTTTAATTCAATAGTATCATGCAGCTTTCCATAGTATTCCACTTCAGAAAATGTAAATATACCACTATTCTATGTTTTCAAACCCACTTCTTGATCGACTATATGAAATTTAAAGCCATTCGCATTATAAGAATCGAACTTTCTAACTTGTTTTAGAGGACCTCTAGCAAGAAACTTCAAATCTTATAACCCCTCTACTCAAGTATCAGTATTCATGATCTGAAAAAAGAAATATAATTTATTAGATTTTAAAAATGTATGTGTTAAAATAATATTCGTATTTATTGCAATATTTATGAACTTACACGTTGTGAAAACCATTCTACAAGATCTTTATTAACAGCTTTCATTATATCTTTCTCATTTCGGGTTCGGACTCTCATTCATCTCTTTTTTTGTATCATCAAATCTTCAATAAATGGATCTACAATTTCACTATTCAGCAGCACATATATATGTGCCTGTAATAATTCCAATTCAGTCAATGTCACATTTGAAGTCCTCCCAACTGATCGACCAATAGTAGGAAATATTTTGGATTTCTGATGTATTTGAGATTGAGTCAATGTGTCGTCAACATGTCCAACTTGATTAAATCTTGTCTCAATATCATCCAAGTATCAAGAATAAAAGGTCAGACACTCCTCATCCAAATAGCCTTCAGTAATAGAGCCTTCTGGTTGAGCTTTATTTCTCACGTATGATTTCAAATGCCCAAGATATCTGTGAAATAAAATAAACATAATTATGCATTTAATTAAGTACCAAAAATTGTTTACTTAACTGGAAAACATATAAATAAAGTACCTCTCAATTGGATACATCCATCGATAATGAACGGGGCCTCCTAATTTAGCTTCCTCAACCAAATGCACAGTTAAATTCATCATTACAGTAAAAAACGACGGAGGAAAGATCATCTCCATTGCACAAAGGGTCAATACAAACCTCTCCTGGAGGTTGTCAAGCTGAAATGGATGTAGAGATTTCTCACATAGTTGTTTAAAAAATGTGCATAACTGGAGTACAACAGCAGTAATTTTTTCAAGTAATAATGTATGCAATGCCAATGGCAGTAACTGCTGTAACAAAATATGTGAATCGTGACTTTTCAATCCATGTAACTTACGATTCTTCAAGTCAACACACCTCGAGATTTTAATTGAATACCCATCAGATACCTTAAAATTATTTAACATTCGAAGGAATGTATCTTTATCCATATTTTTCATTGCAAAAATTGTTAGAGGATACTTTTCATTCTCATCTAGCCAGAGATCGTGTTTTATGTTCATTGCTTGTAATTCTTTGCAAGCATTGAGATGATCCTTTGACTTTCCATGCTCATTAAGCAATGTGAATATCAAATTGTCACAGATATTATTCTCAATATGCATCACATCAAGATTATGCCGCAACAAATTAAAGTCCCAATATGGAAGTTTGAAGAATATACTTTTTTTCTTCCACTGTTGCGTTTTGGTTTCACTTGACGATGCACTTCAGACCTGTTTTCTACTCTCATTCAAATGATGAACCTTACCAAATTTTGTTTCAACATTTTCAAGTTGTTTCAATATTTCAGAACTAGTTAACAACTTTGGAGGTGGTCTACGATCAATGGAACCATTAAATTTTGATCTGTTCAGCCGAAATCTATGAGATGCATCAAGAAATCTTCGATGACACAAGAAGAACCATTTTCTACTGTGAGGTAGTCATTTGAGCTCAAAATAAAAGTTATAAACGGGACAATACAAACCTGAGTAATTGTTCCAACCAGATAAATTCCCAAGCCTAGGGAAGTCACTAATGGTCCACATTAAAGCAGCATGCATTTTGAACATTGTTTTAGAAGAAGCATCAAATTTCTCAACATCGTTGCTCCATAACTCCTGCAATTCGTCAATCAAAGGCTGGAAGTATACATCAATATCATTTCTAGGAATTTGTTTTCTAGGAATAATCATCAAAAGGATAAAAGATGTTTTTTGCATACACATCCAAGGAGGCAGATTATAAGGGATCAAAACAACTGTCCAAATGCTATAACTGGTACTCAAAGTCCCAAATGGGTTGAATCCATCGGCAGCCAATCCCAATCGAAAATTCCTAGGATCAGTTGAGAAATTGAGATGTAATGAATCAAATGTCTTCCACGATTGAGAATCTCATGGATGTATCATTAACCCATCATTGTTATTATCTACAGAATGCCACTTCATGTATTCAGCAGTTTTCGATGACATGAATAATCTTTGCAATCGAGGCTTCAAAGGAAAGTAACGTAAAACCTCTACAGGTGTGTTCCTTTTCTTCTTATCCATGAAATTATGTTCATTCAAAATTCCAACATCACCCTTTTCCTGCCATCTAGAAGAAGAACATTTCTTGCAATTCTGTCTACTTGAATCCTCTCCCTAATAAAGCATACAATCATTTGGACACGCATGTATTTTTGTATAATTCAAACCAAGATTTTTAACAACTTTTTTTCATATCATAAAAAGATTCTGGGATTTTTGCTTCAGGAAATGCATCACGAATCAATTCCAATATCATGGACATTGCCTTATTTATAATTCCACATAGACATTTGATATGGTACAACTTCAGCAGAAATGAAAGCTTTGAATATTTCAAACACCCACTATACAACTCTTGATTTCCATCATCAACTAAATCATGAAACGCATTTTCCTCAGCGAAGTTTTCTCTTACATTTGGCTCCACAGAATCAAGAGGAGGATCCAATGATATGTTACAATCTTGATCTGCCTATGTTACAGTCTCAAAAACATCACTTGTCACGTTGCAATTTATAGCACCCTCTTCTAGTTGTTCTGATATGTTTTGATGCTGATAGTGGTGTCTTGTAGTGACGAATGCATCATTTATGAGGTTTTTCATTTCATTTTCCATTGTCGATGAACTTGGTACCTCATTATATGGATTAACATCAGTGCTCAATCTTTCTGTAACATTCGATTCTCCATGCCAAATCCAACACAAATATTGACCAGGTAATTGCTTCAGTATTAAATGTTCATAAACCTCATCTCTCTTCAACCATGTTCTAAATTTACATTTAGGACATGGACATTTTATTCTCCCTTCAATAGGTCAATTAGAAATTTAAAAATATAAAAACTCATTCAAACCCTTAACATACTAAGGTGTGTTCCTCGGTAATGTGATCCAGCTTTTATCCATGTATATTACAATGTGCCTACACAATAATAAAAATAATTAAAACACATAGTTACTACTAAATAGAGAAAGAGATTCATATATACGATAGTGTAACATTACAGAAACATAATATAATAAAGATGATCCCCTGAGTTAGATATGAACCCTCTAGTTTTTGGGATAGGGGAAGTTTCTTTGGTAAAGAGAAACAGTGTTCTAACAACGTGGTAGCTACTTTACCATGAAAACCAAAGCATATTGTTAATTTGGAATAACCCCAGCCTAAGTTCTCTATAGAGTCTTCATATAAAACTCTAATATCAAATAAATCTATTATAAATAATGTTTAGGTAAAACCTTATGATGCTTACAAAACTCAACACATTGTTAATTTGGAGTGGCAAGAACCACGTGAGGGATAGTCTTGAGGCATGATAAGTGGTGGTGTTCATGGAAATGCATGATAAAATATTTAATCAATAAAGATCAATGAACATTATATAACATCAAAACAAGAAAATTATTAGAGGGAGTGACACGTATGAGAGGAATACTAGAATCTTGGATATTTCAAAAATCACTGGGTATAAGTTTAATTGAGAAATCAACAACTTAGTTAGGTGGAAGACCAGAAAATAAATGGTAAAAACATCAGTGTATTCTCTCACAATGAGAATTTAATCATGGTTTATCTTTTCTATAGTCTCAATAATTTGATATATATATTCTCACTTAGAAGTAAAAAATATCCATTCTTTACATAATGATTACCAAGGATAATCATCTTTCTATATTCACTTGTATAGAATGAGAGGGAGATTTACGATATTGAGGATAATTTTATTAATTATAAAATATATCCTATATTTATACAAGAAAAAGTAATTCATACACATAATTTCATTTAATTACACAAAAGGGAGTATCTCAAGGTTTTATTTTATATTAATAAAAATATTTCTTAAGGGAATGAATTATTATAAGGGGATGAAATGATTGACTAATTTTATCACATCAATAATAACTCGACATAGATGTTTTGATGGGGTGTTTTAACAGTTATACAAAACATTCATGGTATGAAAGAATGTTTAAAACATGAATAAAATAGTATTTTCTCTATACTTGAGTAATTAACTATCATACCTATAACCATATTATTATTAGGATCTGTATCAGTAATTTTGTTTTCATAAGCTCAACCTTACCCTATAGACCATATATGTTGTTTTCATTGATAAAATTATATACCCCTTCACACAATGAATTGATTTAAATAGGGTACCCGTTTATTTATTATAAAACATTTTAAAATATTATTAGGGTTTATTAGATAATTCCTTTATTCCATCACAATGGTGGGTTTCTCCCATAGACATTCTCTATCTATGTTCACCTATTTCCAACACCTGAATCATTTTCTTTTCTTATTTAGAAAATTTATGGCATTATTATTCATACACTTTAGATAAGTGGGATGATAAATTTTCTTAACCCCATGATATTTATTTATTTCACTACAAGAATTGAAATCCACACTTCACTTATTATCTATTAAACCATGAAACCCTAGAGAATCAATGATCTCTATTTCAACTTTGAGGGTTTATCAAAAAATCTCTTTATAGACAACAATTTCTCATATCACCAAATCATTTAATAGTTTCATATTCAGAAAAAAAAATAATGGTTTTTAAGTGAACTTTTATGGTTATTGAAAATGGCGGAGGAATATGGTAAATGTCATATGAAGTTTTCCTCATACACTTGAAGTATTATTCTTCCCTTTTCTTGAGGCTAAGGAAATAATTCTCAATTTTATATGAGAGAGTTAAAGGAAAATATTTATCATAAATAATTTTCATAAATTCATTCCACTCCATCAATTTGATCTCCTCATCGAGCATCATTTTATTCATAAATGTAACACATTATATATTTTCTATCTTTAACCATATCACCTGTAAAGGTATTATCATATTAAACAAATTGATTATCAAAAGAAAGCAATGGGGATTTTGATTTCCATGTAATTATAACAATAATTTATAGATTCTATATTTATAACATAATCATTGAATAATTATGCCACTTCACAAAAATTTCCATAATATGGAAACCATCAATATTTTCGACAAAACAAAAAACCCAACTCGTAACATGTGTCAATCATCACTGTCACATCATCATATTAGCTAGAAAATAGGTAATCCCAACTCTCAACCTATGTCAATCATCTCATCATCATCACATCAGCATAATAAGAAAGTCCAACTCTCAACCAGTGTTAACCATCCCAACATCCACTAAAATTCCACATCATTACCTCAATGACACATGTTATAACCTCGATCCATCACAACCAAAAACATGACATAGCCTTAAAGCCATCACAACCTAGGGAAATGTGTACACGTTATACCTTAATCCATTATAACCCATAATATAAGCATGTATTGTAACCATGAGCCATCACAGCCCATGAGTATAGTATCAAACAACCATAAACAATCAAGAAGATAGAAAACAATCACTTAAGAATAAAAAATAACAAACACATAAAAAATCACATGCAATAAGTAGAAAAACAAATAATCATAAACGAAAACATATGAATACAATACAATAAATACAAAATTATAATTTATTGTAAGAAAAAATAATAATAAAGAAATAATTAATATCAAAACAACAAAAAAATTAGAAATCAAACCCTAGGGTTCATATAGGTCACCGGGGAAGCAAGGTCGTCGGGGTCGCAGGGTCGCCGCGGTCGCGGGGGGCCAGGGTTGCGGGGGAAGGAATCACGGTCGCTGGGTGAGAAAGAGGAGGGTTGGGGTGGGGGGGAAGGGTCGAGGCTGTTAAAAAAAAATTGCGATGGTTTATTATAAATCGCCGTGAAACCTTTTTTAAAAAAGGTTTAGCGGCGGTTCTAGAAACCGTCGCTACAAAACCGCTGCTAAACAGTGATTTTATTGTAGTGTTTATACATGAATTTATTATGACAATATTTTATGTTTTAAAAGAGAATTTTTTCCAAAAAAATGTTTTTCGTTGAAGATTACTGGTTTTATTTTAAATTAAATTCTGCAAATTTTTTGTTTTGAATTTTAAAAAATAAATTCCAAATTTTGATTCATAAGGTCTAAATTTTTTTAGTATTTCTCTTTTATTTTTTTCCAATATGAATAGTAACTTTGGTAAATTTTGTTAGCACTGTAAAGTGTAAATTGGGTAATTTAGGTTAAAAATAAAATGATAAAGACTATAAAATTAATCTAACACATGAAAAAAAATTTATTTTATGAAGATAATTCTTCCCTTAACACATAAGTATTGAAATTAAGTTTTTTAATAGACACTTTTCCATGAAAATGAATTATATAATATTTAAATCAAAGAAAGTCACAAAATGTCACTTTCTTTATCTTAAATATCCCTTATGTGTCTGCATGGGGAAAAAGTATTTCATGAATGGATATTAATGTGAATTTTTAACTTAATAAATTTATTTTCATGATAAAAATTTATTTTTAACCTTTTTGGCCAATTAGATGGGATTATGATATTTATAATATTTTATTTAATGAAAATTTAAAGATGTCACATTCATGTTTTAAATACTATATATTTTTAAATATAGGGTTAAAAAAGAAATATTTGACTATAAATATTATTCTAAAATATAAAATATTTATTTTAATTATGTTATTTTATTTTTTATTTTTAGTGAAAAAATAATTATATTAAATAATTACACAACACTGATATAGTAATTATTTTATTAATGGAAATATCAAATAAATGTTATTAAAAATATTAAAATAAATATAATTTGAGATAATTAATGTGATAAAAGAATTTTCAATATGACCTTTACCTCTTAAATATTTAATAAAATATTTGGTTTGAAGTTAAATTGTTATCTTGATATTTTTAAAATTCCAAGTAATGAATAGTGTCAAAATTAACACTAATGATATTTTATCAAATAATATTTTATTAAATTATTTAAAAATAATAAAAAATATTTAAAATTATGAAATAATTATAATATGGTCTAAAATGTTATAAATTGTTCATTTATGGTTTAATTGACATCACATAAGTAAAAAATACAACCTTTTAATATTAAAAGATTTGTTACCTTAGTTAAATTTTAAATGGATTAACTAAGGGTTAATCAAAATGATAAGGTTTAAAATAATACCGAAACTTGTCAAAAATATATTTTTTGATTATATTACAACCTTATATAATCTTATATTTGAATAAATTTTATTTTTTAGGTATTTTTATTGATATTGAATTTATTATAAATTAATGTTTTTAGAAATTCCAAAACTGTCATCACCACAATTATAAAAGGGCACCTCCTCCCTCACTTCTTCGTATAACATTGAGCCTTCAAGATCTACCAAAATCTAAAAATTTATCTTATAAACTTAAATATCCAAAATATAGAGGTTCTTTTCTTCTCAAAAGACCAACCCTAGTGTCCCTAAGAGGAAATCTAAAGAAAGTTTGGCAAGGAAGAGGTAATCATTTTTACCAACTCTTTCAAGATTATTTCTTCTTATAATTTCTCTTCATGTGTTGTTTCAATTATAAGTTAATAAATCCAGTATCACCTATATTTTGATATATTATTATGATTATGAAAAAAAACATATTTCACCTTTTATCCATATTATAAAAAACAAAATCATTGTGTGTGCGTACGTACAGCTTACCGTCTCCACGCTGTGGTGTAATTTGTTTTTCGTCAATACTTTATTTGGATGGATAAAATGATGGAAATCATATATATATGATAATTATAAATTGATATTTATTCTTTAATAAAATAAATACCATACACTTCTATAACCTTTTACCATTAAAGGAGTGATATCATTGCTCGTGCATACGTACAACCTACTGTCTCCACGACATGATGCGATTCATTTTTCATATTAACTATTCAAGAATGATCATATAAATGTATATAATGAGTAAATATGATATATATTACATTAATATTATTCTATAAATTATGGAACTATATCTTATTCATAAGAACTGGGACTTATGTGACAAAACATTCATAGGAAAATGAAGTAGTTAACACCTGAAAGAAGAGTAATAATGAAATATTATTAACAAATGGGTGATAAGATATTATAATAGGATCATATAGGATATCATAAATATTAATATGGTTCTAGAATAAGTTAATAACATTATTTAAACCATTATACAATAGTTTTAGATATGTAAGAATTAAATCAAACCTAAGGTAAGGGTAAATTTCGCAATCTAATTATTATTCAGGATTGTTTATACGTAAGTATATGTGGGAGATATTTATCTTCCATGTCTATGTTTCTTAAAAAAAATTCCAAAATATTTTTATTATCCTTATAAAATTGTTAAATTAATTTTTACCCATGTTTTAAGTTTTACTAAATGGCTTGAAAGGAATATTTTATTCATTTTCCTAACGAGGTACTTTTTGAATTTTCTGAAAAATGTATAAAAGTAATGATTTTTTAATTTATACTGCATAAACAAATTTTACTCTTTCATGATGACTTAATTATTTTAATATTACATTAAAATATTACAAGTTTGATTTTAAAGAAATTTTTTTCTTTTAAAATTACATGGTATTTTAAGAAAATAAATGTTTTTCAAATTAGAAAGGATATTTTCCTCAAGAATTATTTTCAAGTGATCTTGCAGAATTATATTCCATATAAGATTAACATTATTTATCTTAATTATGCTTTATTTAGGTTTATTATTAAATAATATTATCCTTATTATTTTTATGGTTGGTTTATGTTTATTATGGAATGATATTTATGAATATCATTTATTTTTTGTGGCTTATGTTAAGATAGAATGATGTTTATGAAACCTATTTTTTTATATGGGTTCTGATATGATGAATGATTTTTGTTATTATGAAACCCATATGTATGGTTTTTATTATGTGATGGGTGGGACCTATATCTCCTTCCAATTCATTGGTTAAATATTTATATCTCATGAGATAGGGAAGACTAGAATGGGTAGTAAACTCAGTTTAGTAATACAGTGTTGGAATAAGGAGTGAACTCACTTTAGTAAGGGATTTTGTCTGCAAGGATGGTCTTAGAAGTGATCCTTAACTAATATATAAATGATTTTATATTATTATGTGTATGACACAATTTCATGTATTATGTTATGATCTCATGGAATATGTTCTTTGATTATTTATGATCTTATATGATTTATTCCATGAAATTATATCATGATCTTTGATATGCAGGATCAAAAGTTATTTTCATGTTCTTATGCCCTTATGCTTATGTTATGTCCCTTGATTTTCCCTTACTGAGAATCTTAGATTAATCTTTTCATATGTTTCTTTTCCCCAATATATGAATAAATATATTGAGTAAGATGTGTCAAAAAGGGATCTAGTTATGAAGGAATAAGAAGGAGATGATGTAGATGTTTTATGAATCAGTTGTTTGTGTTTCTTAGTTTCCAAAGACACTAAACCTAGAAGTTTATTTAGTGGTTTTTTTATATAATGTAATGAATATTCTTCTATTTTAAATATATTATCTATGTATGAAAATTATGGGTCATTACAGTTGGTATGAGAGTAAAGTTTAGTTAACCTTTGGAAACTAGGATAAGAAAACCTTAGTAAGAACCCTAAGGATAAGTCTAAGTATATGATACAATCCTATTATTTTGGTAACAATCATGAATAACCTATGATAAAACCTAAGGTGTATTAAATTGAAATTTTATAATAAATTTCCCTTGATAATGTGGTTTTCCCACTATTATTATTATTTATCACACTATACTTTTTGGTTTTAGTCAATGGTTGGAACCAGAAGAAACTGTGTTAATGTTGAATACAACAGGAAATGCAACGATTTTCTTCCTGAGAAAACAAATGATATGGAATCTGGAATGAAAAATATTATTGTTATGATCATACAACTTTCTCATGAAATGAATCATGCAACACTTATAAATGAGAAAATGAGGGAACACCATTCTGTTGAGTCCTTCATGAGGTAGCATCCACCTTCTTTCAGTGGGTCTTCTGGTCCACTAGTGGATGATCAATGGATTAGTACCACTAAAAATATATTTTCAGTTCTACGATGTTTAGAACATGATAAAGTCATCTTTTCAGTCTATCGTTTGGAAGGTGAAGTGGATCAATGATGGAATATTATCAAGAATACGAGGCAATGAGATGAAATTGACTCTATAGAATGGGACGAGTTCAAGAAATTATTTTTCAATATGTAATTTCCTTATATTCTTCATATGGATATGGATAAGGAGTTCCTTGAGATTATGAAAAATAATGATGAATTCATTGGTACCTACGAAGTAAATTTTACAAGACTTTCAAGGTATGCTATTGGAATTATCATCCAACCTAAAAGTAAGGTTGATAAATTCTTTAATATCTTAAAACCAAGTCTCCAAAGGGATTTATTTTAAGTTTGGGGCTGATGCCTCAATTTATTATTTAAATCAAAGACCTATTTTTGATTGGGTAGAGGGAGAGTAATTATATAGCTCGATGGCCCAAGGCCAAGTGGCATAAATACAAGGATTGAAAGCCCATTTTTTGCCAAAGGGCCCTTCAGTGAATAGTACTGCTACAGTACTCAGACTGCTATAGTACCATCGTTGCTACAATTCCTACTATAATTCCTCCGCCACTACATCATAACCACTGTTATAGTATTACTATAGTACTACTACAGTAACCCAGAAATTAGTCCCTACCCAAATTTGATTCCGGGTCTTTTGGATGCAAATCGGAAGCCTGTACCACTTGGGTACAGGCTTATTGGCTCCAAAGGGAATTATCCATAAATAAATTTAGTAGATATTAGGAAATATTTTGATTTTCTCTCAAGTTTTAGATATATATTGGAGTTACCCATCAATATTATGGATTTGATAAGAAGAGAAAAATGGAATTTAAAGGAAAATATAAAAACCATAGTGAAAAGAATATGAGCTTTCCTTTATGAAAAAAGTATGGAAAGAAACATGTATGAATATAAGGCCCTGACCTTAAACATTACTTAATCTTGAGATAAGTCATTAATTTGAATTTAAGTCACTTAAAGGATCTTTTTAGGTTTAGAGTTTTAGAGAATTAGACCATAACACATACATAGAAACTTAAATATTTTAAGTAGACACTTCTACTCAATATCCATTTTTTCATAAAATAAAAACTCTTTAAAAATAAACATGGTATCGTTTCATATTTTAACAACATAACTTTTCCTTTATACCATCCTTGACTCTATTATTCTTTAAGTCTTGTGAAAAAAAATCAAAACTTGGGATGAGCAGAAAAATCTCAATAAGTGATACACAAAGAAGGAAAACTATTAGTATTGGGAAAACATGAAAACCATGAATACTTTATCATAAAGTAATAATTTTCACCTTTAATAAGTATTAAATATACTTCACTAAATATAATCTCATTGCTTACCCTTTTGTAACCAAAAGATTACCATAAACCCATATAAATCAACATATAGTATATAAAGGTAACTTAGTACATAAACATACTTAAATGTAATAATCATATGGTTGACTTCCACACATATCACTAAATAAAATAGCCATATGGACGAATTCCATACCCAATGCATTGGAGTTTGTAACATAACCACACTTACTTGTTTTATCACAGAACCACCTGTATTTGATTTATTATGTAACCACCCATATTTGGTTTATTACGTAACCACCCATCAAATGTCCAAGTACCATTATATAACCATAACACATAAAATATTGTAATTATCAACATTTCACTCATAAAATTTCATTTTTAATCACAAAAAATAATTTTAAGATATTAAAATAGTAAACCCACTTTAAAAATAATTTTAAATACCAAAACACCCAAAAAAGAGAATAAGGGATTTCTTTTCATTTTAAAAACATTAATACACAGAGGAAGCCAAATATCAAATAACGGTTACGAGGGCGAAGAGGTCGTTGTCGCCGCATACGTCAAGAACATTCCTTTTGTCATTTAATAAAATTCTTCATATAAAAAAGATTCCCTTTGAATGAAATTGAAATTCAAAGGGGTTTATTATACACCGTATAAAAGAACGAGATTTATTTTATCAAAATATGCCTCAATGAAAGGAGAATGAGATGAAGTCCCTTACCTCAAATATGACTTGTCTTGTTCGTTCTTTATATTCCTAAATAATAAAATTAGGTTAATTTATACATTATTGAGAACCTTTTTCAAGTTTATTATTTCTTTTATATCATTTATTACTATTTTATAAAAAATACATAATTATTTAAGTTCATATTGGTCTTTTTGTCGATATTCAGTACTTGAGTTAAAAATGAACTTGTTTGATGTAAATTGTCCATGTGGTCAAAATTCCATCTTCTCTAGAATATTATTAATTATTTAAATATAATATATATCCAGTATATATGTATTTATAATAGTCCATAACAATTGGAGATAATAAATTAAATGCACTATTCATGGAGATAGTAGGTCGTACATATGCATGAACACTACTTTCATTTCCTTGTCATATTAAAGGGATGAAAACTAAATTATACATAGGTATATTATAATTCCAGTATAATATATATTTTATATATGTTACATAAGTTCATTAACTTCATCCTTTATATTTTTTATGTATGGCATGAATGAGTTATATCACTTTGAGGGGCGGTAGTCCACACTTCCTCAAATAAAATTATCATATTTACACATCATGGAAAGCATAAATGTATGTTTTAAATAAAAATTATAGAAGAATAGAGATAATATAAATATCATATATATCATATATAAATATAGTGCCATCATAATGGCCACCCTGATAGGTGGTAGGGAAAAATTGAATAATCATCGTTTCGTGAGGCAGTATTTCGCTGTACATAGAAACAGTATGTTCATATCCATTAGATGGAGGTATGTGTAAGTGTAGTTAGAATAATTATAATAAAAAAATCCTAGTATATTTATGACATTGTTGTTGTTATATAATCAAATAATAAGAAGATAATATGGAGTGGAGAAAGAAAATAATGGAAAGGAACTTGAGAGAAGACTTTACCTCTAAATCGGGTAACTTCTTTTGATTTGAGCCAAAAAGATTTCTTGAATTGCCTTATTCCCGAGGTAAGACTTATAGGAGGAAATAAGGGATTTTGGGATATTGTTTTAGCATAATTTTGATGATACAAGTGGATTTAGAGGTGTGAGTAAGTGGGTAGAGGTGGTGGCCTTTTATAAGAGGGAGGAGGGGCACTTTAGGAAAGTCTTGAAATATTATTTTATTATAAAATAATTTTTGAATTCTAATAGTTAAAAAAGTGATATATTTCGAGGATAAGAAGATTATGGGTCGAAATACTATCAAAAAATATGTTTTAGACAGGTTTAGGTCACAAAATTAACCTTATCTTTTAGCTTTAACCCTTAGTTAAAAACATTAACTCTTACTATGTATTCTTGTATTTTCATAATATATGGTTACTATAGTTACTATAAAATAACATGATAACAAAAAGTGGATCATTAATGAAATTTTTAACATTATATGTCCTTTTTTCTGAATATTATATTTTTAGGACAATTATATCATCTAATAAAATAGTATTTGTTTTAAAAACTCATTTATGTCAATTTTGACACAATTTAGTAATTGATTTTTTTAAGTCATAAAAACTTGATTCCTTTGAAAAAAATGAATTAAATAAAATATAATATTTTAATATCTTCCATAAAATTTTTGGATGGAATCAAAAAGTTAAAATTAAATTTATTTTAATATTTATAATATCATTTATTTGAATCTTCATTAATAAGGTAATCACAACATCATCATTGTGTCATAAATAAAATTATTATTTAATGTATAAACATTATAAATAAAATACCATGATGTAGGAAATATTTTTAGATTTCTAATTAATATTTATATTCAAATATATCAATTATATAACCCTATATTAAAATTTTTTTAGTAAAAGATACATGTTTATGTTATATTTCTCTTTAAATTAATTCTTATAACATGTCATTATCACACCCAAGTGGCTCCATGGGGTCCCAAAATTGACTCAAGGATGACCATGGTCATAAATATCTCATAAAATATATTAGTACATGTGTTAGGGTAGTTTTATATTATTAGAATATTATTTTTTTACCCTAATTTACCTGATTTACCCTTTAACCATGGTAAATAAAAAATAATTACTGAAGGTGCTCTTCATAAAGTCCATAAATAAAAGGTAATTATTTAAAAAATTGGACCTTATGATTAAAAATATGGAATCCATTTTTCCAAATTAAAAACACAGAATTGGTAGAAATTAATTTAAAATTAATTCCTATTGTCAAAACCAGAAAGTGGGTTTTTTAGAAGTAAAAACTATCAAAAGGTTGATATGTGTTAATGTCTAATTTAAATGTAAAATTACTTCCAATGACAAAAATTGGGTTAAATGATAAAAACTTAATCCAATTACTCTTTAAAACCAATTAAAATAACAATCTAACTATATAAATAAATTAGATGAAAAGACAGTTTTGAATTAAAATGCAGTATTTTTCACTATTCATTAAAATATGAATTTTATCAGAAAAATACCAAAATTTCATCCAAAGTAAATTTTTATGTCCTGATTCTAAATAAGAAGTTTATTTTGTCAAAATAGAACATATAAAAGTGACAAAAATATATTTAAAAATGGTTCACAATCAAAAGGCGGTAAAATTGCATTTTAAGAAAAATACTTCTTTTATTCAAAAAAATAAATTTGTTCTTATATCATATCTAGAAAACATATAAGATGAATTTAAAACATTAAATTGAATATATAACATATATTTTTCATTAAATAAAAATCCATAAAGAGTGGTATGGCTTTATGAATGCAATTATTCTCTTTTAAATAGATTTCATAAAAACACATCCTTTATATTCAATTGGTTATTATTTCCATTTCTAATAAATTTGGTAACCAAATAATCATTATTTAAACATTTTTAAACCATATTTTCATAATTAAGTTGATACTATTCTTTCCCTCCATTCCAATTTTTAGTCATTAACAACCATTTAAAATAATAATATTATTATATTATTATTTTTTATTATAACTCAATGTTGTGTGCAACGTAAGATTTTAGAGAAACTCATTGTTGCGTGTTAGGTACACTATTATACATAGTTTCCCATTTAAACTAAAATTAATATTAAATTCAAAAATATTAATAGATATTAAAATGTATTATTCTATAAATTCCTGGTATGTTACATCATTCCCCCTTTTAGAAATTGTGTCCTCGCAATTTTAAAATTGGGCTCGAAAACTTTATTGAAAATATCACATTGGAAAAAGAGTCCATAAAAATATCACTTTAAAATAAATAAAGAGAAGTATAAAGGTCACCTAAGATAACACATACTAGGATTCCATGTAGGAAAACATAGATATGGAAGAAAAACTAATTGTCAAGTTCTGATAGAGAGCAATAGAAAACATGATCAGGAGAAAGTTAACCACCAGAAAACCACAAACTTGTGATGGGTTAAATGGTCTTTGATTTCCCAGTAGGAAAAGTAATCATAAAACGTTTTTTGTTTTCATATCCTTTTTATAAATTTGAGTAATTTATTTATAATCTTGACTAAGAACATAAGGAAACATACTTACTTGTCAATAGAGTTTCATCCTTTAATAAATATATACCACAAACTCATCTTTTATCCAAATGATGAGTATTCAAGATGACTTGGTCACACCTAAAGTGGTATAATCAACTTCAAGAGAATCACATAATCTATAAAATGTAAACTATATATTTCCTATATATTTACACATTAACCAAAACCAAAATGGTTAGTACAAGATCAGATAATCCCCCGAAAAGAATAATCATTTATAAAAGGAGATACTACACTTAATCTCCAAAATTCAATAAACAATACCCAAATTTCAACAAATACCATTCAATAAACAATTTTCCTTAAAATTATTCAAAAAGAATAATCCAAACTAAGATTGAAACCCAAAATTTCATAAGGATTTGATCACAAAGTCTTTCATTATAAATCTCAACATTTATCTCCAAATAACATCAATTACTCTTAAAGTATCATATTTAAAAGTAAATAACCTAATAAAATATTCTACATGATATGTTAATCACTTCTATAAATAACCCAAATAACCATAAGTCCACAATAAAAACATAGATTCTTCCAAAATAAAATTCAACCATTACTCCTCAAATAAAATCCCATAGTATTCTATTTTCATTAGGCATATAGGGTTACCAAAATCAACGTATTCTTGATCCCTAGAATCATTTAACTAAAGATAATAAGTCATAATAACTAGGTACTTCATATAGGCTAGTGGTAGGTGATGCACCCTTGTCTCCCCTCATTTGTGGGTCTAATTCCCACAGCCTTTCCGGACTCGACGGGCTGTCACCCATCTTGCAGGTCATACCTTTTTATAAAACTCGAAAATAACCCTAACATGTTTTAACCTCAATGGTAGTCTTATAACTCTCATTTTCATCCGAACTCATAAATAAATCAACATATTAATTCATAAAGTCTTATATATATTTCATTTTTTTTATTTCACCTCCATATAATAAAATAAAACTATTTCCAATAGAAAGAGCATCATACCTAGATCATGGTGTCCACCTAGTTTCATCATCATCTTGTTCATGTAAATAGAAAGTCCAAGCATTGCAATAATGATTTATAGATCCTTAAAAATAATTTTCTTCATTTATCCAAATACACCTTGTACAACTTGGGTCATATGGGTGTTCACAGAAAAATAATTTCAGAAAATAATCATGTATGACATATAATTTCAAAACATATGATAAAAATTGATTTTTATAAAAGTCAGACCGAGTTTGAGTTGAAACTTTCAATAAATAGTCCTTTTAAAATGCCATAAGTATATTCTGAGAGGCTATATTTTAAAATCAAATATAAATAGGTTTCTCAAGGTTCTCCTTCTTCATCACCTTTTTCAAAATCATAATATGCTTCAAAATCTTGTGATAAGGTAAAATATTTGAAAATTCATTGTTAATATTTACCTTTCACAAAAATATGAGAATATTGAGAAATTAGGATTTGATTAAATACAACCCATGATCCATGATGGTATCGAGGTATAGTGGAGGTGTTTGATATCTCAAAAAATTTCTTTCAAGTGAGTTGTATGTTAGAAAAAGTTTCACAATCATCTAAACATGACTTTACAATAATTATTGCAAGAAAGTCATTAGGAAGATATAGTAATGTTTTTTGAGATCCTCCTCCTATTTATAACTGACTTTCCTTGATCTGAAAAATTTAACAAATGAGGATTTAACTGAAATAATAGACATAGAGACTAAACATGTGTTTAACGAAAACTCCTAATCCCTAAAGTTTTATAAACCTTTCCTTTGATACCAACTATAAGGCCATGGCCTTAAACATTACTTAATATTGAGATAAGTCATTAATTTGACTTTAATTCACTTTAAGGATCTTTTCAGGTTTAGAGTTTTAGAGAATTAGTTCATAACACATATATAGCAACTTAGATATTATAAGTAGACACTTCTACTCACTATCTATTTTTTCATAAAACAAAAACTCTTTAAAAAGAAACATGGTATCGTTTCATGTTTTAACAGCTTAACTTTTCCTTGATCTCATCCTTGACTCTATTCTTCTTTAAGTCCTATGAAAAATATTTCAAAACTTGGGATGAGAATAAAAATCTCAGTAAGAGATACACAAAGAAGAAAAACTATTAGTCCTAGGAAAACATGAAAACCATGAATACTTTATCATAAAGTAATACTTTTCACCTTTAAGAAGTAATAAATATAATTTGCTGAATATAAGCTCATTGCTTACCATTTTTATAACCAAAATATTACCATAAACCCATAGAAATCAATATATAGCATATAAAGGTAACTTGAGACATAAACATACTTAAATTTAATAACCATACAGTTGACTTCCACAAATATAACTAAATAGAATAGTCATACGGCCTACTTCCATACCCAATGAATTCGAGGTTGTAATGTAACCACTTTTCCTTAGATTATCACGGAATCGCCTAAATTTGGTTTATCATGTAACCACCCATATTTGATTTATCACATAACAACCCACCAAATTTCCAAGTGCCATTATATAATCATAACACATAAAAGATTGTAATTATCAACATTTCACTCATAAAATTTCATTTGTAATCACAAGAAATCATTTCAAGATATTAAAATTTTAAATTCACTTTAAAAATCATTTTCAATACCAAAACACCCAAAAATAGAATAAATTATTTCTTTTCCTTTTAAAAACATTAAGGCTTATAGAGGAAGCCAAATATCAAAAAACAGTTACAGTAGTAGAGAGGTCGATGTCATTGCATACGTTAAAAACATTCCTTTTGTCATTTAGTAAAACACTTCGTAGAAAAAAATATTCCCTTTGAATGAAATTAAAATTCAAAGGATTTTATTATACATCGAATAAAAGAAGGAGGTGCATTTTATCAAAATATGCCTCAATGAAAGGAGATTGAGACAAAGTCCCTTACCTCGAATACGACTTGTCTCGTTCATTATTTATATTCTTGAATAATAAAATTAAGTTAATTTATAAATGATTTAAAACCTTTTTAAAGTTTATTATTCCTTTTATATCACTTATTACCATGTAATCAAAATTACATAATTATTTAATTTTATATTGGTCATTTTATCGATATTCAGTACTTGAGTCAAAAATGAACCTATTTGATGTAAATTGTCCATGTGGTCAAAATTCCATCATATATAGAATATTATTAATGATTTAAATATCATATATATCCAGTATATATTTATTTATAATAGTCTATAACATTTTTAGATAATAAATTAAATGTGTCATTCATGGAGACGGTAGGTCATACGTGTGCATTAACGCTACTTTCATTTCTTTGTCATATTAAAGGAATAAAAAATAAATGATAAATAGATATATTTTAATTAAATTATAATATCTATGTTATATATGTTATATAATTTCATCAAATCCATCCTTTATATGTTCCATGTATGGTATGAACGAGTCATATCACTTTGAGGTGGCTGTAGTCCACACTTCCTCAAATGAAATTATCGTATTTACACAACATGAAAAGCATAAAGGTATGTTCTAAATAAAAATTACTGAAGAATAGAGACAATATAAATATAATATATATCATATATAAATATATTTCCATCATAATTTCCACCATTAGAGTTGGTAGGGGAAAATTTAATAATCATCGTTTCGTGAGGCAGTAGTTCACCGTACACAGAAACAGTATGTTCGTATCCATTGGATAGAGGTGTGTGTAAGTGTAGTTCGAATCCTTCTCATAAAAACATAATATTATATTGAGGATACTTTTTTTTTTGTTTAATAAAATAATAATAATATAATAGGGAGTGGAGAAGGAAAATAATGGAAAGGAACTTGAGAGAAGACTTTGCCTCTAAATCAGGTGACTTCTTTTGATTTGAGTCAAAAGGATTTCTTGAATTGCCTTATGCCAAAGGTAAGGATTATATGAGTAAATTAGGTGTGTTGGGAGATTATTTGAGTATAATTTTTATGATACAATGGGCTTGAGAGGTGTGATTAAGTGGGTAGAGTTTATGGCCTTTTATAAGAGGGAGGAGGGGCACTTTAGGAAAGTCTTGAAATATTATTTTATTATAAAATGATTTTAGAATTATAATAGTTCCAAAGTGATATATTTCTAAGATAAGAAGATTATGGGTATAAATAATATCAAAAAATAGGTTTTAGAAAAGTTTAGGTCACAAAATTAACCTTATCTTTTAGCTTTAACCCTTAGCTAAAAACATTAACTCTTACCATGTCTTCTTGTATTTTCATAATATATGGTTACTATAGTTTCTATAAAATGCCAAGAGAAACAAAAGTGGATAATTAATGACATTTTTAACATTATATAAGTTATTTGGACGAATATTATATTTTTAGGACTATTATATCATTTAATAAAATAGTATTTGTTTTAAAAATTCATTTATGTCAATTTTGACACTATTTAATAATTGATTTTTGTTAAAGTCATAACAACTTGATTACTTAGAAGCAAAGAAATTAACTCAAATATAAAATTTTAATATCATCCATAAAAAAAATTTATGGAAATAAAAAGTTCAAATTACCTTTATTTTAATATTTATAATATTATTTATTTGAATCTTCATTAATAAGCTAATCATTGCATCATCATTGCGTCATAAATAAAATTAGAATTTAATGTCTGAAAATTATAAATAAAATACCTTTATGTGGGAAATATTTTTATCTTTCTAATTAATACTTAT
The DNA here is from genome assembly GCA_963277665.1 of Viscum album. NCBI lineage: Eukaryota > Viridiplantae > Streptophyta > Magnoliopsida > Santalales > Viscaceae > Viscum > Viscum album. Next base: position 1,119,936,103 of record OY728141.1, read on the forward strand.
AATCAAAGATATCAATTATATAACCGTATATTAAAATTGTTTTAGTAAAAGATACATGTTTATGTTATATTTCTCTTTATTTTAAATTAATTCTTATAACATGTCATTATCACACCCAAGTGGCTCCATAGGGTCCCAAAATATACCCAAGGATTCTCATGGTTATACATATCTCATCCAATAGTATTAGGACATGTGTTACTGTAGTTTTATATTATTATAATATTATTTTTTTACCCTAATTTACCTTATTTTCCCTTTAACCATGGTAAATAAAAAATAATTACTGAAGTTACTATTCATAATTTACAAAAATAAAAGGTATTTATTTAAAAAATTTGGATCTTATGATTCCAGATATGTAATCCATTTTTCCAAATTCAAAACACAAAATTGGCAAAAATTAATTTAAAATTAATACTCGTTGTCAAAACCAGAAAGCAGATTTTGAGAAGTAAAAACTATCAAAAGATTGACATGTGTTTATGTCAAATTTAAAAATGAAATTACTTAAAATAACAAAAATTGTATTAAATGATAAAAACTTAATCCAATTACTCTTTAAAACAAATTAAAATGACAATCTAACTATATAAAAAAATTAGATGAAAAGACAGTTTTGAATTAAAATGCAGTATTTTTTACTATTCATTAAAATGTGAATTTTATCAGAAAAATACCAAAATTTCATCTAAAGTAAATTTTTATGTCCTTATTATAAATAATAAGTTTATTTTTTCAAATATAACATATAAAAGTGACAAAAAATATATTTAAAAGGGGTTCAGCATCAAAAGGCAGTAAAACTACATTTTTAGAAAAATACTTCTTTTATCTGAAAAATTGAATTTCTTCTTATATCATATCTAGAAAACATATAAGATGGATTTAAAACATTTCATTTAATATATAAAATATATTTTTAATTAAATAAAAATCTGTAAAGAGTGGTATAATTTTATAAACACAATTATTCTCTTTCAAATAGGTTTTATAAAAACACATCCTTTATATTCAATTGGTTTTTATTTCCATTTCTAAAAAAATTGGTAACCAAAGAATCATTATTTAAGCATTTTTAGACCATATTTTCATAATTCAGTTGATTCTATTCATTCCTTCCATTCCAACAACTAAGCGTTAACAACCATTTAAAATAATATTATTATTATTATATTGTTTTTTCAGTATAACTCGATATTATGTGCAATGTAAGATTTTGGAGAAACCTGTTGTTGTATGTTAGGTACGCTATTGTACATAATTTCCTATTTAAACTGAAATTAATATTAAATTCAAAAATATTAATAGATATGAAAATGTATTATTCTATAAATTACTAGGATGTTACAATGAAACTATCTTAAGGGGAATAGTAAATGTTTTAAGTGTGAGAAAGAAGTTCATCAGGCAATTGACTATTGAAGTGATGGGAAAAAGGTAAATGGTGATACGAATAGAGTATTGGCTACACAGAATGCACCTCTCATACTTCAATTTTTTAAGTGCAATGAAAATAGATATTATGATAACCAATTCCCTAATCTAAGGGTTATTGATGATGATCGAAACCAGCAACCTCTTAAGGCTAAAGATAAAGTAAAATCACATGTGATCACTACTGGAAAGGTGGAGTATGACAATGAAGTGGTGAAATGTACACTTACCATACACTCTAAAATATATAATGTTTTATTTTATTTTGTATCCACCCACTCTTTTATTTATAAATAATTGTGTAAGGTTATCCCTATATTACCTCAATAATTAGATGTTGAGTTAGATGTGAAAACTCTTAATGCCACAATGGATGCATCATAACTTTATAATTATTCTAAAGTTAAAGTTTGAGGGAAAGTACTTCCTAAAAATCTTGTGATCCTTCCTTTAGTTTAATTATATGTGATTATTTTCATGTATTATATTTCTCTATATGGATCTCATATCAATTTTTGAGTAAGGGGAGTCATATTTCATATTCTGAATAAATCCATGATCATCTATCAATGCAAGTATGAATATGAACTTCCAGTGGAAATTACTTCCATCTTGTGGGTATTAATTCCTATAAATGACAGTTATATATCTTAGATTGTTAGGGAGGAACTCACTATTAAGGATGCACCTATTATATTGGAGTTTGTTGATATCTTCTCAGAAGAATTTCCAGGTCTTCCACCGAATCGTGAAGTTAAGTTTTCAATAGAACTCATACCCGGTGCTATGCCTATTTAAAAGACTCCTTATATAATAGACCCAACTGAGTTGTAGTAATTTAATAAGAAACTAGAAAATAATCTTGAAAAGGTATTCATATTCCCTAGGGTGTCACCTTAGGGTGCACTTATTGTAACACCCCGAGATTTTAAGAAAACAAATTAATTTAATTTAAACTTTTGATATTTTTCATTTCACACAACACTTAATATATCTTGTGTTATTATTTATTTGTATGAAAAAACCATGTTAATATTTTATTATACACTATACCCAAATAAGAATGTGAAACACACAACATTGAGTTAGCTTGTATTACACGCAAGACTGAGTTTTACTGCCTTTTGATAACACACCTATTTCAAAACTAAATTTTGAAACTTATATAAATTTTATTTTTTTTAAAAAATCATTTTTTAATTTTTAATTTTAAAATTATCTTAGGGTATATTTTTCGTATTTTTCTGAGAATTTTTATTTTTTTATGAATAGTGAAAATACTACATTTTAGTTGAAAATTTTCTTTTCATTTAAATAATTACTAAGGTGAAATTATATTTTAAATTTGTTTTAAAGTCACAATAGATCAAATATATATCTATTAATCCAATGTAGGTCATTGTAATTGTCATGACCCGTCCCCCGGGGCCCGTATCGTGACTACCCCAAGCCCGCCTTCCATAGGCCAGGGGCTAGAGACTAGCACCGAAGGCAAAAATCCCTAAAACTGGGAAGGAATTGCCCTTATAAAACAAAAACACACACAACCAGAGTATAAGCGGAAGAAAACACTAAGTAAAAAACTGAATATCAAGTATACAGAAAGTAAAGGGGGCAAGAATACAAGCCCAACTGTAAAGTACAAAGGAAGGACAAACAGGTACAACTAAAAGACAAATAGCTGGAAGGTGACTAGCAGCTCCTGGATCATCCACCACGGATCCTACCTGAAGGGTAGGTACAGAAAGCCTCCTCAGTACTCCACGCTCATCTTTCTCCTCTGGGTACTGTCTCGTCGTGAGGTCCACTTCTGGGTACCATCCAGTCCTGGCTCGCTCTCGGCCTCTGTCAGTGTTGTTCGTCGCCTGCATCCAACACAACGAGGTGCGGGCATAGCCTATGCAGGGGTGACTATAACGATACTTAGTATGGACCCTGAGACCCTCAAGGTCTCACAGAATCCAACAAGGATAAACCACAAAGTATGATTTCAATGCATAACCATTACTTAGGTATATTCCCATACATATACCTAAGTTATCAAATAACCCATCTCAATCATGAGGAAAACACAAAGGTCATTGACTCTGCTCAAACCAGGATTTTTATTCACAATTTCGAAACCACGGATGTTGGATAACTCCTCCTCTGTCGAGTATAGTGGGCCTGCCTCTACAACCAAGCGCTTCCCACTAACCTTGGACTGCTGAAATACTCCACCTATCGAGTACTGTGGGTCTGCTGCTACAACCAAGCGCTTCCCACCATTGGTCTACTGCTACAACCAAGCACTCCGCCTCATAGCCTACAGAGGTACTCCTTCTATCGAGTACCGCGGGTCTGACGCTACAACCAAGCGCTCCTCTTCCGTGGGTCTACTGCTACAACCAAGCTCTCCCCACTAGGCCATCTGAATCACTCCGAGTTGATCGGTCAGTAGTCGTCAAGTCTCAGCCAGCTACTAGGTCTCTGCAATCTGCTTGCTCGTCACCAGGAGGGTCCACTCCACGTGCCACAATCTGATACTCCAAGTTTCACGAAGTATCAAGTTGAAGTATCTCAAAGTTCTGCCTCGTCATAGTGGTCTCAATGCAATAGACGATGTGTCAATTGGACGCCCAGTCTGTGAGTTATTAGCATTTTAGTTCCTAGGACCTAGTTGGTTTCGTGTACGAACCAACCCAATCGTAACTAAACTATACCTTGAACTCCCATGGGGTGTGCTCAAGGGACCGTTTCTCAATGAGATTACCAACGATGCTGACGGTTCGTCAAACGAACGTCCGGTCTGAGAGATACTGGCTTTTCCATTTCATGGGCCCAGTTGGATTTACGCTCGATCTAAACCCAGTCATTTTCTAAATTCATCCAAAACTCACTAAGAGTATCACAAAAGGACCGCCTCATCGTGAGGATCCCAGTGCCGTAGACGGCACGTCGATCGGACGCGCGGTCTTGAAGTTATTATCGTTTAAGTGAAACGGGCCCGGCCCGTCAAGCCCAATGGGCTGGCGGGTTGGCCCGACCCGGTTCGGCGGGTCCGACCCGGTTGAGGGTCGGCACAGCCCGGTGGAGCACAGCCTGGCCTGGCCTGGCGGGGCGTGGCCCGGACCGGTGTGGCGCGGCCCGGCCGGGCGGGGCACGGCTCGGCCCGGCTGGCCGAGCGATACGGGGGGTTCCCCCCCCCCCCCCCCGGGTTTCCCAAACCAGCGACGTCGAGCGGTGCCGCCCCTTTTTCTCGGCCGGTCTTTCCCTGCGCGAGCGGCCTACACAGCGGGCCGTTGTCCTCCTGCACAGCACCTGCTAGTGTCGCGGCTTCTTCAACCCGACCGGAAGGGGGTCGGCCGGTTCGCCCACCGAAGCGGCCCGCGGAGCGCGGGCCGCGGTTCTTCCTGCTCGGTCAGTTTTAACCGGTCGGTTCTTCTTCGGCCGAGCGGCCCCCAGTTGCGGGCCGCGGTCTCCCTTCCACGCGGCACTCGGTGTCGCAGTCCTTTTCGGGCCGGCGCGCATCTGCCATTGCCTCCGCTGCCTTAGGTTGTTGCCACCCCCGATCGCTGCCAACTCCGGTCGCTGCCACCTCTTCCAACACCGTCTCCATCATGAATAAAAACAAGCAACAACGGAGGGGCGTCGTTCTGTGTTCATTCGGCTCGCACCCTCCATGTAATGCGGCAGAAAATGGACATAAATGATTACTTACATTCAACAAGAAATAAGGTATAATTTATTCAATTCAAATTATACAAACCCCCTACCTCGTAATTAACATCGCACGTCGATGAGCTGCGGAAGACGGGCGTCGCGGTAGTCGGGAGTTGCGAAAAATGGCGTCATGGAGAATGGTGTCGTCTCGTCAACGTTGTAGGAAGAGTCATTGTCGTGACATGGGAAGAGAATCCCAAGACGACGTAGATTTTTTGATGTTGGGGGGCGTCCAAGGAGGAAGCATCGTTGGAGAAATCCTCCGCGTTCTTCACGTTCTTCGTCGGAGATGTTCTTCATTGAGAGAGGAACACTTCCTTCTAAATCCTCTCAAGTCCTAACAAGACAAGTTTATGCCAACCCCATGAAATAAAGGAAAATCCTTCTTTTAATATTGGTAAAACAATTTCAAATTCATTTAAAAAGTTAAGCCAATTAATTAATAAATTAAGTTGGCATAATTTAAGGAAGGTAGGTGGAAAGGCTCCACCTTAATGATGGAAGGTGTCAAATTAATTAAGCGGAGTATTAATGGGGAGTTTAAGGGAGTTGAGGGGAGGTGAAAGGGTTTGGGTTCGTGTGGGCCCCACCACACTAAATCCTCTCATGGGAGGTTATGTGGGGTGTGGGTCCCACCCCTAACTTCCTCTTGGAAGAAATAACCACCTCTTAAAATAAAATTGTGTATCACCACAATTTTATTTAATTTAAGATAAATCCCTAAATTATAACTTTCAACCTGCATAAAACGTAACTGCAGTAAAGGTCCCATTAAGTGAATATCAGTGATGTGAGTCCATCGGTGTCCTCAGATTTTAATTCTGAGCACCGGTTCAAAAGATAGAAAAAACCACACATACATTTACTGAACGTACCCGAAAAAAACTTCAAAAAATGATTCTGGGCACACCAGGCCTCGGAATCAGGCACCGTCAGAAACTGCAGACTCATAAAATTCCAAAGAATTGTGAAAAAAAATTCTCCTTGAAATTTCTGGGTCTTTACATTACCCCTACCTCAGGGCTTTACGTCCCCGTAAAGCTACAACACACACTAGGGGAACAAATGGGGGTACTGAGCTCGCATCTGTGCCTCCCGCTTCCAAGTGATCTTCTGGAGGTTTTTGTGCTACCAGTGAATGTACACCAGAGGAATCGACTATCCACGAAGTACTTGCTCCTGTCGATCCTCGATCTCTACTGGAACCTCTTTGAATGTCTCCCCGTCATCGATGCCCAGCTCCATGTGGTCGATGATGTGGGACGGTTCGTGCACGTATCTCCTCAGCTGAGATACGTGGAATACGTCATGCACCTGGTGCAACTAAGGTGGAAGGTCCAGGAGGTAAGCCACCTCGCCTACTCTGCTGAGGACCTGGAAAGGTCCGATGAATCATGGAGATAACTTGTCACCCTGGCCAAATCTCCATAGACCCCGTCGAGGTGAGACCTGTAAGAACACGTGGTTTCCATCCTCAAATTCCAGTGGTCCATGTCTCCTATCGGCATAGGACTTTTGTCTGCTCTATATAGTCTTCATCCGTTCCTGGATGATCTGCACCTTCTCTGTCATAGCCTGAACCATCTCTGGTCCTACAAGAGCTGACTCCCTACCTTCAGAAAACCCATCAGGTGTCTTCCCTGAGGATATTCGAGCACGTCACATCTCATTGTCAATGTATACACGCTGTGCCTCCCTGACTCACTGAAGAAGTTGGGAAGTGACTGTAAATCATTTGACCAACGAACTATGGGTGAGAATAGACAATTTAAAAGATCTCATCTACACCCTTCTTTGCCTATGATTTACAAGAGCTGTTATGATTTCTCCTCTACCGAAAAGAGAAATATGTTCTCATCCCCTGGATGAACCATGTCCTTTGCCTAATGCAGTCAATCCTGACATGAACAGTACAAATTCATGTCATGGACAACGTCGTAAGGCCTCGATGCTACTACCAAGAGATCCAACTATTGCTCTCACCTCTAAGGGTTGAGTCACACTATCGGCATCAGTGTGTGGTCACTGGGTCTCCTCTAGTAGGAATCTCAAAAATGAGGGTCAAGTCAACAATTTTAACCGGAACCTCTTAGTATTAACCACACAAAAAGGAAGGAAAGCAAACATCACAAGGAAAAGTGTCTTTTATTACTGCAGCTCAAAGTACAAAGACACAAAGAAACCACAACAATGACATTAATGAAGCTAGAAGCACCAAGAACAAAGGCCTCCATGCCTAGAACTAGTCCTGCTCCTGTCCACCTACTTCCGGAGCTCCATAGTCATATGATTCAGCTACCTGAAGTTGTGCTCTCCCCTATCCACCCGTTCCCTGTGGTCGGGGTGGACCTTCTGGTGGTGGTGGTGGTAACACCTCGAAGCGTCTTCCACCACCAGCTGCACAGCCAACTCCTCTGCCTCGGTCTCTTGCTCCTTGCGAACCACCTTGATTGAACCTATACCTATGCCTGGGAGGTCCCTCATCTATCTGTTGATCGTATGTATAGCGGGTCGGACATTCACGTGCCATGTGACCAAGCCCGCCGCAGGAGTAACAATGTACACTCCGGGTAAGTCGTTCTCCACCTCGGGTGCCTCGCACACACGATCCTGAGTCATGCGGTTGACCACCTATGGGTATGGTCCTCTTGGACCTCTACATCATCAGTCTACTATCAGCTACAGAATACTTCATCGCATGTCAACTAGTGGTAGGTCTCGCTGCTGGAAACTACTCAGCAAGGAAAATCCCTACTAGGAGGGCTCGCTCCAACACCCCCCATCTGCGTCGGGATGCTGTAAGAGATAACTAAAGCTCTAATATCTCGCCTGAGTCCCTGCTCAAAGGTCTGGGCTCTAAAGAACAGGTCTCGTACCATATCAGTGGAGTAGCACGATAGGTCGGTGAACCTCGTTGAGTACTGAGCTACACTCATGCTGCCCTTCTGCAGATGAAGTAGCTCCTGTATCCACACCACTCTAAAGGTGGCTAGGACAAACTCTTCCCGAAACAGGCTCTCAAAGTCTGCCCAGAGAAGTGTTGCCTCATCGTGGACCTGGAGCATCAGGCTCCACCATCTGCCTGCTGATACCTAAAGGAGGTTGGCAGCAAGGATCACCATGTATTCTGATGGTGTCCCTACTAGCCTGAAAACTCTCACCACAGCCTCCAGCCAATCCTCAGCCGCCTGTGGGTCCATCTCTCCCCAAAACCTGGGTGGCCTCTGGCACTGGAACTCATACAACACGCTCAAGCGGCGTACATCATCTACTGTTGTGGCTGGTGGCATCGGTGGCCCAATGGGGGGTAGTACCGTTGGTGCCTCCGCTGGTGACTCAATTGGAAGAGGGCCCTGTACTGAGGCCTCATCGCTCGGCGGGCTGTCAGTATGCACAAATCTAGGGGCTCTAACTGGTTGTCCACGGGGAGGCATCCTGAAAGAATAGATGCGATACGGTCAAAAGACTGTACCTGGTGAGCTGACCTGGTTTGAGCTGACCTAAAGAAAAACTTTTTGAAAACACACATGCAATCAGTGTTTTCGTGTACTGAGTCTAAAGTCAGAAGTCAAGGTCCTGGTGTATGGATATGTCGGCCGCCCACACCAACACTGGACTCCCTAAACTAAAAACCACACTTAGAACCCTTAACACTATTTCTTCACAAAAAAGAAATATCAGAGTCATAATTTCTATGGTAGAACCTCCCTCTGATACTAATTTGTCACGACCCGTCCCTCGGGGCCCATATCGTGACTAACCCAAGCCTGCCTTGCATAGGCCAGGGGCTAGCGACTAGCACCAAAGGTGTAAATCCCTAAAATTGGGAAGGCATTGCCTTTATAAAACGAAAACACACACAACCAGAGTATAAGCGGAAGAAAACACTAAGTAAAAATTGAATATCAAGTATAATGAAAGTAAAGGGGGCCAGAATACAAGCCCAAATATAAAGTACAAAGTAAGGACAAATAGGTAAAACTAAAAGACAAACAGCTAGAAGGTGACTAGCATCTCCTGGATCATCCACCACGGATCCTACCTGAAGGGTAGGTACAGAAATCCTCCTCAGTGCTCCACGCCCGTCCGTCTCCTCCGGATACTGTCTCGGTGTGAGGTCCACCTCCGGGTACTATCCAGTCCTGGCTCTCTCTCGGCCTCTATCAGTGTTGTCCATCGTCTGGATCCAACACAACGAGGTGCGAGCATATCCTGTGTATGGGTGCGTATAACGATACTCAGTAGGGACCCTGAGACCCTCAAGGTCTTACAAAATCCAACAAGGATAAACCACAAAGTATGATTTCAACGGATAACCATTACTTAGGTATATTCCCATACATATACCTAAATTATCAAGTAACCCATCTCAATAATGAGGAAAACACAAAGGTCATTGACTCAGCTCAAACCAGGATTTTTATTCACGATGTTGAAACCACGGCTTCTGGAGAACTTCTCCTCTGTCCAGTACAGTGGGTCTGCCACTACAACCAAGCGCATCCCACTAACCTTGGACTGTTGAAGTACTCCAAGTGTCGAGTACTATGGGACTACTGCTATAACCAAGCGCTTCCCACCATGGGTCTTCCACTACAACCAAGTGCTCCCCCTCATAGCCTACAGAGGTACTTCTTTTGTCGAGTATCGCGGGTCTGCCGCTACAACCAAGCGCTCCTCCACCGTGGATCTGCTGCTACAACCAAGCGCTCCCCATTGGGCCATCCGAATCACTCCGAGTCGATCGGTCAGCAGTCGTCAAGTCTCAGCCAGCTACTAGGTCTCTGCAATCTGCTCGCTCTTCACCGGGAGGGTCCGCTCCACGTGCCACAAGCTGATACTCCAAGTGTCACTAAGTCTCACATTGAATTATCTCAAACGACTGCCTCATCATAGGGGTCTCAACGCAACAGATGGTGCGTCAATTGGACGCTCGGTCTGTGAGTTATTATCATTTTAATCCCGGGGGCCCGGTTTGTTTTGTGTATGAACCAACCCAATCATAACTCAACTATACCCCGAACTCCCATGGGGTGTACTCAAGGGACAGTTTCTCAACGAGATTACCAATGTCATTGACGGTTCGTCAAATGGACGCCCGGTCTAAGAGATATTGGCTTTTCCGTTCCAGGGGCCCGGTTGGATTTATGCTTGATCCAAACCCGCAAATTTTCTAAAGTCGTCCAAAACTCAATAAGAGTATCACAAAAGGACCTCCTCGTCACGAGGATCTCAGTGCCGCAGACGGTGCGTCGATTGGACGCGCGGTCTTGAAGTTATTTCCATTTAAGTGAAACGGGCCCGGCCCGTCAAGCCCAGTGGGCTGGCGGGTCGGCCCGACCCGGTTTGGAGGGTCCGACCCGACTGGGGGTCAGCCCAGCCCGGTGGAGCGCAGCCCGGCCCGGTGGGGTGCATCCCAGCCCGGTGTGGCGCGGCCCGGCCTGGCGGGGCGCGGCCTGGCCTGGCGTAGCACAGCCCGGCCCGGTGGGGCATGGCTCGACCCGGGGGCGCGGCGTGGCCCGACTCGGTGTGGCGCTGCCCGGACCGGCAGGGTGCGGCCCGGCCTAGGGGGTGCGGCCCGGCCCGGCGGGGCGCGGCTCGGCCTGCCTGGCCGAGCGGTGCCCCCCCCCCCCCCCGGTTTTCCGAACCGGCAGCACCGAGTGGCGCCGCCCCTTCTGCCCGGACGGCCAAAGCCGGCCAGTCTTTCCCAGCGCGAGCGGCCCGCACAGTGGGTCGCTGTCCTCCCACGCAGCACCTATAGGTGCCGCGACTTCTTCAACCCGGTCGGTTCGCCCGCCGAAGTGGCACATGGAGCGCAGGTCGCGGTTCCTCCGCAACGCGGCACCGAGTGGCGCCTCGGTTCTTCCCGCCCAGCCGGCTTTAGCCGGCCAGTTCTTCTTCTGCCGAGCGGCCTGTGGTTGAGGGCCGTGGTCTCCCTTCCGCGTGGCACTCAGTGTCGCGGTCCTTTTCGGGTCGACGCGCAGCCGCCGTTGCCACCGTTGCCTTCGGTTGTCGCCGCCCACGATCGCCTCCACCTCTTCCAACACCGTCTCCATCACGAATAAAAACAAGCAACAACGGAGGGTCGTCAGGCCGTTTTCGTTCGGCCCACGCCCTCCGCGTAAGGCAGTAACAAATGTCCATAAACTATTACTTACATTCAACAAGAACGAAGGTATAATTTATTCAATTCAAATTATACAAACCCCCTACCTCGTAATTAACGTCGCACGTCATCGAGCCGCGGAAGACGAGCGTCGCGGTAGTCAGGCGTCGCGAAAAACAGCGTCGTGGAGAACGGCGTCGTCCCGTCAACGTTGGAAGAAGAGTCATTGTCATGATGCGGGAAGAGAATCCAAAGAAGACATAGATTTCTTGACGTTGGGGTGCGTCCAAGGAGGAAGCATCGTTGGGAAAATCCCTCGCATTCTTCGCGTTCTTCATCGGAGATGTTATCCGTTGAGATAGGAACACTTCCTTATAAATCCTCTCAAGTCCCAACAAAACTTGTTTATGCCAACCCCATGAAATGAAGGAAAATACTTCTTTTAATGTTGGCAAAACAATTTCAAATTTATTTAAAAAGTTAAGCCAATTAATTAATAAATTAAGTTGGCATAATTTAAGGAAGGGAGGTGGAAGGGCTCCACCTTAATGAGGGGAGGTGTCAAATTAATTAAGCGGGGTGTTAATGGAGAGTTTAAGAGAGTTGAGGGGAGGTGAAAGGGTTTGGGTTCCTGTGGGCCCCAACACACTAAATCCTCACATGGGAGGTTATGTGGGGTGTGGACCCCACCCCTAACTTCCTCTTGGAGGAAATAACCACCTCTTAAAATAAAATTGTGTATCACCACAATTTTATTTAATTTAAGATAAATCCCCAAATTATAACTTTCAACCCACATAAAACGCAACTGCAGTAAAGGTCCCCTTAAGCGAATACCAGCACTGCGAGTCCATCGGTGTCCTTAGATTTTAATTCCGAGCACCGGTTCAAAAGATAGAAAAAACCGCACGTACGTTTACTGAACGTACCTAAACAAAACTTTAGAAATTGATTCCGGGCACACCGGGCCTCGGAATCAGGCGCCGTCAGAAACTGTGGACTCGTAAAATTCCAAAGAATTACGAAAAAAAATTCTCCTTGAAATTTCTGAGTCTTTACAGTAATAATTTTTATATTTAATTTAGATACAAAGACTTAATGACCTTTTGAGCACTTTCTCTTTAAAAACTCACTTTCTCACCATGTTTACAGGATTAGCATTAAACTTAATTTTGTCACTCATGTCAATTTAATTTGTAAAACAGGCATACATGGTTGTAATCAGTATAATATTTATATTTTAATAAGATCAAATTATTTTTTGATCAAAAATATTAGTAAAAGTAATTAAAATTAATTATAATGATAATGTTAAAATAAAGCTTAACAAGGGACTAAACCTTAACATTAAGGGCCAAAATGACCTAGAAACTTATAGAAAACCATTAGATTCCAATATTTCGACCATGTACCCTCTTGATTATAATTTTATGAGTTATTGGGATACATGGTCATGAAAGTGACCCATATAATAAGTTAAGTAAGGAAAAAGACAAAAAAACAACCTTCATTACCTTTAAAATTTGTAAAGCTTTAGAGTATGGAAGAAGTTACATAGTTTATATTATAAAAATTATTTTGAAAGTTAAATGGTATTTTATCATAGTAATTTAACTTTAATTTTTAGAGATGGCATAATTACATTAAATGCTTAATAAACGCTAATGGATGGATTATTTAGGAAATAATTAAATAAAATAGATGATGCTAAAAACATTAGAAGGGAAGTAAATTTAATGAATTATTTTGTTCCATTATTTTTGTAGATGAAAATATCATATTAAACATATATGAACTTATTATATCTGAATTCCAATATTGTTTTTATGTCTTTAAATTAAAATTTAATAAATAATTTCAAAATTGACATTAATGTTATTTTACAATAAATGATATTTTATTAAATGACTTAAAATAAATAAAATACTAACTTCTTACAAGTGATTTTTTTATTAAATATAAAATATTTTCCATTAATAGACCAAATGTTCTTTTATAATTAACATATTGACTCATAGATAGTAAAAACATTATTAACATGGCTCGGGTTAAAGTAGTGTTTTTGTGCATTACATGCACTTGTTTTAAAATTAATTTTTAACACACATATAATTTATATTTTGTAAATTATATATAATATTTAGAATACATTGTTTATATATTTTATAATAAATATAAATTTAATTTTATTCTTAATTGTTATATTACTTGGGATAGAAAACTAGTTACTTTAATAAAAACTAAAATGATAAAAATAATGAAACTTAGAAGTTAAGAAATAAAATTCTAAAAATTCACTTATTTTTGTGTTTTGGAAGTTTTTATAGACCATAATTACCCTTTACTCCATTATTTTTCTATTTTGGAGTCACATGAGGTAATGGAGACCTCCCAATAGTGTTTACCTTTTGGTATTTACAATAATTTCACTCCTCCTGTTCTATAAAAAGGCATTGAATATTCCTATTCTTTACCCCTCTAAAGACACTTTTTATCATTCAAAACCTATCCAAATAAGCTCCCAACATCCTTAAATTCATACTAAAAGACTCACTTTGGGAAAAAATCCAACCAAGTAATCCATTTGGTTCAAACCAAGAGTAGTTTCCCAAAGAATAGGTAACATCCTTCCTTAAGTTCCTTTGTTATATTTTCATTTTACACCACCTAAAGTCTTATTATTCCATAATTATATGATAAAATTGGTATCCTAAATATATTTATATGTTTTTATTCCAATTTTTATACCTACACTTACAAAAACCTCCATATAATGGATAAAAAACTTTTCGTTCTTATATATAGCGAATTACCGCCTCACGAAACGATGTTGTTTGTTTTTCCTTTACCACTTCTCATGGTTGGGAATTATGATGGAAAATATTTTTTTATATGATATATATTATATTTATTATTTATTTATTATTATATAATTATTATATATAACATAACTTCATTCTTACCATTTTGTGTAAATATAATAACTTCGTTTATGGAAGTGTGGACTATCGTCTCCTCAAAGTGATGTGATTCATTCACACTTTACATAGAATGTATTAAGGATGAGTTTAGTGAACTTATATGATATATATTACATAATAATTCTAATATAATGATGTTTTATATATATACATATATTTCATTTACTTTCTCTTTTTCAATAGGACAATAAAACTAAAACAGTGTTTATGCGTACGTACAACCTACCGTGTCCATGAACGATGTATTCCATTTCATAATTCTATATTTTATAGATTATTATAAATATTTATATAATGAATATGTATGATATTTATATAATTTTTTACATTATTTAAATAATTAAATCATGATCTAAGTAAGAATATCAAGAATAACAATTTAAAACATATATGAAAAACAACGCGGATATTACCCGAAACACAATGTTAACATGGAATTGTTAATAAATGGGTAATATAAAGTTATAATAAAATAATATATGGTATTATATATAATAATATGGTTATTTTTTTATTTATAATAAACTTATATTTATTATACTAGATTTTTTAATGTGTACAAAGAAATTCAATACTTAAGGTAAGGGTTTTCTCATCTCACTTTTATTTATGTGAGATTTATGCCTTATTCACCACTCATTTATTATGTGTGGTGTATATAATTCCAATGAATTTATTAGAGAAATCATATATTTAAATTTATGAGTATTTAAATATCCATTTTGTGATCTCTCTTTCATGGGGTTTTACGGTTCAAAAGTTACCAAATCCGTAAGATAGTTTTGTCTCAATTTGCCTTCTTTGATACATATGTTTTGTTATGCACCTATATTCTTTTGTGAGGTGTATATACTATAATTTTACATGTTTTATCATGAATATAATTCATTTAATTATATATTAATCTTAATTTTATTTTATTTTCTTACATTATGAGTATGGTTTAAAGTTACCAAGTGGTAAGAGTTTATTGAAACAATCTCATCATTTATCGAGATTGTTTATGATTATGCTTCCATTGATGAAAAATTATGATCCATATCTCAATAACTATAATTAATTTTATTCTACTATGGTTATTCATGATATATTCATGTATTGGTACTATTTTTTCCACTATTTAGTACATAATATAATTAAAAAAGTGTTTTTAAGAAGTTTCATCTTTACCTCTCTCTTCGGTCAGAAATTTGTGTTCTTTTAAAACAATGTTTTATAAGAAAATCAAGATTATTTTATAAGTTTTAAATTAAATGGCTTTTAAAATGTTTTAAAGCATTATTTATAAGTTTTAAAATTATTTTCAAATAAAAAAAATTAAAATGCTTTCAATGTTATTTTATAAGTTTTCAAGGAAAAAGGTTTTTAGAATTTTTTGAAGAATTATTTATAAGTTTTCAAATTGCTTTCAAAGAAAATTGGTTTTGAAATGTTTTCAAGAATTATTTAGAAGTTTTTAAATTATTTTAAAATAAAAAGTCTTTTAAAAAATTTTCAATCTTTCCTTATAAGTTTTCAAATTATTTTCAAAGAAATGGTTTTCAAAACATTTTCAATGTTATTTTATAAGTTTTCAAGGAAAATGGTTTTCAAAACACTTTCAATGTTTATTTATAAGTTTTTAAAGTATTTTCAATGAAATGTGATTTCAAAATGTTTTTAAGATTTCTATATAGGTTTTCAAATAAATTGTTTTCAAAAAAAATTCAAGCTTCTTTTATAAGTTTTCAAGGAAAATTGTTTTCAAAATATTTTCAAGCTTCTTTTATCAGTTTTCAAGGAAAATAGTTTTCAAAATTTTTTCAAGGTTCCTTTATAAATTTTCAAAGGAAAAGGTTTTTGAAAAAAAATTCAAAGCTTACTTTATAATTTTTCAAATTTATTTTCATGAAAATGGTTTTCAAAAGGTTTTATGTTTTAAAAAATAATTTTTCAAATAAGGGATAATCTCCTCATGAAATTTTTTTAAAATATATTTCAAAAGTATTTTTCACCTAAGATGGAATCAATTGGTGTTAATCATGCCTTTCTAGGGAAATTATCCAAAAGTTTCATTCATATTCTTTCTTTGAATGGTTTTTGTATTGATGACATGATGTTTATGAAACTTGTTTCTCTTTCATGGGTTATATTTTTATGAAACCTATTTCTATTTCACGGGTTATATGCTTATGAAACCCACTTATTTTCACAGGTTATGATTTTATGAAATAGTTATAAAACCTATCACTTTTCCATAGGTTGTGATATTATTACATGTTTATGATACCCATTTCATTTTATGGGTTATGATATGATGAATTTTTATAATCTTGTGGAATAGGTATGTATTATTTCATTATGATATGGGTGTGACCTATATCATCATCCAATGCATTGGGTAATGAGGTATATCTCAGGACATAAACATGGTTGAAACGAGGAGTGAACTCAGTTCAGTGAAGGACTTTGTCTACTAAGATGGTCTTAGGAGTGAACCTTGACTACTAAGATGGTCAAGGGAGTGAATTGTGACTACCAAGATGGTATGGGTATTGAACCCATGCTACTAAGATTTACTTGGAAGAGATGTATTAACTATTATGGAAATTATTTTATATGTTTATGTGTCTGCCATAATTTTTATGTCTTATTCATATGTTATGATTCCATGGATTATACTCTTGATTAACTTATGATTAATTTATTATGGACTTCTAATATTTATTCCATGACTCGTTTATATGATCTTTTATAAGAAGGGTGTGATCTTAAAATGTTATTCTCGTGTTCTCATACCCTTATGTTCATTTATTCTTATGTATCTCTTTTTTTACCCTTACTGAACATCTAATCTCACCCCTTTATTATATTTCCTTTACCCAGGATATGAATAAAGGCTTCAAGTATAATTACTGAAGGGGGAGATATTTCTGGTAAACATTGAATATCTTTCACCGAGTTAGAATATCTTTTTCCAAGTTTCCAAAGACACTAAACTATTACAGTCATCAGGCATGTATTTTTGTAATGTGATGAATATTCATATAAAATGATGTAATATCTATTTATGTTAATCCATTGTATCTATAGTTGGTATCAAAGGAAATTTGTATTAAACCTTTAGAAAATAGAATGATAAAACCTTAGTGAGATCCCTAGAGATATTTCTAAGGATATGTTTAGGGATGTCTCTAAGGATAATCCTAAGGTGTCATGGTAAGGTGTCATAATTTTGACATCCTAGAAGTGATTTTTCATGATTATGTGGTTTTAAACTATTATAAGTGATGCTCACACTATACTTTATGGTTTTAGTCAATGGAGGGAACTATAAGAAACTGAGTTAACAATGAATGTTATGGAAAATTTTCTCATGAATAGTAAAATGGGATGATCACTGGAGTGAAGGATGTCGTGATCATGTCTAATAAATTTTCATAGAGCGTGAATAACAACGTGTACCTTAACCAAATCTCAAACTCACAAAATAATAGAAGGAATGAGTTCTCTGAGAGTTCAAAAAATGGAGACCATAGAGTAAAGAAGATTCAGTTTCCTTTATGTTAAGAATGTGGAAAGAATCACCTAAGTGAATGTATTAGAGGAACAAGAAGATGTTTTTACTATTGAAAAGAATATAAATCGAGTATCTACAAAGTAAATATAAATAGTTAGGTTAATGAAATGGATGGGAATATTGGTCTTCCTAATACATTATCAGAGGTTAAATGTTTTATGTATAGAATGAATGGTTATTATGAAAATCAATATCCTAAGTGGAGAGATCATGAATAGAATTAACAAGGTGGTATGAGTAATGTTTATATTGTTTATGATAACGAGACTATAGGTTAAATATGAAAGGAAATATTTATTAATTAATGGGATTAGGTATCCTTTTTAATTCCTTAAGGATGAATTAGAATAATCAAAGTGTTTATATATTTGGATTCAAGAATTATGAATTTTAAAATATAAGGATTTTTCAGTTTATCTTTTTCACTAAGGATTTACAAGAATATGTTGAATGGTTTTGATGGACTAGAAAAGTGAAAAGGTGATGTTCATAGGAAACACATGATTAAGGGGAAAGGTAACCCTTAATATGTTCCTAATGTTGAGATAATGATGTTTGGATAAAGATGTGTTGGATATGAATAAGTAAACTAGATGGTACTGATTACCTTGGATCAAATTGAGAATTTTTATATAAGTGGTTTATTCTATCATTGATGAAGTTTACAAAATTTTTGGATTTAATTAATATATCCAATAAAATTCTAAATAAGTAAACATGCATGTTTTCAATAAGGATTTTTGGTGATTTAGTTTATTACCATGTGTCAAGAGAATAAATGATAAAGGTATTCACATGTTTGGTATGTAATAACCAAGATCTACTTTATGATATATGGGGGTTCAATGCTAATATGATTTTGAGAAATTTAGGGACCATATTTCTAAAGTTTTTGACTTCTATATTTTTGAAGGGTTATAAGGTTAACCATTTATGCAAGGGTATATGTTAAACTTCAGATGAGTTTTTAGATAATATAGTATTATCTCACCACATGAGGATTTATGAATATTAGATAACTTGTGATAACTATTCTTTTGTTATAAAGATAGATGGAATGACCCATAATTCTATTTATGGATCTCATGATTTGAAAATTCTTTAGAAATGAAAAATTCATCTTCATTTCTTGGAATAAGAGATGAAGTGGAAATTGATCAGGCACAGTAAAGTGTGAGATTATGAAAAAAATCAAGTAAGTCTATCTTCTAATAAAAATCATTTAACTTTATAAAAAGTGTCTTGAAATAGAATATTTTCTTATTATCATCATTTTTTATTATATCAATGACCTATTTTTTGTTTCTTTAGTTTATGGTTTTGTGATTATTAACTTTCTATGGATCACCCACTTTCTTGTGATCAGTGATCTTTATTAATCTCTATGATTATTTATGCTTTTCTTCCATGTCTATGTTTTCACTTTCCATCAATGTTCTCCTATATAGAAACCAAGTTGTGAGTAACTTTGGGTAACCGTTATGTTTCTAACTTTCCTTTTTTAAAGTAATTCATAGTATTCATTTTTATGTTGTGGGTTTCTATGAGAGGAACTTTCAAGTATTATACATTTGATAACAGAGATGAATTTTGAGGGAGAAATTCATTTTAAGGGGAGTATAATGCAACACCTTGATATTTTGTAAAAAAAGATTTAATTTTAACTTTTTATATTTTTCATTTCATGCGACACTTAATATATCTTGTATTATTATTTATTTTTAATATAAACCATGTTAATATTTCATTATACTCTATTCCAAGATAATTTTTCACTACACACAACACTGAGTTAGCTTGTGTTACACGCAAGACTAAGTTTTTCCACTTTTTGATGATGCACCTATTTTCAAACTAAATTTTGATACTTCTATAAATTTTATTTTTCAAAAAAAAAACTTTATTTTTGAATTCATAATTTCAAAATTACCTTTGGGTGAATTGTTTATATTTTTATGAGAAATTTCATTTTTTTGACGAATACTGAAAAATGCTGCATTTTAGTTTAAAATTGACCTTTCGTTTAAATAATTATTAATGTGAAATTATATTTTATTTTTTAAAATAATTTCAATAGATAAAATATATATATATTAATACAATGTATTTAATTGTAATATTTTTTATATTTAATTTATATATAAATACTTAATGAAATTTTAAGCATTTTCACTTTAAACCCTCATTTTCTCACCATGTCTGCGGGATTAGCATTAAACATAATTTTTCCTATTCTATGAATTAAATTTGGAAAAATGAACATACACGATTGTAATAATTATAATATTTATAGTCTAATAAAATCAACTTATTTTTTTAGAAAAAATATTAGTAAATATAATTAAAATTAATTATAGTGATTAGGGTAAAATTAAGCTTAATAATGGACTAAACCTTAAACTTAAGGGTCAAAATGACCTAGAAATTTGTACAAAATACATTAGATTCCAATATTTTGACCATATACCCTCTTGGTTCGAATTTTATGAGTTATTGGGACACATGTTCATGAAAGTTACCCATATAATAAGTTAATTAAGGAAAAAGACAAAAATGAACCTTCCATACCTTTAAAATTTATAAAGCTTTAAAGTGTGAAATAAGCTAAATAGTTTTAGTTATAAACATTATTTTGAAATTTAAATGTTTTCTTTCATATTAATTTAACTATAATTTTTATATATGATATAATTACATTAAACGCTTAATAAACGCTATCGCGTGGATTATTTAGGTAATAATTAAATAAAATAGACGATTCTAAAAACATTAGAAGGGAAATAAATTTAATGAATTATTATGTTAAATTATTTTTCAGATGAATATATCATGTTACACAGATTTTAAATTAATATATTTGAATTCCAATATTTTTTTGATATCTTTAAATTAAAATTAAATAAATAATGTCAAAATTGACATTAATGTTATTTTACAATAAATGATATTTTATTAAATTGCTTAAAATTAATAAAAAAACCTATATTATGCCAAGTGATTTATATGTGTTATTAAATATAAAATATTTTCCATTCATATACCAAATTTTCTTTTATAATTAACATATTAACCCATAGATAGTAAAAACATTGTTAACATGATTCGGGTTAAAGTAATGTTTTTATGAATTACATGAGTTTATTTTAAAATTAATTTCCAAAACACATATGATTTATATTTTTTAAATGATATATAATATTTATAATCAATTAGTTCTATATTTTATATTAAATATCACTTTAAATTAGTCTTAATGGTTATATTACTTAGGATAGAAAACTAGTTACTTTAATAAAAACTAAAATGATAAAAATAATAAAACTTAGAAGTTAAGGAAAAAAATTATAAAAATACAATTATTTTTGTGTGGTGGAGGTTTTAATAGAATATAATTACCATTTAATCTATTATTTTTTCATTTTTTAATCACATTAGGTTAGGGATACCCCTCAATAGTGTTTACCTTTCGGTATTTACAAGAATGTCACTCCTCCTCTATAAAAAAAGCATTCAATATTCCCCTTACTTACACCTCTCATGCCACTTTAGCTCATATAAAACCTGAAAAAATAAGCTCCCATAATCCCTACCTTAAACCTAAAAGACTCACTTTGGGAAGAAATCCAACCAAGGAAGACCTTTGGTGCAAACCAAGAGGAGTTACCCAAAGAAGAGGTAACATCCTTCCTCAAGCTCCTTTGTTTTATTTTCATTCTCAATCACCTCAATTATTATTATTTCATAATTATATAATAACCTAAGTGTTCTCAATATACTAATATTTTTTTATTCTAAGGTTTTTACCTACACTTACTCACACCTCCATCTAATGGATAACAAACTTACCGTTCTTGTGTACGGTGAACTACTGCCTCACAAAACGATGTTGTTCGTTTTTCATTTACCACCTCTCATGGGTGGAAATTATGATGGAAACTATGTTTTTATAATATATATATATGATATTTATGGTTTATTTATGATTTTTTTAATTATTATATAAAACATACCTTTATACTTTTCATTTTGTATAAATATGATAACTTTGTTTGTGGACGTGTGGACTACCACTTCCTCAAAGAGATGTGATTCGTTCACACTTTACATAGAAATGTATTAAGGATGGTTTTAGTGAATATATATGATATATATGATATAATAATTCTAATAGAATGATTTTATATATATATATATATATTTCATTTACTTTATTTCTTTTAATATGACAATAAAATGGAAACAACGTTCATGTGTATGTACGGCCTATTGTCTCAATGAATGGTGTATTCCATTTCATAATTATATTTTTTATAGATTATTATAAATATTTATATCATGAATATATATTATATTTATATCATTTTTTAAATTAGTTAAATAATTAAATCATGATCTAATTAAGAGTATCAATAATAACAAGTCAAAACATATACAAAAAACAACACGAATATTACCTGAAACACAACGTTAACATGGAATTGTTAATAAACAGGTAATATAAAGTCATAATAAAATCATATATTGTATTATATATAATAATATGGTTCTTTGGTAGATGTATAATAAACTTATATTTATTATACCGTAGTTTTGAATGTGTATGAAAAAATTTAAGACTTAAAGTAAGTGTTTTCTCGCCTCACTTTTATTTCTATGAGATTTATGCCTTATTCACCACTAATTTATTTTTTGTGGTGTATCTAGTGACTATGAATGTATTATATGAATCATATACTTAAATTTATTTTTACATAAATATCCATTTTATGATCTCTCTTTCATATGTTTTTACAGTTCAAAAGTTACCAAATCAGTAAGACAGTTTTGTCTCAATTTACCTTCATTGAGATACATGTTTTATTATAAAGCTATATTCTTTTTTAAGGTGTATATACTTCCATTTTACATGTTTTATCATGAATATAATTATTTTCATGATAAATTAATAATAATTTCATTTCATTTTCTTACATTGGGAGTATGATTTAAATTTACCAAGTGGTGAGAGTTTATTGAAACAATCTCATCATTTATCGATATTTTTTATGATTATTCTTCCATTAATGAAAACTTATGATCCATATCTCAATAAATATCATAAATGTTATTATAATTTTGTTATTCATTATATCTTAATGTATTGGTACCATTTTTCACTATTTGGTTTATAAGATAATTAAGAAAGTGTTTTTAAGAAATTCCGACTTTACCTCTCTCTTCGGTCAGAAATTTATGTTCTTTCAAAACCATGTTTTCTCAAAACTTTTTTCAGGATTATTTTATAATTTTTCAAGGAAAATTCTTTTCAAAATTTTTTCAATAATTCTTTATAAGTTTTCAAATTATTTTCAAATAAAAATGTTTTCAAATTTTTTTAAGATTCTTTTATAAGTTTTAAAGGAAAATGGTTTTCAAAATGTTTGCATGCACTATTTATAAGTTTTAAAAGTGTTTTAAAAGAAAAATATTTTCAAATTTTTTTCAAGAATTATTTATAAGTTTTCAAATTATTTTCAAATAAATAGTTTTTCAAAAAAAATCAAGATTTGATTATAATTTTTCAAATTATTTTCAAAGAAATGGTTTTTAAAACATTTTCGATCTTCTTTTTTAAGTTTTCAAGGGAAATGGTTTTGAAAATGTTTTTGAAAATGTTTTCAATATTTCTTTATAAGTTTTTAAATTATTTTAAAGTAAAATGGTTTTCAAAATGTTTTCAATATTCCATTAAAAGTTTTAAAAGAAATGGTTTTCAAAATGTTTTCAAGATTCCTTTATAAGATTTCAAGGAAAGTGGTTTTCAAAACATTTTCAAGATTATTTTATAAGTTTTCAAGTAAAATAGTTTTCAATTTTTTTTCAAGATTCCTTTATAATTTTTAAAAGGAAAAATGTTTTCAAAATTCAAATCTTCCTTTATAATTTTCCAAGTTTATTTTTAAGAAAATGGTTTTCATAAGTTTTTATGATTTAAAAAGTATTTTTCAAAGAATAAGGGATAATTTCATCATGAAATGTTTTTATAAGATCTTTCCAAATTATTTCCCACATAAGATTAAATCTATTAGCATTACTAATTACTTTATAGGAAAATTATCCAAAGGTTTTATTCATATTATTTCTCTGAATGGTTTATGTATTGGTGGAATGATGTTTATTAAACCCATTTCTCTTTCACAGTTTATATGTTTATGAAACTCATTTCTCTTTCACATGTTATATTTTTATGAAACTTGTTTCTATTTCATGGGTTATATTATTATGAAACCAGCTTATTTTCATGGGTTATTATTTGATGAAATGATTATGAAACTTGCCTCTTTTCCACAGGTTATGATATGACTACATGTTTATGATACCCATTTCATTTCATGGGTTATGATATGATGAATGTTTATGATCTTATGGA
Source organism: Viscum album (assembly GCA_963277665.1). Taxonomy (NCBI): domain Eukaryota; kingdom Viridiplantae; phylum Streptophyta; class Magnoliopsida; order Santalales; family Viscaceae; genus Viscum; species Viscum album. The sequence continues at coordinate 1,119,960,297 of OY728141.1, forward strand.
ACACCTATGTATGATTTCATTATGAGATGTGTGGGACCCATATCTCCCTATAATTCATTGGTTAAATATTTATATCTAATGAGATAGACATTATTATAATGGGGAGTGAACTCGGTTCAGTAAAGGACTTTTTCTGCTAAGATGGTCTTGGGAGTGAACCTTGACTACTAAGATAGTCATGGGAGTAAATCATGATTACCAAGATAGTATGGAGAGTGAACCCATGCTACTAATATGGCCTTGTAATCTATTACTTGGCTACTATAGAAATTATTTTATATGCTTATGTGTCGACCAAAAATTTGATGTCGTATTCCTATGTTATGCTCTTGATTACCTTATGATTAATGTCATATGAACTGAAAATATTTATTCCATGAATCATGTATATGGTCATTGATATACATGGTATAATCTTAAAATTTTATTCTAATATTCTCATACCCTTATCCTCATTTATTCTTATGTATCTCTTTTGTTTACCCTTACTGAGTATCTGATCTCACCCCTTTATTATGTTTCCTTTCCACAGGTTATGAAGAAAAGTTTTAAGTAAAATTAATAAAGGGTATGATCTTTATGGGAAACATTGAAGATATTTCACCAATTTAGGAGATCTTGTTCTAAGTTTCTAAAGACACTAACCTATTACAGTCCTTGGGCATGTATTTTTATAATGTGCTGAATATTCATCTAAAATGATGTAATATCCATGTATGTTAATCCTAGGTCGATATACCTGTTATGTTTGTTAAGAATAAATATGGATAAATGAGTCTCTATATTTATTATCAAAAACTTAACAAGATCACTATCAATAAAAAATATAATTTCCCTCGTATTGATGACTTATTTGACCAACTATATGGAGCTCAATACTTTTCCAAGATTGATTTTCGTTATGGATATCATCAATTAAGGGTCAAGAAGGAGGATATACCCAATACATAATTCTATACAAGGTATATACACTATGACTTTATAGTGATACCTTTTGGTCTTACTAATACCCACACTGTTTTCATAGATTTAATGAAGAGTATTTAGTGACTATATTGATCAATTTTTGGTAGTCTTTATAGATGATATTCTTATATATTGAAAGAGGAAGTAATAACATGAAGAACACTTGAGGATTATAATGAAGACCCTAAGAAAGGATAATATTTATGAAAAATTTAAAAAGTTTAAATTTTGGATTTAGAGAGTTTCATTTTTGGTTTACATAATCTTAAGAGAGGGGATATCTATGGATCCGGAAAAGGCGGAAGTTATTGAATGTTGTACTAGACCAAAAAAGGTAGTTGAGATTCAAATTTTTCTTGGTTTATCTGGATATTATCGATGTTTTGTGGAATATTTCTCATAGTTATTTAATCCACTCACCAAGTTTACTCAAAAAGAAGTTAAGTTCATATGGACGGAGGAATGTGAAGAGAATTTCAAGGAGAGAAAAAGAAGGTTAGTCAGTGTGAATATGGTCACACTACCATGTAGTGAAGAAAGGTTTATGATCTACAGTGATGCATCCAATAAGGTTTTGGGATGTATTCTCATGAAAAATTATATGGTAATAGCTTATGCCTCAAGATAATTTAAAATACATGAGAAAATTTACCCAACTCCTGATTTCGAGTTAGCTGTAGTAATCTTTGAATTAAAGATATAGAGGTATTATCTTTATGAAGAAAGGTGTGATATATATACTGATCATAAAAATTAAAATTATATTTTCACTCAAAAGGAGTTTAATATGCGCTAAATTATATGGTTAGAGTTGATTAAATATTATGACTTCTCAATACATTACCACCCTGGGAAAGCAAACAAGGTGGAAGTTGCTTTGAGTCTAAAGGACCATACTAGCCTATATATGATTAGGATCAAAAAAGATCCAATATTTATAGTTTTACAAAGGTTGGATCTGGAAATTTTAAAGGAAGGGGGAATCCTATCTTTTTTAAATGAATGTTCAACCATCTATAAAAGTGAAGATTAAGGAGTCGAAAAAGGAAGATATAGATCTAAAAAAGAATTTGAGAAATATTCCAGAGTTCAACTATGGTTGTGATGGAATAAGAAGGTTCAGGAATTGTGTTTGTATTTCTACCATACCATAGTTTAAAAAGGAGTTATTGTATAAGGCTCATAGTTTATTATTCTCTATTCATACTGGAATCACAAAGATGTATAGGGACCTAAAAGGTTATTTCTGGTTGGATGGCATGAAGATAGATATTACGAAGTATGTTTCTCATTTCTTGGTTTATTAGCAAGTTAAGGCTGAGAAATAGAAGTCTAAGGTGGTGTTACAACAATTACCCATACTATAATAGAAATTGGAAAACATCACCATAGAATTTTCCATCATAATTCCAAAAACATATAAAGGCCATGATGTTATATAGGTTATAGTTGATCACCTTATGAAGTTGACACACTTCATTGCTATCAGAGAAGACTTATCTCTTGATCAGCTTTCTAGAATATATATTAAGTAAGTGATGAGATTTCATGGAGTACCATTTTCCATTATATCTAATTGAGACCCAAGGTTTACCTCAAAGTTTTGGATAAGTCTTCAGCAAGATCTGGATACAAAGTTAAGTTTCAACACTACTTATCATCCTCAGACGGATGATCAATCTGATAGGAAAATTCAAACTCTATAAGACATGTTGAGAGCTTTCTCTATAGATTTCAAAGGAGGTTAGGATCAAAACCTGTATTTGGTAGAATTTTATTATAATAATAGCTTTCACTATAGTATTAAAATGGATCCTTATGAAGTCCTTTATGGTAAGAAGTTCAGAACTACAATATTTTGGAATGCATTTAGGGAAAGAAATCTACTGGTACCCGATCTAGTTGGGGAAATAGAAGAGAAGTTTAGATCTATTCAACATCATATAAGAGAAAATCAGAGTTGACAAAAAAGTTATGATGATAATCGATGAAAAGACTTGGAGTTTGAAGTGGGTGACAAGGTATTTCTAAAAATATCTACTTATAAGATAGTAATGATATTTGGAAAGAATAGAAAGTTAATCCCTAGGTATATCATTCCTTTTGAAATTCTGGATCATGTTGGGAAGGTAGTTTATCGATTGGAGCTTCCACTGAATCTCTCTCAAGTTCATGATGTGTTCCATGTATCTCTCTTGGGAAAGTACATACCTGATCCTTCATATGTACTAAACTCAAAATTTTTACCACTAGAGAAAGATTGATCTTATGAAGAACAACCGAGAGAGATTTTGGATCGTAGAGAGAAATTTCTACGAAACAAGACCACTCGTTTGATTAAATTTTTATGGTAGAACCACCAATTTAAAGAAGCTATGTGGGAACCTGAGGATGTGATTAAAAAGAGGTATCCTCATATGTTTGTATCCAAGTGAATAATTTTTAGGGAAAAAATCATTTTAAGGGGGATATAATGTGACACCTTGATATTTTAATAAATATTTATCCTAAAATAATTTTAATTCTTTGATAGCTTGTGTTACACGCAACTGTGAGTTTAAATGAGCCACGAGACACTATTAAAATTAAATTAACATTATAACTTATCCATTAATTTGAAGGGAATAAATACAAACAACTAATTTATGAAATAAATATAAAGGTCCAACTAAATATGAATGTGTTTGTGATAAAATCACCTCATTCTTCAAAAATATGTTTTCTTCATAAATGAGTTTATCATCTTTTTTTGAGTGAAAATTAATTTTTAAAAGTTATAGAAAATGTATTTAGAAAAATTAATTTCATTTTTAATTAACTATGTCAAAATTATCTTAAAATTATTTTTTATTTTATGAAAACATTTATTTTTTAAGGAATAGTGAAAATATTGATTTTTATTGAAAACTGTATTTTTTTAAGTCTTTACATGGTAAAATTATGTTTTTGATTAGTTTTAAATTTTAATTAGTTAATTTTTATTTAAAATAACATAATTATGGTTTTTTTAAAATATTTTATACAATAATTTATTATAAAAAAATTATGTTTTAAAAGGTAATTTTTTCAAAAAAATATTTTTCATGGCAGTTTGCCGGTTTTATTTTAAATTAAATTCTGAAACTTATGTGTTTTGAATTTTAAAAAATGGATGAAAAATTTGGATTTATAAGGTACAAATTTATTGTATAGTTCCCTTTTATTTTTGGAGAGTATGAATAGTAACTTTGGTGAATTTTGGTGTCGCGGTAAAGGGTTAATTGGGTAATTTAGGTTAAAAATAAAATGATAAAGACTTTAAAATTACTCAAACATGTGAAAAAAAAATTATTTGATGAATATAAGTATACCTTTAACACAAAATTATCTAAATTATTTTTTTTAATGGGAATTTGTTCATGAAAATGTCTTATATAATATTTAAATCAAAGAAAGACACAAAATGTCACTTTCTTTGTCTTAAATATCCCTTATGTGTCCACATGGGGAAAAAGAATTTTATGAATGAATATTAATGTAAATTTTTAACTTAATAAATTTATTTTAATTATATAAATTTATTTTTTAATTTCTGTCCCACTTTGATGAGATTATGATATTTATAATATTTTATTTAATAAAAATTTAAGGATATCACATTCATGTTTTAAATACTATATCACTTTAAATATAGGATTAAAAAATATATATATTCAAATATAAATATTTTTATAAAATCTAAAATATTTATATTAATCATGGTATTTTATTTTTTATTTTTATTGAACAAATAAGTATATTAAATAATTACACAACATTTGTGTAGTAATTGTTTTATTAATGGAAATATCATATAAATGTTACTAGAAATATTAAAATAAATATAATTTGATATAATTGATGTGATAAATGAATTTTATAGATTAACTTGACCTATTATAGATATAATAAAATATTTAGTTAAAATATAAATTATTATATTGATATTTTTAAAAGTCCAAGTAATGAATAGTTTCAAAATTGACACTAATGATATTTTATCAAAATAATATTTTATTAAATTATTTAAAAATCATAAAACATATTTAAAAATACAAAATAATTATAATATGATCTAAGATGTTATAAATTTTTTATTTATGGTCTAATTTACATCACATAACTAAAAATTACAACCTTTTGATATTAAAAGAGTTTTTACCTTAGTTAAAATTAAAATAGGTTAACTAAGGGTTAATCAAAATAATATGGTTTAAAATAATACTAAAACTTGTCAAAAATAGAATTTTTGATAAGATTAAAACATTATATCATATTATATTCTAATAAATGTAATTTTTGGGGTATTTTTATTGATATTAAATTTATTATAAATTGATATTTTTTGAAATTCCAAAAATTCCCCTCACCTCAATTATAAAAGGGAACATAATTCCTCGTTTCTTCACAAAACATTGAGACTTCAAGATCAACCAAAGTCTAAAAAATTTTCTTCTAAACTTCCCTAAATACATTATAGATGTCATTTTATTCTCAAAAGACCAAACCTAGTGTCTCTAACAAGATATCTAAAGGAAGTTCACCAAGGAAGAGGTAATCGTCTTTACCAACTCTTTCGAGATTATTTATTCTTATACTTCCTCTTAATGTGTTGTTTCCATTATAAATTAATAAATATAGTATCAAATGTATGCTAAGATTTTATTATGATTATGTAACAACCATATTCCACCTTTTATCCCTCCTATGAAAAACACAAGTATCGCGCGTGCATACGTACGACTTACCGTCTCCACGCCATGGTGTAATCTTTTTTTCATCACTACTTTATTTGGATGGGTATAATGATGGAAATAATATATATATATATATATATATGATAATTATAAATTTATATTGATTCTGTAATAAAATATATATATATATCATCCACTTCCTTACCCTTTTACTATTAAAGTAATGATATCATCGCTCGTGCGTGCGTATGGCCTATTGTCTCCACGGCACGATGCGATTCATTTTCCATATTCACCATTAAAGAAAGATTATATAAATTTATATATAAATAAATATGGTATATATTACTTTAATATAATTCTATAAATTATTTAACTATATTCTATTCACAAAAATTGAGACTTATACGACAAAACATGCATAGAAAAATGAATTATTTAACACCCCAAAGAAGAGTAATAATGAAATATTATTAACAAACAGGATAAGTTGTTATAAGAGGGTCATATAGGATATAATAAATATGAATATGGTTATGTAATAAGTTAATAACATTCTTTAAACCATTATACAAGAGATTCATATATGCACAAAGGAAATCAGGCCTAAGGTAAGGGTTAATTTCACAATCTCATTATTATTCGGGATTGTTTATATGTAAGTATCTACAGGGAAATATTTATCTCTCATGCCCATGTTTCTTAAAAAATGTTTTCCAAAATATTTTTACTATTCTTATAAAACTGTTAAAGTAATTTTTAACCATGTGGGAAGTTCTAATAAATTGTTTGAAATGAAACATTTTGTTATTTTCCTAACGAGGTACTTTTTGACTTTTCCAGAAAAAGTACGAGGGGATGTATTTTTAACTTATACGACATAAATAGATTTTTAATATTTCATGATACCTTAATTATTTTAATATTTCCTTATAATCTTACAAGGTTATTTTCAAAGAAAATTTTTTCTTTTAAAATTGCACAACATTTTAAGAAAATAAAACATTTTCAAAGCATAATGGATATTTTCCTTAAGAATTATTTTCAAGTGATATTGAAGAATTATTTTATATATAAGATAAAATTATTTTATATTACTTATGATTTATTTGGGGTTATTATTCAAGTATACTATATTTATTATTTATATGGTTGGTTTATGTTTATGAGGAAATTATATTTATTAAACTCGTTTCATTTCCATGGGTTATGTTATGATGGAATGATGTTTATGAAATGAATTTTTTATATGGGTTCTGATATAATGATTGATTTATATTCTTATGGAACACATATGTATGGTTTTAATTATGTAATGGGTGGGACCTATATCTCCCTCCAATGTATTGGGTAAATATTTATATCTCATGAGATAGATAGGACTGGAATGGGTAGTAAACTTAGTTCAGTAATGTGGGGCTGGAATGAGGAGTGAACTTGGTTCAGTAAGGGACTTTGTCTGCAATGATGGTCTTGGAAGTGATCCTAGAATAATATGGAAATGATTTTATATGCTTATGTGTATGCCACAATTTCATGTATTATGTTATACTCTCGTGGAATATTTTCTTTTATTTTTTATGAACTTTTATTATTTATTCCATGAAATGATATCATGATCTTTGATATACAGGATAGAATTTTCAAAAGTTATTTTCATGTTATTATACCCTTATGCTTATGTTATATCCCTTTATTTACCCTTACTGAGCATCTAAGCTCAACCTTTTATTATGTTTCTTTTTTTCAGGAAATAAAGAAATATATTAAGTAAGATGCGTAAAAAATAGTTTTAGTTATGAAGGAATAAGTGGGAGACAGTGTAGATGTTTTATGAATCAGTTGTTTATATTTCCCAGTGTCCAAAGACACTAAACCTATACAATTATGGCATGGTTTTTTTATGTTATGTAATGAATATTATTCTATTTTATATGTATTATCTATGTATTAAAAGTTTGTTCCATTATATATATGGTGAAAATGAAAAACGAATCACATCACTTTATAGAGGTGGTAGTCCACACATACGCACAAGTGATGATATCATTTTCTAATGAATGGATAGGGTGAGAAGGTAAATAATATATTATCTTTAAATAGTCATGATAATGTCAAAAACATCTTATATATTCATTAATCTAATATTTAAAACTATTCATGTGAGGCAGTGATAGAAAATGAAATATGTTGCTTTGTGGAGGTGGTAGTCCACATGTATGCACAATCGATGGTTTCATTTCCCTTAGAATGGAAAAGGATATAAAAAATGGTAATTCCATAAACATATTAACATTTAAGTATATTTAATATACTTATGATATTATATAATATAACACCCCGATATTTTATGGTATGAATAATTTCAATCCATTAGATAACTTATAATGTATACAACACTGAGACTTTTAAAGCAACACATGGTTTTAGGAGATAATCATAACCTAGCCATTAAACTTAAATTTTTCATTTTTGTGTTTTGAATTTTGAAAAACAGACATACACGGTTATGATTAGGGTGATATTTAGAGTCTGATAAGAAAAACATAATTTTTGGTAAATAGTAATATACCCTTATGAATGGTAGTTTGAATAGTATTGTACCCTTATGAATAGTAATTTGAGCCTTGTGAATAGTAATTTGACCTTTATGAATAGAAATATACCCTTATGAATAGTAACTTGAATAGTAATGTACCCTTATGAATAGTAATGTGCCCTTATGAATAGTAACCTCATCCATATAAGTAAAAATAGAATTTAGACACCTTATAAATGAGAGTGAATATTTTAAAAATTAATAATTAAGTGTTGGTGTTTATATGAGCAATAAATAATGAATTAAAATTTTATAACTAATATATTAACTTAAAAGTTAATTGATTTTCATAAAATGTATTCAGGAATCAATATTTTGTTTTCTTGTGATTATAAGATAATTTTATGAGACCCTAGTTAATTTTTCAAAGTGTTGTAAAATCAGCTATAATATTAAAATCGATATTTTTCGAGTAAATGATGAATTTAATTAAAAGTTAAATTTATCATATTTATAAAATTATTTTCTAAAAATGGAGTTAATTTTTTGATTCTAAACATTTAAAAATGTTTTGGATGAATTTTTTGTAAAATACTTGAATTTTTAGTGAATAGTTAAAAATACAGTTTTTAAGAAAATGTAGTATTTTTTATGATAGATCCAAGAGATATTTGTGATGTAAAATTAATTAAACATATGGAATAAATAAATAATGATTTTATAATAGTAATATTTTATAGAAACCATTCAGAACATGTATTCTATAATTTATTTCATGATAGGCATAATAATTATTGTCAATGTCGACGCAGTGTCTGCGCAGCATTGACAATATCAAATTTGGTTCCTTATAAATAATAATTGTGTGATAAAAATTATTTTCCTCACTTATTTATTAATTTTTTTTTTATTTATGTTTTTGGTTTTTATTTTTGAATTTTATTGTTATATAACATGATCCTTATTTAAATGTTTGTGCAATTCTTGTGCAAGGATAGAAAAGGAAAATTAACAAATTAAGGAAGTTTTTTTTATATAGATATGTTTAAATAAACTTAATAAATGAATATAAATGATTAATTTGAAACTATGTGATTTATTTTTATTATATTAATTTATTTTTAATTTTTATATATAATATAATTAACATTAATGCTTATGCAAGAATAAGAAAACTAAATAAAATGTTTTTAAATAAAATTATAATAATTATTAAATGACCCGTATTTTGGATGAAACTTATTATATAAGTAAATTTAGACTATTATATATTTTTTATTTGATTTGGAGACACTTTGGACCCACAAGAATCACTTTAATACCTTTAGAATATTTTATTTAAAAGTAAGACAATGTGTTCACACTATAAAATTTACTTTGAATAATATTTTTAATTTAAGGTTTTCTAGGATTTTTATTCTAACACGAATATTATTTTGAAATATAATAAAATTATATTTCTCATAGAATTTTATTTTTAATTTTTAGACAACAAATAAATACCATAATGTCTTCCACAAAGATGATGCGGTATTAATTTAATTAATGAATAAATCAAATAAATGATATTAAAAATAATAAAATAAATATAATTTTATATTTTTAATCTAATTAATGGATTACATATATGAATATGACATTTATATGATATAATATAAAATTTTATTCGATTTTGAAACTTATTTTTGATGTGTTTAACGTCTTATTTATGAATAGTTTTTATATTGACCAAATTGTTTTTCATGAATAAAATATCTTATTAAATTATTTAAAAATATCAAAATTATTGAAAAATTCCAAAAATGATAAGATTACTTCGATAATGTAATCACCCTTTAGTTTTAGGCCTTTTGGAAGTCTTGAAAGCTATAATATATTTATTATAATTTAATAATTTTAGTAATTCCTATGTTATCTTCCACCTCACTTATAAAAGGGGGATATTTATTTCACAAATATTAATCACCTTGAGCCTTCTTGTTTTACCAAAATCTACCCAATTCCATCATACATATCCCTTAACACATTATTGTGCTTTTGGTATAACAAAAACACCACTTCTAAAGAGCCTTAAGGAGGTTTGAAAATATATATTTTCAAGAGGTAAGATTCCTTCCTCTCTTTCAAATTATTTCTCACTTATAACTTATCCCTACCTATTATCCAATGATTCATGAAAACTATATTATAATATATATATACTGTAATGTTTTTGTTTTTATGGTATATGCATCATAAAATCTATTATTTTCTTCTTTTATTCTTAAATAACGAAATCGTCATCCGTGGTGTGTCAATTAACCGCCTTTACGAATGATGCATTTTCGTTTCACTTTACCACAATCATGGGAAGTTTAAAATCACCTGTAATTGTTTAAAATGAACTAAATATATATATATGTTATCAATTATTTATTATTATTTCTTTTTTACAAGTAATTCCATAATAAAACGACCATTGAAACCATGAGAAGAACATACCTGAAATAATGGGAAAAACAAAATATTGTTAATAAATGGGTAGAAAATAGTATAAGAAAATTATTTATGGTATTATAAACATTAGTTTATTTATTTAATAATTTAATAACACTATTAAAATCATATTATAGGAGTTTTGAACAAATTTTAAGGAAGTCAAACCTGATGTAAGGGATATCTTAACTCAATTTCCATTCATAAAGTTAAACATCAATGTCATTGGTTTTGTCTTTCCCAGGATATGTGTGAATGACCTATGTTTGTTTTATGATTTATATACAATTTTATTGTGTGGTTTTATGTTTTTTACACATAATAATTTCATTGATTTTTCCTCAATCCAGTGACATGATCATGGTAAGGGATCCTCTCTCTCACCTTTGTTCAAGAATTCCCCCTATGTTGTGTCCTTTTATTTTTAATTCCTAATGATGGAGTATGTTTTCACACCTCTCCCATATTAACATTATGATATATAAATGATGATATACCCATTTACCTCTCATTAATCCCTCACAAGAACACATGTTTCCATGCTGAAGTGTTTGTAAGGGGTTTCTCATCTTACTTTTAATTCTGTGAGATTTCCATTGTTCGCCACTTATTTCTTACATGTGGTGTATTGTGTACTATCATTTGATATATATTATCATGATTATATTTATATTCATGGTATTATATGATTAATTTGGTGGTTATTAATTTTTTTTCATATGACTCAGTTGATTATAATGTAGTAAGGGACTTTGGCTCAATTTCCATTTCATTAAGGCTTACTTGGTATTGTGCACCTAATATTTCTTATGTGGTGTGTTCACTACCCATTTGAGAGCATTTTTCATTTGAAATTATAATTCTGGTAAATATCCATTTTCTTGTAGCATGGATATGATTATTTCCTTAAGCCGTATACCATTTCACATACGGTGTTAATTTGGAAAGTTGTTTAACTATAGAAATATCGATGAATTTGTATTCTCTACTCTATACGGATATTGAAAAGGCATATTTATCTTGTACTAAATCTATTTATAAAGAATTATTTGGACTTGCAGTGATGTTTTAGGCCCTCGATATCCCCTCGATGCATCGATAGGTCTCATGAGACAAATCAGTTGGCGACAAACCCTTCGAGTTTGTTTCCAAAAATAAGATAGGTTTCTACCCACAGAACTAAACCATTTTAATGGTATTATGGTATCATGTGTCAGATACATGACGTACAATTAATAAGCATTCTATTTATTCATTTTTATTGATTACTATCTATGAGGGTTTCACTATGAAAAAATATATGGTTGTAGGCTCTTTCTCAGTTTATTAATGGCGTGTTTTTTCATTTATTCACCATGCCATATTTGTTTATGATTCAGTTATTTTTTATTCTTGATTCCGCTATTTGTAACCATTACTAAGCATTTGAGCTCATCCATTTCATTTTTTTTACCTTCAATAGGTTATTAAGAGGATATAATTTATTGAGTTTTCATGGATGCAGTTTATTAGTTTTTGTTATGTATTGTATTTTTTCACATTTCCCAATGTAATTTGATTTAGATCTATGTATCTAGTTTATTCAAGACTACTAAACTGGTCATTAATTTAGGATTTCATTCCTCTTAATCATGCCAATTTAATCAGTAATGTATCGGTTCTGGTCTAGAGGGATCGGGGTGTTACATATAATAATGGTTATGATCATTTTAAAGGAGGTTGTAGAAGAAATAAACATGAAAGAACTCAGTTAAGAGTTATACCTCCTCTTTGGAAAACCACTTTTAGCTTACATCCTAAGAATTTTAGGTTAGTTGTTTAGAGTGAACATAAAATCTAGGATTTATTAAAGAAAGTTATAAAGGTATTTTGTTAGTTATTTTCTGATATATAGTTCTCAAAGTATGTGAACAAGTGAGGATAAGAGGTGCCCTTTTATAAGTGAGGGGAGTGACACAGTTGTAAATATCTTTAACTTTTAAATATTATAAATGTATTAATCATGTTCAAGTGAAAACAAATCAATAAAATTTTAAATAAAAGGTGATAAGGGTCAAAATACTACCATAAAATAAGATTTTATGTTATTATCAATTAGTTTTTACCTTAATTAACTTGTTTTACACTTTTTCATGGTAACTAACTTTTACCATGGTGACTATTCATTATAACCAAAAATAAAATTTGACTCATTAAAAAATTTAAATCTCCTGATTCCAAATATTAAATCCATTTTTCAAGATTTAATTTTTATAATTTTAAATTAATTTTAATATAATCACGCAAAACGCAACGAAAAACAATTTTTTTGAAAAATATGTATTTAATTCTAAAAATGAATTTACACCAAAATGAAGTATAATTATGATTCATAATGAATTAATTGGATTATTTTTAGTCAAATGGTAGTAATATCACTTTAAAACCAATCTGAAATAGAATGTTACTTTTTAAATACTTGAAAATAAATAACAGTTTTAATAAAAATCGATATTTTTCACTATTCATCCAAAAATCAATCTTTTTAGAAAAAAACCCAAAAAAATTACCTAAGAAAAATTTGATATTATAAATTCAAAAAATAATTTAATTTAATAAAATTAAATTTCTAAAATTTAGAAATTTAAATTTTAAATAAAACCACATAATTCATGGAAAGCAATTCAGTTAGAATAAAAATATTACTTTTTCGATTAAAAAATTACTTAAAATTATTATAGCAAATATGAATCCATAAAATCTAATAATGAATATTAATATTGCATGAAATTGATTTATTATTAACATTATCTAGTTTTTCACAAATGACATGTGATGTATTCATCGACCTAGTTAGTCTATACTCGAAAAATCGAGAACGTGTGAGGAGGTTGTATGGGATTGACATACTTCATGTCCCATAATCACTCGATGTCTTAGACAAAGAGATAATATGAAAATGAATGGTTATGTATGATGCAGTTGGTGGTTATGGGTATAAAGATACATGTGATTGATAGAGATCATGCCATACCCCTTTGTAACTTAAGTATCATTAATTCTTTGCTAGAGGCCTCTCTTTTCTTACATGTATAGATTCAATAATTCATAGATATTAACAATGATATAAAGTATTTCAGGGTCACACTTTATGTTTTACTGAATGAGGATTGATTTTTACTCAGAGATCTCCTTTAAAAGTTTTTTAGAGTTTATTTAGTAAGAGTTTTGGATGGGTATTCACAAGGTATTGCATATGATATGCTACAAGGTGAAGTTGATAATAACTTCCCAAAAGTGTTTTGGAATATATCCAAAATTATTTTGGGATTTTTTTTTCACAAATTATTGTATATGATACAATATAAGGTTAAATTACATGAAGTCTATTTGGATTTAGTGCAATAGGGATGTTGCAGTAGATATGATTTAAATCCATTATGAATGTAATGCATTTGACCATATTTTATGTGATAATATGGGTATATGTTATGGTATATTATATTATATCATGTCACCGCCTTTATCCGATCATAAGGAATGATTTTTCTATATCATAATGTATAGAATCGTATTGCATGATTCATATGGTAGCCTTACGATACATATTAGAAACCAAATGATAATAATCATCACTTGGGGATTCTTCTATATAAGTATATCATTAAATTATTCATTCCATAATATGAAATGCTTGGGAGATTCTAGAGTTCATTGATACATTGAATTCATGTTCAACTATGGTTTACAAAAGGGTTTTGAAACCATGTGCATTAATATATATATATGTTTTTGTAATGTATGAGATAATATCTGATCACTCGATAAGCATTATTGAGGCCTTTATAAATTGGTATTCAACATGATATGGTGATTGGATGAGCTTGTTGATGTATCATGTTTATTCTCTTATAAATCTCTCATCCTCCTTCTCTCTTTACATTATGATACACTGGCATGTTGTGGGAGATGAGAGGTTCATACCCATGTTATGAGTTACTTGGATTCGGCCTATGGATACGCCATGGAGGTAGGATTCCTTTGAATGCCTCTAAGATATCTCCATCAACCATAAGAATTAATTTTAATGTGAAAATTATATACGGTATAAGGGACACAATTTCTTCATTTTACATGTAATGTGTTTTAGGGTTTCAGACATGGAAAAATCTTTGGGATTTGGGTTTCTTATTGTTTCCACTGTATTAAATAAGTGTTAAAAGGTCCTTATAAACCCTTTAGGGATATCATGTGGTATGATATCCTGGGGTCTAAGGCACATTGTATGTATTGATTTAGCATATTACAAGGTACAATATAGTGATATCGCACCATTACATTACCTATATCATAGTATACAATATAGGTATATCATAGGAGTTATGATATACCTATTTTATTCTATGATTGATAACAAAGGCATTTAAACATTAAATGTTAATGTTCAAGTTTCTTACACATAGGCTATCATTGACCATTAGTATTTTATATGATGAAATGTTTAGGAGAATCAATTGAATTTATTTAAATGTTGAATGAATTCATGAGTTCAAAGGTAACAAAGAGTTTATAACTAAATTCATTACTTAAACATTTCATAACATTTGATTAAATTCCATAAAGGCTCGGGAAGCATCCTCGAGGCCTATATAATGAGGCTAAATCCATGATAATGTTGTGTGCATATCTTTTTTTTCTTCGAAGATGAAAATATATTCTCTTTATTCATTTACATATGAATTACTCGCATATCATGCTCATAAGGAGAATCCTACCCAAGTGTTGGGTAATTCATTAACTCATGGATACCCATGGGAGGAATGAGTATATTTATCACTTCTAAGTTATCTTCATTAAGTTTGTGGTTAGAGACATGATGTGTGTCCATATTTATTGCATGATATGTTCTTCATTTTATATTATGCATGGTTTCCATTTCAAGTATGGATAAACTTGGCTTATGGTTTTTTAAGTCTTTCACTGCTTGGATAAATGTCATTAGATCCTAATAAACCTCACACATGATTCCTCAGATATTCAACTCCAACTTGATATCCTTTTTTCAAGTTCTAGTTTTGATTTCTTCCATTATTTTAGTAATTTTTTAACCTTCTAATTCTTTACCCATAGTTGGGTATATAACTCCTCTAATTTTTCATCCTTTTTAGTAGTCATGCATTTGATCTTTTTTATCGTTTAAGTCATTTCTCTCATCTCTCTATATTGCACTTAACATCTTATCTTCATCCAATAAGTAGCTACAATGAGTATTCTATTTATTTATATTTTTTTTATTTTTTCAAACCTTTAATAATGCATAGTGTTTTTCTATTTGATCTATCTTTTATTCCAAGTAATACCAATTCCCTTTGCAAGGACTGGTTCTTTTTCTCCTTCCTTTGAGTAACATTCTAATAACTTTTTCCTTTTTTGGATCAATTATTATTCATTTTATTTTTTTTCATAGGTGGCATGAATCTTTTACCACATATCATAATTTTCATTATTATAACCAATAAATCTAAGTAATTTATTAACAAAACTCCATATATCCAAATAAACTTATAAAATAACTATAAATAACACAACCTTCAATATCACTATATATCATTCCAAATAGAGAGCCTTTCATAATATGAAAATGAAATGTCCTGTTTTCCTTTCTCACTGGACATAATTATTTTATGTGCTTACTGTCATTATTGTTGAGGCATGCCATGTGTTTCTTTCCTTTTGATCTTTTAATTCCTATTTTTATAGTGATCTATTTTAAAGTTATAGAAACTTATCAAATGTGATATGAAATTTAAAACATTTTATTGGTAGATAGGTTCTTTGAATTAAAAAAAACAATTATATACTAGCTTCAAACCTATGAATCTGATATCAATTTTTGGGTATTATGTAGCCTTAAATCAACAAATTTAACATGTGATCGGATGCTAATTGTTATTGTTAATGGATATTATAAGAGACCCCTAAGGGTTAGGGTATGACCACTTAATAAAATTTTAACCACTTTTAAATGATTACATCTCACTACCTTAAAATGATCCTGACCTCATGATTAATATTCTTACTTTTAACTCGTTTATAATCTTGATATTATTTCTTAACCCTTTTACTTTTCTTTTATCTAATTATTTCAATGATTACTTAACCTACTAACTCTATCTTTATAGGATATGAAACCAAGTACATAGGGACACAAATGTTGGTTTGGTTTAATTTAAATGTAGAAGTTATTATAAGGTATATGGATAACTCACTATCATCATGTACAGATCATTAAACCACTTTAGTTATGGGGTTTAGGAAAGGTCACTACTCATTGAGACTCATTATCTTTATAAAATTTAAGGATGGCTTATTGTCTCACAAGAACTCATTGTCTTTTTAAAAAATGGATTTAAAGGCCTTTAAAATATAGGATGTATTTCATTAGTGTGTTTTACCATTTTTGGATGGGTGTTAATGAAAACTCATGGATATTCTTATGTCTCCTTTTTCTTCACATGGACACATTTTAATATCTTCCTCAAGCCAACGAGCCTGTACCCTAGTGGTACAGGCTCCTGTTTGGTATCCAAAAGACCTAGGATCAAATCTGGGTAGGAGAAAATTTTCCAGGGCACTGTAGTAGTACTGTAGTAGGGCACTATAGCATTACTGTAGTAGTAGTGGAACTATAGTAGCGGTGGCACTGTAGTGGCGGAGGGACTGTAGCAGGTACTATAGCGGCGGTTGTACTGTAGCAGCGCGGGTACTGTAGTAGTATTGTTCACCGAAGGGTCCTTTGGGCCATAATAATGGGATTTCAAGCCTTGTATTCAAGACACTTGGACTTGGGACTTCGGGCTATGTAATGGGTCTCCCTCTACCAAGTCTAAAGAGGTATTTTCTTTAAATAATAAATTGAGGCTTCGACCCCAACCTTTAAAAAAATATCTTCCTTAACTTCTCTTTCATTCCTAGGAGTAATATGGTCATAAATGCATCTCCACCTCTCTTTTTTCAAGACTTAATAGGGATAATATATATTCTCTAAAGTATGACTCAATCTTCAATGGGTTCTCAGATATGTAATATTTACCCCTTTCTTTGTATCTACTCAAATATTCAATATCAACATTTTCTCGTCTCTCTCATATCAATGTTTTTTTGTGCATATTCTTCATTATTTACATATCCACCGATATTTGTATTAATTTTATCTTTAATGGATGAGTTATAAACTTCAAAAGATATCTATCATGTTTTATCCTCAATTTTCTCAATTTAAATCACATTACATGATTCTTCTTCAAGTATTGGTCAACAAAACATAGAAAATTATTTCCTTAAATTATTTTATTTAAATCCCCTTTAAATTGTCTTTATATCTCTGGTTTGAAGGACCCCCCTATTTTATCCTTACAAGTCTCATCCATATCTATGTTCAACCAATTTATTATTTTAATGATTAATATTCTTCAAAAAAATATTATCATTTATTTGACTCGAATAAATGGGAAATCAAAGTTATATTTTAAACTATATTAAAATACATTCATAAATCTTATAGAAATATAAAAAACCATTCACAAATAATTTATATGGAACTCTATTTTCATAATCTTTAATATCTACTTGTAAATTGAATAAACACTAAAACAAAGCTCTATAGTCATTCTGTAACATGCCTATATCATAGAATATACCTTTTCTCACCAGATATCTTCATGTTCAATTAACTTTAATAACATGAATCGCTACTAGAAAAATGTGTATTTGCAATGGGTTAATTGTGACGGGTATGTTACCCATCACAAATAGTCTGAAAAAATAGGTATTTGCGACAAAATATTATTTCCATCACAAATACATATTATTTTTTGATGGGAAATTAAGGTCTGTCACAAATACATTTATCGCCACTACATGCCATATCGTGAGAAAGTTTGTTGCAACGGGTATTAGTGATAGATATAAAAATATATCACAAATAGTAACCTTTTGTGACATAAATTATTGTTCCTTATAAAAAATGTTGATGATAATATCTTTTACGAAGAAATAAAATCTATCACTAATGACCTGTTGCAATTAATATTAAATTAAAATTATGTGACCCTCCTTCTTCGTCCCCACTTCTCTCGATCGTTACTTCTCTCATATCACACACATCCCACCACTAACAGTTGGATACCCTTTTAAATCCTTTATTGCACTTGGTTTTTTACAGATCTGGGTTCAAAATATCTTATTACGGACTTCTCTTACCTTCTATTTCATTAATTTTTTGATTTTTTCATTTAATATTACATGATTTAGTTTAGTAAAACCCTAGGTTAAGATGTTTACCTATGTATTTAGGTTTATTATTGGACAAAAATCCCTTCAAGGTGTCCTCTCGGTATGTTTTGGGTGTGTTTGTGTTTTTTGACAAAGCCAGATGATTGCAAATGAGTATGGTTGGTGATTGTTGAAGCAAGTGTTTAAGGTGGCACAGTTTCCCAGTGTTTTCCAAATTTTTGGGCCTCAAAATCGAGAGTTTGGTCTTTGGAAAAGGAATTTTTCCATATATGAATGAAAAATACGCAGACCATAAATCCTGGTTCATGGAATGTATATGGTGGTACGCAGAACATTGAAGGTAATCAATGAAGTAAGGGAACTGCGAAGCACGAGATGGAGATCGCGTATGGGAATGGTTCATGGGGAGAAAATGGTTCGCAGTGAAAGCATGTGATATGCGGAAGGCTTGTGGTATGCGGGATAGATTATCATTTATTGAAACGAGGCAGTGATTTGAGAAGCCATGAAGAGCGTCATTCACAAAATTATGATGGTGATTTGGGTCACCGTGAAGGAAGAGAGGTGGTACACGGGCCGCGTAGGGAAGAACGGTTCACGGGAGAAGCGGTATGCGATGAAGGCTGTACCACATTGAAGATTTTGTAAATCCCATATTAGCAGATTTTTAAGATCTATTTGCTTATATAAGGAGCATTAATCCCAATATTAAAGTGAGAAATTTTCATAAGAAAATATATTTTCTTTGTGAATTTGGTGAAGTTCGAAAGAGGTTCACGAGGGAAAATTCTGCAAATTGGTTCACATGGAAGTAATTTTTCTAAAGGTTTTTGTGGGGAACTATAGCCCACAAAGGAAGAAATACGTGGAGGGGGAATACATGGTATGCAAAAGGAGAAGGAGTTTATGGCAACGGTTCATGAAGGGGTTTGTGAGGTACTGTAGCCTGCAAAGGAAAATGGTACGTGGAAGGAGAAGTCATTGCGAAGGAGAAGTATTCTGAAAAGCATGAATTTTATGTAAGAAGAGAGTCTAGTACATATAGGTGGTACACAGAGGTGGTATGTGGTAGTGTAAGTGGAGGTAGTACACAGAAGAGGTGGTCCATGTGGCATATACGCTACACGGTTCACTAAAGAAGCATATGGTTCGTAAAGGGACCTAAACGGTTCATGAAAGCAATTTCTGCTAACCTAATAGTACACGGAAAAGTGGAATTCATCTACGGGTGAAAAATGAACTTCAATAGAGCATCTACCTATAGTTGAGGATGCATACTTTAATGAAAATGAAGGGACCTGCAAGTCCATAAACTATGAGTGGATCCCTTTTAAGAATAGTGTGAAAAGTAAGAGGAAGATGGTGATCCTTCCCATTGGTAGTGAGCCAGAGGAAGAGACATATGGAGTGACCCTTGGGAATTTAGTGAGCAGACCCTAAACCTTGTAAAGGCAGTGAGCCTAGGAATAGAAGATCTAGCCTGAACCTTGTAATTGGCAGTGAGCTTTAGTGGATTTAGTACATTGGCACATCGTCGTTGTATTCTCATTGGACGTAGTCCAGTGAGGGTGAACCAAGTAAAAATCCTTGTGTCATGTGCATGATTTCATTTCTGTTCATATATTACTATGGGAGAATGAGATAAGTGTGTTTTGTTTAATAATAAAACAAGATTTGAAGGGGTAGTAGTTTTAATCTGTCATACCCTGATTCACCCCCCCCCCCTCAGGGTATTTAACCTAGTGGACCTAATATTTACTATAAATTTATTATTTTCTATTTGGGTGTCTATCGAGTTTTCACAAGTTATTCCAACTGATTTGAGGTATTTTCCTCATTGTTTAATCTTTATATTTGATATATTTATCTATTAGGTATTTTAGGTTACTGTAAGTATATTATTTTATGTTATTATTAGAAATATGTTTATCATAGAAATTATTAACAGATATTTGTTATTGCCAGAATTTATATAAATCTGTTTAATTTCCCAATTGTATTTCATGTTTATGGTGATATGATTTTTGATGAATTATGATAATACTTTAATTGTGGCATTGATGTTAAACTATGTTTTATTGTTATATTATGATTGATTTTCATTTTTTAAAATTCATGTGAATATAGTTTTGTAAACATTTGTATAAATGTGTATATATATATGAATATATATATATGAATATATATATATGTGTGTGTGTATATATTAACATGTAAATATATATATATAAACATTAAAAAAATGTGTAAGATTTTTTATATGTGTGTGTGTGTAGATTTAATGTGTATATTTGTTTAAAAACGTGTTAAAATGTATTTGGTGTATTTATATTAATTAAAAAATCATGTAATATATATATATATATATATTACATTATGAATATACATATATAAATGTTTAAAAAACATGTAAGGTTTTAAATATATGTATATTTATATTAAAAAATGTGTAAGGCTTTTAATATATGTACGTGTGTGTGTGTATTAGCATGTGAATATACATATATGAAATTTTAAAAAAAAACATGCAAGGTTTTTTATGTATGTGTGTATGTATGTGTGTGTGTATATTAACATGTGAATATACATATATAAACGTTTTAAAAAAATGTATAATGTTTATATATATATATATATATTTGATAAGTATATTTGTTTAAAAAACATATAAAAATAAATTTTATTAAGAAATTTTTTAATATATATATAAACATTTTAATATTCATGTACAAATGTTTAAAAAAATGTGTAAGGTTTTTGATATATATAAACATATATGTATGTATGTTTGTATATAGATTTGATATGTATATTTTTTTTAAACATGTAAAAAAAATTGAAGTAAATATATTTGATTAAGAAATTATGTAATATATATATATATATATATAACTTATGAAATAAATAGGAAATGAGTGCTTTATAAAAATGATGAGAAAATTAATTTAAAGAAAACATTTTCAAAAAATGTTATTTATAAGAATTTTTTTATAAACAAATGTTAAAAAAATGTTTTAATGAAAAAATAATAATAATTAAAAATATGTAATATTTATTAAAAACTTAACTAATAATAATAAGTAAAAAAATTTGTTATACCTTGTAAAAAATATAAAAAATACTAACAATTATTAAAAATTTACAAAAAAATAGTAACTATTAAAAATGTAGTGATAGTTTAAATAACTAGTAAAAAAATTAAATAATTTATAATATTTAATAATTAATAGGTCGATATTATTAATAAATACTAAATATTAGTTTTAATTACAAAATAATATTAATAATTTTTAAAAAATATTAAAAATAATAACAGCTATTAGAAATTCACAATAATTTATATAAATATTGTATTAATTAAAATAATTAGTATTAATAATTCGTATAAATGTTGTAATATATATATATATATAATATTAATAAAATATTAAAAAGGTTACACTCGCGTGCGATGTTATCAAACACCTGATGTGCACAAAGGTTATGTCATTTCTAGGGTAAACTCTGCATCCCCAACATAATGATGGTCTCAAATTTTTGATATGATACATTGTCATGAACCAACCCAAGTCGACCCTGAACCGATCACCCGAGCTGTCCCGCGGCATGGCCCGAGGGGCGTTCCTGGTCCCCATGGGCTGGAAACTAGTGTTGGGCATCAACACTTAACCGTTGGTAACGATTTGGCCCATAAACAAAATATAAATAGATAAACAAAAACTAACGATAACCAAATAAAACTGGCAGTGGAAGAAAGAATAAACTGTACATACCTCCTTGTGACCTCTTAGGTCACCTCCAACAACTAACATCCTGCCTCGCACGGGCAGATGAAACAAGAACCTGAACCAAACTGCTGAACCTACATCTGAAAAGGTAGGATAGGTGTGAGCATTAAAATGATCAGTAGGAATGCCAAAAATAATCCACAGAATCGATGCATTTTTCAGTTCCAGAACAGCCCAATAATACTAGTTTGAACTACAGTTATAAAAATAAGGTTTTCATATATATACACTGTATTTTGAAAACTAACAATCACAATCCCATTGCCCTTATAATTTAAAACAAGGAAAATAAAACCAAAAGAGGGGTTCACAAAAACTTTTCCAAACAACTACTTTGAAGTTCTTTTTTTTTAAACCAACCATACATACAAAACATTTCCAATAAAACACCAAAACCAAGTTCAAGGGTCCGATTCCGTACACAGTAAGGGAAATGGTGCTAATAATACTCATACCAAAGGATCACGGAAAACCTAAGAACATGGAGGAAGACCAGAACGTACCATACATGTGACTCATCCTGAAGGCATGCCTACTCTCGATGACGTCATAACTCCCTAACACCCGACCGTCACACTACCTGGCCTGGTTGAGGGGCCCAATCGCATAGCAATAATAATAATAAAAATATCTCTCTGTTATGGGTCACTAACCAGTGCGTAATCTAAACTAGTGCAGCAATTGTTCTCAATAAACCCCCTTGTTATGCTAAATTTTCGTGCTATGTTCACAAAGAGGTGTTCCACACATTCAAATAGCAAGCCATATATATATAATCCAGCACGCGACACAAACTGGCACCACCCCGACCATCTCGAGGTTAGTCCCATTCCTTAAAATAAATATTCTCAAAAGGAGGCCCATACAGAGGACCCTCCTATCACATGATCGACAAAAGAGGCAAGGGGCCTAACCACAAAGGGGTTTTCCAAACATATAGTTTCAAAGATTCCAAACGGGCCTTATACAATTCACACATATCAAACCTTTTGTAAAGAGCCAATCCAAATGCCAAACGGGGCTTTAGCTTCACAATGCTCATCTTTTTATCAAAACATTTATTAACCAATTCAAAAAAACCACAATTTACCCTCTTTATACCAAAGTGACTAAAGGGTCCCTTAAATAAAACATTTACCAAAACATGTAAAAACAATAAACATTTATGAACCATTTTTAAAACAACGTTAAACACCAAAACATGTTTCGAACCAAATGGTCAAACCTTAAAGAACCCATTAAAAACCATGTTTTCCAAAACACTTAAAGCAACACAACAGTTTACTAATCATTCCATAAACAAATCAAACAGTTTGTTAAAAATTATGTTAAAAAATCAGAAAGATTACACAAACTAGAAGATAATGTAACAAACTACCTTTAACAAGCCCAAAAGAAAACTTGAAAACACTATAGCAGGTTGGCTGATTATTTTTCAAAGATAACAATCTAGTAAAAGAATTGATTAAAAACATGCAAGCATTAAATGGACTTATTTTAAAAAGGGAAAATGTGGATTTGCCTACCTCAAGGAAGAATCGGGTCATGTCTAACCCTTTGGAACTTGAAAAAAAGGGCGGCGACCACTCAAAATCGGCCTGCACTCGCACACACATACCTATATATATATACATATATCCATAATCCAATGCACGTATTCCCTCTACCATGAGGGAATACATACTTGGAGAACATATATATATTATATATATACATACCTTAAGTGTATGTGTGCGTGTCCTCAGTCGTTGACCATAAATTCACTATAACAACAAAATATACCCAAAAATAAGGTGGCAAGGACCAACGCACACCTAACTAAATTATTAAGAAACCATAAACACTATACACAACCGTTTTAAATAATCCAAGACACCATTTGAAAACAAAACACTTTTACAAATCCAAAGGTCCTTAATCACCAAGTTTTTAGGGACAAACCTCATTTGAAAACACAAGACATACTTAAAATCAATTTACAAAAACATTTCAAATGGTGAAAACCTCACTAACCCATCCAAATTTCACAAATCCACCCAAGAACAAGTTTAAAAACTTTCATAAGAAGCCTCTAAAGGTAAACCCCCACCGAAAACATTTAACAAAACCATTTCCACAACAACTTCACTTATCTAGATTCAATTGCATGGGCAAAAACACGTGCATGAATGGAAGTACATGACAAAACCTATTTTCAACAAGTCAAACCAATGATAAATCATTACCATAAACTAACTACACTTGTAATATAAGTGCGAATCAAGGTCTAATAATTAAATACTAAAACACAAGCATCACATGGAACAAAATTTGAAGAAAAGTCATGGAAGCATGTACCTCAACATGCGCGAATGCAAAGGAACCTCAACGGAGGGAAGAGAATCTCTCCGCAGACCAACCGCACAACCTAGATGACGAAAAAAAAGACGTGCGGACATGACCCAAGGAATTAGAATTATGATTAAAATGAAGAGAAAAATGCCAAAGGAAAGAAGGATGATTATACCAAAAGGGATGAGGGCTTCCGGTAAGGGGAACCACGATCACACCGAAATAGGGTGAGGGTGCTACGCAAGAGAGTTTTGGGCCGTACCAAAATAGGATGCGGTTAGAGGTTCGGGTTGGCTGGTCCTGCTTCGAGCAGGGCGGAGCAAAGGCGAAGGGGAGTTGTATCGTGCCGGAGGAGGGAGGTCACTCCGGACCAGGGGAGTCTGCACCGAACCGGGAGGGGGAGTCATGCCGGACCAAGAGGGGGGTCACGCCGAATTGCCAGATGGGGGCTGTGCTGGATGGGGCGAAGCGGTGGAGGCTTGCGTGGCTGGGAAGAGAGGCCGGAATCCTTACATGGTTGTAGCACGCTGAGGATAAGAGGCTACGGAGGTCGCACGACAGGGTGGTGTTGTGCGGGGCGCGTGATAGAGGTGACCAACCAGGAGGAGGGGGAGGTTGGGGCGAGGCCATACCGGAGGGTAGTAGGGGGGGAACATCAGATGGGGAGGCGGAGTCGTGGGCGTTCATAGAGGGCATGAAAAGAGGTGAGGGCTTGGGCCGGAGGGGGCTCACGGCGCAGAAAAGAGACGGGGAAGGGGGGAAGCAGGTAGGGTTAGGGTTTAAAAAAACAATAATAATAATAATAAAACTAATAAATATTAATAAAACAAATAATTATTATTATCATTTCTTATCCATTTTATTTTGAGTAAGAATAATAATAATATTAATTTTACAATAAAAATATTTGTAATAATATTAATAGAAAAATGATAATAAAAATATTTATAACAACAAATGAAATTAATAACAAACTTAATGATAATTAAGGTGATAATTTTATTACGTTTCATTAATAATTATATTTATAAAAATTTAATAATAATAGTATTATTACCAGATTAAATAATTATAAAATTACCATTTGTGCGAACATATTCTCATTATTATAATTTAAACATTAACCTTTTTTTATCTATATAAAGTTTTATTTAACCTTTTTTCAATTAACTTAATTTATTTAGTTAATTTATTATTTATTTGAAGTGTCGCTCCACCGTGCATTCACCAGGACCAAACGAACCGTCCTCGCTAATGGTCTGGTGACCGTACATCGACCCAAGACCCACCAAAAACATCAAACTTCGAAAATTCTGAACCGAGACCCAACTAAAACTCATACAAAAGACACGGGACTGAGTAAAGAATAAAATAAATGGCGTCCGAGGTCGGGGTGTGACATACATTGTTATTGAGATACTTCAATTTTTTTGTAAAAAAATATAATAAAAATATTAAATGAATTATCATTACGTGTGATGTTACTAAACTCCCGACATGCACAAATGTTATACCACATCTAGGGTAAATGTCGTACCCTAAACCTAACAGCGGTATTTAATTTTTCATACAATAAATAATTCAAGAGATACTTAAATTTTTTATAAAAAATTATAATAAAATTATTAAATGAATTACTCTCGCGTGCAATGTAACCAAACACCTGATGCAGACAAATGTTATGTCACATCTAGAGTAAACCTCATATCTCAGACCTAAAAGTGGTCTCAGATTTCCCATATGAGACACCATTCATGAGATATTCATTATTTTCAAAAAATAGAATGTGTGTGATATAATCTATTTAATATTTTTATTCTATCTACACCGAGCCACTACAGGTCCTCGAATCTAGTGCTAACTTAGTGTTGAAATAGTGGGTGCCCTAGACCCAACTATTCAATGCTTTTGATTACCATATCATGTATATAGCTAGTTATACATGATGTTTTCTTACCATTGTAGTGTATAATTTTATGCATCCACTATTAAAATGGTAATGTCCATAGAATAATTGTCATATCAAAAGGTTATTATAGATCGCATACTATAATGATAACCTTGAGATACTATGACATTAATCTTAAACAAAGGTCATATGGTCTAGATACATATTAATGACTGGAAAAAGTAAATGTATGATTGTCACGTGCTGGGGGATCATAAGCATTGAGACTTCCTCTCGTGAATCTCACACTTGGTGATCTATAGTAGTGATATCATGAGGAAAAACCCGCTAATAAGGACACTACATGTTCTGGGTGTCATTGGTCATTCTTATCTATAATCATATATAATGGTCTCCTAAATTGAGATCATTAAAAATGTATGTCATTCGATTGCGTACTTTGATGCAAGACGAAAACTGTGATATTGAAATCATGGAGAGTTAGTTTGTGTTGGGTGCATAATTGGTGAAATGTCATTGGTTGAATGGTCAAGAAAGAATTTGTCAATTCCAGGTTATGAAAGTAATATATTTCAGTCCATGTTGATCAGGATGCTAGTACCTTCATAAGACCATGGTCATGGCAGTTGAGGGTAATTCATTCCAGTTAGATCAACAAATAGTAAAGAAAGAAAAGGGTGATGACACGGGTGTGCGTCCTGCTTTATGAGATATTAAAGACAAAGAGATTATATTACACAGTACGTGTTCGTAGATTCGTTATTGCTATTGTGACAATCCTTATCTCTTTAGGGACTATGATAGGTTTCTTGATCCCTCTCTTGGTCTGTGAATAATATTAACTACTATCGAGATAAGGGCCTAAATGGTCACACACAATAGCGTATTCAAGAATTTTCCATATTCAGTTGAATAAGAGTTTTGGACATGGTGGGCCCCACCACTAGGTTCTGGAAATTTTCTAAGGATATACGATCACCAATGTAATAAATAAATTCATATTATTCAAGTTAATAATAATGGGCATTGAATTTATTTATTAAATGTATTTACAAATTTTAAAGTAAATACATGAAAAATATTAATTAAACAAATATTAATATATTCAAGGTTCAATTAATTTTGTGGGAACGAAGAGTCAAGTTAATGAATCTTTTATTATAACGTAATATATTTAATATATTATAGGAAAGTGATAATAATATTTATGACTAAGATTAGTATTCATAACATGTCGTTTATAGTGTATTAAATATTTGTGGTTGGAGAGGCAATACCGGGTATATTATTTATACACTATATATAGAAGGGGAGAGCCTCCTACCAGTGACTATTCATGGGATTTCTCTCTCCTCTACTCTCTCTTGTATTCTAGAGAGGGAGGATTTGAATCCAAGGAGCTTGGATCGAGCTTTCTTTAAGGCATCGCAAGCAGAGCGATGTAGTGATCGTTAGAGCATCAAAGGAGTCATCGGATCTCCGTGCTAGCACTTGAAATTTGAAAAATGATGCTTCCATAGTTTCTTGAAGCACGTGTAGATGATCTAGATGAATTCAATTTTAGATTATTTGAGCAATGATCACCAACGAAAATCAGACGTTGTGCATGGATTCAGATCTAAACCAGGTATTTTATAGTTTTTTGGTGTGCTTAATCTCTTTCACATGTGATTCTGACGAAGTAATCGGGCAACGGTTTGCCGACGTTGAAAATTTCATGTCGTACGTATGTGAAAAATTTTAAAAACCCATTTTTGGGGCTGCCGATGCGTGTCTAGTACCTTCAATTGGTATTATAGGAACACATGAAAAAATTTAATCCAAAACAAATAAAATTTTCATTAATCTATGAAGAGGGAGTCATTACGGTCTGATCACTACAGATGGATCTTAAATCCGACAATGAATATTCAATTTACACTCATCTGAATTTTTTATATGGATTGAAATTACAATTTGTGGGTATTAATTTTGGCAGTATCAAATATATCTTAATACCTGAAAACCTTTGGCATAATCATTTTCATGTGTTATCAACAATTCCGACCAAATACCGGTGGTCGGAATAGTATTTTCCAATACCAAAGGCTTTATTATAAAAATAATAATTTTATTATAATAATAATATTATTATTATATTATTATTATTTTTATAAGCCTAATATATAGGCTTTATAAAAAAGTGTGGGGACTGAGTACCTGGTTGGCGGGTCACAGGATAACACACAATAAATTGTCAAAAGTGTTTTTATAAAAAAAAGGATCAAATACACGGAGGCCACTGCCCCCCCCCCCCCCCACCTTCCCTTTGTGGGTCTGACACCCCGTACACCACCCTGGGCCGCCTCCTGCCCCAACTGGTCATGAACAGCCCCAACCGGCCAGACCTCCTTCTCAGCCGCGGTGTTGGCCGCTCCCTCCCTTTCCAAACAAGGTCGTTTGGCCTCCTCTGCTTCACTGTGCGTTGGACCACCCCTCTCCAGCGGTAGTCACTACCCCATCCAACTGCACCTTAGCCAGCCACTATTCTGGCACCCTTGTACCGCCTCAGTCCGGCACCCCGCTCTAACACCCTACTATGGTTCCCCAAATCCACAAACTGGTCGGCCTCTGTCAGATCTGCCGACCATAGCTCTAATCGGCCACCTAGGTGCTGGCTAACCCCAACCTGAGCAGCCTCCCTCCAACGCGACTCGCACCCGGCCACCGTGGCCCCTACCCCGGGTCACCTCCCCTACGGTCTCACCCGCGCCACCCTGTTCGGCCAGATCTAATCTCCACCGTGAGGTAACCCATTATACAGGTTTTTTTGGATCTGATCAGACTCATAATAGGTCTGTCCGAGTCTATCCAGCTCGCAACGGGCTTGGGCAGACATGTCTGGCCCAGAATGCCCTTGCACAGAGTCAGCACAGCCCGAAATGGGCATGTGCAGGTTTAACCCGACCTGCACAGGCCCTGCCCGGGGTTTTCGAGGTTTGGGTTATTTTAATTTAATTAAAAATTAATTAATTTAATTAATTTAATTGTAGTTAAAAATTAAATTAATTAAATTTTAATTTTTATTATAAATTTTTATTACAACATAATTTAATTTAATTTAATTTTTAGTTTTAAAATTAAATTAATTAATCATGACTGAAATACGTAAATATTAAATTAAAAATATGAGTGAATTTTTAATTCAATTATAATTCTCTCGAGTGTAATTTTAATTCAAGTTTAATTTAATTATTCATTTTATTTTAAATACGAAATTTTAAGATATATTTGACTGGTCATGAGTCGTGGGCTGATCAATACATGTTTGGTGTGTTTTTCATTTAATTAATTTATTACAATGGTTTTGTAATAATTAGTTTGATTAAAAAAGGGCGATCAATGAATTGTGTCAGTGTCATTATATGTATAAGGACCTACACATCCACTTTAGAGTTATTTTTCATTACTCCCGAGTTCCTTTCACCTACATGCGATTATTTTTGTATAACGACGAGATGGCCAGTGAAGCACTTCACGTCGAGTGATGGCGACGCACCAAACAAGAGTTGGATGCATTGGATGGACAGATGCTACATTTCGAGTCGCAATGCAACGTGACCCAAGGTATTATCTCTAGGGTCTAAGTTGGTCCATTATTCACTCAACAGGTCATCCATTAGTATCATATCATGATCAGGTCATCATTTTATCATTATATGGTTTATTATTTTTGTGTATGTGTAGTTAACTCATGAACACATAGAGTAATAATAAACAAGCATGCATAGATAAAATAAACATGTGACACGATGGAGTTTTCTATTTCTTGCATGGCCAGTTGTGAGTGTGATCATATAGTATGTGCTGAGAATATAGAAAATTATTTCTTTCATCACATTAAAAATATAAAACCCTTAAAGAAACATTAAGTCTAAATCGCCTTCCATCATTCACATTTGGATAAAACCAGGTGTTTGGGGTGCTAATCATGTCATAGCTGAGGGTGACTCTTACTACTGGGGAGTTCATATGAAAGTGGTGGGTTGAATTAACTAAAGTGGTAGTAAGGATTATCCATAGCTAACTTTCTATCATTTTAGAGGCAAGCATTGAGTAAATCAAGTAACAATTTATGAAGCTGGGACTTTACTCAACAAATCAAGGAACCACAAGTTAATGTGATTGGTCAGCCAAAATCCTACCTTGAACCCTCCTAGTAGTGGTGTAGCCATAGCTTATATACTATGAGGGGAGTTTCGGGGATCTTTGCCACTAGAATACTCAAGCGGCGAAGTATTCCTATTGTGGTACAAAGGGTTTCTAGAATTCAATAAAATAGTGGGAGATTTTTAATTATTTAATTAATTAATCAAAATGTCTAAATCGATAATCTAGATAAAAAGTACTAATCTTCTAAACTTTATTTTTGTAGAAAAATGGAAAGTTATACCACAATAAATAAGTTGTGATAAATAATGGAAAAATAAAATGTCCTCACAAGCATGAGTATCCAAGAATAGTACAAGTGCTTGCGCATAGTACTATGATATATGAAACTCAAGGTGCCAGTGTCCCCAACACCTATTAAACTACCTCAGGTAGTAAGGGTGGAAATGCTTATAGGAGACTAATGTACAAAGCTTATGATGGTTATGTCATTATTCTTTCATCAACATCTGGTGTTAGTTGTGATCACTACATCTGGATATGGATAATATAACATGAAGTCTCATCTCTGAGTAGTTTGCAAGGAGAAAGAAAAGCAATGATATGAATAGGTAATGGTTACACTAGATCTGTGTAAATTAAAAGGTGGGTTATGATCTTTCAATACATCCTATTCTAATATCATTTTTACCCCTTTACTCAAGTCTCATTTTAAGTTACAAAACAAACAAGTATTGAGTAAATGCTTCATTACCAATTTAGGTAAAGTTCACCAAGTAAATAAGAATAAAATACAGATTCATATTTAATTCTTATGGTGAAAAAATTGAAAGGTAGGGAAAAAGGGCCAATGTCAAGTAATGCCAGAAGCACATTTTCAATGTCATTCAATGAAAGAGGTATTAACAGGAAGTTATTTTCATGTGCATATTATGAAATAATACTGTGGAAGTTTAATAGAAATAAACTGAATTAAAGAAGTAAGTATCTGCTTCTTCTTCATTCATATTCATCACTATGATGTTTCTGTTTTACATCTTGGGTATTCAGTACAATATGATGATCACATATGTGTGTTGATATACAGTAACCAAGTAAGTATAGAAATATTACTAGAAGTCAGGTGTATTCTCTAAGTGGCTGAGAAAGGGTGATACCTAGGCCGGTGTTGATAAGTACACGACTTATTTGTTTCCAAGTGAAAGATTCATGTAGAACTATTATTGAGTATAACCAAGAAATTAATCTCACGTGTCCTTGGACATAAGGAGAAATTTTTTTAGGTTAAATACTTAATGTTGTTTCTGGTATTTAATACTCAACCAATAGTTTTGTAATACTTGAATTGTAGGCAATACCTGATGAATATAAAAATGTAAGACTTTCATACCCAGTTGTGGCAGGATAATTATTTATCAAGTAAAACTAAAAGTAGAAATCAAGTTTATACCTAGTATAGTATTTAGGCTCAGTAAATCTAAACACCCTTGGTATTATCAATGTCTTTAGTTTGGACAAATAAACCTTTATAAATAAAGGTATGCCACAAAGCTTAAGGAATTAGTTAAGCAAGAGAGCATGAACTATTCCGAGAATAAGCTAGAGGTATATATTTACTTCATAAGATTCATTTAAGTTATTAAGGAATGTGATAGTGAAGTAATTGCATGGTTAGAAGATATGAGTTGCTTCAAGTCAGCATGCCAAAGAATATCTTGACCAAGCATTCCTCGATCATGATAATATAGTGTACAGTAATTCCTAAACACATGTTACCTTGTCTACATCATGGAAATTATGTTAATGGGGAAGATTGATGATGAATTCTTACATTTCAACATTGATCATCATAATGTAGCATGGAGAAATTCCTAAACACACATTTTATACATCAGAGTATTAATGTAAGTAGTATCAATGTTGCAACTTGCATAAACTTCCATTATATTTCATGATGTGTTTTTTAAATAATGACATTATCCCATAATCATATGCCAACTAAAATGAAAAATAGATATCATACGATTCATAGTATGATGAAAAACCATTATTTCATATGGACATGTGCTTAGATGCAAAGAGTTTGTTAGGACATAAACAAACTTGCATCAGGAACAAACACATTGTGCATCTATTGTAATTGTCCTAATGGTTTCTTAGGATATTACATAAATACCTAAGATATAAAAGTAGTAGTTAAGTGATTTATTACATTTCTATAAGGGTGCCCATCTCTTTTGAGATAGTGGGAGCTGAATTGACTTGGGTTTAGTCAATGCTAGAGATACACATGTAGTTGGCATAGGATCAAGTTCCATAAGTGCATGTGGAATAGAGGAATGTTCCAGAGACACATACTGCATAGAAAGGTCTAAAACCATGGTAATGGTTTTGAGTTCACTATGGGTGGTGATTCATTATTCATTGAGAATAATAACTCCTACAAGTAAACAGTATATGGAAATTAGCTAAGATTGACAAGATTAATTAAAACTCAATAATGGATTCTATGTATCAAATTACAAAGGGGGTTATAAATTGAATATTGTGGTGGGTATTCAAGTGAGTTGATACATGGATGGTAAAAGCATGGTACCAATAGGGATCGATTGGTAATACCAAGTCGGTATACCTAAATCCATTAGAATTTTACTTGTCATAGCTAATTTATATGATCATATTATTAGAAATTAGATTTCATGTCCACCAAACATGGGATGTGTCTATATGATGCAACCATAAAGGGATGGTCATGACGTAGTATGCTAATAAAGGTTGAAACTTACTAAAATACAGTTTAGGATTGAAGTAAGCAATGGGATCATAGAGTATTTATTTAGAATGAATGTTTTCCATGTGTATACCATCCATCCAATTGCCCAAAGGCCTTTATTTTTTTTATTGATTTTTGATAATCCACCTTTCAAGGGGTGAGGTGGAACCCTCACAAGGCCCGTAGGTGTAAGTATTACATGGACTGTAGGCCTTAGAGGAATTCATTTCTCGTAAGCTTCAAACATTACATACAACCCAAACTAACTACTTGGAAGTAAAGGTTACTTGGACCTAGTCAATCATACATATAGTGGCATAGTATTGAAAAATACAAGTTAGAACAATTCGATAAAGAATTATTATCAATGTCACATGGCATAATCTCTCTAGGTTGACATGTATGGAACATGGGAGGAGATAAATGTGGTGAGTTAAAGTCTATAAACTTAAGCAATGGATCAATCACGTATGACATGATATGTACAAAACTGATATTTCCAGGATATGCTTTATACTAGGCAGATACCAATTATATCCAGGAGCACTGCAAGTGAAGTAGTCAAAACTATCTAATTTTACTTTAGAAAGTACAAAAGATATGTACCCAGTAAGTGGAGAATAAAGGATACTAGTTTTTAGGGGATACAAACTAGTTTTTCCTTTGATTTATGTGATCAGATATCATAGTTAGGCTAAGGTGATGAGCGAGACAAGATCATATAATCTAGTGGTAGTAATACCTACAAATACTGAGTACGTTGTAGCTTCTAAGGCACCTTAGAATTAGGTAAACGCAACGATTTGTTTTAGTTCTTGTAATTGCACCTAGTAAGTAAAGAATTATCATAATGTAAATTATGAAATTATTACTAGACAATATGTTAAGTTATGATAGCTAGAAAAAAGGAATATATTTTAGGATACCATCACTTGAGAATTTTTACTCAAGGTGATATGGTCACAAATAGTAGATATTCCATGCATCGGAATCATGGTATGCCTAGCATCTAAAGCCTTGACTCAATAAAATCATGATTTTATCATGTGAGTAGCAAACAAGTTTGGTTAATAAGTTGTCTCTAGTGTAAGTGGAAGTGTTGAAATAGTGAGTGCCCTAGAACCAACTATTCAGTGCTTTTGATTACTATATCTTGTATATGGTTAGTTATACATAATGTTTTATTAACATTATAGTGTATACTTTTCTACATCCACTATTCAAATGGTAATTTCTGTAGAATAATTGTTTTATCAAAAGGTTATAACAGATCCCAAGCTATAATAAGAACCTCTAGATACTATGACATTAATCTTAAACAAAGGTCCTATGGTCTAGATATATCTTACTGACTACACAGAGTATATGTATGACTGTCAGGTGTTGGGGGCTCATAAGCATTGAGACTTCTTCTCGTGAAGTTCGTACTTGGTGATCTATAGTAGTGAGATCATGAGGACATACCCGCTAATAGGAACACCACATGTTATGAGTGTAATCAGTTGTTCCTATCTATGATAATGTGTAATGGTCACCTAAATTGAGATCATTGCCAATGTATGCCATTTGATTGCGTACTATGATGCAAGACGAAAACCGTGATATTGAAATCACATCGAGGTAGTTTTTGTTAGGTGTGTCATTGGTGGCATGACATTGGTTGAATGGTCAAGAAATAATTTGTCGCTTATGGGTTATGGAAGTAATATATCTCGGGCCATGTTGATTAGGATAGTAGTACCTTTATAAGACCATAGTAATGGCAGTCGAGGGTAATTTTGTCTAGTTAGATCAACAAACAATAAAGTAAGAAAGGGTGATAAAACAGGTGTGCATTCTGTTTTATGAGTTATTAAAGACAAAGAAATTATATTACACAGTACATGCTCATAGGTTGGTTGTCGCTGTTGTGACCATCCTTATCTCTTTAGGGGTCATGATGGGCTTCTAGATCCCGCTCTTGGTCTATGAATAATATTCAATGCTATCGAGATAAGTGCCTAGAGTGTCACACACAGTAACGTATTCAAGATTCTGCCATATTCAGTTGAATAGGAGTTTTGGACATGGTGGGCCCCACCACTGAGGCCCGGGATTTATTGAATGAGATATGATCACCAATTAAATAAATAAATTCATATTATTCAAGTCAAGAATAATGGTAATTGAATTTATTTATTAAATGTATTTCCAAGTTTTAAAGTAAATACATGAAAAATATTAATTAAACGAATATTAATTTATTTAAGGTTCAATTAATTTTGTGGGAATGACGAGTTGAGTTATTGGATCTTTTATTATCACATAATATATTTAATATATTACAATAAAGTGATAATAATATTCATTACTCATATTAGTATTCTTAACATGTCATTTATAGTGTGTTAAGTATTCAGGGTCAGAGAGGCGATACTGGGTATTTTATTCACACACTATATATAGAAGAGGAGAGCCTCCCACCAGTGACTATTCATGGAATTTCTCTCTCCTATCCTCTCTCCTATGTTTTGTAGAGATAGGCTCTAGATCCAAGGAACTCTAAAAGGCACTATCATGGGCGCTCTCAAATGAAGTGTGATTTTTTTGGGTACTTAGGTGCAGCAGAGTGGCTGACTAATATCGTCTCTCGAAGGAGGAAGTAAATTTAACAACATATTAAAGGTATTTTGAAAATAAAATAAAAGTCAATAAGAACACTAATTAAAAGGATGGGGTTTTTTTATAAATATATAATAATTATTATAGAAGAAGATTATATTTTATTTGTTTTTGTTTTTGGAATGAAATTTGATTAATAAAACACAACGAGAAGATTTTTTTTTAGAAAATATTTTTAGAAGGCATAATCGGTCCAACTCTACCTCTTCATTTACTTATTAGTCATTATTATTTAAATTAATATCCACTCAATTTTGATCCCCTAATTTTTAACCCCTGAACCCTATAATAATTAACTTTACCATAAAGATGAAGTGAATTAAACTCTAGGCTAGCATTGGAACATGCAATCGCAGCACCCTGCTTTGATTGATGTTCTAAGGATAAATTTTGGTCAGTGGTAAATTAATTCACATATACATTATTGAAATTAGGACTAATTGAGTTTATGTATTATATTTTAACTCTACAAATTGATCCTGTGTGGTTTTGTATTACCGATTAAGATCACACTATCACAATTTAAACAATTCTTAACCTCGCGTGTTTTGTGCTTATTGTTAAATTAATTGATTAATTTAATTTAAATTAAAAACTCAATTAATAGATCATATTAAGTGAATTAAATTATCTCATTGATTCAAAATAAATTAATGAATAAGGCTAGAGGTAGATTTATTACTAAAAATAACTACTCTTCCATGGGCGATGTAGTTATCATAGAAATGTTTTTCATATGAAAAGGTTTAGAAAGGGTATAACCCAATATTGTTTATACTATTGATTCTAGACCAAATAGTATGATTAAATAATAATATAATTGAACAAAATATAAGAAAAGAGAAGAAATAAAATAGGAACAAATAAGTTTATTATGAAATCACAAACATTACAACATGATAAAGAGAGGAAGGATTCGATAAAGGGATCCTTGATTCAAGAGATATCCCTATGAGTATAGAGATTTCCAGGACCTCCAAGTTAATGATAGGAATCCTTTGAAACTTCAAATTTTCATCACTTCACTCCTTGGTTGAACTTGTAAATTGGGTGCCCAATGTGCTAATTTATAGCCAAAATGGGAAGTGGTTTTAGGCACCTAGATTTCAAGATAACAATTGTGTCTCGGTTTAGGGTTGGTAAATGGAATTATCTCGACTTGGAAAAAATATAAAAGTTTTAAGTTATCATATTTAATATCTCCATGTCAAATTTTTAGGCCAATGGAGGATTATACTAAGAGATATGGATGAAATACAGAACCAAATCTTTGACTTTCTGTAGATTATGTTCCCTATATAGACTGGTTTGTATGGCCCCCTTACTAGATGAATTGGGATTCTATTTCTTAAGATGAGTTGTATCCCATGAAGTTATGGAGCATCCCACAAAATTTTATCCCATTTGGATGTATGTATTTCTCTAAATGTTTAAAACAGTGGAAAGATGTCCTTGGGCTTCCATGTAGTTTGGCCCATTTTCCTTTTGGATCATCTCCGACCCTCCAAATCACCTCCTCCTACAACGAAATCACCAAAACAAGAATAATTAATCTTTTTAAAAGTGATAAACATTTAATAATTGAATCAAATGGGATGTAAAATTTGAGATAATATTTGTAATTTTAAATACAAAACAAGTTTAAAATAGTGATGTAAGGGTTAAATAAACTAGTGGATTATGATGCGATCACACCCCCACACTTACCCTTTTACACTCCTGGGAAAAACCTCATATCATGTATTCCAAAACATTGTAGCAAGATATGCATGTTCATATTCCTTAATACACGGTGGAAATATATGCAAAGTGAGAATCCCATCAAGAGTCAATATCAATAAATTTTAAAGTCGCTGTCTCATAAATTGTGTCAGAATAAAATCCAGTGAGATTAATAACACTAATCATAGAGAAACAAGTTGTGGGTCCACCATGCCACTAATTCTTCACATGTGTGTGTTCCAACCATTTACAGCTCATATCTTCACCCTTTATTTAGTATATTTCAATCAAGTAAAACAATTCTTCTTACCTGGTTTAATTCACCAAACCTATTCTACATTCCTTTGCAATCAAATTTAAAGACCCACTGACTTAAGCATTCTTGAAAGTCAAACCTTAAGCTCCCGACCTAGATATCCCCATATTTTGTACATTTCATCCCTTCCCTTTTTTTTGTTTTTTTAAGTTTCACTTGGAATAACTGTCACACTCAACTCTCAACCCATGTTTGATCTCCTCATGACACTAATTGTAATAGTTATAATAAGATCAAAGGTTGAGGAAGAGTGGTTTTTAAACTTCCCAAGACCCAACCAATATTTTTGATTTTTTTTTGTTTTTTAGGGCATAAAATAGTCGGATAAAGGTACACACGCATAGGTCAATTTGGGTATAGTAATGAAACTGATCAGAAGAGAAATAAACGTATGGATTAACCAATGAATTTTTTTTACCTAACTTGACTATACCTTCAATTGAGAAGTAAAATTTCAAAATTCATGGTTGAGTGAAAAGTTGTGTGGAGAAATCAATGACATAATTTAACATGAACAAATATTTCAAATAATGATGTCAAAATCTAAAAGGTTTTATAATGATACAACCAATCATATCATAAACTACTTCAATTTTTATAAAAAAAAATAAACCCTTGATGATGAAATCTTACTCATGCTTATAATTATACCAATGAATTTTGAGAAAAAAAATGCATTTTCCATATGTTCCACATGAGAATGTCACATGATATATTTGTTTTTTTATTGATTTTTTGTTTGTTTTTTTTTTTGGTTTTTTTTTGAAAATTTTAACCACAAACTTAATAGAAAATACACACAAAACACACAAATAAAAATCCTAAATATCTACCCCAAAATGTTGTCCCCTACCCTACACTTAAAATATTGAATTGCCCTCAATATGAATCTATGAGATGATATATTCACATGAAATGTATAATTTTTAAATAGGAAAAGTAATATAAAAATGAAATGGTTAGGAACATCCTGATATTATCAAGTGATGATAGGGTTATGCAATGTGATGAAATCCACTACACTAGTAGAAATTCCTTCAATGTATTTCTTCAAGTGTTTCCCATTGACTTTAAATCTTCTTCTAGTGTCATCTTGTGTGATCTCCACTACACCATAAGGAAAAAACATTAGATACAATATAAGGACTTAACCATCTAGAAGGCAACTTACCAGGCATCAACTTCAGTCATGAACTGTAGAGTAGGACTTTCTCTCCAAAATGAAACTCCCTTTGTTAGATCATTCTGTCATTATATGATTTTGATCTTTCCTTGTAGATCCTTGAGTTATCATATGATGACAATCGAATATCCTCAAACTCTTGAATTTGTAGCTTCCTTTGGATTCCAGCTTAGGTCAAATCCATGTTGCATTTCTTTATTGCCCAATATGCCTGATGCTAAACTTCTACTGGGAGATAACATGATTTCCCAAAAACAATCTGAAATATGGATATACCAATGGGTGTCTTTTATGCAATCCTATAAGCCCAACGTGCATCATCCAAGCGCTTACGTCAATCCTTCCTATTCAGATGCATGATTTTCTCCAAAATTTGTTTCAACTCGCGATTTGAAACCCAAACCTGGACATTTTTTGGGGGGTGGTATGATGTTGATGTTTTTTGTGTCACCCTATACTTTCGAAGAAGGTAATCCAAATTCTGATTGCATAAGTATGTCCCTTGGTCACTGATGATGGCCTTTGGTACTCCAAACCTACAAAAAATATATGTCTTGAAAAAGTCCACTAAAACATCATAACCATCAGTCTTGGTGGCCTTAGCCTCCACCCATTTACTCACATAATCAATAGAAATAAAAATATAAAAAAACCAAATAAACTAGGAAAAAGGACCCATAAAATTGATGCCCCAAACATCAAAAATCTCACATAATAATATGGGTTGTTGGGGCATCTCCTATCTCCTAGAAATGTTGTCAGTGTGTTGGTAATGTGAGAAAAACTTGAAAAACACATGGGCATCATGGAATAAGCTAAGAAAATATAATCCAGAGTCTAAGACTTTCCTAGCTATCCATTGGGGTCCAAATTTTCCACCACAAGCAAGTGCATGAAAAAATGTAAAACAGACTCAAACTCATGATCAGGAACACACCTCCTAATAACTTGGTCACTACACATGAACCATAGGTAGGGATCATCCCACACATAAAATCTAGAATCACTCTTTAATTTTTAGACTTGATGTTTCTTTAAATTTGCAGGGATTTCATAGGAAACAAAGTAGTTAACTAAATCTCCATACCAAGGATGCGTACCTGAGATGGAATAAAGATGCTCATCGGGGAAAGTGTCTCGAAGTGGTAACTAGTATAAGGTGTCATCCTATAGTGTGTGAGTAAGCCTAGTCATGTGGTCTTCCACCAGGTTTTCTGACCCCTTATTTTTCTTTATCTCAATATCAAATTCCTGAAGAAGGAGCATCCATCAGATTAGCCTGGGCTTTGCATCTGGCTTCTTCAAGAGGTACCTCATAGATGCATGGTTAGAAAAAACAACTACTTTAGAGACCAATAAATATGAGAATAATTTATCTAAAGAAAATATGACGAAAAAAACTCCTTTTTCATGGTTGTGTATTTTTATTGGGC
Organism: Viscum album; assembly: GCA_963277665.1. Lineage (NCBI taxonomy): Eukaryota > Viridiplantae > Streptophyta > Magnoliopsida > Santalales > Viscaceae > Viscum > Viscum album. The sequence continues at coordinate 1,120,001,531 of OY728141.1, forward strand.
TGAATCTAGTGTATTTGATGTATAGGAAATCACATGTGAATGTCCCTCCACCCTCTGAGATAAGACAGCTCTAACTGCGAAGTTGGAGGTGTTACGCATAATCTCAAAAGGTAGATACCACTATGGGGCTATATAATTAGTAGAATGGTCAGACACATCTTTATCTCATCAAAGGAAATCCTACAAGAATCATCAAACACAAAATCAGAATCCTTTTAAAGTAATCACGATATAGGAAGAGTAATCTTACTAAAATCGTTGATGAAACACCAATAAAACCCGGTATACCCTAGGAAATATCTAAAATAAAACACACATGAATGATAGGGTAGGGATGAAATAATATCTACCCTAGATCTATCAACCTTTATCCCATGTTTTGATAATACATGCCCTAAGACAATCTCATTCTCTACCATGAAATGACACTTTTCAAAGTTTAAGACCAGATTCTTCTCAATACAGTGATTCAAAACCTTTCCCAAACTAGAGATAAAATCATAAAATGAATACCTATACACTATAAAATCATCCATAAATACCTCCATGCAGATCTCAATGAAATCTAAAAAATACTCACCATGCATCTTTGGAAGGTACCTGGAGCATTGCAAAATACAAATGGCATCCTCCGGTAGGAAAATGTACCAAATGGACAAGTGAATGTGGTCTTCTACTAATCCTCCTAAGTAATAGGAACATGAAAATATCTATAAAATATATCCAAGAAACAATAGTGTGTTTTCCATCTAGTCTCTCAAGTATTTGATCAATAAATGAGAGGGGAAAATGGTCCTTGTGAGTGGACTGATTTAGTTTCCTATAATCAATACACACATGAAAATTATTTTGTACCCTAATTAGAATTAACTCCTCTATCATTTTTAACAAAAGTAACACCATTTTCTTAGGAACAAATTGAATAGGACTTAACCACTGTGAATATGAAATGGGATAAATTATACCTGCCTCATGAAATTTTTCAAACTCTTTTTTAACAACTTCCAGAAGGGTTGGATTGAGTCTCCTTTATGGTTGTCTAACTAGTTTAGCCCCATCCTTCAAAAGAATCCTATGCATGAAAATGGAGGGGTTAATACCTAATATGTCAGCCAAGCTCCACCCAATTTCCCTAATATTCTCCCTCAAAATATTTAAAAGTTTTTCTTCATGTTCAAAAGGGATATTATTAGCAATGATAATAGGTAATTTCTCACCACTCAACAAGTATGAGTATTTTAGATTATGTGTAAATGGCTTGAGTTTCAGTGTATGGGGTGATGTATGGATGGATAAATTGAAGGAACTGAAATATGTGTGCAATGAACATCAGTATTAGAATATACATAATCAAAATCAAAGAATAAAGCATCAAATCCATTAGCATACTCAATATTGATGTCATAATCAGAGTTCACGTGATCAAAATCAGAATATGAATCCATTTCAAAATCAAATCTAAGAGAGGTTCGTGCATTAGAAATTGGTGTGGAAGTGATCTTAAAAATCAAACTAGAACCAATTCTCATAATCTCCCTAAGCATAGGATAATCAAATTCCATGGGGGTTTTATTTGGTGGTTCAAAATGGGAGATAACAAAAAAAGAATGGTCCTATGAGGGGTACTTCATGGAGAACATAACATTAAATATCATAAATTCATATCCAAACTCCATCGAAAGTGTACACTCATGAACATTTATGATAGTTTTTTTAGTTTTGAGGAAGGTCCTACCTAAGATAATGGGAGCATGAGAACTTACCTGATCATCCTCCATGTTAAGAACATAGAAATCTACTGGAATGATCATGTATCTTACCCGAACAAGTGCATCCTCAAGGGGTCATGTTGGGTATTCCATAGCTCTATTCGCCAAATACACCACTACTCTCATCAGATTCAAATAACTAACCTGTAAATAAGAGAATATAGAGTGAGGAATCACATTTATAAAAGCACTAAAATCACATAAATTGTCAAAAAGTGTAACTTCCCTATGGTGCATAGTATGGTGAATGTCTTGGGATCCTTTTACTTTTTTGGCATTAATAGAGTTGGTGTAATGAGTGCTGACACATTCCTTCCAAGATTGATCCTTTCATTTCCCTTTATCCCTCTTTGATTGGTACAAAGTTCTTTTAAGAATTTGGCATGCCTTGGGATTTGATTAATGGCTTCAATAATGGGGATGTTTATCTCCACACACTTGAATGTGTCCAAAACCTCTTTTTTCATTGTCACCTCATCCATATTCTTGGTTTGTACAACTCTGTTTGGAAATGGAAGGGGTATAGGAGGAACATCATCAATATTTTTCTTACCTTTGTCTTTCTCCTTGGACTTCTCATCAGTGGTTCTTGAATGGGGCCTCTCCAGATTTGAGGTGAATCCCAGTGGAATGGTAGGTGTAGAAGAGTCAGTTGTTTGCTTCTCACTTCTAAATGTGATGGCACTAACATTCCCCTTGGGATTTTAAGTAGTTTGGGAAGGAATATTTTTAGAGTTCTTACTTACCATTTCATAGAGGGCAGTGCCAATCTGGCTCATTTGAGTCTTGAACTCTCTCAACCCTGAACCTTGACTCTTTATCTCATTCTGCTGATTAAGAATAATTTATTTCAAAAGATCCTCAATATTAGAATCTGCCTTTGGTTTATAAGTCTCTTGTTATTGACTTGTTGATGCTTGAGCTTCAAATCTCCTTTAGGGTTGTTGGAAACCCTGCTGGTAAGGCGGAGGTTGTTGGAAGTTTTGTTGAAAATGGGGCCTTTATTGTTGTCCAGAGCCATAGCTCATGTTTAATTGATCCTTCCACCTTTGGTTGCATGTTGGTGAAAAGTAATAAAACTTATTTTGGGGATGTGGATATTATTACTATTGATATGTTCTCCTAGGGAATATTGTTGCACAATCCTCTAACTCTTGTAATTGGGGGAGACTGTCATTTGGGTGGTATGTTTCAGTGTAAATGCCACATGGACTCATAAGAGTGGGTTGGGATATCTTTTGAGACAAATCAATATGTCTCACCACATTGGTCAATTCTTCCAATTTGGTATCAATTAAATTACTTTCATGAGAAGATGGACTTACCTGGTGTACTCCTCAAACACATGGTGTACCTCGATCTCCAAATTGTTGGGAGTTTTGTGTCATCTTGTCAATCAATGCACATGCAGCTACTGGTGTTTTTTCCACCAATGATCCTTCAGCTACGACATCCACCATGCTCTTCTCCATAGGTGTGAGTTCTTCATAGAAGTACTCGATAATGATTTTCTCGCTAATTTTTTAATGTGGACAGCTTGCACACAACTTCTTGAATCGCTCCCAATACTCATACATTGACTCCTCTTGTACTTGCTTGATCCTTGAGATCTCCTTAAGAAGGGAAGTGGTCCTTGATATTGGAAAAAATATTTTAAAGAAAAGACATTTAAAATCATTACAACATGTTAAATCTTTAGGTTATAAGTAATACATCCAATCCTTTATAGTTGCATCAAGTGAGAATGGAAATGCTCTTAGTTTTATTTGATGATCAGATACATTTCTTGGTTTTATGGTTGAGAAAAACACATTAAATTCTCTTAAATGTTTGTTTAGATACTCACTATATAATCCATGAAATTTTTGAAGTAGGTGAATTAACTCATATTTTAGTTCAAAGTCTGATTCAAGATTTGGGTATGTGATATAATTTGGTTGATAGTTAATATCTAGTGCAGGAAATTTTCAAATGGTTATATTAAGTTCATTATTATTATTTTCATCCATTGGTTCTTGTTTTATATTAGATTAATACGTGTTTCCAATTTTAATGTTCTTAGAGTGTAGGAATTCCCCGGTTGGGTAAATGTTGACATTTTTCGTAGACCGAGATTGTTTGATTCGAGCCCTAAGGCAGCATTCAATATCGAGGTCTAGATCAAAGAGATACTTGGAATGGAATGGTGTCATAAATCATATAAATTTAGAAAAGTATACCATAATATCATGAGATTAAGTTTAAATTGATGGCCTGAAATAGAATAAAATAGAGAGGAAAGGAAAAAAACAAACAAAAAAATGAGATAAATGGGAAATAAGAAAGAAGAAAGAAGAGAAAGCAAAAGGATAAAATAAAAGTAAAAAAGTAACTCTAATTAATTGAATAAAATACTTACCTTCCCAGTAATGGCACCAATTTGAAATATGTTATCATGGGTTCTCTCAAATGAAGTATGATTTTTTTGGGTACTTAGGTGCAACAGATTGGTTGACCAAGATCGTTTCTCAAAGGAGGAAGTAAATTTAACAACATATTAAAGGTATTTTGAAAATAAAATAAAAAAGAATAAGAACTCTGATTAAAAGGATGGGAATTTTTTATTTATAAATCTAGAATAATTATTATGGAAAAAGATTATATTTTTTTTGTTTTTGTTTTTGGAATGAAATTTTATTAATAAAACACAATGAGAAGATGTTTTTTTTAGAAAATATTTTTAGAAGGAATAATCGATATAACTCTACCTCTTAATTTACTTATTAATCATTATCATTTAAATTAATATCTACTTAATTTTTATCCCCTAATTTGTTAACCTCTTAACCCTTTAAGAATTAACTTTACCACAAAGATGAAGTGAATTAAACCCTAGGCTATCTTCGGAACATGCAATTGCAGCACCCTGCTTTGATTGATGTTCTAAGGATAGCTTATAGTAAATATTAAATTAAGGCATGTATCCATTCTTTAAATTGGGACTAATTGAGTTTAGGGATTATATTTTAACTCTAAAAATTTATCCCGTGTGGTTTTTTATTACCAATTAAGATCGCGCTCTCACAATTCACACAATTCACACAATTCTCGACCTCATGTATTTTGTGTTTATTGTTCAATTATTTAATTAGCTTCATTTAAATTAAAAAATAAATTAATAGATCATATTAAGTTAATTACAGTATCTCATTTATTCAAAATAAATTAATTATGAAGGTTAGAGGTAGATCGATTACTAAAAAAATTACTCTTTCATGGGCAGTGTATTCATCGTAGAAACGTTTTGCATGTGCAAAGGTTTAGAAAGGGTATAACCCAATATCATTTCTACTTTTGATTTCATCCCAAATAGGATGAGTAAATAAGAATATAATTGAACAAAACATAACAAGAGAGAAGAAATAAAATAGAAACAAAGAAAATTATTATGAAAACACAAACATTACAACATGAGAAAGAAGGGAAGGCTTCGATGAAGGGATCCTTACTTCAAGAGATATCACAATGAGTATAGAGAGTTCCAGGATCTCCAAGGTGATTAGAGGAATCCTCTAGAACTCCAAATTGGCAGCACTTCACTCCTTGTTTGAACTTTCAAATGGGGTTCCCAAGGTGCCAATTTATAGCCAAAATGGGAAGTGGTTTTGGGCACCCAGATTTCGAGATACCACTTTTGTCTCGGTTTGGGGTTAGTAAATGGCCTTATCTTGACAGAAAAAATATAAAAAATTGTAGGATATCATCTTTAATATCTACATGTCAAATTTGGTGTCCAATGAAAGATTACATCGTGATATATAACTGAAATATATAACCAAATCTTTGAGTTTGTGCAGATTCTGTCCCCTGGATAGATTAGTTCGAATGGCCCTTTTACTGAATGAATTGGGATTAGGTTTTTTGAGATGAGTTATAGAACATGAAGTTATGGAGAGTCCCATAAAATTTCAACCCATTTGGAGGCATGTATTTCTATAAATGTTCAAAACAATGTAAAAATTTCCTTGGGATTCCATGCAGTTTGGCCCATTTTCCTTCTGGATCATCTTCGACCCTCCAAATCACCTCATCCTACAACGAAATCACCAAAAAAAGAATAATTTATCTTTTTAATAGTGATAAAAATTTAATAATTTAATCAAATAGGATGTGAAATTTGAGATAATATTTGTAATTTTAAATACAAAACAAGTTTAAAATAGTGATGTAAGGGTGAAATAAAGTAGTGAATTGTGATGCGATCAAGATAAGATTGAGATCTCTCTCAGGAATCATAAGCAGAGAAATATGGTGATCATTGGAGTGTCAAAGGATTCATCGGATCTCCATTCTAGCACTCAGATTTTGACGAAAGGTGTTCCCACAGTTTCTTGAAGCGTGTGTGGACAATCTAGAGGAATTTGGGTTCGAATTCTTTGAGCAGCAATTGAAAATGATGAGTAGACGCCATGTGTAGCTTTGAATACAAACTAGATATTTTACGATTTTTTGTGCTTAATCTCTTTCATGTGTGATCCTGATGAAGTAATCAAGCATCGGTTCACCGACATCGACAAGTTCATGTCGTACATCGGTGAAAAATTTTAAAAACCCATTTTTGGGGCTTCTGCTGCGTGCTCAGTACCTTCACTCAGTGCATCACTCCAATGATATTTCATAGAATATATAAAGGTGTTAAAATAAAATAAAAACTTACAATTAGTCACAATGAGTGATAATTATTCTTATTTTTGTTGTTTTTAGATAACTATAGACTCTGAAAGTAGACACCAGTTTCTATGACGTGATCATGATTAAATAAATGATCAAAAAATATCAATGGACCTGGTATAAATCCAATATACATTGAGGGTGTTGAAACATTTATATCATTTTCATTGTCAAATTCTGAATTTTTTTTTAAGGAATAATTAAATTTTCATGTAAGAAATGCAATCTTAGGATATTCAAAACATTTGACAATGTTGGACTTGATCTAATACATTTTGGTTTTTGGAAATATTATATTTTTTGGTATCAATATGGTGGACATAATTCAGTATAAAATAAAAAAAAAATTGTTATGGATCCATCGTTTCAGAATCTAGTATATGAGGCAGCTGACCCGTCTATTTAGGAAAAAAGAACTCAAAATGATATTCCAAATACTGAATCAAAAGCTTCTTAATTTTATAATTTGTTAAAATCTGTTGAGGATGTCTTATATCAAGAATTCCAAATGAGGAAACATAAATCTGTTACAAAATTTATGGCTATTAAATCAGATTTTTAATGCTAAATAGTTGTTGCGATAAAATTTTATCTTTGGTTAAATTGTTGTTGATTGACGAAAATACATTACCTGTAAGTTTCTATGAAATTAAGAGGTCAGTCCATAATACTGGTCTTAGTTATTAGAATATTCATATGTGTTTAAATGATTACATCTTATATTATGATGATTATGAATCATTAGTTAATTTTCCAATATGTGGAGAATTGAGGTATAAAGAGACACAACAAGGAAAGTCCAAATTTCTTTTGAAATAGTTGATGTATTTTCCAATTACACCTCATTTACAATGATTATTTATGTCTCGCAACACAAATACATTGATGACATGATATAAATCAAATATTTTTTTCAATAAAAGATTAAATCATCCATGTGATAGTGATTCATGGAAACACTTTGATCAGATGCATCCTTCTTTTTCTTTAGAACCTCATAACATACAGTTGGGACTTTCTACTGAAGGTTTCTGTCCATTTGGTGCTTACAATAATCAATATTATTGTTGGCCTATTTTCATTACTCTATACAACTTACCTCCTTATATGTTGATGAAGGAACCATATATATATATATATAATGGTATTAATTTCAGGACATCCAATGAAGAATATTGATTTTTATTTGAAGCCACTAATTAATGAGTTAATTTCATTATGGAACAATGATGTGAATAATTTTATATAGCTGTAGATCCAAATTTTACATTGAATGTTGCATTAATGTTGATGATCAATGACTTTTTGGCATATATTATTTTATCTAGATGGAGTACGCATGGTTTAAAATCATGTTTGTAATGCATGATTGAGAACAAAGCTTTTATGCTTGGCAATGGGAGAAAGATTAGTTATTTTGACTATTATAGGAGATTTCTTCTTGTGGATCACCCATTTTTAAAGAACAAAAATAATTTTACCAAAGGTAAAATTTAAATAGATGAACCTTCAGCAGTGCTCTTAGGTATTCAGGTAAAATCTATTGTCTCTACATTACCTCCTGTTACTTTTGGACCAACCATAAATGAACAAAAAATAAATGATTTTGGGATATATCATAATTGAATAAAGAGAGATATTTTTTGGGACCTTCCATATTGGTATGATTTATTAGTTCATCTCATGTTATATATAATTCATATTAAGAAGAATTTTTTTGATGACGTGTTTTATACCATGTTGGACACACCTGGTAAGATCAAAGATAATTTAAAGGCACAGTTAGATCTTTCCCAGATTTGCAAACATCCTGAAATTGAATTATTTGAAAATGAAAGATCACACAATTTAATGAATCCAAAAATAAACTTACACACTTTATAAAGAAATTCATATATTATTTTCAATGAATCATATATTTGAAGTTACTAGATAGTTATGCTTCTAATTTGTATTATTGTGTCATAAATGGTCATATTACCAAGTTAAAAACTCATGAATGCTATGTTATAATGGAATTATTATTGTTTGTTGTTATTAGAGGATTGTTGAATTCTTCAATATGGTATGTGTTGATAGAAATATCATATTTATTCAAAGATATTTGTATGGAAACATTATATTACGATGCATTGATTATGCTATAAAAATATGTTATTTTAACTTTATGTAAATTGGAGAAAATATTTCTGTTGACCTTTATTGACTCAATGGAACATTTAATATTACATTTGTCATGTGAATCTAAATGTAGAGGGCCGGTACAATTCTAATGGATGTATCTATTTGAGAGATATATGTAAGAACTAAAAAAGAAAGAACGTAACAAAGCATCAATTGAAGGGTTGATTGCAGAAATGTACTTATAGGAGAAAAATTCAAATTTATGCATTTATTATTTTAAATTGGAAATCCTTCAAAACATAATTTCATGGTTCATAATAATCCAAATGATGATGATATCATAGACCATCAATTGTCAGTTATTAATCAGTCTGAGCTTAGTTTTGGTGGTTATCGTGAATGATGACTTTTAGATGAAGAAATACACAAATCTCATACATATATTTTACTGAATTGTGAATAAATGATACAATTTGTGCAATAAGTACTGCTTATTTTAAAAAAAAATTACAATAGATACATTTATTTACATTATCTATTTTGTAGACTATATGATGACCATATCAAAAAAATTATACAAATTACATCTGTTGCTCTTGAAGAACGTCGTCAACAAAATTTTTCATATTGGTTTTAAATACTAGTAAGTTAAGTTGTCTTCGATGGAACATTAAATCAATTTTGTAATTATATCTATTATTAATATTTTTTATTGTTTTCAGGAAACACAACATGAAAGTTAAATTAATAGTCAATTATGTTTACCCAAAATCCCTCCATCAAAATTGGTAAAAAATTATAATTGGTATGTGGTTAATGAATTTAGATTCCATACATGCATATATGGTGATCAAAGAAATCAATGAATAGTAGTGTTTTTTAAAGGGTATCATCATAAAAAAAAAAGTTGAATTTTATGGCATGCTGGATAAAATAACTGAGTTATGTTATCTGGGACCAAATTATGTGACAATGTTTAAATATCATTGGTTTAATACTGATCAAGGGTTGTGAGTTCATCCACAAAATGGAGTCATTGACATTAAATATAAAGTCTTCTTACATCAAATAAAATATTTATATTGACACATAAAACACATCAAATTTATTATGAAAATTATTGTGATGTTTCAAGAGATTTGAATAACTAGTGGAGTGTAATAAAAATTAAATTTCATTATAATCAATTTCTTGAAAATGAAAATGCTTATATGGAAGTGAAAAATATTGAAAAATTTCAAGAAACATCCCCAAATATATCTCTTACTTGAAGAGATATAAATATCAATGATGAAACCACCTGGTTAAGGGCTGATGATATTGATAATAATAACGAAGTAATAAGGGAAGGTGAAACTGAAAGTCGTATAGAAATTAATGATGTTGAAAATGAAGATGGAGACATTTTCCTTGATGAAGACGAGGAAGAAGATGACGAATGATGTATTATATTCAAGTGTTTATTAGCTTTTTATATTTTATATTTTTATTAAAAATTATTTATAGGTAAGATTCACTATCGTAAATAGGGGATATCCCCACACCCCTATCCCAACAGTTTACCCAAACCATTAAGATAGATAATTATACTAAAGGCTACCCCAATGGTTTTCTAAAAACCATTGGGATAGCCATGCCTATTCCAATGGTTTTTAAAACCCATTGGAATAGGCCCTCCCAAATTCACATAAACTTAATGCTCCCCCTTGTGATCCCCTCCTCCCATCCTAACTCCCCCTCGCATTCCCCTTTTCCCATCCTAACAATGTCATTCCCCTCCTCCCCTCCTCCCATCCTGAGCCCTAGCAGCGCTGTTCACTACCACTCGTCACTCCACCTCACCCATCCTGACCCCTAGCAATGTCGTTTTCCGCTACTCTCCGCTCCCCTCCACCCATCATGAGCCCTAGAAACTCTCCTCCACCCATCCTAAGCCCTAGCAGTGCCGTTTTTCATCGATCTCCACTCCCCTATGCCCATATTGAGCCCTAGAAGCACCGCTCGCCACTCACGGCCACTCACTGCTCCCCTCCTCCCATCCTAATACCTATCAGCGCCACTCACCGCTCCCCTCCTCCCATCTCAGAGCAGGTACATAATATTTTAGACATGATTTTTGATTAATCACATAATAAATTTATTGTGATTTTATTTATCCATATTTTCTATTATTTATCAATTTACCTATACTAGTATTCGTGTTCTTATTCCATGGTTTTTGTAGGGTTGAATGATTAAAGCATTGTTTTTATTTCAATTAAAAATACCATACCAGGTACATTTCCTGGTTCATGACTTTTATCAAGTAGGGAACACCCATTTTACAATTATTGTATTTTATACATGTGTATGTGGTTAGGCTAAATGGTTTTTATGTTTATAAAAATAAAATATGAAATCATTATTATTCAATGTAATTATTGGATAATTTTGAGTAGGCAATTATATGCACCTTCGGGTTTTCTCTCTATTTTTTGGTTTGATATAGATTCATGAGGGTTTGTATGTTACAAAATTTTATGTGTATGTATTGTTTCCGTAATATATTGGATTTTCTATTTATTATTTTTAAATATTATATGGAATTATTTCGAGACCAGACCTTTCGACGGTGTGTGATTCTGAGGCCCAGAGTGCTCAGAATAAATGTTTGAAATAAATTAAAATTTTAAACAGCGTGTATGAGCGGTTTTCCTGTAAAAGTGGAATATATTTTAAATGGGTGCCCAGATCAAAAATTTGATGGCGCCGTTGCGTTCAAAGTATCAAATTTACCTTATTTGAGGCCTAACATCGATCATCGCGGGTCAGTTGCGAGAGTTAGTTTTTGGACGTTTAATGAAAATAAAATAAAATAATAATTTATTTTATTTAAAAGTTTCCTTTTTTCACAGTGGCATAATTCCCCCCTTTTTAAATACCTACTTATGGAAAGTTCGTAGTGTTAGCCTCATAGCCCTGCGAATTGAGAGAGAGGCTCTTAAAGCTTTGGAGGAGAACCTGTTGGCGGACGACGATGACGAGTCTTGGATCCGACGAACCTCACCAACGAACGCGACGCGGAAATCATTATTCAACTGGATCGAGGTAGGGGTTGTTATTTAGATTCTTCTTTCCCCGTTTTTAGATTTAATGACAAATGTGGATCAACCACGAACATGTTGATCTATGGATCGTGCATTCTTGTGGGAGGGTGTTATTTTCCATTTCTTTCAGGGTTTGATTTGGGAATTTTAATTGTGATAACTGTTGGATTATTGTTTTGATTCTTCCCCATTTGATCCAACTAACGGAAGCTGATCAATGTCATGATGAATGACGGCAGATGTTTTTTCCTTGATTTTTTTTATATTTCTTTCTCGTTTCTTTTTCTTATGTGTTCTTTGCATTCTTCGTGGGGCGACGAACAATGGACCATTACACATTCATTTTGCGACGCAACGATCCCAAATTGGAGATCTAACATCATGGTGACCTAGAGGAGGTGTGACGACAATGGAGGAAGATGAATCGACATGGTTCAGGAATTATCTTTCTTCGACCGTTCTTTGCATGAATGATAAAAACATGTTTTCGGGGCCGATCGGAGTCCCGAAACTGACGGAATCAACTTTGTGATGTTGGGGCGACCTTGGATTTGGAGTTTTGTTGTGATCGGACAACCGTATCAAAGACTGGAGGAGAGACTGGGGCATGATGGTGGTGGGTGTTGTTTCTAGAATTTTCCGAAGAACACGGCGTGTATCCCCGAAGAACACACCGTGTGGTACCGGCTCAGCGATGGCTAGGGTTTCGTGAGGCACAAAGTGATGACATGGCGTGTCCCCGAAGAACATGGCATGTGGGTCCTTATATGGGACTCAACATGTATATTGGGTGATACACGGACACGGGGTGGAGTACACAGTCATGTACTCTACCACACGGCCAGACCAGGCCGGCTACACAGGTTACCCCATGTACCGGTTACACAAGATGGTGCACACAGGATAAAGCCATGTACGGGCACATGGCCGCATACACGGAGCTAACCCCAGCTACTCAGACATGGCGTGTGATCTGTACTACACGCCGTGTACTGAATTTCCTACATGACCAGCCTTGAAACACGGGTCATAGTACACGGGCAGTACCCAGGGTCAGAAGACACGGTGTGTGACACTTCTACATGTCGTTTACTTTTCAAAACATGGCTTGATCTTCTTGTCCACCGTATCTTGGACATGTTTTGTTTGAGTTAGTTACCTTTTTTCTTGTTCCCCTAAAGGTCATGTATCATTTCCTACTACAGGAGTATGATCCCTTCAGCAGGACTTTCTGAGATAGAGTTAGGTGTCCCTCTGAGAGGCCCGAAGTGAGATCCTCTATCCATTCTTGAACCTAGGTAGAGCCAGGTATCGACGTGACTACTTCCATAGGGTGTTGATCCTCTACCTAGCAGGTAAATTCTGGATGAGTCACAGTATCTGCTAAGGCCCTGACGGTGATCCTCATCTGTGTATCGTGATATTTTCCCCACTCAGGAGTGTGTTCTCCTAGAATAAGTGTATCTATCTCTCATGACCTTTCCCAACGGACATTACTTCTCAGATATACATTATCAGAGCTACCAGACTCATGGAGTGAGTTCTCCCGGATTAGTGCTTCGTGGAATATTCGAACTAAATCCCTAGTGGGGGTATGTTGTTGCGTGATTTGTCCCTAGACTATGGGTTTGGGATTTGAGTATATCTGGATTGTGTTCTCTTATTATATGTTTAGTAGACATATACTGTGTAGAGATGATCGTGCCTTTCCTTTGTGTATTGCTTTGTGGTTTTCAGGGTCCTCTACTAAGTATTGTTATACTCACCCATGCACGGGCTTTACCTGCATGTGTCGTGTCTTGTGCTGACGAGCAGCCTTTTGACAGACTCCAGGGCGGACCAGGACAGGACCGAGCTTTCTGAGTTCCCTACAGGCCGAGATAATCCTACGGCTATGAGTAGCAGTCCTAGTACCTCTTTGTGTTTACAGTTTGGACTTTGTAGTTTTCAGACTCTTGTTTTTTGGTGGGCTTGTATTCTGACCTAGTTTACTTTCAGTACATTACTTTCCATCGTACTTTGTTGGTTGGGTTTAGTTGTATGCATGCATTTTTGTTCTCTAGTGTTTTTTTCATTTCAGCATTGTGGTCTTGGATATGTGTGCATGTGTACAGGTACTTAGGCAATTCCTCCCATGTTAGTAATATTCCTACTCGGTGCTAGTCACCAACCCCTGGCCCATTGGAGACGGGTTTGGGGAGTTGTGGTGCGGGCCCCACTGGGACGGGTCATGATAGAGTGGTATCAGAGGTGGTCGGTTCTACCTTAGGACCAAGAGTCTGTGAGGTTGGTTTGGGGAAACAGTGTTAAGTGTTTTGAGCTCAGCTTTCAGGCCAAAGACTCCAATGTTGGTGCAGGCGGTCGGTGTATCCATACACCAGGACTCTGATAACCTGCTTTTAGACTCGGTACATGAAAACAATAGTTGCGGGAAATAAAATAATGGTACATGCATCATATAGGAATGATTTGTGTTTTCCATATCCTTTGTGTCAGCTATCCAGATATACTCATTAAGTATGGTACATCGTGTTTTCTTATAGGATGCCTCTACGACGCATACCTTCTAGGATTCAGCAGCGTGATCACGAGGATGACCCCCTTAGTGATGAGGCTTTGATACAGGGACCAGTTCCCTAGGTGTTTCCACCAGGTGGTGCACCTACTACACTACCACCAGTGGAGCAGCCCGTGGTACCTGCAGTACCAACCGAAGAGGAGCATAGGATAAGCGTGCTCCATGAGTTCCAAAGATAGAGACCCCTCAGGTTCCGAGGCGATCCTGACCCTCAAGCGGTTGAGGACTGGCTTGAGGCGGTGAACAGAGTTTTCCGTCTCGAAAGGACATCAGTGGACCAGATGGTGATCATAGGAGTGAGACTTCTTCAGGGATCAATGGGACGATGGTGGAGTCTAACCACACAGTCTCAATACGAGGAGACTCTTTCATGGACGGAGTTTGAACGACTTTTCAGGGAGGAGTTCTCTTCAGTTACACTGAGAGCAGTGCGCATCCAGGAGCTTCTTCAGCTTCAGTAGGGCAGTTTGACGGTAGCCGACTATTCATTGATGTAACATCCCAGATAAGTAATGAATAATAGATATTTTTATCTATGTCTATTAATGATTAATATAGTGTTTTAGAGGCTTAAAATGAAAATAAATACAATCTTATGCATGGAATACACTAATATTCTTAAAAGATTGTTTTACTGCCTTTTGATGGAAACCCCTTTTTAAATCTATCTTTTGACAATTTTATAAGCTATGTTTGTCAAAATAAACTTATTATTTATGATTGGGACATCAAAATTTACTTTGTGTGAATTTTTGGTATTTTTCCGATAAAGTTCATTTTTTAATGAATAGTGAAAATGTTGTATTTTAATTCAAAACCTCTTTTTAATATAATTTATTTATATGATTAGATTATCTTTTGAATTGGTTTTTAAGTGAAATTAGAATATATTTTTACCATTTTATCCAATGGTGGTCATTGGAATCAATTTCACTTTGAAATTTGACTTAAACTAGTGTCAATCTTTTTATACTTATTGTTTCATAAAAACATGCTATTTGTCATGACGGTGGGAATTAATTATTAAATTAATTAATGCATATTATATGTTTTGAATTTTGTAAAATAGACATCATTTTTGAATTCAGAATATCAAATATATCTTAGGGTGAATTTTTGGAATTTTTCTGAAAAACTTCAATTTTTGATGAATAGTGAAACCACTAAGTGGTAGTTAAAGAAACTGATTTTTCGTTTAAATGAAACTTTGCCACTTATGTGATTTGATTTTCAAAAATCCGACATACATGGTTTTAATTAATAAGTAAAATGTGGTTCAATGGGATTAAAATAATTTTTTGGTTAATAGTAACTTATTAAGTTTTTAATCGCGATTAGAGGTAATTGGTGTAGTTTAAGGTAAAAATAATGTTTTAATAATATGAGATGAGCTTTAAACATGTCCTACCCTCATTTTATGTGTCATTTCCGACCAAGAAAATCCATGGGTCAACTTGGGGACCCCATGGAGCCACTTTGGTTGTGAAATGACATAAATAACTTTTTATTTAATGTTAAAGTAAAAATGACACAAACAAGAGATGTTTTACTAAAACAATTTTTACATGGGGTTATACAAGTCAGATTTTTTATTATAAATAGTAATTGGAAATATAAAAAGATTTCATACATCATAGTATTTTTTTTATAATTTTTAGACTTTAAATAAATTAAATTATTTATGACATCATGATGATGCAGCGATTACCTCATTAATAAAGGATTTAAATAAAATGGAAAGATAATGTAAAATCTAAGACCTACACATGTCCAAAACCTATTGTGTGGGTATATTTAGAACCCTTATCACCTTATACTCGAATTATATCAATGTGGGACCTCTTAAATCCGAATTCCATTTTAAAATAAAGTGAATTTTCTTTACTTTCCAAGAGTGCCCCTCCTCTCCTCTAATAAAAGGCCCCCACCTCTACCTCCTTACCCACACTCCCAAAGCCTTTGGCTCAGCCAACCCCTGACCATTTTGTCTCTCCACTTCCCTCTCTTACTCCTTAAATCCTCAATTTGGGCATAAGTCTTCCAAAGGAATCCTTTGACCTCAAACCAAAGGGAGTTACCCGATTTTAAGGTAATGTCTTCACTTGAGTCCTTTTGTTTTATTTTGCTTCTCCAACCCCCTAAACTCTTTTTATTCATTTATTTTGTAACAACTCTAGTATCTTCAATATACTAGGATGTTTTTATAATAAGTATTAGATCTACACTTACACACACCTACATCTAATGGTTAATGGACATACTGTTTCCGTGGATGGTGAATTTATGCCTCCCGAAACGATGATTGTTCAACATTCTTTTAACACCTTAAAAGGTGGCCATTATGATGACACTATATTTATATATGATATATAATATGTTTATGTTTTCCTTAAGCTTCTGTATTTTTCATTTTGGGCATACCTTTATGGTTTCCATTATGGGTAAACGTGATATCTTCATTTAAGGAAGTGCGGACTACCGCCCCCTCAAAGTGATTTGATTCGTTAAATACCATATGTGGGATGTATAAAGAATGGAGTTATGATATTATATATGATATTACACTGGAATTATAATATACATTTATATCATTATGATTCCATTCTATAAAATATGAAATAGAAATGAAAGTAGCGTTCATGCGTACGTACGGCTTACCGTCTCCATGAACGGTGCATTTCATTTCTTACCTCTAAATAATTATGTAATATTATAAATGCATGAATGTACTGGATATATATGACATATATGATATCTACATCATGAATACCATTCTGGATATAATGGATACATGAACAACTTGTAATTATAAAAGGCTTATTTTTTTACTCAAGTACCAATGATCGTTAAAACGAACGTCATTAACTTAAATAATTACATAGTGTTCATGACATGGCAATAAGTGATATAAAAGAAATAATGAACTTGAAAAAGGTTCTTAAACAAGTATAAATTAACTGAAGTTTATTATTCTGGAGATTAAAGAATGACCGAGTCAAGTCGGACCCGAGGTATGGGACTTCGTCTCAATCTCCTTTCATTGAGGCATATTTTGTTTTATACACAACCTTCTTTTATACGGTGTATAAACCCCATTAACTTTTACGTTTATTCAAAAGGAATCTTTTTTTATATGAAGCGTTTACTAAACGACAAAAGGTAATGTTTTTGTCGTACGTATGCGGCGACAACGACTTCTCCGCCGCCGTGACCATTATTTGAGTTTCGGCTTCCTCTACAAGCCATACCTTTTTTCTTTAAAGAAAAATAAATACCATGTTTTACTTTTCTTTTATTTTGGTATTGAAAATTCTTTTCATAATATTTTTATATCAATGTGTTGTATTGATATCTTGTGATTGAAAGGTGTAAATGTTATGTTTCCTTTATGCATGTTTTATGTGATACGATTATGTTGAGGTTCTTGGGCATTATTGTGAAGACGGGTGGTTCCGTGATAGACTAAGGGCGGGTGAGCCCGATATAGCTCTCCAATGCATTGGGTAACGCGAAGGAGTGAAACATTAAGGTTTATCCGAAGAGATTTAGGGAATATACTTTGATGGGTATTCCAAACGTAACCAAGAGGGTTACTCCCTACGTAAGAATGTTATGAATGCCTCAAGTTACCTTTATGTATTATGATTTCTATTATTTATTCATGATTTGATGAGGTATGTTAAAGAGCTTATGTTTTATGGGTAAAGTATGATTTCATTCTTATGTATATATATACCCATGTTTCCTTTCCATATTTTTATATCCCTTACTGAGCTTTTTATGCTCATCCCAAGTTTTTTTGAAATGTTTTTCACAGGTCAAGGGAAAGGTACATGATATGATGATAGTGTCAAGGAAGTGTCAAGAAAGAATCCATGTTTTATTTTAAATATGTTTCCATTGATGGGAAAGAAGAATACTATCTTTATGTAACCACTTTGTTTATATGTGGAATGTAATGCAAGTTTTATGATCTAATTCTCTAAAACTCTAAACCTGAAAAGATCATCAATGTGTAATCTTGTAATAACTCAAGATTAAGTAAGGTTTAAGGCTGGGGCCTTATAGTTGGTATCAAAGGTCGGTTTAGATAACTTTAGGAGTTAGAATTCTATTAAATTATTATCCAAAAATATTTTTTTTTGAAGTGATGTAGCATTTGAAGATTACCATGTTGCTTCATCTAAGACATGTTTGTTCAGAATGGTTTTCCGCAGAGGAAACAGGGAAGCAGTTCTAGGAAGGCATGTAGAAGGAAATAACCTTCTGAATCAGCATCCTGAGATAGTCGGAATTGGAACTGAACAGTTTGTTGCAGTAATGGCGCAGTTGACTCAAGCGATAAATGGTGGTGGTATCCATGCACGAGATCAGACAGATCAACCACAGAGGAACATGTCAGTGGTGGAACATTTCATGAGGCAACATCCCCCATCATTCAGAGGATCATCTGACCCTGTGCTAGCTGAAGGGTGGATTAAAGCACTGGAGAAGATTTTCGATGTCATGGGGTGTTCAGACAATCAAAAGGTTAGTCTTGCTATTTACCGTTTGGAGGGTGAGGCAGATCAGTGGTGGTCTATGGTTAAAAATATCAGGGACGCCGATGAGATTGATGCTCTTGACTGGGATAAATTCAAAGGTATGTTTCTTGAGAAGTATTTTCTTAAGGCTGTTTGACTTAGGATGGAAAATCAATTCTTGGAATTGAGGCAAGAGGAAGACTCAGTGGCTACCTATGAAGAAAGGTTCACTCGATTGGCAAGGTATTATCCAAATTTTATCTGAGACCTTGATAGTAAAATCAATCGTTTTTACTCAGGATTAAAGCCAAAATATCGAAGGGAATTAGCTTCTCGTGAGTTTAAAAGTTATGAAAAGCTTGTTCGATGTGCTGAGAAGGTGGAAATGTAGTTTTCCGATGATCAAGTGTTCTATAACAGCCAACAGAAGAAGAGACCGAGGTGGCAGGAGAAAGGTAAGAATTCTTCAAAAAAGTCTGATGGTAAGAAATCTAAGTTTCTAGTTTGTGATAAATGTGGAAAAAGGCATGCTGGGGAATGTCTTCTGAATTCTGGAAAGTGCTACCGATGTGGTAAGATGGGACATAAGGCTCGTGATTTCACTGAAAAAGATCAGGGTGATGGTAAGACCAAATTTGATTTACAGTTAGTGAAATGTTATAAGTGCAATGAGATGGGTCACTATGCAAACGAGTGTCCGACAAAGAGCTTGAGTGATGGGAAGCAGTTAGACTACAAGCAGAAAGGGGTGGTGAAATCCTTTGCAACTACTTCAGCAGATGTCGGGCCGTCAAATGTAGTTGTATCAGGTACTTTGTTTGTTTTTTCAGATTATGCCAGTGTGTTGTTTGATTCGGGGTCTACACATTCTTTTATATCTGAAAACTTTTCTAGTAAAATGGGAATACCATCTCAAGAAATCACTCCTGAACTTTTGGTAAAAACACCTGGGGGAAATGTTGAAGAAAAAAGAATTTATAAGAATCTTCCTATCCTTATCTGTGGAAAGAACCTACTTGCAAACCTTATTATTCTACCTCTAGTAGAGTTTGATGTTATCCTGGGTATGGATTGGCTCTCTATTTACCATACTAAGATTGACTATAGAGATAAAGAAGTTTCTTTTCAGAAATACTTTCAGTTTGTGTACAAGAATGAACCCTTACTGTTGATAACTTATCAAGAGGCCGAGAAACTTGTAAAAGATGGAAATGAATGTTACCTTGCACACATCGTTGAAAATAAAGGAACTGTTCAGATTAATGATGTTCCAGTGGTAAATGAGTATCCTGATGTTTTTCCTGATGAGTTGCCTGGAATAATACCAGATCGGGAAGTTGAGTTTACTGTTGACTTAGTTCCTGATGCTAAGCCAATTTCAAATCCCCCTTATCAAATGGCTCAAGTTGAACTTTTAGAGTTGAAGGAGCAATTGCAAGATTTATTAGAGAAAGGTTTCATTCAACCTAGCACATCACCATGGGGTGCTCCTGTTTTATTTGTTAAAAAGAAAGATGGTTCAATGAGACTTTGCATTGATTATAGAGCCTTGAATAACATTACTGTTAAGAACAATTATCCTTTTCCTCATATCGATGATTTGTTTGATCAGCTCTAGGGAGATCAGTATTTTTCAAAGATTGACTTGAGATCGGGGTACCATTAGTTGAAGGTAAAGGAAGAATATGTTCCGAAGACCACGTTCCGTACAAGATATGGCCATTATGAATTTGTAGTAATGCCTTTTGGGCTAACCAATGCACCTGCTGTATTCATGGACTTAATGAATAGAATTTTCCATGAGTTCTTGGATATGTTTTTGGTGGTTTTCATTGATGATATTTTGGTGTTTTCTAAAAGTAAAGAGGAGCATGAAAGACATTTAAGGGTCATTTTTCAAACCTTGAAAGAAAAGAAATTTTATGGGAAATTCAGCAAGTGTGAGTTTTGGTTGCAACAAATTTCTTTCCTTGGTCATATTGTTTCTAAAGATGGGATAACTGTTGATCCTGCAAAAACAAAGGTTGTTGAAGAACGGCCAAGACCCACAAATGTAACAGAGATTCGTAGTTTCCTTGGTTTGGCAAGCTATTACCGAAGGTTTGTTAGAAAAATTTCACGGTTATCTAGTCCAATGACTAAGCTAACTCGGAAGGGTGTTAAGTTTATCTGGACAAAAGAATATGACGATTGTTTTCAGGAACTGAAAAGAAGATTGGTGAATGCTACAGTTTTGGCACTACCTTCCAGGAATGGTGAGTTTGTTATCTACAGTGATGCTTCATTGAAAGGACTTGGTTGATTCCTAATGTAGAATGATCAGGTAATTGCTTATGATTCACGATAGCTGAAAACTCATGAGGTAAATTACCCTACACATGATTTGGAATTAGCTGCTGTTGTTTTTGCTTTAAAAATTTGGAGGCATCATTTGTATGGAGTAAAGTGTGAAATATATATTGATCACAGAATTTTAAAGTATATATTCACTCAGAAAGAGTTAAACATGAGATAGAGGATATGGCTGGAATTAATCAAGGATTATGATTGTACAATTCATTACCATCCGGGAAAAGCAAATAAAGTGGCTGATGCTTTGAGTCGAAAAAGTAATGCTTCATTAGCAATGTTGTGTTTGGAACGTGATCCTTTGGTTAAGGATTTGATGAACTTTGGCATAGAAGTTGTTGGTGTAGGAAGTTCTTCTGTTTTGTTTCAGGTATCAGTGAAATCTTCTCTATCAGATAGAATCAAGCAAGCACAGAAGCAAGACAGTGAGTTGCAGAAAAAGGTAGAGCTGGTTCAGAAAGGTAAGTTGCCTGAATTCAACATTGATAGTGATTGTGTTTTGAGATTTGGGAAGAGATTATGTGTGCCTTGTGATTCACAGTTGAAGAGAGAGTTGTTATGTAAAGCTCATAGTTCTCCGTTTTCAGTTCATCCTGGCAGTACTAATATGTACAGAGATCTGCGGGAGTATTACTGGTGGGATGTAATGAAAAGAGATATTGCTGATTTTACTGTGAAGTGTTTGACATGTCAACAGGTTAAAGCAGAGCGGCAGTTACCGAAAGGGATGCTTCAGCCTTTACCAGTGCCAGAGTGGAAATGGGAGAATATATCCATGGACTTTGTTGTGGGATTACCGAAGACATCTCGAGGTAATAATGCAATCTGGGTTATTGTTGATCGCTTGACCAAATCTGCTCATTTCCTTGCTATACGAGATACTTTTTCCCTAGATCAACTTTCCCGTTTGTATCTTAAGGAGATAGTCAGGTTACATGGAGTTCCTCTCTCCATTGTATCTGACCGCGATCCCAGGTTCACTTCTAACTTTTGGAAAGGCCTTCAGAAGTCGTTGGGTACTGAATTAAATTTTAGTACAGTTTTTCATCCTCAATCAAATGGGAAGTCGGAACAAACAATTCAGACCTTGGAGGATATGCTACGAGCTTGTTCGATGGATTATCAGGGAAGTTGGGACCAACATCTTTCTTTGGTTGAATTTTCATATAATAACAGTTTTCATTCTAGTATACAGATGGCACCATTTTAGGAATTATATGGGAAGCGGTGTCGAACTCCAGCTTTCTGGGATGAAGTGGGTGAAAGGAAGCTGATGGGACCAGAATTGGTAGAAGAGATGGCAGAAAAAGTTCTGCTGATACAGAAACACATGAGAACAGCTCATAGTAGGTAGAAGAGTTATGCGGACAACATGAGTAAGGATCTCTCTTTTGAGGTAAGTGATCATGTTTTTCTCAAAGTATCACCATGGAAAAGTGTGATGCGATTTGGTAAGAAAGGAAAGCTGAGTCCAAGGTTCATTGGACCATATGAAATTCTGGAGAGAGTTGGATCAGTTGCTTACCGAGTGGCTTTACCTCCGATTTTATCTCAGGTACACAATGTTTTTCATGTTTCGATGCTGAGAAAGTACATGCCAGATCTATCTCATATTTTAGGTCCAGAGGTAGTTCAATTGGAAGAGAACCTATCTTATGAGGAACAACCGGTCCAGATTCTTGACCACAGGGATCAAGTGTTACGGAATAAGGTGATTAATCAGGTAAAGGTTTTGTGGAAAAACCACATGATGGAAGAGGCAACATGGGAATCTGAAAATGCAATGAGGGATAAGTACCCCCATTTATTTGATAAGTAAATAAATTGCGGGGACGCAATTTTCTAAAGGGGGGAAGGATGTAACATCCCAAATAAGTAATGAATAATAGATATTTTTATCTATGTCTATTAATGATTAAGATAGTGTTTTAGAGGCTTAAAATGAAAATAAATACAATCTTATGCATGGAATACACTAATATTCTTAAAAGATTGTTTTACTGCCTTTTGATGGCAAACCCTTTTTAAATCTATCTTTTGACAATTTTATAAGCTATGTTTTTCAAAATAAACTTATTATTTATGATTGGGACATCAAAATTTACTTTGTGTTAATTTTTGGTATTTTTCTGATAAAGTTCATTTTTTAATGAATAGTGAAAAATGTTGTATTTTAATTCAAAACATCTTTTTAATCTAATTTATTTATATGATTAGATTATATTTTGAATTGGTTTTGAAGTGAAATTAGAATATATTTTTACCATTTTATCCAATGGTGGTCATTGGAATCAATTTCACTTTGAAATTGGACTTAAACTAGTGTCAATCTTTTGATACTTATTGTTTCATAAAAACACGTTATTTGTCATGACAGCGGGAATTAATTATTAAATTAATTAATGAATCTTATATGTTTTGAATTTTTTAAAATAGACATCATTTTTGAATTCAGAATATCAAATATATCTTAGGGTGAAGTTTTGGAATTTTTCTGAAAAACTTCAATTTTTGATGAATAGTGAAACCACTAAGTGGTAGTTAAAGAAACTGATTTTTTGTTTAAATGAAACTTTGCCACTTCTGTGATTTGATTTTCAAAAATCCGACATACATGGTTGTCATTAAGAAGTAAAATGTGGTTCAATTGGATTAAAATAATTTTTTGGTGAATAGTAACTTATTAAGTTTTTAATCGCGATTAGAGGTAATTAGTGTAGTTTAAGGTAAAAATATTGTTTTAATAATATGAGATGAGCTTGACACATGTACTACCCTCATTTTATGTGTCATGGCCGACCAAGACAATCCGTGGGTAAACTTGGGGACCCCATGGAGCCACTTTGGTTGGGAAATGACATAAATAACTTTTTATTTAATGTTAAAGTAAAAATGACACAAACAAGAGATGTTTTACTAAAACAATTTTTACATGGGGTTATACAAGTAATATTTTTAACTATAAATAGTAATTTGAAATCTAAAAAGATTTCCTACATCATAGTATTTTTTTTATAATTTTTAGAATTTAAATAAATTAAATTATTAATGACATCATGATGATGCAACGATTACCTCATTAATAAAGGATTTAAATAAAATGGAAAGATAATGTAAAATCTAAGACCTACACATGTCCAAAACCTATTGGGTGGGTATATTTCGAACCCTTATCACCTTATACTCTAATTATATCAATTTGGTACCTCTTAAATCCGAATTCCATTTTAAAATAAAGTGAATTTTCTTTACTTTCCAAGAGTGCCCCTCCTCTCCTCTTATAAAAAGCCCCCACCTCTACCTCCTTACCCGCACTCCCAAAGCCTTTGGCTCGGCCAACCCCTGCCCATTTTGTCTCTACACTTCCCTATATTACTCCTTGAAGCCTCACTTTAGGGATAAGTCTTCCAAAGGAAGCCTTTGACCTCAAACCAAAGGGAGTTACCCGATTTTAAGGTAATGTCTTCACTTGAGTCCTTTTGTTTTATTTTGCTTCTCCAACCACCTAAACTATTTTTATTCATTTCTTTTGTAACAACTATAGTATCTTCAATATACTAGGATGTTGTTATAAGAAGGATTTTAGCTACACTTACACACACCTACATCTAATGGTTAATGGACATACTGTTTCCGTGGATGGTGAATTTATGCCTCCCGAAACGATGATTGTTCAACATTCTTTTAACACCTTCAAAGGTGGCCATTATGATGACACTATATTTATATATGATATATAATATGTTTATGTTTTCCTTAAGCTTCTGTATTTTTTATTTTTGGCATACCTTTACGGTTTCCATTATGGGTAAACGCGATATCTTCATTTAAGGAAGTGCGGACTACCGCCCCCTCAAAGTGATTTGATTCGTTAAATACCATATGTGGGACGTATAAAGGATGGAGTTATGATATTATATATAATATTACACTAGAATTATAATATACATTTATATCATTATGATTCCATTCTATAAAATATGAAATAGAAATGAAAGTAGCGTTCATGCGTACGTACGGCTTACTGTCTCCATGAACGGTGCATTTCATTTCTTACCTCTAAATGATTATGTAATATTATAAATGCATGCATGTACTGGATATATATGAAATATATGATATCTACATCATTAATACCATTCTGGATATAATGGATACATTAAAAACTTGTAATTATAAAGGGCTTATTTTTTTACTCAAGTACCAATGATCGTTAAAACGAACGTTATTAACTTAAATAATTACATAGTGTTCATGACATGGCAATAAGTGATATAAAAGGAATAATGAACTTGAAAAAGGTTCTTAAACAATTAGAAATTAACTCAAGTTTATTATTCAGGAGATTAAAGAACGACCGAGTCAAGTCGGACCCGAGGTATGGGACTTCGTCTCAATCTCCTTTCATTGAGGCATATTTTGTTTTATACACAACCTTCTTTTATACGGTATATAAACCCCTTTGAATTTTACGTTTATTCAAAAGGAATCTTTTTTTATATGAAGCGTTTACTAAACGACAAAAGGGAATGTTTTTGTCATACGTATGCGGCGACAACGACTTCTCTGCCGTCGTGACCATTATTTGAGTTTCGGCTTCCTCTACAATCCATACCTTTTTTTTAAAGAAAAATAAATACCATGTTTTACTTTTCTTTTATTTTGGTATTGAAAATGGTTTTCATAATATTTTTATATCAATGTGTTGTATTGATATCTTGTGATTGAAAGGTGTAAATGTTATGTTTCCTTTATGCATGTTTTATGTGATATGATTATGTTGAGGTTCTTGGGCATTATTGTGAAGACGGGTGGTTCCGTGATAGACTAAGGGTGGGTGAGCCCGATATAGCTCTCCAATTCATTGGGTAACGCAAAGGAGTGAAACATTAAGGTTTCTCCGAAGAGATTTAGGGAATATACTGTGATGGGTATTCCAAACGTAACCATGAGGGTTACTCCCTATGTAAGAATGTTATGAATGCCTCAAGTTACCTTTATGTCTTATGATTTCTATTATTTTTTCATGATTTGATGAGTTATGTTAAAGTGCTTATGTTTTATGGGTAAAGTATGATTTCATTCTTATGTATATATGTACCCATGTTTCCTTTCTATATTTTTATATCCCTTACTGAGATTTTTATGCTCATCCCAAGTTTTTTTGAAATGTTTTTCACAGGTCAAGGGAAAGGTACATGATATGATGATAGTGTCAAGGAAGTGTCAAGAAAGAATCCGTGTTTTATTTTAAATATGTTTCCATTGATGGGAAAGAAGAATACTATCTTTATATAACCACTTTGTTTATATGTGGAATGTAATGCAAGTTTTATGATCTAATTCTCTAAAACTCTAAACCTGAAAAGACCCTCAATGTGTAATCTTGTAATAACTCAAGATTAAGTAAGGTTTAAGGCTGGGGCCTTATAATTGAGGTTCGTCAACCTCACTAGGTACTCGATGGATATGGTCAAGGATTTGTACTTCAGAGCTCGGACCTTCGAGTGAGGTCTACAACGGGACATCTGAGCTAGTATCATGCCTCTTTGCATTCCAACTTATGCTGGAGTGCTCAAGCAAGCCTTAGTGATCGAGAGCTTCTTAGAAGAGCAGAGATAGCCGACGACAGTCCACAGCAGGCAGACAGGCGCAGAGACCTCAAAAGTAGGGTGTTGACATCAGGCACATGGATCAGGACATGAGAGATGTTATAGAAGGACCCAGGATAGGGGATCAACAATCTAGGGCTCTCAGGCTAGATCCAGTCAGCCTATGGAAATGCGGTGTTACTCATGCCATAGTTGGAGACATATCTCTAGAGATTGTCCAACCCGTTGAGCTGTTAACAGGGAGGCGGTGGATGGATCACCAAGGCAGAGGTAGAGAGTAGAACAGACAGACCCCCCAGGTGGCGGATGTGGCAGAGGATCAGGGAGAGCTACAGG
This sequence comes from Viscum album, assembly GCA_963277665.1. Taxonomy (NCBI): domain Eukaryota; kingdom Viridiplantae; phylum Streptophyta; class Magnoliopsida; order Santalales; family Viscaceae; genus Viscum; species Viscum album. Next base: position 1,120,028,618 of record OY728141.1, read on the forward strand.
TGGGGGCAGACGCTTCAATCTACTTCCACCACCACCCCCAGGAGGTCTGCACCAGGCTCAGGGAGCTGGGGGATAAGGGCGGGGACAACTATATACAGTCGAGGCATACAACCTAGGGACACCAGGGATGATCTGAGGTACGATCTATGTCTTCTCTACCTTATATATCATACTTATAGACATAGGTTCCAAACATTCCTTCCTCGCCACATATCTTGTGTGAAACCTTGAGATTCTGGTAGAGCCTTTGACTCAATCCTTAAGCTTGGAGACACCTACGGGAGGAGACTCGATGATCACGCACCTTTGCAGACAATGTGATCTTACCCTTGGAGGTGAGAGTTTGGATTGGAACCTCTTGGTGGTAGCGTCGAGGCCTTACGACTTCATTCTCGGTATAGATTGGTTATCTTCGGTCCATGCCCAGATTGACTGCTTTAGGCGAAGGGTGCAGTGTGTCCACAGTGATGGGATGAGGTTTTCTTTTGTCGGTGAAAATGAGACCCAAGCAGCACAGAATGGGATCATGCATACACTACTGGAAATTAAGCCTTTACCAACGGTTTCAAACTTTTGGTAAAGGCTGCCAAACCATTGGTATACTATATATCAAGGGTTTGGAAAACCATTGGTAAGTAAGGAGTTGGGATATCTTATTACCAATGGTTTTAGTATAACCGTTGGGAAATGTAGTGTAATTTCTAGTTTCCCAATGGTTTAAATAACTGTTGGTATATAGGATTATTCCCAACGGTTTCTACAACTATTGGAAATACTATCATTTCCATGTTTTACCAACGGTTTACTAAAATCGTTGTTAAAAATATGTACACACTAGTAGAAAAATGGTCTTTAACGTTGGTTTTTAACCGACGTCGAAGTCGCCGACATAAAAAATATGACTTTTTAAGTCGGTTTTCATAAAAAATGATGCAAAAAATTAAAAAAAATAGTTTTGGGGTCGGTTATTTAAAAAAACCGACGCCATAAATGAAAAAAAAATAATTTTTGGCGTCTGTTTTTAAAAAAACGACATCAATAAGTAAATTTTTTTTTCTATGTTTTAGATAATTTCCTAAGCTTTGATTTGACAGGTTGTGGACCTAAAAAGGAGTTACGGATCAAAATTTATCGCCATCAGAAGTTGAACCTATCAAAGTTTCGATTGATACAACTCGTTTCAAAGAAAACATGATAACATGAATTAAAATCATATACACCAAATGAAATAAAATAAGCATAATACTTCAAACATGGTTCAATGGTTTTAGGGGATTCCATCGAAATGATATGTTTTTTATCATCATATAACTTATATTTAGAAATGAGAATGAATCATCATTATAAGAAAGCAAATTGAGTTGTTTAGAAATGAAGGATAATAATAATAAAGAAAACAAATGAATAGAATATGTACCGTGTTCAAATTAATGATTGAAGTCGCATTGAAAACTTGATTGAATCGAAGATGTTGAAAATTATAAACGAAGGAGAAAATGGATATATATATATATAGTAAACGAAAATATTTTCAATTGCGTTGTATGAAAATGTAGGTGGGATTTTAAAAAGTTAAACGTGCGTTGTGAAAAAATTGAAATTCTGATCCCGCGTTACTCTTTGGCATTGGTTTTGTTTGAAACTGACACAAAAGAGGATTTACATTGGTATTTTGGTGTCGGTTTCTTAGAAAACCGACGCCAAAAATTCCAATCGATATCCTTTTTGGCATCCGTTTTTAAATAAACCAACGCTAAAAAGTTAAAAAAAATACATTTTTCGCGTCGGTTTTTTTAAAAACCGACGGAAAAAAGTTAAAAAAATATCTTTGGAATCGGTTTTTTAACAAACCGATACTAAATGTTTTTTTAAAAAAAACTTTTCACATAGGTTTTTTTAAAAACCGACGCCAAAAACAAAAAATATTTTTTTTTGCGTCGGTTTTTAAAAAAACCGACGCGAAAAACTAAAAAAATATTTTTGGCATCGGTTTTTATAAAAACCAATGCCAAAAAATTAAAAAAAATATAGTGTTTTAGATAATTCCTTAATCTTTGATTTGACTGGTCGTGGATCTAAAACGGAGTTACGGACTAAAAGTTATGACCTTTGAAAGTTGAACTTCTTTAAGACTTCTCTTAGAGAAGGTCAACTTCCGACATCTATAACTTTTAATCTGTAACTCCATTTTTGCTCCACGATAAGTAAAATCGAAGCTTAGTGAATTATCTAAAACATTTTATATTTTTTTTAAGTTTTATTGCGTCGATTTTCATAAAAACTGATGCCAAAATATATATTTTTTAGTTTTTTGCGTCGGTTTTTTTAAGAACCGACGCCAAAACTATTTTTTTTTTCTTTTTGGCGTCGGTTTTTAAAAAAACAGGGGCCAAAAATTCACCGTAAAAATTATTTACGTCGGTTTATAAAAAAATTGTATATTTTTTTAAGTTTTATGGTGTCGGTTTTCATAAAAACCGACGCTAAAATATATTTTTTTTAGTTTTTTGCGTCGATTTTTTTAAGAACCAACGCCAAAAAAAAATCTTTTTGGCGTCGATTTTTAAAAAAACCGATGCCAAAAATTCACCACAAAAAATATTTACGTTGGTTTATAAGAAACCGACGTCAAATAGGCGACGTTAAAAATCATTTTTCTACTAGTGACAACACTATACCAACGGTTTTAATAAACCGTTGGTATAGTGTATTTCCAAAATTTGGCAGACCAGCCACCTAAAATCTCCTCCACTGCACACTCAACTACATACACCTGCATACACTCTTAACATTAACAAAAACACCTGCTATATCACACAAAAGAACATAAAAACAGGATACTCTTATAACCATGGAATGTACCACAATTATAATCATGTATATGAACCCAATTACCCTATACAGTACAGAATTCATAATTGAATTCTCAATTGAATACATGCAGAATGAATTATGTAATGAATTCTGAATTATGAATCAGTAACACATACAAAATAAATTATGTTTCATACATAATTATGAATTATATATAACACATATATAATATGACATACAAGGGGTTGGGGGTGTCCCGGGGGGTGGGGGTGTCCAGGGGTGGGGGGCTGTCCACGGGGGTGGGGGTGTCTAGGGGGGTGGGTTATACAGAATTAAGAATACATACAAAATTGAATTTTCTATAACATATGCATGATTGAATTCAGAAATTAGAATCTAATAACCCCAAAATAAAGTATCAATAGAATCTGAATATGTTTGGTCGGTTTTCCGTATACCAGCTGTTTTTACTTAAAATGATGTCCATTTTAAACAAAAGACATACAGTTAGAGTGATACCGGTCACACCGTGCCTCGGATTGAGGTGAGGTTGACTCGTACACGTCACAGATGACTCATGGATCATTTTCATAAAGTATCAACATAATATGAATGTGTTTGGTCGGTTTTTCGTATGTCAGTTGTTGTTTTCACTTAAAATGTTTTCCATTTCAAATAAAGGTGAGACACTTTGAGTGGTTTCAGACACACCGCACCTCGGATTGAGGCGGAGTTGACTTTTACACATCACATATGACCCATAGATCATTTTTCTAAAGTATCAACACAATCCGAATACGTTTGGTCGGTTTTTCGTATGCCAGTTGTTGTATTCACTTAAAATGATGTCCATTTTAAACAAAAGAGAAACAATTAGAGTGATACCGATCACACCGCGCCTCTTATTGAGGTAGGGTTGACTTTTACACGTCACATATGACCCATTTATTGTTTTCCTAAAGTTTTAATAGAATATGAATCCATTTGGTTGGTTTTCCGTATGTCGGTTGTTGTTTTCTCTTAAAATGATGTCCATTTTAAACAAAAGAGAGACACTTTGAGTGGTTTCGGCCACAACATGCCTTGTATTGAGGTGGGGTTAACTCGTACATGTCACATATGACCCATGGATCGTTTTCCTAAATTTTCAATAGAATCTGAATGCGTTTGGTCAGTTTTTTGTATGCCAGTTGTTGTTTTCACTTAAAATCATGTCCATTTCAAATAAAAGTGAGATAGTTTGAGTGGTTCCAGCCACACCAGCCCTCATATTGAGGTGAGGTTGACTTTTAAACGTCAAATATTACCCATGGATCGTTTTCCTAAAGTTTCAATAGAATATGAATGCATTTGGTTAGTTTTCCATATGTCAGTTGTTGTATTCACTTAAAATGATGTCCTTTTGAAACAAAAGAGAGAAACTTTAAGTGGTTCCATCCACACCATGCCTCAGATTGAGGTGGGGTTGACTCGTACACCTCAAAAATGACTCATGGATCATTTTCCTAAAGTATCAACACAATCCAAATGTGTTGAGTCAGTTTTTCGTATGCCAATTGTTTTTACTTAAAAGAGTATCCATTTTAAACAAAAGTGAGACACTTTGAGTGGTACCAGCCACACTGTGCCTCGGATTGAGGCAGATTTGACTCGTACATGTCACAAATGACCCATGGATCCTTTTCTTAAAGTATCAATATAATCTTAATTCATTTGGTTGGTTTTTCGTATGCCAGTTGTTGTTTTCACTTAAAATGTTGTCCATTTCAAATAAAAGTGAGACACTTTGAGTGGTACCAGCCACACCGTGCCTCGGATTGATGTTGGGTTAACTCTTACATGTCAAAAATGATCCATGGATCATTGTGTTGAAGTATCAACACAATCCGAATGTGTTTGGTCGGTTTTCTGTATGCTGATTTTTGTTTTCACTTAAAATGTTGTCCATTTCAAAAAAAAGTGAGGCACTTTGAGTGGTACCAGCTATAACGTTCCTCGTATTGAGTCGGGGTTGACTCGTACACTTTAAAAATTACCCATGTATTGTTTTACTAAAGTATCAATAGAATCCGAATGCGTTTGTTCAGTTTTCCATATGTCAGTTTTTGTTTTCACTTAAAATGTTGTCCATTTCAAATAAAAGTAAAAAACTTTGAGTGGTACCGGCCACACCGTGCCTTATATTGAGGAAGGGTTGACTCTTACATGTCAAAAATGATCCATGGATAGTTTTGATAAAGTATCAACACAATTTGAATCCGTTTGGTCGGTTTTCTATATGTCATTTGTTGTTTTCATTTAAAATGATGTCCATTTCAAATAAAAGTGTGATACTTTGAGTGGTACCAGACACATCGTGCCTCAGTTTGAGGTGGGGTTGACTCATAAACATCACAAATGACCCATTGATAATTGTGCTAAAGTATGAACACAACCTGAATACGTTTGGTCGGTTTTCTGTATGCCAGTTGTTTTTACTTAAAAGAGTATCCATTTTAAACAAAAGAAAGACACTTTGAGTGGTATCGGCCACATAGTGCCTTAGATTGAGGCAAGGTTGACTCATACACATCAAAAATGACCCATGGATCCTTTTCCTAAAGTATCAACATAATATGAATGTGTTTGGATGGTTTTCTGTATGCAAGTTGTTGTTTTCACTTAAAATGGTGTCCATTTCAAATAAAAATGAGACACTTTGAGTGGTACCGGCCACACTATGCCTCAAATTGAGGCGGGGTTGACTCGTACATATCAAAAATGACCCATGGATCATTATGTTGAAGTATCAACACAATCTGGATGCATTTGGTCGGTTTTCCGTATGCCAGTTGTTGTTTTCACTTAAAATGTTGTCCATTTCAAATAAAAGTGAGACACTTTGAGTGGTACCGGCCACACTGTGCCTCAGATTGAGGTAGGGTTGACTCGTACACATCAAAAATTACCCATGGATCATTTTTCTAAAGTATAAATAGAATCCAAATGTGTTTGGTCAGTTTTCCGTATGCCAGTTTTTGTTTTCACTTAAAATGTTGTCCATTTCAAATAAAAGTGAAACACTTTGAGTGGTACCGGCCACACCATGCCTCGGATTGAGGCAGTGTTGACTCGTACACATCAAAAATGACCCATGGATCGTTTTGCTAAAGTATCAACATAATCAAAATCCATTTGGTCGGTTTTCTATATGTCATTTGTTGTTTTCATTTAAAATGTTGTCCATTTCAAATAAAAGTGAGACGCTTTGAGTGGTACCGGCCACACCGTGCCTCGGTTTGAGGCGGGGTTGACTCTTACACATAAAAAATGACCCATGGATCATTTTTCTAAATATCAACACAACCTAAATACGTTTGGTTGGTTTTCCATATGCCAGTTGTTTTTACTTAAAAGAGTATCCATTTTAAACAAAAGAAAGACACTTTGAGTGGTATCGACCACATAGTGTCTCAGATTGTGACGAGGTTGAATCGTACACGTCATAAATGATCCATAGATCCTTTTCCTAAAGTATCAACATAATATAAATGTGTTTGGTCAGTTTTCTGTATGCCAGTTGTTGTTTTCACTTAAAATGTTGTCCATTTCAAATAAAAGTGAGATAATTTGAGTGGTACCAGACACATTGTGCCTCATATTGAGGCAATATTGACTTATACACATCAAAAATGACCCATGGATCGTTGTGTTGAAGTATCAACACAATCCAAATGCATTTGGTCAGTTTTCTGTATGCCAGTTGTTGTTTTCACTTAAAATGTTGTCCATTTCAAATAAAAGTGAGACACTTTGAGTGGTACCAGTCACACTATGCCTCGGATTGAGGTGGGGTTAACTCATACACATCACAAATGACCCATGTATTGTTTTCCTAAAGTATCAATAGAATCGGAATGCGTTTGATCGGTTTTCCGTATGCCGGTTTTTGTTTTCACTTAAAATGTTGTCCATTTCAAATAAAAGTGAAACACTTTGAGTGGTACCGACCACACCATGCCTCTAATTGAGGTGGGGTTGACTCATAAACATTAAAAATGACCCATGGATCATTGTTCTAATGTATCAACATAATCTAAATCCGTTTGGTCAGTTTGTTATATGTCATTTGTTGTTTTTATTTAAAATGTTGTCCATTTCAAATAAAAGTGAGACACTTTGAGTGGTACTGGCCACACCGGGCCTCGGTTTGAGGTGGGGTTGACTCATACACATCACAAATGACCCATGAATTTTTGTTCTAAAGTATAAACACAATATGAATACGTTTGGTCGGTTTTTTGTATGCCAGTTGTTTTTACTTAAAAGAGTATCCATTTTAAACAAAAGAAATACATTTTGAGTGGTATCGAACACACCGTGTCTCAGATTGAGGAGGGGATAACTCGTACACATCAAAAATGACCCATGGATTGTTGTGATAAAGTATCAACACAATCCGAATCCGTTTGGTCAGTTTTCCGTATGTCATTTGTTGTTTTCATTCAAAATGTTGTCCATTTCAAATAAAAGTGAGACACTTTGAGTGGTACTGGACACATTGTGCCTCGGTTTGTGGTGGGGTTGACTCGTACATGTCACTTAGGCGTTTTGAGTGCCGTAAAGTGCGGATTGAAGATCTGGGTGAGGGTGGGGGCTGTCCGAGGTCCAGGGAGGAGGGTGGAGGGGTTGTGCGGGGTCCAGGGAGGTGGGTAGGGGGCTGTTCGGGGGGCTGTTCGGGGGGCTGTCTGGGGGGAGGTCTGGGGTCCAGGAAGGAGGGTGGGGATACTGTCTGGGGGGCTGTCTGGGGTCCAGGGAGGAGGGTGGGGGGATTGTCCGAGGGGTTGTCCGGGGGGTTGTCTGTGGTCCAGGAAGGAGGGTGGGGAGGCTGTCTAGAGGGGCTGTCTGGGGGCTATTTGGGGGGCTGTCTGGGGGGTTGTCTGGGGTCCCGGGAGGAGGGTGGGGGAGCTGTCCAAGGGGCTGTCTGGGGGGCTGTCCGGGGGCTGTCTGGGGTCCATGAAGGAGGGTGGGTGGCTGTCTGAGGGGATGTCTGGGGGGTTGTCTGGAGTCCAGGGAGGAGGGTGGGGGGGGGGCTATCCGGGGGGCTGTCTGGGGTCCAGGGAGGATGGTGGGGGGCTGTCCGGGGGGCTGTCTGGGGTCTAGGGAGGAGGGTGGGGGGCTATCCGGGGGGTTGTCCTGGGTTCATGGGATGGTATTTACATATTTTCTAAGAAAATTCTTTCAAGGTTAAAAAAATAATTTCATTATATCAACTTCTAAAAAATTAAAATTTCATTAAAATAGGGGGATTTTACAAAAAATCATCAAATCAATTTTTATTATTTATAGATAAATAAAGATAATGTGACCTACCTAATCACCATATATTCAGGCACAACAAATCAATAAACATCAAAGGTCAGTAATGTCAGTCAAAAATGTAATGGATCAATCTGTCCCTTATCATCATCACCATCATCTTCACCCTCAACCTCATCCTCATCATTGTCCCCATCATTATCCCTACCCTCCACCTTGCCCTCGTACTCAACCTTGGCCTCCTCATCACCCTCATCCTCTGCCTCAGCCTCCTCCTCAGCCTCCTCCTCCGCCTCGGCCTCCTCCTCGTCCTCCTCCTCCTCCACCTCGGCCTCATCCTCACCATCATCTCAACTTTCACTAGAATTGCCACCCGGTGCACCATATATATAACAAATCGATGACATATATTCCTTACAAGTAGTGTTGGCCTCTGGTGGAAGTGTTGGACGTAAATATTCCATAAGTTTCATAAATGAAGTGTTTTTTATAGCAGACTGTGTTGCCATCTCTGTGGCCTTTTTTCAGCCTATTCTGCTTGTGCCTTAACCTGCTGTAACTCGGTGGTACTACAACTCGTACCTGAGGAGGGCCAATACCTCATTAGAACTATACTCTTCCCAGGCCAGCAACATACTCTACCAGGGTGCTCATCTCCCAACACCTGATGTAAGTGATCGTTTGACCCAAAATTGTCAGGTTACTGGGCATCAAGGTCCTTTAAAGAAACATGTTACAAATATAAATAGATTATTAAGTTACAAAATAGAGATTAAAATTTTAAATCTACAAAGTAAAACTTACAATTTGCTGCTGAGTCGGTTCATTAACCGCATTTCCATCTTTCTTCTTTCTACTCGAACAAAACAGTTTTGCTCGAGGCACACGTCCTTCTATATTCAATTTATGCCTATACAATGACATTGAATATAGGAAACCATAATTAAAAATATGATACAAAAAAATAGTAATTGCATAACTAAAATTATATAACAACTTTAGTAATCAAATAAATTATGGAGGAAGCAATTGAAAGTGCAAGTCGTAAAGAAAGATTAAAAACTATAATACCAGCTATCTCTCATGATCTGGCATCACAGTATGTCCCAATGTGTGGACTTATTTCTTAGCATAAATGTTTTTTTATTTCTTCCAGATGCATCCTAAATAAAATTCAATAATTAGTATTAACGAAAAACATGAAAATTTTCATTTAAATACTTTTAATTTGATTAATACCGTAAATTGGCTAGTCGCCCAATGAGTAATCATCTGTAGATACTATTCTAATTGACAATCATCCATGACAGGGACTGCCTACAACTCCATGCCCACTCTATCACGCCAGCCAATGTACAACTCATGCTTATAAGATCTCCAAAACTCACCTAAATCCTTTAGACATGTTGTTTGTGCACCCTCACCATCGGGGAAATTAAACCGGAGCTAAAACCAAAATATTAATTCATATAAATAAAAAAATTAATATATTACATTAAATACAACTGATTTTTTTACTCATATCTCTGCCCAAGCTTTATCCTTGACTTCATTTGGCAGTTGTCTCCATGAGAGCGGGCTGGCAGGAATGATGTCGGGGTATTTGGCAAGTGTCGCCAAAAAACTCTGACATTGCTACCCTGATTTTTCAATCATTTGACTATCTTCATTGTAGTCCACCATCAACTGCGTGCATCGGTTCCACACCGCACACATGCGTGTACACCCCCGCCCCCGCATCCTATCAGTAGATGTATCTGTTATGAAAGAAAAACAAATATTTATCAATACATGTTATAATGAAAATAAATAATGGTGTAACAATTTGTTAGGGTTGTATAAGTATACCTGCGGTAGTCTAATCAATGGGTGCCGCTGGATCCGTAGAAACTGAACGAACACCCTGTACAGATGGAATTAGTCCCAATGTATGCTCTATAGGGACAGACTCTGGTGGAGCAGGAATTAAAGAAGATGGAATATAAAAGCCCGGAGAGATTGAAGTAGTAGTAAAAGAATATGATAGGGATGGCTGGCCAAATGCTGGATGGGGAGTGGGAATCAACATCGGATATGGTATAGATGGGTGAGGAGGGTCAAATGTAAAGGGTGGTGAAAACATGGGAGGCCAAAATATCATGTGTGTCCCTAACGGCAAACCAGGATCAGAATGTGGTATGGATGGTATGTCAGTGGGAGGGGCAGGGTCTAATCGGGTACGCCGACCAGATCATCTAGCTCCCGTACCACCCCCCCTCATATGAACACCTCGAGTGTTGGGACCACTACTCGGTTGGTCATCAAATAATTGTCACCTAGTATATGGATCCTGAAAAATGTTTAAAAAATAATAATCACATGACATTATATATAATTTAAATAAATATATTTTAAATAAAATACTCACTATAGGAACTAGTTGGGGAATGCCCAGCTCGGTCATGCGATGATTGTTTTCCATAACTTGTTTATGTCATCTCTCTTTAATTGGTTTCATTTCCTGCATTTGAAATCAAATATAGAAGTTAATAGAAAAGGATAACTAATGTGTAACCCAAAAAACAAAATAAATGAGAGGGAAAATCAATTGTCAAAATTAAGGAAAAATGTAATTTCTTTAGCTCAGGTAGATGATGCATGTTTCAATATTAAATCAATTTGAATAGAACCAACCTCAACAACCCAACTCGAGGTAAAACAAAAGAATTGAGAACATGAATGGATGATTTTATATATTTCCCACCACAACTTCAGGTTCACAGTCAACTCTGATAATTGAGCTATTGGAGTCATCAAAATAAATAAATGGATTAGTTCCAATGGCAGTAGGGATGGTGTTAATTCCATCATCATCATCATCAAAAATATGTCTTGGAATTACTTCAACTATGACACCAAATTCAGGTCAAATTTGGTCATTGACATAAAAAACTTGTTTATCCATTGATGCCAATACATATGGTTCTTCAGTAGCAAGAGTGCGAGTCATATTAATTACTCGAAATCCACAATCATCAATAAATGTGTCATGTCTCGTCATCGAATCAAACCAATGGAATTTCATCATCGTGACTCATCCATGAGAGTAATAATCCAACATTATTATTTTTTCAACAACTCCATAATAACCCACATTTTCAAATCACGATCTACTATCTGATGCACTGACATAATAATCTATTGTGGCAATAACCATAACACCATCATGTTGTTTTCTCATGTTCTTTTCTCGTTCAGTGACAATAAATTTGTACCCATTGATAACAATTGATTTACAGTCACAAACCACGATATTAGGACCAAAAGCCAAAGCTCTTATTTACTCAGAGACAGAGTCAGTAGAAAAACTCAATACCTACAATATAAATGAATATTAAACTTAATTAAATATTGATTTAATTATTTTAAACAGTAATATTTTTACCTTCAATTTTAACCAAGCAGAAAACTCTTTTCTATGCAAAGTCTCCCTCCTTCTTAAAGATAAAGAACAATGCTTTCCATTTATCATTATTTTATGTTCCCTATAGATAAAAAATATGAATAGTTTAGCAGATATATATGTAAGACATACATATTTAATTTAGTTACCTGATGTAGTCATCGAACAAATCACAGTTGAACAAAACTGTGCGATGTGCCATCTCCCGATCTTCAAGGCTTAATGTCTTCAATGTATATGATCCGGGAATTCCTCGTATTTGAGTAAGTGATGGAAAACTGGGTTCAATTTTCTCATACTATTCTTCTTCATTTATCATTGGTCTATTCATTCTTATAGTAAGATCAGACAAATACATTGAGCAAAAATCCATACATTATTGAGCCAAGTAACCGTTCACGATAGAACCATCAGGATGGTTCCTGTTTCGGACATAAGACTTTAATGTGTACATATTTATTTCAGTTAGATACATCCAATGAAAAGAAACAGGTCCTCCGAGAAGTATTTCAGTGGGAATATGGACATTCAGATGTAGCATTCATGTGAAAAATGATGGAGGAAATATTTTCTCCAACTCACACAAAATTAATGGGGTGTCTGTCAACATTTTTTGAAAGAACGACTTGGAAAATTTCTTAGCACAAAGATCTCTAAAAAAATGGAACAACCTAATAAAAGTCACCCTTACATTATTGGACAAAAGATGACAGATTGCTATTGGAATCAACTCATGCAGAAGAACATGATAATCATGAGTCTTTAAAGATTTTAGCTTCAACTCTCTTCTGTTGACCCATTTAGATATATTGCTTGAATAGCCATCAGGAACTCTAATAGACTCTAATACCTCTAGAAATTGTTTTTTTTTCATAGGCGTCATCACATAAGAAGCACATGGAACTTGCCATTTATTTTCACTGATACACATAGGATGCAATTCTGGTCTGATGCCTCAATCCACCAAGTCACGACGAGACCGTAAATCATCTTTTGTCTTTCCCTTAACATTTAAAAGTATCGAAAGCAACATTTCACATATATTCTTTTCAATGTTCATTATGTCTAATCAATTATGTAACAAATTGGTTGACCAATAAGGAAAATCAAAAAAGATACTCCTCTTCCTCCAATTGTAACAGGTTTCAGTGGAAACATTATTTCTCTTTCCAGATTTCATTTGACCCTTCCCGAGTGAAAAACTAAAATCTTTCACTTCATTAAGCACATCACTTCCAGACATACGCTGAGGTGGATCATCAGTCTCTATGGTATTATAAAATTTTCGACGATTATTTCTATATGGATGGTCCGTTGGAAAGAATCATTGATGTCCCATAAAACTGAAACTACAACGATGTTTCAGTCTTCTAGATCTTGTATTCTTCATACAAATAGGACATGATAGTTTTCCCTTCGTACTCCATCCAGAAATCATTGTATAAGCCGGAAAATCATTGATCATCCACATAAGCGCAACACACATCTAAAATATATCTTTCGAATATGCATCGTATGTGCTTACACCCACATCCCAAAGAAGTTTCAACTCTTTTATTAAAGGTTGCATGTATACGTTAATATCAATGATGGGATCAAAAGGGACAGATATGAGTATACTCATGAAAGTGAAAGGTTTTTTCATACACAACCATGGGGGAAGATTATAAATGTGTATAAAAATTGGTCATGTGTTATGCGAAGTAAGCATCTGTCCAAATGGATTAAACCCATCACATGAAAGAACCAGCCTCACATTACGCACGTCAACTGCAAAATCAGGATATCGAGCATCAAATCTCTGCCATGAAAATCCATCTGTAGGGTGAACCAACTCATTATTAGTCTTCTTTCTCTCGATATCATGCCATCTCATTTTTATTTATATTTCATCAGACATAAAAAGATTATGGATTCTGGGGATCAATGGAAAGTGCCACATTACTTTATGTGGCATACGGGATGATGTTCCATAAGATTTTGACTTCCAGCGGAATGTGCCACATTTTATACAATCATTTCGTTTAGCGGTTTCCTCCTAGAATAAACTGCAATCTTTCAGGCAAGCATGAATTTTTTTTCTTGAAAATCCAAGTTCCTCAACTAACTTCCATGCCATATAGTGGTTTGAGGGAATATCTACATCATCTAGAAGTAAATCCTTCAAGAAGGTAAGAATGTAATTGATTGCTTTATTAGAAATCTCATACATAGTTTTTCCATGAAACAATCAGATTAAAAATTCCTGCCTTTTCATTTTATTGCATTGTCGATATACTGGAGTCGTGGAAACATCATTCAATTTTTTCACCCTGAGAATATCATCATATTCATTAGATTCATCATTTGTCCTCATATCGAAGTCTTCTTGAGTCTAAATCCTTTTTTTCATGATGACGAATAAACGGAAACCGGTCATCTAACAAATTCTCCAGTCCAGTCCTTTCATTTCGATCATCAGCAATTTGAGATTTCATTTTCTCCCCATTGTGATACCACACATAGTAGTTTGCTTGAAAACCATATTTGGTTATGTGGTAAATGACTTCTTCATGACTCAACCAAGGTCTACCAACACAATTGGAACATGGGCAGTGTATGCGACCACTATCTGAAGCATTGTGAAATTCAAAATCTAAAAATCTCCCCAATTTTTTTTGAAAATCACTTGAGATCTGATCGGCTTCATACATCCAAATTTTATCCATTCTGTAAAAAGAATTGTTATAAGTCATTTCGTCAAAATCAAATCAATAAGATTGAAGTTTAATCAAAAATATATTTAAGTAAACGATAAAAGAAGGAGTTTCTAGTTGATGTAGTGAACTACTAAAATAATGTAAAGATATACTAATTCAGTTATGTGTGACTAAATTTGAGGTGAGATGTGTTTTGTAATTTTTTCATTTATCACATATAAGAAGACACCATAGACTCGACAGAACATTTTTCAAGATATTACAAAGTGAAGGCTTTTCATGAAATATGCAGAATGTGTAAAGAGAGTTTTTTAAATAAGTTATTGATGCTAAAAAATATAAATATTGTGAAAAGTTATTACATTTCATAACACTCAAACTAAAGTCCATAGAAAGTACCATATCACCCCACTAAAAAAAGGAAAACCACCTATCCCACAGAAATTACCATATCTGTCCATTCCATACAAGTTCTATTGTGTTTTATCTCACATATGAATAATAATTTTTGGGAGTGAAATAGAGTGGATCATGAGCTTTGTGTTCACAAAAGGAAGAGATAAAAACAACTTCATTTGTGTGAAGAATAATAATCCCATGGTCCTCTTGATGATTTTTGAGATGAACTTGTATCCATGAAACTATATGAGAAGCACGATTCAATACATGTGTTTTTATGATTTTACCAGGCATTTTGATGAAGCCCAAATTAGTGAAAATGTTCATTGTGTTTTAAAAAGGTGATTGAATAACTCATGTATGATGTTGAACGCAGAATGATTAATGGTTATATTAGGAAAACTAATATTCATTAATATTGCGAATTTGACATTCTGTGAATTAGTTTCATAAAGAAGGAATAAGTACTACATGGGAGAAGGAGAGGTCCCACCGAGAGTTCCCTTTGTAGATATTTTATTCATAAAGAACATTGGATTGTATGGTTAAGTATTTCTTATTTCTTCTATGAAAAATAATTAGGGACCACATAATATTTTGCAAAGTTGAAGAAGATACTCCATATGTTCTATTGTGCAAAGGATAAGTGAACATTGTGTCATTTTATATATATAAAGATTTTGATAGAAACATGATACATACTTGTTATGTAACACACATAGTGTACAAAAATGAAGATGAATAAGATCCTCATGTTTGACATGATATTAATGAAAAGAGTTATTTTCATGAAATACTATGAATAAATATTACAAATAATTTCTTATGAGTTCATACACTTGAAGCTGTAATATTTGGAGCATTGAGATTAAAAAAAGAACTATGAATCTTTAAAATTAGAACACAAGAAAGAGACCATGCCCTTATAAATGTATATGTGTAATGAAAACATTAATTGGACAATGTGTACATTGATGCAGATTGAGTACACAATTCATAAAGGGAGTAGTGAATCATAAAATTTTCTAAAATCCCTATAAATAGAGAAAAATGACGTGATAGTGAAATAAATGGAGAAATGTTGAGAATATAAGGATATCCTTAGCTAATATGAGAAGAGGTTGAAGGAGTCTAACCTGAATGGGGGAGTTGCAGCTGATCGGATGGAAGAGGTTCACCTGGGCGGGCGCTTTTGGGAGTCGGAGGAATGTGCTTCTGGAAATCGAGCACTTATGGGAGTTGGGGGAATGTGGTTTGGTTTAAGTGAATTTGGGGGGGTGATTTTCCCAATGGTTATTAAAAACCATTGGAAAAGCATGGATTTCCCAGCATTTATTAAAAACCGTTGGGAAAATCATGGATTTCCCAATGGTTTCTTCAAACTGTTGGTAAATCCTCCCCTAAAAACACCTTTACCAACGGTTTCTTAAAACCGTTGGTAAAGGAAACCTATACCAATGGTTCTTTTAAACCATTGGTATAAAAGTGTTGGGAAAGCTAGATTTTCTAGTAGTGATAGGAGGGTGCAGCCGATCACTCATGAATTGGCTAGCCTTACCCTCAGAGTATTAGATGTTACGAGATCCCAATTCCAAGCAGTAGTGGTGGAGTATGAGGACGTCTTTCCTAAAGATGTTTTAGGACTACCTCCCCGCTAGGAAATCGACTTCTGTATCAACTTACACCCTAGGACGACACCGATTTCCTCATCAACATATCGGATGGCTCCCATAGAGCTTCGCGGGCTGAGGGTGCAGTTGGGGGATTTGTAGAGCAAGGGTTTCATAAGACCCAACGTTTCACCCTAGGTAGCCCCAGTCTTGTTTTCCAAGAAGGTAGATGGGAGTTTGAGGTTGTGTGTGGATTACCGGTGCTTGAATCAGGTAACAGTTAAGAACAAGTATCCACTGTTGAGAATCGATGACCTCTTCGATCAGCTGAGAGGGGCACAATGGTTCTCGAAGGTTGGCCTTCGATCAGGTTATCACCAGTTACGAGTGTGGGACGAGGATATACCAAAGACGACTTTCAGATGCTGATATGACCACTATGAGTACTTGGTGATGCCTTTTGGTGTGACAAACACCCCCACAGTGTTCATGGGACTAATGAACCAGATCTTCTATCTATACTTAGATCGGTTCGTAGTGGTCTCCATTGATGACATCCTTGTGTACTTGGTATCAAAGGAGGAGCACACATGACACCTGTGGATGGTTCTAGACGTAATCTGAGAGTACCAGATTTATAAGAAGCTCTCAAAGTGCTAGTTCTAGATTCATGAGGTCCAATTCTAGGACATTTCATCTCTACAGATGGTGTAGCTATGGATCCAGCCAAGGTGGAGGCAGTGTTAGCATGGGAGCCACCTCAGAGTGTGATGGAGGTGCGGAGCTTCCTTGTGTTGGTAAGATATTACCAGAGATTCATTCCTGATTTCTCACGAATATCAGCACCGATGACATCCTTGACCAGGAAGGTACAAACCTTCATATGTACGGACAAGTGCTAGTAGGCTTTCAAGCAATTGAGACAGAGTTTGACGAGTGCCCTGATCTTGAGATTACCGGAGGAGGGTGTCGAGTACGTCGTTTTATACAACGCATTAGGGATCGGTCTTGGTTGTGTCCTAATGCAGAGACGGGTAGTGATTGCTTATGGTTTGCACCAGCTTAGGCCACATGAGCATAACTATGCGACCCATGATCTTGAGTTGGCAGCGGTAGTCTTCGCATTGAAGATGTGGCGATACTACCTTATGGGTGAGTGATTCATCGTCTACTCCGATCATAAGAGCCTCAAGTACTTTTTCTCACAAAAGGATCTAAATCTAAGGCAGAGGTGTTGGCTATAGTTCCTCCAAGATTATGATTTTGAGATCATCTATACTCCCGAGAAGGGGAACAATGTGGAAAATGATCTTAGTAGAAGGTTGAGCTCGTAGCTGTTGAGTGAGGCGATAGAGAAGTTAGCCACATTGCAGCTATCCTTCGTGGACAATGAGGATGAAACTTACCTTCAATCGATGGTTTTCACCCCTCCACTCTTATAGTGAGTTAGGGAGGCACAGCTTGGGGATGTCAACTGTGAGGTTTTACGTGCTCAGTTATCTACAGGACATGCTCCTGATGGATATTCTCAAGGTGGGGATCACGTGCTTATTTTCAGGGGATGCACTGTTGTACCAGTGGAATTGCGGGAAGAGGTCCTAAGGGATTTTCATACATCCCCTTTGATAGTACATCCCGGAGTGGTGAAGATGTACCAGGATCTCCGATGATAGTTCTGGTGGTCAGGCATGAAGAAGGCAGTAGCATAGTTCGTTTCTCAATGCCTTACATTCTAACAGGTGAAGGCTGAGCACCAGGTTTCAACGGGATTAGCTCACCCCATGGAAGTTTCGGAATGGAAGTGGGATGAAATATTGATGGAATTTGTGACGGGCTTACCACGGATGTCCAAAGTGCATGATTCCATCTGGGTGATCGTTGACTGACTCACCAAGTTGGTCCACTTCCTAGCTATCATGGAGCAGAGTTCCGTAGAGGGCTTGAGACGACTCTACGTGTAGGATATAGTTCGGATTCATGACATCCCTTTTAAAATAGTCTCAGATTGAGATGCCCGCTTCACATCCCGATTGTGGAAGAGATTACAGGAGGCTTTTGGAACTCAACTACTCTTGAGCACGATGTTCCATCCCCAGACTGATGGTCAAACGGAGAGGACCATTCAGGTTCTGTAGGATACGTTGCGGGCCTGTATCTTTAACTTTGGTCATAGTTAGGAGGACCACCTACCACTAGTGGACTTTGCGTACAACAACAGCTACCACTGCACCATTGGTATGGTACCTTTTGAGGCTTTATATGGGAGACCCTGCTGGTCACCGCTTTGCTGGACCGACCCCGGAGAGTCAGTACTCATGGGTCCAGAGTTGGTATGAGCTACCACCAAGAAGGTGCAGATCATCCGGGAGCAGATAAGGACTGCACAGAGCTGGAAGAAGTCTTATGCTGATAGGCGACAGAGACCTCTGGAGTTTGAGGGAGACCATGTATTTCTTCGGGTCTCACCTCGACGGGGGTTACAGAGATTTGGATGGGGCGACAAACTATCTCCAAGGTTCATCAGACCTTTCTAGATACTGTATAGAGTTGGTGAGGTGGCATATTTCCTGGCTCTACCTCCACAGTTTTATAGGGTACATGATGTCTTCTATGTGTCATAGCTGAGGAGGTACGTGGATGACCCATCGCACGTCATTGACTGGGGTGAGCTGGACATCAAGGATAAAGTGACCTTTGCTGAGTACCCGATGTAGATCGAGGATCGGTAGGAGAGGATCCTTCATGGGCGATCAATTACCTTGGTGCACATTCAGTGGCAATATGGGAATCTTCAGGAGAGTACGTGGGAGTGGGAGACTCAGATCTATGCCCAGTACCCGCATCTCTTTGAGTAGCCTTTGTTTTGGATTTTTGGGGACACAAAGCCCCAAGGTGGGGAGAATGTAATGCCTTGGATTTTCTATGTATTATTTTTAAATATTATATGGAATTATTTTGAGACCAGACCTTTCGACGACGTGTGATTCCGAAGCCCGAAGTGCCTGGAATAAATGTTTGAAATAAATTAAAATTTTAAACAGCACGTGTGAGCGGTTTTCCTGTAAAAGTATAATATCTTTTAAACGGGTTCCCGAATTATAAATTTGAGAGCATCGTTGTGTTTAGAGTAGTGCCTTTACCTTAGGCGAGTCCTAACATCGATCGGCACGGGTCAACTGTGAGAGTTAGTTTTTGGACGTTTAATGAAAATAAAATAAAATAAAAATTTATTTTGTTTAAAAATTTTCTTTTTGCACAGAGGCCCAACTCTTCCCTTTTTAAATACCTTCTTATGGAAAGTTCGCAGGGTTAGCCTCATAACCCTGCAAATTGAGAGAGAGTAACTTGGAGCTTTGGAGGAGAACCTGTTGGCAGACGACGATGACGCGTCTCAGATCCAACGAACCTCGCCAACAAACGTGACGCGATGATCGTTCTTCAATTGGATCGAGGTAGGGGTTGTTATTTCAATTCTTCTTTCCTCATTTTTGGATTTAACGATAAACACAGATCAACCACGAGCATTTTTATCCGCGTATCATGTATTCTTGCGGGAGGGTGTTATTTTTTGTTTCTTTCGGGGTTTGATTCGGGAATTTTAACTGTGATAATTGTTGGATAATTGTTTTGATTCCACCCCATTTGATCCTACTAATGGGAGTGGATCAATGCTGTGATGAACGACGGCATAGGTTCATTCCTCAATTTTGTTTTTGGATTTCTTTCCCCTTTCTTTTTCTCGTGCGTTCTTCGCGTTCTTCGTGGGGCGACGAACAACAGATCGTTGTGCATCTATTTTGTGATGCAACGATCCCAAATTGGAGATCCGACATCATGGAGACCGAGTGGAGGTGCGACGATGATGGAGGTGGATGAATCAACATGGTTTGGGAATTATCGTTCTTCGACCGTTCTTCGCGCGAATGATCAAAATGAATTTTCAGGGCCGATCGGAGGCCCGAATCTAACAAAATCGAATTCATGATGTCATGGCGACCTCAGATCTAGAGTTTCATTATGATTGGATGGCTGGATCAAATATTGGAGGAGAGACTATGGCATGGAAATGACGAGCGTTGTTTCTGGAATTTTCTGAAGAACACGACGTGTATCCCCAAATAACATGTTGTGTGGTACCAGCTCAGCGACGACTAGGGTTTCGCAAGGCACGAAGTGATGAAATAGCATGTACTCGAAGAAAATAGTGTGTGGGTCCTTATACGGGACTTGACGTGTATCTCGGGCGATACACAGATACAGGATGGAGTACACGGTCGTGTACTCTACCACACGACCAGACCAGGCCGGCTACACGGGTTACCCCGTGTACCGGTTACACGGGATGGTGCACATGGGATAAAGTCGTGTATGGGCACACGACCACATACATGGAGACGACCCCAACTACTCAGACACGGAGTGTGATCTGTATTACATGCCATGTACTGACTTTCCTACATGATCGGCCTTGCAACATGGGCCATAGTACACAGGTAGTAACCAGGGTCAGAAGACACGATGTGTGACACTTCTACATGCCGTGTACTTTTCAGTACATGGCTTGATCGTCTTGTCCACCGTATCTTGTACATGTTTCATTTGGGTTAGTTCCCCTTTTTTCATTCCCTTGAAGTTCATGTATTGTTTCCTACTACAGAAGTATGATCCCTTCAGCAGGACTTTCTGAGATAGAGTTAGGTATCCCTCCGAGAGGCCCGAAGTGAGATCCTTTATCCATTCTTGACCCTAGGTAGAGTCAAGTATCAACATGACTAATTCCATCGGGCATCGATCCTCTACCTAGTAGGTGAATTCTAGATGAATCATGGTATCCGCCAAGGCCCTGGAAGTGATCCTCATTTGTGTATTGTGATCTTTTCCCCACTCAAGAGTGTGTTCTCCTGAAATGAGTGTATTCATCTCTTGTGACCTTTCTCGACGGACATTACTTCTCAGACATATGTCATCAGAGCTATTAGGCTCGTGGAGTGAGTTCTCCCAGATGAGTGCTTCGTGGAATCTTCGAACTGAATCCCTAGTGGGGGTATGTTGTTGCGTGACTTGTCCCTAGACTACGGGTTTGGGATTTGAGTATATCTGGATTGTGTTCTCCTATTATATGTTCAATAGACATATACTGTGTAGAGATGATTGTGCCTTTCCTTTGTGTATTGCTTTGTGGTTTTCAGGGTCCTCTACTGAGTATTGTTATACTCACCCCTGCACGGGCTTTTCCCGCACGTGTCGTGTCTTGTGCAGATGAGCAACCTTTTGACAGAGTTCAGGGTGGACCAGGACATGATCAAGCTTTCTGAGTTCCCTATAGGCCGAGTTGTTCCTACATCTACGAGCAGAAGTCCCAGTATCTCTTGGTGTTTATAGGTTGGACTTTGTAGTTTTCATACTCTTGTTTTTGGTGGGCTTGTATTCTGGCCCAGTTTACTTTCAGTACTTTACTTTTCGTTGTACTCTATTGGTTGGGTTTAGTTGTATGCATGCATTTTTGTTCCCTAGTATTTTTTTCATTTCAGTATTGTGGGCTTGGAGATTTTTTCATGTGTACAGGTACTTAGGCAATGCCTCCCATGTTAGTAATATGTCTACTCGGTGCTAGTCACTAGCCCTTGGCCTATTGGAGGCGGGTTTGGGGAGTCGCAACACAGGCCCCACTGGGACGGGTCGTGATATTTTTCCATAATTTTTTTGTTAGAAAAATCAAATATCCTTTGACTCTTTATTTATATGATCACACACTATTGAAATACCTTAAATAATTATTCCCCGGAATTTTTTCAGATTTCAATATAATTGAAAGTTTTTAAACCCTTTCATGTAATGCCTTTTCCAATAACATACTATAATGCTTAAAACACTATAAACAACATGTTCACCTATACTATTTAGAAAAACTACCACTATATCACCATGATGTGTTTCAATATATGTTTCACATGGACATAATAATCCATTACCTCTTCCAAATGTGTCATTACTACCACTGTAGTATTTCTGATACTATTTTTTTGATGTTTGGTCACTGCCATTGCTTGACGTAGCTCTGAAAAAACTCACCTCTCAAAAAGAGTATGTGGATCACCCATAATTGGTACTCTTTTAATTTAAAATTCTATATTTTTCTTTTATGTTTATTTATTTCTTCTGTATCGATCACCATTCAATATTATTATTTATATATGTTCATTATTACAATATTGACTACAATGTCTTAAATATATGTTTTTTTTATTTTCATAATTACTCTTAATTATTTACTGTCAGTATTTTCTCTTATTTGTTTTCCTATACGACACATTTTTCATTTTATTTCCTTTTACAGTGACGTCCTTCTTTTAAAAAATTCAAGTGTAATATCTCATTGTGTAACTGGTACCAATTTATATTAATTATTTATATCTTTGTTTGAACTTAAAATTCAATGCACCTAATTTTTCAATGTTAAATTTATTTTTTAATGTATTAAAATTATACATGTAAGTGGATGAGATTTATCATTTGTTTAGGTTAATTATTATGTTTTTACAATATCGACTCTTAGGGTTGACTATTTTTAAATATTTACTCAAATTTTTTCGATGTATGTACATTTATGCGTGTATAAGTTTAATGAATTTTTAGGTGTGATTGTTTTCATATCTACATATCTATTTCTTCTTGGATTCTTGGTGATTTTGGGATGGGAATTATGGGTTTTAGGTTTTACAAACACCCATCTGGGGGTTTTACTTCAGGTGACCAATTCGATTGCTTCTTCAAATTTCTTGGTCCCACTTGCTTGAAATGAAATCCCAATGGGTAGGTATATCTATACCATAAACTCTGGTGGTGTTAAATGTTGTTTTCCAATGGGTAGGTATACCTAGGGATGTATATGAAATTACCCCTCCATGGAGCCTAACTCAAAATACTTAGAATTTCAACCACCGGAAGGGATCCACACTCCATATGTAAGGGAGGCTTGAAAAATCAATAATGTGAGCCCTTGAACCACCATTCCCATTTAGTAACCTGAGTCCAATGAATTCCCATGGCTCTTATATACCTTAGGAAAGAGGAATATAAAGAATTAGAATATCCAAGACCAAAATGGAGTTGGATGAAATCAATTAGGGTCGCAACTTTGATTGGAACTTTGATCCACTAAGGATTCAACTTGTGAGAGGAAAAAATGTCATAAAAAGGCTCATAGCTTTGTACAGGTTGATTTTATGATGTGAGAGAAGGAAGAATAAAATGGGGGTTCTATTGAAAAATTGATATAATCCTATTACTAAAATCCAATTCAGAGTTTCTATTAGTTTGCTAGAGGCCTCCACCGGCTGCCCGGTAAACCATCCATCAATCTTGGGTAACCTAGGGGCTGGCAGGGGTGACCCACGAGCTAGATGATGGCTAAAAAATTTGCAATTTTTTTTACTTCTAAGACCACTGGTTGGTTTAATAGTCTGATGGCTACAACAGAATTATTGTAGCCACTGCCAAGCTAGTCAGATAGATGGTGGCATTGAATAGTAACTTAGTGAATCACTTGTAGCATCTTTAGTTACGTGTTTAGGTCCACCCCATCTTCAAAACACCATACCACCTTATAACCCCTCAAACAACTATGAATAAAATAGAAAAAACAAGGTGAAAGAAAAAAGAGAGAGATACCCAGAGTCATTATGTGACCCCACCAACAACTTCCCACACACACCACTTAAACAAGAACAAGTTATCAATATTTTATATAAATAAGAGAGAAACATTATATTATAAATAACCCAGAAGAAACCATTTTAGTAATCAAGTGAAAACCAAGTCATGATACCCCAATATAATGACATGTGGTATCTCTCAAAGTGTATAAGTCCTCCCAATATATAGTGGTTGATTCTACTATTTTAATTTTTTTTTCCAGAACCATTCCTTAGACCATGCTATAATGTGTTCTCCCTAGTATTTTTGAATAAACCCCATGAGTCCAAGCATGAACAACCACCATGGGAATCCACCATACATTGGGAGAATTCCCTATCCATGTTCGCAATAGCCCCATGTACGAAACTATGGCCTACACTATGGTCTTCACTATATCATAGTGAACCACAATGAGCTTAAAACTCTATTCTCCAACCACACTTTGAGTACTCTTATTTAAATACATAGTAATCATAGGGACATCACAAACTAGGGGTGTCACATTCTCCCCACCATTAAAATTTTCATACTCAGAAAGATGGAGTTTAGTCGAGTCTAGATTGAAGATTATGTCACTTGTCTAACATAATGGTATACCCATCCCAAGTCTCATTATGGCCCCACCTATGCTACAGTGACACATGTACCAAAATGATTTCATCAATGTCATATGTTCTTTTCTTTACTATACAAAGATATGAATTTCAAGGTGAACCCAATAATATATATGGATTGAGAACCAAACTATTCAAACTACCTATAAAAAGAATCATATTCACCAGTCTTCTATAAGATATGAGAATAATGATACCACATAATTTTCTTAACCAAAGAGGTTTTTCTAATAACTAAGAAAACATTTAAAGGTGTATGTCATTCATGAAATTAATGAGAAAATGAATAAACTTACAGTGTGATGATGATTTCTAGAGAACATTCAATATTTTCAATAAATATATCTCACACCCTCCAATTTTGATACTACCTATAGAAAGAGAGCCTCTCATTCTCTACATGGGTTCACTATAGTGATCTCTTGGTGACCTCATTTCCCAAAATAATAACATAGTAAAAGAAAATAGTATTTAATAACTCATCCAATCGATGTTGGAAATTGAGATGTGATGTTCTGCAAGGATTAGTGTAACCACGCAGAGATGTGGGTGAATAAGTGTGTTCACTTATCATTAATTGAAACCTTTATTTCATATCTCAATCTATTCAATTATTGAGTCTCACTGCCTCTCCTTGCCTTTGGTTTTCATTCAAATGATATAAGTAGAAATGTACAACAATAAGGAATGCTATGATTTGATCATGGGGTTCACATCTTATATGGAAGACTATGACCCCAAGTGTACAATGGTTATTATACAATAGAAAATTGTCTTCAATTTTATTATCATGAAGTATCGTAGACAAGGGTATATCCTTGAACCTATTATCCTAGCACCGAGTAGGTTACATGCAAGCACCAACTTGCTCTCTACTTTAGATCTGACATCAACCAGTCTTTCTCCAAATACCAATACTACTTCTTCAAGAACATATAATTTTCCATATCTCACAATTGGTAGAGTCTTACATAGTATTTTTCCTTTGATCAAACTTTATGTATTATGTCGAATTTCCAATCAACCCTTATAAATATACTTCACTATGACATTCACTATTAAGTATAAATATAGCTCAAACCTTTTCCAAATTCACTAAAAAAATCTTACATACCTATAGAATATATTATTTATCAATTGAAATATCTTAAAAATTATCTGAAATATATTACATATCAACCACAATATCATATGTATCACTTGTGAACTCTAGCACTTTTTTAATTCTCGCAATGATAGAATATTGTATACCATCTTTGACATATTATGTATCAGAGTGTGGTGTTTTCATTTACTGAATTAAACTAACACATCCTTTATATATCTTCTATATGCATTGAAATACATTACATAACATAAAAAACCTCATGTACCATAGAAAATATGATATGTATCATAGTGTAACCATTTAGGTAGTTTTCTAATTCTTTAAAACATTTCTATAACCATCCTAAGAATATTTCATATCTTAGTGAGCATGAAAACTTTGGAAATTTTCTGACACTAAAAATATATATTATGTATGATTTCCAACTTCACTCAAAATTCCTGAACTCCTGCAACTCAATAGAAGACTTATGGAGTGGGGGTGCATATGTTCTATTCTATGTGCTAGGAGCATATGGAGAGGATGCATATGCAGTGAGTGGGTAGTGGGGGATGCATATGCAGTGGGAGATCTAGGAATTGTGATTGATACATATTTTGTGTATTGGATGCAGTGGGGGATGTAGTGGGGTATTAGGTGATTCAATTCTGAAGTTACAGGTGCAGGGTAGGGGGGATGTAGTGGGGTATTAGGTGATTCAATTCTAAAGTTGCAAGTGCAGGCAGGGGGGTGCTGATTGTGGTTGAGTTGTAGGGGTCTATACCAATGGTTCTAAAACCGTTAGTATCTATCTATTCCAATGATTCAGTTTGAACTATTGGTAAAATAACATTGCAACACCCTATACCAACGGTTCTATATAAACCATTGCTAAATTGATATCTTTCCCACCCCATCCCAACGGTTTGCTATAAACCATTGATATAGGGCTATCCTGATGAATCACGCACCAACGGTTGTTGAAACCATTAGGATAGGCTATCCCAATGGTTTGAAACTGTTGGGATAGGTTAGCTTTCAAATAGTGATTGTTTGTTTCAGATGGCTGGTCCTGGTGATTTATTTTTTTCTTTCACTAATGTTAGTAATTATTAGTTTTTTATATGAGATATTTTCATTAACAAATATTGAAAGGTAATAATATTATATTTTTCATAGTATTTATTAGTTTTTTACATTTTATATCTATGTTAATAAATATTTACAGGTTAAGTTATTATGTTCAAGTATTTATTAACAGGTAATTATTATATTATGGTATTTATTAGTTTTTTATATTTGATATATGTATTAACAATTTTTACATGTAATATTATCATATCCTGGTATATATTATTTTTTTATATTTTATATTTGTATTGACAATTTCTTATGGGTAATATTTTTTTCCAGATCGCCGAAGATGCTTCTGACAATCTATTTCGCTCTCTCATTGATGTCAAACTTCCTGCTAATGAGCCCAATTCATCCGATCCATAAGATGGTGCACCTATTAAGAGGGGGAACGGTCTTGCTTGATTAATGATTCTAGACCCTGTTCCAGAGATATGTCATCTCTTGATTTTGATCCTCATTTATGGAGACATGTTTAATTGTTTAAGATATTTTTTTAGATTAGTTTTTTGTATTAATTTTGGTAATAATATTCTGATTATTTGTTTTTATTTGCACGATTTTTCACATTTAGCTATTGGGTAGGTTGATGTGATTTTAAGAAATTGTTTTTCAGAGTCATGGGTGTCATGGGATCGGGTTATCATTGTCATTCGTCAGCAGATGTTTGACCACTAAATTGTATGTTATTAAATAATTTTTTTTTACATTTTGTTTAATTATTGACATATTGTTTTTAATTGTCTTGTAGAATTTATGGTCTCCGATTTCTGATAGCCTGAGAGCTCCTTTTCTAAAGGAATGAGATATTTGTATACATGAACGTTTTCATCATTTTTTACACAACCCCAGAAGGCGAGTTATGGATAGAGTTCCTACTACTGTTTTCGACTAGTCTTACATCTCTCATCGACCTGTCCATATGTCAGTTCAGTTATGTGATGGATTGTGCTCATACTAGCTATGAGAGACATTTAGGAGGAGGTCATCATCTGGACTTCAGATCCAAGGGAGGCAGGAGGTCACACAAAGGTCCAGAAGCCATACATTTGGCACACATTGACGATATATGGTAAGTGATATTATTTATTAATATATATATATATATACTTTAAATGTATAATGTTATATTATATAAGCTGTTATTGATCCCTCTATTACAGAGTTTGAAGTTTATAAGAAGATGTACACTAATTCTTGTACAAGAAAACTTGTAGGTGACCAACAATGCCATATTGTGGTCAATATTTTTTTAAAGAAATAACTAATATTATTGTTATTCTAATTTATAATTATATTTGAGGGAAATAAATGAGGTTGTGAATTCTCATTCATGAGAGAGTTAATCCAAGAGTGAAGCAAATGTCACTGGTGAGTCAAGTTTTGATGAGGTGGCTTGGATACAAGCGACTTTTCATGGTGTCGAGAAAGGCCAGGTGATCAGTATTAGTTCCCGACTAACATCTATGAGTTATTATGGTACTCCTGCAGTGTCATCGGTGAGCTCAAAGAGAGATCGTGGAGAGTTGTCATCTTCATCCACTACACAGTACGAGGAGAAGTTGAGAACTCATGATGAAATGATACAACAGATGCGGAGAGAGAAGGAGGAGGAGCATGAGTAGCAACATCAGAAATATAAGCGGATATTGGAATATATGTGATGGCTTGCTCGCGATGTTGGTATGGAGTTTTCTGCCCTTGATCCTTCAAGTAATCATCCTCCACCTGATACCAATTAATACCATGTGATTTTTTATGATTGTTTTGTATTTTTGGGTGATAAACATGTTATGTGTGATATAATGTATTGATGTTATTCTTATTTTTATTTTTGTAATTTTTTGTAATTTTTGTAATTTTTTTTTAATTTTGTTTGGTATTTTTTTATTTTTTTGAAAAAAATAGTAATTACGACGAACACGTCACAATTAATTATTTAACAAACTTTCCCAAATTATTTCTGATAGATGTATCCACCATTACAGATAATAAGTATTTTCAACAACCTATTGTAAAAAAATGCAATTGTGACGCCGTTTTCTATGACGGCTCATTTGCAACAGACTGCCATCATAAGTGACTTTTTTGTGACGGTAACTCGTTGCTAATGAGTTGTCGCAAAAACTTCAAACTCCAATAGTGACTGATTCAACCTTTGAAACTTATATTTCATGGTCAGTCCAAATTTATTTTTCCAATATTAGACATATATGATTAAACACTTCCACATGGTCAATTGAATTATTCTATATGGTTATTTTGACCATTTTCCATCTTTCTTGATGGATGGATTCAACATCAAACACTTTATGTGCATGTTGTGAATTCATATCTTACTAGACACAACATTATTGGTGTGAAGTCTACTCTATGCAACTCTTTTTACTCAACATTAATTGGATGTCATATCTTTTCTTCTTGGTGTAACACCATTTCACATTTCTATTGTACACAACTCTTCATGTACACAACATATTTTTTACTTGACACAATTATCACACACATTGCCCTAACATTCTACTCTACCTAGCATGCTAACATTTTCTACTCGACACATCTCAACATGTAATCAGCCAATGAAACATTAGTTACATGACATAAAGTCCTTTGGACCTAGAAATTTTTTTCCCCTCGATGTAACACACAACTATCTTCCACTCTACACATCTCAATGATGTTTTACTTTATAATGACTAACCTACTATACATCACACAATAACACACACATCGTTTTACTAGACACGTCGTCTCTCTTTCCTAATTAACAAAATAATGACCTTCTACCAAACATAAATACATTATTTATCCCCATAGTATGAATCAACTTGATTCTTTGTTGAATTTGCAACTTATCTCCAAAAATAATTATTCAATAAGTTCCAACTGGATTCAAAAATAAATATTTAATTGTTTTGTTCTGAAAATTTCAAATATATCTAAACCTTTTCAACATTTCTCCAACACATTAAAACCCTTTGTAGACATATTTTCAATGTATTTACCTAACTCAAACTGAATTGATTCCAAATCAATTCTAGCCCGACCATCGGTTTTCAAAACTTCTTCAAATAACTTCAAAAGATTCAATATTATTCCCAAACATACCCCCAACACATTCCTCAGCCCATTAACCATTCACACGTGGATTTAAAACATTATCATCTTTAATTAGATCGTTCTCAAATTCACATTGTCACTTGCATTTCATATTATGATACACTCGAAGAACCCCTTACAACATCACTTCTCAAGCCATAAACTACCTCCATTAGCCTTCCAAATCTTCATGTTTCTAACTTATGCAGTGATTTCCAGACATATGAGTTGACAACAAATTCAACAAAACATTACCTAATGGTTCCAAAAAAACTTATAGAAAAATTTAACATAATTGAAGTTTAAATACATGTTTAGTTCAAATAATCTAGATAACCAAATCATATAAGGTTAACATAATTTTCAAAACCCACTCTTCCCTTTACACTCATATCACACAATAAGAAAATAAAGTCTAAATTAAGTATAGACATAAAAAACAAGACAAATTTAAAAAAAACAAAAGAAAAATCTATGATTGCATTATACGATGATATAAAAATGAGACCCAAAAAGGTGACAATGAATTTTTTTTTAAATTAGTTGTTTAGAGAATTAATATATATATATATATTTTATATCGAAATACGTGAGTTGGAAATTGTTTTTTAAAAAACTATTTAATTATTTTCAGGGAAATTATTCTATTTTTAATTATATATATACTTTTATTTTTTTTCTGGTTTTAATAATTAGCATAAAAACCATAATCAAACACAGGCCCGTCTAGCTCAGCCGGTAGAGCGCAAGGCTCTTAACCTTGTGGTCGTGGGTTCGAGCCCCACGGTGGGCGTCACGTTTTTGCAATTTATTTTTCGTCTTCGAATGCTCCCTGAACTGAAAAACCTGGAGGGGAGAGTTGCCTGATTTGCCTAAATCAAAACACAGCAAGTTGGGATCATCAGCTGTCACCGACCCAACCTTAAGAAGTCGAACGAGCATGCTGCGGAACGCAATCTTCTCTCCGCCGTTGCGATACATTGCAACGCAACGCATTCTCAGTTTTTTGTTTCGGAGTTCCACCAGCAGCACTCCTCGTTGTTTTAATTTTTACGCTTTCCGATGCGCGGTGGCCTCAGATTCATCCGTCCGAGACGGAGAAAAGATCCCGTCACGGCTTGCTTGTCATAGGCTTATGAAAGAGTCCGAGGAGGGGGCTCTCTCTGCCAGAAATGAACAAATCCCCAAAATTACTACGGGTATTTGAACCTTCCTTCGGTCTCTTAGAAAAAGCTAGAACTACAATGATGTTGAAAACCATTCGTGTCTGGGATGGACAATCGAACTTATTATATTCAACTCTTCACTATTTTTATGGGAATACTGAAATGGTTTTAAAAATGCTTCCTGCCTCAGTTTGATACGCATTTTGTCTTCTGTTCTAATATGTTTGAGCGATTGCATGGCTGTTTTTGATTCCTGAGAAAATGTTGGGAGGAAATTAGTATTGATAACTTGAATGGTGTTGATGATGTACAATTGAGCTTTTTAAAATGCTGCTAGTTTAGTTGGCTAAGCAATTTGTCTTCTTTTATTATAGGGTTCTGCAAGTGAAAGGCCATTATGTAGTGAAATTGTATAATTGCGTCCTTATTCATTGATGTTTGGTTTATGAGAAAATGTTGAGAAGAAAGAAAATGATATGGATGACTATGTTTGTTTCTGGCGGACAATTAAACTTATTATAATTAACTGCTTAATATTTCCATCAGAATATTGAATTGTTTTGTTAAGACTGCTATAGATATAGACTAGTGCCTCATGCCTTACTCTTTCAAGTCCGAGTGAGTCAAATGTTGTTATATTGCATATTTTGTAATTTATTCCATTTTCATGCTGAGAAATTTTGGGAAAGAAAGTGATGTTGATAACTATCATTCTATTTTTGATCGACTGTTGAGCTAGTGGTCAGCCATTGGGTGGTGTTTTCACTGGAATACTGAAGTGGTTTTGAAAATGCTGCTTGCCTCAGATTCATACACATTTTATCTTCTGTTCTAATAGGTTTGATTGATTGCATAACCGTTTTTGATTCCTGAGAAAATGTTGTAAGGAAAATAGGATTGATAACTTGAACAGTGTTGATGATGAACAATTGGGTTTTTAAAGTACTGCTAGTTTTAGTTTGCTAAGCAGTTTTTCTTCTTTTCTTATATGGTTCAGCAAGTGAAAGAGCATTATGTAGTGAAGTTGTACAACTGCATCCTTATTCATTGATGTTTGGTTTATGAGAAAATGCTGCAAAGAAAGTAAATGATATGGATGACTATGTTTTGTTTGTGGCGGACAATTAAACTTATTATAATTCATTGCTTAATATTGTCATCAGAATGTTGAATTGTTTTGTTAAGGCTGCTAGATATAGATTAGTGCCTCATGCCTTACTCTTTGAAGTCTGAGCGAGTCAAATGTTGTTATATTGCATGTTTTGTAATTTATTCCATTTTTATGCTGAGAAAATTTGGGAAAGAAAGTGATGTTGATAACTCTCATTATTTTTGATCGACTGTTGAGCTAGTTGTTGGCCATTGTGTGGTGTTTTCATTGGAATGCTCAAATGTTTTACCAATGCTGTTAGTTTTAGTTTAGGATGATGTTGAGCTAGTGCAATGGCAATATGTAGTGGAATTTTGTACGTGTTTATACCATCAAAAGTTGGGAGTGGTGCCTATCAAGGTAAAAAATGGTAGGAAATCAGCAGAGGTGGTTTGGATATGTACATAGAGGCTGCTATATGCGCTGGTGAAGAGGTTGAATTTAATGGTTCTTACCCTAAAAAAGAGGCAAAGGGAAGACCAAAAAGGACATTCAAGAAAGCTTAAAACACAATGTTGTAGTGAATGTGTCGATCTCACATTAAAACAAACAAAAATCAAAATAATTTCTAATCTCAAGAGTTTTGATTTAGATTTTATCCACCCACTAACATCATTTTTCACAATTCTACTCATATACTCTGACACTGCTAGTGAAATTTCATCCAATTTTGGACAAAAAATTTAGTGATTTGCCCTTGAAGTTAACACCCAAATCAGCTGGTTAATTATACACTCATGCATAGGGGTGTAATTGAATCGAGTGGGGCTGAGTATCTTAGTACTTGAGCTCGAGCTTGGTACCTGAACTCGGTGTTTGAGCTCGGCTCAGTGCTCGATCGAGTATTGATTTCCTAACTTGAGCTCGACTCGGGTTCGATCGAGCTACTTGACTATGCTCGACTTGGTTTGATTAGGATACTTTTTCAAAAATTTAATTGCACAATATAGGTCGAATTTGAGTTTGAACTCGAATTTTTTACTTTGAGATCGAAAGCTTGAGCTTGAAATTAAATACATATATATTGAATAAAAATAATATATTAAAAAATTAGATGCTCGATTAGGCTTGCAAGCTACTCGATTATGTTTTTATAATACTCAAACTCCACTCGAGTTAGTCTCGACTTGAAAAAGACAGAGCCGAGCCTGAGCATCATGTGAGTACTCGAGCTCGTTTAGTATTGTTTTTGCTATCATTGATGTGCTTTTTTCTTGAACTACATTTTTTGCTACCATTCATATTTCGGTGATTATGTTCTCCCCGAAGGGTGACATTTTGGAAACTGATGGTGAACTAAATACAAAAGGTTCCATTTTGGAAATCACCCAATTTTAAATGACTTTCTATGTCCATAAACTTTGATTCTAATTGTAGAAAGAGTGGACCCATAATTCGTTTCTCTTGAATAAGGATGAACAACTATTTATAGAGACAAATATGAGATACAACTCGAGATAAATACAAAGTACCAAATTCAAAGTATAGGAAAAGGGGGATAGGATAGACCTAGTCAGTACCAATATCCTCAATATCTAAGTACTTTAGCACTCCCCCTCAAGTTGGAACATACTCCAACTTACTACACTAATTCAAAATTGTAGATAGGGAAAATAAGAGAGACCGAACCCCCAAGGTCCTCACTAAAGGAGCCCTTGGGGTGTATTTATAATGAATATTAAAAACCACACCGGACCTCAAGTCCGATGTGGGATGCAGACTCCAACACTCCCCCTCAAGCTAGGTGAACCTAGTTTGGACACATAATGAAAAGAAAACAACAAAACAGACGCTAACACTCCCCCTCAAGCTGGACATGCCCAGCTTGATTACAAAACCAGATATGAGAGGTGGACGAGAGGGAGGGCCGGCCGGGAAGGGAGGGCCGCGGGCGCCGGGCGAAGGCCTGCTGGGACGAGGCGGAGGGGCGGCGGCGGTAAGGCCTGGAGGCCGCCGCCCCCCGGACGGGAAACCCTAAAGGAATGGGAAAGAAGAAAAATAAGGAGGGAGGGATTGGGGGTTCAAAAAACCTCCTCTGATACCATGTAGATAGGGAAAATAAGAGAGACCGAACCCCCAAGGTCCTCACTAAAGGAGCCCTTGGGGTGTATTTATAATGAATATTAAAAACCACACCGGACCTCAAGTCCGATGTGGGATGCAGACTCCAACAAAAATACTGAAAAGATAAAAGAGATAACATAACCGTCGAACTGAGACACATGGGCACTGGAGATGATGCCCAATCTGTCACAAAAAACACATCGTGTTTGTAGAGGAGGAATTCTCCTTACCTCAAGGTGAGGTAGAGACCTTTTATAGATTGAGTAAAAGGAATACATGATTGAGTATTCCGATGCGAGACTCGAAAATACCCAGAATAATAAAAATAGGGTTTAACAATTCCCCTCAAGCTGGACATGCCCAGCTTGGATCACGAGTTCCACAAAAGAAAGATGACATCAGACAAGGTCATACACACTCCCCCTCAAATTGGGTTGCAGATGCTGTGGATGCCCAACTTGGAATTGAGCGAGGCCAGGCGAGCCCCTGGGAGGCCTTTGGTGAAGATGTCGACAAGCTAATTCGCCGT
Source organism: Viscum album (assembly GCA_963277665.1). Classification (NCBI taxonomy): domain Eukaryota; kingdom Viridiplantae; phylum Streptophyta; class Magnoliopsida; order Santalales; family Viscaceae; genus Viscum; species Viscum album. The sequence continues at coordinate 1,120,063,421 of OY728141.1, forward strand.
CGAGATGTGGCTAAAGCTGACATGGTTGTGCTCGAGGTGGTGGCGAAGAAAGTGACAGTTCACCTCAATATGTTTCGTGCGTTCATGGAAGACGGGATTTGAAGCAATCTTGGTGGCTGCTTGATTGTCACACCATATATGAGCAGATGTCTGCTGAGGAAAACCAAGCTCCTGTAGAAGATGACGAAGCCACATGATCTCCGTAGTGACGGTGGCCATGACACGGTACTCTGACTCCGCACTGGATTTGGAGACGACAACCAGTTTCTTGTTGCGCCAAGAGATGAGGTTGCCTGCCAAGAAAACGATAAACTCGGAAGTAGACTTCTGGGTAGCAAGACAACCATCATAGTCAGCATCACAAAAGACCTCAATATTCAGATGAGCGTGGTGGGAGTAGCAAAGATCACGGGCAGGGTCCCTCTTGATGTATTTGGCGATGCGAAGGACAACATCTCACTGAGAGGTGGTCGGATGCTCCATGAATTGACTCACTTTGCCAACAATGCAGATAATGTCTGGACGAGTCATGGTGAGATAATTGAGTTTGCCCACCAGTCGATGATACTTCTCTGGGTGCGAATACGGTTCCGAGGAGTCATAGAGAGACAGTTCCCCAGGCTCAAGAGGAGTGGCAACGGCGGTGGCCTGTGTCAGTCCAGTATCCTACAGAATGTCCAACGCATATCTCCGTTGGCAGAGGAAGATGGTGTTTGGAGAATGAGAGATCTCATTGCTAAGAAAGTATGTGAGAAGGCTGAGATCTTTGGTGTGGAAGTGATGATGGAGATGCCCCTTGAGTTGAGCGATTCCAGTGGAGTCGCTCCCGGTGATGATGATATCATCCACATAAACGACCTACAAGATGCAACCGGTGGATGTCGTCCCGTAGAATATGGTGTTGTCCTTCATACTGCGAGAGAGCCCAAAGTCGGTGACGACGGTGGTGAATTGGCCAAACCAAACACGAGGAGACTGCTTGTGACCATATAGAGAGCGGCGAAGTCGATAGACTTCGGAGTCGGCGCCGAAGGCATAAAAACCGGGGGGCTGCTGCAGATAAACTTTTTCCTCAAGAAATCCACGGAGAAAGACATTCTTGACATCCAGTTGATGAAGGAGCCAATGATGATGAGCAGCCCGAGAGATGGATGATTGAACGGAGGCTATCTTGACAATTGGAGAGAATGTATCAAAATAGTCAATACTATATGTTTGAGCAAAGCCCTTTGCCACAAGGCGGGCTTTGAGGCGATGGAGAGTGCCATCGGCATTAAGGCGGATGGTAAAAATCCATTTGCTGCTAACCGCCTGTTTGCCTGCCGAAAGGGGGATGAGATCTTAAGTATGATTGTCTTTCAAAGCCTGTAATTCATCCCACATCGCTCGTAGCCACCCCGGGTGAGATCTTGCATCGCCAATTGTGTGGGGAATAGATACCGTCTTCAGTGCTGACAGATCCCTGTATGAAGATGTAAATAGAGGAGTACTCTGGCAAGAGCGAGTACCTTTCCGGAGTGCAATGGGCAAGTCGTCTGGTGTCTGGGCAAAAGCCTCGAACGAAGCAGGAACGATGATGTCGTCGGCCGGGACGGGGGATACAATTGATGGGCGACGAGAGTAGACCCTACCAAAACGAGAATCAGCAGGGGGAGACACCAGAGGAGGGTGGATGATGAGAGGAAGACAATTGTTAAACCCTGTTTTTTATTATTCTAGGTATTTCTGAGTCCTACATCGGAATACTCAATCATGTATTTCTTTTTTTCAATCTATAAAAGGTCTCCGCCTCACCTTGAGGTAAGGAGAATTCCTCTTCTACATGGTATCAGAGGGTAAATCCCATTTAATTTTTTTTCTCCCGGTTCCTACCCTACGCGGCCCCCTCTCTGTTTCTGCCTACGCGACCCCCCCTCCCTGCTCCTGCCCTACGTGGCCCCCTCCCTGTTCTTGCCCTACGCGGTGCCTCTCTCGAATCCCGCCCTACGTGGCTCCCCTCCCGACGTCGCTCCCAGCTACCGCCCTACGCGGCTCCCCTCCCAGCGCTCCTTTTGGCTCCCGCCCGATGCCGCACACCGCCTCCATCGCACCTCCCGCCTCCTCGCCTCCAACGGCCCTCTGGCCATTGGCGACTCTCGCGACAAACCCCGACGCCCCTCCCATACCGCTTCCGGTGAGGCTCCCGGCTCCCGCCCTACGCAACGCCCCTCCTGGCTCTCGCGCGACGCACCTCCTGCTGCAGCTCCCGGCTGCCCTGCTTCCAGACGCGACTCCCGACACCCACGACAAATCCCGGCCCACCTCCTCTTGGCGACTCCCGACCTCGCCTGCTAGCGCGCCCCCTCCCAGTGGCGCTCCTCGTCCCGAGGCACCCTCGTCCCACGGCGCTTCCGACTCGTGGCGCCTTCTGTCGGCCTCCCACTTCACTCGTCGTCGCCCGCCTCGTCCCAGCAATCGCGACGCCCTCCATTTGCCGACCACCCGCCTCTCCCGCGCGCCTCCCGGTTCTTACGCCAGATCCCGACGTTGCTTTGTCCGGCTCGACCTCCCTTGCGACATCCTGGCCTCTGCTGCCACATATCGGTCCCGCTCTCCACGACGCATTGCTGATCCTACCCTTCTCTACAGATGTCCGACGCTCCAATGATAGCCTCTTCTGCTCTGCCACAGATGATCACAACCTCCACCCGCCTTGTTGATGAGCGGCTTGACTCCACCAACTTCTCGGTATGGCGGAAGACCATCTTGATGTCTCTGACAGACATGGACCTTGATTCTCACCTCGAGGATCCTTCACCAGCATCTACTGATCCCAAATACCATCCTTGGAAGCTTGCTGATAGCAAGATCTTTGCATTGCTAGTAAATTCCATGGATCGCTCCTTTAAGGATGTCACCCAGATTGCAAATACGGTCAAGAAACTCTGAGATTCCTTGAACCTCATGTATTTCGAGACCAATAATTTTGCTCGGGTCTTCGATATTTTTCAGCGCCTGCCGCTTACCCGACAACAGAACCATTCCTTCCAGGCGTACTTCATGGAATGAAAAGCTTTTCGGGATGAGTTGCTTGAGCTGTGACCCATTCCCCAGACACCGGAGGCAGCTCAGGCCCAGCGGGACCAACTATGCATCTTTAGTCTTCTCAATGTCCTCGCTCCTGAGTATGCGATGGCGACTACCGAGATGCTCGCCAGCCCATCTATGCTGGAGATCCCACGGTTGTACCATCGCTTGGGCAAGGTCCATCGGGCTCTTCCCCTGCCCACCCCCATCATCGATCATTCTGCCCTCTTCGGTCGTGGCAGTGGACGCTCCTCGGGCACTCGTGGACGTGGCCGTGGGGAGGGCCATCCTCGTCCCCTTTGTCAGCATTGAGGCAAGCTCGACCACCTGATCGACCGCTGTTGGGTTCTTCATGGACGCCCATCTCAGCAACCGCGACAGGGTCAGACAGCGATCCGGGATGCTTCCTCGTCAGCCGCAACTCTTCCTCTATCTCTGGACCTTTTCATGGCGGACCTCCGAATGCTTCACGGTCCTCGGACCCCCTTTATACCGGGTCCGTCTTTGGCTTCTCTTGTCCATTCTAGTGGTTCCACTGCCTTCGTCGGCTGTCGCTTCCTTGCCTGGATGCTAGACTCAGGTGCTTCCGACCACCTCATCGACGATGTTGGTATGTTGTCGTCCTACTGTCCTTATGATGGTTCCTCAACCATCACTGTAGCTGATGGCTCCACGATCCCCAGGCTTTGGTGCATGCTCCCTGACTTTATCTATTCATCTGCTCTCTGTGACACATGTGCCTCGCAGTTCTTTTAACCTTATATCCATCAGTAAGCTTACAAAGGATTTCAACTGTGCTGTAATATTTACATCTTCTGCTGTTGTCTTTTAGGAGCGGACGACGAACCGGGAACTTGGTAGAGGCCAACTTCGGGATAGGGTCTACATGTTCGATGGACCGACATCTGTCGCCTGCACGTCTGTCTCTGCCCGTGCATTGGACCTTCATTCTCGGTTGGGACATCTACCCGCCTCCACCATTCATCGACTATTTCTAGATATTAGTCAATATGTGTCTTTTCATTGTGAGTCTTGTAAATTTGCGAAACATCATCGCACTTCATACATTCCTTGAATGGATACACGGGCCTCAAAATCTTATGATTTGGTTCATTCAAACGTTTGGGGTCCCTGTGCCATCTCGAGTCATTTAGGGTATAAATATTATATATCCTTCATTGATGATTTTTCACAAATGACTTGACTGTACTTACTTCGAGAACGGTCTGAAGTGTTTTCTACTTTCCAAACTTTTTACACTGATATTCATACACAGTTTTCCATCTCTGTAAAATGTCTCCGTTCGGACAATGAACGCGAATATCTATTAACTCCCTTTCAACAGTTCCTTCAGGTGAAAGACATCTTTCATCAGACCTCCTGTCCCGATACACCCTAGCAGAATGGAGTGGCCGAGCGGAAACACCGACATATTTTGGAGACTGCTCGTGCCCTCCTTTTCCACCGACAGGTGCCTCTGCTATTTTGGGGAGATGCGATCCTTACTGCTACATACCTTATCAACCGCGCCTTCCCTCTTTTATCCTTCAGGGGGAGACTCCTTTTCAGACTCTGTTCTCCTCTCTCCCTCCTCACTCACTTCCACTTCGGGTGTTTGGATGCCTCTGTTATGTTTGCGACACTCGTCCCAGCCTCTCCAAACTCTCTCCCAAATCCCTTCGTTGCATCTTCCTCGGCTATTCACGCACCCAATGCGGATATCGCTGCTTCTCATCGGACCTATGGAGGTATGTCATCTCTGATGACGTCTCGTTTGTTGAGAGCTCTTCGTTCTCCCTTCCCTCTCCCCATCCCGTCATTGTCATTGATGACTGTCTTCCTCTCATCATTCACCCTCCTCTGGTGTCTCCCCCGTTGATCCCCGTTTTGGTACGGTCTATTCTCGTCGTCGCCCATCGACTGTATCCCCCGTCTCGGCCGATGACAACATCGTTCCCGTTTCGTCCGTGGCTCCTGCCCCGACACCAGACGACTTGCCCATTGCACTCCGAAAAGGTACTCGCTCTTGCCAGAGTACTCCTCTATTTACATCTTCATACAGGGGTCTGTCAGCTCTGGAGACGGTATCTATTCCTCGCACAGTTGGTGATGCAAAATCTCACCAGGGGTGGCTACAAGTGATGCGGGATGAATTACAGGTTCTGGAAGACGACCATACTTGAGATCTCCTCCCCCTTCCGGCAGGCAAACAGGCAGTTGGCAGCAAATGGATTTTTACAGTCCGCCTTAATGCTGATGGCACTCTCCATCGCCTCAAAGCCCGCCTTGTGGCAAAGGACTTTGCTCAAACATATGATATTGACTATTTTGATACCTTCTCTCCAGTTGGCAAGATGACCTCCGTTCGATTATCCATCTCTCTGGCTGCTCATCATCATTGGCCCCTTCATCAACGGGATGTCAAGAATGTCTTCCTCCATGAATTTTTTGAGGAAGAGGTTTATCTGCAGCAACCCCATGGTTTTTGTGCCTCCGGCGCCGACTCCCAAGTATGTTGACTTCGCTGCTCTCTATATGGTCTCAAACAGTCTCCTCGTGTTTGGTTTGATTGATTCAGCACCGTCGTCACCGACTTTGGGCTCTCTTGCAGTATGAAGGACCACACCATGTTCTACAGGACGACATCCACCGACTGCATCCTGTTGGTAGTATATGTGGATGATATCATCATCACTGGGAGCGACTGCACTGGAATCGCCCACCTCAAGGGGCATCTTTATCATCACTTTCAGACCAAAGATCTTGGCCCTCTCACATACTTCATTGACATTAAGGTTTCTCGTTCTCCGGACACCATTTTTCTCTGCCAACGGAGATATGCGTTGGACATTCTGCAGGATGCTGGGCTGACAAAGACCACCGCCGTTGATACTCCTCTTGAGTTTGGAGAACGGTCTCTCTATGACTCCTCGGAACCGTATTCACACCCAGAGAGGTACCGTCGATTGATGGACAAACTCAATTATCTCACCATGACTCGTCCAGACATTGACTGCGCTGTTGGCAAAGTGAGCCAATTCATGGAGCATCCGACCACCTCTCAGTGGGATACTGTCCTCCGCATCGCCAAATACATCCAGAGGGACCCTGCCCGTGGTCTTCGTTACTCCCACCACGTTCATCTAAATATTGAGGCCTTCTGTGATGCTGACTATGCTGGTTGCCTTGCTACCCGGAAGTCTACTTCTGGGTTTGCCATTTTCTTGGCACACAACCTCATCTCTTGGCGCATCAAGAAACAGACTGTCGTCTCCAGATTCAGTGCGGAGTCTGAGTACTGTGCCATGACCACCGTCACTACGGAGATCCTTTGACTTCGTCATCTTCTACAAGAACTTGACTTTCCTCAGCAGACATCTGCTCATATCTGGTGTGACAATCAGGTAGCCACTAAGATTGCTTCAAATTTCGTCTTCCATGAACGAACGAAACATATCGAGGTGGACTGCCACTTTTTTCGCCACCACCTCAAGCACAATCATGTCAGCTTTAGCCATATCCTGACGGTGGATCAGTTTGCCGACATCTTCACCAAAGGCCTTCCAGGGGCTTGCCTGACCTCGCACAGTTCCAAGCTGGGCATCTACAACATCTGCGACCCAGCTTGAGGGGGAGTGTGTATGGCCTTGTCTGATGTTATCTTTCTTTTGTGGGACTCATGATCCAAGCTGGGCATGTTCAGCTTGAGGGAGAGTCGTTTTTTATTATTCTGGGTATTTTCGAGTCCCACATCGGAATACTCAATTATGTATTCCTTTTTCTCAATCTATAAAAGAAGGTCTCCGCCTCACCTTGAGGTTTGAAGAATTCCTCCTCTACAACAATCATCAATGGCAGTGTCGAGATGGAGAGAGGGAAGGGAGAACAAAGAACTCTCAACAAACGAGACGTCAGCAGAGATGACATACCTCCGTAGGTCTGGTGAGAAGCAACGATATTCACGCTAAGTGTGTTAATAGCCGATAAAAATGCAACGGAGGGATTTGGAAGACAGTTTGGAGAGGTCGGGTCGAGTGTCACGAACATAACAGAGACATCCAAACACTCGAAGTGGAAGTGAGTGAGGAGAGAGAGAGGAGAACATAGTTTGAAAAAGGAGTCTCCCCCTAAAGGATAGAAGAAGGTAGACAATTGATAAGGTAAATAGCAGTAAGGATCACATCTCCCCAAAATAGCAGAGACACCTGTCGGTGGAAGAGGAGGGCACGAGCAGTCTCCAGAATTTGTCGGCGTTTCCGCTCGGCCACTCCATTCTGCTGGGGTGTATCAGGACATGAGGTTTGATGAATGATGACTTTCACCTGAATGAATTGGTGAAAGAGAGTGGATAGATACTCGCACCCAATGTTCGAGCGAAGACATTTTACAGAGATGGAAAACTGTGTATGAATCTCAGTGTAAAAAGTCTGGAAAGTAGAAAACATTTCAGACTGTTCTCGAAGTAGGTACAACCAAGTCATTCGTGAAAAATCATCAGTGAAGAATATATAATATTTATACCCTAAATGACTCAAGATGACACAGAGACCCCAAACGTCCAAATGAACCAGATCAAAAGGTTTTGAGACCCGTGTATCCACTCGAGGAATGTATGAAGTGCGATGATGTTTCGCAAATTTTCAAGACTCACACTGAAAAGACACTTGCTGACTAAAATTTGGAAATAGTCAATGAATGGTGGAGGCGGGTGGATGTCCCAACCGAGAATTAAGGTCCAAGGCACAGGCAGAGACAGATGTGCAGGCGACAAATGCCGGTCTATCAAACATGTAGACCCCGTTCCGAAGCTGGCCTCTACCAAGTTCCTGGTTCGTCGTTCGCTCCTGAAAGACAACAACAGAGGACGTAAATATTGTAGCATAGTTGAAATCTTTCGTAAGCTTACTGATGGATATAAGGTTAAAAGGACTGCGAGGCAGATGTGCCACAGAGGGTAGGTGAATAGATGAACTCAGGGAGCATGCACCGAATCCCGCAATGGGGATAGTGGAGCCATTAGCTATGGTGATGACTGAGGAACCAACATAAGGACAGTAGGATGACAACATACCAGCATCACCGGTGAGGTGGTTGGAAGTACCTGAGTCTAGCATCCAGGCAGGGGAGCGACGACCGACGAAGGCAGTAGAACCGCCAGAATGAGCAATAGAAGCCGAAGATGGACCCAGTATAGTGGGGGTCCAAGGATCGTGAAGCATTCGGAGGTCCGCCATGGAAAGGTCAAGAGATGTAGAAAGAGCGGTGGCTAACGAGGACGCATCCTGAATCGCTGTCTGACCCTGTCGCGGTTGCTGAGATGAGCGTCCATGAAGAACCCAAAAACGGTCGATCATGTGGCCGAGCTTGCCACAATGTTGACTAAGAGGATGAAGACGACCCTCCCCACGACCACGTCCACGAGGGCCCGAGGAGTGTCCATTGCCACGACCGAAGAGGGCAGAATGATCGATGATGGGGGTGGACAGGGGAAGAGCCCAATGGGCCTTGCCCAGGCGATGGTACAACTGTGGGATCTCCAGCGCAGATGGGCTGACGAGCATCTCGGTAACCATCGTTGCATACTTAGGAGCGAGACCATTGAGAAGACTAAAGATGCACAGTTGGTTCCGCTGGACCCTAGCTACCTCCGGTGTCTGGGGAATAGGCCACAGCTCAAGCAATTCATCCCGAAGAGCTTTCCATTCCATGAAGTACGCTTGGAAGGAACGGTCCTGCTGTTGGATAAGTGACAGGCACTGAAGAATATCGGAGACCCGAGCCAAATTATTGGTCTCGAAATACATGAGGTTCAAGGAATCCCAGAGTTGCTTGACCGTATTTGCAGTTCGGGTGACGTTCTTGACGGAGCGATCCCTGGAATTCACTAGTAATGCAAAGATCTTGCTATCAGCAAGCTTCCAAGGACGGTATTTGAGATCATTAGATACTGGTGGAGGATCCTCGAGGTGAAAATCAAGGTCCATACCTGACAGAGACATCAAGACGGTCTTCCGCCAGACCGAGAAGTTGGTGGAGTCGAGTCGCTCATCAACGAGGCGGGTGGAGGCTGTGATCATCTGTGGCAGAGCAGAAGAGGCTGCCATTGGAGCGTCGAACATCTGTAGAGGAGGGTAGGATTAGTTGTGCGTCGTGAAGAGCGGGACTGATATGTGGTAACGGAGGCCAGGATGTTGCAAGGGAGGCCGAGCCGGACGAAGCAACGTTGGGATCTGGTGGGCGGTCGACAGATGGAGGGCGCCACGATTGTCGGGACTAGGCGGGCGACGACAGGTGAAGTGGGAGGCCGACGAAAGGCGCCGCAAGTCGGGAGCGCCGCTGGACGAGGAACGCCACTGGGAGGGGGCGCGCTATCAGGCGGGGCTGGGAGTCGCCAAGAGGGGGCGGGCCGGGATTTGTCGGGATGTGCCGCGGGTGCCGGGAGTCGCTTCTGGAAGCAGGGCAGCCAGGAGGTGCAACGGGAGCTGCGTCGCGCGAGAGTCGGGAGGGGCGCTGTGTAGGGCGGGAGCCGCATCGGAAGCGGGATGGGGGGGGGGGGCGTCAGGATTGTCGCGGGAGTCGTTGAAGGCCAGAGGGCCGTTGGAGGTGAGGAGGCGGGAGGCGCGACGTATGCGGTGTGCGGCGTCGGGCGGGAGCCGGAAGGAGCGCCGGGGGGGGAGCCGCGTAGGGTGGGAGGCGTGAGCGGCGCCGAGAAGGGAGCCGCGTAGGGCTGGAGCCGAGAGCGACGTCGGCTCGCGTAGGGCAGGATCAGGGGGGCGTAGGGCTGGAGCCGGGAGGGGGGCCGCGTAGGGAAGGAGCCGGAAATACCCAGAATAATAAAAAACTGCCATTTATGATTGTTGTAGAGGAATTCTCCTTATCTCAAGGTGTGGCGGAAGCCTTCTTTTATAGATTGAGAAAAATGAATACATGATTGAGTATTCCGATGTGGGACTCAGAAATACCCAGAATAATAAAATCTGGGTTTAATAGTGTTCATCTCTATTATCGAAGGTGTCAGAACGGTCATGGAGAGAATGACACCCGAAACGGTTGTTTAAAGAGGATGTTTGAAAAAGGTCATCTAAAGTATGACGCTTGAAAAAGGTTATTTAAAAATAAAACACAACATCTTCAAATACTCTGAGACTGTGCAACAATCATAGTTATTAATGGCGTGCTATTGCATGCACCATAGTGCCATGTCTAGCGTTATCCTCCATTGCGCCATGCAATGGATGCACAATAGTCTTGTTGAGATTGCCCAGTGCTGCGCGTGCCATGGTGCAGTGTTGCGTTGCTACAATGCCATCATAAAGTTCCATCTTTTTACCCCACTGAAAGTCTTCTTAACTTGCCCAACCCAAGGTGTTGGGCAAAAATCCCTCAAGGTAACATTGCAGTATTTTTGGGTTGATTGTGTTTGTTGACAAAGCGGGTTTCCATGGTGAATTGTCAAGTTCCAGAGATATTGTTAACAATCAATGTTGACAAAGAACCATGACAAAGGAAGAGACGATCTGGAGGCGGTACAAAAGAGCAGTACAAGGTGGCGCCGTTTTCCAGTGTTTGTCAAATTTTTGGGGTCAAAAATTTGGAGTTTGGTGAGAATCGCGAAAATATGATTTCCATGAAGATCATAATTAAATATGGCAATGACATGAATTTCGCGAAGAGAAGCTTCATGGACGAAGACCAGAAGAATGATGGTGATGATTCTTCGCGATTACGACAAGTTTCGCGAACGGCAGAGGTTCAAGTGCATCGCGGCGGTGAAGGACATTGCGAGGGAGCTTCGCGGCAGCGGCGCGAGGTAATTGACGGAACGCTCCGTGATTACGACGAGCTCCGCGATCCGAGAATTGCTGAGGTGCTTCGCGATTTTAAGAGAATTCCGGCGGAAATTTTGGAGCTTCGCTATTGACAATGACGTGGCGCTGACTTCGAGCGGAAGGGTCGAGGGTCGGTGGAATTGCCTATAAATAGTGGTCGACCCTCTCGAGAGAAGTAGAGAGTTTTCGAAGAAAATATTTTGCTCTCGGTTCACGAAGGTGGTTCGCGAAGGCAGTGTGCTTCGCGAAAGAGAGGAGCTTCGCGGCGGCTATTCTAGCTCCGTGAAAGTTGTGAGCTCCGCGTTGGCTCAGTGAGTTTCGCGAGGGAAGTCGCTCTGCGACGACTTGAGCTTCGCGAGAGTGCTTCGCGAGAGTGCTTCGCGAAAAAGCAGAAGCTTCGTGAAGGCTTGTTTGAGTTTTGCGAAATTGGAAGCCTCGCGGAGTAGGGTGCTTTGCGAAGGTGTTTCCAAAGGTAGTTGCCTAGTGTTCAGAGGCAAAGGGGTATTATCAGTGGATGAACTTTGAACTTCAATAGAGCATCTATCAACAGTTGAGGATGCATTATTTCATGCAAATGAAGAGACCTACAGGTCTATAAACTGTGAGTGGATCTTCTGAAGAAGCAGTGAGCTCACTTCAGTTGAGAGAGCAGTGAGTTCTCAAATTGTGAGTGGTTGTAAACCAGGAGGGACAGTGAGTCCGCTTCGAACTTGTAAACAGCAGTGCGCTTATATTGGAATTGGTACATCGGCACATTGCCGGTGTATGCTCCTTGGACGTAGCCCAGTGAGGGTGAACCAAGTAAAAATCGCTGTGTCCTGTGCATCTTTAACGTTTGTTCATACTCTGCATCGGGAAGAAGAGAGAAGAGAGTTTTGTCTAACAACAAAACAAGATCAAAAGGGGCGATTGTTTTAATCTATCATACCCCGATTCATCCCCCCTCTCAGGGTATCTAGCCTGGTGGACCTAACACAAGGCTTCTTAACTTGGCCAACCGGAACAACTTTTACCTTTTTTTTAATAAAATTTATGCCCAAGTTGTCTACCCAATGGTCAACAACCTCCTCCTTGACAGTACGGGATTCAAAAGTTCCAGGTTTGCATGTCTTGTTACCTCTTTCCTTCCTCACACTGTGCAGGTGCAACTTTCCTTTCTCTTCTCAACCATGCTCTTCTTCGTGGACTGGTACTTTGTGTCTCCTCAAGCGCTTTCGTGGGGGCTAGCCTATTTTTTTCTTCCCGAGAATTGACCCAGCAATTCCAACATCCCTAACTAGCCCCTTTTTCATTTGTTTCCTGAATTTTTCATTGATCCTACTGCTTCATTTTTTATTTTTTCCTTTGATTATGGATTCATATTTCAATTGCTTACATGTAACTTTATGTTTCTATTTTTTTGTTATATTTTTCATATTTTTTGGGATTTTGGATGGTTTTTGTCATGTCTAATTATATTATTGATTGTGTTTTTTTTAGATTTATGATTAACTGTTAGATGTCTCGGGTTTTTATCTTTGTTTCTAATAATGATGATGATGATGATGAAGTCTATCCTAATGATTCTAAGAGTAATAATGAGAGAAAGCAGAACTGGCTGACCAGCTACAGAGAGGCCTGACTCACGGTGCCTGATCAGCTACAGAGAAAGCAGAACTGGCTTGCTAGTCTGGAGATGCAGATCTGGATGGAGCAGTTCGGGAAGCAGGACACTGGGCTTGGTTTGCAGAAAAACGCACACAAAAGGCATGTAAAGAGTGCGCAAGAGGCACACAGAGAAGGATGCAGGAGCAGGCTTGGTGCTGCGAGCAGGGGCTGCGCCAGCTGGTGGCAAGCAAGAGGTGCGCACGGAAGGGAGGCCACACTAGGAGTGGCTGCGTCTGGTTTGGGAAAAGGTGTGTGCAGGAGGGCAATCATTGGGCGAGCAACAGGGGTCCTGCGTGGTTGCCTGAGTATGAGCACGGGTGGAAGCCATGCTTGGAGGGCCCTGTCCGGAGGGTGTTTGGCGTGCGGCTGAGGGTTGGCCCAACAGATCTGGTGTTGCAGGGCTCCCTGTTCCCAGAGAAAATCATGGCTGGAGAGTCACTTGGAGCCAGGAACAATGCCTGGATGAGGGGAATGCGAGCAGGGATGCGCGTACAGGGACTGTGGGATGCCTGGGGCTGTAGTGCTTGGTGCAGATTTGCCTCCGGAGGGAGTGCTGCCTGGAGTTAAAGAGGCCTGGCAGAGGGGCTGGGCATGCTGCGAACTTGGTGCTGTGAGCAGGGATTGAATGCAGCTTGGGCGCGCAACTTGCACAGAAGCACGTGATCCGGTAGTGCGCACCAGTTGTAGACGAGCAGCTGTGGAAGGAGGCTGCATCGAAGCAGCAGCAGAGAGCATGCAGATACACACAGGGCCAGGGTGCGCAGCTTGCTCAGGAGACACAGGGATAATAATACATGGAGGGATGGAAAGGATGGATAACTGAATCAGAAGAAGATGATCAATAAACCATCACAGGATGGGAAAATGGCAGATTAGTTTCCTCGATGGAGTAATGCAATCACGCCTCAATTTCTGGAAATTTGGAGGAGAAGAGGGGCCCCCAATGGCCGGAGTGTCAAAGATAAGTGGTATATGCTTGGAGGAGGCCGGGCGACTGGAACAAGGCCCTGGAGCAGATTTGGCAGAAGCCTCCAGAAGATGCAGAGGGGATGCACAACAAATGGTGACGATGTGTAGTGCATGCAGGAGCCTGTTGCAGATATGCAGTAGCTCACACCAAATGGGCACGAACACGTGAGTGGCACGCGACAGAATAACCTGGGGTGAAGGTTTGGAAGAGTCACTGGCACTGGAAAAGGTCCTTCTCCGATGACGATGATGGAGAAGTAACAATAGGGGTGCAAGACGTGCCTGGAACTGAGAGGGACTGGAGCCGGGCACCCGGGTGCAGGAATTTTTGTAGGTTCCGGGCGCAGCGGAAGCGCGTTGGTGGGTCGGTCCAACTTTAATTTTAGCGTTAACAACGATCAATCTGAGACCCGTCACGATGTAAAACGCCGGATCTTCGAAATAGAACGAAGAACGAAGAACGAAAAATAAAAGAGGGAGTCCTGGAACCATAGAGATAGGATCATCATATGTTAGTTATAATTAATTTAATTAATTGACAAGAATTACCTTGATGAAATTCTTTTTTCGTTGATGTCTCCGGTCACGATCCGATGTGATCCGTCGTTGTGTTTTAGAATCCAAGTGTGGGATTTCTCTAGCGGTGATCCACACGTACTCCACGTATCTCTGGACGTCGCCGAAGGGATCTCCGGGTGCTAGCGCGGAAGAACCTTCGCTTGCGATGTCTGCCTTCGATCGCCTCGATCCGGTGGTGGTGGATCTCTCTCGGTCTTGAGAGCGTTCTTGGAGGAAGGAGTTCTTTCAGCCTTGAGAGAACTCTCCAGAATTGTTGTGCACAACGATTGATGACAAAGTGTTGGGGTTGTGAGGATATTTATAATCGGGTTTGAGGTTATAGAGTTATGACAATAAATAAACGCGTTATGCGTTTTATTTATTTCATTAACTCTTATTGAAAACCCTCACGTCGAATGATTAATTCCTTGACATGCGCCCACGTTGATTAAATATCATTTAATAAAACGACATTATTTTCTCAAAATCCCTACTGGAAAAACTACACACCGTGTAATCATTAATACTCGGCGTGTACTCATTTTCCATAAAACTACACGGCGTGTATATTCAATATACACGCCGTGTACTTTTATTTTTCATTTTTCTTTATTTCCTCCACCACATTTATTAGTCCTTGAGTAATGACTATTTATTTCTTAAATAAATGTGACTGCATTACTCGCTAATAAATATATATTATTTCGCCCACAATATATTCTCTCGAATAACTAGTGTCGAAATAAATGCGATCAAACATCCTTAAATAATTATTAAACCACAGTCGGGAATAATCTTTATTTAACTTGTTAAATTAATATTTAACTGAGATACATGGACACACTTAGTGTGTGACCCTCTAGGCCTCTTTCTCAGTGGCATTAGGCGGAGCCTGCCTAAAGTCCAATGTTAGCGTCTAGCAACACGCCAAGACACCCATAGAGAAAGAGGTTAACGTCGCAATGATGTGTCACTTCCTACGAACGCTTACCGTGTAATGTAATCCCTTTGTCTCGATATCTCTAATCAAGCGGGTTGCATGCTAGTGCCATCAACCCATGTGATCGATTATTCTTTCTTTGACTTCCTGGAATTGCACTCACCCATACCTTACCATGACCATAGATTTATTTAGGCTATATCAATTCCATCAAAGGGCCTGAGATATCTACTTCCGTTATGGAACAGAAGGGACAAATCCTTTTTCACATTATCTATTAATGCAGTATTACTCGTGACGCACCCAACGTATCCTACCTCGTTGCGAACATTGTGTCGTCATAGTTTTCGTCAATACATCTAACTGTGCGAGTTGTAATACCCATTAATAATAATATTAAAGTCTAAGGACCAATACACACGTTCGCAGATCGGAACATCCAATGACACTATGAAATGTAGATTTCCTACTGGCGGGTCTCATTTTCATAATATCCTCCTGAATATTACCAAGGGCGCACACTATGAGAAGGTGCCTCAAAGTTTTATGAGTCCTCACCCCTAATGGCCTGTATTATTTGTCTCTCTCAAATAACATCATCCGACCATAGAATATATATTCAAGAACAGTGTTATGACACTTCTGGGTTCTCATCATAGCAGGGATCCGCTATGACTCTTTAATGCAACAGCTGTCCTTAGGACATTATCACATGCATTGTCACGCAGAAGAACATTTAAGATGTGATAAAGTATTTATTAATGAATAAAGTACAAAGTAGTTGGTTCTAGGCCACCAACTCCAACAATTTTTCGACGCCGAGGAGGGAGAGGAGAGATAGAATGAGATAAGAGAGAAACCCTAATGTTTCCTTGGCTCCCGGTTCCATGTAGAAAGAGTAGGCTCGGATTTTGTTCCTCTTTAATGGGGACAAAGCACTATTTATAGAGATTGATATGAGATACAACTCGAGATAGATGTGGAATGCCAAATTCAAACTAGAGGAAAAAGAGGGATATGACAGGCCTAATCAGTACTCATATTCTAAAGTCTAAATACTCTAATACCAATTTTAGGAGTTTTGACTTTTACACTTAACTGTAATTCAATTTATCCATGCATTATTTTACTTTTGGCGTGCCTGGCTTTTTATTTGATATCATTCTATTTGATTACTATGCTCTATCATCAGACCATGTGGCTGTTAGTTTTGCTAGAAGTGGGGGGCCCGGGGGGCAGAATGTCAATAAAGGTCAGAGCACTTTTTTCTGTACAATACATTATAATTTTGCTTCCTTTTGTCATGCTCAGAATTTTTTCATATTATTTTCCCACATTTTTGCTGCTGCTGACAGAAGTTTTCTCCCATGTAATTGTTTTGACAGTAAATACTAAAGTAGACATGCGCTTCAATGTTAGCAATGCATATTGGCTCAGTGGGAGGATCAGGGGGAGGATTATTCAAATGGTTTGTCACAGACATATCTTATTTTCATGTAATATTTCTAGATAAAATTCGTTCCAACATGCTTTTTCCCCTTTCTTGGCCGCAGTTTCAATGCTTACGTTGCATTTTCTGGCCATTTGCAGGAAAAGAACCGGATCAACAAAGATGGGGAGCTAGTGATTTATTCTACAAAATATAGATCACAGAAGTGTTCTTCTACTCATTTCTTATATATCACATCATTTTTGCTTACTTGTTTTGAAAACAAAGCTTCATTCTATCATTATTTTTCAGGGAGAACATTGAAGACGCTCTCGAGAAAATGCAGGTACCCAATATTCTCAACTTAAGCTTCTGTCTTTGTTTTTTAGCATTTGGTTGCAAATAATCTAGTTAAAGTTGTCTGGCTTTTTTTGTATTGGAAATCTCCCGTCATATGGTCATGTCATTATTGTTTTTTTGCATTATTTCTATACCCTGTTAACATTTGGTAAGGGAACCAGGTGGCTCTTCAAATTGTTGGGTTTCGGTTTAAATGGGTCTGTCCTGTTATTTATTTTGAAGCAACGTGTTGCAATTTTGCATTAGAATGGTTTAACTGGGTATGGACTGAGGCAAACAACCATTGCCGGCCAACCTCGTGTGTTACTGTTGCTCTAGTTTTGTTTGGGGTCCAACCGATCTTTGGATTCGGGTAGTGATGTCAAAGGCGCGCACCTCAGCGCGCCTTGGGGTGAGGTGCGGCGGGGCGCACCTGTTGCGGCTCACCCTTGGTGAGGCGGTGCGACCCCACTGAGGAGCGCCAAAGGCGCGCGCCTCGCGCGCCAACTCAAGAGGCGCTGCAGTGTCAGACGCGATAAAGGCGCACCACTCGCTGCTGAAATCGGGGGGGACGGAGTAGGGAAATCGTGGGTACAGGGCAACGAAAATTGAGGGCGAGTCGCGACTAGATGGAAATCAGGGGTGGCGGCGGAAATCAAGGGCGAGTCGCGACCGGATAGAAATCGGGGGTGCAGTATAGCAGTGAGGCGATCGCGAAAATCGTGGCCATAGGAAATCGGGGGTGCAGTGCAGGCGATTGTGGAAAACGTGGGGTATTTGATCAAAAGTGAGCTAGTATAGCATTAAATATAACATAACATTTAATTTGTATTATTTTAATTGGATTTAAGTTTTTTTTTTAAATTTTAAATATTGTTGAAAACTGTATATATTTAATTATGTGAGCATGCGCCTTAGTTGCGGCTCGCACCGCATCCCCAAGTGGCCTTTACGCCTTATTGCGCCGCGCGCCTTTGACAACACTGGATTCAGGTTACCAGTTTATGTACCAGTGGTGGTCATGTCCATCTACTATCATAAAATGAATGTCCCATTGCTCTTTGGCTAGCTGTTGGCAAATAATAAAAAAAAGCGCGACCTCATGCTCTGTTTGGTTCATGGAAGCATTTTTAATTTCCATTTTTAAAAAATATTTTACAAAATGCATTGAATTATGCAAATGAAGAACATCTTCTAGAAAATGAAAATGAAAATAAAAGAGATTTTTGGAGAACGGAAAAAACTTTTTTTTTTTGCTTGAAAAATGAAAATACTTGGATACTTTATTGTTTTTCTCTCAATTTTCAGAACATTTTGAGTGCCTTTTTTAAAGCATTTTTGAAAAATGAAAACATAAAATGGTTTCATGAAACAGACACAACTTTAGTATCTCATGAAATGTGATGATAACCCTACTCAAAAAGTTACTAATTAATTATTTTTTGGTTATTTAGATGAATTATTTTCTCCATTTTGTTTAGTAGATGGCATTGTTTTTTTTAAAGACCTACAGAATTTTGGACTTCGTTATTTCATACTGTGTTTCCTTCTCTCCTATTTTCATCTTGTAGACTTTTATGATTCATATCATTTTTTCTAACCCAGAAATTCTGAGATCTGCCTACTGATAGAGCCGTAATCAACAAATCAGTTTCCAGCCGAAATTTGTATTTCAATTGGTTCAGCCAGTGTAGCGTATACAAGCAGATTTAGAAAAGAAAACTAATCTACTGATCTAGCAACAGGAAAATACAGGAGTGACAGGGAAGAGGAAGGCTAACTCTCCTGGAAGTCCCTCCAGGAGGCTTGGCTGATGCTCGCTACAGCCACTGCTGTCTGATAATTGCTACCCCTGATGCCCTCTCCCATGAGCCACAAGACTAATATAGGCTGCCAGCTCGAGCGAATTGCCAAACTACCCGTCATTATTAATAACCGGTTGCCTACTCCTTGCATTGTGACTGAAATAACTGAGCATTTTCCCAAGTTGCTTCTTCAATAGGTTACCCATGCCACTGAACGAGCCATTGTAGGTCCCAACCTCGATCTCCTGTTGCCAAAATAGTCAGGTAAAACCTTTTCTGCTACATCCTCACAAAATTGTTTCGGTAAGTGTTCTGGAATATGATCCCCAACGACTAACTTGAGCTGGGATACATGGAGCACCAGATGGACTTCGCTGTGCTTCGGGAGATTAAGGGGATAAGAAACTGTTCCCACCTTAGAAAGGACAGAAAAGGGGCCATAAAAACGTGCTGCGAGTTTTGGACAGATCTTGGCTGAAGACATTGTAGTCTGCGGAGAACGTAGCTTGACAAAAACAAGGTCGCCTGTCTGAAATGCAACTGCTCGCCATTTTTGGTTGGCCGACTGTTGCATTGTGCGTTGGGCTGACAGTAAATGAGTTTTCAACTGGTGAAGAGCGTCATCCTGATCAACTATTGCAATTGCAACAGCCTCAAGAGCAATGTCACCCTTGGTATAGTGGGGTCGAGCAGGCGGCTTCCTACCATAAACTCTGCCCTGCCAATACATGGAAGAAAGTATTGTAACAAAACTCTGCCCATGACAATCATCAAACCCAATGACGTGGCCTGTCAGAAGAGAAGAACCGCAAGTAAGTCTCAAGACTTATATTGACAACCTTGGTCTGTCCATCCGTTTGGAGGTGATAGGAAGAACTCATCTTGAGTTTAGTTCCATCTAATTTAAATAACTCTTCCCAAAATAAAACTTGTAAACAACGGATCTCGATTGCTGATTATAGCACTAGGCATGCCATGTTGCTTGACTATCTCTTTCATGAACAGTTCAGCAATGTCCTTAGCTGAATAAGGATGCCTTAATGGAAAAAAGTGGGCATATTTAGAGAGACGATTCACCACTACTAGAATCACTTCGTACTCTTGTGATTTAGGAAGCCTAGAAACAAAATCCATACATATTTCTTCCCAAATCAGATCTGGAATAGGTAGTGTCTGTATCAATCCAGCTAGGCTCAAGGTTTGATATTTGTGCTGCTGGCACTAGGCATTCCCAGACAAACTTAAGAACTGTTTGTGTCATCCCTTGCCAATATAACCCAGCCGCCAATCGCTTATAAGTTCTCAAAAATCCTTTGTATCCACTTGTGTGTGCTGCATGGAAGTAGTGTAATAATGCAGGGATCAATTGGTAATTCTTGTACAATACCAATCGGCCCAAAAAGGTAAGTAGTTCATTGTGGAGCGTGAAGCCTGTAGGAGCAGTAGTCTGCGCCTCTTAAGGCAGAAACATGGTTTTGCAAAAATTTATCTATGTTGTTTTCCTCTTGTACCAACTGAATATCAACCCAACAAGGCTCAGATATAGCCATTTGCATCACCTGTTGTCCATTAACTCTCGAAAGAGCATCTGCTGCCAGGTTGGCCTTCCCTGGTTTGTAGACAACTTCAAAGTCACATCCCATTAACTTTGCTTGCCAACATTGTTGGTCCATTGAAATAATTCGTTGGCTTAATAAGTGCTTGAAACTTTTATGGTCAGCATAGGCCTTGAAGTGCCTGCCCAGGAGGTATTGTCTCCAATGTTGGACAACATGCACTAAAGCCATCAATTCCTTCTCGTAAACCAATTTACTTAAATTGGCATCGGAAGGGGCCTTGCTGGAAAAAGCAACGGGTCTCCCTGCATGAGCACAACCCCAAGTCCTCCCGAAGCATCACATTCAATATTAAACCGTCTAGAAAAATCTGGCAGTTTAAGCACTGACACCATGTATTTCTTCGAAGTCTCAAAGGCAGTTTGTGCTTCATCTCCCCACTTGAAATTGTTCTTTTTGGTATGAACAGTAAGTGGCTTAGCCAACTTCCCATAGTCTCTAACTAACTTCCTGTAGCAACCGGTGAGACCCAAAAAACCTTGCACTTTAACATTTTAGGTACCAGCCGGTCCACCACACTCAATTTTTTTTTGTGAATCCATGGAGACACCTTCATGAGAAATTCTGTGTCCCATACACTCAACTTTTGTCCTAAAGAAACATTTTTTCCCATTGATATGAAACTAATTGCTTTGTTTGATAGTGAAAACTCGGTCTAAATGCTGCAAATGTTCCCTCCAACTTTTGCTATAGACAAGTATATCATCAAAGAAAAGTAGGACATACTTTCGCAGCAATGGTTTGAAAAGAAGATTCATGGTGGCTTGAAATGTCGCAGGAGTATTCATTATGCCCAATGGCATGACCAGAAATTCGTAATGCCCTTCATGTGTGTGGAAGACTGTCTTTTCGACATCTTCCTCCCGGACTCGCACCGGTGGAAACCCGATTCGAGGTCCATCTTAGTGAAATACTGAGCCACAAACAATTCAACCAACAACTCTTCTATTATGGGAATAGGGAACCTATCCCGGATAGTTTGCTTATTCAATGCCTGGTAGTCAACACACATTCTCCATCCTCTTTTTTTTAACTAAAATTATCAGGCTGGAATAAGGACTTGAGCTGCATCTGATAACTCCCTGTTTTAACAATCCAGTTACCTGCCTTTCAACTTCATCCTTTAGCCGATAAGCTATTTTGTAAGGTCGCACATTGACTGTCCTTTCAGGCTCATGTAACCTTATAGCATGATCTGTCTCACATCGTGGAGGCAGCCCCTTGGGTTCCTCCGATATAGCTGCAAATTTTTCCAGCAGTCTTTGTAGATCTGTTCCAAACTCTTGTACTGTGGAATGCTCCTGTCCCGTTTCATGAATCCGTGGTTGCCACTGGAATCCTTGAGTCAGTAATTTTCCGTTATCCATAATCATTTGCAGAGCCAAAGGAGCTTCTTGACCAGACCGCAACCCCTGTAAGGTCACCTGCTGCCCCTGATAATCAAAGCTCATGTTCAAATTCTTCCAGTCTGAAGTGGCATAACCCAAAGTTTCTAACAATGCCATTCCCAAAACAAGTTCCAGTCCAGCTGTGTCAAAAAGGAAGGTGTCCACTTCTACTGATAGGCTGCCTAGCTGAACTGGTAACGACTTGCATAATCCGCCAGATAAAACTCGTTGGCCATCTCCGGTCTAAGATATTGGTATTTCCAAAAAAATTAGCATAGCCTTTAAAACAAAATTGTGGCTTGCACCACTGTCAACAATTACCAATATAGGCACAGCAAATATTGAACCTTCTAGTTAGTTCCGTGGACTCCTTGATTTTCTAGAGCTCCGAGGAATAACGCTTGACATGACATCTCTCACAAGCTTTCATCGCTGTCACAGTTCATTTGTTCAGGTTTTGGCACATCTTCTTCGTTGTCTCGAGGCTTGACACCCAGACCATCAGTCGATACCCTTTTTCAGGACACTTTTGTGCTGGCCCATACTTAGTTCCACAAGAATTTCACAGACCCTTTGATCTCTGTTCTTCAAACTCTTGTCTGGAAATATTTTGAACTCCTTTCCACTTCAGCACATTCCCCTTTTTTTCAACATTTCGGTTTATTCTACCTCTGTCCTGATTCGCTAGAGCTGAATTGAGGTTGATTGACCCTCCACTGTAAGCTTGCCAATTGTGTGACTCGGGCTATGCAATCCACTTGACTAAAAAGAAATGTGTGGTCAAATGACAAGATTGGGCAATCATTATGCAAGACAAACGAATGAAGGACAATCTCTACCAAGTGAGTGGAGAAGATGACATGTGTTTTCTTTCCAAAAAGAGAAAGCATATGATGAAACAAGCGTCTTGGTCACACTAGCCAACAATCGATGAAAGTTTTGGTGAAACATGAAGAGATGCCCCCACATCGACATAAGATCAAGATCATACATGTGGAGGTTGCCAAGGAAAAATTATAAGGAAAACCTACACGCTGAAAGCAAATAAGTCAAAGAGGATGCTTTAGCTGGTGCAAGTTGATGTTTGTGGGCCAATCATTTTAAATTCTATTGATGGAAGGAGATATTATGTTCACTCTATTGACAACTATAGCAGGATGATATGGTTATCCGTGATTATCCACAAAACTGAGGCCCTTGTTTACATTAAAAGATATCAGGGGTTGACTGAAAACATGGCTGGATAAAATATTCTCATGTTTAGAACCAATAATGGCATGAAGTTTACAATCAATCAAGTTGAAGAATATCTCGAGAACTCTTCTACAAAATAGTGTTCTAGGGAGTAGGAATCAAACAATCAACATGACTTGAACGATGTTGATTGAGAAAAACCTATCAGATAAGTTTTGGAAGGAAGCATTAATGACGATGAAGGAAGCATTAATGATGATGGTTTATATCTCACTCAAATAGAGCTTTGTTTTGTCCTAAAGAAGAGAAGATCCCATATGAGTTGTGACATGACTGGGCATGCCAATGCGAGCCTGAGCCTATGGAATTTGCGGGCCCTCACCAACGAAGGGCGTCGATTTCCCTCACACACGGACAATCCAGGGGTTTTCTTAAGCGAACTCGGGTTGGTCCTCATACACACACCGCTTTCTTCAAAAGTCTGCCTCTCAACTACTGTTTCCCTCAAGTGCTCTCAAGCATGCTAGCACTGCTCTATTCAAAATTTTCCTCTAAACTGCTTCTTCCCTCATGTGATCATTGATCTTTGTTTTCACGGGTGACTTATCTCTCACATGCGTTGTTTCCTATAATGTTTCAATTAATACAGTGTCTGCATAATCTCATACGAGCTTTAGGCCTTTGGCTCTTTTCAAATTCCCATCCCATGCCCACATTATATTTATATAGAATATATTTGTTTGGTTAAACGAACTGGATGCCCGCAGGCCTGCCTGGACCGTGCTAAAAACATATTGGGGTTTTAAATTCTAGCTCGTATATAAAACGAGCCAAAGCAGTCGATGCTAAAATGGGCCTAGACCCGTTTAGGTCCGACCCACTCGTTTTGCATGCCTAGACATGACAACAAATCAACATTGAAATACTTCGAGTGTTTGGGAGTAAATGATTTATCTTGAACAATGGGACGAGGCACATAAAATTTGAGTGTAGGGGTGGGGAGAAATTTTTCTTGGCTACTCAACCAAAAGAAAACCTTACAAATGGTTCAATAAAAGGCTTGAGAAGACCGTGGAAAGCCAAGATGTCATTGTTGTGGAAAATGAACATGGTATACATGAAAGCAGTGATGAACGTAACATTGTGGGCGATAAATTTGCTCATGTGCACACTTGGAGGATGAAGATTCTACATCGTACAACACTCTTATCTCTTGTGGAGTCGAAGAATTTTGATGAAACTGCTCAAGATGAAAGTTGGGTTAAAGCTATCAACGAGGAGCTCAATCAAATAAAAAAGAATCGAACATGAGAGATTGTTTTGAGATCGAAAGATAAAAATGTTATCGAAATTAAATGAGTTTCCTGTAACAAGCCGAATGAAGATCGAGGGTATTGATGTTGACGAGACATGCAGTCCCGTAGCAAGGTTGGAAACTATTCAATTATTTTTGGCAATTGTTGTCCAAAGAAAGTTCAAGTTATTCCAAATATATGTGAAACCGACATTTCTTAATAAAGTACTTGAAAAAGAAGTCTACATCGAACAACCAGATAAATTTCTCATACATGAAGATGAGAACAAGGTGTGTAGATTGAAAAAAACACTATATGGGTTGAAATAAGCATCATGACAATTATATTAAGGTTAGATCAATTCTTGGAGGAACTTAGATTTAAAAGAGGTGAAGTTGATCTTAATCTCTGTGAAAAAAGATTGTGATGATAGATTAATGGTTCTTATCTATGTTGATGTCATGATCCATCCCCATTGGGACCCCTCTTGGGCCGATAGTGAAGACTAGTGTGACCCCTCGAAGTTCACCTCTAATAAGACGTGAGTTGACGACTAGCATCGAGGGTATGTAACTCACACATGAAAGAGACATTACCCTCATAAATCCCAGGAACAAAAGACAAAACAACTAATCAACTCCCTATAATATGAAATAAAACCAATCCCACATGCAAGTAATGTCATGCATAAACAATAAATCTTCAAGGGAAAGAGTGCGTGGTGGCCTATATAAAATTGTTTGTGCAGAAAAGTCATTGGTATCGTATTCAGAAGAGAAGGTTGGTGCTGAAGAAGAAGCTACTGATACTGGTCCATCAGACTCGGTATGCGATCGTAATCATCAGAGAAAGAATTGATTGGAACCGATGAATGCAAAGAAAAAGAAGAGTATGTGGTGGCCCATACGAAGAAGAAATTCAGAGTTCAATCAACAATGTAGTCAACCATTTGAAATGGGTTGAATTACTTTGTTTTTCATTCAAGTGGGTCAAGAGAAGAGATGAAGAAGAATCTATTGATTTACATTTGTCTTCATCGTAATAAGACACATCGTAATAAGACAAATTGTAATCAGAATTGGAATTGGACTTCAAAAAGCTTAAGGAGAAAGTTGGATGTGTTGATAAAGGGGGAGCTTGAATTTCAAAGAAGATGTTTTGATTCTTCAATTTGTACAGAGCATCGTAATGAAGAATCAGAATGCAATTTGAGAAAAAGATGAAAGTTGTCTATTTCTTCATACAAATATTCAATTGGTACAGAACATTGTATTGAAGAAATAAGAGTGAACAAATCGGAATGGAGAATCAAATTGGTGTTTGAAAGCAAAGTCAGAAGAGAGCTGAAGTGTTTAGAAGATTTGAGAAGAATCGAGAAGAAATGAGAAGAGTTGAGAAGCGTTGATGAAGTCAGAAATGTATCCGAAATTCAAGGAGACATGCAAATTTGGGTAATTTGGTTGAGCGGGAAACCATTTCAGATTCCCGCCAAAACCACTCTTGGGTCACCTATAAAAGGGGAGAAGTACAACGTACTTTTAAGATGCTGACGACGAGTACATCGTTCACGAGAGAAGAGAGAGAAGCTTTGAAGTTTAAGAGAGAGAAAAAGTTTCCGTATTGAGTTGAGTTGAAGAAGTTTCGACGGATTGAAGTGAAAGGAGAAGAGACAAGATTGCAACATATTTAGTTGATTATCGTATTCAGTGAATTATCGTATTTAGCTATTTATCGTATTCTGTTTGTCATTGTATTCGGCTGGTCATCGTATCAGGCTGGATAATCGGATCGGGATTTTCGTATGGGGATTTCCGTATGGGGATTTTCGGACTAATGAAGAAGGAATTCTGAATTGACTCAATCGTATTATGACAGAGATATATTATCGTATTGGACAATCGGATTGAAAGAATCGGTCTGGGCAGATCGGACTGGGAGAACCGTATTGGTCGAATCGGATTGGGCAATCAGACTGAGTTCCATTATGAAGTTGTTGAAGTTCTTATAAGCTTCTGGGTAAGAAATTGAAGAATTGTTTTGAAAAAAATACATTTTTGGAAATTGAAAAGGAAGCACAGGTAACATATGTTGATTGCGCTAGAGGGTGCACATGCACTATTGGATTGTTTGCATAGTGCTATACGAGTGTAAAGACATATCCTACTCATTGTATTCCACACAAAAAAATTGTTTTCTAGTAGATTGTGTGGTATTGGATAATTTTCATACCATACCAAGGACGTAACTATTCTAATTGAATAGTAAACTTTTGATTTGTTTTCAGTAGGGAAAGAAATCTTTAATAGGAGGCGAAAGTTGTTTCATTTGCAAGGAAACATAAAAGAAAAAGGTATCACTTATTCACCCCCTCCCCCTCTCAGTCATATAATTATCCTGACTCGGCACTTACACTCACGAGTTATTTATTATTCATTTATCAATCCTGAAAACATTCGGGCACTCAATCCTGAAAACATTCATGCACTCCAGGACTTTGCCTAAGCTACCTCATCAGAACTGCACATGCCATGCAAAAGCCCGACCGTGTCAAGCAGTGGGAACCCAACAAAACAACATCCGGCCAACAGGCCATCCAACAAGTATCAAACAAGAAAAAACACCGACGAATAAGCCTTGCTCTGGGCTCGTCCCAACCGCCCTGGTGTCCCACACCATTGCGCGTAACATCAAACTGTCTTTCCATCACCGACATCAACCATCACTGCACCCCGAGCTCCTAACCCATTTCTCATCCAAAGTTCCCAACCATATGAAAACAACAGTCAAACAAACAGCCCCGGGCTCCCGGCCCGTAAACATTCTCGGGTCCCCAACCCACTGCTCATCAAGAAAAACCAACCACACATGGTTATCAAACAAACACAACAAGGCTCTAAAACTTCTAAAGCCCTCATACATTCAAAGAGTATTTTCCGCACACAGACAAAGATACTAAGGCCATAAAAACCAAGACATACTAGCCTTCCACAACAAGATTGGGCTCACACAGCCCCAAGACATTTATCTTTAACAACTAACCATTTTAATTCCCATCTTGAATTAACCAATTTATTATGCCTAGGTTTTGAACACCAAGCGACCTACAACTTAACAGCTGTCAACAACTTTGAAACAACTTACATAAGCGTCTAACATTACTTTCATTTTCCATAAAAAAAGGAAGAACAAATATCAAATTACATGCCTCTTTCTTTAATCACATCATCATTATTATTCCGACTTTACTTTGTTTATCAGATTTCCAGCAAAACAACCTTGCTAATCACTACAACAACTACAACATAAAGATAGCACACTATCTTAGCAAAACACGAGGCGTCAACAGACATAAAACCAAAAGCGATCACAAAACCAGCGTCAACATACATAAAACCAAAAGCGAAACACAGACCACAACTTCATTCTTCCTTTAAATCCCATGTTCTTATCTTTATTAGGTTAATCCCACCGTTACCCCAAAGGATTAAAGCATGATAATCCCACGCTTACACTTTAAATCAAGAGAAAGGCAACAAATCTTCCATCTCAATACGACGATCTCAGTGTTCTCCGAGCAAGAGAGCAAGAACAGAACACCAAGCGCCAAATTCTGATTACCTCTTCCACGGGGAACCAACGATCCCCAAAACACCACCCCAACAAGAGATTTCTATCACTCATCGATAGAAACCACATGAAAAGTGAAGAGAATAACCCGCCATAGCATGGCGAAAGAACGGAAGAGAACAGAACTGCTGAAGAAGGGAAAACTAACCTCGGATCACCATAGATCAAACTCTAGAAGACGGGGGTTGAATCCGATCGAAGGGACATCAAGGATCTTCGAAAAAGCTCACCTGGTCGCCTAGGGTTCGAGAGAGGAGAGGCGGATTTTGAGAATCCCTAGGGGGCTCCCCAACTTATAACCATGCTGGCTAAACCTCATTCACGACGTGAATACCGATTTCATGCCGTGAATTTCACGGTTTAAGCATCCGTCGGAAATTAAGTCGCCTCTTCTCTAATACCTGAAAAAACCATTCATGCCGTGAATCATCCATTCACGCCGCAAATTTCTTCTGGACAGAACCACCAAATTCGACCCTGAAACTTTTCAGGTGGTGAACCAGAGTTCAGGCCGTGATTCACCATTCACGATGTGAATACTGGGTTCATGCTGTGAATTACTCCAGCAACCAGGTTTCCAGCTTCTGACCATCCGGTCTTACCTCAAACTTGCAAAGGACGGACCTGAGAAAAACTGGGCCCTTACACACATAGCCACATCAACCTCTCCACACTACGACAATAATAGCCACGCAACAATCCCTTCTTCCTCCACCATATCAAGCCAACCACCACAAGACCACCACCACCACCACGGTAATAATTCCAGCCACATCGCATCACAGCAACCGCACAACATAGAACTCACCATCTCCAAAGCAACAATCCTATTATTTCCATCTATCCTTTACTGACACAACACACAATTCAAGCAGCAATAACAAAGAAAGCAATATCAGGTTCCAGATTCTCATTCTCCCTTTCCGTCAAGTTTATCCATTTTCAATCATGATTCATTATATTAATAGCACCATAAATCACAACAACATGCTACTCACATAACAACCGGAAATATTAATCAACAATAACATGCCAATAACGAGGGAAACAACAAGGAAAATCATGCATGACAATATCACTACCCATTTTGTTTCATTTTATTAAGTCTAGTGTATTATCTTCTTAGGTCAATCCCATCTCTCTACCCATTGAGAACTAAAGCATGGTTAATTCACATCAACACGGTAAATAAAAGAGAAAATTCAAATCACCCATCTCAAACGGAGCTTTAACAACCGTTGCGCTAGAACGAAAAGAGAAAGACCACCAACACCACAAAGAATCCCAAGGAAAACCCTCAACAACCTATGGCACGTCAACCTCCATCAAGACCTCAACCAATATCTGCAAAATTGAGGTTTACAGCCCCCTTGTTGTCAAAGGCGTGCTGAGGAGCGCACCTTGGCAAGTGGCTCTGCGAGGCGTGACGACTTTCCTAAGGTGCACCTCGCATGCAAAACTCAGTGGCCCTAAGGTGCCAAGTGGTGTAAAGGCGCTTCAAAGGCGCACCACATAAAAAAGGGGGCTACAGTCACCAAAAAAGCCCAGAAAAGGGGTTTGGTCCATAAAAAAAAGAGAGCTATTTGGTCAAAAAGAAGTTCAGGAATAAAGCAGCATTTGATGAAATAATAAAACAAATACTGCCTTTAACCACTACTGCAAAAAGAGGGCTGTTTGTTAAAAACAATTACAGAAATATAACCTCCTTTAATGAAATGATAATAAATAAATATTGAGTTTAGCCATTCCTGCAAGACTTAAAAGGGAAAGCAGGACTTAGGCGCACAAGCTAGGTAGAATGATAACGGAGGATAAAACTGAAAGTTTATTCCAGTAGAGGACCCTGTAGTTATTTTTTAACTGTTCACATAACCTCGGGGATCCTTAACTGGAATAAAATTACAATTTTATTCCTCCGTTGTCATCATCCCTTTTTTAAATGACAATTTAAGTTTTTTAATTTAAAATATTGTTGAAAAATATGTATATTTAATTATGCCACAATATGTGTCTTAGTTTCGAGAGGGGCACGCAGCCACGCCTTGTGTCGCATACCCAAGTAGCCCTTTGCGCCTTACCGCGCTGCGCGCCTTTGACAACTATGTACAACCCTCGCCACAATCTCCTCAAGAAAAAGAAAGAACGAGAAAGGAATAGAGGAAAAGTGGAGGGAAAAAGCACCTTGGTTCACGAGAGACTGATCACTTGAAGATGAGAGTTAAGATCCACCAAAGAACAATCAAAAGCACCCAAATCGAGCCAATGGACGCTTTGGATTTGAAGAAAGCCGGAGGGATTGAAGAGAATTCGAGAGGGCCTTGAATTTATATTAAAAACTCAGAAACATAAAATCACAACGTGACGTATAGCATTGCGGCACAATGTAGGTTGGTCTCGCGAATCACAGTGCCATCTCTCCGGATTTTGGGGATCAAAACCATTTAAAATCTGTTAAACCTTATTTTTATTATTCTGAGTATTTCTGAGTTCCACATTGGAATACTCTTGTATGTATTCCGTATCCTCAATCTATAAAAGGAGGCCTCCACCTCACTTTGAGGTAATGGGGTTTTCCCATTCTACATGGTATCAAAGGGTAAATCCCATTAGATTTTTTTTTCTCCTTCCGAGTCTGCCCTACGCGGCCACCCACTCCCCTTCTGCAGGTCTGCCTGCCCTACGCGGCCACCCCCTCCCCTCCTGCAAGTCTGCCTGCCCTACGCGGCCACCCCCTTCCCTCCTGCGGGTCTGCCTTACGCGTCAACCCCGGCTCTGCCCTACGCAGCGCCTCCTCTGCTGTGCCACCCTCTTGGCGTCGCCCCTCTGTCGCGCTTCATCCTGGGCGCTCCTCTATTCCGCGGCGCAACTCTCTCCGGCCCCACCTCCTCCTTTGTGCGCTCTCGCCGGCGCCGACTTTTCCCCCGGCTGCGCACCTCCACACCCCTCGGTGACTCCCGACCCGACGACTCGTCTCCAGTGACTCCCGCCCTACCCGCCGCCGTTTTCGGATCCTGCACCAGCCTGCTCTGCACCTGCCGGCTCCCGCACCTGCCAGCTCCTGTAACTCCCGGCTCCGCACCTGTCGGCTCCGCACCTGCCGGCTCCTGCACCTGCAGACTCCCACACCTGTCGGCTCTCGCTTCTCCAGGCAACCGCCCTCCCTCAGACGCGGCGCGCCTGCTTCGTCCGGTGACTCCTGGCTCGCCCTTCTCAGCGGCGACTCCCGGCCCACCCGTCGAACAAGATTGCCCGGCTTCCGTGGCTCCACCAGCGGCTACGCCCGACCCCGCCTCTCACGGCGCTTCCCGGCTACCGCCTTCTTCGGCGACTACCGACCTCACCCTCTTCGTTTGGACCTCCCGCAACGACCCTCTATTCCCGCCGCGACGCCTCTGCTGCTTCCCGGATTCACCCGGTGCCATTTTTTTTTTGCGGCCTCTCATTGCGGGCATAGCGCACCGCCGAACCTGACATCTTCTGCCGATGTCCGAGTCCTCTATGGCAGCCTCTTCTGCTCTGTCCCATATGATCATCGCCTCCACCCGCCTCGTCGATGAGCGGCTCGACTCCACCAACTTCTCTATCTGGCGGAAGACGGTGTTGATGTTCCTTACCAGAATGGACCTTGATTCACACCTTGAGGATCCTCCACCGGAATCCACCGATCCCAAATACCGTCCGTGGAAACTTGATGACAACAAGATCTACGCCTTGCTGGTCAATTCAATGGATCGCTCAGTCAAAGATGTCACTCGGACTGCGAATACAGTCAAGAAACTCTGGGATTCCTTGACCATCATGTATTCTGAGACCAACAATTTGGCTTGGGTCTCCGATGTCCTTCAGCAACTATCGCATATCCGACAGCAGGACAAATCCTTCCCAACATATTTCATGGAGTGGAAAGGTCTTCGCGATGAGTTGCAAGAATTGTGACCCTTTCCCCAGACACTAACGGACGCTCGGACCCAGAGGGACCAACTCTGCATCTTCAATCTTCTCAATGGCCTCGCTCCTGAGTATGCCACGACGACTACCGAGATGCTCGCCAGCTCGTGTACACTTGCAATACCACAGGTGTATATCATCTCCTGGGCAATGCCCAACGCGCTCTTCCCCCGCCCACCCCCATCATCGATCACTCTGCTCTCGTCGATCGTGGCGGTGGACGCTCCTCAAGCAATCGTGGACGTGGCCGTATGGAGGGCCGTCCTCGGCTCCTCTGTCAGCACTGTGGCAAGCTCAGCCACCTGATCGACCGTTGCTGGGTTCTTCATGGCCGCCCATCTCAACAACCGCGACAGGGACAAACGACGGTCCAGGAGGCTTCCTCATCAGTTACAGCTCTTCTACCATCTTTGGACCTATCTATGGCGGACATTCGGCTCCTTCACGACTCTCGGACCTCTGCAGGATTCGGTCCGTCTTCGGCTTCTCTAACCCACTCAGCTGGTTCCGCTGCCTTCGTCGGCCGTCGTTCACCTGCCTGGATGCTCGACTCAGGTGCCTCCGACCACATCACCGGTGATGCTGGTATGTTGACCTCCTACTATCCCTATGTCGGTTCCTCAGCCATCACCGTCGCTGATGGCTCCACTATCCCCATTGAAGGCTTTGGTGCATGCTCCCTGACTTCCTCACTTCACCTGCCCTCTGTGGCACATGTGCCCCGCAGTCCATTTAATCTTCCTTCTATCAGTAAGGTTATAAAGGATTACAACTGTGTTGCCATATTTACATCATTTGCTGTTGTCTTTCAGGAGCGGACTACGAACCGGGAACTTGGTAGAGGCCAGCTTCGGGACGGGGTATACATGTTCAATGGCCCGACAACAGTCGTGATTAGCCACTAAATGAGGCTAATATTCATTGTTAATATACATAATTTTCATGTTCTTTGTTATTCATAAACACCATTTTAGTGCATTTTACACTTTGAACATCATTTCACATTATGTTTGTAATACCTTCTTAAAATGCACTATTATGTGGTACATTTTTGAACATCATTTAAAGTACCCAATGATTCATCTGATTTTAAGGAATTGAATTTTACATATTTTAATTTGATATTTTTGGAAATTGATCTACACTTAAATATGAACATGTTTGATTCAGGGATCAGTGGAGAATTCATGGAGGATGATGGAGATATTTGGCAATGAAAGGAAGCAATTCTGGAGAAGGCAGATTGGACACCTGCCCACTGATGAGACTGTGAGGCCCAACATACAGGCCCAATTAATCCCAAATTTCATGGGATGCTAGAAGACATGTATAGGAACAAATCACTCTTCAGTAGTTAATGCTAATTCGGCCTCCATGTTGGTCATTTAGTCGGCCCAAGTTAGAGATAAAATTCTGGGCCAGATTCTGCGGCCCAGAAAAACAGTCCACTACTTTGATCATATCTCGGAATCTACAACTCCAAATGGGTCCAAATTTTTACAGGCGGTTAGAAGACATCCGGAGCTCCATTTTCTTCTTCTATGGCCCACCCTGATTCGGCCGTCTAGAAGGTCTTACAGACGCGTCTGTTCGGTGAAGTAAAGCTGGCTGCCACCTCGGGTCAAACGTGGAAAAGTCCAAATTCCACAAACTTTCCACCACCTATAGCCTAGAAAAATTAATTAAGATGCTTTGTACCGTTGTTGGTTCGACCGAAGGCTCCCAAAATGCCTATTTAAGGCAGTGGTGGTGAAGGAGTTGAGGATCTTGGATGCTTTGTTTAATTGTAATGTTATGCTGCATTTTTGTTGCCTCAATTTTGTCTTTCACATGTAAGTTGTTCAATTCACTTTAGTTTCTTAATAAAAGTTCTTCTTCTACTCTTATTCTGTTGTTCTTAATATCACTTTGATACCGTTGGATCAAGGTGTGAATTTATTCACACCAACCCTTGTGAAATTATTCACACAACGGTGGAGTGATCATTTTATTTTTGTTGTTTTCTTTACTTCTCCATTTCCTCCCTTATGAGTCTACTTTCCGCTTCCATTGAAACCATGGGATCAATGGAGGGCTAACCCACTTATGGGTTGATCCAAGGGAGTAGCAAAGGGCTGGATTGGATGTTATTTATCACCTAATTAATGTATAATCACTTCTTTAATTGGGATTTTTATTTGATGATTTTTAAACTCCATCGTCCTTGTTGAATTTAAGGCCACACACTTCAAGTACTAATACGATCCTTTACCTTGAAGTGCTAAAAACTTTGATCCTTCAATTGTATAGGTGATTAGTATTAGAGGGTGTAGGCATTAAACCAGTAAGTGATGATGTTGTTTTATCTCCTTAAATGAACCCATCTCAAATTTAAGAAATTGAAATCATTAAATGAGGCTAATATTCATTGTTAATATACATAATTTTAATGTTCTTTGTTATTCATAAACACCATTTTAGTGCATTTTACACTTTGAACATCATTTCACATTATGTTTGTAATACCTTCTTAAAATGCACTATTATGTGGTACATTTTTGAACATCATTTAAAGTACCCAATGATTCATCTGATTTTAAGGAATTGAATTTTACATATTTTAATTTGATATTTTTGGAAATTGATCTACACTTAAATATGAACATGTTTGATTCAGGGATCAGTGGAGAATTCATGGAGGATGATGAAGATATTTGACAATGAAAGGAAGCAATTCTGGAGAAGGCAGATTGGACACCTGCCCACTGATGAGACTGTGAGGCCCAACATACAGGCCCAATTAATCCCAAATTTCATGGGATGCTAGAAGACATGTAAAGGAACAAATCACTCTTTAGTAGTTAATGCTAATTCGGCCTCCATGTTGGTCATTTAGTCGGCCCAAGTTAGAGATAAAATTCTGGGCCAGATTCTGCGGCCCAGAAAAACAGTCCACTACTTTGATCATATCTCGGAATCCACAACTCCAAATGGGCCCAAATTTTACAGGCGGTTAGAAGACATCCGGAGCTCCATTTTCTTCTTCTATGGCCCACCCTGATTCGGCCGTCTAGAAGGTCTTACAGACGCGTCTGTTCGGTGAAGTAAAGCTGGCTGCCACCTCGGGTCAAACGTGGAAAAGTCCAAATTCCACAAGCTTTCCACCACCTATAGCCTAGAAAAATTAATTAAGATGCTTTGTACTGTTGTTGGTTCGACCCAAGGCTCCCAAAATGCCTATTTAAGGCAGTGGTGGTGAAGGAGTTGAGGATCTTGGATGCTTTGTTTAATTGTAATGTTATGCTGCATTCTTGTTGCCTCAATTTTGTCTTTCACATGTAAGTTGTTCAATTCACTTTAGTTTCTTAATAAAAGTTCTTCTTCTACTCTTATTCTGTTCTTAATATCACTTTGATACCGTTGGATCAAGGTGTGAATTTATTCACACCAACCCTTGTG
Source organism: Viscum album (assembly GCA_963277665.1). NCBI lineage: Eukaryota > Viridiplantae > Streptophyta > Magnoliopsida > Santalales > Viscaceae > Viscum > Viscum album. The sequence goes on from OY728141.1 coordinate 1,120,098,509, forward strand.
AAATTATTCACACAACGGTGGAGTGATCATTTTATTTTTGTTGTTTTCTTTACTTCTCTATTCCTCCCTTATGAGTCTACTTTCCGCTTCCATTGAAACCATGGGATCAATGGAGGGCTAACCCACTTATGGGTTGATCTAAGGGAGTAACAAGGGGCTGGATTGGATGTTATTTATCACCTAATTAATGTATAATCACTTCTTTAATTGGGATTTTTATTTGATGATTTTTAAACTCCATCGTCCTTATTGAATTTAAGGCCACACACTTCAAGTACTAATACGATCCTTTACCTTGAAGTGCTAAAAACTTTGATCCTTCAAGTGTATAGGTGATTAGTATTAGAGGGTGTAGGCATTAAACCAGTAAGTGATGATGTTGTTTTATCTCCTTAAATGAACCCATCTCAAATTTAAGAAATTGAAATCATTAAATGAGGCTAATATTCATTGTTAATATACATAATTTTCATGTTCTTTGTTATTCATAAACACCATTTTAGTGCATTTTACACTTTGAACATCATTTCACATTATGTTTGTAATACCTTCTTAAAATGCACTATTATGTGGTACATTTTTGAACATCATTTAAAGTACCCAATGATTCATCTGATTTTAAGGAATTGAATTTTACATATTTTAATTTGATATTTTTGGAAATTGATCTACACTTAAATATGAACATGTTTGATTCAGGGATCAGTGGAGAATTCATGGAGGATGATGAAGATATTTGACAATGAAAGGAAGCAATTCTGGAGAAGGCAGATTGGACACCTGCCCACTGATGAGACTGTGAGGCCCAACATACAAGCCCAATTAATCCCAAATTTCATGGGATGCTAGAAGACATGTAAAGGAACAAATCACTCTTTAGTAGTTAATGCTAATTCGGCCTCCATGTTGGTCATTTAGTCGGCCCAAGTTAGAGATAAAATTCTGGGCCAGATTCTGCGGCCCAGAAAAACAGTCCACTACTTTGATCATATCTCGGAATCCACAACTCCAAATGGGCCCAAATTTTACAGGCGGTTAGAAGACATCCGGAGCTCCATTTTCTTCTTCTATGGCCCACCCTGATTCGGCCGTCTAGAAGGTCTTACAGACGCGTCTGTTCGGTGAAGTAAAGCTGGCTGCCACCTCGGGTCAAACGTGGAAAAGTCCAAATTCCACAAACTTTCCACCACCTATAGCCTAGAAAAATTAATTAAGATGCTTTGTACTGTTGTTGGTTCGACCCAAGGCTCCCAAAATGCCTATTTAAGGCAGTGGTGGTGAAGGAGTTGAGGATCTTGGATGCTTTGTTTAATTGTAATGTTATGCTGCATTTTTGTTGCCTCAATTTTGTCTTTCACATGTAAGTTGTTCAATTCACTTTAGTTTCTTAATAAAAGTTCTTCTTCTACTCTTATTCTGTTGTTCTTAATATCACTTTGATACCGTTGGATCAAGGTGTGAATTTATTCACACCAACCCTTGTGAAATTATTCACACAACGGTGGAGTGATCATTTTATTTTTGTTGTTTTCTTTACTTCTCTATTCCTCCCTTATGAGTCTACTTTCCGCTTCCATTGAAACCATGAGATCAATGGAGGGCTAACCCACTTATGGGTTGATCCAAGGGAGTAGCAAGGGGCTGGATTGGATGTTATTTATCACCTAATTAATGTATAATCACTTCTTTAATTGGGATTTTTATTTGATGATTTTTAAACTCCATCGTCCTTGTTGAATTTAAGGCCACGCACTTCAAGTACTAATACGATCCTTTACCTTGAAGTGCTAAAAACTTTGATCCTTCAAGTGTATAGGTGATTAGTATTAGAGGGTGTAGGCATTAAACCAGTAAGTGATGATGTTGTTTTATCTCCTTAAATGAACCCATCTCAAATTTAAGAAATTGAAATCATTAAATGAGGCTAATATTCATTGTTAATATACATAATTTTAATGTTCTTTGTTATTCATAAACACCATTTTAGTGCATTTTACACTTTGAACATCATTTCACATTATGTTTGTAATACCTTCTTAAAATGCACTATTATGTGGTACATTTTTGAACATCATTTAAAGTACCCAATGATTCATCTGATTTTAAGGAATTGAATTTTACATATTTTAATTTGATATTTTTGGAAATTGATCTACACTTAAATATGAACATGTTTGATTCAGGGATCAGTGGAGAATTCATGGAGGATGATGAAGATATTTGGCAATGAAAGGAAGCAATTCTGGAGAAGGCAGATTGGACACCTGCCCACTGATGAGACTGTGAGGCCCAACATACAGGCCCAATTAATCCCAAATTTCATGGGATGCTAGAAGACATGTAAAGGAACAAATCACTCTTTAGTAGTTAATGCTAATTCGGCTTCCATGTTGGTCATTTAGTCGGCCCAAGTTAGAGATAAAATTCTGGGCCAGATTCTGCGGCCCAGAAAAACAGTCCACTACTTTGATCATATCTCGGAATCCACAACTCCAAATGGGCCCAAATTTTACAGGCGGTTAGAAGACATCCGGAGCTCCATTTTCTTCTTCTATGACCCACCCTGATTCGGCCGTCTAGAAGGTCTTACAGACGCGTCTGTTCGGTGAAGTAAAGCTGGCTGCCACCTCGGGTCAAACGTGGAAAAGTCCAAATTCCACAAGCTTTCCACCACCTATAGCCTAGAAAAATTAATTAAGATGCTTTGTACTGTTGTTGGTTCGACCCAAGGCTCCCAAAATGCCTATTTAAGGCAGTGGTGGTGAAGGAGTTGAGGATCTTGGATGCTTTGTTTAATTGTAATGTTATGCTGCATTTTTGTTGCCTCAATTTTGTCTTTCACATGTAAGTTGTTCAATTTACTTTAGTTTCTTAATAAAAGTTCTTCTTCTACTCTTATTCTGTTGTTCTTAATATCACTTTGATACCGTTGGATCAAGGTGTGAATTTATTCACACCAACCCTTGTGAAATTATTCACACAACGGTGGAGTGATCATTTTATTTTTGTTGTTTTCTTTACTTCTCTATTCCTCCCTTATGAGTCTACTTTCCGCTTCCATTGAAACCATGGGATCAATGGAGGGCTAACCCACTTATGGGTTGATCCAAGGGAGTAGCAAGGGGCTGGATTGGATGTTATTTATCACCTAATTAATGTATAATCACTTCTTTAATTGGGATTTTTATTTGATGATTTTTAAACTCCATCGTCCTTGTTGAATTTAAGGCCACACACTTCAAGTACTAATACGATCCTTTACCTTGAAGTGCTAAAAACTTTGATCCTTCAAGTGTATAGGTGATTAGTATTAGAGGGTGTAGGCATTAAACCAGTAAGTGATGATGTTGTTTTATCTCCTTAAATGAACCCATCTCAAATTTAAGAAATTGAAATCATTAAAAAGAAAATACATCCAATCCACCCCGAGTGATAACCTAGGATCAACTCATTCTTTTAAATTGAATCCACTTAAATCTTTTAGATATCTTTAAAACCCATCCAAAATCAATCCAAGTTGGCCACTTCATAGCCAAAAATCCATCCCTTAGGTTGTGTATCTTAGGTATCTTCTTAGGTTTCTGTGGAATCGACAACCCAAGCTACACTACAAGGACCGTTCTACCTTTCTTCTCTTGGGTAAATTTGGGCGTGAACCAAGTCGCCTGCACTTCTGTCGCTGCTAAAGCATTGGATCTTCATTTCCTGTTGGGACACCCACCCGCCTCCACCATTCATCAGCTTTATCCAGATTTTAGTCAACATCTTTCTTTTCATTGTGAGTTGTTCTTTTGCGAAATATCATCGCACTTCATACATTCCTCGGGTGGATACACGGGCCTCACACCCTTTTGATCTGGTTCATTCAGACGTGTGGGGTCCTTGTACCATCCCGAGTCATTTAGGGTATAAGTATTATATATCTTTCATTGATGATTTTTCACGAATGACTTGACTATACCTCCTTGGAGAACGCTCCGAAGTGTTTTCCACCTTCCAAACATTTTACAATGCAATTCATAACCAATTTTCAATCTCTGTTAAATGTCTCCGCTCAGACAATGGGCGTGAATATCTCTCCATTCCCTTTCGGCAGTTCTTCCAGATGAAAGACATCATTCATTAGACCTCCTGTCCTGATACACCCCAGCAGAATGGAGTGACTGAGTGGAAACACAGACATATTCTAGAGACTGTTCGTGCCCTCCTCTTCCACCGATAGGTGCCTCTGTTTTTTTTGGGGCGATGCCATCCTCACTGCTACCTATCTTATAAACCGCCTTCCTTCTTCTATCCTTCAGGGGGAGACTTTTTTCGGGCTCCGTTCTTCTCTCTCCCTCCTCACATTCTTCCACTTCGGGTGTTCGGATGCCTCTGTTATGTTCGTGACACTCGTTCCGGCCTCTCCAAATTCTCTCCCAAATCCCTCCGGTGCATCTTCCTTGGCTATTCCCGCACTCAGCGCGGATATCGTTGCTTCTCATCGGACCTACGGAGGTACGTCATCTCTGTTGACGTCTCATTTGTTGAGAGCTCTCCGTTCTCCCTTCCCTCTCCTCATCCTGACTCTGCCATTGATGATTGTCTTCCTCTTATCATCCACCCTCCTCCGGTGTCTCCCCCTGCTGCTGACACCTATTTTGGTAGGGTCTACTCACGTCGTCCATCCACTGTATCCCCCGTTCCGGCCAATGACACCGTCGTCCCCGCTTCGTCCTCGCTTCGTCCGATGCTCCTGCCCCGGCACCAGACGACTTGCCCATTGCCCTCCGGAAAGGTACTTGTTCTTGCAAGAGTACTCTATTTGTATCTTCATACATGAGTCTATCAGCTCTGGAGACAGTATCTATTCCTCGCACAGTTGGTGATGCAAAAGCTCACCCGGGATGGCTAGCAGCCATGCGAGATGAGTTGCAGGCTCTGGAAGAAAACCATACTTGGGATCTTGTCCCTCTTCTCGCAGGCAAACAGGCAGTTGACAACAAATGGATTTACACCGTCAGGCTGAATCCTGATGACACTCTTCCTTGACTCAAAGCCCGCCTTGTGGCAAAGGGATTCACACAGACTTACGGTATTGACTATTTTGATACCTTCTTTCCAGTTGCCAAGATGGTCTCTGTTCGGTTATTCATCTCTCTGGCGGCTTATCATCATTGGTCTCTTCATCAACTGGATGTCAAGAATGCCTTCCTCCATGGATTTCTTGAGGAAGAGGTTTATCTGCAACAGTCCACCGGATTTTGTGCCTCCGACGCCGAGTCTCAAGTCTGTCGGCTCCGCCGCTCTCTTTACGGCCTCAAGCAGTCTCCTCGTGCTTGGTTCGACCTCTTTAGCACTGTCGTCACCGACTTTGAGCTCTCTCGCAGCATGAAGGATCACACTGTGTTCTAAAGGATGACCTCCGCTAGTTCCATCCCGTTGGTCGTTTATGTGGATGATATCATCATCACTGGTAGCGACTCTGCTGGTATCACCCACCTCAAGGGGCATCTTCACCAGCACTTCCACACTAAGGATCTCGGTCCTCTCACATACTTACTAGGCATTGAGGTATCCTATTCTCCGGACACCATCTCCCTCTACTAATGAAAATATGCGTTGGATATTCTGTAGGATGTTGGGCTGACACAAACCACTGCTGTAGACAGTGCTCTAGAGCCTGGGGAACGATCTCTTTATGCCTCCTCAGAACCATATTCACACCCAGAGCGGTACCGTCGACTGATGGGCAAACTCAATTATCTCATCATGACTCGCCCTGACCTTGACTGCGCTGTTGACAAAGTGAGCCAATTTATGGAACATCCGACCACCTCTCATTGGGATGCTACCCTTCGCATCGCCAAATAAATCAAGTGAGTTTCTACCTGTGGTCTTTGCTACTCTCAGCATGCTCATCTGAATATTGAGGTCTTTTGTGCTGCTGATTATGCTGGATGCCTTGCTACTCGGAGATCTACTTTTGGGTTTGCCGTCTTCTTGGCAGACAACCTCATCTCCTGGCGCAACAAGAAACAGACGATCGTCTCTCGTTCCAGTGCGGAATCCGAGTACCGTGCCATGACCACCGTCACCATGAAGATCATTTGGCTTCGACATCTCCTTCAGGAGTTTGACTTTCCTCCGCTGACATCTGCTCACATCTGGTGTGACAATCAAACAGCCACCAAGATAGCTTCGAATCCCGTCTTCCATGAACGCACGAAACATATTGAGGTGGACCGCCACTTTCTTCGCCACCACCTGGAGCATGATCACGTCCGCTTTAGCCACATTCCGACAGCGGACTAGCTTGCCGACATCTTCACTAAAGGTCTCCCAGGGGCTCGTCTAGCCTCGCTCAATTCCAAGCCGGGCATCCACAACATCTGCGGCCCAGCTTGAGGGGGAGTGATGTACATGGATTTTTACATGTATTTTTATAACTTTCTAACTTAGTTTTAATTAATTAGTTTAACCAATTTTTATATTTTTAGTTTATTTTTGTAGTTTTGTAGTAATTTAGATATTTTGATAATTTTTAGTTAATTTATATACTTATATTAGTAATTTAGTATCTCTATTAGTTATATTAATTTTATATATTATATTTAACAATATATTATTATTATTAGTTTCACTAATTTTAGTTTAGTTTATTTTATTAATTTTTATTAGTATGTATATCTTAATTTGTATTTTATTTCATTATTTTATTGCATTCATAAAATAGTATTTGGTATTAGTTTATAGTAATATTATATTTAATTAGTTTTTTTTTATTCGAAATTAACATTCTTCTTTTGTTTTTTTTTTCCCTCCCCTTACCCTACCCGCCTTCCCCTTTTTTTTCTCTAACCGGCTGGACCCCTTCTCCCTTTTTTTTCTCCCCCTGAGCCCGTAGCCCCCCATTCCTACCCAGCAACTCCTGCCGCTGGACCCGGTCGCTCCCCTCATCCCCTCTATTTTTTTGTTTTTTTTTATCTGGCGGTCTCCCCATTTTTTCTCCCCAGCAACCCTACCCGCCGGACTCCCCTTTTTATTTACCCCCGGCTGGACCCGCCGTTTTCTCTCCTCTCCTATCCCCGCTGGCCGCCGCTCCCTCGCCCCTCTATATCACCCGCGAACGCGTCGCCCTCCGGTCCCTGAACCAACGCCGCACAGCCACCCCGCCGGATCCTCTCCCCTGAACCCGGCCAGCCCTTCGACCCCCAACGCGCCTCCTCTACCCGCCGGCCTCTCCTCCGCCAAACCTGCGCACCACTATCTACCCAGCCGAACCCCCTGCTCACCCCATTCCCAGCGCCTCGCCCTCTTCTGCTACCCGCCGTCCCTTGCAAGTCTCCCCGCTTCACAACCCTAGCAGCAGTCGGCATCGTCCGCTGCTCCGCCCCCTCGCGTCGTCCTCTCGCAACCTCACCTCCACTCTGTTCGGGAATCCTCGGTGATATTGCAGGAAGCGGCGGCGGAGCATCTGGAGTGGTGGCGGAATAGCTGGACTCATTCCTGGCCCGTCGTCTTTATATACCTGGCGTGGAACCCATCTTACATCGTCGCAGTGGCTACCGTTGTGCTGATTTGACTGGAGGAGTCCGCTGCTGAGGCTTTGGATCCTAAGGTCGGGGCAAACTCAGGGTGCCGCTGCAGGCTCTTCGAGGTTCTCACCAGCAAACCCCAAGGCGGACCACGACGGCCGGTCTCCCCTCCGCTGACCAGATCAACATTCGACGACCAGCCTCCTTCATTCCGTGTGAGCAGTGGTGGTTCGAGTGCTTCATCGACGTTCGGTTCACTTTCGAAGATCGGCGGTGTGCACTAAGATCAAATACAAATCCAATCATTTTTGTAGTTGCGCGATGATGTGGTTCGACGTTGCGACGATCGGCGGATTAAAGATTATTATTTTGCGATCGTTGACGGCGTCCTGCGGTGACAATTACGACGACATGAGCACGGTGATTTCTGTTTATTATTTTATGTGCTGCTGTGTCGTCGCGATGGCAGACTAATTCATTTATGTCGGAGTTGTGACGAAAGTGATGGTGAATGCATGTCTTTAATTTATTTCTACGTTTGATTGCCTTTTAAATTAATTTTAATTGGTTGTTTATTTAATTAATTATATCTGCGTTAAAATTAATTGTTATTTGGGCCCTGCACACATGCTTTGGTGCCCGTTCGTGTGATACCTAATAAGTAATCACGAACGGGAGTTCATCCGAGAATTTATTTATCCGGAATTTGATCAAGCGCGCAATCGAATTTTGAATAAATAAATATATTAATTGAAAAATTAATATTTTGTGTGCGCTCTCCTTCAAACTTGCATGAGTGATACCTAATAAGTAATCTCATGTGAGCGAACCCAACGCAGGTAGATACTTCGACTTTGTGAGAAACGGGTCGTTGTATTTCACCAAGTGATTCAGTGCTTTAATGACGCACAAATTATTCGTCAGGACAGAGAACGAAATGACGGATAATTTGTGTAAACATTAAAATATTGTCTAACATCAGAGAACGAGACCAGATAGTATTTTGATTAAATTCGGAATCGGTGATAATTGAATAAATAAATATTCAAATGTGGGAATTAAATAATTGACATTGCATGCACTTGAACGGACATCACGACTCTGACACTTCCATCTCTGCCAGTTTCTTTCATAGCTAAGTTCACTTAGATAGTTTTAGTTAATTTAATTAGTTATTTTTAAAATAGTCATTTAGTTTTTTAGAACTTAGTTGTTAATCACACAATTAAAGCTCATCCGCCTGAACATTCCTCCAAAAGGACATTTCTAGTGTCTACTCACATTCTCTCTGTGGTTCGACCCTGCTCGCCACTTCTACAGTAGTTAGTAGGTAAATAAATATTGCAAATTTGCACGCGTTGCGACGCGCGTGCCAAATTTCTGGCGCCGTTGCCGGGGAGAATAGTAGCATTAGGAGTTCCTTTAAAAGAGTAATTTAGTTCAAAAATTAAAAAAAAAATTAAAAAAAAAAAAACCAACAAAAAAAAAGTTTACTATGGGAATTTTTCATTGCAGGAATTTTCAAGACACCCAGAAGCTCGGAATGACGTGGGCCGCACCACACCATTACAACCAGTACCCGCCCTATGCAGCCCCGACTCAAGGTATGACATATAACGATTCACCGCCCATGATCTATCCAGGTAATCCCGTTTATTTCAATGATCTTTATTCAAGTCCATGCTATGATCCATATGAGAACATTTCATCATGCTATGAAACAAGTCCTTATACATCTATTAATCATTTTCAAAGTCAATGCATTCCTGAAAATTTAGAACTTGACAATTCATGTCAAACAAATGATTCAATAATTGAACACATGTTGCATTGTGCTATCACTGAGACCAATCGGAGGTTTGAACTTCAAGATGAATGCAATGAAAAGTTGCTTTCCTCAACAAAAGATCTAGAAAATCAAGTGAATAATTTAGTAAATCAAATGAATCATATTTCCGAACTAGCTGCTTCATTACCCCTTGATGATCTAATTCAAAACAATTCTTTTGAGGAGAGTGCAATAGAGGTTCCATTTGAACAACATCTATCTCCCGAGTCTGATAATGGGATTGATCTGCCTTCTTATCATACAATTGATGACTCCCCTCCATCACAAAATAATTCTTCCAATCTAATCACATTTCAAGAATATGAGAGCTTGGTCTTCCGCCCTGTTGAACATAATGGTCCCTCAGAAAATGTGATTTCATGTCCTTCTGTGAATTCACAACCTAGTCATCCCAAAGTGAAAAAGGACACATTCAATGTATATCAAACTGCACCTTTTGAGGATGAAGAGGACATTGAACTAGGATCATTCTTTGCCATGATAGATTCAGAATTGAACCATGAGACAGTGGATCGCCACACTCAAGAGGACATCACTTCAAATGACATCGAATCACCTCTTTCTGAAAATCCATGTGAGTCTGAAACTTTTTCTAAAATGGAGACATCTGAAACATTTCTGGAGTCGAAGAATCAATCAGCATTGGTGGAAGAGAACACTCATAATTTTCTAGAAACAATGGAAGAATGGGATTGCTTGGAGGATCCTGATTTTGTGGTGACACATGTACCAATAGAGAAATATGATGAGGGTGGTATAGAAGAAAATTTTGAAAAAGATGTCATTCTTGACACAATGGAGTCATCTGCTCCAATTGATCTTGCGCCACTTGCTCCATGCGTCGAGGTTAAAAACACTTCACTTGAAATACCCACATATTCTAACAATATTTTTGACCTTGGCACAATCAATGAAACCATCGAGCATGAATTGAGTTGGAAACCAGTATATTTCCCCGTGCTAGTGGTTGGGTGTGAAAACGAATTGGGATACATCATCAACCCAGATACTACGTTCAAGGATATGATGGATATAAGCCGACCGCTGAAGGAGTCTAGTAATGGCATTTTTTCACTTGTGTATGTTCAAGGAGGTAATCTTCTTGATCTTTCCATTGACAGCCTTTTCCCAAAATTCAACAATTCGATGAGTCTTTCTTCAGGTGAGGTATACTCATTCCCTTGTGAGTTGGCATATTTTCATTTCATTCCACAAATCCATTATTCTAACAAGATTCCATTGAGATTTTGTACAGCTTGCAGGATAAACTCATCTTCAATGAATGGATTTCACGCTCCTACTGAAAAAGAAGCAGATGCATGGTTTACATTTCCGTTCGATCCTGGTGGAGTTTCAATAACGTCTGGCTGAAGACGAAGTAAACTTAGCGCTCAATGGGAGGCAACCCATCATTTGTTTGTTTTCTTTTCACTGCATTTCATTTCATTTCATTTAGTTTTATTTTTAAATAAAATGGCATGCATTTACAACAATCTGTTTTCTCCCGGCACAGTAGTGGATTTAAATTCATCCTAAATATTTTTATCATCCACAATTTTTTTATTATGGTGTGACTTCTTTGATATGATGCGAGTATGTGCTGTCAATGTGTAGGTTTTACAGGTATACCATTTCTGGAGCTTCATCAGATACACACAGCCTCTCCGTGTCAATCTGCACTTACACAGGGAAGTGTTTTATTTTTGTCATATTTTATGCTTCCAAAAACACCATGAAAAAAAAAACAAAACAAAAAAAAAAAAAAAAATTGAAAAAAAAAACTAACATTCTTGTCATTGATGAACCCACATAAAAGCCATTGTATTTTTGTCACAACACAGTCAGGAACATAACACTTGTGTCCCTAGGCAGTTTGAGCACCTGATTCTTGTTTTAGAATTATCTGATCCTTTCTCTCATGACTTAGATGATTGCTGATATTATTTCATGCTTCGAAAATGTTTTTCAAAAACTTGTATATTTTTTACACTTATTCGCACTCATGATCATCTGTGCTGTCCAAAATTATATTTCCATACCCGTGAGGACTCTGAGCTATTTTACAATCATCTCTTTTTTCTCTTATTTCTTGAGGGAATCTCAACCATGTTTTGTCTTCTAGAACTTGCCATGTTTTTCCATCAAAGCGATAGGAATTTTTGAAAGTTGTACTAAAATGATCAAGGCATCTGTTTGATATTTTAGCCCCGTTGACCCACTGAGCCACCCAAACATTTTCTCCTTCGTATAGCCCTTAGAAGCCATGCAGGAGCCTTTTAGGATGAGCCCAAGCCGATACCCTTCCCTACCAATTTCTTGGATTTTTGCATGATGATTTCAATCTAAGTGTGGGGGAGAGAGACTTACTCATGGAGAGGGTTCTTCGAGGGACAGTGAGTCATTTGCTGTACATGGATTGACACTATTCCATCCTGATCATTGAGTTCTTTTTCACAGTAGCGACATTCATTTCATATTATTTTGATATAGGAATATAGAACCCTTTTCAGTTCCAACAATGAGTACATTGGTGGTCATTACGCGGTAACCCTCGACTTTGGGGATACCTATTAAAGTGATGATCCATTACTCCAGGAACTAGAAAGTTTTCTATATGACCTACCTTTATTGAGATGTTACATCGTATACGCTACTTGTGTACCTTTCTTTGGGATTATTGTCTGACATTTATTTCATGGGGTTTTGGAACTGATACTCACTTGTTTTTCCTACCCATCTTATTTGAGTGAGTTGTAAAAAAAAAAAAAAAAAAAAAAGCGAAACATTGGATTATCAAATGCTTGGGGACAAGCAGCGTTTTAAGTGTGGGGGAGCGAGAGTTTGAGGGAGACATTTAGATTGACTTATCATGCATTTATTTCAAGATTCAACCCTCCTTTTTACCAAAAAGATGTCAATTTTTTTACCCACCGTCCCACAGCTTCAGAAACATTTGAACCTCATGTAAAGTCCTTGAGATTGGTACATCCTTTTGATTTCCACTAGTGGAGATGTGAAATTCATGGCAAGCCTATGGTAAGCATGCATGTGCATGAGAACTGAGAAAAACTTTGATCAAATCTTTTCGAGCAATGAGTGTAATGGCGAGGTAGGTCACATGATTGATGAGTGCACATACTTGTTTTGAAAAAATGCAAGTGAAAGAAAAATTGTTTTTGAAACTAAAGTTTTGAATGAAACATGATATATTATGAGGAAAGAGATTGGAAAATTTTGAACATGTAATTTTGATGTTTTGATTTGTCTATGGGTCCACTTTTTTTTTTTTTCTTTCTGATTGTTTTGCCCAGGAGTGCAAAAGTTTAAGTGTGGGGGATTTGATGTACATGGATTTTTACATGTATTTTTATAACTTTCTAACTTAGTTTTAATTAATTAGTTTAACCAATTTTTATATTTTTAGTTTATTTTTGTAGTTTTGTAGTAATTTAGATATTTTGATAATTTTTAGTTAATTTATATACTTATATTAGTAATTTAGTATCTCTATTAGTTATATTAATTTTATATATTATATTTAACAATATATTATTATTATTAGTTTCACTAATTTTAGTTTAGTTTATTTTATTAATTTTTATTAGTATGTATATCTTAATTTGTATTTTATTTCATTATTTTATTGCATTCATAAAATAGTATTTGGTATTAGTTTATAGTAATATTATATTTAATTAGTTTTTTTTTTATTCGAAATTAACATTCTTCTTTTGTTTTATTTTTTATTTTTTATTTTTCCTCCCCTTACCCTACCCGCCTTCCCCTTTTTTTTCTCTAATCGGCTGGACCCCTTCTCCCTTTTTTTTCTCCCCCTGAGCCCGTAGCCCCCCATTCCTACCCAGCAACTCCTGCCGCAGGACCCGGTCGCTCCCCTCATCCCCTCTATTTTTTTGTTTTTTTTTATCTGGCGGTCTCCCCATTTTTTCTCCCCAGCAACCCTACCCGCCGGACTCCCCTTTTTATTTACCCCCGGCTGGACCCGCCGTTTTCTCTCCTCTCCTATCCCCGCTGGCCGCCGCTCCCTCGCCCCTCTATATCACCCGCGAACGCGTCGCCCTCCGGTCCCTGAACCAGCGCCGCACAGCCACCCCGCCGGATCCTCTCCCCTGAACCCGGCCAGCCCTTTGGGCCCTGCACACATGCTTTGGTGCCCGTTCGTGTGATACCTAATAAGTAATCACGAACGGGAGTTCATCCGAGAATTTATTTATCCGGAATTTGATCAAGCGCGCAATCGAATTTTGAATAAATAAATATATTAATTGAAAAATTAATATTTTGTGTGCGCTCTCCTTCAAACTTGCATGAGTGATACCTAATAAGTAATCTCATGTGAGCGAACCCAACGCAGGTAGATACTTCGACTTTGTGAGAAACGGGTCGTTGTATTTCACCAAGTGATTCAGTGCTTTAATGACGCACAAATTATTCGTCAGGACAGAGAACGAAATGACGGATAATTTGTGTAAACATTAAAATATTGTCTAACATCAGAGAACGAGACCAGATAGTATTTTGATTAAATTTGGAATCGGTGATAATTGAATAAATAAATATTCAAATGTGGGAATTAAATAATTGACATTGCATGCACTTGAACGGACATCACGACTCTGACACTTCCATCTCTGCCAGTTTCTTTCATAGCTAAGTTCACTTAGATAGTTTTAGTTAATTTAATTAGTTATTTTTAAAATAGTCATTTAGTTTTTTAGAACTTAGTTGTTAATCACACAATTAAAGCTCATCCGCCTGAACATTCCTCCAAAAGGACATTTCTAGTGTCTACTCACATTCTCTCTGTGGTTCGACCCTGCTCGCCACTTCTACAGTAGTTAGTAGGTAAATAAATATTGCAAATTTGCACGCGTTGCGACGCGCGTGCCAGGGAGCGTGTCTGGTCTTGTATGATTTCATCTTCCTTTTTTGTGGGACTCGTTGTCCAAGTTGGGCATGTCCAGCTTGAGGGGGAGTGTTAAACCCTTTTTTTATTATTCTGGGTATTTCCGAGTCCCACATCGGAATACTCCTGTATGTATTCCGTATCCTCAATCTATAAAAGGAGGCCTCCGCCTCACTTTGAGGTAATGAGGTTTTTCCATTCTACAAAATCGATATAAACAAGATCACGACGCATCAAGGATTGCCACGCCGCAACACTCGAACACTCAGAAATCACTGCGCAAACCTCGACCTTCTCCACTTGAACCCGATAACCTCTAAATAGGACCCTGATGCAACAGGGATCACCATAGTGCATCCATCCAAAACATAGCGATACTGAAAAATCACGGTCAAAGCCTTCGTGATGGAACACAATTGTCCACGCCGCTATCCCAAACACATCACCTCACACCACAACCTCACTGATCACGACGAACGCTCTAGACTGCAACAAACCTTCTCCCGCAACCAACCAATCATGGCGCAACGCTTTTGGTCATGGCATGATTTTCCCCTTTAGCTGAAATTTTAGCTAAACTTCATCTCCACTTCCACCATTCAGCTCTCACTCACTCCAAAACACCTCCAACACCTCAAACCCATGAAGTAGAGGGCCGGGAGAAATCTGGGCCTCTATAATGGATGGCATAATCTTTGAAGCTTCAAGTGAAGAATGAGCCAGAGAATTTCTGAGTTGATTAAGAGCGAGTTTGAAATGTCGATGATTAGTGAATTGACATTTTCCCTTGGTTTACAATTCACTCCAGAAAGTCGCAAGACTTATTTCTCAATCCAAGTGCTGAACGTACGGAGGATAGCAAACCAATAGCGCGATACTCGTTGCTACCCGGATGAAATTGTCAAAAGACGTGGGTGGCAATTCAATTAGCCCTGTGTTTTTTATTTCTCAATCAAAATTTGATATAGATCTGGGCATAAAGGGAATAAAGGAGATTATTAGCGAGGGAATATTCTGTTAGGGGGTAAAACAATCTTTTAGGGTGAGTCGGTTGGGTTGTTAGGGGGAAGGTTCTAGGCCCCACTTGTGGGGCTGGAGTTGGGTTATATAAACAGTTGGGAGAGAAGTGAGTTGGGTTATGTGAAGTGTTGAAAAGTTTTCATATGTAGGATAATAACCCAATAACGACACCCGTTGCAACCTGAATAAAATCGTTGAAGGATGTGGGTGAAAAGTTGACCAATGTCACAAAGTACAAATAAATCTTTGGAAACCTACTCTAGTTGATAATGACATGGCCTGACATAGTGTTTGTCACATGTCAAACAATGAGGTATCAAAGTGATTAATTGCCTTCTAGGTATGTGTATTTCTTCGCTTTGCAAGAATTCAGATTTAATTTCATCGAGCACCGTAGAGGCTGAATAGATAAACACTATTCAAGTGTAACAAATTTGGGCAAAAATGTCGTGTATCGTTTAAGGAAAAAACACATTGAGATTAAGTATCGTTTTTTCAAGAAGAAAGTGGTACAAGGAGTTGTTAAATTGGAATATTTTTTTACACAAGATCAAGTAGTTGACGTGATGACAAAGACACTTCAAAGGGAAAGTTTTAAGAAACATAGGCTGACTCTTGGAGTTCAATCATCTCCATCCACTTGATGGTTTGAAGAAACCCCCCTCCCCTATTTGTTTTTGGGCATACAGGTTATGAAGAAAGCACAAGTTTTGGATTCGTTGATGCTATGAGCTCATTTAACTTGTGGTTGTTGGACAAAAATCCCTCAAGGTATCATTGAAGCATTTTTGAGGTGATTGTGTTTGTTGACAAAGTGAGCCTCCGTGTTGTATTTGTTGACAAAGCAAACCATGACGTACAAATTTGTTGACAAAGAGGATTTAATGGTGGCATGTCGAGTTCAAGGGATGTTGTTAACGATCCATGATTGATTCAAGAATGTCGACAAAGGAATGGTCGATCTGGATGCGGTTCAAAAAGAGCAGATACAAGGTGGCGCCGTTTTCCAGTGTTTGCCAAATTTTTGGACCTCAAAATCGACAAATGGAGAAAAGTGTTTTTTTGGCAAAGGGACCTACGCGCCGGTGTCTTGGAGGCTTGGAAACTTGCGCGCCACTTGTTTTTCAAGATCAGAACATCAAAATAGGGCAAAGGAAAAAGGGGCGCCCAAGTTTTAGGTTTGGTCGCGCAAGTGACTAGGGAGACAGAGACTAGGGCGGCTGGACTTGCGCGTCGAGAGGAAACTTGCGCGTCGGCGCTCAGGATGTCCAAATGCCTATAAATAGAGGTCGACCCCTCCTCATTCGGTGTGAGTTCAACACTTGGAGAAAATCAGAGCTCCCGTCGCGCAGGTGTTGTGGTCGCGCAAGTATAAAGATATTTAGAAGTTGCGCGCCAGTTGATAGTTGCGCGCCCAAAGTGGTTTGGGCGAGAAAGGGTGTGAGTCGCTCAAGTTTAGAGTTGAAGAAGGGGGTGTCGCGCAAGTGGTTTGGTGACACTTGCGCACCCGACTTTGAAGAAGCACGATAGTTGATAGTTGCACGCTAAAATTGGTTTGGGCGTAAAAGGGTGAGTCGCGCAAGTTTGGAGTTGAAGAAGCGAGTGTCGCGCAAGTGGTTGAGATGAACTTGCGCGCCGGCTTGGAGAAGCGCGCTAGGTATGGTAGAAGCACGCCAGTCATTTCAGGGCTGCGCGAAAGCTGGAAGATTGTCCGATAGCTTCGGTGCAAAGTGAGATTCATCTAAGGGTGAAAGTTGGACTTCAACAGAGCATCTACATAAAACAGATGATGTATTCATTAGTGATAATGAAGAGACCTACAGGTCTATAAACTGTGAGTGAATCCTTTCTAGAGCAGTAAGTAAAGGAAGAGGAAGAATGTGATCCTCTCCACCGGCAGTGAGCCAAAGAGAGAGAAACAGGGAGTGACCCTTGGGAAAACAGTGAGCTGACCCTAAACATTGTAAATGCAGTGAGCCTGAGAATAGAAGTGATTTATCCCGAACTTTGTAAACACGCTTTTAGTGAATTTGGTATATCGGCACATCGCTGGTGTATGCTCCTTGGACGTAGCCCAGTGAGGGTGAACCAAGTAAAAATCTTTGTGTCCTGTGTATGCTTTAGTTTTTGTTTATACATTGCTGTAGGAAAAAGAGAGAAGAGAGTCTTGCTTAACAGTGAAACAAGATCAATATGGGTAGTTGTTTTAATCTGTCATACCCTGATTCACCCCCCCTCTCAGAGTATCTAACCTAGTGGACCTAACAGTGGTTTATTGACAAAGTGGGTGATAAAAGTGTGATGCTTGGTGAGCTCGAAGGGGGAGAGGGAGAACTCAAAGTGGGAGAGATATCAAAGTATATCAAAGCAGCGGGAAAATTGAGAAGATGCTGGAATGATGAATTCATGGGAGTCCTCAAGTGAGGGGGAGTTACCTTGTAGCTGAGCATGAGATAAGTTGAGTGGTTACTAATGAAACACTTTTGTTTTACTCTTACTTCTCACAACGAGCATGACTCATGTGGGCTTAGAGTGAATGAATGATGCTCCATATGTTTCACTATGAAAACAAATCCAAAAATAGAGATCGTTAGCAAAAAACAAAATATGTTTTTTTGGGTTGTGTTTATTGAGAAGGGTGGAAGAATGGTGAAGAAATATTCCATATGAACATTGAAGAAGCTTTGGAGGACATTCGTAGAGTTAGTAGAAGGTTAGAGGAGTTTTGGTAAATGAACAAAAAACCACGCTGTTGTGGTGTATGTCATGCCGTGGTAGGTTCCCTATGATTTGATAAACGGTTGGAATAGAGAAGAGGAAACACTTGTGGTTTTTGAGAAATGCCTGTGGTTCATGCTGTTTCAAGCTGCAAGATCCCTGTTAAAAATGGGGAAGCCGCATATTCATGCTGTGGTTAGGAAGCCGTTTAGAGTTGGCTGATGAAACGGGGAAAACAAGAAGAAAACAAGCCGTGGTGGCCTGGTGTTTCGGAGGCTTGGACGGAGTTTCTGTGCAAAACGACATTTGGCAATTAAAACACTCCACCGTGAATTAAGATGTTTTGCAAGATTCCTGTGTGAAACGGGGAGACCTCGTGGAGCTGGTCGTTTTCTGGAGCAGATAACACAATATATCATATCAAGAAACCATGTCGTGGCAAGGAGGAGGCTGTGCCGTGGTGAGAAGCAGACATGAATTCCAAATTATGGAAACGGATGGAAAATCTGGATGAGATTTTCAGGCTGTGGTTTGCTGAAGTCAAGCATTGATTGGGTATGCTGAGTTGTGGCGACAGAGACCACGTCGTGGTCTGGATGATTTTAGTTCAAATCTGAAAATCTGTATCCCATTCAAGAGGAAAGTGTGGAGGCTTTGTGGGAAGGCTTCACTGGGATTTTAATGATGATTTAAAAGGGCATTTGACTACCTAAAAACATGGAATGAAGATATGACTTTTATGAAAGATATGGAGGATCTCTTTTAACTGAGACTTTGATTGAAGATCAAGGTGTTGAGTTTTGTTTGACGAAATGGAGAGAGAGTTCGACATTCATGGACAGAACTTGCCACATGAAGATCACCAAAGTCTTGCATCCGCTGCAACGAGGATGAACATGCTACACCTACAGAACTTGCCACATGAAGATCACCAAAGTCTTGCATCTGCTTCAACGAGGAGGATGAACATGCTACACCTACTCTAATGATGCATTCATTCTTGTTTCCTTCACTTGTAATTGGCAGTAAACCAATCTTTGTGAGAGAGAGCAATGAGGAATGCTGCGAGAGGTCTGGAATTTTGTAGAGACTTGGACTTCTCCATGAATATTTTAGAGACTTTCATTGTAAATATTTCTTGTAGATGTCTCGTAGGAGGATGTCAAATTAAATACGTTCGTCATCGTTCATCAAGGAGATTGAAAACTGTAAATAGGGATATTTTCTTCCCAAATTGGATGGAACGGGGACTCCCTCTGAATTTCTCAGCATGGTAAATTCATTTTCATGCAATCAGTGATATTGTCTTGTAGAAAATGCGTTGAATCATGTAAATAAAAAAATATTTATTAGAGAATGGGAATGAAAGTAAGATATCTTTAGAAAACAAAAAATAATATTGTTTTATTTTTTCGAGAAAACAATCTTGCTAATCATGCTTTAGATATCAAAATGTTACAATATCATTTTCCATTTTTGCCACATGATCTGAATAGTTGGTCCAGTGGCATCGATGGTTTTTCCAGTTCTCATATTTAGGTGCTGAATGTAACAGACAATTATCAATGCTGCTGCATATGTCCCACCACCGCCTTCAGAAGATAAATTGAAGAGAATTTCGAAAATGTAAGAGCATTATGGGGCATCTGCCCTGACATTGCGCGGGAGCGACCCGACATGACTCTCTCTGATTGCAGGGCGGCTGCAAGCGAGCAGAAAAGATTGGACAACAAGAAGACCCATTCAAAGACGAAAGCAATTAGAAGAAGCCGAGATGGTTGGGATTGAGTATGTGATTCCTGAGTTATTCTTCTAGGAATTCTGGGTGCAATTTAGGTAAAACTTTCCTGACAGATGCAGATCAAAAGTTAGATGTAAAGAAATGATACGCTCTTCAATCAATATTGAGCTGATTTACTATCTCCAGGGTCAACAGCCGTAAGAATATCATGTCATGTTGACTCTCAGACCACAATGATCAAGTAGTTTCAAATGAGTAATCAGAACTAGGGATCATAGTGTCTTGACAAATCAAAACTAGGGATTTTTGTGTCCCAAGAGATCAAAACTGGAAACCGTAGTGTCTTGACAAATCAAAACTAGGGCTTTTTGTGTCCGAAGAGATTAAATTTAAGTATTCCTTGGATCATCATGTTATAAGACCTAAAAAGGCCTCGCCAAGGGAATCATGGTGTCGCAAGTAACCTAAACAAACGATACCATTCATAACTGTGCCGCTTCTCATGAAGGAAATCAAAGTAAATTACATGACAAAACCAAAATCAATTATCATTGCATTAATAAAAATGATGTTTATATACATGGTAGGTCCGGGGGGAGGGGAACAAAGGGAAGAAAATCTGCAGACGTGGAGGCTTGAAACCAGGATCTCCTCAACTCAGCACCACAGGTACAGTAGGGACGGAATCACTGAACTGCGCCCTATGAGGCAATAAAAACGATATTTATAGCATTAACAAAATGTTTAACTCACCATATTCAGGTGTAGTTAACATGGCATTAATAAAACTCACTATCATGGTGCAAATAAAATCCACCGTTGTGGAGTTGACAAAAACCTTTGACTTGACACACCCAAATTTACTTAACATTGTCTTATCTACTCAAAATTTTATTAATTTCACATAAAGTTCCATCTATAAATTTATGCATGCATGCAATGAATTTAACTTAATATGTATTACATAATAATTCTATTACCAAATCCCCCTTGAAGTCCATCAAGCAAACTCTGAATAGTCCTTTCATAGACCATATACTTGACGACAATGAGTTGTACTAATGCTCGCTTATGTGTTCAATGCCTTTCAATGACTCCTCCAAAACATCAAAATGAACCTCAAATCTTGATTTGATATAATCAACCCATTTATTTGATATATATCTTTGATGATTTAATTGAGTGACGAATCTTCTCGAATGACGATGAAATGATTTGACTTCATAAGCCGAATTACCACAACCTATATGATGCTATTTTTTAGAGGTCCATAAAGACTTGAAATGATGATGTTCACTCATTTCTATGTTGGTATAACTAATAAATGCACCACCCCCTGGTTTTCAACAATCTATCTTAACTTGTTGGCATACCAAGCACCTTATTGTATATTTCACAATCTTATTCCTCATGTTATCCCATCAAAAGTGATCTAAAAAATCTCTATACATTTTGATGCTTTTGAGGTGTATAAAGAATGATAAACTCTGCGCATCATCTAATTACTCCTTTAGATTTGAAAATAATGGAATATATAATTGAGTTTCAAATCTTATGACTCCATTGTTGATATTGAATTCTAAAATCTTCTATTTATTATGTAAAACCCTAGGTTTCTTCTAAGGTGTGACCTGTTTATTTTTTGCCGAAACTCATGTATTTTGCCTTGTTTTAAATGTCTTGGGGGTCGGAAATGGCCTGGGAAGAGTTTTAGGAGGATCAGACAGGTCTGCAGCTAAAAAGATGTAGATTGCGACCATTCACGACGTGACACCAGACGTCACAATGTGAAAGGGCCAGGCAAAGAGGAGGTTCCCTGCCTCGACTATTTCATGGAGTGAATTGCATGTTCTCGACGTGAATCATGCCTAGGTGTTTTTTTTTTTTAATTTTTGTTCATTAATTAGTTAGTTAATGGAGAAGGGGTTTTTAAAATAATAAGAGGGGCACCTTCTCGCCCAATACACACGGTGACCCCCCTCACATGTTCCTTGCTTCCAAGCAGGAGTTCTCACTCATTTCTTTTCAGATCTTGGTGATGTCGGAAGCTGGAGGTAGCCTAGGGAAAGACTAACAGTCCGTAAGCATCTCTTTTCCAGTTTTCTCATTGTCTCTTTTATTTCCGTTGGTGGTACCCTAAAATAGGGGTTTTGTTAGATTTTGCGAAATCTTTGGATTGAAGCTGAATCGACCAGAGTTGCTTAGAAAGCAGAGTCCTATTAACTCCAGGCAGGTGGTATCTAACTTTCTCCTAAATTATGCTTGTGTTAGGCGTATGTGGGATGGTCCGGGTGAGACCGATTATGAATTGCTTAGGGTTTTTATGGTTCTTAGAAGATACCAGAGGGAAGTCTCATGTGTTAAATGGTATGATTGGGCCTGGTATGACATGAAAAGTGCTGTGTGTTGTTTCTTGATTGGTTTGGCTAGATGATGCCAATTATGGAATTTGTTTTAATGATGTGATGATTGAGTTGGTTTTGTGGGAACGTGTTGGGCGTGTCTCGGGTGATTGTGGGTGATGTTGATTACCGTAAGTGAGACAACCTGTTCACCAGGAGGATGCAAATGGTGTTGACCATTGCTGCGTTTGGGCGTCGTGGTTCGCAGGTGGCGATGGAGGTTTTCTAGAGGTGTGGCCTAGGTTGTTGGTGATGTCACTCAACATTGGTGATCGAGAGGGTCGTTGGGGTTGTGTGCACACAAGATAGGACCCATGAGGTGGTGTTGACCACTTATTGTGGGTGAAGTCCTTCGTAGATCATGCAACATAGGGGATGACATCGACCATTGGTAAAAGAGAGGTGCTCACCATAAAAGGCCATGGTTGGTGGTAGTTGAGACCATCGACTGGGGTTGAGGCTCACCATTTATGTTGAGGCTGTTGGCCTGGGGCTTGGAAGGATGGGCATTGATGTACCTTGGGTTCATCGGGCTTTTGAGCCAACGATTGGTTGAGGGAAGTGGAAGTCCTTGAGACTTGTGATGTATCTGGTGGACATGCCTTTGGGGCGTCAGGTTGACTCAAAATGATTATGCGGGAATAATGACGCATGGTGCCATGCAATATGTGGCGATGGTTGGTGTGTGACGTTGTGGGATATGGAAATGGTTGAAAGGCTGAGGGCTCTTCCAATATGATAGACCGTTGATCTATCATTCCACTTTGACACTGGCCGTAGCAGGTAAAGGGATCACTTGTGGCTATTGAGAACAAGGGGAGCAGGTTGTGTCATATGGTTGATTGTTGTTTATTTATGTTTTTGCATACACCGATATATGTATAGATGTAAGCTAGTGACACCGTTGGTGATGATCTACTGAGTTTATGCTCCCAACCTGCACGGGTCCTCCGGGACACGTGCAAACTTTATGGTTTTGAGTATAGGTAAGAGAAAAGGCTCGATGTTAGGTGCTTAGTGGACAGACGCTGACAAATGATGCACAAGCATGGTGGCATGATTTTTGGTAGATGGGCCAGGTGGTTCCTCGGTGCCAGGGTGATAATATTTTTGGTTCTTTTGTTTATGTACATATACAATCGACCCACGGGCGATCATGTTTACTCTTGTATGACTGACATTTCATGTGTATATTCTCTGGGTTATAACATGTGAATTTTGTCTTGTTACTGCCGTTGTTGGGCCGGGTGGTTCCTCGGTGCCAGGGTGGTAATCTTTTTGGTTCTTTTGTTTTTGTACATATACAATTGACCCATGGGCGATCCTGTTTACTCTTGTATGACTGACATTTCATGTGTATATTCTCTGGGTTATAACATGTGAATTTTGGCTTGTTACTGCCGTTGTTTAAAATTGCTTCTGCAATGTTTGGTTAATTGCTTCTGCAGTGTCATCATCATCATCATTATTATCACAAGAGAGTATAGTCTCCCCACCATCACTCAACATACCCTCATTACTAATCGACAACCTTTGGCGTGCAGGGAGGCGCGCCTAAGGTCACATGGTGCACCACCGGCCTGAGTACCAGTCGAGTGGTCGTGGGGCAGCAGAGCATTAAAAAGTGATATTAGAGCATTGGTGTTATAAAAAGGTATCAAAGATCTTGGGTGTTGCATGGTAGTCCCTGAGCAGGTTGTTTACAAAGAAGTAACAATATTCGGTTGTTACCGGGTGATATTAAAGCCAGGTTACTAGAAAATAAATTGTTATTTGGGTTATGACAGACTTCTAATCTAGGAATACATTGAGTCTAGGAATGTGTTAGGACTTGGGACGAATGTGATGTTGTGTGTTTGACTAGCACCTGCATGATATGAAGTCAAAGTTACTAGGGGAAACTAGGATGGCTATTTGGTTTTCGTGGTTACAATTGAGTTTTTGATGTGGATTAATTTTTATTTGATTTTCTTGATTTTTTTGGACTCCTGGTCACGAGAGGCAAGAGGGAGTACTCATGCATCATGTTAGACACATAGGGCTCATATGATATATGTGTGTCCTTGTGATTGTTGCTTGGAACCTGGAATAAAAGAAAGGGGTGAGCTGTTTAAGTTATCAATAACAAACTAAACAATGTTTTCCTACATAGTCTCTTGGTGGCATTCTACTAAACTATGCCAGGGGAGGTAGTGGTTCCGAAAATAAAAGGGGGTTGGGTTGTTTAAGTGTCATCAACAACCTATATGATGTTTTCTTGTATAGCTTCTTGCTGACATTATACTCAACTAGCTTAGGTATGTGATTCCTAATGTGATGGGTGGTGAGATGTACTGCCTGTTACAAATTTCCCTATTTGTGATGCCTGAAATGTTTTTTATCACGGTATTTGGTTCTCAGTCAGATGCCCACTTAGATGACCTCCATTGAAGCATCTGGAGGGCAGAGATGTGGTATTGCCAAGGTATGCACGAGATGAGACACCTGTCACGACCCCCTCCCCTAGAGGTACCCCTCTCGAGACTACAATGAGGGAAGGATAATAGTGACTGTTCGAAGCCCACCTCCAATAGGCCGCAGGTTGACGAAAAGCACCAATAGTATAACGAACATACAAATAAGAGACACTATCCTCTAAGAGAACATGAGGAAAGAGAGATAAAATTAGTACACCAATCAACTCCTTCTTAGGTATAGTAAAAGGAAACTCAAGTACATACATGTAATATCATACAAAACTAGTACAATTGAAAAGTAAACTACAAGTACGCAAAAGATAAACTTGGCAGCGACCACGAAGCCCAAACAACTCCTAAGCAACCACGAGCTAGTAATATCCAGCTCGATCTCCAACTTGCTCCTAGTGACCTGAAAAAACAGTTTATATATACGTAGGGTGAGCATAACATGTATACTAAGTAGGACCCCCAGAGCCTCTTGTGAAAAAGATAAAGAAAGCATGCTAAAGCCTAACGAACAAGTGAAGCTAGCTCATCACTTAAACATGTATACTAAGTTCCCAACCTCACAATGACTATCTCTCACCAAGTATCGCATACAAGAGTTCATATATTATAGTAATAAAAAATGGGCATCCCACTACTGCTTCCCCATTGGTTTGCCGCTCTGCCCTAACATTGTACGACCTGAGCCATCTCTCTCCAAAAGAAGCTAGTCCGAATACACCCAGACTAAGTATAATAACATGCACCTCGTGTATCACATCATTTCACCATCCCATTCCACATCTCCATATATTAATCGAGTAGTTTCTGGGAGCCACCACAACTCATTTGTCGTGTATTATATATCAAGTATTATGCCTCAAGTCTTCACAACCCATACAATGAGTAATGTACCTCGAGCCATTACATCCCATACATGTCATACCTATAATAATTCTTTTGGATACTATATTTAGAGATACATGTGTGTGAAATAATCGCAAACTATCATAGCCCTCTGCATACATATATGAGAAAGATAACCACCGTGCATATCGGCACATAATACGACTAGGAGAAGAGAGCGGGGCCATAGGGGTATTCAATCATCAATTCCTCGCTAACCTGGATGTTGGGGAACACACCATCCCAGAGTCCACTGGGTGTTAGTCGTCCTACCGACATGGGTGAGGTAGCGTATGAAATCAAAAAACACACATGATATAATATAGCTCACAATCACACTATGCGCAATAACCTAGTCTTAGACCCAACTGCGACCATCGTCTCTCGGACACCCAACTGCCACTGTTAAGAACTAAATATCCTATAAGCACCCAAATATTTAAGATGGATTTCATTAAATCATTTATTTCCATTTTTACATTTCACTCGACGTTAATGAATTTATTAGCCACCAATTAACATTACTCAAAATTATATTTCATTAACCAGCAAAGTGAAGTCCATTCCCTCCAAGCATAATCCAACCGAGTCCATAGTTTTTCAAGATTAACATCCTTTGCATTCTAGCAAAAACCAACCCCATGGATTAAAACATTAATTATTCTTTTACCCTTCTATAATCTCCATACTCTAGAAAACACCCAATCTACCATAAAGAGATGCATAACCAAACACAACCAACTGCCTCAAACAATGGGGAAATGAATGTAGATAAAAAAGCAACCTGACCATCTAGCCTTTAAATAAATTTATTAACAAGTAAGCATTCTGACTTTCAACACAACAACAGGTAAGCCTAGCTTCAACCAATTCCACCAATCCTGGTTCCATCCTTAACACCATCATGCATATCACCATGAATCTCGTCGTCATAGGCGTTAACTGTCGCAACAAACCCAGGCCTCCCCGCTCATATCTCATCAAACCAACAACCATCCCAAAGTCACATCACATCGCATAACAAGGCTCGCATCTAGAGCAACATAGAAGACAACAAACAACCATCAAAGCCAACATGACAACTAGGCCCTAAAACAAGACATTTTGCCTTTACATGCAAACGTGCTCACTCAGCTCCAAACACAAGGCATTCAACCTTCATAAGAAGACATACTCACTCGACCCCAAACATTCATCTTTATAAAACAATCAATTTTATTACTATCTTGGATTAATTGATACAATTATTATAGATTACAACTACAAGTAACCTAACACACCAGTTATAACAAGCTATCAGTTCTTTAGACAACGCTTTCAATCATAACTTCTAGTTTCGACAAACTTTAAGAACACTCATCATTTAACATGACTTTTATTATTATCCACAATAAGTATTGCCAACTTTTAAGTTCTTTAGTCAATTCCATTAACAAATGGAAGAACAACTTTAACTATGAAGATACCGAGGTGCGTAGCGAAAGCCGATGGGTTGGAGATTTAAAATTTCTCACCGATGATCGATGTAACTACGTCATCACTGGCGATGCAATGCCCTAGTATAAGTTGAGGATCACACGTGAATAAGTTTAAGCATAAAAATTAAACCATAAATACCTAGTTGGATCTGAAGACGCACTTGACATTTACTTGTCGTTGACGATCGTTGCTCGAAGGATCCAATGCAAAACCCCTCTAGATCGTCCACACGTGCTTCAAAAATACATGGGAGAGTCGATCGTCAAATTTAAGGTGCTAGAGCGGAGAGTCGACGATGCCTTTGACGTTCCAACAATTACCACATCGACGTACCTTCGATGCATTAGGGAGAGATCGATCCGATCACCTGGATTGAGAAATTATCTCTCTAGAAAGTAGGAGAGGAGAGAGAAGCTCTCAAGAGCTCACAGTGAATAATCACAGGCGAGAGCCTCTCTTCTCATATTTATAGTTTTTTATGAAATTACCCAGAAAAGGATCCTCAACCTCCGAATATTAACACACTACATAAATGATATATTATGACCACTGTATTGAGTCATAAATATCATTTATATTTTTATCACTTTCTTGTAATATAATAAATATATTACGTGATAAAAACCCGAGCCATTAACTCGACTCGTTGTTCCCGCAAATATTAAATGGACCTTGAATATTTTAAACTAATATTTGTTAATATGATATTTTTCATGTATTTACTTTAATACTTGTAAATACATTTAATAAATAAATTCAATGTCAATTATTCTTAACTTGAATAATATGAATTTATTTATTCCTTTGGTGACCGTACATCCTTGGATAGATCTCAGACCCCAGTGGTGGGGCCCACCATGTCCTATATACCTATTCACTAGAATAGAGTAGATTCTTGAATACGCTATTGTGTGTGACCCTCTAGCCCCTTATCTCGATAGCAGTGAATACTATTCACAGACCAAGAGTGGAATCTAACAACCCATCATGACCCCTAAAGAGATAAGTATTAGTCATGACAACCTCAACCAACCTATGAACACACACCGTGTAATATAATCTCTTTACCTTTAGATATCTCATAAAGCATGACTCACACTTGTGTCATCGTCTTTTCTTGCTTTATTATTTGTTGATCTATCTAGAAAGATTTATCTTCTATCATGACCATGGATCTAGTAAAGGTATTACCATCTCGATTAACTTGACCAGAGATATTACTTAACCCAGAAACAACAAATTATATCTTGATCATTCAACCAATGTCATACCACCAATGACGCACCCAACACAAGCTACCGCGCCACAATTTCATTATCATGGTTTTTTCCTTGCGTCAACGGAAATGATCAAATGACACACATTGGTAATGATCTCAAGTTAGAAGACCAATACACATGTCCATAGATATGAACATCCAATAACACCTGAAACATGTGGTGTTCCCATTGACGGATCTGTCCTCATGATCTCAACTATCAGATATCACCAAGTGAGAACTTCATGAGAAGAAATCTCAATGCTTATGATCCCCCAGTACCTGATAGTCAAACATGTGCTGTGTCTAGTCATTATGATGTATCCAGACCATATGACATATGTTTAAGATTAATGTCATAGTATCTCGAGGTTCTCATTATAGCCCGAGATCTGCTATAACCTTTTGATACGATAAATAATCTATGGACATTACCATTAAATAATGGATGCAAAAACGTCTACACTATAATGGTAAGTGTACACCATATATATTTCACTGTATACATGGAATGGTAATCGAAAAGTACTATATAGTTGGGTCTAGGACACCCACTATTACAACACTCCCACTTACACTAGAGCCAACTTGCTAACCAACCTTGTTAGCTCTCACATGATTCAGATCATGTTTCTGCCGAGTCATGACTTTAGTTGTTGGGTCTATCACGTTTCTACTATATGGCTATTCGGCTATGCGTGACCTCACATCCTTAAAATTTCTCAAAAGATGTAAACCCCAAGTGTATTCCTTTTTGTCCACTGTCAAAACTTAACATCTTGGCTAGTAAGAGTATCATAATTTACATTATGATAATACTTTACTTACTAAGTGCGATTCAAAGAACTAGAACAAATCATTATGTATTTCACAATGCTTCCTACCTGCCTCAGAAGCCGCAACATACTCGGTATTTGTAGACATAGTTATCAATGGCTTGAATGAGCTTGGCTTGCTCACTACCTTAGCCTGACTACGATATTAAATTACATAGATCTAAGGAAGACTAGTTTGTGTCCCCTAAAAACAAGTATCCTTTCATCTTCACTTACCAGGTACATATCCCTTTTGCACTTTCTCAAGTACAATTGGATAGTTCAAACTACTTCCCTTGTAGTTCTCTTAGATATAACCGATATTTTCCTACCATAAAGTTTATGTTGATAATATCTTTTCGTGTACATATCATGACATACATGATTGATCCATCAAAAAAGCATATGAGATTCAACTCACTATGTTAATCTCCTCCTATGCCCATGCGTGTATACTAAGAGAGATTTGTGCCATGTGACACTGGCAATAATTCTCTCTCGAATTATTCAAACTTTTATTTTTTCAATACCATGTCAGTATATATACGATTAACTTGGTCTAAGAAACCGTTAGATCCACCTCAATAGAGCATTTTCCTTAAAACTTAGGTTGCTACTTTAAGTTAATCATTGGAGAATTGCCTTCATCTTGGTCTTAACTAATTGTAAGACCAATAACTGTCTTCCATATGTTACCAAACATATTTCACTTGGAAAACCATAACGTTCCCACTAACCTCTTGTAGACATGTGGAAAAGATTTATTTCAAATGAATATTTTATGATCTTGTTACTTTAATCCGATACTGTATTTCAGCAACTTAAACCCCTTATTAGCATTCTATGATGTCACCATAACTTTATGGCTGCGTTATATAGACACCTTCTATGATTGGTGT
Organism: Viscum album; assembly: GCA_963277665.1. NCBI lineage: Eukaryota > Viridiplantae > Streptophyta > Magnoliopsida > Santalales > Viscaceae > Viscum > Viscum album. Next base: position 1,120,128,481 of record OY728141.1, read on the forward strand.
TCTAGACATTCAATGCTGAATAAAATGATCATAGAAATTAGATACGACAAGTAAAATTCTAATGGATTTAGGCATAACGACTTGGTGTAACCAATCGAGCCTTATTGGTACTACGCTTGTACCATCCATGTATAATATCACTTGAATACCCACCGTAGTATTCAAAATACTAAGCCCTCTGCACTTTGATACATAGAATCCATTATTGAATTTTAATTGATCCTTTCAATCTTAGTTAATTTCCATATACTGCTTATTTGTAGGAATTATTATTCGCAATGAATAATGGATTACCAACCATAGTGAATACAAAACCATCACCATGGTTTTATCCTTTTTACGCAGCATGTGTATCTGGAACATTCCTCTCCTACGCCTCTCATGGAACTCGTTCCCATGTCAACTATTTGTGCATCTCTAGTATTGACTAAACTGAAGTCAATCTTGCTCCCACTGTCTCAAGTAGAGATGTGCTCCCTTTTATAGAAATATAGTCTATAACTTGACTATATCTTTTTTATCTTAGAGATTTTTGTAATATCCTTAGAAAACTTGATGATGATTACAATAGATGCACAATGTGTTTTTACTTGATGCAAGTTTTTTTATATCCTAACAAACTCTTTGCATCTAAACACATGTTCTTATGACAATGGATTTCCATCATAATACAACTAATATGATATCCACTTGTTATTATAGTTAGCATACAATTATGGGATAAGACCATTATTTGAGATGCATGTTTTGAAAATAATGAAAGTTTCTAAAATGGATATAAGTTGCAACATTGATACTTCTTTTACTTACATCATCCTCCAATGGTCCGAAGGGCTTCATTTTTTATTGATTTTTGATAATCCACACTTCAAGGGGTGAGGTGGAACCCTTACAAGGCCTGTAGGTGTAAGTATTACATGGCTCGTAGGCCTTAGATGAAATCATTGCTTGTAGGCTTCAAACATTACATACAACCCAGACTAACTACTTGGAACTGCTCATCCCCAGCATCTTCATTGCGAAATTAGATCTCCACTTTCGCATGGTTGTTCGGCTAGGCTTTCCCGTGCATGCACCGACTTGTCCCGATGGCAGGTTCCATACCCTCTCATTCTTGCAATCCGTTTAGCTTCTGCTATGGTGGAAGCTCCTTGCTCATCCTCCTTCTGAAACTTGTTCCTTGTAGGTTGTTTGGTTTGCATCTGCACTTAAGGTGGCCCGAATGCCTTGAGGTGGCCCGAAGACCTTACTGACCCGAAGGTCTGGGAGGCCTGAAGGCCTTAAAGGACTCGGGGACCAAATCGGTGGCCCAAAGGCCCAAACAAGGGAATAATCCCAACTGCTACAGTACCAAATAGTGCCTGCTACAGTTCTGCTACAGTACCTGCTACAATACTGCACAGTTCATGACTCTGATGTATGTAAGGAAATGTGTGTTTAGGAATTGCTCCACACTTCATTCTATTGATCAATGTTAACATTTAAGGTCTCATCATCAATCCTCCTTATTAACATCATAACCCCAGTGTGGATAAGGTAATGTGCATTTAGGAATTACTCCACGTTACATTATATTGATCAATGAATGTTTGGTCAAGATATTCTTCAACAGACCAGCCCGAATCATCTCTTATCTTCTGACCATGCATATACCATACTTCACTCTCACATTCCTTAAGAAGTTAAAGGAATCTTATGAAGTATATTTACCACTAGCTTACCCTTGGAATAGTTTGTGCTCTCATGCCGAACTAATTCCGTAAGCTTTGTGATGTACCTTTATTTCTAAAAGTTTCTTTGTCCAAACTAAATAAGTATATACATCGATAATACCTAAGGTGTTTAGCTCTATTGAGTCTAAATACCAGATTGAGTATATCCTTGACGTTTACTTTTAGTTTTACTTGACAAATAATTATCTTACCACAACTTGGTAAATAAGTCTTACATTTTATATTCATCAGGTATTGCCTATGATTCATGTATCACTGAACTATTACTTGAGTATTTGACACCACAAACAAAAGTCATTCATGAACTGGGATAATGTCTCCTTGTGTCAAAAGGACACATGAGATAAATGTTTTGGTAATAATCAATAAAAGTTCTATTAGAATCATTAAACTTGTCTATTAGAAGTTGCGTGCTTCTCACTTCTGACTTAGGAACCACCCTTTCTCAGCCACTTGGAGAATACACCTTCTAGTAAATTTTCTATACTTGGTTACTATATTTAAATACACATATGTGATTGACATATTGTATTTAATACCTAAGATGTATGAAAAAAACATTATTTGATGAATATACACTGAAGAAGAAGTGAGTACTTGCTTCTAGGATTCAATTCATTGCATTTAAACTTCCATGGACTTATTTCATGATATGTAAAACAAATAACCTCCTATTTAATACCTCTTCTCTGAAGGACGTTGTGAATGTGTCTTTGACATGACACTTGACATTGACCTTTTTTGCATGTGACCTCAAGCGCGCCTCCCCGTACACCAGAGGCTGCCAACTAGTAGCGATGGTTTAATATCAATCATGGGGAGACTATACCCTCTTTATCAGAGTAATACACCAACGAAAATAAATAAACAAAATCTAAACCACAACTGGAACAAACCAATATCATAAGATGACCAAAACAGGAAATACAATATCCAAAACTAAACAATAGATATGCCATGCTAAATACGTGTCAAGTGTCAAAATGGAAAAACCCAAAATAGATAAAACGCTGACCACTCCCAAATGGGTCCCGACACCAAGTCTGGTTCCCTCATCCATGCTCCATCCCAAATCAGTCATATAACACAGGGCCCTTTCCCTTAACCTATCCTGGGTACCAATTAGATAACCCAAGTAGGGTGTGAGAACAACTCAGTAGGCCACCACCAACGACGTATAAAACAAATCCAGTCAATAATAGTGTATGTAGTTGTATAAAGAATAAAATACAAGCAATAAAGTAAACAATTTACATTTATTCAATTACTCTTTATTTAACCACATAAACCTTGGGTTCCTGAGGACACCCGAACTGTCAATACCTGCTTCGGCCCGTATCAGTGTCTGAACCATCCCCAAGAGATATCATATATCAGAATGTCATTATTACCATTCACCATCTCAATTCATATCACAACCAATTAGAACCACAGTCTAATGCCAACTCATGGATGTAGAATGTCGTGTCTAACACCCTGTGGGTATTTGGAGCCTCTGTTCCTGTCCTACACCTCAATATCACATGGGTATTTGAAGCCTTAGTCCCCATCCTATACTTGCTATATTAGATGAGTATTTGGAGCCTTAGTCCTTGTCCCACACTTACTATCTTATATGGGTATCTGGAGCCCCAGTCATTGTCCCACATTTATTATCTCATATGGGTATTTAGAGGCTCAGTCCCTGTCCCACACTTATTAACACACATGGGTATTTGGAGGCTCATTCCCCATCCCAAACTTATTAACACACACATATCACTTATATCACAGTATCACGTATCACAATATGACAATTTCACATGTTTCATAACATCTCATTTATCACAAAAACCCATTAATTAATTCAATTCAACACTTTTATATTCAAATCATTCCATTAATTAATTCAATAATTAATTTATCACATCAATTCCATTAATTAATTCAACAATTAATTAACCACATCAATTCCGTTGATTAATTCAACAATTAATTAATCACATCAATTTCGTTAATTAATTAAACAATTAATCAATCACATCAATTCCATTAATTAATTCAACAATTAATTAATCATATCAATTTCATTAATTAATTCAACAATTAATTAATCACATAAATTTTTTAATTAATTAACAATTAATTAATCACATCAATTCCATTAATTAATTCAAAAATTAATTAATCACATCAATCACTACATAATCTCAACATTCACCATTAATTAATTCAAAAATTAACTAATCCAAATTCATGATCTGAATATCCCCATAATTAATTCAACAATTAATTATTCAAATTTAACAAACTCATTATCCCCAATTTCCAAATCCCTTAATTAATAAATCTACCAAATTAATTAATTCAATTTAAGAAACTCAATTGCTAATCATCCAATAGAATTTCTACAATTACATACACGTAATTGAAATCAAGTCTTTATGATTTGAATAATAGACCGCCTAACTCAAAATTGACGAAGAATGCTTGCCAATAGAAATCCCCAATTTGAGCGGAATAACCATAATCACGATGAAGAACGAGATCTTGATTCAATTCCTAGATCCCAGATTTAAATGGACCAGATATAATAAAACCTAGATCTAGATCCATCATGAACAAAGGAAAATCATTCCTTCAAGGATGGGAGAAGAACATGAAAGAAATGAAAAACTAATTGAGATGAGATTTACTTACCAGGAGAGGTGTAGATCTTTGATTCAGACTTCGAATCGAGAATAACGGAGGTCAGGAGCCCTAGGAATCTGTCCGAGAGCCTCAAAAAACAAGAGGGGGTGCATGGTTTCTCCTAAGAGGGCACACAGTTTGTCAAACCGTGTGCTAGTCATGCAATCCCTCTCTGTGAGGGGTTGCACAATTTTCTGGGTTAGGGCACATGGTTTGAGAAAACTATGCGCCAACTGTGCACTACCCTTCATCCTTCCAAATTTCTCAAATTTTCACCTAAACACACACAAAGTAACACTAAAAAAACTCAAAACAAGTAAAATAATACCTGAAATAAAGCCTGAGATATCTCCAGAAAAGGTCGAGATCTTACAATCTCCCCACCTTATAACAGCTCGTCCTTGAGCTGTACTCTCCAACATCTCTAAGATTTCAAGTAAAAAAGATCGGTCCACTAAGCCCGCATATTTGCTTCCCTCTCCCAAGTTTCTTCTTGCACATGCCCGTATTGCCACAATACATGAACTAACAACATAGTCTTTCTCGCAACACTTTCTCACTACGATCTAACACACGAATCAGATGCTCCTTAAAGGATGTATCAGTCTCAAACTCAACATCATCCATATCGATGACATGAGAAGGGTCGGAGTGATATTTCTGAAGTTGTGACACATGAAATACATCATGCATAACATTGTATCTATGTGGAAGAGCCAATCGACACACCACTAAACTGATTATCTCCACCACCTCAAACGGTCCAACAAACATGGGCGCCAACTTACCCTGCCGTCGTATCCTGCGGGGACCCAATTTAGGCGACACCCAAAGGAATACACGATCACCCTATGAAAATTCTAGGGGTCGTCGATGTCTATTGGAATACAAATTCGGTCTGCTCTGAGTCGTAGCCATACGCTTTCAAATCAACTGAACCTGCTCTAACATCTCCTGCACGAGACTCGGTCCCAATAGTTTTTACTCACCTGCCTCCATTCAACATAGAGGTGATCTGCATGGCCTAACATAAAGTTCCTCGTATGGTTCCATTTGAATAGTTTCCTGATAACCGTTGTTTTAGGAAAACTCCACCAAATCTAGGTGCTTCTCCCAAGACTCACCAAAGTCTAGGACACACACCTAAAACATATCCTCAAGCACTTATAAAGTATGTTCTGACTGCCCATCTGTCTGTGGGTGGAATGCCGTACTCAATAAAACCAGCCTACCGAGCACCTTCTGTAAGCCCTGCCAGAAGCATGGAGTAAAATGTGAGTCTCGATCTGAAACAATAGTTTGTGGCACCCCATGCAGATAGACTATCTCCCAAACGTACAACTCCCCAAACTACTCCACTGAGAAAGTCTCCCGTATCGGTATGAAATGCACTACCTTTTTCAGCTGGTCTACAATCACCCAGATAACATCGTTCTTCTGAGGCGTCCTCGGGAGACCCACTACAAATTCCATAGTAATGTCATCCCACATCCATTTCGGAATGGGAAACGACTGTAGCAAACCACCAGGTTGTTGATGCACAACCTTCACTTGTTGGTAGGTGTAACATCATGTCAAGAACCCTGCTATCTCCTTTTTCATGCCCAACCACAAAAACTGTAGTCGTAGGTTAGGATACAATTTGGTCATACCTGGATGTACCACCCACTTTGAGGCATGAAACTCACGCATCATCTCCTCCCATATACTTGTAGGCACAACAACCCAATTCTTGACATAGATGATCTCATCCTCATCTATGCTCCAATCTAAAGGTGACTCCCCACCTTCAAGGCTTTCCTTCAAGGTTAAACATTCTGGATCCTCATACTGTCTGTCTCTAATTCTGCTCAAAAGTGTAGACTCTACTGAAACCGATACGAGAGTCATCTGCTCTTGACCCTCTTGAACCACAACATGCATCTCAGCTAGTAAGGTCATCATCTTCCACTCAGCACTAGACTCATGAACTACCTGAGTCTGAGGTTTCTTTCTTAAAGAGTCAACAACATTGTTTCCTTTCCTGAGCATAAATGCTAGCTCAAAATCAAATGACTGCATATACTCAATCCATCTCTACTAATAGAGATTCAAATCTCATTGTGAAAATATATACTTTTAAGCTCTTATGATTAATATAAATAGTAAACTTTTTACCCAACAAATAATGTCACTAACACTTCAAATCATAAACCATTGTAGTTAACTCATGGCTGTGCATAGGGTAGTTTCGTTCATGTGGCCTTAACAACCGAGACCCATACACCACAACTTGATCTCCCTGCATTAACATTGCTCCAAGTCCAATCCCATAAGCGTCAAAAAACACCATATACTCCTCACCTGGCTTAGGTAGGATTAATATTGGTGCCATTGTCAAATGATTCTTTAGCTTCTGGAAGGCGTTCTCACATGCTTCCGACCATTAAAACTTTACTCCCTTCTTGGTCAAGCCTGAAAGAGGTGTTTTCAAATGGGAAAAGTCCCGAATGAACCTCCGATAATATCTAGCTAACCTTGTAAAGCTACGGATATCGAAAACATTCTTGGGATTCTCCCAAGATACAACTGCCTGAACCTTCAATGGGCCCACCGACACACCTTCCTCTGAGATGATGTGATCTAACAAGTGTACCTGATCAATCTAGAACTAACACTTAGATAGCTTGGTATACAACCGATGCTCTCTTAGTGTACTCATGACGATGTCAAGATGTTGTGCATGATCGTCGTAAGTCTTAGAGTACACCTAGATGTCATCCACAAACACAACCACAAATTGATCTAGGTATGGGTGGAAGATTCTATTCATCAAGTCCATAAACACTTTTGGTGCGTTTGTTAACCCAAACAACATTACAACAAACTTATATAGGCCATATCTGCTTCTGAAAGCAATCCTCAGTATGTCAGAAGGCTGAACTCTCAACTGATGATACCCTGATCTCAAGTCGATCTTGGAGAAAACACAAACTCCCCTCAACCGGTCAAAAAGATCGTTGATATGCAGAAGAGGATACCGGTTCTTCACTGTCATCCTGTTCAACTTCCGGTAGTCAATGCATAAGTGCAAGGTTCTGCCAACCTTCTTTGTAAACAAGATTGGAGAACCCCAAGGTGACATACTCAGATGGATAAACCCCTTATCCATCAACTCTTCTAACCGAGTCTTAATCTCCTGAAGCTCTGTTGGTTCCATTATGTACGGTGGAATAGAAATTGGATCAACCCCCGACATGAGCTCAATTGTAAATTCCACATCTCTCTCAGGTGAAAACCTTGAGAAGTCTTCAGGAAATACATCCTAAAACTGGTCCACTATAGGTAGGAAAACATCCTGTCTCACACCCCCATCATCCAACAATAGACTAGAAACCTGGACGGTAATCTCCCCCAGTTGATGATGAACTGGCCCTGCACAGCCCACCTGGATATCCCACTCTCCACAGTGAAGATACTTTTTTCCCTCAAGATACGTAAGTCACTCTCCTGCGATAACAATCTACGTGGTCTTGGTATGATACTAGCCAATCCATACCCATAATTAGGTCAAAGCTTGACATTTCAAGAATATAGAGATCCCACAGAAAATGATATTCCCCAACCTCGAGAGAACACCCTTTGCACAAACAAATGCGTCTCGACCGTACTCCCAACAGTGTATTGATCACCATAACTCTGCTCATGAACTCCACCACCAGACTCACACAATTCACAAGTTGAGAAGATATAAAAGAATGAGAGGCAATAATATCAAATAAGGCACTAGAAAGCGTAGAAGCTACAATAATAGTACCTCTAACCATCAACAGTCTAACCTCGCTATCTATAAGTGTAGGATGAATGACATGTAACTGTCCTGCCCCTATTCCCTGCGATGCAGTCTAAGTCTCCTAAACTGCATCACTCTATTGATACTGGCGCTCTTTCCCAAATGCACCTCGTCTACTGCCTCTACCACCACAACTAGTAGAACTCCATCTTCCAGACTGATATGGTGTAGAAGATCCCCTTCCCACACTCTGATTCTGCCTAGTTTCTTCACCATTACCTGTCTATCGTGGGTTCCTATAGAACCTATGTAGATGACCTATCCTACCGCAGACTCGACACTTTACCAGTGGTCAGAGACAATGTTTACAAAAGTGTACTGACCTACTGCATTGGTGGAAAATACCTTGGGTAAGATCCTAACCACTCTTCCTGCTACCCCTGACTAACATTTTCTTAACGATGCTTCCTGTTCTCGGAAGATGTACTTCATGACCATCCAATAACAACAATCTGTACCACACTAGAAGTCTCCTTCAGGTTCCCCTTATCTATGAGAGCCTGATCCACCACCTCAACAAACTTCTTTTACTGAAAGAGGTTAACCTAGGACTTAATTACACATTTAAGCCCATCCTTGAAATGCCTTACCGTAGTTGTCTCATCCCCTGCCAACGCTAGAGTAAAGCAATGTAAATCTGTAAAGCATCCAACATATTCTATCATAGACATACTCCCCTAAGTCAACCTCATGAACTCAGCTACTCTCTCCTGTCTCAGTGTCTCAGGATAAAAGTGTTCCAGAAACTTATTCAAAAAGTATTTCCAAGCCACCCCGTTTATCTGCCCTGTTCGGGCCTAAACATCCCACCAGTGCTTCGCTGATCCTCACAACATGTAATCAGCCAATTTGAACCTCTTCTCATCAGGAGTCTCTAAATAGTTAAGTATAGTCTGTATGGATTCAACCTAGAACTCTGTTGCCTCAGGTCCACCCTCTCCGGTAAACGCTAGAGGGTATTGTAACTAAAACTCACGTGTAAGGCCATGCATACTCTTCAAAACCCACTATGGGTCCCTTTCCATACACTTTATGAAGTGAGTAGAGTTTGCTAGGAACTTCTCTCCTTCCTCACCTGACACTATCGGTGCCTCAGGTTCCACTACTGGTGGAGTATGTCTATCCATAACTCCCGGTCTTCCTCTCAACAAGCTTCATCGTGGAGACATCTCTCTACAATGCCAAACACATATATTAGGACACACAACACCGCTTTAATGCATTTACATAAGAGGAAAAATACAATAAGCCACAACAAGTCTTTTCCCCAAGCCCTGCCACACGGCAAAAACCGAGGTGCTATCACTACCCTTAAACATCCTACATATAGGTCATGGTTAACAAAGGGTAAACTCATTCTCATTATTCAAGTTTCTCATTAGACACCCATTTATTCAAATCTTGCATCATATTACAATTTTCAAGTTTATATTAGGCACCTTTTCAATTCAATTACACAAGCAAGGGAAAACATTTCAAGTTCACAACTTTCCCACAACCCATTTTCCCACGCATGCCTAAAATGATGCATGCCACAAAATAATTCTGAGTGACTAGAATGATGCATGCATGCTCAACTCTCATCCCATATCGGTCCATGAGTCAAATCTCAGAAAATTTCAAAATTAATTTTCATATCACACAACAAGTGTGTCACCCAAGGTGAAATAACATCCAACTATTACAACAAACACCAATAACAATAATCCCACCTTGGGTACTTGTGTTTCCCCCCATATACGAGTTATCTACTCCCATGCATGAGCTCATAACCAAGACCCAACTCTTCCTAGTCTCTTGTCTACCTTTCCCAAATAGAAAGACAAAAGAAAAGAAAACTGGGCTCTGATACCACTTTGTAACGTTCCGACCTGGGTGCCACACACTGGTGCCCTAACCTGGTCTGCTACGTGACCTCAAGCATGCCTCCCCGTACATTAGAGGCTGCCGACTAACTATAAGGGTCTAATATCGTTTATGGGGACACTATACCCTCTTCATTAGAGTAATAAAACAACAGAAATAAATAAACAATAGACGAAAGATATAACCATAACTAGAAAAAACCAATATCACAAGATGGCCAAAACGAGAAATACAATATCCAAAACTAAACAATAGATATGCCATGCTAAATATGTGTGAAGTTTCAAATTGAAAAAACCCAAAATAGATAAAGACACTGACCACTCCCAAACGGGTTTCGACACCAAGTCTGGTTCCCCCATCCATGCTCCATCCCAAATCAACCATCTAACACATGACCCTTTCCCTTAACTAGTCCTACAACCATGAAATCTATTTGGGTACCAATCAGGTAGCCCGAGTAGGGTATGAGTACAACTCAGTTGGCCACCACCAATGACGTCTAAAACAAATACAGTCAATAATAGTATATGCAGTTTTATAAAGAATAAAATAAAGCAATAAAGTAAATAGTTTACATTTATTCAATTACTCTTAATTTAACCCCATAACCCTCGGGTTCCCGAGGACACCCGAATTGTCAATACCCGCTTCGGCCCGTGTTGGAGTCTGAACCATCCCCAAGGGATATCATATATCAGAATGACATTATTACCATTCACCATCTCAATTCATATCATGGTCAATTGGAACCACAATCAAATGCCAACTCATGGGCGTAAAATGTCATGTCTAACACATTGTAGGTATTTGGTGAAGGTTCTGTGCATAGCGGTAGTGTACGATGAGTCATGCCCAACTTTGTTTTTTTCCATGATCGATGATCAATCCAATATTTACACAATGATAAACATTGTGATCTATGAAATTGAATCAAAGAATATAGACAAGGGATATAATGACAGAACTAGAGAGAGGATCATCAGATATTATTTATAATCAATTTAATTAATTAAAGAATTACCTTGTTGGAATTCTTTCTTTATTGATGGATCTTACAATATATTTGCGTTGTTCCGTCATTTCATTATAGGAATCAATGCATATTCCCTTTAGCGATGATCCACATGTGTTCCACAAATCTCTGTATGTCACCGTAGGAATCTCTGGGTGCTAGCACGATAAATCCTATCGCTTGCGTCGCCCTTCTTTGATCGCCTTGAGAACCGCTTCCAAAGTGTTCTCTTGGATCTCTTTTGACTTGAGAGTGGGAGGTGTAGAAAGATCACTCTCTGTTCTTGGGAGGGTTCTTGGAGAAGGGAGCTCTCTAGGGCTTGAGAGAATCCTCCAAATCTGTTGTTCACAACCAAACAAAATGAATTGGTTCTTATTAGAAAATAATATAATTGAGTTTATATATTACTAGGGTTAAAATAAAATAATTATACAAGTTCCCTATTATTTATTTAATCCCTGCAGAACCCCATGTCAAATAATAATAATAATAATAATAATAATAATAATATTATTATTTCTCAACATGCGCTTAACTTGCGAATTAAATTAAATATTATTTAATCAAATAATATTCAATATTTATTATTTCTCACCAGTCCATTAAACTCGGTCCTCCATTCCTCCACAATATTTATCAGGCCTTGAATACTGACTATTTATTTATTAAATAAATATCACTGCATTATTTGCCAATAAAAAAATAAATATTATATTTTCTAAATAATAAATAAATATTTATTAAATATCTCGCTCACATTATATTTTCTCGAATAACTAGTGACATAATATATGCAATCATTTAATCATGAATAACTATTAAATCACGTGTGAGAATAATATTTATTCAACTTGTTAAATAAGAAATAATAATATTACTATTTAACTGAGATTCTGGATATACTTAGTTTGTGACCCTCTAGGTCTCTTTCTTAGTGGCATTAGACAAAACAACCTAAAGTCTAAGGTTAACATCTAGAAATACGCCAAGGCATCCATAGAGAAAGAAGTTAATGTCACAACAACATAATACCTCATATAGATGCTTACTGTGTAATATAATCCCTTTATCACGATATCTCTAATCAAACAGGTTGCATGTTGGTGCCATCAACCTATGTGCTCAATGTGTCTTTCTTTGAATTTCTGGAAATTGAACTTGCCTATAGAACACCATGACCATGAATTTATTTAGGCTATATCATTTCCATTAAAGGGCCTGAGATTTTAACTTCCATTAACGAACAGAAGAGATAAATCCTTTCTCTCATTATTCATTAATGCAATATTACTCGTGATGCACCCAACATATCCTACCTCACCATGAAAATCTGTCGTCACAATTTCCATCAATACATCAAAGTACATGACTCATAATATTCATTAATAATAATCATAAAGTCTAAGGATCAATACACACATCTGCATATAGGAACATCCAATGACACATATAAATGTGGATTTCCTACTGGCGGGTCTCGTTCTCATAATATCCTATTGGATATTACCAAGGGCGTACACCATGAGAATGTGCCTCAAAGTCGTATGAGTCTCCACCCCTGATAGTTTGTATCATTTGTGTCCCTCAAATGATATCATTTGGCTATAGAATATATATTTAAGAATAGTGTCGTAACACTTCTGGGTTCTCATCATAGCGGGGAACTACTATGACCTTTTAGTGCGACAACTACTCTTGGGACATTATCACATACTATGTTATGCAGAAAAACAATCACGATGTGATAATAACTTTATTAATATTCAAAACTATGAATACATGTTATCATAAAGTACACAGAAGTTGGTTCTAGAGAACTAACTCCAATAGACTCCCACTTGCACTAGATCCAATTGCCAACAACCTTTAGTCCGCTAGTTCTCACATGATACTCATGCTTCTACTGAGATAGTCCTTTAGTCAAGGGGTCCTCCACGTTCTTTTCTGTGGGTACTCTACTTACTGCAACTTCACCCCTATGATAAAAATCCCTTAAGAGGTGATACCTCTAGAGTATACGCTTCGTCCGTTGGTGTGACATTGATTATTTTTCAAGAGTCACTGCTACAATATTATCACAATATAATGTGATAGAGTCTTTATTGATAGACACCACATCAAGATCTTGAACAAAGTTTTGAATCCAAACAACTTCCTTGACTGCATCAGAAGTCTCTATATACTCGGTCTCCGCTGTAGAATTAGCAACTACTGGATGCTTTGAACTTTTCCAGCTCGTAACTCCTCTATTGAGACAAAAAACATATCCAGACTGCGACTTCTGATCATTCTGATCTGTTTGGAAACTAGCATCAGTATAACCCCTGATGACCAACTCCTTATCTCCTCCATACACCAAGAATATATCCTCAGTTCTTCTCAAATACTTATGGATAACTTTAACAGTAGACCAATGTTGTTCTCCTAGATTTTCTTGAGATCTTCCTACCATGCTTAATGCATAGGCAACATCAAGTCTAGTACATAACATGACATATATGATTGATCCTATCGCCGAAGCATATGAGATATTACTCTTTCTTTCTTTCTCATGTTGTGTCTGAGGACACATTTTCTTAAAAAGATGTAAACCATGTGACACTGGAACCAATTCCCTCTTAGATTGTTCCATACTAAATCTCTTTAGTATCTGGTCAACATATGTACTTTGAATTAGTCCAAGAAACATCTTGGATCTATCACAAATGATCTTGATCCCTAGAATATAGGCCACTTCACCTATGTCCTTCATAGAGAAACACTTGTTTAACCAGTCCTTAACTGACTGTAAGACTGGTATGTCATTTCCAATAAGTAATATGTTAGCAACATATACTACTATGATAACGACCACATTCCCACTAAACCTCTTGTAAATACACGGCTCACATTCATTATTAATGAAACCAAATTCTTTTATGTATTCATCAAATCAAATGTTCCATGACCTGGATGCTTGCTTCAATCCATAAATGGATCTCTGCAACTTGAAAATCCTTTTGGCATCACGTGGAGTCACAAACCCTTCTGGTTGTGTCATATAGACATCTTCCTGAAGGTTCCCATTAAGGGATTTAGTTTTGAAATCCATCTTCCAAATCTCATAGTCATGGAAAGCTACTATAAAAAGAATAATTCTGATGGATTTAAACATGGAATCTGGTGATAAGGTTTCATCGTAGTCAATTCCTTGGCGCTGTTTAAATCATTTACCCACTAGCCTTGCTTTATAGGTATTTACTTTACCTTCCATGTCCAGTTTCTTTTTGAATACCCATTTTCATCCAACAAGATTTACATTAACTAACGCATTGACCAGAACCCAAACTTGGTTCCGATACATGGAATCCATTTCAGAATTCATGGTTTCTTTCCATCTTGTAGCTTCTGAGCTCTCTACTGACTCCTTGTATGAGAGAGGTTCATCATTGTCAACCAATAACGAGTAACCATCTTTAGTGACTAGAAAACCATATCTCTCTAGTTCTCTCATATCTCTTACGCTCCTACACAGTACTTATGTTTCAAGAACTACTTCTTCCATGAGGAACTTTGGAATATGTTCCTGTACCAAATCTTTTTTATCTTGAGCATCAACTTCATTGAAGTCAATCTTTCTACCACTATCCTTTTTGAGGATGTGCTCCCTCTTAAGAAAGATAGTTTGTTTGGAGACAATCACTTTCTTTTCTAAGGGGTTGTATAGGTAGTATCCCTTTGTTTCCTTGGGATACCCTATAAAGATACACTTTGTGCCCCGTGGTGCTAGTTTGTTGCCTGAGAAGATCTTAACAAATACCTCACAACCCCATACACTTGTGTGCGACAAAACGAGTTTCTTTACACTCCAAACTTGAAGGGAATTCTGTTTGCTGCTATAGTTAGTACTCAGTTTAATGTGTATGTTGCAGTTTATAATGCATATCCCCAAAAGGATAATGGAAGATCTGCATGACTTATCATCAACCTTACCATGTCTAACAAGGTACGGTTCCTCCTTTCACTAACACAATTCCACTGTGGTGTGTAAGGTGGAGTGAGTTGAGATAGAATCTCAAACTCCCGTAGAAAGTCAATGAACTCTTGGTTAAGATATTCACCACCTCGACTCGATTGAAGCTTATTTATCTTGTTTCCAAGTTGATTATCTACTCCATTCTTGAATTCTTTGAATTTCTCAAAGGGCTCAGACTTATACCTCATTAAGTAGATATTTCCATATCTACTCAAGTCATCAGTAAATGTTATGAAGTAAGAATATCCACCTCTATCTTCTACTGGAAATGGTCCATACACATCAGTGTGCACCAATCATAGAAGCTCTGTGACCCTTTCACCCTGTCTATTAAATGGTGGTTTGATCATTTTTCCTTGTAAAAAAGCATGACATATTTCAAGTGGTTTTAGCTCAGATGAGTCTAAATAACCATCTTGTCAGAGTTTTGTCAAACGCTTCTCATTTACATGACCAAGACGGTGATTCCATAGCTGGGTGTTATATGAGTTGTTGAAATAGTGGGTGCCCTAGACCCAACTATGTAGTACTTTTGATTACTGTATCATGTGTACAGTTAGATATGCATGATGATATCTTACCATTATAATGTAGACTTTTCTGCGTCCACTATAATAATGGTAATGTCCAAAGGTTAATTGTCGTGTCAAGAGGTTATAACAGATCCCAAACTATAATGAGAACCTTGAGATATAATGACATTAATCTTAAATATATGTTCTATAGTCTAGATACATCTTATTGACTGGACACAGTAGATGTCTGACTATCAGGTGCTGGGGGCTCATAAGCATTGAGACTTCTTCTCATGAAGTTCGTATTTGGCGATCTCTAGTAGTGAGATCATGAGAACAAACCCACTAATAGGAACACCACATGTTTTGAGTGTCATTGGTTGTTCCTATCTACAGACATGTGTATTGGTCTCCTGACTTGAGACCATTACCAATGTATATCATTTAATTACGTACTTTGATGTAAGGCGAAAACTATGGCAGTAATATCGTGGCGAGGTAGTTTATGTTGAGTACGTTATTAGTGGTATGATGTTGGTTGAATGGTCAAGAAAGGATTTGTCGCTTCCGAGTTTAGGAAGTTGTATATCTTAGGCATGGTTGATCAGGATGGTGCCGCCTTCATAAGTCTTTGGCCAAAGTAGTAGAAAGACAAATCCATCAGGATAGATCAACAAATAATAAAGCCAGATAAGGACGATGACACAAGAGTGCGCCCTGCTTTATGAGATATCAAATGACAAAGAGACTATAATACATAGTCAGTGTTCGTAGGATGATAATCGTCGCAATGACTATCCTTATCTCTTTAGGGGCCATGACGGGTTGCTAGACTCTGCTCTTGGTCTGTGAATTTTATTCACTACTATTGAGATAAGGGCCTAGAGGGTCACACACAACAGCGTATTCAAGAATCTGCACCTATTTAGTTGAATAGGTATATGGACATAGTGGGCCCCGCCACGGGGTCCGAGCGTTGTCCAAGTTGTCGATCACCAAAAGTATTAAATAAATTCATTAATATTCAAGTTAAGAATATTTGGGATTGAATTTATTTAATGTATTTACGAGTTCAGTAAATACAAGAAAATATTAATCGAACGAATATTATTTTAATATTCAAGGTTCGTTTAATATTAAGCGGGATAACGAGTCTAGTTAAAAGGCTCGATTTTATCATGTAATATATTTTAGATATATTACAAGTATGTGATAAAATATTAAATAATATTGGTGCAGTTTAGTCCGTCGAAATTATTTAATTAGAGAACGTTGATATTATGTACATTTCGACGGACTAAACTGCGCCAATATTATTTAATACATCATCTTTATTTTTCGGTTAAAATGTATAAGGGCCTGCACGCCCAATTTATTTTATGTACATTTATACCCGAGTTCCCCTCGCCTGCGCGCGAGTATCTTTGTACTTCGGACGAAGACGGCGAGCGACGTGGACATCGCCAAGATGAGGCGGTGCGCGTTGATGTAGACGGTGCAAGACGACACATGAATTCCGCCAAGACTTAGCGGTACTCCAAGACGTGACGTCGACCCCGTCAAGACATGTCGATACTACAGAAGACCAGCAAACATACAAGATAAGGGGCAAGCTGCATTTTGAGTCAAGCTTCAACACAAGTACGATGCCCTTAGGTCGTTTAGATGCTCAAGACCAGTCGGGTAGTAGTTTACCTTTATGCATTTATTTATTATTTTATGCATTTTAGAACAGCGGGAAAATACATAAAATAATAAATAATAAAATGCATAAAGAAGCGGCGTATGTTTTTCTATTATCGTTCAGTTGTGAGCGCAACAACATAGATGAACAAGTTTAATAGAAATGGATCACATTCGTCGAGAGAAAACCAATAAAACCCTCAAAGAAAATATTAAGTCACAAACAACCTTCCATCATTCAAGTTTGAACAAAACCGGGTGTTTGAGGTACTGGTTCATGCCTCAGCTGAGGGTGCCTCTTACTACCGGGGAGTTCTTATTTGTATGGTGGGTCGACTTAACTGAAATTGCAGCAAAGATATAGCCTTAGCTAGTTTGTTGTAATTTTAGAGGCAAACCTTGAGTAAATCATTAAATAATTTCTGAAGCTTTGACTTCACTCAACAGATCAAGGAATCGCAAGATAATGCGGTTGACCAGCCAAAAGCCTACCTTGGACCCCCCGAGTAGTGGCGTAACCCTAGCTTGTAGACTATGAGGGAGGTTCGGGGATCCTTGCCACTAGAATACTCAAGAGTATTCCGATTCTAGTACAGAGGGTTCCTAGAATTCAAAAAATTAGTGGGAGACATTTAATGATTAAATAATCAGTAATATCAGATTAGGTAATCACATAAAAGTACAATCTACTAAAGTATATTTGTAGATAATGAAAAACAATACCATAATAAAACTGCGATAAAAAATTAGACAAAGTTAATGTCTAAACTAAGTACGAATTTCCAAGTGTAGTATAGGCGCTTGCGCACATTACTACAATAATAGAAATTCAAGGTGCTTGTGTCCCAACCTGTTAAGCCACCTCAGGAAGCAAGGATGCAGAATTGCTTTCAGGAGACTCATGAATCAAACATATGATGTTTCTATCATAATGCTATCATCAACGTCTGATGTTAGTTGCGGTCGCTACATCATGACATGGTTGATGTCACATGTAGTCTCATCTCCAAGATCCTTTCGAGGAGAAAGTGAAGCAAGATTTGAATGTGATCATTACACTCGGTTTGTGTAAAGTGAAAGACGGTTCACAATCTTTCATGCCATCCCATTTCTTATACCTTTTACACCCAATTACTCTAGTTTCATTTAAAGATACAAACGAACAGAATAGAGTAAGTGCTTCATTACCGCTAAGCTAACATTCACCAAGTAAGAAGAATATTAGAGATAACATCATCTTTTATTCTTATGGCGAATAAATTGAATGAAAATACAAAAAGGCCTATGGCAAGTTACGCCAAAGGCACCTTCGTCATGCCCTTCAAAGTAAATTGGTTGGTTATTTAATAGGAGGTTATTTGCATCACATATTTAAATAAATTTATGGAAGTTTAAAAAAATTGAAATACAAGAAGCAAGTACTCGCTTCTCGTTCAGTTTATATTCATCAAACAAAAGTATTGTTTTCTCTCATACTTCTTGGGTATTAAAATACAATATGCTTTTCACATATATGTATTGAAATACAATAACCAAGCAAGTAGAGAAACATTACTAGAAGTAAAGTGTCTTCTCCAAGCAGCTGAGAAAGGGTGATTTCTAAGTCAGCGGGGAGAAACACATAACTTCTAATTGCCAAATGATTGATTCAAATCGAACAAGTTGTGGAGTATAACCAAAAACATTTATCTCATGTGCCCATTTGGACATGATGAGACATTATTCCATGTTTTGGAATGAATGTTGTTTGAGGTAACATACTCAACAAATAGTTCACTACTATTTGAATCAATGACAATACTTGATGAATATAAAATGTAAGACCTACCCAGTTGTGCCAATGTGATTCTTTGTCAAGTAAAACTAAAAGCGGATGTCAACTATATACCTAGTTTGGTATTTAGGATCGACACAACTAAACACCTATGGTATTATTGACACCCTTAGTTTAGACAAAAAAACCTTTAAAATAAAGGTATGCCGCGAAGCTTTCCGAGGTTAGTTCAACAAGACAATGTGAACTATTCCAAAGAAAGCAAGAGGTAAAGATACTTCATAAGTTTCCTTTAAGTCATTAAGGAATAGTGAAGTATAAGTTTGGTCAGAAGATATGAGTTGCTTCGGATCGACAGGCCGAAGAATATCTTGACCAAGCAATCATCGATCATGATAATATAGCGTGGAGTAATTCCTAAACGCATGTTACCTTATCTACATCACCGTATTGATGTTCATAAGGAGGATCAATGATGAGTCTTACATATTAACATTGATCAACAAAATGTAGCGTGGAATAATTCCTAAACACACATTTTATACATCAAAGTTATGATGTAAGTTGTATCAATGTTACAACCTGCAGAAACTTCCATTATATTTCATGATGTGCTTTGCAAATAACGACTTAAACCCATAACCAATATGCCAACTAAAATGACAAATGGATATCATACGAGTCATAGTATGATGGAAAATCCATTATGTCATAGGACGTGTTTAGATGCGAAGCGTTTGTTAGGATTTAAACAAACATGCATCAAGTTAAACACGTTGTGCATTTGAGGTAATTATCCTAACAGTTGCTTAAGATATTACCTAAATCCCTAAGATAGAAAAGATGTAGTCAAGTATTACACTACATTTCTATACAAGGGTGCACATCTCTATTAGAGATAGTGGGGGCTGAATTGACTTGGACCTAGTCAATGCTCGGGATGCACAAACGGTTGGCATAGGCAACAAGTTCCACAAGTACGTGTGGAATATGAATGTTCCAGAGACACATACTGTGTAGGAAGAATGAAACCATGGTGATGGTTTTATATTCACCGCGGTCAGTGATATATTATTCATTAAGAATAATAAATCCTACAAGTAAGCAATATATGGCAACAAGCTAAGACTGACAAGATCAACTAAAATTCAATAACGGATTCCATGTATCAAATTGAAAAGGGGCTTATAAATTGAATACTGTGGTGGGTATTCAAATAAAATGATACATGGATGGTACAAGTATGGTACCATAGACTCGATTGGTTATACCAATTCGGTACGCCTAAATCTATTAGAATTTTACTTGTCATAGCTGAACTTCTAAGATCTTTTTATTGTTCATTGGATGTCAAGATCATTTTTCGTGGAAGGTGTCTATAGGACGCAACCAGAAAGAGATGATGACATCAAATGATGCCAATAAGAGTTTAAAGTTACTGAAATCCAATTCTGGATTAAAGTAAACAACAAGATCTTAGAACATTCATTATAAATGAATCTTTGCCTTGTGTCTACCAAAGGTTAGTGGGAGCGCCAATATTTTCCAAACGATATATGTTTGGCAACATATGGAAAACAGATTTTGATCTTACAGATAGATAAGATCAGGTTAAAAGCAATTCTCCAATGATTGACTTCAAGTAGCAACCTAAGTTCTAGGGAACATGATCCACTGAGGTAGATCCAAAGGTTGCTTGGTCCTAGTCAATCATACATATAGTGACATTGTATTGAAAAATACAAGTTGGAACAATTCAAGTTCAGAATTATTGCCTATGTCACATGGCTTAATCTCTCCAGGTTAACATGTTTGAAGCATGTGTATAGCTTAATGTTGTGAATTGATTCCATATGCTTTAGCGATGGATCAATCACATATGCCATATTATGTACAATAATTGATACTGCCAATATATAATTTATTATAGGCAGATATCAATTATTTTCAGGAGCACTGCAAGTGATGCAGTCGGAACTATCATCTTGTACTTCGTCAAGTACAAATGATATGTACCTGGAATATGGAGAAGAAAGTATACTAGTTATGGAGGGACACAAACTAGTAATCCTTAGATCAATTTGATCCAGTATCGTAGTTAGGCAAAGCAGATGAGCGATTCAAGCTCATAAAAGCTTGTGGTAGCCATACCTACAAATACCGAGTACGTTGCAGCTTCTAAGGCAGCTAAGAAGCAGTTATAAATCTCAACGATTTGTTCCAATTCTTGGATTCACACCTAGTGAGAAAAGTATTATCATAATGAGAATTATGATATTCTTACTAGCCAAGTTGTCAAGTTATGACAATGGAAAAAAGTAATATACTCGGGGATACCCTATCTTGAGAAGTTTTACTCAAGCATATGAGGTCGCATATAGTAGATATGCCACGTGGCGAAAACGTGGAAGACCCAGCAGTTAAAGCCATTACTCAGCAGAAGCATGGTATTTATCATGTGAGTAGCTAACAAGTTTAGTTAGCAAGATTGGCTCTAGTGCAAGTGAGAGTGTTGAAATAGTGGGTGCCCTAGACCCAACTATGTAGTACTTTTGATTACTGTATCATGTGTACAGTTGGATATGCATGATGATATCTTACCATTATAGTGCAGACTTTTCTGCATCCACTATAATAATGGTAATGTCCAAAGGTTAATTATCGTATCAAGAGGTTATAGCAGATCCCAGGCTATAATGAGAACCTCGAGATACAATGACATTAATCTTAAATATATGTTCTATAGTCTATATACATCTTATTGACTGGACACAGTAGATGTCTGACTATCAGGTGCTGGGGGCTCATAAGCATTGAGACTTCTTCTCATGAAGTTCGCATTTGGTGATCTCTAGTAGTGAGATCATGAGGACAGACCCGCTAATAGGAACACCACATGTTTTGGGTGTCATTGGTTGTTCCTATCTACGGACATGTGTATTGGTCTCCTGACTTGAGACCATTACCAATGTATATCATTTAATTACGTACTTTGATGCAAGGCGAAAACCATGACAGTAATGTCGTGGTGAGGTAGTTTGTGTTGAGTGCGTTATTAGTGGTATGACGTTGGTTGAATGGTCAAGAAAGGATTTGTCGGTTCCGAGTTTAGGAAGTTGTATATCTCAGGCCTGGTTGATCAGGATGGTGCCACCTTTATAAGTCTTTGGCCAAAGCAGTAGAAAGACAGATCCATCTGGATAGATCAACAAATAATAAAGCAAGATAAGGACGATGACACAAGAGTGCGTCCTGCTTTATAAGATATCAAATGAAAAAGAGACTATGGTACACTATTAGTGTTCGTAGGATGGTAGTCGTCGCAATGACTATCCTTATCTCTTTAGGGGCCATGACGGGTTGCTAGACCCCGCTCTTGGTCTGTGAATTGTATTCACTACTATTGAGATAAGGACCTAGAGGGTCACACACAACATCGTATTCAAGAATCTGCACCTATTCAGTTGAATAGGTATATGGACATAGTGGGACCCGCCACGGGGTCTGAGCGTTTTCCAAGTTGTCGATCACCAAAACAATTAAATAAATTCATTAATATTCAAGTTACGGATATTTGGGATTGAATTTATTTAATGTATTTACGAGTTCAATAAATACAAGAAAATATTAATCGAACAAATATTATTTTAATATTCAAGGTTCGTTTAATATTAAGCGGGACAACGAGTCGAGTTAAAAGGCTCGGTTTTATCATGTAATATATTTTAGATATATTACAAGTATGTGATAAAATATTAAATAATATTGGCGCAGTTTAGTCTGTCAAAATTATTTAATTAGAGAACGTTGATATTAATGGGGACCGGGGAACCCTACCGGGAATTTATCAACGTCTCTATAAATAAGAGAGGAGTCTCTCTCTCTTGTGTGTGCAATTCACTATTCATTCATTTATGGAATGAAAAATTGAGAGCATCTCTCTCCTCCCGCTTCCTAGAGAGATAAGCTGATGATCCAAGAGCTCGGATCAAGTTCTTCCTCACACATCGCAAGATCAACGATGTGGTGATTGTTAGGACATCGAAGATATCGTTGAATCGCCGCGCTAGCATTCAGAGTTCGACGATCGGCGTTCCCGTGGATTTTTGGAGCGTGTGTGGACGATCTAGAGGGATCCTGCTTTGGATCCTTCAAGCGTCGACCACCATCGGCTAACGGAAGTCGAACGCGCCTTCAGATTTGAAACGGGTACATTTTCCTTTTAATTTTGTGCTCTTAATAATCTACGCGAGATCCTCGGACCTCTCTGGGGCTCGGCTCGTCGGTGACGACAAGTACCGTCATTCTGCCGATGAAAATTTTAAAATCCCTGGCCCACCGGCTTCTGCTGCGGGCCTCGAAAACCTAACATGAGTCGTGTGAACATGATTCGTTATCAATTTCCAATACTTGGTTTTTGTAATTTAATACGTAAAGATTGTTATTTAAATGTGACATACCATAACATATGTTGTCCTTATAAAAGAAAAAACATTTATTTTCAAACTTGAAAACAAACACATTTGTATCTGGCATGATACAAAAAATATTTTCTCGGTAACCGTAGGTACATAAAAATAATCTTTTAAAACCAAAATCATTCATGTTGGCAATGAAATGCGGTAGTCACCTATGGCTAGGGCATCTAGGCTCACACCATTAACAGCTCTCAGATCCACCTTTCCTCTAGAAATCTTTTGGAATCTACTTGCTTCCTACATTTGGATACAGATGTGAGCACCAAAAGTCGTATCTAATACCCAATGCGTAGACATTGAAAGATTACACTCAATAACGAACACAATGTTTCTTAGACATTCTAGTGGCAAGGATCTATATTTCCCTTCTCATTACCCCAACTTTGGTTGGTTAAGAAACTTGAATGGTTTTAAGTAGACATTCTAAATGAAAACTGCATTAACTCATAATTCCTTGATTTGTTGAGTGGACTCCCCAATCCTGAAATCATTAATTTAGATTTCCTCAACTCTTTCCTCTCAGTTACACCATGTCCTGCTTTGATAGTCAAGACTTAATGTAAACTAAGTTAAGTCAACCCAAAACTTCAAGTTAGAATTCCCTAATAATTGAAAGCACCCCAACTTTTGTTGGTCAATCACTTTGAACTATGGTTCAATTTTAACTGAAGTAGTGGAAGACTATACCGACTTAATATATATAATTGAGGGATTTTATCCTTTATGCATAAATTTACCATTATTATCTTTATCACATGCTTGTTAATATTAAGTGGATTTACTTAAATGATTAACTATGTCTTAGATAATATTTTTTCATAAGCCAATTTATTTTAGTTATATCTTGCATGCTCGTTAATTTCATTAATTCATGCGATCGTGACAAAACATCCATAATGAAATAATCATTCAAATTGACATAAATAAAATAATAAAGTGGTATGATCATGAGCTTTTACTAATGGTTAGTTTATCTAGTAGTTGATAAACTAACTATTGACCTAGGGGAAAAACACCTTGAACCAATTAAGGTTTGTGTTACAACTTTCCACCTATCCACCTATGTATCTCTCTTGGATTGGTTTTTCCTCGACTCCAAACTTGAACCGCCTCCACTAGCTTGGGAGCTCCATCCATTACATATGCTTTTACTCACACACAGGTGAGGGGAAAATGGTTTACAATAAAGAAACCATGGGTACACATTCCCTTACATAATAAGAGGAGAGAAGGCACGCCGACCAACAATTTAATTTAATAATAAATTAAATGAAACCAGTCACATACAAAGGCATGGCCTATTCTCATGATCACCTATATGCATGCAACAAATTATGCATTTAATAAATCTATCATTCAATTCTTAATCATTATTATTTAAGATAAATCATGCTCAAATCAATTAATTATCATCTTTAATTAATCAATTCTTTTATCTTAATCCTCATTCAAATTTCCTTGAGATTTTCATCCATTATAACTTCAAACAAAATAAATTTATTTAAAATTAATTGTGTACATAAATGTACCTTGGAGACAACACGATGAATACCCATCCAAATCTACCCAACATGTATTATACTTTTATACTATTTACTCTTGTGACATATGACATACATGATTTATCACATACTTTCATGACGTGTAGTATCAACTTAATGATTACACAAATCACATGATTTTCTATCACATGTTATGCTTCAATGCACGTAGAGTAACAACTATAATATAACTCATACATGATATGCAAATTTGAACATTACACAAATGTTAACTAAACATTTATATATATATATATATATATATATATATATATATATATATTATAACCCACCACATGCCGCGTCCTATCAACTTAATGACCACACACAAACACATGTTGATAAGGTTTACATAATATAATAAATAAATTTTAAATTTGCGTAATTTGGTATAAATACACAACGTGTACAAGTGAGCTACACGGTGTATGCATTTCTCACTATCTATCTAAGGTACATGCTTAGGGACTCGGCGTGTAAATTGTACCTCAGAAAAATGGAGTACACGACGTGTACAATGGGCTACACACTACGTGGTCTCCAAATTACATGGTCACCAGTCAAGTATGCAATGACTCAGATTTTCTTGGTTTTATTTTTAGAAAATTAATCAGAAAATTCCAAGAGAAGGAACTGAGACAACATGCGATTCTGAGGCCCGGTGTGCCCGGAATGGTTCGATGAAAAATGTTAAGTTTTTAATAGCGTATGGACGTCGCCAAAGGAATCTCCGGGTGCTAGCATGGAGAAACCTTTGATTGTGTTGTTTGCCTTAGATCGCGTTGATCCGATGGAGGAAGACCTCTCTCTCGGTCTTGAGAGTGTTCTTGGAAGGAGTTCTTTCGGGCTTGAGATAATTCTCCAGAATTGTTGTGCACAACCATTTGAGAAAAGTGTTGGGGTTGTGAGGATATTTATAATCAGGTTTGAGGTTATAGAGTTATGACAATAAATAAACGCGTTATGCATTTTTATTTATTTCATTAACTCTTATTGAAAACCTCCATGTCGAATCATTAATTCTTTGACATGCATCCACGCTGATTATAATAAATATCATTTAATAAAACAATATTATTTCCTCAAAATCCCGACTGGAAAAACTACACGGCGTGTAATCATAAATACACAGCGTGTACTTGTTTTCCAAAAGGAAAACTGCACGGCGTGTAATCATTAATACATGGTGTGTACTTGTTTTTCACTCCCTTTCAAAATTGAAAACTACACGGCATGTAATCATTTATACACAGTGTGTACCTGTTTTCATTTTATTCTTCCTCCATCATTAAAACGATTTAAGCTTCCTTGAATAATTATTAAACCACGTATGAGAATAATCTTTATTTTACTTGAGATACTTGGATACACTTAGTGTGTGACCCTCTAGGCCTCTTTCTCGTTGGCATTAGGTGGGCTTGCCTAAAGTCCAAGATTACTATCTAGAAATGGGTCAAGGCACCCAAGAGAAAGAAGTTGACGCCACATTGATGTGTCACCTCATACGAATGCTTATCGTGTAATTTAATCACTTTGTCTCAATATCTCATCAAGCAGGTTTCATGGCAGTGTCATAAATCTATATGCTTGATCTGTCATTCTTTGAGTACCAGAAATAAACTCATCGTGACACCATGGCCATGGAATTTGTGTGACAGTTTTATTTCAATCAAAGGGTCCGAGATATCAACTTCCATAAATATGGAATGGACAAATCCTTCCTCGGCTTATCCATTAACAACATGTCATTCGTGACGCACCCAACGTACCCTACCTCCCGCCAACTGTCTTCGTGACAGTTTTCATTAGCAAATCTAAGTGCGCGAGTCATGACATGAGTTAATGACAATCTTCCAGTCTAAGGACCATTACACACGCTCGTAGATAGCAATATCTGATGACACCAAGACATACAGAATTACCACAAGTGGGTATGTTCTCATAATCTCCCATCTTGGAGATTACTAAGTGAAAACTCCATGAGAGAGAGTCTCGTCTTCTTACGAGTACTTTCACATGACGGTCTGTATACTATGTGTCCTATCATAGTATGTCATCCAACCGTAGAACTTTATTTAAGAATATTGTTATAGCATTTCAAGGTTCTCATCATAGCGGAGACCTGCCATGACCTTATTAATGCAACAAATATTCCAGGACATTATTATATTATAGTCATGCAGAACAATGAACAATATATAATAAGTGTACATTCACGTAATCAAAGTACAAACAATTGGTTCTCAGGACACCAACTCTAACATAGGTCTCCTATTATAGTTTCTAAAGGGTGATTCTTAAGGGTTCTAGACTGTCTAGGAAGAACACTTTTAAGTTCATCAGTATCATGTTCTTCTGAACCAGACTGAATTTTATTTTCAAAATCATATTTTAGGTTTTCAAGTCTCATGTTGTTAGAAGAGTCAGTAGATTCATCAGTTTGATCTTTCTCTTTATTAAAAGGGTTAGTTTCATCAAACTTCACATGAACTGATTCTTTAACAATCCTTGGCTTTTTATTAAATACTCTATAAGCTTTAGAAGTTGCAGAATATCCTAAGAATATCCCTTCATCAGCTTTTGGATCTAACTTACCAAGATTATCCTTGGTGTTCAGGATATACACCTTGCATCCAAAAACTTTAAAGTACTTTACCTTAGGCTTTCTGTTATTCCAAATATCATAAGGTGTCTTTTTGAAAATAGGCCAAATTAAAACTCTATTTATTATATAACAGGTTGTGCTTATAACTTCTTCCCATAGATAGGTAGGAAGACTATATTCATTTAGCATAGTCCTATCCATTTCTTGAATAGTTATGTTTCTTTTTTCAATAATTCCATTTTGTTGAGATGTTCTTGGTGCAGAGAAGGTGTGTTTAATACCCATGTTTGAGCAAAAGAAATTTAATTCTTGATTCTCAAACTCTCCACCATGATCACTTCTTAATGAAACTATTTTAAAACCTTTTTCATTTTGAACACCTTTGCAATAAATTTTAAAAACACTAAAAGCTTCATTTTTTAGTTTTAGAAAATAGACCTAGGTGAATCTAGAATAATCATCAACTAAAACATATACATATAATTTTCCAACCAAACTTGCTACTCTAGATGGTCCAAACAGATCCATGTGGATAAGTTCTAGGGGCTTTGATGTAGCAATTTTGTTAATAGATTTGAAGGAAGATTTGTGTTGCTTTACAATCTGGTATGCATCACAGAATCTGTTACTGTCAAAATTGAGACTAGGTAAATATAAAACTAATTGTTTCATAGATAGTTTATGTAAAGTATAAATATTGTAATGACCAAGTCTTCTGTATCAAATCCAATATTCATTTATCTTAGTAGTTAAACAACTCACTTTCTGTTTACATAATGAATTTATGTCCAAGGTGTAAACATTATCTGTTTTGGCTGCTCTAAATTTAAGCAAATTGTCTTTAAATAAGAACATATTTTTTTTATAAAAATAAATACAATATCCATCATCATAGAGTTGAGAGATACTTATCAGGTTATGCTTTAATCCTTATACATATAGTACTTTGTTTATTGAGACAAACTTTGGATCTCCAACTATTCCAAGTTCAATTATCTTCCTTTTGGAATTGTCACCAAAGGTGACTAGACCTCCATCAATCTGTGTCAATGTATTGAAGTTCGATGGATTTCCACTCATGTGTCTGGAGAATCCACTGTCCATATACCACATATATTTTTCTTTTCTGTGACCTGTTACCTACAAAGACAATTTAAACAAAAAATTGTTTTGGTACCCTTATCTTTTTAGGCCTAGCAATGTTAACTAACAAGGATTTAAGAATCCAAATCTGCTTTTATTTTTCCATGATTTATGTCATTTACTTCATATAAATCTTTTGAAATAAAATCTCTTTTAATCCCACTTATTTAAGGATTTCTCAAATTACATTTTTTGGTTATATGTCCTTCTGTTCCACAAAAATGACAAATATCAGATTTTGTATTGGGAACAAAATAATTCTTATATAGTTTGGATTTTTCACCCTTACTACCTATACCAAATCTTTCCTTTTTAATTACATTCTTACCAAGAATTTCATTCAGTATATTTTCTCCTTTTGTAAATATAAGAGCAACACTTTTATAAGTTTTTACTTCATCCTATAGTATTTTAATCTTATTTTCATGGTCAGTACAGTTTGTAGTAGATCAGCTAAATTTCTCAACTAACTCTTGATGCTGTTTAATTAAAGTATATCTTTCTCCTAAAATAACATTATGAATATTTTTTAAAGATTTTTGTTTCTTTAATAAGGAGTCACATCTCTCTTCTAGCGTAGTATTATAGGCATCCATTTTATCATTTGAGTAACTAGAATTAGAATCAGATGAATAGTAGGGTTGTACCTTATCTTCTTCAGCCATAAAGCACATATTAGCTTTCAGATTTGATTTTTCCTTCTCTGAATCGGAGATTGATGAGCTGATGGAGTCTTTAGAAACACTCTAAGTAGCCTTCATAGCTCTTTTTCCTTTGTTTTCATAATCAGCATTTTTCTAAAACTTCTTTTTTGTCTTTCTCTTTTCACTTTTTAATTGAGGATAGTCAGGTCTTATATGACTCAAATTTTTTCATTTGTAGCATCTAACTTCTCTTGACTCTTTTTCATCATTTTGAAGGGTTTATTAAATTCTCTTTTCTTCCTATAAAACTTTCTAAACTTTCTGGCCAATTGAGACAGCTCGATTTCAGAATCAGATGAGTCTGTATTTATTTCTTCTCTGACTTCTTGTTTCATTTTTCTGTTCTAATTTTGAGATGTAACCTTTAAAGAAGTGTTATCCTTTTTCACTAGGACTTTGTGATCTTCAACTTCATCTTGCATTTCATCTTCATACATCATTAGAGTTCCAATCAATTATCTCATTATCAGATTCTTGATAGGTGTTGATTGGCGAATAGCAGCTGAGATTCCATTCCACTGATTAGGCAGTACTCTCATTACTTTCAACACTTGATCAACTTGTTTGATAGGTTCACCTAAGGTTATAATGTTGTTTATAGTTTCTATGAGCCTTCCATTCATTTGTGTAATAGTTTCTCCATCAAACATTCTGAATGTATCGAATTTTAATTTTACTATTGCATACTTCATCTGTCTTATATTGTCTGTACCTTCATAAGAAACCGCAATTGTCTGCTATATTTCATAAGCTATAGGGAAATGTGAGATGCAGTTGAATTCGTTTTGTCAAAGACCACATATGATAACATTCATAGCTTTAGAATTCATGTCATAGTCAGCCTCTATAGCAATATTCTAGGCTTCTGGTTTTTCAGGAATTTTGTAAGGAGTAACAATCTTTGAATATACTTTAAAATCAAGATTTTTTAAATAGATTATCATACGTGATTTCCATCATCCATAGTTCTCACCATTAAAATATGGAGTGCGAACCATTGACATTCCTTCTTTGATATTCTCTATTGATCTTCATCTGAATCTTTAACTCTGGTTTGTTAGAAACAAAGAAAATCTATTGATCCCAACCATTGATACCAAATGTTAGGTCAAAAAGTCTATGACAAAGACACAAGAGGGGGTGAATTGTGTCCTTTTAAAAATTTCACAATTCTATCGATTCACATCAACAATAGATGGAGTTTGATATGTTTCTGTATGAGAGTATGTGCATAAAAAAACAGAAAATGGAGCATAATAATTTATAGTGGTTTGGAGCATGAAGATCCCCTAGTCCGCTCCACCATTCACCCTCTCTGTGGGCTTGGTGAATTTCACTAGTCAGTTTCCCTTCTCATAAGACCGATCCACAACTGAGTGCTGACAGTTTTCACCTTTACAAACAAAGCTAAAAATAGAACCTTATGGTTCTTTTATAGGGAACTGAAACATCCACAACTTAGCACGAGAAGATGACACTCCACCATGACTGAAACCAAGCAGCCGATACTCAAAAGAATTATTAGAGATTGATTTGATAAAACAGTTTAAACTTCACAGTTGCAGCATCATGCACCTTACAGAAGATGGATCTTCAACTTTAGAAGAATAGTAATCTTTGAAATATGTCTGAAGATATCTGGTTGCACAAGAGATCTTAAAATTTAAGAACAACAAAAAAAACAGAGCATCGCGCTTCCAGGATTGAACATGTATATCTCCAAAATGTAGTAATCATTTCTGAGATGCTCAATTTCTAAAAAATCCAATGCAGAAAGATATATATAATGATATATCTCACAGAAAGATT
Source organism: Viscum album (assembly GCA_963277665.1). NCBI lineage: Eukaryota > Viridiplantae > Streptophyta > Magnoliopsida > Santalales > Viscaceae > Viscum > Viscum album. Next base: position 1,120,159,864 of record OY728141.1, read on the forward strand.
TCAGATCTGCAAAAGATGCCTGATAAATCGAGAGAATTCAAATAAAAAAATACAGCTCAGAGTTGTCATAACTTCCTTTAAGAATAGGAGAGAAAATATCTACTGTAAACGGATCTTTAAATCATTTATGATGAACTTTGAATCAGTCAAAATCGAGCTTTAAATTGCCCTAATATTCTGCAAAGACTATTACAGAAAACTCCGATAAAGTTGTAAATTTAAATCTCCGGTGTTGAAAGTCAAATGTAAGGTTCCTTCACATAATGACAAAACACCAAACATAGTGTTCAACTACGTAGCATTCATTATCCAAACGTAAGGTTGAAAATATAAGGTTGATAAAAAAAGTAAGGTTGATGATCTATACGTTTACTTCTCAAATGTAGGGTTCCATGCTTACGTAGGGTTCTTTAACCATACTTTTTCTCTTTGAAAAACGTAAGATTTCATTCAAACGTAATGTTCTTTAACTATACGTTTCTTCCAATGTAAGGTTGATAAACCATACGTGCTAATCCTTTACCATAAACTTTAATACAAATGCAGGGTATATTCCTTATGTTACATTCTTCAGAGTAGGGAATGAAAAGTGATTCCAGAAAATGACAAATGGTGAACATTGTTTCCAGAATACGCTTAAGAGCGTTTTGAACACTTTAACAAATATTTATCACAAATAAATATTTGAATATTATTCCAAAATAATAATTACAAATAATATAAACTTCCTGAAATACACTTAAAATAAGATCATTAGCAAAACTAACAAGGGTATTTCTGAGCATCAAAATCAATAATATTTATAAAGTATTGTTGAGACAATACATGCCCAATAGAACGAAGGTTGGTAGCCATAAGAATCCATCCGAGAGCCTCTAAAAATGAGAGGAATAGGTTATGTCGGATTTGGGGTCAATATGGGGCGTCAAGTATTTTTAAAATAAATTTTTGGGGTAATTAAAAATCCTCACACAGTTTTCTGGGTAGGGGCGCATAGTTTTCCACACTATGTGTCTTAACCATGCTCTTATTCTAGAGGGGGTATATAGTTTCTCATAAGAGGGTGCATAGTTTTTCAAACTATGCGCCATTCGTGCAATCCCTCTCTGTAAGGGGTTGCATAGTTTGCTGGGCCAGTGTTCACAGTTTGGGAAAACCATGAGCCAACCGTGCACTGCACTTCATCCTTCCACATTTCTCAAATTTTCACCCAAACACATCCAAAGTAACACTCAAAAAAATATACTCAAATCAAGAAAAATAATACCTAGAATCAAGCCTAATACATCTCCAAAAAAGGTCAGGATATTACACCATAAGAACTAAAGATGAATCCTTCTTTAAAGTTCTTATTTATTTGGAAAACCTTACCAAGAAGGTAACAAAGTGTTTTTCTCCAAACTGTTCATTTTATAATCTTAAATAAAACTGGAGAGAATGGTTGAACAAGATATTAGAATGAGATATATTGAAAGATCATGATCTTCCTTTCAATTTACACATATCCAGTGTAATGACCACTCATTCAAATATTGTTTCACTTTCTCTTCACAAACTTCTCACAGATGAGACAACATGTAACATCATCTATGTCCTGATGTAGTATCCACAACTCACATCGGTTGTTCATGATAACATTGTCACGACCCGTCCTCGGGGCTCGTGCCGTGATTACCCCAAGCCCGCCTTCATAGGCCAGGGGCTGGCGACTAGCACCAAAGGCGTAAATCCCGATAACTGGGAAGGCATTGCCTTTATAAAAGTAACAAAACATCTCAGAGTACAAGCGGAAGTAATACACTAAGTACAAAAGAAAGTGATGAAAGGTAAGTGAGCCAGAATACAAACCCAACTGAAATTACAGCTACAACTGAACGAAAGTACAACAGGAAAAGACAAACAACTGGAAGAATGGAAGCATCTCCTGGGTCGTCCTCCTCGGATCCTCCCTGAAGGGTAGGTACAGATAGCGCAGCTCCTGGATCGTCCACCACAGATCCTACCTGAAGGGTAGATACATATAGCCTCCACAACGTTCTCGCCCGTCAACCTCCTCCGAGTGTCGTCTCATTGTGAAGTCCACCTCCGGATACTGACTCGTCGTGAGGTCCACCTCCGGGTACCATCCAGTCCTCGAACACTCGGCCTCCGTCAGCACTGCTCGTCGTCTGCAACCAACACAACGAGGTGCGGGCATAGCCCGTGCAGGGGTGAGTATAACGATACTCAGTAAGGACCCCGAGACCCTCAAGGTCTCACTAAATCCAACAAGGATAACCACAAAGAAGAATCTCAACAGATAACCCTTACTTAGGTATAAGCCCATACTTATACCTAAGTTATCAAGTAACCCATCTCAATCATGAGGAAACACAAAGGTCATGAAATCAACGGATAACCACTACCTAGGTATATGCCCATACATATACCTAAGTTATCAACTGACCCATCTCATTCATGAGGTAAACACAAAGGTCATAGTCTCAGCTCAAACCAGGATTTTCATTATTGAAACCGTAACTGCTGAAGAGCCCCGTCTCTGGAGAGTACAGTGATCCTGTCACGACTCTGAGGTACTGCTCACTAACCTAAGACTGCTGAGGTACTCCTCCTGTCGAGTACCGCGGGTCAGCCACCCAAACACAGTAGTGCTTCCCGCCGGGGTCTGCCACCCAAACACAGTAGTGCATCCCCCCTAATAGCCTGCAGAGGTACTCTCCGGACGAGTACCGCGGGTCTGCACCCAAACTCAGTAGTGCTCCGTCCGCCATGGGTCTGCACCCAAACAAAGTAGTGCTCCGTCCACTGGGCTAGTCGACTCACTCCAAGTCGATTCGGTCAAGCAATCGTCAGGTCTCAGCCGGCTACACGGTCTCCGTACTCCGCACGCTCGTCTCCGGGAGGGTCCGCTCCACGAGCTACTGGTCGATACTCCAAGTATCACAAAGTCCCACGAAGAAGTATCTCAAGGACCGCCTCCTCATAGGGGTCTCAGCACAACAGACGACGCGTCAATCGGACGCTCGGTCTGTGAGTTATTAGCCTTTTCATCCTAGGGGCCCGGTTGGTTTCGTGTGCGAACCAACCCGGCCGTATCTCAACTGTACCCCAAACTCTCATAGGGTATACTCATAGGGACCGTTTCTCATCGTGATCACCAACGCCGCGGACGGTTCGTCAAACGAACGTCCGGTCTGAAAGTTATCAGCTTTTCCGTTCCAGGGGCCCGGTTGGATTTCGGGTTCAATCCAACCCATCCACTATCCATCTGCGTCCAAATCTCAGGCGAAGTATGCCAAAAGTTCCGTCTCGTCAAGAGGTATCCAACAAAGTCGACGACACGTCAATTGGACGTCCGTAGCTCAAGATATAAGCGTTACTGCTCCGAGGGCCCGATTGGTTTCGGGTTCGAACCAGCCCGGCCGTACCCAAAGTCCTCCGAAACCTTGAGTGTAATATAACGAAACGACCGTCTCGATCCAGGGATCGCATCGCAGCTGACGGTGCGTCGATTGGAGGCTTGTATCCCAATATATGAGCGTTTGAACGAAAACTGCCCGGAAATAGGGGGTTCGGGCCCGGTCCGACCCAACCCGAGACCCCCTGGGTCGGCCCGAACCGGCTCGACCCGACCCGGGTCCGGGTCCGGCCCACTAGGGCGCGGCCCGGCCCGGCCTGGGCGCGGTCCGACCCGGCCAGGGCGGCCTGACCGGTTGGCCAGCCGCGCTGGCGCGACCGCGTGGCCTGCTCGGCTGTCCGGCTGAGCGGAACAGGGGGGGGTGTGGTTGCCCCCCTTGAATGAAGCCGCGACCCCCACGAGGGGGCCACTTCCTTTGACAATCGGGGTTACGACCCCTGGTCTCCCCCATGGTCCCGCGTGGCCGCGGGACCGGTGGCTGCCGCCGCAACGGACCTTCCTGGCGGCCGGCCGGTGCTGGCAGGCCCTTCCGCGGACCACCGGACGCGCTCCGGTGGTCCGTTTTGCTTTCTGTTTTCGCCAACGGTCCTCCCGGGACCCGACCTTCACCGTGGAGGCTTCAAGTTGACTTTGCAGCCCCGTTTGTCGTCGCTCGTCATTCCGCGCACAACGATCATCCATCGGAGTCTTCGATTCGCCTCCGCGGCCTCGACTCCGGCCACGGTTTTGTTCGGCCTCAACGGCGCGGCGCGACGACGCCGTGCTTCTTTGTCGCGTTCTTTCTTGTTTCCGTGCGGTGCCGTTGCACCGTGCCGCCTTTGTTCGAGCCGCAACGAACACACATCAAAAGGGGGAAGAGGATCGGCCGTGTTCGGGCGGTCCAACCTCCTCCCGTTAAATTGATAACAGGCGGCCTGAAAAGAAGACGATGAACGACAAAGGAAAAACCACGGGCAAAAACGAATAACCCCTACCTTGATGGAATCGTTGAACGAAGGTTCTTCGTGGAATTGAACGTCGCGGAAGAAGGCGTCGCGGAAGAGGGTTCCGTACACGCTTAACGGAGATCGTCCGAGGTGGGGCGGCGTCTCACACCGGCTGCAGAGAGGAGTAGAAAGTCACGTCGTCTTTCTTTGGTGTTGGCGTTCTTCGTCGGAGAGTGGCGTTCTTCGCGAAGAGGCGTTCTTCGTCGGAAGGTTGGTGTTCTTCGTTGAAGAGGCGTTCTTCGTCGGGAAGATGAAGTTCTTCCAAAATGAGAAGAATGCTCCCCCCCTTCAACACAACGAAGTAACCACAATAAAATAAGGCCTTAACCTTATTTTATTTCCTTGGCCAACACTTTTAAATTTTGAACATTCAAAAATTAAGTCCACTCATTTAATTAAACATAACTTGTCAAAATTTAATGAGGTGATAAGTTGGCTATATTAAATGGGGGGTTTTGAGGAGTTAGGAAAGTGAGGGGTTGGGCTCGTGTGGGCCCCACCCCACCTTTATCCTCTCAAGGTTGGTTAACAACCTGTGGGTCCCACCCCCAACTCCCTTACTTAGGATAAAACTACTTAGTGGAAAATAAATAAAATTTGTAATAAAATTTTATTTATTCCTCACTAAAACCACAAACTAACAACTCCTTCTGAGTAAACGCAACTCCAGGAAGGGTCTTCTTAAGCAATTACCGGCGCTGCGAGTTCATCGGTGCCCTCAGATTTCAATTCAGAGCAACGGTTCAAAAGTTAGAAAAACCCGCTCGTTCGTTCATTGAACATACCCGAGCCTAACTTCAGAAATTGATTCCGGGCACACCGGGCCTCAGAATCAGGCGCCGTCAGAAACTGCGTTCTTGTAAAATCCCAAAGAAAAAAAAAAATTTCATTGAATTTTACGGGTCTTTACATTACTCCCACCTCAGGGCTTTACGTCCTCGTAAAGCTTTAACACATACTAGGGATACAAAAGCGGTACTGAGCACGCATCTGAGCCTTCCGCTCCCATGTGCTCACCTAAGGGTTCCCGTGCTACCAGGGAAAGTGCACAAGAGGAATCAACCGTTCCCATAGGACCCACTCCTGTTGATCCTCAACCCCTACTGGATCCCTGTGGAAGTTGTCCAGTCATCGATGTCCTACTTCCCGAGGTCGATGATGTGAGAAGGATCATGCACGTATCTCTTCAGTTGAGATACGTGGAAGTCGTCGTGCACCCGGTGCAACTGAGGTGGATGGGTCAAGCGGTAAACCACCTTGCCTACCCAGCTGAGGACCAGAAAAGGTCCGCTGAACCTCGAAGATTACTTGCCGCCTCGGCCACATCTCCTTAAACCTCGTCGAGGTGAGACCTGTATAAGGACGTGGTCGTCATCCTTGAACTCTAGAGGCTTCCTGTCAGCTCTGTGCAGTCTCATATGCCGTGATCCATAGGCGATCACTGCCCACTCCTACATCAGGACACACCCGAGTCCGGCCCCTAATGCGTTGCAGTGAACTATGTAACCAATGACCACAGGTTGGGCGCACCGGTCAACCTAGCTCCTGAAAGCTCTGCTGGAAGTGGTGCCGCAACTCTAGAGAATTCTGGCACAAAGGTATGTTTGGCCATCTCCTAAGTGATCGAATGCACCCTCTTATGCATGATTCCATCCTGTGCTTCCTGAGTTTTCCTTTTTGCCGACCAAGGAAAACCCCCATCCCAACGTTGTAGATAAACCACAACCTTTTTGCCTAATACATTCAATCCGTGTATGAACTGTGGATCCAATCCATACTCAGACCAACATCGTAAGGCCTCGACGCTGCCACCAAGTAATTCCAACCGAAACTCTCGCCTCGTGGGTCAGATCACACTGTCGGTGTAAGTGTGATTATCGAGTCTCCTTCCAAGGTATCTCCAGACGTGAGGGTCAAGTCTACGGCTTACCGGAAACTCTAGGTCTAGGAAAAGATTCGTGGAAGGAAGGAATGATTCATATCTACGTCTATTACTACGACAACTAGTAGTGGACACAAACTGTCCCTTGAGTCATTCTTAGATCCATTGAGTCACACTCCTTAACCGCATGCAACTACTCTCTTCCTCTACCCTCCAGCTCCCTGAGCCTAGCGGGGACAACAAAGGCGGGTGAGTGTAACATGTTAAAATGTACACCACCTCATGCTGCTCTCCTAGCTCTGCCTCCACGTCTGCTGCTTCACAGACTCATCTGTCCTTAACATTTCCTCTTCTTGAAACATTCGCACACCCATGTCTCTGAGACTGGCGCCAGTTTCTAGCTTTCCCACTGCTAACCTTCACTGGCTATAACCGATCAACCAAAGAACATTCAACCACAAAGGTTCTCTCTAGCACCCTAACATAAGTAGGAATGCATAGAGGAAAGAGTGCTTACTCGGATATCCTTTAAACACACCTCGCTCTGAGGTCCGAGCACTAAAGCACTGATCATATTGTAGTCATCAAGTACCAAGAACGATCGGTACGCCTCGATGAATACTCAGCTACCGATATGTCATCCTGCCGAAGCTGTAAAAGCTCTAGAAAACTCTCAGCCACTTCCTCAAGCCAGTCCTCAGCCGCCTGTGAGTCGGGATCGTCTCAGAACTTGAGGGTATCTGATGTTAGAACACGTGTAAGGCAGTAAGACTACATGTGTCACCTACCGGTACCGCCAGTTGTAACTGCTGACCAACAGGTAGTGATGTATAGCTGCCACACTACCCGAAGGCACTATCTTAGGCATCAATCCACATACCGAAGCCTCATCACTATACGGACCATCCTCATGGTCATTCAATGGAAAAAACTAGTAGCCAAGTCCACCATCCACTCTACTGATGTCTCAGCTAGGCGGAAAACTCTAGCAATCGTCTCCAGCCAGTGCTCTGCTGTCTGGGAATCTGCCTCGCCTCGTAACCTTGGAGGCCTCTGCTGCTGGAACTCGTGCAACGTGCTCTGCCAGCGTGCACAGTTCGCTAGTATGGATGGTGGCATCTACTGCCCAACAGGTGGTGGTGCTGCTGGTACACCACCCGAGGGTGCCAACATAGTAAAAAGGGCCTCGCACCGGAGCCTCGTTGCTCGGTGGGCCGTCATCGAGTACTCTCTCGGAACTCCAACTGACTGTCTGCGTGGAGACATCCTGAACAGATGCGACACGGTCAACGTTTTATACCTGGTGAGCTGACCTGGTTTGAACTGACTTTAAAACTCTTGGAAACACACACACAATCAGTGTTTTTCGTGCACAAAGTCGGAAATCAGTAGTCAGGGTCCTAGTGTACGGATACGTCGGTCGCCGCACCAACACTGGACTCCCTAAACTGGAGACCGCACTCGGTACCCTTAACACTATTGCTTCACAGAAAGGGAATATCAGAGTTATAAGTTCTGCGGTAGAACCGATTCCTCTGATACCAATTTGTCACGACCCGTCCTCGGGGCCCCTGCCGTGACTACCCCAAGCCCGCCTTCATAGGCTAGGGGCTGGCGACTAGCACCAAAGGCGTAAATCCCGATAACTGGGAAGACATTTCCTTTATAAAAGTAACAAAACATCTCAGAGTACAAGCGGAAGTAATACACTAAGTACAAAAGAAAGTGCTGAAAGGTAAGTGGACCAGAATACAAACCCAACTGAAAGTACAGCTACAACTGAACGAAAGTACAACAAGAAAAGACAAACAAATGGAAGAATGGAAGCATCTCCTGGGTCGTCCTCCTCGGATCCTACCTGAAGGGCAGGTACAGATAACACAACTCCTAGATCGACCACCACAGATCCTACCTGAAGGGTAGGTACAGATAGCCTCCACAACGTTCTCGCCCGTCAACCTCCTCCGAGTGTCGTCTCGTCGTGAAGTACACCTCCGGATACTGACTCGTCATGAGGTCCACCTCCGGGTACCGTCCAGTCCTCGAACACTCGGCCTCCGTTAGCACTGCCCGTCGTCTGCAACCAACACAACGAGGTGCGCCGTGCAGGGGTGAGTATAACGATACTCATTAAGGACCCCGAGACTCTCAAGGTCTCACTAAATCCAACAAGGATAACCACAAAGAAGAATCTCAACAGATAAACCTTACTTAGGTATAAGCCCATACTTATACCTAAGTTATCAAGTAACCCATCTCAATCATGAGGAAACATAAAGGTCATGAAATCAACGGATAACCACTACCTAGGTATATGCCCATACATATACCTAAGTTATCAACTGACCCATCTCATTCATGAGGTAAACACAAATGTCATAGTCTCAGCTCAAACCAGGATTTTCATTATCGAAACCGTAACTGCTGAAGAGCCCCGTCTTTGGAGAGTACAATGATCCTGTCACGACTCCGAGGTACTGCTCACTAACCTAAGACTGCTGAGGTACTCCTCCTGTCGAGTACCGCGGGTCAGCCACCCAAACACAGTAGTGCTTCCCGCCGGGGTCTGCCACCCAAACACAGTAGTGCATCCCCCCTAATAGCCTACAGAGGTACTCACCAGACGAGTACCGCGGGTCTGCACCCAAACTCAGTAGTGCTCCGTCCGCCATGGGTCTGCACCAAAACAAAGTAGTGCTCCGTCCACTGGGCTAGTCGACTCACTCCAAGTCGAGTCGGTCAAGCAGTCGTCAGGTCTCAGCCGGCTACACGGTCTCCGTACTCCGCACGCTCGTCTCCGGGAGGGTCCGCTCCACGAGCTATTGGTCGATACTCCAAGTATCACAAAGTCCCACGAAGAAGTATCTCAAGGACCGCCTCGTCATAGGGGTCTCAGCACAATAGACGACGCGTCAATCGAACGCCCGGTCTGTGAGTTATTAGCCTTTTCGTCCCAGGGGCCCGGTTGGTTTCGTGTGCGAACCAACCCGGCCGTATCTCAACTGTACCTCGAACTCTCATAGGGTATACTCATAGGGACCGTTTCTCATCGTGATCACCAACGCCGCGGACGGTTCGTCAAACGGACGTCCGGTCTGAAAGTTATCAGCTTTTCCGTTCTAGGGGCCCGGTTGGATTTCGGGTTCAATCCAACCCAGCCACTATCCATCTGCGTCCAAATCTCAGGAGAAGTATGCCAAAAGTTCCGTCTCGTCAAGAGGTATCCAACAAAGTCGACGACACGTCAATCGGACGTCCGGAGCTCAAGATATAAGCGTTACCGCTCCGAGGGCCCGGTTGGTTTCGGGTTCGAATCAACTTGGCCGTACCCAAAGTCCTCCGAAACCTTGAGTGTAATATACCTAAACGACCGTCTCGATCCAACGATCGCATCGCAGCTGACGGTACGTCGATCAGAGGTCTGTAGCCCAAGATATGGGCGTTTGAACGAAAACTGCCTGGAAATAGGGGGTTCGGGCCCGGTCCGACCCGACCCGAGACCCCCTGGGTCGGCCTGAACCGGCTCGACCCGACCCGGGTCTGGGTCCGGCCCACTGGGGCGCGGCCCGGCCCGGCCCGACCCGGCCTGGGCGCGGTCCGGCCCGGCCTGGGCGGCCCGACCGGTTGGCCTGCCTCGCTGGCACGACCGCGTGGCCTGCTCGGCTGTCCGGCTGAGCGGAACAGGGGGGGGGGGGTGCGGTTTCCCCCCTTGAATGAAGTCGTGGCCCCCACGTGGGGGCCGCTTCCTTTGACAGCCGGGGGTTATGACCCCCAGTCTCCCCCATGGTCCCGCGCGGCCGCGGGACCGGTGCCTGCCGCCGCGGCTTCAGCCGTGGCGGACCTTCCTGGCGGCGCGCCGGGCCCCGCTGCCTCCTGGCGGCCGGCCGGTGCCGGCCGCCACCTCCGGCCGCCGGCGCCGCCGTGCCGGCGTGGCGCGCCCGCAGGCCCTTCCTCGGACCACCGGATGCGCTCCGATGGTCCGTTTTGCTTTCTGTCTTCAGCAACGGTCCTCTCGGGACTCGACCTTCACTGCGGAGGCTTCAAGTTGACTTTGCGGCCCCGTTTGTCGTCACTCGTCGTTCCGCGCACAACAATCATCCAGCGAAGTCTTCGATTTGCCTCCGCGGCCCCGACTCCGGCCGCTGTTTCGTTCGGCCTCAACGGCGCGGCGCGATGGCGCCGTGCTTCTTCGTCGCGTTCTTTCTTGTTTCCACGCGGTGCCGTTGCACCGCGCCACCTTTGTTCGAGCCGCAACGAACACACATCAAAAGGGGGAGGAGGATCGGCCGTGTTCGGGCGGTCCGACCTCCTCCCGTTAAATTGATTACAGGCGGCCCGAAAAGAAGACGATGAGCGACAAAGGAAAAACCACGGGCAAAAACAAATAACCCCTACCTTGATGGAATCGTTGAACGAAGGTTCGTCGCGGAATTGAACATCGCGGAAGAAGGCGTCGCAGAAGAGGGTTCCGTACACGCTTGACGGAGATCGTCTGAGGTGGGGCGTCGTCTCACACCGGCTGCAGAGAGGAGTAGAAAGTCACGTCGTCTTTCTTTGGTGTTGGCGTTCTTCTTCGGAGAGTGGCGTTCTTCGCGAAGAGGCGTTCTTCATCGGAAGGTTGGTGTTCTTCGTTGAAGAGGCGTTCTTCGTCGGGAAGATGAAGTTCTTCCAAAATGAGAAGAATGCCCCCCCCTTCAACACAACGAAGTAACCACAATAAAATAAGGCCTTAACCTTATTTTATTTCCTTGGCCAACACTTTTAAATTTTGAACATTCAAAATTAAGTCCACTCATTTAATTAAACATAACTTGTCAAAATTTAATGAGGTGATAAGTTGGCTATATTAAATGGGGGGTTTTGAGGAGTTAGGAAAGTGAGGGGTTGGGCTCGTGTGGGCCCCACCCCACCTTTATCCTCTCAAGGTTGGTTAACAACATGTGGGTCCCACCCCCAACTCCCTTACTTAGGATAAAACTACCTAGTGGAAAATAAATAAAATTTGTAATAAAATTTTATTTATTCCTCACTAAAACCACGAACTAACAACTCCTTCCGAGTAAACGAAACTCCAAGAAGGGTCTTCTTAATCAATTAACGGCGCTGCGAGTTCATCGGTGCCCTCAGATTTCAATTCCGAGCACCGGTTCAAAAGTTAGAAAAACTCGCTGGTTCGTTCATTGAACGTACCCGAGCCTAATTTCGGAAATTGATTCTGGGCACACCGGGTATCAGAATCAGGCGCCGTCAGAAACCGCGTTCTTGTAAAATCCCAAAGAAAATAAAAAAAAAAATTCCTTGAATTTTACGGGTCTTTACAAACATTATAAAAAAACCATCATATTCATAGTACATGAGTCTCCTATAAGCATTTTAAGTACCCTCGCTTATTGAGGTGGTTTAACAGGTGTTGGGTGTTGGGGTGGAGCCTGATGTCGCAGTGGAAGTAGTCACACAACACACCAGAAGATTCACCCAAATGATTTTTATCACCCGAAGAAATTTTACACATCACCTAAAGGATTTTTACAATGCACTTAAAGGATTTTTCACAACTCAACACATGAAGGAATTTTTATCACACCCATGAACTTATAATTTTTTTGTACTGCTGATCATCACAACCGAGACATGTCGCTTGATCTTCACAACCAAGAGGACTTTTGATACATGCCACCGTCATCATCTCTCATTGCACATCATTTTCGACACTTTCAATAATTTCTATCGACACACCATCATTGATATAATCATAGTCTTTTCTTTATTCTCATCTTCATCGCTTCACACCAGTTACCACAAACATGGAAACCCCTTCCTGGTTCTCTCTTGCCGGTTACATCGTTCTGGTACCCCTTCCAAAATATGACACTGCATCCACTTATATAAACATAAAGTCCATATCTCCAATTAATGCAGTCGACATTAAATTGTCCATCCATTAATATTGAGAATTAATTCTCCATTAACATTGGGTGAAAATCCTCTATTAATGTTGAGATAAATATCTCCATTAATAATTATCTCTCTCAATATTCAAATTTTAAATAAAAAAATCCCAAAAATCTCCACCATGATTTAAAATTTAAATGCTCCACAATCATCTGTTGCCGAAATTCAACTTCTGAAACAATCCCCGAGTGCTTGTTGTCATGGTATTCTAGTTCTCTTGTCTTCTAGAATTTCAATATCCTTCCACCAAGATCCAAATGTCACACAATAAATGGAACATGTTGCATGATACCTGTAACCAATGAGACTTTCAGTATTCCAGCAACACCACTGATACCTTCATCATCTTCCCGCAACATTCTTCCAGACGCCTAATAGACCACCTAACCTGAGGAACCCCAACAACCTTCCACCAAACTCTGTCTGTCACCAACAATAGAGCACACTTCATGACTCTTGCTGGTCAATTGGACTTTCAATATCCCAGAGACATCTATGGTACCACCACTGTATTCTAGTAACTTCCTTCGAGTTCTTGATAAACTACTCCACTAGATGCCAGCCATCATGTTCTATAACCAAACACTTCAACCAATCCCTTTGATACCACTGTTGGGCGGAGCTTGATGTCGCAATGAAATTAGTCGCACAACACACCAGAAGATTCACCTAAGGGCATTTTATCACCCAAAGGCCTTTTATCTCCTAAAGGAATTTTACACATCACCTGAAGGATTTTTACAATACACCCAAAGGATTTTTCACAGCTCAACACTTAGAGGAATTTTTATCTCACCCATGAACATACTATTTTGTTGCATTGCCGATGTCACATCTGTGTTTTCATTTTGAGGTATTCTTTTGTTTAAATTTAGTCTCGATTTTTTTACCTTGGGTCTCCTATGAGTTTTGATGAAAATGGAGAATTTGGGCATGGAAGCAGGTGGAACACAGTTGGCGCATAGTTTTTCAAACTGTGCGCCCTTGCCCCAAAAAAGTGCAACTATTACACATTTTTAGATAGTGGGAAACCACATAGTTCCTACATAATTTGTCAAACTGTGTAGGGTAACCATGCGACATGTCCCTCTTGGATAGTGAGGGGTTCACGGTTGCTAAACGGTTTGGAAAACCATGTGACTTGTCTAGTTCATTAAAAATTAGATTTTTACCCTTCTCCCCCTTCGATTTTTAACCCTAAACACCCCAAATCCTCCCCACTCAGGATTCTTCACCCTAGTAGCCTCCTCCCCTTCTCCTTGATCACTTAGACCTCCATTTTTGAGGTGATTTTGGTGGGTATTATTCAAGAAACCTTCAACTAAGTGGTTTTCCTTCTTGATTTCCTCTCTTTTCTTGGTTTTCTCTTCTCCATTCTTGGGGTTTCATATCTCCAGCAGGTTGGGTGACCTATTTAGGGTTGGATCTTGATTCTTAGGGTTCAATATTGTTTTTTTTGGTTCAATATTTCCTTTATAGGGCCCCTTGGTGGTGCAGTTGTGGTTTAGAACTGATTATCAAAAGTTTCTACACTTGTGGTAGGTGGTTCCATGCTTAAACATTATTTTGTGATTTTAATATGCTTGCTTTGATTTTTTGTTTATGTTCTATGTATTGTGCATGAGGCGTAAAATGTGTTTTCAAAGGGATTTGAGGTGTGTGTGTGTTGAAAGATAGTTTTCCAAAGGAAATGGGTCGTGTTCCATGTGTGATCTCTTTTTTTGTTTCTTAAATGTGTTTTATAAATTGTGCAAATGGTTTAATAAATTGTGTAAGTGGTACGAAACCTATTTTTAAGTGGATTTGGTGTGTTTGTGAATTTGAAAGAGGTTTTACTTATGAGAAATGGTGGGTTCTTATGTGTATTCACATTACTTGTGTGTGCATGTGAATGTGGTGATCTATGTGATACATGAAATGGAAATTGAGCACGAAGGGAATCCTAGGTATCTAGGTTGGCAGGATAGGACTTGTATGCTAGTTGACTCGGAAGTGGATTGGCCCGAATTTATCTCGTAGGATTTACAATTACAACACTAACTAAATTATGATGATTATTAGAGACCACTAGAACTTTGGATGGATTCCTCTCTAGTGGATCGTGCACGGGGATGCTATGGGTTGTGGTTTCTATACCACATTTCACCGAGATATGAGGTACCTTGTGTCCCACTAGACCTAGATCCTATAGGGATTTCCCATGACATAGTGTTCTTTTGTGATATTGTACTCACTGTCGGCATATAGTGCTCCATGTTGTTTATTTCAAAAGAAAATCATGTTTCCAATAAAATGTTTTCTATAAAAATATATATCCATTTTTATAAAACTTGCATGTTAATTTGTCTTATAATGTTTTGGCATGAAATCTATTTGTTGGGTGGTTTCTTACTAGGCTTTGGCTCACACCCTGCATACACCTTTGGGTGTATGTAGACCTTGTTATGTTTGACTCAGGTAAAGGCAAGATGCATCATGTAGATGGCGGATCCGGTTGCTAGAGTTCCACTTCATGCAGGTGTTGGTGGTGGTGGCTTGAGGGTGATGTCCCTCTTATCGCATGGAGGTTTTTGGGATAGTTTTTGTTCCCTTTTGTTGTAGCATTTTTGGTCTATTATCTAAAGTTGTAAACCTTGAATCTGAAAATTATTGTGCCTTATTTGGATTTGATTATTTTTTTGTTGTGATGTTTATTTATGTTGGTTGTTTATGCTTATATAAATGGGTGAAATTGTTCCCAAAACATATTGTTGATACCCAGACACTGGTTGCCGGCCTGTGGGGATCGGAAATGCCCTTCAGGCCATGCCACAGACTAGGCCGAGTGTTTGGTTGTATGGAATCCCAACTTGGTTCATGAAAAAAATGGTATCAGAGGAGGTCACATTCTTTTGGGTCAAGTTATTTCAGGGTGAGTCTAGATAGATAGGAGTTGGGACTATTAGGGATTGAAGTTCTAGTTGTGAGTAAGGTGCCTGGCCGACACACCTTGTAACAGATCTTGAGTCACCATGGGATGTTGGGATTGATTTTACTTCTCCTCTAGGTGAGACCTACATGCTTCAAACTATATATGGACACTGGGTGGGGGTGAAGTAGTCTGATTGATTTGTTATTATGATGGATTTGGTTATGTTTTGATTTATGAAAGTGTTGCGGATTTTTTTTGTTACTAAAAATTTTCAGAATTGTTGTATTGATGGTTTTACTTGTGATTTTTGCTTCTTGCATCAAAATTCCTCCATGAATAATTCCTGTTCAACCACAGGAAGAGTCCAGAGAGAGTTCTCTCTCACCAATTGATCATAGATTAGTGGAAGAAGTGGTTCTAGATGTCCAAGATTTGAGAAATGGAGCGGGATCTGGTCCTTCTCAGGTTAGAGAAGTCAAACCGGGTCCTGGTAAGGGTAAAGCTCAAGAGTTCCTCCAGAACAAGCCTCCTTCTTTCTGAGGTAGCACGAGACCTTAGGAAGAAGGGGAGTGGATTGAGAAAATAGATAGGATGTTCGAGTTTCTTGATACTCCTAAGGATGTCAGGGTTAAGTGTGATTCGTTCATGTTGGAATATCCCAACCGAAAGTGGTGGGACTCAGTGGTGCAAGCTGAAAAGCACGAGCATATGGGTTGGAAAGACTTTAAGGTTATATTCAATGAGTAGTATTGTCCTGAGTTCTTGGCATATGCCAGATCTTAGGAGTTTATAGATCTGATCCAGGGAGATCAGTCTATGATGGAATATGCTAACCACTTTGCTGAGTTAGTTTGGTATGCACCCGAGCTCATTTCCAATGAGAAAATGAAGGATCAAAGGTTCGAGAGGGGCTTCATCCATAAATCATATCTCAAGTCTTCTTGTTTAAGCTAAAGACCTATGTAAAACTAGTTGATCATTCCATGATTTTAGAGATTGATCATAGTGACCACCCTGGTTTCCATGAATTTGTGTCAGTTGTGGGTAGTGACAGTTCTTCATAAAAGAAGAGGAAGCAGGATGAGCAAGGTAAGAAGGGAAGTGGTAGTTCAAGTCATCCTTCCTTGATATCTTTGTGTGTGTCTTCTGATGCTGGTTCAGTTGTGTGCCACTAGTGTGGGATTGTAGGGAACATGCGACCTATGTGCACATCTCCTCCCATACCTTGTCATCGATGTGGATCTATGGGCCACTTGTAATGGTTTTTTAGGGCCTCACATCCTTATCAGAGTGGTGTAGGGTCTGTAGCTTCTAGAGGAATATCATCCCAGTCAGATCTATCCAGGATAGTGGGTTCTTGTTTTGGCGGTCATGGTGGTAAGGTTGGATCTTCTTTTGGGTAAAGTTAGTTCAGGGTAGAGTCGTAGGCTATTGTTCATCACCAAGCTTAGGCTGATATGAGGCATCTTCATGCGGTGGATTGAGAACCAGTGGAATCAGATGCAGGGCCTACGACGGTTCAAGGTACCGTTCTCCTTGCATCATCTTTAGTTGTTGTTCTGTTTGATACTGGTGCTTCCATTTCTTTTGTTTCTAGCCTCCTTGTTGATATGTTAAAGTTTCCAACTAATCTTATTCTTCATGCGATGGAGTTGGTGATGCCTCTTGGTATGAATCGAGAGCAGGGTTTTAGGTGTCCATCTTGTGCACTCACCGTGTCAGGGGTCAAGTTGGAATGAGATTTCCTTGTTTTGGAGATGGACTTCTTTGACATAATCCTTGGTATGGATTGGATGGTGCGCTTTCAGGTGAAAATCGATTGTTATAGGTGGTGAGTGATCTTTGTGGCACCTAATGGTAGTACCCATGTCTTTCATGGTGAATGTGATCCTCAGTGGGGACGTGTTGGACCTCCACTTCTGAAATTGGGCTATATTGTTTTTTAGATATTGTCACTCACATTAGAGGACAATGGTGATGCTCCATATGGTAGGTTACCTCATGTGGTGGATGTGTTCCTAGATGTTTTTCTAAGGGATTTCTCAAGTTTACCTTCAGATTGGGATGTGGACTTCTCTATTGAGTTGGCACTGGGAACGCAGTGGATATCTCTTCCCTCATACCATATGGACCCCACAGAGTTGAGTTAATTAAATGTAAAATTGGATGATTTGGAATCGAAAGGATTCATTCGCCCGAGCGTCTCACCTTAGGCTACCCCAGTTCTATTTGCAAAAAAGGCCAATGGATCTCTCTATTTGTGCATTGATTTTCATAATTTGAATAAGGTGACCATAAAGAACAAGTACCCTTTGCCCCATATTGATGAACTTTTTGATCAGATTAAGGGGGAAAGGTGGTTTTCCAAGATTGACTTGCGTTCTGGTTATCACTAAGTCAGAGTTAGAGAGGTAGATGTTCCGAAAACATCCTTCCAAAGTAGGTATGACCATTTTGAGTATTTGTTCATGCCTTTAGGGTTGACAAAAGCTCTAACAGTCTTTATGGAGATCATGAATAGAGTGTTCCACCAATATCTCGACTCTTTTATTGTGGTATTTGTGGATGAAATCCTAATCTATTCTGGAACTAAGGTGGATCATGAATGATATTTGAGAAATGTGTCAAGCACTCATTTGGGTAGTGATTGATCATATGACCAAATCATCATATTTAATTCCAATCAGAGATTCAGCTAAAGTGGATGAGTTGGGTTGGTTATATATTTGGGAGGTTGTGAGGCTTCATGGTGTTCCATAGAAAATTATTTTTGATAGGGATCCTCATTTTACATCATGGTTTTTGGAAGGTCTTCAGAAGGAATTGGGATTTTAGGAAAAGTTGAGTATGGCATACCATCCTCAAATGGATGGTCAGACGGAGCAGGAAAATCAGATTTTGGGGGATATGCTCCGAGCATGTGTCTTGGATTTTGGAGGTTCATGAGATAGCCATTTGGGATTGGTTGAGTTTTCATATAACCATAGTTACCAATCCTTGATTTGAATGGATACTTTTGAGGTGCTTTATGGTTGGCTGTGTCGATCATCTGTGTGTTGAGTTGAGGTGGGAGAGACCTCATTATTGGGACCAAGTCTTGTGCATGAGACTTATAATAAAGTCAAGTCGATCAGGAAGAGTTTGTTGACATCTCAGAGTCTTCACAAACCCTATTTCGATCAGAGGCACCAAGCTCTAGAATTTTCTATGGGTGATCGAGTGTTCCTGAAAGTGGCACCTCGCTTGGGTCATCATCGTTTCGGTAAGCAAGGAAAGCTAACACTGAGGTATGTTGTACCTTTTGAGATTACCGAGAAGATTGGTAAGGTGGAATATAGGTTATATTTTCCCTCTTAGTTGATGTCAATTAACAACGTGTTCCATGTTTCTCAGTTGAATAAGTACAACCCAGATCTGCTCATGTGTTGAATTGGGAAGAGCTGGATTTGGATCCTGATTTGTCTGTGTTTGAACGACCAGTATGGATTGTGGATTCCCAAGAGAAGGTTCTTCATAGTAAGTCTATTTCATTGGTATTATTTCTTTGGAAGAACAATAATGATGATCATGAGACTTGGGAGCATAATTCTTAGGTTGAGAAGGACTATTCCTTTTTATTCTCTGATCAAGCTTCGAGTTGACTTTATGGGGAAGAAAAGTTTTCATGGTGGGGAGAATTTTTACATCCTTGTTTTTATTTTGAGGTATTCTTTTGTTTAATTTTAGTCTTTCCTTTATCACTTATGTTTCCCATGAGTTTTTGATGAAAAATGGAGAATTTGGGCATGGCAGCAGGTAGCGCATGGTTGGTGCACAGTTTGTCAAACAGTGCTCCCTTGCCTAGGAAACCGTGTGGCCATTTGGCATTTTTGGATAGTGGAAAACCACAAAGTTTCCACATGGTTTTTCAAACCCTATGGCATGTCCCTTTTGGATAGTGAGGGGTGCGCAGTTTCCGCAGAGTTTGGAAAACTGTGCAGGAAAACCATGTGACTTGTCTAGGTCATTAAAAATTGGATTTTTATGTTTTTCCCCTTTGATTTTTAACTCTAAACACCCCAAATCCTCCCCACTCGGGATTCTTCACCCTAGGCTCCTCCTCCCCTCCTCCTTGCTCCCTTGGACCTCCATTTTTGAGGTGATTTTGGTGGGTATTCTTCAAGAAACCTTCAAGTAATTAGTTTTCCTTCTCGATTTCCTCTATTTTCTAGGGTTTCTCTTCTCCCTTCTTGGGGTTTCATGTCTCCAGTTGGTTGGGTGACCTATTTAGGGTTGGATCTTGATTCTTAGGGTTCAATATTGATGTTTTTGGTTAAATATTTCATTTATAGGGTCCCTTGGTGCTGTTATTGTGGTTTAACACCAATTTCTGGAAGTTTCTACACTTGAGGTTGGTGGTTCCATAACATTATTTAGTGATTTTGATATACCTTTTTTATCTTCTATGTATTGTGCATGAGGTGATTTTTTTTTCAAAAGGATTTGAGGTGAACGTGTGTTGAAATATGATTTTCCAAAGGAAATGGGCTGTGTTCCATGTGTGATATCATGTTGTGTTTCTTAAATGTGTTTTATAAATTATGCAAATGGTTTAATAAAATTTTCAAGTGGTGTGAAACCTATTTTTAAGTGGAATTGGTGTGCGTGTGAATTTGAAAGGGTTTTTTCTTATTATAAATGGTGGTTTCATAAGTGTATTCACATTGATTGCATGTTCATGTGAATGCGGTGATCTATGTGATACGTGAAATGGAAATTGAGCGCAAAGGGAATCCTAGGTATCTAGGTGGGAGGAATAGGACTAGTGCGCTAGTTGACACGGAAGTGGCTTGGCCTAGATTCATCTAGCAGGATTTATGATTACAACACTAACTAAATTACGATGATGATGATTAGATACCACTATAAATTTGGATGTATTCCTCTCTAGTGGCTCGTGCATGGGGATGTTGTGGGTTGTGATTTTTTACCACGTTTCACTGAGAAACGAGGTACCTAGTGCCCCACTAGATCTAGAGCCTATAGGGATTTACCATGACATAGTTCTCTTTTGTGAAATTGTACTGACCATCGATATATGATGATCCTTGCTGTTTATTTAAAAAGTAAAGCATGTTTCCTTTAAAATGTTTTCTATAAAAATGTATCTAGAACTTTTTATGAAACTTGCATATTAATTTTTATTATAATTTTTTGACATGGAATCTCTTTGTTGGGTGGTATCCTACCGGGATTTGGCTCAAACCCTGTATACATGTAACACCCCGACCCATTTACCCAGATCCGGTGCATTATTTTAATACATTGGCACGATTACAAGGAATCAAGTCCCAAAGGACCGACCAGTTTAATAGTCTTGGAAAATAGATTACATACATTAACTTTACATTACAATTTGAAGGATAAAACACAGCATAGATAGTTCTTTGAGAATTCTATTTTTCCCTTTAACTTAACCATGCATATCAATCATACTACACTTCTTGGAATCCTTGGAAAATAAAACATAAGAAAGGGGTGAGCTTAGATGCTCAGTAAGGGTAAATAATTTAGCGGAAGCTATAAACTTTTAAGGCAAGATGTGTAATAAAAACAACAACCTTTTAAACATAAACATGAACATAATATGGTAAAAATAAATGAAAAATTACCATATAAACATGCACATGGATATTCTACTAATTGAATAATCACATGTAATAACTAATTTCACAATGAGGGAATGCCTAATACCGGACATCATTACCACATAGTCAAGGCCTCGTGCCAAGACTACAAATAATTTTTTTTGTCAAGGACTTGTGCCAAGACACTAGTTTGTCTCATGAGACCTACCGATGCATCGAGGAGCTATAGCGGGCTCCACCCGTCACTTACTAAGTCCACTGCATTCCTCATATGAATAGTTAAAACAAGACATAAACATTCGTATTAAAACTAGCATACGAAATGTTAATAAATTAACCATAAACAATGAATGGTATAAAAATAGAACATCCACAGTAAAACATATCAAAACTCATTCAATACAATATGGAAGATTTTATTATAATAAATCAACCTCAATCAAAAATAATATCCAGTAAAGGATGCTCACATAGTTGAAAATGACAAGTAAAACTTTTTGAGAGAAATATCCTTTTTGTAAAATCATTTAAAAGTCACACATTTATAAAGGAAGTAATTTAAAAGATACTTTTTAATCAAAGTTTCCAATACCACTTTGAAACTTTTGAAAAAAATTATCATTTCAAAACATTCATGTCCAAATAAATAAATCCTTAAAATCATTTTGAAAACATGGACATTAATTAAAATGATTTAGAAAGATAAATCATTAAAACATTTAAAATTCTGATCTTGATAAAGAGTAACTTTGAAAAATCCTTAAAATATTCATTTTGAAATCATTTTTATGAAAAATGGACATGGATGATAAAAATGTCCCAATAAATACTTACACATAAACAATCTGGGATAATAACGAGATTGTGAAAAAAACCCTTACCAATTTGGTAACTTACGAAACACACACCCCATGAAAGAAGTATCATACAATGAATACGTAAATACACATAAATTAAAATATATCACACAATGAATACAATTATGGGCAGTACATACACCACACAAAAGGTAATAATGACAATATGACATGAATCTCACGGGAATAAGGAGTGAGATGGAAACCCCTTACCTTGCACTTTCCTTTAGTCGAGGGTACGTTTAACCTCCTGTATGAAGACTATAGTATGTTTTAAATTATACCAGAACCATATTAATATTTATTATATCATACATTATTCATTTATGACTTTATACTACCCATTTAATAATAATTTCCATGTTATATTAATATTTCGGGTAATAATCACTTTCTTTATTGTACATGTTTTAACTTGTTACTCTTGATTGTATCACTTAGATCATGATTTAAATACTTCCAGAATATAAAACATTATTTATATATCATATATATTTAGAATATAAATATGTATAATAGACATATATATGAAATGGAAAACACTGTTTATGGAGACGGTAGTCCGTACGTACGCATAAACGCTGTTTCCGTTTTCATATAGTATTGAACGGAAGTAAGTGAATAAGATATATGTAAGTACATAAATACTTATATATATAAATATATATATCTCCAGTAGCATTATTATGTCATATATTACATAATTATTAGCAATATATATTTTTATAATCATCGATGAATGGTGAACTTAGAAATGAATCTCATCGCATCGTGGAGACGACAATCCGTACGTACGCACGAGAGAAAATATCATTCTTTTGATATTAAAATAATATATAATTGGATGGTATATCATATATAAAAAATTCTTATCATGTTATATTTATTATTTACATCAAATAAATATCATTATTATACCCATCCAAATAATAATGTATTGAATAACAATTACACCACGACGTGGAGACGGTAAGCCATACGTACGCACCTATGGTGACATGTCATTCAAAGGGTGGATATAATAATGAATTTGGTTGTACCAAAATTATAATAACATCACAGTATATATAAGATAATGGATTTATTATTTTAGAATGGAAACAACAAAGAAAAAGGAAGTGGAAGAAGAAAGGAATTTGAAAGAGGGTGGTGAAATCATTACCTCTTCTTCGGGTTCTTTCTTTTGATTTGATCAAAAGGGATCCTTAGGTTGGCTTTATGATCAAAATAAGGCCTCTAGGTATAAGGGAGGATAGTTGAGAGGGTATTTGGGTAGGTTTTGGCTGATCCAAATGGCTTAGAAGGTGTGAATTATAGTGAAGGGGGAGTGCCCTTTTATAAGAGGGGTGAGAGGCACCTTAGGAAAAACTTAAAATATTATTTTATAATAAATTCATATTCAGTTTGTAATGGCTCCAAATAGATTTATTTCGAGGATAAGGTGGGTATGAGTCGAAATACACCAAACCAATAGGTTTTAGACAGGTTTGGGTCACTTTATTAACCTTATCTTTTAGTTTTAACTCTTAGTTAATTAGTTTGACATTTATCATGTCTCTTTGTATTTTTATATTATATGGTTAATAAACTTACTATAAACTTTAAATTGACCCCCAAGTGGTCCATTAATGATACAACTATCATGATATAAATCCTCTGGATGAACCTTAGATTTTTAGGAATAAAATATCAATTAATAATATAATATTTGTTTTAAAAACTCTTTTATGTCAATTTTGACACTATTGGGTATTTTGTTTTTGATAAATTCTTAAAAGCATTATTACTTCGAAAAAAACTCATATAACCAATCCTAATATGTCATATTAACCTAGAAAATTATTTTAATTCATAAAAAGTCTCAAATTACATTTATTTGGGTATTTCTAATATCAATTATCTTAATCTTTTATTAATACGGTAATTACTGCATCATCATTGTGTCATAAATAAATTAAATTATTTAACATCTAAATATTATAAATAAAATACCATTATGTAGGAAATCTTTTTATATTTCTAATGAATATTTATAATCAAATTTCTATTATGTATAACCCTATATTAAAAATGTTTTAGTTATTAAACTTTGATTTTAACTATTTTAACTCTTCTTTGAATTAAATAATAATATATGTCCTAATCTGATCCAAGTGGACCTAAATGATAATATTTTATTCCTAAGGTTGTTTTTGGTCGAGATATACTTGTCCAATAGAATTAGGACATGTGTTAGGGTAATATTAATATCATTTTTACCCTTAATTTCCCTATTTACTTTTAACCGTGGTAAATAAAAGTAAAAAGTTACTATTCACAAAAAAAATATTTTTATCTTATTGAACCAAATTTTACTCCTGGATATTAACCTTGTATCTCATATTTTCAAAATTCCACTCAAAGAAGCGGTAAAATTAATTTTTATGTGAATTTACAAATTCTCATAGGAGGTGGGTAAAAGACGGTGAAAAGTTCAATAAAATTTTTATATATCTAAAATTATTATAAAATGACTAAAATGAATTACATTGAACATATATAGGTATTATGTATCTATTTTTACCTAAAATTAATTTAAATAAAATAAATAATTATTTAAATAAAAATTCGGTTTTAAACTATAACTCAATGTTTTTCACTATTCATCAAAAATTAAAAGTTTTCAGAAAAATACAAAAAATTCACCCTAAGATAATTTTGATATTCCTAATTCAATAATGAAGTCTATTTTACCAAATTCAAAACATAGAAGTTGCATTTATTAATTTAAAATTAATTTCCGCTGTCAAAACCAAAATGCTTATTTTTAAGAAATAATAACTATCAAAAGTTTGACACTTGTTTATGTCCAATTTCAAAGTAAAATTACTTAAAATGACCAGCATTGGATTAAATGGTAAAAATATAACCTATTTATACTTCCAACCCATTAAAATGTATAATTTAACACTATAAATTATTTGATTAAAAAAGTTATTTTGAGTTAAAATATAGTATTTTTCACTATTCCCCCAAATATGAAAGTTATCAGAAAAACACCAAAAATTTATTGAAACTAAATTCTTATGTCCCGATTCTAAAGAAGAAGTTTATTTTGTCAAATTGAATATATAAAAGTTTCAAATATTGGATTTAAAAAGGGTTCACCATTAAAAGACGGTAAAAGTATATTTTTTGAAAAATACTTCTTTTATCTGAAAAAAGTGAATTAGTTCTTACATTATGTCTAAGAAACTCATAATATGGATTCTAAAATTATAAGGATTATATATAGTTCAAAATTCAGTTAATATTATTCATAACCGCTTTTGAACGGCTAGTTTGGTAAGTCGTGGTGCGCTTGAACTCGATGTTGCATGTAGTGTAAGTTATTGAATTATTTTGAAGAACTAACATAATATAAAATATTAGGGTGTTACATTCTTCCCTCCTTCAATAAATTGCGTCCTCGCAATTTGAAATTTTTCTTTGAAAATAAAAGGTTGAAAATAGAAAATACATTTGTGGGAAAACCCACATCGGAAATTGGGTTAATAAAATTTACTCTTAATAAGAGGGAAAAAATTATATATATATATATATACTTGACAAGTAGAGTTTCATCCTTTAACTAATTCCTACCAAAAACCCATCTTTCACCTCAAAAGATTTCAAAAAAAAATTCTATTTATCATAATCATATAGGGTTTAAAAAATAATAATTTATAATTCATTTATCAGACTATTTAAAAAAAAGATAAATTATACAGACTAGTACATCACATAGTACAATCGTAGGTGATGCACCCTTGTCGCTCTTTGGTTGCGGGTTTAAGTCTCGCGGCCTTGTCGGACGCGACTAGTTGTCGCCCGAACTCTGGGTTGTCCTTTTATAACAATCCAAAAATAACCTTAACAACAATATCCAATTTCAAACTTAATCCATTCAAACCTTTATACTTATCCAAAATACTTATATCCAAACTCTCAGTCCAAAATTTATAAAGAAGTTAAACACAATGAAGATCCTTTTTTCCAGGTAATAACATGTAAACGCCTTTATCATATATTCTTTTAAAACACAACAACATCCTGAATTACCATAAAACCTTATTGATTACATTCATGCTCCCTTATTCCTTATAGAATACTGGATATACTCCTTCTATCCAAAAATTTTGTAAACCTCAACAATGATTAAATATACAAATCATTAATTAGTTTCAAGGTAGTCAAGAATATCCCATATAATTTATCCAAATCAATCATCTCTTATTCCAAAATCACTACCTCCTTATTAGGACCATATTAAGGATTACATTTCCTTCAACCATGTATTTTTCAAAAAGTGTAGCTTACTATTAAGTCACTTTTCTTAGAACCATATAATATGAAATCCTCAATAAAATAGTACTGCAGTACAATCCTTATTTATCTCCATAATTCATATAACCAGTATAATGTAGATACAACACTCAAATGAAATAACTCTATAATAACAATATAAGAACACTAGTCATTCATCTTCATCTGAGGTAGTATCATAACATTATTATCCAATAACATCATTTGCGGTATACTCTTATAACTGGGACATTGATTCGTGTAGTGTCTCAACACCTTACAGATGAAGCAGTTTACATTTGAAAACTTTTTCTTACCCTTGCAATCGAGTACTTGGTGTCCTTTTTCTCCACACTTATAACAAACACCCATTTCCTTCAAGCATTTACCAAAGTGATTATTTCCACATTTATCACATATGGGAAAATCCTTCTTTCCCATATTCCCTTTATCCATCTTTCTCTCTACCATCCATTTCTTCTCTTACTTCCCTTCAAAGCCATAGGACTTAGAGATTTTTTTACTTATCTTACTAACATATGATATTATTTCTTCATATGTTGAGAATATATGGGATACTATTTCCCTTATAAATGTTGTATTAATACCATGAATGATATGACCCTTATTACACTTTGGATCGTACGCATTGTTGAAGTTCGCATTCCTTCTACTGGGCACCATTTCTAAACAATGACATACATTAGGTCAGTTTATGAATCACAATTCATAATTCCAAACATGTAAAATACCTAACATAAATTGAACAGTTTATGGATATAATCCATAATCATAGAAAGGTTTTCTTGAGGAGATATATACGCATAAACCCTTCATAGTGGTTTGTAATGAAAATGGGAATTATCCTAAGCATATCCCCTGGGAGTGTCGTAACCAAGAGTGAAGCAAGGCCCGTTGTCATGCACCAGTTCCCATTCGAGTCTATCTCAAAGAGGTGTTTTCGAGTTTTACCCCTAGGTACATCTGTGCCAGAGCCACCTCTACCTGCTCGTATCCAGACAAGGATGTATTTTCTTGGGAAAAATCACGAAATCATTACATTACCAAAATTCTAGGAAGTTATTCTGTACTAATCTTCAAAGTCTATCTTACGGTAATATGCTCTAATCAGAGTTTATCTAAATCTAGTTTCCAAGGTTATTGATAAACTTCCTCTGATACCAACTGTAACGCCCCGACCCCAGTTACCCAGAGCCGGTGTATTATTTTAATACAATGGCACGATTACAAGGAATAAAGTCCCGAAGGACCGATCGGTTTAGCAGTCTTGGAAAATAGATTACATACATTAACTTTACATTACAATTTAAAGGATAAAACACAGCATAGATAGTTCTTTGAGAATTCCATTTTTTCTTTTAGCTTAACCCTGCATATCAATCATACTACACTTCTTGAAATCCTGGGAAAATAAAACATAATAAAGGGGTGAGCTCAGATGCTCAGTAAGGGTAAATAATTTAGCGGAAGCTATAAAATTTTAAGGCAAGATGTGTAATAAAAAAACATCCTTTTAAACATAAAAATGAACATAATATGGTAAGAATAAATGAAAAATTACCATATAAACATGCACATGGATATTCTACTAGTTGAATAATCACATGTAATAACTAATTTCACAATGAGGGAATGCCTAATACCGGACATCATTACCACATAGTCAAGGCCTCGTGCCAAGACTACAAATAAATTTTTTTGTCAAGGCGTTGTGCCAAGACACTAGTTTGTCTCATGAGGCCTACCGATGCATAGAGGAGCTATAGAGGGCTCCACCCATCACTTACTAAGTCCATTGCATTCCTCATATGAATAGTTGAAACAAAACATAAACATTCGTATTAAAACTAGCATACGAAATGTCAATACATTAACCATAAACCATGAATGGTATAAAAATAGAACATCCACAGTCAAACACATCATAACTCATTCAATAAAATATGGAATATTTTATTATAATAAATCAACCTCAATAAAAAATAATATCCAGTAAATGATGCTGACATAGTTGAAAATGATGAGTAAAACTTTTTGAGAGAAATATCCTTTTTTGTAAAATCATTTAAAAGGCACACATTTATAAAGGAAGTAATTTAAAAGAGATTTTTTTAATAAAAGTGTCCCATACCACTTTGAAACTTTTGAAAAGAATTATCATTTCAAAACATTCATGTCCATATAAATAAATCCTTAAAATCATTTTGAAAACATGGACATTAATTAAAATGATTTTGAAAGATAAATCATTAAAACATTTAAAATTCTGATCTTGATAAAGAGTAACTTTCACAAATCCTTAAAATATTCATTTTTAAATCATTTTTATGAAAAATGGACATGGATGATAAAAATTTCCCAGTAAATAATTACACATAAACAATCTCGGATAATAATGAGATTGTGAAAAAAACCCTTACCAATTTGGTAACTTACGAAACAAACACCCCATGAAAGAAGTATCATACAATGAATATGTAAATAAACATAAATTAAAGTGTATTACACAATGAATACAATTATGGGAAGTATATATACCACACAAAAGGTAATAGTGGCAATATGACATGAATCTCATGGGAATAATGAGTGAGATGAAAACCCCTTACCTTGCACTTACCTTTAGTCGAGGGTACGTTTGAACCTCTGTATGAATACTATAGGATGTTATTAAATTATACCAGAACCATATTAATAATTATTATATCATACATTATTCATTTATGACTTTATACTACCCATTTAATAATAATTTCCATGTTATATTAATATTTCGAGTAATAATCGCTTTCTTTATTGTACGTGTTTTAACTTGTTACTCTTGATTGTATCACTTAGATCATGATTTAAATACTTCCAGAATATAAAACATGATTTATATATTATATATATTTAGAATATATATATGTATAATAGACGTATATATGAAATGGGAAACACCGTTTATGGAGACGGTAGTCCATACGTACGCATAAACGCTGTTTCCGTTTTCATATAGTATTGAACGGAAGTAAGCGAATAAGATATATGTAAGTACATAAATACTTATATATATAAATATATATATCTCCAGTAGCATTATTATGTCATATATTACATAATTATTAGTAATATATATTTTTATAATTGTCGAAAAATGGTGAACTTAGAAATGAATCTCATCACGTCGTGGAGACGTAAATCCGTATGTACGCATGAGCAAAAATATCATTCTTTTGATATTAAAATAATATATAATTGTATGGTATATCATATATACAGAATCCTTATCATGTTATATTTATTATTTACATCAAATACACATCATTATTATACCCATCCAAATAATAATATATTGAATAACAATTACACCACGATGTGGAGACGGTAAGTTATACGTACGCACGTATGGTGACATGTCATTCAAAGGGTGGATAGAATAATGAATTTGGTTGTACCACAATTATAATAACATCACAGTATATAGAATATACTGGATTTATTATTTTAGAATGGGAACAACAAAGAAAAAGGAAGTGGAAGAAGAAAAGAACTTGAAAGAGGGTGGTGAAATCATTACCTCTTCTTTGGGTTCTTCCTTTTGATTTAAACAAAAGGGCTCCTTAGGTTGGATTTCTGATCAAACTAAGGCCTCTAGGTTGAATGGAGGATAGTTGAGAGGGTATTTGGTCAGGGTTTGGCTGATCCAAATGGCTTAGAAGGTGTGAATTAGAGTGAAGGGGGAGTGCCCTTTTATAAGAGGGGTGAGGGGCACCTTAGGAAAAACTTAAAATATTTTTTTATAATAAATTCATATTCGGTTTATAATGGCTCCAAATAGATTTATTTCGAGGATAAGGTGAGGATGAGTCAAAATACACTCAACCAATAGGTTTTAGATAGATTTGGGTCACTTTATTAACCTAATCTTTTAGTTTTAACTCTTAGTTAATTAGTTTGACATTTACCATGTCTCTTTGTATTTTTATATTATATGGTTAATAAACTTACTATAAACTTCCAATCGACCCCCAAGTGGTCCATTAATGATACACCTATCATGATATAAGTCCTTTGGCAGAACCTTATATTTTTAGGAATAAAATATCAATTAATAATATAATATTGTTTTTAAAAACCCTTTTATGTCAATTTTGACACTATTGGGTATTTTGTTTTTGATAAATTCTTAAAAGCATTATTACTTAGAAAAAAATTATATAACCAATCCTAATATGCCATATTAACCTAGAAAATTATTTGAATTCATAGAAAGTCTCAAATTACATTTATTTGGGTATTTATAATATCAATTATCTTAATCTTTCATTAATACAGTAATTACTCTATCATCATTGTGTCACAAATAAATTAAATTATTTAATGTCTAAATATTATAAATAAAATACCATTATGTAGGAAATATTTTTAGATTTATAATGAATATTTATAATTGAATTTATATTATGTATAACCCTATATTAAAATTGTTTTAGTTTTTAAACTTTGATTTTAACTCTTTTAACTCTTCTTTGAATTAAATAATAATAAATGTCCTAATCTGATCCAAGTGGACCTAAATGATAATATTTTATTCCTAAGGTTGTTTTTGGTCGAGTTACATTTGTCCAATAGAATTAGGACATGTGTTAGGGTAATATTAATATCATTTTTACCCTTAATTTCCCTATTTACTTTTAACCGTGGTAAATAAAAGTAAAAAGTTACTATTCACCAAAAATTATTTTTATCTTATTGAACCACATTTTACTCCTGGATATTAACCACGTCTCTCGGATTTTCAAAATTCCACTCACATAAGTGGTAAAATTAAGTTTTATGTGTATTTATAAATTCTCCTAGGAGGTGGGTAAAAGACGGTGAAAAGTTCAATAAAATTTTTATATGTCTAAAATTATTATAAACTAACTCCAATAAATTACATTGAACTTATATAGGTATTATGTATCTATTTTTAACTAAAATAAATTTAAATAAAATAAATAATTATTTAAATAAAAATTCAGTTTTAAACTATAACTTAGTGTTTTTCACTATTCATCAAAAATTAAAAGTTTTCAGAAAAATACCAAAAATTCACCCTAAGATAATTTTGATATTCCGAATTCAATAATGAAGTCTATTTTACCAAATTAAAAACATATAAGTTTCATTTATTAATTTAAAATTAATTTCCGCTGTCAAAACCAAAATGCTTATTTTTAAGAAATAATAACTATCAAAAGTTTGACACTTGTTTATGTCCAATTTCAAAATGAAATTACTTAAAATGACCAGCATTGGATTAAATGGTAAAAATATAATCTATTTATACTTCCAAACCATTAAAATGTATAATTTAACACTATAAATTATTTGATTAAAAAAGTTATTTTGAGGTAAAATATAGTATTTTTCACTATTCCCCCAAATATGAAAGTTATCAGAAAAACACCAAAAATTTATTGAAAATAAATTCTTATGTCCCGATTCTAAAGAAGAAGTTTATTTTGTCAAATTGAATATATAAAAGTTTCAAATATTGGATTTAAAAAGGGTTCACCATTAAAAGGTGGTAAAAGTATATTTTTTGAAAATACTTCTTTTATCTGAAAAAAATGAATTAGTTCTTACATTATGTCTAAGAAACTCATAATATGGATTCTAAAATTATAAGGATTATATATAGTTCAAAATTCAGTTACTACTATTAATAACCTCTTTTGAACGACTAGTTTGGTAAGTCATGGTGCACTTGAACTCAATGTTGCGTGTAGTGTAAGTTATTGAATTACTTTGAAGAACTAACATAATATAAAATATTAGTGTGTTACAATACACCTTTGAGTGTATGTAGACCTTATTATTTTTCACTCAGGTAAAGGAAAGATGTATCATGGAGATGGTGGATCTGATTTTTAGAGTTACACTTCATGCAGGTGTTGGTGGTGGTGGCTTGAGGGTGATGTCCCTCTTACTGTATGGAGGTTTTTGGGATAGTTGTTGTTCCCTTTTGTTATAGAATTTTTGGTTAATTGTCTAAAGTTGAAAACATTGAATCTAAAAATTATTGCGCCTTGTTTGGATTTGGTTATTTATTATTTTGATGTTTATTTATATTGGTTTTTTATGCTTATAAAAATGTGTGAAATCATTCCCAAAGAATATTGTTGATACCAAGACATTGGTTTCCAGCCCGTGGGGATCAGGAATGCCCTTCAGGCCATTCCATAGACCGGTCGAGTGTCAAGTTGGATGGTATCTCGAATTTCATCCGCGTTTTCATTTTGAGGTATTATTTTGTTTAATTTTATTCTTTATTTTTCCCCTTGGTTTTCCCATGATCTTTTGATGAAAAATGGAGGATTTGGGCATAGAAGCAAGTGGCGCACGACTGGTTCACAGTTTGTCAAACCGTGTGCCCTTGCTTAGGAAACCGTGTGTCCATTTAGCATTTTTGGATAATGGGAAACCACACAGTTTCCAAACAGTTTGTCAAACTATGGGGGTAACCGTGTGACATGTTCCTCTTGGAAAGTGAGGGGTGCATGATTGCTGCACGGTTTGGAAAATCATGCGGGCAAACTATGCAACTTTTCTAGGTCATTAAAAATTGGATTTTTACTCTTTTCTCCCATTCTATTTTTAACCATAAACACACCAAATCCTCCTCTCTTGGGATTCTTTACCCTAGGTGCCTCCTCCCCTCCTCATTTCTCCCTTGGACCTCCATTTTAGGTGATTTTGGTGGGGATTATTTAATAAAACTTCAATTAAGTGGTTTTCCTTCTTGATTTTCTCTATTTTCTAGGGTTTCAATTCTCCCTTCTTGTGGTTTCTCGTCTCCAGTGGGTTGGGTGACCTTTTTAGGGTTGGATATTGATTATTAGGGTTCGATATTGACTTTATAGGGCCCTTGGTGGTGTGGTTGTGGTTTATCATCGATTTCTGGAAGTTTCTACACTTGAGGGAGGTGGTTCCATGCTTAAACACTATTTAGTGATTTTGATATGATTTATTTGTTTTTTATTTATGTTCTATGTATTCTGAATGAGGTGAAAAATGTGTTTTCAAAAGTATTTGAGGTGTGCATGTGTTGAAAGATGATTTTACAAAGGAGATGTGTTGTGTTCCATGTGTGATCTTGTGTTATGTTTCTTAAATGTGTTTTATAAATTGTGAAAATGGTTTAATAAATTGTGAAAGTGGTGAGAAACCTATTTTTAAGTAGATTTAGTGTGCATTTGAATTTGAAAGAGGTTTTTATTATGAGAAATGGTGGTTTCATATGTGTATTCATGTTTCTTGTGTCTTCATGTGAATGTGGTGATCTATGTGATACATGAAATGAAAATTGAGCATGAAGGGAATCCTAGGTATCTAGGTGCGTAAACTAGGGCTAGTACACTAGTTGACTAGGAAGTGGCTTGGCCCAGATTCATATAGAAGGATAAACTATTAAAACACTAACTAAATTATGATGATGATTGGAGACCACTAGAACTTTTTATGGATTCCTCTCTTGTGGCTCGTGCATAGGGATGTTGTGGGTTGTGGTTTCTATACCACATTTCACCAAGATACGAGGTACCTAGTGTACCACTAGAGATAGATGCAATATGGATTTCCTATGACATAGTGATATTTTTTGATATTTTAGTTACCATTGTAATACAATGATCGTTGTTGTTTATTTCAAAAGCAAAGCTTGTTTCCTTTAAAATGTTTTCTATAAAAATTTCTCTAGACCTTTTTGTAAAACTTGCGTGTTAATTTGTATTATAATGTTTTGGCATGGAATCTATTTTTTGGGTGGTATCCTATTGGGATTTGGATCACACCCTACATACACCTTTGGGTGTATTTAGACCTTGTTATGTTTGACTCAGGTAAAGGTAAGATTTATCATGGAGATGGTGGATTCGGTTGCTAGAGTTACACTTCTTGTAGGTGTTGGTGGTGGTGGATTGAGGGTAATGTACCTCTTGTTACATGGAGGTTTTTGGGATAGTTGTTGTTCACTTTTTTTTGTAGCATTTTTGGTTTATTATCTAAATTTGTAAACCTTGAATATGAAAATTATTGTGCCTTGTTTGGATTTGGTTATTTTTTGTTGTGATGTTTATTTATGTTGATTGTTTATGCTTATATAAATGGGTGAAATCATTCCCAAAGCATATTTTTGATACCTAGACAATGGTTTCCAGCCCGTGGGGATTGGAAACGCCCTTTGGGAAATGCCAAAAACTGGGTTGTGTGTTGGCTTGGATGGAATCCCGACTTGGTTTGTGATAATAAATCATCACAACTGGGACACACTGCTTGATCTCTGCAACCAAGAGGACTTTTGATAAATGACACCATTATTATCTCTCTTCTCACACCATATTCAACAATTTTAATCAACACTATCAACACACCATCATTGATGTAATCACATTCTTTGCTTCATTCTCATTTTTATCTCTTTTCACTAGTTACTGCAAACGCGACAACTCCTTCCCAGTTCTCTCTCACCGACTACATCATGCTGACACCCCTTTCAAAATATGTTACTACATCCTCTTATATAGACATAAAGTCTATATATCCAATTAATGCAATCAAAATTAAATTGTCCATCCATTAATATTGATAATTAACTCTCTATTAATTTTATGAGAAAATCCTTTATTAATGTCAAGATAAATATCTCCATTAATAATTCTCTCTCTCCTCAATATTCAAATTTTAAATAAAAAAATCCCAACATTGGGGATACTAGAACCCTAAATTTACAATATCATTGTATTTTTTTCAAGTGTATGTACTACATTGAATACTTGTGCCAGTGTGGCCATTTACTTTATCCATTAGATATTACAGTATTTCTTGTGGTATAACTTCCCATTTTCTAAAAAAAAAGTTCTAGTAGATTAGTAATTTTATCTTGATTACTGATTTATAATTTTTCGATAAGTATTGTTGAACCTCCCCTCATAGTCTATAAGTTATGACTATGCTACTACTTAGAGAGTTCATGATAGACGTTTGACTGACTAACCACATTAACTCACGAATCCTTGATCTATTGAGTGAATTCCAAACATCTCGGAATCGTAACCTTGATTCCCTCAAAACTTTTCCTTTAAAGTCATAACAAGTTATCTATATCTTATCCATAACTACAAACTCTAGTTAAGTCAAGTCTTAGTTCTCATAAGAACTCCCCAGTAGTAGGAGGAACCCTCAACTATGGCTAACCAAGCACCCCGAACACTTGGTTGTATTCAAATTCAAATAACGGAAGGTGTTTGTGACTTAATATTTCTTTGAGAGTTTTATTATTATTACATGATGAGATGAAATAATTTTATATCTTATAAGAATGTACTATGTGATCACACCCACTACTGATCATGCAATAAATAAAAAATATCCATCGCATCACATGTTCATTTTATCCATCCATACTTGTTATTTTATGTGATCGCACACATACATAAAATAATAAACCATGAATAAATAAAATGAAAACATGATTATTAAACGATACTAATGGTTGATCCATTGAGTAAATAATTGATCAACCTAGACCCTAGGTGTAACTCCTTGAGTCGTGTCCCTTGCGACTCGAGTTGCAGCACTCACTCATCCAATGCGTCAAACTCTTGTGTGGTGTATCACCATAACTCAACGAAAAGTACATCACTTTTCATCTTTGTAATTGTACAAAAATACTCACACATAGGTGAGGGGGTCTCGGGAGTACAAAATACAATAGATAAATTTGACATGCAGACCCTTATATATATAAAGATGTATAAAAGACACACAGATCGTCATTTATTAAACTAATTATTAAAAAAAATCTTTGCAATAATTTAATAAATAAATAAATGTTAGACAAGCATTGGTCGGTCCATGACTCATGATTTGTTGGTACGCATAAAACTCACATATTTAAATTAAATAAAAAAATAAAATTAAACTTGCATTAAATTATTTTTTAGGGTGATCTAATTGAATTAAAAAACCACTCTTATTTTTAATTCAATTTTTTTGTTGTATGGTCCCATCAATTAATTTAATTATATTTCAAAATTTAACATATTTTAAAATATTACTTAGTAAATCAATCATTTCTTTTTTAAACTTATATATATTTCAAAATGAAACTTATTGAAATATACATATCATATGTGTGTGTGTGTGTGTACTTTTAAATATGAGTCGGTCCCGTGTAAATCTGGATAGGGCTGAGCAAGTTGGGTTGTACCCGATACGACTACTCTTGGGTCAGGTAGGACCTGCCCAGACCTAATCTGAATTGGGAAGAACCTGCTTGTTATAGCAAGGGTGTACCTACAAGGGCCATGGAAGTTTCGCGATAGTCTGTTGGTGTGGGTGGCCAGTGCACGACACCACCCTCTTGCTCAAGTCACACCGGTGAGTCGGACCAAACAAGAAGATCCACACGGTAGGCCTTCCTTGACTGAGACCTCCTCTGCAGTGATCCCTTTCTAGTCCACGATCCACCATCATTATGGGATATTGACATCATCCCAAATACCATCATCATGGCATGCCCCCGCCAGCGTCATCGCCAACGACATCCCCCTAGAGTCGCCTTATCTAGTACAGTTGTGGGCCGCCGCCAACTAGTACTCCTCGACCTCCTTCAACGAAGCCACCCACTACCTAGCAGACCACTATGGAAAGCAAGAACTATGGGTATTCCTCTATTTTTTCTTCAAATTATGTATTTTGTACATTTGATGATCCAACAAAATAATTAGTTTTTTTGAAAAATTAGTCACCCCCTTTAAATTTTTCAGATTAAAACAAATCCATAACCTCTATACTTAGGCTTAGAAAATTTTATTATTATTAAAATACCCACTGGAAAAAAATATGCCAGGTTGGAAAATACTCTTCTAGTCTTTGGTTGTCCGGCCGGTGTATAGGTTCATCAGAAGTCTCCAAATTCGATATCCTTTTTGTATTTCATCATATAAATAAATATATATTTTATTTTATTTAAAACCCATAAAACAATTTCAATCCATATTTTAAAATTTTGAATAGCCACAGACTGGACATTCAAGATCAGATTGAAACACTTTATACGGTGTTGGGATTGAAACGACACCCTCTATTAGATTTAATGAAAATTTAAATTTTCCATGTATTAAAATCTTCACGTGCCGCTCTAATACCAATTGAAGGTACCAAGGTTCAAAATAGAAACTGGTGGACTGAGGATTTAAAATATTTAATCATCAATCGACATAACTACATCATCGTCGGTGATGCACTTCCCTGATAGAAGCCTGAGGATCACGTGTAAAGAAGTTTACGCACAAAAATTAAACCATAAATACCTGGTTGGATATGAATATGTGGTCGATATATGCTTGTCTCTAGTGATCGCTTCTCGAAGGATCCAAAGCAAAGTCCCTCTAGACCATCCACACATGCTTCAAAAATCTATTGGAGCATTGATCATCGAATTTCATGTGCTAGCATTGAGATCCGATCATGCCTTCGACGTTCCAACAATCACCATATTGACATACCATCGATGCACGAGGGGGAGCTCGATTCGATCACCTAGAATGAGAGTTTCTCTCTCTAGAAAGTAGGACATGAGAGAGAATCCCTCAAGAGCTTGTAGTGAATAATCATAGGTGAGATCATCTCTTCTCTTATTTATAGCATGTTATGAAATTACCGGAAAAAAGGTTCCCCAACCCCCAAATATTTAACACACTATATAAACTATATATTATTACTATCGTACTGAATCAAAAATATTATTTATATTTTTATTACTTTCTTATAATATAATAAATATATTACATGATAAAAACCTGAGCCATTAACTCGACTCATCGTTCACGCAAATATTAAATGAACATTGAATATTTTAAAGTAATATTCATTCATATAATATTTTTCATATATTTACTTTAATACCTATAAATAAATTTAATAAATAAATTCAATGTCAATTATTATTAACTTTAATAATATGAATTTATTTATTCCTTTGGTGATTGTACATGTCACAAACTAGCCCAGGAACCCTGGTAACTCGATAACCGAGCTGGTCCTGACATAAACTGAAGGCCATTCTTGATCCCCACGGGTTGGCAACTAGCACCTAACATCATACAAAATGAGAGTGGGAGCGATTTTTTTCACAAATATTGTGGAAGTAAAAGAAACAAGACAATATGCATGAAAAAGATGCACCATCAGAAGTAGTGTACCAGAATACAAACTGGCCTAACAACCCAAAGTACTACAAAAAAGTACCAAAAAAACATGTAAAATAGCATAAGTCCCAATTCAAATGAAACTCGCCAAGTCCAAAAATCAATAACTAGAACCACCTCTAAGCGTTGATTTACCCCTACCCGAACCTCGAAGGAGATAATCTACAAACACCCAAAGACATAGGTAGGGTATGAGCTAAAAATCCCAGTAGGGTCTCACAAAGGATTCCATAACATATGCTAATATTAAATTAATGAAAGAGAGATTTAAATTTAAAACTAACCAGGTTGGAATTTCAAAAACATAATTAAAATAATTCATGATTTACATTTCAAATGATGGAAATACTTTTAAACAAAAGCTTCACATTTCAATTGATTGAATATTTCTAAAATAATAGTGCTTTTCACAAAAGGATTAAATAAAAACTTTTATGTAAATTTTTTATATAAATCAGAAGGCATGTAAAATAGTTTACAACAATGGAATATATTCATTTGAAATACAAACAAGAGAGCAACATGGTCATATGTATAAGAAGGTACAATAGTTCTAGGCTAAGGGACTCCACACACTCAAGGTGAGACAACAATATGTACATACATCCCTTTGAGATCAGGTCAAAGAGGAATCATCACTATCACTTAAGGGATGTGATGTTATTTATTTATATTTTGGAATGTTTTAAATCATAGAGTGTGTTTCAATAACTCACTAAATTCCTATAGATTTCATGTGCTCTAATAAAAAATCAACGATGGGCAATTTATTTTAAAAATTCTCTAAATACAATTAATCTCATTCTCCATTTCAAAAATTCCAATTTTCCATTTAAAAACCAAAATGGGGTTTTAATTAAAAAATTAATTTTCTAAGATAAAAACCTAAGGTTTATATCAAAACCATTTTAAATCCATTTTCAAAATATAATAATTTGAAATCAATTCAAAATTCAATTTCACAATTCACTTTCACAATTAAATTCAACAATTTAATTTCCACAAAATTCCATCAATTTCACAATAAACCCCCAATTCAATAAAATTGTGTTTTTTCAAAATTTTCCATCAAATCTATTTCCACAATTAAATACAATAATTTAATTGAAATAATTTCCATAAATACACTCCAATTCAATGGAATTGGGGGTTTTCCCAATTTCATGCCAAAACCAATTTCCAAAAAACCCCAATTCAATGGAATTGGGTTTTTAATCAAATAATTGAAATAAATTTCATTTAAATCAAGTAATTTAATTTAATTCAAAAAATTTAAATTAAACAAATAAATTTAGGGTTAACATGAATTGGGCATCATAATGGAACCACCTACCTTGGGATTAATGGATCTTAAATCACGAAACCCTGGTCGGGATTCATCAACGAAGAACAATGATCACAAAATCCAGGTAACAAGGATCAAACCTAGGTTTATAATCTAAAAAGAGGTTATTATTTACACAATTAAACATGATGATCCACAGAACCCTAGGTAGTAAGAGAGAGATTGTGGGAGAATGAGAATGAGAAGAGGAAACCTACTGGGTGGAGATTGAACAACATTCCTCAAGTTTCGTTCTACTTTCAAGAGGGGTTTGAGGGGATAAAAACTCTTATTGGGAGATCCAAGGAAGTGAGAAATTTATTATGGGTCATTCCGGTCCATCAGGGAACTAAAAGGGGGGGTTTAGGAATTTTTAATCAAAATTCAGATTAATTAAAAACCCGTACGCACGGTAAGCTGGGTAGACTCATATGGTTAGACCAAACTGTGCTGCCTGGTCATGTGCCTATTATAATTGGGCCACACAGTTTCATCTAAGAGGGAAAACGGTCGGAAAAATCATGCACCAACCATAAAAAACCCCACTTCCTGGGTTTGATTGATTTTGCTTGAGTGGGAGGACAATTTGGAAAAACTGTGCGCCAATTGTGCACTAGCCCAGAATTTTCAAAACTTTCAAAATATAAACCCAAAAAATCCCAATAAAACCCAAAAAAATGATTAAAAATAGGGGTTTAGGAATACCTAAAAATAGTAATAGGATGTTACAGTACATCCTTAGACAAATCTTGGACTCCAGTGGTGAGCCCCACCATGTCCTATATACCTATTCACCAGAATAGGGCATATTCTTGAATATGCTATTGTGTGTGATCCTCTATGCCCCTATCTCGATAGTAGTGAATATTATTCCCAGACCAATAGTGGAATATATCCACCCATCATGAACCCTAAGGAGATAAGGAGTAGTCATAGTAATTATAACCAACCTATGAACACACACTGTGTAATATAATCTCTTTGTCTTTAGATATCTCATAATGCAGGATACACATTTGTGTCATCGTCCTATCTTGCTTTGTTATTTTTTGATATATATGGATAGATTTACCTTATTCTACCATGGCCATAGATTTAGTAAAGTTACTACCATCATAATAAACCTGGATAGAGATATTACTTCCTCAAACCAGAAGTGAGAAATCTTTTCTTGATCATTCAACTAATACCATACCACCAATGATGCTCCCAACACAAGCTACCTCCCCTCAATTTCATTATTATGTTTTTTTTCTTCCATCAAAGTATGCAATAAGATGACACACATTGGTAATGATCTCAAGTCATAAGACCAATATACATGTCTATAGATAGGAATATCCAATGATATCTGAAACATTTGGTGCTCATATTGGTGGATCTGTCCTCATGATCTCAACTACTAGAGATCACCAAATGCAACCTTCATGAGAATAAGTCTCAATGTTCATGATCCCCAAACTCATGATATTCAAACATCTACTGTGTCTAGTAAGTATGATGTATATATACCCTAGGACATATGTTTAAGATTAATGTCATAGTATCTCAAGGTTCTTGTTATAGATTGTGATATGCTATAACCTTTTGATACAACAAATAATCTATTGAAATTACCATTAAATAGTTTACATAGAAATGTATACACTATAATGGTAAGTGAACATCATGTATATCTCACTGTATACATGAAATGGTAATCGAAAAGTTTTGTATAATTGGGTCTAGGGCACCCACTATTACAATAAACTAAACATGCTCTAAGAATCAATTTGATTACCATAAATTTATAAGAATCTAAGGATTCATTAAACAAGACTCTTTAATTTCTTTAGACAACCAACGATATACCGACTTTATATTATTTAACCAATTCCATCAAATTATACATGGTTACCTAGACAAAACAACATGCTAAACAAATAATAACATAGATAACACTCTATCTTGTAAAACAATAGGCAAACCATTATCAGAGTGAAAGAACATGAACACACTAACCATAAACCATTATTTCATTAATTTGGTTTATCCTATATTAAGGTTAATTACACTACCACATAAAGGGCTAAAACATGGTCAATTCATGATTGCACATAAATAAAAGGACAAGCAGTAAATCCCCCACCTCAAGGAATCAACGTCCTTTGACAAGAATATAATGAAAACACAGATCCCGATCACCTCTCCCCTAAGGAAAACTATGACTCTCCAAGATTGACACACCAAAAATGCCCCACCAAAAATAAAAGAAAATACATTAGAATGATGGATATAAACTTCCATAACATGGAAAGAAACCAATCCATGAAGAAACTACAAGAAATGGAGGAATAACTCACCTTAGATCACCATGGATTGAACACAGGAAGTCGATAATCAAATCTGATCAAAAGGGTCTTGAAAGGCTTTAGAAAATCTATCTTGGATGCCTAAGATTCAAGAGAGAAAGTGGAGAGAAAGTGGTGTTGAAGGGGGGTTTGTGTATTTATAAGAAAATGGTGAATTAGAAGACCATGACATAGTCCTCTACACCACACAAAATCTACCAAGATCACGGTGCAATACCCCCAGACCACGACGCAACCTGCCTGGTCAAATCACATTTGAGAATCACAACGCCCTCCATGCCACATATCATATAAACCTAGAGAGGGACTATAACACCCCAAGATTTTGAAAATAAATATTGAAGGCATTTTATAATATAGCCATTAAACACAACTTTGCCTCAACTATGTTTGAAATTTCGAATAACGATCGTCTAGAGTTATGACCAGTAAGTCATTTGGAGTCTGTTAGAACAAACTTGATTTTTTGGTGAATAGTAACATACTCTTATGAATATTAATATGAATAGTAATATGAACCTTATGAATAGTAAATAATGATATCATTTTATTTTCTTAAGATAATAAGATAATGAGATCTTAATTGATTTTTCAATGTGATATAAAACTAATTATACCTTAAAATTGTTATTTTTTGAATTAACTATGATTTTATTTAAAAATAAATTAATAATATTTAGAAAATTATTTTTGAAAAATGGATTTAATTTTTAAATTCTACACGTTGAAAAATGGTAGGGGTGAATTTTTGGGATTTTTCTAAAATACTTGAATTTTTCGTGAATAGTAAAAAATACAGTTTTGAGTTTTCAGTAGTTTAATGACATCATAATGACATAATAATTAAAATAAATGGATTGTCGACATATTTACAGTAACATATGACATGAGGTGTCCCAAGTGTCTAAAACCATGGGCAAATACCATGGGTAAGCCCATGGTTTGGCAAAAATCACTAATGAGGTCTCCCTTTGAAATTATTAAAAAACTCCCTCTCCTTTTCTATAAATACCCACTCATACATTTGTTTTCTTTCATTAAAAATACCTCTTCATCAAAGATCTAGTGTATTTACCTCTCTAGGAGTCCTCCCAAGGTGTCTTTAATCCCCCAAGGTCCGAACCTTCATGTTCTAGGAGTTACTCTACAAGGTAAGGGGATCCTTCACCCTCGTCTTTTAGTCGACACTTATTTTATGTCATCTCTTTGATTTTTTATTCTAATATGTTGGGGTTTGATTTTATGTATTATTATTACTATCCTTTTTATTTCAATATTATGAGGTACCATTTTTCTCTCATCATTTCATTTTATGAAATTTTATGCGACGCCGTTAGGCTGCCGAATTTTCATAAGGGATCACTCACCTTTTCTCTTATTTTCAAGATCATCTCTATTCTTTTTCTCTCCTCACATCCTATGTCAAAATTACCATGATAAAGTCTAGTATCATATATATACTAGAATAATATCATGTGAATGGAAGAACCATCATCAATATTCTTACTCCCTCCCATTTATTTTTATAAATGAAATCAACGTCCATGAGGTTCCAATTTATAACCTTCATGGACAACGAAGTTTCATTCTTCAATTTCTCCTTCATTACTGGACATGAAACCATTTTAATGATTGAACCTGACTATAATACATGTATCA
This sequence comes from Viscum album, assembly GCA_963277665.1. Classification (NCBI taxonomy): domain Eukaryota; kingdom Viridiplantae; phylum Streptophyta; class Magnoliopsida; order Santalales; family Viscaceae; genus Viscum; species Viscum album. The sequence continues at coordinate 1,120,203,414 of OY728141.1, forward strand.
TAACCTAATTAATATTCATGAACTAGTATATGTACATATTATTAAATCATATGACAAAACTAGTTCATAATAATCCAAATACTGCCAAATAATCGAAGTGGTTATCATCTAATGATTCATCCTCATTCCATGTAACAAAATGATGGAAATGACCATTGACAATTCTGGATGTTCATAAATAATATTTAATTTCAATTCTGGAGATTTACAACCATTACACATGAACTTTATTACTTAAAAACAAGTGAACTGATTATGAAAATCAAGAAAACAAACCCTCTAGAATGACAAAATTCAAAATAATAACTTATAAATAATAACATAAATGAACTAAAAAAAATTATGATAAACTAAATAAACGTCTATTAGGTTCGGAAATAATTTATTGATATGTATAATTTCATATTCCAGGACCTTAAGTTCAAGAGGGGAACACATTTAGACTTAAGGTAAGGGTTTTTCCACCCAAACTTCCATTTCCATTCGGGTTATTTTCATTGTCTAAATTACCTCAATGAAATTATTATTTATTATTATATACTCATAATAAATTCTGTTTGAGTGTTCTATATATGTACACAAACCATAATCCTTCTTTATTTTATGGTTAGTTACATGTTTTAAAAGGATCATTCAAATTGTTTCCGAAATACAAGCCTGATTCAAGGGAATATCTCAATTTCTTACCTATTTTCAAGGAAAATTTTCTAATATGTTTTTGGAAACCATTATATCTATAAAATCACTCATTTTGTTATGAAAATAATATCTTACTTCACTTCTGGTTTTATACAAATATTTTTCCAAAAGAAATCTTCTTTTCAAAGTAAAAGAGTATTTATTTCAAGAATTACTCGAAGATTTTATAAGAGTATATTACTCTATTTCAACACTCTTGTTCTTATGTATTATTTAGATTAGTATTAAATTTTATCATATACCATATTTAATTTAATGGTTTATTATTATTTTGGATATTGATGTTCTATCTTAAAACTATTCATCAGTTTACTTTGAATGGTTAGTGTTTTTGCTTAATGTTCGGGGAAAGCTATTTACATTTCATATATTAGTTTCAATATTAATGTGTATGTTGATTATGTTTATCCCCATTCATATGAGTAATGCATTAGACATAGTAAGTGTCGGGTGGGGCCCGCTATATCCCCTCGGTGCATCGGTAGGTCTAATGAGACAAACTACGGTCCTGGTATAAGGCCTTGACAAAATGATTATTTATGGTCTTGGTATGAGGCCTTGACGATATGGTTATATTGTCCCGCATTATGAATTCCCTCATTATGAATATAGTATTGATGGTTCATGTGGTTATTAGACTAATAAAAATACCCATGATTGTGTTATGTTATGACAATATTTACTCAGCTCACATTTCTACCATATTATGTTCAAGTTTATTTCTAAAGACACGTGTTTTCAATTATTCACCATGTCTAATGTTTATGTTATCTTCTGCTGTATTGCTTACCCTTACTGAGAATTTTATCTCACCCCTTAATTATGTTTCATTTATATAGGGTAAGAATAATTCTATTATGAATGACATGATGAAATAACCTAGGAGTTATGGAAGTTGTCTAAGGAGTTTCTATGTTGTTTTTCATTTCAAGTTGAAATGATGAACTTATGTATGTATCTTGTTTCCAATAATACTAAACTACTTGATCCTTTGGGATGCTTATTCCTTGTTTGTATTCCAATGTAACCAATAAGGCACCAGCTCCGGGTAACTGGGGTCGGGTCCTTACGATTGGTATCAAAGGAAGTTTAGTAGAATACTTGGAAACTAGATTTAGAAAACGTAGAATTAGGGAAGATTCCCTAAGTTAGTCTTTGAGGATATACATACAATAAAATCCTGGTATTTTGGTAAGTAATAGATTATATGTATCTTTCAAGCAATACATCCTTGTCTGGATACGAGCTGGTAGAGGCGGCTCTGGCACAAATGTATCTAGGGGTAAAACCCGAAAACACTACTTTGAGCTAGACTTGAATGGGAAATGGTGCACAAAAATGGGTCTTACTGCACTCTTGGTTATGACACTCTCAGGGGATATGCTTAGGATAATTAAAATTTTCTTTAAAATCCATTATGAAGGATTGAAATGTAGGATTTTCCTCAAAGAAACCATTTTTGTGGATTAGCCATGCATAGGATCTCAATTTTTGATAAGTATTTTGTTAAGTTAAGATTATACATTATGATTCATAATCAAATATAGTGTATGAAATTATCTAAATATGGATCCTAGTGGATGGAATGGAAACCACACGAACGCACGTGTCCCCTATAGGGATTTCCCTTCGATGCAAGATAATGATGTTGACTCTGGTGCTGAGAAACTCATAACTATACTGGGACAAATTACTCAAGTTATGAATAATAACCTTACTCATATGGATCATCCAGATCCACCATGTGGAGGAGCTATGTTAGATCGATTTATGCGACAATAACCTCCATCATTCAATGGGACTACAAACCCGTTTGTAGCAGAGCAGTGGATATGTTCCCTTGAGAAGATACTTCTCGCTTTGGGATGTAATGAAAGAGAGAATGTTGTCATGGATGTTTTTCATCTAACAGGTGATGCAGATTAGTAGTCGTCTTTAATCCAAAACACAAAGGAGGAGGAAGAAATAGAAGATATGTAATGGAGGGATTTTAAGGAAATATTCTTAGAAAAATATCTCCCTCGTGAACATTGAGTAGATAAGGAGAGGCAATTCTTGAATCTAAGGCAGAAGAAGGATAAAAATGTTGCCAAGTATGAATCAAACTTTACAAGGCTGGCAAGGCATGTTGCAAACTACATACGTAATCCAAGGAGAAAAATTGAACAATTCTTTGATGGTTTAAAACCATTCCTCCGAAGGGCTCTAGTCTCCCAAAGATTTAAATCATATGAAGATATAGTCTCAAGTTCTATCAAGACAGAAAATGAATTCTCTAAGTCTTATAACTTTAAAGGAAATCAAGAGAAGAAGAGGGCTGCTGAAAACTCTGGGAAAGGAAATAAGGAAATGGGGAAGAAGGGAAGAGTTGAATTTCCATCATGCAGTAATTGTGGGAAGAAACACCCTAGCACTTGCTTGAAGGGAATGTGAGTCTATTACAAGGGAGGAGAAAAATGCCACCTATCTCTGGATTGTAAGGGGAAGAAAGAAGCTACCAATGTTCTATGTTACAATTTCAGGGATATGAGACATTATTCCCATGAATGTCCTAAGCGTCAGGGAAATGTTCCCCAAAGAAGGCCAAGGGAGCAAGGCCAAGCTTATGTAGTCACAGCTGCGGAGGTTGAAGTTCCTAATGAAGTGGTGGAAGGTACATTGATTGTTTCATCCAACTTAGACAATACTTTATTTGATTCCGGATCATCGCATTCATTTATATCTTCCTAATTTTTCAAGAAAATTAAATATGTCCAATTTGATTTAATAAAGGATTTATCAGTCAAAACTTCTAGTGGATGTATCATTGCAACAATGGCGTGTCGATTAGTCCCCCTCGTGACACATAAACGTGCTTTAGTTGCTAAACTTATCATCATACCAATGGTTGACTATGATATAATTCTCAGTATGGATTGGCTATCAAATTATGATGCGAAGATCTATTGCAAAAAGAAAGAAGTTACAATTTTTGATAATGGTGTAGAATCCCTTATTTTTAGAGCAGAAACCTCGCCATGTGATTCTCATCTAGATCCACCCCCAGTAGCCCTACTAAATTAAATTATTGGGGAGGAAGGGAATAAAATAAATATGGGTGAGGAGAAGAATGTATAGATAGAGGACGTACCTGCTGTGAAAGAATATGTTGACATCTTTCCAGAGGATTTACCTGGACATCCTCCAAAGTGGGAAATTGAGTTTTCCATTGACTTAATTTCTGGTTCAAGGCCCATATTAAAGACCCCTTATAGAATGACCACTGTAGAGTTAGTGGAACTAAATAAATAACTAGAGGAATTGAGTGATAAAGGATTTATTCTCCCTATCATTTCTCCATGGGGATCCTCTGTCCTCTTTTTCAAGAAGAAATATGGATCCATGAGTATTTGCATTGATTATAAAGAAATCATTGCTATTACAATAAAGAATAATTATCCTCTACCACGAATTGATGATTTATTTGATCAACTTCATGGAGCCCAATATTTTTCTAAGATTGATATTCGATCTGGATATCATCAGTTTCTTGTGAGGAAGGAATACATTCCAAAAATAGCATTTCAAACCAGGTATGAGAATTATGAGTTTACTGTAATGCCTTTTGGACTGACTAATGAACCATATGTCTTCATGGATCTAATGAACAGAGTTTTCAAGGATTATCTTGATGAATTTATAGTGTTGTTTATTAATGATATCCTGGTATACTCTAAAATCTATGAAGATCATGAAAATAAATTGTTCACTATTTTGAAGACACTTAGAAGAAATAAATTATATGGGAAGTTTAGAAAGTGTGATTTTTGGCTCCAATTAGTTTCCTTTCTGGGCCACATTGTCTCTAAGGATGGAATATCTGTAGATTCTATGAAGGCAAAGGCTGTGCAAGAATGACCTACTCGAATGAATGTAATAGATGTACGTAGTTTTATTGGTTTAACAGGTTATTATCGGTGTTTTTTTCATAACTTCCCTCATTTAGCTAACCCAATGAACAAGCTCACACAGAAAGGGGTTAAGTTCGTATGGAAAAAGGAATGTGAAGAATTTTTTGAATAATTGAAGAGGAGGTTAGTGAATGCTCTGATCCTAACCCTACCATCGGGGAATGCTAGGTTTGTTATCTATAGCGATGAATCAAAGAAAGGGCTTGGTTGTGTCCTTATACATAATGATCGAGTGATTTCCTATGTATCTAGACAACTAAAAATTCATGAACAAAACTATCCAACTCATGATCTTGAGTTAGCAGTGGTAATCTTTTCTCTGAATATTTAGAGACATTACCTCTATAGCAAAAAATGTGAGATATATACAGATCATAAGAGTTTGAAATATATATTATCACATAAAGAACTCAACATGAGACAAAAGAGATGGATTTAGCTACTCAAAGACTATGATTGCACAATACACTACCACTCAGGGAAGGAAAATAAGGTAGTAGATTCTTTGAGCAGAAAGGATCATGGAGTTCTGAACAACATGAGAGTTGAAAAAGATTCTTTGTTCATGGATCAAGTAAAGATGGATATGGGAATTATCAAGGAAGGTAACACATAACTAATTTTTCAAATAGTTGCCAAACCTTCTTTACTAGAGAGGATAAAAATTCCTTAGGCTGATGATGAAGAATTTCAAAAGAAAATTAATGTTGTAAATGATGGAAAGTTGACTGACATCGTATGTGAAGGAAACATTTTGAAATTATGGAAGAGGCTTTGTGTTCCCTCTATTACTGAGCTAAAGAGGGAACTATTAGATGATGCACATAGCTCTAATTTCTCTATACACCCTAGTGGCACAAATATGTATCAAGATCTCCGAGAAAAATTTTGGTGGGACAATATGAAAAGGGAGATTGCTGAATATGAATTAAAGTGCCTAGCATGTCAACACGTGAAGTATGAGAGGAAAAAGTCTAAGGGGATGATGAAACCACTACCCATACCAACATGGAAGTGGGAGAACATTACCATGGACTTTGTCACTGGACTTCCAAGGACATCCAGAGGAAACAATGCTATATGGGTTGTTGTGGATCATCTTACAAAGATGTCTCACTTCATCGTGATTCAGGAGGACTTCTCATTGGATCAACTTTCACGAATTTACATCAAAAAAGTGGTAAGGATGCATGGAGTACCACTATCTATTGTATCTGAACATGATCCTAGATTCACCTCAAAGTTATAGAAAATTATCCAACATGCTCTAAGCACTGAACTGAACTTCAGTACGACCTATCATTCTCAAACTGATGTCCAATCTGAGTGGACTATTCAGAAACTAGAAGACATTTTGAGAGCATGTTCTATGGAATTCAAATGGGGATGGGACCAACATCTTCCACTAGTTGAATTCTCATACAATAACAGTTTCCACTCGAGCATTCAAATGACACCATATGAATCCCTTTATGGAAAAAGGTGCAGAATACTGGCGTGTTAGGATGAAGTCGGTGAGCATAAGCTACTAGGACCTGAAATGGTTGAAGAAATGGTGGAGAAGGTGAAAACCATTCAGCAACATATCAAGGCAGCTCAAAGTCGACAGAAGAGTTATGAAAATAACCATCAATGAGACCTTGAATTCAAAGTTGGAGACCTAGTATTTCTATGCATATCTCTATGGAATAAGGTCACGAGGTTTGGGAATAAAGGAAAGCTAAGTCCCAGGTATATGGGCCCCTTTGATATCCTTGATTGAGTCGGAGCTGTGGCCTATCTACTGGAACTTCCACCTACCATGTCGAAAGTACATGATATATTTCATGTATCCCTCTTAAGAAAGTACATACCAGACCCTTCACATATACTCTCTTTAGAGGTGGTATAGTTGGAGGATGATCTTTCCTATGAGGAGCATCTAATGAGAATCTTGGATCTTGGAGACAACGTTCTACACAAAAAGACTACTCATCTAGTCAAGGTACTATGTCAAAACCATAAGTATGAAGAGGCAACATGAGAATTGGATGACACAATGAAGGAAAAGTACCCACACCTGTTTTTGGCCTAGATTGTAAAATGAGATTTCAAGGATGAAATTTTTTTAAGGAGGGGAGAATGTAACACCCCAAGATTTTGAAAATAAATATTGAATGCATTTTATAATCTAGCCATTAAACACAACTTTTCCTCTACTATGTTTGGAATTTCAAATAACGGTCATCTAGAGTTGTGACCAGTAAGTCATTTATAGTCTGTTATAATAAACTTGATTTTTTGGTGAATAGTAACATGCCCTTATGAATAGTGATATGAATAGTAATATGACCCTTATGAATAGTAAATAATGATATCATTTTATTTTCTTAATATAATAAGATAATGATATCTTAATTGATTTTTCAATGTGATATAAAACTAATTATACCTTAAAATTGTTATTTTTCGAATTAACTATGATTTTATTTAAAAATTAAAATAATAATATTTATAAAATTAGTTTTTAAAAAATTATTTCATTTTTCAATTCTACACGTCGAAAAATGGTAGGGTTGAATTTTTGGGATTTTTCTAAAATACTTTAATTTTTCGTGAATAGTAAAAAAATACAATTTTGAGTTTTTGGTAGTTTAATGACATCATAATGATATAATAATAACAATAAATGGCTGGTCGACTTGTGTACAATAAAATATGATATGAGGTGTCCCAAGTGGCTAAAACCATGGGCAAATACCATGGTCAAGCCCATGGTTTGGCAAAAACCACTAATGAGGTGTCCCTTTGAAATTATTAAAAAACTCTCTTTATTTCTATAAATACCCACTCATCCATTCATTTTCTTTCATTCCAAATCCCTAATACTCAAATATATGGTGGTTTTAACTCTCTAGGAGTCCTCCCAAGGTGTCCTTAATCCCCCAAGGTCCCAACTTTCACGTTCTAGGAGTTACTCTACAAGGTAAGGGAATCCTTCACCCTCCTCTTCTAGTCGACACTTATTTTATGTTATCTCTTTGAATTTTCATTATAATATGTTGGGGTTTGATTTTATGTATTCTTATTACTGTCCTTTTGATTTTAATATGATGAGGTACCCTTTTTCTCTCATCATTTCATTTTATGAAATCTTAAGCGACGCCGTTATGCTGCTGAATTTTCATAAGGGATCTCTCACCTTTTCTCTTATTTTCAAGATCATCTCTTTTCTTTTTCCCTCCTCACATCCTCTATCTAAATGACCATGATAAACTCAAGTATCATCTATATACTATAATAATATCACGTGAATGGAAGAACCATCATCAATATTCTTACTCCCTCCCTTTTATTTTTATAAACGAAATCAACATCCATGAGGTTCCAATTTATAACCTTCGTGGATGACGAAGTTTCGTTCTTCAATTTATCCTTCATTACTGGTCATGAAACCATTTTAATGGTTTAACCAGACTATAATACATATATCATAACCTAATTAATATTCAGTAACCATTATATGTACATATTATTAAATCATATGACAAAACTAGTTCATAATAATCCAAATATCGCAAAATAATCGAAGTGGTTGTCATCTAATGATTCATCCTCATTCCATGTAACAAAATGATGGAAATGACCATTAAAAATTATGTATGTTCATAAATAATATGTAATTTCAATTATGTATATTTAAAACCATTCCACATGAACTTCATTACTTAAAAACAAGTGAACTGATTATGAAAATCAAGAAAACAAACACTCCGGAACCACAAAATTCAATATAATAACTTATAAATAATAACATAAATGAACTAAATAGAATTATGATAAACTAAATACATGTATATTAGGTTATGAAATAAGTTATTGATATGTATAATTTCATATTCCATGACCTTAAGTTCAAGAGAGGAACACATTCAGACTTAAGGTAAGGGTTTTTCCACCCGAACTTCCATTTCCATTCGGGTTATTTTCATTGTCTAAATTAACTCAATGAAATTATTATGTATTATTATATACTCATCATAAATTCTGTTTGAGTGTTATATATATGTACACAAACCATAATCCTTCTTTATTTTATGGTTAGTTACATGTTTTAAAAGGATCTTTCAAATTGTTTCGGAAATACAAGCCTGATTCAAGGGAATATCTCAATTTATTACCTATTTTCAAGGGAAATATCTAATATGTTTTTGGAAACCGTTATATCTATAAAATCACTCATTTTGTTATAAAAATAATATCTTACTTAACTTCAGGTTTTATAAAAATATTTTTCCAAAAGAACTCTTCTTTTCAAAGTAAAAGAGTATTTATTTCAAGAATTACTCAAAGATTTTATAAAATTATCTTCCCCTATTTCAACACTCTTGTTGATTATTATGTATTATTTGGATTATTATTACATTTTATCATCTACCATATTTAATTTAATGGTTTATTATTATTTTTTCTATTTATTTTCTATCTTAAAACCATTCATCAGTTTACTTTGAATGGTTAGTGTTTTTTCTTAATGTTCGGGGAAAGCTATTTACATTTCATATATTAGTTTCAATATGAATGTGTATGTTGATTATGTTTATCCCCATTCATACAAGGAATGAATTATACATAGTAAGTGTTGTTTGGGGCCCACTATTGCCCCTTGGTGCATCGATAGGTGTCATGAGACAAACTACGGTCTTGGCACAAGGCCTTGACAAAACGATTATTTATGTTCTTGGAATGAGGCCTTGATGGTATGGTTATATTGTCCCGTATTATGCATTACATCATTATGAATATAGTATTGATGGTTCATGTGGTTATTCGACTAGTATAATACCCATGATTATGTTATGTTATGGCAATATTTACTCAGCTCATATTTCTACCATATTATGTTCAAATTTATTTCTAAAGGCATGTGTTTTAAATTATTCACCATGTCTAATGTTTATGTTATCTTATGCTGTATTTCTTACCCTTACTGAGCATTTGAGCTCACCCCTTTATTATGTTTCATTTTTACAGGGCAAGAAGAATTCTATTATGATTGACATGATGAAATAACATAGGTGTAATGGAAGTTGTCTAAGGAGTTTCTATGTTGTTTTTCATTTCAAGTTGAAATGGTGAACTTATGTATGCATCTTGTTCCCAATAATACTAAACTACTTGGTCCTTTTGGATTCTTATTCCTTGTTTGTATTCCAATGTAACCAATAAGGCACTGGCTCTGGGTAACTGGGGTCAGGTCCTTATAGGGACCACAATGTAATTAATACTACCATGCTATAGACTGCATTCTATAGAAAGGGAGGCTATGTCGTATCCAACCTCTATGGTAAAAATACCCCCCAAATTGTTAAAACCACCTCAAACCCCCATGCCACAACCTTTATTCTCCATACCGCAATGCTCATCCATATGGGAAGGGTCTACTCCATAACCCTATTCCACGGTGAAACCATTCAAAAATTGGTAGTGGTTCCAAAATCCTTCCTCTTAGGATCCTATGTTACAACCAGGTTCTCCATGCCTTAGCAGCTTACCCTATGGCGTCGCCAAAGGTTCCACATCGTAAAACCCCTAAAAATTGATGTTTCTCAGTATAACTCCCCTATCTTCCCTTGAAAATCCTTGTAACCTTCTCCAGAAAACTCCAACACTCAAAATAGAAAATTAAAGTCTACTAGGGTCAGAGACCTTACATCAGACACCTATCAAACTATTCTCATCTTTGAGAATTTCAAACCAAACCCAAATAGAAAAAAGGGGTCATCCAAATAGCCACCTTGTGAGATACCTATCAAGAATATCACTATCACAATAGTTCACCCAATCAGAGAAAAAAAATTTAAAAACCATAAAACAACAAAATTTATCTCCAAAATAGTATCTTGGGGGAGATACCTTTCAAATAGGAGCAAGGTTACCAATAAAAAATCAATAGGAAACAAACTCATAAATTAGAAAAGGTCAAAATAAACAAAACGAGCACACTATAAGAAAAGATCTAAAAACATATTCTAGTATAATGAGTGAGTATCTAAGAATCATGTTCCCAGGTACTATCCTCCATGCCACCATTCCACCACAAGACATGAACCAAGGGAATAAAACTCTTGCACAACACCTTCTCTTGGCGGTCCTGGATATCAATAGGCTGCTCCTCGAAGATCGTATCATCATCAATATTAATATCACCCCAATAAATGACGTGAGAGTTGTCATGAAGATAAATGTGGATATGCAACACATAAAATAAATCATGTATATGTATCATCTATTAGGTAAGCATTATCCAATACTCCATGAATCTAAAATGAGTCAATACCTCAAAAGTTCCAAAACATTGAGGAGAAAACTTACTTCTGTGACCAAAACTTCACTACCCATGAAAAGGAGTTACTTTCAAGAACACATGATCTCTAATGTAGAATTCTAGAGGTATCCTCTTGTGATCGACATAAGACTTATGATGATCCTACACTGCCTTCATCCTTTCATGAATTACCTGAATCATCTCAATTGTGCTCTACACTAGTTCTAGCCCAAGAATTTTTGACTCTTTGACCCTAGTCCAACACAATGGAGAATAAAAAGGTTGGATGTATAAGGATTCAAATGGTGCCATGCTAATGGTGGAGTTAAAACTATTGTTGTAATCAAACTTGACCAAAAGGCAGGCACCTCTTCAATGAGCCTCCAAAATCCCAAACATAAGAATGAAACATGTATTCAAGAGTTTGGATGGTCCGCTCTGTCTGATCGTCCATATGTGGATGAAAAGTAGTGATAAGGAATAACTGAGATAAAAAACATACAGGAGACCTCTTCATACCTTATATGTAAAATAAATATCATTATCATAGATGGACACCTTTAGGACTCTATGGAGTCTCACCACCTCCTTGAGATACTTCCTCAACAAAACCTCCATCGACCTCGACTCCTTAACCTCTATAAAGTGGGATGATTTCATAAAATGACACACTATAACTCATATAACATCAGATCATCCTCAAGATCAAGGTAAATTGATAATGAAGTCCTTTGAGACATCCTACCACTTCCACTGAGGAACATCTAATAGTTGGATAAAACCACTGGGAACATGATGCTCAACCTTCCCCTTTTGGCATACCAAACATCAAGACACAAACTCTACAATTTCAAGATTCAACCCATGCACCAAAATTTCCCTCTTAGAGCTCAGTACATATTTGTTACGCCAAGATATACCACCAAGAGTGAGATATGGAACCCATGAAGAATAATCCCACACATCGCCAAAGGGTCAAAAATCCTCCCTTTGAACAACACTTGATATTGTTTATCCTCAGACTAACCATCAAGGGCATCAAAAAATGTTGTAATAGTGGGTTCCCTAGACCCAACTATGTAGTACTTTTTATTACCATATCATGTATACAATTTGATATACATGATGTTTAACTTACCATTATAGTGTTGGATTTTTTGCATCCACTATTGAAATGGTAATGTCTCTAGATTAATTGTCATATCAAAAGGTTATAGTATATCCCGTGCTATAATGAGAACCTAGAGATATTATGATATTAATATTAAAAAAAATTCATATGGTCTAAATACATCTCACTGAATAGACATAGTATATGTTTGACTATCAGGTGTTGGGGACTCATAAGCATTAAGACTTCTTCTCCTAAAGTTTGCACTTGGTGATCTCTAGCAGTGAGATCATCAGGACAAACCCAAAAATAGGAACACCACATGTTTTGGGTTTCATTGGATGTTCCTATATATAGAAATGTGTATTAGTCTCCTAACTTGAGATCATTACTAATGTGTGACATTTGATCACATACTTTCATGCAAGGAAAAAACCATTATAATGAAATCTTGGATAGGTAACTTATATTGGGTGAATCATCAGTGGTATGGAATTGGTTAAATGGTCAAGAAAGGATTTGTATCTTCCAGGTTAAGGAAGTAATATATCTTGATCCATGTTGATTAGGATGGTAATACCTTCATAAGACCATGACCATGGTAGTCGAGGGTAAATACTTATAGTTAGATCAACAAAAAATAAAGCAAGAAAAGGACGATGACACGGGTGTGAATCCTACTTTATGAGATATTAAAAACAAAATGATTATATTACACAATGCATGTTCGTAGGTTGGTTGTCGTTGCTGTGACTATAATTTTCTCTTTAGGGGCCATGATGGATTGCTATATCCCACTCTTGATCTATGAATGATATTCACTACTATTGAGACAAGGGACTAGAGGGTTACACACAATAGTGCATTCAATAATTTTCTATATTCAGTTGAATAGGGATTTTGGACATGGTGGACCTCACCACTGGGGTCAAGGATTTTTCCAAGTATATACAATCACCAAATTGATATATAAATTCATATTATTCAATTTAATAATAATTTACACTTAATTTATTTATTAAATGTATTTACAAATTTTAAATTAAATACATGAAAATTTTTATTTTAATGAATATTAGTTTTAAACATTCAAGGTTCATTTAATATTTGTGGGAATGATGAGTAGATTTAATGACTCAGTTATTATCATGTAATATATTTATTATATTATAAGTGATAATAATATTTATGACTTAATACAGTAGTCATAATATTTTGTTTATAGAGTGTTAATTATTCAGGGTCGGGGAGGCAATACTAGATAATTTCCTAACACCATATAAATAGAGTAGGAGAGGGATTTTCCAATGACTATTCACAACCTCTCTCTCTACTATTATCTCTCATACACTCTAGAGAGAGAGGCTTTAGATTTAGGAGTTTGGATTGAGATCCGTCGCATGCATCACAAGAAAGGAATTGTAGTGATTTTCAGAGCATCGAAGACATCATCAGATCTCCGTGCTAGCACCTGTAATTTGACGATCGACACTCTCATAGATTTTTGAAGTGTGTGTGGATGATCTAGAGGAACTCAGCTTATAATTATTTTAGAAACGATCTCCAAAGATGATTAGATATCTAACATGACTTTAGATCCAATCGGGTATTTATGTTTTTTATTTTTGTGCTTAAAACTCATCATGTGAGATCCTTGAATTAAACCGGGTAGTGATTCGCCAACATCGATGAGTTCATGTTTATTGTCAGTGGAAAAAACTTTAAAATACTATATTTGGGGCTTCCTCTATGTTCCTTATGCCTTCAATTGGTATCATAAGGATGCACGAAGGGTTTTATTCCAAAAAATTAAATTTTCATTAAATTGAGAAGTGGTCATGTTTCGGTCCCAATGCTACAGACCATGAGTAAATCTGACATCGGATGGACAAGTTATGTCCATATGAAGTTTTAAATATGGATTGAAAAATGAAATTTTACTATTATTAGAATTCAAAGGACACACATATACTATATGTTAATTTTATACCTGAAAATTGTGTTGTGAATTTTCACCGATGAACCCAATCATCGGTCATATTCCGGTCACCAGAATAATGAATTTTGGCCACTAGATATGTTACACCAGTGGATATTTTTTAATTAATAAATTTATCTAAAACCTATCTTATAGGTTGAGAAAAAATTATAATCCAAAAAACACAAAACAAGCCAGGGTGTCAATAAATTTTAATCAATAAAAAGGGGTTAATTGAAGGGCAGCGGGTCAAAAATCCAAATTTTAAATTTTATTTTTGAAGATTTGTGTAAAGGGAGGTCCCCATGCATTGTATCCTACCTCTCCGCCTCCACTGGTGATCCCTATCACCACCTCCCATGTCCTCATCTAGCTGGCCCTATGTGGCTCTCTCCCGTCCACCGTAAAGCAGCGACCTGCCCTAGTCCCATTGGCTTTGTCAGACCAACACGCTTCCTAGGTCAAGAAACCACCGCCCAACTGAAAGTAGCAGACCCCTCCCATGAACCTCATTCACTATCTCCATAGGTTCCTACCGACCACCATGCGAGCCAACCTCCTTTACAAGACGATCTCCTCCAGATAACCACCTACTGTGGAAACCCTCTTCATGGCCATATCCACACAACACACCACCATAAGCCCCACCAGAATCCCCTCTTATGTGGTGATCACCTTCAGTAGCATGTTCTAAACCTAGCTCTTGGATCCTCTATGGGTGAGCACTATAGCACTTTGGATGGACCTCACCACCTCTGACCACCGCTGGTGTCAAGTCCTCCCACTGACCTGTAGCCGGTTGCGGATCCACCTACCTCGATGTTCCCTAGTCTCGGTGAGCCCTTCCATCCACCACCTCCCCTTCCTCAAGCCTCAAATTGAGAGACACTGTCATCCTCTCTTCTTTACCTATCCATGCACTTCCACCTCTAGGTCGATTCGGGTCCTTTTTCTGATAGTCCCCACCCATGACCTTTCTTGTTGTGCAATTGGCCCGAAAACCTTGTCCTGGTCCAATTCATCTTCCCAGCCCATAACGGGCATGGGTGGGCCTACCCGACCCAGAACCCCCCCTACATGGGCTTAAAATGGGCCTTCATGAGTTTTTCCTGACCCACATAGGCCCTATCAGGGTTTTTGGGTCCTAATTATTTTTAAATAATCAAAAATTAATTAATTTAACTATGGTTTTTAATTAAATCAATTAAATATTAAGTTTTGGTTTAATTTTAAATTCAGGGGGTTAAATTAATTTAATTAAGTGTTAAATTAAATTAATTTATTAAATTAATTTTTGGTTTTAAAATTAAATTAATAACTATACCAGGTGATGAAAATTATTGAATTAAAATAAGAGTGAATTTTAATTCAATAAAATACCGTCGAAAAAATATTTTTAATGCAATTTTAATTTTATTTTATCATTTAATTTTAAATACGTGAGTTTAATGCATATTAGACTGATCATGATCCATTGACCAACCAATTCATGTCTGATGTTTATTTATTTATTTAATTTATTCTTACAATGGTTATTTGTAATAATTAGTTTAATTAAAAGGCAATTTACATGTTGTCTAAGTGTCATTATATGTATAAGGACATGCATGTCCAATTCTTAGAGTTGTATTTTTTACTCCTGAGACCCCCTCACATGCATGTGAGTATTGTTGTATAATGATGATCCATGCATGTGATGCACTTGATGCCAAACTATAGCAACACACAAGACAAAAGATTGATGCATTGTATGGGCATACACTGTAACTTGAGTTGCAAGCGACGTGGCTTAAGGTATTACCCCTAGGGTCTAGGTTGATCCATTATTTACTCAATGGTTCAACCTCTAGTATTGGCTCATGATAATTTCATCATTTTATTTTTGCATGGTTTGTTATTATGTGTATGATTAGTTTATTCATAG
Source organism: Viscum album (assembly GCA_963277665.1). Classification (NCBI taxonomy): domain Eukaryota; kingdom Viridiplantae; phylum Streptophyta; class Magnoliopsida; order Santalales; family Viscaceae; genus Viscum; species Viscum album. The sequence goes on from OY728141.1 coordinate 1,120,219,383, forward strand.
ATACATATAATAATAAACAAGTATGCAAAGATAAAATAAACATGTGACGTGATGAATATTTGCTATTTATTACATATCCAATTGTGAGTGAGAACACATATAACATGATAATAAGATAGAAAATGATTTATTTCACCCCTTAAAAACAATAAGACCCTCAAAGAAATATTAAATCGTAACTATCTTCCATCATTAAAATTTTAATAAAACCAAATGTTTGGGGTTCTTGTCATGCAAAAGATGAGGGTGCCTCTTACTACTGGGGAGTTATTATGAGAGTGGTGGGTTGAATTAACTAAATTAGTAGTAAGGATTAACCAAATTTAACTTTTTATCATTTTATAGGAAATCTTTGAGTAAATCAAGTTATGATTTTAGAAGGTGAGACTTCACTCAACAGATCAAGGAACCTCAAGTAAATGCGGTTTGATAGTTAAACGTCTACCTTGAATCCTCCAAGTAGTGGCGTATCCAAAGTTTGTAGACTATGAGGGGAGGTTCAAGGATCCTTTACACTAGAATACTCAAGCGACAGATTATTCCGATTCTAGAATAGAGGGTTCCTAGAATTCTATAAAATAGTGGGATACATTTAGCAATTTAATTAATTAATTCAAATGTCTAAAATGATAATCAAGATACAAATTACTAATCTACTACAATTTTTTTAGAAATATGGTAAGTTATACCACAAGAAATACTGTGATAAATATTGTAAAAATCAAATTTCCACACTATCATGAGTTTCTAAGTGTAGTACAAGTGCTTACACACAATACAATGGTATGAGAAATTCAAGTTGATAGTGTCCCCAATACTTGTTAAACTACCTCGAGAAGCGAAGGTGTAAAAATTCTTATATGATACTCATGTGTAGAACATATGATGTTTATTCCATAATTCTATCATCAATGTTTGATTCTAGTTGTGGTCACTACATTAGGACATGAGTGATAAAACATTTAGTCTCATCTTCAAGTTGTTTTCAAGGAGAAGGTCAAGCAAAGATATGATTAAGAAATGATTACACTAGATATGTGTAAATTGAAAGGCAGATTATGTTCTTTCAATGAATCCTATTCCAATATCATTTTCACCCATTTAATCCAATCTTATTTTAGGTTACAAAATAGACAGTATTAATTAATAACTTCATTACCTATTTAGGTAAGGTTCGCCAAGTAAATAAGAACATAAAAGACATATTAATATTTAATTCTTATGGTGATCAAATTGAAAGAAAGGTGAAAACGATAATGGAAAGTAACTCCAAAATCTTATTCTCCACGTCCTTCAATGTGATATGGTTGGATATAATTAGGAGGTTATTTTCATCTCATAACATAAAATAATTCTATGGAAGTTTAATAGCAATAAACTAAATTGAATAAGAAAGTACCTGTTTCTTCTTTAGGTATATTCATCAATATAAAAGAAATGTTTCAATATTAATTCTTGGGTATTAAATACAATACTCATTTCACATATGTGTATTTAAATACAATAACTAAGTAAATATAGAAACATTACAAGAAGTAAGGTGTATTCTCCAAGTGGCTGAGAAAGGGTGATTCCTAATTCAGCGACGAGAAACACATAAATTCTATATTTCTAAGTGAATGATTCTTGTAAAACTATTATTAAGTATAACCAAAAAATTTATCCCATATGCCCTTTGGACACAATGATACATTATTCTAGGTTTAGGAATGAATGTTTTTTGTGGTATCTCATAATCAATAGTTCAATGATACTTGATTCCTAGGAAATAAGTGATGAATATAAAATGTAATACTTATTTAACCAGTTGTGGAATGATAGTATTTTTCAAGAAAAACTAAAAATAAATTTCAAGTACACACCGAGTTTGGTATTTAGGCTTGGTAAGGCTAAACACCTTTGGTATTATTGAAGTCTTTAGTTTGGAGAAAGAAACCTTTAGAAATAAAAATAAGTCGAAAAGCTTTTGGAATTCGTTTAATAAGTGAGATTAAACTATTCCAAGGGTAAGATAGTGATAAATATACTTCATTAGATTTCTCTAAGTGATTAAGGAATGTAAAATTTAAGTATGACATCTGCATGGTTAAAAGATATGATTTTCTTTGGCATGACATGCCGAAGAATATCTTGATCAGGTATTCATCAATCAATATAATGTTGCATGGAGTAATTCCTAAAAGAACATTACCTTATCTACATCACAATATTTATGTTAATGAGGAGGATCAATGATGAAGTCTTACATGTTAATATTTATCAATAAAATGTAGCGTGGAATATTTCCTAAACATGCATTTTATACATCATAGTTATGATGTAAGTAGTATCAATGTTGCAACTTGCAGAAGCTTCTATTATATTTCATGACATGCTTCACAAATAACAACGACATCCCATAACCACATGAAAACTATAATGACTAATGGATATCATAACATTTTTATTATGACAGACATCCATTATATCATAAGGACATGTGTTTGGATATAAAAAGTTTGTTAGGACATAAACAAACTTTCATCAAGTAAAACACATTGTGCATCTAAAGTAATTATCCTAACGATTGCTTAGGATATTACATAAAACCCTAAGATATAAAAGTGTTAGTCAAGTAATAGATTAAATTTCTATATAAGGGCTCACATATCTATTTGAGAAAGTGGGAGACAAATTGACTTGGGTTTAGTCAATGATTAAGATGCGCATGTAGTTGGTATAAGAACTAGTTCCACAAGTGCATGTGGAACATGAATATTCTAGAGACACATTCTGCATAGGAAGTTAAAAACCGTGGTGATTGTTTTTTTATTCATTGTATCTAGTGATCCATTATTCATTAGAAATAATATTTCCTAAAAGTAAAGTAGTACATGGAAATTAGCTGAGATTGACAAGACCATCTAAAATTCAACAATGGATTCCATGTATCAAAGTGAAAAGGGGTTTATTATTTTGAATACTGTGGTGGGTATTTGAATGAGATTATACATGGATGGTACAATAGTAGTACCAATAAGGATTTATTTATCATAAAAAATTGTTATTACAAAATCCATTATAATTTTATTATCATAGCTAACATCTACGATCATTTTATTAAGAATTGGATGTCATAGACACTATTCATCGAAGGTATCTATATGATGCAATCAAAAAGGGATGACCATGTCACTGAATGATGATAATGGTTTCAAGTTACTAAAATCTAGTTTAGGATTAAAGTAAGAAACTATATTATAGAATATTCATTTGGAATGAATCATTTCCATGTGTCCACCAGTGGTTAGTGGGAGCGCTATTTTTTTCTAAGTGAAATATGTTAAAAAACATTTGAAAAACACATATTGGTATTACTAGTTAGTTAAGACTATGATGAAAGTATTTTATATAGATATTAACTTAAAGTAGAAACCTAATTTATAGGGAACATGATCTACTAAGGTTGATCTAAAGGTTACTTAGACCTAGTCAATTGTACATAGTGACTTGGTATTGAAAATAAAATCTGGAACAATTCAAGAGAGAAATTGACTCCAATATCACATGGAATGTATCTATTTAGGTTGAAATGTCTGATACATAGGAGGATATTAACACAGTTAGTTTAAATATATACACTTATACGATGGATCAATCACATATTCCATGATATGCACAAGAACTGATATTTCCATGATATACTTTATATTAGTAAAATATCAGTTATATCCAGGAGAACTACAAGAAAAGTAGGAAGAACTATTTGATTTTCGTTAAGTACAAAAGATATGTACCTGGTATGTGGAGAATAAATTATACTAGTTTTGAGGGGACACAAAATAGATTTCCTTTGGATCAATTTTCTCTAGTATCACAGTATGGATAAGGTGTTGAGTGAGATAAGCTCATATAATACAGTGGTATCCATACCTACAAATACCAAGTACATTGTAGATTCTGAGGCAACTAATAAGTAGTTAAACACAAAAATTTGTTCCAGTTCTTGGAATCACACCTAGTAAGTGAAGTATTATAATAATGTAAATTATGATATTCTTACTAGCCAAGATGTCATGTTATGGAAACAGAAAAAGGGATATACTCAGTGATACCATCTCTTGAGAAGTTTTTCTTGGTGAGATGATGTCACATATAACAGATATTCCATGTGGAGGAATCATGGCGGACCCAACTACTAAATCCGTGACTTAACATAAACATGATTTTGATCATGTGAGAGCTAACAAGGTTGGTTAGAAAGTTGGCTCTAGTGAAAGTGGGTGTGTTTTAATAGTGGGTGTCATAGACCCAACTATGTTGTACTTTTGATTACCATATCATGTGTATAGTTTTATATACATGATGTTTAACTTACCATTATAGTGTACACTTTTCTACATCCACTATTAAAATGGTAATGTCCCTAGATTAATTTTCATATCAAAAAGTTATAGTAGATCCCAAGCTATAATGAGAACCATGAGATACTATGACATTAATCTTAAAAAAATGTCATATAGTCTAGATACATCTTACTGACTAGACATAGTAGATATTTGACTATCAAGTGTTGGGGGCTTATAAGCATTGAGACTTCTTCTCATAAAGTTCACACTTGGTGATCTCTAGTAGTGAGATCATGAGAAAAACCCCACCAATAGAAACATCACATATTTTGGGTGTCATTAAATGTTATATCTATGGACATGTGTATTGGTCTCCTGAATTGAGATCATTACCAAAGTATTCCATTTGAACGTGTACTTTTATGCAAGGAAAAAACATCATAATTAAATCATGGTGAGGTAGTGTAATGTGTTGAGTCAATAAGGTTTCCTTATGACTTTTCCATTCCTCTATGTTTTGAAAATCACAAACACTCTTATCTTAAGGCAAATTTTATTTCCCTGATGTTTTTACTTAATAAGGAAAATTTTCCTTCCCTAAGGAAATTTATCCTTACCTATTTTTCATTGTACACATTTTAGTCTCTCTAAATTTAACTCTTTTTATTCCTAAGTGTAAAATTAAGTTTCACTTCTAAATCCTTAGAATTCTATAAATACTTAGATATAGAGTATTCTGTTTTCAGGATCCGAATTCAGACTCTGAATTCTCTAAAATTCAGACTTAGAATTCTCTGAAATTCAGATTCTGAATTCTTTGAAATTCAAAATCCAAATTATCTGAAATTGAGGTTCTGAATTCTCTGAAATCCAGATTCCAAATTCTCTAAAATTCAGGTTCCGAATTCTCAGAAATTCAAACTCCGAATTTCTCAAAATTCAGGTTCTGAATTATTTGAAATTCAAACTCTGAATTCCTTAGAATTTAGACTCCGAATTCCTTAGAATTCAGACTCATAATTACTTATAATTCAGACTCCGAATTCCTTATAATTCAGACTCTGAATTCATCAGAATTTAGATTCTGAAGTCTATAGAATTCTGATTCTGAATCCCTTGAAAAAAAGAATCCAAATATCCTTGTAATATAGACTCCAAAGGTTTACTTGCATGGACTCCAAACTTTATTTTTCCTTAGACTCTGAAAAATAGTTTTTATAGAGAAACCATATTTTAATTACCCTTTTTATAGTTATAAAACAATTTCATGTATTATGTTTCTAACTAACCATTTTTTGAGTGACACGTATATAGGTCCCTCTAAAATTCAAGTAAAAATATGACCGTTGGAGGAGGGATATGACCATTGAAAATGTGCCTATAAATAGGAGATCATTTGAACGAGCCCAAAACACTGTTCTACAACTCTAGAGATTACATGCTGAAGTGATTTCTAGAGAGAGAGACTCTCATGATTTATGTGTACTGAACATCTTGTTCAGATTGCTTCGTGGGACTCCTATTGTTGCTGTGTACAATCGAGGGCTTCCGGGGATAGGAAGACAAAGGTTACGACTACCTTAAATTTTGAGTACTTTTTTGATAAGGAAGACAGATGTGCCGACTACCTTGAAGTTTGAGGGCTTGCGGGGATAGCAAGACAGAATCCGATATTCCAATCGAGGGATTACCCTAGTGTGGGTAAGACATAATTTTTTGAAAGTATAAATCAAGGGACCTTTATCCAAGGTTGTTTTATACCCTACTCTTTGGGTTAAAAGATTCTATACTTGTTACTTGTATTGTTTCAAGTTTGTTTTCACTGCATTTTGATTAATAAGGAAAGTATATCTATCTTATACATTCTTTTACTTATATACTCTGATTAGTAAGATTCTATAACCTTTATGGTAGAATCTTTTTCCTTGTAAACTTTTCTTAAGTTTCATTACTGGAACCATTTTTTTGGAATCTAGCAAGTTTGTAGAACTAAGAGGTCTTGTGAATTTACCTTGTTTAACTTTGTTAAACAATAGAAAGTTTTAACCAACTTTAAAGGTTCCAAAGGAATTTTTTAAAGTATACAATTCACCCCCTCTTGTATATTGAGCACCTACATCATATTTCAATCCTACAATTGGTATTAGAGGAGGTCTCTAAAATACTTATATTCAAATATAATTTTTCTTGATCAAGTTTCCTTTGTTCTATTTTTTCCTTGCTGGGGATTTTTATCCTTGTTTAAATTTTTTTATTACTAAAAAGTTTGTGTTGAAAGATTTTTTTCTTTGAGATGGCAAGAATGAATGTTGGTTCGATTGAAAATCTTAATCCTACTGGACCACCTATATTTGATGGGAATGATTATGAATATTGGAGAGATCGTATGAAGACTTTTTTTATTAATATTGGAGTAGAAAAATTTGTAATGCTTACTGAAGATTACAAGATTCCTGATAAGGAAGTCAGAACTTTTACTAATCAAGAAAAGTCAGAATATCAACTAAACTACAAGGTATGAAATACTTTTTTGTGTTCCATGACCAGGAATATATATATCCAAATTTCTTCCTGTGAAGATAAAAATTTTATTTGGAAGAAGCTTGAAGTAACTCACTTTGGAACTTCCAAAGTTATCGAAACTAGAAGAGCTATGCTTAGAGAAGAATATCATGGTTTTTTCTTTCCTTATGGAGAACCAGTGTGTAAGGTACAAAAGAGGTTTATGAATATTGTTAATAGTTTACAATCCATGGGTGAGAAAGGTTTATATGATGAGGAACTTTTGGAAAAGATTATAGATATCATGCCTAACGAGTGGGAGTCAAAGAGAACAGCTATTGATGAGAATAGGAAAGTCTCACAGATTACCCTTGATGAGCTTTTTGGAACTCTTCTTCAACATGAGACAAGAATGAAAAGAGATGCTGATCTAAATAAGAATAAAAATGGAAATGGAAGTGTTTCTTTAACAACTAATTCAAATCATAAGAAATCCAGGACTCCTGAGAGAGTTACAAGATCCAAATCTAAGAGGACTGTTATTCAATCCGATTCTAGTGGAAGTGAATATTCAGAAAATGAGTTATCCAATCTTTCCCGAAAGATGAACAAGATTGTTGGACAGAAGAACTATCAATCTAGATACAAGAAGAAAGAAATAAAGGATAAGAAAGACTTAGAAGTTACTTGTTATGAATTCAAGAGAGCAGGGCATATAAGGCCAAATTGTTCTACGCTTAAGAGAAAACATTGAAAGGAAAAGAATTCTAAGAGGAATAGAATGAACTAATACAAGGATAAATCTAATTTTTTTTTGAAATCCAATGATACCTGGAGTTCCAGTGGTAGTGAATCTTCTGAAGAATCCTCAGAGTACGAATCTTCTAGATAGAAGAATCTTGGTTTACTTTCCAGATTAACTATTGAAAATCATTATTTAATGGCCAAGGTGCACAATGCTAAATCCATCACCAATGTATCCTTGAATTCTAATTATAGTGATAGTAAATATTATGAATCCTTAGATGAATAATATTCTTCTGATGAAGATAATACTTTACCTACTTATGAAGAAGTTTCTAGGTTTTCTAAGCTTTTTGAGAATTAAAATTATAAAGTCAAGAAAAAGCTTGATAAGGAAAATTCTAGGATTTTTATTCTTACTAAGGAAGTATCAGATCTTTCTTAAGATATTGATAATAAAACCCTTGATTTTGAAAGTATTTCAAAAAACCTTTAGGAAGTTAATTCTGAGAAGGATAAACTTTCAACTAACTTTACCTTAGGTAAGGAAAATTTTGAAAATATCTATTCCCAAATTCTACTTATAAGGAATAATTTTGGATTTGGTTATACTCATTCAAAACCATTTTTTAGTAACAATTATTTTATTCCTCAAAGTGCTCCATTTTTCACTAAGTGTCAGTGTGGTGGGAATTGGGAAAAAAATTGTTCCTTAAACAAAACTCACTCTTCAGGTTTTCATAAAGATTATTTTTTAAAGAAAATGTGGATTCCTAAAATCATGCTTTCTGAAGTTTTCGGATCCAAGAAAGTTTGGGTTCCAAAAGTCTAACACTCTTATTTTTAGGAAAGTAATGAAAGTACCAACAACAATACATGGTACATGGATAGTGGATGTTCCTGGCATATGACTAGTAACAAACACTTATTTGAAAAGATTATTGAGATGAAAGGAGGAAAAGTAACTTTTAGAGATAATGCTCAGGGAGAAATTATTTGTATAGGTAACGTTGTTCTTCTTGGAAAAACTTTGATTTCAAATTTTTTATTTATTAAGGGTCTTAAACACAACCTTATTAGCATAATTCAATTATGTGATGAATGTTACCTTGTGAATTTTAGGAATAAAAAGTGTTTAGTACACAATTCCAAGGAAGAGTTTATTCTCTCTACCCATAGGCAAGAGAATGTTTACACACTGAACTAAAAAGACCTTAGGATCCAAGATCTACCTTGTTTTAGTGCAATGGAAAATCATTCTTGGTTACTGGATAGAAGGTTAGGTGCCACTACCTTAAGTAAAAACCCTGCACATCACTCTTGTGCAAAACACATAGATATTAGACATCAATTTTTTAGGGATCACACACAAAAATGAGATATCATTCTTTAATTTATCGGAACGCAAGATCAGCTTGCTGATATTTTCACAAAATCTTCACCATCCTATATATTTGAATACATTAAACAGAAGTTAGGAATGATAACCGTAAAGTAATCTTCCATATTAACTTCTTGTTGAAACCTATCTCCTTACAGTAAGAAACTCCTTTTCATAGGGGGAGTGCACTTTCTTATTAGTCAATTTTTTTAGTCAAAACTTTTTGTAGTAAAAAATCTTCGTAATCAAAATTTTCGTAGTCAAAATTTTCATAATCAAAATTTTCGTAGTTAATTTTTTTTGTAATCAAAATTTCAGAATCTAAAGTTATTTAAAAATAATTTTTCCTCATTATAAATAATCTTCCTAGAAATCCAAAAGGTATGTTACTTTTCCTAAATTTTCATAATATTATTTTACTTATTGGTATTTTCTTTTTGTTTTAAAATTTTCAGATTCACTTTTCCTTAAATCCGAATGTTTTTCTTAAAAACATCAAAATATTAGAATCTATCAAAATCCTTCTTCGGCTATCATCTCAACTTTCAGATCTTCTCAAGAAGCTTTCAACAGTTGGATCATTCGGGGAAGCTAAACCGTCACTTCAATTGCCTATATAAAAGACCCCCAATGGTTGTCCCACATCGAACCCCAATCTCTTGAGTGTTGAAGATATGCCCTTCCAACTTAAGACCATTCCAAATTTCTTAGGTATTCCTTAGTTCTGAATGTCTAAAGAATCCTCTCCTCAAAAAGAAATGTCAACTGTAAAATAAATCTCTGAATGGCAGATTTATCGTGAAAGGTTGCTAGACCCGGACTTCTTTAGTAAGTATGATTCAATCATCTCAAAGAACATCAATTTTAATGGTTGAGAGTGTATAGATGTATTGAAACCCAAGGAAGAGGATCCGGTGATTCCAGAGTTTCTAGTGGAGTTTTATGGATCTGTATCTTTTTTCAATCAAGGAGGCAAAGACAAATTTTCTTTCAAGAGTTATGGTAAGACTTATTCTCTTTCTTATTCTAAGGAATCCAGTTTGATTGGAATACCTTACGAATGAGAATCTGAATTTTGTTCCCATAAGTTACCTGATGATATATGAAGTTTTGATAAGGAAAAGGCCATAGAGTTCCTTAGTTTGGTTGGAGTTAAGACTCTGAAGATTCCTCATCTTTCTACGAATTTGTGGATTCTATAAATTTGGGTTCAAGGCTTTATCATTCTGAGTAAAGGAGATAAAGATACTCTGAAGAAAAGCGATATGTATGTTTTTGATTTCTTAGTGAACCTCCGAAAGCTGAATCTGGTTAAGTATATTTTGGTTATAATTGAGAATATCACGAATGGGAATATGAAGTCCCAGATTATCATGTATCTGGAAATCATATCAAATATCATTGTTTCTTGTTTAGAATCAATGAAAATTTCTTACAAATTGAAGTCAATAAATTTCAGGGTAATGTTTCTAAGCAATGACACTCTAAGGAGAATGAAAATTTTATTTTCTGGTGAATCTGGAGAGTTTTATGATTTATCAAATTAAGAAGTTGAAGCTTTATCAAAGAAATATGTTGTATCTGAAACCTCCAAGAAAGGTGGAAGGAAGAAGAAAGTGAAGGAAATTCAAGAGATAGAAAAAGTTTCTGTTGCCAAGGAAATTCAGTCTACACCTCCAAAGCTGAAGAAGCAAAAATCCTATCCTGATGAAGTAGTGGTTAAGTGGAGAGAAGACAAGAAATACTACAAAGAAGGGGAGCCTAAGTTTGTCTTGGATCCTACTGAGGAAAAAGCCCTGAAGATGAAAGATGTTGAAGATCTTGAGAAACAAGAGAAAGAGAAGAAGAAGAAAAAGAAATTTTCTGAATTTGAAATCATTCAATCTCTTCTTAAGGATGCTGAAAAAGCCTCCGAGAATATTCCAGTACCAAAATCGTTTTTAAAATAATTACTTCCAGAGACTCCAGGAAATAAGTTAGTAATTTTGGAACCACATCAAGAAGAAGAAAAAGAATAAGAAGTATAAATAGAAGTGTAAGAGGAAGTTGAGGAAGAAGTAGAACAAGAAGTTAAAGAAGAAAAATAAGAAGGAAGTGGTGACACTAATGACATGATACGAAAAGTGGAAGATTATCATGAGAAAGAAATTCCTTCCGAGAAGTTTTCCATCCGAACTTCTGAAGCCTAATCTTCTAAGCTTGCTACACCTAGAAAGTATGACAAGAATTAGCAGGAAGTCAATAATAAATTCGAGGAAGAAAGTAGTAATCATGATATTATTCATCAAAGAGAACATCAGGCAGAAGCTAAGAAGGAAAATTTTGATAAAGATAAAATTGTTGAGCTTTCAGACAGTGAGCACGAATCACCAAAAGATGATTAGATCATTTCAAAAAAAGATAAGGGTAAGCAGGTGATGGTTGATACTTTTTCCAAGTCTTTGGTTAGTAAGAAAGATGCTGGTGCTTAATCAAGGTGGAAATCTGGTGTACTTGAAAAGGAATTCTCATCAATAAATCATTCAAATTCAGAATCATCTTCTCTTGTCCCTGACTTTGTTGTTCAGTCTTTGAAGAAGCTGGTTAGTACTATTCTGATATTTCCAACCATAGATTCAATATTTCAAATGCTTCAGCATTCCTTAAATAAAAAAAAAGATTCAATATCCACGACGATGGATAAGTGTTTCAAACTTGAGGTTAATTTCAAAACTTTTTTCATTAATTATGAAGCCCATAAAAGATCTTACAAGAAGATGACTAGTTGGTCAAGGAAAAAAGTTGAAGAGATGATAATTCTAGATGAGTTTCAAGATAATTTCAAGGATGATTTTGAAACTGAATATTCTAAGTTCAAAGATCTCACTAAGTCTTTTGAAGAAAAGTTATCTCTTGAAGAAACTACTCGAAAGAAAGAAGTGAAAGATCTGAATGGGAAATTGTATTCAGTTGCTCAGAGTTGGAAGTGGAAAAGGGATCTTAGAATTGAGCTTGAAGAAAAACATACTAAACAAGAGGAAGCCTTGAAGGCTCAAGCTGACAAGCTTAAGGCCCAGGAAGAAAAAATTAAAGTCTTAAAAAAGAAAAGTGAAGATCAATATCAGCTGCTCAAGCGCATGGAAGATGATCACAAGGAACTCAAGAAGCTTAAAACTATTGTGAAGAAGATGATGCCAAAAGAAAAGGCAGGATAATTTAATTCCAAATCCGATCTTTTGTTGTATTTTCCTGTTGTAAAAATTCTTTCAATCTTAATGAAATTCAGAATCTGAATTCTATGAAATTCAGGTTCTGAATTATCTAAAATTCAGACTCTAAATTCTCTGAAATCCAAGTTCCAAATTCTCTAAAATTAAGACTCCAAATTACTCAGAATTCAGGTTTTGAATTCTCTGAAATTCAGGTTCCAAATTCCTCAGAATTAAGACTCCAAATTCCATAGAATTAAGACTCTGAATTCCTTAGAATCCAGACTCTGAATTCCTTATAATTTAGACTCCCAATTCCTTTGAATTCAGACTTAGAATTCCTTAGAATTCAGACTCTGAATTCCTTATAATTCAAACTCCTAATTCCTCAGAATTCAGATTCCGAAGTCTACAGAATTATGATTCTAAATTCCTTGAAAAACAGAATCTAAATATCCTTGTAATATAGACTCTAAAGGTTTACTTTCTTAGACTCTGAACTTTATTTTTCCTTAGACTCTTAAAAATAGATTTGATAGAGAAACCATATTTTACTTACCCTTATTATAGTTATAAAATGATGTCGTTTATTCTGTTTCTAAATAACTATTGTTTGAGAGGCACGTGTACATGTCCCTCTAAAATTCAAGGAAAAATATGACCGTTGGAGGAGGGAGCCGACCGTTGGAAATGTGTCTATAAATAGGAGCTCATTTGAATGAGCCCAAAACACTATTCTATAACTCTAGAGATTACATGGTGAAGTGATTTCTAGAGAGAGAGATCATCTTGTTTAGATTGCTTCATGTGAATCTGATTGTTGCTATGTACAATCGAAGGATTTCGGGGATAGGAAGACAGAGGTGCCGACTACCTTAAAGTTCAAGGACTTCCTTGATAAGGAAGATAGAGGTTTTTACTAACTTGAAGTTCGAGGGATTGCGGGGATATCACGACAAACTCCGATATTCCTATCGATGGATTACCCTGGTGTGGGTAAGACAGACTTTCTTAAAAGTATAAATCAAGGGACCTTTATCCAAGGTTGTTGGATACCCTAATATTTGGGTTAAAAGATTCTATACATATTACTTGTACTGTTTCAAGTTTTTTTCAACTATATTTTGATTAATAAGGAAAGTATAACTTTATTATACTTTCTTGTACTTGTATACTCTGATTAGTAAGATTTTATATGCTTTAAGGTAGAATATTTTTCCTTGTAAAATTTTCTTAAGTTTCATTTCCAGAACAATATTTCTGGAATCTAGAAAGTTTTTAGAACTAAGAGGCCTTGTGAATTTACCTTGATTAACTTTGTTAAACATTAAAAAGTTTTAACCAACTTTAAAGGTTCCATAATAATTTTTTAAAGTATACAATTCACCCCCCGGTACATTGAGAATCTAAATCATATTTCAATCCTACATAATATACAAGAAATTCCATGTATTTTTTTAAATTATATTAGATTATTTTGAAACCAGGTGCTCAAACGAAACTTGATTCTGAGACCCTATGAGCCCAGAATAAGTGTTTGAACTTTTTTTAAGTTTATTTAAAATAGCACGCATATGCGGTTTTGGAAAATTCTAAATGGGTGCCTGGATTAAAAATATGAGGGAATCGTTTCATCCGGAACAAAGACTTTACCTAAGGAAAGACTTAACCTCGACCAACACAGGTCAAGGGAGAAAGTTATTTTTCATACTTTTTAAGAAAAAAAATATTAATTTTTTTAAGGAAAAATAAAATAAAAATTTAGTTTATTTTATTTGAATTTAAAATTTCATTGCAACGTAAAGACATTGAAACCCAAGCGTAACAGAAATGCAGTTTCATAAATGAAACAACGTAACGACGCTGAGAATCAGTGTAACAGAAACACTGAATTGTGTTTTCTCCATTTAATGGGTTAACTGAATACAAGATCATTAGTACAATCCAATATTGCTCTGAACCCTCAGATATTTGGTGTTGGAGAGTGATGATCGACGAACCACCACCAATGATAGATTGACTAATGACAAACAATAGTTGTGCAATCTTCTCCAACAAAAGATCCAACCTCAAGGTAGGGGTTTTATTCTAAGTGAGTTTCTTTTTTTCTCCATTCATGGATGTGAGTGATGAACATGGGTCAACCCACAAAAAGGTGACTAGTGGATCAAACACTTATGAAGGAAGGTTTTTGATCTCATGGTTTTGAATTGGAGTTATCCATGTTAGATTCTTAAATCTCCTCCCAACTTGTTTTTAAATTCTAACGTAGAGGGATCAGGCCGACACAAATAAGGCCCAGATCCCTCCATTGGGGGAGTTCTTGTGTTATTCGTGACCAGACCCCCTGATCGACAACAAGACAATCTTGGAGCATGTAATAGTGATGAAGATGACCTGAGGATCCTGAAGGTGCTCTTGGATAAGAGAACGGACCACCAGAGCAAGTCTGGTGGCCCGTAGAAGAAACCGTCGGCGTGATGTGACATCGTTTGCGGGGCGGCGACATAGGCCAACGACAATTTTTGACGATAGAGGCCACTAGAGACTACTGGAGGTGGGTCCTTGGAGGATGTGGAAACAAGCCATGGTCCAATGGGACCATAGCTAGTGGGCCTCATGGCGAAACTGCCGCGTTGACCGGGAGCGGACACAGTGACTGTCGCCGCATTCGGGCATGGCATGTTGGCCCGCTCACAGCGGGCCGGGCTAGAGAAGGAAGGGCGCCCCAGAACCGATTCCCAGTGGGATGATTCAGGTCTGATCTAGGTCAGATTGGACCCAGGTTGGGTCGAGTCGGTAGACCCCAGTTCGAGTTGGTTTGATCGGGTCAGACCGGACCCAGACCCCACTGGACCCTTTTCAGTAAAATGGGCAAAACTTCCAATCTGTGCATCCGATTGATGAGCCATTTGTGGCGTTGGGACCCTCATGATGAGATGATCCTTTTGAAATACTCCATGTGAGTTCTTGGGGAAGTTGAAATATGATTTATGGATTGAGTATTAGATTCTCCCAGAATCTATCACGCTACAGGCAGAAATCCAGCAGACCTTAGTGATGAGATGACCTCATGTCGAGTCAATAAGGTTTCCTTATGAATTTTACATTACTCTATGTTTTGAAAATCACAAACACTCTATCTTAAGGAAAATTATATGTTCCCTAAGAATTATCTTAATAAGGAAAATTTTCCTTCCCCAAGGAAATTTTATCCTTACCTATGTTTTCATTATCAATTTTATAGTTTCTCTAAATCTAACTAATTTTATTCAAATCGGTTTCACATATCAAAACTCAGAATCCTTTAAATTCTTAGATATAGAGTATTCTGTTTTTAGGTTCTGAATTGTGACTCTGAATTCTCTAAAATTCAGACTTTGAATTCTCTGAAATTCAGACTCTGAATTCTATGAAATTCAGACTCTGAATTCTATGAAATTTAGACTCTGAATTCTTTGAAATTTAGACTCCAAAATCTATAGAATTCAAGTTCTGAATTCTTTGAAAAATAGAATCCAAATATCCATGATTTATAGTCTCTAAATTTTTATTTGGTTAGACTTAAAAATTTATTTTTCCTTAGACTTCAAAAAATAGATTTGGTTAAGCAACCGTATTTTTTTTACACTTGTTATAGTTATGAAATGATGTCGTACAATCTGTTTCTAACTAACCGTTGTTTGAGTGACACGTGTACATGTCTCTCCAAAATTCAAGGAAAAATATGACCATTGGAGGAGGGAGTTGACCATTGGAGAAGTTACTATAAATAGAATCTCATTTGAACAAGCTCTATATAGTTCCATCACTCTAGAGATTTCATGTTGCTGAAGTGATTTCTAGAAAGAGAGACTCTCATGCCTTGTGCATACTGAACATCTTGTTCAGCTTGCTTCGTGCGACTCTGATTGTTGTTGTGTACAATCGAGGACTTCTGGGGATAGGAATACATAGGTGCCGACTACCTTAAAGTTTTAGGACTTCTGTGGATAGGAAGTCATAGGTTCTAACTACCTTAAAGTTTGATGGCTTGCGGGGATAACAAGACAGATTCTGATATTCCTATCGAGGGCTTACCCTGGTGTGGGTAAGATAGACTTTCTTGAAATTACAAATTAAGGGACCTTTATCCAAGGTTTTTGGATACCCTATTCTTTAGGTTAAAAGATTTCATACTTGTTACTTGCTTTGTTTCAAGTTTATTTCCATTTTATTTTGATAAAGGAAGAAATTATAACCTTCTTATACTTTCTTGTTCTTTTGTATACTCTGATAAGTAAGATTCTATATGCTTTAAAGTATAATATTTTTATTGTAAACTTTTCTTAAGTTTCATTTTCAGAACCACATTTCCAGAACCTAGTAAGTTTTTAGAACTAAAAGAGGTCTTGCGAATTTACCTTGCTTAACCTTGTTAAACATAGTTTTCCTTATGGTTAAAAAAAAAGTTTTTAAACTTAAAATTCACCCCCTTCTTGTATTTGATCATCTACATAATTATTTTGATCCTACAATTGGTATTAGAGGAGGTCTCTAAAATACTTATATTCACATATAAGTTTTCTTACTCAAGTTTTCATTGTTCTAATATTTTCCTTTCGTAGGATTTTTATCCTTGTTTACAAACTTTTTCTATTAACAAGTTTCTATGGAAAGATATTTTCTCTTAGATGGAAGGAATGAATGTTGGTTCGATTGACAATCTAAATCCTACTAGAACAACTATTTTTGATGGTAATGATTATGAATATTGGAGAGATCATATAAATAATTTTTTTATTAATACTAGAGTGGAAAAATTTGTTTTGCTTACTGGAGATTAGAAGATTTCTGATAAGGAAGTCATAACTTTCACTAATCAAGAGAAGTCAGAATATCAACTAAAATACAAGGTATGAAATACTTTGTTGTGTTCCATGACCGGGAATATATATAGTTAGATTTCTTCTTGTGAAGTTTCTAACTGTATCTGGAAGAAATTAAGGGTTACTCATTTTTGTACATCCAAAGTTATAGAAACTAGAAGAGCTATGATTAGAGTAGAATATCATGGATTTCTATTTCCATATGGAGAACCAGTATGCAAGGTGCAACAAAGGTTTATAACTATTGTTTACAGTCTACAATCTATGGGTGAGAAAGGTTTAGATGATGAGTCACTTGTAGAAAAGATTATAGATATCATGCCTAATGAGTAGGAATCTAAAAGAACAACTATTGATGAGAATATGAAAGTATCTCAAATTACTCTGGATGAGATTTTTGGAAATATTCTTCAACATGAGACAAGAATGAAAAGAGATGCTGATATGAATAATAAGAAAAATGGTAATGGAATTGTAGCCTTTACTACTACTAAATCCAAGACTCTTAAAAGGGTTACAAGATCTAAGTATAATAAAATAACTATTTTATCTGAATCTAGTCAAAGAAAACATAGTGAGAATGAACTAGCTAATCTTGCTTGAAGGATAAACAAGATAGTTGGAAAGAAATACTTTCAGTATAGATATAAGAAGAAATAAAGAAAAGACAAGAAAGACTCGGAAGTCACTTGTAATGAATGCAAAAGAGTAGGGTATATCAGGCCGAATTTTCCTATGCTTAAGAAAAATAATAGAAAGGAAAAGAATTCTGATAGGAATAGAAAGATGTATTACAAGGCTAAATCTAATAAAGTTTTGAAAGACAATGACACCTGGAGTTCCAGTGGCGGTGACTCTTCTAATGAATCCTCAGAGTATGAATATTCTGATTAGAATAATCTTAATCTACTAGCCAGACTACCCATTGAAAATCATTGTCTAATGGCCAAGGTACACAATGCTGAATCTATTACAAATGTATCCTTGAATGAAAATTATACTAATCATAAATACTATAATTCTTCAAATGAAGAATCTTCTTCTGATGAAGATAATATATTACCTACTTATGAAGAAGTATCTAGGTTTTCTAAACTTCTTGAGAATGAAAATTCTAAACTCAAGAAAAAGCTTGATAAGGAAAATTATAGAATTTCTATTTTAACTAAAGAAGTATCAAATCTTTCTAGAGATATTGATAAGAAAATTTTTTATTTTAAAAGTATTTCCAAAAACCTTTGAGGAAGTTAATTCTGATAATTATAAACTTTATAAGGATATTAAAAATGTAATTTCTATAAAAAATATTTTAGAGACTAACTCTAGTTCTTTAAATAATGATTTTGAGGATAAAAACTTGGTTATTAAACTAAAGTAAAAAATATTTTCCTTGAGGAAGTGTTTTTCAAACTTTACCTCTAGTAAGGAAAACTTTGATAAGACTTATTCCCAAATTCAACCTCAAAGAAATAGTTCTGGATTTGGTTATACTCATTTTAAGCCAGTTTTTAGTAATAACTATTTTGTTCCTCAAAGTGATCCATTCTGTACTAAATGTCAGTGTGGTGGATATTGGGAAAAAAATTGTTCTTTAAATAAAACTCAGTATTTAGGTTTTCATAAAGATTATTTTTCTAAGAAAATGTGGATTCCTTAAATCTTGCTTTCTGAAATTTCCAGATCCAAGAAAATTTGGATTCCAAAAGTCTAATACTCTTATTTTCAAGAAAATATAGAAATTACCAATAGCAATACATGGTACATGGATAGTGGATGTTCCTGACATATGACTGGTAAAAAAACCTTCTTTGAAAATATTATCAAGATGAAAGGAGGAAAATTAACTTTTGGAGATAATGCTCAGGGAGAAATTATTGGTATAGGTAACATTGTTCTTCTTGGAAAAAATTTGATTTCAAATGTTTTATTTGTTAAGGGTCTTAAAAACAACCTCATTACAATAATTAAATTATGTGATGAAGTTTACCTTGTGAATTTTAGAAATGATAAGTGCTTAGTACACAATTCAAAAGAATAGTTTATTATTTCTGCCCATAGGTAAGAGAATGTATACACACTAAACTTAGAAGACATTAAGAGCCAAGATCTACCTTGACTTAGTGATGGCACCAATATCCACACCAGAATATTGAATGTCTCCTGTAGATCTTTGTGAGTTGAGGGTACAGTTGGAGGATCTATAGAGGAAGTGATTCTTAAGGCCCAACGTTTCACCGTGGGCAGCCCCAATATTATTTTCCAAGAAGGGAGACAGGAGTTTTAGGTTGTTCATGGACTTACGGTGCCATAATTAGGTGGATGTGATGAAAAAGTATCCACTACCAAGGATTGATGACCTCTTTGATCAACTGAAGGGAGAGAGATGGTTCTCAATGATAGACCTCATATTAGGCTATCATCATCTTCGTGTATAGGATGGGGATGTACTGAAGATAGCCTTCAGGTGTGGATATAGACACTATGAGTTCTTGGTGATTCCTTTTAGTATGGAAAATTTCCCAGCAGTGTTCATGGGACTCATGAACAAGATTTTCCATCCTTACCTTGATCGGTTTATCATGACCTTCATTGATGACATCCAGGTGTACTCAGTGTCTGAGTAGGTCACATGACACACCTGCAGATAGTCCTAAATACACTCTGAGAGAACTAGATTTATTGTAATCTCTCAAAGTGTCAGTTCTATATTTGGGAGGTCCACTTTTTGGGACATGTCATTTTGAAGACTGGAGTTGCAGTGGATCCGGAAAATATAGAGGCAGTTCTTACTTGGGATCCACCCAGAAGCGTGACTAAGGTGTGGAGTTTATTGGATTTTTCTAGATACTATCGGAGGTTCATGGCTAACTTTTATAGGGTAGTAGGTCCCTTATCATCTTTGACATGTAAAGAACATCCCTTTGTGTGGACAGAGAAGTGCCAGTAGAGTTTTCAGGAGATAAGGCAGAGATTGACGAGTGCCACCATCTTGAGACTACTAGAGGAGGGCATTGGGTATGTAGTATTATGTGATACATCAGGGACTGGACTGGGTTTTTTCCTGAAGCAGGAGTAGGCAGTGATCACCTACGGTTCATGGTAATTGAGGTATCATGATAATAATTACATAACCCATGACCTATAGCTAGCAGCAGTGGTCTTTGATTTAAATATGTTGCAGCACTACTTGATGGGAGAGTGGTTTAATGTCTAATCCGACAAAAAATTCTCAGGTATATCTTCTCCAATAAGGACCTGAACTTGAGGTAGCATAAGTGGCTAAATTTCCTATAGGACTATGAATTAGAGATAGTCTATACTTCTAGGAAGGGAAATGTGGTGGAAGACGCACTCAGTAGGAGATCTAGTTTGCAATTTCTGAGTAAAGCATCAGAGCAGTTAGTTGCGATGTAGATATCATTCGTGGATGTATATGGAGAAGATTATCTTCAATCGATGGTTGTCACTCCCCCACTCTTATAATGAGTTATGGAGGCACAAATTGTGGATGTTTACTGCAAGGACCGATGTGCTCAATTTTCCTCATAACAAGCTTCTAATGGATATTCGATAGGTGGGGAGAACATCTTCCTTTTCAAAGGGTGAACCGTTGTACTAATGTCATTGCAAGAGGATATTCTAAGGGAGTTCCACACCTCCCCTTTGACGGTACATCAAGGAGTGAGAAAGATGTACCAGGATCTCCGATGTCAGTACCGGTGGCTGGGGATAAAGAAGGAAGTGGTGGAGTTCGTATCACGATGCATCACTTGTCAACAAGTGAAGGCAGAGCATCAGGTTACAACAATCTTGAATCAACCACTCAGGGTACCAGAGTGGAAGTGGAATGGTATCTTGATGGAATTTGTGATGGGTTTACCCCACACATCCAAAGGGCATGATACTATTTGGGTAATTGTTGACCGACTCACCAAGTCGGCCCACTTCCTACCCATCTAAGAGCAGGGTTTAGTAGAGATCTTGGGATGCATCTACGTTCAAGTGGTAGTGAAGCTTCATGGGGTGCCTTCAACAATCGTGTCATATCGCGATGCTCGATTAACATACCACCCGTGGAAGGGATTGTATGAGGCGTTCAGGACTTAGCTGTGTTTGAACACAACATTTCATCCCCAGATGGATGGTCAGATGGAGATAACTATTAAAGTTTTAGAGGACATGATTTGTGCTTGTATCTTGGACATTGGTCGTAGTTGGTAGGATCACCTACTGCTGGTGGAGTTCACGTACAATAATAGATACTACTCCACCATTGGTATGGCACCATTCGAGGCACTATATGGGAAACCTTGTAGATTATAATTATGCTAGATAGACCTAAGGGATTTAGTACTCATGGGTCCTGAGTTAGTATGAGCTACCATCGAGAAGGTGCAGATCATCCAAGAGTAGATGAGGACTGCACAGAGTAGGTGGAAGTCTTATACTGATAGGAGATAGAGGCCCTTGGAGTTTGAGGAAGGAGACCATGTGTTTCTTTAGGTCTCACCTCGACGGGGATTATGGATATTCAGTCAGGGTGGTAAGTTGTCTATGAGATTCATCGACCCTTTTCAGGTTCTAAGCAGAGTTGGCGAGGTGGTGTACTACCTAGCTCTTCTCCCAAAGATGCACCGGGTGCATAATGTCTTTCACGTATTGCAGTTGAGGAGGTACTTATATGATCCATCGCGCATCATCGACTTGGGTGAGTTGGAAATTGACTCTGGGGACAAATTTGCAGAGTTCCCTGTAGAGATTGAGGATAGACAAGAGCAGGTCCTTAATGGATGGTCGATTCCTCAGTTACACATTCAGTGGCATCATGAGAATCTCCAAGAGAGCACTTTCGAGTGGGAGGATCAGATCCTTGCTCAGTAACCCCATTTGTTTGTTTAGCCCTTGTTTTGGATTATAAGGATGTAGAGCCTTAATGTGGGGAGAATGTAATATCCCAGAAATTCCATGAATTTTTTTTAAAATTATATGGGATTATTTCCAGACTAGGCACTTAGACAACACTTGATTTTGAGGCCCGGAGAGCCCAAAATGAGTGTTTGAACTTTTTTTAAGTTTATTTAAAATAGTTCATGTATGTGGTTTTAAAAACTTCTAAATGGGTTCCTAGATTAAAAATATGAGGGCACCGTTATGTCTAAAACGATGACTTTACTTAAGGAAATACTTAACCTCAACTGGAAAAGGTCAAGGGAGAAAGTTATTTTTCAAAATTTTTAAGAAAAATATATTAAAAATTTATTAAGGAAAAATAAAATAAACTTTAAGTTTATTTTATTCGAATTTCAAATTTCATTGCAACGTAACGACGTTGAAACCCAAGCATAACACAAACACTAAAACATGTTTTCACCATTTAATGGGTTAACTAAATACAGGATCATTGGCACAATTCAGTATTGCTCTGAACCCATGTAGATTTAGCATTGGTGAGTAACGATCGATGAACCACAACTAATGATGGATTGAGGAATGAAAAATGATGGTGGTATGATCTTTATCAAAAAACAATCCAACCTCGAGGTAGGGGATTGATTCTAAGTGAATTTCCTTTTTTTCAATATTCATGGATTTGAGAGATGAACACGGGTCAACCCACAAACATGTGACCTGCAAATTGATCACTTATTTGGGAGGGTTTTTGATCTTAGGGGTTTGAATCAGACTTATCCATGTTAGATTCTTAAATCTCCTCCCAACTTATTTTTAAATTCTAACACAGAGGGATCGGACCAACATGTATAAGGCTTGAATCCCTTTCTTGGGGGAGTTCTTATGTTCTTGATTACCGGACCCTCAGATCGATGGTGAGACAATCTTGGAGCATGTAACAGTGATGGTGACGACCCGAGGATCACAAAGGCGCTCGCAGATCAGAGGATGGACCACCAGAGCAAGTATGGTAGCCCATGGAAGAAACTATCGGTGCATCGGCACCAGTGGCGGTGCCAGCGACAGCCGGTGGCATCATGTGATAGTGGTCACGTACGAGAGGTAGCGCACACCAGTAGCACATCACAGTAGTGGACGTCCCTGCGACATCGGTCATGGGGCGACGACATGGGCTGCTAGCAACTACCAGCGGTGGGTCCTCGGTGGACGCGACAAAGAGCCGCATCACACGACCGGAGGGCCGAAGTCTAGTGGGACCATAGAATTTGGGACCCACAATGACCCTCAGGGTGGTCATGTGGTGAAACTTCCATGTTGACTGGGATCAAACATGACAACCGCTGCCGTGCATGAGCGTGGAAAGCCGGCCCGCTCACAGCGGGCCGGGCTAGAGAAGGATTTCCGCCCCAGGTGGCCCAGCAGCCCAGAAAGCTAAGTTAGTTAGGTTTGGGCCTATAAGTCCAGGTCGGACTCTGACTGGGTCAGATCCGAGTTAGGTTGGACCTGGGGTTGGGTTGGACCAGACCCGGACCCAAAAAATTCTTTTTCAGTAAAATAGGCATAACTTCCAAACCGTGTGTCCAATTTATGGGTCGTTTATGGCATTGGGACACTGATGATAAGAAATTACTTTTAACATAATCCATGTGAGTTTTAATGGAAGTTTAAATACTATATATTTCTTGAGGAGTAGATTCTCCCAGAATCAAGTGCGCTACAAGTGAGAATCCAACATACCTTAGTGAAGAGTGGACCATGGTGGCCTAGTAGACAAGTGGACCTCAGTAGCCTAGTAGACGATCAGACCTCAGTGGCCTAGAAGATGAGAAGGCCTTAGTGGCCCAAAATACTAGTAGACCTCAGTGGACCAACATACAAGTAGAACTCAGTGGCCCAGTAGACGGGCAGACCTCAGTGGCCTAGCAGAAAAGCGAACCACAGTGGCGCAACATACAAGCAGACTTTAGTGGCCCAACATATGAGTGGACCTCAGAGGCCCAGAAGACCATGGTGACTTGTCAGGAATGAGTCAAAGAGGTACACGAGGTGGATCTAATTTGTGCATACTTTCCTTTTTGGTATTACCTTTGTGTTTTTGGGTCCTTACTGAGTATTATATCACTCACCCCTACATGGGAAACGCCCACATGTGTTGTGTCTTGTGAAAATGAAAAACACTTCAATAGAGACATTGGTGGTCCGACAGCAGGTAGTGCCCAATGAGATCCAACAGATGATGTGTAATTCTACGACTTCAAGAGGCACCCCCTTCACCTACCCTTCAGGTAGGGTTTATCGTAGATGGACTTCAAAAGCTTGTACTTTTATTTTTTGTTGGGATTGTATTTTGGCCTCTTTACTTCCAGTTTTGTACTTTTAATCTCATTAGTTGTCTTAGTGGAATGCTATTTTACTTTTTAGCATTGTGGGTTTGGATGTGTGTGTGTGTGTGCATGCATACTGGTACTCAAGAAAATGGATCCCACTTACGGGATAATGCCTTCAGTGCTAGTCGCTAGCCCTTGGACATCAGGAAGAGGGATTGAGGTAGTCACAACACAGGCCCTGGGGGACGGGTTGTGATAGGTAGCTTGTGTTGGGTGCATCATTAGTTGTATGTTATTGGTTGAATGGTCAAAAAATGTTTTGTTGCTTCTAGGATAAGGAAGTAATGTATCTTGGTCCATGTTGATCAGGATGATAGTACCTTCATAACACCTTGGATATGGAAGTTGAGGGTAAATTCATCTAGTTATATCAACAAACAATAAAGAAATAAAAGGACGATGACACATGTGAGCGTCCTACTTTATAAGATATTAAATAAAAAGATATTATATTACACAGTCCATGTTTGTAGGTTGGTTGTCACTACTATGACTATACTTTTCCATTTAGGGGTTGTGATGGGTTGCAATATTCCACTCTTGGTCTGTGAATGGTATTCACTAATATTAAGATAAGGGCCTAGAGGGTCACACACAATAGCGTATTCATGAATCTTCCATATCTGGTTGAATAGGGGTTTTGTACATGGTGGGATCCACCATTGGGGTATGGGATTTATCCAAGTATATTCAATTAAAAAAGTGATAAATAAATCCATATGATTCAAGTTAAGAATAATTATAATTGAATTTATTTATTAAATGTATTTACATGTTTTAAAGTAAATACATGAAAAATGTTATTTGGATAAATATTAGTTTAAAATATTCAAGGTTCATTTAATATTTGTGGGAATGTAGAGTCGAGTTAATGACTCATTTATTATCACACAATATATTTATTATATTAAAATTAAGTGATAACAATATTTATGACTCAATATAGTAGTTATAATATGTCATTTATAGAGTGTTAATTATTTTGGGCTGGGTAGGCAATACCAGAAAATTTCCTAACACAATATAAATATAGGAGGATAAGAATTTTATAATAACTATTCACAAACTATCTCTCTCCTATTATCTCTCCTACAATCTAGAGAGATAGGCTCTTGATCCAGGATGTTGGATTGAGCTCCCTCTCAAGCATCAAAAGAAAGGTGTTATGGTGATCGTCAGAGCATTGAAGGCATCATCAGATCTATGAGCTAGTACCCAGAATTTGATGATCGATGCTCTTGATGATTTTTGAATCACATGTGGATGATCTAGAGAAATTACACCTCAGATTCTTCGATCATCAATCTCCAATGATTAGTAGATTTCAAACACGACTTCAGATTCAACCAGGTATTTATGGTTTTTATTTTTGTGCTTAAAAATATTCATGAGAGATCCTCAGCTTAAACTGGACAGTGATTCATTTATTTTGATGATTTTATGTCGATCATTGGTGGAAGAATATTAAAATACCATATTTGGGGTTTTTGCTATGTGCCTGATGCCTTCACAAAAAAACTCGGTCTCTCCAGAACTCCACCTCATAATTACCAAGCCAAGACTCCTCCAGCTATTGCACCAAAGACAACTATGCTGAGGAAACTTCAAGAGTCACAATGACAGAAATGGTTTTCAGATGAAGAAAAGTCATAAGGAAGAAAAACTCTGGACATAGATATTTACATGGTTTGTGAAATGATACCAACATCCATGGAGAGGCAGAAATATTAATATGAAATATAGGATCACAATTATAGGGAGTATCTCAGAGTTTCTAATACATAGAAATACTATACCAAATTGGGCTAATAAGGAAGATGAATAACAATTCTACCAACCGAATAGAAAGTTTGTTGTGCTATAGTGAAATGAAGTTGGAATTCCACATCTCTATAGTGCTGCAACTACCCATGTCTAAAATGCTACAGTGACTGGTGGCTGGAAGTCCACAAAGATAGAGTACCAATGTCTCCAAAGTCCGACCTGCTACAATAGTCGTGCCAAAGTCTACACTTCTACAGTGCCCTGTTGGTGTCGACCGATCAGCTCTAGTACATTCTGTAATAGATGCTATAGTGCCCCCAAATTTAGGATGGAGGGATTCATCCCTCATACCATCGAAGTAGGGGAGAATTACCCCTAAAACCTCTAATGATCTCACCATAGAGCTCAACCTATAGAGTTGCGACTTGGTGCACAGTTTGGGAAGAAAATATTTGGCCCAAACATCTTCCAGAATGAATCGGGCTGCACCAATCCAAAAAACTACACTATCATTTGAAAAAGAAAACCCCTTCCACCAAGCTCTCCCATATCAAATGCATTGTTGAGAGATCTTCCATATCTCTTTAGGAATCTCTAAATTCATGCATGGCATCCTTGTATGATTTTCTACTCAGCGCATCAGCAACAAAATTTCCCTTTCTTAGTGTATATGAAATCTTGAATTCACAATCTTTCAAGAATTACATCCACTATCATTGTCGCAAGTTCAATTCACACTAGGAGAATACATACCACAAACCCTTATGATTGGTAGAAACCACAAAATGATCTCTAATGAGTTATGTCACCAAAACTTCAATCCAAATATAACTACTGCCAACTCAAGATCATGGGTGGCATAGTTACACTCATGGGGACGTAATTGTCAAGACCCATAAGAAATGAATGATTTATAATACATTAGAACACAAACCAAACCAAGACTTGTAGCGTCACAAATCACCTTAAAAATGAACTCCCTATTTTATCAAATAAAGAACTGGATCACTAACAAAATTCTCCTTTAGGTACTCGAAGGCTACCTAAAAATGGTCAATTGATAAAAATCACTAATCCTTTATGGTCAAGGTTGTCATAGGAGTTGAAACATGAGATAAATTGGACAAAAAAATCATATAAGTGTCTTCAAGACCAAGGAAACTTCATACCTTTGTAACTATCTTGGGGGATATTTTAGAAATGAATACTTAGATCTTCAGAGGATTCATAACTACTCCTCACTGGGACACTGCATGTCCTAATAAATGAACTTCATGAGCCCTGAACTCACACTTCAACAACTTATCAAATAACTAATGATGATGAAGAACTCCCAAAATAACATGAAGATGCTCTGCATTCTCTTCCTTAGTTGGTACACAAGTATATTGTCAATGAAAACCTCCATGAACTGATCTAGGAATTCCTTGAACACCACATTCATCAAACCCACGAACATGAATGAAGAATTCATCACACCAAACAACATCACAATGAACTTGTAATTCCCATATCAACATTGAAAAAAATTCTTTGAAATATCCTCATCTCTCACTCATATCTGATGACATATTGGATGTAGATAGATATTTGAGAATAAAATTTCTCCCTTAAATTGATCGAATAAATCATCAATCTATGGAAGATGATAGAATTTCTTAATCTTCATCTGATTCAAGTTATGATAGTTGATAGAAAGACGTAAACTTCCATCAACCTTCCTCATGAACAAAACTAGTTCACCCCAAGGTAACACACTTGGCTGAAAAAACCCCTCTACAATAGATCATCAAGATGTACTCACAACTCTCAAAACTTAGAAGGCACCATCATGTATGAATACATTGAGATATGTGAAATTATCATTTGTAGATAAATTGTAAACTAGATCCCTAATTGAAGGGGTAACACCACAACCTCCTCAACAAAAAATTAGGGTACTCTTCTACAACCCTATGAAACACCATTGGATGAACCTCCGAGAAACTTAGCATCAACTCGGATCTCAAGGAAGACAAGGATGAAACAAACCTCTAACCCATATGAGGGTCTCTCTCTTTAATGAAAATGATAGATACTCTGCCAGAATCATTGAATATAACCTGTATTCGGAAGAAATCCATAACAGTCTTCACTAAATATAGCCAGTCCATAATGAGGATGATTTCATATGGCTATATTTGCAAACATAGGAAGTCTCCCCAGTATTATCTCACAATACCTACATACTGTATACAGATAAACTCGACCTCTAATCAGTGTATTCAACACCAAGGGCACTATAAGTCTCTCCACCTCAAGTCCCAAAGCATGGACTAGGGAAGGTGATATAAAGAAGTGTGTTTATCCTAAATGAAATAGGGCATGCACCCAAGTATAGAATAAAGGACATCTTGAATGAAGTCTTTCTCTCCTGGTGATGGAAACATCAGGGAATGAAGATGACCATGACATTCTCTACGACCTCTCTAACCCCGATAAAGACCTCCTCTATGGGTGTGCTCTGCTATCTAAGGAAGAGGAGAATCTCAGGGCTTTCCTCTACCCGCTCCATATCCTCTCTGCTGATCCCAAGCTGGAGCATCCTGCTTCATCTACCTCAACTAAAACCACCTCAATAGAGAAACTTGAAGCAGAACACTTGGTTCATGCTGTATGCTTAGAAAGTTCTGTCACTCTCACCAAGGATGACCTCAGCCTCCACCCAAAAAAAAAGAATCTGATCCCTTGGAAAAGGTTTGATAGCTTCCACCCTTGGGGAAATGAGATCATGAGGGCAGGGACCTACCCCCGAATGTTCGAAATCTCTCTTGTTTAGGCAACTAGGAACCACATAACACAACTCTACTTCATGAGGAATCCTGATGACACCCCTCTCAGGACGAACTAGTTCTGGATAGCATCCTCTCAACAACATTTACTCTCATCATCACCTTGAGATACATTTGAAACACAAAAAGGGTGATCTGGCACTTGATCTTTGGATGCAAAACCTCTTCCAAATGTCTCACCCTATCCTCCTCATCTGAAAATAAGCCCGATGCATAATAAATAAGGGCCCTAAAATGGATTCCAAACTCCCATACTGTAACACCCTAAGGTTTTAAAAATAAATTGAAATGCATGAAACTTTGTTTTAAGTAGATAGTTATAATCAATGTTTAAACATAATTTTTCCACTTATATTATTTGAATTTCAAAAAACAGTCATTAACGATTGTGATCAGTAAGTTATTTGGAGTCTGATAGAACCAACTTGTTTTTCAGTGAATAGTAAGACACACTTATGAATAGTAATATGAATATTAATATGACCCTTATAAATAGTAAATCATATTATTATTTTATTTTATTAATTTTATAAGATAATGAGATCTTGATTAATTTTTAAAGGTGTTAAAAAAAGGAGTCATAGTTTTAAAATTGTTATTTTTGAATAAATTATGATTTTATTTAAAAATTAAATTAATAATATTTAGAAAATTATTTTTAAAAAATGGAGATCATTTTTGAATTCTAAAATTCTAAAAATGGTTAGGGTTAATTTTTGGGATTTTTCTGAAATTCTTGAATTTTTGTTGAATAGTAAAATACGATAAAATACGATAAATGATAAATAATTGTTTTACTGCATCATAGGTGATGAAAGGATGATGTAAGCACACTTGGTTCTAAATCACATGCAATTATTACTATTTGGGGACACATGAATCAATACTATTCATAGTCTTGAGCAAAAATATTAAACTAATGATTAGAATAATATAAAACCCCTCCTCTCCTCCACTATAAATATCACCCTCATTCCCTTCTTCCTATCACACCTATCAAGCCTTAAGAATTGTCAAAGTTATGCCCAATATCCTTCCCAAGTCTCTTAACCATGTTTAATACCTTATGGTCTCACCAGAAGTCCAAAACCAAATTCCTTAAGGAGGATCTCAAGGAGAAGAGATCAAGAGGTAAGAATCCTCTTTCATTTTCTTGTGTTTTCTTTTCAATTCTTTTCTTTTCTTATATTATATTTACCTCCCCTTATCCAATAGGAATTAAATCTGTAGTATGATATATATTATTTATTTTTATCATGTTTATGTAAAGTTTCATAATCATTCTTCCTCTCCTCTTCCTATTATTCTAAAAATTAAAACACCATTCGTGATGTACCGATTTACCAAAATCGTGGACGATGTGTTTACAATTTCCATTAATTCCTTCAAAACTAGTTATAAAACCATTTTAATGGTTGTAAAAGAATTTAAAGTGCGTTATATATCCTCTTTCATGTTATATAGTTAACATATATACATAATATTATGTTATATAATGAAACTAGTTCATGATTATCAAAGAACCACAAAAATGATCTAAACGGATATCACTAAAGATTTAACTAATGATTCATCCTCATACCATATAAGCAAAATGAGTTATGGCATAATTTAATATTCTGGAAACATATGAATACCATTTCATTCCACTTCTGTAATTTCATTTCTATACGATAAGAAAATGAAATACAAACCAGCTATGGAAATCATGTAAAGAACGCACCCGAAACAATGAAAGGAACAAAATACTAATAATTAAAGGGTAAGATGATGTTATTAAATGATAATATAAGGTGTTATAAACTTGAATATGTTTTTTAAGATATTAATAACACTCTTTTAACCATTATAAAGGAGGTTTAAACAAGTTTGAAATAAGAAGAACCCGAGGTAAGAGAATTCTTAACCCAATTTCCATTCTTTGGGTTAACCTTCTACTTTATTCATTATATGTTATTAAGATTATTTTTGCGATGATTTTTTATTTATATTATATTGTATTATGTATATTTACAATTTATACACATATCCATTCCATTCCATTAATTCTCACTACAATTATTTTTGTAAGGGACGTTCCTTTTAAAATCCTTTTAAAAGTCTCTTTAATAAAATTCAGAAAGATTGTTATATATATATATATAGAACGAGTGTTTTATCCTGATTTAATGATAATGTATTACCATTATATGATCCTTGTAAATAGTTATGTTAGTTTTATACCATTATATCTCAAGATATGTTGGGTTGATCCCATTATACCTCAAGATATGATGGGTAATCCCCATTACAGCTCTCCAATGCATTAGTTACTCCAGAGATATAATTTGACCAAATGGTTATTCCATGTGTAATGGTGATTTTAAGATAGATATGGTAAATATGTAACAAGGAAACTACATTATGTTTCCATTCATGTTAATAAGTTTTTATGAAATGGGTTTTATTGGTTTTTATGTTATCACTTCACTAATGATTTCTTCCCTTATGTCCCTTACTAATATTTTTGTGCTCATCCCAAGTTTTAAAATGTTTTTCACAGGTTATAAGGATTTGTAAGAGAAATAAGGAATAAAATTTAAATTTTATGAATATTTTTCAAAGAAATTATGTTTTTTATTTAAGTTTTATATTTTAGAAAAAGTGAATACTATTTAGTAGTATCCTCATGTATGGTTATGGGATGTTATGTATGTTTTATGTCATTATTTCTATAAAACTCTAAACCAAAAAGATCCTCAATGTGTAAGAATATATTTTATTATAAAACTCAAGATTATGTAATGTTTTATGGTTGGGTCTTTATAGTTGGTATCAGAGGATGGTTTAGATAATGTTAGGGGTTAGGATTATGTTAAAAGAATACCATAAATGATTTTTAATCTATGGTAATTTGAAATATTATAGAATTTAAATATTACCATGTTTCTTCATCTAAGATATGTCTATTTAGAATGGTTTTATATAGAATAAATAGGGAAGTTGAAGTAGGAAGGCACCAAGAGGCTGATGTATGTCTAAATCTACAACCTGGAATGGTGGGAATTGGAACCGAGCAGTTTGTGACAATAAGGGATATGTTGAATCAAGAAATAAATGGTAGTGGTATCCATTATAGAGAGGAAAATGATCTACCACTAAGAAACATGTCTTTTTTAGATCATTTTATGAGGCAATATCCTCCATCATTCAGTGAAACCATAGATCCAGTGATAACCAAAGGATGGATCAATGCTCTAGAAAAGATATTTGATGTAATGGGATTTTCAGAATGTAAAAAGGTAACACTCACCATTTATCATTTGGAAGGTGAATCTGATCAATGGTGGTCTCTGGTTTAGAATATGAGAGAAAGATATGATCTTGACAGTCTGAAATGGGATGATTTTAAGAGTCTTTTTCTAGAAAAATATTTTTCTAAAACTGTTCAACTCAGAATGGAGAAACAATTCTTGGAACTGAAGTAGAAAGATGATAATTCTATGGTAACATATAAATAAAATTTTAAAAGACTCACCAGGTACATACTAGATTTTACTCGGGATTTTGATAGTAAAATTAATAGATTTTACTCTGGTTTGAAACCATTTTTACGAGGAGCTTTGGATTCATGAGAGTTTAAAATCTATGAGAAACTTGTTTATTGTGATGAAAAAGTTGATATGGAGTTTGCTGACACATATATGCCTCGTGATGATAAGAATAAGAAATGGTTATGTTGGTAAACATTAGGGAAGAATTTATCAAAGAAATCTAGAGGCAAGAAAATCAATTTCCCTTCTTGTGAAAAGTGTGGTAAAAATAATCCTAGTAAATGTATTGTAAATTTTGGGAAATGATACTGATGTGGAAATTTTGGACACATGTCTCATGAGTACAAGGAAAATGATTCAAAAATTAATGAGAAGCTGATGGTAATATGATTTAACTGTAAGGAATTGGTTCATTTTGTTAATGTTTGTCCTAAGTTAGTCACTCAGGCAAGGAATCAATAAGATTGGAAGCAGAAGGGTGTGGAAAAATCCTTCACAAACACTTTAGTAGATTTTGAGCCATCAAATGGGGTGGTATCAGGTACATTTCTTGTTTTTACAGATTTTGAAAATGTGTTGTTTGATTCAGGGTCTACACATTCCTTCATTTTTGAGAAATTTTTAGAAAAATTG
Organism: Viscum album; assembly: GCA_963277665.1. NCBI lineage: Eukaryota > Viridiplantae > Streptophyta > Magnoliopsida > Santalales > Viscaceae > Viscum > Viscum album. The sequence continues at coordinate 1,120,252,453 of OY728141.1, forward strand.
GGAATTCCACCTCATGAAATGAAACCAGAAATCATGGTAAAAACACATAGAGGAAATATTGAGGTAAGAATAAATTATAAGAATCTACCTATCCTTGTATGTGGAAGGAGTTTACTTGAAAACCCCATTTTATTTCCTCTAGTGGAGTTTGATGTTATTCTGGGTATGTAATGGCTTTCCTTTTATCATGATAAGATATATTGAAGAGAAAAAGAAGTTGTTTTCCAGAAAAAGTTTCAGTTTTTGTACAAGAATGAACCCATACCATTGATAACATATCAGGAATCTAAGAAATTGATAAAAGATGGAAATGAAATCTATCTTGCTCATATTTTTTAAGACAAGTGAACTATCCAGATTAATGATGTACCAGTGGTAAATAAATACCTGGATATTTTTACTGATGATTTTCCTAGTTTTATTCCTCATTGAGAGGTTGAGTTTAATATTGTCTTAGTTCCTGATTCTAATCTAATTTCTAAAACACCTTATCAAATGGAACAAATGGAACTTCTAGAATTAAAAAATCAGTTGCAGGAATTATTAGATAAAGACTTCATTTGACCTAACACTTCACCATGGGTTGCTCCTTTATTGTTTGTTAAAAATATGGTTTAATGAGACTTTGCATTGATTATAGATCCTTTAATAACATTACTATTAAAAAAAGTATCATTTTCCTCATATTGGTGATTTGTTTGATCAACTCTAGGAAGCATAATATTTTTTGAAGGTTGACCTGAGGTTGGGGTACCATCAGTTGAAAGTAAAGGATGCAAACTATAATGACCCAAAATTTTGAATAAATTTTGTTTCCTAATTTTGTGTGTTATTTTATTTTATACTAAAAAAACTATCTCATTTAATAAAATTAGTATAATTAAAATAAGACCTTTGGGTTTCGACTGTTATATGACCGTTGGTCAATATGACCGTTGGTCAATATGACCGTTGGAAACTAAATTTTGCGATTATTGTCTATAAATACAAGCGGTCTTGATTAATTAATATAGAAATAAGATTCGATGGCCCCATCCAATAGTCTCGGGCCGATCGAAGCCCATCTGATGAAACTCAGGAAGGAGTTACCACCTTTGGGCTTTGCTTTGGACCAAACCCAAGCCGAACTTTATTGTGTGAAGCTGGAACAGAATCACCTTCGTGAGAAGTTCAAGTTGATAGAAATCAGTACTCGAGCAATGTTGGCCGAGCCTCCCTAAGATTCTATCACCCTAGAACACCTTACTCTTAGGTCCTATGCTGGTGTTATAAGGGGCTATGTAACGAGACCGTAACTGACTTGTGTAATCCTTTGATTTAAATAAAAATTGTGATGTCTTCTTATGGTGAAGTTTGTGAATTTTCAAATGTCCAGATAAATATAGTATGCATATTATTGATGAATTCTAGAAAAAAGATATTTTAAAATATTTATGTAAACCTTAAATAATTAATAATGTGTAATGATTTTCAAAAAATGGTCTTCTACAAGTGTGTTCAGTATGAAATTTAGAGTCTAATAAGATCAACTTAATTTTTGGTGAATAGTAAATTATGAATAGTGATTTTATGATTATGATTAGTAATGTGAATAATTGGATTAAGTAACTTCACTTAAGAAAGTATTAATATAATTTAGCCACCTTGATTATGTAATGTGATTCAATAAAATAGGTAAATAACTATTTAAGAAATTATTGGTTAAGTATTAGTTTTTTCTGGGTGAATAGTGTTTTTTATTTTAAAAATTAAATTAAAATTATTTAAAAAATTATTTTCATAAAATGGAGTTCATTTTTGAAATCAGAGCATCGATATTTGGTTAAGGTGAATTTTTGGGATTTTTCTGAGAAAGTTGAATTTTCAGTGAATAGTGTTTTTATTTAAAAATTAAATTAAAATTATTTATAAAATTATTTTCATAAAATGGAGTTCATTTTTGAAACCATAGCATCGATATTTGGCTAAGGTGAAATTTTGGGATTAATCTGGGAAAGTTGAATTTTCAGTGAATAGTGAAAATATAGTTTTTGAGTTTCGAGTGTTTTAATGACATCATTAAGGATGTAATAATTAAGAAATAATTTTGGTCGACTTATGAATAGTAAGATATGGTATGAGGTGTCCCAAGTGGCCAATACCATGGGCAAATACCATGGGCAAGCCCATGGTTTTTCCAATACCACCGATGAGGTGTCCCTTGGCAATTAATGCTTTGTCCTCTCATTTCTCATATAAATACCAAGACATTCCCTCATTAATTTCATTTCCAATCCTCCCCAACGAAGTTATAGTCTCTTTACCTCTTAAGGGGTCCTCCCAAGGTGCTCTCAAGCCTCCCAAGGTCCCGACCTTCAAGCTTTCGAAATTACTCTTCAAGGTAAGGGATCATTTCACCCTCCTCTTTTAAGTCACGACTTCCTTTATGTTGTGTATTCTAATTTCCATATATTTATGTTGAGGGTATGTTATTATATGTTCTCATTTCTGTCCATTTCATGTCTAATTGTTGAGATACCCTTTCCACTCTCAATTTATTTTCTGAATTTTTAAGTGATGTTGTTAGGCTGCCGAATTTTTCATAAGAGAAATCACATCTTCTCTTTTCTTTCATATTTCCTTTTCATGTGGTAAGTCATTCAAATATCCATACCATGATCTTATTCAGTACCCATGATATATTATGAGTTATTTATGAGTGGTTGACCCATATCCCCTCCCTTTTCAATGTTTTCTAAAACCATGTTATATAGCCATTATGCTGCAGATATTTCGTCTCAAAATTTCAATCTCTTTCTCTCAAGAAATTCTATTGTTTATTTATGTGAATACCCATACTTATTTAATTTCCATGGGTGTTCATAAATATATAAAGATGATATATTTGATTCTGTAATTTACATACATATAACCCTCACTCCCTTTCCATGGGTTATAAATGACATAATGATCTTATTTTTAAAGCTCTTTTTAAATGGCATAATTTTGACATGAAACCCATTTCTTTGATTCCATTTGGGTTATTTATGAAATGTTTGATTATTATCTATGTGGTTCACATGAAAGTAAAGACATATTAAGGGTGCTACATGATAGTTATCTAATGCATTGGGTAAATAATTAATCTCTATAGATGACAAGTTTTACGATACCTTGGTGAATAACTTTGGTAATTTTTATGACACCTTGGGGATGAACCATGGTGATATGTTCATGAATGTCTAAATGAAATGTTGTATCCACATATCCAAGTTATGTTCCAAGTTCTTTTCTTTATGATATGTCTATTATTCCATTGCTCATGTCTTTATGTTTTTATTCAAGTTCTTATTGATATCACAAGTACATTGATTCCCTTGCTTACCCTTACTGGGATTTCTGCTCACCCTTTCCTTTGAATGTATGTCTCCAGGTTATGAGATGTAGTAATTCTACTTAGGATAAACATTTTGAAGCCTTACAAGTGGTTTAGAAGAATGTTTTATGTTGTTTTCATGTATTATGTTCCTTATTTCCAAGACACTAGACTTTAAAGATCCTCTGTACGTAAAATGTAATGAAATGTTATGTATTAAAAAGACGGGATGATATAATTGGTATCAAAGGATAATTTAGTTATTTATGGAAATTAGGATATGAAAAATTTAGGAAGAAACCTATTGAAAAGTTTAAATATAGGAAATCTTTCTGGTATTTTGGTGAATATTGAGTAAGTGGTTTATCAAGAAAATACATCCCAGTCTGGATACGAGCAGGTAGAGGTGGCTCTGGCACAGATGTACATAGGGGTAAAACCCGAAAACACCGCATTGAGCTAGACTCGAACGGGAACTGGTACACAACAACGGGCCTTGCTGTACGCTTGGTTACGACACTTCCGGGGGATATGTTTGGTTAATCGCAAGCTTTTTATGAATCATTATGAAGGAATTATAGAAAAATATAATTGTCTAAGCATGAAGTTTTAAGACATAAAATCTTTTTTAGTTAAAAGATTAGTAAATGAAATAAGTTTCTCACAAAGGATTTATTCTTTTAGAAAATGTCCCCATCATCTAGGAATACGTTGACGTATTTCCTGAGGAGTTCCCGGACCTCCCCCAGAAAGAGAGGTAGATTTTTCCATTGAACTAGTACCTGGATCGCATCCGATGTCAAAGAACCCCTATAGGATGGAAAATGTGGAGCTAGAAGAATTAAAGAAACAACTCCAAGATATTTTGGAGAAGGGGTTTATCCGACTAAGTGTGTCTCCTTGGGGAGCACCAGTTCTCTTTGTGAAGGAGAAGGATGGATCGATGCGACTATGAATTGATTATAGAGAACTGAATGAGATCACAATGAAGAAAAAATACCCTCTTCCAAGAATTGATGACTTATTTGACCAACTTCATGGGGCTCAATTCTTCTCTAAGATTGATCTTTGTTCTGGTTATCATCAATAGAGGGTGAAGAAGATGATATTCCAAAAACTACCTTCTGATCATGATATGGGCATTATGAGTTTGTTATTATGCCCTTAGGACTAACTAATACACCTACTATTTTTATGGATAAAAAATAAGTTGATTGTGGAAACTTATGTTTTATCAAATGGATATCCTTTGTATAGGAAAATCATTTGTTGATTAAATGATAAAGGTTATTTTGGATGATGTTTTCTTTTTTAGAATACTATGTGGCTAAGGAAAATAAAATACTACAGGATTTAATTTGTGGAGGAATGGTTAAATTTTTTTGTAAGAATCTATGTATTTATTGTGGACATATGGTGATTTGGGTTATTTCTGGAAAATGAGTAACCTAGCATAGAGAATATGTGATTAGGTTAATTACACTTAGTATGAGACTTTAATAGTAGTCGATGTTATTTGGAGATAAATGTTAATATTTATTATGGAAGACTATGTGATTAAATCCTTCTGAGTTTTGGGTTCCAATCTTAGTTTGGTTTTTTCTAAAGAATTTTAAGGATGATTTTGTATTGAATGGTCTTTTTGGAACTTTGGGTACTTTTTGTTGAATTTTGGAGATTAATAGTCATTTTTTTCTTTTTATAAAGGATATAATTTTTGGGGATTATATGATCTCGTACTAATCATTTTTTAGTTTTAGTTAATGACTAAAGACAAGGGGAATACATAGTTCTTATTTTGTGGATTATGTGATTCTCTAGAAGATGATTCTTGTTCTTTTGATGAGACCAAGTTTTTTTGAATGCTCATTGTTTAGAGAAAATATTAGGCTTGGTAGAAACTTATTAAAGGATGAAACTCTACTTAAAGGTAAGTATATTTCCTTATGTTTTTATTCTATGTAGTAAATGAATTACTCAAAATTATGAAAAGGAACGTAAAACAAAAACGTTGATGGTTTACGTTTCCTACTGGGTAATCAAAGATTGTTTAACACATCATAAGTTTGTGATATTCTTATGGTTAATTTTCTCCTAATCATGTTTTATAGCACTCTCCATTAGAACTTGACCCTTTTTTTCTCTTCCATATCCATGTTTTCCTACATGGAATCCTATTATGGGTTAACTCAGGTGACCTTTGTACTTACCTTTATTTATTTTAAAGTAATAGTTTTACTGACTCTTTTTCCGACGTGGGACTTTCAATGAAATTTCCAAGCCCAATTTTAAAATTGCGAGGACGCAATTTCTTAAGGGGGGGAGAATGTAACGACTTGAAATTTTGAATAAATTTTGTTTCCTAATTTTGTGTGTTATTTTATTTTATACTCAACAAAACTATCTCATTTAATAAAATGAGTATAATTAAAATAAGACCGTTGGGTTTCGACTGTTATATGATCGTTGGTCAATATGACCGTTGGAAACTAAATGTTTCGATTATTGTCTATAAATACAAGTGATATTGATTAATTAATATATAAAGAAGATTCGATGACCCCATCCAGTAGTCTCATGCCGATTGAAGCCCATCTGATGGAACTCGGGATGGGGGTAGAACATTTGGGCTTTTCTCTGGACCAAACCCAAGCCGAACTTCATCTTGTGAAGTTAGAACGGAATCACCTTCGTGTGAAATTCAAGCCGGTAGAAATCACTACTCAGGTAATGTTGTTCGAGCCTCCACAAGATTATATCACCCTGGCACACCTTACTCTTAGGTCCTATGCTGGTGTTATAAGGGGCTATATAACGAGAACGTAACTGACTTGTGTAATCCTTTGATTTAAATAAAAATTGTGATGTCTTCTTATGGTGAAGTTTGTGAATTTTCAAATGTCCGGATAAATATAGTATGAATATTATTGATGAATTCTATAAAAATAATATTTTAAAATATTTATGTAAACCTTAAATAATTAATAATGTGTAATGATTTTCAAAAAAAGTCTTCTACAGCTCTGTTCAGTATGAAATTTAGAGTCTAATAAGATCAACTTAATTGTTGGTGAATAGTAAATTATGAATAGTGATTTTATTCTTATGATTAGTAATGTGACCAAATGGATTAAGTGACTTCACTTAAGAAATTATTAATATAATTTAGGCACCTTGATTAAGTAACGTGATTCAATAAAATAGGTAAATAACTATTTCAGAAATTATTGGTTAAGTATTAGTTTTTTCTAGGTGAATAGTGTTTTTTATTTTAAAAATTAAATTAAAATTATTTAGAAAATTATTTTCATAAAATATAGTTCATTTTTGAAATCATAGCATCGATATTTGGTTAAGGTGAAATTTTGGGATTTTTCTAAGAAAGTTGAATTTTCGGTGAATAGAGAAAATACAGTTTTTGAGTTTCGGGTGTTTAATGAAAACATTAAGGATGTAATAATTATGAAATAATTCTGGTCGACTTATTAATAGTAATATAAGGTATGAGGTGTCCCAAAATACCATGGGAAAATACCATGGGCAAGCCCATGGTTTTTCCAATACCACCGATGATGTATTCCTTGACAATTAATGCTTTGTCCCCTCACTTCTCCTATAAATACCAAGACATTACCTCATTAATTTCATTTAAAAATCCTCCCCAATGAATTTATGGTCTCTTTAATTCCCAAGGAGTCCTCCCAAGGTTCCCTCAAGCCTCCCAAGGTCCCAACCTTCAAGCTTTTGAAGTTACTCTTCAAGGTAAGGGAACCTTTCACCCTCCTCTTTTAAGTCACAACTTCCTTTATCTTATGTCTTCTAATTTCCATATATTTATGTTGATGGTGTGTTCATATATGTTATAATTTCTGTCTATTTCATGTATAATTGTTGAGAGACCCTTTCCACTCTCATTAATTTATTTTCTGAATTTTTAAGTGACGTCGTTAGGCTGTCGAATTTTTCATAAGAGAAATCGCGTCTTCTCTTTTCTTTCATGTTTTCTTTTCATGTGGTATGTCATTAAAATATCCATACCATGATCTTATTCAGTACTCATACTGTATTATGAGTTATTTATGAGTGGGTGACCCCTTTCCCCTATCTTTTCAATGTTTTCTAAAACCATGTTATATAGTCTTTATGCTGCAGAAATTTCATCTCAAAATTTCAATCTATTTCTCTCAAGAAATTATATTGTTTATTTATGTGAATACATAGACTTATTTCATTTCCATGAGTGTTCATAAATATATAATTATTATATATTTGAATCTGGAATTGACATAAATATAACCCTCACTCCCTTTCCATGGGTTATAAATGACATAATGATCTTATTTTTAAAGCACTTTTTAAACACCACGATTTTGACATGAAACCCATTTCTTTGATTCCATTTGGGTTATCTATAAAATGTTTGATTATTATCTATGTGGCTCAAATAAAATTAAATACATATTAAGGGTGTTCCCTGATAGTGCTCCAATGCATTGGGTAAAGAATTAGTCTCTAGAGATGATAAGTTTTACGATACTTTGGTGAATAACCATGGTAATTTTTATGACACCTTGGGGATGGACCTTGGTGATATGTTCATGAATGTCTACATGAAATTCTGTAGCCACATATCCAAGTTATTTTCCATGTTATTTTCTTTATGATATGTCTATTATTCCATTGCTCACGTCTTTATGTTTTTATTTAAGTTCTTATTGATATCACAAGTACATTGATTCCCTTGCTTACCCTTACTGGGATTTCTGCTCACCCTTTCCTTTGAATGTATGTCTCGAGGTTATGAGATGCAATAATTCTACTTAGTATGAACTTGTTAAAGCCTTACGATTGGTTTAAAAGAATTTTTTATGTTGTTTTCATGTATTATGTTCCTGATTTACAAGACACTAGACTTTAAAGATCCTCTGTATGTAAAATGTAATGAAATGTTATGTATTAAAAAGGAAGGATGCCATACAGACATCCTGATGACTACGTTCTATACTATATATTGTCATTATGAATTTGTAGTTATAACTTTTGGGTTAACTAATGCACCTTATGTATTCATGGATCTTATGAATATAATATTTCGAGAGTTCTTGGATAAGTTTGTGGTTGTGTTTATTGATGACATTCTGGTATATTCTAGAAGTAAAAAGGATCATGAAAAACATCTAAGTGTTGTTTTGAAAACATTAAAAGAAAATAAACTGTATGGAAAATTTAGAAATAGTGAATTTTGGTCACAAAAAATTTATTTCCTTAGTCACATTATTTCTAGAGATGGAATAACTATTGATCCTACTAAAATGAAGTTTGTTGATGAATGTACAAGACCCAAAAATATTACCAAGATTTGTAATTTTCTTGGTTTGGTAGGATATTACCTGAGGTTTGTTGAAAACTTTGCATAGTTATCTAGTCCACTGACTAAGTTAACTTTAAAAGGAGTTAAATTCATCTAGACAAAAAAATGTGATGATTTTTTTCTTCAGAAATTGAAAAGGAGATTGGTGAATTCTCCAGTCCTAACCCTACCTTCTAGAAGTTGTAAAATTTTCATCTACAGTGATGTTTCTTTGAAGGGACTTGGTTGGGTTATGATGCATAATGATTAGGTAATTACTTATGCTTTAAGAAAACTAAAACCTCATGAGTTAAATTATCCTACACATGATTTGGAATTGGAAGCTATGGTTTTTTCTTTGAAAATTTGGAGTTATCATTTATACGGATCCCAATTTCAAATATATATTGACCATAAAAGTCTAAAGTATATATTCACTCTGAAAAAATTAAACATTAGGCAGAGAAGATGGATTGAATTGATAAAAGATTATGATTTCATGATCAATTACCATCCAAGAAAAGAAAAAAAAGTGGTGGATGCCTTGAGTTGAAAACATCATGCATCATTAACCATGTTACGTTTGGAACATGACCCCTTGATTAATGATTTGATGAATTTTGGCTTGGGAGTTGTTGGTGTAGGAAATTGTTCTATTTTGTTTCAGGTTTTAGTGTAGTCATATTTTTCAGACAGAATTAAGCTAGTGTAGAAAGAAGATGGAGAGTTCTAAAAAAAGGTATAATTGGTTAAAATGGGTAAGTTACTAGAATTTAACCTTGATAAAGATTGTGTTTTAAGGTTTAGGAAGAGATTATGTGTTCCTGGAGATTCTCATTTGAAGAAAGAATTGTTATGTGAAGCTCACAGTTTTCCATTTTCAATTCATCCTGGTAGCATAAAGATGTATAAAGATATTCAAGAGTATTACTGGTGGGATGGAGTGAAAAGAGATATTGTAGATTTTACCATGAAATGTTTGACATGTCAATAGGTTAAAGTAGAGCAGAAGATACTCAAGGGGATGATTTAGCCTTTTTTAGTGCCAGACTAGAAATGGAAAAATGTATCCATGGAATTCATGGTAGGACTACCAAATACTTCTTAAGATAACAATGCAATATGGGTTATTGTTGATCGACCAACTAAATATTCACATTTCCTTCCTATCCAAGATACTATGCCTTTGGATCAACTTTCTCAACTATACCTCAAAGAGACTGTCAGGTTACATGGTGTTCCTCTTTCTATTATATATGACTATGATCCCAAGTTCACTTATAACTTTTGGAAAGACCTTCATAAGTCATTAGGAACAAAATTAAATTTCAGTACAACTTTTCATCCTCGATTAGATGGGAAATCAGAATGGACGATTCAGACTTTATAGGATATTTTTAGAGCTTGTTTAATTGACTACTAGGTAAGTTGGGATCAACATATATCATTAGTTGAGTTTTCTTATAATAAAAATTTTCATTCTAGTATACATATGGAACCTTTTGAGGCATTATATGGGAAGAGATGTCAAACTCAATCTTTTTGGGATGAAGTCGGGGAAATAAATTTGATGGAACCAAAATTATTAGAGGAAGTGGCTGAGAAAGTGAAGATGATCCAACAACACATGAGGATATCTCAAAGAATGCATAAAAGTTATGAAGACAACATAAGGAAAGACTTTTCTTTTATGGTAGGTGATTATATTTTTCTTAGAATCTCCCCATGGAAAAGTTTTATGCATTTTGGTAAGAAATGAAAGCTAAGTCCATTGTTCATTAGACCTTATAAAATACTAGATAAAGTTGGACTGGTTTCCTACTCAGTATCATTGCCTCTGAGTTTGTCACAGGTACACAATGTTTTTCATGTTTTGATGTTGAGAAAATATGTGCCAGATTCACCTCATGTTTTGATCCCAGAACCATTTCAATTGGAAGCGAACCTTACTTATGAAGAGAGACCAATTTAGATTCTTGATCGTAGAGAGAAATCATTGAGGAATAAGGTAATACTCCAGGTAAAGGTTTTGTGTAGAAACCACATGGTAGAAGAAGCAATGTGGGAATCACAAAATTCTATGAGGGAAAATTACCCTCACTTGTTTAACAATTAAATAAAATTGTGAGGACGTAATTTCCAGAAGGTGGGGATAATGTAACACCACAAGGTTTTAAAAATAAATTGAAATTATTGAAACTTTGTTTTAAGTAGATAGATATAACTAGCCTTTAAATATAATTTTTTATCTTCTATGATTTAAATTTCAAAAAACATTCATCTACAGTTGTGATCAGTAAGTTATTTTGAGTCTGATAGAACCAACTTGTTTTTTGGTGAATAGAAACATACCCTTATGAATGGTAATATGAATATTAATATGACCATTATGAATAGTAATTAATACTATTATTTTATTTTCTTAAGGTTATAAGATAATGAGATCTCGATTAATTTTTCAAGGTGTTAAGAAAAGGAGTTACGTTTTTAAAATTGTTATTTTTGAATAAATTATTATTTTATTTAAAAATTAAATTAATAATATTTAGAAAATTATTTTTTAAAAATGGAGTTCATTTTTGAATTCTACATGTCAAAAATTGGTTAGGGTGAATTTTTGGGATTTTTATGAAATTCTTGAATTTTTGATGAATAGTAAAATACAATAAATTATGATAAATGATAAATACCTATTTTACTGCATCATAGGTGATGCAAGGATAATGTAAGAACTCTTGGTTTGAACTCACATGAACTTATTACTATTTGGGGACACATAAATCAAGAATATTCATAGTCTTGAGCAAAAATATTAAACTAATGATTAAAATAATGTAAAACCTCTCTCTCCTCCACTATAAATACCACTCTCATTCCCTTCTTCCTCTCACACCTCTAAAGACTTGAGAATTGTCTAAGTTCTACCCAATCTCTTTACCAAGGATCTTCCCCATGTCCAAGACCTGATTGTCTCACCAAAAGGCCAAAAACCAAAGTCTTTAAGGAGGATCTCAAGGAGAAGAGATCAAGAGGTAAGAATCCTCTTTCATTTTCTTGAGTTTTCATTTCAATTATTTTATTTTCTTATACTATATTTACCTCACCTTATAGAAGAGGCGTGAAAGATCCAGTATGATATATATGATTTATTTTTATCATGTTTATGGAAAGATTCATCACTATTCTTCCTATCCTATTCCCCTTATTATAAAAAAACATTGTCGTGCCAATTTACCAAAATCATGGACAATGTGTTTACAATTTCTATTACTTACTTAAAAAATGGTTATAAAACCATTTTAATGGTTGTAACATAATTTAAAGTGTATTATATATCCTATTTAATGTTTTTGATTTAACATATATACACAATATCATGTTATATAATGAAACTAGTTCGTGATTATCAAAGAACCACAAAAATGATCTAAACAGATATCACTAAAGATTTAACTAATGATTAATCCTAATACCATATAACAAAAATGAGTTATGGAATAATTTAATATTATGGAAACATATGAATACCATTTAATTCCACTTCTAGAATTTCATTTCCATATGACAATAAAATTAAATACAAACTGACCATGGAAATCATGTAAAGAACACACCTGAAACAATGGAAAGAACAAAATACTAATAATTAAAGGGTAAAATGATGTTATGAAATGATTATATAATGTGTTATAAACGTGAATATATTTCTTTAATATATTAATAACACTATTTTAACCATTATACAGGAGTTTTAAACACATTTTAAGTAAGACGAACCCAAGGTAAGGGAATTCTTAACCCAATTTCTATTCTTTGTGTTAACCATATAGTTTATTCATTATATGGTATTAAGATTATTTGTGTGATGAATTTTTATTTATATTATGTTTTATTATGTGTATTTACATTTTATACACATATCTATTCCATTCCATTAATTCTCACTCCAATTATTTTTTAAGGGTCTTTCCTTTTAAAATCCTTTGAAAAGTATATTTAATAAAATTTAGAAAGAATGTTATATATATATGTGTGTGTGTGTGTAATGAGTGGTTTATCCTGATTTCATGAAACATTATTTCCATGATAAGATCCTTGGACATATTTATGTTGGTTTTATCCCATTATAGCTCAACATATGTTGGGTTGATCCCATTATAGCTCAAGATATGATGGGTGAGCCCCATTATAGCTCTCTAATGCATTGGGTACTCCAGAGATAGAATTTGTCCAAATAGTTATTCCATGTGTAAGGGTGATTGTAAGAGTGATATGGTAAATATTTTCCAAGTCAACAACATGATGTTTCCATGCATGTTAATGAGTTTTTATGAAATGGGTTTTATTGGTTTTTATGTTATCACTTGACTAACAATTTCTTTCCTTATATCCCTTACTGAGTTTTTTATCCTCATCTTAAGTTTTTAAATGTTTTTCATAGGTTATAAGGATGTGTAAGAGAAATAAGGAAGAAAATTTTAATGTTATGAATATTTTTAAAATAAATTATGTTTTTATTCATGTTTTATATTTTGGATAAAGTGGATATTATTTTAGTAGTATCCTCATGTATGGTTATGGGATGTTATGTATGTTTTATGTCTTGATTTATCTAAAACTCTAAATCTAAAAAGATACTAAATGTGTAAGAATGTATTTTATTATGAAAATCAATATTATGTAATTTTTTAAGGTTAAGTACTTATACATACACTATAACTCCCCTATAAAAGGGTAAACAACTCTTAGCGACTGGCTGCCTTTGAGGATGAAGAAAGAAACTCTTCTTGGAACTGATCCCTGAACTTATCCTATGATTCCTTAAAATCCTCAAAATCTCTAAGGAACAATATCCATCATTTCCTTATTGCTCCACATAGCATCATCACAAACAACAAAACTCAGCGTTTCTTATGAGCATGAATCAAAATGAAAGCTATCTCAACCTCTCTTAACCGGTCTTCTATCAATAAGTCTGAAAAAGATCCCTCATACTTTTACAGACTATGACACTAAAACTCTTAGAGTTTCCTCATCCTAGTTCCATCATCATCAACCTCTACTTTGCAGTGATCTACTGGCACATCTTTCTAAACATCTTTGACACGAACCTGATGAGGAAATCAAACTGGAGTCATACATAAAAAAGAAAAAACAATTAGAGACTCTAAAACATAGAATATGGAATATTTAATATTAATTAATTAATTATCTATTTAAGGTTTAACCTAATCCCAAGGTATACCCATTTCATATACAGGAGAAAAGAAGAATGATGCATGATCCTTTCCCAGGTCTCTACCCTGTAACCAATATCACTTCACTTAGTAGTATTAGTAAACTTAAAGGTCTGGACATTAGATCATAGGGGGCCCTAAATACCCATATCTCAGCTGGTCTCCCTTTTTTACATCACTTAATAAACTTCGCTCACACTGTTTCCGTACTAAACCATGTTGTCTCACCTGTGACTATCTCTAAACTCTACCCTATCCTTTATCTTGAACTTATGACACCACTCTATCACAACCCCATCCCCCCAGAGGTACCCCTCCTAAGACGACATTGAGGGAAGGAGGATTGCGACCATTTGAAGCCCGCCTCTGATAGACCAAAAGTTGGTGAAAAACATTGATGGTATAATGAACATACAAATATAAGGCACTAACCTATAAGAAAATATGAGGAAAGAGAGATAAGATACGTAAACCAATAACTCATGTTTAGGTATAGTAAAAGAAAACCCAAGTTCATACATGTAATGTCATACAAAACTAGTAAAAATGAAAAGGAGACTGCAAGTACTAAAAATATAAACTCGGAAACGACTAGAAGCCCAACCAACTCATAAGAAATGAAGACATAGCAATATCTACCCCGATCTCCAACCTACTCTCGTTGACATAAAAAATAGTTTATATATATATAGGGTGAGTATAATAGGTATACTCAAGATCCCCCTTAGATCCTATCATATAAAATATAAAGAAAACATGATAAAACCCAGAGAACAATAAGTGAAACTAACTCATCACCTAAAAAGGTGTAGTAATTTCTCATCCTCACCATGACTATATATCACCAAGTATTTCATACAAGAGCTCGTATATTATAGTAATAAAACAAGGGTAACCTGCTGCTACTTCCCCACTAGTTTTCCGCCTTGCCCCAACGTTAGATGTCCTAAGACATCTATCTGCAAAAGATGCCAGCCCAAAGACACTTGGACTAAGTATCACAACATGCACCTCATGCATCACATCATCTCATCATCCCATGCCACATATCCATATCATAACCAAGTGGTTTTTAGGAACCAACACAACCCATATGTCATGTATTATACCTCGAGTATTATGCCTCAGGCTATCACATCCCATACATCGAGTAATGTACCTAAAGACATCAAAACCCATTCATGTGCCAACGAGCCCGTACCCAAGTGGTAAGGGCTCTTGATTGGCATCCAAGAGACCCGGGATCAAAACTGGGTGAAGGTGAATTTTCGGGGTACTATAGCAGTACTGTAGCAGTTACTGTTCGGTACTGTAACAGCAAGAACTATTCACCAGATTTGGGCCTTCGGGCCATCGGTTTGGGTCTACGGGTCTCCAGGGTCTTCAGGTCATCAAAGGCCTTTGAGCCACAGGGACTTCAGGTCATGTATACCATGGAGTAGACCAGTTTACATAGAAGATGACCCAGGAGAGGATCAGAGCAACAAGAGTAGCAACCACCAGATGCAGAGCTAACCGAATTAGAAGAATGAGAGGGTATGACAGCCGCCATCGGGACCAGGAACTGTGCAGCTTTGTACGGGGCAATGCTAGTCGATCAGCAATGCAAGGTGGGGAGCTAAAGGATATCAATGATTCAAGACGCTGGGGAGGGGCAGTTCTAGTGGGTTGGGTTTACGGGTCATGTAATGGGCATGATATGCCTCTGGGCCTTCGGTTCATGTATTGTGGGTCATGTCGGGCCTTGTTCCTTGGGCCTACGGGTCATGTACGGGTTCCCCTTCAACCCTTAAAAGGAGGATTATCTAAAATAAAATAAAAAAAAGAAGGCCTTTGGGCCATTCGGGCATACATGTCATACCTATAATAATCCCTTTGGATACTATATCTAGAGATACATGTGTGTGAAATAACCAAATTCTATTACAACCGTTTATACACATATATGTTAAAGCTAAAAACTATGCATACAAGCATATAATACTACCAGGAGAAGTGAGCAGGACCAAAGGGGGTAGTTAATCATCTATTCCTCACTAATCTGGATGTTGGGGAAAACACCCTCATAGAGTCCACTGGGTGTCAGTTAGACTACTGACATGGGTGGGGTAGCGTATGAAATCACAAAAAATACATAATATAAAATAGTTCATAACCACACTATGGGAAACTATCTATTCTTAGTCTCAAATACAACTATCATCTCTCGGACACCTGACTTCCACTACTAAGAACTATATATCCTATAATCACAAAAGCATTTATGAAAACATTCATTAAATTACTTCTTTGCTTTTTACATTTCACTTCATGTTAATTAATTAATTTTCCATCAATTAACATTACTCCAAATTACATTTGATTAACCATTAGAGTGAAATGCATGCATTCGAGTCATAATCCAACCAAGTCCATGGTTTCTTAAGATTAACATCCTTTTCATTCCATCAAATAAAACCCCAAGGGTTAAAACATTAATTATTCTTTTACCATTCCATAATTCTTGGTACTTAAGGAAATATACTAATCTATCATAAATATATGCATAACCAAGCACAACTAGCTACCTCAATCAATGGGGAAAGGAATGCAGATAAAAAAAATCAACCTGACCATCTGCCCTTTAAACAGATTTATTAACAAGAAAACATCCCAACTTTCATCACAACAATGGGTAATACCTAATTCAACCCATTCCATCAATCCTAGTTCCATCCTCGACACCATTATGTATATCACCATGCATCTCACCATCACAAGCATCAACTACTGCCACAAACCCGAGCCTCCCTGCTCATATCTCATCAAACCAATAAACATCCCAAGATCACATCTCATTACATAGAAAGGCTAACATATATATAAACATAGAATGGAAAAACATCCATCAAGGTCAATAGGGAAACTAGGCCCTAAAACAAGGCATTTAGCCTTTACATGTAAATGAGCTCACTTGACCCCAAACACAAGGCATTCAGCCTTCATAAGAAAATGGGATCACTCCGCTCCAAACATTCATCTTTATCAAACAATTGGTTTTATTACCATCTTGGATTAACCGATTCAATTAATAAAGGTAACCTAATTAATCAACTATATCAAGCTATCAGTCTTTTAAACAATGATTTCAAGCATAACTTCTAGTTTCAAAAAACATTAAGGAAGAACAATTCTCATTTAACATTACTTTTATTATTATCCACAACAAGCATTACCAGCTTTCAATTTCATTAGTCAATTCCATTAACACATGTAGGAATGGATTTAAGTAAATGTGCTCTAAGAATAAATTTGGTTACCATTAAATTATAAGAATCTAATGATTCATTAAACATGCCTCTTTAAGTTCTTTATCCAACCAACAATTTCTCGGCTTTATGTTCTTTAACAAATTCAATTAAATTATACGTTCTAACCCAAGCATAATCAACATTCTAAACAAATCATAGCATAGATAACACACTATCTAATAAATAAAGAGGAAAACCATTATCACGGTGGAAGAACATGTGATCACTAATCATAAACCATTATTTTATTAATCCATTTTATCCTTTATTAAGGTTAATTTCTATAACAAACCAACCCAAAATACCATCTTAATCGGCACTCGATTCAATTCTTCACTGACCCGAAGAGCGTTCCTGGTCTCCACAGATGGCGACAAGCGCCCGAGCATCTAGATTTTTCCTTTGGGAACTATTTCACCCACCATCAAAGATAATAATAATCTAAGTATATTACAAAAACATTAATAGATAAATAAATAAACACAACTACCTCAAGTATAAGGAGATTATACAAAAATTGAAAGAAAAACAAAACTACTAAAGACCCATATCCTGGTGATCCACGACCACCAACCATGACCCAAGTTAGCTACCCTTTACTAACCAAGAACAATCCAAAAAATGAAGATGGTGAGAACATCAGTGTATTATATAAGTACATAATGGATGAAAACACCAAACGATACAAGTAGGGTGTGAGTTATAGAGCCCAGTAGGATTTCACCAAAGATTCTATAAAGTTACTTTAAAAGGTAATTCAAATATGCTAAAAGAGGATTACAATAAAGTGAGTTCAAGAATTTACATTTAATAAAGGAAAAAATAAATCCATATAAATCATTTTACAATAGAGTTGGGTTTAAAACAAAAAGTTTAAACATTTAAAAAACATTTACCAACAAAAGTTGGAAAACATGCCATTTTATCATTTGAAAACCAAACCTTTTATTGAAAATATTTGAAAACCATTTCACAAGATAGAGTAATATTAGTCAATAAAAGTATGAACATTAACCTCATATAAAGATATATACAAGATTTAATAGAATCGAGTCAAGGTGCATCACTTAAACAAACAAATTAGTCAAGTGCATGAATTAATCAAGGAAACTTTGGTGCCAAGTAGTGATAATGAACATTGTCATGTATTGAGTATCATGTATATGAATGTCATGGGACCAAATTAGATATGATAGTGAACCCACCATATAAAATATAATAAAAAAAATCATGATTAATAATCGGGCTTACATATAGTATCACTGGTATCAAGAAAACTAGTTCCACACACACCCACTTTCCTGACTGCATGTCTGTATCCTAAACCTTTCATATTCTCTACAGATTCACTAGGCATGGTGTAATACCACTAGAATAGAATAAATCTAGGTCATATCATATAACTACCTATGTTCCCATGACTAGTCAAAAGTGGTCTGTGTGATAATCAAGTTATGAGGATCCTTATCAATATCAATCATGGGCCCATTCCCTCAACATTTCAATATTTAGAACATGCTATCAAATCACATCTCACTCTCACCCCTGAGATCCCTCAAAGTAAATAATCCATTTTTCAACACCCATTAATGGGAAGTAAAAGAATCAAAAAAGTTAAATTAAGGGATTATTACAAGAGAGGATCATCATAAAGTGCCAACCGGGGCATCAAACATCATCAATTCACCTGTTATCACTGCCCCTGACTGGAAGCACCCTTTTGAGGTGATGTGTGATGCTAGTGATTTTGTGGTAGGAGTTGTTTTGGGGTAGAGGAAGGATAAAAAATTGAATGTTATTTACTATGATAGTAATCTTCTAGATGATTCCCAAAAGAATTACTCCACAACTAAAAAGGAGTTGGCTGCTGTGATGTTTTCTTTGGAGAAGTTCATGTAGTACTTGATAGGGTTCATAGTTATCATTTTCACAGACCATGCTTCCCTTAAGTACTTGCTTACTAAAATGGATTCAAAACCCATATTGATGAGGTAGACCTTACAATTTTAGGAGTTTGATTTGGTTATTAAGGATAATAAAGGGTCTGAGAATGCAGTTGCATACCACTTGTCCAGGCTTCCCAACACCCAAAGTGAGGAACCAAGATAGATCAACACTTCTTTTTCTAATGAGAAATTGTTTTTTGCTTCTATGCAGTAGTCTTCTTGGTTTGCAGACTGTTCCAAATTTTTAGCTGTGGGTGTCATGCCTAAGGATCTTTCGCACAACCAAAGGAAGAGGTTTATATCTGAGCTGAAATATTATATTTGGGGTGACCCTCTTCTCTTTAGAAGGTGTGCTGGTGGTATTTTGATAACACATGTTACTAAGGAAGAGATGTTTCCCATCCTTAAGAGATTCCACTCAACACCTTGGTTTGGCCACCATGGGGAAGAGAGGACTACTCAGAAGGTTCTTCATCCTGGTTTCTACTAGTCCACTTTGTTCAAAGATGCTAGGAGTTTGGTAATTAGTTTTGAGAAATTTCAAATGCTGGGAAATATAGAAATAAGGTAGGAGTTTCCTCAAAAAGGAATTATAGAAGTTGAAATCTTTGATGTCTAAGGCTTTGAATTCATGGGACCATTCCCATACTCTTATGGGAATGAGTACATTTGAGTTGTTGTGGACTATGTGTCCAAGTGGGTTGAGGCAGTAGCTCTGCCCAAAAATTCTGTTGCTAGTGTGGTCAAATTCATCAAGAAAAACATTCTTTCCAGGTTTGGTGTGCTTAGATATTTCATCACTGATAATGGGACTCATTTCAAGAATTATAAATTCAAAAGTTTTATGGATAAGTATGGATGCTCACATAGGACAGGTACCACATATCACCCACAATCTAGTGGGCAGGCAGAAATGTCTAACAGAGAGCTTAAATAGATTTTAGAGAAGAAGCTTTCTAGCTCTAGGAAGGATAGGTTAGTAAAGCTAGATAAGAATTTTTGGGCCTATAGAGCTACTTACAAGACTCTTATAGGGATTTCACTGTATAGGATTCTTTTTGGGAAAACATTTTATTTTCCTGTTGAGTTACAACAAAAATCTTATTGGGTAGTGAAGGCCATCAACTTTGATTTCAAGTCTGCTGGTGAGAGAATACTATTAGAGCTAAGTGAGCTTGAGTTGATAAAAAGAGAGTCTTATGTGAATGTTTAAGTTTAAAAAGAAAGAAAAAAGGCCTTTCATGACTCAATAATTCAGAATAGGAATTTCAAGGTTGGTGATAGGGTCCAACTGTTCAATTCTAGATTGAATTTGTTTCGTGGAAAATTGAAGACCAAGTGGTCAGGACCCTTTACCATTGTGAGAGTCTTGGTTAATGGATCCGTGGAGCTAGTTGGATAAGAGAATAGTCCTTTCTTGTTCAATGGTCAAAGAATAAAACACTTCTTTGAAGGGTATCCAAAGGGCTTGGCCACTATTTCTAATTTGGAAGAATGAGTTGTTTTAAGTCTAACCGAGGACTATAAACTTAGTGTTTCATGGGAATTAACCCATGGTTGCTTAGTTGTTTTCCTTTTTTTTCTTCAATAAATTTAACCCCTGCTGCTTGTTGTATAGTTTTTCCTCTTGACTACTTGATGGTGACTCATTACTTACTGCTGCTTAAGTGAACTATTGATTCCAGAAACTTGGTAAAGGAAAACCAAGGGGGGAAATCCACTACATCATATGGATAACATCTATTATAGTCATCCCTTGGTTTTATTTTCTTCAGATTAAAAATATTTCATTCTTATTTTATTTCTTTGAATTTGTAGTTTAATTAATAGGAGTAACCACACAATGCTGTAGTAGAGGTTCTTTTTATGAAAGTTAATGTTAAAGATCCAATGATTCAGGGAAGTTTTGTTCTACATTTTTTTAGTTTTAATTTTTTTCTCAATTTTTACCTATCTTCTGCATGATCTTAAGTGTGGGGAAGACCCCTTTATTTCATTTGAATTGTTGAGAATTGAAATACTACATAGGGCGTTAACTTCTTTAATTTATTGAGTTGAACATTTTATTTGAAATGAATTGTGGAACAAGCTTTCACACTATAACTCACATTGATTTAACTATTGTTGTGTATTGTATTCATCACATCACATTTTGGTACTGATTACGTCATGATTTATGTTTTTGCTGTGACTAAAAAAATCAAATCAAAAAAATCAAAAATCAAAAGATTAATATATGTTTTTTTTCTTTTCTTTCCTTTTTTGATGTGGCAAGCATTCTTTTGAACATTCATGCTACCCATCAACATTCTTATAAGTGCTGAATTATCAATTTTATTTGAGTAAATTCCTCTAATTTAGGACTCAATATTTGGGAAAATGTTGGGTTTTAAGTGTGGGAGAGAGGGATCATTTTGAGGGTCATTTCAAATCCCCCCTTCTTGAACCTGAAGTTTGTTTACAAAAAAATGGTCAAAATCTTTCATTTTTTTCAAACTCTTTAAAAAGATTCTAATTATTTCATCACTTGAGGGTTTTTGGGTTCATTTGGAACCTCAATTATGTCATTTTTAGTGGATGGATGCTTGATGGATGTTGAGAGTGGCACTTAGTCTGAAACTATTAAGCACAAGTGATTGCTGAGTGCAATTGTTCATTGTTTTATGGATCTTCCTGTCTAGGAACTGAGGATAGGAGTGTGACAGGATAGGATTTGTGGAATGTAGATCATGAATTAGGGAAACTAGAAGTTTTCAATAAAACCTAGGGCACTCACAATTTTTTTAAAAAATATTCAATCACTTTAGGAAGTTAACTTAAATGATTATTAGTGAAGTCTCTTGTAACTAGAGTAAAATGGGAAAATGAGATCCCACAGTGAGTATCTGAGACAAGGTGCACTGGTTTTGTTTCTATGAATAAATAAAATCCAATTTCAATTTTAATTAGTGTTGCGCATAGTGCTCTACGCATGGAATATGGCTAGGAAAAATTAAAATAAGGTTCCCTTGTCAAAAATGAACTCATTAAGGTGAGGGGAATTTTGAACCCAGATGAATAAGGGAGCAATTGAATTGGTTAAAATTCAATTGAGTTGAATCAATAAAGTGATGAAATTAATGGACTTTAATTTTTGGAACCTAGGAGAAGGTGATAATCAAAGGTGTCTTTGGTCAAGTTTCTATATAACATCCTGGTTCCAAAAGCCACCCAGAGGCACCCCATACCCAGTTGGTCACATGGTCTCAAGCGCATTTCCCTGAATGCCAGAGGCTACCGACTAGCAGTGAGGGCCTTGGGTGTGATAGCAGAGAAACTATGCCCTTATTGGCAGAGTAACAAAATGGAAGAAAGCAATAGAAATAGCGGAAGCAGGAATATCCATAAAAATGTAAATAATGTAAGATTGAAAATAATAAACTAGAGCACACATATATATGAATGATGCGTGATACATACGTCTAGGAAAGTAGCCAAAAAATCACAATGATGGAATACAAAACAATACTAAGCCAAAGTACAAAAGAAAATAGATAAATGGCTCGTCAGCATCGCAAGCCATAGCTTGGTCCCATGCTCTCTAGATCCATAGAAAATCAAGTACCTGAAGTAGAAGGGATATTGCCCTTATATATACCTGCAACAATATAATCTGTTTGGGCCCAAAAACATGGCCCCAACAAAGTGTGAGACTAAATCCCAGTAGGCAACCACCACGAGATCTGTGCCTAACAGTCAGTAAATATATGGCAGGTAGCAAGAAAATAAAATGCAGTAAACAAGGAAGTACCCAAGGTAAACAATTCACAATTTCAATGCATTCAGTATCATATATCAAGAAACAACTAAACTAAGCAGGTAAACAAAAATAGGTAACCCTCTGGGAAGTATTCATAGTCAATCCCCTCTTATCCTACCTAGCAACACAAGCAAACAGATAACACAGCAGGTAACCCTATGGGAATTACTCACAGCCTATCCCCTTTGGTCCTACCTAAAAAGTACAAGCAACCCTCTAGGCAGCACACACTGTCTCACCCCTCTAGTTCAGCTCTAAAATAGACTCTTTGAGGAAGCACTCACCGTCAATTCCTCCTATAGTCTCGTATTGGAAACTAAAGGCACTTTGGGGAAGCACTCAACGCATATTCCCCCTGTGGCCTGCGTTGAGGATATACAGACACTCTAAGGAAGAACTTAAGTCAATTCCCCCTATAGTCTCACATCGTAAGTAAAACAGACACTCTGGAGAATCCGTTACACCCATTCTCCCTATGGTCTATTACACCAGGTTCTCACAGACCTGTGTAAGTCAAGTAGGTATAGCAATGCGTATCGACCAAAGTAAACCTCAAGAACTACTTGGCTAGTAGTCTACAACATATCAACATATCAGAATAATCACACCATCCTAAAACTAGTCATGGGAAAGTAAACAACAACCTAACAGGAAAATTAGACCCAATGGTCAAAACAAGAAATCATGCATGGGAAAAAACTTCCAAAGGATAGAAATTAACCCTATTCACATTCAATTAACCTCTACTCAAGCATACAAGCATAGCAGGAAAACAATAGGGCTAAAACGGTAAACACACAATACCCCGTTCATGGGTACTGGAAAAAATTTCCCATATAACTCAAGTAATTTTAATGGAAAGGTTCAAACCACCTACCTCAGTGTTGGGAGATCTCTATACATGAACCTCAAGCCTTGAATCACCCAAGAACACTATAGATCTACAAAAATTCTCAAAACTCTCAACCAAGGATAACTTGAGAAAGAGGAGGAATCATGGAACGAAGCTCAAGAAAAAGGAATGGTTTACCAAGGCGATCCCAACGCAATCGACAACAGTCGAATCGGAGATCAGCTGCTCGGTCGGGGGCTCAGAGGAAGATCACAGTTATACGGAAGCTCTTGGTCTAACGAAACCTAGAAAAGACCTTTCTAGCAATTTGATGTGACCCCGGTGCGTTTATGAAAAAAAGTTAAATACACAGCATGTACTTTGTAAGTACATGGAATGTACTTTCTGTTTTCATACCCTGCATTAGGCGGCCTCCAGGTGACCCCCACATGGTCGTGTGCATGGCCGCTACACAGCCAGCACACGGCTACCTACAGTAACTGAGTACACAGCGTGTACTCAGGAAGTACATGAAATGTACTTCAAAATTTTTCAGAAATTCCTCTTTTTCTCAAAAATGACCAGAAAAGGAAAACATACCTGAAAAGAAGTTTCAGGTTCTTAAAAACTTCCCCCCTTAAAGAAATTTGTCCCCAAATTTCCTTAGCAAGGCAGCATAGAAGAAGAAACCCTGAACAACTCCGGCCACTACGATCCTACATCCACCTCCCTCTCCCAAGTCTCATCCTATACTCACCCGTGCTTCCATAACACTCGCACCAGAGGAACAGACTGGCCATGGAGAACCTTCGTACCACGATTGAAAATCTAGATAGGATGCTCCTCAAATGATGAATCCACCTCCAACTCAACCTCCTCAGGTTGGAAAACATGAGACGGGTCTGGGAAGTAACGCCGAAGATGAGAAACGTGGAAAAGGTTGTGCATAGCTCGGTACCTATGAGGTAACTACAACTGATAGGAAACCATCCCAACTCTCTCCAACACCTCAAACGGCCCGACATACCTCAACGAAAGCTTACCCTGTCTCCTAATCCTCTTGTGTACCAACCTCGGTGTGAAGTGTAGAAAAACCTAATCCCCGACCTCAAACTCTAGAGGTCGTCTCCGTTGATCATCATAAGACTTCTGTCGAGACTATACAGTAGCCATCCTTTTCCGAATCAGCTCAATCTACTCTGAGGTCTCCTGAACAAGATGAGGTCCCAACATAGATACCTCTCCTTCCTCTATCCAACATAAGGGTGATCAGCATGACCTACCATACAAAGCCTCATAAGGTGTTATCTGAATAGTTTCTTGAAAACTATTGTTGTAGGAAGACTCCACAAGAGGTATGTGCTTCTCCCCAAAAACTCCAAAATCTAGAATACATGCTTGAAGCATGTCCTCAAGCACCTAAATCATGTGCTTGTACTGGCCATCTGTCTGGGGGTGGTAAGTTTTACTCAAAAGTACCTGTGTACCCAAAGCCTTCTGAAGCCCCTGCCAGACCTGAGAAGTAAAACATGTATCTCTGTCTGAAACAATGGAGTGTGGAACTCCATGTAAGCGCACAATCTCACGGATGTACAACCGTCCCAGCTCATCAACATTGAATGTCTCCTTGATCGGTAAAAATTGACCAACCTTCATGAGTCTATCAATTACAACCCAAAATACATCATTCCCTTGAGGAAATCTTGGTAAAATTGTCATAAAATCCATCGTGACATCATTACACTTACACTCAGGAATGGGTAACTACTGTAAAATCCCTACTGGTCGCTGATGCTCCGCCTTTACCTGCTGACAGGTGGAACACCTCATGACGAAACCAACAACATCTCTCTTCATACCTGGCCACCAATACTGATGGTGTAGATCATGATACATCTTGGTGACACTAGGATGAACTGCCCAAACTAAAGAATGAAATTCCCGTATCATCTCCTTGAATATGTCAGCTGGCACCCATACGTGCCCCTGGAAATGCAAGATCTCATCCTTGCCTATGGTCCATCCTAGAATAGGTTCCTCTCCTGACATGCTCTCCCGTAGGACTAGGCCTTCTGAATCTGATAGCTGCCTCATTCTCACTCGATCAAGAAGAGTATAGGTAACGACCACAGAAGAAAGAAACATCCGACCTTGTCTATTGTGAACCTCCAAATGCATCTCAGAGAATAGATCCATAAGCTGCCACTCACTACTGGCCTCCTGAATTGTCTGTATCTGAGTCCTTCTACTCAACACATCAACCACTGTGTTGCCTTTCCTAGGAATATAGAAAATCTCAAAGTTAGAAGACTGAAGGTACTCAACCCACCTTCGCTATCTCAAATTTTGATCACACTGAGTGAAGATGTACTTGAGACTCTTGTGGTCAGTGAAAACCACAAAATGTTCCCCCAGAAGATAATGTCTCTAATAGTGTAAGGCATGAACAACTGCAGCCAACTCAAGATCACGCGTCAGGTAATTCCTCTCATGTGGTCTCAACTGCCGAGACCCATACGCAACGACTCCTTATACCTACATAAGAATATCTCCTAGACTGATACCTGAAGCATCACTATACACAGTATAGCTCTTACCTGGCTCTGACAAGACAAGTATCGGTGCTGAAGTCAACCTTCCTTTA
The DNA here is from genome assembly GCA_963277665.1 of Viscum album. Classification (NCBI taxonomy): domain Eukaryota; kingdom Viridiplantae; phylum Streptophyta; class Magnoliopsida; order Santalales; family Viscaceae; genus Viscum; species Viscum album. The sequence goes on from OY728141.1 coordinate 1,120,278,906, forward strand.
AACTCTTGAAAGACTGACTCACAAGAATCTGTCCATAAGAACTTCGCACCCTTCTTAGTCAGACCCATCAGTGGTATTTCTAAGCATGAAAAGTCCTGAATGAAGTGTCTGAAGTATCCATCCAGACCTACAAAATTCCATACCTCAAAGACATTCTTTGACTGCTCCTAGGAAACTATTGCTCTAACTTTCTCTGGGTCCACTGATACTTCTGTCTTTGAGATAACATGTCCCAAGAAGTGAATATGATCCATCCAAAAGTGGAATTTTGAGAGCTTAGCATATAACTGAGGATGTCTTAGTGTACTCAAAACGATCTTAAGATGTGTAGCATGGTCATGTCGAGTGTGAGAATACACCAAGATATCATCCACGAAGACCACCATGAAGGAATCCAAGTATATATGGAACACTCGGTTCATCAGTGCCATAAAAACTGTAGGCGCACTCATGTGACCGAATGGCATAACCATGTACTCGTATAGACCATACCTACTTCGGAAGGCTGTAAGAGGTATATATGATGGTCTAACACACAACTGATGGTATCCGAACCTCAAGTCAATCTTCAAGAACACTCGATCTTTATGATGGGTTTAAATTTTATATATGATATTTATTAAAAAAAGTATTCCTTTGTAATGATAATATAATATCAACCTTCTTACCTTCCAAATTGTTTGAAAACGATAACTTTAATCGTGCATATGTGTGGACTACCACCTCCTCGAAGCGACGTGATTCATTTTTATTTCTATTTTACATAGTTGGTAATATGTATGGATTTAATGAATATATATATATTATATAATAAGGATTCAAAAAAATATAGTTATTATTTACCTTTCTTTCGGTCCATTTGTTGAAAAATGAAAATAATTTTCATGTGTACGTATGACCTACCATCTTTATGAGCAGTGTAGTTCATTTTTCAATCTATGCTTTTATGAATGACTCTAAAAATTTATATAATTAATTTTTATGATATTTATATCATGATTTTAATTCTATATATTATGGAACCATGACCAAAATACAAGGACAAAAACTGCTAAACCAAAATATATGGGAAAAATGAAACAAATATCACTTGAAATAGTGATCTTAATACAAAATTGTTAATAGATGGATGATAAAAGTTTATAAGTAAACAATATATGGTATTATATATATGAGTATGGTTTTATAATATCTTTATAATAAATCTATATTGATTATAAATATTTTTATCAATGTGTACAAAGAATTTAAGAACTAAGGTAATGGATTTTCGCCTCACTTTTTTTTTCTGTTGGACACATGCCTTATAAAAAACCCTTATTTATTTTGTGCAGCGTATATACTGACCATGAATTTATTTTATTATTATTATCATTAAAATTATAGGATATACATATCTATCTAAGTTTCTTTATTTAATGGGCCATATAATTTAAAAGTTACCAAAGTGGTAAGAGTTTTATGTTACAATTTTATTATTTATCAGGATTTTTTATAATTATATTTTCTATGATGAAATATTATGATATACCTATTATAAAAATCATTAATTTTATTCTAATATGTTTATTTCTTTAAAATAAATGTTTTCCTTTCATTTTTATCACCTTAAGTGCTAAAGAAACTGAAAATATGTTTTTAAGGAAAATCGTCATTATTTCTCTCTTCAGTTGAGAATACTTTTTCTTCCATATACATGTTTTAAAAAAAATTAATAAATTGTTTTTAATATTATCATATAGTTATTTAAATTAATTTCTACCCATTTTTTAATTTTTTCAAATTTTATTAAAAGGAGTCATGTTGTCATTTTCTGAACAAGGTACTTTTAAAAAAGTGTAAAAGGTATGTTTTTATTTTAAATTGTATGAAATGAGCATAATTTACCACTATCATGACCAATAAATGTTATCAATTTTCAAGTACCCATGGTTATTTTAAAATAAAACATTTTCCTTAATATTTTGGAAATTTTTAGATTTTAAAGAAGTGATTTCAAAATGGAAAGACTTTTTTCCCCAAAAATGTTTTAATTATTCTTTAATGGTATTTCTATTCATCAAATACAACCATACTAGATTTCAATTATGTTTATTAGGAATATTATTCAAGCATAACATCATTATTATCTCTCTATATGGTTTTTGTTTATGATGATAATATTTTTAGGAAACCCATTCTTCTTCCATGAATTATGCTATGATGAAATCATGAAATATTTATGAAACTTGTTCATTTTCTATGGATTATGCTATGATGACGTGTTTATAAAACCCATTTATTTCCATGGGTTATTATATGATGAATTTTTTATGATATTATGACTCAAATATGTATGGTTTTCATAATGTGATGGAAGTTACATTATTACTAAGGTAGGTAGTTACATTATAACCAAGGATAGTGATTACCTTATTACTAAGGATGGTGGTCCCATTATAATCAAGGATGAGTGTGACCTATATCCCCCTACAATTCATTTGGTAAAGATTTATATATCATGAGATAAATAATACTGGAATAGGGAGTGAACTCGGTTCAGTAAGAAACTCTTTCCACTGTGATAGTCTTGTGAGTGAACCGTGACTACTAAGATGGTTCGGGGAGTGAACACATTTCACTATGATAGTCTTGGAAATGAGCCTTGAATACTAAGGAAAGGTTTTTATATGATTATGTATATTCTAAAAAATTATGTCTTATGCCAATGTTATTATCTTATGGCTCATGTTCTTTGATTCTTTTAGGATTCATGTCTTATGAACTACCAAGATTTATGTCATGACTCACAATTATGATCTACGATATGAAGGGTGTGGATTTATAATGCTATGATCATGTTCTCACACCCTTATTATCATGTTATACTAATGATATCATTGATATATCCCTTGTTTAATATTATTGATCATATGAGATCACCCTTTATTATGTTTCCTTTCCCCAGGTTATGAAGAAAGGTTTTAGGAATGATATATCTAAGAAGGGTGCTAGTTACAAAGAACTTAATGGGTGACTCTTATAAACCAGTTGTTTATGTGTCCAAGTTTCTAAAGATACTATACCTATATGATTTTGGTGTAGATTATTATGTTATCTAATTAATAATAATATATTAATATGTGATATATATGTATGAAAATTATGGGTCATTATAGGGAACGAGATTGATCTACAAAGAAACCACAAGAAATGGAGGAAGAACTCACCTCAGATCACCACAGATTAAACATGGGAAGCTGGGGATCAAATCTGTGTAAAAGTGGGTTCCCTAGAACAAAAAAATTCAGTACTTTTTATTACCATATCATGTATACAGTGAGATATGCATGGTTTCCATTTACCATTATAGTGTAGAAATTTCTACGTCCACTATTTAATGGAAATGTACATAGATTAATAGTCATATTGAAAGGTTATAACAGAACCCATGATATAACGAGAACCTCAAGATACTATGACATTAGTCTTAAATATATGACTTATGGTCTATATACATCATAATGACTAGGCATAGTAGATGTATGACTATAAGGTGCTGGAGGATCATAATCATTGAGACTTCTTCTCATAAAGTTCGCAATTGGTGATCTATAATAGTTGAGATCATGAGGACATACCTGCCAATAGGAACACCACATGTTTTGGGTTTCATTGGATGTTTCTATCTATGTGCATGTGTATTGGTCTCCGAACTTGAAATCATTATCAATGAGTTCCATTTGATCATGTACTTTGATTCAAGGAAAATACCATGATAATTAAATCATGGAGAGGTGGATTATGTTGGGTGTGTCATTGGTGGTATGAAATCGGTTGAATGGCCAAGATAGATTTTTTTTCTTCTAGGTTGAGGAAGTAATATCTCAGGATAGGTTGATCAGGGTGGTAGTACCTTTATAATTCCATGGCCATGATAGTTGAGGGTAAATATGTCCAAATATATCAACAAATAATAAAGCAAGAAATGATTATGACCCAAGTGTACATCTTTCTTTATGAGATATCATATGACATAGAGATTATATTGCACAATTCATGTTCATAGGTTGGTTGTCATTGCTATAACTATTACTTGTCTCTTTAGGGGCCTTGATGAATTTCTAAATTCCACTCATGGTCTATGAATACTATTCATTACTCTTGAGATAAGGTTCTAGAGGGCCACACAATATAGTGCATTTGAGAATATTCCCTATTTAGTTGAATAGGTATGTGTGACATTGTAGTCCCCACCATGGGGTCTGAGAGTTATCTAGTTTTATCAACCATCAATAAATAAATAAATTCATTTTTATTTAAGTAAAGAATAATCATGTTGAATTTATTTATTAATAGAATTTACAAGTGTTTAATTAAATATGAGGAATAATATAATTCTAATGAATATTATTTTAATATTCAAAGTTCATCTAATACTTGAAAGAATTATGAGTTGAGTTAACGACTCACTTTTATTGTATAATATATTTTAAAGGTATGTGATAAAATATAAATAATATTTATATCATAGTTTAGTGCATCATAAATATTATTTATTATTTATTTAGTGGAAATTAAATATATGGGGGATGGGGAACCCTAACCAGGTATTTTAACTTCTACTATACAAGTTAGAGAGAGAAATTTCCATGTGATTTTTACTCAATCAGAATTGAGATCTTCTCTCTCCTCCCGAATCTTAGAGAGATAATCGCTCAATCCGAGCGAACTATCCAAGTACACCTTTTCGGATCAAAGGCAGAGGATCATTGTGATGAACACGGTGTCAAAGTGATCATTGGATCTCCGTGCTAGCACCCAAAATCTGATGAATGACACACTCACAGATTCAAGAAGATTGTTTGGAAGATCTAGAGGGGCTCAACATTAGATCCTTAAGTAATGATCACAGACGAGTTACAAAAATATGCAAGCTTAAAATTGGAATGAGGTACTAGTTCTTTTATTTTTCTATGGTTCGATAAACCACATGAGATCATTAGACCATATCGGGGCTCGTATCGCCATATTTCGTTGACTGGATTCAATCCGACTGGTAACATCTCATTCCACGCTCATGTGGAATTTAAGAAAGAAAAAAACAAAAAATTTAAGTCTATTGATTCAAGGATTTTGAATGGGTGGTTACCTTTTTGGTTTTCCCACAAAAAAAACTTTTTAATAAAAAAAGGTAGAAATGCTTCCTATGGAATCGTGTAGGTTGCACCCCACCTCCTTGGTGGACCGCACTTATGCTGCTTTCTAGAGACAAATGCATCCACCCCTCATATTTTACAGAGTAATTTTTTAATATGGGTTTTACGAAAAAAAAATTCGGGAAAGGGGATTAGGGTTCCGGTATTTTTAGAAATGGGTCTGGGATGTGTGAATGCCGTTCACGCATCCTTCCGCAGTAAAGGATGCGTTAACGGTGTTCACGCATCTTCGCCCCCACTGAAGATGCATGAACCCCGTTCACACATCTTCCCAAGAGGAGGGATGCGTGAACGCGGTTCACGCATCTCACAATGAGCTCAAATGTTTTCCAATATTTATAACTAGTAATTACAAACTAATACACTTAATGTAAAAATTAATAAATATTAATAAATATCAATTAAATAATATAAAATATTGAAATAATGTTAATAATTATTAATAAATATTCATGAATAATAGATATTCATTAAATAATTATTAATAGAATAGATTTAGTATTCTCTAACATATATTGAGAAATATATAATCTTAGCATCTTTCACTCACTCACATTATCTCAACATGTTGTAGTTAAACATCTATTTCTATAAAGATCCTCATATGGTTCCATTTGTATTCTAAAGTGGAAACTGTTATTATATATTAATTCCACTAATAAATGTTGTCGATCACAATATCTCTTGAAATGGATCAAGAAATATATTAGCTGATCTACAAGCCTATGAATGATCATTTTAGACTTACTATTAGTTTAAGTGTGGTAAGTAGTTCAAATCTCATTTTTGTATCCAATGCTTGTTAAATAATTCCCAAAAACATCATAGAGATCCTTGGGTCTCTCTTAGATATAATATAAAGATTTAATCCATGTAAAATTACCTCTTTATTTATATATTTGTATGTTGATAGAGTGTGAAATAATCTCAAATAGTAATGAAGTAAGAAAGCATTGTAAGTTGATCAACTATAAACTGAATGGAATTATTTATAATGTAGGTCTTTATAAGACCTATGATTAATTACATGGTGATGTTTTATATTTTAATGGGTAATAGTTTAATCATCCTCTTTTACCTCTTTCATTCATCCTTTACTTACTGTAAACCTATGTTTTGAGATGCATACTCAATAATCTCACTCTTTAGATTGCGTACCAGTAGAAATTGTTTCCTTTTATAAAGTTTGAATATGTATCTTCTCAAAATTGGCCAAATGAACTTCTAATTCATATTGTAGTTATTCTAATCTTCAATCATAATCATCTACTCTTCACAAATATCCATTATTCATTCAAATTTTTCTTCATGCAATTTAATTTTTGTAAACAAATAATCGTGTTCCATGATATTCTAGGACTTTACATCTAATTTTAAATCATTGAGATCAATAATATTTTTCAATATTTCTTCAAGTTCACGCATCTTTTCATCCAGAATCTATTTGATTTCTAAATAGTTAATATAATTAATATTTATTATTTAATTTAATCATATTATTTATTATACATATATATATATATATATATTGGTAGATAATTTGATAATAGTAAGACACTTATTAAAAAAAGAATAGAAGTCTATAATTGATAACAGTAATACACATAAAAAATGTATCATAAGTCAAAGATCAACCTAATCTACGCCTCTGGCGTGGACGCTCCTCTGTCCCACAGCCAGGCATATACTGGATGCACCCACGCCGTGTTTGTCTATGTCTGTGCTCTAGCGTACGCTGTGCATCCTCATCGACAACCACCTCCACATCCTCTTGTGTGACATGCGGTGGATGTATAGTCTCACCGCCTATACCCTGACCCGCATATAAGGATAGTGGAAGCTGTCTGGAACTCTCATCAACATAAGAAGTAGATGGCTGCTGTGTTGTGGATGACTGCAATAAAACATCGAACTCAATCCAGTCATCGTCTGTAAGTACCTGTGGTTGTTCCTGGGAAGCTGGAGGAGCATATGAATGATCATGCTGAACACCCTCCTCCAGTGGAACAATATCATGTGGCTGAACGAGTTGGACAGCCTCCTCCTGTGGAACAACAACATCCATAATAGGGTCGTCACCCCCAGGTACATCTATGTGAGGCTCAGCAGGCTCCGCGGCCTCTGCAGCAGGTGGTGGATCAAAGAAAATGCCATGATAAATCTCGTCCATCGACGGTAGCATCTGTCGCACAAGGGTGTGAAAATATGCTGGGTCAAAGGAAACTCTCTCCACTGGATCAGACATATGAAGTAGATGATAAATACGAGCATCCTGCGAAAAAAAATTCCATTTTTAACTAATATGAATAAAAATTATGTTGAAAAGTGAAATGAAGAATGCATACCAAGTCATGAAAGCCCCGTCCGTGCCGTGTCAGAAATCTGACTGGGGACCTGATGTACCAGCCTGCATAATCCATCTGATCCATCAAATGAAAACGTATTGTCCCTACCCCTCGCAACTGGGACTCCCGTCGTCTGTCCCATAACCCAACATATCTTCAATGGTAGCTCCTCCAATCAAAATACCTCTTCCCTGACATCTTTAGGGAATGAAATGAATCCAACTGACTGGGCAGGTCAGGAACTGGCTGAGGGAATCCAAACTGCCTCATAACCCTATCCGTCTGATTCCACTCGACTATATGAAAATGAATCAGTGGAACCCTGTAGGAGCCGATAGAAAGCATCACTGTACAGTATGGCGACAGACACTGAATGATAGAATATATATATGGAATCCATGTAATATGAAATAAAAAATAAATAATCAATTAATAAATGAATAGATGTATAGTAAAGAGTAAATATTTAACAATTTAAATAATAATCAATTACATAGTCTGGTCGAATGCTGTCTAACATAAGTCTGTAGGTGTGAAAATCATGTCTGGGAGAATCTGAATGTCGATGCACCTGAATCCACCTGTAGATAACATTTTTATTTTTATATTTCATTAAATAATCTTATACAATTAAGTTAGATATTAGAAGGAATTAATAACATACCAATTTCCATGTGGAGCCTCTGCTACAATCTCAATGGGTAATGGTGCACGGGCACGTGTAGCTAAACGAGGGATGTGCTCCCATACCCACATCTGTAGAAGAACCATACATCCTGTGATCTTCATCTTATTGATGCGACATGCACTGCATAGGGCCCTGTATGTATATGCTAAGTAGGCAGACCCCCAGCTATATCAGCCTGCCTGGTCCAAATCCTCCAAAAAAGATAAATACATCAGGTGCACAAAATTAGTATAGTGGTCAAAAAAAGCGTGCCACCAATCAACCTCAAAATATATGTGCATGAAAATCGCATCACGGTGACATCATCAGCATCATCTGGTAAATGTGCGAAGTGCTAGTCTAACCAAGGCATCTACAATCTACCACCGACGATGGTCCTGCCATCATCCTGGACCTCTATGCCCAGTAGTCTATGAACAAGCTCAGGAAAATCTGATGGAACTCGTCCTATCAAAGCGTGTCCTTCGATAGGGAGGCCCAACATTATGGCCACATCCTGTAATGTAATAGTCATCTCCCCCTCATTGAAATGGAAAGTATGCGACTCTGGCCTCCATCTCTCTACAAGTGCAATAATGAGCTGATGATCAAGAAATGTGAAGTCGCACATCGCTACTCCATAGAATCCTGCTCGACGTAGATGGGGGATGATAGTAGGAGGTGGTGCAGTATGATGGAAATTGTGATATCTACATACACTCAAGGGAGTCATAGGACGTCCCTCTAAAAGAAACTGTGATACATGAGTAGCCTGATATGTAAGCAATAGAAAATCTGCCATCTGCACACATGATACCATCGTTACTTTTTAATAGTGAATTGAATAAAAATTGTAAAATTTTATTTAAAAAAACTACAACAAGAAAAATAAGGTGTAAAATAAAGAAGCAGTGATAAAAAACCTGCATTGAAGATGTGGAAGCATGATATATTCATTTTCGTTTGGTGTTTATTTTTTTAATAGTTTGTGAAGAACCTTTTGTGGTGTTTTCTTTAACAAAGTTTTGTATATGTTGACAACTAATCTTTTTTTAAGATGTGGAAGCATGATATATTCAATTTTGTTTGCTGTTTATTTTTTTAATAGTTTGTGAAGAACATTTATAGTGTTTTCTTTAACAAAGTTTTGTATATGTTGACAACTAATCTTTTTTTTAAGATGTGGAAGCATGATATATTCATTTTCATTTTGTGTTTATTTTTTTAATAGTTTGTGAAGAACTGATTCAACCCCCCCTTCTCAGTTGTTATTAGATCCTTGGAACTTCAATTTTAGTATCATAAACTTCTTTATGATAAAATACAAAAATGAGGCAAACCAAAATTCAAATATCTAAAAAATGGAGCAGGCACACAGACTCGATCATGGATGACGAGATGTGGAACTATGTCCTGCCACTTGGGAACATATCTTATGAGTATGTCCTTCTGCATGACAAATACTGCATCGTATTCTCCCTCCTCATTGCCGAGGCCAATCCATCTCATTTCTGATGTGAGTTGACTTCGGTCTTCCTCAGGGCCGCAACCTGGTAGCATGAAGCCAATAATTTTAAAAATGAGAGACATTGAAAAAATCATAAATGAAACCAAAACCAACTTATGAATACCAGGAAATATCAGGGACGATGGTCTGTTGATCAACATGCAATGTAATAGAATGGAAGTCACCAACAGGAATCCAAGCAACACTATAACAGTTAACCAAAGTGCTCATGTGATACACCGAGTCAACATATGGCTCCCATGATATATTTACCAAAGTGCAAGCTGCGATAACGTGTACACATGGATATCTCAATGCCTGAAAGCTGCCACAATCACAATACCTATTGTCCAACATCATGACAAACACTCCACCATTAGTGCATGAACCCTGGTCATAGCATTGTCTTACCCGAAAGATCCTCTTTTCCCTGTCAAAGGCTATAACATTCCATCTTAAAGCCTCATTCCGTATTCGGTCAATATCACTTTGAAAATGACGAGTAAAAAACATTCCATTTTCCATCCTCTGGTAGGCCTTTTGGGACCGGTCAACAAAGTAGTGAACACATCTAAAAAATGTTTCTTGCACTAACCTTGTGATTGGGAGTTTGCGCACACCCTTGAGGACCCCATTTATGCACTCCATTATATTTGTGGTCATATTCCCATATCTCATGCCACCATCGTATGCTAATGACCATTTTTCCTTTGAAATTTTCATCATATATTCATATACCTCCTCATTAACTGTTCGAATCTCTTCAAGATGTCGATCAAACCTTTCTTGTTGGAGTTCATATGCTGAAACCATAAGATAATAATGTATTAAAATGAATATTAAATTTTGTTAAAAAAACAAGTTTAGAAAACCATACCCAACTTGAGGATCACCTTCTTTATGGCCTCATCTCTAAAATGCTTATGCACATTACTTGCAATATGTCTAATGCAATAACAGTGATAAGCATTCAGCTCAGTCCAAGAAACCCCATCACTACTCATGGCCTCTATAACCGCTATATGATGATCAGATATCAGACACACACCCTGTTTTTGCGTGACATGAACACATACACATGCCAAGAACCAGCTCCAGCACTCAAAATTTTCTTTTTCAACAGTATCAAAAGAAAGTGGCAGAGGAGCGCGATTACCATTCTGTGTGGCAGCAATGAGTATAACACCTTTATACTTTCCAAAAAGGAATGTGTCATCTACCTGAATAAATTTTTTACAATAGGGAAATGCAATAATGCACAGTCTGAATGCCCAAAAAAGCCTATTGAACTTCACCTTTGACCGATCAACTCAATGATTCTGGGATACATACTCAACACTGTCCAAATTATAAACAATCTGATTATTGAGAGACAACAATTCCATAAGCTGTTGCAACATCGCATAAGACTCATCCCAATCACCATACACTTTTACAATGGCTTTCTGTTTTGTAGTCCAAGCTTTGTTGTATGATATCTTATAGTTATACAACTGTTGAATTCTTTCCTGAATAAGGGCAACAAGAACATCCTGACTTGTTCATATCATCTCAAAAATAACAGTAGATATAAACTCTGTATCAAGGGAAGAGTGATCTTGTGCCAATCTGGGATGTAGACAAGTGTATGGGCCTTCTAATTTGGTTATCTTCCAACATCCATAATATTTATCAAATATTGCTCTTAATCGAAATTTACATTCTGACCCATATTTTTCACAATGAATGAGATATTTGGTCTTCTTTGACTCATAAACCACAAATGTGAAATGTCGCACAATATGGTATTGCTTTATCACATTTTTCATGGCCTGTTTACTTTCAAACTCCTGCCCAACATATATGGAATTATCATTTGATGCAGACCTATTCCCTGTAATTCTAGGGAATTGAGAAGCTGGTGTAATGAAATCCCAATCAAAATGTTATTCACGAGACATTACTCCAACTAAGGAACTCAAAACTGAAGGCTGATTACCACTAACTGGTGGTTGTAGTGGATGTCTATCTCTCAAAGGAACCTCAGAAAGTTCATTCCCAACCACATCATCTCCTGATGAATCTCCAGATTCTTCTTCCCTAGATAAACTTTCATGCACTATATCAGCACACAAAGGGATGTCATCTACATTTCCTTCCAAATTTTTATCATCTTCCTTATAAAATTCTTCCACATGAGTCATATGAGGAGGAGGCAATGAATAAGACTGTTGTGAAGGACCAGCTTCTACAGAGCTCACAAAGCATGGTTTTGTAGTAATCGATTGCACCACATCAATATCAGAAATGAAAACAAATAATTCCATCAAAACATTAATACACTGTTTTCTGAATAACTGAGAAGCCTCCATCCAATCCTCATCATTGACTATAGGGTACTCACTGTGCCACAAACGCTCAGGATATTGAAGATGTCGGTATTTAATTGAAGTGATTTCTTGTTTAGCCCTCAGTTTTAACCGACTATAAATCTTATTACGAACTGCATCCAATGTCATAACACCATGGAGATTTACCACTTTGGCAGGTGGCACACTGTATCTAAAACCCTGATCGGTATAAATTACCTCACTGTTGCAATATATTTGAGCAGACATAATTACCTATTAAAAAATAATTTAAAAATTATTATATACTACATTAAAATTTTAAATTACTTAATTTGGTTTTGAATAATTGATTATCTTAAGACTTTTTTATGTATTGATTTATCACTGTTAAGATATAGTGATTGTGATATTAGCACAAAAGCTAATTTAATATAATGTTTCATAAAGTTTAATTACTTATGAATATATAATCATGACTTGTTCTTGAGACTTATGATTAGTTTATCATTATTTGATAAACTAACCACAACCTATGGGCGGACTTTTGTCTATATTATCAAATATTTCACCAACCACCAGTCTCCTGTCAAACAGCAATGCCTCTTCTTGAACGAGTTCTTGAATGCCTCTTCATGGACACCTCTTCGGGGAAGCCTGTTCGAGGACACCTCTTCGGGGAAGCCTGTTCGGGGACACCTCTTCGGGGGCGTCTGTATTTTAATTATAAATTTACTCACATGCATGTGAGGGGGTCTAGGGGTATGAAATACATAATTTTTTTAAGCGGACACGCAGGTCCTTACACTTACTGAGAGATGACTCACAGGTCATCAATGCGGAAAAAATGAAATTATTACAAATTGAATAACAATATACACAAAATAAAACATGCAATTTCAATTATGCATGGTCGGTCATCTCAAGATCAGTCATCACTCATACCATGTTTTTTGGTATAATTATTATATATATATAATTATTAATAACATTTAATAAATTTTATTATAACTGATATAATTTAGATTTACATAATAAACAATTTTGTTATTTTAAATTTTATGAAATTGTAATGTTTTTTGGTCATTCTTCTACTTTTCAAAATATAAGTAAATATATTTTATACTTTATTGATTGAAAATATTATTACTAGTAAATAAAAGTAATATAATTTACACTTACATCAAAACTATTCATTAAAATAAATTTCTCTAACATTAATTACATTTCTAAACATTCAACATTTTAGACATAACATAAAACATTCAATATTCAGACAACATACATTCAAAAAATTAAATCATACAAACATTCTACATCCAGAAAATTAAATCATACAAAACATTACACATCATGAATAACATATGAAATAAATAACTCATACACAAAATTAAACATACAAATGAAATAAATAAACACAATTAAAACAATTAAAATGTTAAATAGAAATTTTACCTTAATAAAAGCAGCAAATATTTGTTGAGAAAGAATTTATGTAGGGCTTCGCAACAAAAACCAGAGGAGAACAATGGTTTTTGAGGGGAGGACCCCTCCTTTTATAAATTTTCCCGATCGGATGCATGAACGCCGTTCACGCATCCTTCAGCTGGTCAGCGAAGGATGCCTGAACGACATTCACGCATACCTGCCGCGACTCAGATGCGTGAACCACATTCACGCATCCTTTCCCGTGCACGGATGTGTGAATACCGTTCACGCATCCTTTAGCTGGTCAGCAAAGGATACATGAACATCGTTCATGCATCTCTGCCTTGGTCTAGGATGCGTGAACGGCATTCACGCATCCTTCTTCGCGGAAGGATGCGTGAACGACGTTCAGGCATCCCAGACCCATTTTTAAAAATATCGGAACCCTAATCCCCTTTCCCAAATATTTTTTTCTGTAAAACCCATATTAAAAAATTAGTCTATTTTACAGATCTAAAAGAGGTGTTGGTCATACCTCCCTGTGCATGACCTTCTCCCTCTGCATGCTCCTCCAGAAAGCCGAAGCCCCCCTTCTGGTGCACTCTTTCGCGACAACCCTATTCTGGCCATCCTCCTCCTATGACGATGCACCCCACTGTGAGGCCTTCAGGGTCTTAGATCTTTCACAACCAAGGCCACACCTCGACCATATCATCCCTTATCAATGAAAAATATGGATTCCATCGATCATTTCCCTAGTCTCCTCCTTCTCCGGCTCGGTGAGGCACCACCCTGTCTGGTCTCCTACTCGAGCACCACCTCCCACCATCATGACGCTAGAATATCTACTAGATCTGGCCGATGTTGGCCACCACAACCTTTTTTACCATCATTCGATACTCACCACCAAGCCACCCTAGTCATCCACTGTTGATGTTGTGTGAAGCCCCCCACCTCCTACCTAGTAGCCATAGAGGAGCCGCCCACCTGGACAAGCCACTTTGGCCGACCAACCCACCGTTGTGAGCTGGAGACCACCACGCTACCACCTCCTGGTTCACTTTCCTACTCCTACCGCCTTGCCGGCAGATATCCAGCCACCCCGGGACCACTATACCTCCCTCTCAATGAGGAACCACCATCGTCTCCTGGTGCAGTGCCACACTGGTGCCCCATCTATCAGACCCCACATCGTCGGCCACCATGCTTTTCCCACCAGATCCGCCTCACACCCACCATCAATGTTGAGACCCACCACCACTGAGGTAAATCGGGTTCTATTAGATACAATATGTTAAGGAAGCAATGTGTGCACACAACACTAACACACCAACCGGAATTCTCAGATCAATGACTTATTTCCAGAATATTGAAACAATCACAACGCGGAAAAACCAAAATGCAAATAAAAGTAAAAGGAACACAAGAACACAAAGATTTACGTGATTCGGCCCCTTTGGGACCTACTTCACACCAAGAATACCACACACACACTTTTAATTACTACAAAAAAGAAAAGATGGATTTACAGTGAACAAAATTTACGAAAGAACCTTCAGCAAAAGCAAATACACTACTGTGATGATATGATGAAGAAATAAAACTATAAAGAATCTTACAGTGTCAGGCGTAATAAAACCCGGCAGTCCCGATCTCTTTGCACTGTAGGTAAGCTCCTCCTGATTTGTTGATGAGCTGCAAGCTCGTATAGGAATCGCCTGGATTGGATCGTCCTTTGTCGGGTACTCGGCCTGACGTCTTTTTCATCAGAAGACCGCTAACTTCAAAGCTCCACCAAAGGTGATGTGAGAGCAGCACACCAAGAAGTTCAGCAGGCACAGAGAATCACCATCGAGGAAGGGAAAATCCCATGTTTGGGTATGAAAAACCAGGGAACTAGGAGCACTAGAGATCAAGCAAAAAAAAAACCGTCGAAAAAACCAGAACTCAGATCTAGAAAAACCCGGATTAACCCAACCAATCTAACCATAGGGGTGATGAAACCCCTTGGGGAAATGAAACTGACTAACAACACAGCCAAAGAGATGCCTCCACGAAGCACCCATCACATATAGCGAAACAAAATGCTGGAGAGAGTGAACAGCTAGGATAGGATGGGCGGTGAAACAAATCAACGACCAGAAACCAATCCAGGCCAAAAGAAACGGGATTCCTAGCATGTGCATAAAGTAAAAAACATATAAATAAAAGCACGGTGTAAAAAAAATTAGACATACATTTTAATATAAAAAATAAATAAAATGAATTAAAAGAAGTTTAATTCACAAATCTCCACCATTTTCAATTAAAATTTGCGATGTTCTTTCACCTAAAGTTATATAACAAGAACCAAGTTCAATCTATCTAAACAAAAATTGAATTAGATAAAGCCACATCTTTAGTCAAACTATCAGCTGGGTTTTTATCAGTGTTTATCTTATTGACACAAACAGTCCCTTGTTCTATAACATCTCTAATAAAATGTAATCTAATATCTATGTGTTTAGATTTTCCATGGAAGACTAAATTTCTTGATAAATGGAGTGCTGATTCACTATCATAATAAACATTAATGACTGAATTAAAAAGTTTAAGTTCAGAAGACAAGCCTTTAATCCATAAGGCTTCTTTTACTGCCTCGGTAAGGGAAATGTACTCGGACTCCGTGGTTGAAAGGGAAACTACGGAATGCATGTTGCACTTATAAGAGACAGGTCCACCAGAAGTAATGAACACGTATCCAGTCAATGATTTTCTAGTTTCAATATCACCTGCATAATCAGCATCTACAAATCCCACCAAAATATCAGAAACATCAATATTTTTACCATAGAACAAAGATAAATTAGATATACAGGAGAGATATATAAGGAGCCACTTAAGGGCATGCCAATGTGGATTCCCAGGTGCAGCCATAAATCTTCTTAAAGGGCAGATTGCAAAAGAAATGTCAGGTATGGTGCAAATCATAAAGTACATTACACTACCAACAATGTTAGCATATGGGATTTTTGACATAAATTTCACGCCATCATCAGCAGTAGGTTCTTGTGTTAAAGACAACTTAAAGTGTTGATCAAGAGGTACATTAACAGGTTTGAGAGATTCAAACATGTATCACTTTAGGATCTTTAAAATATAAGCATGCTGAGATAAATATAGCAATTTGTTTGGTCTATCTCTAATGATTTCAACACCTAAAATATGCTTAGCTGCACCTAATCCTTTCATCTCAAAATTTCCTTTTAATTGGGAATTAATAGAGGCGATAAAACTCATATTCTTACATATGATCAGAATGTCGTCAATGTAAAGCAGCAGATAAATCATACAACTTTGAATTGATTTAAAGTAAACACATGCATCATATTGACTCCTAGTGAATTGGTTATTTAACATGAAGGAATCAAATTTTTTGTACCATTTCCTAGACGCTTGCTTTAAACCATACAAGTACTTATTTAATAGGAATACTTGGATTGGTTTGAAATCCTTAGAATAACCATCTGGAGTCTTCATATAGAGTTTTTCATTCAGATACCCATGTAAAAAAGCAGTTTTATCATCAAGTTGTTCGATGTGCAGATCGAGATAGACGACAAAGGCTAGAAGGAGCCTAATGGAAGAGTGATTGATAACGGGGGAAATGATTTCATAATAGTCAATTCCTTATCTTTGAAGGAATCCTTTGGTGACTAGCATAGCTTTAAATTTAACTTTATTTCCCACGGTGTTGTCTTCCTTTCTCTTGTAGATCCACTTAGCCCCAATCACCTTAGCATTAGGTGGCTTGTTGAAAATGGTCCACATGTGGTTTTTCTTTAAAGATTACATCTCTTCATTCATGGAAAAGGTCCAATGTTTTGAATCTTTGTCTTTTAAAGCTTGCTTATATGATTGCGGATCATCATCAATAAGATCCTAGGCCACATGAAAGGCATATGAAGCCATATCATATTGGATGAACCAAGTAAGAGGTCTTGGGACTCTCCTTTGTCTATCTTGGGTTAATTGATAATCCTCATGAGTGGTGGAAGGTCCAAAATCAGAATCTGAACCAGAACTAGACTCAGATTCAGCCACAATAGTGGGCTGAGGAGGAGGTGGAGTGGGCTGGACATCAACCTCAACATGAGCTGGCGGCTCATGTTCATCAGGATCACGAAGGTCTGGTTCATAACTGTCAGGTGTCATAGTCCTAGTATTAGGGGAAACAGATTCATGAAATACCACATCCCTACTAATGATGCATTTTGGTATCCTGACTTATCAACCCAAAGTTTGTATCCCTTAACTCCTTTGGGATAACCAATGAAAATGCACTTGAGGCCTCTAGGTTCTAGTTTATCAGTCTTGACGTGAGAAAAGGATGTAGACTCGAAAACCCTTAAGTAGGAATATGAAGGGGGATTGACAGTCTAGAGTTCTTCAGGAGTATTGAATTGATTCACATAAGAGGGACACCTATTGATCAGGTACACAACAGTGGCCTCGACCCAAAAGGATTTGGGGAGGACCGAGTATGAAAGCATACTACAGACTCTTTCAAGAATAGTATGATTCATCCTCTCTGCAAGGAAATTCTGTTGGGGAGTTTCCCTAACAATTCTGTGCCTTTTAATTCCTTCAGACTCACAATATTGAATGAACTCAGTGGACAGGCACTCAAGCCCATTGTACGTTCTCATGGTCTTAATTTTCTTTGCAGTTTGGTTTTCAACTGAAGCTTTCCAGGTTTTAAAAGTTTGGAAAACATCCGATTTATTCTTGAGGATGTAAACTCATACCTTCTTGAAGTAATCATCAATAAAGGTGATGAAATAGGATCCTCCACCATACGAGGTGGTCTTGGATGGCCCCCATAAATCCAAATGGATATACTCTGGTGGGGAAGCAGCCTTGAAGGAGGACCTATTGAAGCTCACCCTTTTGGCCTTTCCCATCACACAATCTTCGCAAAATGGAAGGTTCAAAGGTGTGATGTCACTCAACAGCCCTAGCTTGTTGAGTTCTTCTAGCCCCTTGGAGATTACATTCCCCAACCTTCTATGCCAGAGCATAGTGTTGTCAGTGTTTGTATTGTAAACACTACCCAATTGTCTCGAATGGGTCTTTCCATTCAGGACATACAACCCATTCACAAGAGACCCTTTTAAGATAGTTCTAGATCCTTTAGAGACTTTGATAGAACCTGATTATGATCTAAAGGTGTATCCTTTTTGATCAAGGACTCTTATGAAAATCAAGTTTTGTTGTAGGTTGGGGAACCACCTCACATCAAGTAGGGTAATGACTGACCGATCATCCAATTCTATCAGGACATACCCTCTACCCTCAACCTCACATTTCTTGTTGTTTCCTAACAGGACATCCCCTTCCACTCTCTCAACCAACTCTAAGAAAGAGTCTCTATGTGGTCACATGTGGAAGGAACAACCAGAGTCTAAGACCCAATCTTGATCGAGTGTAGGGCTGGAAACATTTAAAACTTCAGCAATGTCATACCTGGAGTCAACCAAGAGAGACTGGTCGGTGGGATGTTTGGATTCTAAATCTCGCTTGAGTTTTCTACATTTGGGCTTAGAGTGCCTGAGATTTCCAAAATAGAAGCATGTGACATTTCTTAGAGTCATTTTTGGGTTTTGGGTGTTTGTACTTGTCTTTATCTTTGGTGAATTGTTTCTTTTTACCCTTGCTTTGTGGTCTACCCTTAGTGAACAGGCTCTCTGCCTCACCTTTAACTCTTGACCTTGAGTGAAGTTCCTTAGATAGGAGGGCTGACTTAACTTCTTCGAGGGTTAAAGTATCTCTACCGTACATCATGGTCTCGACTAAAGAGATGTAATTATGATCAAGCAAAATTAAGAGGATCATGGCTTGGTCCTCATCATCAACTGTTACGTTTATGTTGGCAAGGTCTAACATAATTTTATTAAACTCATCAAGGTGAGATTTAATTGAAGCATCGTGTTTCATCTTAAAGGTGAACATAAGATGTTTTTTATAGATTCTTCCAACTAACAAGGCAGTCATATGCAGTTTTTCTAACTTCAGCCAAATACCGGTAGTAGTGAACTCGAAGGAAACCTCCCTAAGGAATTTGTCTCCTAAGGACAATAATAAAGAACTATGTGCTTTGAATAGCACATCATAAGGGACATCTACATATTCAGTACTACGTTGTCCGGTTTCATTTACGATGATAATAGGTTTCTTAGACCCACATAGGGCATCAATTAGGCCTTGCTGTACAAGTAAAGCTCTCATCTTAATGCGCCATAGGTTAAAATCATTGTCATCGTCAAATTTCTCGATTTCATACCTCATTGTGGACATGTTTACCCACAAGGTAGATGCCAAGTTCTTGTGGACAACGGTAAGCATACGCCCCCAACAACTGACCAATCCCTTGTGTAAACAATGCTTTAATGAAGGAATATGAAATGCATAGAAATGTTAGACGTGATAATGTTTTAACAAATACAATTTAGGTAAACAAAATGGCGATTTAAGACAGAGGTAATTGTTTTTAGAAACAAAAAAAAAAGTGTACAAAATTGTAAACCAAAGACCGCAAAAGGAAGAAGAATATTAATAGAATACTAAGCAACAGATTCTGAAAAGTATCAACAATTTTAAAAATAACAATAACAACAATTTTCAAAAGAAAAAAATGAAGCAGTTTGCACAGACAATGACAGTATACACAAATTTAGGGTCTGCAATCATAAATTCTGGACAAAAAAATCAATGAGGCTCTGATATGACATGTGAAAAAAGGAATGTGTGCAGACAACACTAACACAGCAACTGGAACGCCAGGATCAATGACTTATTTCCAGAATATTGAAACGATCACAACGCGGAACAACCAGAATGCAAAGAAAAGTATAAGGAACAGAAGAACACAAATATTTATGTGCTTCTACCCCTTTGGGACCTACTACACTACAATAACACCACACACAACTTATTTTCATTACTATTCAAAAGAAAAGATGGATTTATAGTGAAAAAAATTGAGGAAAGAACCTTCAGCAAAAGAAAATACACTACTGTGATGATACATTGAAGAAATAAAACTATAAAGAATCTTATAGTGTCGGGCGTAATAAAACCCGACAGTCTCGATCTCTTTTCACTGTAGGTAAGCTCCTCTTGAGTCATTGATGAGCTGCAAGCTCATATTGGAATCGCCTGGATTGGATCGTCCTCCATTGGGTACTCAGCCTGGCGTCTTCTTCGTCTGAATACCGCTAACTTCGAAGCTCAACCAAAGGTGATATGTGAGGAGAACACCACGAAGTTCAGCAGGTGCGGAGAATCACCACCAAGGAAGGGAAAACCCCATGTTCGGGTATGAAAAACCAAGTAACTAAGAGCACCAGAGATCCAGAGAAAAAAAACTGTCAATAAAACCAGAACTCAAATCTAGAAAAACCTGGATTAACCCAGCCAATCTAACCACAGAGGTGATGAAACCCCCTGGGGAAATGAAATTGACTAACAACACGACCAAAGAGATTCCTCCACGAAGCACCCATCACGTGTAGCGAAATAGAATTTTGGAGAGAGTGAACAACCATGATAGGATGGGCGGTGAAACAAATCAACGACCAGAAACCAGTCCAGCCCAAAAGAAATAGGATTCCCAGCATGTGCATAAAGTAAAAAACATATAAATAAAAGCATGGTGTAAAAAAAGTAAATGGACATTTTAATATGAAAAAGAAATAAAAGGAATTAAAAGAAGTTTAATTCACACAATCTATCCTAAAATGGGTTTGGGTGGGTCTTCCTGATATGGTACTAGTCTGGGAAGGCCAAAATAGCTCAAAACACACCTATAAGGGTCTTCACGGCCCAGTATGGGCTTGCAAAGATTCTTCCCAACCCCCAATGGGTCTCTCTAGGGTTTCAAGGCTGAGGTTAAATTAATACAATCAAAATTAATTAATTTAATTTGAGTATTAAATTGAATTAATAAAAAATGTTTTTTTGATTTTAAATTAATATTTTAATATTCCAAATGAAATTAATTTCATTTTAGGTATTAAAATAAATAAATAAATTAATTTAATCTTTTGAATTAAAATTAAATTAATTGTTGGACTGAATATGGATAATATATTTGAATTTAATTAATTAATTTATTTTATTTTAATTTCTCTCATACTTTAAATGTAATGAAATTTAATTTTATCACACATATATTTATTATACCAATTGGTCTTGAGCTAGTGACCAACCTTGTATGTATGATTTATTTTTATTTAATTAATTAATACCTACGTGTGATGATTGTAATGAGTAGTTAATTAAATGATGATCCACACATCATATTCCTTTTGGTAAATTTGTATAAGGGCCTACATGTCCAATTTATCTGTTATATATTGCACTCCGTAGACCACCTCACCTGCATGCGAGTATACTGGTATAATTGACGATGAGGTTATAAGATGTGAACCATTCCAAGATGAGGTGAAATCCAGATGAGATTTGGACACACTAGATGGGGATGGGCTGCGTCATGAGTTAAGATACAAATCAGGTATGATTCCCCTAGGCCATGATTGGTCCATTAAGTTTAAATGATTCAACTAATATTAACAGCTCAATATTAGTCAAGTATAATTATTTCCTTTATTCATTTTTTGTTATTTTGTGTCTATTCATGTTTACTATGAGATCACATAAAATAATAAACAAGTAAAATGCATAAGGATGTGATGTATGATTTTCTATTAATGATCAGTTGTGAGCATAACAACATAATATGAATAGATTAATAGAAATGTATTAAATTCATAGAGAAAAATATTAAAACCCTCATAGAAATATTAATTCAAAAATTCCTTCCATTGTTTGAATTTGTACATAACCAGGAGTTTGGGGTGCTCAGTCAACCATAGTTAAGGGTGCCTCATACTATTGGGGAGTTCTTATGAGAAAGATGGGTTGACTTTACCGAAGTTGGCAGAAAAGTAGTAGACATAAAAACATTGTTAAAACTTTAGAGAGAAGCATTGATTAAATAATATTTATTATTTTGGAAAATGGGACTTCACTTAACAGATTCAGGAGCCGCGAGTTAATGTAGTTGGCCTGTCAAATAACTACCTTTAACTCTTCGAGTAGTGTCATAGACATATCTTGTAGACTATTTGGGGAGGTTAAAGTATCCTTTCCACTAAAATACTAAAGTGATAAAGTATTCCAATTATACTATAGAAGGTTGCTAGAGTTTGATAAAATCATGGGAGAAATTTAGTGATTTAATTAATTAATCAATAATGTCAAAATCAGTAATCAAGATAAAAGTACTAATCTAGTATATTTTATTTTTTTGGATAAATGGAAAGTAATACCATAAGGAACACTATGATAATACTGGACAAATAAAATGTACAAACCAGAAAGAGTTTCCAACAGGTAGTTCAGGAGCTTGCGCAAAGTCCTACAACATCAAAAACTAAAGGTGTCACTGTCCCTAATACCTATTAATCCATCTCAGGAAGTGAGAGTGTAAAAATATTTTCAAGAGACTCATGTATAATTCATATGATGATTATTTCATAATTATATCATCAAATGTCCAATTTAATTTGTGGATACTACATCAGGACATGGATGATTTACATGTCATCTCATCTCTAAGAAGATTACAAGGAGGAAGTAAAGCGAGATATGAATTGGTGATAAATAAACTGGTTACCTATAAATATGAAAGTCAAATCATGATCTTTCAAGACATCCCATTATTATATTTTTTACCCAATTACTTCAGTTTGATTTAAAATTACAAAACGAACAATATGAAGAAAATGTTTCGTTACCATTTTTTTAAAGGTTTAGCAAGCAATAAGAACATTAAAGAAAGATAATCTATAGTTATTATGGTGAATGTGATGAAAGATAAGGAAAAAATTCCAATTAAAAGAAAAATTCCAAAGGCATCTTCTCAATTTCCTTCAAAGAAATAGGTATTAATAAGGAGGTTATTTTCATCACATGAAATAAATGTCTGAAAGTTTAAAAGCAATAAACTGAATTGAAGAAGAAAATAATCACTTATATTTTAGATATATTGATCAACTACATGTAATATTTCTATTATACTTGGGTATTAAATACAATATAAAAATAAAATATGTGTATTTGAATATAGTAACCAAGTATAAAAACGTTAAGATAAGTAAGGTGTATTCTCTATGAAGATGAGAAATGGTGGTTCCTAAATCAGTGGTGAGAAGAATACAACTTATAATTGCCAAGTTTAATGATTCTAGTAGAAATTTTATTAATTATTACCAAAAAACTTATCTCACATTTCCTTTAGACACAATAAGACATTATTACAAGTTTAGGAATGAATGTTTTTGTGGTGTATCATACTCAACCAATAGTTTAGTGATACTTGAATCGTAGGCAATAAATGATGAATATAAAATGAAAGACTTATTTTCCCAGTTGTGGAAAGATAATTATTTATTAAGTAAAAATAAAAGTGGACGTCAAGTATATACCCACTATGGTATTTAGAATCATTAGATACAAACACCTTAGGTATTATTAATATATATACTTATTTAGTTTGGAAAAATAAACATTTAGAAATAAAGGTACGTGACAAAAATTTTGGAATTATTTTTGGCTAGAGTGCACAAACTATTCCATGGGTAAGATAGTAGTAAGTATACTTAATAAGATTAATTTAAGTGTTTAAGGATTTTGAACATAATGTATGGTATATGCGTGGTCATAAGATATGAGATGCATCAGGATAGTATGCCGAAGAACATCCTGACCAATCATTCATCAATCGATATAATGTAGCATGAAGTAATTCCTAAATTCACATTACCTTATCCACATCAAGGATATGATGATGATAAGGAGGATAAATGATAAGTTTTACATGCTAACATTGATAAAAAATGTAGCATGTAGTAATTCATAAATGCATATTTCCTTATACACATTAGAGACATGATTTAAGAAAAAGGGAATAAATGTTAAAACTAAAAATAATTACATATAATTCCATTATTTTTTATACAAGATTCACAAATAATGACGTTATACCATAACAACATGCTAACTATAATAAAAAATGGATATCATATGAGTTTTTAATATGATATAAATCCATTATGTCATAAAGACATGTGTTTAGATGCAAAGATTTTGTTGAGGATATAAACAAAATTTCATTAATAAAAACACAATGTGAATCTATATTAATCATCCTAAAAGTTTATTAGGATTTTACATAAATCCCTAAGATAGAAAACTTATAGTCAAGATATAGACTCTATTTCTATAGAAGGGTGCATATATCTATTTGAGATAGTGGGAGTAAAATTGACTTGGTTTTAATCAACACTAGAGATGCACAAGTAGTTGGCCTAAGGAACAAGTTCCGCAAGAAGTGTAGAAAAGAAATTTTCTAGAGACACATACTACATTGGAAGGATTGAACCATAATGATGGTTTTATATTCACTACATCCAATGATACATTATTCATTAAGAATAAAAATTCCTACAAGTAAGCAGTATATGACAATTAGTTAAGATTTATAAGATCAATTAAAATTCAATAATAGATTCCATGTATAAAAGTACATGGGATTATTATTTTGAATATTGTGGTAGGTATTAAAGTGAAACTATACATGGATAGTACAAGTGTAGCACTGATAAGGCTCTATTGGTAATACCAAGTTTTTATTCTTAAATCCATTATAATTTTACTTATCATAGATAATTTCTAAGATAATTTTATTGAACATTGGATTTCAAGAACCCTAATCATGGAAGGTGTCCATACAAATCAACCAGAAAGGGATGGTGACATCATAGAATGGCAATACAGTTACAAGTTATTGAAATCTAGTTCCATATTAAAATTAAGCAATAAGATCTTAGAGTATTCATTTGGAATGAATCTTTTTCATGTGTCTACTAGAGGTTAGTGGGAGCACCATTATTTATAAGTGAAATATATTTTGTAACATATGGAAAAAAACTATTGGTCTTATAGTTATCTAAGACCAAAATGAAAATAGTTCTCCAGTGATTGGATTAAAGTAGCAACCTAAGTTCTAGGGAACATGATCTATTGAGGTAGATCAAATGGTTTCTTAGACTCACTCAATCGTATATATACTAAAATTTTATTGAAAAATACAAATTGGAACAACATGAGGGAGAATTTTTATTAGTGTCATATGGAATATCTCTCTCTAAAAAGACATCCATAGGAATATAAGGAGATTAAAGTGGTGAGTAGAGTTCCATATGCTTCATCAATGGATTAAAAATGTATGACATGATATATACAAGATATGATATTGCCAGAATATACTTTACAGTAGGTAAAAATACATTATAGATAAGAGAACTAAAAGAGAGGTAGTTGGAACTATCAAATTATACTTGAGAAAGTACAAATGATATGTACCTAGTATGTGGAGAATAAGGGATAATAACTATAAGGGGACCCAAATAGTATTCCTATAAGGTAAGTATGATCAAATATCACAATTAGGATAAAGTAATGAGAAAGAAAAGATCATTCAAGCCTATAACAGCTATGTCTACAAATACTAAGTGCATTTTGGCATCTGTGGCAACTAAGAAGCAGCGAAAAATATGAAACAATTTTTCCAGTTCTTGGAATTGCACCTAGTAAGTAAAGAATTATCATAATGTAAATTATGATACTATTAATAGATAATATTTCATGTTTTTAAAGTGAAAAAAAGGAATAAACTCAGTGTTAACATATCTTGAGGATCTTTACTCAAAGAGATGAGGTCACACATAACAGAATAGCCACACAGAAGAGATGTGGAAAACCCAACAAATAAATCTATGACTCGATAGATACATGATCTTAATCATGTGAGAGATAACAATAATAGTTATCAAGTTAACTCTAGTGCAAGTGGGAGTGTTGTAAAAGTGGGTGCCTTAGAACCAACTTTATTAGTAATTTTGATTACCATATCATGTATATAGTGAGATATACATGATTTTCACTTTCCATTATTGTGTAGACATTTCCACGTCCACTATTTAATTGTAATTTTCATAGATTAATAGTTTTATAAAAAGGTTAGAGTAGATCCCAATCTATAATGAGAACCTTGAGATACTATGACATTAATATTAAATATACATCCTATTGTCTAGATACATCATACTGATTAGGCATAATAGATGTTTGACTATTAGGTGTCTAGGGATTATAAGCATTGAGACATCTTCTCATGAAATTTTCACATGGTGATATCTAGTAGTTGAGATCATGAGCATAGACCCACCAATATGAACACCACATGTTTTGGGTAAAATTGGATGCTCTAATTTATGGACATGTTTATTGGTCTCCTGAATTGAGATAATTATCAATGTGTTCCATTTGACCATGTACATTGATGCAAGTAAAATACCACGATAATGAAATTGTGTTGAGGTATCTTGTGTTAGGTGCATCATTAGTGTTATGTCATTGGTTGAATGATAAAGATGTGATTTATCTCTTTCATGTTGAGGAAGTAATATCTCGATCTAGGTTAATCAGGGTGGTGGTACCTTCATAAATCCATGGCCATGGTAGTCGAGGGTAAATCCATATCGATAGACCAATAAATAATAAATCAATAAAGGATAATGTCACAAGTGTGCATCCTACTTTATGAGATATCATATAAAAAAGATATTATATTACAAAGTGTGTGTTCATAGGTTGGATGTCATTTCTATGACTATTCCTTGTCTCTTTAGAGTCCTTGATGAGTTTTTAGACTTTGCTCTTGGTTTATGAATACTATTCACTTCTATCGAGACAAGAGTCTAAAGGGTCACACACTATAGCACATTCGAGAATCTTCCCTATTCAACTGAATAGGTATATGGGACATGGTGGGCCCCATGATGGGGTCTGAGAGTTTTCCAGTTTTATTGATCACCAATAAATAAATAAATTTATTATTATTCAAGTAAATAATAATTGGGTTGAATTTATTTATTAGTAGTATTTACAAGTGTTTAAGTAAATACAAGGAATAATATTATTTTAATATTTATGATTCATTTAATATTATTGGGAATTAAAAGTCATGTTAATGACTTAGTTTTATCACATAATATATTTTATAGGTATGTGATAAAATATAAATAATATTTATGACACATTTTAGTTCGTTATAATTTTTATTTATTACTTATTTAGTGTACATTAAATATACGGGGGTTGGGGACCCCGAACCGGGTATTTGAAATTCCACTATATAAGTCTGATAGAATCTCATTACTTGTAAATTTCACTCAGTAAAAATTGAGAAATTCTCTCTCCCACTGAATCCTAGAGAGAGGATTGCTTAATCCAAGTGAACGATCCAAGTATTCCTTTGTGTATTGAAGGTAGGGGATTGTGGTGATTAACACGGCGTTGAAGAAATTGTTGGAGGTCTGCACCAAAACCTGGAATTTGATGAGTGATGCATATGATGATTTGAGAAGCATGTGTGGATGATCTAGAAGGGTTTGACATTGGATCCTTAGAGAAACGTATTCCATAAACTTGTGACAGATGTGCATGCTTCAAACTGGTATGGGGTACTTGTTCTTTTATTTATTTTGTGCTCTGATAAACCACATGAGATTATTGGACTATACCAAGGCCTGAATCATTAGAGATGATAGGTTCTAATCTCTCTGGTGATAAAAAATTTAAAATCCCCAACACACCATCTTTTGCTCCATGCCCTAGTACCTTGAATATGATCAAAAGGGACCTAAAAGGACTTCAAAAATCTCTCTTGGGTGCCGAAGGTTCGAGAGAGAGGAGAAAGAAAAGTGGGTTTGGAAGGGGTTTGAGTATTTATAGAAAGATAGAGAATTTGAAGACGATGACACAATCCTCTACACCATGACACAGTCTTACTAGACTATAACATAGTCTCCCTAGACCATAGTACAACCTGCCTAGTCGAACTGCATTCAAGAACCACACCACCCTCCATGATGTAGATCCTATAAACCTAGGGAGAAACCGCTTTATAGTTAAGACCACCACAATGTAGACCCTATTCACTGGGAAGAGAGGCTACGCCGTAACCTACTTCCATGGTGCAACTACCACCCAAATTGGAAGAACCACCTAAAACCACCACGCCACAACCTAGTTTCTCTATGAAACAACACCATAGAGGAAGGTCAAATGTTGTATCCCTGATCCATAACACAACAATACAAAAACTAGAAGTGTCTCTAAAATCCTTCCTCCTAGGGACCTATGCTACAACATGGATCTCTATGCTATAACAAACTGCCCTACGATGCATCCCAAGGCTCCATACTGTAGAAAATTTCTAAACTGATGTTTCTCAGATTTAATCCCCATTTTTTCAAAAAAAATTCTTGGAAATTTCTCCAAACACCTCCAACACCCAAAATTGCAGAGGAATGGGATACTAGGGTCCAATCCCTTATAGAACCTAAGGATGGAGGTGAGCATAATCTTAATGTGGAGGTACCAAGGTAGGAAGAAAAACTACATTGGGTAGAGGAGCTAGGATAGTGGTTAGATGAGCATCTTAGGGCATGCTTGGTGCGAGTTATTTATAAAATTGACTGTGGATCTCAAGGGGATGAGCCATCTATTTCATATTTTATGAGGGTATTCCAGTCTCAACACCATAATTATAGAAAGTGGGTGGATTACAGGTGGTTTAATTTTGAATAAAGGTAGTGAAAACTATATTTGATTAGATTGAGACATCCCTTAGAAAGAGTGTGATGTTGGACACATATATGCTTAGGGGAATAGTGAGACACTTGTGAGATGTATAAGTACAGGTAGACATGAATGTTGGAAGATGTGTAAGGACTTCATTTATATGTTTTTCAATCACATTTTTCCTAAGACACTAATGGAAGATCTATCCCATGATTTTTTTCATGTACAATAGGGAGAGACCTCAGTTATGTATTATGTTGAGTGGTTTACGAAACTATTAATTCACATCGATGATGTCAGGAGATAATATTTCCATGGTTTGAAAATTTGGGGATGGTTTACAACACACATTTAGGGTGCATGTAAACATCATTAGGTTTACCTCATTCTCATGGGAAGTTAACCATGTGATTATAGTAGAGAAGAACTTGGTGGATGGGACTATACCTAGCTGAATGGTGGTGTTAGGTGAGACATGTGACAAAGCCCTAGATATCTAGAATTGGGGACACAAGGAGACCTAATAGGGTAGTCAGATCAGAGACCCGAGTATTCCACCATACAGTGGATCATCGATGACATGTTTCTAGTGCGAGTAGAAGGGACATGTTTGGGATTAATATGATTGACCACTGAAGGAGTGTCAGGAATGAGTCCAGATAGGGCATCTAGTGTGGTTTTATTAGAAGACTTCATAGCTAGCTAAGAGTCATGGACCGGTTCATATTTAGGGATCTAAGGTAGGAACTGGAGTGATACCAGGAGCCAGTAGCTAGGATATGATGACATGTGTAGGATGTGGCAGGGAGAGATATGCCCAATAGTGAGGATAATGTCTAGCGGAGAGTAAAACTCCACAAAGAGGACAAACATTTGGAAGTTGGGCTTCAATACAACTGTCTATAATTGAGAAGATATATTTTGAGTAGGCCTAAGAGCTGATGAAAATTAGAGGTTTTCCTTGAGAACATAATTATGTTTTTTGGTTCTGTATGGGGAATACTGATGCACGAGGTGCATTCATGAGAAGTGAATTAACATAATATTGGTTAACATGTGGGAATCAAGTGAGATGTATGACTTATGTGGGTATCAGGTGTGATACCATACTTATGTGGGAATCAGGTGCGATGCTTGACTTATGTGGGCATTGGGTGCAGTTCGTGACTTATGTTTTCATGAAATAACCCAGATACCCTAGTAATCTGATACCCAAACTGACTCTAACATGGACCAACATGTGTTCTAAATCCCCATGGGTTTGTGACTAGTACTTGGAATCATATCAAGATCAAGAGAGAATTAATATTCCACAAAAATATCAGAAGATAAAAGATACAAGTCAGTATGCTCAACACTCTAAAGAGAGGAAGTACAAAAAACAAACAAGTAAAATAGTACCCAGATAGAAAGAAAAAAATACCAAAGGAAATAAAAAAGTCAACCAATCAAAATTATCAAAAACTAATGTGTAATAAGTGGAAAATCATCCCCATCAGTCACCATCAGTACTCCACGTTCCCAAGGATCAGAAACACACACAACCTCCAAGTGGATATTTCATTTTTCTTGGACCTAACATAATAAAAACTACAAAATCCCAAAGGAAAAGATAGGGTGTTAACTATAAATCTCAGTAGGGTCTCACCACATTTTCCATAATCATTCTATGACAGTTAAACCAATTTTTATTTCATTTAAAAATTAAACAAGGCATGGTATATCATTCACATATTTGAAACAAAAATATGATTTCCCATTAAAAGAGATGGAATATATATCAAAACTAGATTAAAATAATATTTTATAGAAAATAATAATATAAATCAGTTGGTATTAATAAAAAAATTCCAATAATCAATGGAATGTATACTCATGTAAAAAGATCATAGAACAATATAAAAAATCCCTACAGTATGTTAGTTCAGGTAATAAGGCCCTCACACATCTCAAAATGATCTTAGTTAAAGATAGGTGTGTACACTCAAATCAATCTACACCCCAAATGAGGAACCCTTATGGGCTATCTACACCCCCAAAGGGGAACCCAATTGAGTGTTCATGCTGCAATTTTTTAGTTAGAGTTTTCATCATCAATCCATTGATAGGGAACAAAAGTACTAGTATTATTTTCTAAGTTATCTCTAACTACCTAGTCTTACATGTGCTTCAAACAATCAATCAACCAAACATGGCCAAATCAAACATTTCAAATCAATTAAAATTACAATTTCCTATTTTCAATTTTTAACATGAATTTTTCATTTCAATACCAAAATAGTGGTTTTCATCAATTCATGCCATTTATAACCATCTTTCTCTTTAAGCTATTTTTCTTAAGGTTCAACATCAAATAAATTTCAACATCAAGCCATCCTTTTCCCAAAATCCTCCTAAATTTAAATTCCATTAAAATTGACTTTTCTTTTCATAATTCATATGCCATTTCAAATCACACATCAAATCCTTTCAAATCAGAGGTTTTAAATAAATTAAAAAAACCATTTCAATTAAAATCAAGAAATTTAGGGTTTCAATCATAGGGAAAATCATTATGTAACCACCTACCTTTAAATCAAGAGATCACAATTCACAATGCCTACAATAGGGAATACCAACAAAGAATGAAGACAAGAGAGATCAATAAATGCAACCTAAAATCAAGATCCATTAAAACTAAGTTTAGATCCATCAATAAAATGATTATATACCACTATCTAACTAGGATAGAACGAGAGATCAAAATAAACCACACAATAGGAGATCCACTTATGCGGAGGAGATCGAACTCAATTATGTGAGCTTCGATCTACCAAGAAAAGGGTTTGGAGGATTCAAAATCATCTATTGGGAGGCTTTGAAGACCATTGATTTGAGGTAGGGTTAAAATAAATTGATTATGGGTTAAACCAGAGGTTTTTAGGATTTTAATAAAATTCTTAGGGGAATTAAAACCCTCATTCATGGTTTTATGGGTAGGGCTGCATGGTTTGGAAAACTTTGTACCCTAAATGTGAAATCCTACTATATGTGGTGCATGGAACATAGATTTTCAAACCATGCACCAACTGTGAAAACCTTCATTATATGAGGGTACATAGTTTAGAGGGATCAGACATATGGTTTTGAAAAATCATGTACCCCCATCCAGAGGTTCATCATAGGGAACATGATTTCCTAGGCCAAACTGTATGATTTTCCCCAATCATGCACCAATTGTGCATGAACCCTTGGGCTTCCAAAATTTTATAAATTATCTCAGAACAACCGAAAAACAAGACCCGACTTAAAGAAGAAAATAATAAGGGTCAAGTAATACCTAAAACAATGTGAAAAGACGTTACAACCTTCCCATCATAAAGATTTTTTGTCCCAGAAAGTCAATCAAGAAGACTCCATATCAAAGAGATGAGGCCACTGATCTCTCATAAATATCTCACTCTCCCAAGTCTAATGTGAATTGGAACCATGCTTCCAAATCACATGCACCAAAGTTATCATCCACCCATGTATTAATTTTGTCTCATAATCAACAATCCTAACTGGATTCCCAATCATGGATAAATCTGTCTCAACAGCAAGATCCTCCTAGCTCAAGAAATGAGATGGGTCATAAAGATACTTATTAATTTGTGATACATGGAACATAATATGTATCGACATCAACTGCAGTGGAAGTTCTAAATGGTAATCCACTTTCCCCACCTTCTCAACAACTTCAAAAGGTACCACAAACTATGGTGAAAGATTCCCCTATTTTCCAATCCATTGATGATCAAAATGAGGTGAATCTCTAAAAAATTAGTCATAAACCAAAAACCACAAAGTCATACACCCTGGTCAGTATTAGATTTTTACTAGATTTGTGTTGTCAAGATTCTCTAATGAATAAACTAAATCTTCATGTCATCTCTTAGACCAAACTCAGTCCAACCAAATAACTTTCACCAATATCTAACCAACACAACAAAAATTTAAAAGCCCAAAAAGAGCCATTCTAATATCATACTGGCAGCTATTGTCATTGGTGAATGAAACTAGTCCCAAATGGACATTCTAATCTCAACCAAGTTAAGAATGAAAGCACATAACATGTCCCTAAGAATATGTGTAGTTCTCTTTGTTTGGCCATATTTCTATAGATGATATTCCATACTCAAGCTCACATGATATCACATTTCCTCCTAGAGGCCTCTCCAAAAGTGATAAGTGAAACTAGGATCTCTATTAAAAACTATAACATATGGAACACCATACAATCTGATAATATCATGCACATAGAGACATCCCAAGTCCTCAACATTGGTTGTATCATGAATGGGTAATAAGTGAGCCAATTTGGTCAGATGATCGATCATAACCCATATCATATTCTTTCCCCAAGGGGTACATGGAAGTACAACCACAAAGTCCATAGATATCACCTCCCACTTCCAAGTTAGTACTAAAAGTGGATGAAGAAAATTTGAAGGTCTATGGTGCTCGACTTTGAACTAATAACATGTATAACAATGAGAAAAAAAAGCCTATAATTTCACGACTCCCTCTCACCAATGATACTAAAATGAGGGGATATATATAATAACCCTTGAGTCCCACCTACAGTAGGCCTAGAGTTGCTTACTATCACCGAGGGTATAAAAAAATCATGATATGGGATACATTACCCTCTATAATAAAATAGGATCAGGTGATAAGATGAATCATCCATAGGTAACTCCATGATATAATATAAAAATAAACCAAAACCATCCCAAAATGCATGTATAAATAAAACTAATATAGATAAAAGTATCTAAAGTAAATGACCAAAAGAAAATCTAGAGCAGTGACACAATACCTATACAAGGTCCAAGATAGTAATGTGCAACATGGTTATAGACCCCCCCCCTAGTTTCAAATAATTAACCCTTTATTTATGTATTCTAAGTATATAAAGTTATTGGGTTAAGTTTTGGAAGGTTTAGAGGAGTTTTGAAAATTTTCTGGGGCTTTTTCTAGAGGTATATGGTTTGAGAACAGTTAGTAAAAACTAAACCGCACCTTCTTGGAAACCATGCAACTGAAATAGTGGGATCTAGGTAGGCATATGGTTAGACACATTGTTTTTCCAAACCATGCGGCCACCTAGGAGTAATCATGAAAAGTGTAATAGAGGGGTTTATCATGGTTGGCACATGGTTTTTCTAACAGTGTGATCCAACTATGAAAGGGGTGTTGGGATGTAGTGTTTAGTGCACAATTAGTGCACAGTTTTTCTATCTGTGCAGCCTAAACATGCACCATTAAAAGAAAGATAAAAAAATTGTGGATCTAATTTAGATTTTAACCTTAATGGATATTACCCCCTAATCTGACTCTAAATTGATTTCTACTTCCTCCCAAGTCTAGAGAGACCCTTCCTCTTGATTTGGGAGTGATCTGTTGGAAATTTTAGGTGCATTGGAGGCTCGTATTCCTTGTTAAGTTCTTATTCTTGGTGGATTTTCCTCAGTTTCTTTTTCTTCCATATATTGGATTCATAGATCTAATCCATTGGGGATAGATATATGTTTTTATATTCCAATCATGTTGAGATATTTTTGTTTAGTTGATAGTGAATAAGATCTAAGGCAGACTTTTGAATTTTCAACACGATTTGTTGAAGAATTTGTGTTGTTCTTTGTTTTTGCCTATGTTTCGAGGTAGGTGGATTCACTCTTTACTCCTCTTGATTTGAACCATAAGGATTGATTTAAAATTTATTGAAATTATTGAAATGAATTGTGAAATTAATGTGAAAATCTTGATGGAAATCCTCTTTAGTGATGGTTTGTGAAATTGTATAATTTGGCTGCTTCATAGAAAGTGAAATTGGTTTCATAATTTTAAAATGATGATTTTAAAAATTGTTATTTTTTTTATTCATGGAAAATTGGTTGGAATTTTTTTCCAATAAAAGGATGGCTTTATTGAAATGGTTCATATCAATTGTTTTGATATGGTATTTGGTATAAACAGTTGGTGTGTGTTCTTTTTCATTAAACTAACCTTTTGGAAGGGGCATGTTCCATTGGGGAACTTAGTATATGTTTAGCCTGTGATTACTTGGTAGATTGATGAGAAACCACTCATGAGTATATAATTGTCACATGGGAATGCATGTGTGTATGTGTGGAATGGAATGGGTTATACCAAATAGAATGTGATAAATGGTTTAATGATTTTTTTTGGTTTCTTTCCTCGGATTTTTTTTGGTTTTGAAAAATGGTTTGGATTTGATATAAATTGTTTTAAAATTTTTATATAAATTATTTTATATAAATGTGATAACATGTTCTATCCTAGTGTCGTGAGTTGAGAAGTCATTTGGGTAAATCCTACTGAATTTTATACTCACCCACTACTTGGCCACTTTGGTTCATTTTTAGATGTTGTATATTGGTACATAAGTAATGGTAAGGTATCTCATTTATTTAGTGACTTCATGATAACTTAGGAGTGGATTATAGAGTTAGATCTTGGAGTATGTTGGGAGCTGTGGAGTTTATGTCTTTGGTTGTCTTTGAGTTGTTGTTTTTGGTTTCTCTGGGTACTCTGATATGGTTCATGGTTATAATTTGGTTTTATTGTTAGTTGATATTACTTTGAGTTTTATTACTTTGTTCTCATGAATCATATAGTGGTTGTTTGGTTAGTGTATTCTTAGGTTGGTTGTTTTAGTTTTAAATGGAAAATTGTTCCCCAAACTATTATAAATCCCTTGGAATTTATTTCTAGACTTTGGTGTCTTGGATATGTCACTTAAGGCCAAGTATCTTCCACATCACTTATCAAGCTATTGAGGAGGGTGGGATGTTACAAATGGTATCAGTCTTATATGATATGTGTTTCATTTTGGTACAAATAGTATTAATTTGTTTGGTTTTGGAGTTGGAAATTTAATCTTGTGTAGTCCTTGAATTGGGTTGGTAGTAAGGGGATAAGATCGTCAAAACTTAAAATATAGAGAATAAAGAGGCATAACTAACCTATTCATGTTGAACCTCAAGTTACTAGGGTGTTGGTTACATATGTGTTTTGAGACACTTCTAGGAGTTTTAATTTCATCATCATGGGTTTAGCCGATATGAAGAGCGTGGCATGCATAAATAGAAACGACTTCCCACTAGGAGTGCATATTTCATTTTGAGTAATGATTTATGATTTCATGAAAAAGTGTTGATTTTTAAAAAGTTTTGAAGATGTTTTCAAATGTGAAATTTTGAAAAGTCATGGTAATAGAATTTTGAAAATTATTTTATTTTCAAAGGGCATGTTGAAATTTTAAAAAATGGTTCGAAAATGGGAAAATGTTGAATTTTGGAAAGCCTTGTTGTGATATGTGTGATGTGGTAAATTTGAAATTTCAAAGACTTCAGTTGATATAAGGTGATACTAAATGGTGTTTTCTTGTGGTTATAGAAAATAGAACCTATAAGGTTTCATAAAAACCAATCAGAAGATGCAGAGAATGTGGTTGCAACTGATCCATAGATGAACCAACAACTGGTTTAGAGTATTGTCTAGGATTTTCATGATGTGGATATATGGAATAAAAGGGATGTAGCAATCCAATTAGATCATTCCATTTACTTACAAAATAAGAATCCACCCATCTTATGGGGTGATTTAGAAATAAATAAAGAAGAGGTGTTGTTGAATAGGATTTATTGAATATTCAGTTTCTTAGGAACACTGGTTGATCTAAAAGCTAAGTTGGAAATCTACATGCTGGAGGATCTTGCACATCGGTGGTGGGATTTAGCAGATCAGGATAGATTAGAATAAGGAATTTCATGGAAGGATTTTGAAGAATTGTTCAATAAAAAATTCTATCCTCACACGTTCATAATTTATAGAATGACATATTTTTTCATCTTGAAGAAAGAGAACATCTTAGTGATAGAGCATGCGGCTAAATTCATGAATTTATCCCATTTTCACCAGAAGTTTCTGCAACTACATCCTTGAAGGAACACATTTTTTAATCAAGGTTAAGGAAATAGATGAAGGTACTGGGGTGTGCAGTGGAAGTTGGTGGGTTGAGAATTTAAAAAATTTTGATCACTAAAGTGACAAAAACCCATCGCCTCTAGCAATCAGGCCCCGATACTGTCCAAGGATCCCATGTAGTTTAATCAGATCACAAAAATAAAAAAAACTAATACCTCATTCTGATTCGTATCATGCACACTCATCATAGGTTTCTAAAATCTTTTACTCGAAGGATCTGACACTGAATCCCTCTAGATCATCCACAAACACTTCTCAAATCTACATGTGCACTGTTCGTCAGTTTTCGGGTGCTAGGGAAGATCTCCGATGATCACTTCGATACAGAAATGATCACAATGATCCATTGGATTTGATTGACAAAGTTGAACTTGGATCAGTCACTCGATTGAGTAATTATCTCTTTAGAAATTAGGAAGAGAGAGAGTATATCATTTCCATTAGAAGGAATATTCCTTATGGTAAGAGATTTTATCCACTTATATAATGGATTTCCATATCGCTCGATTAGGGTTCCTGGCCCCCGTGAAATAAACATCAAAAAAATAAGTATTATAAATAATTATTTATGATGAACTAAACTGCGCCATAAATATTATTTAGATTTTATCACTTACTTGTAATATATATTGAATTTATTACATGATAATCTTGATCCATTAACTCGAATCCCATCTCATGATAATATTAAATGAATCTAGAAAATTAAATTAATACTAGTTCATATAATATTTATCCTTGCATTTACTTAATAAATTGTAAATACATTTAATAAATAAATTCATCCCAATTATTCTTTACCTGAATAATAATGAATTTATTTATTCATTGGTGATCGATAGAACTTGGATAATACCCGGACCTCATGGTGGACCCACCAAGTCCTATATTCCTATCCAATAGAATATGGAGGATTCTCAAAGTGCTATTTTGTGTGACTCTCTAGGACTTTATCTCAATATTAGTGAATAAAATTCACATACTAAGCATAGGTATTTTCAACCCATCAAGGCCCCAAAAGAGATAAGGAAAAGTCATAGCAATGACTACGAACGTATGAACATGCACTATGTAATATAATATCTTTGTCATTCATATCTCATAAAGCTGGATGCACACTTGTGTCATCATCCTTTTCTTACTATATTATTTATTGACATTTTCAGATGGACTTACCTTCGACTACCATGGCCATGTATTTATGAAGAACTGCAATCCTAATCAACTAGGCCCGAGATATATCTTCCTCAACTTGGAAGTGACAAATCCTTTCTTTATTATTCAATTAATGTCATGCCACTAATGATGTACCCAACACAAACTAACTCGACACAACTTCATTCTTATGGTTTTCACCTTTCATCAAAGTAAACAATCAAATTACATACATTAATAATGATATCAAGTCAGGAGACCATTACACATGTCCGTATATTGGAACAACCAATGACACCTGAAATGTGTGGTGTTCCTATTTGTTGGTCTGTTCTCGTGATCTTAACTACTAGAGATCACAATGTGAAAACTTCATGAGAAGAAGTCTTAATTCTTATGATCCCCCAACACCTGATAGTCTCACATCATATGTGTCCTGTCAGTATGATTTATCTAGACTATAGGATATTACTTTAAGATTACTTTCATAGTATCTCTAGGTTCTCATTATAGACTAAGATCTTCTATAACCTTTTGATATGACCTGTAATCTAAAGAAATTACCATAAATATAGTGGGAACATAATTATCTACACTATTATGGAAATATTAACACATGTATATATAAAAAACTTTATACATGTATTGGTAATCAAAGTACATCATTATTTGGGTCTAGGGAACCCACTTTTAACACTCCCACTTTCACTATATCCAACTAATAATAGGTATCAATCCACTATCTCTCACATGAGAATCATGCTTCTAATGTGATATGTATTTAGTCAGGGGGTCTACCACATTTTTCTCTGTGGCTACTCTTCTAACTAAGAGTTCACCTCTCTGAGTAAAATCTATCAAGAGATGAAACTTCCGAAGTATATGTTTTTTCCTCTAGTGTGACTTGGGCTCATTGGAAACCATCACTGCAACAATATAATAATAATAAAATGGAATAGGGTCTACATTTCTAATAAAACACCAATGTATAAGACAAAGATTCATATCCATACTGCTTCATTTGCTACATCAGAAGCTGCTATATACTCAGATTCTGCTATAGAATCGATGGCCAAAGATTGCTTTGAGATTCTCCATCACACTACACCACCATTCCGGAAAAATATGTATGCTGATTGTGATTTCAGATCATCATGATATTTCTAAAAACTAGAATTAGTGTATCCTCTCACTACTAGTTTCTCATCTCCTCTATACACTAGGAACATATCCTTTATATGCCTCAAATAATTCAGGATAGATTTAACAACTGCCCAATGTAGATCTTTTGGATTATCCTGATATCTCCCCACCATATTTAAAGAAAAGGAAACATCAAACCTAGTATATAGCATGTAATATATGATAAAACCCACTACCTAGGAATAATGGATTATACTCATTCTTTCAATCTACTCCTATGTTTGTGGACACGTTTTATTGGAGAGATTGATACCATGTGACCTGGGAAACAACCCTATATTGGATTATTCAACATTGTACCTTTTGAGTACCTTATCAATATATATACTTCGATTTAGCCCAATAAGCCTTTGAGATCTATCTCAATAGATCTTGATCCCTAGAGTGTAGGTTTATTCACCTATGTCTTTCATGGAGAAGCATTCATTTAACCAAGTCCTAAAAGACTATAAGACCTGCACATTGTTTTCCATAATTAATATGTCATCAATATATAATAATAGGAAAATAATGAAATTACCATTAAACTTATTATATACAAAAGGATAACTTTCATTTTTAATGAAACCAAATTCTCTTATGGCCTCATTAAAATGAACATTCTACGATCGTGATGCTTACTTTAACCCATAAATTGATCTCTACAGCTTTCACACCTTATTGAAATTATTTGACCTAACAAAACCTTTGGGTTGAGTTATATAGATGTCTTCAACCAACTTCCCACATATAAAAGAAGTTTTTACATCCATTTTCCAAATCTCATAATCATGGGAGGATGCTATTGCAAGAAATATTCTGATTGATTTCATCATTGATATTGGTGATAAGGTTTCATCATAGTCAATCCATTGACAGTGTTTGAAACCCTTCACAATAATTCTTTCTTTATAGGTACTAATATTACCATACATGTATAGATTTTTCTCAAATACCCATTTTCACTTGATGGGTTTTACATCAACTGGAGGATCTACCAAAATCCAAACTTGATTTTGGTATATGGACTTTATCTTATCATTACTGGAATCATTCCTTTTAATAGAATCTTTGCCTTCTACTGCTTCAATGTAGGTTAGAGGTTCATAATCCTCAAGGAGTAATATGTCACCTGACTCGGTGATAAGAAAGCCATAATGCTCTAGTTCTCTAACCTCATGAGTATACCTACACAATACTTGTGTCTCAGTAACTTCTTTATCTCCCACTATCTCTTATAGAGATTTTTCCTGTACCAACTCTTGTGTATCCGGAGCATTAACTTCATCAAAGTCAATCTAGATCCCACTATTTCTATTGTAAATGTGTTCCCTTTCTAGAAACGTGGCTTGTTTTTCCAGAATCACTTTTCTATCTGAAATGTTATATAGGTAATATCCTTTGGTTTATTTAGGATAACCTATAAAGATAAACTTCGTGCTTTGGGATGCCAATTTATCACTAGGTGTAGCCTTGAAAAAATCCTCACATCTCCATACACATATGTGTGATAGTTTGGGTTTCTTTCCATTCCATAACTCATACGGAATCCCATATGTAGTTTTAGTTAGTACTTGGTTAAGGGTATATGCTATTGTCTTCAAGGAGTATCCCTAAAAGGATAATGGAAGAGTTGTATGACTCATCATTGATCTGAACATGTTGAGAAAGGTCATATTACTACTTTCACTAACACCATTCCACGTTGGTGTATAAGGAGGATTGAGTTGGGATACTATCTCACACCCCTTCAAGTGATCAATGAATGCTTGGTTAAGATATTATCCGCCTCAGTCTAAAAAGAGTGTCTTAATCTTCTTACCAAGATGGTTTTCTACTTCATGTTGGTATTCCTTAAAAAACGAAAAGGAATATGACTGATATCACATTAATTAAATATAGTCATACCTACTATAGTCATCGGTAAAAGTGATGAAGTACGAAAACCAACCCCTGCCTCAACTGGAAATGGTCCACATACATCAGT
This sequence comes from Viscum album, assembly GCA_963277665.1. Taxonomy (NCBI): domain Eukaryota; kingdom Viridiplantae; phylum Streptophyta; class Magnoliopsida; order Santalales; family Viscaceae; genus Viscum; species Viscum album. Next base: position 1,120,320,489 of record OY728141.1, read on the forward strand.
ATGTATTAATTCCAATAATGCATTGAATATTTCTCCCTTCCCAAAGAAAGGTGCTTTGGTCATTTTCCCTTGTAAAAAATCATAACATTCATCCAAGGGTTTTAACTGAACCGAGTATAAATACCCTACTTGATGTAATTTTTGTAGTCACTTCTCATTTACATTACCTAGCCTGAAGTTCCATAGTCAGGTGATATATGAGTCAAGTTTTCTGGTTTTTTCATTGATTTTCATTACCATATTTTCATGTTCAAGTATATATAATACACTATTAAGGTGTTCCATACCATAACACATGTTATCCTTATAAAAGATATAACACTTATTTCTAAACTTGAAATAAAATACCATAGTTTCCAAACTTGACACTGAGATTATGTTTCATGTTATAGAAGGTACCTAATAACAGTTATTCAATTATAGAACCAAACCACTGGGAAAAGTTAAGTGATATTCTCTCACTACCAAGGGTGCTAGACTTAAACCATTTTTAGCTTGGAGATCCACTTTGCCTCTTATAATCTTCTTGAATATACTTGGTTCCTATATATGAATACATATGTGTGATCCACATGTCGTATCTAATACCCAACTTGTAGATAAGAAAATATTACATTCAATAATAAAAATACTTGAAGTAGAAGGGTCACCTTTATTCTTCTTCCTAGCTCTTCAATTTTTCTTCCAGTGGAATTTCTTGACACATAAAAAGAATACAAATTCTTACTAATTTCCCTACCATTTTATCTTTGGATTCTTGGAAGTATGGTTCATTGGTGTCTTTGGCCCTGACTTGGCCTTAGACCCCTTTGAATTTACCCTCTTTCTCTTGTTCAACATAAGGATTGAATAATTGGTTTTCGTCATGTTATTATCATTTTAGAGAACTAAAGAAAAAAGGTCTGGGAGTTATTTTTTCATATTATTCATGTTATAGTTGACAATTAGAGTTGAAAATCTTGGTAGTAAAGAGGTAAGAATGAGATCTGTTTCTAGTTCTTGGTTCAATTTGAACCCAAGGGCCTCATGCCTCTCAATGTACCCGATCATCTTGAGTACACAAGGTCCCGTTTGATTTCCTTCTGCTAGCTTTCACCTATAAAGGGAACTGGAAATCTCATACCTTAATTGCATTTCTATCTCCTGATATAATTCTTATAGATGGGTTAAAATCTTGTAGGCATCCTAATACTCATGCATTTTCTATAATTGACTAGACATGGATGAAAACATGACGCACTAAACATCTAGTGAATCATATACATGCTTATTCCATTTTTATTTATCCTCCTTGCTTGATCCTTGAGGAGGATCAATAGAAACTAAGGATTCCATCACATAAAGCCTCCTTTATTGGCGTAGTACTATGCACAAGCACTTTTACTACTCTTGGAAGTTATTTCCAGTCATGATATCCTATTTATCCAAAATTAATCGTAGTGATAATGTACTTGTGGTATTGGTGATTTCCATTTTAGATATGAAACATATAATTATTAGCTGTCAATAATTTATCTTGATTAACTTTTAGACATTTATGATTAATTAATTAATATATAATTTAAATTTCTCCCACTATTTTATTATACCTTAATATCCCTCACTAATAGATTTAGAATACTCTATTTCTTGAGTATTCTAGTGGAAAGGATCCTCGGAACATCCATTATAGTCTACAATCTATGACTACACTACTACTCAGAGGTTTTCAAGGTAGGCACTAGGCCATCCAACCAATTAAACTGGCAGTTCCTTGATATGTTGAGTAAAGTCCCATTTATTGGAATCATTACTTGATTCCCTCAACTCCTTTCCTCTAAAGTGATATCAAGTTAGCTATGGATAATCCTTGACAATCCATTTTAGTTAATTCAACCCCATACTCTCATGAGAACACCCCTGTAGTAAGAGGAACTCTCAACTATGGCTAATGAGTACCCCAAACACCCAGTTTTGTTTAAATGTGAGAAATGAAAGGCATTAAGACTTAATATATTTTTGATGGATTTTTATTTTTATTAATGAATATAATCCATTTCTATTTAATATGTCAAAAATAGGTTGTCGTGCTCACAACTATATGTGAAATAGAAAAATATTCATTGCATCTTTATGCATTTAATCATGTTTATTATTTTAGGTGATCAAGCAATAATCATGAACTTGCATAAAATAATAAATGATTCATAAATGAAAAACATTCAATATGGTTTGTCTTGAGAATATAATTATGATTGATAAAAAATTGATCAATCTTTACTTAGGGGTTTCATACCTGAGTTGATTTCGGACTCATTTCATAGGTCATCCCCAGTGCAATGTACTCGCTTTCAATCTAGATTACCTCCTCGACTTGGTGGGGTCTGCATCTTAGAACGTCATCATCTATTTATAAATATACTTGCATGTAGGAAAGGGGTTCTAGGGGTGCAATGTAAAATGGGTGAACTGGATCCACATATGCTTATATGTATTTGAATTAAAATAATATGATACAAAAATCCTCATTTAACTACTTAATTATTACAACCATCGCATGTAATAAATAAATAATTAAACAACTACATCCACACAATCATAGGTCAGTCACTCTCAAGACCAGTCAATTATAAAAATAATATGCAATAAAATAAAATTGTGATAAATTTATCAATGTGAGGGCATTTTAATAAATTAAATGAATTTAAATTAATTCAAATAATTTATTTTTTCAGTTTCAGTTTTAATTTAATTTACTACTCAGATAAAATTAAAATTCTAGATTATAAAATTTTTATAACCAAAATAAATTTTAATTAATTTAATTTAAAACTAAAATTAAATTAATAAAAACTATTTTAATATTGATTATTAAATTCAACCGAGCTAGAAAACACCACCATGGCCTTTTTCAGACTGGGTTGTAGCCCCACTGGCCCATTTGGGTCTAGAAATCACCGTGTACGGGTATTTTGGCCTAGACAGGCCTACCGAGACCCGTTCCGGGTTAGGAAGACCTACACTGACCTTTTTCAGAGACAAATCGGGCCTGGTAGAATCCGTGTCATGGTTACCTCACAAGTCGGAAGCGTCCAGATGGACTGAAGATGATGGTAGGGATGTGTACAAGGAAAAGGGAAGTGGCAGACCGAGTGGCTGGAGCCTGGTCGCAGTCCAGATCTGGTATGATTGGAAACATCCTGCAGAGGAGGGGTTCAAGAGCCTCTTGCAACGGCGAGCAGGATAGTGGGATCCAGTGGTGAGAGGCCTCACGTGAGTAGGAGGTGGCCTGATTGGAAGCCATGGTGGCATGATCTGATTGTGGTGACCCGATCTCGGTGGAAACAACGTCCCGTGGTGGACCAGCAGCCAGAGGAAAGATCACTGATTGGGTATGCTTCCTGGATGAGAGGTGCATGAGAGAGGAATTAAAGCCCACCCACGGTCTGATAAGGAGAGGGATGAGGGGTCACTGGCGATCAGAGGGAGAGGGGAGGTGTTCCATCTGGGGGTTGCATATACCAATGTGAGGAGAGGAGAAGGAAGGGCCACAAGATCCGCTGAATAAGGAGAGGGGGCTGCGGACCAGGTCATTCCAAGGAGGAGGGTCCAACCATATGTAAGAACCAGACAGGTCTTGGTCTCCAATGAATTTTTGTTTGTGTGTTGGTATGTGGACTAAAAGATGGATGGAATCCAAAAATTGTTTGATTATAAGAAAAATATAAAACCAATATAAAATGATATTATAAAATAATTTTCTCAATTATAAAATACTGACCGAAGGAGCTCCGGTGGACAGATTTCGCCCAATACTTGGTTAGAATCTAACATTTTTAAAAACATGAATAAAATAATTATATTATATAACATTTTTTTTGAAAACAAAAATAATCCAAAAAACATATAACAATGAAAACACCATTGCGATCCACAATTTTTTTCCATATGGCCATAACTTGGCCATCCGAAATCGTATCGGCACATGGTGGGATTTGTTGGAACCATTTTAATACTCTATACTTAAAATTTAAAGCAATTTAATTTTTATTTGACTAAAAAAACCATGTGTCCCTCTGATACCAATTGAAGGTATTAGAGTGCACAGTGAATGTAAGTGGGTTGGGAATTTAAAAATTTCAGATCAACGGAGTGATGAAAATATGTTCTCTCTAGAGATCAGCCCCCAATACTGTCTAAAGATCCCACATGGTTTAATAATAGCACAAAAATAAAACAAAAAAATACCTCATTCGGATTCATAGCGTGCATCTTCATCATAGGTTGCCGACATCCATTACTCGAAGGATCTAATGCTAAATACCACTAAATCATCCACACATGTTTCTCAAATCTACGTACATTCCATTCATCAATTTACAGGTGATAGCATAGATCTCCAATGATCACTTTGAGGCAATGATGATCACAATGATCCCCTGACTTCGATCCATGAAGTGGAACTTGGATCGGTTGCTCAATTGAGTGATTCTCTCTAGAATTTAGGAGGAGAGAGAAGCTCTCATTTCTAATGGAATGATTAGTCCTCATGGGAATAACTTCTCTCCACTTATAAAGTTGATTTCCAGGTCACCCGATTAGGGTTACTGACCCCTGTGCAATAAGGATCCACTAAAAAAGTATAATAAATAATTATTTATGATGAATTAAAATACACCATAAATATTATTCTTATTTTATCACTTACCTATAATAAATATTAAATATATTACATGATAATCCTGATCCATTAACTCGACTTGCATATCTTGATAATATTAATGAATCTGAAATATTAAATTAATATTCCTTTATAAAATATTTATCCTTGTATTTACTTAATTACTTGGAAATACATGTAATAAATAAATTCAGACCGATTATTCTTTACCCAAACAATAATTAATTAATTTATTCATTGGTGATTGATAGAACTTGGATAATACCTGGACCCCTTGGTGTGGCCCATCAAGTCCTATATTCCTATTCAATGGAATAGAGTAGATTCTCAGAGCGGTATTGTGTGTGACCCTCTAGGACCTTATCTTAATGGCAGTGAATAACATTCACAGACCAAGACTGGGGTCTAGGAACCTATCAAGGCCCCTATAGAGATAAGGAGAAGTTATAGAAATGACTTCCAACCTACGAACACACACTGTGTAATAGAATATATTTGTCATCAATATCTCATAAAGTAGGACGCACACTTGTATCACCATCCTTTTCTTTATATATTATTTTTTGATCTTTTTGGAAGGGATTACCTTCAACTAACATGGACATAGATTTATGAAGGTTCTACAATCCTAATCAATCAGGCCCCACATATCTCTTCCTCAATTCGGAAGCGACAAATCCTATAATCATTCAATCATTGTCATGCCACTAATGACGTACCCAACACAAACTACCTTAACATGACTTCATTGTTAGGGTTTTCTCCTTGCATCAAAGTATTCAATCAAATTACATACGTTGATAATGATCTCAATTCAGGAGACCATTACACATTTCCGTAGATATGAACAACCAATGACACCTAAAACATGTGATGTTCCTATTTAAAAGTCTTTCCTCATAATCTCAACTACTAGAGATCACCAAGTGGGAACTTCATGAGAATAAGTCTTAATGATTATGATCCCCTACAACCTGATAGTCACACATCATCTCTATCTTGTTAGTATGATGTATCTGGATTATATGACATTACTTTAAGATTACAGTCATAAAATCTCTAGGTTCTCATTATAACTTGAGATCTGTTATAACCCTTTGATACAAACCATAATCTAATGGAAATACCATAAATATAGTGGATGCATAAGTATCTATACTATTATGGAAATATTAACACATGTATATATAAAAATTAGTATACATGTTGTGGTAATCATAGTACATCACTAGTTAGGTATAGGGAACCCACTTTCAATAAGAGATTCTCTCAAATATTTCCTTGCTTTTTATAATGGATTATACAAAGATGGTTAATAGAGAGAATGTAGTATAAAGAGAATTCTTGGGTAGTACAAGTGAAAGGTGGAAGTTCCCTAGGACACAACAGATGGAGAGGATTTTTGGGTCGAGAATGACGTCATGCAGTGACTATGGTCACCCGATCTCAGTGGAAACACCATCCCGCGGTGGACCAGGGGCCATAGGAATGATCACTGATTGGGTATGCTACCTGGATGAGAGGTGGGTGATAGAGGAATTGAAGCCCACCAGTGGGCTGATAAGGAGAGGGATGAGGGGTCATTGGTGCTCGGAGGGAGAGGGGAGGTGTGCCATCTGGGGGTTCCGCATAGAAATGCGAGGAGAGGAGAAGGAAGGACCACGAGATCCATTGAATAAGGAGAGGGGGCTGTGGACCAGGTCAGTCCAAGGTGGAGGGGCCGACCATATGGAAAACCTATAAAGGTCCTGGTATCCCAAGAATTTTTGTTTGTGTGTTGGTATGTGGAATAAAAGTCGGCTGGACTCGAAAAATTGTTCTATTATGAGAAAAATATAAAACCAATATAAAATGATATTATAAAATATTCTTCTCAATTATCAGATGCTGACCGAAGGAGCTCCGGTGGACAGATTTTGGCCAATACTTGGTTAGAATCCAACATTTTTAAGAAAATGAATAAAATAATTATATTATATAACATTTTCTTGAAAATAAAAATAATCCAAAAAACTTATAATGATGAAAACACCATTGCGATCCATATTTTTTTCCAGATGGCCATAACTTGGCCATCGGAAATTGTATCTACACGTGGTGGGATTAGTTGGAACCATTTTAATACTCTCTACTTAAAATTTAAAGCAATTTAATTTTTCTTTGACTCAGAAACACCATGTGTCCCTCTGATACCAATTGGAGGTACTGGGGTGCGCAACGAATGCCAGTGGGCTAAGAATTTAAAATTTTTAGATCATCGGAGTGATGAAAATATGTCTTCTCTGGAGATCAGGCCCCGATACTATCTAAGGATCCCACATGATTTAATAAGAGCACAAAAATAAAACAAACAAATAACTCATTCCAATTCACAGCGTGCATCCTCACCATAAGTTGCCGACATCCATTACTTAAATGATATAATGCTAAATCCCTCTAAATCGTCCACACATGTTTCTCGAATCTACGTACATGCCATTCATCAATTTGCAGGTGCTAGCGTAGATATATGATGATCAATTTGACGGAATGATGATCACAACGATCCTCTGACTTCGATCCATGAAGTGGAACTTGGATCGGTTGCTCAATTGAGCAATCCTCTCTAGAATTCAGGAGGAGAGAGAAGCTATCATTTCTAATGGAATGAGTAGTCCTCATGGGAATAACTTCTCTTCACTTATAAAATGGATTTCCATGTCACCCGATTAGGGTTATCGACCCCTGTGCAATAAGCATACACTAAATAAGTATTATAAATAATTATTTATGAGGAACTAAACTACACCATAAATATTATTCATATTTTATCACTTACCTATAACAAATATTAAATATATTATGTGATAATACCGCTCCATTTACTCGACTCGCATATCCTAATAATATTAAATGAATCTGGAATATTAAATTAATATTATTTTATATAATATTTATTCGTGTATTAACTAAATCACTTGAAAATACATGTAATAAATAAATTCAGACAAATTATTCTTTACGCAAATAATAATAAATTTATTTATTCATAAGTGATCGACATAACTTGGATAATACATGGACCCCTTGGTGGGGCCCATCAATTCCTATATTCATATTCAATGGAATAGAGTATATTCTCAAAGCGGTATTGTGTGTGACCCTATAGGCCCTTATCTCAATGGTAGTGAATAACATTCATTGACCAAGAGTGGGGTATAACAACCCATCAAGGTCCCTAAAGAGATAAGGAGAAGTCATAACAATGACTACCAACCTATGAACACACACTGTGGAATAAAATATCATTGTCATTGTTATCTCATAAAGTAGGATGAACACTTGTATCGTCATCATTTTCTTTATATATTATTTTTTGATCTTTTCGGAAGGGCTTACCTTCAACTAACATGGACATGGATTTATGAAGGTTCTACTATCCTAATCAACCAGGCCCAAGATATCTCTTCCTCAGCTCAGAAGCGACAAATCCTATATTGATCATTTAATCATTGTCATGCCACTAATGACGTACCCAACACAAACTATATTAACATGAATTCATTGTCAGGGTTTTCTCCTTGCATCAAAGTACAAAATAAAATGACATACATTGATAATGATCTCAATTCAAGAGACCATTACACATTTTTGTAGATAGGAACAACCAATGACACCAAAAACATGTGGTGTTCCTATTGCAAAGTATTTCCTCATGATCTTAACTACTAGAGATCACCAAGTGGGAACTTAATGAGAAGAAGCATTAATGCTTATGATCCCCCAAAACCTGATAGTCACACATCATCTGTATCTTATCATTATTATGTATCTAGATCATATGACATTACTTTAATATTACAGTCATAATATCTCTAGGTTCTCATTATAGCTTGAGATCTGCTATAACCCTTTGATATAACCCATAATCTAAGGGAAATACCATAAATATAGTGGATGCATAAGTATCTATACTATTACGGAAATATTAAGAGATGTATATATAAAAAACAGTATACATGTAGTGGTAATCAAAGTACATCACTAGTTGGGTCTAGGGAACCCACTTTCAATAAGATATTCTCTCAAATATTTCCTTGCTTTGTATAATGGATTATACAAAGATGGTTAATAGAGATAAGGTGGTATAAAGAGAATTCTTGGGTAGTACGAGTGAAAGGTGGAATTTCCCTAGGACACAAAAGATGGAGAGGCTTCATGGGTTGAGAACGACATCATGCAGTGACTTTGGTGACCCGATCTCGCTGGAAACACCATCCCGCAGTGGACCAGCGGCCAGAGGAACGATCACTGATTGGGTATGCTACCTGGATGAGAGGTGCGTGAGAGAGGAATTGAAGCCCACCGGCGGGATGATAAGGAGAGGGATGGGGGGTCATTGGTGCTCGGAGGGAGAGGTGAGGTGTGCCATCCGGGGGTTCCACATAGAAATGCGAGGAGAGGAGAAGGAAGGGCCACAAGATCCATTGAATAAGGAGAGGGGGTTGTGGACCAGGTCAGTCCAAGGTGGAGGGTCCGACCATATGGAAGACCAAGAAAGGTCTTGGTATCCCAAGAATTTTTGTTTGTGTGTTGGTATGTGGAATAAAAGTCAAATGGACTCGAAAAATTGTTTGATTATGAGAAAAATATAAAACCAATATAAAAAGATAACATAAAATATTATTCTCAATTATCAGATGCTGACCGAAGGAGCTTCGATGGATAGATTTCATCCAATACTTGGTTAGAATCCAAGATTTTTAAGAACATGAATAAAATAATTATATTATATAACATTTTCTTGAAAATAAAAATAATCCAAAAAAGTTATAATGATGAAAACAACATTGCGATCCATAATTTTGTTTTTTAGATGGCCATAACTTGGCCATCCAAAATTGTATCGGTGCGTGGTGGGATTAGTTGGAACCATTTTAATACTCTCTACTTCAAATTTAAAGAAATTTAATTTTTTTGACTCATAAAAACCATGTGTCCTTCTGATTCCAATTGAATGTACTGGGGTGCGCAACGAATGCCAGTGGGCTAAGAATTCAAAAATTTCGGATCACCGGAGTGATGAAAATATGTCATCTCTGGTGATCAGTCCCTGATACTATCTGAGGATCCCACATGGTTTAATAAGTGCATAAAAATAAAATAAACAATTACCTCATTCCGATTCATACCGTGCATCCTCCCCATAGGTTGCCAACATCCATTACTTGAAGGATCTAATGCTAAATCCCTCCAAATCATCCACACATGTTTCTCGAATCTACATATATTCCATTCATCAATTTACAGGTTCTAGCATAGATCTATGATGATCACTTTGACGCAATGATGATCACAATGATCCTCTGACTTCGATCCATGAAGTGGAACTTGGATCCGTTGCCCAATTGAGTAATTCTCTCTAGAATTCAGGAGGAGAGAGAAGCTATCATTTCTAATGGAATGATTAGTCCTCATGGGAATAGATTCTCTTCAATTATAAAGTGGATTTCCATGTCACCTGATTAGGTTTACTGACCCATGTGCAATAAGCATCCACGAAATATGTATTATAAATAATTATATATGATGAAATAAACTACACAATAATTATTAGTCATATTTTATCACTTACCTATAACAAATATTAAATATGTTACGTGATAATCTCGCTCCATTAACTCAACTCGCATATCCTGATAATATTAAATGAATTTGGAATATTAAATTAAAATTAGTTTATAAAATATTTATTCGTTTATTTACTTAATCACTTGCAAATACATGTAATAAAAAAATTCAGAACAATTATTCTTTACCCAAATAATAATGAATTTATTTATTCATTGGTGATCGATAGAACTTGGATAATACCTAGACCCCTTGGTGGGGACCATCAATTCCTATATTCATATTCAATGGAATAGAGTATATTCTCAAAGCGGTATTGTGTGTGACCCTCTATGACCTTATCTCAATGGCAGTGAATAACATTCACTGACCAAGAGTGGGGTCTAGCAACCCATCAAGGGCCCTAAATAGATAAGGAGAAGTCATAGAAATGACTAACAACCTACGAACACACACTGTGTAATATAATATCTTTGTTATTGATATCTCATAAAGTAGGATGAACACTTGTATCGTCATCCTTTTCTTTATATATTATTTTTTGATCTTTTCGGAAGGGCTTACCTTCAACTACCATGGCCATGAATTTATGAAGGTACTACCATCCTAATCAACCATGCCAAAGATATATCTTCCTCAACTCAGAAGCGACAAATCCTATATTGATCATTCAATCATTGTCATGCCACTAATGACGTACCCAACACAAACTACCTTTAACATGAATTCATTGTCAGGGTTTTCTCCTTGCATCAAAGTAAGAAATCAAATGACATAAATTAATAATGATCTCAATTAAGGAGACCATTACACATTTTCATTGATAGGAACAACCAATGACACCTAAAACATGTGGTGTTCCTATTGCAAAGTTTGTACTCATGATCTCAACTACTAGAGATCACCAAGTGGGAAATTCATGAGTAGAATTCTTAATGATTATAATCCCCCGAAACCTGATAGTCACACATCATCTGTATCTTGTCAGTATGATGTATCTGGATCATATGACATTACATTACGATTACAGTCGTAATATCTCTAGGTTCTCATTATAGCTTGAGATCTTCTATAACCCTTCGATACAACCCATAATCTGAGGGAAATACCATAAATATAGTGGATGCATAAGTATCTATACTATTATGGAAATATTAACACATGTATATATAACAAACAGTATACATGTAGTGGTAATAAAAGTACATCACTAGTTGGGTCCAAGGAACCCACTTTCAATAAGAGATTCTCTCAAATATTTCCTTACTTTGTATAATGGATTATACATAGATGGTTAATAGAGAGAAGGCGGTATAAAGAGAATTCTTGGGTAGTACAAGTGAAAGGTGGAAGTTCCTTAGGACACAACAGATGGAGAGGATTCGTGGGTCGAGAATGACATCATGCGGTGACTGTGGTGACCCGATCTCGGTGGAAACACCATCCCGTGGTGGACCTGCGACCAGAGGAATGATCACTGATTGGGTATGCTACCTGGATGAGAGGTGCATGAGTGAGGAATTGAAGCCCACCTGTGGGATGATAAGGAGAGGGATGAGGGGCCATTGGTGCTCGGAGGGAGAGGGTAGGTGTGCCATCCGGGGGTTCCACATAGAAATGAGAGGAGAGGAGAAGGAAGGACCACGAGATCCACTGAATAAGAAGAGGGGGATGTGGACTAGGTCAGTCCAAGGTAGAGGGGCCGACCATATGGAAGACCCAGAAAGGTCTTGGTATCCCAAGAATTTTTGTTTGTGTGTTGTTATGTGGAATAAAAGCCGGCTGGACTAGAAAAATTATTTGATTATGAGAAAAATATAAAACCCCTATAAAATGATATTATAAAATATTCTTCTCAATTATCAGATGCTGTTTGAAGGAGCTATAGTGGATAGATTTCATCCAATACTTGGTTATAATCCAACATTTGTAAGAACATGAATAAAATAATTATATTATATAACATTTTTTTTAAAAACAAAAATAATCCAAAAAACTTATAATGATGAAAACACCATTGTAATCCATAATTTTGTTTTTCATATGGCCATAACTTGGCCATCCAAAATTGTATCGTCGCATGGTGGGATTAGTTGGAACCATTTTAATACTCTCTAATTAAAATTTAAAGCAATTCAATTTTTCTTTGACTTAGAAAATCCATGTTTCCCTCTGATACCAATTGAAGGTATTGGGGTGCGTAATGAATGCCAGTGGGCTAAGAATTTAAAAATTTCGGATCACTAGAGTGATGAAAATATGTCGTCTCTGTCGATCAGGCCTAGATACTATCTAAGGATCCCACATGGTTTAATAGTAGCACAAAAATAGAACAAAAAAAATACCTCATTCCGATTCATAGCGTGCATCCTCACCATAGGTTGCTGACATCCATTACTTGAAGGATCTAATGCTAAATCCCTCTAAATCATCCACACATGTTTCTTGAATCTATGTACATTCCATTCATCAATTTATAGGTACTAGCGTAGATCTATGACGATCACTTTGACGCAATGATGATCACAATGATCCTCTAACTTCGATCCATGAAGAGGAACTTGGATCGACTGCTCAATTGAGAAATTCTCTCTAGAATTCAAGAGGAGAGAGAAGCTATCTTTTCTAATGGAATGATTAGTCCTCATGGGAATAGATTATCTTCACTTATAAAGTGGATTTCCATGTCACTCGATTAGGGTTACAGACCCCTATGCAATAAGCCTCCCCTAAATAAGTATTATAAATAATTATTTATGATGAACTAAACTACACCATAAGTATTATTCATATTTTATCACATACCTATAATTAATATTAAATATATTACATGAAAATACCGCTCCATTAACTCAACTCGCATATCCTGATAATATTAAATGAATCTAGAATATTAAATTAATATTCTTTTATATAATATTTATCCTTGTATTTACTTAATCACTTGAAAATACATGTAATAAATAAATTCAGACCAATTATTCTTTACCCAAATAATAATGAATTTATTTATTCATTGGTGATCGATAGAACTTGGATAATACCTAGACCCCTTGGTGGGGCCCATAAATTCCTATATTCCAATTCAATGGAATAGAGTAGTTTCTCAAAGTGGTATTGTGTGTGACCCTCTAGGCCCTTATCTCAATGACAGTGAATAACATTCCCTGACCAAGAGTGGGGTCTAGAAACCCATCAAGGGCCCTAAAGAGATAAGGAGAAGTCATAACAATGACTACCAATCTACGTACACACACTTTGTAATATAATATCTTTTTCTTCAATATCTCATAGAGTAGGATGAACACTTGTATCATCATCCTTTTCTTTATATATTATTTATTGATCTTTTTGGAAGGGCTTACCTTCAACTACCATGGCCATGGATTTATGAAGGTTCTACCATCCTAATCAACCAGGCCCAAGATATATCTTCCTCAAATCAGAAGTAACAAATCCTATATTGATCATTCAGTCATTGTCATGCCACTAATGGCGCACCCAACACAAACTACCTTAACACGACTTCATTGTCAGGGTTTTCTCCTTGCATCAAAGTACGAAATCAAATGACATACATTTATAATGATCTCAATTTCAGAGACCATTACACATTTTTGTAGATATGAACAACCAATGACACCTAAAACATGTGGTGTTCCTATTGGAAAGTATGTCCTCAGGATCTCAACTACTAGAGATCGCCAAGTGGGAAATTCAGGAGAAGAAGTCTCAATTCTTATGAGCCCCCAAAACCTGATAGTCACACATCATCTGTGTCTTGTCAGTTTGATGTATCTGGACCATATGAAATTACTTTAAGATTACGGTCGTAGTATCTCTAGGTTCTCATTATAGCCTTGGATCTGCTATAACCCTTTGATACCACCCATAATCTAAGGTAAATACCATAAATATAGTGGATGCATAAGTATCTATACTATTATTGAAATATTAACACATGTATATATAAAAAACTGTATACATGTAGTGGTAATCAAAGTACATTACTAGTTGGGTCTAGGGAACCCACTTTCAATAAGAGATTCCCTCAAATATTTCCTTGCTTTGTATAATGGATTATACAGAGATGGTTAATAGAGATAAGGTAGTATAAAGATAATTCATGGGTAGTATGAGTGAAAGGTGGAATTTTCCTAGGACACAACAAATGGAGAGGCTTCGTGGGTTGACAACGACGTCATGCGGTGGCTGTGGTGCCCCGATCTCAGTGGAAATACCATCCTGCGGTGGACTAGCGGCCATAGGAATGATCACTGATTGGGTATGCTTCCTAGATGAGAGGTGCACGAGAGAGGAATTGAATCCCACATGCTTGCTGATAAGGAGAGGGATGAGGGGTCATTGGTGATTGGAGGGAGAGGGGAGGTGTGATATCCAGGGGTTCCGCATAGAAATATGAGAAGAGGAGAAGGAAGGGCCACGATATCTATTGAATAAGGAGAGGGGGCTATGGACCATGTCAGTCCAAGGTGGAGGGACCGGCCATATGGAAGACCCAGAAAGGTCTTGGTATCCCAAGAATTTTTGTGTGTGTGTTGGTTTGTGGAATAAAAGCTAGCTGGACTCAAAAAATTGTTTGATTATGAGAAAAATATAAAACCAATATAAAATGATATTATAAAATATTATTCTCAATTATCAGATGCTGACTAAAGGAGCTCTGGTGGACAGATTTCGGCCAATACTTGTTTAGAATCCAACATTTTTAAGAACATTAATAAAATAATTATATTATATAACATTTTCTTGAAAACAAAAATAATCCGAAAAACTTATAATGATTAAAACACCATTGCGATCCATAATTTTGTTTTTCAGATGACCATAACATGGCCATACAAAAATGTATCAGCACGTGGTGGGATTATTTGGAACCATTTTAATACTCTCTACTTAAAATTTATAGCAATTTAATTTTTCTTTGACTTAGAAAAACCATGTGTCCCTATGATACCAATTGAAGGTACTAGGGTGTGCAACGAATGCCAATGGTCTAAGAATTTAAAAATTTTGGATTTCCAGAGTGATGAAAATATGTTGTCTCTGCCGATCAGGCCCCAATACTATATGAGGATCCCACATGGTTTAATAAGAGCACAAAAATAAACAAAAGAAATACCTCATTCCGATTCATAGCTTGCATCCTCATCATAGGTTGCTGGCATCCATTACTTGAAGGATCTAATGCTAAATACCTCTAAATCATCTGCACATGTTTCTCGAATCTATGTACATGCCATTCATCAATTTACAGGTGCTAGTGTAGATCTTCAATGATCACTTTGACCCAATGATGATCACAATGATCCTCTGACTTTGATCCATGAAGTGGAACTTGGATCGGTTTCCCAATTGAGCAATCCTCTCTAGAATTAAGGAGGAGAGAGAAGCTACCATTTCTAATGGAATGAGTAATCCTCATGGGAATAGCTTCTCTTCACTTATAAAGTGGATTTCCATGTCACCTGATTAGGGTTACCGAACGTTGTGCAATAAGAATCCACTAAATAAGTATTATAAATAATTATTTATGATGAACTAAACTACACCATAAATATTATTCATATTTTATCACTTACATTTAACAAATATTAAATATATTACGTGATAATCCCGCTCCATTAACTCAACTCTCATATCCTGATAATATTAAATGAATCTGGAATATTAAATTAATATTTTTTTATATAATATTTATCCTTGTATTTACTTAATCACTTGCAAATACATGTAATAAATAAATTCAGACCAATTATTCTTTACAAAAATAATAATGAATTTATTTATTCATTGGTGATCGATAGAACTTGTATAATACCTAGACCCCTTTGTGGGGCCCATCAATTCCTATATTCCTATTCAATGGAATAGAGTATATTCTCAAAGCGGTATTGTGTGTGACCCTCTAGGACCTTATCTCAATGGCAGTGAATAACATTCACAGACCAAGAGTGGGGTCTATCAACCCATCAAGGGCCCTAAAGAGATAAGGAGAAGTCATATCAATGACTACCAACCTACGAACACACACTGTGTAATATAATATCTTTTTCATTGATATATCATAAAGTAGGATGAAAACTTGTATCATCATGCTTTTCTTTATATATTATTTTTTGATATTTTCGAAAGGGCTTACCTTCTACTACCATGGCCATGGATTTATGAAGGTTCTACCATCCTAATCAACCAAGCCCAAGATATATCTTCCTCAACTCAGAAGCGACAAATCCTATATTGATCATTCAATCATTATCATGCCACTAATGACGTACCCCACAAAAACTACCTTAACATGACTTTATTGTCAGGGTTTTCTCCTTGCATTAAAGTAAGAAATGAAATGACATAAATTGATAATGATCTCAATTTTGGAGACCATTACACATTTTCATAGATAGGAACAACCAATGAGACCTAAAACAAATGGTGTTCCTATTGGAAAGTATGTCCTAACGATCTTAACTACTAGGGATCACCAAGTGGGAAATTCATGAGAAGAAGTCTCAATGCTTATGAGCCCCCAAAACATGATAGTCACACATCATCTATTTCCTGTTAGTTTGATGTATCTAGACCATATGACATTACTTTAAGATTATAGTCATTGTATCCCAAGGTTCTCATTATAGTCTGGGATCTACGATAACACTTTGATACGACCCATAATCTAAGGAAAATACCATAAATATAGTGGATTTAGAAGTATCTATACTATTATGGAAAGATTAACACATGTATATATAAAAAACTGCATACATATAGTGGTAATCAAATTACATCACTAGTTGGGTCTAGGGAGCCCACTTTCAATAAGTTATTCTCTCGAATATTTCCTTGCTTTGTATAATTGATTATATAGAGATGGTTAATAGAGAGAAGGTGGTATAAAAAGAATTCTTGGGTAGTACGAGTGGAGGAAACATGTTGATACCTATAGGAAATGGTGGAAACTCTAATGCTGGGACTAAGTGAAAGTGGGAAAAATATTTCTAAGGTAGTTGAATGACTTGGAATCAGATAGATGTATTGGTGAATCTTCCTCCTAAACCAAAGAATAATCCAAGAAGTTTTTAGTGTGGTTCTTTAGAGCATATCAAGAGAGATTTTATAGAACAACCTAGATCATTCCATAATTTCCACTTGATGGGGAATCTTTAGTGTTATTGTTATAGTGATCCAAGGTCGGGTGCTAGGGGCACATATCATGTTTCACAGATGTCATATACTTCAGCGAGACTAGGGAAGTAGAATAATTATCATCAATAGAATTGAGGAATCCATGGTGGTTCTAGGAATACTGTGACTCGTCAACTAGTGAAATCTCAATAGGTAAACAAATACCCAAGTGAAATGAGTAAGAAATTTTATGGAACTGATCAAGTGATATTGGAAGATCATTCTAGAGCATCGATGACGAGATGTATGATTCTTTTGAATTATACAATTATTCAGGTTTTTTTTGATATGGGTGAATCCCATTCATTTATTTCTTCTCATTTTTTGATCTTTTGGGCTTGCATGTTGAGATGAGACCTTCTATTTTGAAACATCAATCTCCTCTTGGTCAAATATAATGTCGATCCTTGAGGTGAAAATCATGTTCAACAATAATTTATAGAGATGAACTGATATGGTATTTCTATGTGATTGAGATGGATGTCTATAAAATAATCTTGGGTCTAGTTTGGTTGGAAATGTTCAAATATAACATCGATTGTTATACCAGAAGGGTTAGTTTTACAACTGATGATGGCATCAAGAATCTCTTTAGAGGAGACTAGAATGTAAAGGTAGGTGGAATGGTCTTGTTGAAACCACCTGTTGGAACTATCTCATACTAGTTGATAGTTTTGACATTGGAATCAGTGGATGAGATCAAGGGTTTCAGTTTTCCAACAATTGTTGGTCATCTTCTGAATGTTTTTCTTGAGAATTTCATAGGGTTTCCACCCACAAGAGAAGTTTAGTTTATGATTGATCTCTTACCAGGGAGGAGTCCCATCTCAATCCCATCTTATCGGATATCACCAAAAAAATTAATGGAATTTAAATTCTATATGGAAGAGTTAGAAATAAAAGGGTTCATTTAGCCGAGAACGTCTCTGTGGGCAGAACCAGTCTTGTTTGTGAAAAAGGTGGATGAAACTCTTTAGCTATCTATGGATTATCATAATCTTAACCAATTTATGATAAAGAATCAATAAATACTTCTATTCATTTATGATCTATTCAATAAATTTAGGGGATCCTAGTGGTTATCTAAAATTGACTTAGGATGAGGATATCACTAATTGTGAGTTTAGAAGGAGGATATTCGGAAGACAACTTTTAGGAGTAGATATGGCCCTTACGAGTACGTGGTTATGACTTTCAGTCTTACAAATTCACCATCTATATTTATGGAATCGATGAATAAAATATTTTAAAGGTATATGGATTCTTTTTTGGTAGTGTTTGTGGATGACATACAGGGGTATTCTAGGACAAAGGTGGAGCATGTGGAACACTTGGTGATAATGTTGGGTATTTTTCAGAATTATAGTATGTATTAAAAAATTTTAAAGTGTGATTTTTGGATACAAGAAGTATGTTTCCTTGGAAATTTTATCTATAGAAAAGTTGTATCTTTGGATCCAGAAAAGATATTGGCTATAACTTATTAGAAACTGACAATGAATGTCCTCGAGATACACATTTTTCTTGGTTTGTATTGTTATTACCAACTCTTTGTTTGTGACTTTCCATGAATAGATTCACTAATGATATACTTGATAACGAAAAATGTCCCATTCCAATGGAATTATGGAAGTCAAAAGTCTTTTCAATATCTTAAAGTTTCACTTGCATTAACACCGATCTTGATATTGCTAAAATTAGAACAAGGTTATGTGGTGTATTGTGATGCTTCAGGATCTGGGCTAGGATTTTTTCCCATGAAGGGAGATCATGTTATTACTTATGGCTCATAGAAGTTATGGTTTATTGAGAACTACCCAAAACATTATTTGGAATTAACTACTATAGTACATGATTTGAAGACTTGGAATAATTACCTCCTTGGTGAGAAATTCACAGTTTTTACAGATCATAAGATCTTAAAACATATTTTCTCACAAAGGTATTTGAATGTGAGACAAAGAATATGGAAAAATTATCTATAAATGTTCAACATTGACTTGATGTATACACTGGGTAAAGGAAATTTTTTGGTAGATTCATTAAGTAGGAATTCATATGAACTATTGAAAAAACAAGCTTCAAATCAGAGGAAGTTGATGTTGGGGATACCTAACATTCACTTGTATTGCAAAGATCTAGGTAGAGTTGTCGTTTTATTTTCAGTTTCTTATATTCCTAATTTGTTTGAGAAGGTTAAAGAGTCACATACATATGATTCTAAATGTGTTTCTATGAGGTCAAAATTAAATTATGGGGATATCATTGAAGGATGGAAAATGGATGAGATTTAAATTTTTTGGTTTAAAGAACAGATGGTCATACCTATGGATTTTCTGGAATAAATTCTTCGTGATTACTATCATTCGAGATGAGCTATTCATCCTAGAATATGGAAGATGTATAAGGAAATGAAAGAAAATATTTTGTGGATTGGAATGAAAAGAAAAGTGGTTGATTTTGTTTCTATATTCCTCACCTATTAGTAGGTTAAGGTAGAGCACCGGTGAATAGAGAACAAACCAATTATTTTTTGAGGGGGATTGGGCTCATGCGGTGTGGTCCTGCTTAAGAGGTTTCATGGTGATCTCTTCTCATGAGAATAATGTCTCTACTTTTTTGGAGAGTTTGTTACAAGGTATGGATGGTTCTGAGAAAGATAGAATGGTTCAGTCGGTGATCTTTAGTGCAAGATGTTGGAGCTCGTGGCAAGCCAAGAACCAGGCAAGGTTCTAAGGCTCTGTTCCAATGGTAAGGTCCATCATCGCGGAGAATAATTTAATTATGATTTATTTGGATTCATTCATTAAGGATTGGTAGGAGTCCCCCTCTTTCAGACTTCCTTAGGTCAGTATCCCTTCGACTCTACCCACCCTGGACGTTCAGCAGGGTAATTTCGTGTGTTGGAAACCCCATGGATTTAGTTTCAAGCTGAACATGGGCAGGTCCTGCGCAATGGGGGTAATGAAAGGAGGGGGAGTAGTTCATGTCCTTAGTGGGGAGGTGGTCATGAAGTTTACATCTTTCATTGGAAATGATAATTCACTCTTGGATGAATCCAAGGCCATGTTCATGGGGATATCCCTCTGCATGTAGGAGAAGATAGAGAAAACCTAGGTAGAGACTGATTCCAGGATTCTCCACGACTCCATGCCTGGTAAATGACCCCCTTGGTATATTTCTTACATATTTAAGAAATTTAGAGCCATTCTTGGAGCCAATATCCATATGTCTCACACTTTGCACGAGGGTAATAAGGTTGCGGATCACATGGATTCCTTGGCGGTCTAGAGCTCCATCACCACTAGTCTTCTCCCTATCAATATTTTGAAACCAAAGTGTTTTAATTTACATAGAGGGGATGCACTTGGCTTTCACTATTTCATACCTCCCTAAATCCTGGGGTCCCTTGGTTTAATTTCTTGTCTCTTTATTTGAATAATTTTTTTTGATTTGGATGGATGGGGTGTCTTATAGTATTTACTGATTCCCAATTGAAAATAGGAGAAGATAACTATGGATTTTGTTTTAGGTTTACCAAGGATGGTTTGGAAACATGATTCCATATAGGTTATAATGGATTTCCTCACAAAGTCGGACCATTTCATCCCTATTATTGAATCTCATATGATGTAAGACTTGAAAATATATATATATGAGAAGTGTTAAAAAGTCATGGTGTACTAGTTTTTATATTATTGGAATAAGATCTGAGGTTTACATCTAGTTTTTGGAAATCCTTACACAAGACCTTGGGACTCAGTTGACTATGATTAAGACACATCATCCTCAAATGGATGGAAAATATGAAAGGATGATACAAACTTTAGAAGACATGCTTAGGGATTATGTAATGTATTTTGGTGGATCATGGGAGGATTACATACTATTAGTGGGGTTATTATATAAAATTAGTTATTTGGACTTGATACATATGGATCCTTTTGAATCATTTTCTGGGAATCCTTGTTGTTCTCCACTTTGTTGGGTGGAAATAGGTGATACTTCACTAGTCAGACCAAGACTTGTGAAATATAAAAAAAGAAGATTTATTTGATTAGGAAGAGGATAAAGACATCTCAGACTCATCATAAATCATATGAAAATCATCTTCGATGGCCATTTTCATTCGAGGTGAGTGATCATGCATTCTTGATAATCTCTCTAAGGCTTGGGCATTATCTTTTTGAGAATCAATACATATTATCTACTTGATACATATACCCTTTTGAGATATTTTAAGGACTTGGTGAGGTTTCATATTAGTTGGAATTTCCACCAAGGTTTGGTTTAGTGCATAATGTTTTTCATGTATCTCAATTGAAAAAGTATCAGCCTGATCCTGACCATGTGATTTTATGGGATCACATTAACCTAGAGTTGGATGCTACATTGGTTCATGTGCCAATATGAATTGTCAATAGGCAAGAAAAAATATTTTGTGGGAAAAGAATCGGTCTAGTGTGAGTTTTATGGAAACATGGTAATATTCAGGAAGAAACATGGGAATGGAAAAAGGAAATGGTGGAGCAATGGATGAAACTATTCAAGGACAATGGTGGTTTTCTACTTTATGGGGATGTATAAACCATTGGCGGGGAGAATATATCACACCCAATTTTGGGTAATTAACCCTTTATTTATGTTTTCTAAGTATATTAAGTTATCGAGTTAATTATTGGGATGTTTGGAGGAGTTTTGAAAATTTATTGGGGATTTTATGGAGGTTCACAGTTTGAGAACAATTAGTACAAACTACAAAACACCTTCTAGGAAACCCTGAAACTGAAATATTGTGCTATGGGTAGGCGCACAGTTTAGCCAAACCATGATGCCACGTGGGAGTAACCATGTAAAGTGAAATAGAGGGGTTTATCATGTTTGGCACATGGTTTTTATAACCATATGATCCAACCATGTGAGGGGTGTTTAGAGGTAATGACTAGCACATGATTAGTGTAACGACCCGAAAAAAATGAACTTCTTTTATTTATGGATCTGTTTCCTCCTAATAACTTTTTATTATGTTTTATAATAGTAGCACATCAAATTACTTCAGAAACAAATTGTAGTTTTCAAAAATGATATAATTATTATAAAAGATTAAGGTATGTGGAATAATGATTATTTTAATTAAACAGTATGATTAAAACTTCCCTCTTTAAATGTAAATGATAAAATAATTTTATTTTTTTTAAGTGTCATAAATTTCACTATGCAAGTTCAGTATTCCTTTTGTATCCGCTATTATTTTTAATAAATAAGTATTTTTATATTTAAAAGATAAATTTCTCATACTTAGAGAATTATTGTGGTTAAAGAAACATCATTTTTGAATTTCAAATGTCAAAATTAATCTAGGCTGAATTTTTAAAAGTTTTCTAAGAAGTATCATTTTTTTATTAATAGTATTTTATTTGATGAATAGTGTTATATGAACAGTGTTTTCTTGATGAATAGTATTTATTGAATAGTGTTATTTTGATGAATAGTAAAAAAAATTATTATTAAATAACTTTTTCTGTGAAATGATTTTCAAAAATCCGTCATACATGGTTGTAATCATGGTGAAAAATGTAGTTAAATAAGATCAAAATAATTTTTTGGTGAATAGTAACATACCCTTATAAATAGTAATGAATATTAATGAATATTAAATCATCCAAAAAAAATATAAACTTCACCCATGAATGTATAAATACAATTTAGAAATATTAAAAGTGAAAAAAACAAACATAGTATATGTTTTTGGTATTTTTGTATGTCATAAATATTTTATTTACAATTTTATAATTAATTTAATAATTTAAAATGGAATTTTTTTTTTCATAAAATGTAATCATAAAATGTTACTTTATTGTCTTATGGTTATATGATAATTTTATGAGACCTTTATTGCTTTCTCATGGTGTTACAAAATGAGTTATAGTTTTAGAGTTTTTTTGAATAAATAATGTTTTTATTTAAAACTTAAATTAAAAATATTTAGAAAAATATTTTCATAAAATGGGTTTCATTTTTTGAATTTAGAGCATCTATATTAGGTTAGGGTGAATTTATGAGATTTTTATAAAATGTTTTGTTTTTCAGTGAATAATAAAAATACCATTTTGAGTTTCGGTACGTTTAATGGCATCATTAGTGATGTAATAGTGATGTAATAATTCTAGTTGACTTTTTAATTATAAGATATGTTATGAGGTGTCCCAAGTGGCCAATACCATGGGAAAATACCATGGGAAATCCCATGGGTTTTCAAATACCACTGATGAGGTGTCCCTTGTAAATAAATTAAATATTCCATCACTTTTTCTATAAATACCAACCCATTCCTTTATTCCTTTCATTCCAAAATACTCCTCAATGAATATATGGTCTTATTACCTCCCAAAAAGTCCTCCCAAGGTTCCCTCAAGCCCCCAAGATCCCGATCTTAGAGTTTTAGGAGTTACTCTACAAGGTAAGGGAACCTTTCACCCTCCTCTTTTAGTCATGAATTCCTTTATGTTATGTCTTATAGTTTCCATTTTATTATGTTGGAGTATGTTATTATATATCATTATTACTGTCCATTTCATGTAAAATTTATGAGAGACCCTTTCTACTCTCATCAACTTATTTTCTGAATTTTTAATTGACACTGTTAGGCTGCCGAATTTTTCGTAAAAGAAATCACATCTTCTCTTTTCTTTCAAGTTTCCTTTTCATGTGGTATATCATTCAAAAATCCATAAAATGATCTTATTTAAATTTTTTTCTATCCCTATACTGTATTATGAGTTAATTATGAGTGGTTTACCCTTGTCCATTCTCTTTTTAATATTTTCTAAAACCATTTTACGTAGCCGTTATGCTAAACAATTTTGATCTCAAAATCACTCTCTTTTTCACACGAAATTATGTTGTCTTATTTATGTGAATACCCAATATATTTTCATTTACAGAGGTATTCATAAAGACATAAATTTGATCTATTTTATTCTATAATTGACATACATATAACCCTCACTCTCTTTCCATGGGTTATAAATTACATAATTATCTTATTTTTAAGCACTTTTAAAACGTCACGATTTTGACATGAAACCCATTTCTTTTATTATATTTGTGTTATTTATGAAATGTATGATTATAATATATGTGGATCATATGAAAATAAATACATATTAAGTGTTCAAACTGATAGCACTTTAATTCATTGGGTAAAGAATTTAATCTCTAGAGATGACAAGTTTCACGATACCTTGGTGAATAACCCTGGAAATTTTTATGACACCTTGGGGATGAACCTTGGTGATATATTCATGAATGTATAAATTAAATGTATTAGACACATTTTAATGTTATTATTACTATGATATACCTCTTTATTATTCATTTATGATATCCCTCATGTTCTTTGACATCGCTCCATATCACATGTAAACTGTTTCACTTTCTTTCATTATTGGTCCTTCTGCTCACCCTTTACTTTGATGTATGTCTCCAAGTTATGAGATGCAGTAATTTTACTTAGGATAAACTTATGATAAAGCCTTAAAAGAAGATTAGAAGAATTTTTTATGTTTTTTTCATGTATATTTTTCCTAATTTCCAAGACACTAGACTTTAAAGATCCTCTGTTTGTAATAATTAATGGAAAGTTATGTAATAAAAAGGTGGGATTCCATAGTTTGTATCAAAGGATAGTTTAGTTATTTATGGAAGTTAAAATATTAAAACTATTAGTAATAACCCTATATAAAAGTTTAAATATAGGAAAACTTCCCTGTATTTTGTTGAAATATTAAGTAAGTGGTTTCCAAACAAATAAATCCCTGTTTGGATACGAACAAGTGGATATGGCTCTGGAACAGATGTATCTAGGAGTGAAAACTTCGACAAGGAGTTTTAGGATAGACCTGGTGTATCCTGGTACATGACAACGAGCCTTGCTGCACTCCTGGTTTGACACTCTCGGGGGATAAGTTTGGTTAATCACTAGCTTCTTATGAATCATTACGAAGGATTTATAGAAAATGTAATTGTTGTTAAGGAATAATATTTTTTAAGACATGAAATTAATTTATAATGATAAGTTTCCTAATAGTAATAAATTTATAATAAGGGAAAATTTCTAGGACACAATTTACTTAAGGGGGGAATAATGTAACGACCCGAAAAAAATGAACTTCTTTTATTTATGGATCTCATTCCTCCTAACAACTTTTTATTATGTTTTACAACAGAAGCACATCAAATTACTTCAGACCCAAATTGTAGTTTTCAAAAATGATATAATTATTATAAAAAATTAAGGTATGTGGAATAATGATTATTTTAATTAAATAGTATGATTAAATCACCCCTTTTAAATGTAAATGATAAAATAATTTTATTTTTTTAAGTATCAAAAATTTCACTATGCAATTTCAGTATTCCTTTTCTATCCGCAATTATTTTTAATAAATAAGTATTTTTATATTTAAAAGATAAATTTATAATACTTAGATAATTATTGTGGTTAAATAAACATCATTTTTTAATTTCAAATGTCAAAATTAATCTAGGCTGAATTTTTAAAAGTTTTCTAAGAAGTATCAATTTTTTTTGATAAATAGTATTTTATTTGATGAATAGTGTTTGATGAAGAGTGTTTTATTGATGAATAGTTTTATTTTTATGAATAGTAAAAAAAATTTTATTAAATAATTTTTTATGTGAAATGATTTTTAAAAATCTGTCATACATGGTTGTAATCAGGGTGAAAAATGTGGTTAAATAAGGTCAAAATATTTTTTTAGTGAATGATAACATAACCTTATGAATAGTAATGAATATTAATTAATATTAAATCATCCAAAAAAATAGAAACCTTACCAATTAATGTATAAATAAAATTTATACATCTTAGAAGTGAAAAAAATGATCATACTATATGTTGTGGCATTTTTGTATGTCATAAATATTTTATTTAAAATTTTATAATTAATTTAATAATTTAAAATGGAAATTCATTTTCATAAAATGTAATAATAAATTGTTACTTTATTGTATTATGGTTATGTGATAATTTTATTGGACCTTGATTACTTTCGCAAGGTGTTACAAAACAAGTTATAGTTTTAGAGTTTTTTTGAATAAATAATGTTTTTAATTAAAAATTAATTTTAAAATATTTAGAAAATTATTTTCATCAAATGGATTTTATTTTTTTAATTTATAGAATTTAAATTAGGTTAGTGTTAATTTATTATATTTTTGTAAAATGTTTTGTTTTTCGGTGAATAGTAAAAATACGGTTTTGAGTTTCGGTACGTTTAATGACATCATTAGTGATGTAATACTGATGTAATAATTCTGGTCGACTTGTAAATAGTAATATATGTTATGAGGTTTCCCAAGTGGCCAATACCATGGAAAAACACCAGGGTAAAGCCCATGGGTTTTCAAATACCACCGATGAGGTGTCCCTTGGAAATTAATTAAATATTCCCTCAGTTTTTCTATAAATACCAACCCATTCCTTCATTCCTTTCATTCCAAAATCCTCCTAAATGAAGATCTTGTATTATTACCTCCCAAGGTTCTCTCAATCCCCCAAGATCCTGATCTTAGAGTTTTATAATTTACTTTATAAGGTAAGGGAACCTTTCACCCTCCCCTTTTAGTCATGACTTCCTTTATGTTATGTTTTCTAGTTTCCATTTTATTATGTGGGGATATGTTATTATATATCATTATTACTGTATATTTCATTTGAAATTGATTAGATACCCTTTCTTCTCTCATCAACTGATTTTCTAAATTTTTAATTGACACCGTTATGCTGTCGAATTTTTCGTAAAAGAAATCACATATTCTATTTTCTTTCAAGTTTCCTTTTCATGTGGTATATCATTCAAAAATCCATACCATGATCTTATTTAAAATTTATTCTATCCCTATAATTTATTATGAGTTATTTATGATTGGGAGACACTTGTCTCTTCTCCTTTTAATGTTTTCTAAAACCATGTTACGTAGCCGTTATGCTGCAGAATTTCCGTCTCAAAATTTCTCTCTTTTTCTCACAAAATTCTCTTGTTTTATTTATGTGAATAAAAAATCTATTTTAATTTCAAAAGGTATTCATAAAGACATAAAATTTATCTTTTTTATTCTATAATTGACATACATATAACCCTCACTATCTTTCCATGGGTTATAAATGACATAATGATCTTATTTTTAAGCACTTTTAAAACGTCACGATCTTGACATGAAAACCATTTCTTTTATTCTATTTGGGTTATTTATGAAATGTATGATTATGATATATGTGTATCACATGAAAATAAATACATATTAAGGGTGTGAACTGATAGCGCTCCAATTCATTGGGTAAAGAATTTAATCTCTAGAGATGACAAGTTTCACGATACTTTGGTGAATAATCCTGATAATTTTTATGACACCTTGGGGATGAAACATGGTGATATGTTCATGAATGTCTAAATTAAATGTTATAGCCACATTTTCATGTTATAATTCATGTAATTATTTTTATGATATTCCTATTTATCATTCATTTATGATATCCCTCATGTTCTTTGATATCGCTCAAGATCACATGTAAACTATTTCACTTGCTTTCCTTACTGGGCCTTCTGCTCACCCTTTCCTTTGATGTATGTCTACAGGTTATGAGATGCAGTAATTTTACTTATTATAAACTTACTATGAAGCCTTAAAAGTGTATTAGAATAATTTTTTATGATTTTTTCATGTATATTGTTCCTGATTTCTAAGACAATAGACTTTAAAGATCCTCTATTTGTAATATGTAATGGAAAGTTATGTAATAAAAAGGCGGGATGCCATAATTAGTGCATGGTTTGTCTAACCATGCACCCTAACCCTAATCCGTCAAAAAAAAGATCTGAAAATTGTGGATATAATTTTTATTTTCCCATTAATGTATCATTTTTACCTTAATACAACCCTAACTCGATTTCCACTTGCTCCTAAGGATAAAGAGACCATTCCTCTTGATCTGGGAGGGATCCATTGATGATTTTAGGTGCATTGGAGACCTGAATTCCTTGGTAGGTGCTCATTCTTAGTGGTTTCTCCTTAGTTTCTTCTTCTTATTCTTCCATATCTTGGATTCATAGATCTAATCCATTGGGGGATAGATCTATGTTATTATTTTCCAATCACGTTGAGATATGATTGTTTTTTTGGAAGGGAACAAGATCTAATGGGGGTTTTTGGAGTTTCAACCCAGTTTGTTGAAGAATTTACGATGTTCTTCATTTTTGCCTAAGTTGTGAGGTAGGTGGATTCACTCTCAACTCCATTGGATTATAAATAGAAATATTAATTTAAAATTGATTGAATTTCTTGAAATTAATTTTGAAATTGATGTACAAAGATTGATGAAAACCCTCTTTTGTGATAGTTTGTGAAATTGTAGAATTAGTTTGTTTTGATGAAAGTGAAATTGGTTTCATAATTTTAAAATGATGATTTTAAAATTGTGGTTTGGTTTATGATGCATGAATTTTTTTTTTGTATTTTTTTTCAATAAAAGTATGGTTTTATTGAAATGTTTTTGGCTAAATTGGTTCAGCATGGTATTTGGCATAAATGGTTGGCGTGTGTTCATTTTAATTGATGTGACCCTATGTAAGGGGCATGTGACATTGGGGAACTTGATACACAATTACCTTATGATGATTTATAAGATTAATGAGATATCGCTTATGAGTATGGGACACTCACCTGGGCTTGCATGTGTGGATGTGTGGAATAGAATGAGTTATTCCAAATAGAATGTAAGAAATGGTTCAAAGAAAAGTTTTTGGTTTCTTTCCTTTAAATTTAGTTGGTTTGGAAAATGTTTTGGATTTTATATAAACTATTTTAAGTTGTTTTATATAATATTTTTTATATAAATGTGATAACATGTTATACCTTATTAGTGTGAGTAAGAAAGTCATTTGGGGAAATCCTACTAAGTTTTATACTCACCCCCTTCTTGGGAACTTTGGTGCATTTGCTGATGTTTTATATTGAGTCATAGTTAAAGGAAAGGTATATTATTTATGTAGTGATTATTTGTGATACCTTGGGCATGCATTATGGAGATGGATCTTAGATAATGTTGGGAGATATGGTGTTTATGTCTTTGGTTTTCTTTGAGTTGTTGGTTTTGGTTTCTGCTTTGTACTCTGATTTGGTTAATGGTTGTAGTTTGGTTTTGTTTTTAGTTGGTATTACTTTTCGTTTTATTACTTTGTTTTCATTAATCATATAGTTTTTGTTTTATTATTTTACTCTTGGGTTGGTTGTTTTATTTTCAATGGGAAAATCATCCCCCAATCTATTATGAATCCCTTGGAATGTTTTCTATATTTTAGTGTATTGGGGATATAACCTAAGCCATAGTAGCTTACCTGTCACTTCTAAATCCAATGATGAGGGAAAGATGTTACAAAAGTATACATAACCCCCCTAGAAACCTGAAAAAAGTTTTACATACATAGGGTGAGCATATAATTATACTCATTAGGAAAACTAAAGTCTCTCGTGAACATGTGAAAGAAGCATGAAAATGAACCTATGAGAAAACAATAGAACAAACAACACCTAAACATGTCAACTATCCATCCCAAACCTCACCAAGGAACACTAACCAAATAACTCAATCCAAGTAATATAATATAAAATGAGTCACGCTGATAAAGGGTACCCTATACCACTTTCTTACTAGTATGCTGATCTTACACCCCAACATCATACGTCTTGGTGCTTTAATCTGTTCTGAATACCACACTGCCTTATATGCACAATCACCACACATATCTCCCAAAGACACCTGGGCTTGATGCCCCACAATCATGAACACATCATGTATTTCTCGAAAACACATAGGCCATAACACATCCACAACCATAACCAGAGCTGTATGGTATCCTAAAAATGAAGGACACCAAACTCATTTACTCCTACCACCATACGCAACACCCACCATAAGTCACCTCATCCCATATCATCTTTCCTGTAGACACATGGGATATGTAAAATCTCACACAAAGATACCCGGGGTCACTGCCCCACAAGCATGACCACATCACATCTCACCCAAAGACACATAGACTATCAAAAACACCATATAGTTCACTATTAGACCTCTGTCCATCACAAAATTTTCAAAACCTACTTCACCTAGAATAGAGATCAAGAAAGTGTGGGTACCCAACCATCATTCATCCTTACCAGATGTTAGGAAAATCATCCCTACCATGATTATACAGGTGTCGACACATTGTGATTGATGTGGGTGGGATGCATATAGAAATAACAAAGAATATAAAATTATATACATATAGACACACACAATCCTAAACTATAAGTTCACAACAAAATTCTAAAAAACTCACAACATCATCAGTTTTTCTTCC
The DNA here is from genome assembly GCA_963277665.1 of Viscum album. NCBI lineage: Eukaryota > Viridiplantae > Streptophyta > Magnoliopsida > Santalales > Viscaceae > Viscum > Viscum album. Next base: position 1,120,351,389 of record OY728141.1, read on the forward strand.
ACCTCCAAATGCATAACACCACACAAACCACAAGCCACATCATTTCAGCAACCAATTACATTATACAACACATTTTTTTCATTACTTAGCATTATAAAAATCTAACCACATATCCCAAGCCATTTTAAATGTTACTAACCAATTAATTATTCCATCACTACCCAAGAATGTAGCATAACACAACCACACATCGCAAGCATCTCATCATCCCCATCATACCATCACCTCACCACCCCAAAAGCTTGGCCCAACAAACACCACCACACTAACCCAAAAGCACGATCAAATATCAACCACAAAATCACCCTAAAAGCACATCCAAAAAACAACCACCTCACCACCCCAAAAGAATAACCAAACAATAACCATCTCACTACCCCAAAGCATGACCAAACATCAACCACCCCACCACCCCAAAATCATGACCATCAAACCATCAACCACACATAACATTGAAAACACACATTACCTTACCAAAAGCATGACCACACATAAAAACATAGCAAATATAATTTTATAGATTTAAAAAAGGGGATTTTATCACATTCCACTTTATTTTAGGGGTGTTATCACACAAGATATAATCTTGGAGAAACCATTTCATTCACCAAATATAAGTGGTTATCCAATTTCAATTTTAGGGTGATATCAAAAAAATGAAAATAGACACGATAGTAAAAAAATATATCATCCAACAGATAAAAATCCCTTAATAGCCACAATTTTCTCTGGGGAATCAAGCACATACAATCTGTCATATCACAATAATATCAAAGCTATAAATGTATGTAAATTATTTCCCTTTTTACCCCTTCAATTTAAATTAGTAAATTATTTTCCTTTGATTAATCTAGAAAAAACATAACCCATATATAATCAAAATTAAACCCATTGAATGATACACAATAAAGAGAAATGAGGGGTTATCTACCTCAAAGATATTTTCTAACTCACTATGCATCGTAGGGATAAGAAAAAATGTCTACAAACCAAAAGCTTATGAAGCACCCATGAATAAACCTACATGGAACCCAAAGATCATAAAAACACCTCCAAACACACACAAAAAATTAAAACAACATCTCCAAAGTGAATCTCAGGGAGAATAAGGGAAGAAAACAAGGGGATAAATGAGAAACACTCACCACAGATCACCAATAAACAACCACTGGCACCGACAAATCAAAGTAAGGGAGGAGAGGTCTAGAAAGTCTCCTTGGGGTGCCTAGGACTCATTAATAATGATATAGAGAGAAGGTAAATAGTATAACTAATTAAAATTTACTAAACAATAGGTTTTAAAACTCAGATCCCATTGGTTTCACATCGTGTAACATTTATACAACATGTAATCCTTGGGTTTTTGAAAATTTTCATCTTTTCCCAAAAAATCAGTCACATCAAAATTTATTTAATACATGTCATGAATTCCAATTACATTATTCATAATCCATATCACTGTTTCACCCTCTACCCAATTCACAAGATGTGAACTAATTGGCTTCATAAGCCATGAACCACCTTTACCCATCATGTAAACATTACATGACGCGAATTACCTACTACATCACCCCTACAACCCTAGACTCCACCAAAAACTCCCAAAACATCCCACAAACACCCAAAACCACCAAAACTGTAAAAGTAATGGGATAATAAGGCACAGTCTGTTAAATCATATACCTATCAAATGATTCTCACCATCGATAATCCAAAACCAAGCCTAGAAGGAAAGGTGTCCAAACAACTACCCTATGAGATACCTCTTAAGGATATAATCATACCTCAAACTCTACCTACATCCATACATGCGAAACCAAAACAACATATACATCTTGCACAAACTCATCACTAAACAACCAAATCACCCCAAATATCCAACCTCTATACATCCCAAACCAAAAACCGTACTACCCCAAACATATGAATCAAGGAATTCCATCCTGCATGTTAAGATAATATCTTCTCTTGGAGGAACTGAATTATATGCATGGGTTTAATCGCATCGTAGTATAATATATCTAAATTAGGAATCATATCCTACCATTTTCACATGTTGTAACTTTATCATACACCATACATCAAGAAAAAACACATCTCATTAAGCAATAAGATCCAAACATCACATCCTTAGAAAAAAGAGAAGAGAAAAACTCAAAATAGCTTTGGGTAGTAGTCACACATTTGCGTCTCTCACTCCCAAGTACTCTCCACTAGGAAAAACTTCCTCAAAAACACACAAACCAAAGGAATATTCCATCCATTCAGTGCCTTCTCTTGAAGATCATGAAGCTCTACTTAACGCTCCATAAATGTCACATCATCCTCAATACCCAACTCTCCCTAATCAATGAAATGGGAGTCACCATGAAGATATCGATGAATATGAGAGACATGGAAGATGTAGTGGATCCTCACTATTGACAATGGAAATTCCATCCAATATGCCACCTCACCAACTTTCCCCAACACCTCAAATGTAACAACCCAAAATTTTGAATAAATCTTGTTTCCTAATTTTGTGTGTTATTTTATTTTTATACTCAAAAAAACTGTTTCATTTGATAACATGAGTATAATTAAAATGAGACCGTTGGGTTTCAACTGCTATATGACCATTGGTCAATATGACCATTGGAAACTAAATGTTGCGATTATTGTCTCTAAATACAAGTGATCTTGTTTAATTAATATATAAAGAAGAGTCGATGGCCTCATCCAGTAGTCTGGGGCCAATCGAAGCCCATCTAACAGAACTTGGGAAAGAGGTCGCACCACTGGGCTTTGCTCTGGACCAAACCCAAGCCTAACTTCATCATGTGAAGCTAGAACGGAATCGCCTTCGTGAGAAGTTCAAACTGATAGAAATTACTACCCATGCGACGTTGGCCAAGCCACCCTCAGATTCTCTCACCTTAGCACACCTTACACTTAGGTCCTATGCTGGGGTTATAAGGGGATATGTAATGAGACCGTAGCTACTTTATGTAATCCTTGGAGATAAATAAAGTTGTGATTTCTTCTTATGGTGAAGTTTTCAAATTTTCAAATGCACAGATAAATATAGAATGCATATTATTGTTGAATTTTAGAAAAAAGATATTTTAAAAATATTTATTTAAACCTTAAATAATTAATAATGTGTAATGATTTTCAAAAAATGGTCCTCTACAAATGTGTTTCGTATGAAATTTAGAGTCTAATAATATCAATATAATTTTTGATGAATAGTAAGTTATGAATAGTGATTTTACGCTTAGGATTAGTAATGTGACCAAATGGATTAGTAATATCACTTAAAAAAAGTATTAATATAATTTAGGCACCGTGATTAAGTAATGTGATTCAATAAAATAGGTAAATAACTGTTTCATAAATTATTAGTCAAGTATTAGTTTTTTCGTGTGAATAGTGTTTTTAAATTAAAAATTAAATTAAAAATATTTAGAAAATTATTTTTATAAAATGGGCTTTATTTTTGAATTCAGAGCATCGATATTATGTTAAGGTAATTTTTGGGGATTTTTCTGAAAAAAATGAATTTTCGATGAATAGTGTTTTTATTTAAAAATTAAATTAAAAATATTTAGAAAATTATTTTCATAAAATGGAGTTCATTTTTGAAATCAGAGCATCAATATTTTGTTAAGGTGAAATTTTGGGATTTTTCTGAGAAAGTTGAATTTTTGGTGAATAGTGAATTTTCAGTTTAGAGTTTCAGGTGTTTAATGACATCATTAAGGATGTAATAATTATAAAATAATTCTGGTCGAATTATGAATAGTAATATAAGGTATTAGGTGTCCCAAGTGGCCAATACCATGGGCAAATAGCATGGGAAAGCCCATGGTTTTGCCAATACCACCAATGAGGTGTCCCTTGGCCATTAGTGCTTTGTCCCCTCACTTCCCCAATAAATACCAAGCCATTATCTCATCTTCTCGATTCCAAAATCCTCCTCAATGAAGTTTTGGTCTCCTTTACTCCCAATGAGTCCTCCCAAGGTTTCCTCAAGCCTCCCAAGGTCCCAAAATTTATGATTTTGAAGTTACTCTTCAAGGTAAGGGATCCTACCTCTCTCTTTCTTTCCAAGTACTCTCTTTTATGTAATTTCTTTTATGCTCCATGTTCTTATGTTGGGGATGTTATTTTATATCAATCCTACTGCAATTTTCATGTTCATATGATGAGATACCCCCTCTTTCTCTCATCAATTCATTTTAATAATGTTTAAGTGGCGCTGTTAGGCTGCCGAATTTTTAAGGGATTTTTTCACCCTTCTCATTTTCAACTTCTATTTTCATGTCAAGTATTTAAAGTTTCTTTTTATTATGTTGGGGTATGATCTCTATATATATCATACTGATCTTTTATGTTCATATGATTAGAGACCCTATTTCATCTCGTTAATTCATTTTTTTTGAAGTTTGAGTGACGTCATTAGGCTGCCGAATTTTCATAAGAGAAATCTTATTTTTGTCTTCCTTTCATGTTCTTTATTTCATATGTTATATCTTTAAAATTTCATTAACATGTTCCTAAATCCTTTATATTCTTCCCCTACTATTTTATGGATCATTTATGAGTGGGTGAACCATGTGCCCTCTTTTTTCAATGTTTTCTAAAACCCTATAACGTAGCCGTTATGCTGCAGAATTTTTGTCTCAAAATGTCTCTCTATTTTTCTCAAATTATTTTATTTTATTAAGTGAGTACTAAAAAATATTTATACTACAGGGGTATTAACATACATATCAAAATGTTATATTTTAATTCTGGGACTTACATACATGAAACCCGCTTTCCTTTTTTCATGGATTTAAATTAACATAAAGATCATGTCTTTAAAGCAGTTTTTAAAATGTTATGATTATGAAATGAAACCCATTTATTTTATGCTATATGGGTTATTTATGAAATGTTTGATGATGATATATGTTTATCACATGATAATAAAGGAAAATTTAAGGGTCCTCCCTGATTACGCTCCAATGCATTGGGTAAAGACTTAATCTCTAGAGATGACCATTTTTAACGATACCTTGGTGAATAACCTTGGTAATTTTTAATGACACCTTGGGGATGGAACTTGGTAAAACAGAAATGAATGTCTATGTTAAATGTTGTAGCCACATATTCAAGTTATGAAACATGTTATTTTTATTATGATATGCCTCATGATATCTTTCTCACGCCTTAAAGTTATTTTTCATGACTTTTGATGTATCTCAAGTTCACATGTAAAATGTTTTCCTTGTTTCCCTTACTGGGCCTTCTGCTCACCCTTTCCTTTGATGTATGATCCCAGGTTATGAGATGCTGTAATGAACATAGGATGAAAAAATGAATAATCCTTTCAAGTGTTTAAGAAGAATTTTTTATGTTGTCATGTATTAAGTTCCTGGTTTCCAAGACACTAAACCTTAAAGATCCTCGATTTTGTATAATGTAATGAAAGTTTATGCGACAAAAATGTGGGATGATATAGTTGGTATCAAAGGATGGTTTAGTTATTTGTAGAAATTAGGATATGAAAACTTTAGGAATAACCCTATATAAAAGTTTAAATATATGAAATCTTCCTAGTATTTTTGTGAGTATTGAGTGAGTGGGTTCCAAACAAATAAATCCCGGTCTGGATACGAACAAGTAGAGGTGGCTCTGGCACATATGTTCTTAGGAGTGAAAAATCTGACAAGTTGTTTCGGGCTTGACCCAGGGTAACCTGGTGCACGACAATGGGCCTTTCTTCACTCTTGGTTTGACACTCCCGGGGAATATTCTTTGGTAAATTCATAAGCTTTGTATGAACCATTATTAAAGATACAAAGATAAAATAAAATAAAGATCCACATAAGAATATATGATCATGGATAACCTAGATTGGAACCTTGGGGATCACAATTTAGGGTATACTTTTCTCTACAAGTTTATCCTTATATGATTTAAGTTTCCTTTTCATGATTATTGGATAAGTATTTAAGCCCCATAATTATACTTTATTTTCTTAGTTAATGGTGGGAAATGGAAGAACATGTCCCAACAACCAATGTGATAGGAAATGTGACGATTGCCCTATTAATATGATAGAGATGATGAGAGATCAAGTTGAACATATTATGATTATGCCAAACCAGCTATCAAAAATCAAAATTAATAATTGGTACCTAGTTGAATTCCCAAATTCATCAAGGAAGAAGAATACGAAGTCTCAAGGATGTTCATCTGATAAATTTAATAAGGGAAAGAAGACCCAATTTCCATTGTGCAAAAAGTGTGGAAAGGGGCACCATGGAGAATGTCACAAAGGAACTGGGAGATGTTTTAAGTGTGGGGTGATAGGGCATAAAGTATCCAATTGCTTTCAAAAAATGGATAATGGGATGAATAGAGATAAGGTTCGATCTAATGTACCTTATACTTTTCAATGTCGTAAATGTGGAGAAGTTGGACATTATCCAAGGAAATGCTCTCTTGTAAGGGATGAGAAGCATGCTGAGCATCAAAAATCTTCAAGGACAAGGGAAAAATGAAAGTCCTATGCAGATATGGATCATGATGACTAAAGTACATGTAACTTCTTCACAATAATTGTCTATGTCATGTTGTATTTTAGTTTGTGCTCTATGAGTATATCTTTAATGTTTTCTAAGAACATAGAGTCACTACCTAAGATAGTTTTATATTATTAAGGAAAACATATATTTTTATGTATCACATGTTGATGTTATGAAGCAGTTCTTCTTGAAAAAAATGATTAGGGGATTAAAAGATGATTATTATTTTTGGAAGACGTTCACTATTTTGGGAACCCTATATGATCGAGGTAAATAGATTACTATGGTATTTTCTTTGAGGAGTAAAGGTTGAAATATATTTTGAATAATTGATGAATTTAAGGTGAACTTATGGTAATATAGGTTACTTATGGAAATGATTAACCTATATTGGGGAAAATATGTTTAGGTTAGCTACTTTTGTTATAAGATGTTAGGAGTGGTTGATGTTGTTGGGAGATGAACGATAAAGTTTATATTGGAAAACTATGTTATCAAATCCTTCTTGTATTTGGGTTTCAATATTAGTTTGGTTTATTTTAAGAAATTTTAAAGACATTTACTTATGGATTGGTCTATGATGAACTTTGGATAGTATCATGGAATTTTGAAGATTAAAAGTAGTCTCCCTTCCTATGGGGTTATTTCTTTTTGAAGAGTTGTTTTATCATACCCTCTCTACTTTTGGGATAATGTTTAAATATAGAAGAAATAGATAGTTAATCTTTTTTGAATTATGTGATTCTCTAGAAGATGATTCTTGTGCTTTTGATGAGACCAAGTATTTTTGAATGCTCATCGTTTGGAGAAAATATTAGTTTTGGTAGAAAATTATTAAAGGATTAAACTCTGCTTGATGGTAGGTATATTTCCTTATGTTTTTATTCTATGTAGTAAATGAATTCCTCAAAATTATGAAAAGTAACATAAAACAAAAATGTTTTCTGTTAACGTTTCCTACTGGGAAATCAAATACCGTTTAACCTATCACAGGTTTGTGATTTTCTGGTGGTTAAATTTCACCGAATCATGTTTTGTATCACTCTCCATCAGAACTTGACCATTTATTTTCTCCTCCATATCCATGTTTTTCTACATGGAATCATAATATGGGTTAACTCAGGTGACCTTTGTACTTCCCTTTCTTTCTTTTAAAGTAATAGTTTTACTATCTCCTTTTCCAATGTGGGACTTTCAATGAAATTTCCTAGCCCAATTTTAAAAATTGAGAGGATGCAATTTCTTAAGGGGGGAAGAATGTAACGACCTGAAATTTTGAATAAATCTTGTTTCCTAATTTTGTGTGTTATTTTATTTTTATACTCAACAAAACTATTTCATTTGATAACATGAGTATAATTAAAATGAGACCGTTGGGTTTTGACAATTATATGACCATTGGTCAATATGACTATTGGAAACTAAATGTTGCGATTATTGTCTCTAAATACAAGTGATCTTTGTTAATTAATATGGAAAGAATATTTGATGGCCTCATCCAGTAGTCTCGGGCCAATCGAATCCCATCTAATAGAACTTGGGAAGGAGGTAGCACCACTGGGCTTTGCACTGGACCAAACCCAAGATGAACTTCATCTTGTGAAGCTAGAACAAAATCTCCTTTGCAAGAAGTTAAAACTGATATAAATTACTACTCGTGCGATGTTGGCTGAGCTGCCCTCAGATTCTCTCACCTTAGCACAACTTACACTTAGGTCCTATGCTGGGGTTATAAGGGGCTATGTAACGAGATCGTAGCTAATTTATGTGATCCTTGGAGATAAATAAATTTGTGATTTATTCTTATAGTGAAGTTTGAAAATTTTCAATTGTCCGGATAAATATAGAATGCATATTATTGTTGAATTTTAGAAAAAGGATATTTTAAAAATATTTATGTAAAACTTAAATAATTAATAATGTGTAATGATTTTCAAAAAATGGTCTTCTGCAAATGTGTTCAGTATGAAATTTAGAGTCCAATAAGATCAACTTAATTTTTGATGAATAGTAAATTATGAATAGTGATTTTACTCTTAGGATTATTAATGTGACCAAATGGATTAGTAATCTCACTTAAAATAAGTATTAATATAATTTAGGCACCTTGATTAAGTAATGTGATTCAATAAAATAGGTAAATAAATGTTTCAGAAATTATTAGTCAAGTATTAGTTTTTTCAGGTGAATAGTGTTTTTTAATTAAAAATTAAATTAAAAATATTTAGAAAATTATTTTTATAAAATGGACTTTATTTTTGAATTCAGAGCATCGATATTATGTTAACGTAATTTTTGGGGATTTTTCTGAAAAAAATGAATTTTCGGTGAATAGTGTTGTTATTTAAAAATTAAATTAAAAATATTTAGAAAATTATTTTCATAAAATGGAGTTCATTTTTGAAATGATCGCATCGATATTTGGTTAAGGTGAAATTTTGGGATTTTTCTAAGAAAGTTGAATTTTCAGTGAATAGTGAATTTTCAGTTTAGAGTTTCAGGTGTTTAATGACATCATTAAGGATGTAATAATTATGTAATAATTCTTGTAGACTTATGAATAGTAAGATAAGGTATGAAGTGTCCCAAGTGGCCAATACCATGAGAAAGCCCCTGGTTTTGCCAATACCACCAATGAGGTGTCCCTTGGCCATTAATGCCTTGTCGCCTCACTTCCCCAATAAATACCAAGCCATTCTCTCATCCTTTCGATTCTAAAATCCTCCTCAATGAAGTTCTGGTCTCCTTACCTCCCAAGGAGTCCTCCCAAGGTGCCCTCAAGCCTTCCAAGGTCCCAAACATCATGATTTTGAAGTTACTCTTCATGGTAAGGGATCCTACCTCTCTCTTTCTTTCCAAGTACTCTCTTTTATGTCATTTCTTTTATGCTCCATGTTCTTATGTTGGGGATGTTCTTTTATATTAATACTACTGTAATTTTCATGTTCATATTATGAGATACCCCCTCTTTCTCCCATCAATTCATTTTAATAATGTTTAAGTGGCACCGTTAGGCTGCCAAATTTTTAAGGGATTCTTTCACCCTTCTCATTTTCAAGTTATATTTTCATGTCAAGTCTTTAAAGTTCCTTTTTATTATGTTGTGGTATGATATATATATCTATCATACTGATATTTTATGTTAATATGATGATAGAACCTATTTGATCTCAACAATTAATGTTTTTTGAAGTTTAAGTGACGTTGTTAGGCTGCTGAATTTTCATAAGAGAAATCTTATTTTTGTCTTCCTTTCATGTTCTTTATTTCATATGGTATATCTTTCAAATTTCATTACCATGTTCTTAAATCCTTTATATTCTGTCCCCCTAATGTTTTATGGATCATTTATGAGTGGGTGACCCATGTCCCCTCTCTTTTCAATGTTTTCTAAAACCCCGTAATGCAGCCCTTATGCTGCAGAATTTTCGTCTCAAAATGTCTCTCTCTTTTTCTCAAATTCTTTTATTTTATTAAGTGAATACTAAAAACTATTTATTATACAGGGGTATTCACATATATATCAAAATTTTCTATTTTAATTCTAGTAATTACATACATGAAACCCGCTTTCCTTTTTTTGTGGATTTAAAGTAACATAAAGATCATGTCTTTAAAGCAGTTTTTAAAATGTTATGATTATGAAATGAAACCCATTTATTTTATGATATATGGGTTATTTATGAAATTTTTGATGATGATATATGTGGATCACATGATAATAAAGAAAAATTTAAGGGTGCACCCTGTTAGCGCTCCAATGCATTGGGTAAAGACATAATCTTTAGAGATGACCATTTTTAATGATACCTTGGTGAATAACCTTGGTAATTTTTAATGACACCTTGGGGATGGACCTTGGTGAAACGAAAATGATTTTCTATGTAAAATGTTGTAGCCAAATATTCAAGTTATGAAACGCGTTATTTTTATTATGATATTCCTAATGATCTCTTTCTCATGCCTTAAAGTTATTTTTCATGACTTTTTATGTATCTTAAGTTCACATGTAAAATGTTTTCCTTGTTTCCCTTACTGAGCCTTCTTCTCAACATTTCCTTTGATGTATGCTCCCAAGTTATGAGATGCTGTAATTAACATAGGATGAACAAATGAATAATCCTTTCAAGTGTTTAAGAAGAATTTTTTACGTTGTCATGTATTAAGTCCCTGGTTTCCAAGACACTAAACCTTAAAGATCCTAGGTTTTGTATAATGTAATGAAAGTTTATGTGATAAAAATGCAGGATGCTATATCAAAGGGCCTGAAAAACCTAGGAGAAAGCTTACTCCCCCTACCAAACCTCCGCTACCTGCATCGAAGGGAAACCTTAAAGAACACATAGTCCCTAACCTATAACTTCAAGGGCCTCCTCCTATAATCAGTATAATACTTCTTCGGGCCCTTCTCTACATTCATCCTCTCATAAACAAGATAAACCTTCTATGTCATGATCTACCCCACATTGGGACTAAGAACTTCTACCTTCCCAACCTTTTTCAAACACAATAGAGAACAACATAGTCACCCATATAAATTCTCAAACAAGGCAATTCCAATGGATGAGTGATAGTTGCTATTATAATAAAATTCAACCTTGGGAAAGTGTCATACCCAAGATCCACCAAAGTCCAATATGTAAACCTACAACATATCCTCCAATTTATGGATAGATCATTATGTATGCGCATCGGTTTGAGGGTGGAAAGTAGTATTGAGGCATAACTGAGTGCCAAAATCATTTTGTAATCATTTACAGACTCATGAGGTAAAACATGTGTTTCGATTTGAGTTAATGGACCTTAAAAATCAATGAAAATGCACCACCTCATCTCTATAACTCTTCACAAAATCATTTACTACACCTGACTCCCGGATCACTAAGAAGTTGGCTGATTTCATCAACTAATCCATGATCACCCATATAGCATCACAAAATCCCTAACCTCGAGGTGACCTTGTGAAGAAATCCATCGAGATTTAATCTCATTTCCACTTGGGGACATCCAAATTCTACAACAAACTACTAGGAACATGATGCTCGACCTTTACCTACTGAAAAAAAAGTCTCCACAAACTATGCCACTACCTATTTCATCTCAAGCCACCAAAAATATATTCTCAAACCATGGCACATCTTGGAAAATTCTTGGTGTACTACCAAAGGAGAGATATAAAACTCATAAAGGACTCCATCATTCATCACTACTGAAAGAAGAAAACTTCCATGAAACAAAATATGGTTCCAACCATCCTCTGACCATCCCTAATAAGCATCACCATGGCCAAAATGATTGCGCACCACCTATTCCTATGAGTATCCCCATTGAGACTCCTCCACCTTATGCTTCAAAGAATACTACACCATCATTAGAATCAAATATCCTCTACAATCACCCACCCTTGAATATAAGTGAAAGGATTACAACACCTCCATTTCTCTTTAATCATCCCCAGACTCCCAAATAATATAATTCCCTAACTTCTTACTGAAATTATTTTCCATAACATTCCATTTTTTGAGGTGTATGAGATCTCAAAATTATAATCTTGAAGAAACTCCATCCACCTCCATTGTTAAAAATTTAGATCCCACTGAGAAAAGATATACCTCAAGATCCTATGATCCATGAAGACCACAAAGTGATCCCTAATAAGGTAATAATATCACAAATTTGGATAAAACACAATGAATTCTAGCTCCAGATCATGGGCGTCATAGTTACATTTAGGGGACATAACTTCTTAGACACATAAGAAATATCTTCCCTCTTCCACATTAAAATAAATCCCAATCCTATGTATAAAGTATCACAAAACTCCTCGAACATCACACCCTCCTCATGAAACTAAAGCACTAGAGAACTAACTAACTTCCCATTCAGGTAACCAAATGTTTCTTGTAATTGATTAGTCCACAAAAAATCTTGGTATTTCTTGATCAATGCTATCAATGAGTCTAAACATCGAGATAAATCAGGAACAAACCTTTGATAATAACTTGAAAGAGCAAGAAAACTAAGAATATTTTCTCATGGATATTCCAAACCCTACTAAGACACTACATTCCCAAGGATATGCACCTTCATGTCCAAAACTTACACTTAGAAAACTTTCCATACAGTTGGTGGCGTTAAAGCATCTGTAAGAAATATATGAGATGATCAACATGATTCTCCTCTAACATCAAGTAGATCAATATGTAATCAATGAACACATATAAAAACTTATCTAGGAATTTAGAAAAAATAGAGTTCATGAGCCCCATGAACATAGTTGGTATTTTTAGGATACCAAAAGGAATGAATACAAACTTGATGTTTCCATACCTACATTTAAAGGAAATATTTTGGATATCTCTTTCCTTCATCCTCAATTCGTAATATCTAGACCACATATCAATCTTAGAAAACCGAATATACCCTATTAGATGGTCAAAAAGATAATCTATCATCAGAAGTGGTTAATGGTTCTTGACCATTACCTAATTCATCCTTCAATAGTCTATGAAAAACCTTAGACTACCATCTAATTTCTTCATGAAAAAAATTGTAGCATCCCATGATGAAAAACTAGGCCAAATAAAACCCTTATAAATCAGATCATCAATATGAATCCTCACCTCCCTCAACTCAGAAGGTTAAATCTGATAAGGACCCATCGAGATCAGAGAAGCACATGCCTACAAGTTTATCCCAAACTCAACATCATGCTGAGGGGGTAGCATCAAAAAATCTTTAGGGAAAACATCCTAAAACTCCCTAAAAACCATGGGGACCTCCACTATCCTAGACTCTACTAAATCCATGGAAAACTTAGTGAATAAAAAAAAGGGTCTCTACACACTGACTACCAACCTAACAATCCTGTTTTCCAACAAAAAACACACATTGTACATCCACATCTATGAATATGAATCTCCTCCAGAAGAAGTAAATAATAGAATTCATGGAATATAACTAGTCGATGATGAGTATAACATTATATGGATTCATATTTAGAAATAAAATATCCACAAAGGACTGATACATCCCCATCATCAGTATACAAACCCGATAGACATCAAACAAGCTGGTCTGACCACCGACTGACATAGTCAACACCAAGGGCATGGGAAGCCTCTCTACATCTATCCCCATATAATGAATTAGAGTGGGTGAAACAAAGGAGTGAAAATATCCTAAATCAAACAAGGTGATAATAAAAAAACTAAAAAAACTGATCATACTTATGATGATCTCTGGCCCCTCTCGCACCACTGCCTCTAATGCGTGCAACTGACCACACCCAACTCCTCTATCTATCAGATGATGAACACCTCCATGAACATGCTTGGGTCAAGGTCCCTAAAAATTAGAAACATCCTAAGGTTATACTTTACCTACTCCATCTCCCCTTGACATATCTTAAGCATACTACCACTACTGCTGTAACGGTCTCACTAGAAACTACTATTGAGGATGGAATTGGACTTGACCACCTCCACAAAAATGAAACCAAAGAACCGACGAGAACTATTCTGGTGATGTCCAAAAACCCCAAAAACAAAGAATATTGATATTAAGTCCCTGAGAAAATCATAAAAACCACTGGCCCCCAATGTCCAGAAAGGAAATTTCTGAGGTTGACTCCCCTCTGGTCAAAACCTCAAAGGCCCTAGAACCTGAGAACTTCTACTGAAAACTCTTCACTTAGATAAACCTTATTGGTTACCATATCATGGAAAACCTCATCATGAGTGAATCTTCTCAATCACCTACATCTTATTCTGAGCATCCAGATACATTGACAACATAGAAGGAGTAACTGCATACTGGATAGAACGACAATGTGCCTCTGCAAGATGTCTCAAACAAGAATCCTAATCTGGAAAAAAATCTGGGGTAAAATATAGAAGTTCCATAAAAGTGATTACCAACTCCCACACTGATATAATCCCCTTATAACGAGAAATAATATCCTTCCTCTTCACAATATTCATGGTCAATGAAAGGAAATTTTCCTAGAACTATTTTTGATAGTCGACCCATGAAACATCTGCCTCCTTTCACTCTTCTAGATACAACCCCAATCACTAAAATGTAACTACCCAATCCAAATGACTACCAAAGGGACCTAGTATCACATTTAGGCCTAAATAAAATTGAATGTGATCTCAAGTTCCTCCATCCGGTCTCAATCTACACATCCAAAATACTACCCTCATACTTCCCCAAAGTCTGCCACTGAAAAGAGTGAAATTCCCTCTTCCAAGACTCATCATCATCTTCTAGATCAACCATATGATTATTAATAAAATCATCCTACTGAACTTAAACTACTTGATCTACATGTAGATGAAAAATAATATCCATAATCAAAAGAAAAATAAGAATTTCCTAAGCCTGATAGTATGTAATTTTATTTAGATTCATTTTAATTCACTTTATTCATTTTAACCTTCCAAAAATAACCCAACTCAAACAGGAACACAAGTTATCATGATGAATGGAACTCTCTTAGGGATCTTACCTATAAATAGGTCCACCTTAATTTTCCATTCAATAATCTTATATTTCATGAACTAGATCATAGGGGGACCAAAAATCACACATCCTACTCAGTCTCCCTGGCCTATGTCATGTACCAAGGTAAACTAGAACTGATGTCATAAAAAATCATGAAATCCTCACTGTTCCTAACCCAAAACTCTATCCTACCTATCAAACATCACCTCTAATACCACTCCATCATGATCCCCTCCTGAAAAAGAAGTTGTAATAAGGGGAGAGAGATAATGAACCATGATTCCCACCTCCAGTAGTCCCTCAGTTGGTGACTAGCACTGAGGTGATAAAAATCTCAATATATGGGAGGCATTAACCTCTATAATAAAACATGATTAGGAGATAGGATGAATCATCCATAGGTAACTATACAACATAATATAAAAATAAACCAAAACCATCCCAATTTTCATGTATAAATAAAACTAACACAGATGAAATTATCCAAAGTAAATACCCAAAAGGAAAGCTAAAATAGAGACATAACATTTATCCATGGTTAGAGCTAGTAATATCTAGCACAGTCCACATAATACTTCTGGAAACCTATAAAAAGTTTTATATACGTAGGGTGAGAATACATGCATACTTAGTAGGAAAACCAAAGTTTCTCATGCACATGCGAAAGAAGCATACTAATGATCCCTTGATAAAACTGCAGAATCAACAACACTTAAATAGGTTAACTATCCACCCCAAACCTCACTAAGGATTTATCACTAAATAATGAAAGACAAGTAATATAATATAACATGATTTACATTGATAAAGGGTACCCTGCACCACTTTACCAATGGTATGCCGCTCTCACACCCCAACATCATATATCCTAGCACTTACATATCTTCCAAATACCACACCAACCCACAAGAATGGTCATAATGCATCTCTCCAAAAGACACATGGGATCTCTGTCCCACAAGCATGACCACCTCACGTCTCTACCAAAAACACCTAAGCCCCAACACATCCAAAACCATAACTAGAGCAGTAGGGTATCGTGAATATGAAATAAATAAACCCCATGATCTCCTCTTACCATGCATGATCCCCACTGTATGTCACCTCATCCCATCTCATCCCACTCACAAACACCTGGGCTACATCACTTATCACTCTAAGACAACTGAGCTTTCTACCCCAAAATCATGACCACATCACATATCTCTTGAAGACACATAGGCTACATCACTCCTCACTCGAAGACAACTGATCTTTCCACCCCACAAGCACGACCACATCACATATCACTTGAAGAAACCTAGGCAATCACCACCACTATATAGTGTACTATCATACCTTTGATAATCACAAATTATGAAATAACTACCTCTATTGGAAGAGAGAGTGGGAAATAGTAGGTACCTAACCATTTTCCACCTCACTGATTGTCGATAAGAACACCCCCATGTGACTATGTAGGTTTCAGCACATAGTTCTAGATGTGGGTGGGGTGTGTATAGATATAAAAATAAATATAAAAGTATATAAATATAGATACACACAATCCCAACCTATTAGTTCACAACTAAACACTAACTAACTCACAACATCATCACTTTTGTTTCCACCTCTAAATGCATAACACCACAAAAACCACAAGAGACATCACACCACTAACCAATTCCATTATACAGACCATTCATTTCATTATTTAAAATCAACCACATTTAAACACAAAACCCTATCCATTTTAAATGTTATAAACCAATTAATTATTTTATAATTACCCACTCATCTAGCACAACATAACCACCATCACTTGTATCTCATCACCCCCATCGTAGAATCACCTCTCTACCTCAAAAGAATAGCCTAACATCCACCAATTTTCCACCCCAAAAGAATAGATAAACATCAATCCCCTCACCACTCCAAAATCATGTCCAAACAACAACCACCTCTCCACCACAAAAGCATGTCCAAACAACCACCACCATGGTGCCCCAAAATCATGTCCAAACATCAATCACCTCACTGCCCCAAAAGAACGACCATCAAACCATCATCCCCACATTGAATAGTAAACAAAAATCACAACCCCAAAAGAATGGTAACACATCACAACAAATTAAAGATCATTTTATAGATTTAAAAAATGGAATTTTATCACACTCCACTTTATTTTCTGATCATTATCACACAATCCATAATCCTGGGGAAAAGTTTTCATTAGAATAATACAAGTGGTTAGCCAATTTTCATTTTAGGGTGATATCAAAACAATCAAAAAATAAATGAAACTCAAAAAAAATATCATCTAACACAAATAAATCCCCCAATGACTACAATTTTCATAAATATATCAAACTCGTACAATCCATCAAATCATAATAATATCAAAGGTGTAAAAGCATGAAGATCATTTTCCCCTTCCCACTTTAAATTTAAATTATAAAATTATTTATATTTTATTAATTCATCACAACTATTACCTATAGATAAACTAAATTAAACCCCTACTTCATGATATATAAGGAGTATAAACAAGGTATTCCCTACCTCAAAGATTTTCCAACTTGCTGAGCACCATTTAGTGAAGAAGAAATGCCCACAAACAACAACTGAACACAATGCCCACATATCAACCTACACTACACCCAAATATCATCAAAATGAAGTCCAAAACAAACCACAAACCAAAAAAACATCTCCAAAGTGAATCCACATGATAAGAACATAATAAAATAAGGGTATAAAGGAGAATCCATCAGTACAGATTACCAACAAACAATCATTAGAACCAATGGATCAAAGAAAGGGAGGAGAGGGATAAAAGGTATCCTTGGGGTGACTTGGGATCATCCAACATTATATGGTGGAGAGGTACAACCAAATTAATGAAAATAATTTGAAAAATTGGTTTTAAAACTTATATCCCTCTGGTTTCACATCATGTAACCATTAAACTTTGTGTAATCCTCAGGTTTCCAAATATTTCCATATTTCATAAAAAAATCAGTAACCTAAACATTTATTTAATACACACAATGAATTACACTTAAACAAGGTGTAATCCATATCATGAGTTCCCCTTATACCTGATTTACAATCCATGAACCATACAGCTTCCCAAGATGTGAACAACCTTTACTCGTAGTGTAAACATTACACGATGTGAATTACCTGCTACATCACTCCTGTAGCCCAAACCTCCACTAAAAACTCCTGAAACCTCCCCAAAAAACCTCCAAACACCAAAATTGGAAAAGTAATGATATGAGAAGGCACAAAATGTTACAAGAAATGTCTTGTCTTATACCCACACACCAGAATAATCACCACATATCATAAAAAAATCGTCATTCTTCCAAGTTGCACCACCCATAGTGAATTATGACAATAACCTTTTATGGAATTCCTTAATAAAAATGGTACAAAAAACCAATTTAAAAAACATAGGATTCCCCTATAAGATAAAGTTCATTCAGAGATGGTATCCCTAATGTAACGCCCCGACCCCAGCTACCCAGAGTCAGTGCATTACTTCGTAACATTGGTATGATCACAAAAGATCAAGTCTCGAAAGACCGATTAGTTTAGTAGCCTTGGAAACACTAGATACATTCATAAGTATTTCATTAAATCAAAAAGTAAACAAACTACAATAACATGGTATTCATAGTCCAAACTCATATCCCTTTCTGACTACCCCTGCAGGTCATTCATAAAATACTTCTTCACATCCTGGAAAAATATTAAAACATTGAAAGGGGTGAGCTCAGATGCTCAGTAAGGTTAACAATATAGCGGAAACTTTCATAAATAAACATTAACATTTAAGGCAATGTATAACTAAAACAAAATCCTTTTAAACTTGAACTTAAACATAATATGGCAAAAGTAAAATGAGATAATGCCATTAACTTCTTCACATGGATATTCTACTGGTCGAATAATCACATGCAATATCAATAACCACTTTCATAATGAGGGAATGTATAATGCCAGACATTCTGAAACATTTTGTCAAGGCCTCGGCCAAGACGTCTAAAATGATTAAGGCCTCGGCCAAAAACATAAATCAAATTGGGAAAGGGCCTCGGCCAATTCCACGTCTAGTTGTCTCATGAGACCTACCGATTCATCGAGGAGCTATAGAGGGCTCCACCCGTCACTTATTAAGTCAAATACATTCCTCATATGAATAGGTTTAAACATAACATAAATATTCGTATTAAAACTAGCATACGAAACGTCAAAAATTTCTCCATAAACTATGGATGGTATAAAAATAACACATCCACAGTCAAATATTTCACAAAATGTTCAATGGGATTTTTTTATCATAAATCAATTTCAATTAAACTTAAAACCCATCAAAGGATGTTGACATGGATGAAATCAAAGCTATTTGAGAGAAATATCTCTCTTTTTTTTGAAATCATTTAAAAGTCCCATAATTATAAAATAATACATTTACTTTGAAAAAATTCTCATAATCTTGTAAGGGAAGCTTCGACGAAGTTATAATGGCGGAAAATAGCCACACCCGCCGTATAAGTTAAAAAAACATTCTTACCTTAAATTTGTCAAAAAGGTCAAAAAGTACATTGTTTGGAAAATGACGGTAAGATTCCTTTCAAAAAAGTATAAGGGTATAAATGACTTTAACCCATTTTCCATTTAATAGTAAAAATGTTTTGAAAGACATTTTTATGAAACATGGATGTGGATGATAACGAGGTCCCATTAGATAATTATGTATAAACAACCTTGGATAATGAAGAGGTTGTGAAGTAAACCCTTACCTTGTACTTTTCCTTGGTTGGGGTAGGTTAACCTCCTGTATAATGGTGAAATAATTGTTATTAAATTATACAAGAATCATATACATTTATATGATATCATATATGATATTTTAACATTGCTTTGTTAACAATATGTTAGATTTATCGTTGTTTCGGGTGTTAACTTACTCGTTTTCTTTTATATGTTTTGTTACGTAAGGCGTGTTTTTCATGGATAGGTTGTATCTTATTCATATACAGAATGATATCATGTCCTTAAACATTATTTTTAAATCATCAAATGATAATTATACTTGAATGGATACGACAGAGAATGAATCTCATCGCGTTCGTGGAGACGGTAGTCTGTACGTACGCACGAGCGACAATATCATTATTTTGATATTAAAATAATATATAATTGGATAGTATATCATATATACAGAATCATTATAATTTTATATTTATTATTTACATGAATTACATATCATTATTATACCCATCTAAATAATAATATATTGAATAACAATTACACCACGACGTGGAGACGGTAAGCCGTACGTACGCACGTATGGTGACATGTCATTCAAATGATGGGTAGAATACTGAATATGGTTGTTCCATATTTATAATAACATCACAGTATATAGAATATACTGGAGTTATAATTTTAGAATTTAAATAATAAACAAAGAGGGAGTGGAAGAAGAAAGAAACTTGAAAGAGGGTGATGAAAACGTTACCTCTTCTTCGGGTTCTTCCTTTTGATTTGATCAAAAGGACTCCTTATGATGGATTTATGACTAAAGTAAAGATTCTAGGATGAAGGGAGAGAAGTTGGGAGAGTATTTGGGCAGAGGTTGGCCGAACCAAAGGGCTTGAAAGTGTGAATAAGGTGGTAGATGTGGGGGCCTTTTATAAGAGGAGAGGAGGGGCTCTTTTGGAAAGATTGAAATGTTACATTATTATACAATGATTTTCGGATTCTAAAGGTCCCAAACTTATATAATTCGTGGATAAGGTGATAAGGTTTCGAAATATCCTCATCCAATAGGCTTTGGACAAGTGTAAGCCTTGGATTTTTCATTATATTCTCATTTTATTTAAATCGTTAAATAATGAGGTCATCGCTACATCATCATGATGTCATAAATAATTTAATTTATTTAATGTCTAAAAATTATAAAAAAATAATATGATGTAGGAAATCTTTTTATATTTCCAATGACTATTTATAGTAAAAAATATGACTTTTATAACCCCATGTAAATTTTTTTTAGTAAAACATTTCATGTTTGTGTCATTTTTTACTTTAACATTAAATAAAAGGTATTTATGTCATTTTCCAACTAAAGTGGCTCCATGGGGTCCCCAAGTTGACCCATGGATTTTCTTGGTCGGCCATGGCACATCCAATGAGGGTAGGACATGTGTCAAGCTCATCTCATATTATTAAAACATTATTTTTACCTTAAACTACACTAATTACCTCTAATCGCGATTAAGAACTTAAAAGTTACTATTCACCAAAAATTATTTTAATCTCATTTAACCACATTTTACTTCTTAATGACAACCATGTATGTCGGATTTTTGAAAATCAAAACACAGAAGTGGTAATATTTCATTTAAACGAAAAATCAGTTATTTAACTACCACTTAGTGGTTTCACTATTCATCAAAAATTGAATTTTTTCAGAACAATGTCAAAATTTCACCCTAAGATATAATTGATATTCCGAATTCAAAAATGATGTCTATTTTACAAAATTCCAAACATATAAGTTGCATTAATTAATTTTATAATTAATTCCCGCTGTCACAACAAATAGCGTGTTTTTAAGAAACAATTTATATCAAAAGATTGGCAATTATTTATGTCCAATTTCAATGTTAAATTAATTCTAATGACCACCATTGGATAAAATGGTAAAAATATATTCTAATTATACTTTAAAACCACTAAATAGTATAATTTATCACTATAAATTATTTTGATTAAAAAAGTTGTTTTTAAGTATTTTTCACTATTCATAAAAAATTAGAAGTTCTCAGAAAAATACCAAAAATTCAACATAGGATAATTTCGATATTCCGAATCCAAAAATGAAGTCCATTTTGAAATATAAAATTTATATAAATTTAAAAAGTGGTTATTACTATTCATAACACCTACTTTGATTAGTCGCGGTGTTTTAGAACTTCAAGTTCCGTACAATGCAAGCTATTGCATTATTGAATGAGAAGCGTATTGTGGAAGCTCGGGGTGTTACACCCAACATAATGAGAGTCCCTAACACTAAAAAATTCATCATCAAGATGATACTCCTAAAGAATAATCTTCAAAATAGTGAAGGTAAACTAAAGACTTTACAAGATATCCTCAGACTCTTCCTCCTAGACCCCCAAATGCAACTGAGAAAAAATATCCATCATGTTTCACTCTTCTGATGATTCTTTCATAACCCAGTTTTAAATTTTCCTACTCAAATCATTAGTAATGACATTCCCTGTAAGGACCCGACCCCAATTGCCCGGAGTCGGTGCCTTGTTTGATTACATTGGAATACATACAAGGAATACAAATCCTAAAGGACCAAGTAGTTTAGTATTATTGGAAACGAGATACATACATAAGTTCAATATTAGAACTTGAAGAGAAATAGAATACGGAATCTCCTTAGACAACACCCATAAATCCTAGGTTATTTCAGCATGTCATTCATAATAAACTTCTTCATGTCCTGAAAAAAATGATACATAAGAAAGGGGTGAGATCAAATGCTTAGTAAGAGTAAGTAATACAGCGGAAGATAGTATAAACATAAGACATGATGCATAATTGAAAACACATTCCTTTAATAATAAACTTGAACACATTATGGCAAGAAAATAAGTTGAGTAAATAATGCCATAATAAAACATAATCATGGGTATTCTACTAATAGAATAACCACATGAAATATAAATAGATAAACTCATAATGAGGAATTCATAATTCCGAACATTCTGAAACATTTTTTCAAGGCCTCGACCAAGAGGTCTAATGATTAAGGCCTCGGCCAAAATCCATATCACATTGGGAAAGGCCTCATCCAATTCCTCGTCTAGTTGTCTCATGAGACCTACCGATGCATCGAGAGGTTATAGCGGACCCCACCCATCACATAATAATTCCAATGCATTCCTCATATGAGCGGGGATAAACAAAAACAACATATATATTCATATTGAAATTTATCATATGAAATGTAACTAACTTTCCCTAATTGTTGAACACAAACACTAACCATTCGAAATAATATGGTGAATGGTTTTAGGATAGATCGTCCAAAATAAAGTTATTCATAAACCATTAAATAAAATATGGTATATGACATCATAAATGATTAACCCCAACAATACATAAGAATAAACAAGAGTGTTGAATCGAACTAGAATAATCTTCTAAAATCATTAAGCAATTCTTGTGATAAATACTCTTTTATTTTGAAAAGAAGAGTTCTTTTGGAAAAATATTTGTATAAAACCAGAAGTAAAGTAAGATAGTATTTTATGATAAAATGATTGTTTATAGAAGGATAATGGTTTCCAAAAATATATTATAGCTTTTCCTTGAAAATAGATATGAATTTGAGAAATTCCCTTGTATCGGGCTCGTATTTTTGGAAATAGTTTTGAGAGCTCCTTTTAAAACATGTAACTATCCAGAAAATAGGGAAGGATTCTGGTTGGTGTAAATATATAGAATACTCACACATAATTTATGAGGAGTACCTATCAATACATAATAATTTCATCTAGGAAATTAGACAATAAAAGTAACCCAAATGAAAATGGAAGTTCGGGTGGAAAACCCTTACCTTAACTCCGAACGTGTTCCACTCTTGTACTTATGATACTGGAATATGAAATTATACTTATTAATAACTTATTTCATAACCTATTATACATGTATTTAGTTTATCATAATTCTGGTTAGTTCATTTATGTCTTTATTGATTAGTTATTGTATTGAATTTCGTCGTTCCAGAGTGTTCGTTTCTCTTATTTTCATATTCGGTTCACTTGTTTTTAAGTAATGAAGTGGAATAGATGTAAATCTCTAGAATTGAAATTATATATTATTTATGAACATAAATAGGTGTTATTGTTCATTTATATAACTTGGTTACATGGAACAAGGATGAATTATCATATAGAACTTTAATGATAATTGTTTCGGTTAATTTGTGGGTTTTGATTACAATGAACTCATTTTTCTTTATAACCTAATACCATTTGAACAAAGGGATTACAGAATATTAAATAGGTTATATTATATATAATAATCTTGTTCAACCATAACAAGAATGGTTTCATGACCATAATTTAGAATGATAAAAGAAATCAAAAGTCCATCGTCCATGAATGTGTAAAATTGACACATCTCAGATGGTGTTCTTGCTACTAGTATAAAAGAAGGTAAAAGGGGGAGATGATGATAACTCATTACACTATCATGAAAAAATTAAAGTACATATAAGGTACTGGAGTCATCACAAAATTTTGATAAAGAGAGGTAAAAGAAAAAGAAAATGATTGAACTTGAAAGGAAAGACAAAGAATTGAAAAGTGGAATTTACCTCTTGAACCAAACTTCCTTGAGAACCTCCTTAGGGAGAGGTTTTGGTCTTTTAATGAGACCAAAGATTTCTGGACGTGGGAGAGGAGGTTGGGAGGGTATTTGGCCAGAATTTGGAGAAGGCACAAGGCTTGAGAAGAGTGAATGGAAGAGGGGGTGAGAGAGGGTTTTTATAGTGGAGGAGAGAGGGGATTTCTTAATATAAAAATAATTAATTTATTATTTCTCCTCAAGACAAGAAATAGTGAGTATTACATGAAAAATAATAGTAGTTTTATCATGTGATCCCGAACCAAGTGGGCTTACATCAGCATACCATCACACATGACTCTATAATTAGTGTATTTATCTTAATTTTGCAATTTATGGTATGTCACTATTCATCAAAAATTCAAGTATTTTAGAAAAATCCCAAAAATTTACCCAAACCATTTTTCGACGTGTAGAATCCAAAAATGAAGTCCATTTTTCAAAAATAATTTTATAAATATTATTAATTTTTAATTAAAATCAGAATTTATTATCAAAAACCAGTTTTAAAACATTCATTAACTTATTCTAAAATATAGGTATATCGTACTTTCAACTTGAATATTATTTATATATTATCATAGGTAAGGTTACTATTCATTAGGGTATATCACTATTCATAAGGGTATGTTACTATTCATAAGGGTAGGTTACTATTCACCAAAAATTAAGTTTTTCTTATTGGACTCTAAATAACTTACTGATCGCGACTGTGTATGTTGGATTTTTGAAATTCACATCACAGAAGTGACATACTTATGTTTTAAGGGTCCCATAGCACTTAATGTGATTATGAAATATTTTTAAGAAAGTAATTTTATTTAAAAAAATATTGGGTCGTTACATTCTACCCTCCTTACAAAAATTCACCCCCAAAATTTCATTTACAATCTAGGCCAAGAACTGGTGGGGGTAATTCTCCTTCATTGATTTCTCTAGTTTCCAAGTTTCCTCTTCATACTTATGGTTTCTACGTAGTACCTTGACCAGATGAGTAGTATTGTTGCGTAGAACTTTGTCTCTATGATCCAAAAGTTTCACTGGATGCTCCTCATAGGAAATATCATCCTCCAACTGTACCACCTCTGAAGAGAGTACATGTGAAGGGTCTAGTATGTACTTTTTTAATAGGGATACATGAAAGGTTGGTGGAAGTGCCAGTCGATATGCCACAGCTCCGACTTGATCAAGGATCTTGAAGGGGCCGATATACCTGGGACTCAGCTTTCCTTTCTTCCCAAACCGCATGACTTTCTTCTATGGAGATATTGTTATAAATACCAGGTCTCCTACTTTTAACTCTAGGTCTCGTCGACAGTTATCCACATAACTATTTTGTCGACTTTGGGCTGCCTTGATATGCTGCTGAATGGTTTTCACCTTCTTTACGATTTCCTCAACCAATTTAGGTCCTAGCATCTTTCTCTCACCAACTTCATCCCAACACGCCGGTGTTCTACACCTTTTACCATAAAGGGATTCATATGGTGCCATACAGATGCTCGAATGGAAACTATTGTTGCAGGACAATTCAACCGAGGGAAGATGTTGGTCCCATCCTCCTTTGAATTCCATAGAACATGACCTCAACATGTCTTCCAATGTCTGAATAGTACGCTCAGATTGGCCATCAGTTTGAGCATGATAGGCCGTAATGAAGTTCAGTTTAATGCTTAAATCATGTTGGAGACTTTTCCAGAACTTCGAGGTGAATCTAGGATCACGGTCGGATACAATAGAGAGTGGTACTCCATGCAACCATACCACTTCTTTGATGTAAATCTGTGCAAATTGATCCAATGAGAAGTCCTCTTGAATCTCTATGAAGTGAGCTGTCTTTGTAAAACGATCCACAATGACCCATATATCATTGTTTCCTCTAGATGTCCTTGGGAGTCTAGTGACAAAGTCTATGATAATGTTCTCCCACTTCCATGATGGTATGGGTAGTGGTTACATCATCCCCTTAGACTTTTGCTTCTCAGACTTCACTTGTTGACATACCAGGCACTTTGACGTATATTCAGTAATCTCCATTTTGATATTGTCCCACCAAAATTTCTCTTGGAGATCTCGATACATCTTTGTGCTACCAGGATGTATAGAGAAATTAAAGCTATGAGCATCATCCAAAAGTTCTCTCTTTAGCTCAGGAATAACGGGAACACAAATCCTCTTCCCGAATTTCAAAATTCCATCTTCATATGAGAAGTCAGTCACCTTGCCATCACTTATTGCTTTAATTTTCTTTTGAAACTCCTCATCATCATCCTGAGAACTTTTTATCCTCTCTAATAAAGAAGTTTGGGCAAACATTTGAAAAAGTAGTGATGTGATAACTTCCTTAATAATTCTCATATCCATCTTTACTAGATCCATGAACATAGGATCACTTTCAACTCTCATCTTGTTCAGAATTCCATGTTCCTTTCTACTCAATGCATCTGCTACCTTATTTGATTTCTGTGGGTGGTAGTGTATTGTGAAATCGTAATATTTGAGTAGCTCAATCCACCTCCTTTGTCTCATGTTGAGTTCTTTCTGTGAGAATATATACTTCAAACTCTTATGATCTTTATATATCTCACATTTTTCTCCATAGAGGTAATGTCTCCAAATCTTCAGAGAAAATATTACCGCTGCTAACTCAAGATCATGGGTTGGATAGTTTTGTTCATGAATTTTTATTTTCCTGGATGCATAGGCAATCACTCGATCATTCTGCATAAGGACACAACCAAGTCCTTTCTTTGATGCATCACTATAGATAACAAACCCATCATTCCCCAATGGTAGGGTTAGGATCAGAGCATTCAATAACCTCCTATTCAGTTCTTCAAAACACTCTTCACATTCCTTGGTCCATATTAACTTAACCCCTTTTCGTGTAAGCTTGGTCATTGGGTTGGATAAATGGGTGAAGTTCTGAACAAAATGCTGATAATAACCTGCTAAACCAATAAAACTACGTACCTCAGTTACGTTCATTGGAGTAGGCCATTCTTGCACATCCTTTGTATTTGAAGGATCTACATATATTCCATCCTTAGAGATAATATGGCCCAGAAAGAAAACTGATTGGATCCAGAAATCACACTTGCTAAATTTCCCATATAATTCGTTTCTTCTTAGAGTCTTCAGAATAGTGCACAAGTGATTTTCATGTTTTTCATATATTTTAGAGTACACCAGGATATCATCAATAAACACCACCAAAAAGTCATCAATATATTCCTTGAAGACTCTATTCATCAGATCCATAAAAACAGATGGTGCATTAGTTATTTCAAAAGGCATTACTGTAAACTCGTAATGCCCATATCGGGTTCGGAATGCTGTTTTTGGAATGTATTCCTTCCTCACAAGTAAATGATGATATCCAAATCGAAGATCAATCTTTGAAAAATATTGGGCTCCATGAATTTGATCGAATAAATCATCAATTCTTGGCATAGGATACTTATTCTTTATTGTAATAGCATTGATTTCCAGGTAATCAATGCATAGCCTCATGGATCCATCTTTCTTCTTAACAAAGAGGATAGGGGATTCGTATGGAGAAACACTAGGCCGAATAAATATTTTATCACTCAATTCTTCTAGTTTCTTCTTTAGTTCCACTAAATCTATAGTGGACATTCTATAAGGGGTATTTGATATGGGTCTTGAACCAGGAATTAAGTCAATGGAAAACTTAATTTCCCACTCTGGAGGATGTCTAGGTAAATCCTCGGGAAAGACATCAATATACTCTTTCACAACATGTACATCTTCTATTTGAACATTATTTTCCTCTACCATAGTTATTTTATTATGTTCCTCCCTGATAATTGAATTTAGTTGAGCTATTGTGGGTGGATCTAGATAAGAATCAGGTGGTGACATTTCTTCTCTAAATATAAGGTACTCCTTATCATCATCGAAGATTGTAACCTCCTTCTTCTTACAATAAATTTTTTCATTATGGTCCGAAATCCAATCCATACCGAGGATTATATCAAACTCAATCATGGGTATAACAATGAGATCCGCAGATAAGGAACATTTATATACCCTAATGGGAACTGATTCACAACACTTTGTTGCAATGATACTTCCTTTAAGAGTTTTGACTTACAACTCCCTTGTTAAATCAAATTGTAAATATCTAATTTTCTTAGCAAACTGGGAAGATATGAAATAGTGCGATGATCCAGAATCAAATAAAGCATTGGATAAGCTTGATGAAACGATCAAAGTACCTGCCACCACGTCACACAGAACTTCAACCTCTGCAGTTGTGATTGCATATGCTTTTCCTTGCTCCCTTGGCATCTTATGTTGAATATTTCCTTGACGTTTTGGACAATAATTATCACAATGACCCATATCCTAACAATTATAACATCGAACATCATTTTATTCCTTTTTTCCTTTGCAATCACCAGCAAGATGGCCTTTCTGACCACATTTGTAGCATACTCCTTTTCCTTTTAAGCACGCACCAGGCTGTTTCCTTCCAGAATTGTCACATGGTGGAAATTCAACTCTTCCCTTCTTCCCTATTTCCTTATTTCCTTTCCCAGGGTTTTCAGTAGACCTCTTGTTTTCTTGCTTTACCTTAAAGTCATAAGACTTAGATAATTATTTTTTGGTCTTAATAGCACATGAAACTATGTCCTCATATGATGAAAAATTTTGGGATACCAGTGCCCACCAGAGGAATGGCTTTAGGCCATCAAAGAATCGATCGATTTGGCTCCTTATATTTCGTATGTAGTCTACAGGATGTATTTATAGCCTTTTAAAGTTGGCTTCATACTTGGAAACATTTTCATCCTTCATTTTCCTCAGATTGAAGAATTGAATCTCCATATCTGCTCTTTATTCATGAGGGAAATATTTTTCTAAGAAGATTTTCTTAAAATCCCTCCATTCCATCTCTTCTACTTCTTCCTCCTCCTTTGTGTTTTGGATTAATTACCACCACTGATCCGCATCTCCCAATAGATGATATACTGCCATGACAACCTTCTCTCTTTCATTACATCCCAAAGCGAGAAATATCTTCTCAAGGGAACATATACACTGATCTGATACAAAAGGGTTTGTAGTCCCATTGAACGATGGAGGATATTTTCACATAAAGTGATCTAGCATATCTCCTCTACGTGGTGGATCCGGATGCTCCATACGGGTAAGGTTATTATTCATAACCTGAGTAAGTTGTCCCAGTATAGTTATGAGTTTCTCACCACCAGTCACAGCACCAGAGCCAACATCATTATCTTGCATCGGAGGAAAATCCCTACAAAGGACACGTGTGTTCGTGCGGTTTCTATTCCGTCCACTTGGAGAAATCTCTATATAATGGCATACACTAGATTAGGTTATGAATCATAATTTATAATCTTAAGTTAACAAAATACTTAGAAAAAAATTGAGATCCTACGAATGGATAATCCCATATTCACAAATATGGTTTCATTGAGGAATATTTTACATTTCAATCTTTTATAATGGCTTCTAAAGAAAATGTGAATTATCCTAAGCATATCCCCCAAGAGTTTCATAACCAAGAGTGCATCAAGGCACGTTTTCGTGCACCAGTTCCCATTCTATTCTAGCTCAAAGCGGTGTTTTTGGGTTTTACCCCTAGATACATCTGTGCCAGAGCCGCCTCTACCTGTTCGTATCCAGACAGGGATGTATTGCTTGAAATATCCACATAATCTATTCCTTACCAAAATACAAGGACGTTATTATATGTATATCCTCAAAGAATAACTTAGGGACTCTTTACCAATTCTACGTTTTCTAAATCTAGTTTCCAAGTATTCTACTAAACTTGCTCTGATACCAACTGTAAGGACCCGACCCCAATTGCCCAGAGCCGGTGCCTTGTTTGATTACGTTGGAATATATACAAGGAATACGAATCTCGAAGGACCGAGTAGTTTAGTATTATTGGAAATAGGATACATACATAAGTTAAATATTACAACTTTAAGAGAAATACAACATGGAAACTCCTTAGACAACACCCATAAATCCTAGGTTATTTCAGCATGTCATTCATAATAAACTTCTTCATGTCCTGAAAAAAAATGATACATAAGAAAGGGGTGAGATAAAATGCTCAGTAAGAGTAAGAAATACAGAGGAAGATAGTATAAACTTAATACATAGTGCATAATTGAAAACACATGCCTTTAATAATAAACTTGAACACATTATGGCAGGAAAATAAGCCGAGTAAATAATGCTATAATAAAACATAATCAGGGGTATTCTACTAATCAAATAGCCTCATGAAATATAAATAGATGAACTCATAAGGATGGAATGCATAATTCCGGACATTCTGAAACATTTTTTCAAGGCATCGGCCAAGACATCTAATGATTAAGGCCTCAGCCAAAATCCATATCACATTGGGAAAGGCCTCAGCCAATTCCTCGTCTAGTTGTCTCATGAGACCTACCGATGCATCGAGGGGATAAAGTGGACCCCACCCATCACATAATAAGTCCAATGAATTCCTCATATGATCAGGGATAAACATAAACAACATATATATTCATATTTAAACTTATCATATGAAATGTAACTAACTTTCCCCAATTATTGAACACAAACACTAACCATTCAGAATAATATGGTGAATGGTTTTAGGATAAATCATCCACAATAAAGTTAGTCATAAACCATTACATAAAATATGGTATATGAAATAATAAATTATTAACCCCAACCATACATAACAATCAACAAGAGTGTTGAATCGAACGAGAATAATCTTCTAAAATCATTAAGCAATTATTGTGATAAATACTTTTTTATTTTGAAAAGAAGAGTTCTTTTGAAAAAATATTTGTATAAAACCAGAAGTAAATTAAGACAGTATTTTATGATAAAATGAGTGTTTTTAGAAGGATAATGTTTTCCAAAAATATATTATATCTTTCCCATGAAAATAGATATGAATTTGAGAAATTCCCTTGTATCGGGCTCGTATTTTTGGAAACAGTTTTGAGAGCTCCTTTTAAAACATGTAACTATCCAAAAAATAGGGAATGATTCTGGTTGGTGTACATATAAAGAATACTCACACAAAATTTATAAGGATTACCTATCAATACATAAGAATTTCATAGAGGAAATTAGACAATAAAAGTAACCCGAATGAAAATGGAAGTTCGGGTGGAAAACCCTTACCTTAACTCCGAACGTGTTCCGCCCTTGTACTTAAGCTCATGGAATATGAAATTATACTTATTAATAAATTATTTCATAACCTATTATACATGTATTTATTTTATCATATTTCTGGTTAGTTCATTTATGTCTTTATTGATTAGTTATTGTATCGAATTTCGTCGTTCTGGAGTGTTTGTTTCTCTTATTTTCATATTCAGTTCACTTGTTTTTAAGTAATGAAGTGGAATGGATGTAAATCTACAAAATTGAAATTATATATTATTTATGAAAATAAATAGGTGTTATTTTTCATTTATATAACTTGGTGACATGGAACGAGGATAAATTATCATATAGAACTTTAATGATAATTGTTTCAGTTAATTTGTGGGTTCTGATTACAACAAACTCATTTTTCTTTATAACCTAATAAAATTTTAACAAAGGGATTATAGAATCTTAAATAGGTTATATTATATATAATAATATGGTTCAACCATAAAAAGAATGGTTTCATGACCATAATTTAGAATGATAAAAGAAATCGAAAGTCCATCGTCATTGAATGTGTAAAATTGAAACATCTCGGATGGTGTTCTTGCTACTAGTATAAAAGAAGGTAAAAAGGGGGATATGATGATAACTTATTCCACTATCATGAAAAAATTCCAGTACATATAAGGTAATGGAATAATCAATTTTTTTTTGATAAATAGAGGTAATAGAAAAAGAAAATAAATGAACTTCAAAGGAAAGACAAAGAATTGAAAAGAAGAATTTACCTCTTGAACCAAACTTTCTTGAGAACCTCCTTAAGGGAGAGGTTTTGGTATTTTAATGAGACCAAATCTTGATGGACGTGGGAGAGGAGTTTGGGAGGGTATTTGGCCAGAATTTTCAGAATGTACAAGGCCTGAGAGGAGTGAATGGAAGAGGGGGTGAGAGGGGGTTTTTATAGTGGAGGAGAGAGGCGATTTCTTAATATAAAACTCATTAATTTATTATTTATCCTCAAGACAAAGAATAGTGAGTATTACATAACCAAGAATAATAATTTTATCATGTTATCCCTAACCAAGTGGTCTTACATCATCAGAACATCACACATGACTCTATAATTAGTGTATTTATCTTAATTTTGCAATTTATGGTATGTAACTATTCATAAAAAATTCAAGTATTTTAGAAAAATCTCAAAAATTTACCCCAACCATTTTTCAACGTGTAGAATCCAAAAATAAAGTCCATTTTTCCAAAATAAGTTTCTAAATATTATTAATTTAATATTTAATTAAAATCATAATTTATTATCAAAAACCAGTTTTAAAACATTCATTAACTTATTCTAAAATATAGGTATATCGTACTTTCAACTTGAATATTATTTATATATTATCATAGGTAAGGGTACTATTCATTAGGGTATATCACTATTCATAAGGGTATGTTAATATTCATAAGGGTAGGTTACTATTCACCAAAAATTAATTTTTTCTTATTGGACTCTAAATAACTTACTGATCGCGACTGTGTATGTCTGATTTTTGAAATTCACATCACAGAAGTGACAAAATTATGTTTTAAGGGTCCCATAGTACTTAGTAGTTAATGTGATTATGACATATTTATAATAAATTACTTTCCTTTAAAAAAAATAATGGGTCGTTACATTCCCCTCTCCTGGGGTCTAGGAAATGTCAAAGTCAAAGGATTGTAGGTACTCCACCCAACACATCTATCAGAGGTTCAATTATTTTTGAGATAATATATAACTCAATCTTTTTTGTTTGGAATAAAAGGTAAAACTTTTTCCAAAAAGGTAATACCACAACTCTTAAGAGAATGAATCACAAATGTCAGTTTGAGATCATGGGTCAGATAATTATTCTCATGTGGCATAAGTTATATGGATCCATAGGCTACCACATGATCACCCTATATAAGAACACAACCCAAACCCAAAAATAATGAATCACATAATAACACATAGCCCTTCATAACCTATGGAAGATTCAATACTGGTGAAAAATCCAAAATAAATTTTAGTTCAACAAAAGAACTCTGATATTTATCATCCTAAGAAAAATTCACTCCAATCTGAGTGAGAGAGGTCATAAGGGAATCTAGCTTTGATAAATCCTTGAAAAACCTATGGTAATACCCCACCAAGCCTGATAAGTTCTATATCACAAAAACATTACACGGTTTCTCTCATGTCAAAACAAATTTCACCTTCTCATGATTAATTGAGATACCATGTTCCAACACCATTTTCCCCAAGAATTTCTATTCCTAAATCTATAAATTTCATTTTTAAATATTTTCATAAAGTTTGTGATCTCTAAATATTTCTAGGATTTCTATCAGATGAAGAACATGGTCCTCCTTAGTTTTGGAGTAAACCAGAATATCATCCACGAATTCCACCAAAAATGAATCTAGGTATACATGGAATATTCTATTAATAAAATCCATAAATACCCCAGTAGAATTGGTCATGCCAAAGGGAATAAAAAGATACTCAAAGTGACCATACCTGCTTATGAAGGAAGTTATTGGAATGTTATATTATTTTATTCTCTATTAGTGATAATCAGACCGAAGATAAATCTTTGAGAACCACTTTCCACCTTTCAAATGATCTAATATATTATCAATTTGTGGCAATAGATACTTGTTCTTCACTATAACTTGATTGAGTTTTTAGTAATCAATATATAGGTAAAGTGTTCCTTCAGATTTCTTCACAAAGAGAACAAGTGTCACCCAAGGTGACACACTAGGGAATATGAATTCTTTCTCTAACATATCTTCCAAATGAGTCTTCAAATTTTTCGAATCTACTAGTTCCATATCATAATAAGGAATAGATGTTGGCTGAGTACAATGTACTAAATCAATATAGAAATTTACCCCTCTTACTAGTGGAAGACTGTAGAAATCAAAAGTAAACACATTAGGAAGCTTGACAATGATTAGGGGGGAGATCATCAGTCAAATATTCTCACTCCATGTAAAAATAAAAAACCAAAATTACCTTTCCCAACTCTAGAAAATATGGTGTGACTCTACTTGAGCTTGGTTCCCATTCTCCCTAAAGAACACAACACACCTCATCAGGTGAAGTAAAGGAGACCCACTGAAGGTAATAGTCAATCTAAGCCTTATCAGTGATCAAAAGTCCATCCTAAAAATTATGTCAAGAGTTTTAATGTCGAGAACCATAAAATTCCAAGTAAACTCAATCTTTGATAATATAAAACAAAATAAGGACAATGGAGACTATACTCTCTCTTCGTTCCAAGGGGCATAGTAATATCCATCACATAAGAAAAAATTTCTATAGTAGGATTTAACATGTTCACAATACGAGTAGATATAATCAAGTGATATGCACAAGTAACAAATAGAGTAATTAGTAAAGATGAAGCTATAGTGATAGTACCTCTCACAGTTGCTGGACCTATATAAACTTCCTCTAGAAAATCTTCCACTCCATGAAGAATATTCATTCTAGATTCCTATGGATGGAACCCCTTAGACCGTGAAGCCACCAATTACACTAAAATACTTTTTGGAGTTGATGATCCTATTCCACAATGTGGAGTAGAAAATAAGTGGAATAAATTCTATATATGTCTTGAGTGACCACAAGAACTTCAGATCTTTGGTGCCTTAGTATGAGAACATCTTGAATGCCCAACCTTGATAAAATTAAAGAAATTTAATGGGCCTATTATATAAACTGTAGGAGGTGTGTAAGACTCATTTTGTCTAGAACCACCACGAGAATCACCATGATTCCTATTTACTTTAAAGTAACTCACATAATTTCCATTGGGAGAAAAAGGATCTCCCATCAACCATGACTTACCAGCAAGGTCAATCTCAACCATAAATGTATTTTCCAGTACATAATAATAAGAATCATGCTTTAGTAAGAAAACCTGATATCAAATATAAGAATGAAGAACCATCTCAAATATTCATGCCTTCATCTTCTCATTAGTCACTACCTTATTAGAAAACTAAACATGCTCAACAAAGTAGTTTTCATATCGTGTTACTACCTTATAACTCTTCTAGAGGTTGAGAAACTCTATAGATTACATGAATACCATAGATTCAAGATAGAAATAATTGGTGAAAATAAATTAAAATTATTTCCATTCCAAAACCTCATTCTTATTTTCCATCACCATCAAACCCCACAATTTCCTATTAGGCCCTTCCAACTTAAAGGTGTCATATTTCACCTTAATAGCTTCATGTGTTTCCAAAAATTCAAAAAGAAGTTATATCCTTTTCAACCAATCATTATCCTCTTGAAGATCATTGGATCCTTGGAAAGAAAGTGGATTCTGGAAAATAAACTCTTGAGAATGATCATGATTTTCATCCCTTCAAGGTTCCACTACCAGAGTATGAATGAGAACGAGTTCATGTACTTATCCTAGAGTTTGGATAGCCCAAACCACTATCTCAATAATATTTTGGTCCATTGGAGGATTTTATTTCTATATTTCACTAGAATATTCCTCTAATATCCCATCCACACATCTTCTTGGAGGCATGCTACTATACAACTGTAACGTCCCGACCTAGGTGCCACACACTGGTGCCCCGATTTGGGTTGTCATGTGACCTCAAGAATGCCTCCCCATATTCCAGAGGATACCGACTAGAAATGAGGGTATAATATCAATCGTGGGGAGATTATAATATCTTTATCAGAGTAATTCAACAATAGAAATAAATAAAAAATATCCAAAAGGTATAACTATAACCAGAATAATAAAAGTATCATATGATGACCAAAACCAAAATAAAATATTCAAAACTAAAGTAGTAGATCTATCATGCCAAGTACGTGTCTAGTTTCAAATGAAAAACCCAAAATAAAGACACTGAAAACTCCCAATCGGGTCCTGATACCAAGTATGGTTCCCTCATCCATACTCTATATCATATCATCCATATAACATAGGGTTCTTTTCATTATCTTTTCCTACAAACATGAAGTCTATTTGGGTACCGATGAAGCAGCCTGAGTAGGGTGTGAGTACAACTTAGTAGGCTAACACCAATGATGTCTAAAATAATATCCATCCAATAAAAGTGTATGGAGTTGTATAAATAATAAATACAATTCATAAAGTAAATAGTTATCACATTTCATTATTCTTTAATTAACTACATAAACTCCCTGGTTTCCAAGGACACCTGAACCCCCAATACCTACTTCGGCCCATGCCATAGTCTAAAACATATAACAATACCATGGTTATCATTTATCATTTAATTTCAAATCATATCATGTACAATTAGAACCACAGTCCAATTCCAAACTCATGGGCATACAACATCATGTTTAACACCCCATAGGTATTTAAAGCCTCAGTCCCTATCCCAGACCTCAAAGTCACATGGGTATTTAGAGCTTCAATCCCCATCCTATACTCACTATCACAAATGGGTATTTTGATACATAGTACTGATCCCACACCTCAATGTCACATATGGGTATTTGGAGCCTCATTCCCCGTCCCAAACTTTTTTTATCACATATGGGTATTTCGATCCTCAGTTCATGTACTACACTCTCATATCAATCAAATCACACATATATCACATATATCACATCAATAAAGGTTAATCAACATTAACCCTTTTATCACATTTCACATCAATTAATATACCATTTCAACTATCAAAAAAATTATGGTTCAATAATTTAATCACATATAATAATATGATCTATTCACCGTTAAATCATTTTTCAATATTCAATTCATATAACCCATTAACCTATTAAGATAAAATAAACCATCTCATAATCACTATTGTCAATTAATTCATAATCACATTAATTGACCAATTACACAATCTTAATTTCCCATCAAATCCATAATAACAACATTCCATTAATTAATTAAACAATTAATTAATCCAATTCCACCAATTTCATAATCATAATTAACCAATTCAATTTTCCCAAGTTCAACTCATCTCATATTCACATGAAAAATCAATTAATAAATTCCATGGTTCTATAAATTAATTAATAAATTAATTTATTCAATTCAATATTCAATTGGAAATCATGTCAATTTAAATTCAAACATACATGCACAAAATTGGAACTCAAGAATATGAAAATTGAATTTAGAACACCTACCTCAAGATTTTTAATAAATACTTGCCAAAAGAAATCCCCAATTGAAGTGGAAAAATGGAGATCATGATGAAGAATGATATTTATATCCAAAAACTATATCAAATATCAAAATAATTTATATCAATCAAACCTATATCTAAACTCATCACCAATGGAGGAAAACCATCCCCTTGGAAAGAGATATGGGAGAGAGAGAGAAACCTAATCGGGTAGAAACCACATACCCAGAGAGGTGAGGATTCGTCAATCCAGCTTTCGATTCATCAAGAATGGTGTTTAAGATCCCTTGGAATTCGTCCAAAATCCTATAAAAATTATAGGAGCGAGTTAGTGTCGAGTTGGGTCGACTTTGGATGATGTCTGGGGGGTTTATAACTTTTAAAACCAAATTTTAGAAAATTAAAATCCACATGCACAGTTTCCTGGGAAGGGTCACATGCTTTTCCAAACCATGAAACTCACCTATGGGGGTTTCATGATTAATTCTAAGAGGTAACACAGTTTGAAAAACCATGTTCCAACCATGAAATCCCTCTATGGACGGGGTTGCACGGTTTGTGGGGGCATGGTGCATGGTTTGGGAAATCCATTCACCAACCATTACCTTCCAAAAAACCCTAAAAAACATCCAATTTTCACCAAAACATACCATTGTTAAAACAAAAAAACACTCAAAACAAGGAAAAAGAGTACCAGTAAATGTGATCAAGAAATCTCCAAGAAAATTTCAGGATATTACAATAACCCACATTATAACAGATCAACCTCAAGCTATAATCCCAAAATTCTATAAGATTCCATGGTAAAAATATTAGTACATTGAGCCTAAATATATTCCACTCTCTCCCAAGTTTTCTCCTGAACACACCCATGTTTCTACAACACACAAACTATCAACAAGATCTTTTTTACACAACACTTTCTCACTGCAATCCAAAACACGTATCAGATGCTCCTAAAAGGACACATCAGTCACAAGATCAACATCATCCAAATTGACCACATGAGAAGTGTCAGGGCGATACCATTGAAGCTATGACACATAAAAAACATCATGCATAGAACTATACCTCTATAGAAGAGACAATTGGTACGCCACTGACACAATTCTCTCCAAAACCTCAAATGGTCTGGAAAATCTTGTCATCAGCTTGCCCTGCCTCTGAATCCTATAGTGACCCAATCTAGATAACACCTGAAGGAAAACATGATCACCCACTGTAAACTCATGGGGTCATTGAAGTCTATCAAAATATGAATTATATCTACACTGAGCCATATCCATTTGCTTCCAAATCAACTAAACTTGCTCTGACGTCTCCTGTATGAGACTTGGTCCCAACAACTCTGACTCACCTACCTCAATCTAATATAGAGGTGATCTGCATTGACTACCATAAAGATCATCATATGGTTACATCTTTATATTTTAATAATAATTCTTGTTATAGGTAAACTCAATGAGCGCTAAGTGATTCTTCCAAGACCCACCAAAGTCAAGAACACATGCTCACAACATATCCTCTAACACCTGTATTGTAAGTTCTAAATTCCCATCTGTTTATGGGTGTACAATAATACTTAGTGAAACATATGTACCAAGAGACTTCACCAAGCCCTACCTAAAGTGAAAAGTAAAGTGCATGTAATAATTTAAAACAATACTCTTTGGCACCCTGTGCAGATGGACTATTTCCTAGATGTACATGTTCCCCAACTGATCCATTGAAAATATCTCCTATATAGGCAATAAATTTTATACTTTAATCATCCTATCCACTATCACAAAAATAGTTTCACTCTTCTATGGATTACTTGGGAGACCCAGCAAAAAGTCCATGATAAATTTTTCCCACTTCCATTTCAAAATAGGCAACAACTACAGTAAAACACCAGGTCATTGATGCTCAGTATTCAACTATTGATAGGTGTATGATTATGTCACAAACCCTGCTATTTCCTTTTTCATAACTAACCACCAATATTATCATCATAGGTCATAGTACATTTTGGTCAAGCTCGGATGTAATGACCACTTGGATGCATGAAATTCATGTATTATCTCCTCCCACATACTTATAGGCCCAACAAACTGATTCTTGACATAAATGATGTCATCCTCATCTATGGTCCAATATAAAGGTGGCTCCCCACCTTCAAGGCTTTCCCTAAAGGCTAAATTTTTTGGATCCACATATTATTTTTCTCTAATCTAGAAAAAAAGTGTAGAATCCAATGAAATTGATATTAGATTCATTTTATCTTGTCTCTCTTGAACCACAACATGATTATCATCCAATAAAGTCATCTTTTTTCCACTCAGCATTGGACTCCTGAACTACTTGATTTGGAGTTTTCCTAGTTAAAGCATCATCATCACTATTCCCTTTTTTGGGTGTATATTCTAGATCAAAATCAAAATATTTTATATACTCAACCCACCTATACTATGAGAGATTCAATTATATATAAAAATATATACTTTAATATGTTGTTATTAGTATACATAGTAAAATTTTCTCCCGAAATATGATACTTCCATAACTTTAAGGAATAAA
The DNA here is from genome assembly GCA_963277665.1 of Viscum album. Lineage (NCBI taxonomy): Eukaryota > Viridiplantae > Streptophyta > Magnoliopsida > Santalales > Viscaceae > Viscum > Viscum album. The sequence continues at coordinate 1,120,391,792 of OY728141.1, forward strand.
CAAAAGTATCTAATTCGAGGTCGTGCATAGGGTAGTTCTGTTAATGTGGCCTCAAATTTTGAGATCCATATGCCACAAACCGATCTACCTATATCCACAATACTCCAAGTCCTATCCCAAAATAATCATAAAACACTATATACTCCTCACTTCTCCTAAGTAGGATCAATATTGGTTCCATTTTCAAGTACTTCTTCAACCCATGGAAGGCATTCTCACATGATTTTATCCACTCGAACTTTATCACATTCTTGTTCAATCCCCAAAGTGGTTCTTACAAAGGGGAAAAGTCCTAGATGAACCTCCGATAATAACCTTATAACCCCAGAAAGATATGGATATCAAAAAAATTATTGGGCTGATCCCAAGAAACCACTGCTTGAACATTCTATGGGTCCACCGACAGACCTTTCTCTAAGATGATGTGACCCAAAAAGTGTATGTGATTAATCCAAAACTAACATATAGATATATTGGTATATAGCCGAGGATCTTTTAGTGTACTCAAGATGATTTCAATATGTTGGTCATCGTTTTCATGAGTCTTGGAGTACACCAAGATGTCATCCATAAATACCACCAAAAACCGATTCAAATACACATGAAAGATTTGGTTAATCAATGCCATAAACACCACCAGTGTATTTGTCAGCCTGAAAAACATCATGAAAAACTCATATAGTCTGTACCTACTTCTGAAATAATTCCTCAGTTTATTAATATTTTGAACTCTCAAATGATGATAACCTGATCTCAGGTCGATCTTGGAGAAAAAATAAGATCCTCTCAACTGGTCAAAAAGGTCATTGATACATGAAAGATGATACTGGTTCTTTATAGTCATCTGTTAAAACTTCTAGTAATCAACACATAAGTGTAGAGTCCCATTATCCTTCATAGAAAACAAAACTAGTGAACACTTAGGTGGCATAATCAGATAGATAAACCCCTTATCCATTAAATCTTCTAGTTGAGTACTAAACTCTTAAAGCTCTATTGGTTCCATTTTATATGGTGGAATAAAAAATATCTCAACCCCCAGCATGCACTCAATTGTAAACTCTACATCTCTATAAAGTGGAAACCATGGGAAGTCTTTAAGATACACATACTGAAACTTATCCACTATGGGTGTAAAGAAATCATTCTTTACACCTCCATCATTCAGAAAAATACTAGCAACCTGGGTGGTGATCTCCCCTACTTGCTGATGAACTAGACCCACACACCCCGTATTAATATCCCACTCTACATGGTGAAAATAATTGTTACCCTTAGGATATGTAAAATTCATTATCCTTTAATAGAAATCAATGTTAGCTCGGTATTTTACTAACTAGTTCATTCCCATAATTAGGTCAAAGCCTAAAATATAAAGGATGAAAATATCCCAACTAAAATGATACTACCCATTCTCAAGAGAACACCCCTTTAACAAAAACTATGTCTCTCAATTTTACCTCAATTGGTTTATTAATTGTCATCACCCCACTCAAAAAATCCAATGTTGGACTCAACACATTCACAAGTTGTGTAGATATAAAATAATGAGTGACACTGATATCAAATAATGAACTAGAATGCATATAAGCTACAAGAATAATACTTATTAATATCAATAATCCAACCTCTCCATCCACAAGTGTAGGATGAACTACATGTAACTGTCCTGATCATATTACCTGTGATGGAGTCTAAGTACCTTGAGCTACAACAATTTTTTTATATGGGTGCTCTTGATCAGAATCACCACGTCCATCACCTCTGCCACCACGGTTAGTAGAACTCCAACTACCAGACTTATATGGGGTAGAATATCCCCTCCCCACACTCTGGTTCTTACTATCTACTAATCACTTCCCATTTTTCATGGGTTCTTGTAGAACTTTTGTAGATATCCCAACTTTTCACAAGCTCATCACTCCGCTGGTGGTCAAGGACAATGCCTAAAAAAGTGGCCCGACCTAGTGCACTAGTGGAAAAGCACTCAGGTAAGATCCTGAGTAATCAATACTTCTCCCTATCAACATTTATTTTCTAATATATGGTTAACATTCTCATAATGATGCTTCCTTCCCTCAAAATACATACCTCCTAATCGTCTAGTATAAACCACCTGTCCTCTAATAGATGCTACCTTTAGGTTCTCCTCAGATATGAGAGTCTAATCCACCACTTAAAAAACCTTTTTCAGCTAAAAGATATTAACTTGAGACTTAATCTCACATTTAAGTATATTATAGAAATGCCTTTCCATAGCCTTCTCATCCCCTATTATCACTAAATAAAAGAACTTCAAGTCTGTAAAGTGATCAATGTAGTCTATTATAGACATACTCCCCTAAGTCAACCACATGAACTCAACTACCCATTTATATCTCTATGTCTTTGGATAAAATTTCTACAATAACTTCTCTAAAAATTCATTACATACCATTCCATTAGCCTATCTATTATAATACCAAACACCCCACCAGTTCTTTTCTGATCCTCATAACATGTAATCATCCAACTTGACACTTCTCTTGGTAGGAGTCTCTAAATTTTCATGTATAGCCTCGATGGACTCAATCCAGAACTCAGATGCCTCAGGTCCACCCTCTTTAGTGAAATTTAGAGAGTGTTGTAACTGAAACTCCCATGTTAGGTCATACATACTCTTCAAAACACACTCTAGGTATCTCTCCATCAATTACATGAAGCGATCAAAGTTCTCATAGAACTTCTCTCTATCTCCTTCACCCGGCACCATTGGTGCCTCAGGTTCCACAGTTCAAGGATCATTTCCTGCCATATTCTCCTACTGTCCTCTCAACAAGTGTTGTTGTGGAGGAATATTTATATAATCCTGAACACACATCTTATTACACATAAAAAACATTATCCCAAGAATGAAATAGGGATTTTCATAAGTCCATATCAATTCATCCTCCTTTTTGACCGCCACATAGTCAAAACCGAGGTGCCATCACTACCCTTAACTATCCTATATATAGGTCTAGGTTAAAAAGGGTAAAATCATTCTCATTATTCAAGTTTCATTAGAGACCCATTTATTCACATATTGCATCATTTTACAACTTTCAAGTAGATATCAAGAACCATTTTTAGTTCAATTACACAAGTAAGGAAAATCATTTCAATTTCAACAACTTACCCAAAACCTTCTTTTTCCATGCGTACCTAAACTGATGCATGTCACAATAAATATTTTGTGCCTAGAATGATACATGTATACTCAAATCTTGTTTCATAATAGTAAATGAGTCAAATATTAGAAAATATCATAAAAATTTATCACATCACACAAAAATTCCATCATCCAAGGTGAAATAACACCCAACTGTAACAAAAAACACTAATAACATCAATCCCACCCTTGGTACTTGGGTTTTCCCCATACATGGGTTTGGTACTCCCATGAACGAGCTCATGTCCAAATCCCGACTCTTTCTCTTCTCGTGCCTACCTTTCCAAATAGTAAGACAAAATAAAATAAAATAAAACAACTTTGATACCACTTTGTAACATCCTAACTTGGGTTCCACACACCAGTGCCCCGATCCGGTTTGTCACATGACCTCAAACATGACTCCCCATACACTATATGATGACAACTAGAAATGAGGGTCTAATAATGATCATGAAGAGACTATAACATCTTTATTATATTAATAATATAGTGTAAATAAATACAAAATATCCAAAAGATATAACCATAAATATAAAAATACCAATATCACATGATGGCCCAAATATGAGTACAATATCCAAAACTAAAGTAGTATATATGTCATAATGAAGGTACCAAGCACATAGAGGAGTCCCAAAAAGGTGGGATTTTAAATTTTTTCTATTTATGATCGACAAGAATTCCTCTCTGTTGGAAGAATTATACCCGATTACCTCCTGAGGATCTTGAGTGAATAAGTTTTAAGCACAAAATAATAAACCATAAATACTTGGTTAGATATGAAGATGCTTTCAACATATGATCATAATTAGTGATCATTACTTGAATAATCCTAATCCAAATTCATCTAGATCATTCAAACATACTTCAAGAAACCATGGAAGCACTGCTCATCAAATTCTGGGTGCTAGTGCAGAGATTCAATGATGTCTTTAATGCTCCGATGATCACCGCATCGCCATGATTGTGATGCATGAGAGAGAGATCAGTCCAAACTCTTAGATCTATAACCTCTCTCTAGAATTCAGGAGTGATGAGAGAGAGAGAGAGGTAGTGAATAGTATTTGGTTAGAGGCTCTCATATTCTATATAGAGTGTGTTAATAAATTACCCGGAAATGGCACACCAACCCCCGAATAATTTTACACACTATAAATGATATTATGAATACTATAATGAGCCATAAATACTATTTATATTATCATCAATTTCTTTTAATGTAATAAATATATATTATATGATAATACCTGGTCCATATACTCAACTCACCATTCCTACAATTATTAAATGAACCTTGAATTTTTTAAACTAATATTCATTCAAATTATATTTCCATGCATTTAATTTAAAAGTTTTAAATACATTTAATAAATAAATTCAGTGCCAATTATTCTTAACATGAATAATATGAATTTGTCTATTACTTTGGTAATCATATATCCTTAGATAAAACCCAGACCCCAATGGTGGGACCCACTATTTCCTATTTACCTATTAAACTGAATATGATAGATTCTTGAATATTCTATTGCGTGTGACCCTCTAGGAATCTCAATAAAAATGAATACCATTCATAGACCAAGATAAGGATCTTGCAACCCATCATATTCCCTAAAGAGATAAGGACAATCATAGCAATGACAACCAACCAGCGAACACACACTATGTAATATAATCTCTTTTTCTTAAATATATCATAAAGTAGGATGCACACCCATGTCATCCTCCTTTTCTTGTTTTATTATTTTTTGATCTATCTAGATGAATTTATCCTCGACTACCATGACCGTGGTCTTATGAAGGAACTACCATACTAATCAACATGGCCCGAGATATATTACTTCCTTAACCTAGAAGCAAAAAATCCTTTCTCGATCATTCAACCAATGCCATACCACTAATGATGCACCCAACACAAGCTAACTCACCACAATCTCATATCACAACCTTTTCCTTACATCAAAGTATGTGATCAAATGGAACAAATTGGCAACGATCTCAAGTTAGGAGACCATTACACATGTCTATAGATAGAAACATCCAATGACACCCGAAACATGTGGTGTTCCTATTGGTGAGTCTATCCTCATGATATCACTACTAGATATCACCAAGTGTGAACTTCTTGAGAAGAAGTCTCAATGATTATGATTCCCAAGCACCTGATAGTCAAACATATACTGTGTCTAGTCAGTATAATGTATCTATACTATAAGAAATATGTTTAGATTAATGTCATAATATCTTGAGGTTCTCATTATAGCAAGGGATCTACTAAATCCCTTTTATATGAAAATTAATCTATGGAAATTACCATTAAATAGTGTACATAGAAAATTCTACACTATAATTTTAAGTATACATCGTGTATATCTAACTGTACACATGATATGGTAATAAAATGTACTACATAGTTGAGTCTAGGGAACCCACTATTAAAACACTCCCACTTGCACTAGATCTATATTGATAACCAAAATTGTTATCTCTCACATGATAAAAATCATGTTTCTGCTGAGTCATGGCTTTAGTTGATGGGTTTTCCATGTTTTCACTATATGAGTATTTTGGTATATGCGACCTCATCTACTTGAGTAAAACTTCTCAAGAAAAGGTATCCCTGAGTATATCCCTTTTGTACATTGTCATAACTAAACTTCTTAGATAGTAAGAATATCATAATTTATATTATGATAACACTTTACATACTAGGTTTGATTCCAAGAACTGGAACTAATCGTTGCATTTAACTACTTCTTAGCTACCTCCAAAGCTGCAACATACTCAACATTTAAAGGTATGGATACTACTGGATTATTCAATATTGTCTCACTCATAATCTTAGAATAACTATGATATTAGATCACATGGTTCTACATAATACTAGTTTGTGTCCTAGAAAAACTAGTATACTATATTCTCCACATCCGAGGTACATATCTTTTGTACTTTCCGAAGTACAATCAGATAGATCTGATCGCTTCACTTGAAGTTCTCTTGGATATAACTAATATTTTCCTACTATGAATTATATCCTAGTAATATCAATTTTTGAACATATCATTCCACATGTGATTGATCCATCTATTAAACATATGGATTTAAACTCACCAAGTTAATCTCCTCCCATGTCCAGAACATGTCTACCTGGAGAGATATATGCCATGTGACACTGATAAATGTTCTCTCTTAAATTGTTCTAACCTGTATTTTCCAATACCATGTCACTGTATGTACGATTGACTAGGTCCAAGAAACCATTAGATATACCTTGTTAGATACTATTCCCTAGAACGTTGGTTGCTACTTTAAGTCAATCACTGGAGAAGAGATTTTTTCATTTTGGCCTTATCTAACTTGAATCTGTTTTACATATGTTACCCAATATATTCAACTTGGAAAATAATGATGCTCCTACTAATATATGGTTGACACATGGGAAACATTCATTCCGGATGAATATTTTATGATCTAGTTTCTTACATCAATCTTAAACTAGAATTCAGTAACTTGAAAACTATATTAGCATTATGTGATGTGGCCAGCCATTTATGGTTGCATCATATAGGCACCTTCCATGATTTGTGGTCATGAAATCCAATGATAAATATAATTATCATAGATATTATCTATGAAATGTAAAATTATAATGGATTTTGGCATAATTAATTTTTATAACCAATCAATTCTTATTGGTACTACGAATGTACTGTCCATTTATAAACTAATTTGAATACCCACCATAGTATTCAAAATAATAACCCCCTTTTCATTTTCTTACATGGAATCCATTATTGAATTTTAATTGATATTATCAATATTAGTTAATTTCCATATACTACTTACTTGTAGAATTTATTATTCACAATAAATAATTTATCACTGGTTGCGGTGAATATAAAACCATCACCATGGTTTTATCCTTCCCATGCAGTATGTGTCTCTGAGATATTGCTCATCCACATGCACTTGTGGAAGTAGTTACTATGCCAACCATTTGCGCATCTTTATCATTGACTAAACCCAAAAAATATGGCCCCTACTATCTCAAATAGATATGTGCATCCTTATATAGAAATGTAGTCCATCACTTGACTAAGAATTTCTATCTTAGGGATTTATATAATAACCAAAAAACTGTTAGGATAATTACTATAGATGAACATTGTGTTTTTCCTAATGCAAGGTTTTTTATATCCTAAGAAACTCTTTGCATCTAAACAAATGTCCTTATTACATAATGTATTTACATTATAATATTACTCATATGATATCCATTTTTCATTATAGTTGGCATATGGTTATGGGATATCACTATTATTTACAAATCACATCATTAAATATAGTGGAAGTTCATACAAGTTAGAGCATTGATACTCCTTACATCAAAACTATGATGTAGAAAATGTGCATTTAAGAATTAATCCACACTAAATTTTTTTGATCAATGTTAACATTTAAGACTTCATAATCAATCATCCTCATTAACATAAATTCCATGATGCAAATATGGTAATGTGAATTTAAGAATTACTCTATGCTACATTATATTGATCGATGATTGTTTGGTGAAGATATTCTTTAACATACTGGCCTTCAGAAACTCATATCTTATAACCATGCATATATCATACTTCAATTTAAAATCCTTAAGCACTTAAAGTAATCTCATGAAGTATAATTACCACTAGCTTACCCATGGAATAGTTCACACTCTCATGAAGAACTAATTTCAAAAGCCTTGTGGTTTACCTTTATTTCTAAAGGTTCCCTTGTCCAAAACTAAGTATATATATTGATAATACCAAGTGTTTAGCTTAGATGAGTATAAATACTATACTAGATATATCTTTGACGTCTAATTTAGGTTTTCTTGAAAAAGTTTAATATTTCCACAATCGGGTAAATAAGTCTTATAATTTTATATCATCACGTATTGCCTATGTTTCATGTATCACTGAACTATTAATTTGAGTATTCTACACCAAACCAACATTCATTCCTAAACATGGAATAATGTCTCCTTGTGTCTATAGGGCATGTGAAATAAATGTTTTGGTTATACTCAGTAATAGTCTTATAAGAACCATTCACTTGGTAATATAGAAGTTGTGTACTTCTCACTGCTAACTTTGGAATCACCCTTTCTCAGTTGCATGGAGAATAAAACTTCTAGTAATTTTTATATACTCACTTGGTTATTGTGTTTAAATAAATATATGTGATAGGAATATTTTACATAATACCCAATAAGTATGACCAAAAAATTACATTTTAAATTGATGAATATACCTAAAGAGGAAGCGATTACTTTATTCTTTAATTCAGTTCATTACGATCAATCTTTTATAGATTTATTAAATGATATGAAAAGAAAATAATCTCTGTTAATACCTTTTTTATTTAATGAAGTTGTGAATGTTCCCTTGGCATGCAACTTTCCATTTGAAAAATTTCATTGCCTTTCAATTTGTTCGGCATAAGAATTAAAGATGAATTTTTCTTTTTAAATTCTTATTTACATAGCGAACCTTACCTAAATAGGTCATGAAGTGTTTAATCAATACTATCTATTTTGTAACCTAAAATGATACTGAAGTAAATGGGTGAAAACTAAATTAAAAATGGATATATTGAAATATCATGATCCATTTTCAATTTACACATTTCCAGTGTAATAATGACTTTATTCATATATTTATTCACTTTCTTCTTGAAAAATTATTAGAGATGAGACTACATGTTATATCACCCATGTCTTGATGTAGTGATTGAAAATAACATCATACATTTATGATATCATTATGACATTACCATAGTATTCTTCATAAATGAGTATCCTATAATAATTTTTATGACCTCTATTCCAGAGGTAGTTTAAAAGGTATTGGGGACACCGAAACCTTGAATTTCCCATACTGCAATATCATGTGAAAGTGCCTATACTACACTTGGAAACACATTCTAGTGAGAAAATTTACTTTGTCCATTATTTATCACAATATTTATTATGGTATTACTTTTCCTTTTCTATAAAAATAAAACCTAACATATTTTTACTTTTTATCTTGATTACTCTTTTAGACATTTTGATTAATTAATTAAATTATTAAATGTCTCCCACTATTTTATCAAATTCTAGGAACCCTCTGCTAGAATCGGAAGACTCTATTACTTGATTATTCTATTAGAAAGGATCCCTGAACCTCCCCTTATAGTGGACAAGGTTTGGATACACCACTACTCGGTGGGTTCAAGGTAGTTATTTGACTATCCAACCACATTAACTCGCAGTTCCATAATCAATTGAGTGAAGTCCCAAATTCTAAAAACATAACTTGATTTACTCAATGCTTGGATATAAAATGATATAAATTTATATTTGGATAATCCTTACTGCCACTTTAGTTAAGTCAACCCACCGGTCTCATAAAAAATCCTTGATAGTAAGAGGCACACTCAACTTTGGATGACAAGCACCTCGAACACCTGATTTTATCCAAATTTGAATGATGGAAGGCAGTTACGACTTAATATTTCTTTAATGGTTTTATTATTTTTAAGAGAATAAATAAATCATTTTATATTTCACAAGAATGTACTAAATGACCACACTCACAACTGACTATGCAATAGGAAATATTCATCACATCACATGTTCATTTTATCTATGCATGCTTGTTTATTATTCTATGTTATCACACATAACTACACACTCACAAAATAATGAAACTTGTAAGAATAAAAAGATGAATTGATAATGATACGATACTAATGGTTGATTAATTGAGTGATTAATGGATTAACCTAGACCTTAGGGTTAATACCTTGAGTCGCGTCGCTTGTGACCTGAGTTGTAGTGCTTTCCCATCCAATGTGTCAAACTCCTATTTGGTGCATCATCATAGCTTGGTGAAAAGATCATTACTACTAATCTTTGTCATTATACAACAATACTTGCATGAAGGTGAGGGGGTATCTAGATTATAAAACAAAACTCAGAAAATTGGCCACTTAAGATATTATACATTTAATTATTTTTAGAAAGCTCATAGGTCACCATAAAATAAACTATTTATTAAAAACCACCACTACAATAATTAAATAAATAAATAAAACATTCACTAAACATGCATTGCTTTACCTTAGGCTCATGATCATTATTATACGCATTAAACTCACGTATTAAAATAAATAGGAAAATAAAATTAAACTTACATTAAAATTATTTTTCCCAATGGGATTTTATTAAATTAACAATTCACACTTATTTTTAATTAAATAATTTTTTCCCAGTCTCGTTATTAATTTAATTTTAAAACAAAAAAATAAATTAAATTAATAACTTAATTTAATTTAACACTTAATTAAATTAATTTAACCCACATAATTAAAATTATTTTCTAAACAAAAAATTAATATTTAATTAATTTAATTTAAAACCAAAAAATGAATAAATTAATATTTGATTAAATAAAATTTATCAAGCCTTAAAAACCCAGAAAGGGCCTATGTGGGTTGGACTGAACCCACGCAGGCCCTATCCGGGCTATGAAGACCCCGTGTAGGGGTGTTCTATGTTGGGAAGGCCTGCCCAAGCCTGTTTTGGGTTAGGATGACCTAGCTTGACCACTTTTAGAGTGACTAGATGTTGTACAAGGGGTTACCTCTTTGACATAGGGGTGTGAAGTTCCCAGTCAGGATCCAAGTATCACTGAGAGGGGGAGGGGGTGAATCAGTGATATCTTTTTCTTTTTAAGTTTCCTTTTTTTGAAACAACCTTTGCCTCTTGTTAAAGAGTTTCTTCCCTATTGAACACACACAACCACATGAACACACAATTTACAAGGTTCACTACTCAACAAGAGTAGCTACGTCCTTGTTATGGCACAGAAACAATCCAGTAACACACAATCCACTAGAAAAAAAATCCTTTTATGTTGAATGCAATGAGTAGGATATAACCTTACACTCATGTAGTACTTATAAAACAATCCATAAGTGCATGTGAACCCTCTTAGCCCAAATAGGAAATTACAGTATTTCAGTGCTTCTTTACAATTGAACAGTTGTATTCTCTGAAGTACAAATATTCACTTTCCTACCAAGAATCTGGTAAGAACTCCTATATGTACAACTGAATATGTGCAAAGACCCCAAATTTTTCGTGCATACTTCAGGGTTTCTTGAGCGCAATTCAAATAGCTTGTGTAAAAAAATTTCCTTTTGGCATGAAAAACTGTTTTCACACAACTTCCCTTTTTAGTACAACTTTCCACTTTTCACGTAGATTCCCACTTTTTCGCGCACCCTTCCTCTTTTCGCAAAAACCTATTTCTTTTCACGCAACTCACTTAGCGTAAAATTTTACACACACTAGAGCTTGAAATTTCTTCTAAGTGTCGAGCCACACACAATGAGAGGGGGTCACCTTGTTTGTATAGGCCTTTTAAATTCCTCGCGAAAAACACTAATCAGTGTGTAAAACCCCCTTCGTGCATGTAAAATCTATTTCACATAAACTCATATTTCATGCAATGCTCCAATATTTCACACACCTCATGCCTTTTCCAAATTTAGAGCTTCTGATCTTGAAACACATTTTGCATGAAAAACTTTATTCCTCTATTCCGCGCACCACACCAATATTTCGTGCAACCTTTATTTTTCACGAATCCCGTTAATATTTCACACACAACATTATTTTTCACACATCCTGATAATATTTCATGCATCCTGCAAATATTTCTTGTAGTATTTTTATTTTTCGCGCATCCCACTAATTTTTCGTGCATCCCGCTACTATTTCGCACGACCTTCATTTTTTTGCGCACTCAGCCCATTTTTTCGTGCACTCCATGACTTTGTCATTTTTGTATGTTCTGCCCTTGAATCATACCTTACACACAAAAATCTAAACCATATTCAATCTTGCACGCAATATCCATTTCCAAAAACACATCTTCATCTCTCGATTTACAGGCCCTAAAATTTGGAAAACACTGGAAAATGGTGCCACCTTAAACTGTTCTTTTGTGCCGTCTCCAGATTTTCCATTCCTTTTTCATTTCTTTCTTCACTACTTCCCATAACCATTCTTCATATTTCATCATGAACTCCACTATCATGATATATATCTTTTGATAGACCAGATTTGGAATCCTCAGAATTACAATGGAAAGTACAGAAACTTCCCTATATTCCAGCTACATCACTCATTCCAATCAAAACTGTATATGAATGGTATCATCCTTTTGCCCCCTTTCTATCATAAGTCTTGCATCACAAGTTCTCCTGACTTATGATATTTTGGAAATACATATCAGCAAAGCATCGTCTAGTTTTTGAGTCCTTTACAAAGTGAATTGATTTAGCTTCTTTGACAACAAAAAACAACACTCTGTAATAGAAAACTCTTCTTGCTTCCTTATCCATCCAACTTGGTCCCAATAGGGTGTCTCCTGATCGGTTCTATGACCCAACTTTGTATATGGAGGACTGGGCTGATCTGCAGTTTCTGTGTGACATCAGTATGGGGAATGCCGACCATTGTTGGAAACCTTGAAGGAGGGTAGGATCCCACATCTAGGGTGGCTAATAATAGAGACCCACCAATGGTTGGATCTGGCTATTAGAGAAGAATCGCGGTAGGGATTCATTGAACTGGTGGTGGAGGAGGCCATAGTAGGGAGGTGACCTCGGGGAAACTTGTGCGGATAGGATTCGTCCAGATCTGGATAGATCTTAGAGAGGGGAGGTGTACCACTATTGATGTATGAAAAACAGGATTGGTGTCGATGTTCCTCATATATAAAGGTTTAGTGTGGGATGAAGCAGGCATAGGTGGTGGAATAGATCTACTCGGGGAGAGACCCACCGCGAGTGAGGAGAGTCGACTTCATCTTGTGGAGGCCAAATGGTGACACTGCGGCCGGGATGAGGCGGTGTAGGCACTAGGGTTACTTTGAGTAGGGAGGGGACCACTACTGGAGGAGGGGACTATGGGGTTCTCTTGGTTCTATCTAGGTGGCTGTCTAGGTGGCCAACATGGCTCCAGTAGGTGGGGCGCAGCGGAGGTGCTCTATGCAACAGCGGGTGGCCGAGTGGTGTAGCTAGGCTGACAGACTAGCGAGCATCAACAATGGCCGGAGGTGTCATGAAAGTAGGGGCCATGAGTTACTCATACATGGAGACATGGGGGACCCTCCCCTTGTAATTTTTGTTTTCTTGATAACCTGATAATGTCTATATGTACCTTTTTTTTGTGTTTTTGGAATTGTCAACAACCCCACTACATGGAAATATCTTCAAAAGAAAGTTATTATGATTTTTTTTAGTTTCGAATGGTCAATCCACCAAAATTAATTATCAGCATTATTAATATAATAATAGTAATAATTATTATTATAATATCATGTTTTCAAAAAATGTTTGGAAAACATCATTGGTCAGAAAATCCTCTTCCGGTCACTAGACTTCCAGTGTCTATCAGATTTCTATCCAGTGAATGGGTTCACTAGAAATTTTTATGCCAATGGTCTTTGGGTATTACAACATATAATCTTTTTTTGATTTAATACCTTCCAAGATTTATTTCAATCCAAATTTAAAACTTTGGATGGCTATAACTTGGCCATATAATTTCAGATTTACTCACCATATGTGGCGTTAGAATCAGAACGATTCCCTATTTTAAATTTCATGAAAATATATTTTTTCTTTTCCTTAAAATATTCACGTGTGGCTCTGATAATAATTAAAATTACCAGGAATGCAGTAGAATCCCCAAAAGGTGGGATTTTAATTTTTTTCCACTGAATATCAACATGAATTCATCATCTTAGGTGGAACTCTCTCTGATTACCTCTCAAGGATCTCATGTGAAAATGTTTTAGGCACAAAATAATAAACCATAAATACCTGGTTAGATTCGAAGCCAACTTCGATGTCTTCTTGTCGTCAATGATTTCTGATCAAAGAACCCAAATACAAATTCTTATAGATCGTCCAAGTGTGATTCAAGAAACTGTGGGAGCATTGATCATCAGATTCTAGGTGCTAGTATGGAGATCCGATGATGTCTTCGATGCCCTGATGATCACCACATCATATTGCTTTTAATGTGAGAGAGAGAGATCAATCTAAACTCTTGGATCTGGAGCCTCTCTCTAGAATAAGGGAGATAAAATAAGAGATAGAGAGGATGTGAATGGTCATTAGTGAGGGGTTCTCCTCTTCCATATATAGTGTGTTAATAAATTACCTGAAAATGGAAAACCAACCCTCGAATAATTTTACACACTATAAATGATATTATGACTACTATACTGAGCCATAAATACCATTTATATTATTATCACTTTCTTTTAATATAATAAATATATATTACATGATAATACCAGTGCTATAAAATCAACTTTTTTTCACAAAAATATTAAATGAACCTTGAATATTTTAAACTAATATTCATTCAAATAACATTTCCATGTATTTGCATTAAAACTTGTAAATATATTTAATCAATAAATTCAATTCCAATTATTCTTAAATTCAATAATATGAATTTGTTTATTACTTTGGTGATCATATATCCTTGGATAAAACCCAGACACCAGTTGTGGGTCCCACCGTGTCCTATTTACCTATTCAACTGAATATGATATATTTTTGAATATGCTATTGTGTGTGACCCTCTTGGACCTTATGTTGATAGAAATGAATACCATTAATATACGAAGAGAGGGATATAGTAACCAATCATGACCCCTAAAGAGATAATAATAATAATATTAATGATAACCAACCTATGAACATCCACCGTGTAATAATACATTTTTCCTTATAATCTCATAAAGCAGGACACACACCCATGTCACTATCCTTTTATTAATTTATTATTTATTAATATAACTAGATGTATTTACCCAAAACTTCCATGGACATGGTATTATTAAGGTGTTACCATCCTAATCAACATGTCCTGAGATATATTACTTCCTTAACTTGGAAGTGACAAATCCTTCTTGATAATTCAACCAATGCCATACCACCAATGACGCACCCAACACAAGCTACCTTTCCACGATTTCATTATCATAGTTTTTACTTACATCAAAGTATTCAATAAAATAGAATAAATTGGTAATGATCTCAAGTCAAGAGACCATTACAAATTTCCCTAGATTGGAACATCCAATGACACTTGAAACATGAGGTGTTTGCATTGACGGGTCTATCCTAAAGATCTCACTACTAGAGATCACCAAGTGAGAACTTCATGAGCAGAAGTCTCAATGCTTATGAGCCCCCAAAACCTGATAGAAAAAAATCTATTTTGTCAAGTCAGTATGATGTATCTAGACCATAGGACATATATTTAGATTAATTTCATAATACATAAAGGTTTTCATTATATCCTAGGATATTCTATAACCTTTTATACGATAATTAATTTATGGACATTACCATTAAATAGTGGATGTCGAAAAGTATACACTATAATGGTAAGTATGAATCATTTATATCAAACTATACACATGATATGGTAATCAAAAGTACTATATATTCATGTCTAGGGCACCCACTATTAGAACACATACCAAGTACGTGTCTAGTTTCATATACAAAACCCAAAATAAAGACACTAAAAACTATGAAGTGGTTTCTGATTCCATATTTGGTTACCTCATTGAAGCTCCATCCCATATCAACCATTTAACATAGGTCTATTTACCTTATTCTATCTGCAAAAATGAAGTCTATTTGGGTACCGATCAAGCAGTCCAATTAGGGTGTGAGTACAACTCAGTAGGCCACAACCAATGACATCTAAAACAATATCCAATCAATAACATTGTATTCCATTGTATAAAGAATATATTACAATTCATAAAGTAAATAGTTATCACATTTCATTATTCTTTAATTAACCACATAAACCCCTGGGTCCCGGAGGACACCCAAACCCTCAATACCTGCTTCAACCTGTGCCGGAGTCTGAACCATATCACAATACCATGGTTATCATTGATAATTTGATTTCAAATCATATCACAACCAATTGGAACCATAATATAATACCAAACTCATGGGAATACAATGTCGTGTCCAACAGCCTTTGCATATTTGGAGCCTCAGTACCTATCCCACACCTCAAAGTCACATGGATATTTGGAGCCTCATTACCTATCCCATACTCCCTATCAAAAATGGGAATTTAGAGCCTTAGTCCCTATCACACACCCCAATGTCACATATGGGTATTTGGAGCCTCATTCCATGTACAAAACTCATTTATCACATATGGGTATTTGGACCCTCAGTCCATATCCCACACTCACATATCAACCAAAGCGCACATATATTACATATTTCACATCAATCAAGGTTAATCAACATTAATCATCTTATCACATTTCACATCAATTAATATACCATTTCAACTATCAAAATAAATCAAGGTTCAATAATTTAATCCCATGGAATAATATTATCTATTCACCATTAAACCAATTTGAAATATTCAATCCATATTACCCATTAACCCATTAAGGTCAAGTCAACCATCTCATAATCCCCATTTTCAATTAATTCAAAATCAAATTAATCAACCAATTACACAATCCCAATTTCCAATAAATTTTACAATCACAACATTCCATTAATTAATTAACAAATTAATTAATCATATTCTTCCAATTTCATAATCAAAATTACCCAATTCAATTTTACCAAGATCAACTCATCTCATATTCATATGGAAACTCAAATAATCAATTCCATGATTCCATAAATTAATTAATCAATTAATTTATTCAATTGAAGATTTAATTTTCAATAGTTCTGATTGAAATTTCACAATACATACCTAAAATTGGAATTTAATACTATTGGAATTGAATTTAGACCACCTAACCCAATATTGTTGACAAACGCTCACTAATGGAAATCCCCAATTGAATCAGAACAATAAATATCTTTATGAAGAATGAGATCTAGGTCAAAAATCTTGATCCAAGATCAAGAGAATCAAGATCCATCAAATCTAGATCTAAATGCACCACAAACATAAGAAAACCACCCCTTTTTATTCGGAATGAGAGATGGGATAGAGTGAGAAACCTAATAGGGAAGAAACTACATACCCATAGAGGAATAAATCCATCAATCATGAATTTAATTCATCAAAAAAGGTGTTAGAGAGCCCTAAGAATTTGTCTAAAAGCCTCAAAAAATAATAGGAATGAGTAAGGTCCAAGTTGGTCCAACTTTAGTCAAAGTCTGGGTGGTTTAGGATTTTTAAAACCAAATTTTAGAATATTAAAACCTATATGCATGGTTTCTTTGGCAGGGGGGCCTGGTTTTCTAAATCATGCACTTAACCATGATTCTCTACCTTGGGGGTTGCATGATTACTCCTAAGAGGGTGCACAGTTTAAAAAGATATGCACCCACTATAAAATCCCTCTATGTCTGGGATTTTACAGTTTGTTGGGGAAGGGTGAAAAGTTTGGGAAAATCGTGTGCCAACCGTGCACTACCCAAAAACCCTAAAAAACATACAATTGTCACCTAAACATACCCAAGTTAAAATAGAAAAAATATACTCAAAAAATGAAAAAGAGTACCTATGAATGATCTTGAGTTTTCTATAATAAAAGGTTAGGATCTTACAACAACATCAATAGACAACACCAAATACATCAGAAAGAACACACATAATAGCAAATCAAATATGAGATATAGGAATATCAATTCCATCAAACAAAAATTTAAGATTATGATTTCAACATAATTAGATAAAATAAAGATAAAATACTATAATAAAATAAAAAAATTCCTCTAAGAAACTTTTCCCAAACATCCATGTTTACTTAAGGCTCGTTATGATGAGAGATGGTGAGGAACTCTCACAACTACATCTTAAGTCCCATCATGACATTACAAACCACATATTAACATCAAGGCAAGATTCTTAACCTTACCTTGATACCAATTTTTCATGAACCATCCCAGATAACCTGGTACTATAATACTTGATCCAACTTTGATGTGGCCTCAAGGACATTCTTGATCCCAACGAGTTGGAGACTAGCACCTAACATCATATCAAGATCAAATAGGAATAAATTTTCACAAACTAGTGGAATATAATAGATAAAAAATTAGAATTATGAACACCCAAAAGGGATAAAGTATCATAAAGAAACATTTAAAATAGTACCCAGATATAATGATAAACATACCAAAGGAAAAAATAAATTCAACCAGACAAAAGTATCAAAAACTAATATGTAACAAGTGGAAGACATCCCCACTATTCACCATCCACACACCATAATCCAAAGGATCAAGAAAATCTACCACCTCCAAGTGTATCTTTACCTTTTCTTGGACTTTTCATAAGAAAATCTATAAATTACTAAAGGCAAAGGTAGGGTGTGAGCTATAAAGCCTAGTAGGGTCTCATCAAGTGTTCCATAATCAATGTCATAATAATTAAACCAATTTTTATTTTATTTAAAAATTAAAAAAGTAATGGTATTCCATTCATATATTTTAAAAAACAATATTCTTTCAAATTAAAATAGATGGATGATATATCAAAACCGGATTAAAAGAACATTTTATATAAAAAAATTATATAAATAAGTTGTAATGAATAAAAACATTTCAATAATCAATGGGAAGTATAATTAAGTAAACAAATCATAGAACCATGTAAAAAATCTCTATGATATGTTATTTTAGGTAATAGTATCCTCATACATCTCAAAATTATCTCATCTCAAGATAGGTTTGAACACACAAATCATTCTACACCCAAAATGGGGAACCCTTATTGGCCATCTACACCCTTAAAGGGGAACCCTCTCAGGTGTTCATTCCACAATTGTTTATTTAGATATGTCTTCATCAAAAAAATTCTAGGGAATCAAGGTCTAAGAATTATTATCCTAGTAACCACTAACTATATAGGCTAATTTTTTCTTTAAACAATCAATTAATTAAACATGGGAAACTCAAACATTTCAAATTATTTAAAATTACAATGACCCAATTTCAGTTTTCAACATTCTTTTCCCATTTCAAAATAAAAATAATGGTTTTCATCAACTCATTCCATTTCTAATCATCTTTCACTTTTATTTATTATTTTCAAGGATAAATTCCAAATCAATTTATCAAATCAATTTCAAAATCAATCCATCATTTTCCCAAAATCCACCCACATTTGAATTTCATTAAAATTAGGGTTTTCTTTTCACAATTACCAAACCATTTCAAATCACACCTCAAATCATTTAAAATAAAAGTTTTTAAATAAATTAAAATATCATTGAAATTCAAATCAAGAAATTTAGGGTTTCAATCATAGGGAAAGGTATTATGGAACGAAATACCTTTAAATCAATAGATCATAATGCACAACACCCGCAACAAGGAATACTGACAAAGAATGATGGAAAGAGAGATCAGGAAATTAAACCTAGAATAAATATCCATAAAATAGAAGTTTATATACATAAATATCATGATTATAAACAACTCTCTAAAGAGTATAAAAAGAGGGATCAGAAGAAACCACACGAGTGGAGATCCACTTACCTAGAGGAGATCAAACACAATCACCAGAGCTTCGATCTACCAATAATAGGGTTTTGAGGAGTCAAAATCACCCATTGAGAGACTTCAAAGATCACTGATTTAATTTAGGGATGAAATATTGTGATTAGGGGTTAAAATGGAGGTTTTTAAAATTTTGATAAATTATTTAGGGGAATTAAAACTCGTGTCATGGTTTGCTGGGTAGTGTCGTACGGTTAGACAAACCTTGTTCCACACCTTTACAAAACCTCACCATCCAAGGTACATAGTTTGGAATAGATGGCTACACTATTTGGATAAATATTTTACCCCCTTATATAGGATAAACCTTGGGTGAATGTATTATTGGACCAAACTGCACGATTTTCTCTAACCATGCACAAACCGTGCATCGCCACTTGCGATTCTAAAATTTTCTAAATTATCTCGGTATGACCCCAAAATTAGACTTAACATAAATTAAAACAAAAAAGGGTTAAGGAATACCTGAATTATAGTAATTATATGTTACATATGTGTTAATCATATGCAATATGTGATTTGTGTGAGCATCAATAGTGATGTAGGGTTTTATGGGTGTCATGTGTGATGCGATTATGAAATAAACATCGGATGAGATGTGGGAATGGAAATGTATAGTGGTAAGAATGTGTGTGTTCAAGGATGATGGTCAGTGTGGTACCATAAATATATTGAGAATCTAGGTTAGGAAGTGATCGATTATGAAATTACAATAGAGAGTAGTTCCCTTAGAAGGAATCAATTTATTGTGTTGTGCATTCAGGGTAGTCAAATTATGTGGGAATGAGATGAATGTGTTTGGTGTTTTCTCAATGTTTGGGAATAGAGAATGATATTATTTTGTTGTTTGAGATTCTTTTAAATGAATTCATGTATATATTAATGATGAGATATTATATACTGGAGAGGTTGTAAAACCATGATCTTATTTTTATCTATGGATCTATTTAAATTTTTTTGAAACCCATCTCTGTTGTCTTACTTTAAATGATTCTAGAGTATATAATAGCTTGGGAATATTTTTTTGGAGGATCTAGATGGTGTGCATCTAAAAAGAATTAGATTGAATCCATTCATGGTGTGATGAAAGATTTCACATTATGAAAGGACCAGACATAGGGGAAGGTTCCCTACCTCGACTATTTCCTTACGAGAACTACATGTTCACGCCATGAATCACACCTTGATGATTTTTTTAGTTTTTTTAATTAATTAATTAATTAATAGAAAATAGGGTTTTAAAATTATAATAGAGGATCTTTCTCATCTAGTACACATGACACTCTTTCCCTATAATTTCTTACTTCTAAGTGGGAGTCTTCACTCGTTTCTTATTGGATCTTAGTTCCGTCGAAAGTAGGAGGTAGCCTAGTGAAAGGATAACACTTCGTAAGATTCTATTTTATAGTTTTCTTAATGACTCTTTTATTTCCATATGTGGTGTCCTAAAATAGGGGTTTTGTTAGGTTTTTTGAAATCTTCATATTAAATTCGAATCATCTAGAGTTTCTTAGGAGGTAGAGTCTTATTAACTCCAAGTAGGTGGTTCCTAGATTTCTCTGAAATTATGTGTGTGTTATGCGATGTGTGGTAATTGGGCATGAGTGGGATGGTTAGAGTGAAACCGGTTATGAAATAATTAGAGTTTTTATGGTTACTAGAAGATAAAAAAGGGTAGTCTCATGCATGAAATGGTATGATTGAGCCTGGTATGGCATGACTGGTGAAATGTGTTCTTTCAAGGTTGGTTTGGAAAGATGATTCAAGTTATGGAATTTTTTTTAATGATGTGATGGATAAGTTGATTCTGTGGGAACATGTTGGGTGGGTGATTGTGGGTGATATTGATCACCCAATGTGAGGCGACATGTTTCTCAGAAAGATGAAAATGGTTTTGATCATTGTTGTGATTGGGTGATGTGTCTCATAAGTGGTGAAAAAGAATTACTAGAAGTGTGACCTAGGTTTTTGGTGATTCCACTTAGTTTTAGTGGATGAGAGGGATTTTGGGGTCATAAAAACATATAATAGAACCCAGAAGGTGGTTTCGACTACTTGTATTGGTTGGATACCTTTATAGATCAAGCAGTATAGGGGATGGTGTTGACCATCAGTAAGAAGGAGGCACTCACCGTAGAATGAAAAAATTTGTGGTATTTGAGGCCACTGGTTGAAAGATGAGGCTCACCATTTTTATTGGGGTCATTGGGTTGGGACATGGAAGGAAGGATATCACCATGCTTGAGTTTTTAGAGTTGTTGAGTTGATGATTAGTTAATGGAAGTGTAAGTATTTAGAATTGTGATATATTTGGTGGATGTGACTTTGGGTCACTAGGCTGACTCAAAAAGATAATGTGGGAATGATGAAATTTAGTTCTATGAAATATGTGGTGACAGTTGGTGTGTTACTATAACAAACCATGACTTTAACAACCCATAAATACGAGTTTAATAGAAAATATTTCACATTTTTACATTCCTATGATATTCTACTTTAAATTTTTAGAGAATTAGGGAAACAATACATAAAAAAGAACACGCATCCTCACAATACACATTTTTTCCTAAAAACATGGAATTAAGTTTATACCCTTATTTCATTCAAGACACTTTATCTTTATTTAAGACGAGTTTCCATAGTGAAAATCATGACCATGATAAAATTTATACTCATCCATTGATCATGTGAAAAATATTTTAAAATATTGGATAAGAAAAAAAAATCTTGGTAAGGGATATAAAAAATAAAATAATCCCATAAATCTAGTGAAAAATATGAAAACCCATGAAGATGATTACCTTTTTCACAATAAACCATTGAGAAAATAAATAAAAAATTTCCACAGGTGAAAATAAATATTTTCTCAAAGAAAATAGTTGGATACCATTATAAAAAATAGGAAAAACATGAAGGTATATTTAAGCACGTGATAACTCATGAAAACACACCTTTGAAAAACAAACCTTTCAGTTTTATACTTTATTTACCTCATGAAATCAAAATATTTCCATAAAAACCCTTTTCTTGCAAGCATAATTATCATATTGATAACCCATATTCACTCATTCTTAAACCATGTCAGAATAAATGAAGCCCATTTAATTCCATAGGAGTAACCTACCTAGTTATCTCCCTCATTTTTCATATTATAAGACTAAATCATTACCCAATTCATTAAAGAGCTATATCAGGTTCACATGTTTCCATAAGCTATATCAGGCTCACCTATCACCATATAAAATTCTCAATTACTATATCATGAAAAAAAAATTTATAAAATTGCAATTTTTCATCATAAAAACCCTGAAAAACTCATTTGAACCCATAATAAAAACACTTTTAGTTATCTCATAATGATGATAAAAATTATTTTTTTATTTAGAAAAACATTTTAAAACAAAAAATTTCTATAATATTGAGAAAATTATTTTATTTGAAAATAAAAATGAAAATTATAAAGGAATATTTTTAGAAAATAATATTTATGATGGTGGGAAAATGTTTCCAAGCCATATATGTTAAAAAAAAATTCCCTTTTCACTTTTGTAAAAAATTCAAAAATAACCCATACAGAAAAAATTGAAAATATTTCTTTTGTATAACTTTATAAATAAATTAAAAAATAGTGTTAAATGATATTTATTAATAATTTAAGCATAAATAATAATATTCATGAAATATTTAAAATAACATATATATGAAGGAGGAAGATTTTAAAATATTTAAATCAATGTTTTTAAAGAAAATCACTTACCGTAAGTCCCAAATAGATTCATACATTCTCTAAATCTTGAATAATTAAATTATATTAGTTTTATACTTATTAATAACCATTTTAAGGTTAATTTAATTATTATTGTTCAATTTTTTTTTTCATTTACTACCATGTTTTATTTATTTATTAAAATGGTTAAGTCCACATTGGATGTTTTAAGGATGTTCGATTTATAACCTCAAAACAACATCATTGTGTTAACTGTGGTCAACAGAGTTATAGTTACAATAACTAAAGAATATTAAACATGATATAATTATAATATTTATAAATTATATACACTTTCAAAACCAAATATGTAAGGGGATCATGAAAAATGAATTATGTCATTTCATGGAGACAATAGTTCGTACGTACACATGAATAGAATTTTCATTTTTATAAAGGGTGGAAGAGGTATAAATTATATAATATTTTAATTTTATAGAATCATAAATATGTTATAAAAGTTATATTTATTCATAATTTCCATCCTTATGACCTTCCATGCATGGCAGTGTAGAAAAATAAATCACATTACTTTGTGGAGGTGATATTCCACACATACGCACGAGCGATATTATCAATTTACAACAGATAGAAAGGGTAAAAAATAGGTAATATATTATATTTAGAGAATAATAATTATTTAATAAATATCATATATATCTATTTGATCCATTATTTTAACTAGCCATATGATCCAGTGATGAAGAATAAAACACATTGCTTCGTGGATGTGGTAGTCTACACGTACGCACAAGCGATGTTTTCATTAAAAGAGATGAAAATGTTCTGTAACATAATCATAATAAAATTTCAGTATATATAATATTTTTATATTAGTATTTAATCATGGTTAAATAATAATTTAAGGATGTATAAGAAGAAATAAAATTAAAACACTCGGTTAAGTGTTAAATATTTTCTTCAGAAAACCACCTTTGAACTATGAATTTATATTTTTAAGTTGGTATTTGGATGATATTAGAGCCTCTAGGTAATTTTTATTAAGTTTTTTTAGGTATTTGGATAGGTATTGGTTAAGATAAGTGGCTCAAGATGTGTTAATAATAGAAGAAAAGTGGTTCCCATTTATAAGTGAGGTGAGTGACACTCTTGTAATTATTCAATGTTTTAAAATATTAAAAGGTATTATTCATGATAAAATGACACCAAGGCTCCCCAAATTAATATATAATATGGGATAGGGTATAAAAACACTCAACCAATCACATTTAGACAATTTTTTGAGACATTTTAAGCCTTATCTCTTAGTTAAGTCTCTTTAAACCAAATTTAACCTTAACTGTGATAACTTAACTTTTTTACCATGATAACTTATTTATGTAACCAAAAATAAATGAGGTAATATAACAAAATTTGGAAATTATAATTAAAAATATGGAATCCATTTTATCATACTAATTTTCTATAGGTGGAATACATTACTTTTAATATAGGAATACAAAACGTATGAAAAATGACTTTTAGGAAAATACCCGATTTGAAGTGTAAAAATAATTTTACATTGAAATAAAGTAAAAATATGATTTACACATGTTTTTTGGTTATTTAATAAAAAATTAAGGTTTTTTAATTTTTTATCATTATAAAACCGAATGAATGCTTCCAAATATACCATTAAATGAAAAGACCATAAAATAGTTTTTAATTCGAATAAAATACAACTTATGTTAAAAAAAGTCAAGATTAGGTTCCAAAATTCAAAATAATTTTTTAAAATATGTTTTTTAAATCATAAAACACATATTTTTTCAATTAAATGGTTTTAAATTTTATTATTTCATGATTACATCATAATAATTTCATAAAAGTGATAGTATTTTGAAAATTTGTTATTTTTACTATTCACCCAAAAATCAATTGCTTTAGAAAAATTTCAAAATTCACCTTAAAAAAAGTTTTATATGATTCTATAAAAAAATTAATTCCATTTTATCATATTCTATTTATAATTTTTAGAAATTCAAATTTTAAATAAATCTACGTAGTTCATGGAAAATAAATTTTGTTAAATAAAACTATTCATTTTTCGACTGAAAACATTTATAAAAACATTTATAAAACTATGATGATTATGAATACATAAAATTAATAAGAGTGATTTATTTATATTATTACCTAGGTTTTCACATTCTTCTCCCATTTAGAAATTACATCTTTTCAATTTTATTCATTACTTAAACAACCGAGGGTATTTTTCCCTCATAGCATTTTCTAATTCCCATGTTGATTGCTTAATCATGTGATTCTTCTATAAAAACTTTATTTGGTGAATCACATTATTTTTCAGTACCAACACTCTATGATCCAAAAATATGAACCATATTTTATTTATACAAAATATTATCTTCGAACTATACCCCCTGGGCTCAAAATACAAGATGCATCAGGTGTATACTTCCTTAGTAAAGAAACATGAAAAACATCATGTACATGAGATAAACCTAGAGGTAAGACTACCAGGTAAGGAAACTGACCCCACTTTCTCCATAATTTTATCGAATCTATTGAAATACAAACTTTACTTTCCATTTCTTCTATAACACATAAAAATTTTCCATGTATTTACTTTAATAAAAAATGGTAACTTACCTCAAAAAATGGTCTTTACTATAGTTATATGTATAACTCTTTATGTAATATGAGGTCCCCTAATATTTTTATAAATAATATTTACCTTATTAACCATATCTTATACCAATTATAGTATTATTAACTTCCTTTCATTATCTTTATCCCAACATGCTGTAGTTTGACACCACTTTCTATATAATGTCTCAAAAGGTTCCATCTATATACGGGAATGAAATTTTTTATTTTAAGAAAATTTGATCATTGAAATAAGTTGATCCAAAATTACTAGATAATATTATGAGAAAGAAAGAAATATATATTCCGAAGTTTGAATTTTTCATTTAGACTATTCATCATATTGCGGATGAAATGTTTTATTGAAGTTTAATTTAGTACCTAATGAATTTTTATGTCCCTTCCAAAAATTTAAGGTACATCTGGGATCATGATCAAATAGCATAAAGAGTGGGACCCCATGATATCTGATTATCTCTTTATGATAAGGTATAAAAAGTTTATCCAATGACATAATATCTTGAATATGATGAAAATGTGCCGATTTAGTAAAATGATTAACAATAACTCAAATTATGTTATCACATCGAGATATCTTTAGTAACCCACAAATAAATCCATGGATATATTCTCTCATTTCCATTTAGGCATTGAACATGGTTGAATAATCCACTTCGGTAGTTATCTCTCAGCTTTAACCCATTGAAAAATCAAACATTTCCTGATAAAATCAACAATATATTTCTTCATAACATTTAAAAAATAATATTCCAAAAGATATATGTATGTATTAGTACTACCATGATGGAAAGAAAATGGAGAGCTGTGAGCTTCATGTAACAATTCCTTCTTCAATTGGG
The DNA here is from genome assembly GCA_963277665.1 of Viscum album. Taxonomy (NCBI): domain Eukaryota; kingdom Viridiplantae; phylum Streptophyta; class Magnoliopsida; order Santalales; family Viscaceae; genus Viscum; species Viscum album. The sequence goes on from OY728141.1 coordinate 1,120,418,847, forward strand.
AATCACCCAGAACACATAACCACTTTCTAAATCTGTAACACCTTCTTTATCAACATTAAACTCATGAAATATACTCTTTTTGAAATGATATCACTCTTTCATTAAAACCATGATCTTCATTATGGTCCTCCTTCATTCTATCTAATAAAGATGACTGTATTAATACCTGATCCAAAAAAGAATAAGTTTCTGCACACAAAATTTCCAAGACAACATTCATTAAATAGTTAACTAAAGGATCTTATTCTAGATGTAATAATCTAGTTCTTCCTTTAAGGTTTGGATCTTGTCTTTTAGGTTGGGTTTAATTAAGTAGAGGAAAAAGAGTCTTACACACCACGTAGTTTCAAGTACATACTGGGTAATATGGGTACATGCCCTGTACTTCCCAACACATGCCCTGTAATGGTTTGGGCATGACCTGTATGGAAAAAGGAATTATATGGTGTGTAGTCTTAAGTAAAATCCATATACATTTATTTATTTTTGGATAAAATTGAAAATAGACTAATATTTTTTCATACAGATAGAACCCTCATCTAGGTTCTTGAACAGCAGAGCCAAGGGCCTTTTTCTTCTCATTTTTCCGTCCGAACTCCAATTCGAACACCATCATATGAGTTTAAACCCAATCAATAATCTCTCTATTATTTTGGATCTGTTATTCATGATTTCTCCTCTCAACCTAGTTATATAGGTTTGATAATTTATTCTTGTTTTTTATATTTACTCCATTCTTGGCCGAATTAAAGGCTGGTGTTGGACGAGGAGAGTCGTACGAGTATGTGGTAGGTGGTCTTGTGCCTTTCATTGATTGTCGAGTTGATTATATATGCTGGAGCGCTGCACCCCCACTTTTATGGTGTCACTTGATTAAATAATGAACCCTGTTATTTTATATTTATTATTAGTTAATTAATTAGATGATTTGAAATTATATTTAGGGTTGTGAACCTTGATTTAGGGCCACCCCATGGGCGTGTTTTCCTTGGATGGTCATTTGGCCGAGAATGGCTATGAGGCTTGACTTGAATTCCCATTATTGGGTTGTTGAAAATGTATTTCTCATTATATGAATTTACCATGTGAGATAATTGTTATGTTAATCCTTGTAAATGTTTAAATTGCATAATAGGATTGTTATATGTTTTTCCCATGTGAGTTATCCTTATTTGGACATGAAATAGTTTAATTTACATGGGTTGGTTATTATGTAAACTATTCCCATGTGAGTTGATTATGTTAAAACCATGTGATAGTTTAATTCACATGTGTTTATTTTGAGATGGAATGTTTAATTGAATTAAATTATAAAAAGAGATAATTAGTAATGGGAGAGCCACTGTCTCGGTAAAAAGATAAGGTCAAGCTCATGTGACTGATTGCACCTTTTATACCTTGGGTGAACCATTATCTCAATTAAAAGAAAATGGAAGGGCTCAATAGGTTAATTATGTAAAGGCCATGAGCAAGCCATAGATAGGGTGGTTGGGATAATTGAGGTTTATTTAAAAGGTTGAGAGATCCTAGGATCCATTGAGGGAAACCCAGGATGGGCTCTATTTTCAAGTGATTAAATGATGTTTATGTCATGAGTTGACGGTTAATTTTTTACGGGGAGCCATAAGGCCTAGGCTAAACCTCTAGAATTTTATATAATCCAATGTAATTGAATAATGAAATGTAATGACTAATTAAATGTCTTCCAAGCCAAAGTACAAGATTGGATTCAGTCTTCACTTGTATTTGGTTGCATTATCTTTTGAGACACCTGATGAGCTTACTTTTGAGTGCCTTATGGTTTACTACTTTCACTATTATACACTGCCTGTTATATATATTCACTAATATATTGGAATATACCTTTGGTGTCTACCTACTAGTATTTAGTCTCACACCCTATTTGGGTCAGGCTTTTGGCACCAAACAGATTATATGATTGCAAGTGTGGATCAGGGAAAGCGCCCTGCTACATGTACTTGATGTGCTACTTAGGAGTAGGAGAGAATAGGACTGATCTGAGGCTTTTGATGCTTCTTATCTTCCTTTGTTTGTTTTGTTTTTTTGGAACATATATTATGGATTACTACAATTTACCTGTTTGGTTTTTTTCTTAGAACATAACATTATACATCATCTTTTGTATGGAATGATGTTTGGTTACTTCTAATATCAGTCTTCCACTATTTACTACAGTTGTATGTTTTTTACTGCTTCCACTATTTTATTATTATTTATTCTTCTATGTTAAACTCTACCAATGAGGTAATATTTTCCCCACTATCACACCCTAGGCTCTCACTACTAGTCAGCAGCCTCTAGCATTTGGGGAAATGCGCTTGAGGCCATGTGGCCAACTGGGTATGGGGGACCATTTGTGTGGAATCTGAATATGAGATGTTAAACCAGACATAAAATAATTAATTATGCATTATCTTTTTGAATCAATTCATAAACTAATTATTTTACTTTACCTTGATGATAGTGAACTATGAAATCACAATCCTTAATTAGTTCTACCCATCTTATCTGCCTCATGTTCAACTCTTTTTGGGTGAATATATACTTTAAAATTTTATGATCTATATACATTTCACATTTCCCCCCATATAGATGACACATCCATATTTTTAAAGAAAAAACCACTATAATTAACTCAAGGATCCATGTAGGGTAATTCTGACCATGGGGTTTCAATTGATGAGAGACATGCATGATAACCTGATCATTCTACATCAAGACACAATCAAGTTCCTTCAAATAAGCATCACAATAAATAAAAAATTCTTCATTTATTATTGGAAAGGATAAAAATAGATAATCAAACAATCTTATTTTCAATTCCTATAAATATTCATAACATTACTTTTTCTGGATGAATTTTACTCCTTTTCAAGTTAACTTAGTTATTGGTATAGATAATCGAGAAAAGTTTTCAAAAAACTACTGTTAGTAACACGCTAATCCATGAAAACTTCTAATATTAGTGACATTTTTAGGCCTTGACCATTGTTTTACAACTTTAGTTTTAGCAGGAGTAATGATTATGTTATCTCTTGAAACAATATTCCTAAGGAATTAAATCTTTTGTAACCAAAATTTACATTTACTGAATTTTCCATAAAACTTATTTTCTTTTAAAGTCTAAAAAAATAATCCTTACATGTTTATCATGATCCTCATAACTTTTGGATTATACTATAATATCATTGATAAACACAAGAACAATTTTTTTCCAAATACTCATGGAACACTCTATTCATTAGATCCATAAATACAACATGTTCATTTGTTAACCCAAAAGGAATAAACACAAAATCATAATAACCATACATAGTATGAAAAGATGTTATTTGATTTGCTTCCTCCTTCAACTTCAATTGATGATAACTGGACCTGAGATCAAACTTAAAAAAATACTGAGTTCCATGGAGATGATCATACAAATCATAAATAGAAGGAAACATATACTTGTTCTTAATAGTGATGTAATTGTTTGGTCTATAATCAATGAAATGTTACATGAAACCATACTTATTTTTTAATTTTTTTTGGAGAACCCCAAAAATGTGTTAGGGAGGATGGAACCCTTATCAAGAAACTCCAACAAATATATTTTCAATTCTAACAACTCAAATAAAGATACTTGATAATGGGTTCTTGAAATTTTATTAGAATCAATCACAATGTCAATAGTAAATTCAACCTCCCAATCAGGAATAACACTAATAAAATCATCTGGAAATACATTCATATATTAATTTACCACTGACTCATCACTAATTTGAATTGTTCCTTTATTTCCAATAATATATGAAAGATAAATTTTGATTCCATATTTTATTAGTTTCTTAGATTCTTGATATGTTATCAAAGGTATGAACTCATTTTTATATATGAATCTAGACTCACTCTAAAAATTTAATATGAACTATTTTACTCTAAAATCTATCATAGCACGATAAAATGGCAGAAAATTATTACCTTGAATAGCACCAAACTCTATAATGGGAATGAAAACAAGTTTTACAATAAAAACCATTCCATATATGATATTAGAAATATTTTTATAAATCCCTGTTTCCTTTATAATAATTCATAAGTTTTTACCAAAATTTATAAATTCATTTCTTGAGATGGTATTTCCATTTTAATTGAAGGATTATTATACATAAAAAATACATTGAATCCAAATAAAACAAGATATTAAAATAATTTTAATAAACACGTAATATAATTGACACCACTTCATTTGGTTGTACAACATATACCATAGTAGTAGAAAAATACTTTTCCACACCGTTTTACTTTCTATCTTGATGATTATTACCTTGAGAAACTTAATTCAGTCCTGAATTATCATAATAACCCAACTTATTATAACTAAAACATATCATCACTTACTGACTAACTTCTTTCCCATTACTAGTTTGACCAACAATATTTTTCTTGTTGTCATGATCCAAATGAATGAGCATATTACATCATCAAAAATTTCTTGATCCCACAAAAAATTCTTTAAAATTTATTTTTCCACATTTAGAACATTTTGGGGGATTACCTCTAGATTTCATGGTTTATTTATTATAAATTTATTTCTACATGTATTTTTTCTTACTCTTATTATCACTAAGTATATATGTTTCAAAAAAAACATCTCAACTTTCTCAGAAAAATAAAAAACTTCCACATAACTTTTAAATTCATGAGAGGCCAACACTCTTTGTAAAATTGGTTTTAGACTAGTGTAAAATCTATCAATTTTACTCTCATGGTATAGAAAGAAATTTGGTTCATACTTGGACAATTTGGTAAACTTTTACTCATAAGAGGCCACTGAGACTTCTTCCTTTTAATTCAACTCCAAAAATTGTCCTCCCATTCTAAGTAGAAGAACATTAGAAAAATATTTCCCAATAAAATGATTTATCATGAACCAGTCTGAATACACAGGTACATTAATAGTCAAGCTAGATCTAACATAGCATGAAGGGAGTTCCCAATCCCCAAAGGTTGGTGAAAAGCACTTGGAATCATATAAGATCAAATAGGGAACAATTTTTTCCACAAAACATTGAAAGATAAAAATATAAGTTAGTATGCTCAAAACTCCAAAGGGAGAAAGTACCATAACAAAATAAGTAAAACACTACCTAAAAAATGATAAACATCCCAGAAGAAACAACAATTACATCTAGAAAAAAGTCTCAAAAACTCTTATGTAACAAGTTGAAACATCTCCACCAGTCACTGTTAACCCTCTACGGTCCCAAGGATCAAAAAAATCTACCACCTACAAGTGGTGCTTTCCCTTTTCTCATACATGGTAGAAGAAAATATAAAAATGACCAAAGGTAAATGTAGGGTATGAGATATAAATCCTAGTAGGGTCTCAAAAAGTTTTCCATAATCAATTTTATAATAATTCAACTAATTATTCTTAATTGTAATTAAAAAAAATAATGATATATCATTCACATATTTTTAACCAAAACATGATTTCACAAGAAAATAGATAGAATATATATCAAAACTATATTAAATAAACATTTTATGTAAAAAAATTATATAAATAAGTTGTCATCAATAAAACAATTCAACAATAAAAGGCATGTATAATCAAGTAAAAAAATCATATCACCATTAAAAAATCCCTAAAGTATGTTAGTTCAGGTAATAGGATCCTCACACATCTCAATATTTATCTCAACTCAAGATAGGTGTGCTCCCTCAAATTAATGTACACAACAATCAGGGAACCCTCATAGGAAATCTACACCACCAAAGGGGAACCCTCTCGGGTATTCATGATGAAATTGTTTAGTAATAATTGTCATAGTCAATCTATTGCTAGGGATATAATGTCCTAGAATGCTTTTACTAGTTACCACTAACTAACCATGCTAACATGTGCTTCAAAAAATTAATCAATCCAACATTTAAAATAAATTCAAATTACAATTTCATAGTTTTCTGTTTTCAAATTCCTTTCTCATTTCGAAAATAAAATAAAGGTTTTCATAAATTCATGCCATTTAAAATAATCTCTTACTTTAAGCTATTTTTTTCAAGGTTAAACAACAAATTAATTTAAAAATCAATCCATCATTTTCCAAAAATCCACCCACACCTTAATTCCATTAAAATTGGGGGTTTTCAAAAATTTTAGGACATTTAAAATCACACACAAAATCATTTAAAATCAAGGTTTTTAAATCCATTTATTTTTTTAAATTCAGCTAATAATTATAAGGTTTCAATCACAGGGAAAATAATAATGGAATGAACTAAGTTTAATCACATGATCAATGAAAACACTCACAATATGATTTATAATGAAGAACAATGTTAAGGAGATCAATAAATGCAACCTATAATCAAGACAAAAAACACAAAGTTTAGATCCATCAATAACTTGATGAAATTTTAAAATCTAAGGAGTAGAGAAGATGAGATCAGAAGAAACCATACAAGATAAGATCCACTTACCTAGGGGATATTGAATGAGATTAATGACACTTTGATCTGCCAAGAAAAGGGGTTTGAGGAGCCAAAATCACCTCTTGGAAGCCTTAAAATGCCAAGGATTCAAGTTATGGTTGAAATAGGGTGATTACGGGGTTAAAAAAGATGGTTTTATGATTTTAATAAAATATTTAGGGAAATTAAAACCCATATGCGTAGTTTTTTGGGAAGGAACACACAGTTAGACAAACTGTATGCCTAAATGTGTTCCCCTACTGGTAGGGTACATAGTTTCTCCTAGGAGGGTGCACAATTTATCAAATCGTGCACCAAATATGAAAAAAATCACTATATGAGGTTTCAAAGTTTGGAGGGGTAGGAGGCACGGTTTGAAAAAAAACCATGCGCTCCTTTCTAGTTTCTCACAACATGGAACATGATTTTTCCTAACCGCGCGCCAGTCGTGCACAACCCATTGGGCTCCCAAAGTTTTCCAAATTCTTCTGGAAAGACCCTAAAAAAATACACAACTTAAAGGATATAAAAACAAGGTTCAATGAATAATTGAAATAAGAAAACAGGATATTACAATATCATTAAAGTCTATATACTCTATAAAATCAATATGATCATTTTTCCTTAGTATTTTTAATTAGATACCACCATCGATTGGATTAACCTTCAAAATAATAAATATAAAGAGTTGTATTTTGATATTCTATACATAAAAAACTTCAAATATCTTATCTAATGCTTTTATCCATCCTTCATCTTTTTCTGGGTCTAATGATCCAATAAATTCTATAGAGTTTTCTTTCTTGAAATGATCTACTATATACATGTTCTTCTGAAGAAAATTATATCAATATCTTTCATGGGTTCCACCATTAATATTCCATGTTATTTGAGTCAAAATTTCCATGTACCACTCTATTCTAACCATTCTAGGATACTAATTCAGATGGTTATTATCCTATTGATTCCTTCCCAATTTATCTACCATGTTACCTCTACAAAAAATCATTCTGAATAGGAATTGATTAGATGAAGCAACATTGAAATCTTTAAAAACTATCTCATGATAATATAACGATAAATTATAGTTTCTTTAAAGTGTATTTTACCATTCTTCTAACCTATAAAGGTATCTAAACCTTACTCTAATACAAACTATAACAACCCATGAAATTAAAAATCGATAAATATGAGTTTAATAACAAATATTTCACATATTTACATTCCCATGACCTTTTATGTTTATATTTTTATATAATATTGAAAACAAAATTACAAAACAAAGTTCACACTTCTATACATTGTACATTTTTTCCATAAAAACAGGGCATTAACTTTACACCCATATTTCATTCAAGATGCTCTAGATTATTTTAATATGAGTCACCATATCTGAAATGTTGACCTTTATAAAATTTATAATCATAGGTAGATTCTATGATTTTCTTGAAAACATTGTATAAGAAAAACAAATCTCAGTAAGGGATATAAAAATAAAGTAATCCCAATAGTATAGTGAAAAACATGAAACCACATGAATACAATTTTCTTTTTCATAATAAAACTTTGGTCACATTAATAAAACATTTCAACATGTGAAAATCAATATTTTCTCAATGAAAACATATGATACCCATTATAAATCATATGAAAAACCAAGAAGGTATCCTTAGGCATGTGGGAACTCATGAAAACATTCCTTTGAAAAAAAACCTTTCACCATTAAACTTTCTTTACCTCAAGAATTCAGAAGACTTCCATAAAAATCTTTTATTTAAAGCATAAAATAGGTATCTTATGGAATCATTTTTATAACCCACATTCACCATGTTGAACTAATTTTAGAATAACTAAATACTACTTAATTCCATAGGAGTAAACTACTTCTCTATCTCTCTCATTTTTCACCTTCAAAGACTAAATGATTAACCAATGCATTGGAAAGATATATCAAGATATCTTATCACTATGAAATATATCGGAATAACCTATAATCATATATAATTCTCAAGTACGATATAATGAAAAAAAATATTTTTAATTTTTTACTTTTTTATCATAAAACCCTATAAAAACTCATTTTAACCAACATGAAAAACACTTTCAGAATTCTTATAAGGATGAGAAAAAGTTTCCATTTCCATAGATTTTTTTAAAACTAAAAGTTACAATAATATTGAGAGAAATATTTTATTTTATAATAACCATGGAAAATTTTAAAGGAATATTGATAACAAATAATGACTACGATGGAAAGAAAATGTGACTAATTTGTAAACTTTATTTTTTTCACTTTTGTAAAAAATGTTGAAAATAACCCATACAGAAAACATTGAAAAGATTCATATCAATTTTTTTTAAAGAAAACAAAATATAGCTTAAAATAAACATTATAAATAATTTAAGAATAAATAGTAATATTATTGAAAAATTTAAAATAACATAGATTTGTAGTAGAAAGAGTTTAAAACAATTAAATCTATATTCTTAAAGAAAATCTCTTTCCTTAATTCATGTATAACATCATACGTTCTATAAATACCCAATAATAAAATTATATTATCAATATAATATCTTAATAAACTTTTTAAATTTCATTTAATAATTATTTTTCATTTTATTTTATCTATTACCCTGTTTTATTTAGTTATTAAAATGGTAAGTTCATGCTTAACATTTTGAGGATGTTCAGTTTATAACCTCAAAATAACATCGATTACCAAGACATGGTCAAATTTTTTATAGTTAAAATAACTATAAAATATTAGAAAATTTATAATTATCATATTTATACATTATATACACCTTTTAAACCAACCATGTAAGATGATTAAGAAAAATAAACCATGTCATTTCATGGAGATGGTAGTCCGTACAAACTCTTGATTGACATTTTCATTTTTATTCATGGTGGAAAAGGTATGAAGTGTATAATATTTTACTTTTCTCAAATCATAAATATGTTATAAAATTCACATTCTTACATTATTTCCATCCTTATGAAAATCCATGTGAGGAAATAATGAAAAATGAATCACATCATTTCATTGAGATGGTATTCTACATGTGCTTTATCAATTTCCAATAAATGGAAAGGGTAAAAAGTTAAGTAATATATTATATTTAAATAAAAATAATTATGTCATAAATACTATATATATTCATTTTATACATAATTTTAGCCACACATATAATCTGGTGATGAAAAACAAAATACATCGCTTCTCGGAGGTGATAGTCCACACGTTCACAGAAGTGATGTTTTCATTTACATTTGATGAAAAACGAGATAAAAATATTATTTAACATGATAATAATAATATTTCATCATTTATAAGATACTAATGTTATTATTTTAACATGGTTAAATAATATTTTAAGGATGTATAAGAAAAAATAGAATGAAAACACTCGGTTAAGAGTTATACCTTTTTTTAGGAAAAACACATTTGGATTATAAATTAATCCATATAGGTTGGGATTTTTATGAGAAAAAATAATATTGGTGATTGGGAGGAATATTTTAAGATATTTGAGTAGGTTTTTTTGAACTAAGTGGTTCAAAAGGTGTCAATAAGATAGGATAAGTGGTTCCCTTTTATAATCGAGGGGAGGAACACTTTTGTAATTATTCAATGTTTTAAAATATTAAAAGGTCTCATTCTTGGTCAATTAGCACCAAGGAACCCAAAATTCATAGATAATACATGATAGGTTAAAAAAATACTTAACCAATCACATCCATACAAGTTTTGGATACATTATATGCTTTATACCATAATTGAAACCCTTTAAGCCCAATTTAACCTTAACCATTATAATTACCATGGTAACTTATTTATGAAACCAAAAATAAAAGGGGAAATATAACAAAATTTTAACATTAGTATTAAAAATATGGAATCCATTTTATCATATTAATATATATAGATGTCTAAAATTACTTTTAACATAAGAACACAAAGCACATGATAATTTTTTTAAGAAAATACCTTATTTAAGCGTAAAAATAATTTTATATTGAAATAAAATAATAATAAAATTTCAATGATTTTTTGTTATTTAATAAAAAAATTAAATTTTTTAGAATTTTGGATAAATACAAAAACAAATTTAACCTTCCAACCATTCCCTTAAATGTAAAGAATCAAAAATAGTTTTAAATTTGAATTAAATATAACCTAGGTTCACTAAATTCAATATTAGGTTCCCAAACTCAAAATAATATTTTAAAATATATTAGATAAATCCTTAATAATATATTTAATTGATAAAATGGTTTCAATTTTTTTTAATACATTATTAAATCATAATAATGACATATAAGTGGTAGTATTTTGATAAATTGATATTTTAACTATTCATCCAAAAATCAACTATTTTAGAAAAATATCAAAAAATTCAACTTAAGAAAAAATGATATGTTGATATAAAATCTGAATTAAATTTCATGAAATTTATAAATTTATCTTTCAAATAAAACCATGTAGTTCATGGGAAAACAATTTATTTAAATAAAACTATTCATTTTTTGACTAATTTCTTTTATAAAATCATTTATTAATATATGATAATTATGAATCCATAACATGAATACATGTAAACCATATTATTGATTTATTTCTAGAATTAATTGGGTTGTTACATTCTTTCCGCCTTTATAAAATTCATCCTCTCAATTTTATTCATTAATTAAAAAAGTGAGGGTATTTTCCCCTCATAAAATTTTATAATTCCCATGTTACTTCCCCAGTCACGCGATTCTTACATAAAAAACTTACATAGTGAATAAATTTATATCACATTACCTTTTCTCTATGATCCAAAATATGAACTAATTATTCTTCATATGAAATATTCTCTTCCAACCATACCACTTCAAGGTTCAAAACATAGGGTGCATTAGGAATGTACTTCCTTAGAAAAGAGACATGAAACACATCATGTACCTGAGATAAACTTGGATATAAGGCTACCTGATAAGAAATTGACCCCAATTTCTCCAAAATTTCATAGTTTTCAATCAATTTTATACTTAACATTCACTTTGTTTCAAAATTAATAATAGTTTTCCTCATAGATAATTTAAGAAAACATGATCACCTACCTAAAAAGAAAGGTCTTTACTCTACTTATCCATATAAATATTCTATATAATCTGAGTTTCCCTCATATGGTGCTGAATCATCTCCACAATCACAACCATATCCTCCACCAATTCTGGTCCCAATAACTTATGTTCATCAAATTCATCCTAGTATACCAAAGTTCAACACCGCTTTATATATAATGCCTTAAAAGGTTTTATATGTATACTATAATGAAAACTTTTATTATAAGAAAACTCAACCAATGAAATATGATGATCCCAAATTCCCTCACAATTCAGTGAGAAATCACAAAAAATATATTCCAAAGTCTAAATTGTTCATTCCAACTATCCAACAGATTGAGGATGAAATACTATACCAAAATTTAATTCAGTACCCAATGAATTTTGAAGTCCTTTAAAAAAATTTAAGGTAAATCTGGAATCACAACTAGATACAATAAAGTGATGGACCCATTTTAATCTTATTATCTCTTTAATATAATGTTTATAATGTTTATCTAAAGTAATAGTATCTTAAATAGGAATAAAACAAACTGATTTTTTCAAACTATCAACAATAACCCAAACCAAATTATTACCTCAATATGTATTTGGTAAGCCCACCACAATATCCATGGATATATTCTGCCATTTCCATTTAGGCATAAAAAAAGGCTGAATCATCCCCTTTAGTAGTTATCAATTAGCTTTATCCTCTTGATAAGTTAAACATTTAATGGTAAAATTATAATTTTCTTTATTTATACCTTCCCACCAATAATTTTTTTGAAGATCTATGTACATATTAGAACTACCAGGATGAATAGAAAATGGAGAGTTTCAATCTTCACATAACAATTCCTTCCTGAACTATGAATCACTAATAATACATAAAAAACATTCCAAATCTCATAACATCTTTTTTATCAAAATTAAATGTTGGAAACTTACCCTTTTTTATGATCTTACTCTTTCTTTAAAACCATGATCTTCTTTCAGAACCTCCTTAATTTTGTTTGAGAAATATGATTTTAGTGATACCTAATCCAAAACAGATGAAAATTATATATACACAATTTCTAGGCTAAAATTCATTAAATAATTAAATAAAGTGTCATGTTCAAGATGTAACATAATTAGTGATGCATTATATTTTTGACCCAAGGCATCAGCTAACTTGTTTTCCTTACCTGGATGATAGTGAATTGTGAAATCCTAATCCTTAACCAATTATATCCATCTTTTCTTCCTCATGTTCTACTATTTTTGAGTGAATATATACTTTACACTTTTATAATTTGTATATTTTTCACATTTCACCCCATATAGATGGTTCCTCTATATTTTTAAATAGAAATCTACCACAAACAACTAAAGGTCACATGTAGTGTAATTCTTGTCATGGGGTATCAATTTATGAGAGGAATAAATGATAAACCAATCATTTTGCATCAAGACACAACCAAGTCCATACAAATAAGAATCATTCTAAATAAAAAATTCATCATTTCTTACTAGAAAGTCTAACACTAGAGTATTAACCAATATTCATTAAAATTTTTGGAAACATTATTCACTTTCCTCTATCAATATTAATTTTAATCCCTTTTGAGTAACTTAGTTAATGAGGCAGATAATTGAGAATTAAAAAAAACCATTGATAGTAACCCACTAATCCAAGAAAACATTAAATATCAGTGACATTTATAGTACTTGGACACTCTTCCACCACTTTAGTTTTAGAAGGATCAACAGTTATTCAATCTTTAGAAATAATATTCTCAAAGAATGAAATATTTTGTAACTAAAATTTACATTTAAAAAATTATCCATACAATTTATTTTCATTTAAATTCTATAGAAAAATCCTTCCATGTTTCTCATGACTATAATAACTTTTAGAGCATACCATTATATCATTAATAAAAAACACAAATTTATCCAAATAATTATGGAACACTCTATTCATTAGATCCATAAATATAATATATTCTTCTGTTAACCCGAAATACATAACCAAAAAATTTTAATAACCATACCTATTATAAAAACCTATATTTTTTAAGGTCTTCCTCCCTCACCTTCAACTGATGATAACCAAACCTGTGATCAACCTTCAAAAAATACCAAGATCCTTAGAACTAATGAAAAATCATCAATACAAAGTAATAGATACTTGTTATTCATAGTGATGTTATCAAGTTCTCTATAATAAATAAAAAGTCTCATGTAACCATACCTATTTTTAACAAATAAAATAGGATCACCCCAAGGATAAGTGATAGGGTGGATGAAACCCTTATCAAGAAACTACTGTAACTACCTTTTCTATTATAACAACTCAATTAAAGCTAATCGATATGAGGTTTTTAAAATTGGATTAAAATCATGCACTAAGTAAAAAATAAATTCAACCTTCTGATTTGGAATTAAAATAGAAAAATAATTAGGAAATACATCTATATATTCATTTACCACTGGTACATCACTAATTTTAACATTTCCTTTATTTTCAGTGATATGTTCATGATATATTTCACTTCTATATTTTATCAGTTTTTTAGATTCTTATTATGTTATCAAAGTTCTAAACTCATTATTATATATTAATTGAAACTCACTATGAAAATTTAATATGACTTCATTAGTTTTTTAATATCTCTTATTATGATAAACTTGTAGCTAATCTATACACATAATAACATCAAACTCTATAATTAGAAATACAACAAGGTTTTTATGAAAACAAATTCCCCAAATGATTATAGGAAGATTTATATAAATTATTGTTTCCTTTATAATACCCCCTTGAGTTTTTACCCAAAGTTATATCTTCATTTCTTGAAATGGTATTTCCATTTTACTTGATTTTTTTAGAAATAAAATAATTCATGGATCCATAATCAAGATAGACATGGACATAATATGAATAAGCAAGAAATTTTAAGAAAAACACTTTATTTGATGGTCCAACATCTTCTACCGTAGCTGGAAAAGATGTTTCCACCCCTTTGTGCTTTCAGTCATGATGATTCCCACCTTGAGTAACTATCTTCAGTCATTCATTAGCATGATGACCCAACTAATTATAACTAAAACATATCACTAATTTCCAACTAAATATTTTTTCATTACTAGTTTGATAAAAACTCTTTTCCTTAAAGTCATGAACAAAATAACCGATCTTACCACATTAGTAACACTTTATGGATCCTACCAAAAACTCTTTAAAATTTATTTTACCACACTTGGAACATATGGGGGTATTACCTCCAAATTTCTTAGTTGATTTCTTGTCTATTTCTTTCCACCTTGACTACTTCCTACTCATATTTTCACGAATTATAAGTGTCATAAAACTCTATATCAACTTTCTTAGAGTAATTAATTAATAAATAATAACTTTAAAATTCACAAGAGTCCAATTATATTTATAAACTTGGTTTTAGACCTGTGTAAAATCTATCAATTTTACTCTCATGGTTCAAAATGAAATTCAATGCATACCTGGATAGTCTGGTAAAATTTTCCTCGTAAGTAGCCATTGAGTCTTATTCATTTTGTTTCAACTATAAAAATTTTCTTTCCATTCTAATATAAATATCATTACAAAAATAATTCTCAAGAAAAATAAATTTAAATTACTCCCAGTACGTGGAAAAATATCATATTTCCCTTAGTATTTTTAATCAGATACCACCATCGATCGAGTTCAACTTCAAAATAATAAATAGAAAGAGGCACCTTTTGATGTTATGTACATCCATAAAATATATAATATTTTCTCCAATTCATTTATCCATCCTTTATCTTTCAGCAGGTTTGAAGATCCACTAAATTCCAGTGGGTGTTATTTCATGAAATTTTCTACTATAGATGTGTTCCTATTTGGAGAATTCAATTGCTCTCTTTCATGGTGATACCATTAATAGAATAAATTAGCTAAGTCCAAAATTATACAAAATAATCTATTCTAAACATTCTAGGTTACTGATTTAGAAGGGTTTTATCCTATTGATTCTTTCCAACTTCTACTATATTGTTTCCTTTATAGAAAACCATTCTTAATGGGAATGGATTAGATAATGTAGCATGGAAATATTCCAAACATATATCATGTAACCAAAAATTAGAGTCTCTCTATAGTGTCTTTTAATATTCAATTAACATATAAGAGTATATAAACATTAGTTTAGTACCAACTATAATAACCCATGACATTAACGACCCATAAATATGAGTTTAATATAATATATTTCATATTTTCACATCCTCATAATCTTTTAGGTTTATATTTTAATAAAATTTGGAAAAACTTACATAACAAAGGGAACAATTCAACACATTGTGAATTTTTCTATCATAACATGGCATTATTTTTACACCCCAACTTCATTCAAGACACTTTAGCTTTGTTTAAGATAAATTACCATATTGAAAATCTTGAGCTTGCTAAAATTTATACTCATTCTTAGATCCTGTGAAAGGCCTTTGAAAATAGGTGATGAAAAAAACAAAGGTCAGTAAGGGATATAAAAATAAAGTAATCTCATTATTCTAGGAAAAAATGTAGCGACCTAAGAGTTTTAAATATATTATTACATGAATTTAAGAATAATTATCCATTAAATAGAAACCAATGATAAAAAATCCTAGTGTCATTGGAAGAATATGTATATAATTAGAAAACATGAAACTCGAATAAAAAATATTTTTATTAATCACTATAATGATATTATAAATCCCTTTGATATCCTATAACTTCATATAATAACATAGGAAATACATAGAAAAAAAGGGTGAGATAAAAAGCCCAGTAAGAGAATAAACATAAAAATGAAGCATATCACATGAGTTAGAATGAATAACATGATAACATAAAAGGAATTACTCATAAATAAACATATAGATTCATAACATATTAAAAATTTAATCATAAGATCATGGAAATATAAGAATTTTTCCTCAACATATATCATGGCATAAACATGATTCATGGTTAACTTCCAAGACGACATCACATGGTGAACGGATTCCCATAATGGATTAATTTTACTACCTAATCTCATACATAAAGTTTCATGAGAATAAAACATTACCCAATGAATTAGAGAAATATCTGGATTAATCCATTATAACATGTAAAAGAATATGTTCATCTCATAAATAAATCAAACGTAAAGAATAAACACAATATTACCCATGGAAAAAATGGGTTTCATAATCATGTCAAAAGAAATAAACAAAGGGCATATCATAATAGTGTCTATGAAATAAGGGATTTAAAAAATTGTTGGACATTAATAAAGGAAACAAATAATAGATCATGAATAATTATTTCTAACTTAATTTAAAACATGAAAAAGAGTGGTATGGTAATTTTAGAAATGTGCCACTTAAGCATGGTTTTAGGGAAAAGAATAAAGAGTCTTTAAAGATGATAAAGAAATAATTATTTCTATAAAACCAAAAATGAATTAAAATGGGTTTTTATATTAAAATGAGTGATTTTGGAAAATATGGGTGGCTTAAAAAATTTTATAGAGTGTACTTGAAAATGTGTAATAAATAAAGAAGTTCCCTTTAATTGGGTTTTCTTATAGATTTGAATTGAGTAGGAAACATTTTATAACATGTATTTACCCATCAAATAAAAATTAATTGAGCTAGATATATATGTTTTGGACATAATTAAAAAATATAGGACAATTATATAATAATCATTAAGTTATAAATTGAGGCAATGAGAGATAAAACATAACCCAAAAGAAATATAGAGGTCTGGAGAGATCCCTTACCTTATGTCCGAATGTTTTACGAAATTTCACTTAATGTCGTAGATAATAAAATTAGATTCATTAATTACTTAATTCATAACCTATTAAACACATATAATTTTTATTATAATTTTATTAATTTCATTTATATTAAAAACTTTAATTTCTAAATTTTAATTTGGTAGTTCAGGGAGCGTTCATTTCATGGTTTCATGGTCAGTTTACTTGTGTATAATTATGGAAGTTCTTCTCAAATGGGGATAGTTCTACAAAAGTTAAATTATATGGTATTAATTCAATTTCATAAGTTTAAATGGTCCCATATATCATTTTCCCTACATGTGGTTGATTTATTTAATAAAATTTTAATGATAAATGTTTGGCGGGTTTTCCAACCATCTCAAAGTAGTTTCATTTTACTTAAGGTTATGGGAATATACTCTTCAAAAAATGGGAAAAAACATATAATATACATAATTAGTTGATTTTAAACAATTATAAGTGAATTTAAACCTTTCATAAAGGCATTAGTGGAAAACAAAAACTCATCATCCACAAAGGCGGTTAACTGACATAATATGGACAATGGTTTCATTTTTATTTGAATAAGAGGACATGAGAAAAGGGGTGGATATAAGGTATTCCATTAGTAATATAAAATTATAGTATATAAATGATAATATAGTTATTATACTACGTTGGATTAATAAGTATATTGTAAGTTATAAGAAGAAAAGAAATTAAAATAGTAGATTGAGAATGTTACCTTTCTAATATCGCCTCCTTGAGGGACCAATTAAGGAACTTAGATTTGGTATTTTGGTGATACCCAAAGCACTTTTACATGGGGAGAGTGGATATATGAAGTTTTTAAAGTGACTTGGAAAGATTCAAGTCTTATAACGTATGAGAAGAATGGGTGGTATTTATAAGGGGAGGAGAAGGGTATTTTTGATTATTATATTCATTTATTTATTTTTTTGGCTTAAATATATCAATAGTATTGATTATTGTGACGATATAAAGTAAATGTTGAATTTTATTTTGAGATAGTGTGTTATTACATAATCCATGAAAAAAACATTTATGTACTTGGTGTATAATGTTAAATACCATAAAATACCGTATTTCACTATTTACCAAAAATCATCTATTTTAGAAAAATAAATAAATCTACCATAACCATTTTTAAATGTGTAGATTCTAATAATTTAATACATTTTATGAAAATATTTTTATAAATATGATAAATTTAATTTTTTTTTAAAAATCCCCATTTATTAAAAAAATACTGATTTTAGTATTATAATCGATTTTATGACCCATTGAAAAATTACTTATGGTCTCATAAAATTATCTCATCATTATAATAAAAAATAATATTAATTTATGAATCCATTTTATTAAAATTAATTTTATTTTAAATCATCATATTTTTTATAAAATTTTTCTTAAAAAATATATTTTTTACAAAAATAACAACACTTAATTTATCATTTTCAAAACATTAATTTACTTGTACCATGATATAAATATATCATATTTTTAATTTTATAAGATACCTAAATATTATTTTACATTTCCACAGGTGAGGTTACTATTCTAATATTCAGTTTACTATTCATAATGGTTAGATTATTATTCTAATGGTCAGGTTACTATTCCAATGTTTAGGTTAATATTCCAATGATCGTATATTTAATGGTAATATAGGTTTCTTAATTTATATAAATACCTCTTATTTAATTCATTATCCATTAAATTTTATTTTCTCTAAAGGTTATATAAATTATTTTCCTTGAAAATGAATATTGTATTATTAAATTATTTTTTATTTATATAGCTTTTTTTGAGTGCGATCAATCTGGTGGATCAAGAAGATCCATATTTTCATATATTACTTATATTATTTTCAATTTTTTATCCCATGATAATATTTTGAATTCTTATTGGTTTAGTTTCTAAATAATGAATCATTCTTCATTTATGAGAATAATTTTTTTGGTTTCTCTATGTGATTTATGTGCTTTATACTATATGAAATAATTAAAACAAGGGAAATTTCATTGATAAAATTTTGGTTCGTTACATTCTTCTCCCTTAAGAAAATTCTCCCTAAAAATTTCATTTTACATACTAAGGTGAAAAAATTAAAGGGTACTTCTCCTTCAAGATTTCTTCTATTTCTTATATCACCTCCTCAAACTTATGGTTTCACCCTAGTACTTTGACTAGGTGAGTTGAATTATTGTGTATAATGTTTTCTCTATGGTCCTTGATTTTCACCGACTTCTACTTGTATGTGAGAACATTTTATATTTTTAAGACCTATGAATTCCTTACATGCGATATATTTAGTATGTACTTCCTAAATAGGCATACATGAAATATATATTGTACTTGAGACGTGGTTGGTGGAAGTTCCAATCGATATGACACAACTCCAACATGATCATGAATCTAAAAGGGGCCAATGTATCTAGGACTTATCTTTCTATTCATCCAAAATACCCTCACTCTCTTCCATATAGACATGTGGAGTAATACCTTATCTTCCAACTCAAACTCCAGGTCCCAATGATGATTGTCCAAAAATATCTTCTATTGACTTTGGGTAGCCCTGATGTGATGATGAATAGTTGTATCCCCTTTTATCATTTTTATTAACCATTTTAGGTCCCACCAGCATGAGTTCACCAACTTCATTCCACAATGTAGGTGTTCTACATCTCGTCCCATAAAGGACTTCATATGGATCCATTTGGATTCTTGAGTGGAAACTATTTTTGTAAGAAAACTCAACCAGAGGAAGATATTGGTCCCATCCTCCTTTAAAGTCCATCAAGCATGGTCTCATCTTGTCTTGAAATATTTGAATAGTCCATTCATATTGGCCATCTATTTGGGGGTGATAAGCCATAATAGAGTTTATCAAAGTGTTTAGAGCATGTTGTTGACCCTTACAAAACTTAGAGGTGAGTCTCAAATATCGATCAGAAACAATCTATAATGCTACTCCATATAGCCTCACCACTTCTCTGATGTATATCTGTGTAAGTTGATTAAGTGAGAAGTTCTATCAAATTTCAATGAAGTGAGAAGCCATTTTAAGATGATCCAAAACAACACATATAGTATTATTTCTTATGTTGGTCTTTATAATTCTAGTGATAAATTTCATGGTGATGGTTTCCCATTTCCATGTGGTTATGGGTAATGGTTTCACCATACACTTATAATTTTTCCTTTTATCCTTCACTTGCTAAAATATTAAGCAATTTTATGTATATTATTCAATCTCCTTATTTATATTGTCTAACCAATAGTGTTCTTGAAGATCCCGATACATCTTTGTGCTCCCTGGTAGGATAAAGAGGGTTGATCTATGCACATCATTCAAAATATATTTCTTTATATCGGGATTTTATTGTACACATAGTCATGAACCAAATCATACTAATCCTTCCTCATCAATTTTAAACTCTGAGAATTTACCATTTTTTATATCTTCCACATTATTCTAAATTTCCTAATCATATCTTTGAGAGTAATTTATCTTCTCTAAAAGGGATGGATGAGAAATAATTTGAAGAAAAGAATAATGATATTTCTTCCTTTATGATTCCCATGTCCATCCATTGAAATTCTAAGAGGATTAGATCCTTTTTAATTATCATCATTGAAAATTTTTTAGTATCCTTTATACTCATTGAATTTGTGACTATATTCACCTTACCAAGATAGAAGTGGATTGATCAGTCATAGTCCTTGATGAAATCTAACCATCTTCACTGGTTTATATTAATCTCATTTTCTATGAATATATATTTGAGGCTCTTATTATTAGTATATATATCACACTTCTCCCTATATAGATAATTTCACTAGATTTTAAATTTGATGATATAAAATTTCAACTCTAGATTATGTGTGGGATAGTTTTTCTCATGAAATTTTATTTTCCTTAAGGCATAGGATATCACTTTATCATTTTTCATCAGTACATGTGATAATACCTTCTTTAATGAATCGTTGTATACCATGAAGAGTTCCCCACTTATGATTATTGTAAGTAATTGTGCAATGATAAGGATCTTTTTCAACTCTTTGAAGTATTATTCACATTAATTAATCCAGAAAAACTTTAATCCTTTCTGATTAATCTTGGTTAGTGGGTCTGATAATTGCGAGAAGTTCCTAAAAAATCGTTAGCAATACCCAGATGGACTAAGAAAACTATGGATCTTCATTAGAGATGCTATCCTGGTCCACTCCTCAATTGCCTATATCTTAGATGAGTCCATATATATCCCTTTTTTGTTGACAACATTCCCTAATAATGATACTTCCTATGTCCCTAACTAACATTTACTATACCTTTCATATTGTTTCACCCTATTCAAAGTCTTTAGCATAACATTCAAATGATCCTCATTATCCTCCTTGATCTTGGATTATATCCTAATATTATCTATAAATATTACAAATTTTTTTCAATCTAATATCTAAATACTCTATTCATTATATACATGAAAATTTCTAGAGCATTAGTGAGTTTGAATGGAATCACTATGAACTCAATGTGTCCATGCCTCTTTCAAATGGAAATATTTATTGACCTTTAATTAGAGATGTACTGAATGAAGGTCCACCTTATAGAAGTACTTGGACCCATTTAGTTTCTCTAAAAAGTCATCTATCTATGGAAGGGGTATTTTTTTTTATGTTTTTTAGATCATGATAATCAATACAAAGGCCCATTGATCCATAATTCTTATGGATGAAGGGGACCGACACACCCCACAGTGAATCATTTAGGCATATAAAACCCTTGTCTAGATTCTCTTGTTATTGAGTCTTTAGGTCTTCCAACTCAATGGTGGACATAATATAATGAGTACTTGATATGGGAAGATAACTAGGTATAAGTTTAATTGAGAACTCAACCTCTCAGTTAGGAGGAAGACCGGTCAATTCATCAGGGAACACATTGGTTTGGTCCCTCACAATCGGAATGTCTTCAAGTATGATCCTCTCTATTTTCTCAATAATTTGATCTAGATATGATTTTTCATAAGGAAATAGTATCCATTATTTAAAATAATATTCAAAATTATATTCATCCTCCTCCTAACATTTGTATAGAATTGGAGGATACCTCTGGATTTGAAGAGTGATCTCCCTCTACTGACTATTGATGTTTAATTTATATAAATATATACTATACATGCCCAATATAATATCTCACTCTATCAAATGAAGTAAGGTGAGACTTTCTCGGTGGTTCATTACACAAACATCAACCATGGAAGATTTATATACTTTAGATAAAACAATTATGTCATGACCCGCCCTCGAGGCCCGTGCCATGACTACTCCAAGCCCTCCTTCCATAGGCCAGGGGCTGGCAACTAGCACTGAAAGGTGTATTCTTTAAAAATCGGAAGGCATTGCCTTTATAACCTGTAACTCAGACAACTAAGCACAAATCAGGATACAAACACAAAGTAAAACTATGTAGTAAACAAGGTGTGTATAAACAGTTAAAGGGTCCAGAATACAAGCCCAACTATAAAGTACAAGAAAAACTGGAAAGTACAAGAAAAAATGAGTATATATCCTATGAAAACCCACCAAGGAATCCTACCTAAAGGGTAGGTACAACTCTTGAACGGTCATCTTTGCAGTACACTTCGTCTATGGTCCACCTCTGAGCTACCTCTAGTCCTAGTACCCTCGTCCTTAGTCAGCGTTGTCCGTCGTCCGCACCAAACACAACAAGGTGTGGGAGTAGCCTATGTAGGGGTGAGTATAACAATACTCAGTATGTCCCCTGAGACCCTTGAAGGACTCACATAATCCACAAAGGATAAACCTTAAAACATGAAAACAACTAACAACCCTACTTAGGTATATGCCCATAAATATACCAAAGTTGTCGAGTAAACCCATCTCAATCATGAGGAAACATGAGGTCCAACCCAAAATCCCAAATCCCGACTGTTCCATGAATGAAGAAATATCACAAAGATAAAGACTCAGCTCACACCAGGTATAAAACTCTAAAGAAACAGAATTATGAAGCTGACCCACATAGGATCGCTATAGAAGCTGATAGCCAGTCACAAGATTCTCTAGGGATAGTAACTAGTAACATTCTGAACACCTCGACTGCTGGAGAGATCCTTCTCTATCGAGTACAATGGGATTTCCATGTCACACAGAGGTGCTTCCAACTAACCTTGGACTGCTGAGGTACTCCTCCTAGCGAGTACCGTGGGTCTGCCCCATCACACAAAGGTGCTTCCCACCGTGGGTCTGCCGCGTCACATAGAGGAGATCCCCCTTGTGGCTTGATGAGGTACTCCTCCTATTGAGTACTATTGGTATTCTGCATCACACAAAGGCTCTCCCCACTGTGGGTCTTCCACGGCACACAAAGGGGCTCCCCACTGGGCCAGTCGAGTCAGTCCTTGTCGAAACAGTCAGTTATCGTCAAGTCTCAGCCCGTCGCAGGGTTCTATATATATTGCGCTTGGGAGAACCACTCCCTAAGACATAGGTCATACCTCAAACAACCTTAATTTCCACTAAAAATTAACCCAAAGGTTCTTCATGTCAAAAGGGACATAACGCAACAGATGACGCATCAATCAGACGCTCGGTCTGTAAGTTATTAGCATTTCCGCTCCGAGGGCCCAGTTGGATTCGGGGTCCAATCCAACCCAGCTATACTCCAACCTTATACAAAACTAAAGTGGAGTATATCAAAAGGACCATCTTGATCCAAGTATTTCTGTGCCATAGACGGTTCTTCAAACGGATGCTCGGTTCTCAAGTTATGCCCAAAACGGTAATACTGAGCCTAGATGGGCTTGGGTCTGGTCCGACACGGACCGAATAGGCGTAGGACGGCCCAAACTAGTTCGGGTCGATCCGACTCAGTTCGGGTTTGGACCGGATGGCCTGGGCCTCAGTGGTCCCAGCCCGATGGGCTGTGGTATGGCCAGGCACGTGAAGGGCGCAACCCGTTAGCGCGGCCTGCTGGGCGACCCGTGGTGTGGCCCATGGTGCGGCCTACAGTGCGGCTCATGGTGTTGCCTCACATTGTGGCCCATGGTGTGGCCTGGCTAGAATGCGATACCACTCAACGGTCCCACACGGTGCACCTTGGCTAGCTGGAACAGCTATCCGATCTTCCTTCCAGCGGCACGACGGCGTCGCTGTCCACTTGTGGTCAGCTGGGTGTCGGCCGCCATCCGCCTCTACTGCCATGACCTCCTGATCCACCGGTAGCACGAACGCGCACCCCAACTCTTCCATACAGCCGGCCAGTTTCTGGCCACCATCCTTCCCTGCCGCGACCAATGGACCGCAACCTCCTCTTCAACCGGTGGTGCGGACGCACACCACCCTTCCTTCCTCACGGCCAACCGGGTTCCAGCCGTCGCCTTCTTCCATGAGCCACTGCACCTTTTTTCCAATCCTGATAAATTTTACGATTGCATATTCACGATCCTTTTATCTAGGGATTCACGTCCATATATCGAACTTAGCAAAACTTCGTATTTCCATCCCCAATAAAAATTATGGGGTTGAAGAACACATGAAGAACGCGCGAACAAATAAAAGGAATAGAAGCAATGTTAATGTGCGGGATGATGGACATATTCTTTGGCCATCAACATCGTGAATTTAGGATACGAAGATTCAATAGAATAAATTCAACGTGAAAAACCCCTACCTCAATTGTTCATTAGAGGTGGCTCGAGGAATAAAGACATAATTGATGAAGAATGTAGGTGTTCTTCGCTTCTGCAAGACGCTTCTGATCCTGGCTCAGGGTCGGTTCCTCGTTCTTCGTTGGGGGTTGGTTTTTCATTGGAGAAAGTTCTTCCCAATTCTCCCAGGTTCTCCCAACTCTCCTTCTCCACCTACTTCCAACCAGGAAATGAGCAGACAACATAAATTAAAATAGGTTTATCAAATTAATTAAGGTTGGAACAATTAATTTGGTTATGTTGGAACAATTAAATGGCACCTTAAATTATATTACATTGGCACAATTTAATGGCACATTAAATTGAATTACGTTAGCATAATTGAATGTCAAATTAAAATAAATTCACATTGGTACAATTGAATGGGAGGATTCCAAATAATTTCCCCACATTAAAGAAGGGTTCAGGTGGTCCCCACCACTAAAATTCAAAAAGGAGGTTTCAAACTCGGGTGGTCCCCACCTTCATAACTCAAATGGGGATTTCAACAAGAAAAATAAAATAAAGATGTTTTATTTTATTTTAATTCTTTTAACACATCCACAAAAGTCCGAAAACTAACTTTCACGCTCAACCTACTGTGGTCAAGGTGAAGGTCTAGTTAAGAAAAAACTGACGCTATGATTTCAACGATGCCCTCATATTTCAATTCCGAGCACCAGTTTCAAAGTTACGAAAACCTTATCGCACGTTTACTGAACGTACCTAAAATAAAGTTCAGAAATTCATTCTGGGCACTCCAGGCCTCAGAATCACACTCCGTCAATTTTTGTGGACTCATAATATTCCATATAATTAAAAAAATTTACATGAAAAAATATAGATCTTTACATCCTCCCCACCTTAGGGATTTGCTTCCTCGAAATCCACAACAAAAACTAGGGAAAAAAGTGGGGGTACTGAGCACGAATCTGAGCCTCCTGCTCCCATGTGCTCTCCTGGAAGTTTCTATGCTGCCAACAAACACGCACCGGAGGTATCAACTGCTCACAAAGGACCTGCTCCTATCGATCCTCAATCTCTACTAGAACCTCCGAAAACGTAACCCCATCATTGATGTCCAGCTCTCCATAGTCAATGATGTGTGAAGGGTTGTGCATGTATCTCCTCAGCTGGGATACGTAGAAAACATCGTACACCCGATGAAACTGAGGGGGAAGATCTAAGCGGTAATCCACCTCGCTAACTCTTCTGAGGACCTTAAAGGGTCTGGTTAACCTCAGAGTTAACTTTCCGCCTCATCCAAATTTCCACAAACCTCATCGAGGTGAGACCCATAAAAAGACATGGTCACCATCTTCGAACTCCAGAGGTCTCTATCTCCTATCCACATAGGATTTCTTCCTGCTCTGTGTAGACTTCATCCACTCCTGGATGATCTTCACCTTTTCTATGGTATCCCATACCATCTCTGGTCCCACGATTGTTGTCTCCCCTAGGCCAGTCCAATATAGTGGTGATCTACAAGGTTGTCCCTACAATGCCTCAAATGGTTCCATACCAATAGTGGAGTGATAACTATTCTCTTATGATAATTACACCAAAGATAATTGATCCTCCCAGCTACGACCAAAATCAAGGACACAAGCACGCAACATGTCTTTGAGGTTCTGTATGGTCCACTCCGTCTGAACATCCCTCTGAGGGTGGAAGGTGGTGCTCAACCGAAGCTGTGTCCCGAACGCCTCCTAGAACCCCTTCCATAGCCGGGAAGTAAAATGTGCATCACGATCAGAGACAATCATAGTTAGCACTCCATGAAGCCATACAATCTCCTATATGTAGAGGCATCCCAATATCTCTACTGATCCCTACTCTCTGATAGGTAGGAAGTGGGTTGACTTGGTGATTCAGTCAACGATCACCCAGATAGAATCATGACTCCTGGATGTGCATGGAAGTCCTGTCATGAAGTCCATGGAAATTACATTCCACTTCCACTATGGCACCTCAAATGGCTGAACTAAGCCTCCTGGAACTTGATTATCTACCTTCACTTGCTGATAAGTGAGGCACCAAGAGACAAACTCTGCCACTTCCTTCTTCATTTTTATCCACTAGTGTTGATGCTGGAGGTCCTGGTACATCTTTTCCACTCTTGGATGTACCGCTATAGGGGACATATGGAACTACCTCAACACTTCCTCCCTAAGTGCTACTAGTACCATAGTATGCCCTCTGAAGAGGATGGCGTGCTCCCCACCTTCAGAAAATCCATCAGGTGCTTGTTCTATGGAAATCTGAGCACGTCAATCCTCGCAGTCTGCATCCCCAAGCTGTGCCACCCTAACTCACTGAATGAGTAGGGGAGCGACTGTCAGTGACTGAAGATAAGCTTCCCCATCTCGATCCACATAGGATATCAAAAAGCAACCAGCTGCTCCGTCACCTCACTCAGTAACTATATACCAGATCTCCTATTGAGTGCATCTGCTACTACATTCCCTTTCCTAGGAGTATAAACTATCTTGAAGTCATAGTCCTAAAGGAACTCAAGACAACGTCGCTATCTCAGGTTCAATTCCTTTCGAGAGAAGCTATAACTGAGACTCTTGTGATCAGAGTAGACTGTAAAACATTCTCCCATCAAGTAATGTCACCACATATTCAAGGAGAAGACTACTGCTGCCAACTCCAGGTCATGGGTAGCATAGTTCCGATCATGCTGTCTCAGGTGTCAAGAACCATATGCGATCACTACTCGCTCCTGCATCAGGACACATCCAAGCCCGATCCCTGATGCGTCGCAGTAGACTACGTACCCAACACCTTTCTCCAGTAGCCTCAAGATAGGGGCACTCGTCAGTCTCTGCCTCAGCTCATGGAAACTCTGCTGACATCTCTCTGACCACACGAATGGTTTCCCTTTCTTTGTCAACGCTGATAAGGGTGCCAAAACTCTAGAAAGGTCAGGCACAAACATTCAGTAGTAACCGTCCAGACCCAGAAAACTCTGCACCTCTATCACACTCCTGGGTGGATCCCAAGCAAGTACATCCTCAATCTTAGTTGGATCCACCGCAAATCCAGCCTCTCAGACAATGTGTCCCAGAAAGTGGACCTCTCGTATCCAAAACTGGCACTTTGAGAGATTACCGTAAAGCTGGTGCTCTCGAAGTGTGTCCAGAACTATCTGCAAATGATAGGCATGACCCTCCTCCGTCGCTGAGTATATCTGGATGTCGTCGATGAAGACTACCACAAGTGATCGAGGTATGGCTGGATGATCCTATCCATGAGTCCCATGAACACTTCTGGGGCATTGGACATGACAAAAGGAAAAACAAAGAACTCATAATGACCATAACAACATCTGAAGGCCATCTTATGCACATCCCTGTCTCGTACCCTGAGCTGGTGATAGCCTGATCTGAGGTCTATCTTCAAAAACCATCATTCTCCCTTCAACTGATCAAAGAGATCATTAATCCTCATAAATGGGTACTTGTTCTTCATAGTAACTTGGTTCAGGCTCTGATAGTCCACACAGAGTCTCAGACTCCCATCTACCTTCTTGGTGAACAAAATCGGGGCTGCCCAAGGGGAAACACTGGGGCTAATGAACCCCTTGGTCTACAAGTCCTCCAGCTGTACTCGCAGCTCTCGAAGCTTCGCAAGAGCCATCCGATATGCTGGGGTAGATATCAGTGCCGTCCCGGGGTACAATTAGATGTAAAAGTCCACCTCTTTATGAGGAGGTAGACCTAAAACATCATCAGGGAAAACATCAACGTACTAGTCCACCACTACATGATAAATCAGACTCTCAATATCAACCGCTCTGAGGGTAAGGCTAGACAACTGATGTGTGATTAGATGCAACCTTCTCCAGGTAAGTCCATCCTACACTGCAAAGGTTCCCTTCTCACTGGTGAAGGAAAACCTGGTCCCATCCGTGCGGACATACCGCACTTCGTGCCTAATACAGTCAATCTGAGCACGAATTATGGATAACCAGTCTATACCCAAGATGACGTCGTAAGGCCTCGACGTCTCTACTAGGAGATCCCAGCCAAAGCTCTCTCCTCCTAGAGTAATGTCACACTACCGTCACCAGTGTGTAATCGTCGAATATGCTCCCGTAGAAGTCTCTACCTGTAAGAATCGAGCCAACGGCTCCGTCGGAATCTCCGAGCTCCGAACGAGGGCCGTGGAAATAAATGAGTGATTAGAACTTGTGTCTATAAGTACTGTAGCGAAGGTGGAGTACACACATATCATACCTCTAATCATCTACAAAGCATGGTGGTCATAGGCCTCAGCTTCCTAGAGGTGAGCTCGTCCCTATCCTCCTGCTCCCTATGGTCAGGGTGGACCACCTAGCGGTGGTGGTAGTAGAACCTAAAAACGTCGCCCACCGCTTGATGCATGGTTTTCTCCTCTTCCATGTCCACCTCCAGCCTGAATACCTCCTTGATCGAACCTCTATCTCTGCCTTGGTGGTCCCTCAACCATCTTCTTATCGTTGATATGGAGGGTCGGGCAGTCGCGAGCCATGTGATCCTTCCCACCCCAGGTGTAACACTGTGTGTCTCTCGCCCATCCTGCTCTGCCTCGAGATCCTCGCACCACCGACCCTGTATCACACGATCGTCCTCCTATAGGTCTGGTCCTCATGGACCTCTACATCATCTGTCTACTACTAGCTGCCGATGACTTTGCTACATGTCATCCGGTGGTGGGGCTCGCTTCTGGGAATCGCTCAGCAAGGAAACTCTCCACTAAAAGTGCTCGCTCTAACACCCCTCCTACATCGGGATGCTGAGAGAAACCATCGAAGCTCTAATATCTAGTTTGAGCCCCTGCTCGTAATTATGGGACCTAAAGAAAGGGTCCTACACCATATCAGTGGAGTACCGTGAGAGGTCGGTGAACCTAACTGAATACTGAGCCATAGTCATGCTACCCTACTGCAAGTGGAGATGCTCCTGTATATGCACCGAGTGTAGGGTTTCTAGGACGAACTCTTCCCTAAAAAGGCTCTCGAAGTCTTCCCAGATGAAAGTGACCTCATTGTGAACCTAGAACATCAAGCTCCACCATCTGACCACTCCTGCCTGAAGAAGGCTGGCAGCAAGGATTACCATGAGATAAGCCGGTGTCCCTACCAGTTGAAAGACTCTAACCACAACCTCCAGTCAATCCTATGCCACCTATGGATCTGTCTGGCCCTGAAACCTCGGTGGCCTCTGGTACTAGAACTTATGCAACACGTTCAAGTGGAGTGCACCCTCTACTACTAGGGCTGGTGGCATTGGCTTCCCAACAGGTAGTGGTGCTGCTGGCACACCACCCAGTGGTACAACTGCCATAAGGGGGCCCTGAACTGAATACTCATCGCTCAGTGGGCTGTCATCACATACTATAACTGGAATCTTGGATGGATTTCTGCATGGAGGCATCCTGAAAAGAAATAGGTGCTCCACGATCATTAAATGTATCCCTGGTGAGCTGGCTCAAAGAGATCACAAACTTTTCAAAAACACATGCAATCAATGTTTTCGTGCGTTGAGTCAGAAATCATAATTCAAGGTCCTAGTGTATAAATACGTCGGCCACCACACCAAAACTGAACTCCCCAAACTGAAAACCACACAAATAACACTTAACACTATTTCCACTTAGAAAAGATCAGAGTTCTAGTTCATCGGTAGAACCAAACTCCTCTGATACCAATTTGTCACTACCCGTCCCTTGGTGCCTGTGCCATGACTACCCCAAGACCACCTTCCATAGGTCAGGGGATGACGACTAGCACTGAAAGGCATATTCCCTAAAAATGAGAAGGCATTACCATTATAACCTGTAACTCACACAACTAAGCACAAAGTAGGATATGAGAACAAATTAAAACTATGTGGTAAACAGGGTGTGTACAAACAGTAAAAGGGCCCCGAATACAAGCCCAACTGTAAAGTACAAGAAAAACTATAAAGTACAAATAAAACTGAGTACAACTCCTATGAACACCCACTAAGGAATCTTACCTAAAGGGTAGGTACAAATCTCGAATGGTCTCCTCTACGGTATGCCTTTTCTATGGTCCAACTTCAAGCTACCTCCAGTCCTGGTACCCTCATCCTCAGTCAGCGCTGTCTGTTGTCCGCACCAAACACAACAAGGTGCGGGTATAGCCCATGTAGGGGTGAGTATAATGATACTCAATAGGGACCCCAAGACCCTCAAAGGTCTCACAAAATTCAAAAAGGATAAACCTAAAAATATGAAAATAACTTACAACCCAACTTAGTTATATGCCCATACATATACCTAAGTTGTCGAGTAAACCCATCTCAGTCATGAGGAAACATGAGGCCCAACCCAAAATCCCAAATCCAAACTGTTCTATGAAGGAAAGAATATCACAAAGATAAAGAATCAACTCACACCAGGTATACAACTCTGAGAAACAGAATTTTGAAGCTAACCCACAAAGGATCGCTATGGAAGATGATATCCATCTACATGATTCTCTATGGATAGTAACAAGTAACATTCCGAACACCTCAGCTGCTGGAGAAATCCTCCTCTATGGAGTAAAGTGGGCCTGCCGCGTCACACAGAGGCAATTCCCACTAATCTTGGACTACTGTGGTACTCCTCCTGTCGAGTACTGTGGATCTACCGCGTCACACAGAGGCATTCCCCACCGTAGGTCTGCCGCACCACATAGAGGCACTCCCCCTCGTGGTCTGTTGTGGTACTCCTCCTGTCGAGTACCATGTTTCTGCCATGTAAGACAAAGGGGATCCCCACTATGGGTCTCCAACATCCCACAAAGGCACTCCCCACTGGTCTAGTCAAGTCACTCCGAGTCGAAATAGTCAGCATTCGTCAAGTCTCATCTAGTCATAGGGTTCATGTACGTATCGCGCTTGGGAGAACCACTCCCCAAGCCATAGTTCATACCTCAAACGCCCCTAAGTTCCATGAAAAAGTAACCAAAAGTTTCGTCACATCAAAAGGGACCCAACGCGACAGACGGCACGACAATAGGACGCCCAGTCTGTAAGTTATTAGCGTTTTCGCTCGGAGGGCCCAGTTGGATTCGGGGTCCGATCCAACCAGGCCATACTCAAACCTTATCCAAAACTCAAGTGGAGTATATAAAAAGTACCTTCTTGATCCATGGATTCTGGTTCCACATATGGTTCATCAAACGGACGCCCAGTTCACAAGTTATGGCCAAAAAGGTAATACAGGGCCCAGATGGGCCCGGGTACGGTCTGACCCAGCCCGACCTGGCCTATGCCTTGGCGGGCCCGGATCGCTGGGCCATGGCTTGGCCCAGCCCGTGAAGGGCGTGACCTATTAGCGCGGCCTACGGTGCGGCCTAGCGGGCAGGAGGGACTGCTCAACGGTCTCGCATGGTGCGCCTCGGCCGGTCGAAACAGCCATCTGGACTTCCTTCTAGTTGCGCGATGGTGCCTCCATCCACCTACAACTGGCTGGGTGTCGGCTGCCATCTGCCTCCGCTGCAGCCAAGCGGCCGGGGCCTTCGGTTCCACCAGCTGTGTGGATGCACTCTGCCACTCCGCCACGCAGCCAGCCAGTTGTCAGCCACCATCCTGCCCCGTCGCAGTCGACGGGCCGCGACCTCCCCTTCAACTGGCAACGCGGACGCACGCCACCCTTCCTTCCTCACAGCTGGCTGGGTTCTGACCATAGCCTTCTTCCATGAGCCACTACGGCTTCGTTGCAAGCCCAAAAAATTATACGATTGTAGAATCATGATCCTTGTGTCGAGGGCTTCACGTCCATATATCACGCTCATAAAAACTATGTATTTACAACGCCAATAAAAATTAGGGGGGTTTAAGAACACACGAAGAACATGCAAATAAATAAAAGGAAGAGAAGCAAGGTTAATGTGTGAGATGATGGCCATGTTCGTTTAGCCATCGTCATTGTGAATTTATGATATAAATATTCAATAGAATAAATTCAACATGTAAAAACCCCTACCTCAATTGTTTATTGGAGGTGGCGTGAGGAAGAAAGATGTAGTCGATGAAGAACTTTAGCATGCATCACTTCTGAAAGACGCTTCCAATCCGGGCTCGGGGTCGGTTCCTCGTTCATTATTGGGGGGTGGTTCTTCATTGGAGAAAGTTCTTCCCAGTTCTCCAAGGTTCTCCCAACTCTCATTTTCTAATGATTTCCAACCAGGAAATGAGAAGACAACATATATTAAAATAGGTTTATCAAATTAATTTAGGTTGGCACAATTAATTTGGTTATGTTAGCACATTAAAGTTGGCACAATTAAATGGAACATTAAATTGAATTATGTTGGCATAATTGAATGGAACATTAAATTGAATTACATTGGCACAATTGAATGACACATTAAATTGAATTCACGTTGGCACAATTGAATGGGAGGATTCCAAGGAATTTCCCCACATTAAAGAAGGTTTTGGGTGGTCCCCACCACTAAAATTAAAAAAGTAGGTTTCAAAATCTGGTGGTCCCAACCTCCATAACTCAAATAGAGGTTTCAACAAGAAAAATAAAATAAAGATGTTTTATTTTATAATAATTATTTTAAAACATCCACAAAAAGTTTGAAAACTAACTTTCACTCTCAACCTACTACGACCGTGGTGAAGGTCTCCTTAAGAAAAAACCTATTCTGCGAGTTTAACGGTACCATCAGATTTCAATTCCGAGCACCAGTTTCAAAGTTACAAAAACCCGCTCGCACATTTACTAAACGTACCTAAAAAAAGTTCAGAAATTCATTCCGGGCACTCTAGACCTCGAAATCATGCGCCGCCAATTTTCTTGGACTCATAATATTCCATATAATTAAAAAAAATTACATGGAAAAATCCGAGTCTTTAAAAATTATCCCATTTTCTGTTCTCAAGGGTAACTCAACCCCTATATTTTGAGGTGGCATTTGAATAGTTCTGTTAAACTTGGAAGATATAAAGGAATGCATAGAACTTGAATCAAATAGTATATTCTTGATTCTTAAATGAATAACCATCATACCTATCTCCCCATAATTTTCAAGATCCACACATGCAGTAGTGATAACATATGCACTTCCATGCTTCCTTAGAGGTTTTTATCGTCGATTATCCTTAAAAACCCTTGGATTTCGGAATTAGATCACATAATTACCATGATACTTATAGTTGAAACACTATATTATAGGCTGAATTTTGATATGAACATTCCTTAACTCTTTTTAATTATTTG
This sequence comes from Viscum album, assembly GCA_963277665.1. Taxonomy (NCBI): domain Eukaryota; kingdom Viridiplantae; phylum Streptophyta; class Magnoliopsida; order Santalales; family Viscaceae; genus Viscum; species Viscum album. Next base: position 1,120,453,187 of record OY728141.1, read on the forward strand.
ACTTCTTCATATATCTTTGATAATGATTAGCCTAATACCTCACTTTTTCACATTTAAAGTATCTCTCAATTCCCATTAAACATTCCCTAGGAAACTTCTTCCCACAATTTTGACATGTGGGATGTTGTGTTTTCTTACCTAAATGGTATTTATCTATTGATCCTCCCATATTAATCTGAATTTTTCATTTTTTATCTTTGATCCCACAATAACACTAACAGTCACCAATCTTAACCTCAACCTTAAGAGTAAAATAAAAAATCTCCTCATAGTAGTTAAAATCTCAAATCGCCAAGGATTTTTATAGACTCAACTTTAATCCACTATAGAATAGATCCAAATTACTTTTATAATTCATGAAAAATTCAGAGGTATATCATGAAATCCCTATAAAGTTTTTCTTACATACCCTGATAGACTCATTTTCCTTTTGCTTTAGTCTGAGGAGCTCCCTCTCCATTTTACAACAGCGATTTCAGGGAAAATATTTATTGAAAAATATTTTATTAAATCCTTCCTATTCCATGAAATCAATTTCTTATTTGGAATTCATGTTATTGATCAGTGTCCACTATTGATCAGATTCCTCATAAAAAATATAGACCACCAATTCGACTTTCTCTTCTTCTGAGAATTGGAGGATACATTTTTTTTCTTAATAAAGTTAATCCATTATTCTGTGATGAGGGGATCAAAATATCTACTAATGTTAGGAGGCCTTTTGTAAAAATTATTTGACAACAACATTAAATTTAATAGGAAAGGAGGGAATTCCACAAAATTATATTTATTATTCATAACTTGTTCTTGTTGATCCAGTACTATAATAATGTTCTGAGATCCTATTCCCATCTGGTTTGGAATCTCATTAGGTAAATCATTACATTTCCTATAACGTTGGTTTTTGGAACCAGTTGTCTTATTTATCTCAATTAATTAAAAAAATAAAAATAAAATTAGGGGGATTTAATACTTAGTTAATTATTATATAAAATAAAACTATGAACATAAAAAAAATAAGTTATAAATAAAAATTATATCTTAAATTATGATTCCCTAAGTTTCAATCTAGGTTTTCCATAAATTTTTTTTATATACATAGGATTATAACTAGGGTTATCACTAAGGTTTTCTAGTCCTAATCCGAAAAATACACCTTTCCTCTAATACAAACTATAGATACCCAATCCTTTTACATATATTATAACATGAATCTAAGAATAATTATCCATTAAATACAAAGTATAAAAACTCTTGGTGTCCATGGAAGAGTAGGTACATAATTAAAAAAATGAAACTAGAATAATTTTTTTTATTAGTCTCCACAACGATATACTAAATCTATTTGAGTGCTACAATTGCATTGGATAATTTGAGGAATACATAGAAAAAATAGGGTGAGCTAAAAATCCCAGTAAGAGAATAAACATGGAAGTTAAGAATAACACATAAGTAAGAATTCATAACATGATAAAATAAAAGGCATTTCACATGAATAAACAAATATTGTCATAAAATATAGAACATGGAATCATAAAATCATGAAAAAATAGGAATTTGGAAGCAAAATATATCATGACATAAACACGAGTCAAGGCTAACTGTCAAGATGATATCACACAGCGGAAAAAGTCCCATAATGGATTAGATTTACTCTTTTATCCCATACATAAGGTATCATGATACTAACAAATTATCTAATAAATTGGAGTGGTATCTGGGTTAACCTATAAGAACATGTACATGTATATGTGTACCACATAAATAAATCTGACATAAGGAGTAAACCTAAGGGTCACCTATGGAAAGAAATGAGTTTTGTAATCATATCATAAGACATAAAGAAAGTATGTATCATAATGGTATCCATTAAATAAGGGATGTAAACCATTATTGGTAATTCATAAATGAAAAATAATAAAATATCATGAATAATGATTTACAACTGAATTTAAAACTTGAAAAGTAGTGCTTAAGTAATTTTAGAAATGTACCACTTCAACAAGATTTTAGGGTAAAGAATAAAGAGTCTTTAAAGAGGATAAAACAATAATTATTTCTGTAAAACTAGAAATGAAATAAAATGGGTTTTTTATGCTAATATGAGTGATTTTAAAAAATATGTGAGGCTTAAAACATTTTATGGAGTGTACTTGAAAATGGGTAAGGAATATAGAAGTTCCATTTAATTATGGTTTCTTATCGAGAGGAATTAAGGAGAGTACCTTTTATAAAATGTATTTCCCCATAGAAAAAGATGAATTGAGATATATATATATATATATATGGAACATATATACAGAATATAGGAGAATTATATAACAATAATTATGATATAAATTAAGTAAAATAGAGATAAAATATAACCCAAAATAAATATGGAGGTTTGGAGAGATTCCCTACCTTATGTCAGAATACGTTATGTACTTGCAATTGATGTCTTGGATAATAAAATTAGATCCATTAATTACTTAATTAAAAAAATATTACACATATATTTTATTTATTATAATTTTATTAATTTTATTTATGGTCATTGAAATAATTTATAAAGTTCAATTTTGTTGTTCCTGGAGCGTTTGTTTCCTGGTTTCATGGTCAGTTTACTTGTGTATAATTATGGAAGTTATTGTGAAAGGAAAATAATTATATAGAAGTAAATTGATATAGTATTTAGGAAATTATATATGCTTAAATGGTCTAATATATCATTTTTTATAATATGTGGATTATTCATTTAATAAAACATTAATGATAAATGTTTAGTTTATTTTAGCGGTTTTTATATCCTTCTCAAACAAGTTTGGTTTTATTTAATTTCATGGACATATAATTTCTAAATAATATGAAAAAACATATATTATAAATAAATTGTCCATTTTAAATAATTATAAGTGAATTTAAACCTTCTATGAAGGAATTAGTGGAAAATAAAAACCCATCATCCATGAAGGCGGTTAACTAACATAATATGAACAATAGCTTTGTTTTTCTTTGAATAAGATGAGATGAGAAAAGGGGTGGATAGAAGAAATTACATTATAAATATTAAATTATATTATACACAAGATACTAGAGTTATTATTCAATTTTTGATTAATGAGGTGAGGGGAAGGTAGAAGAAGAAAAGAAATTAAGAGAGGTAGTTTGAGAATGTTACCTCTTGAATATCGCCTCCTTGAAGGACCCCATAAAGAACTAGGAATTAGTCTTTTGGTGAGAAAAAAACCGCTTGAACATGAGGATAGTGGTTATAAGAGGGTTTTATATAGATTTTTCAAGATTAAGGTCTTATAAGGTGTGAGTAGATGGGGTGGTATTAATAAGGGGAGAAGAGGGGTGTTTTTTTATTATTATATTCATTTATTTATTATTTTGGCTCAAGACTATAAAAAGTATTGACTCTTATTACTATATAGAGTAAATTGAGAATTTAATTTCTAAATAAAGACTAATTATATCATATATTAATAAAAAATTCATGTATTTCACTTATAATGTTAAATACCATAAATTACCATATTTCATTATTCACTAAAAATTCAGCTATTTTAGAAAAATACAAAAAATTAACAGTAATTTATTTTGATATATATATTTTAAAATTTTAATCTATTTTATGAAAATAATTTTCTAAATATGATAAATCTAATTTTTAAATAAAATCCACTTTTATTAAATATATCAATTTTAATATTAAAATCGATTTTATGACCCTTTGAAAAATTACTTATGGTATCATAAAATTATCTTACCATTATAAAAAACAAAATATTAATTTATGAATCCATTTTATGAAAATATTTTTTATTTTAAAATATTATATTCATTATAAAATTTCAATTAAAACATTTATGTTTTAAAAAAAATACCAACACTTAATTTATCAATTTTAAAACATTTATTTACTTGTACGATGATGTAAATAAATCGTATTTCTATTTTATAAGACAAATAAATATTATTTTACATTTCTATAGGTGAGGTTATTATTCTTATTGTTATGTTACTATTATCAATGGCCAGATTACTATTCTAATGGTTAGGTTACTATTCCAACGATCAAGTTATTATTCAAATAGTCATATTTGTAACTTACATATAGGTTTGTTAATTTCTATAAAAACATTTTATTTAATTCATTTCTCATTCACTTATAATCTCTATAAATGTTATATATACTTTTATTTTCAAAATTAATATTGTATTACTAATATTATGTTTTATTTCAACAACTTTATTTATGAGTGCAGTTATTCTGGTGGATAAATGAGATCCAAATTTTCATATATTACTTATATTATTTACTATTTTTATACCATTTTAATATTTGGAATCATTATTGGGTTTTTTGCTGACTAATGTATCATTATTTATTTATGAGAATAATGTTTTGTGGTTTCTCTATGTGATGTATGTTATTTATACTACATGACATAATTACAAGAAGGGTAAATATCATTGATACAATATTGTTACATTAAAAAAATATGAAAACCCATGAAGAAAATTAAAATTTTCCTATTAAATCATTGATCAAATAAATAAAACATTTAAAAATGTGAAAAATAATATTTTCTCAAATAAATAATTTTAAAAACATTATAAATAATAGAAAAAACCATGAATGTATCATGTGGAATATGGGAATTCATGAAAACATTCATTTGAAAAAAAACCTTTAACCTTTAAACATTCCTTACCTCATGTAATCAAAATATTCCCATTAAAAATATTTTCTTATAACAATAATATATGTATATTAGAGCATCATATTCATAACCCATGTTCACTCATGTTTAAACCATGTGGGAATAACTAAATCCAAGTTAATTCCATAGGAGTAACCTACCCTGTTATCTCCCAAATTTTTCACCTTTGAAGAATAAATAATTACATAATGCATTAGAGAAATATATTATTCCCTCCCTTAGTTTTGAGCTATATCAATCTCACCCAAAATCATATATAATGTTCAAGTACCATATTATAAAGAAAGAATTTCTAATATTTCACATTTTAATCATAGAATCCTTGAAAAAATCATTTAATCCCATAAGAAAAACAACATCGCTCATCTCATAAATATGAATTTTTTTCCATAGAATTTTTTTTTAAAACTAAAAATTTCCAAAATATTGAGACAAATATTTGAATTGATCATATCCATGTAAACTTATAAAGTAATTTTAATAAAAATAATAGGTATGAAGGTGGGAAAATTCAGTCAATCCATATGCATTAAAAAATATTTTTTTTACTTTTGTAAAAAGAATTCGAAAATAACACATACAAAAAATGTTGAAAATATTCATTTTTAAACCACTGTAAAGAAAGTAAAATATATTATAAAATGGACTTTATCAACTATTTAATCATAAATAATAATATTCTTGATACATTTAAAAAATATGGATTTTGAGAAGTAAAATTTTAAAACATGCAAATTAATTCTTTTCAAGAATATCCCAAACCTTAAGACCCACCAAGCTTTATATGTTCTATAAATCCCAAATAAGATTTTATATAAATTTTATAATTTATTTAAAACCATTTTTAGGTTCATTTAATTATTATTATTTTTTTATTTCATTTATTACCATGTTTTATTTAGTTACTAAAATGGTTAAGTTCACGTTGGATGTTTTGAGGGCATTTAGTTTATAATCTCAAAACAACATTGGCATGTTGAATGTGGCCAAATGGGTTATTGTTACAATATAAAAATATTAAATATTTCATATTTATATTATTTATATATTATATACACCTTTAAAACTAAACATGTAAGGAATATATGAAAAATGAACCTTGCCGTTTTATTGAGACGATTGTTCATACGTACGCATGAACGTCATTTTTATTTTTTTATAGGGTGTAAAAAGAATAAAGTAGAAAATATTTTACTTTATAAAAATAATAAATATTTTTTAAAAGTAATATTTTTTCATTATATTCATCTTTATGATCATAAATGTGAGGCAATAATGAAAAATTAATCACATAGTTTCGTGGAGGTGGTATTCCACACAAACACAGATATAAGTGACGTTATCAATTTCCAGAAGATGGAAAAGGTAAAAAGGTAAGTAATATATCATCTTTATAGAGTCAAAATTATGTAATAAATATCATATATATTCATTTGATCAATAATTTTAACCATCCATATAATCCAATGATGAAAAACGAAACACATTGCTTCGTGGAGGTGGTAGTCCAAACATACACACAAGAAAAGTGTTCATTTTTCTTATGATAAAAAAAAGATGAAAAAGCATTATAACATAAAAATAATAAAATTTAAGTATATATAATATACCAATTTTATTATTTCATCATGGTTAAATAATATTTTAAGGTGGTAGAAGAATAAATAAAATGAAAACACTCAATTAAGAGTTATACCACTTCTTCAGAAAACCACCATTGGATTACACCTTAATCCTTCAAGGTTAGTCTTTTGATGAGAAATGATCCTCTAAGTCATGGAGATGAAGGTTGGGAAGGGATTTGGGTATTCATTGGTCAATATAAGTGGCTCAAGAGTCAATAATAAGAGATGATAAGCGGTTCCCTTTTATATGTGAGGGGAGTGACACTCTTGTAATTATTCAATGTTTTAAAATATTAAAATGTATCATTCATGTTCAATTGGAACCAAGGCACCCCAAAATAATATTTAAGATTTCATAGGGTAGAAAAAAACTCCACCAATCACATTTAGACATGTATTTTAGACATTTTAAGCCTTATCTCCTAGTTAAACCTATTTAGACCCAATTTAACCTTAACCATGATAACTTACCATTTTACCATGATAAATTATTTATGTGAACAAAAATAAAAGGTAAATTTTAAAAAATGTGTAAATGATAATTAAAAATATGGAAACCATATTATCATATTAATATTCTATCAGTAGAAAAATCTACCTTTAATATAAGAACATAAAATTCATGAAAACAATATTTAGGAAAATACCTGATTTAAGTGTAAAAATAATTAAACACCTATATAAAGTGAAAATTTGATTTAAATTATTTTTTTGGTTATTTAATAAAAAGGTATTTATACTTTTGGATCATTCCAAAATATAATGGCACCTTTCAAACATAACATTAAATGCAAATACCATTTTTTTTAATTTGAATCAAATATAACTTATGTTCAAAAAAGTCAATATTGAGTTACCAAATTCAAAATAATGTTTGAAAATAAATTATTTAACTCATTACAAAAGTATTTTCTCAGGAAAAAGGTTTAATTTTTTTTTCACTCATTCTTACATTATAATAATTTTACAAAAGTGATAATATTTTGAAAAATATGCACTTTCACTATTAACATAAAGATCAACTGTTTTTAAAAAATATAAAATATTAACCTTAAGTAAAAATTTATGTGGTGATTTGAAAAATGAATTTAAATTTATAAAATTAAATTTATAAAATTTATATATTTAACTTTTAAATAAAACCATATAGTTCATGTATAAATAATTTAGTTAAATAAACTATTTATTTTTCAAATGAAAATATTTATAAAATTATTTATAAAACTATGATGAGTATGAATAGATAAAATGAAAAAATATAAATCATAATATTGATTTATTTCATTAATTACATGGGTTTTCATAGTGATTATATAGGATATGTAAATGGTTAGAAGATCAATGTATTTTCCAATATGATAGAATGTGGATATATCATTCCACTCCAGCACTGATTGAATCAGGTAAAGGGATCCCTTATGTTTTTTGAGAATAGTGGGATCATGTTGTTTCAAATGTTTGATTACTATTTATTTATGTTTTTTCAAACACTGTTGTATGTATGGGTGTAAGCTTGGGACACCGTTGGGGGTGGCCAACTGAGTTTACACTTATTGTCCCATGTTGATGTTAAATACCTTAGGGGGGGATTTATCTCTAAAATTTCACACCTTATTTTTGAGAGATTAATTTAAAATATCAAAAGTTTTATTTATTGGAATAAAAGTAAACTGTATAAATGAACCCATGATATCTTATAGCGGTTTTGGGAATAAATATACCCTAGTCCACTCCACCAACACACTCTTATCGAGCTTGATGATTCTCACCGTGTCTAGTACTTTTCCTAGAGACTACCCAAATTGTTTGAAAAAAACCCTTTCTTAGCCCAAATAATAATAATTATATTTTACTAGGATCCTATAAGACTTATAATAGCCTTCTCAAACACTCTCTATAAGGAGTGTTAACTTAGACAAGAAGAGAAAAGATATATAAAATAATCTTCAGTTTGGGAACACAACTTCAAAAAAAAAACTAACAGTAGAGAAGTCTTCTTGGTGATTAAATATTTTCTTTGGAGTATCTCGAGAAAGAAATTTTGAAATAAGAAATGATGATTCTTGAATTAAAAAAAGAAACATTATTTTAATAGACTTATTATTTTTGAGTAGAACATATCTTGTTGCAGCGTTTATGAGGAATATGATATATTTTGGAATGTGAGCACAATTTTCTTACCCATGTACCATTATTTTATTTTTCTAAAACTTATATAACCTCATATATAAATTTTATCGAGGTCCCATAATTTAAATCATTATAAAAAACCAAATTTTCCAGATCAATTTTTCTTTCTTTTCTTTCCAAAAACCATGGAAGCCTAAATAAGGTATCCATTTTACCATTATTGGAACTTGTAACTTTTGGATAATTCTTCCATACCTTATTAAATCATATATTACATTAAATCTTTGAAAACAACAATTACTTTTCCGTAAAATAGTTCTATAGTAATAATTATCTTGAGAAACAAAAACATGTATTAAAAAATACTCTATGTAGGAAAAATCCATATACCTGATACTATGTAGGTGAAATATTTCTATATATCCAAAATGAGTATGCAATTGGTTCGTGTGGCCAAATTGGTGTAATAAAAAATATTCATGGATATAAATATCACATGTAATCAATTTTACATTACTAAAAGAACCACATAGAAAGAAATATCATGTACGTGGTTCCATGTAACTGAAGTCTCTACATAGCCAATTCTGTGTAACCAAATTCATCATGTAGCTGATTCTATATAACCAAAGTATCGATGTAAGAAAATTTCACATAGTTAATATCATTACATAACCAATTTCACATAGGTAGATTTACTACATATGAAATTTTATGTATGAAAACTCCATCACATATGTGAATTCAGGTACATATATTCTCATGTATCTAAAATATCTATGTATTGGAATTATTCTAGACTTATAAAATTTTTAGTTTAGGGAAAAATTTTCTTTAGTAATGAGAATATAATTAAAACCTATTTAAACCAACTTAAGGAGAGATCTATTAGAAATATATGATATTTCTCTTGTGAATACCAAAACATATGACACATGTGATATATTGGAAGCACATTAATAGTCCAATAGTATCCCTATTTTAGATGATCACAAAACCCATATTTCAAATCATAAAATTTTAAAGGGTTTGATAAAATAGATAAATATCCAACAACATTTAAAAGGACTTATGCATTATTAAAAGATTCTATTTTCCCTATCTACTCCCTATTTTTGTGTTATCAGATAATAAAGATAATAGAATGAATACAAAAGAATTAGTATGGAACAAAAGTATAGTATACCAGACGAACATCTAACTATATATAATAAGAACTCGATATTGAATTAGACAAGAATAAAATAACATAAATAACAGGAATGAAAACAAATAATCCATAAAAGAAAAATAAAAAATTGAATTTCCATAAATATCAAAAAGCGAAAAAGATTCGCATAAAAATTAATTTGGGTCATTAATATAGAATAAGATCAAAGTCAGTTTTTGGTTGAGGTGGAGGTTTCTTGAAGGTAAAATAGGAGGATGAAGTAGATAGAGGTTTTATAGGATGATTAATGAAAACACTACCAACTTATACCTCGAAATGATTTTCTCCACCAAAACTAGTTCTTTCATGAGCATAAAGACTCTTAAGAGAAGTCAGGATATCTTGATGGTGATACAAAGCTACAATGAAGTCATACTTTCTAGAGGTAGTTAAAAGAATAGTTTTTGAAGTAGTATGAGTTGATTATGGTGTAGCAATATTATCTAATTTTTTTCTATCTCTTAATGATAAAATATAGAAGGATAAAAACATGACCCAAACTCTATCTAGAACTAGTGTATATATTATGTGGTTTAATATTAATAGATATCCTTCCTGTAATATGAAATATGAAATATTCACACATGTTATTCCTCTTAATGTTATCCTTCTTGTATAAGTAAAGAATGTTTTTAAACCCTTACTAATTTTGAAGATCAAGCACCACATAGGAGTGGTTTAGAACACTTTTGAAGACTTTGATGTGAACAAACACATTTTTTAATTTGCACGGGCTATAGTCATATTATTTTTATTGTTTCTCAAACTAAAATTACAACTAAGGTGTATTATAGAGATAATACGCAGTCGATCCCACAGGGAAAGGAGATGGAGGATTGTAACTAAGCTTCGAACCCTATGTGTAGGATTCCTCAACAGTTGATTGAGTCTGGGAAAACTTTTGCTAAGGAATTGGGGTTTGAGATTAGAGAGAGAGAAGAGATCCATATCAATTTTGGGGTTTAAGAAAAAGGATAATCTCAATCCAAACTTGGTATGGTCCAAAGGTTTAGGCTACAATGCAAGAAAAGGACACTAGTTGACTATGGTCAAACCAACGAGATCTATTTTCAAGGTAATTATTCCTTGATCTAGAGATAGATACAGCCTATATGCATTAAGCATATCTTCTAAGCCAGAAAGTATCATAGGATATTGTTCATAACCTATTATACTCAAATTAGGTCAGGGTCATTCATTCAAACTTCCTAGGGACATGGTTTCCTAAACAAATTATATAAACAATTATTGTTTAACCTGATTACTATCCCTTAGGGTTACCAAGTTGAAAATCAAATATTTATTAAATTCTAACACCCCTACTCTCGATCCCTACCCTAGGTGGTTTCACCGCTCATGGTATAATTAATCAAGAATAGAAAAGTAATAAAAAATATATTCAACATATCAATAAAAATTGAGATAAAGTGAGTAAAGATCATGAATTCAAGATTTAAAAATTTTAAAACTCAAATCTATCATGACTTCAACCAAATAACTACTTAAAATAGGAACAAAGAATAACTCAACATGTGTTTCATGTTGATTAGAAATTGAAACAGAGAACACATGTAGATTGTATTGGTAATATAAAAGAATGACAAAACATTGAAAGTTTAATACAAGGTGATTGAATAGATGTAAAAAAGAAATAAATTTATACAAATTTAGTTTTGGGAGAAATATTTAGAATAATAAGGAGAGAATAATTAGATAAAAAATGATTGATCATTGAATATTCTGTCCGTTATGCTCCAGCTAGAGTATATAATCGGGATATTACATGATGTGTAATGTGTATTCACATTATGTAATTAAAATATAAGGGTTTCTCCACATATTTTCAATATGTGTGAATCTCTCTCAAATCTCATCCTAGATTTTCAATATTTGGAAACTGAACCCTTTCATGATGTGTCATTGGTCTGCATGATATGTATCTTCCTTCGGTTTGGATCTTGAATGAGGGAATTGATTTTGATTGTTACATGATTTGTATTAGTGAATCACATTGTGTAATCACTTTATGGATTTTAATTCTTTCACAACTTGCTTCACATCTTTTCATATGATGTAAAAGATGGTTACACATCATGTAACTGAGTTTTATGACATATAATGAACATTTTTGGTCATTTTCTCCAGATTTTCCTTTGAAACCTTAGAAACCAATTTCCTAAAATAATAAAAACATACCAGGAGAATTATCAAGTAAATGATTAATAATACTTATTTAAATGACAGAAAAATTTATATATGATCTCAGATTATCAAATTACCCCACACTTAAACAATTGATTGTCATCAAGAAAAAAGATCTCAATCGGTATTTAAAAAGGATAGAAAATTTTAAAACAGGAAAAATTCATTATAACCATGAAAATAAAACTAAGTGTAAGTAGAGAAAATTTAGTCTCCCGAATCATCTCTACACATAAAATTAGTCCTACCTCATCGATCAGTTATTTAAAAAAGTTATTAATCTTTTTTGTTACAATTTCTTAATGGGTCTTTAAATTTTATACCCAATTGCAATTTACCTCACAATTAATTTTCTCTCCTCACTCAGGGTGAAATGGAACTGGAGTTTTTCTCATACCTTGATTACATATTCCAAACCATACACTTGCATTGTTCCTATCATATCCACTTCATAAATACAAATAAAAAAGTAATCATGAGTGATTTAGCAATTAGGTTTAAATGAATTTTAGGATGAGGGAAGGTGGGTAAATAGTGAAAAGAACAATATCAAAATGAAGGGTAAGATCTGAAGAATAATTCATGAATGTTGTGAATGGTGTAATGAAATAAATCCTCTATAGACAATTAATTCCATGCTTCTAGAAGCTCAAGGTGGATCCATGAATATATCAAGTTAGTACAGAAAGTATCATTTTCCTATGTTTTTTATTTTTCCTTTTGTTTTTTATTTTTCAAAATTCATGTCTAGGCCAAATATAACATCCATACCTAACCAAATATAATACTTTAATGGATTCATTGGTTTGAAAATGGTGATTTTTGACATTCCTAATACAAAACCCAATCATATTTTTCTTTTTAATTTTCAAATAAATAGGAAAGGAGTGAAATATCAAGAATTAAACATAGGTTATAGTCAAATAGTCTGGTGAGAACCACAATACATCTCTTTAGTGAAACAATCTCGTATCTACTGGTTGAAAAAATTTCCCCACACTTGTTCAAAATAAAGTCATGAATTATACAAAGAGAATGGTAAGAAGGGATAATAGGCTTGGAATAACATCATCCTATTTAGGTAATTCATTGAAACTATGGACTTAATTAAGGAAATATGTAATGAGAGTCTCAGAAAAAATTAGGTCAACAAAGAGTACCTCAATTATATTAAAATTTTATTTTTTCAGTAATAGCCTCAATAAGATCTCAATGCATGTTCTGATAGTTTTACATGTCCCAAATGTCACTCAAAAAATATGCTCAGAAAATAATATGCAATCATAGGATCAAAATACTCTCAGGAAGAAGAATAATTAAAGAAAACCCGAAATCACTAAGGGTATAAAATAAAGTAATAAATCAAGTAAAAGTAATTTCAAAAATATTGTATTTGAATTAAATTAATAAACTCATCAATAATTCAAAAACTCTTATCATGGAAAAACATATAAATCCAATAATTTAAATATTAAATATTTCTTTTATTTAAATTGGTGTAATGAGTTTCAGGTTTAAATATTGATATTGAATTAAAAATGTCTCTTAGATAAATGAAAATAAGAAAAAATCCAAGTTTATCAAAATTGAAACTCAAGAAATACCTCCCCCCCACCTAGAATGTGACAGTGTCCACACTATCTGTGAAAGTACCATGGGAGGGTTATAGTAGATAAAGTGAAGATTATAGAAATAGAAATTTTGAAAATAAAATACTAAGGAATCAAGAGCTCCCTATAATGAGTGGGGAATTCCATGGAGAAATTTTGAGTAGTGTTGAATTTTGAATTAGGATACCTAAAAAATTATTTAGAGACAAATATAATGTACTAGATAAAATATTAGTTCACAGGGTTTAATCATTTTGTAAGCAGTAAAATAGGTAGGTGCACACTGTGAATAGTAATAGAAGACATTTTATATAAATGTAGGCATGTGTAAAAAATAAATCTCAAAGTGATTCATGAAAAAAATAGAAATCTATAAAAGTAAAAATAAGATAAAAGCATATGTAAAAATATGAGAAAAAATATGACATTTGGATTGCCTCCCATAAAGAGTTAACAATTATGTCATTAACCAGACATATGGACCAAAGTATCAGTAAATATCATCCATAGACTTAGATCTTCTCTATCATCTACAACTACTGGTTGTAGTATCCTCTAGTTCTCATGGTCGTTTTGTAGGACTGATCACTTCAGGAGCATACTAATAATTGATCTAATGTGGTAGTAAAGGTATATCTGCTCGTGGTGGTAGATGATGAGCATGAATCTCAAGTGAGAGCTCCTAAATATGGGGCTTTATAATAGTCAGATACTGAGTCATCCACAGAATAAGGGCATATAGCGGTGGCACAGGCGCATCGATGACCATAGATGAAACAAAGGAGCTAGACATGGATACTATAATAGTGTAATGAATTGAAAAATAAGATAAGTAAATAGAGTAAAAATAGTATCACATATATAAAAAGTGTAGTAATACAACAATAAAAGAGAATACAATTTTTACAAAAAATGAGCATTTTGACAGTAAAAAAATGGGGGAGGGGACTAGGGTATACTAAGATAAATCAATGTCGGAAAGTACATTATCGACAATCCGCTCCTGAACAGAGTGTGTCTACAACTACCTCTCTTTGTAAATGGATGTAATCATAGAAGGGAATGGGTGGTCAGTTTATGATGGTGGTGTTGTGGTGATGGAAGCTATCTCAGTGGTGGGTGGTGGGGAGGTTTTGATTCGGGGTGTGATCGTGGTTCTGGGAGCTGGATCAATGAAAGGTACCATAGTGGATGGGGTGGCTGATGGACTCTTCTAGATACTTTTTTTTGGAACGCAGGGTCTGTTAACTCTAATGGTTGGTTGTCCGGGGTGGTAGATGGGGAAGGGTTTGTAGATGATGATGGTCTAGAAGGAGCCAGTGGCGGCTGAGAAGCTGGCTAGAATGATGGTGGTGATGAAGGCGTAGTAAGGTGGAAGAAATCAGTGAAGTGGATGTGCAAGTGTTGGGAGATCTGACGTATATTCTCTAGGATGAATAGGTGAATAGTCTAGAGATCGCCTGAATATGATGGGGTGGGTGGAGCATTAAGAAAATTGGTGGGGTCAGGGGTTGGAATGGAAGCAGTAGGTCCTGGGGGGAGGTGGGGGATGTAGGTGGTGTAGGGTTTTCTGCATGATCTCTAGGGGCCTCATTAGTGGCCTCCAAGACTCCTGGATCCAACCGGTAGGTGTCATTATCCTTGATCAGCAGCTGCATCTTGTGAAACAGTAAGAAATCAATGGAATCCATAAGACCAAGTTAGGTGAGTAGAAGGGAAGCATCCAAAATACGGAGATGAAGAGATAAATGGTTGATGAATGATCCAACCATTAGTGTGTCTCGTGTTC
The DNA here is from genome assembly GCA_963277665.1 of Viscum album. Taxonomy (NCBI): domain Eukaryota; kingdom Viridiplantae; phylum Streptophyta; class Magnoliopsida; order Santalales; family Viscaceae; genus Viscum; species Viscum album. The sequence continues at coordinate 1,120,468,465 of OY728141.1, forward strand.
ATTGCATATGATCTCTGTAGGGGCCTCATTAGTGCCCTCCAAGACTCCTGGATCCCACTGGTAGGTTTCATCATCCTTGATTAGCATCTGCATCTTGTACAACAATAAGAAAATTGATGGGGTCAGGGGTTGGAATGGAAGCAGTAGGTCCTAGTGGGGGGGGGGGGGGAGGTGGGGGATGTAGGTGGTGTAGGGTTTTCTACATGATCTCTAGGGGCCTCATTAGTGGCCTCCAAGACTCTTGGATCCCACCGGTAGGTGTCATCATCCTTGATCAGTAGCTGCATCTTGTGCAACAGTAAGAAATCAATGGAATCCATAAGACCAAGTTAGGTGAGTGGAAGGGCAGCGTCCAAAATGCGGAGATGAAGAGATAAATGGGTGATGAATGATCCACCCATTAGTGTGTCTCATTTCCATTGCGTATGATCTCTGTAGGGGCCTTATTAGTGGCCTCCAAGACTCCTGGATCCCACCGGTAGGTGTCATCATCCTTGATCAGCAGCTGCATTTTGTGCAACAGTAAGAAATCAATGGATTCCATAAGACCAAGTTAGGTGAGTGGAAGGGCAGCATCCAAAATGCGGAGATGAAGAGATAAATGGGTGATGAACGATCCACCCATTATTGTGTCTCGTGTCCATTGCGTATGATCTCTATAGTAGAACACAAATTGAGAGGCTATGTAGATGGTAGGGCCTCCCATGGCTGTAGTGAGGATTGTCACGACCTGCCTCCCCGGGCCATGAACCTTGTCATCTGACCCCATGGGTCTCTTGTAATACCTTGGTTGCCTTCCCAACACAATATAGGTTATTACTCACTGGGGTCACTTATCAGACTAATGACTATCCCCACAAGCCAACACATGTTCTTTCAGCGTGTTTTGTACTCACTCACACACACCCTGGGAAACTTCCCAGAAGGTCACCCATCCTGATTACTACTCTAGGACAAGCATGCTTAACTGTGGAGTTCTAATCAGGTAGGCTCCTGAAAAGAAAGGTGCACCTTGTTGACATGGGTAGTAACATTTAGCCTTTTAAGTCTCACTTTTTCAATGGTCTTACATTATCCACCCCTTTAAATCACAACACCCTCATTGTGGACCCCAACCCTCAAACCTAGGCAGTACCTAAGCACTTCTAGATGGGTATTGGCTCTGATACCACTTTTTTCACAAACCAGCCCAGGTACCCTGGTAACCCAATAACCGAGCCGACCCTAACATAGCCCGAAGGGTGTTCTCGATCCCCACGGGTCGATGACTAGCACCTGGCATCACACAACATGCAAGTGGGAACGATTTTTCCATAAGAATGCGGAAGCAAAAGAAACAAGATAGTATGCATAACAAGAAGAAACTCCACTGGGAGTAATGTACCAGAATACAAGGAGGCATAAAAATACCAATGTACTACAACGCAAGTACTAAAGATGGGGAAAACATCCCCAAGGTCCCTAAGTACAAAACTCACCATGAACAAAGATCAACAGCTGGATCCACCTCTAAGAGGTCCCTTCCCTTTGCTCGATCCTGGAAATAGAAAGTCTACAAACACCTGAAGAAAAAAGTAGGGTGTGAGCCTAATCCCAGTAAGATACCACCAAAGATTCCATAATAGATGCCAAATATAGATTTTCCAAAGAAAAGCTTTCAATTTTCAAATAAATAGGTTTGGCAATTCAAAATCATATTTTAACAAAACATGCTATACATTTTCAAATGATGGAAAATCAATTTAATCAAAGGATTTACAGTGATGGAATATTTCTAAAACAATTTCTTACGAAAAAAATTTATATAAAAAAGTTTATATAAATTCAGTAGGCATGTAAGGTAGTTCAAAGTCATTGTCATACATTTATATCTCACATATAAATAAACAAGCGAGCAACATGGTCATCTTCCAAAAGGTACGATAGTATTAACCAGTTATAGGATTCCACACTCTCTATGTGAACTCAGAAAAATGTGTATACACAATCCCTATGACACTGGCCAAATGAGACTCGTCACCAACCCGTTGGGGATGTGATCCTCCGCAAGTATGTTTTAGAATGTTGTCGTAGCATAGAGTGTATCCAAATAACTCACTAACTACCTAAGGCTTGCATGTGCTCTTACATGATGGGAGAACTATTTTAATAATGCTTAAAATACGATCAATCCCATTCTTCCATTTCAAATGTTCCAATTTTATTCCATTTAAAAAAAATAGGTTTTATTAAAAACATGCCTTTTTTACAAGATAAAACCAATGGGTTTCTATCAAATCATTTTAATCCATTTTAACTAGTTTGAAATCCATTCAAAACCAATTCCATCATTAGACAATTTATTCCCACAATTAAATTCAACAATTTAATTGAAATCATTTCCATCAAATCCACAATTTAAATTCAACAATTTAAATCAACCAATTTCCATAAACACACCTAATTCAACGGAATTGGGGTTTTCCAAATTTCCATGCCAAAACCATTTCAAATATCTCGATTCACTAGAATCGAGTTTTTATCAATTTAATTGAAAGAAAACTTGGGAAATTGAATTTAAATCAAAAATTGAAATAAATACAGAAAATACGATGATAATCAATTTGGAAAATCGGGACGGAACCACCTACCTCGAAGGTTTTGACCAAAACCACAACGGTCGAGAACGCTCAAGAAAACCGGGTGGCTTCTTCAAGAACCCACCTTATATCTCTTATCCTAGAAAGATCAAGACCAAATATCATCATATTTTTCATCCACACACTTAGATCTACCCATAATGGGTGTAGATCTAAGAAACCGAGAGAAGAGGAGAAGTAGATCTAAGTAGATCTAAGAAACTGATCAAGAACGATGAAGAACAATCACATACCTCAAGAATCCGGATTTGATTCACCAAGAGGAGCCTTTGGATCACCTCCGGAACAATGGGAGAACCTTATATGACCTTAGGAGAAGATAAATCCCGTGTTAGCTTTACTTAAAAGAAAAAACGAGGCACTTAGAGGCAAAACTGAGTGAGATCCACAATTTAAGGATCTCATTTAAGTGGCCGCATGGTTAGTTCACACAGTTTGATAAACCGTGCGCTAGCTGTGTGTTAGCTTCTGCCTCGACCACCCTTCTCGCACGGTTTGGCCACATGGTTAGACAAACCACACGCTGCCTGTGCAGATATTACTATCTCCAAGACCAACTATGCACAGTTTGGTCGCACGGTTTAGACAACCTGTGCGCCGCCCGTGCGACTTCCCCTTTTCCCCAAAACAACATTTAATGTTCTCCCGAATCTTCCAAGTCACTAATCCAAAATAGAGGTACTTAGAAACATCAAAAGTACCTGAAAATGTAATGTGATGTTACAAGGATGATGACGTCCATCTAGCTAACACTTCCATGAGACTTGGTATGACCATACCAGAAATGCATTAATACCTTTTGTAGGATATAGAGTGTTGAACCTCAAATATGGGTGGTCCTTTTAATCTTAGGATGTTTCTTAGTGTGATCATCCTAAGATTTCATCCATTAGAGTTATTTGGAATATGAATTGGAAGGATTAAACTGTAATGTGGGAAATACCTTAGATGTGTCAAAGTCTTTAGTATAAATCCTGAGGCTTATGTCAAACTTCAAAAAAGAAATATCATGAGGTATTCCGCCTAATATGAAGTGGAGGCTGTCAACTATGACCTCAAATATTGATATAAACTCAAAAAATAACTCCTAATATGTCTCCTTGCACACATTAATTATGGAGGAGATAAGAAGGTATTTTAGGAGCCAGAGCACCTCCTGGATGATATGCAGGCGAGCGAGGATGACTATATTGATGTTTTTTGGGTCCTCATTGTCTTTTTCTAGAAACTGGTTGAGTGAAACACGATTTTTGGGGTCTGAAAAAAATGCAGTATTAGGTGAATATGTGTGTGGTTTCCCTCATAAGATCCACTGGAGGCAGATTGAGAGTCCTCCTGAGTAGCTAACTCATTAGGGGTTGTAGTGGAAATGGAGGAAGGAGATGCAGGGGGTGCACCACCTCATCAGCACTTCACCGAATGTGGAGTATCTTTCTCAGGTGAAGGATCAATAGGGTAAGTTCAAATGATATTTGTGCATTCCATCATAGGATCAGGGATGGCACTAGAGGGTTTTAGATGAAGGAGGATAAGGAATGAAGGGAGGCGGGTCGAGCGGTTCAAGTGGGAGAGGGGTACAACATGGTGTCGGGTGTGAGTGGTAGGGGGTAGTGAACCCTAGGTTTACAACCTTTATTTAAAAAAAATGGGAAATTACACGATGTGTATTGAGGTTTAAAATCATTTAATTTGGAATTTTATTAAAATTTAGGCTATGAAAATACACATTGAGAATCATGGTTATATGATGTATAATTGGTTCTTTTTTATATAGATTTGGATTAGACCCTAGTCATTTTCTTCTAACATGACCTAAGATATCATAAATCTTCTTAAACCTAATATATCCTAAGGTGACCTATCCTAGGTTTCCTCCTAATTAGTGCTTCATTTAATGTCGACATATTGACTCTTTAGTGTTCAGATGAATTTCAGGCTATTGACATAACCCTCATGGAAGAGTTCATGATAGATTTTTAACCCTTAACATTTACTTTGACTGGTGGTCCACCTTACTTATGAATTTCAACAGTCCCATAAGTAAATACTTGTATGAACAAAAAGTGTCCAAACCTTCTAGATTTTAGATCCCTAGGGAACAATTTTAATATTGAGTTGAACAATAAGACTTTATTTACAGGAAAAAAATGTGTATTGCAATGCATTGATCACGCCATTTCTTTGTTTTTTCTTTTTAGATCATGGAATTTTCATAATCACCATATTTTATTTCTTCTAATTCATCCAATTTCATCATTATAGCTTCCCCATATTTTTTGGAATCTAGATTGAACTTCTTAATTTATGAATATGAGTGATGCTCAAGCTCTACTGAAAAATGACATAGTTTTCCATATATCAATCATAATGGTGTGGTAACAATGTTTTTTTTACGAAATGAGGTACATCCATAATGCAATATCAAAATTCATACTCCAATCCTTTTGAATTGTGTTCACATTCTTTTCTAGGATTTGTTTGATTTTTCTATTTGACAATTCACTTTTCCCTCTTGTTTGCGGGTGGTAGAGAGTTCTTATGTTATACCTAATTCCATATTTCTCTAGATTTCCATTAACATATTGATTTTAAAATGTTTTCCCCTATCACTAATGATTAATCTAGGAAATTCAAATCTTAAAAAAACATTCTTCTTTAAGAAATTCATGACTACCTTTACTGTGTCATGAGATGTAGTTTTAGCTTCTACCCATTTTGAAACGTAGTCAATGCCAACAAGGATATATTAATTTATATGTGAATTGGGAAATTTACCCATGAAATATATTCCACAAATATCTAATATTTCAACTTCCATGATTTGGTTTTGGGTTACTTCATTCTTTTTTCCAATGGTTCCAGTTTGTTGGCACCGATCACAACTTTGACAATAATCCCATGAATATTGGTGGAGTGTGGGCCAAAAAATTACAATTTGTAGTATATTTACTAATGTTCATTCTATCAATAATGTCATACATTTGATTATATTTGAAACATATCTATATCACTTGGTATTTTATCTTATAGGATGCATCGTCGTAATAATCCATCAACACATTGCTTAAACCAATTTCGTTCATCCCAGTAGTAGTGTGATGATTCAACTAAAAATCTTATTCTTTTCTAGTAGGATAGTTATTGGTGTAAAAATCCCATAGTGAGATAATTTTAAATATCTAAAAACCATGATTTTTTTTTATGTTGAATAAAGTTTCATCAGTTTATTCAACTTCGATATCTAGATCATCATCATCCTTTGTGAGTGGCAGTGGGAGTTGAGAAAGATGATAAATGACTACATTTTCCATTCCATTGGTATCTTTGATGACCATTTCAAACTCTGGGAGCAATAAGATCCACCTTATCATTCTTGGATTGACATATTTTTATTCATAAAATATCACAGGGTAGTATGGTCATTGTACACAACGACTTTGAACAAAACCAAATAGGAGGAAAATTTCTCAAAATAAAAAACAAATGCTAAGAGACCATTCTCTATAGTAGTATAGTTCAAATATTCTTCATTTAGTGTGTGACTAGAATATTATATGGGAAATAAATATTTGATCGAATCAATTTCCTAAAATAGTTCCAACATCAAAGTTGCTGGAATCGCATATCAATTCAAATTATTTTCCCTAATCTGGTGAAATGATTACAGGAGTGGATAATAGGTTTTTATTCAAAGTTTTGAATGCCTTAAAACATTCATCAGTGAATTAAAATAGATTTTCCTTTGATAACATGTGTGTCATAGGGTGGGAAACTTTTGTAAAATCTTTTACGAATCACGGATAGAATCCCATATGGCCTAGAAATATCCTTACACCTTTAACTGTTGAGAGATCAGGTAAATATTTTATCACTTTTATTTTAGTGGGATCCACTTCCATTCCATCCTTGGAAAAAAAATTCCAAAGAATATTCTTCCTTGAACCATAAAGTTGAATTTTTCTAGTTTAAAACTATGAACTTCTCTTCACATCATTGCAGGACAAACTCAATATTGCTTAGAAAGACCTTAAAAGATCTTCTATAAAATAAAATGTCATCTATGATAATTTCTAATAATTAATTCAACATATCATAGAATATATGTGTCATGTACCATTGAAAATTTTTCGATACATTACACATACTAAAAAAATGCTCTTGTAGGTGAAGGTACGAAATAGACACATGAATGTTGTTTTAGAGTAATCTTCTAGGTTGATTGCAATCTAATTTTATCTAGAATATCCATCCAGGAAAAAATAGAATTAATTTCCTACTTGTATCTCTAAAATTTTACCAATGAAGGGAAAGGGGAAATGATCTTTCTGGGTTTACACATTTAGGTTTATGTAGTCTATACATACTCACCATCCAGTGATGGTGTGAGTTGAAGTCAATCCATCTTCATCATTTTTTTGAACTGTGAGACTACCTTTATTTGGTACAACCTAAAACGAGATCACCCATTCACTATCAAAGATTGAAAATTTCATTCCTGTATCAAGAAGTTTAAGTACTTATTTATTAACTACTTCTTTCATTGGTGGTTCGAGTCACCTCTATGGTTGGATTTTGGGGTTTTCACCTTCTTCTAATAAAATATTATGAGTACATAATGTCAGACTAATGCATTTGATATCAACCACTCCCCAAGAAATTTAATTCTTATGCCTTTTCTAGATTTAAATCAATTTTTTCTCCTATTTCTGTGTTAGTTTTGAGTTAATGATAACTTATAGTGTAATAGTAGTTTTTAAAAATGAACACATGAGTGTATTAGGGAGGGTTTTCAATTTTGGTTTTTGTTGTTGAATGACTGAGGGTATTAAAGGTGGGATGATATCCCTTGTAAGAGGTTTTATGTAGTTCACTTTATCAAAGTCATAGTCACCATCTTCAGTAGGGGAATTTCCTCACTCTCTTCTTCAATGTCCAAGTACTCATCTCAATCATCCATGATAAAGATATATTGGTTTTCAAAATAATAATCTATTTGTTTTTTTTTTCTTTCATAAGTTAAAAAACAACTTGTTCATCACCTATGAAGAAGATGAGTCTTCCTTGATTAATATCAAGCAGAACTTTCTAGTGGATAGGAATGGTTGGAATAATAATATTAGAATGTTTCATTCCTCTTCCATGTCCAAAATGAGTAAGTCCACTGGAAAAATTAACTCTCTGACTTTGACTAGGGAATCTAAATATGTCCTCGAGGATACATTACTAATTATTCAACCAATTAAAGTGCCACTCTAGTCGGTTTGATTTCCTTGAGTCACACTTTTCAGAATACACTCATGGGCAAGGAGTTTATGTTAGATCCTAAATCGCACTAAGATCTTCCAAATTTGCATTCTTCTATTGTGCATGGGATGGAGAAACTTCCAGGATCTCTCATTTTTTAAGGAATCTACTACTGAAAAAAACATATCACTCTTTATTTGGTGATATGAATCCTAGGTCTTCTATTTTTATTTTTTTATAAAGTAGCTCTTTAATAAATTTTTATAGGTATAAATTTGAGCTATTTCCCTAGAAAATGGAATGTTAATGTGAGACTTCTTGAACATCTATAAAAATTTAAAATATTTTCCTTCAAACCTTCATTGACTCACTTTTTTTTGGAAATTGGAGATGTGGTTTATAAGGCGGTGTCACAATATCGACATCTTCTTTATTTTGTTCTTGAATTGGAAAATTTTTAAATGGTGATGATTCTCAAGGTTTCTCTTGAATATTTTTAGTTTATTATTCATTATTTTCTTCCTCTATGAACATTTTATGGTTTTTAAATTCCTTAACTTTTTTTTTCTCCTCCACATAGTTGTTGAAAGTCTAGGACTTTTTCACTCCTCAAAACCACTTCCTTTTCCTCTTCCCTTGGGTATGTATCTATATTATCAGGTAGAGTACGTGGTAATCTATCTAAAAAGGCCTTTGAGACCTAACCCATTTTATGTTTGAGGTTACAAAGATCTGCCCTTTGATTCTACATTCTAGTCTGTTGGGTTTTCATCCTCTGATCATCCTTTTGAATGAAGGATGAAAGTAGATTTTACATAGTTTTTTAAAGAGAGATACGTCATTATGGAGGTTTTTTGGTGGAGTTGGTTGAAATTGTTTTTGTTCTATAGGAGGGAATGATTGTTGTGTTTTTTATTTTGGTATTCTAGACACAATATTCATTGGTATGGTGGTCCTTAGTTTCTAAATGGTTCCTGACTACTTCTTTGCTGATAATAACCTTGATTACCTTACTTATGTTATTGTACATGACTCTATTGATAATATTTCAATGGTTGCTGAAATTTTTAATTTTGTTGATTGTAATTATTGTAAATACAATCTTGGATTGGTTATTACTCAAAAAATATTGTGAAGTCTTGATATAAATGTGTTACACCTCACATTTTTCAAGATTGAATTTCCATTAGAGGATTAGGAGGCTGAGGTGGTACAGTAGGTAGCTAAAAGGATTTAAGATTCTTAGTTAAAGCCTCAACTTTTGTAGCTAGCTGAATATTTTCTTCAAATTGGTGGATGCAACACCAAGGTGGTCCACAATTGATTTTCCATAGACTTGACTTATGAGAGACTTCATCTAAAATTTCTCATCCTACCTCAGGTGTTTTAAACATTATCCCTCAATTAGAGATGACATCATTGATTATGCGAGAAGTTGGTTGGGGGCCTTGATAAAATATTTGGATTTGTATCTATATATCAATTCATTGATGTGGGAACTTATGAGTGAGTTCCTTGAAACTATACCCTACTTACTATACGAGTTCTCTATCATTTTGATCAAAATTATAGACATCATTATAGTGTTTTCAAGGTTCGATTTCAGGAAGTACATAGCTAGAAATTTCATGGATAAATCATCTCAAGTCATGATGGACTCACTAGCTTGAATTTTGATCCAATATTTAGCTCAGTCTCCCAGGTAAAAAGGAAATACTCTCAGTCTTATATCATCATAAGATACTCCCTAGTTGTGAAAGGTTTCACAAAGATCTAAGAAGTTTGAGATATGTTTATGGGTATCTTCACACTGAAGTCCACTAAATTTTCCATATTCTAGATTATATGAATGAGTCCAAGTTTCATTTTAAATGTGTGCACCTGAATAGGATGGTATAAAATTCAAGGTGTTTCACCATAGATTAATGGAAATCCATAATCCATGATGGTGAATTATTGATTCATGGGATGATCTCCATGTATTACAGCTTGCATGTGTTGCATGTTTGGTTGGTTTGGACCTACAGGATTGCTACAATTGGCCATTTTTGAACAGTGACATGCATAAATGTTCTTTTCAATTTATGGTTCTAAGGTAAGATATTATTGTTTTTCAAGTAATTTTGAATGAGTCAAAGGGCCCTGATCCATGCACTAAGCTGCAAGGAACAGGACAAAGGGGGTCTAAAAAGAAAACAGAAAAGAAAAGAAAAGAAAAGAGAAAGGGGGAAAGGGTAATGTAATCCTAGGTTCTTGTCATATATTTTCATTCAAAGCACCTATGTTTTTCTTCCCTAAAAATGGTTCCAAAATTTTATACATCCACACACATAGTTTAATTCACACAGAATGTGGTCAGATTAGATTTATTATTTCCCAAACAACACTTTCTAATAAGGTGTAGTATAGTGACAGTGTGGGGTCGATCCCATGGGGAAATGACCTGGCATATAGGAACCAAGGATTTAAACCCTATGAGCAGGAGTCCTCATAGGTTGATTGAGTTTTTAAAAACTAACACTAATGGAATTGGGTTTTGATATCAGAGATAGAATGGACCATGATGAATTTTGGGGTTCAAGACAAAGGATAATATCAATCCCAAATTGGTATGGTCCTAATTTTTAGGTTGTGAAGTAAGAAAATGACACTAGTTGACTATAGTCAAACTAACTAGATCTATGTAAGAGGAAAATATTCATTGATATGAAGATATATACAACCTAGATGCACTGATCCTATATTCTAAGGTAGAAAGTATTATAGGCTATTGATCATAACCTATTATACTCCAATCAGGCCAGGGTCATTCATTCAAACTTCCTGGGGTCGGGGTTTCTTAAAAGAATTAGATAAAAAAATTTTTTAACCTGATTACTATACCTTAGGGTTATCATGTTGAGAATAAAATATTTATTAAATTCTGACACCCCTTCTCTCGATCCCTACCCTAGGTGGTTTACCCACTCATGGTATAATTGATCAAAAATATGAAAAGAATGGAAAATATAATCAACATATCAATAAAGATTGAGATTAAGTGATTAAATATCATGAATTAAAGATTTCAAAAATTTAAAACCCAAATAAATCACAACTTCAACCAAATACTTACTTGAAATAGGAACAAAGAAGAATGAAACATGAGTTTCATTATCGATGGGTAATTGAAATGGAGAATGCAACTAGATCGGTTTAGAGATGGAAAATAATAAAGAACTCTTTGAAAGTTCAGTCCAAGGTTCTTGAATAGATTTAAAAAATTAAATAAATTGATACAAGTAGAGTTTTGGGAGAAAGAGGCAGAAGAAGAATGAGATAAGGATTAGAGAAAAAATGAGAGAGCGTTGAAAATTATTTCTATTGCGTGCCTTATGGAGTACATAATCGAGATATTATATGACATGTAATCTATATTAATATAATGTAATTATGATGCAAGGTTTTCTCCATATAGTTTGAATCTATGAAAATATCACACAAATCATATCCTAGATCTTTGAGATTTGGAAATTGACTCCTTTCACAATGTGTAACTGGTCTGCACGATGTGTATCTTCCTTTGGTCTAGATCTTGAAATAGGGAATTGATTTTGAAAGTTACATGATGTGTATTGGTGAATTAAATCATGTAATCACTTTATGGATTGAAATTATTTAATGACTTTCATCATAGCTTATCATATGCTATGAAAGATGGCTACACGCCGTGTAAGTGAGTTCCATAATGTGTAATGAACATTTTTTTCCTTTTCTTCAGCTTTTCCTTTTAAAGCTTGGAAACCTTTTTATTGAAATAACCAACACATACCAGGTTAATTATTGAGTAAAACATGGATAATAATTTTTAAAATGATAGAATAATGGATATATTATTTTAGCTTATCATAATTTTACTTGAGATACTAAAAACCTTTAAGAAGAGACAAAAATAGGACATGAAGAGTTGGATGCTAGAATACCAGACTGTTTAGGAAGATTTATTATGATCTCCTCAACACAAGCATGAATATTTAGTATAATTTAATTAAATATTATATTTTCTAATAAATATTATAAATTTTTTCAATAAACACTTGAACAAGATGAATCAAACTCTTTGAGACAGGTTGTGGAGTACAAATCGATACAAGTATTGAAATAGGAGTGAGAGTAGTAGGCATTGAAGGCACTGGTGAACAATAAGGGGACTTGTAGATCACAATTATCTTTCCATTTTTATAAACTATTGAACTTGGTACTACTTTAGAGTGTTAGGAGAAGTAAATTTCTAAGAAACCTTTAGAATTTCCTTCGGGTGGGTGTGAAAGATTTTAAAATTCTTGTTCATAGGCCCTGACCAATTATCCAACTATATTTGGATATTATTGGATAGATAATTAGATTCATTAAATTTAGATTTAATGTAGTGGATACACTAATCAAGGAATCCAAAAGGCTAACTAGCTTCCGATCAGTTCCAATATTTCTTTTTTGAACAACATTACTCAATTATTGAAATTCTATAAGCAACTCTTGCCTCAAATCCAATAATAATATTGGAGAGATCAAGTCACAATAGAGGCTAGATGCTTATTCAGAAAACTTAGATCTAAGGTGACATTTTCAATATGTAAAAATTGATAATTACTGAGTATGGTTCCATAAAAGGAAAATCTTGATGGAATACCCTTGATAGATTCAAACTTATTGGTCACTATACTTTGCAACAAGTGAAATTCAACTTTCATATCAGAAATCACTCGTTTCATTTACACAAGCACTTGTTTATAAAAATATTATTACACTAGAGATAAATTCTTGATCATATAAAATTGATATTCCAAAAACACACTTATGTCATTAAACTCATATTTTTTCGACACACATTTCCTCTAACTCAAGTACCCATCCCTTCAAGGATTCAAAACCATTTCTATATGAAGAAAATAAAACTAGTTGAACAGGTTTTAAGTGATTAAAAATATAATTTTTATTATCTATTAACTCTATTATATTTTTGAAATATATTTTCGAAACTAATTTCTCTTTTAAGTTCTTCAGTTCATCTTGAGTGGCCATAAGCTCATCCTTGAGTTCCCACAATTCACATTTTTTGTTTTCAAAATCATTAAATATATCAACAGTAAAGGCTAAAATGTGCTCTTAAAAGACATGTATATCTTTATCATTATTCACTATAGGTGGATACTCATGAGTGTGATTTGTAATATCTTTATTAAAAACTTTTTTGATCCTTTTAATGATAGAAGTATGTGAGATCTCTACCCTAGAGTCTTCTAGAACTTCTAGATTAGAATCTTCTTTAGGTATAGGGTAATCAAAAATAGAATTCCCATTATAAGTAGGTAATATAACTAGTATATACAATTTTATAAGAGCAAGTAAATTTTCCTCTCTAGGATAATTAAGAGTATTAACATTAACAACCTCGTCTTCTCTCTATGCATTCACAAATCCAACTTTAGGAACTTCAAGCTCAGTAGATGTTGTAAAAGCTTATTCCTATCCTACTTTAACATTATCATCTTAAATTGGTTCTTTAATACTTTATATAGCAGGTTCTACATCTTCTTATCTAGAAGGACCCTCTTAGTGGGTTCTATAACCCTAGGAATAGCTCTAGAGAACTCCCCTTTAGTGGCTGTTGGAGGTTTTTTTGGAACATATTATCATTCCTTTTTAATGTCCATTAACTTATTTGAAGAGGAGTCCCCTGAGTATCCAAATGTCATCAAAAGAGTTACTATAATATTATTACTTTTATGACACTTAATAACTTCATCTTCATTAATTTCCAGTTATTTATTTTTAAATAGAAGAGATAATATCCAACCAAAATCATAATAATTCATATTACCTTTTCTCTAGAAGCAATGATGCATGGAGTTTAGCATGTATCTAGATAGTTTTATGTTATTTTTATTCAAAAAAATTTAAAATAGATATATATACTGAAATATTATCTTTTCAACCTTTCCATCCCTTTGGGTGATGCTAGTCTGGATGGACTTACACAACACTTTTCTTCCAAGATTTACATCCTTAACTGCCTTCTTCTTAACTACCATTGTCCTAAATAGGGATTTGATAACCTTATCAGGTTAAACCTCATTTATATCCACTAGGGTATTACTTAAATGATTTCAATCTTCATGAGTATAGTGAAGGATTTTAACCATTTCTACAAAATAGGTTGAGAACTTATTTTCATTTACATTAGAGAAAATTACATCCCCATTCCGCATGAAATGAAACTACATGTTTCTATAAAATTCATATAATTATTTTTTATCCACTTTTTTCATCAAATAAATGCTACCAACCTTGAAATTTCAATACTTTATTTAGAATAATCTCTATGTTATTCAACAAACTGAGATAAATATCCTTACCAACAAGCACTTGACACTGTGAACTTGAAGTTTTTGTTTTCTTCGAGGATCTTGGGTCACCTTCCCCTATTCTCTTAGGTTTACCCATACTTTAACTATGTATAGGATGATAAGGATCTATGTTTTTAATGGATTTGGTGAAAGGTTTAATAAATTCAGTCAAGGGAGATTTCATGTAAGGAAATTGAGTTAGGAGTTAGGGTTTATAGGATCAGCCAAAACATGTAAGGGTTTTGGTATGTAGAGGTTTTTGGTGTTTAATGTTTTTGATATTTTATATGTGGATTTAATAATTAATATAAAAGAATGAATATCTTTAGTATCAAGACTATAGTAGCACAAAATTAAAATTTATAAGAATATCAAAACATAATTTCTTAAAGTATTATTAAATAGAACCATGTAATTCCAAATTTATAATTGAGTTTTAAAATAAAATGTATCCAAAACTAAAGATGAAATATATTTTAAAGGAATATAATAATATTATAAATAAATTCATTTAAACCCAAATAAACCTATTTCTATTTTAATAAAATCAAATCTATTAGAATAGAGAGGACTACAAAAGATATCAGCTAACTGATTCTCATTATAAATAAATTCAAGAGTGATATTACCTTATTTAGTGTGATTTATTTATAAATTATTCCTTAGATCATCATGCCTTATTCTATAATGGTTTTAGGGATTTTTATAAATGATGATAGCAGTAGTATTATCACATTTGATTATTACTTGATTGAAATTGAATCTAAATTCCATAAAGATGTGTTTGATCTAAAAAATTTGTGCACAAAAACAATTATTAACAACTTATTCTTATTTTCATTAGATAATATAACTAATTTTTTCCTTTTACTCAACTATAGAACAAAATATTTTCTAAGTAAGTGTCAGATTCCTGATGTGTTTTTTTAACTAATCGACAAATTCCAAAATCCTCAGCTGAATATAAAATTAAATTAAAAGTAAATATTTTTTAAAATAGAATAAAAATATAAAATTATCTTTTCAAATACCTTAAAATTATTTTAGTATCATTTAAATTTTAATCCTTGATATTTTCTTGGAATCATTCACATAAGTATACCATAAACATAATTTCTCGTCTTCTAGTAGTTAAATACAATATTTTCCCAATAATTAATCTATAGAAATTATTTTCAACTGGTTTCCTAGTTTCATCTAAATCAAGATTTACATTTAAACACATAGGAGTTGCTTGTACCTTAATAATTTCAAGTCTAGATTGCTTAAGTAAATAATGTATGTATTTTTTTATTTAAAACATTCCAAAATTATATTTAATAAATATAAAATCCAAGGAAGAATTTTATCTCACCCATCATGCTCATTTCAAATTCCTTCTGTATTATGTTTTAGAAATCTTTAAATAAGTTTTGATTGGTTGATCCAAAAATTAAATTATCAACATATATTTGAACAAGTAAAATATCCTTTTGATAAGTTTTTCTTAAAGAGTAGGATGTTATGAACCTAATTAGAATATATTTGACAATAGAAAAATAATTTAACCTTTTATACCAAACTCTAGATGCTTGTTTAATGTTATAATGATATTTAGTAAGTTTGAAAATAGAATTTGGGAAAAGAGTATTTTCAAAACTGGGAGGTTTCTCAACATAAACTTTCTCCACAAGAAATTCATTTAGAAAAGATGATTTTATATCTATAAGATATAATTTAAAATTCACAGTGAATTATATTATAGGAGAATATTAATAGCTTCTAATATATAAATTTAAGGAAAGGTTTCCTCCTAATATATCCCATCTTATTTATTGTAACCTTTTTTTAATAATTCTAACCTTATTTCTAATGATCTCACCATGATAATCATTCTTATTTCTAAATACCCACTTAGTTTCTATAATATAATAATTTGAGGGTCTATCAACTAATTCCCAATCATTATTCCATTTGAACTAGTATAATTCCTCTTGCATAGATAATTACCAAATCTCATTAGTCCATTTTTCTTCTATGGTTTTAGGTTCAAGTTGATAGATAAAGAAAGAAAATAAAATAAGGTTTCCTATAATTCTTTTAGTAATTACTCTTTAATATAAGATTCATATAACTATCTCTAATGAGTGTTCTTATAAGGTTTTATGATATCTTGGAAGAAATATTTTATGATCATTGGTTTTTATCATTTTAGGACAATTTTATTCCAAAATTAAGTTCCAAATAGTCATCCTTTATAGAGTAAAAAATAGGGTCAAGACTCGGGTTTCCTAAAGAATCAACTAACACATAATCGTGATTCTTTTTTGTGACCAACATGGTCATTTTCATAAAATTTCACATGATTTGATTCTTTTAAAATCCATGACTTTATATTGGAAACTATATAATATTTAGAAGTTATAGAATAAGTAATAAATATTCCTTTATCATCCTTTGGATAAAAATTTCTAATATCATCCATAATTTTAAGAATATAAAATTTTCATCTAAAAGCTTTCAAGTATCCAAATGTTGGTTTTCTATAATTCCATAACTCATTCTTTAAAATAGGTTTTATTAGAACTCTATTTATTTTATATCATCTTGTGATAACAAATTAAAAAAAATGAGTTGTCATGCAAAATTCCCATAACACAGTCTTAGAAATGTTTTTCAAGGTCCTATTACTCCCTTTAACTATACCATTCTGTTGAGGTATCTTGTGGAAGAAGTGGTGTGTTTGATACCATTTTTTAAACAAAATTAATTTAACTCATGGTTTTCAAATTCTACTATATGGTCACCTCTTTATAAAATAATTTTAGAATCTTTTTCATTTTAAACCATATTGAAAAAACTTATAAAATAAAAAAATATTCACTTTTAAGCATAAAAAATAAAACCTAAATAAATATAGAATAATCTCTAACTAAAAAAAATAAAATATTTAACTCATTGAATTTTGGTGAAGATGGTTGAAAAAATTCCACATGTATTAGTTACAAGGGCATAGAAGTAGAAACATATTTGATTGATTTAAAATATATATTGTGTTTCTTAACCATTTGTAAAGCATCACAAAGTTTATTTTTATCCAATTTAAGTTTAGGAATGTCTAAAATATGATTTCCTTTAAATAACTTTCTCATTGAATAAACATTATATTATATAAGTCTTCTATTAAAAATCCATGATTCATTTATTTTAGAAATAAAAAATTCTATATTTTTTCCACTCAAAATGTTAAGATATAATATATAGACATTTTCAGTGTTTGATGCCTTAAATTTAAGGAGATTATTTTTGATGATAGAACATGAATTATTATAAAATTCAATAAAATATCCATTATCACAAGTTTATAAATAATTATCATGTTATACTTTAAACCTTACACATAGATAAGTTTGTTGATGAGAACTGAATTTTGATTTCCATCTAATATGAACCCAAACAATTAAACAATAGAATTGCCACAAAAAGTGACATAGCCTCTATTAATTTTTGATAATGAGATAAAGTTTGATAAATATCTACTCATATGTATCAATAATCCACTATCCATGTACTAATTCTCATCACTATTCTTATATATTTTTTCCTACAAAAATATAAAAAACAAGAAGGTTTTTTGGTACCCATATACTATTTTATCTTGCTATGTTTGCAACAAAATATTTTGGAATCCATATCTACTTGTTCCATCTAGAAATTCGAGCATTTAATTTAGACATATTCTTTGAAATAAAGGCATTATTAATACTAAACATTTGATTAATTATTAGACTACATGCATTAGTTAATATCTATATTCTCTATAATGAAAAAATGTACCTTTAGATAGAGGTTTTTTTCTTAGAAACAAGAACAAAATAATTCCTATATAGTCCAGTCCTATCTCAATTACATCCTATAAAAAATCTTTCTTTTTTTTGATTTATTATTTCAAAGTATTTGATTGAGATATTTTTCCCATTTAATAAAATCAATTACAATATCTTTAAGAGATCATATCTCATTTTTAAGCTTTTAATTTTATCATCATTCTCAACACAAGATAAAACAGACTTATACAAATTTTTATTTAGGTTTGAAATATGTTTTATTAGGGTATATTTTTCACCCATAATAACAAAAAAATATTTTCTAAGATATTTATTCTTATTTATTTAATATCACATATTTATCTTCCAGTATAGTGAAATATTCTTTTAATTATTCAAATGAGAATTTTTTAGTTTCAAAATTATATTCATACTTAGAAGAATAAAAATAATTCTCATCAGGTTATTATTCCTTTAAGAACGTGTTAACTTTTTTGTTTGAGTCTTCAAATTCAAATTTAGAAGACGAGTCATTATTATAATCTTTTAAATCACTCCAAGTATCCTTCATCGCTCATTTTACTTTTCTTTTGAAACCTATATTTCATTTGAATTTATTTTCACATTTCTTCTTCTCTTTTATTTGAGGGTTTTTTGGATTGATTTGTTCAATATTTGTTCACTCATAACCTCTAACTTATTTAGAAATTCCATCACACTTCTTGTATTTTTTGGATGGATTCTTGAAACCTATTCTTTTCTTATAAATTATGTTTAATTTATATACCAATTAAGAAATTTCACATCTAATTGAATTTTTTTTGAGTTTTATTTACTATATGAGTTAGATAATAATATTTATTTTGAATTCTTTTTTACCTTTTAAGTGGAATCTTTTATTGCAGTAATTTCTTTCTTAACTTGTTTATGTTATGTAATTTTATATTTCATTTCAACTTCATATATCATAAGATTACTAATAATTTGTTTCAATTATTATATCCTTCATAGGCATATAATATCTTATAGTGGCTAATATACCATTTCATTTTGGCAATAGAGCTCCTTTATGTGCTTTATTTGGTTCTGGAATAGGTTCTCCAAGAGATATCACATTTTTTATTATTTTTTCAAGTCTTTCATTCATATAGGTGATTATTTATCCATATATCATTCTAAAATATTCAAAAGTCAACTTGGAAGTATTTTATCTTAACTGTATAACAATATTAGGTCCTTTATAAGTAACATATGAGATTTGTCACATCTCATAGACTATAGAACATTAAAATAATTTATTTAATTCATCTGTACCTAAACTACATATGATAAAATTCATGGATTTAGAGTTTAAATCATACCTATTCTATTATTAGACACTATAAATATTTGGTTCTCCAGAAGAAAATTTGTAAGGTTTAAGCACCTTCAAATATACTTGAAAAATAATATTTTTAATATTGACAATAATTATAAACTTCCAGAAACCATAGTTTTCTATATATAGGTAAGGTTATTTAAACATAGATATACCTTTTTTCATGTTATTCATTGTAGTAATAGTAGATATATATCTTTACATGATTATTATATAATGTCTCAACAGTGTGTGGGGGGGTGAATTAAGATCTAAAATTACACAACCTCTTTTAAATAACATCGTTTCATATTTTAAAACTATTTTGTAGTGAAATAAAAGTAAATAAGGGGAATGGACAGAATATATTTATAGTGGCTCATTGAATAAATATCCCCTAGTCCACTCCATTAACATTCTTAAGAAACTTGGTGATTTTCACTATGTCTAGTCTTTTCCTAATAATTTCTTAACATTAGTGAAAATAACTATCACTTGGTATAAATAAGAAGAAAGTGATTTTATGGGGATCATATTATAATACATAAAAAATCCTTCACCCACAATCAGTACAATTAGTGTTCAATTATACAAGAAGTAAAAATATATAGAAAATAATCTTTAGTTTGGATGTATAGTTACATATAGAAACTAATAATAGAGAAGTCTACTGGGAAAAGAAATATGTTTTATTAGAGTATCTCAAGGAAAAAAAAATTTAAAGAAAAAATGATGACCCTTGAATGCACAAGAGAATCAATATTTTAATAAAATTATTATTTTCAAGGATAATAGTTCTAGTTGTAGTTTGTATGAAGTTGATGATATATTTTAGAATGTGATATTTATTTTCATTCTCATATACTATTATTTTATTATTCTGAAATTTATATATCCTTGTACATAAATTTTATTAGGGTCCCTTAATTTCAATTCGTATATAAAATAAAAACATTTCTAGATTAATATTTCTTTTCTTCTCTCAAAAAAATAATGTAAGCATAAATATGGTAACCATTTTACCATTCTTGAAACCTGTTTCTTTTAGAGAAGTTTTCATACATTATTTACTCATATCTTACTTCAAAAATTAGAGGAACACTTATTTTTAATTAAAATACTCCAAAAGTAAGAAATATATTAAGAAGAAGCATCACATATGAAAACCATACTATAAGTAAGAAAAATAAACATACTTGATACTAAATAGAAGAAATATAACCATAGGTCCAAAATTTCATATGTGACCAGTTCACATAGTTGAGTGAGTATAAGAATAAATATCCACAGATCCAAATATTCCATGTAACTGATTTTATATAGTTTAAATAACTATGTAGCCAAAAATATCATGTATCTAATTCCATATAACCAAATTATCAATTTATCCGATTTTGTGTAACCAAATCCATCATGTAGCTGATTCTCTGTTGTTGAAGTATCAATATATGAAAATTCCATGAAGCTAATCTTACTATTTAGCCAATTTCATGTAGGATGATTCACTATGTAAGTGAACTCACATAGGAAGTATTCATAATGTACGTGAATCCACGTACACAGATTCTCACATAAGATATTTTTACATAGTCAAAATATCTATGTAAGGGAATTTTTCCAGACATATAATTTTTTTTGTTTAGAGAATAATTTTATTAAGCGATGAAAATATAATTAAAACCACTTTATACACACTTGAAGAGAGATCTATTAGAAACATAGGAAAGGTTTTCTTATGAGAATAAAAACATATAACACATGGTATATGTTGGTAGAACATGGTAAACCCAGAGTAGTTAGAAGGATATCTAGATACACATGATTCAATTATTTATAATTAAAATTTTTCTAGTGGAACTTAGTATGGATATTCTATTATTTGGGTAATTTTCCTCTCATTCAGTCTATGAAGGGTATGATCGAGCAATAGGGTGGTTGGATTTCATCAGGAGTACTGATAAGATAGACCTTATATAGTATTATTATAGATTTTTTCTCTTAGCACTACTGTATTACCATGTTTACTTATACTTATCTATGGATACTGTTTATTGTTTTATTTTATACTACTATTATTTTTATGATTTTTACATATAGTTTCTCATTATTATCGTATTTCTTTTTAAATAAAACAATGCTTTATATTCCTTCAAATGAAATGACCTTTAAATTAAATGTTTCTTATTTATTTAAAGTATTAACAGGACTGTTTTAATTGAAATTTATAACAAACATGTTTTAAAATTAATGGTTTTAAATTATTGATGACCAATGATTTGTTTTTAGAATAAAATAGAAAACATTAATTTTAGTTATATTTCAAACTATCATGAAATGGATATTTCATTTAAGGATATCTCATGGGGTGTGGTTTCTATTGGCATACCTACTAATATTTTATTCTAATGCCTATATATATAATTTAAATCTCAAGTTTTTGGTTCTATTTTTTATCACTCATATAGAATTTATGGCATTAAGGTTTGATGGTGACTTGTGGAGTCACATGGAGATCATATTCTTTGTGTATTTGTTTTAGTTTTTTGTATCCTAGTCATATCATCTAAGAAGACCACTTCTATTTATGTTTCTATTCTATTTTTATATATTTATTTAAGATGGGAATTTATTTATTTATTATTACCTATATTGATTTTATTTATTTATACAATTTTTTGATTAATTTTTTATGGACGTCCATTATATGGATGGGTCTTGCTGTAATTTTTAGAGGAATTTTACTACTTATTAAATCATGTTTATTGGGTGAAATAATTACTATAAGTTCAATATATGATTCCCTAGTGCTTGTTGTCTTCTTGTGGGGATTGATAATTCCCCTTGGGTATCTCATGTGCCAACTTGAGTGCCATGTTCAGGGGTAGTCTAGAGTTGGTTCATGAAAAATGGATTCAAATCCTAGGTTCTTAAAATGTACAAGGTTTCTAAACACCCTTTTAATTTGGGATAGTAATAATTGATTTGAGATGAAATTTTCATGACTTTGGTTTTAGCCATAAAGAAGTATTTGTCCAACACTTTTAGAATCAAACCTTGAGTTTCCATGGGGTGTTGGGTTTTGAGTCATTGATTATAAGTTGTTTTTCATTTATCTCAAGTAATACTCTATTTCTATTAATGGGGTTTTTTATTTTATTAAATATTATGTGAGTTGTATGGTAATTTAATGTTTTGATGGATGATAATAGGAGTAAACTGGTGGTACCTGATGACCTCGTTGGGTTTGACAAGCCATGTGGATCCCAAATACATGTTTCATTATGACTCTTAGTGGTAGTTGCGTAGTTTGTAAATGATCCACCAATCCATGAGGATATTATACACCTAGACACTAGTTCCCTTTTAATTTTTCATTTTATCTCCTATAATTTTAATTTTTTTATGAATTATGACTTATTTATGTTCCTTATCTAAAAAGTATTCTTCAAAATTTCATAAAACTCAATTTAAAAATGATAAGGTTTTGGTTTCTAAAATTTTTAAATAAATTTTCTAAAATTTGTTTAAATATAAATAGGGTATTTGGGGTTTACAATAATAGTATTTTGATAAAATTGTTTTCTAAAATACCGCTAGGTTATTTTCATCAATTTTTTGGAGTTGGTTCATATTATTTTTGAATGATATTTTAAATGTATTTTTAGTGAAAAAGTGGTTTTGATAAGTAAAGATAATTTTGGGAAAGAAAATAAAGGGTTATTTTAGTTGAAATGAACTGAACTTTTTGTAAGTAATCTTGGTAAATCATGAGCAGCTATCTAAAGATGTTTTCAAATCAGTGTGAGTAGAATTGTTTAATATTTTTATAATTATATCACTAATTTTTGAAAAACATTTGGTACGTGATATTTTGAAGCATTGATATTTATTTTGATTGAGTTTTTTCTTTTATTATTATATCATACACCCCCACTAATATTTGATGGATTCTGAAGAGAAAGGTACAGTTAATTAACCATTAGGTAACCTTTTAGTTGATCAATCTAGATATTTACTTGTATAGTTTTAGAAGTCGATTCTCCCTCTTTTCTATGGTCAATCTGATCCTCAAGATGTAGAAAATAGATGAAAATTATTGAGAGGTTCTTTTTTATGAGATTATCGGGTCTCTCAAGATCTAGTTCACAAAATTTATGCTTGAAGGTTTGATATGGAAGTAGTGGAAGTCTATTTTTTAGAATAATCCATGATAAGACCTTTATTGGGAGAGTTTTAAGGAATGTTTTATCCAAAAAAACTATTTAAAGTTGTGATGCTGGCTAGGGTTATAGAGTTTTACAACCTAAAATAGAAAAATCGATTGGTTCGGCAGTAATTATTTTACTTTTTTATATGGCCCTATATCTTCTAAAGTTGATTGAGAGTGATTCCTTGAAGGACCAATATTTTAAAATAGGCATTCATCCTAATTTTAATTTGAGGTATTTGTGTTTTTATTTTACCTATTATGTGGAATTTGTGAGGTATGTAGTTTGGGTTGAGGAAATATTAGCAGAAGTGTTTGAGGTGGATGTTATTTCCTCTGTTCTCATGAGTGATAAAGGGTGCTATAGTAAAGTAAAAGGGAAGTGGTCTACGACTGATCAAGAAGGTGGTGTTGTCAAGAGAACCTCAAGAATCTCTTCATTAGATTCTTCAGGGGGTCATACACTAGTGTGACAACTATATTGAATGTTGGTTCATTAGAACCCCTTATGTTAAAAATTTCTAAATACCTATCATAGTTGTGTCTTTTTAGGTCATCTACAGAGGTTTTGTAGGAGTGGAGCCAGGTCTACCCTTTCAAAGGAGTTCTAGTTCCAACTCGATAAACATCATTATGATTAGATGGAGGATTGAGGTATTCCTTATCCCTCATTGTTTATTCTATCCAGTTTTATTTCTTACACTTTATTTTAGGTTATAATGATTTTAGTGTGTTTTATGAAAATTATAAATTATAAGTTGGAAAATTTGAAGAGTGTTTGATCCATTTATAGCGTCCTTTAACCAAAAGAGTTTTTTAGGATTTGACTTATCATATTTTATTTGTCTTTTTTCATAGTAAAATAAGGATGGGTTCCTTAGTATAATTTTAATATGGTGGGGAGACCACCATGGTGGACTATTTCCATCGAGTTCTTTTGTATCCATATTTAATTTCCTCAATCAATATTTTACAAGGTGATTTATTGATTATTTGAACCTAAATCCTCTTAGTGGTTAGCTCAAAGTATTTTATAGTTCTTCATTTTGTGATGGTGGTGGGAACTTTATAAAAGCTCAATGACTATGGTGGTAGTGAGATGCTTCATTTATGATCATAATTTTTTAGGTTTTTCAAGAGATGAGTTTAGTTTGGGGAATACACATGTTTTTTTGGTTAATGGTGTGGGATTTATTCATTTGGTTAACAGTGTTCCTTAGTTTTGATATTTGATTCTTTTTTGATAATCAATTTAATTTTATAAAGCTTTTTGGTGGAAAAATTATGGTGGATATAATTGTCACACTTAATGTAAGATACCAAAGTTTTCTTATGGAATGTTTTTGTTTATATTTCAGTTCAATTCCCCTATTTTGGCTAGATAAGTATTTCCCAAAGTTCCTGAGAATTCACAAGAGTGTTTTTTTTGGGTTTGGGGTATGAAAGAGGAGGAAAAAGGAGTTTTCTGGGCATGTTTCACGGTTTGTGCATGATTAGTGAAAACCGTGCGAAGCATCCCAGGTAACCTTGCAGGCTTGGACAGAGGCTTGCACACAATTTTTTCATGCTTAAGATTACTGTGAATAATTCCTAAGAAACCATGATAAGGGGTGATTTTGGGATAGTGGATCATGTATGGTTTTTACACGGTTTGGAAAACCGTGTATGGAAACCATACAACCCAGTAAAATTGGAAAATTTACCAAAATTTTATCCCAATATTTTTAACCCTAACTCTATATTTTACTACTCTCTTAATATTTCAACCGTAGGGATGAACTTGGATGAACCAATATTCTAAGAGGTGATTCTCCTTCGATACAAGTCTATTTGGAGCATCGTTGGTTGTGGATAGAAGCCCCAGGTAAGTCTAATATCCTCTTTACTTCCTCTTCTCAATTAGGGTTTTCAACTTTCTCCCATCTCCTTCCAAATCTCTAAAACCCTATTTTTTTAGTGAGATATTGGTTGAGTATTAAAGGGTAGGTGTAATTAGGATCTAAGGCTTCGATTGAGGGATTTTTCTTTAACGTATTCAAGGTGGGTGGTCTACAAGTATTATCCCATAGTTTTGTTATAGTTTCGTGCATGTGCGTAGTGATGTTGTCTCTATGTTGTAGTACAATTGTTTCCATGAGTAATATTTGGTGATTTGGGTGTATAAATGTTGATCTGGACCCCTCACAGTCCATGTGGGATGCATCAAGTAAGAATATAAAATTTTAGGGCCACCCATTGGGCGCATCGACATTCCCGAACCTAGGAATTGACAAAGTCAAGGGTGGATTTGACGAGTAATAACATGGAGCCCTTGTGAAACATGCTAATATGGTTAGTTGAGTTGAATATTGAATATTGATAGTTTTACATAGGTTGATGATGGATTAAGGGGTTGTTTTTCATGGATTATTAATGAGTTAATTGAGTTAAATGAGATTGTGATAAAGGGTTTGTGTATTATATTGAGATTCCCAAAAGAATTAGTATATATGAAATGATGTGCATTCTAAATTGGAAATGTCCTGTGAATTGAAGAGCATGTAAATGTGTTTCATAATATAATTAATGAATATATTTAATGGGTTAGTACATGGGATTTATGGGGTATAACTAATGGGTTGAATGTAATAAAGTGGTTATGTTATGTGATATAATAATTGCACTTGAAATGAATAAGTGGGAAAATGCTTGACAAATGATAAATGGGTTAAATTGGATAATATATGGTAATTGAGGAATATTGGATAATTTATGGGAGTTTTTTTAATATAATTAATGGGTTAAGTAAAGATAATGGGGTTTTTTATAAATGACTATGAATTGTAAATGGAAATGTGTTAATGGGTTATAGAACAATATGATTTAACATTTTTTTTGGTTATGTATTATGATTTTTGTATGTATTGGTTGTGTTCGGTTGTGATATGGTTTATGTGTGGTGAATTGATGGATAATAATGTGCACATTTCTTGGTGGTGGGATAAAGGACTGATACTTCTCCCACGGGTAGGGTTGTACTGATGCTCTAACCTACCTAGGAATGCATGGGTTGGGAGTCAGACTGATGCTCTATGCACCCAATGGTTGTATTCAATGAAGATACCTGGACTGAGTCTCCAAGGTAAGTATGGTTATCACTTGATATTCTCATCCCTATTGATATAGGGACTTAATTTATTCTATTATGCAAAATGATATTTTCCATGAACCTTGTCTGAATGACGTGAATTCCTAACTTATGAACTTATTAACTGATGATGAACTGGTAATAAAAGAGACATAATGAATTGGAAACTTGGTTATTAATATCTAAGTAGATATTGATGACTAGTGGACCCTAAATTTTCTTTCCCATACTTTCCATTCATTTATACTTTCATGCATTATCTATCAAATTAGATATTTTGTAGACACCATTAGTTGTGACCTACTGAGTTGAACTTAGACCCTGCTTGGGCCTTCGTTGGGAACCTGAGAAGATTTCATACTTGTAGGTCACGACAAGGGAAAGGACCCTATTCTAGGGAGTTTAGTTGGACATGGGACATGAATGGATGAGGTTCTAGACTTATAGTTAGGACCATTTTGGGGATTTTTCTATTTATCTTTATTTTGAGGTTTTTTTAACTTCGCATTATAGAATGACATGACATATTTACTGTTGCCTGTAGATTATACCTAGTTGGGAGATGTTTGACTATGCATGCTATTTGTTGTTTCCTATTATTTAATCTATTTATACTATGTTCTGTTGTGGCTTAATCTGGTAAAGAGTGTATAGTCTCCCCACATGACCTATTATACCCTTGCTGTTAGTCAGTAACCTCTAGCGTATGTGGAGGAATTCTTGAGGTCATTTGATGACCCGTCTTGGGGCACCTATTTAGTGGAACTTGGGTCAAGGATGTTACACTCAACCATGAATTTCATTATTATTTAATATATTTATTGGTATGTGGTCTTATCCTGAAGTCCAAGACCATTTATTTTTTAATTATTGATATTTTCGGATTTTAGTGTAGGGAACACAGTTACCCACATGGTTAGCATAAATTATGGAGAAACTATGAGGATGAATTATAAATTTTAGTATATCCTTATTGCACGATTGACATAGGATTTGTCCAACCATGAGGCTCCTAGGTGTGTCCGATGAGGGGAGCACAATTTGTGTATGGTTTGGTAAATCATTATAAATGTACATGTTTTTAAAATAATGAAATTTCCTATCTACCAACCCTTATAATTTAACTCAAATTCCCCCCTCTTATTCCATATTCAAACCCTAGATCCTGAGGTGCCTCCACCCTCATTTCTCTCCCTCTCACAATGATTTTACTTGGTTTCTTGGTGGATTAAATCTGAACTCTAAAGGTAAACACATATTAGTCTCATCCTACCCTCTTATTCATCCATTTCCTCTCTTACGCTATCCCTAAAGAGGTTTTGATGTCTAGGTCTCTATGTCAATCTATTTTTCAAAGGGGTTTTTTATTATTAGGTTATCTTGGACTCCTCGGGTTCCTCTTTACTCCTTGAAGATATTTCATGTCATGGATAACTAATGTGGTGAGAATATATTGGTTTTAGGTTTGTTTCCCCTTGTATTAGACTTTTAATTAAGCAACCATTGATTTATTATGTTTTAATTCCATGTTTTAGACTCATTATAATTGTAATATATATTTTTATGGAATTTTCAAGTATAAAACTAGGTTTCCACTCTATTTCATTGAATATACATGTGTTTATACTGAAATATATGTTTTTAAGTTGTTTTATAACTACCATACACACTGGGTGATCAATGAATTTCTTGAATGAATTTTATGAAGGGATTTTGAAATATTTTAGTGTGATGGTCTTCAAACTAATTTTAAAGGTCATGCATGGTTATCAAAGGAGTTTTTAAAATTTACTACAATTTTTAGATATTTAATAAATATTAGGTACTAGTTTTAAGATAGTTTCATAACTTATTATTGTAAAAGAATTATTATGAGTCCCAATTGAAATTTTATAAGTAGATTTTTCTTAAAATAATGGTCCTAGAAGTGCACCCCTTATAGATTATATAAGGACCCAACTTTAACTATTACATAATCTTTAGTTTTAGTCAAGAATTTAATTTATTTAAATTTGAGGATATTTTCTTGTTTATATATTTATATAATTAGTTCATAACTCATACATTACAAAACTATATAATAAAAAGTGGACACTTCAGATTAGTATCCATTTTTACAGAATATAAAACATTTAAAAAACATTACTTATTTGGATGAAAACTCTATGAATTTCAACATGAATTTATCCTATTCTTTACCCATTCCATGAAATTTTTTTAAGAACATGGGATGAGCACAAAAATCTCAGTAAAGGATATAAAATGAAAGGAAATAGTTAGTCTGGTGAAACAAGAAACCCATGAAATATTTACTTTTATATCAATTTCCTTTGAGGAAAACCAATAAATCATTTTCATATAAAAAATACAAATGTATTTTTATAAAATAAATCCTTTAAAACCTATAGAAAGAAATTAAAAACCCTTCTCAGTAACTTAGAGCATCACATTCACAACCCATTTTAAACTAATTTCATAAGTAACTAGAGTGTAGTTAAATCCATAGGAGAAACTCTTTGGTAACTCCCTAATTTTTTCCTATTAAGATAAAGAACATCAACCAATGCATTGAAGATCTATATGGATGTACCCATCATTTAACATATAATAGGATCACTCTCTGTATCTACACTACCCCATAATATAAGCTATAAGAGGATCACTTGACACTATCTGAGTGGAAATCCTTTTTTTTATTTTCAATAGCTGGTTTAATGGGTTCCGGTGCCCAAGCATACAACCACAACATAAACCCAGAAACAGCAATCAACACACTAAAAACATCAGTAAAAATCATCAAATGCATACTCCTCTCCGCATCCCCTGCCAGACTCATCTTCTCCAGTGGCCGAGGCTATTTCCCAACCTGGTGTCCTCCAATACTGAGGAATTTGCACCCGATTCCTGAGAAGTTCCAGAACAGGGTCTGGTAAAATCCTCTCAGTCGCAATGTTGTTCGCAAAAGACACAGCGACCTTGCCTTTCTTCCTAGATGCTGAACTAGTCAGCATAGGCCGCGGGAGATAGGAGTAATCCTTCCTTGACCGACGTCTTACTGTGGGTGAACCAGGCCCTCCGACTGGAAAAGAGGTTTGCTCACTCTGTACCACCTCACTAAACAAGCGGTCACCTGCTCCGCTCACCTTCTCTGTCCCTCCCAAAGGGAACTCCCTTCCTTTGTCATCCTGACCCATAGTAGGGTTCTCCATCACCGGTAGAAGCACCCCCACTGAAACACCTTCATCCACTGTTGCCGCAGGGACTGCTTTCAGGCCCTGCTCAACCTGGCTCTCATCAGCTCCCACAACATTGGAGTTTCTAGTTTCAGTGCAAACAGCCAAGGGTGATCCCTCCAACCCCAGTCCCCTGTCACCCTCTTGCATAACCTCTATAGCCTCCATTCTGACCAAGACAACTTCAGTCTCCAAACCTCCAGCCAACTGATCCTCTAAGTCCCTGTCACCATTCTCCTTACCTGCAAAATCATTCTCTTCTAGGAATTCAGATCGACCATCCTCGGCAATGATAGAGAATCTATTACTCAAAGGTATAAAGGGAGGAGCCACAGGATCCAATCCCCTGGATTCCTTCGAACAATCCAAATTCGGATGACTACCTGGCCCCTTCCCATCCAAAGAACCAGGACCCGAATCACCCTCCATAATTGCCTTACCAGTCCTGACTGATTCACCATCCAGTGTCACCGAAGCCACCCCAGAGCATTCTCCTCTGGTAGCCGGCTCCATCAGTCTCGAGTGAGAACCCTCCTCAACCTGCAAACAGTTATTCCCCTTCAAGGAAGGCGGGATATATTTCCCTTTATCATCTCCCTTGTTCGACTGAGGAGGAAGTCCCCTACGGCAGACCTCGGTCGAGTGCCCTAACCTCCTGCAAGACCCACAAAAATCAATCCAATCTTCATAAATCACCCGCTTTTTACAGTGGAACTCTTCACCGATCGTGACAAAAACATACTCAAAGGGAGATCTAGATGAGTCTATCTCAACACAAACACGAGGATTCACTGGATGACAGAGTTCTTCAGTTCAACTATCCGCGCAAAGGAATCTACCTACCATATTTCCAAGCATTCGGATAATTGCAGGGTTCTGGAACGGTAAGGGAAGCTTGGGAAAACTTACCCAAAATGCGATTGAAGGTGAGTCCCTTTTCATGTGCAGGTCGAAAGACCACCGCAACAGCAGAAAGCAGGATCCCTTGTAAAAATGAGGCACTCTTGACCATGCTTTTATCAAATCAGCCTCCGTCTTGAAGCGAACCATTATCTGCCTATTGTCGAGTAAACCCACCACCGCTCGTTCTTGGAGATCCCACGAACCAAAAACGAAATGATCAAACTCATCAACTGAGGGCCTCTTGTCCTTGAAGTGGGCAACAAGAGTGAGATTCAATAGGCTCCGTCGAGGATAAAGGAAGATTCGGGACCCCGTCCACCAGATCCAGGACCTTAGGGTTTAAAGCCACATTCAGGAAGGAAGGAAGGAACTCCGGGTTAGAGAAAGTTTGGAAGGCCCTCGCCCTCCTAAGATACGACGATTCTCCCTCCCCCATCGAAGGGGGAGGGACCGGCACAGAGGCCGCCGTCGTCACCTACAAAGGGGATTCATCGGGAGACCTCCGCCGTCTCTATGTCCACCTTGAAACCCATTCCATTCCACTCGACACTATATAAGCACACTCATTTCTTATTTATAATTCTCAAGTATCATATCATGAATAAACTTTTTTATTCTTTAGATTTTACATTATAAAACTTGTGAAAAACTATTTTAAACTCATAGAAAATTACTTTTGGATATCAAAATTTCTCTTTCTTTAAAAAACCACAATTTCAATATAAAAATACCATTTTCTTTTGGAAAACCAATTTCAAAACCAAAATACCCAAAAATAAGAAAAAGGTTTTTCATGAAAGGAAACATGAAATATTGAAAAGGAATCCAAAAATAAAATAATGGTCATGGTGGTGGAAAAGTCATTTTCACTATGTACATTAATAATAAAACATTCCTTTTGTTGTTTTTCAAAACATTCATTATAAAACTTGCAAAAAGTTTCATTTTGAAAAAAATTGGAATAAAGTAAAAAAAGAATAAAATCTAATTTATAAATATTTTATGTCCATATTTTTTTTTGTAAAATCAATTTACAAATATGGACATAGAAGAGGAAGATAATTTGAAGGAATACATTAGAAGATGATTGTTTAAAATAAAAGTCCCTTTTCACTTTAGAAATATTTGAATCATACGACCCATGAGAGATTAACATTCAGAAAATTAAAAACCTTGATAATATAAAAAATTATTATATAACATTTCAAGGGGGATTTAAATACACCTCTTAAAACAATATGGGAACATAAATTCAAAATATTCCTCAATGAATGGAAATTGAGATAAAGTTAATTACCTTGAGTCTGACTTGTCATTTGTGTATTTATCTTTCTGAGTAATAAACTTTTGTTAACTATTTACATTATTGAGAACCATTTTCATGTTTATTATTAATTTTATTTCACTTATTATCATGTTATATATAATTACTTAATCAATTAAGTTTACATCGGATGTTTTGACCATATTTGGATTATGCGTCAAAAATGAATTTTGTAGGTTGACTATGGTTAAAGAGTTCATTATTTAAACATATTCAGAATAATAATCATGGAATATTTATCATATTTATAAATCAATTATAATTTTAATACTAATCATGAATTATGGTTTTTAGAAACTAATTATGTTACAATCATGGAGACGGTATGCCATACGTACGCATGAATAACATTTCCAATTTTCAATGATAATTATAGAAAGGAGGTAAGAAATATTTTATATTTCCATAATTATAATAATATAATATATACCATATTATTTATTAAAATATACTTATATATATCATCCATGTGTTTTGGTGATGAAAAGTGATTCATATCACTTTTTGAAGGTGGTATTCACCACATTCTCGAATGACGTTGTCATTTCTCATTGAGTGAAAAGGTAAGAAATAAAATGATATATTATTCTTTAAGAATAATAAATATGTCATTAATTTTATAATTATTCCAGTTATATTAAATACATTCATTATATTTACCCTTATTTCCTTCCACGTAAAGTGTTAGTGAAAACTAATCACATTGCTTCGCGAGGCTGCAGTCTGCTCTACACACAAACAACGTTATCATATCCCCTAATAAATGGAAAGTAAAAAAGTATATATATAATAAAATTAAAATAGATGTCTAATTATTTTTATAAATATCATATATATATATATACACACAATTTATATCCATCATCATAACCAACCATGAGATTTGTTAATGAAAAAACGAATGACATTGGTTCGTGAGGCGGTAGTTTGTCGTACACATAAATGATGATTTCGTAACCCATTTTATGGAATATGATATGTATTTAGGTTATTAAATTTAAATAATAATATGTTTTTATATGTAATATACTAATTTTATTATATAATCACAGTTTAATAATAATTAAAGGGGGATTTGGAAGAAATAAAATAAAAATGCTCGTTGGAGAACATTACCTCTTCTTTGGGAAACTTTTTTTAGTTTTCACGAAAAGAAATAATTAGTTGGATGTATAGTAAAACTAAGTATTATAGGATTCAATTAAGGAATTTGTTAAGTTATTTTGGTAGGTATTGTTTGAACCAAATATGTTTAGAGGTGCGAAAAGGAGAGGAGAGGGGTGGCCTTTTAGAAGTGGTGGGTAGGGGGACACACATGATATTTTTGAAAAGAATTGACTGATCCTACTTTTTTCATATGTAATAAGAGTAAAAAATGAAAAATTATGTAACCTTAAAGATTTAATGCTATAAATATGGAAAACAAATATCTTTTATAAAATTTTATAGGTCATTTTTACCATCATCTTTTTAGTTTAACCCCTAGGTAGACACTTTTTTACCTTAACCGCAATAATTAATTTTTACTGCATTCATTATTCATTTTGGTTAAAAGTTAAGTTGGAATTATTATATAATATAAATTATTTTTATTATAAATATATTATATATTTTTCCAAATTTTCTTCATATAAGTAGAAAATTTTAATTTAAAATTAATCTCGTAGATGCAGTGAGAAAGCGTGTTTTTAAGAAGTGTATTTTTTAAGAAAAAGATGACTCTATATTAACTCTATAAAAAAATAATCATAGTGTGAATTTAAATTAATATTTTCTGATATATAATATAAACATTCCATTTATAAAATTATTCATTAGGTATTATTTTAATTAACTAAAATGGAGAAAAATGATGCAGTTTAATACAGTTTTAAGAAAAATCATTTTTATACCAAAAAACAAAATTATACAAAAAACCAATATAAATTTGATTAAAAAGTAATTAAGTGGATTAAAAATAACTTGAAAAAATAATTATTTTAGCTGCAAACAGATTGAAAACATATTTTTTATTTTAAATTACTTAATTTATTGAAAAGAGAAGACTTTTTTACAAAGATCAGTATTTTTTACTATTCTCTAAAAAATCAATATTTTCTGTGAAATACCAAAATTTCCCCCAAAATAAATTTTTATGTGATGATTTAAAAATTGATATTAATTTTTTAAAATTTAAATTCTAAAATTTATGAAATTAAACTTTTAAATAAAACCTTATAAGAAAAGTGTTTGATTAAAACTGCTTTCTTTTTAATTTAAAAATTTTTCTTAATATTTTTTTACAATGAATTTAACTATCTAATTCATATTAATAAAAAAAAAATCATTTATCCTATCATTACATGTTTTTTTATATTTCCCCCCCTTTTTAAATTTCATCCAACCAATTTCATTCACTTATTAAACAAGTGGGGATATCTTTCCCACATAACATTTTCAGATCCCCATGTTGCCACTTAAACCATATAATTTTTCCATAAAAAATTAATATGGTGAATCACCTAATTTAAAATCAATTTTTCCCTATGTTAAATAATATTAAATTTCAATTCATCATAGTAAAGGTTATCTCCCAATGGAACTGATTCTAGGCTCAAAACATGATATGAATATGGTGCATATTTCCATAACACTGAGGCATGAAATTCATTGTGTAACTAGGATAAGCTCAGAGGAAAGACTACTTAGTAGGAAACAAGTCTAACATTTTCTAGGATTTTATATGGTCTAATAAAACATGGAATTAGTTTCCCCTCCTTACCAAAACACATAAAACCTCTCCATATAGAAACTGTGAGGAAGATATGATCCCCTACCTCAAAAGAATGATCCTTCCTCTGGTTATCCACATAATCTTTTTTCCTTGTATGATATTTACTCATATGTTACTGAATCAAATAAACCTTTTCCTCCATTTTCACTACTAACTCTAGTCCCATCAACTTTCTTTCTCTTATATCATCCTAAAATGATGGTGTTCAATACCACTTTCCATATAATGCCTCAAATGGTGCGATCTGTATACCAGAATGAAAACTATTGTTATATAAAAAATAAACCAAATAAATATGATGATTCTAAATTCCCTAGTAATCCATTTAACCTGAATGAAACATATCTTCCATTGTATGAGTCATCCTTTTAGACTATCCATCACACCAATTATGAAAATCTATACTGAAATTTTATTTAGTATCCAACGACTTTTGACTTCATTTCCAAAAATTTTATATGAACATGGGATCGGAGTTTGATTCAATGGAGAGAGGAACTCCATGTAACCTGAGTATCTCTTTTATATACAGTTGATAATTATGATCTAAAGAAATTGTATCTTGAATGGGAAGTAAATGTGAATGTTTCTTTAATCAATCAACAATAACCCAAATCACATTATTACCTTGAGAATTATTTAGAAATCCAAAAATGTAATACATTGATATATTTTCCCACTTCCACTCTAGAACTGGAAAAGGTTGAATCATTCCATTTGGTAATTTTCATTCTTATTTAACCTGTTGACAAGTTAAAAAATTCATGGTAAAGTCAATAATATATATTTTCATTCCATCCCACTAGTAATACCCTTGAAGGTCTCTATAAATCTTATTGCTACCTAGATGAACATAAAATAGTGAACTATGGGATTCACTGAAAAAATCCTTCCTCAATTGGGAATCACAAGGCACACATAATACTTTTTCAAAGTATAAAACACATTCTTCATCAATATTAAAATCAGTAAACTTAACCTTCTTAATGTATTCTACATTTTCGTACAAATATTGACCCTCCTTCTAAGCATGATCAATTATTTTTGAAAAAGTAGACTGTACTGAAACCTGAAACAAAATGGAGGATGTCCTTGCATCCATAACTTCTAGGATGAAATTTATCAAATCATTAACAAAAGGGTCACATTGCAAACATAATATGGTTAATGTAGAATTATTATTTTTTACTCAAAGAAGTAACCACTTTGTTTTCTTTTCTAAGATAATAATGAATCATACAATAATATTCTTTGATCAGTTCCATCCATCTTCTCCATCTCATGTTAAGTTATTTTTGAGTTAACATATACTTCATACTTTTTTTATTAGTATATATTTCACACTTTACTCCAAAAAAATTATGCCTCCAAATTTTTAAAGTAAAAACCAAAAAAAATAATTACAAATCATGTGTATGGGAATTTAACTCATAAGGTTTCAACTATCATAAAGCATAAGAAATTGTTTGATCACTTCTAATTAGGAAAGAACCAAGTACATTCAATTAAGAATCACAATAAATGAAAAATTCACCATTTATGGAAGGTAGGGGAAAATGGGATAATTAACCAATATTATTTTCAGTTCTTGAAAATAATCCTAACATTATTTTTTCTAGATTAATTTAATTGCATTTTGAGTTAAATTAGTTAGTAGGCTAGAAAACTGAGAAATTTTTTCCACAAAACATCAGTAGTAACCTACTAATACAATAAAACTATGGATCTTTATGATATTTTTGGGTCTTAGAAATTATTAAAAAACTATCTTTTAACTGGGTTAGTAGTTATACCATATTTAAAAACAATATGTCCAAGGGAAAAAAAATTTGAAACCAGAATTCACACTTAATAAATTTATCATATTGTTTCTTTTCATTTATGGTTTATAAAACAATAATTAGGTGTCTTTAATGTTCTTATTTACTTTTAGAATATACCAACATTTCTTTAATAAACATCTCCAAAAACTTGTCTAAGAACACATGAAAAACTATATTCATAAGCTCCATAAATACATTAGGTGCATCAGATAACTCAAATGAAATAACTACAAACTCATAGTGCCCATATCAAGTCCAAATAAGAGTATTAATATTGTATAATTCTTTTAATTTGAACTAATGGTACCCCAAACATAGGCTAACCTTTGAAAAATATAGTTCTCCCTAGAACTGATAAAATAAATCATCGTTATGAGGCAAATGATACTTGTTTTTAATAGTGATGTTATTAAATTTTCTATAATTAATGAAAAGTCAAATTAAAAAATATTTATTTTTATAAAACAAGGAAAGCGCACCCCACGGTGAAGTGATAGGTCAGGTGAAACCCTTGTTTAATAAATACAAAAATTTATATTTCAATTATAAAAGATCCACTTGATATATTCGATAAGGAGGTTTAGAAATAAGATAAGCATGAGGTACTAAGTAAATGGTAATCTCAAACTCCCAATAATAAATAACACCACTAAATTCATCAATAAATACATCCATGTATTAATTTACTATCGGAACATCACTAATTTGAACAATTTTATAATAAAAAAATATGATATCAGTAATCTTCACTGTTATATCTAATCAATTTCCTAGCTTCATGGAATGTTAAAAAGTCTTGAAATCATTGAATAGAAATTTATTATCACCATAGTCTATCTTATCATGATAAACAAAAATCCAATCCATACCAAGAGTGATATTAAACTACACTATGTCCAGTTTAACCATATTTATAGGAAAGTCCATCCCACTGATAACAACGAGTAGACTCTTTTAAATATTATTCTCTTTAATACTTCCACATGAAGTTTTCACTAAAAGTTATATCTTAATTTTATGAGGTGATATTCCAAATTTAGTTAAAAATTCCTCATAAATGAATGAATTAAAATATCCATATTCAAATAGGGAATCAGCATAATTTGAAAACAAAATTAACATACCTATCACCACTTCATTTGATAGGCCAACATCAACTGTAGTAGTAGAAAATGACTTTTCTGAACCCTTTTTTTAATCATGATGAATTCCATATCATGAAACTAAATTTTGATTCATGTCCTCATAATGACCCATATTATTGAAAATAAAATTCCTCAAAATTGGATGACAATCAATTACCCTAATATGTGGTTGTTCAAGACTCTTTTCATTACAGTCACGAGTCGAGTGACCAAACTGACCACACCAGAAACACTTCTATGATCCTATAAAACATTCGTTGAAATTTCATTTTATACTCTTGGAATATTTTGGAGGATTTAATATAGTCTTATTAGCTAGTTTTTTCTTTATTGACTACCACCTTGACCTTTTATTACTCTTATTATCTCAAGGAACATACATTTCAGCAAACTCCATCTCAAATTTATCTGAACAACAAACCACTTTATCATAAATTTTAAATTATCATACAGACAATGATCTTTATAAACACTATTTTAACCTGGAGTAAAATCTATCAATTTTAAAATCAGTGTCTCGAATAAAATCTAGCACATACCTATCCAATATTGTGATTTTTTCTTCATATTTTTTTATATAATCTTTTTTGTTTTTTCTTAGTTATAAGATTTTTTTCCATTTAGAGTCAAAAAACCTTTGGGAAATATTTCTCAAGTAAAATATCCTTAAATTTTTTCCATTACATGGAATCAAGATCATATTTCACTATAATATTCTTAACCAAAGAGCACCATCAATTAGCTTCAACTTCAAAATGATAAACAACAAGAGTTACCCTTTGACATTCCAAACATCCCATTACATTAAATATATTCTCTAGTTAATTAATCCATCCTTTAGATATTACATGGTCATATGATCAACTAAATTACATGAGATTTTTCCTCATGAAATGATCCAAAATAGACATGGTCATGGTAGATTGGGTTCCTCACTAGCATGGATACCACCACCATTAATAGCTTGTGTCAGCTAATCAATCACTAAAACAAACTATTCTATTCCAATTCCAACCATATAAGGATGTTGATTTAGAAGGATATTTTACTATAGGTTCCTTACCACTATAGATTTCCTATTTCCTCTTTGAAAACTATTCTAAACATAAGTATTTTAGATGAACCAACATGGTAATATTTAAATTCTATATCATTTCAACTTAACTATAAGTTAAAATATTTTAAGGTTAAGATAATATCATTATCTTAAACTCTAAAGTTTCTAAACTGACTTATGATTTAAAATATATGGACCTGAACTTAAACATTACATAATAGTGATTTTTATTCCATCATTTACTGTCTTTCAATTTGAGGATATTTTTTTGGGTTATATTTTTAGGGAATTAGTTCATAACTCATACATTACCAAAAACATATAATACAAGGTGAAAACTTCCAATTAGTATCCATTTTTACCACAATATAATTTTTTTTTAAAAATTATTTCTTTTCATGAGAACTCTTTATGAATTTCAACTTGACCTCACCCATTTCATTATCCATCATGCGAAAATCGTTTAACAACATGGTATGTGAAACAAAATCTCAGTAATGTATATAAAAATAAAGGAAATCATTAGTCTAGTGAAAATAGAAAACCCCATGAAATATTTAACTTTATATCAATGTTCTTTGATAAAAATAAATAATGCATTTTCACATGAAATTAACATGCTCATTTTTCTCAAATAAATCCTTCAAAACCCATAAAAAAAATTAAACACCCTTCTAATTAACCCAGATCATCACATTCATAACCTATTTTAAACATGTTTCAGGAGTAATAGGAGCACAATTAAATCCATTGAAGAAACCATTTAGTAACTCCCTCCTTATTACCTATTAAGAAAAGAAACATTACCCAATTAAGTAGATCACTATCTGGTAACAACCATCATTTAAGCTATAAAAAATCAATTTAGGCTATCTGGGATGCCCAATTGTATAACCAGTAACAGGATCACCTAGTGCTATCAGGGTGCACACATTTCTCATGTATAATGCTCATGTACTATGTCATGAATAATTTTTTTATTCTTATACTTTTCCATTATAAAAAATTTTAAAAAATATTTTAAACTCATAAAAAATCACTTTTGGATATCAAAATACACATTTCTTTTAAAAACCCCATTTTTAATATAAAAAAACATTTTTCTTTTTAAAAACCATTTTCAATACCAAAATACCAAAATAGGAAAAAAAGGAAAAAATATTTTTCATTGAAGGAACCGTTAAATCTTGATAAGGAATCTAGGCATCAAATAATGGTCAATATTATAGAAAATTCATTGTCGCTATGTATGTTAATAATAGAAAATTCCTTTTTTCATTTTCAAAACATTTCATATAAAACACATAAGAATATTCCTTTTGAAAATATTTGAAAATAAAGTAAAATAGAAACATAAAATGTACTTTATAAATCTTTTATTTCCATACAAAATTTTCATAAAATAATTTCAAAATCATGGTCATGTAAGATAAAGAGATTTTTAATGAAAAATATAAGACATGATTTTTTTAAAGGAAAATCCCCTTATCATTTTAGATTTATTTGAATATTAATCCCCATGAAAGAATGAAATTAAAAAAACATTAAATACCACGAGAATATATAAGTTCATGATATAACATGTAAATGGGGCTATATATACCCTTCATAAAATAATATGGGTGTATAACATCAAAATATACCTCAATGATAGGAAATTTAGTTAAAGTCCCTCACATTGACTCTGAATTGTCATGCGTGTCTTTATGTTCCCAAGTAATAAACTTAAGTTAATAATTTAATTTCTTTAGAACCTTTTTAAATATTATTATTATTTTTATTTTACTTATTACCATGTTATATTCAATTACTTAATCAATTAAGTTTATG
Source organism: Viscum album (assembly GCA_963277665.1). NCBI lineage: Eukaryota > Viridiplantae > Streptophyta > Magnoliopsida > Santalales > Viscaceae > Viscum > Viscum album. The sequence continues at coordinate 1,120,509,319 of OY728141.1, forward strand.
TCGGATGGTTTGACTATATTTTTCTTATATGTCAAAAATGACATTGGTAGGTTGAATATGGTCAAAGAGGTTATTATTTAAACATAACCAGAATAATAATCATGAAATATTTATCATATTCATACATGAATTAAACTTTTAATACTAATAATTAATGTTTGTTTTAAGAAATTAAGTTCATTACAATCATGAAGTCGGTAAGTAATATATACGCATGAGTAACATTTCCAATTTTCAATGATCATTATAGAAAGAAGGAAAGTAATATTTTATCTTTACATAATTATAATTATATTATATAAACCATATTATTTATTTAAATATACTTATATATTTCATCCATGTGTTCTGGTGATGAAAATAGATTCATATCAATTTGTGAAGGCATTAGTCCACACGTTCATGAACAATGCTATCATTTCTCAATGAGTAAAATATTAAGAAATAAAATTACATATTATCCTTTAATAATGATAAATATGTCATGAATATCATAATTATTCCATTTATATCACATATAATCATTATCTTTTACCTAATCACCTTCCATATAAAGCATTAGTGAAAATGAATCACATAGGTTTAGATTCCTATGAGCGTATCATAGATTTAAGAGACTCTGAGTGGATTATCTCCCTTGAAGCTCTCTGCTAGAGTTACCTAAGTGGGGGGAGGCTAGTGCACCACAACACTAGCTCCATCTCCCCCTTTTCCTCATTCCTTCTGGTCTCGTCCTCTTATGGTTATTTCTTCCTGGTAGTGTTGTTCCTTTGTTTTTTTTATGGTGTGCTTTTTGTATGGTGGTGGATTCATTGGTTGGGGTTGGTGGTCCAATCAATGATGTTATTCTATGTTGCATCCATTTCCTACTTCAACTACTTCTCTATCTTCTTTCTCATTCATTGATCTCATATATGGTCCATTAAGTTGGTTTCATGGAGGCTTTGTGAGGTGTGGTTCTTTCGGTCATCGTTGTTTGAGGAGGCACATCCAATGATAGATTTAATTAGAGATGTGGTGGTATTCATTGGATGGTTTCTATGTGTGGTAAATTTTGTGTTCATGTTTAAATATTCTTGGTTTTATTTGTTTTCCCAGCGTGGTTAGGGCTCATTTTTAAGCTGACAATCACTTTAAATATTCCCTGTCTTCATAATTCCACCGCTCCTCTCCCAATCGGTCAGGAGTAGTGGTTTACAGGAAGCTTTGAGATTTGATTTTCGAGTGGTTGATGGGTTTCAAGGTGGAACATCTATGTTGGATATGTACATTTATTATTTGGTTATGACTATCTCATTGGCGATGTTCAGGTGATGATGACGATAGTGGTCTCTCAGGCGATGTTTTTTTAGCTGCTGTGTATGTTTCATCAGTGAATGTTTTTTGTGGATGTTTGCAATTTTTTATGATCATTAGGTGAATATTATGTTTCTAGTTTTAGTGTTTCCATTTTTTGTGATGTATAAGAGGGTGAATGGATAATGGTGGGTGTTTTCTATGATGGAATCTATGGTGGGATGATCTCTAGTGGGCTTTTATGATGACCATAACATCAACATTGTGTTCATGATGATAGTTATATGTGATAAGACATTGGATGATGGATGATATAATAATAGTTTTGGGTTCTGTGTTATATTTGGGTTTTTAAAATTATAATTTTCAATTGGGATATTTTTTTGTATCCAACTAGTTACTGCTCAACCATAAAAAATGTTTCTTTTAAAATCAAATAAAAATGAATTTTTAGTCATCGCTTCATGGTGCGATAGTCAACCATACAACCAAAAAAATTCATTGTATCCCCTATAGAATGGAAAGTAAGAAAGTTAAATATGATACAATGAATAAATAGGTATAATTATGTTATAAATATCATATATATACTTTATATCCATTATCATACCTAACCGTGAGATGTGGTAATGGAAAAAAACGAATGACCTAGATTTGTGAGGTGGTAGTCCACCATACACACAAATGATGATTTAATAACACATTTTATGGAAGAAGAGAAGTATTTATGTTATTACATTAACATAATAAAATTTCATTATATGGAGGATAATTTAATTATTACATAATCATGGTCTGAGAAAAATTTAAGGGGGTGTCAGAAGAAATAAAATAAAAATTATCATCGGAGAACGTTATATCTTCCTTGGGTAACTTCTTTTGGTTTTCACCAAATCTATTCCTTGTTTAGATTTATGACCAAAATAAGGATTCTATTATGAGAATAAGGAAGTTGGGAAGTGATTTTTGTAGTTATTTTTAGAACCAAAGAGGTTTTATGGTTTGGATAAGAAAGTAGAGAGGATAGACTTTTGTATGTGGGGGAGAGGACATGCTTGGTATTTTTGAAAAGAATTGAGTTATCTCACATTTTTCATATATCAAAAGAAAAAAATAATCCATTATTTCACCTTATAGGTGTAATGGTCAAAATATGTCTACAAAATGTTTTTTAGACAAGTTTATATTTTATTTTAACCTTATCTTTTTAGTTTAACCCCTAGGTAATCACATTTTTACCTTAACTTTAATAATTAATTTTTAATGAATTCACTATTCATTTTGTTCAAAAATTAAGTTGAACTTGTTAGATAATATAATTTTTTATAATTAAAAATATGTAATCAATTTTTCTAAATTTCATTCATATAAGTGGAAAATTTAAATTTAAAATTAATCCTTCAGATACAACAAGAAAGAGGGTTTTTAAGAAGTGTTTTTTTGAGCAAAAGATGATTATATATTAACTCTATGAATAAAATTTATCATTGAATGAATTTATATTAATATTTAATGATATATAGTTTAAAATATTCATTTAAAAAACTTCCCATTAGGTATTATTTTAATTAACTAAAATGGAGAAACGTTATTCATTTTAAAACAGTTTTTAGAATAATACTATTTTGAAACCCAAAAACAAACTTACACCAAAAACCAATATAATGTTGATTAAAATAAATTAAATGGATTAAATATAAAAAAATAATACTTATTTTACCTGAAAAAATATTCTAAATTTATTATGTCTTTTAAATTACTTAATTTATTGGAAAGAGAAGACTTTTTACAAAAATTGGTATTTTCACTATTCACTGAAAAATCAATATTTTCCAAAAAAATACCAAAATATCACACAAAGTAAAAATTTTATGTTTATTTAAAAAATTATACTCATTTTTTCAAATTAAAATTCTAAAATTTTTAAATAAAACTTTTAAATAAAACCTTATAAGAAAATCGTTTTATTAAAAATACTTCATTTTTTATTTTAAAAAATATTACTCAATATTTCTGTATAATAAATATAACTATATAATTAATAATAATAAATATGAAAATTATTTATTCTATCATTACCTTGGTTATTACAGCTTGGTATAGAGTCCCTTTAATTAGATGCTCTATTTATATTAGAATTAAGGGGTGGCTTTGAGGAGCAAATGCTTGGGGGTTGGTGTGCTTATAATTCCTATTTTATGTATGTATATATACATATATATATATATATATATGTAATTATATTTATATATAGACATATATCTATATATAACTATGTATGTTTACTCCATACCACTTCTTACTACTATTTATTTACCCACATCAATTTTTTGTCCATAGGATACTGAGAGTAGCTAGAGGAATATCTAGATACACATGTTGCACTAGTTTATAATTACACTCTATCTAGGGGACCATAGTATGGATATTATCTTCTTTGGGGAATTTTAACCTCGATCAAGCTTGGTAGCATACAAATGAGTGTTTGGGTAGCTGGACTGCATTCGTTACACCGATAAGATGGATCTTATATAGTATTATTCTTGATTTTTTCCCTTAGCTCTGAGATGTTCCCATGTTTAATTATGCTTAACTATAACTGCTGTTTATAGTCTAATTTTCTACTAGTGTTATTTTTTTGATTATTGTAAACAATTTCTCATTATCTTTGTATTATTTTATGGAAAATAATTGTTTATATTTGTTAAAATGTAATAAAATTTTCTTATTTATTTAAAGTATTAGAAGGATTATTTTATAAAAAATGTATAAAACATGTGTTATAAAAGAAAAGGTTTTAAAGTATTGATTACATGTGATTGGTTTTTAAAATAAAATAGAAAACATATGTTTTAGTTATATTTTAAACTAAAATAAAATAGATTAATTATTTAATGGTAGTTCATGGGGTTTGTTTTCTATTGGTATCCCTAATAAGATAATATTTTCAAATTTCTATATAAATTTTCAGGTTCTAGGTTTTTTATATAATCCCTTATGGATCATTTTTAGAATTAATATTGAATAGTGACTTATGGAGTCAACTGGAGATTAATTTCTTTGGGTATTTTTTTAGTTTTTTTATCTTATTTTTATTGGCCAAGGTGACCCCTCATTTATCCATTTCTATTTTATTTTTACACATTTATTTGATTTGATCATTTATTTTTTTATTATACCCTGTATGAATTTCTTTTATTTATAAAACTATTTTTTTTAATTTTGTGTGGGCGTCAAACATATTTATGGGTCTTTCTGTAACTTCATGTTGAATCCCAATGATTATTAAAACATTCTTTTTGGGTGAAATCATTCTTATGAGTTCTTTATATAATTCCCTAACACTTTTTTACAACCTATGCATATTGGGAATTCCACTCAGGTATGCCATGAGCTATCTTGGGTGCCTAGTTTATGGGTTTCCTACAGTTTTTCCATAATGATCCAAACTTTACACTCTTTTAATAACTGTATGATGTGGTTACCTAGAAAAACGAGATGATGAAAAATGAAACTAAATCACCCAAATATTAAGTAAATATTCCCATTCCACTAAAAGGGAAATATAAAAATAAAATTAAGTCCATGATACCTATAGAGACTCATGATAGGAATTTTAAGAGGGGAAGTACAAATGATTATCATAATTCTGAATTTAGAAATAATAGAGGATCTGAATTGAGAGAAAACTCTCTGCCTTTCTAGTTTACTAAAGAAATAATAAGTTTCATCTTATCCCAAAATATATTTTATTTTTTCTTATTTATATTTAATTTATGGTTATGATTAAAAGGATAGAGATGGTTTAGGCTGTAACTACTATATAGATAAAGGTGTTATCCATAATAGAGTAATATTAAGGAAAATAAACTATGATAAAGAATAAAGTGAATCCTCTGAGGGGAGTTAATTAAAAGAGATACCAAAATGTTATTTTTTAAAAATATAAAATCCATACAAGCTATAAAAAACTAGATTCTATGGTTTTCCAATCACAATTTTCATCCCTACATTGTTTTTTATCAAAAATTTTGAAAAGGGGGAGTGATGATTGATGGGTATGAAAATCTCAAGGGGGTTTTATCTATATTACACTTGAAATTTATGATTAATTTGTTGAATATGAATACAATATGAAATTTTCTTGATAAATCTATTTGTATATCCCCATATAGTGATAAAATTTATATGGTACCATATACTGAACATATTAATGGTTGAAATTTATGTCTTGATAAAATATCAGTTTTTTTACATTAGGTTTTCCCACACAGACTTATATTTATCTAACTAAAGGCTCATTTATATGATCTAATTGGTTCCATCATTCACTCAATAAATTGGATCTAGCTATAATCCTAAATACAAAGGGGAAAAGGAAAAAGGTGTTTTGAGAATCGAAGAATAGTATGAGATGAGGTGAGAAGCCTTACCCTTATATTTATTTTGTATTTACTATCATAAAGTGGAGAATAAAAATACACACATATTGAAATATTTTTTATGGTATTTCCAATAAATTTTAAGGGTGATATTGAAGTGACCTAGTATGGATTGTATTTTTTACCAATAAATGAGATATTTACTATGTTAATATGTTGTCAATATGCGTTTAAATAATATTAAGAAAATTAGAGGAAGAAGATATTGCATAATTTTAATGAAATTACTACTTCTATTCATGAATAAATAGATCAAAAAATTCTTCATAGTTTCCCTATACACATAATGATTGTAACAGCCCGAGATTTTATGAAAAATATTCTTTTTAATTTCACTAATGTCTTGTGTTGTACGCTACACCAAAAGGAGCTTGCACAACACGCATCCTTGACTTGCCTTGCATTACACGCAATCGCAACCTTCCTCGATAGCGTGTGTAGTACGCAATACTGAGTTTCACGAAACAATGATATGCTATTAAAATATTATTAAAACTAGCCGTTATGAATAGTAATAACCACTTTTTAAATTTTAGAAAATTTAGCTCTCAAAATGGACTTTATTTTTGGATTCGGAGTATCGAATTTAGCCTAAGGTGAAATTTTGGTACTTTTCGGATAACTTTCATATTTTGATGAATAGTAAAAATTACTAAATTTTAAATAAAAACAACTTTTTCAATCGAAATAATTTATAGTGATAAATTATTAATTTGAGTGGTTTTAAAGTATATTTAGAATATATTTTTACAATTTAATACAATGTTGGTCATTGGATGTAATTTCACATTTAAACCAGACATAATCAAGTGTCAATCTTTTGATAGATATTGTTTCTTAAAAACACGCTATTTGTTTTAATAGCGGGATTTAACTATAAAATTAATTAATGAAATTTCTATGTTATGAATTTGGTAAAATAGACTTCATTTTTGAATTCGGAATATGAAATATAGCTTAGGATGAAATTTTGGCATTTTTCTGAAAACTTTCAATTTTTGATGAATAGTGAAACCACTAAGTGGTAGGTTAAAAACTGAATTTTGCATAAAACTTAATTTTACCGCTTCTGTGAATGGAATTTCGAAAATCCGACAGACACGGTTAATATCAAGGACTAAAATGTGGTTCAATGAGATGAAAATAATTTTTGGTGAATAGTAACTTTTTACTTTTTTTTACCACGGTTAATAGTAAATAGGGTAACTAAGGGTAAATATGATATTACTATTACCCTAACACATGTCCTAATTCTATTGGATAAGTGTAATTCGACCAAAAACAACCTTATTAATATAATATGACCATTTAGGTCCACTTGGATTAGATTATGACATTTAATATTATTTTATTTAATGAATAGTTAAAATAGTTAAAATCAAATTTTAATAACTAAAACATTTTTAATATGTGGTTATACATAAGATAAATTCGACTATAAATATTCATTAGAAAGCTAAAAAGATTTCCTACATAATGATATTTTATTTACAATTTTTAGACTTTAAATAAATTAATTTATTTATGACACAATGATGATGCAGTAATTATCTTATTAATGAAATATTGACAGAATTGATGTTATAAACACCAAATTAAATGTAATTTGAGACTTTTTATGAATTCCACTAATTTTCTAGGTTACTATGATATATTAGTGTTGATTTAATCAACTTTTTTTGAACATATAATTCTGTTATGACTTTCACAAAAATCATATATCAAATAGTGTCAAAATTGACACAAAATAGTTTTTAAATCAAATATTATATTATTAATTGTTATGTTATTCCTAAAAATATAAGGTTCGGCCAAATGACTTAGATAAGGATATATGTATTAATAATATACAATTTGGGGTTCGGTTGTCATGTTATAGTAAGTGTATTAACCATATAGTGAAAGAAAACAAAAAGACACGGTAAAAGTTAAATTATTTAACTTAGAGTTAAATCTAATTGATAAGGTTAAAATAATACCCTAAACTTGTCCAAATCTTATTGTTTGATATTATTTCGACCCATCCCCACTTTAGCTTCGAAATAATACCCTTTGGAACCATTATAAACCAATTTTGACTTTAATATAAAATAATATTTTGAGATATTCCTAAGGTGCCCCTCTCCTCCCTTATAAAAGGGTACCTCCTCCCCCTCCTCCTCACACCAATTTGAGCACTCAAGCTCGGCCAAAACCTGCCATTTTCTCCTCTAAACTTCCCTAGAATAATCCTATAGGTCCTGGTCTTCTTCAAAGACCAATCTTAGTTCCCTAAGTGGAGGATTCAAAGAGGCGTTCCAAAGAAGAGGTAATATCCATTACCGATCTTTTCAATTTCTTTCTTCTTCAACTTCTTCTTCTTTAGTTATTTCATGATAAAGTAATAACATCAGTATTAATTACATACTGATATGTTATTATAAATATGAAACAACCCTAATTTACCTTATATCCATCCTACGGAAAAAATGAAATCACCGCGCGTGCGTACGTATGGAATACCGTCTCCACGTCGTGGTGTAATCTATTTTTCCACCATCACTTTACAAGGATGGGTATAATGGTGTAATGAGTAACTATTTATGATTATTATAAAGTAATATTGATACTGAAATAATATATATATATACTCCAATATAGTTCCACGATCATAGGAACGATATCATCACTCGTGCGTACGTACGGAATACCGTCTCCACGATGTGATGCGACTCGTTCTACATGATCATCATTACATAGTAATTATATAAATGAATTGAATGAATAAATATGATATATGTTACACTAATACCATTCTGGATATAAGGTATCTATAACCTTAAAAAAAGAATAAGAATGTATTCGGCAAAACACGCATAAGAACAAAAGGCAATAAAGACCCGAGTAACAAGTAACAATGAAATATTACTAACAAGAAGCTAAGAATATGACCATATATGATATCATATAAATATGTATGATTCTGGAACAAGTCAATAACATTATTTAAACCATTATACAGGAGCTTCGGATACGTACAAAGCAAATCGGACCTAAGGTAAGGGAAAATATCACAATCTCATTTTTATCCTAGATTGTTTATTCGTAAGTATTTACTGGGGTGTATTTTATCATCCACATCCATGTTTCATCAATATGTAATATTATTTTCATCCACCTAAAATTGTTTAAATCCATTTTTACCCTTAGGAGAGTTTTTAGTAATATGTATGAAAGGAATCTTTTGTCGTTTTTCGTACGAGGTACTTTTTGACTTTTCCGACAAAAGTACGAAGAATGTTTTTTTAACTTAACTTATACGGAAAGAATGGATTTTTAAAACATTATTTCCAAGAATCTTCCTTTATAAGTTTTCATGTTTATTTTTAATAAACTTCTTTTAGTTTATAATTGTATGACATGTTAAGAAAAGAAAAGTGTTTTTGAAGTAGAAAGGATATTTTCCTCAAGAATGAAGTTCAAGTATTTTATCAAAATTATTTTCCATCTAAGATAATAAAAGGGTTCTGTTTTTATCCCTATTATTACATGGATTTGATTATGTTGTGATGGAAATATTTTTATGAATTCCTTTATCTTATATGAATTGTTTTATGATGTCATGTTGTTTAAGAATCCCATTTTTATTTCACGGGTTACGCTATGATGTATGGTTTATGATTATGTGGCACACATAAGAAAGGATTCATTATAAGATGGGTGGGACCTATATCTCCCTCCAATGCATTGGGTAAAGATTTTATATCTCATGAGATAGACATGGCTGGAATGGTAGGTTATACCGGTTCAGTGAAACAGGACTGAAACGAGGGTTACTCGATTCAGAAAGGGACTTTGTCCACTAAGATAGTCTTGGAAATGAGTCTTGACTAACAAGAAATGATTATATATGATTATGTGTGTATTCCACAAAGTTTCATGTTTTACGTTATGCTTATTGGGATTTCATTTCACTACTATGATTTATCCCATGTTATGAAATTATGCTCTCTTTTGCAGGTTAAGATTTCCAAAAGTTATGTTCTTATGAATATGATGTGATTGATTTTTCTTTTACCCTTACTGAGCATTTGAGCTCACCCTTTTATGTTTTCTTTTCCCCAGGATATAAAGAAAGGTTTTCGGTAAAAAAAAGGGAAGATCTTTATGGGAGATGTTGAAGATCTTTCACCACGATTAGAAGATTACGTTCCGAGTTTCCAAAGACACTAAACTATTACGATCCTTGTGTGTGTGTTTTTGTTATGTACTAAGTATTCCGCAAAAGTAATGTAATGTCCATGTACAATAAGCTTCGGGTCTCTACAGTTGGTATCAGAGGAAAGGTTTAGTCAACCTTTGGAAACTAGGATGCGAAAACATTAGTGAGATCCCTAGAGATATTTCTAAGGTATGTCTAGGGATATCCCTAAGGTTAAGTATACGCATAGGTTATAGTACTAGAATTACGCTAACGATCATAGAATTAAACCTAAGATGTTAGATATTGAAGGTACTCCCCCTTTATTATGTTGTTTTCCCTAGCATGATTTTTGCCTCTCACACTATTCTTTTTGGGTTTTAGACGATGGCTAGAACCCGAAGGAACCGTGTTGATCAATGCAATGGACAATGCAATGATTGTCCTCCTGAACAAACAAATGTTATGGGAGATGGAGTGCAAAATCTTATTGCTATACTTACTCAAGCTATGAATCATTCTGGACTTCCAAATGAGCAGAGAAGGGAACAATATTCTATTGAGTCCTTCATGAGGCAACGTCCACCTTCTTTCAGTGGGTCTTCTGATCCACTTGTTGCTGAACAATGGATCAGTACCACTGAAAAGATATTTTCAGTTCTTCAATGTTCTGAACATGATAAAGTCATCTTAGAAATATATCGTTTGGAAGGTGAAGCTGGTGAATGGTGGAATCTTATCAAGAATACAAGGCAAAGAGATGAAATTGAGTCCATGGAATGGGACGAGTTCAAGAACTTATTTTTCAATAAGTACTTCCATCGTATTCTTCGAACAAAGATGGAGAAGGAGTTTCTTGAACTAAAGCAAAAAGATGATGAATCTGTTGGTATATACGAAGCGAATTTTACAAGACTTGCACGGTATGCATCTGGCATTATCATCCAACCTGAAAGTAAAGTTGATCAATTTTTCAGTGGCTTAAAACCAAGTCTTCGAAGGGCATTAGCTATAAGAGACTTCAGTAGCTATGAAGAAATTGTGCGTTGTGCTATCAAGGTAGAAATGGAAGTTGGTGTTACATATCCATCTCATGGTTTTGACAAGAAACGAAAGATGGAGTTCAAGGAGAAATCTCAGAATAATGGTGAAAAGAAGATGAATGTTTCCTTATGCTCAAAGTGTGGAAAGAAGCATGGTGGAGATTGTCTTAAAGGGACTAGAAAATGTTTTAAGTGTGGAAAAGAAGGTCATCGAGTAGCTGAGTGTCGAAGTAATGGAAAAAGGGTTTCTAATGATGTGAACAAAGAAAACACTGCAGAGAACGCACCACCAACACTTCAATGTTTCAAGTGCAAGGAGATGGGACATTATGCCAATAAATGCCCTAATCCAAGGGTTAGTGATGATCAACATGAGCAACCACTTAAGGCAAAGGACAAAGGGAAGTCACATGCGATCACTATTGGCGATGTTGAATATGACAACGATGTGGTGGAATGATTAAGTGTTTATGTAATGGGATTCCAAAATAATGTTGTATCATTGAGTATTGCAATATTTATTGATGTGGTATTCAAAGTGATTGAGATATTTTTTGGAAATAAGATGATATGCGCATAATGAAGGGAAAACCAGAAAATGAAATGTTTAATAGTATTCATGAGCTCATGATTGATATAAGGACTAAGTGATATCATGGTTTGATTATAAATAATTTTGAGGATTTTGGTATGTGGAAAGTGTTAACGTTTAACTGCATTCATGTTTTCACTAAGGTTCAATGGGTATTCAAGAGAATACATGATTAAGGACTTTGAATGTTTAGAATGTGACCAACAAGACATATCTTATGGTATATGGGGATCAACGATGGTATTAAATCTCTGGTAATTGTTTTCACTATATTATGAGAGTGGACTTCAATATTATGGGTAAGCCTAAAGATTGGAATGGATTATGTTGGACATAAGTTAGTATTGTTTAAGGATAGAAGTTTTTTTATAGAAAAAGGACAACCTGCAGGATGGGAGACAGCCCATCGCGTCGGACAAGGCTGTGGGAATCGAACCCACAACCGAAATGCGACTGGCCTTTATCGCCTACCACTGGCCTATAGGAAGTCCCTGTTTAGTAGAAACTAGTTTTATTATATTAAGTTGTATGAAATATGATGTATAAGTCCATTTTAGGAACCATATATGATTAATCTCACTATAGATCGACTTATGTATATAATTTTTTGCCAACCTTTTGTTTGAGATAGATGGAATGACCCGTCATTCTATCACATGATCTGCTAACACTTCACGAATAACAAATTCAACTTCATTTATTTAAGAGATGAAGTGGAAATTGTTAAAGGCACGAACAACAGTGAGATTGTACCAAAATAAAGTAAGTATTTATTCTAATTCAAATTCTTTAACATTATGGAAACGATCTTGAAAACCAAAAATGTTGTCCTAGTGATCTTATATCTGATGAATCAGATGGTACCTTAGATCGTCACAAATTTATGGCTTTGTGATTGCTGTCTTTTCCATAGCCATGTTCTCTACCACTCTCCATCAGAACATTATGGTTAGATTTCTCTTCCATATCCATATTTTCACCTATTTGGAAACCCAGTGATTAGTTTATTTGGGTAACCGTTACGTTTCATACTTTTTTTTTTAAAGATTGGTTTTGATATTCCTTTTTACGATGTGGGTTTCTATTAAAGAAACTTTTGAATAGTAACCATTTATAACCCCGACGAATTTCGAGGGCGAAATTCATTTTAAGGGGGGTAGAATGTAACAGCCCGAGATTTTATGAAAAATATTCTTTTTAATTTCACTAATGTCTTGTGTTGTACGCTACACCAAAAGAAGCTTGCACAACACGCATCCTTGACTTGCCTTGCATTACACGCAATCACAACCTTCCTCGATAGTGTGTGTAGTACGCAATACTGAGTTTCACGAAACAATGATATGCTATTAAAATATTATTAAAACTAGCCATTATGAATAGTAATAACCACTTTTTAAATTTTAGAAAATTTAGCTCTCAAAATGGACTTCATTTTTGGATTCGGAGTATCGAATTTAGCCTAAGGTGAAATTTTGGTACTTTTCGGATAACTTTCATATTTTGATGAATAGTGAAAATTACTAAATTTTAATTAAAAACAACTTTTTCAATAGAAATAATTTATATTGATAAATTATTAATTTGAGTGGTTTTATAGTATATTTAGAATATATTTTTACAATTTAATACAATGTTGGTCATTGGATGTAATTTCACATTTAAACCAGACATAATCAAGTGTCAATCTTTTGATAGATATTGTTTCTTAAAAACACGCTATTTGTTTTAACAGCGGGATTTAATTATAAAATTAATTAATGCAATTTCTATGTTATGAATTTGGTAAAATAGACTTCATTTTTGAATTCGGAATATGAAATATAGCTTAGGATGAAATTTTGGCATTTTTCTGAAAACTTTCAATTTTTGATGAATAGTGAAACCACTAAGTGGTAGGTTAAAAACTGAATTTTGCATAAAACTTAATTTTACCGCTTCTGTGAATGGAATTTCGAAAATCCAACAGACACGGTTAATATCAAGGACTAAAATGTGGTTCAATGAGATGAAAATAATTTTTGGTGAATAGTAACTTTTTACTTTTTTTTACCACGGTTAATAGTAAATAGGGTAACTAAGGGTAAATATGATATTACTATTACCCTAACACATGTCCTAATTCTATTGGATAAGTGTAATTCGACCAAAAACAACCTTATGAATATAATATGACCATTTAGGTCCACTTGGATTAGATTATGACATTTAATATTATTTTATTTAATGAATAGTCAAAATAGTTAAAATCAAAGTTTAATAACTAAAACATTTTTAATATGGGGTTATACATAAGATAAATTAGACTATAAATATTCATTAGAAAGCTAAAAAGATTTCCTACATAATGATTTCTTTATTTATAATTTTTAGACTTTAAATAAATTAATTTATTTATGACACAATGATGATGCAGTAATTATCTTATTAATGAAATATTGACAGAATTGATGTTATAAACACCATATTAAATTTAATTTGAGACTTTTTATGAATTCCACTAATTTTCTAGGTTACTATGATATATTATTGTTGATTTAATCAACTTGGTTCGAACATATAATTTTGTTATTACTTTCACAAAATAATATATCAAATAGTGTCAAAATTGACACAAAATAGTTTTTAAATCAAATATTATATTATTAATTGTTATTTTATTCCTAAAAATCTAAGGTTCGGCCAAATGACTTAGATAAGGATATATGTATTAAAAATATACAATTTGGGGTTCGGTTGTCATGTTATAGTAAGTGTATTAACCATATAGTGAAAGAAAACAAAAAGACACGGTAAAAGTTAAATTATTTAACTTAGAGTTAAATCTAATTGATAAGGTTAAAATAATACACTAAACTTGTCCAAATCTTATTGGTTGATAGGATTTCGACCCATCCCCACTTTAGCTTCGAAATAAGACCCTTTGGAACCATTATAAACCAATTTTGACTTTAATATAAAATAATATTTTGAGATATTCCTAAGGTGCCCCTCTCCTCCCTTATAAAAGGGTACCTCCTCCCCCTCCTCCTCACACCAATTTGAGCACTCAAGCTCGGCCAACCCCTGACATTTTCTCCTCTACACTTCCTTAGAATAATCCTAGAGGTCCTGGTCTTCTTCAAAGACCAATCTTAGTTCCCTAAGTGGAGGATTCAAAGAGGCGTTCCAAAGAAGAGGTAATATCCATTACCGATCTTTTCAATTTCTTTCTTCTTCGACTTCTTCTTCTTTTGTTGTTTCATGATAAAGTAATAACATCAGTATTACTTACATACTGATATGTTATTATAAATATGAAACAACCCTAATTTACCTTCTATCCATCCTACGGAAAAAATGAAATCACCGCGCGTGCGTACGTACGGAATACCGTCTCCACGCCGTGGTGTAATCTATTTTTCCTCCATCACTTTACAAGGATGGGTATAATGGTGTAATGAGTAACTATTTATGATTATTATAAATTAATATTGATACTGAAATAATATATATCTATACTCCAATATAGTTCCACGATCATAGGAACGATATCATCACTCGTGCGTACGTACGGAATACCGTCTCCACGATGTGATGCGACTCGTTCTACATGATCATCATTACATAGTAATTATATAAATGAATTGAATGAATAAATATGATATATGTTACACTAATACCATTCTGGATATAAGGTATCTATAACCTTAAAAGAAGAATAATAATGTATTCGGCAAAACACGCATAAGAACAAAAGGCAATAAAGACCCGAGTAACAAGTAACAATGAAATATTACTATCAAGAAGCTAAGAATATGACCATATATGATATCATATCAATATGTATGATTCTGGAACAAGTCAATAACATTATTTAAACCATTATACAGGAGCTTCGGACACGTACAAAGCAAATCGGACCCAAGGTAAGGGAAAATATCACAATCTCATTTTTATCCGAGATTGTTTATTCGTAAGTATTTACTGTGGTGTATTTTATCATCCACATCCATGTTTCATCAATATGTAATATTATTTCCATCCACCTACAATTGTTTAAATCCATTTTTACCCTTAGTTGAGTTTTTAGTAATATGTATTAAAGGAATCTTTTGTCGTTTTTCGTACGAGGTACTTTTTGACTTTTCTGACAAAAGTACGAAGAATGTTTTTTTTAACTTAACTTATACGGCAAGAATGGATTTTTAAAACATTATTTCCAAGAATATTCCTTTATAAGTTTTCATGTTTATTTTTAATCAACTTCTTTTAGTTTATAATTGTATGACATGTTAAGAAAAGAAAAGTGTTTTTGAAGTAGAAAGGATATTTTCCTCAAGAATGAAGTTCAAGTATTTTATCAAAATTATTTTCCATCTAAGATAATAAAAGGGTTCTGTTTTTATCCCTATTATTACATGGATTTTATTATGTTGTGATGGAAATATTTTTATGAATTCCTTTATCTTATATGAATTGTTTTATGATGTCATGTTGTTTAAGAATCCCATTTTTATTTCATGGGTTACGCTATGATGTATGGTTTATGATTATGTGGCACACATAAGAAAGGATTCATTATAAGATGGGTGGGACCTATATCTCCCTACAATGAATTGGGTAAAGATTTTATATCTCATGAGATAGAGATGGCTGGAATGGTAGGTTATACCGGTTCAGTGAAACAGGACTGAAACGAGGGTTACTCGATTCAGAAAGGGACTTTGTCCACTAAGATAGTCTTGGCAATGATTCTTGACTAACAAGAAATGATTCTCTATGATTATGTGTGTATTCCACAAAGTTTCATGTTTTAAGTTATGCTTATTGGGATTTCATTTCACTACTATGATTTATCCCATGTTATGAAATTATGCTCTCTTTTGCAGGTTAAGATTTCCAAAAGTTATGTTCTTATGAATATGATGTGATTGATTTTTCTTTTACCCTTACTGAGAATTTCAGCTCACCCTTTTATGTTTTCTTTTCCCCAGGATATAAAGAAAGGTTTTAGGTAAAAAAAAGGGAAGATCTTTATGGGAGATATTGAAGATCTTTCACCACGATTAGAAGATTACGTTCCGAGTTTCCAAAGACACTAAACTATTAAGATCCTTGTGTGTGTGTTTTTGTTATGTACTAAGTATTCCGCAAAAGTAATGTAATGTCCATGTACAATAAGCTTCGGGTCTCTACAGTTGGTATCAGAGGAAAGGTTTAGTCATCCTTTGGAAACTTGGATGCGAAAACGTTAGTGAGATCCCTAGAGATATTTCTAAGGTATGTCTAGGGATGTCCCTAAGGTTAAGTATACGTATAGGTTATAGTACTAGAATTACGCTAACGATCATAGAATTAAACCTAAGATGTTAGATATTGAAGGTACTCCCCCTTTATTATGTTGTTTTCCCTAGCATGATTTTTTCCTCTCACACTATTCTTTTTGGGTTTTAGACGATGGCTGGAACCCGAAGGAACCGTGTTGATCAATGCAATGGACAATGCAATGATTGTCCTCTTGAACAAACAAATGTTATGGGAGATGGAGTGCAAAATCTTATTGTTATACTTACACAAGCTATGAATCATTCTGGACTTCCAAATGAGCAGAGAAGGGAACAATATTCTATTGAGTCCTTCATGAGGCAATGTCCACCTTCTTTCAGTGGGTCTTCTGATCCACTTGTTGCTGAACAATGGATCAGTACCACTGAAAAGATATTTTCAGTTCTTCAATGTTCTGAACATGATAAAGTCATCTTAGCAATATATCGTTTGGAAGGTGAAGCTGATCAATGGTGGAATCTTATCAAGAATACAAGGCAAAGAGATGAAATTGAGTCCATGGAATGGGACGAGTTCAAGAACTTATTTTTCAATAAGTACTTCCCTCGTATTCTTCGAACAAAGATGGAGAAGGAGTTTCTTGAACTAAAGCAAAAGTATGATGAATCTGTTGGTATATACGAAGCGAATTTTACAAGACTTGCAAGGTATGCATCTGACATTATCATCCAACCTGAAAGTAAAGTTGATCAATTTTTCAGTGGCTTAAAACCAAGTCTTCGAAGGGCATTAGCTATAAGAGACTTCAGTAGCTATGAAGAAATTGTGCGTTGTGCTATCAAGGTAGAAATGGAAGTTGGTGTTACATATCCATCTCATGGTTTTGACAAGAAACGAAAGATGGAGTTCAAGGAGAAATCTCAGAATAATGGTGAAAAGAAGATGAATGTTTCCTTATGCTCAAAGTGTGGAAAGAAGCATGGTGGAGATTGTCTTAAAGGGACTAGAAAATGTTTTAAGTGTGGAAAAGAAGGTCATCGAGTAGATGAGTGTCGAAGTAATGGAAAAAGGGTTTCTAATGATGTGAACAAAGCAAACACTGCAGAGAACGCACCACCAACACTTCAATGTTTCAAGTGCAAGGAGATGGGACATTATGCCAATAAATGCCCTAATCCAAGGGTTAGTGATGATCAACATGAGAAACCACTTAAGGCAAAGGACAAAGGGAAGTCACATGCGATCACTATTGGCGATGTTGAATATGACAACGATGTGGTGGAATGATTAAGTGTTTATGTAATGGGATTCCAAAATAATGTTGTATCATTGATTATTGCAATATTTATTGATGTGGTATTCAAAGTGATTGAGATATTTTTTGGAAATAAGATGATATGCGCATAATGAAGGGAAAACGAGAATATGAAATGTTTAATAGTATTCATGAGCTCATGATTGATATAAGGACTAAGTGATATCATGGTTTGATTATAAATAATTTTGAGGATTTTGGTATGTGGAAAGTGTTAACGTTTAACTGCATTCATGTTTTCACTAAGGTTCAATGGGTATTCAAGAGAATACATGATTAAGAACTTTGAATGTTTAGAATGTGACCAACAAGACATATCTTATGATATATGGGGATCAACGATGGTATTAAATCTCTGGTAATTTTTTTCACTATATTATGAGAGTGGACTGCAGTATTATGGGTAAGCCTAAAGATTGGAATGGATTATGTTGGACATAAGTTAGTATTGTTTAAGGATAGAAGTTTTTTTTTTAGAAAAAGGACAACCTGCAGGACGGGCGACAGCCCATCGCGTCGGACAAGGCTGTGGGAATCGAACCCACAACTGAAATGCGACTGGCCTTTATCGCCTACCACTGGCCTACAGGAAGTCCCTGTTTAGTAGAAACTAGTTTTATTATATTAAGTTGTATGACATATGATGTATAAGTCCATTTTAGGAACCATATATGATTAATCTTACTATAGATCGACTTATATATATAATTTTGTGCTAACCTTTTGTTTGAGACAGATGGAATGATCCTTCATTCTATCACATGATCTGCTAACACTTCACGAATAACAAATTCAACTTCATTTATTTAAGAGATGAAGTGGAAATTGTTAAAGGCACGAACAACAGTGAGATTGTACCAAAATAAAGTAAGTATTTATTCTAATTCAAATTCTTTAACATTAGGGAAACGATCTTGAAAACCAAACATGTTGTCCTAGTGATCTTATATCTGATGAATCAGATGGTACCTTAGATCGTCACAAATTTATGGCTTTGTGATTGCTGGCTTTTCCATAGCCGTGTTCTCTACCACTCTCCATCAGAACATGATGGTTAGATTTCTCTTCCATATCCATATTTTCACCTATGTGGAAACCCAGCGATTAGTTTATTTGGGTAACCGTTACGTTTCATACTTTTGTTTTTAAAGATTGGTTTTGATATTCCTTTTTACGATGTGGGTTTCTATTAAAGAAACTTTTGAATAGTAACCATTTATAACCCCGACGAATTTCGAGGGCGAAATTCATTTTAAGGGGGGTAGAATGTAACAGCCCGAGATTTTATGAAAAATATTCTTTTTAATTTCACTAATGTCTTGTGTTGTACGCTACACCAAAAGAAGCTTGCACAACACGCATCCTTGACTTGCCTTGCATTACACGCAATCACAACCTTCCTCGATAGTGTGTGTAGTACGCAATACTGAGTTTCACGAAACAATGATATGCTATTAAAATATTATTAAAACTAGCCATTATGAATAGTAATAACCACTTTTTAAATTTTAGAAAATTTAGATCTCAAAATGGACTTCATTTTCGGATTCGGAGTATCAAATTTAGCCTAAGGTGAAATTTTGGTACTTTTCGGATAACTTTCATATTTTGATGAATAGTGAAAATTACTAAATTTTAATTAAAAACAACTTTTTCAATCGAAATAATTTATAGTGATAAATTATTAATTTGAGTAGTTTTAAAGTATATTTAGAATATATTTTTACAATTTAATACAATGTTGGTCATTGGATGTAATTTCACATTTAAACCAGACATAATCAAGTGTCAATCTTTTGATAGATATTGTTTCTTAAAAACACGCTATTTGTTTTAACAGCGGGATTTAATTATAAAATTAATTAATGCAATTTCTATGTTATGAATTTGGTAAAATAGACTTCATTTTTGAATTCGGAATATGAAATATAGCTTAGGATGAAATTTTGACATTTTTCTGAAAACTTTCAATTTTTGATGAATAGTGAAACCACTAAGTGGTAGGTTAAAAACCGAATTTTGCATAAAACTTAATTTTACCGCTTCTGTGAATGGAATTTCGAAAATCCGACCGATACGGTTAATATCAAGGACTAAAATGTGGTTCAATGAGATGAAAATAATTTTTGGTGAATAATAACTTTTTACTTTTTTTTACCACGGTTAATAGTAAATAGGGTAACTAAGGGTAAATATGATATTACTATTACCCTAACACATGTCCTAATTCTATTGGATAAGTGTAATTCGACCAAAAACAACCTTATGAATATAATATGACCATTTAGGTCCACTTGGATTAGATTATGACATTTAATATTATTTTATTTAATGAATAGTTAAAATAGTTAAAATCAAAGTTTAATAACTAAAACATTTTTAATATGAGGTTATACATAAGATAAATTCGACTATAAATATTCATTAGAAATCTAAAACGATTTCCTACATAATTATAGTTTATTTATAATTTTTAGACTTTAAATAAATTAATTTATTTATGACACAATGATGCTGCAGTAATTATCTTATTAATGAAATATTGACAGAATTGATGTTATAAACACCAAATTAAATGTAATTTGAGACTTTTTATGAGTTACACTAATTTTATAGGTTACTATGATATATTAGTGTTGATTTAATTAACTTGGTTCGAACATATAATTCTGTTATTACTTTCACAAAAATCATATATCAAATAGTGTCAAAATTGACACAAAATAGTTTTTAAATCAAATATTATATTATTAATTGTTATTTTATTCCTAAAAATCTAAGGTTCGGCCAAATGACTTAGATAAGGATATATGTATTAATAATATACAATTTGGGGTTCGTTTGTCATGTTATAGTAAGTGTATTAACCATATAGTGAAAGAAAACAAAAAGACACGGTAAAAGTTAAATTATTTAACTTAGAGTTAAATCTAATTGATAAGGTTAAAATAATACCCTAAACTTGTCCAAATATTATTGGTTGATAGGATTTAGACCCATCCCCACTTTAGCTTCGAAATAAGACCCTTTGGAACCATTATAAACCAATTTTGACTTTAATATAAAATAATATTTTGAGATATTCCTAAGGTGCCCCTCTCCTCCCTTATAAAAGGGTACCTCCTCCCCCTCCTCCTCACACCAATTTGAGCACTCAATCTCGGCCAAACCCTACCATTTTCTTCTCTACACTTCCCTAGAATAATCCTAGAGGTCCTGGTTGTCTTCAAAGACCAATCTTAGTTCCCTATGTGGAGGATTCAAAGAGGTGTTCCAAAGAAGAGGTAATATCCATTACCGATCTTTTCAATTTATTTCTTCTTCAACTTCTTCTTCTTTAGTTGTTTCATGATAAAGTAATAACATCAGTATTACTTACATACTGATATGTTATTATAAATATGAAACAACCCTAATTTACCTTCTATCCATCCTACGGAAAAAATGAAATCACCGCGCGTGCGTACGTACGGAATACCGTCTCCACGCCGTGGTGTAATCTATTTTTCCACCATCACTTTACAAGGATGTGTATAATGGTGTAATGAGTAACTATTTATGATTATTATAAAGTAATATTGATACTGAAATAATATATATATATATACTCCAATATAGTTCCACGATCATAGGAACGATATCATCACTCGTGCGTACGTACGGAATACCGTCTCCACGATGTGATGCGACTCGTTCTACATGATCATCATTACATAGTAATTATATAAATGAATTGAATGAATAAATATGATATATGTTACACTAATACCATTCTGGATATAAGGTATCTATAACCTTAAAAGAATAATAAGAATGTATTCGGCAAAAAACGCATAAGAACAAAAGGCAATAAAGACCCGAGTAACAAGTAACATGTAAATATTACTAACAAGAAGCTAAGAATATGACCATATATGATATCATATCAATATGTATGATTCTGGAACAAGTCAATAACATTATTTAAACCATTATACATGAGCTTCGGACATGTACAAAGCAAATCGGACCTAAGGTAAGGGAAAATATCACAATCTCATTTTTATCCGAGATTGTTTATTCGTAAGTATTTACTGGGGTGTATTTTATCATACACATCCATGTTTCATCAATATGTAATATTATTTCCATACAACTACAATTGTTTAAATCCATTTTTACCCTTAGGTGAGTTTTTAGTAATATGTATGAAAGGAATCTTTTGTCGTTTTTCGTACGAGGTACTTTTTGACTTTTCCGACAAAAGTACGAAGAATGTTTTTTTAACTTAACTTATACGGCAAGAATGGATTTTTAAAACATTATTTACAAGAATCTTACTTTATAAGTTTTCATGTTTATTTTTAATCAACTTATTTTAGTTTATAATTGTATGACATGTTAAGAAAAGAAAAGTGTTTTTGAAGTAGAAATGATATTTTCCTCAAGAATGAAGTTCAAGTATTTTATCAAAATTATTTTCCATCTAAGATAATAAAAGGGTTCTGTTTTTATCCCTATTATTACATGGATTTGATTATGTTGTGATGGAAATATTTTTATGAATTCCTTTATCTTATATGAATTGTTTTATGATGTCATGTTGTTTAAGAATCCCATTTTTATTTCATGGGTTACGCTATGATGTATGGTTTATGATTATGTGGCACACATAAGAAAGGATTCATTATAAGATGGGTGGGACCTATATATCCCTACAATGCATTGGGTAAAGATTTTATATCTCATGAGATAGACATGGCTGGAATGGTAGGTTATACCGGTTCAGTGAAACAGGACTGAAACGAGGGTTACTCGATTCAGAAAGGGACTTTGTCCACTAAGATAGTCTTGGAAATGAGTCTTGACTAACAAGAAATGATTCTCTATGATTATGTGTGTATGCCACAAAGTTTCATGTTTTAAGTTATGCTTATTGGGATTTCATTTCACTACTATGATTTATCCCATGTTATGAAATTATGATCTCCTTTGCAGGTTAAGATTTCCAAAAGTTATGTTCTTATGAATATGATGTGATTGATTTTTCTTTTACCCTTACTGAGTATTTGAGCTCACCCTTTTATGTTTTCTTTTCCCCAGGATATAAAGAAAGGTTTTAGGTAAAAAAAAGGGAAGATCTTTATGGGAGATATTGAAGATCTTTCACCACGATTAGAAGATTACGCTCCGAGTTTCCAAAGACACTAAACTATTACGATCCTTGTGTGTGTGTTTTTGTTATGCACTAAGTATTCCACAAAAGTAATGTAATGTCCATGTACGATAAGCTTCGGGTCTCTACAATGATTTTAGATTCAATCTTAAAATAAACCAAGTAAATGTTTTGTTGGATGAAAATATACTATATATAAAAGTCTTGAAGTGTTTGATAAATCTATATGAATATTTAAAGAGGTTTTGAGGTCATTTGAGTGGAGTTTGGAATTCTATTTTGGAGTGGAAAATCACAAAGGAATGGATTAATTTGAAGTTTATATAAGATTCATCATAGTTCAAAATAGAGATATAATGTTTCAAAGGAAAGGTATCTTACATAGTTCACGTAATAGTTAAATGAGAATTACACCTTGAGTGATGTAAGGATAATTTATCCTTAAATAGTTAAATATATTGATAAATTCACAAAGGTAGGACCATATTCAAATCACGTAAGAGTGAAACATGTAAGAATAACTCATGTATGAGTGGATTGATATAGGAGTCCTGAAATTCACATAGGAGTCCTAACATCGATGCAAGAGTACTCTACCTACCCAAGGACCTAAATAAGAGTTAGTAGATTAGCTTAAGAGTAGTTCATGAAAGATTAAATTTATTCTTATATTGGGAATAGTATTAGATTCCATAGTTATATATTCTAAATAATGCATAAATTTAGATGATGTTATTGTACTAGTATTCAAATGAATATAATGAAATTATTCTAAATATATTTATGATTCAAGGTGAGAAATATTTTATACGTATTCCATATCACAAGTAAGTATGTGATATCAAAATATATTCTTCCATGCATATATTGATAGATATTTAAAAAGAATTAAACCCATTTATTTTTTTGTATTTTTAATAGAGAAAATATCCCAAGTCTCATATAGATTTAAATATAGTATTAATAAGAATTTTGAATGATTATTTTTTTGATAATTTGAACTGGAAAATATCTACCATTTTGAATGAAGATATTACCTTCCAAAGAGATCAAAGAGTGTTTTTATAATTACAATATGAAAAAAATATTCCCATAATGTTATATGAATATAGAAGTATGACTATTGGAAATACAGGCTATTACCATAGACCTATACCAATGGTTTTAAAAAACTGTTGGTATAGGTTCTCCTATTCTAATGGTTTAGAAAAACCTTTGGGATATAATGTTTAGGTCAACACTATCCCAATGGTTTTAAAAAAACATTTACATATATTACTGTATACCAATGGGTTTTTAAAACCCTTGGTATAGATATCGCTATACCAAAGGTTTTAAAGGACTATTGGTATAATATTTTCCCAAATATAGCCCACACTGGCTCCTCCTCCCACCACATTTTCATTCAATGCCCCAACATTCAGTGTTTGGGTTTCTTCCCCACTGATGGTGATATATCCTATCTACTTATTTCAATTAATTTTTTCTTTATTATTAAATTCATGACTTCCAAATAATATAGGTATTATATCAACCATCAATTTTATTTTTATTCAATGTCTAAAGCACCATGACATATTCATTTTTTCTACATTGAATTTATTTTGATAATTTTAAATATTATTGTGTTTGTTGAAACAATGGTTGTCCAAATTTATATTAAAGAATTATTTTTTAATTTATTGATTTTTCATTCTTTATTTTTCTTGTTTTATACATGAACTATTTCCATATAAATAATTTTATTTTTAGTGGATTATTTTCTTAGCTCAATCCCTCTATGGGAATTGTTTATTGATGGGTTAATCACTATAATTATTAGCCTTGAATTTTTATATGTGGAACCTAATTTGAATATCTTTGGTAGTTTTATCACTTATCATTTTTTTAACTAACATGTGAAAAGGGATTCACTTTAACATCCCTCAATATGAGATGGGTTTCTCACTATAATTATCCCCATGACTGTAGTTTTTCACTTATC
The DNA here is from genome assembly GCA_963277665.1 of Viscum album. Classification (NCBI taxonomy): domain Eukaryota; kingdom Viridiplantae; phylum Streptophyta; class Magnoliopsida; order Santalales; family Viscaceae; genus Viscum; species Viscum album. The sequence goes on from OY728141.1 coordinate 1,120,534,594, forward strand.
TCTTCTATTTCACGATTCCCCTTTGAAGGGGAGAGTAATAAAGTCACCTATCTCTAGGTCCTTTATGACTCATCAATTTATTCACTGAATTAAACCTCATTTAAATAAAATATATTTTATGTTTTGATATTCTTACCACTCAATATAAAATAATTTTGTTATATCACTATGTATCATTTATTTGGTTTAACAATTGGTATTCCTTAATGAAGTCGTGTCCCATATTCTTTCTTGTTTTGATTACACATTAGTTATGAATTTATAATTAATTCTATATTTTTTTAAATGAAGAAAATAAAAAACATTGAAGAGATACAATGGAAAATTATTATAAAAAATAATCATTGAATGAGAGAGATGGGTATCCCTCCTTTGGTGCTTGTTGTGAGTATTTTATTTTAAATATATATATATATATCCATAGCATATAATGTCATGTGATTTATTTTGTTTTTAACTTTTAATTAGGATCCACCACCTAGGATATAGTTATTATCTGACGAGCCAAGTGGTATCAGTGCTTAGCTAGACGGTGGGGGGCGGGGGTGGTATCAGAACTGTAACAACCCAAATTATTATCACTGTAATTATTTTCCTTATTATAATTATGTTATATATTATAAAACACATAGATAGAATAGAAATCACAATAAAATATTTAACCCTATAAATAAATAATTAAATAAGTAATATGAAGGAACCTAATCGATGGAATAGTAACATGAACTTTGGACTAGTAACTTGATGATAAAGAATAGTAATCCAGTCAATAGAATAATAACCTTTACTATAAAAGTATAAACAAAAATTTGGTATCTTATAAATGAAAATATTATATATTTATTTAATGGAATAAGTAAATAAATTTTTTAAAAATGATAAATTAAGTTTTGATATTTTTATAAGTCATAAATAATTAATTACAATTTTATAATTAATATAAAAATTTAAAAGAAAATTTATTTTCATAAAAAGTATTTATAAATTAGTATTTTTTTGTAAGAACCTGATCTTTAGTGAAGATACATTCTTGTTAATATTTTTTTTAAACTATATTTTATGTTTATTAAAGTGTTTCTTGTGTGCTTTAGGAGTTATAGAAGTGTTTTGGGGGTGCAAGACACAAAAAAGGAGAAAAGTGGGAAAAAGTGAATAGTGCACAGTTGGTGCATGATTAGTGTAAACTGTTCTCCAGGCCTAGGAAACCATGCATCATGGTGACCATTTTAAATAGAGGGATACCACATGGTTACCACACAATTTGAAAAACCATGCAGATATCTCCAGGCAACTGTATGACCAAACATCCCTTAGACACTATCTTGCACATGGTTTAGTAAACCGCATTGGTAAATTGTGCGCCCCATTAAGAGTTAAAAAATTTATAGTTTTTTTCATCTTAGTTTTTTTAGTTCCCCACCCGATTTCTCCTCCTATTCCCCCATACTCTAGGAGAAAAACCATCATCCCCTCCTCTTCTATGAATGGTTCTCTTTTGATTCATAGGTGTTTAGAGCACATTTGGGTGCGAATCAAAGATCTGGGTGAGTATAACTCTCCTCTTTGCTATAGTTTCCAGATTAAGGATAGTAGAATCCATAAAATTCTTCTAAATACATTGAAATTTATATTTTCAGATGAATATTATATTTGATATTTATCAGGGGTTTGAGTTCGAATCAAAGTCTGAGATTAAGAAAGCAGTCATCAAATATCATGAGGTAGGTGGTATTTAAGGCTTTTCCCATATTCTTGATGTTCTGTATGTGTATGTGGTTGTTACAACATGTTTAATTGATGATTATATTTGACTTTGGTTATGGAAAGTGTCTTGGACTATATATCGAGGTGCGAAACCCTTTACATACCCCATTGGGTTTGTTGGTGATGTGAGACAAAACCTAGGACTAACCATGGGGTGTGTCGAATCCTTGAAACGATGAAATGAGTTAGGGAATGATGAAATAAGGGAATTATGAGAGTGATGGGTTGGAAATTGGAATTGGGTATGTGGGCTTTATTAAAGGGTAAATTTATTTGATTATATGTTTTAATTGTAAAGTTCCTAAGGGACCATGGAAGAGTTTTAAAGTTGCGTTTTAGGGTTTTTACCTGGCCATGGTTTTCAATGACAAAATTGAAATTTAGAAGTGATCAATGTTTTGAAAGGATTTGTTGACCTTGAATTATTTCAAAAAGGGTTCTTATTAATTTGTTTTAAAAAAGTATTTGAAATGGGGGTGTGACCCCTTCCCTATAAAAATTATTAATTATGTTTTTGAATGGTTGAAAAAGGAAATGAAATCCCTAGGGCATGTTTTTTTCAAAGAGGAAGAACCATTATTTAAAGGGTGACTTCAAGATGATTTCAATTGAAAATATAATTTTTTTATAACAATATGAGTTTTAAGTGTTCTTTGGGACCATAGTCATTGAATTGATATATGGGTTAGTGAGGTATATCCCATAGGGTTCATGTTGGCATGACTATGAAGTGAACTAAAATATAAACGTGCTTAGTTGATGATTGCATAAGGGGTGTTTATAATAAGGTAAAAAGGTCCAAATGAAGTAAATTAGATCAATTAATATGCTAAATGGGATAATGTGTGATAAAGGGAAATGGGTTAAATGTGATATGATAAGTAAACATCAAGGGTGTCAATGGGTTATTTAATAAAGATGATTTATGTGTTAAATAAAATGTGCAATGTGATTGTTTTATGATTTGATTGTATATGGATAATGACATGGTATATGTGGTAATTGGATAAATATGTAATGTATGTTTGGGATGTTGGAATGTGGCTCTATGATTCCCAATATATAGTGACAATGTGGGTTGGGATATCAGACTAAGGCTCTATGATTCCCAAACACATGGACATGGATTGATTACCAGACTGAGGCACCAGAGATGATAATAAATTGTGATTAAAATATGCATGTGAACATGGATTGGTAGTGTGGGGTATTGACTGAGGTTATATACCCATTTTTCAATTTTGACTGAGTCTCTAAACTCTACCCCATAATGTAGGGCATTAGGAAAGGGGATATAACTCTATTCCCCTAATGATTGTATTACACCTAAAATGAGGCTTTGAGGTGAGGATAGCGTAATTTTTGTAATGTGTTTAACCCTAGAAAGATATGAACTTTATTTATTTCCTTATGTATGGTAATTGATTGAATTAGGTTGTGGTGTAAATTATTTTATTCCTAACATATGTAACACAAGATGAAAATGAATATAGTAATTAAGATAACCTAATTGATGAAATGAAAATATTGATGAAAATAGATTAAATGATTATTAGATAAGTACTTATTTTTTTCCTATTTCCTTGTTTATTTATTTCACTTGTTACCTAAATACACTTTTTACAGACTAAATATTTCTTTATAAACTGTTAGTGGTGGTATACTAAGTTGTACTTACACCCTTCTTGGGTTTCCTGACACTTGGGTACCCGAGAAGATGCTACTCATTTTCAGGTATAGGTTCAGGAAAGGGACCTGGTGTTTAGTTGTGCTTGGGATGACATGTTAGAGCATAGAGGTTTGGGACATGGGTCCGGGTTTAGAGTCTTTGGATAGTTTTGGTTATGGTTTATATTGTATGACTTTCTAACATGTAGTGTATGCACTAGTTTTTTATAGCATGTGTACTTGGTTACTTATTGGGTTTTTTTGTATGTTTTCTATTTATTTTTCTTTTTGTTTATTTTGATGTTACTTATATTGTGGATCCACTTGGATAAGTGGGTATAGTATCCCCATGTTTCCCTTTAGGCTCCTACTGCAAGTTGGCAACCTCTAGTGTATGGGGAGGCATGCCTAAGGTCAAGTGATAACCCAGATCGGGGCACCGATTATAGTGTCTCCTGGGTCAAGGATGTTACAAAGTGGTATTAGAGGAGGTTGTATTTTTTCTTACTATATGGGAATGGTAGACATGAGACTCAGATATTTTCAGAACTCGGTAATGAGATCATTCCTTGGTGACTTAATCCCCACATACAAAGGAAAACCCAAGTTTCCAAGGTTGGGAAATGATGTTCTGTTTTGTGATTTAATAGATGGTTGATATTTTCACTTTGGGTGGTGTTATTTGATGTGATGTTATTGATTTATTAGATTTCATCTCTTAGACTAGTTCAACAAGAGAGGGTGCAAGAGTTCATACATCACACTAGGCACATAGGATAGATAGGTCATCTGAATATTGCATGCGATTTACTTTTGAATGATATGATGATGAACAAAATAGGAATAAAAAATGAAATTGTATGAAATAATGGGTTTTGAAAATTGTGTTAAAAAGGGTTTCGAGGAACGAAAATCCTTGAGTTTTTCAAGGGAAATGTTTTGAAATGTGATTTTCAATAAAATTGATGTTTTTAAAATGATGGGATAAAAAATGGGTTTGAATGTATAAATTATTATTTTTTGAAAATGAAAAGTTTTGAAAAGTGAAATCATGAGTTTAAATGGTAATATCTAATTAAGAATTGAAATGGGGAATTGAGGAAACTTTTAGGGACACCGGTGGTGGTTATTACTTGTGTTGGTTGATGACCTTTTGTACAGGTAGTTTCGGAAATGGGAGTGCCATAGTTTGAGACCCTAGGCTATGAGATGTGAGATCTTGTTGAGATGGGTGTGCCAGTTAATGTGATGTTACTTGTTGAGACCTCAGATTATGTTGTGAACTTATTGTTGTGAATTGAAGTATGTTAACAAGATTATGGAAATCCGTATGGATTAAGACCTTATAAGTTGCGCTTTGGACCCTAGAGTGGGTGTTCCATTCATGGTTCCAAGACACGTGTGCAAGTATCTTTTGTGTGGTATCTAGAGTAAATGGTTGTTTGGTGTGTTATACACAGTGTGTTTATAATGGGGGTAGGATGACCCATGAGAGAGGTAAGTCAGGGTGTTGGTGATTTGGGTGCCTGTTGCATAGGAAGAAATTTTGGACCTTGGTAGTGGAATAGAGAGAGTGTTTTCTAGTGTGAGATTAACCTAGAGAGATAAATGGAAAAGTAAGTGGTTTTGGGAGATGTGGCTTGAGTTGTGGATTTGAGTTAACAATATCAAGAAACCAAGGGTAGCCTCAAGGGAGGTTGGACCAGTGTTGAAGGTGCCTAAGAATTTTAAGCACATGTGGTTGCTTTAGAGGTAGAATCTATGCATGGAAGGTGCCATCGAGTCCTAGTGAAAGTGCATGGTTACGCCTTGGACTCACCTCGGGGGAGAACTCAGGTGCTTGCGGTTGGTCGTAAGGATGGTTTTGAAGGTAAGGATTGTTCAAAGACATGACCCTATGGTTTTTATGGAGTTATATTTGGAAAGAAATATTGGATTGGGGCAGACAAGGAATGGGTGATCAAAGAATGGTTGGTTGTTTTTGTTTTGGAAGGACACCCAGAGTGAGGGTGGTCACACAATTAGGGTGTTTATTGGAGTAGATTATTGTTGGATGAGATGTTGAGAAAGACTTGAGTCTAATGAGGCTAGTGGATCAGGTGGCATGGTTAGTTGTGTGAGAAGATATTTGGGGATATTTTGGGTGATGTATGTATCATGTGAGCTAGAGTTATATCTTGTGTGTGTGTTCACAAGAGAGTGCGAGACCTTGATGGTTCCAATGAGTATCTAGTGATGAACACATGTTATAGAGGCATAAACCCTTTTAGATATGTTCTAGGTGGGTTGGGTTTATGAGCACAAGTTTTTATGAAATCAAGGTATAGAGACCCTAGTAGTGCAAGAAACTAGTTGATTTTGGACCATTGGAATGAATCATTTTTCATCTATTTTGGTTAGAGGGATTATGCCATAAGAACATGATAATAATATTGGTGAAAAAGGTAATGTTGGTTCATGACCTCTTGGAAGAGGGTCATGAGGTAGCCGTGATTTTGGTTGGAAATTCCACTTTATTTGTGGTTCTTTAGTGTAGATGTGACATCAGTAGGTACAGAATCCAAAGGCCTCCAATAAATTGATGTGTCATCATGGTAAGATGCGATGACAATAATGGAGAGTTTTTGGTGGTGTTCGGAAACAATTTATTAGCGCACTTCAACCAACAATGATCATTCCCAATATCTTCACATCATCATCAGTGCGATGAGAAAGATCAGTCTTTACTATAAGTGTCTTGAGTATGTCTGGGATGGATATGAAACCTCTTGGAGGATACGTTCAAGGAGAAGTATGTGCATGGGATCTATATGGTGGGGAAGTAAATTGTCGACCGGTCATAAAAGAGGTACCCGAGATGGATTGGATTTCAAAAAAGGTCGTGGGTGTCATTCTCAGAATCCAAGAATGAGTAGTGGGTAATTCTTGTTCTGTTATAATAGTATAATTTGATAGCTACATCCAAGTTTTGGGGTTCAACTTGTTATAGGGAATGAATTCGCAGAGGTCAAAATTTCTTGAGGAAAGTGGTGACAATGATACTCCTAAGGTGGTGAGTGTTTTTTTAGTCATGGTTGGGTGAAGAAAGATATGAAGTGGATGTAGTGGCATTGAGATGCCAATGGGAAACCTATGAGGTACATGTTTGGGTTGTCCTTGGGTGTGATGGTCAATTGGGTTGAGTGCTGGATTTAGGCTCAAGTAAGTTCTAAATGTAATAGGAGTGGTCATGTCAGAGATAAATTGAGGGGTGATAACGAGCTTCACATTGTTTTGAAGAGTACTGAAGGTTGGGATAGTGGAGTATTTCCGGATGTTAGGAATGAATTTGGCAGGTCCGTGAAAATGATAGTGGTATCTCTTAAGTAAAAAAGACACCTTGGCCAGGTAAAGCAGAAATGTAACAATAATGGAGGTTGGGAATCAATAGAGTGAGTCAACTAGGGATGGCCCAACTCAGCTGGGAATAAATGAATGAATGAGGTGTTCTGTAAGTCACATCTAGCTAACATATAAGTATAAGTGAATTTTGGTAATCAAAATAGGATCTAAGGAAGAACCAACTCACCATTAAATAAGTATGGATAGTGGAGGTGTCCAATATAGGTGGTTTCGATGGAAATATAGCATGCCAATACTAGACGATGTTCTCATGTATGTTGGGCACAATGAGTTGGAAAACACGTTAGGTAAGTTTGGAAAGTTGAATTGAAGTTCTTTTGGTCTCCACTTTGATTATGGAAGTGCTCAAATCTATATAAAAGGTGGTGTTAGGTTTAAGAATATGGTGGGGTCCATAGTGAGAAAGTGGTCAGTTAATGGTGTGGCCGACGGTTCAATTTGGATGGACTCGGGTGGAACCCATCTTGGTGAAACAATATTTGTAATGGGAATTGGCTCTAGTGTTGGACAACTGAGTGCATTGAGATGAAGTGTGTTCTTGGGTTGTGCTTTTTTAAGGTTTATAAATAGATTGAGGCTATTGGGATTTGAGTTTGTACAAGGTAAGTCATGATATATCGTTTAATATTGGGACATTTCCTCTAGTGATGTCAGGCTTGGATCACCATTAGTGATTCAAATGAATATGGGTGAGATTACTCCATGCGATTTGGGCTATGAAGTATGATGTGGATCGGACTAAGAGTGTTCTGGTTGGTTCTTCCATGGTAATATAATGCCTAATTAGTATCCTTTTATGTGGTGGTTTAGTAGAGTTAACTAGAAATTTCTCTTATTCTTGGTTTTTGTAATGATGATTTGAGGTGGATGTGTCCTCATGGAGAACTATATTGTGATTGTGGAACTTTGATAGAGAAATGTTCTCGAGGTAAGACTATTTTCTTATTCAGATCATTGTAACTACATGGTAGATTTTAGAAAAAAATCATAAGGTGAAGGTTGATTGGTGGGTATGTGTTCTGAAATTTTTGGTCTTGAGGGTTTAGAAATTCTTGGAAGCGCGACTTGAGGATAATCCCCTATAAGGTGGTGAGGTTGTAAGATCCCAATATTTAGCGAAGGTACATTATTGTTATTTTTTTTCTTAAAATATATTTTATTATTAAGGAAGTGTTTTTTGAGTCCTTGAGGAGTTATGGATGTTTTTTGGGGGTGTGCGACATGAAAAATGAGAATAGGGGCAAAACAAATGCATAGTACATGGTTAATGCATGATTAGTGTGAATTGTGTGCCAGGACAAGGAAACCATGTGGCTTAGTGAACATTTTGGATAGAGGGTAAGCACATGGTTTGTAAAACCATAGAGGTATCTCTGGGTAACTGTGTGACCCAACTTCCCTTAGATAGTGTCTTGCGCACAGTTTGTCCATGGTTTGGAAAACTGTACGGGTAAACCCTGTACCCCATTAAAAGTAAAAAAATTTACAGTTTTTCCATCTCAGTATTTTTAGATAACCACCGAATTTATCCTCCCATTCGACCCCCTCTACCCAAGGTGATGAACCAAAATCCCCTCCTCCTCCATATATGATTCTCCTTTGATTCTTGGGAATTTAGAGCATGTTTGAATGGGAATCAAAGATCCGAGTGAGTATAACTCTCCTCTCTACTATATTTTCTAGATTAGGGATAATAAAATCCCTCATCTTCTTCTGAATCCATAAAACCATGAATTTTATAGTGGATCTTAGGTTTGATATTTATAGGGGGTTTGAGTTCGAATCAAAGGAATAGATTAAGAAAGCATTTGTCAACATCCATGAGTTAGGTGGTCTTTAAGATTTTTCCGATAGTCTTTATATTCTATATGGGTATGTGGTTGTGAAAACATCTTTCCTTGATGATGATATTTTTCATTGGTTCTTGAAAGTTTCTTGGACCATATATTGAGGCACTAAACACTTAACAGACCTAATTGGGGTTTTTTGGTGATGCAAGACCAATACTAGGACTAACCATGGGGTGTGCCGAATCCTTGAAATGGTGAAATGAGTTAAGGAATTATGAAATAAATGAATTGTAAGAGTAATGGGATGTCAATTGGAATTGGGTTTGTTTTCTTGGTTAAAGGGTAAATTGATTTGATTATATATTTTAATTTTGAAGTTCCTAAGGGACCTTTAATTTTTTTTAAATATTTGTTTTGGGGTCTTAACTGAGCCATGGTTTTCAAAAATGAAATTGATGTTTGGAAGTGATGAATGTTTTGAAAGGAGGTGTAGACATTGAATGATTTCAAAGAGGATTATTATTATTTGATTTCAAATTATAATTTGAAATGGTGGTATGAACCCTTCCTTGTGAAAATTATTAATGATGGTTTTTAATGGTTGAAAAAGGAAATGAAATACTTGGGCATGTTTTTTTTCAAATAGGAAGACCCTTGTTTTTAAGGTAATATTAAATAATATTTCAATTGAATATTTTGAATTTTTTTATACTATGATTTGTTTTAAGGTTTTTTTGAGAGTATATTCATTGAATTGATATATGGTTTACTAAGGTAGATCCCATAGTTTTCATGTTGGAATGATTATGAAGTGAACTAAAATATGAACGTGCTTGATTGATGGTCACATAAGGGGGTGTTTAGCATAAGGTAAAAAGGGAAAAATGAAAGTGAATTGATAAATATGCTAAAAGGGATAAGGTGTGATAATGGTAAATGGGTGAAATGGGCTATGCTAATTAAATGTAAAGGGTGTCAATGGGTTAATACATAAGGGCGATGTATGTGTTAAATGAAGTGCGCAATGTCACTATTTTATATATTGATTGTATATGGATCATGACATTGTATATGTGGTAATTAGAGAAATATGTAATGTATGGTTGTGATGTCAGAATAAGGCTCTATGCTTTCCAATGTTTGGTCATGTTGTGGGTTGGGATGTCAGACTGAGTCTCTATGCTTCCCGAACACATGGAAATGTCTTGATTACTGGACTGAGGTTCTAGGGATGCTAATAATTTTTGATTAAAACAATAATTTTCACTTGGCTTCGTAGTGTGGGGTACTAAATGAGGTTCTATTCCCATGCATCAAGGTATATGGAGGCTCTAAACTCCACCCCATAATGCATGAGTTAGAGAAGGTTATATAGATCTATTCCCATAATGGTTGCATTCCACCTGGACTACAACTTTGAGGTGAGGATAATGTACTTGTTGTGAAGTGTTTACCCCTAGTGAGATAGGGACTTTATTTATTCCATTATTCATGTAAATTGATCTGATTAGGCCATTGTGTAAATGATTTCATGCCTAACCCATGTAACACAAGATGAAGATGAATTTAGTAATGAAGATAACTTAAGTAATAAAATTTAAATAATGATGAAAATGGATTAAATGAGTATTAGATACCTACATATTTTTTTCTATTGACTTTTTTATTTATTTCACTTGTTACCTGCATACACATTTTTACAGACTGACTATTTCATTAGACACTGTTTGTGGTGGCATACTGAGTTATACTCACACACTACTTGGGAAGCCATAGAACTTGGGTACCCGAGAAGATACTACTTATATTAAGGTACAAGTTTAGGAAAAGGAACTGGTGTTTGGTTGTGAATGGGATGATGGGTTGGATAAGGGAGGTTAGGACTGGGTTGGGACTCTGGTATGGGTTTAGGGTTTTTTTGATAGTTTTGGTTCTCATTTATATTATATGACTACTTAACATGTAGTGTATACACTAGTTTTGTTATATCTTGTGTAATTGGTTACTTATTGGGTTTTTTTTAATATATTGTTCATTTATTTTAATTATTTTTTATTTTAGATATTTATGTTACTTCTATTGTGGATCCACTCTAATAAGTGGGTATAGTATCCCAATGTCTATCTTTGTAGCTGCATTGCTAGTCGGAAGCCTCTAGCATATGGGGAGGCACACCTAAGGTCAAGTGATAACCCAAATCAGGGCACCGATTATAGTGGATCTTAGGTTGGTGATGTTATATTTTTTTCTTATGATTCTAAGATAATTTTATGACAACTTAATTATTTTTTCAAAATGTCATAAAATCAGTCATAGTTTTAAAACTTGTATTTTTTAAGTAAATGATGATTTTAGTTAAAAATTGAATTATTCGTATTTAGAAAATTACTTTCATAAAATGGGGTTCATTTTTTAATTATAAAAATCAAAAAATTATTAGGGTGATTTTTTTTGGATTTTTCAAAAATACTAGAATTTTTAGTGAATAGTGAAATATAGTAATTTACAATATTTAACAAATACATGATTTATTGAGTTATAGATGATTTATGGCTTATGTAAGCCCATAATATCAAAATATGATTCATTATTTTAATATATTTATTTATAATAATCAAACTATTCATATTCTTGAGGAAAATTAATAAACTAATGAATAAAATAATGAGAAAACACCCCTCTCCCCTATAAATACCGCCCTTGATCACCTCTTCTCCTCAAATATTCCAAGATTTAAGTCTGGTTAAGTTTCAAAAAAAAACCTCTTCCCAATCCCCTTCCCCATGTCAAAGAGCATTTGGTCTCAACAAAATACCAAATCCATTTTCCCTAAAGTGGTTCTCATGGAGAAGAAGTTCAAGAGGTAAAATCCTCTTATGTTTTCTTTTAATTTTTTTTCAAGCTCTTTTCTTTTCTTATTATCTCTCATCCAAGTGGAATTATAACTCTAGTACCTTATATAAAATAAAATTTTATTATTATAATGTATTAATCCATCATCAAACCCCTTCCCCTCTCCCTTTTATTCTAAAAATGAAAATGTCATCTGTGAGGTGTTGATTTATCTTCAACGAGGATGACAAGTTTTCATTTTTCTTCAACACCTTCAAGACTAGTCATAAAACAATTATAATGATTTAAAAATGTTTTAAAATGTATTTTATTACTTTTTTTATTTTATATAACTAACATATATTCATAATATTAAATAATAAAACAAAACGAGTTCATTGTGTTTGAAAACTGCAAAAAATAACCTAAAATGATTATCATATACTTTTTATCTAATGATTCATACTAATAACATATAAAAAAATGATTTAAAATATAATTTAACATTATTGAATTTCATTATTAACATATAATTTCAATTCCCAGTAATTACCCCCATTTTACATGATCTCCCATACATGTATATAAGTGAACCAATCATGAAGACCAATAAAACGAACACTCTGAAAATGATAAAATTAAACACTATAACTCATCATAAAGGCCGTAAATGAACTTAATAAATTTATAATTAATAAAATACCTGTAAAATAGGTTATTTAATTATTAATTAATGAATCTAATTTTCTTATACAGGATATCAAAGTGAAGAAATCATTCAGACACAAGGATAATGGGTTTCTCGAACCCAATTTCCTTTATCTGAGTTATTAAAATTTCATGCTAAGATTTCAGTATGGATGTTATTAAAATAAAATTTATTATTTCTCAAATTTTTTTCTAGGATATACATTTTTATAATCTATTTTTTTTAAAAATAAAATTATTTTTTCCAAAATAACCCTTCCTTTCAAAAAATACACATTTTGACTCCTCTAGATTTATTTATTATTCACTGTATATTGATGATTATTATACCTAGTATGTTACTATCTTATTTTTTGGGAACCCCAAAGTTTTTTCATAAACATATGATTTATGAAATGAAATAAATTCTTTTCTATGGGTTAATGTTTGTCTAATATTTATATACGATCTATGTGGCATGCATGATTATGTAAATGTTATGATGTTACAGGTGGATTTGGAATTATATTGTGCACAAATTCATTGGGTAATGTGATTTATATTATGAGATAATGTGAAATATTCATGAAAACGATTCTATATTTTTTCACGGTGATGATTTTATGATTATTCACATATTTTATGCACGAACATTATGCTATCTTTGTTCATAACTATGTGTGGAAGTTGAAACCTCAGACATGATGTTTTATTTTTATGTACATCCACATTACGTGGCTTTATCTAATGATTCCTATTATGATTATGATGATGATACCATGCTTATGTTATAATGATAATGATTATTTTCACCCATTCTATATTGATTCATGGTCTTATATATCCTCTTACTGGGATTTTAGCTCACCCCTTTCTTCGATGTATATCCTTAGGTGATTAATTGTACTAAGGAGATAACAAAGGCCACTAAGAATCTAGAGAAGAAGTAATTAAATATTTTTTGTATTATATTTTGTAAAATTTATGTATGGTACACTTTTACCAAGACACTAAACCTTTGGATCCTGGTTGTGTAACAATTTTACGTTGTTTACCATTAAAATGTTGTAATAAGTATGTAAGAAGAAGTAGGGTATCTATAGCTGGTATTAGAGAACGATTTAGTTAATCTGGGAATTAGGATTATATAATTTTTTTGAAAACCCTTAGAATGAGACAAAGTATATATAATCACCCAAGAATATTTATTTTAAAAAAATTATAAACATAGGGATCCCATAAGATATTCCTTTAGATTCAATTTCATAAAAGAATAAATTATTCAGGAATTATTGAATAATGTTTTTTTCAAACATTTTCTATTTTAAAAAATAGTGGGAACCATGATAAAATAGGCCAACAACCCATGCGAGGGACAACACATGAATTGCCCGAACAACATCCCCAATGCCTTTGGAGGTGGACTTCAAAATTTCTTAGCGATGCTTACCCAATTGAATTAGGCTATAAAAAATAACTTTAATAATGTTGAATGTCCACATTCACCTTAGAAGGATAGACTGGATATAGATACTTTTATGCAGTAATGACCATCAACGTTTAGCGTATCTTCTGATCCACTAGTCGTAGAATAGTGGGTAAAATCAATGGAGATGATCTTTTCTATGCTTTGATATTATGAGATGGATAAGTTGACTCTATCCATTTATCATTTAGATAAATAGGTGGATCAATGGTGGTTGATGATTAAGAACACCAAACCAAAGGAAGAAATTGAAGAGATAGAGTGGGATGACATTAAGAAAATATTTCATAAAAATATTTCACTCAAACTCTTCATAAAAAATAGGGAGAGAATTATTAAATATGAATAAAAATATGGTGAATTTCATGGTTTATGAATAAAATTTCACAAGGCTTGCAAGGAAGGATTGGAGTTTTTTTATCAATAATGATATAAAAATTGATAGATTCTTTACCGGTGTAAAACCACACCTTCAAATTGATCTAGAAATCAGGAACTTTGGAAGTTATGAAGAAGTTGTTTGATGTTATCTAAAAGTGAAGACAAAGTTTGGAGAATGTTCCCATGGATATAGTGATAATAATAAAAAGATGTAATTTCAAGCTAGAGGATCTAATGACAAAGCTGGAAAGAAAACTCAACCACTAAAATGTCAAAATGTGGGAAGAAGAATTGTGGGAAATTTATGAAAGTGATGGGGAAATGATTCAAGTGTGGGAGATAAGGGCACCATGATCATGAATATCTAAGAGATAAGAGGAAGAAATACATTTTGGTGGAGGAAAGGAGAAAACCAACCGTGGTTCAATGTTTCAATTGTAAGGTGAAAGGGTATAATGCAAGCCAGTGCACTAAACCTCAAGTCATCAAGGGTAATCAACATCAGAAACCACCAAAGCAAAAGGAGAAGGGGAAACATATGTTTTCACTACTACTAAGGTGGATCCTAATAATGATATAGTGAAATGTATGTTGTTTATTAATTCATGAATATCAAATATACTATTTGATTCTGGTACTACACATTCTTTTATATATTGTAAGTTTAGTAGAAAAATTCCAACACCACCTCAAAATATGAAGTATGAGTTATCTATGAGAACAAAAAATAATGAAATTATTTCATCAAAAGTATATAAATCCTCGAAAATTAATTTTTGTGGACTGAACCTCCCAAAAAATATTGTCTTACTTCCTTTTATATATTTTGATGCTATTTTGGGCATGGATTGGCTATATTTATACAAAGCCAACATCAACTATTTAGAACAAGAGATCACTCTTCACATTCTAAGGAATATTCCAATTATATACAATTTTATGAAGGATAGTGATTTTATTTAATAATAATCATATCAATTGTGGATATTATTGCCTTATGAGAAACAATAACTAGCTCAAATGATTGAGATAAAGGAGAGAATCATGATCGAAGACATTCCCATTATGATGGAATACATTGATGTGTTCCCTAAATAATTGTGTAGTATTTCTCCTAACCTCAAGGTTGATTTCTCAATTGAACTTATTCCAAGATCTTTACCTATATCAAAGAAACCTTATATAATAGAAACCATTGATTTGGAGTAATTGAATAAGAAACTACAAGTGAATCTGGACAAGGGTTTTATAGACCCGAGTGCTTCACCATGGGGTGGACCAGTCCTATTCATCAAGAAGAAGGATGGATAAATGCACCTCTGCATTGATTATCTTGAGAAAAAAAATCATGATAAAGAAAAAGTATCCTCTTCCATGGATATATGACTTTCTTGATCAACTACGTGGGGGAAAATATTTCTCTAAGGTGGATCTTCAGTCGAGATGTCACTAATTAAATTTGAGGAAGGAACATATTCCCAAGTCTACCTTTTGATTGATGTATAGACACTATGAGTTCATAGTGATTCCTTTCAGAGTCACTAATAATCCATCAATATTCATGGACTTAATTAAGAGAGTCTTTTGAGATTACCTCGACAAATTTGTGGTAGTCATTATTGATGATATTATGATATACTCAAAGAGCAAGGAAGAACATGATGAGAAATTGAATACTATGGTAAAGAAATTGTTAAGGGATAATATATATGAAATGTAAAGACCAGTAAATTTCAAGGAAATTTTTTTTCCTTAATTTTCTTTGGAATTTTACAAGAGCGCAGTTTCTGATGGCACCTGATTCCGAGGCCCGGTGTGCCCGGAATCATTTTCCGATGTTTGGCTCGGGTACGTTCAGTGAACGGACGAGCGGGGTTTTCTAAATTTTGAACCGGTGCCCAGAATCGAATTCTGGGGGCACCGATGGAATCGCAACGCCAATATTTTCTTAGAAACGCCTCTTCCGGAGTTACGTTTGCTCGGGTGTGGTTTTTAATTTTTGGGCTTAAAGTTATGAAATAAAATAAATTGTTCGACAAATTTTATTTTATTTCACTTAAGCCACTTGAAGCCACTTGAAATCCACTTAAACTGAGTTGAAATGGATAGGGTACTATCCAAAAATATCCTACCCTCTTGGTAGGATATTTGCGAGGTGGGGCCCGCACGAGCCCCGTCGTTTCTTTTCCGCTAAGTAACGCACCCGCGAAAACCCGTCATTATGAAAGTCAACTGACACGTTTTCTTAAATTCTTAATGCACCATTTAATTGGGAGGTTTTATTCGTGAATTAAATGGGCGGTTTCTTTCATTGAATTAATTCTACGAATTAATGGGTCGTTACTTACCTCTTATTCGTTTTTTGGCGTAATAATAAAATAAAACCAACACAACATTTAGAGGATAACACGTTGAGAGGTTTTGACAGAAGTTATTGTGCCTTCACCCTTCTTCGTGAAGAACGCGAAAAACGCGAAGAACGCGAAGAACGCGAAGAACGTGAAGAACGCCGACCTCCATCGAAGAACGCCAAACCCATGGAAATCGACGACGCGACGCCGTGTGCCGCGACGCCGACGTTTCCTCTCCCGCGACGTTCCTTAATCCGCAACAAAAACCTTCGATCATCCGTTGAGGTGAGGGTTTTGGATTTCTTTTAAATTTTCCTTTTTGGTTTTTAACTCAAGAAAGATTTAATTATTATTAATTAAATCTTTTTGTTCTTGAACCTCAGAGTTCATCGATGCGACCCCCTTCCGCGACGACACGACGCCGGACACCGCAATGACGCGACGATCCCCAATTCTGCGAAGAACCTGCGGACGACGACTTGACGAGGTAGGGGTTGTTGTGAATAATTATTTTATTTTTCTGTGAACATTTCTTTAAAATTAAAGAACCGGATTCATATGAACAATTTTATTTTGTTAAAATTGTTGTTTCGTGTATTGAATATAATTCTCCCGTGGTTTTTATCTAACGCGGAGGGTGCGGGCCAAACGAACACGGCCCGGCAACCCTCCGCCGTTCTTCGTTGTTGTGCGAATTTGGCGGGTGACAACAAATCGTGACGCAAGGGAGTTTTGATGATCCCGTAGTGAAGAACAGAACCTGGGAGGAACAACGGCGCAGACGAGAAGGAAAACGGACCACCGGAGCAACTCCGGTGGCCCGCAGAAGGTGCCGGCGGCCGGAGGCGATGGCGCCCCGGCGCGCCGCCGGACGGGGCCGCCGCGGCTGAAGCCGCCGCGGCGGCGACCAACGGACCCGCGGCCGCGCGGGTCCAGCTCGCCCGCATGGGACGCGGCTGAAGCCACGTCCGTTTGTCCAGCGCGGCCCCCTTCAAGGGATGCGACACCTCCAAACCGCGGGGGCGGTGCCCCGCGGTGTCCAGCTGCTCGGCCACTCGGCCGATCCGAGCCAGGCCGGTCCGACCAGCCGGGCCGTGCCCTGGCCAGGCCGGACCGGGTCCGGCCAGGTGGGACCGGGTCAGGTCGACCCGGTTCGGCCGACCCACCCCCGTCTTCGGACCGTTTTCGGTCTTTTGCCCGTAACATGAGCTACGGGCCTCCGAACGACGCACCGTCAGTGGCAACGTGATCCTTGGATCGAGACGGTAGTTTCGGTATATCTCACTCAAAGTTTCAGAATACTTTGGGTTCAGCCGGGTTGGTTCATACACAAAACTAACCTGGCCCTCGGAGCGGAAACGCTCATATCTTGAGCTACGAACGTCCGATTGACGTGCCGTCAGCTTTGTTGAATTACTCTAAGTAAGATGAATATTTTGGCTCACTCCGCCCGAGGTTTGGATGCAGGTGGAGTACGGTCGGGTTGGTTTTGCCTTAAAAACCAACCTGGCCCCTGGGACGAAAACGTCAATAACTCTCAGATCGGGCGTTCGATTGACGCATCGTCTGCGACGTTGAGTTCCTGTTGACGATACAGAACTTTTGGATACATCAACTTCAGACTTTGTGTCAGTTGATGTATCAGCCTCTCGGCTCGTGGAGCGGACCCTACCGAACGAGCTTGCTGTGTGCGAGAACCCTAGAGCTGGCTGCGACTGCTACTTCGACAGCGACGACTGTGCAGAGATCCTCAGTGGACTGCAGCGACGACCGTGCAGAGATCCTCAGTGGAATGCGATGACAACTGTGCAGATATCCTCAGTGGACTGCGACGAGTACAACACTCAATGACCCCTTGCGGGTCAGTGCTACATGTCCTGTGTGGGCCCGATCCTGTGTGGGTCCGATCCTGTGTGGGTCAGCGCTCAGCGGTTCTGTGTGAGCCAGCGCCTACAGGTCCTATGTGGGCCCGATCCTGTGTGGGTCTTTGCGGGGGTTAGTACCTATCGATCCTTTGTGGGTCCGACGACTTAGATGGATCAGTGATCATCTTTATCGTCATCCAAAGAAGTATACCTGTGTGAGCTGAATCTTGTGTTACTCTCCTTTTTGGATTGTGTTGAGCTATCCTGTGTGGATTTACTGTTTACTCTCCTTTGTGGATTGTGTTGAGCTATCCTCTGTGGATTTACTGTTTACTCTCCTTTGTGGATTATGTTGAGCTATCCTGTGTGGATTTACTGTTTACCCTCCTTTGTGGATTGTGTTGAGCTATCCTATGTGGATTACTGTTTACTCTCCTTTGTGGATTGTGTTGTGCTACCCTGTGTGGGTATACGTTTTTCTTTCATGTGTGGACTGGGTTGTGCTTGGGCTCAGACGTTGGAGCCGAACGGGAATTGATGACTTAGGTATATGTATGGGCATATACCTAAGCCCTGTCGGATGTTACTTCGTGATTGTATCTTTCCTTTGTGGATTATCCTTTATGGATTCTGGGAGACCATTGGGGGTCTCGGGGTCCCAACTGAGTAGCTTATACTCACCCCTACATGGGCTATGCCCGTACTTCGTTGTGTTGGTTGTAGACGACGGACAGCGCTGATCGTGGTGGAGGCGTGCGGAGTAGGACGGTACCTGGAGGTGGACCACTGGGCGGGACGTACTCGGAGCGGTCAGGTGGACCCGAGGAGCAGTGGAGGCTATCTGTACCCACCCTTCAGGTGGGACTTACAGAGGACGGCTCGACGCTATGGCTTTTCTTTTCAGTTGCTGTTTTCCCCTTTCAGTTGTACTTTACAGTTGGGCTTGTATTTCCGGCCCCTTTTACTTTCAGCACAGCTTGTTACAGTTTTTACTTAGTGTTTACTTTTCCACTTGCTTACTCTGTGGTGCTTGTTTACTTTTCAAAGGAAATGCCTTCCCTTTTTCTGGGATTTACGCCTTGGTTCTAGTCGCCATCCCCTGGCCTATGGAAGGCAGGTTTGGGGTAGTCACAGCACGGTCCCCGAGGATGGGTCGTGACAAATTGGTATCAGAGGTGGTCGGTTCTACCGGAGACTCTGATCTTTCTTCTATGTGAAGCAATAGTGTTTAGCGTATTGGGTGTGGTTATCAGTCCAGGGAGTCTAGTGTTGGTGCGGTGGCTGACGTATCCATACACCAGGACCCTGACTTCTGATTTCTGACTTAATGCACGAAAACATTGATTGCATGTGTGTTTCAAGTTTTCCTTGTGATTACTTGTGTCAGCTTACTAGGTATACTGTTCTAACCGTGGCGCACTTGTTTCTTTTTTAGGATGGCCCCACGACGGCAGCCAGCTAGGGTTCCGAGAGTAGAGCGCGACGACAGCCCACCGAGCGACGAGGCCTCGGTAGAGGGCCCGTTGACAGCAGAGGCACCGGCGGTACCTTTACCCGCCGAGCCCCCGATACTTCCAGCACCGACCACTGACGATGTACGTCGCCTCGGGGCTCTGCACGAGTTCCAGCACCAGTGACCACCCAGGTTTCATGGGGAGACGGACCCCCAGGCAGCCGAGGACTAGCTGGAGGCGGTCGTATGAGTTTTCAGGCTAGTGAGGACACCAGCAGACCTCACGGTGATCCTCGCGGCGAGCCTACTCCATGCAGCAGTAGGACGATGGTGGAGCCTGATGCTCCAGGTGCACAATGAGGCATCTCTCATATGGAAGGACTTCAAGATCCTCTTCTGCTCAGATTTCGTCCCGGCCACCCTCCGTGCGGTGCGCATTCAGGAGCTTCTTCAGCTGCGATAGGGCAGCTTGACGGTCGCCTAGTATGCGGAAAGGTTCATCGATCTTTCTCGCTACTCGAACGACATGGTACGGGACCCCTTCTTCTGGGCCCGGACCTTCGAGAAGGGATTGAGACACGAGATCAGGTCATCGCTGATCTCCCTCAGCATTCCGACCCAGGCAGGAGTACTGGAGCGAGCCCTTCTGATCGAGAGCTTTCTGGCTGAGTCCACAGCGAGACCTACCACATGGCGGCAGGTAGCGGAGTCTTCGGTAGCAGGTAGCCGACGGATGAATCAGGGTTCTAGACAGACCAGACCCTCTCGTAGACGACCTCAGGACACTGGCTCAGCAGTGCGGGGCACACAGCGCGAAGCCATTCTTCCGAGAGGCAGGCAGTGCTACGCGTGCGACGGGCAGGGCCACATGGCTCGTGACTGCCCGACCCGCCGTACCGAGGAGCAGCATATGGTGGAGGGGCCACCCAGGCAGAGGCAGAGGTTTGACCGTGGTGGTCCACAGGGAGGAGGTGGACAAGGTAGAGGAGCTGGCCGAGCATCAGGTGGTGGACGACGCTTTGAGGCTCTGCCACCACCACCACCAGGAGGTCCGCCCCGACCACAGGGAGCTGGCGGGCAGAGACAGGCACAGATCCAGGCAGTGTAGGCCTATGACCACGGCACGCCAGAGATGATTCGAGGTACGATCTGTGTCTATTCCACCCTTGCTGCAGTTCTTATAGACATAGGAGCGAGTCACTCTTTCATAGCCGCTGCCCTTGTTCATAGCTCGGAGATTCCGACAGAGCCGTTGGCTCGATCCTTACGGCTAGAGACCCCTACGGGAGCAGACTCGACGATTACGCACTGGTGCCGGTAGTGTGAGCTTACTCTAGTAGGCAAGAGCTTCGGCTGGGATCTTCTTGTAGCAGCGTTGAGGCCTTACGACGTTATCTTGGGCATGGATTGGTTATCTACAGTCCATGCTCAGATTGACTGTTTTAGGCGTAAGGTGAGATGTGTACGCACCGACGGGAGCAGGTTCACCTTCACCGGCGAGAAGGGAGCCTTTGCAGCACAGGATGGACTCCCGCGGATGAGGGGACAACCCATCACTCATCATTTGTCTAGCCTCATCCTTGGAGTAGTTGACGTGCGGAGTCCCAGTTTTCCTGCAGTGGTGGATCAGTATGCGGACATCTTCCCCAACGACGTTCCAGGGCTACCTCCTCGCATAGAGGTAGACTTTTATATTTATCTATACCCCGAGACAGCCCCGATATCCACTCCATCATATCGGATGGCCCCCGCCGAGCTTCGAGAGCTATGGGTACAGTTGGAGGACTTGCAAGGAAAGGGGTTCATCCGACCCAGTGTTTCACCCTGGGCTTCCCCGATATTGTTCGCCAAGAAGGCGGACAGGAGATTGCGATTGTGTGTCGACTATCATTGCCTGAACCAGGTGACAGTGAGGAACACGTATCCGCTACCGAGGATTGATGACCTCTTCGATCAGCTCAAGGGAGCGCGGTGGTTCTCGAAGATAGACCTCAGGTCAGGCTATCATCAGCTCAGAGTTCGAGACGAGGACGTGCAGAAGACGACCTTCAGGTGTCGATATGGCCACTATGATTTCTTGGTTATGCCATTTGGTGTAACCAATGCTCTAACAGTGTTCATGAGCCTCATGAACAGGATCTTCCACCCATACCTCGATCGATTTGTCGTGGTCTTCATCGACGACATTTTTGTGTACTCGACCACGGAGGAGGAGCATGCCTACAACTTGCGGGTTGTACTAGACACACTCCGAGAGAACCAGATTTATGGAAAGCTCTCGAAGTGAAAGTTCTGGTTATGTGAGGTCCACTTCTTGGGGCACGTCATTTCTGAGGTGGGAGTTGCAGTGGATCCCACGAAGATCAAGGCAGTGCTAGCTTGGGAGCCACCCAGGAGCGTAACTGAGTTGCAGAGTTTCTTGGGTCTAGCCGGATACTATCAAATATTTGTTCCGGACTTCTCCAGAGTTGCAGCGCCACTCTCAGCGTTAACGAAGAAGGGGAAACCCTTCGTGTGGTCAGACAGATGTCAGCAGAGCTTCCAGGAGCTGAGACAGAGATTGACCAGCGCACCTATCTTGAGGTTGCATGAGGAGGGAGTTGGATACGTAGTCTACTGCGATGCATCAGGGACCGGACTCGGGTGTGTCCTGATGCAGGAGCGGGCCGTGATTGACTATGGATCACGTCAGTTGAGGCCGCATGAGCAGAACTATGCTACCCATGATCTGGAGTTAGCAGCAGTGGTCTTCGCTCTGAAGACATGGCGACACTATCTGATGGGAGAGCGCTTTACAGTCTTTTCTGACCACCAGATTCTCAAGTACATCTTCTCTCAGAAGGACCTGAACCTGAGACAGCGGCAATGGCTCGATTTCCTCCAGGACTATGACTTTGTGATAGTCTATACTCCTGGGAAGGGGAACGTAGTAGCCGATGCCCTCAGCAGGAGGACGGGCATTCAGCTACTTGAGGAGGCAACAGAGCAGCTAGCCGCCTTGCAGATATCCTTCGTGGATAGAGATGGAGCAGCCTTCCTTCAGTCTCTCATAGTCACCCCTCCACTACTGCAGCGGGTCAGAGAGGCACAGCGTGAGGATGCTGACTGTGAGATGCGGCATGCACATATATCCTCGGGATAGGCACCTGATGGTTTCTCCCTTGGAGAAGAGCACGACGTCCTTTTCAGAGGACGTACCTTGGTACCAGTCGCTTTACGAGAGGAGGTGCTGAGAGAGTTTCACACTTCTCCTTTGGCGGTACATCCTGGAGTGGCGAAGATGTACCAGGACCTCAGACGACAGTACTGGTGGTCGGGCATGAAGAAGGCTGTGGCAGAGTTCGTTTCACAGTGCCTCACCTGCCAGTAGGTGAAGGCAGAGCATCAGGTACCATCAGGCTTGGTACAGCCCTTGGAGGTCCCGGAGTGGAAGTGGGACGGAATATATATGGACTTCATGACTGGACTTCTACGCACTTCCAGAGGTCACGACTCCATTTGGGTGATTGTTGACCGACTCACCAAGTCAGTGCACTTCTTGGCCATTAGAGAGCAGGGCTCAGTGGAGAGCTTGGGGCGTCTCTATGTACAGGAGATTGTACGGCTTCACGGTGTGACATCGTCTATACTCTCCGATCGGGACGCTCATTTTACTTCCCGGCTTTGGAAGGGGTTGCAGGAGGCGTTCGGGACGCAGCTACGTCTGAGCACCGCCTTTCACCCTCAGACGGATGGTCAGACGGAGAGGACCATTCAGACTCTCGAGGACATGCTCCGCGCATGTGTCCTCGACTTTGGTCGCAGTTGGGAGGACCACCTACCCTTGGTGGAGTTCACGTACAACAACAACTACCACTCCACCATGGGGATGACACCATACGAGGCGTTGTACGACAGACCTTGCAGATCTTCTTTGTGCTGGACAGACCCTGGGGAGTCAGCACTTGTGGGACCAAAGATGGTCCGGGCCATGACAGAGAAGGTCCAGGTCATCCAGGAGCGGATGAGGACAGCTCAGAGCCGGCAGAAGTCTTATGCTGACAGGAGGCGGAGGCCATTAGAGTTCGAGGATGGCGACCACGTCTTCTTGCGTGTCTCACCTCGACGTGGTTTGCAGAGATTTGGCCGAGGCGGCAAGTTGTCTCCACACTTCATCGGACCTTTCTAGGTCCTCAGCAAGATTGGCGAGGTGGCTTATCGCCTGGATCTACCACCTCAGTTGCACCGTGTGCACGACGTCTTCCACCTATCTCAGCTGAGGAGATACGTGCACGACCCGACGCACATCATTGACTATGGGGAGCTAGATGTGGATGATGGGGAGACTTTTGCGGAGGTCCCAGTGGAGATAGAGGATCGACATGAGTGGGTCCTACGTGGGCGATCGATTCCTCTAGTGCGCATCAGATGGCAGCACGAGAACCTCCAGGAGAGCACTTGGGAGCGGGAGGATCAAATGTGTGCTCAGTACCCACATTTGTTTCCCTAGTTTATGATGTATCTTTACGGGGACGTAAAACCATGAGGTGGGAGTAATGTAAAGACCCGTAAATTTCAAGGAAATTTTTTTCTCTTAATTTTCTTTGGAATTTTACAAGAGCGCAGTTTCTGACGGCACCTGATTCCGAGGCCCGGTGTGCCCGAAATCATTTTCTGAAGTTTGGCTCGGGTACGTTCAGTGAAAGGATGAGCGGGTTTTTCTAACTTTTGAACCAGTGCCCAGAATCGAATTCTGAGGGCACCGATGGAATCACAACACCGGTATTTTCCTAGAAACGCCTCTTCCAGAGTTGCGTTTTCTCGGGTGTGGTTTTTAATTTTTGGGCTTAATGTTATGAAATAAAATAAATTGTTCGACAAATTTTATTTTATTTCACTTAAGCCACTTGAAAGCCACTTAAACTGAGTTGAAACGGATATGGTAATATCCAAAAATATCCAACCCTCTTGGTAGGATATTTGCGAGGTGGGGCCCACACGATCCCCGCCGTTTCTTTTCTGCTAAGTAACGCACCCGCGAAAACCCGTCATTATGAAAGTCAACTGACGCGTTTTCTTAAATTCTTAACGCACCATTTAATTGGGCGGTTTTATTCGTGAATTAAATGGGCGGTTTATTTTGTTAAATTAATGGGTCGTTACTTACCTCTTATTCGTTTGTTGGCGTAATAATAAAATAAGACCAACACGACATTTGGAGGATTACACGTTGAGAGGTTTTGACAGAAGTTCTTGTGCCTTCACCCTTCTTCGTGAAGAACGCGAAGAACGCGAAGAACACGAAGAACGTGAAGAACGCCGGCCTCTTACGAAGAATGCCGAACCCGTGGAAATCGACGACGCGACGCCGTGTGCCGCGACGCCGATGTTTCCTCTCCCGCGACGTTCTTCGGCGACGTTCCTTAATCCGCAACAAAAACCTTCGATCATTCGTTGAGGTGAGGGTTTTAGATTTCTTTTAAATTTTCCTTTGTAGTTTTTAACTCAAGAAAGATTTAATTATTATTAATTAAATATTTTTGTTCTTGAACCTCGGATTTCGTCGACGTGACCCCCTTCCGCGACGACGCAACGCCGGATACCGCGGCGACACGACGATCCCCAATTCCGCGAAGAACCCGTGGACGACGACTTGACGAGGTAGGGGTTGTTGTGAATAATTCTTTTATTTTTCCGTGAACGTTTATTTAAAATTAAAGAACCGGATTCATATGAACAATTTTATTTTGTTAAAATTGTAGTTTCATGTGTTGAATATAATTCTCCCGTTGTTTTTATCTAACGCGGAGGGTGCAGGCCAAACGAACACGGCCCGACAACCCTCCGCCGTTCTTCGTTGTTGTGCGAATTTGGCCGGCGATGGAAAATCATGATACAAGGGCATTTTGATGATCCCGCAGTGAATAACGGAACTCGGGAGGAACAACGGCACAGACGGGAAGGAAAACGGACCACCGGAGCAACTCCGGTGGCCCGCAGAAGCTACCGGCGGCGCCTCGGCGCGCCGCCGGACGGGGCCGTCGCGGCTGAAGCCGCGGATATGGAGGCCAGCGGACCCACGGCCACTCGGATCCAGCTCGCCCGCACAGGACGTGGCTGAATCCGCGTCCGTTTGTCCAGCGCGGCCCCCTTCGAGGGCCGCGACACCTCCAAACCGCGGGGGCGGCGCCCCGCGACGTCCAGCTGCTCGGCCGAGCCGAGCCCGGCCGGTCCGACCGGCCGGGCCGGACCGGGTCCGGCTGGGTGGGACTGGGTCCGGTCGACCAGGATCGGCCTGCCCAGGGGGGGGGTCGGGCCGGGTCAGCCTGGGCCCGGACCCCCCGTCTTCGGACCGTTTTCGGTCTTTTTCCCGTAACTTGAGCTACGGGCCTCCGAACGATGCGCTGTTAGCGGAAACGCGATCCTTGGATCGAGAAGATCGTTTCGGTATATCGCAATCAAGGTTTCGGAATACTTTGGGTTCGGCCGGGTTGGTTCATACACGAAACCAACCGGGCCCTCGGAGCGGAAACACTCATATCTTGAGCTACAGACGTCCGATTGACGTGCCGTCAGCTTTGTTGAATTTATCTAAGTGAGACGGATCTTTTGGCTCACTCTGCCCGAGGTTTGGACGCAGGTGGAGTATGGTTGGGTTGGTTTTGCCTTAAAAACCAACCGGGCCCCTGGGACGAAAAAGCCAATAACTCTCAGACCGGGCGTCCGATTGACGCGCCGTCTGTGACGTTGAGTTCCTGTTGACGATACAAAACTTTTGAATACATCAACTTAGGACATTGTGTCAGTTGATGTATCAGCCTCTCAGTTCGTGGAGCGGACCCTCCCGAACGAGCTTGCTGTGTGCGAGATCCCTAGAGCTGGCTGCGACTGCTACTTCGACAACGACGACTGTGCAGAGATCCTCAGTGGACTGCAGCGATGACCGTGCAGAGATCCTCAGTGGACTGCGACAACAACTGTGCAGAGATCCTCAGTGGACTGCGACGACTACAGCACTCAGCAACCCCTTGCGGGTCAGTGCTACAGGTCCTGTGTGGGACCGATCCTGTGTGGGTCCGATCCTGTGTGGGTCAGCGCTCAGCGGTTCTGTGTGAGCCAGCGCCTACAGGTCCTGTGTGGGCCCGATCCTGTGTGGGTCTTTGCGGGGGTTAGTACCTATCGATCCTTTGTGGGTCTGACGACTTAGATGGATCAGTGATCATCTGTATCGTCATCCGAAGAAGTATACCTGTGTGAGATGAATCCTGTGTTACTCTCCTTTGTGGATTGTGTTGAGCTATCCTGTGTGGATTTACTGTTTACTCTCCTTTGTGGATTGTGTTGAGCTATCCTGTGTGGATTTACTATTTACTCTCCTTTGTGGATTGTGTTGAGCTATCCTGTGTGGATTTACTGTTTACACTCCTTTGTGGATTGTGTTGAGCTATCCTATGTGGATTACTGTTTACTCTCCTTTGTGGATTGTGTTGTGCTACCCTGTGTGGGTATACGTTTTGCTTTCCTGTGTGGACTGGGTTGTGCTTGGGCTCGGACGTTGGAGCTGAACGGGAATTGATGACTTAGGTATTTGTATGGGCATATACCTAAGCCGTGTCAGATGTTACTTCGTGATTGTATATTTCCTTTGTGGATTATCCTTTGTGGATTCTGGGAGACCTTTGGGGGTCTCAGGGTCCCTACTGAGTAGCTTATACTCAACCCTGCACGGGCTATGCCCGCACTTCGTTGTGTTGGTTGCAGACGACGGACAACGCTGATCGTGGTGGAGGCGTGCGGAGCAGGACGGTACCTGGAGGTGGACAACTGGGCGGGACGTACTCGGAGCGGTCAGGTGGACCCGAGGAGCAGTGGAGGCTATCTGTACCCACCCTTCAGGTAGGACTTCCAGAGGACGGCTCGACGCTGCGTCTTTTCTTTTCAGTTGCTGTTTTCCCCTTTTAGTTGTACTTTGCAGTTGGGCTTGTATTTCCGGCCCCTTTTACTTTCAGCACAGCTTGTTACAGTTTTTACTTAATGTTTACTTTTCTGCTTGCTTACTCTATGGTGCTTGTTTACTTTTCAAAGGCAATGCCTTCCCTTTTTCCGGGATTTACGACTTGGTGCTAGTCGCCAGCCCCTGGCCTATGGAAGGCGGGCTTGGGGTAGTCACGACATGGGCCCCGAGGATGGGTCGTGACATGAAATGTATACTAAATGTGAGTTCTGGATAGAGGAAGTATCATTATTAAGGAATGTCATCACCTGCAAGTGAATATATGTGGACCCTTCGAAGAAAAAGGCAATCGAAGAGTGGCCCTAACCAACATCTATAATAGAGATTCATAGTTTCCTAGGCCTAGATGGCTATTACTAGATATTTTTGAATAAATTATCATGATTTTAAAATCCATTAACCATGATGACTTGGAATAGATAAATTTTTTTCTAGACTAGTAAATACGAAGACAAATTCAAAGAGTTAAAAACGAGGCTTATCGCTACGCTAGTACTCACACTTTCGACAAGTGGGGAAATATTTGTGGTATACAACGATACTTCAAATAAGGTATTAGGATATTTAATGATGGAAAATGATAAAGTGATAGCCTACACCTAAATGTAGTTTAAAATTCATTAGAAAAATTATACCAATAATGATCTGGAGTTGGCGTCGATGATCTTTTCATTGAAAATATGGTGGCATTGTATTTATGGGGAGAAGTGTGAAATATATAATGATCATAAGAGCCTCAAATATATATTAAAATATGTGGAGTTTAATATGCACCAATGAAGATGTTTATAGATCATCAAGGATTGTGAATTCTCAATCTACTACCATTATGGTGAAGAAAATAAGGTGACAAATGCTCAAAGAAGAAAGGATCCTACAAAATTATTAATGATGAGAATTGAGAAGGATCCAATCTTATTTGATTTTCAGAGGATAGAAATGAGAGTAATTTAGGATGGAACAACATAAATCCTTTATCAAATGATTTATCAACCATCTATCATATAGAAAATAAAGAATTCTCAAATAAATGATGTAGAAATTCAGAAGAAGGTGGAAGCTATCAGAAAAGAGAAATCCCCAGAGTTCAAAATTGATGAGGAAGGGGTTGTATGATTTGGGATATGAATCTGTATACAATCTAATATATAGATAAAGGAATGTCTTATGAATGAAACACATAGCTCATCCTTCTCTATTCACCCATGGAGGAAAAATATGTATTGAGATCTCCGAGATCACTATTGTTGGGTAAATATGAATAAGGAGATCACTGAATATACATCAAAGTGCCTGGTATGCCAGAAAGTGAAGTCTGAAAGAAAAGATTCCAAGGGGATGATGCAACTATTACCAATACCAACATGGAAATGGGAAAATATCACCATGGACTTTTGTCACTGGAATTCTGAAGACATCTAAGGGAAATAATGTTATATGGGTTGTTGTAGATCATTTTATAAAGACAATCCACTTTATTACAATTAATGAGGAATTATCACTAGATAAACATGGATGGATATACAATAGAGAAGTGGTATGGTTTCATGGAGTTCTACTATCGATTGTATCAGATTGAGATATGAGTTTTTCCTTTACGTTCTAGAAAAGTCTTCAATATACTCTAAACACCGAGCCGAATTCCTATACGAATTATAATCCTCAAAATAATGACAAATATAAGAGGAATATTTGGATAGTATATACCATGTTGAAAGAATGTTCTATAGATTGCAAAGGAGTATGAGGCCAACATCTTCCTCTGGATGAGTTCTATTACAACAAAAACTTCCACTCGAGCATCCAAATGTCTTTATATGAATCCTTTTATAGGAAGAGATGTAGAATAATGGTATGCTGGGATGAAGGAAGTGAACATAATCTATATGACCTAAAATGGTTGAATAAATTTTGGATATGGTGAAAACCATTTAGTAGCACATCATGGTAGTACAAAGTCACCGAAAGAGCAATGCAGACAATCATCATAGGGACTTAGAGTTTGAGGTCAGAGACATGGTGTTCATCCATATATTTCCATGGAAGAGGATCATGAGATTTGGGAATAAATGAAAGATGAGTATCAGGTACATCATCCTATTATATATTCTTAAGTACATGATGTATTCCATGTATCCCTCTTGAAGAAGTATATACCTTCTCCCTCACATATACTGAATCTGAAGATGGTACAGTTGGAAAATGATCTCTCTTATAAGGAGTAACCGGTGAAGATCTTGGAATATAGAGATAAATTTCTACACAACAAGTCTAATCACTTATTAAAAGTACTAAGGAGAAACCATAAGTACGAAGAGGCAACATGGGAATCAGAGGAATTGGTGAGGGAGAAATACCCTCACCTATTTATGTAAAATGAAAATTTTAGGGAAAAATTTCATAAGGGGGAAGAATGTAATTACCCAAACTTTTATCAATGAAATTATTTCCCTTATTATAATTATGTTATATATTATAAAACAAATACAATAACATATAATTCCCAATACAAAATCTATCCTCATAAATAAATAAATAAATAAGTGATATGAAAAGAAATTCAGGAACCTATACCGATGGAATAGTAACTTGACCAATGGAATAATAACTTGACCCCGAATAATAGTAGTATGGAAAAGAGAATATTAACCTCACATATAAAAGTATAAATAAAAATTAGGTATCTTATGAATGAAAATATGATATATTTATTTTAAGTCATAAGTAAATACATGTTATAAAAATGATAAATTAAGTGTTGGTATTTTTATAAGTCATAAATAAATAATTAAAATTTTATAATTAATATAATAATTAAAAATAAGATATATTTTCATTAAATTTATTCATAAATTAGTATTTTATTGTCTTCTGAATATAAGATAATTTTTTGAGACCATAATTTTTCAACATGTTATAAAATCTGTCATAATTTTAAAACCTATATTTTTTGAGTAAATGATTATTTTAATTAAAAATTAAATTTCTCATATTTAGAAAATTAATTTCATAAAAGGGTGTTCATTTTTTAATTAAAACATTGAAAAATGGTTATGGTAATTTTTTGTGATTTTTCTAAAATAGTTGTTTTTTTGTGAATAGTGAAATATGGTAAATTACGATATTTAAAAAACTACAAGAATTATTGAGTCATAGATTATGTATGGATGATGTAATACCATAATATCAAAATATAGTTTTTTATTTTTATATATTTAGTGATAATGATCAAACTATTCATAGTATTGAGGCAAAATAATAGACTAAAAACTAAAATAATGAGAAAAAACCTCTCTCCTCCCCTCTAAATACCACCATCACCACCTCTTTTCCTCACACCTTCCAAGCTCTGATCCTTGTATAATTTATCCCCAATACTCTTACCAAGAACATCCTACACTTTTATGAGCTTTTTTCCTCAAAAAAAGACCAAATCCATTTTGACTAAGGAGGTTCTCAAGGAGAAGAATTTCAAGAGGTAAAAACCTCTTCTGTTTTCTTTAAAATTCTTTGCAAGTTCTTTTATTTTCTTATTCTGTTATCCCATCCACTAATTCAAGTGGCGTGATATCTAAAATAATTTTTATATACTATAATTTTATTATGTTAATGTAATAACCCATCAACAAACCCCTTCTCTTATCCCTTTTATTATAAGAACGAGGTGTTGATTTCTCACCTTCGAGGATGACAAGTTTTCATTTTCCTTCACCACATTCAATGATGGTCATAAAACCATTATAATGGTTGAAAAATACTATATAATTTATTAAATAATTTATTTATATTCTATAACTAACATATATACGTATTATTAAATGATAAAACAAAAAGAGTTCGTTGTGTTTGAAAACCACCGAAATTAACCAAAAACAATTATCATCAACTTTTTATCTAATGAATAACAATCATACCATATAAACAAAGTATTTATAAGATCATTTTTTCTTATTTAATTTCATTAATAACATAAAATTTTAACTCTGTATAATCACCCCCATTTTAAATGATCTTCCATACATGTAAACAAGTGAACCGATCACGAAGACCAAGAAAACGAACACTCTCAAATGATGAAATTGAACACTATAACTCATCATAATGTCCATAAACGAACTTAATAAAATTATAATGAATTAAATACATGTATAAGAGTTTATTGAATTATTAATTAATGAATCTAATTTTATTATCCATGATATTTAAATGAAGAAAGCATTCAGACAAAAGGTAAGGGGATTTCTCGAACCCAATTTCCTTTCTTTGGGTTATTCCACTTTCATGATAAATTTTCAATATAGATGTTATTAAAATTAAATTTCCTTATTCTTAAATTCTCTTTTCTGGGATATACATGTTACTAATATGGTTTTATGAAAATTATAATTATTTTTCCAAAATAAATCTTCCGTCAAAAAAATACATTTTGACTCCTCTTGGGTTGTTTCTTCTTCGCTCAAGATTGATGATTCTTATACCAAGTATGTTATTCAATTATTATTTTTGTAACCCCAAAGTTTTTTCATGAATGTATGATTTATGAAATGAAGATAATTCCTTTACAAGGGTTAATATATGTCTAAGATTGATATACGATCTATGTGGCATGCATGATTACGTAAATGTTATGATGTGATGGGTGTAACTGAAATTATATAGCTATCTAATGAATTGGGTAATGTGATGTATCTCATGAGATAATATGACATATGAAAAAAAATTATGCTATATTATTTTATAATAAATATTTTATGATTATTGATATATGTTATGCATGAACAAGATGTTATCTTTGTTCATAACTATGTGTGGTAATTGGCCACTAAGGAATTATGTTTCATTTTTATGCATTTCCACATTCCATGCCTTTATCTAATGATTCCTCTCAGGATCATGATAATGATACCATGATTATGTTATTATGATAATGATTATTATTACCCATTTTAGATTGATCAGTCCTCCTATCTATACTCTTATTGGGATTTTAGCTCACCCCTTTCTTTGATGTATATCCTTAGGTGATTACTTGTACTAAGGAGAACACAAAGTACACTAAGAAGCTAGAGAAAATGGAATTAAATTATGCTTATGTTTTATTATGTAAATGTTATGTATGGTCCTAATTTTCCCAAGAAAATAAACCTTTGGATCTTGTTTGTGTAACACATTAATATTTTTTACCATTAAAATGCTGTAATAAGTATATAAGAAAAATTAGATTTTTTATAAGAGCTATAAACACCAATCATCATATCCGATCACACCCTGTCCCTTCCTCTAAAATACCATCTAGAATACCTTCTTATCCTATAGTTTCATTAGAGGAACCCAGGATATTTAGGCAACCTATATTTTCACCACCATTTTCATCTGATCGTTCTCAAATTTATTTACCTTATCTAATTATGTATCCTACTCCCCATCCATATTATACATTTCCACAGACATCTAAGCCATCTTGTTTTTCCTTATACTTATTTTACCCAAGATTCTATGTTCATGCTCCTTAAAATTATACTCTATCACATTCTAATACTCCAGTTAGACATTGGGTCCCAATTACTATGTACAGGTTGATGATCCTTCAAATCTTAGGGATCCAACATCACCCACTAATTAGACTGACTCAAGAATTTTTATAGAACCCTAGAATTTTTTTGAACATAATTTATTTTCATTATAATATGTGTTAATATATTTTTTTTCTTTTACAACTGGATATTACACTATATGGCATGGGTGTACACACATGTGTGCGGTGTGAAACTACCACACACGGTTGGTGGTTGATTAAAAAAAGGAAAATCAAATGATTGAGAAAACAGGGAGATAATGTAGAATTTGTATAGAGATTCTTGCCAAATACTATGACATCATTCCCATTAGGCCACTCTCCTGAATACACCTTATAAATGAAGTAAAGGATACTAATTGGACATAAAAATGGGTAAGAAAATTCATTGGATTTTATGTTGTATTATTATTGTATTTATATAAATTAATATTGAGGTTCTAGATTTGTTATAATATTCCCAATGGTGAGGCTCTAGGGACAACATGGCTCATAGAATTAGGTGATCTATAGAGATATTATAAGAATAAGTTGTATAGTGGATGATAGTTTAGAGTTGGTATAGATTTACAGGCCACAGTTATCATGAATGAGTGTGCATTAGAACATTATCGAGAAATTGTTACTTATTAGAATAGTACTAATTTGAAGGTATTAATAAAATTTGAGGTTTTTGACTGAAAATTACCATGATTAGAATCAATATTATGTTTTTTATTATTGAAAATTAATTTTTAGAAAGTGTCAGGAAGAACTAAAAACAAGTATTCTATGAAATACATCCACAATTTGGGGTAGACTATGATGACAGACCATGAGAGGAAGCAGGTACGAAACTTTTTTACAGTTTTTCTATTTAAATAAATTATGAAAATAAAATTTCTTCAATTGTAAATTATATGAATTCATTATATTTTTTTTCAAAATAAATATAATCGAATAATTAGATAGTTTGTGATATGTTAAAGACATATTTATTATAGGGAAGTATAAAATGATGTTTACCATGGAATATTTTCTTGTGGAATCCTTTATAACCTCTTAATCATGTGTGAATTTTATATGTGTAAGTTATGATACTATGAGAAAAGAGAGTGGGGTGACTCTTATAAAGTAATTAGAAAGTGGTTGGTGGGGAATTAGTATGATATATGTCAATGATATCAAACATGTTTAAAAATTTTGAAACTTAAAACCAATTATAAATATAACTTGTTATAATAATATAAAATAAACATGATGAAACTAAATACAACAAAACTTCAATCCATTAATCATTATCATACATGATTGATGATGATCCGTTAAAAGTAACCAATACATTATTTCTTCCTAAATTAACCCAAAAATATCAAAATATTGAAATAAAATTTGAAGGATCGCTTGGTTGAAGCTTCATATTCTTTAGAATATGTATTTGGACAGAAGGTATGTTCAAATGGTCCTTAGAAAAATTTATGGCCTATTTACACATCCCACACAAATTTTAATGAGTTTTTGGATCATCCTCTCTTAATAAACTCTCATAAATTCGATTTATTCTTCATATGGTATCCATTATTTTGTATTAAGACCTGATCATTATTTTGTTCCCTCCATATTTCATTCTATTTACAATTAGGCTAGATAAATGATCATGTCTTCTTTATAAGCATAACCATATTTCTTGGAAATTTCACATGGATTCTCATGAATGTACTCTTCCAAACCAATAATTATTTTTATTCCTTCAATCGATTATTTTTTAATCAATATAATTCCATCATTAAAATCACTCGAGGATTTTTAAAATAGTTTTGGTCATTTATTCTTCTTCTTCCATAATAAAACTATCTTATTCTTTTTTTGTGAAAAATTATTTTTATCCTTCTTGGGTGTGTTTTTCTTAATAAATTAATTTTGTACATAACCCAGGAAATCCTCACCTTAACATATTATCATAATATTATTTTTGGTATCATCTTATCTATATTTTTCTAACATTATTGGGTGGACATGAAAAGAATGATTCTTTACAAAAAATACCTTGATTTAATTTTCTATAAAATTTCTCCAAGAATCCAAAATGTTTTTAGGGAAAAAAATTTATCTTTATTCTCTATACATTTGTTCACTTTATCATTTCATCCCATTAGTTATGGATTTCAATTAACTTTATAAGTTTATATATTATTCCAAAAATCATGTAATATGTGGAATTTTTTTTTACAGCTCCATAAGTATCCAAAAAATATTGTTCTAATTTTAATTATAAGATGGCTAGATTTTTTCAATGATGGTTTTTAGTAAAAACACAGTTATTTTGGGAAATAATTAAGCAATAGATTTTACTACACTTGATCACACCCACTATATATAAAATTATAGGTTTGACATCAAATTTCATCATCCAACTCAGTATTTTTTTTGAATCTTACACACTACATAAAACTATAATTAGCATAAACATAATTTTATAGGATGGATGGTACCTTTTGATTTTACATTCCTAGATATTGATAATTATATGGTCTAATACTATTTTTTCCATAGGATGGAGGTATTTTAATCACAAATTAAAACAAATAAAATATCATAGAATGTCATACCAAATTCACAACACACATCACACAAACACATCATTAAATCCTCTAGTTAATTAATTGT
Organism: Viscum album; assembly: GCA_963277665.1. Taxonomy (NCBI): domain Eukaryota; kingdom Viridiplantae; phylum Streptophyta; class Magnoliopsida; order Santalales; family Viscaceae; genus Viscum; species Viscum album. The sequence goes on from OY728141.1 coordinate 1,120,570,487, forward strand.
GTTTTCTCTTAAACAATTATTTTTATATAATAATATACTCATTATAATGGAAATATTTTTAAAAAAAATACCTAAAAAACTCATCTTAACAATAAAATAAAATCTATAAACATATAATATAAATTTGTATCATAATTATTAACCCTTAACACACCTAATTCCATATTTAAGTATCAATTATCTTCCAAATTTATTTACCTCAATTATTTCATCAATGATTACATCATTTAAAATTTTTATTTTTACATTATTTTCTTTAATTCATAACATTAAACATGGTTATCCATAATCCCAAAACTCATAACTAACATTAGAATGCGAATTTCACAAAAAGAATTATAGAATATTAATCTTTAACCCAAGAACTGGTTTTTCATGCCAAAAAACTCACATAAATTATTTAATCATTAAATAGTGCACATATAATATATAATCACAAGTTAAACACCAAATAAAATAAATAAGTTATGTACATTGACCAATAAAAAAATTCTACATCAGGAATGGGTTGTAGATACTCTAAGGACACAAAGAATCAATAATCCACCAAAAAATAATTAGAAGAGATAATATTATAATTTGAAAGGGACCAAATCTAATCACATTCTTAGAAAATGATAGGTTTTTTTGAATCTTTCATATATATAGAACTAATGTTACTAACATATTAAAAATTTTATTTCAAAAAGATAATAATTCAATAGATTAGTATTATTTCATAAGGAGAGTGTTTATGAGAATCAAATATCATAAAAAATCAAAATAAGAAAATTCATGAGTTCATTTCCAAAATCCTTGATAGAAATTTTATCATTTATATAATTTATTTAACCAAAACAGGAAATTACATCATGTAAAAAACCTTTTACATGTAAAAATTCCACATAATGATTTAAAAAAATCATCATAGATCATTAATTATCACTCACCACACAAACAACACTATTAAAATAAAAAATCTCAACACATCAATATGATTTAGGGTTATTAATTCAAAAAATGACACCTTTATCACATTTAAACACTATTCCATCAATATATCCCTTTAAATAACTTGGAATGATTATAAAATAGTAGATAATCAAATTCTCATAAAAATAAATTCAATAAAATAAAAAATCATAAAACATTTTATTCTATTTAAGGTACCTGTTAAATCACACAAATAATTTTATTCCCTAACATACTTAATTCTCTAAAATATTCTAAGATAAAAATAAAAAAATTAACATGATTTCTCATTATTAATATATAAAAAATCATGTCAGCACATCCTTCTTTGAATTTCTTGCTAATTTCATATCAAAAAATCAAAAAACAACTAAATTCAATTATTAGATTAAACATAATACACTAGAGTAGTGAATTATAAGCTCAAAGAAGTTCATAGACACTTAAATTAGGATATGTTACCATCTATTAAAATTATTAGAAGCCTAATTCCCACTCTAATTACCAAATTTTAAGAATTCACTAAGAACTAAAACAAAAGCTAGAGTTTAAGCATAAAAGAAACTAAACCTATTTTTATTTTACCTAAACCATAAGGAAAACAATACACACACCATTTCAACATAATAAAAATATTATTAATCTTCCTAGGAAATACCATTTGCATTTTACATACTCTCATGATAACTATACATTAACCCTCTTTAAACAAATAAAGAATAAATACAATTCCTTCATGTGTCTTTTTAACAAAAACAAACACCACTAATGACTATATACACTGTCATCAATATCCATCAATGAAAAATTTACCTTTATATTCCCTATTTAAACCCATTTAAAATTAAATCATAGAAAAATAGAAACAAAAAAAGGAACACATCTATAATATATTTCACTTTTCCATTTTACCATATTATACATGAATTTAATTCTAATTAGTTTTTCAAAACAAATATTCTATTTACATTATTATATAATTACATTACCCCAACTTTCATTGAAATAATATATTTAAATAAGGATCCTAGAATTTAAATTTAATTTAATTTATAGAATAATTATTTAATCATATTCTCGATTCTCCTAATTTATCATATAAAATTTCTTTTGTTAACCAGCTCATATTATACTAGCACAAAGTAATGAATCATTATAGAAAATCATATTACATCACCAAGTATATCAATTATATTTTTGTTATGATATTCATTATTAATAAAATATTTTCAATTATGGTTTTATACATTAAATTTCATTTTATAGGGAGGTTTTTAATATTGAAGGACATATTCCTTGAGAAAAACTATTTTTTCTAGAGAAGAAAGAAGAAATATGGAATCACGGTAAAAAAACTAACACAATAGAATATTATAAGGTCTACTTTGTCGATTTAAAATTTTAATATTAATTTTGTAAATAAATAGTCCATTTATATTTGTAACAATGTGCTTTAGAGGACCTTGATAACCAGGAAGATGAAAAATTTATGCCAAATGATCATTTCTATCTAATTTTGGGAGATGAGAATCATTAAATAGTACACTATTTACTTGGGAAGAGTATTACCCTAAAAAGATATTGGCCCACTTAATGTGCCAGTTCGGGTAGCATTGAGTTGGAAGCATCTAATGCATAGTAAGAATAGGCTTAGACTGAGGCTAAAGAGGCAGAAAATGGTCATATAGGAGCGTGAATGGAATCAAAGGGACAATGAATAATTTATAAAATTAATGGAATATTTATGTCCATCACTTACACTAGATACCACCATGACTCGTGATGCATATATATTTCCAATGAGTATGTTATATAGTTCACCAGGTGGTGGTTCAAGTGGTGGTTTGAATGATAACGTTTTAGTTAATAGTGATGGTAATGGAGATAGCAACAAAGATGGTGAGAATAATGATTAAGGTGATGGTAAAGATGATGTAAAGTATGATAGTGAGGATGATGGTAAGAATGAAAGTAATTATAATGATGGTGATGAGGGAGATATTGATCCTTTACATTTTTGACTAATATTTATGAAATTTAATGTTTTATGGATAGTTGTAAATGAATATATGTGATGCTTTTAATATATATTATCACAGGTTGAATGAAATAATTATTTTCTTATTTTATCATTGTTTGTATATTGGTTGGTGATTTTTGGTTCAACTATTTAGTGATTTATACAGGTGGTACCAAGGTGGGGGTGCTACTGTGATTTCCAAATTGTTATTCTTTCCAGTGTCATTCATTTTCATAATTATAGAATAAATAATTAGATATGAATGAATTTTAAACATGTGAATTCTTCGTAAACAATTATTTATATAATATTTTTTATTTTCTTGAATTATTTATATTTTATTTTAGTGTATTTTAATGTTTTAATTAGTTTCTTTGAATTTTGTATATGTTATTGTAGTTTTTTTCCATGTGTTGGTGCTTTAGGAAAAGGATGGGAGAAAGTTGCATGTTTTGTTGGAGGTGATTTGGGAAAAGGAGCAGGGGTCTACTTTTGGGAATGGTGGTGTAATCTATACCAATAGTTTCTAAACTATTGGTATAGTTTCAAGGTTGAACACCTATACCAACAGTTTCTAAACTGATAGTATAGATCTATACCAATGGTTTAGACAAACCATTATTATAATCTACTTTTTTGGCCTATACCAATGGTTTTCAATAAACCATTGGTATAGGACTATATCAACACCATAACTCCCAACAGTTTGGAAAAATATTGGTATAGGCTATAAAAACAATTTTCTAGCCAATACCAACGGTTTAAAATCATTAGTATAACCAAAGTTTCCAATGGTGTATAAGAGAATAATAATGAAAAGAAAGGCACCCTTCGACAATATTATTATTTTTTGAAGCAAATATTATATTTGGAAGAAGATACTTGATAACCTAATACTAAAATTTAAAGAATAGAATGTACTAGTATCTAAGAATAAAAAAAAATAGGAAGATGATAATTAACTGAGAAATGATGAAGTAGTTCGAGAATAAAGAGTAAGGACGATGTGTTCCACAAAAGGAAGGAGAAGTTGAATACCTATTCAACATTTCATGAAAGGATCCATTTAAGGACTGTGTGAGGTAGTCAAAACTGATATAGAGGACAAAGTTATGTGATATAATAAGAAACAACTGGACGTTGAAGACTGTACGATGTTGTATACCGATCCTCGAGGAGAATTATATAACATATGATCAGATATCTTGTGAATCATGGTGTGATGTTGTGTTAGGAATGTTATATATCATATTATCCATGGTAAAACCTTCCATTTGTAATAACTTGTGTTTATAGTGGATTAATCCATGATTGATTCATATAACCAACTATGACAAGGAGGATATTCTCATTGAGGTTGATGTTTTTAAATTGTTATGTCATTTTTCCTTTATTTAATGAATTATTTAAGAATTTATAATAGATATAAAGATGAGAGGACTAAGATTTTAACCATTCATAAAGGTTGGATAAAAAATAAGGTATTTTTAAAAATAGATAACTCATTCACCACTACTATGTGATTTATAAAATCTTGGAAACTATAGTATTGATCTTTACAATGAGGGTTAGATAACTATCAAAAAAACTATTAGAATCCAATGGAGTTGTGTTTAGACTAATATCACATTGAGAAGATTACATTAATAGATTATTGAGATGATACATTCCTTAGTTTTGAAGATTGTTTCATGTCTTATTCATTTTCAGCATGATTATGTATAAGTTAAAGATTGAGTGGAGTTGAGTTTTTTAAATGGAATGATATTTTATTAAGGATTTGAAATTTTCACTACAATTTAATATGATTACACCATGATGACTTCCTGAGGTGTTTTAATTTAATCACACATATGTATCATTCAATACTAAATAACTGTGATTTTTCAGGATAATGAAGCTTTGAACATATGTTGGACACCCTTTTGCGGGCTATCTTTCATGATATAATTTTGATACATATTCCATAATAGTGTATTTCATTCCCTAATTTTTCATGACATAAAATGTTTTTTCACTATTTAAATAAAATTCCAAAGCTTCATACCATATAATTATTGGCTACACCATAATGTTTTGTCTGAATATTTGAGGAATAAATGATATTTAGAAATACATAATCATAATATGGATTTCTATGTTGATTTGAGAATTTTTGTAATTATATTTAATAAATATTTTTTTGATCTATGGTTGTTCAAAATATAATTCCAAAATACATGGAGTCACACTATTTTTATATAAGGGTATTTAAAAATAGGATATTCTCGGGGAGAAGTGTGATGAAACTTGGTGAAACCCAAAAAAATATTCTGTAGATATTTTTTTAGGTTTAAAGAGAATAGAAAAGGTACACACTTAATACAACCTTCAAGGTACTTGAAGAGGATTGTAGATGAATGATCAAATTTTAGACCCTTATTTATGATCTTTCTTATAAATAGAGTTTAGGATCATCACCTTGCTTCATTAATTTATTCCTTATTGATAAAGATATAAGGATATGGGTAGTGGGATTGAATACACTTAACACCAATGGATACTCACTTGATAAAAATGGTGATTGAAACTTTTATGAATATCTTATGTCATGTTCATTATATCTCACCCTATTTCCCATCACCACCACCACCTAGTTTTGATAATTAATTATATAATTTAACAAAAATTAGAATAATTATTTTAAGAGTTTTATCCTTTGATGACCACCAATTCACCCCCTCTTTTTGGTTGTGAATTTTTCATTTAGGCCTAATATTAAAAGATAAATCATGTAATATGACATATTCATACCAAAATATTGGAGGAGGTACGCTATTGGGTTGTGAAGGGATGTTTGATTAATGTATGGGATTAGTTGTTTAGTGGAACTTTATTTTCCACAATGTTGACTAGAAATTGGCATAACGGATTAAAGAAGTAACCTATGATGAATAATGATTGTTCATAGGGTCTAATATTTTCTTATAAATAAGCTATTTTTATAGGGATGTGTGTTATTAATATTTTAATTACTTTAAAATAGTGATTAATATTCATTTATAACATAAGAGTTTCTCTAACTTCTCTCCCCTGGTGAAAAAGAGTGTTTCTCCACAGATACAGGAAACTTCCTAAAACACATACATTCCTTGTGTTTTTTTCTTTCATAAATATTTCATTAAATGTTGGATTTTTTGACTTTTGTTTGATATAGTGCATGGTTTCTTTCATAGATACACCATATTTGAGTGTCTACAGATATTATTTTATTTTTTTCTGTTTGATTTATATAGGGTATGATGCATATTACTTCTAAAATAGGTGGTATTCGATATATTTTTATTATTGGAGGAGTGGAAGACATCCAATTATATTTCTATTTTTCTTTTATGTATTATGTGTAATGAACAATACTGTGATGAATCGACACATCACCTGACCTAGCTTTCTACTAGGCTCGAAGGCCACCTAGATCCCCATGGATTGGAAAATAGTTCTTGAAAATACAAGAACACTTGGGAATAATTTATCCAAAAAATCTCTGTAAATAAGGCACCACACCTTTCTTGAAAATCTAGCAAGGAGTTTCCATACAATGGAAATACATGTAAAATAATATAAGAAGTTATAAATAATTGAATGAAACAAACATGCCACATTCCATAAAATGACCCAAATCACATACAGAAACATATAAAAACATCATCTCAAGGAAAATAATATAGGGTACATCAAATTGAAACTAAATATAAGTAAAATAAATGCCACATTTATTGATACATCACATCCCATAATGAAACCAAAACCACAAGATCACCTCCATGAAACACAAGGTTTCTCACCATACCCCAACACAGCCATCGATGGGTGAAATAAGTGATAACCAAGATGAAATAGAACATAGAACCTATATAAAACATAAAAAATATATACATTCACATGAGTGTGTATGTAATGTGTGAGATAATGGGTACAATATGATCTCACCAGGGAGTTTATGTAATTCCTTTTGTTAAGAAGTTTATAAATACTAGTTTAAAATAAAATAAAAATTAAGTTTTTTCTATTTATTTATAAAGAATAAAATAAAAGAACACAATAATTTATACTACCAAGAATTAATTCACATATTTTCTTAGATATCACTTTAAAATCTATAATTTACACTTTTTATATTCATGAAGAGAAAAAAATCCAATTTTTCATTTCAATCCTTTCATGAAATTCTAGATAAGAAAATAATCTCTTTGACTTTTTATTCAAAACACTTACCTTAGATAAATTTTTAAAATCCATTTAAAATCAACACAATCATAAATGAATAAATCACAATACAAATGTTAAACCACAATATCAATTGAATATCAAAAAATAAAACAATTACAATGGTTAAACAATAAGAAAGCACATGGGAATAAAAAAGGGATTCCCTACATAGAACTAATAATCAAGTAATGAGTGTCATATACTATACCATAAGTTCTAAATTGAGATAATCCTAGACTTTAACAAATCCATGGGACCAACTGTCAGTATATTATGTATCCAAACAAAACATAATCCACCTATCTTACATATATATTTCCTCATTAGGGGGAACTCTGTTAAACATAGTCATATAGTATAACTAGGTGATAATATATTGTTCATGATATAGTCTATTTTAGCATAAATCTAGATCTCCCACTTAATTACTTAGGTTCCCATGACCAAATCAAAGTGGAGGTGTGAAAATAATAAAACCATAATTCATAAATAAAGAATAAAACATAAATCTCCCTCACCCCAACACCCTCACACAAAACAACCCCTTTCCGCGTCATATAACCATCACATAATAATTCACAACCCCTCAAGGAGTAAATAATAAAAAGGGGGATGCAATGAGGGAATCGTAAGCATGGAATAACCCAATTCTATTAAATAAATACAATAAAAGAAATTGAATTTGGGATGATGAGTCTTTTTTTTCATTTCCCAAAAATTTAACATTCAAAACACACTTTAAAATGTTTTTAAAAGACACAAATCCTTTTAAAATCCCAAAATCATCCTTTAAAAAAAGATCTATTACCTTTAAAAACCAAAATGGATCAAATCACTACAATTTTAATCTAAAATATTTCAAATATCCTCAAAGTATTTTCCACAAACACTTCGCATGTAAAAAATAATAAATTTCAATATGATACATAAGTCTCATAAATAAAACCATTTACGCTAAGATTTTAATTCATGAATTTTTTTATAAATCCACCAAAAACACCATACATTGATAAAATTTTATAAAAATGAATTTTATTAACCTTAATCAATTCCTGAATTACAAAATAATGGAATGAAATAGAAATACCCACCTCAAACCAAATGGAAATCAAGCCACAACATGTCACATTTTATGAAAACACCCCATCATAGAGGAACCACCCTATAAAGACCCTAAAAAACCAAAACCCATGTTTATAGTCAACATAATTCCCATATAACCAATTACAAAATGATCAGGTTTTCCAAAATAAGGAAAAATCTATGAGAAATAGAGGGGGAAATAATGAAAAAAATAAATAGGAATAACAAAAAATGTTATTGTGGTAATCACTCGAAACCCAAAGAGAATGAATCAAAAAATTAGGGGAAAGGGTAGGAGAGCCCATTCCTAGGGATCCATGTTATGTATTTATTGAAATGGGAGAAATAATTCCTATTTGGTTTCTTATGATCTTGGTGTAAAAACTAGGATTTTGAAAAAATTAATAATCTTCCTAGGGCACATTAAAACATGACACATTTCACCATGATATGAAATATTTTAGAAATTTCATGATTGTGGAATGATTCCATGTGTTGTGATATGAATATCCTTAGTATAGAACTTCAGATCTATGGAAAATCTTGATCATGACATGATAAATCTGGTCATGGAATTCTCTAATGTATTTCAAGACTACAACTTCTTAGGGCTACCCAAAACACCAAAATAAATAAATAATACTTTATGAAAACATTAAATAATAGAAAAAAATTCAATATAAAAAAATAGTGACATGGGGGTGTTATATTAAGTTTTTTCTAGTGTGATATTTTAAAATTCTATAGTGTTTAAAGAGGGAAAGTCAATGATTAATAAGTTTGGTTTGTTGTAATTTTATTTCTATATTATACAAATAGAAAATTTTATACTTTAAATATATATTTATTATCCATTTTCTAGTGTCATTCATGATATGATGGATAAAATTGAATTGAGAAAAATATTTAATATAAGTTATTTGAAAATATATATTTTACATTTACATGCAATGTTTCTTGAAATATATATTAGATAAAGTCTTCTACCGAGTTTACGTATATACTAACAAACATGTATGAGAAGCCTACTATTTTGAACATGGTTTTTTTCATGTGAATACTCTTTAATCTAAAGATGATTATAGAAAAGTCTACTTATGATCATGTGAATGATTTCAACATGACCAGAAGTTTTTTGGATTTGGATAATTATAAATTTGAGAGTGGTGTGTAGGCATTGATTCTATTATCATGCATCCTAAATCATGGAATGTAATGATTACTTATATGAGTAGTTTAAATAGTAATACTAACTTACTTTTTGAGGATATATAAGATCTAATTTTTAATTAAGAGATCAAACAAAAGGTAGTCTATACATAATCCCAAACAATATATAGTGTATATGCATGAGGATGATCAAATCTATGGACAAGTTAGAAGGATAGAAATCGATTGATAAAAAGGAGTCAAGGAAAATTGTTAGGTCTAGGTAAAATATTAATGGTAATGTGGGGAGAAAGTATATTTGAAGAAATATTGAAGAGAAAATTGTATAAACAATAAATTATTTTCTATAAATATAATAACTTAGAAAAGTTAGTATAGTTTCCTATAAAGTTTCAATATATCACTGAATTAATGGATCATTGATTATGAAACATCATTTTACTCAATGTATGAGAGAGTATTCATTGAAAAATACGTGTTCAATTTTTTTTATAAAGTTCATATTACTAATGATAGGGCTCTTGAGATTATAGGAAAAGGTGATGTAAATGTTTGGACATTAAACAAATTTTTTCTAAATATAAAAGGGGTCATAAAGAAACTATGATTGAGGAGAAATTTAATTTCCATTGATCAGATAGATGATGTGAGGTTTTATAAAATATTTGTGGATGGTGCATGAAAAATCACATGTGGTTCTATGGTGGTTTACAATAGTGTAAAAAGAGAAACATTATATCTTATGGAGATGTTGGGTATGAAAATACCCATGGCTACATCATCTACCAGAGATTCCCAATTGTGACATTAACATCATGGTCATTTCAGTAATAAGGGTATGGATGTTTTGGTTACTAAATTTGTCTTAAAACTAAAGTCCCTAGAGTACAAAACATATGAATAGTGTATCCTTAAAAAGAAAAAAAGAATTTATTTTTTTATGCAAGGAAGGAAAATGAATTTTTTGAAGCTGGAGCTTATGTACATAGATGTTTGGGGACTAAAACTGGTGTTATCATGGTGGTTCACTATACTATGTTATCTAAATTTATGACGTTACATAGAAATTATGGGTTTTATTTATAAATAATAAGTTATATGTATTTGAAAATTTTATAAGATAGAGATCCATGGTAGAAAATGACATACATTTAAAAATAAAATGCTTTATGTATGATAATTCTAATGATTAAAAAAATATTTAACTCACTAAATCATTGTAGAATAAAGATATCAAGTTTAAAAAATTGTACCTTGGACATCACAACCAAATATTTTATTGGAATGAATGAATAAGACAATGAATGAAAGATTACAAATCATGTGACTAAATTATGGTTTTATTAGGTAATATTAAGAATATATATTGAATTTCATGGAATATATAATCAACAAAAGTCTCTATGTACCAATGGGGAATGATTCTCTTATAAAACTTAGGACTAATAATATAGTGTATTTATCTCACATAAAATAATTTGGTTTCATTTCATATGTCCGTGTAAAATATAATGAATTTGATAAATTAGAAGCTAAGTATGAGATATGTTTCTTTATGGGGTATGGTGATAGGGAATTTAGATTTCAGCTTTCGTATGATGATAAACAGATGGTTATTATAAGTACGAATGTATTATTAAATTAATAGGTCTTTTATAAGTATAAATACTTAGTAGAGTATGTTTTTGAGAATAAATAATCAATATATCATATCTAAGTTGATTCGAATAGATGTTAAGGAGTGATAATTAGTTCTGGGATCATTGAGTGTCTAAAGTTACGTAAAATTTATGGAAGACTATATTATATTATCATTTTGGAATTATGAGTAAGTATAGATATATTTGAGTGTTCATGAATTGTTAAAGAGTGTATGAGAGTTCAAGTGTGAGAAATGTTTCCTTAGTTTTATTTAAAGAGGTCTATAAGAGACAAAATATTGGTTTAGAGGTTTGAATTAAACTTGAAATATGTACTTCTAAATTATAGTAGAGAACCTAAAATTTTATAAGACACAGAAATTATGAGTGACTCACATAAAGGCCCTGAACCTAGAATCCTAGATCCAACATCTTACTTCATAACAAAGGGATAAGATATAAAGAATCACATCCCAAAGGACTGATCAATTTAGTTGTCTTGATAAACTAGATAAATACATGATTAACATATAAAATTTGAATTAAGGAATTAAAATATAATTTTTTTTCAAGAGTAACATTATTCCATCTAGAATATCCATGCATTATAGTCATATTAAACTTTATAGAATCCTTGGGAAAAGAAAAAAACAAGGGTGAGTTCAAATGAGTAGTAAGAGTTATGTATAGTAAAAGCAGTCATGAATCAATAGGAATAATCAATATGAAAAGGTAAATAACTGAACACAATACATTTAGATAAATTGACAAGGTTTAATAAATATTTCAAGGTAAATAAATGAGAAAACAAGGTATTTAAATAATTGGATAAGGAATAATCAATATGGAAAGGTAAATATAAAAAACACATTTCATTTAATCAATAAAATGAAAATGAAATGCATCAAGAGATAATTTCATAGTGAAAATATTCTGGATAATAGTAAATATTAATGGAGGTGATGATTAATTATTAGATTTCATGTTTACTAGACACATGAAACCTCTACCGTCAAGATCTATTTTTAAGACATGTTGAAACATACTGGGTAAAAACCCACTTAGCTGAGGATAGCCAAACGATTCATCCCATGAGACTACCAATGCATTGAGGGGCTTACATTAAATAGTACTCAACCTAGGTATTTCATGTTGAAAACATTTATCATATATTAAATAATCAATTTAATTTCAAAATAATTTTCCTTATCCTTAAATATCTGTATTGAGTAAAGGATACATATTTACCAATATTTCCTCAGTCAATAAAATAACTATCAAAGTAGACACCATATGTAAAAATGGTATAAAGTTTAATAATCACAAATTTATACGATAAATTATATAGATATTGAGGTGAAATTTAATTTCCAATGGAAAGAGAATAATTCAAAGGAAAGATAATAAGTACAATAATTAATCATGGAATTGAATTTCAATACTTTCCTAGGAAAAAATGATCTTAAACCTTCCAGATGAAGAATAAGGATGATATTAATAGAACATATAATCATCGGATTAAGAATAAAGGGTTTTTGTCATTATTGAATAGAAATAACATATAAAGTTCGTTCAAAACATTCTTGAGGAAAATACCCTCTTCATTTTATTTTTTCTGAAAATCATTTTCTTTGAAAATCACTTTTAAAAAACAGTTTCTTTTAAAATATTCTCATAAAATTATAATGGAATCTCGAAATAAATGATGGTAATGATAGAGGTTAATTTAGTACATTCCATAAAAGTAAAAATAATATCAATTTATCACTATAAAAATGTAATGAAAGTTCCTTATTCATTAAATGACCGGAATATTCATTTCATATTTTCCATAAAATCCAAATGAGCATTTTTTTTAAAATGAAATAATATTATTTTTAAATTTTTTATAAAGATAAAAAATGGATGAATATTTTTTTGATAAATCATTTTTGAAGGTATAAAAACATTTTTGAAAACATTTTTGAAAACATTTTTTGAAAACGCGGTTTTGGAAGAAAAAATATTTCCTACCGAAGAGTGAAATGAAGTCAGTTTTTTTGAAAACATTTTAAGTACAAAAGAGTGAAAAAATTGTACTATTACTTGAAAATATCATGAATAACTAGATTAGAATAAAATTTGATGGTTTTATTAATACATGGTCAAATAATTTTCTTTAATTTAAATTCAATGGTAAACAATATCGATTATAATGAGATTGTTAAATAAACCTTTACAATGATCATAATATTGAAGTGAGAATTAATAAATTGGTAAATTATGTGTATCAAATATAATCACATAAAAAAATTAGAAATAAAATATAATATAATAAAAATTAATTACACACATAATATTTCTGTGGTTTAATAAATTAAATAGATGTCTAACCCAATGAGTGGAAATTGAGTTAAGAAATCCATTACCACTTGGTAACTTTTAATTAAAATACACATAGATAAAAAAATAAAAAATTGAAACTTAAAATATCATTAATAATGAAGTATTTATGACATTATAAGTAAACTGGGAAGTATATATACCATATAAAAGAAAGTAGGTTCATAACAATACGATATGCCTCAATGAAATAAAATTAAGATGAAAACCCTTACCTTTTGCTTACTTCTGGTTAAACGGGATTTCAACTCTAGTATAGTGGTTTTAAACATGTTATTAACTTATTATATAACCATATTATTATTTATAATATCATATATTATCCTTTTACAAAATTTTATTACCCTTTCGTTAATAATCTTTCACTATTTTCATTGTGTCGAGTGTTAATTGCCTCGTTTTATTATGTGTGTTTGGTTATGAAAGTTCCAGTTATTTGGAATATTATATAGTAAAATCATATCCATTATAATAATCATGGCATAATTATCATATATATACATAAATTATACTTTTAAAACCAATTATTAATGATGTTTATGAAAAATGAAGTTCATTATGATAATAGAGATGGGTGGTCATACGTACACATGGAAAAACATTTTCCATTTTTCAATGATCATTATAGAAAGGTTGTAAGTATTATATTATATTTCCATAATGATCATATTATCATATGAATAATAAAATTTCTTTAAATATACCAATATATCATCCATTTTTTGTGGTGATGAAAAGAGAGCCATATCTCTTCATGAAGGCGGTAGACCTCACATACACGAACAATGTTATAATCATTACACTAGTGAAAGAGAAAGAAATAAAAATATATATTATATTTAATAAATTATTAACATGTCATAAATATCATAATTATTACATTTATATTGCATTAAATTATCAAAATTATTCATTATCACTTTCCATGTAAAGCATTAGTGATGGACAAATCACATCACTTCAGGAGGCGGTAGTCCTGCGTACACATGAGAGATGTTATTGTGTCTCAATAAAATAGAAAGTAATAATTTATATAGTATATAATGAATAAATAGGTATAAATATTTTATAAATATCATATATATACTTTATATCCATCATAATACCCAACTGTGAAAGGTGGAAATGGAAAAATGAACGACATTGGTTTGCGAGGTGGTAGTCTGTCGTACACACGAGTGACAATTTCGTAACCCATTTGATGAAAGTGTAGAATTTTTTAGGTAATTAAATTATTATAAAAACATCCTGTTATATTTAATATATTTTTTTATTATGTCATCATGGTTTAATAAAAATTTAAAGATGTGCATAAATAAGTAAAATATAGATGCTCATTGGAGAATATTACCTCCTCTTTGGGTATCTTCCTTTGGTATGTACTAAACCCCCCATTAACATGGATTAATTCCCAAAATAATTCTTATATGATGTTGGTATATATGTTTGGGAGTTATTTGGGTAGGTTTTTTTATTATCCCAATGGATTTATAGGTGTTAAGAAGTGAGGAGAGTGAGTGCACTTTTATAGTTGAGGGGAGTGGCATTCTTGTAAATAATCAAAAGTATTCACTTTTGGGAGGTCTCCCTTACCTCATGTGGATAATAAAATGAATAATAAATGAGTTTAGGGTTTATATGTTCTACAAAAATTTCTAAAACACAAAAATAAAATCAATTTTATCATTTTTTCCTTAGTATTTTAGTTTACTCAATTTTACCCTTTTTGTTTTTAACTAGGATAACTATTTTTCTAACCTAAGTAATTTATCCTTTAAGATTAAATTACAGTGATAATTATTACATAATTTTGATCTAATTATTTTAAAAATTATATATAAATTATAAAATAAAAATATCACATGTGTCATAATTAATTTTAATAAAATCTCACGTAACGCGTAAAAACCCTACTTTAACCCCAACCACACTAATTCAATTTTTACTATTTATGGGTAAATATGTTCATTTAAAAATATAAATCAGTAAATGAATTTAATATATTTTATATTTATTAAAATTTAAAAATAATTTATCAAGAAATAATATTTTTAGTAATTTTAAATCATTTTATAAAATATTATTTATTATAAAATAACATTAATGTAAATTTTGACATTATTCAAATAATTTGAATTTAGAAATATCAATATAGTGATGTAATTTAATTTTTTTTTTAAAAGTAGTGTAAAATGATATAAAAATATAAAAAATTAATGGAACTCAATAATTCATTCAATTTACATCACACGTAATATTTTAAGTATCATTTATTTTATATACGTATCAACTAAATAATTCATGCATTGTCATTTCCTAAGCATTTAAAATAATTATTTCACCTCTAAAAAAATAAAATAAATTATAATGATAATAATAACTCAATTATATTTCAAAATAATATTTATAACCGAACTTATGATGTTTTTCCCTATCCTAAATCTATATAGATATTAAAGGTAAGGAAGGTTACTTTTTATCTTTTTCTTTACTTAACTTATTATATAGGTCCATTTCATAGAATAGTACACCAATAACTCATAAAAATATATAATAAGGTGATAGGGGTATAGATATGTCCAAAAAACTAGTTTTGTACAAGTTGGTAGGCAATTTTATACCTTATATTCTAGTTTTAACCACTAATTAAACTCATTTTTACTATAATCATTGTAATTAATTTCAACCTTTTTCACTAATAATCAAGGTACAAAATTAATTTGACCTTATTATATAATATAAATTATTATTATTCAAAATATATAATAAAATTTTCTAAAATAAACTCACATAAGTGGAATAAGTTAATTTATTATTAATCACAAAGATGTAATCAGAAATGAGGTTTTTAAAGTGAAAATGTTCAAAAGATTAAAATATTTTTATATCAAAATTAAAAATGAAAATTATTACAACGGACTAAATTAGATTTACTGTTATGAAATTTATCTAATTTTACTTTAAAACCAATTCACAATATAATTTAACCTTATAAATTATTTAATTGAAAAGGCGGTTTTCAATTAAAATTCAGTATTTTTCATTATTCACCAAAAAAGGAAACTTCTCAGAAAAATAAAAAAAATCACCATAAAATAAATTCGGGATTCCATTATAAAAAATAATGTTTTTTATATAAATTTTATAAAAGTGTTAAAAATTAATTTTAAATTATGTGAGGTAAGTGGGACTAAACCATCTTTTAGGAAAATATAGTTTTTCCAAAAACATAAATTTTTCTTTTAAACAATTGTTATTATTATTTATAATCAATAAAACAACCAATAAATGTTTGTAAAGTATATATTTTTATAATTTAATTAATCATATTCATACCCACCATTAAAATATCTAGGTGATAAAGGCCATATTAAATGATAACATTAATAATATATTGTTGTTTGGTAATACTCAATATTGTTTATAACGCAATCTTTTAAAGAACACTGATGTTGCATGTAATGAAATATAAACTCAGTTTTCATGCATTTCAAGTAATATAATGTATTTAATTTATTTGATAAATTATATATGTCATAAATTATTAGGATGTTACATTCTTTTCTACGCTTGGTGTTGCGTGTCATACACACTATCAAAAACGATGTCCATATTTTAAAATTACAGGGTGATACATTCTCCCACCTTAAATAAATTTCATCATCACAATTTAAACTTGATATCAGTAATCAAGGGTTTTATATTCAAAAATAAATTTATTGAAATCCCACGTCGTGATAGTGGTTGGTAAAACATACTCTTAATAAGAGATAAATGGAAGTACAATGGTCACATAATTAGGTTTCTGAGTATGAAAAAATTAGTGGAAAGTGAATATATGAACATAGAAAAATGGTGTATATAATTATAGAGAGTGATTGAGGTCATTGATCAAAAGTAAGTGAATTATCATTGGAAAGTTATGGTCCTTAAAACCATACATCTATGATGATTTAAAATACCATATGATTCATCAAATATTAATGTAATAAGATAACATTTTCATTTCAAAACCCCTTTTCTAATGTTTGGGAATTATTTTACTATCTAATAATATAAGGAAATATAATTACATGATAAATTTAAATTTCATAAGATAAATTTCATCCTTTGGTTTTTGTTCAATAAATTTCCAATCTATATCTTACTTTAAGAAATAAATATATGAAAATTAATTTTTTATGACTCAAGCACTAAAATTCACTTTTAAAAGATCGTAAGATGAATAAACAAGTGACAATTCTTTCCTTATACTTCTAATAACTATTTTCTAAAACCAATATGGTTAGAATAATTTATCTAATATAATAAATTAATCTCCAATACTAAAAATTAATACCACAGATTCATCATTAATATTTATTTTTCAAATTGTTTAAATAATGACATATTAACCTAGACATCGTGTAGGATAGTGGTAGGGGATAAACCCTTATCGTACGTCAGTCATGGGTTCAAGCCCTACAGCCTTTACATACTTGATAGGTTGTCACCTCACGTATAATTAATCATTTTTATAAACTATATTAATATAATTCCAATAACATTTCCAAAAAATATTACAGACATCCTTGAAATAAAATTTATCATTAAATCACCTTTTTACCATGTTTTTTAGTACAACTTATTTTTTTAAAAAAGTTTAATAATCTTATTTGACTATTATTACAATGTCATTAATAATTTTTTAACTATAAAGTCTATCAATACCATTAAAATTATGTCTATAAAATTTAAATTCATTGTTCCCCAAATAAATTTTCTACTAAAACATAAAATTTTAATAAATTATCTAAACTTTCCTCAATCTCGGTAGAATACCATCACATAAAACCTAAAATTATGTGTTTAATACTTTACATTTATGATAAATCTTAAACTTATTAATCTATCATGGTATCTATATCTATTAAGTTAATTAATTCATATATGATTCTAAAACAATCCAAAGATGTTTCATGATTCATATAACCAAAATAACATAGTTCAAAACAATTCTAATATTTAATTTTTTTGAATCCCAATACACAAATACTTCTTCTATTTTATTACCACCTAATATATTCCTTGGTCTAGGAATTACCCTAGGTCATCCATTTCCATTATATATTTAAATCCTTTATATTATTTTGTAAGAAAAATGTAAATTATCCTAATCACATCCACCAGGAATGTCAAGCCTAGTACATAGTGAGTCCTGTTTTCATATACTAAGTGACACTCAAATCAAGAATGATGCTCCCTTTTCAGATTTATTACCAATAGGTACATCTATTATATAACCACATCTACTTTTAGCCTCCAGAAAAGGATGTATTGAAAGGAAGAACAACATTATCTCTATCTTACCAAAACTTTAGGATGTTCTTATAAAATTATCGAAAAATTATATCATAGGGTTATGTTTACTAATATATGTCATCATAAATCTATTTTCCAAGGTTTCTAATAAACTTGATCTGATTCCAACTATAGGAACCCCAACCCCAGTATCCTAGAGTTGGTACAATACTTTATTATATTGGAATAAGATACAAGGAATTGCATCCTGAAGTACTGATTTGTTTAGTAGTCTTGGTAAAGTAGATACATACATGATTTACATATTACATTTGAATACAAAAATTACAATTTAATTTTTTTGAGAATAAATTTATTCCATCTTGTATATCTCTACATGTCATTCATAGTATTTAATCCTTTGGAAAGAAAACAAAATAAGGGTGAGATAAAATGATCAGTAATGGTTATGTATAATGGAATAAATCATGAATAAATTATAATAATCAATATATAAAGGTAAATAATTGATCACAAATTCCATTTCAATAACTAAATAAGGTATAATAAATATAAAAATGTGAAAAACTCAGAAAAAATTCTATTTAAATAATTGGACAAGGGATAATCAAAATGTTAATGTAAATATTTGAAAAGAAATTCCATTTAATCAATAAACTAAAATGATATATATCCACAGATAATGTCGTAGTGAAAATATCCTAGATAATAATAACTCTTAATAAAGTAAATTACTAATTATCAAACTTTGGGTTTCCAAGGAACATGATACCTTTACCATCAAGATATATCCTCAATATAGTTTAAAACATACTCGGTAAGAACCCACTTAGTTAAGTCTAGCTAACTAATTCATCCCATGAGACTAATGATGCATTGAGGGGAATACATTTTCCAGTCCCCAACCCATGTATTACACATCCAAATCATTCCTCGTATATCAAATAATCAATACAATTCATAAATAATGTTCCTTATCATTAACTATCCGCATTGAGTAAAGGAAAAAAAATTATTAATATTTTCCCAATATATAAAATAACCATCAAAGTAAAAATCATATGTAATAATAGTATATGTTTTCAGAAATAAAAATATCCATGATAAATAATATGGATATTTAGCGGAAATTTAATGTCCAATGGAAAGTAAATAATTCATGGGAAAGATAATTACTACAATAATGAATCTAGGAAGTTAATGTAAATACTTTCCTTGTTCAAATGATCTTAAAATATCCAAAGGAAGAATATGGATGGTATAAATACATCATATAACCATTGGAGTAATAAAAAAGGTTTCTAGTCATTGAAGAATCGAAATACCATAAAAATATATTTAAAACATTCTTAAGGAAAATATATAATTCATATTGAAAACATTTTGAAAGTACTTTTATTTCAAAATCAATTTTAATAAACATTTTATTTAAAATGATCCTCATAAAATTATTAAGTAAGCTTAAAATAAATTATTTTAACAACATCAGTTAAGTCCTTACATTCCATAAAAGTGGAAATAATATTCCTTTTTCACTAAAAAAATGTAATGATATTTTCTTGTTCAGAAAAAAAATAAGAAAATCCTTTTATCATTTTCAGTAAAAACCAAACGAACATTCTTTTGAAAACAACACAATATTATTTTGAATTTTTTTTGCAGAGTAAAAATGGGTGAAAATTAATTTTATAAATAATTTTAAAAAGTTTAAAAACATTTTTTTTTATTTTTTTAGAAAACATTGTTTAGAAATAAAACATATTTCTAATCGAAGATAGAAATGAAGTCAGATTATCATGAACCCATTTTATAAAACATTTAAAGTACCAAAGAGTGGAAAAATAGAACTATTACTTGAAAATATCATGAATAACCATTGGTTAATAATATTAATTGAGTTTATTGGTATATTATCAAATAATTTCCTTCAAATAAAATTCAAGGGCTAAAAATATTGATTAGAATGAGATTGTGAAATAAACATTTACAATTATCATAACATTGAAGTGATAATTAATTAATGGATTTATTATGTGTAACAACTATAAATCCACACAAAATAAGTGGAAATAAAAAATAATATAATCCAAATTCATTTCATAAATAATATTTTCATGATATAATCAACAAAATATAAGTTTAACCCAATGAGTATAAATTGAGTTAAGAAATCTCTTACCACTTGATAACATTTAATTAAAATACCCTTAGATGACATCGTTCAACTTAAAACATACAATATAATGAATAATTATTTATTCATGATATTCCATGTCAAATTTTCAATATATAACCCATATAAACTAAATTAGGTGTGTAACAATACAATATGCCTCAATGAAATGAAATTGAGATGAAAACCTTACATTATGATTCTTTTTTTCTTGAACAAGATTTAAACTTATGAATTGTGGTTTTAAAAATATGATTAGCTTATTATTGAATCATATTAATATTTATATTATCATATATTATCCCTTTAAAACATATTATTTACCATTTTTTAATTATCATTCATTATTTTCATTGTTTCAGGTGTTAATTTCCTTGTTTTTTTATGTGTGTTGTGTTATGATAGTAAAGGTTCTTGCACATATTATATAGTACTATAATACAAATAATAGTAATAATGACATAATTAATATATTTATACATCAATTATACTTTTAAAACCAATCATGTATGATGTTTATGAAAAATTAAGTGTGTTACGATCATGGAGACAATAGATCATACGTACACATGAGTATCAATTTACATTTCTCAAAGATCATTATGAAAATGGGTAGGTAATATATTATCTATAAATAATGATAATAGTATCATGTATACAATATTATTTCATTAAATATATTTTTTTATATCATCCATGTGGTGTGGTTATGAAAATAGAGTCGCAACTATTTGTGAAGGTGGTAGGCCACACGTACACGAACGATGTTATCATCATTACTTGATTGAAAAGGAAATAAATAAAATGATATATTATATTTACATAATTATTAATTTCTTATTAATATCATAATTATTTCATTTATATCACATATAATCATTAACAGTATTTCCTACCACCTTCTATGTAAAGCGTTAGTGAAAGACGAATCACATCTCTTTACCAGGTGGTAGTTCATGGTACACACAAGCGACATTATTTTTTCTCTTATAGAATGAAAAGTAATAATTTATTATGATATAATGACTAAATAGATATAAATAATTCATAAATATCATATATAAACTTTATATCTATCATAATACACAACCATTAATGGTGGAAATGAAAAAACGAATGACATTGGTTCGCAAGGCAGTAGTTCACCATATGCACGAATGATGATTTTGTAACCAATTTGATGGACCCAGAAAATTTTATAGGTCATGAAATTATTATAAAAACATCATAGTATATTTAAGATACTTATTTTATTATATCATCATGCTTTAATAAAAATTTAAGGAGGTGGAGAAAAAAATAAAAGAAATACACTCATTGCAGTACGTTCTCTGTTATTTGGGTATCTTACATTAATTTGAATTAAATCCTTCATAGGGTGGGTTTATGCCCAAAATAAGACTTCTATAATTAGAGGATGGAATTTTAGAAGTGACTTGGTTAGGTTTTGGATGATAAAAATTGATTGATATATGTAAAATAGTTAGAGGAGTGAGTGCCCTTTTATAGTTGAGGGGGAGTGGCATTCTTGTAAATACTAAAAATTATTAATTATTGGGAGGTATAATTTACCTCACATGGATCCAAAACTGAATAATAATGGTCGATAGGGTTTATGTGGTCTATAAACTCCTCAAAAATACCATTTTTATCTTTTTTTCACTAATCTTTAAGTTTACTCAATTTTACCCTTTTTGTTTTTAGCACGATAACTAGTTTTCTAACCTAGGTGATTTATCCATTAATAATTAATTAAAGTGATAATTAATATAAAGTTTATATCAACTGATTATACATATGATACTAAATTTATAAAATAAAAATATCATGTGTTTTTGAAATTAATTTTAACAGAAGCGAACCTAATGTGCAAATTCATTTCTTTAACCCTAACCGCGCAAACCATGTTTGTACTATTTAGGGGTCAATATGTTGATTATAAAGATAAATTGGTCCACTAATGGACCATATTTAATATTTATTAAAATTTTAAAAAATAACATGGAATAAGATATTTTTTTCATTAATTTTAAATCATTTAATAAAATATTATTTGTTATAAAATAACATTAAGGTCAATTTTGAAACTATTCATTTAATTTGAATTTAAAAATATCAATATAATGATGGAATTTAAATATATTATGTTCACATGAGTGTAAAATCATATAATCATCTAAATTTTTTTGTAACCTTATAATTCATTCAATTTATATCACTTTTAATATTTTGAGTATCATTTATTATATTTAATTTGTTAACTAAATAATTCATGCATTAGCATTTCTTAAGCATTTAAAGAAATATGTCATTTATAAGAAAATTAAGATAAATTATCATGATAAAAAGACATTTAATTTTAAAAATAATAATTATAACTACACCTATGGTGTTTTTCTTTATCCCAAACCTTTATAGATAATAAAGGTACGGAAGGTTTCTTTTTTGTATTTTTATTTACTTAACTTATTATATAGGTCACTTTAATGGAATAATAACACAATAACTCATAACAATATAACCCTGGGTTATAAGGTTTGAAATATGGCCAGAAAATAGGGGTTGGAAAAGGTGGTGGGTCATTTTACACCTTATATTCTAATTTTAATGGCTAAGTAAACTCGTTTTTACCTTAATCACTGTAATTAATTTTAACTTTTTTTTAATAATAATTATGGAAAAAAATTAATTTTACTATATTAGATAATATAAATTAAGATTATTAAGAATATTTAATCTATTTTTCCAAATTAAACTCACAAAATTAGCTAAATTTAATTTTAAATTAATCACACACATGCGACGAGAAAACATGTTTTTAAAGAAAAAATATTTAAAAGTTTACAATGTTTTTATATCATAATTCAATATGAGAATTATTAAAATTAAATAAATTGTATTAATTAGTATAAAATTGATCTAATTTTTCATTAAAATTAATTCAAAATATCATTTTACAGTATAAATTATAAAATATAAAAGAAAAATTTCAATTAGAATTCACCATTTTTCACTATTCATAAAAAAAATTAAACTTCTCAGAAAAATACCAAAAATACACTCTAATATAATTTTGGTATTCCCCTTTAAAAAATAAAGTTTTTATCCATATAAATTTTATAAAGGTGTTCAAAATTAATATTAAATTAATTTCACCAAGCACGACTAAACTATTATTTAGGAAAATACAATTTCTCTAAAAATATTCCATTTTATTTTAAATGATTCTTCTTATTATTTATAATCAATATATAACCAACAAATATGTGTGATATATATATTTTAATAAGTTTTTTACTTCTTTTCATACCCCCATTCCAATATTTAGGTGATAATTTTCATATTAAGTAATAATATTAATATTATATTATTGCTCGGTAAAACTCAGTTTGCTTGTAATGAAAGCTATCGAAGAAACTTGTTATTGTGTGTAACACAATATAAACGCCGTGTTTCATGCATTAAAATATATAATTTTTTTAATATATTTAATTTAGTAAATATACCATAAATTCTTAGGATTTTATATCCCTTTCTAGGCTTGGTGTTTCATGTTATACACGCTATTTAATATGATGTTCATATTTAAATTTTTTTGGGTGTTGCAACTCAAAATAGGTGGAGTCAACAATGAAGGAATATTTGGATTCATTAAATGGGAATATTTCATAGTAGATAACAAATATTCTACTAGTTAATCAATAAATATAGAACAATTTGTTCTATAAGTTAAAGAGATAAGTTGATGGTAGAAAATGGTTCATGAAATTTTTTCCAATTAAAATCATTCAACAAAAGGAAGAAATTGATTTTAGTGAGAGATTTTCTTTGGGGGTGAAGTATAAAAAAATTTGGACTATGTTCAGAATAATTTCATAAGAACGTATATATAATTTAAAATTAAACATTCATATGAAATTCCCTCATTGTGTTTTACGGGAAGAAATTTTTTGGGAGAAACCAAAAAAAATTTAAGAGACAAGAAAATAAATTCTGGTGTACAGTATCGAATTGAGTTCTTATGGGATGAAATAGGAAACCATACGATGTAATAAAAGGATTTATACTTTATAGATGGTATAATTATAATATATCCCCAGTGGAGCACATGTTTAATAATGTGTTATTATCAATGATGGATAAAAATACCATTAAAAGGTCATTAAAAACATTATTGTGGAAAATACCCTTTCCACTTTGAAAATCAATTTAAAAAACTAAAAAGTTATAGAATATATGGGATTTTTTTTTTGAAATTAAACTTCTAAAATTTAAAATAATTATTAAAAAATATTAATGTTGGAGAAAACATTTGGTTAATGAAATACACAATGTTTTTTACAACATCAATATGTTCAATAACATATACAACATGAAAAACCAAGCTTAAATGAACCAAAAAATGTTATTATTTAAATATGACCATTATAACATTACTGTTAAATTAAGGGGTAAAAATAGGAATAACAAAATTATGAAACTTATATGGTATAAAAATTTATAAAATAAAGTCATTGGTCATCAATTTATTAAAAATAAAAAGAAAAAACATTTGAAAGTAAAAAAATAAATGTTTTTTTAAAAACTATTTTTATGTGTGGAATCTGTTTTTATCTTAATAAATTAAATTAATCACAACCAGTAAATTATTTTAAATAATTTTATATATTATATATTAATTAATTTTTTTTAAATTAATTTAAAAATTTTACAAGCATGGGATAAGAATAAACTAAGTTTTATTCAAAAAAATGTATTTTTCTAAATAGATATTTTCATTACATTTTCTGCAATTATTTTTAAAATAAATTTATTAAAATTATGGCTTTAAAATTTTAAAAAAATTTATTATTTATTCATAATTCGTAGGTCAAAATATGATAAATAGGTCCCTTTTACTTTTGGACAATATGACTAATAGCCGCGGTAAAATTTATCACCTTGATAAAGGGTAAATTGGGTTAATATACGCTAAAACTAAAAGATAAGGTCATATATTTTCATCATAATTATTATTGGATAATGGTAATTTAAACCTTATAATATTATTATTGAAATATATTTTTTCAATGGACACTTCTACATGAAAATGACCATTGAAATATTTAAAGAAAATAAAGTTACAAATTATCACTCTCTTAGTTTTAAATATCACTTATATATCCACATAAGGTAAATAATAAGTCATTAATGAATAAAAATGATTATTTTTAGAATAAAAAATTATATTCCTGATGGTAATATATTTATAAATTTTAGTGATTAAATAAGTACCCTAAATTATTGAACAATAATAATACAATATTTATTCTATTAATAAAATTATAAATTATTTTGAAAATATTAAAAGTAATATAATTTTAGTAAATTATAGGTTCACATGAATTTTATAGATAAATATAAAATATTAGTGATGTGTAAAAGGATTATATTTTAAATAAAACTTTGTTCTTTATGTTTTTATGTCAAATTAAATGAATAGTGTTAAAATTGACATTAATGATATTTTATCAAAACAATATTTTACTAAATTATTTCAAAATAATAAAAATATTTATAGAGGAAAAATAGGATAATATATAATTTAAAATATCATCCCTTTCCCATATATGAGTCAATAGTTTTCTTATAATTTAAATTAAAACCCTTTAAGGGTGAAAAACCTTTACTGTGGATAATTTTAAAATGGGTTAACTATGGCGTTAAACCAAAATATGAGGTTTAAAACAGCACTTAAACCTATAAATTTTTTATTAATTAATAGGATTTACACCCCATAATATATTATATATAAATAACTATAATTTTTTATTCATTTTTTCTAGGGAATAGATTTATTATATTTTAATCTTTTAAGAAATTCCAAAATTCCCTTCACCTCAATTATAAACGTGACATCTTCCCCTCACTTATTAAAACCTTTTTTCTATATATCTTGAAAATACCCTAAAAAATCAAATCTAAAATTCTTAATCCATATTATATAGGTTCTGGTTTTTCCAAAAAACTAGCCTCATAAATCTTAAGAGGTTATCTAAAGTAGTTCTTTGAAAGAATAACTAATCTCCTTAACCGATAACTTTCTTTTTTTACATCTTATTTTACCTTCTATAAATCTATGGTATTTATCATAAAATAATAACTAAAGTATAATCAATATTATGAAATGTTATTATTTTGAAATCTCCAGTATCCTCTCTTTTTCCCATCAAATGAGAAGTCAAAGTATCAATCATGCATACGTACGACTTACCATATCCACATAGCGATACAATTCATTTTCTACCACCATATTTAATAGATGGATATTATGACAGTTTTAAAGTTTATATATGATAATTATGAAATACTTATACCTATTTAATCATAATATCATTCCTAAATTCCTTCCTTCCAGTCTTTTGGAAAATAACAACGTTGCTCATGCGTACATGTAGACTACCACCTCAATGAAGCGATGCGATTCATTTCTTCATTTAAGTTTCACTTAGAGGGTAATAAGGATATATTTAATGAGTATATATGATATTTATATAAATTTTAAAATTATTTATATTTTGAAAGAATTATTAAGTTATAAGGACCAAAACTATTGAACCAAATTAAACATTTAAAACAAAGCTGTTATCACCATGAATAGTGATTTTAATAAAAATTGTTACTAAACATGTGATAAAATGTTATAAGTAAATAATATATGGAATAATATATACAAATATTGTTATATAAAAAATTAATATTAAATATATATTTATTATATATGAGGTTTGAACATGTATGAATAAAATCAGACATGAGGTAAGGGTTTATTTCACAATCTTATTATTATTCAAGATTATTTATGTTTAAGTGTCCATTAGGAGAATTAATGGATATTTCCATACTAAACCCAATCTATTTTATTATAAATCATTTATTCGTTATATTTTCAGGTAACAATACCTTTTTACTCTCTTTGGAACTTAAAATGACTGGGAAATGTTTTTTAATAAATGATGACTTTATTTCTCTCTTCAGTCGAAAATCATTTTTCTTCTATATCCACATTTTGTAAAAATATTTTCAAGAATTTTATCATCATTATCCAAGTGATTTATTTAATACATTCAAAAAAATATTTTAATTTTCATAAAATGTTTTGAATGGAATCTTTTTGTAATTTTTTGAACAAGGTACCTTTTTTTAATTTTTTACAATAGTGTGAAAGGATCTTTTTAAATTATATGACATATAAAAAATTAACCACTTTCATGACCACCCATTTATTTAAAGTTTTATTTAAAATTTTCGATGATTGTTTTGAATAAAAATGTTTAAAAAAAATATTCTATAAATTATTATTTTTAGAAAGTGATTTTCAAATTAAAAATGTTATTATCCTTAAAAATGTTTTTATTGATATTTTTATGGTATTTATATTCATAAAAGACAAAAAACTTTTTTTACATATTCTTCGTAGGGTTTATCTAGTAATTATACCATACTTATTATTTCTTAAAATGGTTTATAATCATTTTGAATAGGGATATAATATTTTCCCCCATTCTTTATATTAATCAGGATGGTTTATGATTATGTGTATTGATTATGGAAATATTAACATTTAATATTCTATTTTTTCAATATAAATTTTTACATTGATTAGGTTTCACCCCCTTCTAAGAGTACTACATTGGACATGGTAAGTGATGAGAAATTCCCGCTATATCAACTTGATGATTTAGTAGGTATCATGAGGAAAAATAGCTTGGGAATTTGGCTAAAGCATTACCCATTTATGTAATATATCTTAGAATCAGGCCTTGAAAATATGTTTATGATGTCAAAAATTATGAAGTCCCTCATTATGAGATTAGTTATTAATTGAATGTGACTATTTGATTTTTTATGATATCTATGTATAATTTTAAAGATTATATGATTATTTACATGAAATTATTTATTCCTTCTATATTTTATGTATTCTCAAGTTATTGATTAAATGACATGTGTTTATAGTTATTTACCTTTCCATATTTATTATTCCTGATTTAATCATGAAAACATCCATTGTACGTAAACCTTTCTGAGTATCTGAGCTCAAAATTATTTCAGTTCCTTTTCCTAAGATATGAAGAAGGGATATTTGAATGAGTTCATGGGTTAAAACTATTTACTTTCATTATGTTATGTATTTTATGTATGAAAATTTAATGTGATATTAAAGTGGGTATCTATTTTACCAAGAACAATATATTTATTTCATTATTAAGGGATTAATTGTATCTAGTTCTTATGTAATAAAGTAACCACTAGCTCTAGGTTAGTGGAGATGGATACTTTATAGTTGGTATCAAAGAAATTTTAGTAGAAAACATAGAAAAAGGATTTATAAAAACATAGATTAGGGAACATAATCTTAAGAATGAATTTTAGGATAAGTCTAAGTACATGATAACTTTTTAATGTTTTGATAAGGTAGAGATTATATGGAATTCCTAGAAATACATCCATGTATGGATAATATGAGTGGAAGTGGCTCTAGAACAGTTGTACCTAGGGGTAATAAATATCAAAAGGATTCATTGGGCTTTGACTTGATCATATCCTAGTGAATAACAATGGGACTTGATGCAAACTTGGTTTGAAACTCATGGGTGATATTCTAGGGTTAATTCAAATTTTATTTATAAACCATCATGCAGGATTTTAAAAGATAATAACAATGAATGAACTAAGTTAAACCTAAGGTATCATAGATTGAAAAGAAGGTGTCAGGATTTAGACATCACCTAATTTTTTTTGAAATATTGGTTTTTTTTATCGCACTATGATTTTCAATTTTTGTCAATGGCTGGAACTAGGAGGAATGATGTTAGTGCTGAATGTGAGGGATAACATTGTGATTTTGAAAAACCCAATAGGATGATTAATAGAGAGATGAATATTGTAAATATTCCTAATAAATTATCTTGATATATTATTAAAAACGTATACCTTAACTAACTATCAGACTCACCAAATTAGAAAAGGATAGAGTCTACTAAGAGATCAAATGGTGGAGATTATGGAGGAAAGAAATATCAATCTCCTTCATGTAATAAATGTGGAATGATATACCCAAGATAATATATCAAGGGAATAATAAAATGTTTTATATGTAGAAAATAAAGGTATAAAGAAACTAATTTCTAAGGAAAAGTGAGGAGTTTAATGAAGAAAACTAAAGTTAATCAAAAATATCCATGTATAGTTCATTATATTAAATTGAGGGAACCTATTCATTATCCAAGTCAATGCCATATTTTAAAGGATAACTACTAGACCATGGAAGGACCTAATCTATTCCAATAATAGGAGTAAATTATTTTAAGTATTTGTGTATTTGGATACAAGAACTATATTAAAAAACTAATTTTACCAATGGTATTTTGGTAATAAGAATCATGAAACATATAATAATTTTGTGTAAATTTGGGAAGCATATATGTCTTCATGTAATATTAACATAAGAGTTATGGATACCATCATTTATTTATGATATTAAGGTTGATCATTAGTTTAAATTCTTAAACACCCCTATTTAGGTTTCATATGAGGGTATTTAATTAATATTAAAGATATCACGGGAGACATTTATGGAAATACAACCCACTATTTTAGTATATGTATTAGTGAAAAGTTATTTAAGTAATAATAACATTACTCTTTATGGATATAAGTTTAAATGTATTGTTATCCTTTAATGTTTATCTTATCTTTGATGTTTTGGTAATTATTGGTATTTTTTTTGGTAATGTTATATTAATTTTATTAATAATGATTTGGAAAAAGGACAACCTATTTTTAGGTGGCTACCCATCACATCTGGCAGGGCTGCGGGGCTTGAACCCACAACCGAAGGGTGACAAGGGTACAATGCCCACCACTAGACAATGTGATTTTCTGGTTAGAATGATATTTTATTTAAACTATTTAATGGATAAATATTAATTTTTTTTGGGAAAATATTATAGAATCAATTTTTTTAAATTTTATTAATTTTAGTTGATTAATGATGTTTCTGGAGACATTTTATTAGTTTGAGATATATAAAATTACCTTTAGGATTAATATAAAGGATTATTTGGGAAGAATTCTCTTAAATTTTTAGAGATCTTATTTGAAGGTAATGATATATCCTTTGAGGTTAAAACCTTATTTAATGCTGAGGTTACTGAAATTATTTAAGATACATGGTTATTTACTTATGGAATTCTTAATGTTTAACTTTTGGTATTATTTCCTAATTTTATAGATTAATATTTTATTTATTCATATAAAGGTTTTTTCATTTTGGGAATTATATTACATTATGGTAACTATTTTAGTTTCATGTGCTTGCACAGGAAGCCTAGCCAGACAACCATGCGAATGTGGAGAGCTATTATCACGGTACATATATGGGGGAGGGGAAATTCCTTGTATATAGTCTGTTTGAATTCCATAAGACCTTTGAGTCATGTAATCTCCTAATCCTACAAGCCATGTAATCTCTGAGCCTACGAGGCTTGTAAAGGTTCCCCCTAATATCTAGAAATGGGGGTTATCAAAAATCAATAAAAAAGAAGGCCTTCGGGAAATTTAGAGATTAAATATTGGATGGATATATTTTTATTATTTTGTGGACTAGGTGATTCATTAAAAGATAATTTTAGTGCTTTATGCATAAAAAATCATCTTTAACAATCATCGTATGGATAAAATGATAAGATTATGATAAAAATTTATTATAGGATGAAATTATAATTTTTAAATAAGTATATTTTTTATGTTCTTATTATATATGGTATATAAATTCCTACACTCTAGTAAAAGGATATTAAAACAAAATATGTTATCTTATTACGATCATTTTTGATGAATTGATGGTCTTTTTACCTATCATAGAATTACAGTTTTGTGGTTATTAACTTTCTACTGACCATTTTATCTATCACTATATATTAATCCTTTAGTGTAATTTTCTCTTCCATGTCTATATTTTCATTTCTCTATAATTGTTTCCTCTTTATAAACCTAGTTTTTTAGTGACCTTTGTAATTCCCTTTCCCACTTTTTAAGAAAAAAGTTATTTTAACACATTTTATGATGTGGGTTTTCCACAAAAAATTTAAAAAATTAATAATTTTGATTATCAGGAAAAATATGAAATTTAGAGGAAGTTATTTATTTATGGTGTGGGGGATAATTTAACACCCTAATATTTTTAAAACAACACTATGTTCAGTATCATATACAACATGAAACACTGAGCTTAACCAAACCATTAAATATTCTTATTTAAGTATGACCATTATAACCTAGCCATTAAATTGGGGGGTATGAATAGGTCTAATTAAATTAATAAAATTATATGGTTTACACATGTATAAAATAAATTTATTTGTTATCAATTTATTTTAAATGAAAATTACAATCCTTTTAAAGTAAAAATAAATGTTTTTATAAAAAATAATTTTTATGCCCATAATGTGTTTTTATCTTAATATATTAAATTAATAAATTTTTGTCACTAATTTTAATTTTTTTTATATATTATATATTATATCAAATATTTTAACATTTATTTAATATTTTTATAAGTTTGGGAGAATAAACCCATTTATATGATTAAAAATTTATTTTTTTAAATAGCTATTTTTTTCAGGTTTTGCTCACCAAATTTTGAAATTAATTTCTTAAACATATGGTTATTAAATTTTAAAAATTAAATTATATATTTGGAATCATGAGGTTAAATTTTGATAAATATTCTCCTATTAGTTTTGGTCAACATGAATAGTAACCATAGTAAAATTTATCACCTCGGTAAAGAGTAAGTCAAGTTAATATTGATTTAAAATAAGTGTTAAGGCCATAATTTCTCAACTTAATTATTATTTGAAAACTGGTATTCAACACCTATCACCTTAGGCACAAAATATATTAGTGTAATGGACACATTTTTAAGAAAATTATCTATATAGCATTTAATGAAAATAAAGTTACAAAGTGTCACTCTCTAAGTATTAAATATCTATTATATGTTTAAATAAGGGAAAAATAAAATTTATGAAAAAATATAAACGTATATTTAAAGAATAATGAAATTATATTCATTATGATAGTTTATTTCTAATTTTTAGTGATGAAATAATTACCATAAATTCTTGCGCAATGCTAATACAATATTTATTAAATTAATAGAAAAATAAAATAAATGATTTTAAGAATATTAAAAGTAATATAATTTAAGTGATTTATAGTGTTACACGGATTTAGTAGATAAATATAACATATTATTAATGTGTAAAAGGGTATTATTCATAATAAAACTTTTTTATTTATGTATTTTTATGTCAATTTAATTAACAGTATCAACATTGACATTAATGATATTTTATCAATATAACATTTTGTTACAGTATTTTAAAATAATAAAAAAATATTTTAAGAATTAAATTAGGATAATATATGGTCTAAAATTTTATAATTTTCTCATTTATGATAAAATATTTAACTTATAATCATAATTATAACCCTTTAAGAATGAAAATATTATTACAATGGTTAATGTAAAAATTGGTTAAATATGTGGTTAAATTATAAGATAAGGTTTAAAACACCACTTAAACTTATAGAAATTTTATTTTTTGATGGGATTTTGGACCCATAATTTCTTATAATTTAATATTTTTATTTTTGAATTCATTTGGGCTAGAGATTAAATTTATTATATTTTAATATTTTATGAAATCCCAAAAGTTCCACTTACCTTAGTTATACAAGGGAACCTCCTACCGTCACTTCTTCACCCCTTTTAAACCATATTGATTGACCATACCATACAATAATACAATATAAATTTCATTATAAAAATTATAGAGCTAATTTTATTCCCAAAAATACCAACCTTAAGACCCTAAGGAGTATATCTAAATTAGTTCTTTCAAAGAGAATATAATCACCTTAACCGATCGCTTTCTTTTTTATTTCTTATTTTACCTCCTCTAAATCAATGATATTTATAATAAAATAACAAATTAAGTATTATTAATAATATGAGATTATATTATTATTAAATCACTATTATATACTATATTTCCCATTAAATTAGAAGTGAAAGTATCACTCATGCGTACGTATGACTTACCATGTCCATGGTGAGATACACTTCATTTTCCACCACCATATTTAATTTATGGATATTATGATGGGTTTAAAGTATATATATAATAAATTTGAAATAATTATACTTAGATAATCATAATAAAACTTCTTACTTCTTACCTTACAATTTTTTGGAAAATGAAAATGTCGTTCATGCGTACATGTGGACTACCACCTCCACGAAGCGATGTGATTCGTTTTTCATTTTAGTTTTACCTAGATAGAAATAAGGTTAGATTTAATGAATATATATCATATTTATATCATCATTAAAATTATATATATTATGAAAACATGATCAAATTAGAAGTTCCAAATTACCAAACAAAATCAAATATGAAAAACAAAGTAGTTATCACCAAGAATATTGACTTTGATGAAGAATTGTTACTAAACGAGTGCTGAAAATTTATAAATAAATAATGTATGCTATGATATACATAAATAAGGTTATTTAATAGATTTATAATTAACCAAAATTTATTATACTGAAATTTTTAAAATTTAAAAAGGTAATTAGACCTAAGGTAAGGGTTGATTTCACAATCACATCATTGTTTGAGATTGTTTATGTTTAAGTCTCTCTTGGGATAATTATTTAATATTTCTATATTAAACCCAATATATTTTATTATTCTCAATTTATTCATGAAAATTTCATTCAATAATATTGTTTTACTCTCTTTAGAATATAAAATTATTGGGAATTGTTTTAAGAAAATATGACTATTTCTCTCTTCTGTCAAAAATACTTTTTCTTCCATATCCATGTTTTCTAAAAATATTTTCACAAATTTTGTCATCATTGTAAAATGG
Source organism: Viscum album (assembly GCA_963277665.1). Taxonomy (NCBI): domain Eukaryota; kingdom Viridiplantae; phylum Streptophyta; class Magnoliopsida; order Santalales; family Viscaceae; genus Viscum; species Viscum album. Next base: position 1,120,605,441 of record OY728141.1, read on the forward strand.
TTTATTAAATACATATTTACCCATGTTTTAATTTTTATAAAATGTTGTTGAAGGAATCTTCTTGTCATTTTCTAAACTAGGTACTTTGTCACCTTTTTATAACAATGTGAAAAGAAATGTTTTTTAAGTTATATGGAATGTACAGAATTACTTTTTATCATGAATAATAATTTATTTAATGTTTCCTTTAAATTTTTCCATGATTATTTTTAAATATTTTTTTCATAAAATTCTAGAAATTTTTAGTTTTCTAAAGTGATTTTTAAAGTGAAAAGGGTATTTTCCTTAAGAATGTTTTAATGACATTTTGATGGTATTAATATCCATCAAAGACAACAACCCTTATTTAACTTATTGTATAATAAGGGTATGTGGTAATTATACCATCCTTTTTATTTATCCATATGGTTTATGATCATTGAATGTGGATGTACTATTTTGTTAACATTCTCCATATTACTCAGGATGGTTTATGATTATCTTTATTGATCAGGGAAAGTATTAACATTTAATATGATATTTCTTCAATATGAATTTTTACATTGATTATTATTCATCCCTTTCATAAGAGGATTGAATTGGACTTATTAATTGATAGGCGGGTCCCACTATATCCTTTTGAAGCATCGGTAGGTCTCATAAGACAAACTAGAAAGGGAATTTGGATGAGGCCTTGACCATTTATATAAGATGTCCTATCATGAGGCCTTGATGATATGTTTATGATGTCTGAAATTATAAATTCCATCATTATGAGATTAGTTATTGATTTTCATTTGATTATTTTATTAGTTATGGTATCCATGGATACATTTCAAGTTGATGTTATTATTTATATGACTTTATTTGATCATCATTTATTACTTTTATATTATTCCTTATAATCAATTTATTTATTAAATGGAATTTATTTTCAGTTATTTACATTTCCATATTGATTACGCCTTATTTACTAATGATATACTCCATTGTAAGTAACCCTTACATATCGTCTTTTCTTACACTTATTTTGTTTCCATTCCCCTAGATATGGAGAAAAAATATATAAATGAGTTCAAATATTCAAAATATTTAGATTAACTATGTTATGTATTTTATGTTAGGAATAATAATGTCAGATTCAAGTATGTATCTAGTTTACCAAACTACTAAACTATTCAGTCTTTTGGGATGTGATTGATTATATCTAGTGCTAATGTAGTAAAGTAACCACCAGATCTAGGAAATTGGAGATAGAGACTTCATAGTTGTTATCATAGAAACTTTATTAGAAACCATGAAAACTAGATTTAGGAAAACATAGATTAGGAAACATAACCCTGTGGATGACATTAACAATTAGTCTAAATATAGGATAATATCATAATGTTTGGTAAGGTAGAGATTATATGGATTTACGAGAAATACAACCCTATATGGATATTATAAGTGTATGTGGATCTGTAATAGTTATACCTATGGATAATAAATCTGAAAAGGATGTATTAGGCTTTTACTTAATCATGACTAGGTGCACAACAACGGGCCTTGATGCACACCTAGTTTGACACTCATGGGGGGATATTCTAGGGTTAATTAACATTTTATTTATAAAACATCATGAATGATTTGAATATGTGATGAAAATTAATGACCTCAATTAAACCTAAGGTGTCATCAATTGAAAATAAGGTGTCATGATTTAAAAATAATATTTTTTTTTATAATTAGTATTATTTTTTCTCACACTATGATTTTCAGTTTTAGTCAACTGATAGAATTATGTAGAATGATTTTAATAGTGAATATGATGGATAACATGGTGATATTAAAAATCCAAATAGAATGATGAATGGGGTGAATGATATTGTTATTATTCCTAATCATTTATCATGATATATGATTAAAAACTAATATATTAACTAACTCTTAGACTCACTAGAGCAGAGAATGATGGAGTTTGTTAGAGCTCAAATAGTGTATACCATGGAGGAAATAAGGATAAATTTTCTTTATGTCTAAAATGTGGAAAGAGAAATATAGGATAATTTCTTAAAGGAATAGTAAAAAATTTTATGTTTGGAAAATAAGGGCATAAAGAAACTAATTTCCAAGGGAAATTGAGGAGTTTATTAGAGAAAAATAAATTTCATCATACAGATCAATTTATAGTTCATTTTCTTTAATGTGGGGAAACTAGGTATTATCTTGGTCAATTTCTTACTTTAAAGTTTATCTCATATACCATGGAAGGAACTATGTTATACTAATCATTGGAGTAAATGTGTTTAAGTATTTATATATTGGGATTCAAGAACTATGTTGTGTAATTTCATTTAACAATTGTATTTTGGTCTTAATAATCTAGAAAAATCTAAGGATTTTGTGTTAATTTTGTAAGAATATATGTCTTCATGTAAGATTAACTTAAGAGTTATGGATACCATCACGATTTTTTATATTTAAGGTTGATCATAAGTTCAAAGTATTAAACACCCTTTTTTAGGTTTTTTGTTATAGGAATTTATCAATATTAAATATATGTTGGGAGAAATTTTTGACAATACAACCCATTTGTATAAACCTGGTTCTTATTCTTAAGTTATAAGTTTTTTCTTTTCCTTTTCCTTAAGTCTTTTTGGGAAAAAAGGGGAAATGTGGGAAAAATCCCAAATTTATGGGTTCACACCATGTACTTTTGTATACACGTCGTGTACTTTGGCTGTGTAGGATGAGAATATAGGGCGTGTAGGCTTGTCGGCGATTAAGGATGTAAAAACGAACTATATGCCATGTACTTAGTAATAGACATTGTGTGATCAGTTGGTAGGTGAACAGAAAGGTGGTGGAAGTAGTCACTAGAGGAATGATAGTACACGCTGTGAACTTAGTAATACACATCGTGTAATCAAGTCAACAGATGAACAATGAGGTGGTGGAAAGTAGCTACCAGAGGAACAATTAAAAATATAGTACACACCGTGTACTTGAGAAGTACACATTGTGTAGTTATGTTTTTTTGGTTAAAAATAGGCAGTAGCCTCCTCATTTGACAGAGGAGGCCGAGGACTCACCAGGAGCTATGGGAGAGGAGGCCGAGACTTGGAGGAGCTCCCGATTGCTCACCGAGAATTCGATTCTTCCGTCGTCGATCTTGTTTGAACCACACGGGTAAGGTCTTCCCTTTCATTAAGTCCCTCCTTACAATTTTTCCCTAATGGAATTCATTTAGGTTTGAACGGGTAATCGTTCATCTCATATCTACGTGGTTCTTGGCCGTTTTGGGAGGCACCTTTCACGTATATCGATCAGAGGAGATCGAGGTAGGTGTTCTTGTGTTTAATTCAAACTATCGAGTTGATTTTGTGTATCGTTGTGCCACACGCCCATGTTTGTGGTGTCGTATAGATGAGACTTGACTGTTAAGATACATAGAATTTCATAGGTAATCTAATGAATAAGTATAAACTTCTGTTTGAGATCGTTGCTTTGATTTAGGGCCACCAAGAGGGTGCACTTCCCTTGTTTAGTATTTTGGATAGGGTAATCATGGGAATGCCGTGATTATAACATGTTTTGAGTTTTCTTGAGAGGAAGAATATATACATTTCTTGGTTATGCGTTGGGCTCGGCCCAATTACTTACTTTTCCTATGGAACGCCTGAGGGCAGTGTTTTGTTTAGCCTCAGGGAAATGTTTTGTTTATATTGAGGGAAATGTTTTGTTTAGCCTGAGTGCAATGTTTCTTATTCCTGTGGGTAGTAGCTTCTATTCCTGAGGGAGATATCTCGTATGCCTGAGGGAAATATTCGTTATACCTTAGGGAAATCACTTGATGGTTTCATTTCTACTTTCCTGAGGGTATGGATTTTCAGGTATGAGGACAATGTTTACTTTGAATATTCATTGTGGGGATTTCTTAGGTTGTACCTTACAAGCTAAAGCACTGGCTTGGTATTATTATTATCTTTTACCTATTTGATAGCCTGTTGAGGTTTCTGATATGACAATGTTATATGAGATTTTCGGTCGAGGCTGAGTCTTAGAAAACTCAGAATTTAATTATATTGAATTGATAAATTATTATTAAAATGGAAATTTACCGGTAGGAATGGTTACCTTTGAGTACTTCTTAGTTTACCACATTTCATTATTACACACTGTTGTTGCACATTTTCACTGACAGTTGGGCATGGGACTTTGGTGGTTGCTTATTGGAATTTATTTCTCACACCTTGTTTGGGTCATGTATTGGGCCCAAACATATTTTATTTCTGCAGGTGTCAATAAGGGGAAGGGTCCCTACAAAGATATATGAATGTTGCAGAGGAGTAGGAGATCATGGGACAGAGCTTAGGCTTGCGATGCAGCTGAGTTCCTATTGCACTACTTTAGTTTTTTTTTGTACTTTGTACATTGTGCTGTATTGTATCAGATTGCAGTGTATCCCATTTTGGATGCTTTCTTAGAATTAGAGACTTGTTGCATCATCACATATATGACTATTGATTATCTTTTACTTTAGTTTTGTTGTCTTTTTCAGGACTATATTGTTTAATGGTTCCGATTTTGTATGTTTACATTTTTTTCCAATGCACTACACTTTGAAAAATGAGGGCATAGTTTCCCCACTATCAGTCCTAGGCCCTTGTTACTAGTCGGTAGCCTCTAGAATTTGGGGAAATTCACTAGAAGTCAAGTGACCAACTAGGTTCGAGGCACCTGTGGTGTGGAACCCGGATCCGGGACGTTACAATGTGGTATCAAAAGAGTTTCTTTTCTCTGGGTTATTTTATTATTTGGTGACAACAGAAAGAGATAGATTATTAAGGGATTAGGTAATAAAATGTTCCTGAGAGTAGCTACCCCATGTACAGGTAAAGGCCAGATTGCCTCAAATTAAATTGTGATTCTATGTTTATGATTATTACAATTGATTAGATTTCACCAATGGGTGACACACTTGTGGTGTGATATTTATATTTTTATACTTGGGTTCTATTTAGTTGCAACCCGATGAGATGAGGGTATGACATCTCATGCATCATTTAGGCACATGTTAGAGTCACATGCCATGCATAGTTTCCATGCATGTAGGTGCATTAGAAATTGCATGTTATTTGTGATAGATGTTGTGCTAGAAAATGCACGCTGTTGTGATAGGTACCTTGATAGATACCCTTACTATTGATTGGGTATTGGTACATGTTACAGTTGGGTTTATGGATGCTAAACTTTGGATCCTGATAAGTATGGGATCTCTTGGACTGGAATTTAGCATATCATGATCCAGAATTTTGTTTCATTTCATACTATAATGTGAAAGTTCAGGTGATAAACTTTGGTTCGCAGGGAGTATGAGCCCCACAGATCGGAATTTGGCATACCGATGCTTGAAATTAAAGAAAAAGGGGATCCAGAGTAGTTTTTGAGGTTTATTTTCTAGAAACCTAGACAACACGGTGTGTGGTTCTATGAACACATGCCACGTACTCTTCTGTTCAGGAAGAAATGAAAATTTCAAAGTACATGCCGTGTACTTATATGTACACACCGTGTAGCCTCTAACCGTGTTATAGGCCTTGGAGGCAGAAACACAGGATAAAGAAAACTCTTGTGGGCACACTCCATGTACCGGTTGTACACGCCGTGTCATGTTGACCCTGTGTCCACCCATGGGACTAACAACACAGACAAAGAAACCTTAGGTGATACACACCGTGTTAGTCATAAACACATAGTGTAGTGTAATCTTAGGATCCATCCGTGTATCTAACAAAATAGGTCATTGTTATCTTTTCAATTACACATCATGTCCTTCTGGAACACGCTGTGTAGTGTGAGCCGTGTATTCGGCCGTGTCATTAACAACATGGGTCGGTGAAGCTCGTCTAGTACGCGCCATATTTGGAACAAAAAAGTGGTGTAACCTTGTTCTAAGGGGAGCTGTGTGGCTTAGCCGTATAGAAGGACTCAGGCAGGGGAAGAAAATTAAAGTACACACCATGTGTAAGGACAACACTCCGTGTGTTTGGGGTGTTACACAACCACTTCTGGCAGAATTACACGCCCATGTGGAAGACTTAAGGGAATATTCTATGTAGTTATTATACATGTCGTGTAGTCTTATTTTGTAAAACTTGAATGTTTTCTTTCTCTTATTCCCTTATTACATTCCAGTTCTTAGTCTTTTATGATCTTAATCTAAGGCGTGTGTTTGACCTTGTAGAGTCATGCCACCGAGACGACCATAAGTTGTTCGATAAGAGAGTGGCGACGATTATACTCTAGAGATGGTAGGCTATAGACTACCGATGTATCCTTCAACAGTTCTAGATGCGGCGCCAGCCATTATACCTGACATAGGAGTAGATGCACAGTTTTGTGAAGGCTTCATGAAATTCATGAAAACCTTCTAGGGGGCACTGCCGGTTTCCACATCTATGGCAGAGCTGACACGTATATTTTAGCAGCAGCATCCCCCTAAATTTTCAGGGGATGGCAGACCACAAGCTGCGGGGTCATGGAAGGCTTCTATGCAGTCGATCTTCAAGCATCTAGAGACGCCTCCCAGTAGGAGGGTCAAGCATGCTACTTACATGCTGCGTGATTCCACCAAGAGATGGTGATATGTTACCACCCATATTGAGCATCACCAAGACATGGCGTGGAAATATTTTCAGGTTGTCTTCTATGAATTTTTCTTTCCAAAGACACTGAGGGAAGATCGAGCTCGAGAGTGCATGAATCTACAGTAGGGCACCATTCCAGTGATGAACTATTCTGCCCGCTTCACCGAGCTATATCATTTTGAACCTATTCTGGTGGGTGATGAGACCTTGAGGGATAGACGCTTCTAGGATGGTCTTCGATATGACATCCGAGAACTAGTGAATGTTTTTATGTTTCCTACAGTGCATGCTATTGTAAACCAGGTGTTGATTACTAAGAGGAACCTGTGGGAAGCTAGTGGTGTATACTAGGGCCGTTCGGCACCGGTCTCTAGTACAATTTCTACCGGATAGAGGAAGAGGCAGATGGATTTCTCTCACAGTGGCAGTACTCTCTAGATAAATTCTTCAGGTGTCTATGTAATGTGTTACCAGTGTGGTAAAGAGGGGCATAAGAGACCTCAGTGTCCACATGAACTGGTGGAGTTTCGAGATTGTGTGAAGATGGGTCATCATCAGCATTTTTGCGGTGTGTTTCCACCAATGAATAATGAGAGGGGTTCTGTGCAGACTCTGCATGCAAGAGTAGGGCTAGCAGCTTCTTACCAGTCATGGAATTGGAATACGTCAGGACGTTCAGGCCAAGGTAGTGGTCGTGGCCGTGGTAGCCAGAAACTAGAATCTCAGAGACAGTTGGGCGGGTCAGCTCAGGGTATCCAGGCTGTGTCGTAGGGCTGTGGCACTGGGCAGACATATGCAGTGTAATAGACCCAACAAGAGCAGGATCTCGGACCTTCCACTATCAGAGGTACTATTCTAGTTGTTTCTGTCTTATCTTCTGTACTTTTCGATACTGGTGCTACACATTTCTTTATATTTGTTCCTGTTGTGGAGAGCCTTGGACTCTGGGTTTCTTCTTATTTGGATATCATGACGCTAGACACTATGTTGGGAATTAGAACAACATTTGTGTATCAGTGCAAGGAGTTCCCCTAGAGGTTTTTGGGTGTCACTTTCTATGGGACCTCTATGTCTTAAAGATGATAGCCTATGATGTCATTCTCTGGATGTACTGGTTGGTACCCTTTCAAGCCTCTGTAGAATTCTATCGTCGAAGGGTGAGTTTCACATCACCAAATGGCGGGGAGTTTCTATACAAGGGAGAATGGGATGTCCAGGAGAGCCGAGTTGGACTCGAGAATCGTGGGAGAGGTGGAGTGACATCCCATATTGCGAGTTTATTTCTAGAAAACTAGAAAACTTTTCAAAAGGATTTCCCTCCAGTGGTTAATTGTTTCAGGGATTTTTTTCCTGGATGACTTTTCAGGTCTACCTTCGGAATGAGAGGTGGATTTCTCTATTGAGATTGTGACAGGAGTAGCACCGGTGTCCATTCCTCATTATAGGATAGATACACCAGAATTGAAGGAGCTCAAGAAGCAGTTAGAGGAGTTACAAGCCAAGGGTTTCATCAGACCCAATATTTCTCCCTGGGGTTTGCCTGTCCTTTTAGCTTAGAAGGCAGATGGTACCCTCAGACTCTGTATGGATTATCAGAAACTGAAATAGTTGACAGTTAAGAAACGATATCCCTTACCAAGGATTGATGATCTTTTTGATCAACTTCGAGAAGCATGAGTGTTCTCAAAGATTGACATGAGATACAGATATAATCATTTGCGCGTTAGATCATCAGACATACCGCTTATAGCCTTTAGGAGAAGATATGGTCTATAAGAGTACTTGGTAATGCCGTTCAGACTCACAAACATACCAGCTGTTTTCATGGCATTGATGAATCATGTGTTCCACCCATATCTGGATTCTTTTGTGGTATTCTTCATGGATGATATATTTTTGTCCTCTAACACTCGACACGACCATGTCACCCATCTTGAGAACGTACTGATTACACTGAGAGAACATCATTTATATGCTAAGCTCTCAAAGTTCCACTTTGGGATGGACCATATTCACTTCCAGGGTTATATTATCTCAGAGGATGGAGTTGTGGTAGACCCAGAGAAAGTGAGAGTAGTAGTTTCCTGGGAGAAGCCTAAGAATGTGTTGAAATACGATGTTTCGTGGGGATACATGGTTACTACAGGTGATTTATATCGGACTTCTCCGGCTTAGCAGTGCTATTGAAGGGTTTAAATAAGAAGGGTATAAAGATTGTTTGGTCATAAGCTTGCAAGACAGCCTTTCAGGAGTTGAAGGGAAGGTTGACATCAACACCAGTCCTGATACTTCCAGAGCAAGGGAAGAGATATACAATATACTGTGATACATTAGGTATTGTACTGGGAGCAGTGTTGATGCAAGGTGACCTAGTAGTTGTGTATGGGTCTCGGCAGTTGAGGCCACATGGAAGGAATTACCCGACACATGATCTCGAGTTTGCTGCTGTTGTTCATGCATTATGCTGTTGGAGACATTATCTCTTGGGAGAACATTTTGTCGTGTTTACAGGCCACAAAAGTCTTAAATACATCTTTACCCAGCGTGACTTGAATTTGAGATAGTGAAGGTGGTTGGAATACCTTCAGTCCTTCGAATTTGATCTTGCATATACACCTGGTAAGGGTAATGCAGTAGCTGATGCACTGAGTAGGAGGACTTAGATACATGCAGTGCAGGAGGCTAGTGGTGAGTAGAAACTTATGGATTTGTTCTTTGAGATGCATTCGGAGGTGCATGATAGTCAGTGGTGAACCTATCTTTCATCCTTAGTTGTGACTTCTACCCTCCTGGATATAGTGAGGATTAGACAAATATCAGATTCAGAAGGCCTAGTTCTACGGGAGTCCGTGGAAAGTGAGGACCCTCCTCCTAGTTGGATGATAGACGATGAAGAGGTACTGTGTATCCATGGACGAGTTTGGGTTCCATGGGATATACGCGAGGAGTTGATGTGGGAATTTCATGCTTCAGCTTGGGCAGTGCATCCTAGAGTTACCAAAATCTACCGTGACTTAAGACTTCAGTATTGGTGGCCAGGTATGAAAAGAGAGGTAGCTAGTTTTGTTATAAGATGTTCCACCTGTCAACAGGTGAAGGAAGAGCATCAGAGGCCAGTAGAACTGTTACAACAGTTACCCATTCTAGAGTGGAAATGGGATGATGTCGTAATGGACTTCATGACTGGGTTGTCGAGGTCACCTAGAGGCAATGATTCCGTATGGGTTATTGTGGATAGACTTATGAAGGTAGATCACTTTATGTTGGTCAAGGAGACATTCAATGTTTAAGAGTTCAGGAAGTTGTATATCTGAGAGGTGGTATGTCTTCATTGGTTCCCTCATTTAATCATTTCAGATAGGGATGCCCATTTTACGTATTGTTTCTGGCAGAGTTTTCAGAGGGCACTGGGTACATAGGTGCTTCTGAGCACAAATTACCACCCTCAGACCGATGGCCAGTTAGAGTGCACAATACAAGTTCTTGAGGACATGTTGCGTGCATGCGTCCTAGACTTTGGGGGATCTTGGGAAAAGAACATACCCCTGGTTGAGTTTTCCTACAATAATAGTTTTCAAGAAACTATTGAGATGGCACCTTATAAGGATTTATATGGTAGGCCATGTTAATCACCCTTGTGCTGGTTGGAGGTAGGTGAGGAAGCTTTTTTGGGACCACGTATCATGTAGGAGACTTCAGAGAAGGTCCAGTTGATTCAAAAGGGGATGGCTACAACACAATATCATCAGAAATCCTATGATGATTGCCGTAGATGACCCTTGGAGTTCGTGGTCGGGGATCGGGTTTTCTTGCATGTTTCACCGAGTTTGGGACACAGGCGGATAAGGAGTCAGGGTAAACTTTCACCGAGGTATGTAGGGCTATTTGAGATTCTGGAGAGAGTCGGTCCAGTTTCCTATTGGTTGCAGTTACCACAGAGGTACCAGGCCATGCATGACGTCTTCCATGCATCTCAGTTGTGCGGTTATCACTCAGAGCCGTCTCACATTTTTCATCCTGAGGAGGTTGAACTTCAGGTTGATGCATCCTTTGAGTAGCATCCTATTTGTATTGTTGATAGGATCATGAAGGTTCTCTGAGGCCGATCAGTTCCTCTCATGTAGGTGCTATGGAAGCATGGTTGAGTGCAAGATGAAACCTGGGAGTGGGAGACTGATGTACGTGCTCAGTGGCTAGAATTTTTTTCAACTTTATCTTCACCTCCTTGGAATAAAAATTCAGGGACGAATTTATTTAAGGGGGAAGTTTGTAAGAACTTGGTTCTTATTCTTGAGGTAAGAGTTTCTTATTTTCCTTTTCCTTAAGTGTTTTTGAGAAAAAAGGGGAAATGTGTGAAAAATCCCAAATTTATGGGTACACGCCGTGTACTTTTGTACACACACAGTGTACTTTGGTTGTGTGGGATGAGAATACAGGGCATGTAGGCTTGTCAGGTATTAAGGGTGTAAAAACTAACTACACACTATGTACTTAGTAATACATGTTGTGTAATGAGTCGACAGGTGAACAGTAAGGTGGTTGAAGTAGCCACCAGAGGAATGATAGTACACACTGTGTACTTAGCAATACATGTTGTGTAATCAAGTCGGCAGATGAATAGTGAGGCGGTGGAAAGTAACCGCCAGAGGAATAGTTAAAAACATAGTACAAGCCATTTACTTGAGGAGTACACACCATGTAGTTATGTTGTTTCGTAAAAAATAGGCAGTAGCCTCCTCACTTGATAGAGGAGGAAGAGGACTCACCAGGAGCTGTGAGAGAGGAGGATGAGACATAGAGGAGCTCCTGATCGCTCACCGAGACTCTAATTCTTCCACCGTCAATCTCGTTTGAACCACGCGGGTAAGGTCTTCCCTATCCTTGAGTCTCTCCGTCAAATTATTTTCCTAAGGGAAGTTATTTAGGTTTGAATGAGTAATCATTAATCTCAGATCTACGTGGTTCTTGGTCATTTTGGGAGGCTCCCTTCACATATATCGATCAAAGGAGATCGAGGTAGGTGGCCTTGTGTTTAATTCCAACTATCTAGTTGATTTGGTGTACCATTGTGCCATGTTCCCATGTTCAGGATGTCGTATTTCTGAGACTTTGACTATTGAGATACCTATAATTCCATAGGTAATCTAATGAATAAGTATAAACTACTATTTGAGATCATTACTTTGATCTAGGGCCACCCTAAGGGTGCGCTTCCCTTGTTTAGCCATTTGGCCAGGATACCTGTGGGTATGCCATGATTATAGCATGTTTTGAGTTTTCTTGAGAGGAAATATATATAAATTGCTTGCTTTTGTATTGGGATAAGCCCAGTTACTTTCTTTTCCTATGGAACTCCTGAGGGCAGTGTTTTGTTTAGCCTGTGGGAAATGTATTGTTTAGACTAAGGGAAATGTTTTGCTTAGCCTGAGGGAAATGTTTCTTATGCCTGTGGTTAGTAGCTTCTGTGCCTGAGGGTGATATCCCATATGCCTGAGGGCAATATTAATTATGCCTTAGGGAAGTCACCTACGGGTTTCATTTCTGCTTGCCTGAGGGTAAGGATTTTCATGTCTGAGGACAATGTTTAATTTGAATATTCATTGTGGTGATTTCTTAGGTTGTACCTACCAAGATAAAGCACATGCTTGGTATTATTATTATGTTTTACCTATTAGATAGCCTATTGAGGTTTCTAATATGACACTGGTATAGAAGATTTTCGGTAGAGGAAGAGTCTTAGAAAAATCAGAATTTAATTATATTGAAATGTTAAATAATTATTAAAATGGAAATGTACTGGTAGGAATGGTTACTTTTGAGTACTTCCTAGTATACTACATTTCATTATTGCACACTGTTGTTGCACATTTTCACTAACAGTTGGGATTGGGCCTTTGGCGGTTACCTACTAGGATTTATTTCTCACACCCTATTTGGGTCATGTCTTGGGCCCAAAGAGATTATATTGCTGCAGGTGTTGATAAGGGAAAGGGTCCCTACATAGGTACATGATTTTTGAAGAGGAGTAGGAGAGCATGGGATCGAGCTTAGGCTTGCGATGCTGCTGAGTTCCTGTTGCACTGCTTTAGTTTTGTTTTGTTGTACTTTTTACCTTGTGCTGTATTGTATCAGATTGTAGTGTATCCTATTTTGGATACTTTATTAGAATTAGAGACATGTTTCATCATCATATATATGACTTTTTATTATCTTTAACTTCAGTTCCACTGTCAATTTCAGGTCTATATTGTTTACTACTTCCGCTTTTGTATGTTTACCTTTTTTTCTACTGTGCTACACTTTGACAAATGAGGGCATAGTTTACCCACTATCAGTCCTAGGCCCTCTTTGCTAGTTGGTAGCCTCTGGTATTTATGGAAATGCACTTGAGGTCATGTGACCAACCAGGTTCAGGGAACCCGTGTTGTGGCACCCGGATCTGGGACGTTACACCATTGATTTACTATAGGTTTTAGTGAAAATACATATAAGGAAGAATACACTTACATTTTTTGGACATAATTTTAACTTTATTGGTAACCTTTATGGTTAATCTTATATTTGGTGTTGTGGTAATTATGGTTTATTATTATTTTGGAATGTTATAGGAATTATATTAATAATTTTTTTTGTAAAAGGAAACCTTGTTTGCTAGATTAAATCCTATCACATCTGGCAAGGTGCAAGGTTGAAACCGACAACCAAAGGGTGACAAGGGTGCAATGCCTACAACTGGTGTAAATGATATAATGGTTAGTATGAAATTGTTTTTATTTAAACTATTTGATGGATAAATATTAAGTTCATTATGAGAAACATATTATAGGATCATTTTTTTTAATTTCTATGATTTTGATGTGATTAATGATATTTCAGGAAACATTTAATTGGGTTGATATATATATAACCATTAGGTTTAATGTAAAGGATTAGTTGGGAATAATTCTATTACATTTTTTGGATATATAAGATGGTATTATATGTCAATTAGGTTTAAAACTTCTTTCATGTTGAGGGTATTAATGTTATTTTTGATATTGGGTTATTTTTTTAAGGAATGACCTTCGTTAAAATTTTGGTTTTATTAGTGAATTTAGAGATTATTTTATTACTTATTCATATGATGGTTCCTTCATTCTGGTTATTATCTTAAATTATGATATCCATTTTGGTTTTATTAAAAAAAGGAGGAATATATTATTATTATTATTTGGATTATGTGATTTTTTAGAATTTTATTTTAATTCTTAAAGCATAAAAACAATTCATCTTGAATACTCATCATCTAGAGAAAAATATGAAATTGTAGTAGAAGTTGATTAAAGGATGCAATTGTAAATTTAAATTATGTATATCTCCTTATTTTCTTAGTCTAGATGGTATAAAAATTCTTCCTCTATAGTAAAAAGATCATGAAATAAAAATGTTATCCTATTACAATCATTTCTGATGAATTGATTGTATTTTTACCCATCTAAAATTATGGTTTTATGGTCATTAACTTTTTCATAACCATGTTATCTATCACACTCTATTAATATTTGGGCATAATTTTCTCTTCCATGTCCATATTTTCACTTCTCATTAATGTTCTCCTATTTAGAAACCTAGTTTTGTGGTGACCTTCATGCTTTCCTTTCCCACTTTTTAAGGGGAAGTTTTGTTGACAAATTTTATGATATGTGTTATCCACAAAATAATTTTCAAATGTCAAACATTTTATTACCAAAAAAATTTGAAATCGTGAGAAATAAATTTATTGGGGGGGGGGGGTATGCAACAACCTTATATTTTTAAAATAACACTATGTTTGATGTTTCATACAACATGAAAAATGATCTTAAACAAACATGAAATATTATTATTTAAACATGAATATTATAACACAACCATTAAAGTGGTGGGTATGAATATTAATAACTATATTACAAAAATTATATGGTTTAAAAATTTATAAAATAGATTTATTGGTTATTAATTGATTAGAAATGAAAATAAAAATCATTTTAAAGTAAAGAAGAAATGTTTTTCTAAAAAACTATTTTTATGAACATAACGTGTTTGTATCATAATATATTAAATTAAACACTATAGTTCAATTATTTTAATTAAATATATATATTATATATTCAATCATATTTTTTAACATTAATTTAACATTTTTATAAGTATGAGATAATAATAAACCAAGTTATTTTGTTAAAAATATAATTTTCTAAATAGTAGTTTTTGTCATGTTTTTCATGATTATTTATAGAATTAATTTCATCCACTTATGGGTGTTAAATTTTAAAAAATATATTACATATTTTGAATTATGAGGTTCAAATTTTATATATATTTGCGTTTTAATTTAGGTCAATATGAATAGTAATCGTAGTAAAACTTATCGCCTTGGTAAAGGATAAATCAGGTAAATGTAGGTTAAAAAATAAATTCTAAGGCCATAAATTTTCATATTTATTAATATTTGATGACTGGGATTAAAAATTATTACCTTATGATTGAAATTTATTTTTCTAATGGACACTATTCCATGAAAATGGACAATATTATATTTTAATCAATGAAAGCTACAAAGTGTCACTCTCTTAGTTCTAAATATCTATTATATTTCACATAAAGAAAGAATAAATTTATGAAAAAATATTAATTTCTATTTTCATAATAATTAAATTATATTCAATATGGTAGTTTATTTCAAATTTTTAGTAATAAAATAGTTACCTTAAATTCTTATACATTGACAATACAATATTTATTCCATTAGCAGAAAAATAATATAAATGATTTTAAAAATATTAAAGTAATATAATTTTAGTTATTTATAGTGTTAAATGAATTTTTCACATAAATATAACATATTAGTTATGTTTAAAAGGATTATATTCAAAATAAAACTTTTCTTTTTGTCTTTTTACTCAAATTAAATGAATACTATCAAAATTGACATTAATGATATTATATCAAAATAAAATCTTCTTACATTATTTGAAAATAAAAATAAAATATTTTAGGAGGAGAATTAGGATAATATATAGTATAAAATTTCATCAATTTTTTCATTTATTATCCTATAGTTATCTTATAAGTAAAATTATAACTCTTTAAGTGTGAAAAAAGTCATTACTATAGTTAATGTTAAAATGGGTTAACTAAGGTGTTAAACCAAAACATAAGGTCTAAAACACCACTTAAACCAATAAACTTTTTATTGGTTGATGGGATTTAAAACCCATAATATCTTATCATCAAATACCAAGATTTATAGAGGCATTTGGGATAGACAATGACTTGGGTATATTTTAATATTTTAATAAATTATAATAGTGCCCCTCACCTGAGTTATTAAAGAGCACCTCATATCCTCACTTATTCACAATTTTGGAGCCATATAGATCAAAAATACCCTTAAAATACATTCTAAACTTATTTAATCTAATTATAGAGGTTTCATTCTTCCCAATATACCAACACTAGGACCTTTCAGAGTAGATCTAAAGGAGTTATTTCTATGAAGAGTTAATCATCTTAACCGATCACTTTTTTTATTTCTTATTTTACATCCTCTAAATATATGGTATTTATAAAAAAAAATATCATAAGTATCATAAATATACATAAATTTATTATTATTAAATCACCATTATCCACCATTTTTTCCATTAAATGAGACGGTAAATTATCGCTCATGTATACATAAGACTTAACATCTCCATATAGTTATACAATTAATTTTTCACCACCATATTTCATGAATGGTTTTTATGATGGTTTAAAATATTATATATGATAATTATGAAATAATTATAATTATATAAACATAATATCACATCTAACTTCATACCTTAAAATCCATTTGACAATGACAACATCACTCATGCATAAGTATCGACTACAACCTCCATGAATTGATGTGATTCATTATTCATTTCAATTTTACTCAGATGATAATAAGGATATATTTAAGGAATATATATGATATTTATATCAAGGGTAAAATTATCTATATTATGAAACCATTATCAATGTACAAGGACTAAAACTGTAGAACATAATCATACATGAAAAACGAAGAAGTTATCGCAAGGAATTGTGATTTTAAAAAAGGATTATTACTAAACTGGTGATAAAAAGTTAAAAATAATAATATATAGTTATATATATATTTATGGGTTTTTAATATATTTATAATAAATATATATTTATTATATGGAAGTTTTGAACATGTATGAAGGAAATTAGACCTGGGGTAAGGGTTTATTTCACAATCTCATCACTATTTAGGATTGTTTATGTTTAATTATACATTGGGGGAACTATTGTATATTTATATCTTAAAACCAATATATTTTCTTCTCCTTTGGTTATTCATGAAATTTTTATGTAATATTACCATTTACCTCTCTTTGGTACTTAAAATTGTTGAGAAAATATTTTTAAGAAAATTTAACTTTAATTGCCTCTTCGATCTATTTTTTTTCTTCCATATCAATGTTATATAAAAATATTTTCAAGAATATTTTAAAATTTTTCAAAATGATTTATTAAATAAAATTTTACCCATGTTTGAATTTTTACAAAATGGTTTTAAAATAATCTTCTTATCATTTTTTGAACAAGATACATTTTGACCTTTTTACAATAGTGTGAAAGTAATATTTTTTAACTTGCATTGTATGTATATAATTACCCACCATTGTGAAAACTCATTTCTGTGAAGTCTATTTTACATGTTTCCATAATTCATTTCAAATAATTTTTTTTCATAATATTATATAAATTTTTAGTTTTTTATAGTGATTTTCAATGTGAAATGGGTATTTTTATCAAGAATGTTTTTAATGAAATGTGTATGGTATTTTAATTCATAAATGACAATAAATTTTTTTTATTTAGGCTCCACTAGGAATTTGTTATAATGATACTATCCTCATTTTTATATGAATGATTAATGTTAAGTCTATCTGGGGATATAGTATTTTGATACCATTCACCATATTACCCTGGACAGTTTATGATTGTGTTTATTGATTGGGGAAAGTATTAAAATTTCATATTCTAGTTTTTTAGTCGAAAGTTTTATATTGATTATGTTTCATCCCTTTCATATGATTCATACACTAGACTTAAAAAGTGATGGGTAGGTCCTGTTATATCCCCTTGATGGATTAGTTGGTCTCATAATACAAACTAAAATGGGTATTTGTCCAAGGAATTTCCCATTTATATAATCTGTCTTGGAATGAGGCCTTGAAGATAAGCTTATGATGTCCATAATTATGAATTCCCTCATTATGAGATTATTTATTGATGTATATGTGATATTTTGTTTAGTTATGATATCCATGGACAAGTTTCATGTTTATGTGATTATTTATATTGAATTATTTGATCATTATTTATTACTATCATATTATTACTTGTGCTCAAGTTATTCATGAAATGGAATGTATTTTCAGTTATTTACCTTCACATATTGATTATTAAGTATTTACTCATGTAATATTTCACGGTATACAACCATTACATAGCATTTGATCTCACAATTATTTTTCCTTTATCTGGGATATGAAGAAGGAATATTTGAATGAGTTAAAGGATGTATAATATTTACATTTAATACATTATGTATTTTATGTTTTCAAATGAAATGTGATATTAAAGTATGTATCTAGTTTACCAAGGATGATAAAATATTTGGTCTATTTGGATTCAATTTCTTATATCTAGAACCAATGTAATAATTTAACACTACGGTCTAGTTTACTGGAGATGGGGTTTTTAAATTTATATATTATAGTTTATAATAAAATATTTCTTCCACACTTTGGTAAAGAAAGTCAAAATGTTTCATACAAATAAGGTTAGAATTATTTCATTTTAGTAAATTTGTAAATAAAGTAAAATAAACTTGATAATTTCCTTAATAAATCAATGAATTTAAAATAAAGTTTGATTTTTTAGAAAACATCTATATGGAAGACAAAGATTACTGGTCTAAAATAAGATACAAAATCAATATCACTTACAAACAACTTTATTGATTTTTCTTTAATCGATAAAAAGAAAATAGAAAATAAAAAGTAAACAACATTTTTAAATGTAAGAGAATAAAGGAGATGTGTTTCAAAAAAATAAGACTATATGATCCCTCCTAAAATAATTTTTAACATAAACAATCCTGAAATAAGATGAGATTGTATTATAAAAATCCTTATCATTTTGGTAACTTTTGTATCATAAGCTTGAAAAAGAAATAAATTTAAATAAAACTTTAAATTACATGAATATAATGATATCCATGATATAAAATTTAAATGGGTATTATATGAACCTCATAAAAGAAGATGGGTGTATAACATAAACTTATGTACCAAAAAAGAAAAATTTGAAAAAAATAACCCTCACAAAGATCATATCACTGAATTGAGAAATTTTCAATGGGGCGACTATGGATTATAAACTTAAAATATAACATAAATAGTAAAATTTCATTTCACACATAATATTAATATAATATAATTAGTGAATAATTGATATAGTCCAATAAAAGGAAATTATGTTTAGAAGCCCCTTTCCTCATTCCCGGACTTGACATTTATATTCTTTGTCTTCCTGAAAAATAAACTTATATTAATTATTTACTTGATTAATAACCTATTTATATTTTATTATTCATTTTATTTTAGTTACCTATGTATAGATACCCAGGCTTCTCATACATGGGTATTCCATTCTTAGATGAATATTCACTATATTACACAAACACACACCTGAGAACTGTAATAGTTTATTGCCTTTGGAAATTAGAACACAATCTTATTAATTTATTAAAGATATTAAATTTCACCCATAAATATCTTCACTATTATTAAGCCTACCTAAAAACATTTCTTTATAACCTATATAAAGGAAACATAAGAAAGGGTGAGCCCATATGCTCAATAAGGATAAAAAAAGGAGACACATAATCATAACATGAGCATAAGGGTATGAGACCATGGGAATACAATTAGAAAACCATACCCTGTATATTAAATATCATAATATTAAGTCATGTCATAAGGATTGGTATTTTATAATACATGATTTATAAGGGAATAAAATAGAATTATTCATAAGAGAATAACATTGGCATAAGACATATAATTGTGGCATACACATAATCATAACAAATCATTTCTATATACTCAAGACTCATTTGAAAAACATATCAGAGAAATCCATTGGTGGATACACCTCCTAGATGAGACACACCACCATACCCAATCATAGAATTTTCCATATAGTGGAATGATTTGACTCCCTAAATCATCATATTATTCAAGGCTCACTCCCAAGACCATAATAGCGGACAAAGTCCCTTACTGAACTTGTCACACCAGGGTTTCAATTTTTCTTTGGTTCTGGATCGGGTTTGGATTTGGGTGAGACCATGTTAATTTTTTTTTATTTTTTTGATAAAAACATGTGTTTTGGGTTTAACGGCACCATGTGCATGGGCAGGGCACTATTTGAAGAACGTGCGACCTCCTCGATTTTCAAAATAAAATAAAAGTTTAAGAGAATAATGAAATGAAGTTAAAATGAGTGTTAAAAATAAAATAAAGAAATTCAGTGTTTTAAGAAGAAGAATAAAATTATTGTTGTCATGGATAATAATAGTATTGTTATTAATTTTTTTCAACTAATATTTATTACTATTATTAAAATTATTATTAAAATTATTACAATTAAAAATAAAATGATTAATATTATTGTTATTATTAAAAGTTCCATTAATATTATTATAATTATTAAAAATATTATTATTAATATTATTATTAAGAGTGAAATAAATGTTATCATCATTACTATTAAAATGTTTATGAGCCGCATGGGGTAACCACGTGGTTGCTTGACACATTAAAATAAATAAATAAAAAGAAGTTTAACAAAAAATAAATTAAGGCAAGGGAGCATTCTAACCATGATAATAATTCTTTTAATGGGATGGATAATTGTTTTAATATTATTAAATATATTTTGTTATTAATCTTCATCACTATTGTTAAAATGGTTACTAAAAATATTACTATTAAAAAAATGAAATGATAATTTTTTTAGTATTAAGAGGGTCAGTTAATATTAAAATAATTATTAGAGAAGTGTTATTAATATTATTATTAAGGATGAGAAATATATTATTAATTATTTTAGAATTATTTTCTTATTATTATTATAATTATTCTGGCTATATTGTTATTATAATAAATTTTATAACTTTTTTATTATTATGTTGTTGTTAATTTTATTTAATTATATTTAATTTAACTCATTTTTTTCCTTTGAGATTAGGGTTTTCCCATAATTGGTATCACCTGCATCCTCCCCCTTCCCCGACCTTGGCACACCCCCATCCTCTTCACAACCCCTCCTGCACACTTCCATTCCCGATCGGCCACCTCTAGTGCGCACCACCTAATCCAGAGAATCTCCTTCGGCCGACCCTTTTATCTTGTGCGGTGCGACTCGAATCACCCCATGCATTGTTCTAGAGTGGCGCACCCTGCCAAATTGCCCCTAAATCACCAAACACCCTTCTTTATTCCCTCTCTAGTGTATATTTCCTTTGGTGATCCTGCCTCCGTCCGACACACCCTCTACTTAGAAAACAACCCGCCTGGTGCGACCTGTAGGTGCGAAAACACCTCTTCTTCAGTAGCCTCCCCCTTCAGTAATTTTTCCTCCTCCATCCAAGTTAGGGATTAATTTTTATGGTTAAATCCTTAAATTTCAGGTCCAATATTGATTATTAGGTTTGGATTTGACTCCCATTAGGTTCAATTGAGGTGCGTTAGAGATTTCCCACAAGTTTCGGTCTGTCGTCATCAATTTGAGGTAAGGTTTTATATCACTAAATTTTTTCACACCCTTTATTTGGGGTATTTATTTTTTTAATGCTCTAGTATTTTATTTATAGTGTGTTAGACCTTTATTCTTCCATTTTGGGATGTTTTTACATTATTTTTAATCTTTTCTCAGTTTATATTTGGGGGGTTTGTAATTTGTGAGTCACTTGTAATTAATTTTGAGTTCCATTTATTTTACTTAAAGTGTGTTAACCTTGTAGTCATGTTTCTAAGTCCCTGATTTTTATTGTAGTGGGTTTTGATTGTCTTTTAGGGAGCAGAAACATATTATTAGGTATATATATATATATATATTAAAGTATGTGCGTGCAAGGGGGTAGCATCAGCTTCTAGTTAGAAAGCGTCAAGAGGTGAAATGTTCAGCTTAGTTCTCCTTTGAGGTAGGACCCCATTGCATATTCCCTTTAAATTATGTTTAAATTGATTTCTTTATATTCTCACCTCCTTTCATTTCTAAATAGGCTTTTCTTGTTTTTGAATTATTTGTATCTTTTTGAATTATATGTATCTTGTGGAATTTGTTAGATTACCCTTGGTTTTGTGATGGGTTTATATGGTTAGAAATGGTTTATCATACCTTGTTCTTTGGAAATGGCTAGGTTAGCTCTTATAAATAATTTGTGATTTATAATGGTATGGTTTATAATTTATTAACATAGTTGTGATGTTCAAAGTAGTGATTTACATTTTTAAATGTGTTTTCACGCAATAATTAATTGTTGGCATGCCCCTTTGGCCATTGTAAATGTTTTCCTGATTTGAAATGGTGGGTTAGGTTTTTGAAATGGGGGTTGAAAGGATTTTTTTTTGTGAATGTGTTTGTTGTATGGTATTCTATGAAATTATTTGTTTTTGGGAAAATGATTAAAGAATTTTTTTTGCATTTTAATGAAATTCCAAGTGTCTTCCTTATGGTTTGGCCCAGTTGGTCTTGAAATATGCTTGGATGAGTGGTTGTAAGATATGGCATGTTTGGAGTTTTTAAAAGATGCTTGGTTTGTATGTAGTTTGAAATCCCTTTTGTCACTTTCGTATTCTTTTTGTTTTTTAACTTGGTTTTAAAATGCGCTTGGAAACTTTTTGGTGAATTCTTGGTCTAAAGACCTATTTGGCCATTTTAGTATAAACTTGATGTTGGTGTTGTTTTGCAGATGGTTTCAAAGTGTTTTTGGTAATTTGTTTAATGTTGTGAAGCAAAAGGCCCATTTGTAATTTTGAAATGGTTTTTGAAAAACCCTACTTGGGTTGGGATCCTTGCGTAGATGTTGATCCATGAGATGGGAGGGTTCTTGGTATGGGACCTCCCTTGTGTAATGAATGTTTTTTGGAACAGGACAACCCTTGAGGTGGACGGGGTGGTGCTGGTTGGGTGATGTGTATATAGCATGCATGCGACTTGTTTTTTGAATTGTATGTAACACCCCCTTGTAAAATATACATGGAACCTAGCATAACAAAGAGGTTTACTAAGAATAATTGTTTCACTAGTTTAGATTACACACTAACTAGTGACCCATATAAGGGGATATTTTTTTTATTTCTATAGGATTGGGCCCCTCGACCAGGATAGGTAGAGAGAGTAGGGCATTATGATGACATTGAGTAGGGAATGCCTTTAGGATGAGTCACATGTATAGTATGTTCTGGTCATTCTATGAGTTTGTAGGTGTTCCTGTGTTTCTCCAACACTAGAATCATTATAAATTTCCCTCATTGTGATGCCTTCTACCTTGTTTTTGGTTTTGGGGTTTTCTTGGTTGGTCATGGATTTGTGTTTTTGTTAAAAAGTTTTTAATCCCTATTTCACTTTACAATGAAAAAATGAATGCAACTTATTTTTTTATCTTTTATCCTTCCACCCCATGAACTTAAGATATCATTGCAATGAAAATTGTTTTAAAATTTGAGGTAAATGGGTTGTTATTTGTTTATTTTGAAATGTAAATTATGGAAAAACGTTTTTTATAGATTGAATTTTAAACCTAAAATCAATGTTTTATTTGTTTAACAGATTTTCATTGAGAATATATTAGTTGGTCCAACCTACTGAGTTTTAATAATCATGACTATATCTTGTTTCTTGTTTATATAATTGGTGTAGGTTTCAGTTTGGTTAATATCTATTTGGGATAAATTTGGTAACGGTATCATAGAGTGACCCATGGAGTTACATGGATTATTGGTCATAGTGAGGTTAGTCATATTATTGATATCTATTTCCTCTCATATTTTTTATTTATTTTTCACTGATCTTTTTATTTATTCAACTTAGTTTGTTTTCATTGGGATAAATCAATCTCTTTTTTACTCTATTGATTCCCTGGCGCTTGTCTCTAGTCTGGGATGATCGAGAATGCCAGTCGGGCCTTGCCACGGATTGGATCTGGTGACTAGTTCCGGGTCAACCGAGGTTGGTTCATGAAAAAAATGGTATCAGAGGAGTTCAGATCTTAAGAGGACCTTTCTTATTAGAGGTCCCATTTTTATTTTGGGTTTTCATGGTAGAAAGAGTTGGTTTTTCAGGATCAAGGTGTAGGAACGTGAAGGACGTCATGAACCCTCGCTCATTCCAAACTCAGGTTACCATTTGATGTTCGGTCTTATTGGTGTCCTTTATTCTTGTGAATTTTTTTATATTAGGAAATGAAAAGGGAGTTGGAAAAGTAGCCTCTATGAGCTTGCAGGGCCTGGAAAACCATGTGGAGCTGAAGAAATATCCCTAAAATGCTCTCTTTGATGGTGGTGTGACTGAAATATGGCTACCAACCATGTGTCTGAGTCACCCACTGACACTCATTTTTCCCTTGTGGATCATTTGAGTTTCCATTCGTTCCAAAAGTTATTTTGAAAATCTTGGTTTGGGCCAATGGACCAATTCAGTTGGGTCCTTGGTTTCTCCTCACTGGCTAGAGTTCACCCTAATGAAAAATCAATGCATGTTCCGAATGTTTTTATGGGTGATCTCCCCAGTGGTAAACACTCCATTTGATCAATGAAAGGAATTACATCTTGGAATTTGGAACTTGAATCTACCACTTTACTTTTATTCGGATGAGCATATCCTCTCATAGAGGAAGAGTGGGGGTGAGTTGGTAGTAAAAGGCTATTATGGTCATTTTCAAGAATCATGTGCTAGTTATGACCTGAGTTAAGATCATATTTCCTATAATGTTTCATTCGGTTGTATAGGTCATGTCTGGTTGAATATGAAATTGTTGTGTTCACTTTTAAATTCAAAGTTGGATGTTGTGGAGCCTTTTTGGGACATATATTTTTATGGAAGTGTATCATTTCTTTGGGAGTTCTGATCTTCTCAGTTTTGGATAAAAGTGTTTCCCCGTGTACCCCTTTTATTTTTTCTCCCTATTTGAAGTAAAATGGTGATTCATGTGAATCTTCTAAGTCCCTATATTAGTAAAGTTTCATGTTGAGTAAAATTGTGTCTTGGGATGTTTTGGGGTCTCTTGGTTTGACCTGGAATGTGGTGTGATTGTTTGTGGAAATAGAAGGGGAAAATTCATTTGGGGATTTTTATAGTCGGACTATGAGGCAAGATATGCTTCAACCATCATAGATCCAGCCATATGTCCCTGAGTGATGATGGCGCATAGTTAGGAGAACCCCAGCAGTGTTGAAGGCCTTAGGTCTTGGTTTTGTTCTCAACGTGGGAAGTGGAGGTTGTTTAAGCCTTCTACGTAGCTGTCTTATTTTTAATTATTCCTCTTGGTGAAAGGTGGTATGGGAACCTTGTTTCCACATTGTGAACCATCTTTATGT
This sequence comes from Viscum album, assembly GCA_963277665.1. Taxonomy (NCBI): domain Eukaryota; kingdom Viridiplantae; phylum Streptophyta; class Magnoliopsida; order Santalales; family Viscaceae; genus Viscum; species Viscum album. The sequence continues at coordinate 1,120,630,744 of OY728141.1, forward strand.
GAAATATTCCTCCTTAGTTATAGGGATGTTTAGTCTTCTCATTTTTCTAAAATCTCAGTTGTTGTGTTCGATTGAATTTGGGCCTCCCTTTTATGAACCCTACATCCTATTTTTCTAGTTAAGTTGGTTTTTTGGTGGTTACTGAGTCGGTGTATGTCTTCTAAGGTTTTTATGGCCCATTAGTTGAGCCCTTCCCTCCCTTTACCTTATGGAAGAGGGTTTTGGGTCCATGTAAAAAGTTTCTATGTCTGTTTAACTTTTTAGTCTTATGGTGGGGAGACCCATTATGGATCTTGCTAAATTCGAAGTTGGACTATTTCTTATGGTGGGGAGTCCGTTCAGACCTCCCCGTGTTCGAATTCTAGTTTCATCTTAGAGGAATGGTTGATTTTCATTTGTTTAAGTTTAATATGTGTGTATGTTAAGGATTGATTCAACATCGTGAAAGTTATGTGTCTTTTTGGATCGATCAACTGGAGGTGTTTAAGCTTTTGGGGGCAGGCAGCACCTAGTGGGGAGTCCATATTAGTCTCTCGAGTTCTTCTTGTTATCCATTCATTAATTGGTGGTGTTTTTGTGATCTCTTTATTGTAGTTCTTTAGAATCTCTGTGAACTATAAAGGATAATCAGTTTCTGTTTTGGGGCTTCGACCTTGTTTTGGATTTCCAGGGGTAGAAGGTGCTATGGTGGAAAGCATTTTCACTCCCAGGTTTCAATTTTTCTTTGGTTCTGGATCAGGTTTGGATTTTTGTGAACCCATGTTTAAATTTTTTGATTTTTTTTGGGAAAGATGCACATTTTTTGGTTTAGTGGCACTGAGCACATGGGTGGGGCACGATTTGGAGACCGTGCAACCTTCTCGGTTTTCAAAATAAATTAAAAGTTTAAAATAATAATGAAATTAAGTTAAAATGCATATTAAAAATAAAATAAAGAAATGGAGTGTTTTAAGAATAATAATAAAATTATTATTGTTTTGGATAATAGTTTTATTATTATTAAATTTCTTTTTTTACTAACATTTATTACTATTATTAAAATTGTTATTCAAACTGTCACTATTAAAAATGAAATGATGAATTTTATATTTATTATTAAAATTTCCATTAAAATTTTTATAATTATTAAAAATGTTATTATTATTATTATAATTATTATTAAGAGTGAAATAATTATTTTCATCTTTTCTATTAAAATTTTTATGGGTCACGTGGGGAAACCACATGGTTACCTGACACCTTAAAAAAATAAGTTTAACAAAAAATAAATTAAGTTGAGAAAGAATTCTTACCATGATAATAAGAATTTTAATGTTGTATATAATAGTATTAATATTATTAAATCTGGTTTATTATTAATCTTCATCAATATTGTGAAAATGGTTGTTAAAATTATTACTATTAAAAAAATGAACTGATAATTTTTTAAGTATTAAGAGGGTTGGTTAATATTAAAATAATTATTAGATAAGTGTAATTAATATAATTATTAAAAACGGAACATATGTTATTAACAATTTTAGCATTATGTTATTATTATTTAAATAATTATTATGTTTGTATTTTTATTATAATTATTTTTATAATGTTTATTATTATTATTATTATTATTATTATTATGTTATTAATTTAACTTAATTTAATTTAACTTAACTTAATTTAATTTAACATAACTTAATTTTTATTTCCTCTAAGATTAGAGGTTGTTTCCCCAAATTGGTGTCACCCGCATCCCCACAAACTCCACCTTGGCACAAATCCCCTCTTCTTCATGACCCCCTCCTATACACCTCCATTCCCGGTTAGCCACCTCCGGTGCACACCACCTCCTACAGAGAATCTCCTCTGTCTGGCCCTCTTCTCCCGTGCGGTGCGATCCAAACCACCCCTTCACTATTCTAGCATAGTGAACCTTGCTGCGCAGCTCCTCCATCGCTGGCCACCAAACTTTCTTCCCTTTCCATCATATCATACCTCTGTTGATCCCGTCTATGGCTGTCACATCCTCTACCTAGAGAACACCCCCCAACATGACATACAGGTGCACAACACCTCTTCTCGTGCGACCTCCCCCTTCGATAATTTTTCCTCCCCATTCCACGGTTAGGATTTAATTTTTATGGTTAAATACTTAAATTTAGGATCCAAAATTAATGATTAGGGTTGGATTTGACTCCCATTAGGTATGGTTGAGGTGCTTTAGAGATTTCGCACTGGTTTCATTCCACTGTCATTGATTTGAGGTAAGGTTTTATATCTCTAAATTGTTTTGCACCCTTTATTTAGGATCTTTAATTATTTTAATGCTCTTTTATTTGATTTGTAGTGGATTGGTACTTTATTGTGTCGTTTCAGGTTTTTTTTCCTTTGTTTGTAATCTTTTCTCAGTTGATATTTGGGGGTTTTTAATTTGTGAGTCTCTAAAAATTAATTTTGAGTTCCTGATATTTTACTTTACGTGCGTTAACCTTGCAGAAGTGCTTCTGATTCCCTGATTTTTATTGCAGTGAGTTTTGAACATATTTTATGGAACACACTCAGATTCTTAGGTATATATATATTATATTTCCTTGATGTTCATATTTCCTCATGGTCGGGGAATACATGCATTGGATAAAGGATATATATATATATATATGAAAGTATGTGCATGCAAGCGGGTAACATCAGCTTCTAGTAAGAATGCATCAAGAGGAAAAATGTTCATCTTGGTTATCCTTTGAGGTAAAAACCCATTTCATATACCCTTTAAATTAAGTTTATTTTGATTTCTTGATATTATCACATCCTTTAGGTTCTAAATAGGGTTTTATTATTGTTCAATTATTTGGGTATTGCGAAATTAGTTAGATTAGCCTTGGTTTTGGGATGGTTTTATATGGTTAGAAATGGTTTAGCATGCCTTGTGCTTTGAAAATGGCTCAGTTGGCTCTTATAAATTACTAATCATTTATAATAGTGTTATTTGGAATTTATTAACACAGTCGTGATGTTCAAAGTGGTGATTTAAGATTTTAAATGAGTTTTTTCATAATAAGTGCTTATCGGCGTGCCCCTTTGGCCGTTGTAAATGTGTTATTAATTTGAAATGGTGGGTTAGGTTGTTCAAATGGGTTTTTAAAGTTTTTTTGGTAGTTAAAGTGGTTGGTGTATGATATTTTATGAAATGAATTATTTTTGTGAAAATGATGGAAGGCGTATTTGGAATTTAAAAGTGGTTCCAAAATGTGTTCCTTATAGTTTGGCCTAGTTGGTCTTGAAAAAATATTGGATGAGTGGTTGGAAAATATGGCCCATATGGAGTTTGTAAAAGAAGGTTTCTTTGTAAGTAGTTTGAAATCCCATTTAGCACTTTTTTATTCTTTGTGTGTTTTAAATTTTCTTTAAAATGCGCTTGGGAATTTTTTGTTGAATGCTTGGTCTAAAGGCCCATTTTTCCACATTAGTATAAATTTAATGTTGGTGTTGTTTTGGAAATGGTTTCTAAGTGTTTTTGGTAAATGGTTGAATGCTGTGAAGCTAAAATCCCATTTTTAATTTTGAAATGGTTTTTGGAAAACCCTTATTGGTTGGGATCCTTGCCTAGATGTTAATTTGTGAAATGATAGGGTTCTCGGTATGGGACCTCCCTTGTGTAATGAATGTTTGACAGAAAGAGACCACCCTTGAGGTGGACGGGGTGGTTCTAGTTGGGTGATGTGTATATAGAATGTATGGAACTTGTTGTTTGAATTGTATGGAACACCCCATTGTGAAATATACATGGGAACATAGAATAAAAAAGTTGTTTACTGAGAATGATTCCTGCACTAGTTTAGATTACACAATGAATAATGGACTATAAAATGGGATTTTTTTATTACTGTTATGGGATTTGTCCCTTCGGTCAGGACAGGTTGGGAGACGGTCGAGCGTTATGATGTCATTGAGTAGGGAATTCCTTCAAGATGAGTCGCATATATAATATATTCTGGAATTCCTTTAAGTTCCTAAGTGTTCCCATGTGTCTCCAACACTAGACTCATTAGCCATTTCCCTCATTGTGATAGCTTCTTCTTTGTTCTTAGTTTTAGAGTTTTATTGGTAAGTCATGGATGCGAGTTTTGTTTTGAAAAATTTTAAGCCCCATTCCACTTTATAATGAAAAAATAAATGCATATTTTGTGGTTCTCTTTTATCCTTCCTCCCCATGAACTTAACTTATCATCGTAATGAACCTTGTTTTAAAATGTGGGGGAAATGGGTTGTGATTTTTTTACTTGGAAATGTAAATTATGCAAAACCCTATGTTTATATATTTTATTTTAAACTTGAAATTGATGTTTTATTTATTTAAAGGATGTGAATTGGGAATATATTATTCAAGACTACCTACTACGTTTTAATACTCACGCCTATATATTATTTCTTGTTTTTAGAGTTGGTGAATGTTTCAGTTTGGTTCAGATCGCCTTAGGCGATGTTTGGTCACATTATCAAAGAGTGACCCATGGTGTTACATAGAGTCTTGGTCATGGTCAAGTTAGTCATATTATTTATCATTATTTCCTCTCATGACATTTATTTATTTTGTATTGTTATATTTATTTATACTGCTTAGTTTATTTTCATTAAGAGAAATAATTCCCATTTGTACTTTGTTGATTACCTAGAACTTGTCTCCAGCCCGGGTGGATCGGGAACCCCTCTCGAGCCTTGCCAAATATGGGCTCGGGTGACCGGTTTAGGGTCGACCTGGGTTGGTTCGTGACAGAACTAGGTTCACTCCCCATTCTAGTCTTTTCTATCTCATGAGATATAAATATTTACCCAATTCACTGGAGGAAGATATAGGTCGCACCCATCTTTTTTTATAATTTAACCACCATCCTTGATTATAATTTGACCACTATCCTTGTTTATAATGTCACCATCATCCTTGGTAATAACATAGCCACTATAACATAATAAAAATCAAACATATGTGTTCTAAAATATTACAATGCATTCATCATATCATAACCCATGAAATGAAATTAGTTTCATAAAAATTTAATCATATCATAACCTTTGGAAAAGAGATAGGTTTTATAATCATTTTATCATAGAATATCCTATGAAAAGAAGTGGGTTTCATAAGAGTTCTATCATGGAATAACCTATAGAAGATAAATGAGTTTCATAAACATCAAACCATCTTAAATATAAACCATTCAAAGAAATAATAATAATTTTATTCTTGGATCATATCCCTAGTGAATCATAAGTAACCTCAAATGATGTCATCTTACATATAGAAATATTTTTAAAGAAAAATCACTTGAAACATATCTTGAGGAAGATAAATTTTATTTCAAAATAAATTTTTAAAAATAAAAACATTTTAAAAATTATTTTATTTGAAAATAACATTGAAAAATTATAAAGTATTACTTAAAAGTTATTTAAAACATTTATTGAGGAAAATATTCTTTCTGATCTGAAAAATTATTTTTAAAACATAAAACACATTCAAAATACTTTTCACATTGAAATAATTTAAATAAAATATAAAAATTTATTAAATATTAAGGAATGAATTTTCTTTGATAATAAATTTTAAAAATTTTAGGGTAAGCATGAAATCATTTTATGTTCATGATAATGGTAAATACTGTTCAAGTCATGCATGTTATAAGCAATGATTCTTTTGAAATTTTTGGTAAAATATAAACAAGAATTGTTTGGAAAATGACACAAAGATTACTTTTAAAAAAAATAAAAAAAATTAATAAATTCCTTTAATAAATATTTATAATAATGTTAAAACAATTTAAATACATTTTTAGAAAACATGGTTTTGGAATCAAAAGATTAAACTGAAGAGAAAAATAAAGACAAATTTTAATAAAAATATTTTTTAAATCATTTTAAGTACCAAATTATTGAAAATAGAAAAATTACATGAAAATTTCATGAATAAAAATAGTATAAAAAAATGATTTTATTGAGAAATGTATCATAATATTTTATCATTTTAAATACAATCATAAACAATACCAATAAGAAATGAGATCGTATCATAAAATCATTACCACTTTAGTAACATTATATCATTAGTCCCAAGAAGGAATAAAATAAGATGAAAAATAAAATATCATTTGGATAAATAAATTCATGATATTACTTTTCAAATGAGATGTATATACACCTCATGAAATAATATAGGTTCATAATATCACATACATGTCAAAGAAGGAAAATTTAGAAAAAAAACCCTTACTTATTTGGTAATCTTTTGAATCATAAGTACCAATAAATATTAAAATAAAATGAAAATTTAAATGCCTTGAAAATAATTATATTAATGATATATCAGGATAAATTGTTATTATATACACAAAAAAAATAAATGAGTGGTGTATTTTTATATGTTTCCTCGAAATAAAAGAGAGACTAGAAACCTCTTACCACAAGTCTTGGCTTCCATTGAACTAATTAAAATATTCTGTATAAAACATATGTGTTTATTATAAATATATTAAATTAAAATAATTATATATATCATACCATATATTATTTAATTATTCCCATTTATCACCCATTTATTAACAATTCCATGTTAAAGTCACGTTTTGGGTACTAAATGTTTTTTTCATATATGTATTGATTTCTTATTTTCAGTAATATTACATTTACAAGGGTTACATAATATCAATAATGTTAAACATCATATATATATCATATATATATATTCAATATATATGTATTTATAGAAATCTATACAGGATAGAGATAGAAAATGAAATACACCGTTCATGGAGACGGTAGGCCGTAAGTACGCACAAACGTCATTTCCATTTTATCGATGTATTGAAAGAAAGAAAGAAAAATGATAAATTATCATTTTCATGTTATATATATATATCATATATTTTCATTAAAAATATCCTTATTATCTTCCATGTAAATCATGAATGAATGACATTGCTTCGCGAGGTGGTTGTCCATCGTACACGTGAGCGACGTTATCATATTCTTAAAAAATGGAAATAATGAAAGAATGTGCTATATAATAATTTTTGAAGAAAAATAAACTAATAAATATCATATATAATATATAAATATGTCATTATTTCTCACCTTTATAGGTGTTAATTGAAAAACGAATGACATCAGTTCGTGAGATGGTAGTCTCCCATACACTTGAACGATGATTTCATAACCCATTTGATGGAATTAAAGATAGTTGTAGGTAATTATCTTAACATAAAAATATCTAATTATATGTAATATAATATTTTTATCATATCATAATTTTATAATAATAATTAGATTATTTGGAGAAAGAAATCATATAAAAATGCTTGTTGATGAACATTATCGCTTCTTCGAGTATCCTAATTAGGTTTGCACCAAAAACCTTCATAGGATAAATTTATGTCCAAAATAAGTCGTATAGTATTATATTAGGGAATATTTTAAGTTATTGGGGTATGTATTGGCCAAACCGAATGATTTTTAACATGTGAAGAAGAGAGGAGAAGGGGTGTCCTTTTATAAGTGGGGTGAGTGACACGCTTGTAATTTTTTGAGAAAAAGAATCCCAACCATGTTTTTTTTTCATTTTAAACGACTCCAATAATGCACTATTATATATTAAAGAATATATAAGTTATAAATATGGAAATAAAATTGGTGTTTTAATAGATTTGGGTTATTTTTAACCATTATATTTTTAGTTTGACCCCCGATAAACCCATTTTTACCTTAACTATAGAAAATAATTTTTACTGTTTTCAATAATAATTTTGGTAAAAAATTAATTTAAACTTATTAGATAATATAAATTATTATTATTCTAAATATGGAACCCATTTTGTTAAATTAAATTCATAGAAGTCAAAAAAAAATTGATTTCAAATTAATCTCGCATACACGATAAGAAAGTGTGTTTTCAAGGAAAAAATATTCAAGGGTTTACAAAGTTTTTATATTAAATTTAAATATGAAATTAATTAAAATGAAATTAATTTTATTAAAAAATATATAATTGAACCAATTTTTTAAAAACCAATTTTAAATAAAATTTTAATTTATAAATAATTTTAATTAAAATGTAAATTTTAATTAAAATTCTGTATTTTCACTATTCATAAAAAAGTAACCTTTTCAGAAAATTCTCAATTTTTAAATAATTATTTAGAAAAGTAATTATTTTTTTCAGATAAATTTCATAAAATTGATAAAAATTAAATTTAAAACAAAACTCAAAGACATGATGACAAATCGTATTTTTGAGAAGGGTATTTTTTAAGCACGTGATGATTTTATATTAACTCTACACCTAATAATAATAATTAAATGAATATTAATTAACACATATTGATATATAATATATTAATTTCATTTAAAAAATTCCTCATTAGGGATTATTTTAATTAATTAAAATGTAGAAACAATATGCACTTTAAAACAGTTTTCATAAAAAACCATTTTTTAAACCAAAAAATAATCATATACTAAAATCAAATATGGAGTTGATTAAAAAATAATTAATTTGGTTAAATATATTTTAATAATAACTATATTACTTTAAAACATAAAATGTCATTTATGTTTCTTAATTTATTTAAAATAAATGATAGATTTATAAAAATTAGTATTTTCACTATTCACTAAAAAATCCATATTTTCTGAAAAATCACAAAATTTCACCATAAAATATATTTGATATGATGATTTAAAAAATGAAATTATTTTTATGAAATAAAGTTTCCAAAATTTTAGTTATAATATTTTCTCATAAAAATAAATAAAAAAAATTGAAGAAAAAGTATTTTTAAGAATATAATTCCATTAATAAAAATTGATGGTTTATTTACTTATAATTTATAAATTAAATTATATTGAGTAGAAAATTTATATTTCATAATTTAACTAATAAAATTCATAAAAATCTATTTAACATCTAGGTTATAATGGCTATGTTTAATATATTATTATTTCACTGTTTACTTAAGCTCAATGTTGTGTGATGCAAGCTAAACTTGATATTATGTGAAGCACAAGCTAAACAGAGCGTTATATATACCCCATGATAACCAAAATACTACATAAAATATCAAAAATATTAAATATATTTGAAAAAAATTGAAAAATCTTACAGTGCTACACTATATTTCATAATTAATTACTTAATCAGTTAAGTTTAGGTTTAGCATTTTGAGGATGCTCATTTCATATATACAAAATGACATTGTTAGATTGAATATTGTTAAAATATTCATGGTAAAAATATATCCAGAATCATATATATGATAAAATAATAATTTTTATACATTAATAAGGTTTTTACAACCATCCATAGAAGCGAAGCAATAAAAATGAAATATGTTGTATCATGGAGGAAGTAGGACGCATGTATGCATGAGTAATATTTTCATTATTTAATGACCATGTGATAAAGAAATTAAGTTTTATTTTAAATTTATAGAATTATTATTATATCATAAACATCACATTATTTATTTCAATCCATCTATATAACCATCCATGTGAGGTGGTGATGGAAAATAAAATAAATCATCTCACATAGAAGTTATCCGCACATAAGCACGAGTAATGTTTTTATTTTTAATTTGGATTTAAAATAAGTAATAAAATTATTTGACCATAAAAAATTGAATTTATATCATATATAATATTATATAATTTATATCCCCCATTTTGACCATCCATAAGAGGTAAATATGGAAAAACATTACACCGATTTACAAGGCAGTAGTCCGCCATACACACGAATGACTGTTTCATTTCCCAACATATGATGAAAGAGATAGAATAAGGTGAGAAAAATTAACATAATAAACTATCAATATATGTATGATAACTATTTTATTATATCAAAATATTTGGAAGATTTTTTAATGTGTTATAAGAAGAAATAAAACTTACACATTTGGTTAAAAGCTATATCTCTTCTTTGGAAAACCTTCTTTTCATTACAACTATATCCATTTAAAGTTAAAATTCCGCCAAAACTAATAAATCCAATATATGAGGAGGTATGTTAAGAATTTATTTAATTTGTTATTGAATGAGATAAATGGCTCTTTATGTGTGGATATGAGAGGAGAGGGTGTGTCCTTTTATAGGTGAGGGAGAGGACACACTTGGTATTTTTGAAAAGATTTAAATATTATTATGTCATTTACATGGGAAAGTTTCCCATAAAAAATTGAATTTGGATAATATAGTGATAAATATATAAATAAATCTATACAATAGTATTTATACAAGTTTTTTGGTCATTTTAAGTATTACTACTTTAGTTTATCTCCTAGTAAACTTATTTTAAACTTAATCATGGTAATATATTTTTTCTATTTTTACTATTAATTATGACTGAAAATTAAGTTTAAATTACTAAATAATATTAATATTACTAATTAAAAATATTGAATTCATTTTATCAAATTAAATTCAAATAATTATCATAATTTTATTTAAAAATAATCCCATAAAACACGACGAAAAACATACTTCCAAAAAAATGTCATACTAAGTATACTTTTTTTATACAAAAATAATGAATAAAATTTATTCCAATGAACTTAACTAGTTTATTACTTATATTAATAAACTAATTTAACTATTAAAATATCTTAAAACAAAATGGAACTTTTTAAATACTAAAAACAAAAATGACATTTTTCAACAAAAATTAGTATTTATTATTATTTCTAGAAAATTATCAAAAATTCACTCTAAGATAAATTTGGAATGATGGTTTAAAAATTTCACTTCAATTTTGTATAATTTTTTTTATAAAAATGGAATAAATTAATTATAATATTTTCTCATAAAAAACAATAAAAACCATTTTTGAGGAAAAATGTATTTTCGAAGTATAAATGAATTTACTAAAAATTTAATGATTATTTACTAAGAATTTATCATTAAATTTTTATTGAATATAAAATTTATAAATATATTCTATAATATGTTTATTTCAATTCATACACATCACGCCAAGGCCCAATTTATAACACTCATATTGAAATAATAATATTTCATGGTTATTAATCTTCATATTGTGTGTCATATATAATATCTAACTTAATATTTTTTTATAAAATCTTCTTGGTATTAAATTATCTCCCCATTTAATAAATCTCATTCTTGGAATATCATCTTTTAATTAGTAATTCAAGGGTTTAATATTTTAATATATCTTCCCTGAAAACCCACATCATAAAAAGGGTTAATAAAACATCCTTTTGAAAAGAGGAAAAAGATAGTATGAAGGTATTCTGGAATAACACATAACTAGGTTCCAAAATAGAAGAACATCAACAGAAAGGGAAAATATGGACATTAATGAAAAAAGTTTCATAAACCAAGTTAGGATTATATCGAACCCAACATCTGACCCGATCCAAAACATGGATTTAAGGGGGTTCCTGATCCCCACTGGCTGGAAACTAGTGTCGGGAATCAAAGTAATCACATTGGGAATGATTTATTTCCAATAAATCTTGGTTAAAATAAATAAACTGAACATACAGAAGAACAAAAAATAACTAACTCTTAATAGATATAAAAACTAATCCAAAAACAAAAACTGCTGAACAAAACAAACTGAATAAAAAACTAATACTAAAACAGCCAACATGATCTTCACATGACCTCTTGGTAACCACTGGACACAAGATGAACCTGCTCTAAGAGAAACCAAACAAGAAATTAGAACCTGATAAACAGATCGGGTCTACTAAAACTGAATGGTACAATTAGGGTGTGATCATACAATAACTCCGCAGGTAATCACCATCGAATCCATGAATTTATTTTACCGGAATAGTTAATGAACACTAGTTTGAAAATACATTTAGAAAGTAGGATTTAAATCTTTTTAGACAAACAAACAATTCTTTACCTGAGTTCCATTTTTAAAACCATACACACAACATTCTATTTTAAAAATGGTTTGAATTTACACATCCCATTTCATAACCAAAACCCAAGTAAATATCCAAATCAGATAACAAAAAATTGGACTGTGAAAAAAATAAATGAATCCAAAATAACATGCACAACTTGAAAAACCAATATCCAACAAGATGTAGAGATAAATAAGATATAAATATAGTAATTGATGAAAATTTCCTAAACATCCCAACAGTGATCCTTAGATGTACTTATATTGGACTCACCTTTTAGAATATGGTGCATCTTGATAGTCAATAACCAACTTCCCACTCTAAACTATCCAATCCTATGGCACATCCCACCAAGCCCTATTAAGAAAAGGTAGTAACAACCCATCTAATTAGGGTCGATAAGCAACTGTCTATCGACTCTCTAGATGATTCCTATGAATCCCATGATAATTATAATAATAAAACATAGAAACACATGGTATATTAACCATCACCCATGACATTATCATGCATGATTCATTAGAGGGGATCTCTTCCCAAGGTCTAATGAACTCAATTCCACATTGTTCTCATGTACAAGAAACTATAGTAGAATACATACCAAGGTATATTGGTCTAAAAATATAATCCATTCTTCACTACTCATATGAAACCCATTTCTTTCAAAATTATTATTAAATACTAATTGGGAATCACACCACCTGGGTTTTCAATCTATTTTCTAAAACATGCCGAATTTCCTATTTGTCTCATACATCACAAAATGTCCAAATCAAATTCATAAAACATCATAACGGTCTAATAGGGACTTCTAATTACATCACATTAAAAAATATTTTCAATAAAACACAAAGTGCCAACTCGGACATTAAAATTTTCCAGTCTAAGTACATTCACAAGTCTATTTCCACATCATTTTCCAAAATCAACATAAATCACCAATTTCACATACACAATTCCAAATAGGAATTGACGTCATATAGAAGCCCAAATTTATCCTAAAATTTTAAATGGTCCTTTACATCATTTAGAAGAAAATATTTATCTCAAAAATTTCAAACATTTATTTACACCTTTTAGAATCTAATATTTATCTCAAAAATAAAAATGATCCTTTATACCACTTGCATAACTCATGAAACCCATTTAGAAAACACCAAAAATAAGCACATAAATAACCAACAATTCCCATGGGAAAATCCCCTTTCCAAATTCATACACACACTAAATTCATTTTAAAACACCCTCTACATAATCTTTACAATTTGAAAACACATTTCGTGTGCACAACAAGAAGTTCAGGTTCCAAAAATCCCACTTTATTTAGAAAAAAAATATTTCATCACATTTTTACCTCAAATAATTTTTGAAACAAGATTCCCACCCTTTAAATAATCTATTTAATACAGTAATAATATAATAAAAAGTGTAACACTTGAAACATAATCAATTTCTCTTAGAAAATCATCTTACATTTTGTAAGAACTTCAAATCACATTGAAACCCAGTTCTTAAATAAGCATCGCTTGATTTTAAATAAAATAATTCACACACAATAATACCAACCTAAAGTCCACCAATTTCCACATATAACACCCAACTCACAATATGACAACATTATCAAAATATAACAAAGGGAAAACACCCCCTAAATCATCCAATTTTACCTTAAAAACTCAATTGAAATTTATCAAACACCTTGCATGTTTCTAACATAGTTATAATCAATTAAACCCTTTTTAAAACCATTTACCACCCATATTCCATCATGAAAACACCATAAAAAAGTATGCTATCACATAAAAAAATATTATAACATTTCAAAAGAATTTAAGGAAATATCACGCATCAAAGGAATGTTTTGAAAAAGTAAATAGAAAAAAATACCTACCTCAACAACATGTGAGGGAAACCAAACATCAAGAGGAGGAATAACCATGTCGGAGATAAAATCCACACCCCCTAAAATCCATGGAAAAAACCAAACATAAAATCTATCCCTTAGGGTTTTAAAAAGAGGGAAAACCCACTAAGAAACACCAAGAAACCAGGAGAAGATGGGGGAAAGATAATGAAATCAACCAAAAATAAAATAAAATAACTTTTGGACCTTTAAGGGGCTTAAAAAATGGAAGGAAAGAAATAGTGGAGGAGATTGGAGGCTCCCATGGTGTGCCTAGGTTGAGAAAGGGATGAGACTCCTGAATTGAGGCTAAAAATTGAAGGGGAAAAAGGTAATTTTAAATTTATAATGATCTGGGAAACCTACATGGTTTGGTCCCAAAATTTGATAGATTGTGTGTCATTCATGAACACTATACTAGACTAAAGGGGAACCCCACATAGGCGGAATACATGGTTCCCCAAACTATGTTCTAACCATTAAAAATGATATTTCCCTATTCTAGAACCATATAAAACTGTCACCTCACTCTTTGTCAAACTATGCGAAAAAACTGTACGAGTTTTCCTGATTCACGCTCAAATTTACCCAAAATATGAAGGTAGAATGGTCCTTATAGTCTAGATTGGGTTGTCGAATCCACTGAGACCTAAGAAGATACATAAAACACACAACCTATGAGGTGGATTTTTTGGCTATGAAGTGGCCAACTTGGTTATGATTTTGGATGGTTTTAAAGAACACTAATAAACCTAAGTGAATTCAATTAAATGAAAATGGGTTGATCTTAATATTATTCTAGGGGTGGATTGAATTAATTTTACTTCTTTAGACAATTTTGGTTTAATTAATTCTTGATGAATCCATTCTTCAAAATAACACTACCTTCATCATTTTCTGGTTTGATGTAACTAAACTCAATTACTATTCCCCTACACACTTAGAGAACCAAATTCATTATGTATCCAAGGTATATGGTCATTTTAGTAATTGGATTTAGCTTCCTTAAACACAGTGAAGATGAAGAGTGGAAATAACTGAAGAATGGAAGTCTTAAATTAGTTAACCAATTAACAAAAATTCATTCATAAAATAACATTCAATCCAGACATTTCATATTCCTAAGATAAACCCATTAAAGGGTTATCCCTCCATTTATGGTATACTCTCAATGGTGGGCGGAATATGGATTACAAGAATTAGAATGAAGAAATTAAAACCGCAGAAATAACGAGCACTCCTCCGTGTGCGTGAATGAAATTCACACCTATGTGTGAACTAATTCAGAACAAACAAGAGATATCACCGTGATTTGTGATTATAAAGTTTTAATTAAAGAAATGGGAAGAATATAAGAGAAATATGTTGATTAAGAACAAATAAGTACAAAAAGGAAACTTACATGGAAATTGAAATGCGATTACAAACACAAAGTGGCAGCATAACATTAAAATTAAAACAAACACCCAAGATCCTTAAATCCTCCAACACCACTGCCTTAAATAGTAATTTTTGGGCACTTGGTTCGAGCCTCCAACAGTCCAAGTCTCCTCAATTAATTGTGGTAGGCCATAGGTGGGTGGAATGTAAGGGAGATTTGATTTTTCCACCCTTGATGTGAGGTGGCAACCAGCTTTCATTTAACGAACATAAGCGCTTGGAAGACCTTATAGATGGCCTAATCAGAGTGGGAAATAGAAGAATAAAATTGATCCTCTGATTTATTCTAACCTCCTATCAAATTTGGATCCATTTGGAGTTGTGTATTTCTAGATATGATCATATTAGTGGGATGTTTTTCTGGGCCGCAGAATCTGGCCTAGACTTTTATCTCTAAATTGGTCCACTTAAATAACCATAATGGATGCCGAATTAGCACTGTCTTTTGAAGAATTATTTGTTACTATATATGTCTTCTAGTAGCCTACGAAATTTGGGCTTCATTGGGCCTGTATTGTGGTCCCCACATTCTCATCAGTGGGATGGTGTCCAATCTGCCTTCTCCATAATTGTTTCTTTTCATCGCCAAATATCTCCATTGTCCTTTATGAATCATCCATTGATCCCTGAATAAAAAATGTTTAAATTTTAGTGAATATACATTTCAAAAAATATCAAATTAAAATATGGATAATTACATTCCTTAAAATCAGATGACTCATTGGGCCTAAATTGGTGTACATTAGGCATGAAGTGCACAAATGACGAGAATGGATGTTCAAAATCAAAACCCACTAACTCATGCCCATTAGATCAAAAATGAACATTTAATACCATTAAAATTTAATTAAAATATGTGTTTTTATTGGATAATCACACCCCCCAACTTGAGATTTACTAGTCCCGAGAAAATAATTCAATGATTTTATTTGAATTCCTTTCTTCAAACACATTATAACAAACAGTGCTCACAATGTAAACTGCACACAAATATATCTTTATAACCTTTAAAAATAAATTAAAACAAGATAAATTTAAAAGCAGATCCCAATCCCAAGCCCATTCCTTTGATCAAATCCATCATCATACTTCATCCAACTCAATTAGGTGCAATGATGTGTTGTGAATCACAATAGATATGGGGGTTCATTTTCATTCAAGGGGAAAATCATGGAAGTGCTAGGTGGAATCAAATTTATTACTAATATGAGTATTCTCCATTCCTTTTTTTGGATTTTTTTGCAATATTACCATAGTAATTGAGATTTCAGTTAATCAAACTAACCCATGTAGCAAGACTTTGTCGATGACTCCCAGACTCAAAGGCCTTAGGGAACCAAGTGAATCCCACATACTCGGGCATCGTCTTGAGTTAACTTAATAAAAAACAAATTCATATTACCATAAATAGAGATATAGTGAAAAAATCAGGGCTAGACAACTCTGGAGCCACGATCCCCAAGTGTCTAAAGCCTCACATTTTATCAATCCATTTCTCTACATGCAATTTTTTATTTTATTTTATTTTTATTTTATTTATTTTAATACTCATATTATTAATAAAAATCAAACCAGCCTATGCTATTTATTATGGGACCCCAAAAATTCAAATTAGTATCCCACAATCTAGTGGACGTGCATTAGGGCATTTTGATTTAATGGATGAAAATAAAAATGATGAAAATTTTCACTGGACAACCAAAATCCCAAAATAAATGCTTTTAAACTTAATCATGAATTAAATTAAGAGTCAAGGAAATAAAAATTATTTGCTATATAGTTCTAATGTGAGCAAAGATGTTATTATATGAATGATAAATGAATTTTACTTTTTTTTTATCATTGTTTTTTTAACAAGCATTTTGTTTCCACACCCCCCAAATTAGAATTAAACTGTCCCTAGTTTTTTAAAAAGAAAATAGAGGAGAAGTGGGTGGGGGGAATGAGTTGGAAAGGGCATGGAATATGTTAACCTGGTGGCTTCATAATGATGATTTTGGTGCTCCCAAATCACTCTTTGGTCTCATAGGAGATGTAGGAACCTCCTTGATTGAATATGTATCACCAAAAAATAGTCCCTAAACCATAAAAACAAGAACAAACCAAACAAAACAAACAACACAAAAATTTATTTAATACCAAGTCTCATCATTTTTGTCGTTTTCCCTTTTTTTTTGAAATCAACTGATGATACATTGTCTTATTTTTAATTTCTGGGTAAGGTAGTACTCAGGGATCACACCACGTGACACAGATGAATATGGTTCTCCCCTTTCATACCGATCCATACTCATAATAGAAGAACAGATCAACAACCTATTTTGTTGTTAAAATATCAAAATGATTAATAAAAAAAATTATTCCAAAAATATTGAAGACATTAAAACCATGGGTTTCCTCCCATGCATCGCTTTGTTTAACGTCGTTAGCCCGACATGGATCCTAAATCTATCAATTTTTTTTTCTAGTTTATAGGTTGGCTCAGTTAACTCCACCTCTATTTTCTGTTTATTGAATGATTCAATGAATGGTTTTAACCTTTGACCATTGACCTTGAAAATGTAACCACTTTTGGGATCTTGAATCTCTACTTCTCCATGGGGGAATACATGAAGCACTATGAAAGGACCTGACCATCTAGACCTTAACTTTCCCGGGTGTAAATGATGTTTTGAACTATACAAGAGAAAAAGTTTCCCCGGTTCAAAATGTTTGACCTTGATATTCCTAGATTGGTAGGATTGAACTCTAGATTTATTGATCCTTGAATTTTCATAAGCCTCCATCCTTAATTCCTCTAGTTCATTGAGATCTAATTTCCTTTTTGTTCTGTCCAATGAGACGTCATAATCCATATTCTTAATTGCCCAAAAGGCCTTATGCTCAATTTCAACAGGTAAATGGAAATTATTTCCATAAACCAACCTATATGGGGACATTACTAGGATGGTTTTGAATGCTGTACGATATTCCTAAAGAGCATTTAAGAGTTTCTCAGACCAATCTTTCTTAGAGGGGTTGACAGTTTTTTCAAGAATTTGCTTAATCTCCCTATTTGCTAACTCAGCTTGACCATTGGTTTGAGGATGGTATGTAGTGGAAACTTTATGAGAAATACCATACTTAGACATGAGTTAAGAGAATGAGATATTGTAGAAATGGGTTCCTTGATCACTGATTATAGACCTAGGAATTCCAAATCCAGAAAAGATGTGTTCTTTCAGAAATCAGATCACAACATGATGGTTGTTAGACTTGGTGGGAATGGATTCAACCCATTTTGAGACATAATCAACAACTAAAAGGATATAGAGGTATCCCCTAGAGTTTAAGAAGGGTCCCATGAAATCAATTCCCCAACAATCAAAGATTTCAACGACCAGAATGGGAGTGAGGGTCATTTGATTCTTTTTGGTAATGGATCCTAATTTTTGATATTGAGGACAACTTTGGAAGACTTGGTAGGAATCCTTAGTGAGGTTAGGCCAATAGAAACCACTTTGGAGGACCTTTGCAGTGGTTTTCTTTGTGGAAAAGTGGCCTCCACATGCCTCCGTATGACAGAATCATAAAATGGACTCTTACTCAGATTCAGGAACACATCTCCTAATGATTTGATCAGGACTGAACTTGAATAGGTAAGGATCATCAAACACATAGTGTTTTACATAAAAAATAAACTTCCTTTGAGCTTGTGTCCCTAGGAATTTTGGAACAACTCCTGTAACTAAGAAATTGGCTATGTCAGCATACCAAGGGCAGTCACTCATAGAGTATAGGTGTTCATCAGGAAATGAATCAGACATAGAAAGGTGATTTGAGTTGTCTTTGAATTCTATCCTAGAGAGGTGATCAACTAAAACATCTTCATCTCCCTTTTTATCCTTGATTGTGAGGTCAAATTATTTTAAGAGAAGGACCCACCTAATCAGTCTAGCCTTAGCATCTTGTTTTTGGAAGAGGTATTTTAGTGCAGAATGGCCAGTGAACACAGTGATGGGGGATCCTAAGAGGTAGGACCTAAACTTCTCTAAGGAAAACACAATAGAAAGTAACTCCTTTTCAATGGTGGTGTAGTTTATTCGGGCATCATTTAAGGATTTTATTGCATAAGCAATGACATAAGGATTTTTATCACAATGTTTTCCTAACAAAAATCCTACAGCAAAGTCACTGGCATCACACATAAGTTCGAAATGAAGGTTCCAATTTGGAGATTTCATGATGGGGGGATAGGTGAGAGAGGATTTGAGGGTTGATAATGAACCCTCACAGCTTTCTATCCAAACAAATGGAGCATCTTTTACTAGCAGAGCACAAAGGGGACAAGAGATTGAACTAAAGTCCTTGATGAATATTCTATAGAAACCAACATGTCCTAAGAAAGACCTCACTTCCATGACAGTTTTGGGTGATGGAAGGTGACGAATGATGTCAACCTTGGCTTTATCAACTTCAATCCCCCTCCCTGAGACCAGATGGCCTAGAACTAGTCCCTCTTTAACCATGAAATGGCATTTTCCCAGTTTAGGACTAGATTTTTTCTTCACATCTTGACAAGACTCTCTCTACATTCCATAGACATCCCTAAAAAGTATCCCCAAACACAGAGAAGTCATCCATGAAGACCTCTAGAAAATCCCCTACCATGTCTGAGAAGATTCCCATCATGCACCACTGGAAGGTTCCAGGAGCATTGCATAAACCAAAGGGCATGCGTTTGAAGGCAAAGGTACCGAATGGACATGTGAATGTAGTCTTCCCTTGATCCTCTAGGGAGACCTCAATTTGATTGTACCCCGAGTACCCATCTAAGAAACAGTATAAGTCATGACCTGCCACTCTCTCAAGGACTTGGTCAATGAATGGTAAGCGGAAATGGTCCTTCTTGGTGAATGATTTTAGCTTCCTATAGTCAATGCAGACCCTCCATCCACTACTCAACCTTGTTGGAAGAATCTCTCCATCCTCATTGGTTATCACTGTGATTCCAGCCTTTTTTGGAACCACTTGGATTGGGCTCACCCATTCACTATCAGTTATGGGATATATGATACCAGCTTTTAACAATTTCATAAGTTCTTTCCTTACTACCTCCATGATATTAGGATTGAGTCGACTTTGAGGTTGACGACATGGCTTTGAATCTGATTCTAGAACAATCCTATGAGTCCCGATAAGTGGCCTAATCCCAGGAATATCAGACATGGTACAACCAATAGATTTCTTATGTATCCTAAGGACATCTAGAAGCATCCTCTCATGATTGGCTTCAAGAGAAGAATAAATGAAAATAGGATTTGTTTGATTGTCCCCTAGGAAAGCGTACTTGAGTGCAGTGGGAAGTTCCATCAATTCAAGATCAGGTTGGTTCAGAAATTCAATAGAAGATTGGGACATTGGATCTAGTTCAATTTCTTTTTTTAGAGTTTCAGATAGGATTGATTCCCCACATATATATGTTTCAGCTACTATATTGGCTTGATCAGATTTAGGGAAGGAATTTTGACTGGTCTTCATGAAGTTGGTTTCCTGAAAGGTTTCACTGATTGTTGGACCTATGACTTCATCATAAGAGCAATTTGAAAATGATTCAAGACAAGGAGATAAACATCCTTCATGTGAACAAAGGAAATCAATCTCATCCTGACTTAAACATTCAACAAATATTCTGTGATGTTCAATGGATTCATTATCAATGCTTCATATCATGTTTACTTCATGAATGTCCACGTCATCCCCTATTTGTGATCTTTCATTATAGATGTTCAAGTCTCAACTCATGTTCCCAAAGGTGATGGTCATGTTCTCATTTCGGACTCAGATAACAGAGTTTATTATTGAAAGAAAAGGACGTACAAGGATGATTGTGGTTTTTTCTTTATTTCCTAAGTTTGGATGGTTGTCAAGGACAATGAAGTCAACAGGATAGATAAAGTTTTCAACCTTTACGATAACATCCTTTAAAATCCCCTTTGGAACCCTAATGCTACGATCAACAAGTTGAAGTGCGATAGATGTGGGTTGGAGTTATTCTAGGCCTAACTAGCAGTACACGACATAGGGGATGAGATTAACACTAGCACCTATATCACACAAGGCCTTGACAACCTTTCTTTCTCCTAGTTCAACATTGATGTAAGGGAAACATGGGTCTTTAAACATAGGAGGAATGGTCCCTTGAATGGTGGTACTCACAATAGCATCCAAAAGGACTTGGTTTTTATGTGAAAATTTTCTTTTAAAAGTGCACAATTCCTTAAGGTACTTTGAGTAGGCAGATATGGTTTGGATGGCATCGAGAAGGGGAATGTTCAACTTGACTTTTGAGATGATTTCCCTCAATGTTTCACTCATTTCAGGCTTGGGTTTCCCCCTCATGCGTTGAAGAAATGGTGCATGTTGTGGGGTTATTTGTTGAAGAGTTGTTTCTTTCACATTGTTATCAGTTTCCTCAGTTTGATCTTGTGGTTCATTTGAATTTTCATCCAATTTTGAATCTTCAGGTGGGTTCTGAATTAGTTGTTTAGGTTTCTCAATTGATTTCCCACTTCTTAAAATAGTTACAGCCTTTAGTTGTTCATGAGTTGTTTGAGCACAACTTGACTCTCCCCTTGAAGACGAGGATGGCACCGCCTAAGTAGGCATGGGTTCCTTTCTAGTTTTGATGGTTTTAAGTTCTTGTTTTAGGGAAGAGACTCCCGAGTTCATCCTCTCCATTTGTTTGCACAGTTGTTCTACTAGGCTTTGTGGAACAGTTTTGGTTGGTGCTTGAGTAGATTGGTTTATCCAAGGGGGATATTTTGGAAGTGGGATGGTTTATTGAAAATAGACCGGTGGCTATTGGTATTGGATAGATTGGGTTTGGAACTGGTTATGGGATTGGTAGTTCTGATGGGGGTAAGGATTTTGTCCCTTTGGTTGGCTAGGTTGTTGGTTATCTTTCCAGCGGAAGCCTGGGTGGTCATTATACCTTGGGTTGAAGTTGTTTTGGTATTGATACTTTTGAAAGTTCAAGGAATTTACTTAGGATGGGGGTCCTCCTAAGAAAACATCCTTGATGGATGGAATGGTTGGTAATTTTTCTGTCTTATATTCATGTTTGTCACAAATTTTGCAAACAGGGTCAACGGTTTGGATTTCATGGACTTTCCTAAGGTCTATCTCTTAAATCTTCCTAGAGAGTGCTGCGAGTTTAGCCCTAAGGCTTTACTCTTCTCAAAGTGTATGAATTCCAGTAGTTCTTTATGGATTTTTAGAATAAGGTGAAGTTCCCCATGTTTGTTTTTGTTCATAAAGTCTTTCTAGATACTCATACGCATTATTTGGGGCTTTGTTTTTAAAGGTTCCATTACACATCATGTCAATTAATTGTTTGTTCCCCGGACCCAACCCTTCATAGAAAATTATCACTTGTTCAGGTATAGAAAAACCATGGTGTGGAACCATGTTTGGAGTGTCTTTGAACCTCTCCCATGTTTCATAGAATGACTCTCCCTCTTTTTCAAAAAAGTTTTGGATACTCTTTTTAAGTGAAATTGTTTTGTGGTGGGGAAAATATTTTTTGTAGAATTCTCTTTGTAGTTGGTACCAAGAGTTTATGGATGATGGTCTCAAATTGGTTAGACAATTTTTAGCTCGATCCATTAATGAAAAAGGAAATAGCTTCATCTAATCTGATTCTAGTTGATGTGGGGGACTCATGGTTTCTACAATGTCATTGAACTCCTTAATGTGAATGCAGGGCATCTCGGACTCCATTCCATGGAATGTGGGAAGGTGGTTTAGGACATGGGGTTTAAATATGTAGTTGGAATATCTTAAGGAATTATGTCTAATGCATGAGGGGGCATTGGTCCAGGAAGGTGTGAGGTAGTCATTCATGGTTTGATCAATTGCATTCCCCAAGTTTGGGGCTGCCTCATTTGGGTTTCCATTTTGGTTCCCACCCGGGTTTATGAGTTGGTTTCTCTGAAGACCTTCCATTGAAATGGGATCAATTTTTGACTTGGGGGTGTTAGTAAGATTAGGGTCTAATGGAAAGAGTTCCCTTAGTGTACTTGACTCCCCAAACCCAGGACTATCCACCCTAACTAGACGGTTTTATTTATCGCGGGTGTATGCAGACATGCACCAAAAGAAAAAAAACGAGAAAGGGACAAGATAAGAGAGTTTGGATGAGAAAAGAAGAAATGGGGGAGAATAAAATGGGTGTTTATATGAATTAATTGAGTCCCCGAAAATGGCACCAAAATTGGATTCACGCTCAAATTTACCCAAGATATGAAGGTAGAACGGTCATTGTAGTCTAGATTGGGTTGTCGAATTCACTGAGACCTAAGAAGATACCTAAAACACACAACCTACGAGGTGTATTTTTTGGCTATGAAGTGGCCAACCTGGTTCTGATTTTGGATGGTTTTAAAGAAGACTAATAAACCTAAGTGAATTCAATTAAATGAAAATGGTTTGATCTTAAGATTATTCTAGGGGTGGATTGAATGAATTTTACTTCTTTAGACAATTTTGGTTTAATTAATTATTGATGAATCCATTCTTCAAAATAACAATACCTTCATCATTTTCTGGTTTGATGTAACTAAAATCAATTAATAATCCCCTACACACTTAGAGAACCAAATTCATGATGTCTCCAAGGTATATGGTCATTTTAGTAATGTGATTTAGCTTCCTCAAACACAGTGAAGATGAAGAGTGGAAATAACTGAAGAATGGAAGTCTTAAATTAGTTAACCAACTAACAACAATTTGTTCATAAAATAAAATTCAATACAGCCTTTGAATCTTCCTAAGATAAAACCATTAAAGGGTTATCCCTCCATTTATTGTATACTCTCAATGGTGGGTGGAAGATGGCTTACAAGAATTTGATTGAAGAAATTAAAACCGCGGAAATAACGAGCACCTCTCCGTGTGTGTGAATGAAATTCACACCTATGTGTGAAATAATTCAGAACAAAAAATAGATATCACTGTGCTTTTTGATTATATAGTTTTAATGAAATAAATGTGAAGTATATAAGAAAAATATGTTAATTAAGAACAAAGAAGTACAAAAAGGAAACTTACATGGAAATTGAAATGCGATTACAAACACAAAGTGGCATCATAACATTATAATTAAACCAAACACCCAAGATCCTTAAATACTCCCACACCACTGCCTTAAATAGGAATTTTTGAGACCTTGGGTCAAGCCTCCAATAGTCCAAGTCTCTTCAATTAATTGTGGTAGGCCATAGGTGGGTGGAAAGTAAGGGAGAGTTGATTTTTCCACCCTTGACCCGAGGTGGAATCCAGATTTCCTTCACTGAACAGAATCACTTTGAAGACCATCTAGATGGAAGAATCAGAGTGGGACATAGAATAATAAAGTGGATCCTCGGCTGTCTTCTAACCTCCTGTCAAATTTGGGTCCTGTTGGAGTTGTGGATTCCGAGATATGATCATATTAGTGGGCTGTTTTTTCTGGGCCGCAGAATCTGGCCCAGACTTTTATCGCTAAATTGGGATGCTTAAATAACCATAATGTATGCAGAATTAGTACTGTCTCCTGAAGAATTATTTGTTTCTCTATATGTCTTCTAGTAGCCTACGATATTTGGGCTTCATTGGGCCTGTATTGTGGGCCCCACATTCTCATCAGTGGGATGGTGTCCAATCTGCCTTCTCCAGAATTGTTTCTTTTCATCGCCAAATATATCCATTGTCCTTTATGAATCATCCATTGATCACAGAATAAAAAAATTTCAAATTTAAGTGAGTATACATTTCAAAAAATATCAAATTTAAATATGGATAATTACATTTCTTATAATCAGATGACTCATTGGGCCTAAATTGGTGTACATTAGGCATGAAGTGGACAAATGATGAGAATGGATGTTCAATATCAAAATCCACTAACTCAGGCCCATAAAATAAAAAATGACCATTTAATACCATTAAAATTTAATTAAAATATGGGTTTTATTAGATAATCATTTCCAGATCATTAAAAATTTGAAATTATCTCTTTCCCCTCAAGTGTTTTAACCCCAATTCACGATTCTCTTCACTTTCTTGACCCAGACACACCATGGGTACCTCTAAGATTCTCCTCTATTTCCATCTTTCCATTTTTAAATCCCCTTAAAGGTACTAAAGTGAGTTTATTTGAGTTTTGGATGATTTCTTCATCTTCTCCCCCCTCTTCTCTTAGTTTCTTGGTGTTTCTTGGTGGAGTTTCACTCTTGAATGAACCCTAAGGGTTAGGATTTATATGTGTGATGTCTCCTTGGATGTTATGGTATATGAATTTTCTCTCGTGATTGGTTCTTCAACCTCTCAAAGTTTGGTAGCATTTGTACATTTTTGAGGTTGGTGCTTCTATCAATTTCTTTTCCAGCACTTTCCTTTGATTATTGATATCTCCTTGAATGATTTTAAAATTTAATAATCATGATAATCATGTTCTATCATAATTTTTATGGTGTTTTTATGATGGAATATGGGTGTGAAATGGTTTGAAAAATTTTACTTTTATTATGCTTATGTTAGAGGCATGAAATGTGTTTGATAAAATTATAATTTAGTTTTTAAAGTGAAATTGGGTTCTTTGGATGGTGTTTTTCCATGGTTATATTTTGATAATGTTTTCGTATTGTGAGTTGGGTGCTATATGTGGAAAGTGGTGGCCTTTATGGTGGAATTCATGTGTGGGACTTGTGTTGATTTAAAAGCAAGAGATGATTCTTTAAAAAGGTGTTTTTAAAGTGATATTAATTTCTTAAGAAATGGAAGATGATTATATACGAGAAATGGATTGTGTTTCTAGTGCGACTCTTTGTTGTGACTTTACTAACTTGTTCAATTGATTGCTTAAATAGTGTGAATCATGTTTCAAAAATGATTTAAGGTACAAATGTGATGGAAGTCAGTTTTTAAAGGAAGTTGTTTTTGTGGTACATGAGATACTTATTGTGCACCTAAAATATGTTTTAATATTTTAAAGGTGATGTGGAGTGTGTTTTAATATAGATTATGTATTTTTATGAATTTGGAAAGGGTATTTTCCCATGGGAATGTTTGTGTATTTATGTTCACCTTTTTTGTGTTTTAGAAATGGGATTCATGAGTTATGAAATAATTCTAAGGTTTTGTTTGGAATTTTGATATAATTCTTGGCTTCTAAATGGCATTATGGATTGTTTGGAATTTTGAGATAAATCTTAGATTATAAATGGTGTAAAGTCTTGTTTGGAATTTTGAGATAAATCATGGATTTCTAAATTATGTAAAGGCCTTCATGGCATTGTGTTTGTGAAATTGGTAATTTATGTTCATTTTTTAAAATGTTGTGGAAATGTATTTTTGAATATACATAGATTGGAAAATGATGAAGGCCCAGTTTGAACTTCATGTTGTATTGAAAATATTTTTTAATGTGATGTGATGAGAAGGACTGATTGGAACCTTGTTGGGAAAAAATCCCTCAAGGCATCATTGAATCATTTTTGAGGTGATTGTGTTTGTTGACAAAGTGGACATCTGAGTGGTGATTGTTGACAAAGAAAAACAATGACATAAAAACTTGTTGACAAAAAGGATTTCATGATGGAATGTCGAGTTCAAGAGATGAGTTCAACGATCCATGTTTGATTCAAGAACTTCGACAAAAGGAGTGGATGATCTGGAGACGGTACAAAAGAACAGATACAAGGTGGCACCATTTTCCAGTGTTTGCCAAATTTTTGGGCCTGAAAATCGACAAATGAAGAAAAGTGTTTTTGGAAATGGGACTTTCGCGCCGAGGACTTGGAGTATAAGAAACTTGCGCGCCATATGTTTTTCAAGATCAGAAGATCAAAATATGGCTAAGTAAATAGGTTCACGCAAGTTTGGGAGTTGGTCGCGCAAATGTCTAAAAGGACAGAAGACTTGCGCGCCAAGACTGGGTTGCACAGGTGACTTGCACGCCGTCATGCAGGGTGGTCAATTTTCCTATAAATAATGGACCATCCCTCTTCATTCTGTACCAGAGTTCAACACTTTGAGAAATCAGAGCTCCCATCGCGCAGGTGTGGTGGTCGCGCAAGTGGTGTGTGTGGGTCGCGCAAGTGAAGTTGAGCGCCAGTGTGAGAAGTTGTGCGCTGGTTGGAAGTTGCGCGCCAATATTGGTTTGGGCGTAAATAGAAGTGATTCGCTCAGGTTTTGGGTTTAAGAAGGTTGTGTCGCGCAAGTGTCTGAGGTAGACTTGCACGCCCGTTGTGACTTGCGCGCCGATACATGCGCGCCGAGTTAGACTTGCGCACCAAGACAGGTTTATTTCCAGCATTGATTTGCGGGCTGCGTGGAAGCTGGAAGTTTGCCCGATTCCTTCGGTGCAAAGAGATATTCATCTACGGGTGAAATTTGGGCTTCAACAGAGCATCTACATAAAGAGGAATATGCATTCTTTCATGCAAATGAAGAGACTACAGGTCTATAAACTGTGAGTGGATTCCTTCCAAGAGCAGTGAACAAAGGAAGAGAAAGTAGGTGATCCTCTCCACTGGTAGTGAGCCAGAGAGAGAGAAACAGGGAGTGACCCTTGGGGAAGCAGTGAGCTAACCCTAAACATTGTAAAGGCAGTGAGCCTGAGCGTAGAAGTGATCTATCTCGAACATTGTAATCCAAAGCTAGTGAAGTTTAGTGAAATTGGTACGACTGACAACTTGTTGGCGTATGCTCCTTGGATGTAGCCCTTTGTGGTGAACCAAGTAAAATTGTTGTGTCCTGTGCATTCTTTACTTTCTGTTTACTCTGTGCAACAGGAAAGAGAGAGAAGAGTGTTTTTCTTAACAGTGAAACAAGATCAGAACGGGCGTTAATTTTAAATTAGTCATACCCTGATTCACCCCCCCTCTCAGGGTATTCAGCCTTATGGACCTAACAATTTGTATCAGAGGAAGAGGTTGAAAGTTGTTCTTATCTCAGTGTAGGTCACTAATCATAAAGGGATTCTGATCTTTGACAGATGTAATTTTTAGATATGGATGAATCGAATGCAACACTATTTTTGATCCTTGGGAATGGATGTGTTTTCAGCCGCTATGCATGGTATCACAACTGATATTAATAGTGGTGCATTATCAGAAGCTGAGCATAGAGAGTTGGATGCTGATTCCAAAGCAATCAATGCCTTAGGGGGAACCCTTTCCAATCCCATCTACATGAAGGTGATGTCATGCAAAACGTCACATGCCATGTGGGAAATGATTTTGAATATATATGAAGGGGATACAAAGGTCAGAGAGGCAAAGATGCAGGTGTTGTGGAACAAATATGAATATCTTAAAATGAACCTGAATGAGTCTGTTGACGCATTTTTTGACAGGGTAAACATTATTGTGGAAGATATGCGAGGTCTTGGAGAATTCATTGAATACATAAATATCTTAAAGTGCATCTTGAGGAAACTTCCACCTCGGTTCAATCCGAAAGTTTCAGTACTAGAAGATATAGATCCAAAAGAGCTAACACTGGACAATATGCACAGTACCTTGGTTGCATATGAAATGAGGAATGATGATAATGAGGCTGTGGAAAAGGGAAAGTCCAAAGAGGTGGAATTTAAGGCCATGAAGAAGCTTACCATTGAAGATTCTCAGGAAGAAGAAGAGACAGATGAGGTAATGTCATTCCTCTCCTCAAATCTTCAAAGAGGAAAAGGAAAGTTCAAAGGGAAGATTCCACTTGCTTGCTTTAGATGTGGAAAAGTTGGTCATCTTGCTGCAAGGTGCCCCAAAAAGTTTCAAGAAGAAAACTATGAAGATGATGTTGAAATTCCCAAGAAAAAATCTTTAGCCTATGTGAAAGGGAAGAAGCAGTTCAAGAGAAATTTCATTAAGAAGAAGAATCTTCTTTCACAAGAAATAGACAGTTCAGATGACTCTGAGGAAGAAGAAATTGAAGAGATAGAAAACTACAAAGATCATGGACAAAATTCAATGGTGGCTATTGTTAGTAGTGATCAAGAAAAGAAAGAAACCGAAAATGATGAGGAAGAAGAAGAAATTGAAGGGAGAGTTGACATGGAAGCTGAATTAGAAGCATCTCTTGAAGAGATAGATGTCTAGAGAGAAAAAACAAAGAAATCCAACAAGGTGGTACATGATTCCAAACTCTACATGCAATAACAAGAAGAAGAGAAGTCTGATCTAGTGAAAGAAATTGAAAATATTAAGTCTTCCAGGCCAGAGCACACAGAAAAGGTAGATAAGCATAATCTCGAGATTGAAGAACAGAAAAGGGAGATCGATTTCTTGAATAGAAAAGTGAAAGATCACGTCAAGCGTATCGAAGAACTTGAAGAGGAAGTTGTCGGTCTACGGAGAAAAGTTAAAGACCAGGAAAAACCTTTGAATCCCAACACATTCTTGGGAAAGCAGGTTGTTACGAAGATTGAAAAGAAGAAAGAAGGGCCTAGTTGTTCAGCAGGAAAGAAGCAGCAATTGAGCTCAGAAGTTAAGGTTGATTCATGGCTTAATCAAAAACAAAAATCTATGGCAGTTGAAGTCAGACCGCAGGCACCCGTCCCGAGATTGAAGGTGGATTTGGGCACAAAGCAGAATCATAATATTCAGAAATTCCAAAGGGAAAATCTTAGTGTTGAAGTATCCCGAAGGAGTGCATCCTATATCAGATGTTATTGCTGTGGGAAAATGGGACATTCACAGTATGTGTGTTCCATAGCCAAGAGATATAGAAGGTAATAGGAACAGAGATGGAAGCCAAACAGAAAATGGTTTTCCAGAACATATTTCGAAGGACACTGTTTTTGGTGTGGAGGATTTGGACACATGGCTAGGTACTGCACTTAGACCATTCAGAAAAATGCTCCAAAGCAGAATCAAAATGTTCGCAAGCAGCAGATCAATAAACCGACAAGCGAGTTAAAAGTTCAGAACAGATTTGCAGCTCTGCAAGATGAAGCTGGTCCATCATACTCTAAAAAAGAACAGAATCCTCAATCCATGCTGAGTATGAAAGAAAAAGTATGGACCAAGAAGAAGAAAATTGAGAAGGCCGTTGTTGCTGAAATTTCCCTTAAAGCATCAAATCATTCTGGTGTGTGGATTCTTGATAGTGGTTGTACGTCTCACATGACAGGCAACAAGGATCTGGTTACATGCATAAAATATAACAAAGAAGGAGTTGTCAAATTTAGAAATGATGAAGGCCTGCAGATTGTTGGCCCAGGAAAAGCCAAGTTTGGGGGCAAAGAAATGAGACGTGATGATGTCTTGGTAGTAGAGGGTCTCAGTCATAACTTGCTTAGCGTCAGTCAACTATGTGATTCTGGGCACTCTATACGATTTACCAAGAATATGTGTATTGTCAAAGGAAAAGATGGTGCGGTAATTCTACAAGGAAAATGAACAAAGGGAAATCTTTACCTGGTAGGTGGGGAAGAAGATTCGTGATTTTTATCCAGAGAAGAAGAAAAATAGTTGTGGCATAAGCGACTTGGTCATCTATTCCAACCATATATAGAAGATATGGTATGTGTAATGCTGCTAGAGACCTTCCCAAACTATCACGTGATCGCACTCATACATGTGATGCTTGCCAACAAGGGAAGATCATCAGAAAGACATACATGCCAAAGGAACAGAAATCAACTAGAGTGCTTGAATTGGTACATGATGATGTATGTGGACCTATTTCACCACGAGCTATAAATGCGAAAAGGTACTATGTTCTTTTCATTGATGATTATAGCAGAATGTCTTGGGTATTCATCATTACCCATAAGACAGAGGTGTTCAGTTGTATAAAGAAGTATAGGAGGGAATCAGAAAAGATTCTTGGGCAGAAAATTCTGAAGTTTCGTACTGATAACGGTACGGAATTCACAAATAGTCAGGTCTAAAAATACCTCAAGAAACATGGGATAAGGCATCAAGTTTCATCAGTAAGAACTCCACAACAGAATGGAGTGGTTGAAAAAAGAAATCAGATCATCAACAACATGTCCAGAACAATGCTTATTGATAAGGACCTACCAGAGAAATTTTGGAAGGAAGCAGTTTTGACATCGGTCTATGTTTCCAACAGGTCTCTGTTGTGTCCGAAGCAAGGGAAGACTCCGTATGAACTGTGGTATGGAAAGAATCCAACATTGAAATACTTTAGAATATTTGGAAGTAAGTGTTTCATTCTCAACAAAGAAAATCATAGGAAGTTTGAGGCATGAAGAGATGAAGGGATATTCCTTGGCTACTCAGGGAAAAGAAAAGCATATAAATGTTTCAACAAAAGGCTGGGAAAAATTGTTGAGAGCAATGATGTCACTATAGTTGAAAATGAACAAAATACTCAACGATCCAGTGAACAGTTCCTGGATGAAATTGATGATGAGGTAAGCAACACAGGGGAAGAAGAAGTGGCAGAGGCTGACTTAGAAGAAGATACTGATGATGAACAAGAAAGTGTCAAGTCTGTGTCTGCAAGGAAGCCAAAGAGTTGAGATGAAATTGATAGGAAGAATATCATTGGTGATCAGACAACCCCAGTTCAGACTCGAAGGATGATATCATTACAAAAAACATCTTTTTTATCTCAGGTAGAGTCGAAATGTTTTTCTGATGTAACTGAAGATGAAAAATGGGTTCAGGATATGAATGAAGAGCTTAATCAGATTGAGAAGAACCAGACCTGGGAGATTGTTTCGAGGCCAGCAGATAAGAATGTCATCAGGTCTAAATGGGTCTACCGCAAAAAGATGAATGAAGATGGCACAATTATTTGGAACAAACCACGACTAGTGTGCAAGGGATAATCCCAGATAGAGGGAATAGATGTTGATGAGACATTTTCACCAGTTTCAAGGCTAGAGACAATCAGACTATTTTTGGCCATAGTAGTGCAAATAAAATTCAAAGTGTTCCAGATGGATGTCAAATCCGCATTCTTGAATGGGGTTCTGGAAGAAGAGGTGTACATTGAGCAGCCAGATGGTTTTTTCATTCATGAGGATGAGAACAAAGTTTTCAGGCTGAAGAAGGGATTGTATGGGCTGAAACAGGCACCAAGAGCATGGTACTCAAGGCTGGATCAGTACTTGAAGAAGATCGGTTTTCAGCGTGGAGGAGTTGATTACAATCTCTATTTCAGTAATGACAGTAATCAAAGGATTATGGTGTTATTTTATGTCGATGACATAATATTTGGCGGATCAGATAAAGCACAGTGCATACAGTTTTCCGAATTCATGAAAAATGAGTTTGAAATGTCAATGATTGGAGAGCTAACGTGTTTCCTTGGTCTACTGGTGACACAAGGAATGAATGGAACATTCATTTCTCAATCTAAATATGCCAAGGAGGTCTTGAGAAGGTTTGGAATGGAAAATTCCAAGGAGATGAAGACTTCGGTTGCTACTCAGATGAAATTATCAAAAAATGAGGATGAAAAGGTAGTTAATATCACAGAATACAGGCAAATCATTGGAAGTCTGTTGTACTTAACTGCAAAAAAGACTGATATTGTTTTTGCCACATGCCAAGCAGCAAGATATCAGAGTAATCCCAAGGAAAGCCACATGATTTCCATGAAATGAATACTTCGGTATATCCAGGGAACAATGGATTTCAGCTTGACATATACTGACAAATCTCAGACAGAGTTATTGGGATATACTGATGCAGACTGGGCCGGTTCAGTAGATGATAGAAAATCAACGTCAGGTGGTGCATTCTATCTTGGTGGGCTATGTATTGCTTGGTTAAGCAAGAAGCAGAATTGTATTTCGTTGAGAACCGCAGAAGCTGAATATATTGCGGCTACTCAAGCATGCACACAGTTATTGTGGATGAAGCAGTAGCTTGAATATATGGGAGTTGAAGTGAAGTCTCCGATTGGAATCCAGTGCGATAACTCAAGTGCTATAAATCTTAGCAAAAATCTCGTCCATCACTCAAGGACAAAGCACATTGAGATAAAGTATCATTTTATCAAGGAGAAGGTTGAGCAAGGAATCATAAAGTTGGAGTATGTGCCTACAGAGCTCCAGGTTGTAGACATTCAGACAAAGGCCTTACTGAAGGAATCTTTTGAGAGGCATCGACTGGCTCTGAGAGTTCATTCGATTCCCCGCTCTTGAAATAGTGTGGATGTGGAACCCCCCTCCCTGAGTTATGATGTGTTTTCCCTAATGTGTGATATGTGTTCTCTACTCTGTTACAGATAGAAAAGGAGTGACCTTTGGGTTCATTGAAAAAGGGGGAGAAAATAGTGATTGTTCAAGGGGGAGACAGTGTGACAATTTGATAAATCATGTTTGATACAGGGAGAAGCTGACCAGTGGAGCAGCCAGATAGGGGGAGCAATGAGAAAGGGGGAGATTTTTAAATTTGACGATTCTAGAAGTGATCAATCAAAGAATAGATATCATGACAGCTGAGGATCGTGATAAAAGCATAAGAGTGGTGTTGGAATGTGGTAAAAATATTTCCAAACAAAAATTGGTCTTCCAACAAGTCCTTCAACAATTGGTATCAGTTTAGTACAAATTGGTATCAGTTTGGTGTCAACAATGGATTTCAGAGATGAAGTGATTCATTGATGAACTTTTCATTTACTCTTGTTTCTCATGACGAGCATTTCTCATGTGGGCTTAGAGTATACGTTGAGTAAATCCTTGATCGCTATCAGAATCACCAAAAGCGAATGGTGGCTGGAGAATTAACGATGTATCTTTCCATAAAAGAGCTTTCAACAAACCCAAAGGGGGAGATTGTTGGGCAAAAATCCCTCAAGGAATCATTGAAGCATTTTTGAGGTGATTGTGTTTATTGACAAAGTGGACATTTGTGTGGTGATTGTTGACAAAGCAAAAAAATGACATACAAACTTGTTGAAAAAAAGGATTTGATGATGCAATGTCGAGTTCAAGAGACGAGTTCAACGATACATGTTTGATTCAAGAACGTCGACAAAAGGAGTGGATTATTTGGAGACGGTACAAAAGAATAGATACAAGGTGGCACCGTTTTCCAGTGTTTGCCAAATTTTTGGGCCTGAAAATTGACAAATGAAGAAAAGTGTTTTTGGCAATGGGACTTGCACGCCGAGGACTTGAAGTATAAGAAACTTGCACGCCATATGTTTTTCAAGATCATAAGATCAAAATATGGCTAAGGTAATAGGTTTGAACAAGTTTGGGAGTTGGTCGCGCAAATGTATAAAAGGACAGAAGACTTGCGCGCCGATACTGGGTCGCGCAAGTGACTTGCGCGCTGTCGCGCAGGGTGGTCAATTTGCCTATAAATACTGGACCACCCCTCTTCATTCTGTACCAGAGTTCAACACTTTGAGAAATCAGAGCTCTCGTCGCGCAGGTGTGGTGGTCGCGCAAGTGGTGTGTGTGGGTCGCGCAAGTGAAGTTGCGCGCCAGTGTGAGAAGTTTCGCGCCAGTTGGTAGTTGTGCGCCAATATTGGTTTGGGAGTAAACAGAAGTGATTCACGCAGGTTTTGGGTTGAAGAAGGTTGTGTCGCGCAAGTGTCTGAGGTAGAATTGCGCGCCCGTTGTGCCTTGCACGTAGATACTTGCGCGCCGAGTTAGACTTGCGCACCAAGTAAGGTTTATTTCCAATATTGATTTTTGGGCTGCGTGGAAGCTAGAAGTTTTCCCGATTCCTTTGGTGCAAAGAGATATTCATCTACGGGTGAAAATTGGGCTTCAACAGAGCATCTACATAAAGAGGAAGATGCATTCTTTAATTCAAATGAAGAGACCTACATGTCTATAAACTATGAGTGGATTCCTTCCAAGAGCAGTGAGCAAAAGAAGAGAAAGTAGGTGATCCTCTCCACTGGCAGTGAGCCAGAGAGAGAGAAACAGGGAGTGACCTTTGGGGAAGCAGTGAGCTAACCCTAAATATTGTAAAGGCAGTGATCCTGGGCATAGAAGTGATCTAGCCCGAACGTTGTAATCCACAACTAGTGAAGTTTATTGAAATTGGTACGACCGACAACTTGTCGGCGTATGCTCCTTGGACGTAGCCCTTTGCGGTGAACCAAGTAAAATTACTGTGTCCTTTGCATGCTTTACTTTCTGTTTACTTTGTGCAACATAAAAGAGAGAGAAGAGTGTTTTTCTTAATAGTGAAACAAGATCAGAACGAGCGTTAAT
This sequence comes from Viscum album, assembly GCA_963277665.1. Classification (NCBI taxonomy): domain Eukaryota; kingdom Viridiplantae; phylum Streptophyta; class Magnoliopsida; order Santalales; family Viscaceae; genus Viscum; species Viscum album. Next base: position 1,120,666,169 of record OY728141.1, read on the forward strand.
TTTAAATTAGTCATACCCTGATTCACCCCCCCTCTCGGGGTATTCAGCCTTGTGGACCTAACAAACCTTGTGATATTTTATAAAATTATTTTGGAACTTATGTGTTGTATGTGATCAATGGGAAATTCGACTTGTTTTGGAAGATGGATTGAAAACCTAGGTGGTGTGAGGCCCATTTGGTAAATAATAATGATTGTGAAATTAATGGTTTTCATGTGAGCAGTGAATCAGGGATTATATTTTGAGAACATTAGACCTTGGGACGCATTCCCATCTAGTGTCTCATACATGGGAATGTTGTGGTATTGAGTCCATTAGTCCTTGGAATGAGATCCCCTATAATGGATCATGCATGAGAACATCATGGGTGATGGTTATTATACCATGTGTTTCCAAGTTTTCTTTATTATTATCATGGGATTCATGGGCATCATCTCGAGGTTTGATTGATGGTTTCTTGTCGACCCTGATTAGGAAGTTTGGTACCCCTTCTCTTGATAGGGCTAGGTGGGATGTGGTGCTAGATTGGTTATTTTAGAGTATCTAGTTGGTTATTGACTATGGAGTGGCACTATATGCAAGTAGGTGAGTCCGATATGAGTACGTCCAAGGATTTCTCTAGGTATGTTTAGGAAAGGCTCATTAATTTTTTTATCTTTATGTCTTGTTTATCATTAATGGTTGTTGGATATTGGTTTTTTCAGTTTTGATTATTCTTTTGGTTTCCATTAATTTCTACATAGCCCATTTTTTTCTAATTTGGATTTTTAATTGGGTTTTGGTTATAACATAGGTTGGGTAAAGTGAAACCGTTTTTAAAATAGAAAGTTTCATGGGTGGTTTTAAAAAAGGGATTTACATAAAGCTGTGTTTGGTTGTTTAAAAATAATTAATGCCTACCTTTTAAATTTATTTTAAAACTAATGTTTATGGAACATTTCATAAAAGGAAATGCATGTATTCTATGGTGATTAACTACTGATCTGTTGTATGCTCAAACCCTTCTTGTACCATTCGGTGTCGGCAAACCTGAGCTATTTTTAGGGGCCGATTTCTAGTTCAGTTTCTCTTAAACTGGGTTTTTCTTATTGCTAGTGGTGACCAAGTGGTCATATGCAGATTGTGTTGGGTGGTTTAGTCCCAGTTTTGTATTTTGTTTATTTTGTTTTTCAGTTCTTATTTTTGGATGAGTTTTTATATCTATTGAGATTATGTTATTGGTGGTTCTTACACACATTAATTTTATTTATTTGATCGAAGTTTGTTTTGGAACAAATCAATCTCAATGTGATTAATTTGATTCCTGACAATAGTTTCCATCCCATGGGTATCAGGAATTCCTTTCAGGTGAAGTTTCCGACCAGGTCAGATGTCAGGTTGGATGACATCCTAGTTTGGTTCATGGAAAAATGGTTTCAGAGAAGGCCCTTGTTATTTCATGTGTTAGGAAGATTTGATATTAGGGATTACAGAACTGATGAGGTTATTATGGGAAGGATGTCATGAACCCTTTATCATTCTGACCCTTGTGTTACCATGGGTATTCTAGGATTTGAGACTTTTGATTTAGTTTTTGGCTTGAGTGTATGAGGAATTATAATAGAGGTGAGCTAGTGTTATTTCATGATATCACATGGAGCAGTGACCCATTTGGAGTCACAGTACACAATTCAAGGTCCTTTTAGTGATCAATGTTTATTTGGGAAATTTACCACTAACCTTGGCATTGGTTTAGGCCTGTACACTATTTGCTCATTCTGTTGGATTGATATGAGTTTTGTTGTGTTTTGGTTTCAGTGGTGAGTGGGATTCTAAAATGAAAACAGTTTTTAAAATCAAAATGATTTCTTTCAAGTAGTTTCTTATTGAAAGGTGAAATTATTTTTTTAAAAGAGGAAGTGATTCATAATTTTGAATGGTTTTGAAAATTTGGATGAAGAGTAAACTAGAAAAAATGGTAAATACTTTTATTTGATGATAAATTGGTATATGAAACCGTTGGTATTACTTATGAACGTTTTCATATGTGTGGGTATTTTTGTAAAGCTCATTTCATCATGTGTTCATGGATAATATAATACAAAGTGGGATGGACATATATTCAACAGTTCATAGTATTCCATGGGTGAGTATATGAAATAAAAGGTTGGAATTTGTTTTTCCAAAATGGTTTTGGGAATGAGTTTTTCTTTGATAGTTGGGTTTTTTTATAAAAAGTATCCTTGGGAAAAGGTGGTTTTTGAAATTGAAATGAAAATGGTGGTTTATGAAAGAGGATTTCTAGTTGTGTTTATAGTGTTAGTATTGTGAGATTGTTGTTTTGGATTGAGATTCCCTTTTGGTTATGTTTTGGTTTGATTTTGAAACTTATTTTTTTTGGTATTTGTGTTGATCAGATATACAACCTAGAAAGTCTGTAAAATTTTTAGCAGGTCTTTCCAAGATTCTATCTTTTTTTTTCAGTTGTTACCCATATTTCATGGTGATTGGGGTTTGTTAGAGGTGGTTGAATAGATTGAGAAATTTGAGTGTGTCTTCTGATCATTGGGAACTCCTAAGGTTGTGAGAGTGTGTGCTATTTTGGGCTTATTTGAGGGTCCAATGTTTGATTAGTCTTATATTTATTTATATCTAATGGTTGGTTTTGCTGTATTTTTAGTTTTGTTATTTGTTCTTTGTTTATTGTGTAAACTTTTTCCCATTGTGATTAATTTGATTCATGGAACTAGTTTCCATCCCATGGGGTTGGGGAACACCATTTTGGTCATGGCTCGAACCAGGTTAGGTGCCAGGTTGGATAAAATACCATCTTTCTTACTGATAAATTTAATGTCCCAATAATTATGGAGATTTATAGTGAACATTAATCATAAGAAAATGAATGATAAAGTTAATTAAAACGAAACCATAAACTATTGAGGTGTGAAAAAGACCATTAGTTCAAAAAAATGAAGGCAATATGATAAAAGTTTTATTTGAAGATTAATTTCATAGATTTTATGAATTCCATTACCATATAGACTAATAATATAAGTAAATATACTTACTTTATAAGTATAATTTTATATATTAATTAATTTCCACCACAAATTTATTTTTTATTCAAACAATGAGCATTCAAGTTGAATTTTTCATGAATAAATCACTAAAATAAACATCTAATGAGCTCAAATAAATGTGACAGGTTATTCAACATGTCTCTAGTAATTTACTAAAATGGAAAAATGGTTATAAAATGGTATGATTATACCCAAAATCAATAAACATTTATATGAAGAAATAATTTATTTATCTCCAAAATTTATATAATATTACCCAAGGTTAAACTTAGATAATTCCATAAATAACTAACAATGTACCCCAATTAACCTCAAAGGTGATCTCAAACCATTCATCTTTCATCCCAAAAAATTTAGAACCATCCATCCCAAATTATATTTCATGTTAAATCACATGTTAAACCTAAGGGTTACATATACCTTAACCCAATGAACATATCCCAAAATATCATTAATCTCTATGAAAAATCACTATAAAATCTTATAACATAGTGAAATTTACCAAAATATTATAAATCAAATTTAGATACTAACCTAAATGTTAATCCTTATATTTACCATAAATATCTACAAAAAATATCACCTTGTCAATAAATCACTTTTCAACCATCAATGTTATCTATATCCCATTGTCTAATAGACCATAATTACTTTAACATCAAATAATATACTAACCAAAGGGGTTATAAAAACCTCAATGGATTATTCTTTCTAAAAAATAGTAAAAGTAACAGATCACCTCAAGGTATAATAACTTATGACCTTAAAAATATAATTTCATCCATTGAACATGTGATCAAATTTAAACTTATTAAACTATAATAGTTTCCATAACTAAAATAAACTCTTACATAAAATTATCCAAGTCATTAAATGAGTAATTTTTCTCACTACTACCATATTTTTGTATTCAACATTATTCCTTTATTATGTCTTTCATGAAACACTTATAGGTGTATATTAAATAACATATTTCTTCACAACAGAGGGAAAGGAAACATCTAAAGGGTGAGCTAAAATGCTATGTTAGGGTAAACATAAACTTTAACAATTTAATAAAATTAGTGAGAATAAGATTAACATAAGGGTATAATGAGATAATAAATTAAATGATCATAATATAAAACAATTCATACCCTTCAAAACTTTTATCATAAATCATGATACATCGTGTAAATATTTAACATAAAATAAGATTTATGTGAGCCAAAAATCATAAGCCATGCGAACATAATTCTTGATTATGGATTCATTATAACTCATATAAAACATAGAGAAAACATGTTGGTATCTTGGATCATCATTATAATATCACTATTACAATCACATTAACAAATTAAATAACCTAACTGGTAAATTACAACAATTTCTTTATAGAAACCTATAACTGATTAACTCTATCTCTTTACCCAATGCATTAGAAGAATCAAATGGACCCACCAGTCACATATTAGACAAATTCCCTTATGGATTTGGGTATACTCCCCAAATATTTTTTCATCAATAATTTCAAAGTACCATATCATGGAACAAAACACATAGATTCTTGAAATTCATCAAAACAATAAAATCTTGATTTGACCATGAAAAAAATGGGTTCCATGAAAACATCTTTGAAATATTCATAATCCATCCAGATAAAGAATATAAATGGTATCATTATAACATGTCCCTAGTGGAGCACAAGTAATTTAAATGGTTTCTTTCATTAATGAATTAAAATACCATTAAAATATCATTAAAATATTCTTGAGGAAAATAACCTTCCCAATTTTAAAATTTCTTTTAAAATCTAAAAAATTCCAAAATATTAGGAGAACAATTTTATTTAAGGATAAACTTGGAAAATTTCAATGGATGATTAAAAGAAAAAATATTCATGGTGGTGAAAAGGTGGTTAAGTCATATAAGTTATAATAAAACATTCTTTTCCAGCTTTGGAAATGAAAGTAAAAATGTTTCGTATGAACAATTTTAAAAATATTCCCTTTTAAAAAACATTGTAAATAAATTCAATGATACTTGAAAATTACCTTAGGAGATCATTTAATTGTAAATAAGTACATTTTGAAAGCATTTTAGAAAACAATGATATGAAAGAGCGTAACGACATAGAATTTATCAGTAATACTTTTTTTCCAAAATAAATGTGTTTTATATTACATTATATATTATCATACACATACAACACATAAAGAAGCAATCAATAATTTATTTCACTAATAGATATCGTTACATTAGTCCACAACTATATACATGAAAATTCCTAACTTTAAAGTGGGGAAAAAATGTAAAATGGATAAACTATAATGGGAAAATTTGAATTGACCCAATATTCTAGAATCATCATCCCCTTGAACAACACTATAGAAAAGAAAAAAAATATTAGTAAACCAATAGCCATCTTAGAAAATGAAAATATAGAACCTTGGAAGGAATTGTAGTGAATGTTTAATAAAAGATTTCAGATATATTTATAAGAGGTAATATGACAATTGGAATAGTAATATATCCATTAGAATAGAAATATTACTATTAGAATTTATTACATTTCTTGGAAGAGTAACATGACCATTGGTAATAGTAATACGTCCATTGGGAATAATAGCCTGACCATTGGGAATAGTAACCCAATCATTGGAATAGTAATTTAACTTCAAAATAATAAAGTGATATAAATAATATTTATAATGATAAATTTAAAAAAATATAAATATTATAATTCTATGAAATACATTTAAGATTAAAAATATAATCATTTTTTAATGAACAATATTTTAATGTATTTTGCAAAATTCAATTTTTATATTAAAATTACATATGATAGAATTTTTTTTTGATAAAATTATTTTCATATTTATAATTAGTATGTTGAAATTGTCCAATGGTGGTTTTTTTTGTGATTTTCTAAAATAATTCAATTTTTATATGAATTGTACATATACTGTTTTTTAAATACATCGTGTTTTATAACTTGCTGTTAATGCAATAATTACTCAATAAATATTGAACTGGTTATTTCAGACCACAATCAATTTAATAATTTAATTTGGTAATTTAAAAACATTAACCTTAATTTCAAAACCAAAAAATCATTCTCCAAATTATTAATTCAAAAGTATATCATTAAAATAACAAATTTTATTTTTTCCACATTCCCTAGGCTAAATTAATAAATTCATATTAATATGCGTTTAAAGTATTAAAATTTTTTTATTTAATTAAAATATATTTCTTAATTTTAAAAATATTATTATTCAAAGGTTTACCTTGATATTATATTTAATTCGATATTTTATCCAAAAAATACCCTTCTCCATAAGTATAAATAACCCCTCTACCTCCTCTTAGAAAACCACTACTCCCACAATTAACAAAGCTACATATCTAAAAACATTCCATAGATTAAACCCCATATAATAAATAGTTACATTCTAGAGTAAACAAACTATGAGTATACAAAGAATTCAATGTTGTAGATAAGAAGCAACACCGAGAAGAGGGTTAGTTTTCATCAATTCTTTCTCTCAATTTTTATTCTCCTCCAAATTTTCTATATCACTTTAAAAACCAAATCTTATAAGGTTAACTAAGAAGTATGTTAACATTAAATTAATTATTTTAAACTACTGTAATAATTTAATTTATGAAATATTTAAATTTCACACTTCTCTTTTCCCCATTATTGATAATGTCCCATCAATGGTTGGTTAACTTCCCATGGGTAAATTTCTAACTCTCTATGAATAAAAACTGTAAGGACCCGACCCTAATTTCCCGGAGTCGGTGCCTTATTTGATTACGTTGGCATACATACATGTAATGTGAATCCCGAAAGACCGAGTAGTTCAGTATTATTTGAAATAAGATACATACATAAGTTCAACATTACATATGGAAAGGAAAAACAACACTAATTTATTACACTAGAGTCATCATGTCTCCTAGATTATGATTGCAAGTCATTCATAAATTACTTCTTCATGTCCTGAGAAAACGAAACATAAGAAAGGGGTGAGCTCAAACACTCAGTAAGAGTAAGAAATATAGCGGAAGAGAATATAAACATTAGACATGGTGAATAATTGAAAACGCATGCCTTTAAAAATAAACTTGAAACACATTATGGCTGGAATATGAGCTGAGTAAATAATGCCATAATAAAACATAATCATGGGTATTCTACTAGTCGAATAACCACACGAACTTTCAATTACTAGATTTATAAGGAGGTAAGTGCATATGACGGGCATTCTGAATCAATTTTTCATGGCCTCGGCCAAGACATCTAGTGATTAAGGCCTCGACCAAAATCCATATCACATTGGGAAAGGCCTCAGCCAATTCCACGTCTATTTGTCTCATGAGACCTACCGATGCATTGAGGGGCTTTAGCGGCCCCCACCCATCACATAATTAGTCCAATGAATTCCTTATATGAGTGTGGATCAACATAAACAATATATACATTCATATTGAATCTATCATATGAAATGTAACTAACTTTCCCCAATCATTAAACATAAAACACTAACCATTCAGAATAATATGGTTAATGGTTTTAGGATAGATCATCCACAATAGAGTTAGTAATAAACCATTAAATAAAATATGGTAGATGACTTCATAAATGATTAAACCCAATAATATCATTGAATCAACAAGAGTGTTGAATTAGATGAAAACACCCTTATAAAATCATTAAGCAATTCTAGAGATGAATACTCATTTTTTTGAAAAGAAGAGTTCTTTTGGAAAAATCTGTGTATAAAAATAGAAGTGAAGTAAGATATTATTTTCATAATAAAACTAGTGTTTTTAGATGAATAATGGTTTCTAAAAACATATTATAGATTTCCCTTGAAAATAGATATGAATTTGAGAAATTCCCTTGTATCGAGCTCTTATTTTTGGAAATAGTTTTGAGACCTTCTTTTAAAACATGTAACTATACAGAAAATAAGGAAGGATTATGGTTTGTAAACATATATATGATACTCACACGGAACATATGATGAGTACATAACAATACATAAGAATTACATCAAGGTAATTAGACAATGAAAGTATCCCGAATTAAAATGGAAGTTCGGGTGGAAAAACCCTTACCTTAACTTCAAATGCATAACTCTATTGTACTTAAGATCCTGGAATATAAAATTATAATTTTTAATAACTTATGTAAGACCCTATTATACATGTATTTAGTTTACAATAATTATTTTTATTTCATTTATGTCTTTATTGATAAGTTATTGTATTGAATTTTGTCGTTCTGAAGTGTTTGTTTCCTTTATTTTCATATTTAGTTCACTTGTTTTTAAGTAATGAAGTTCATGTAGAATGGTTATAAATCTCCAGGAATGGAATTATATATTATTAATTAACATAAATAATTGATAATATTCATTTATATCATTTTGTTACATGGAATGAGGATGAATCATTAGATGACAACTACTTTGATTATTCAGCGGTATTTGGAATATTATGAACTAGTTTGGTCATATAACTTAATTATATGTACATATTATGGTTCATGAATATTAATTAGGTTATAATACATATATTATAGTCTGTTTCAACCATGAATATGGTTTCATGACCAGTAATGAAGAATAAATTTAAGAAAGAAACCTCTTCGTCCACGAAGGTTATAAATCGAAACCTCATGGACGTCGATTTCGTTTATAAAAATAAAAGGGAGGGAATAAGAATATTTATGATGGTTATTCCATTAACATGATATAAATACAGTATATAGATGTTACTGGAGTTATCATTATCATTTTGAAAGAGGAGGTGAGGAGAGAAAAATAAAAGAGATGAACTTGAAAATAAAGAAAAGTTAAGAGATCCCTTATGAAAATTCAGCAGCCTAACGACGTCACTTAAAATTTCATAAAATCAAATGATGAGAACAAAAAGGGTATCTCATAATATTGAAATCAAAAGAAAATTAATACGAATAAATAAAATCAAACACCAATATATGTGAAAGGAATTTCAAATAGCTAACATAAAAGACGTGTCGACTTAAAGAAGGGAATGAAGGATTCCCTTACCTTGTAAAATAACTCCTAGATCATATAGGATGGGACCTTGGGGGCTTAGGGACACCTTGGGAGGAATAATAAAGAGTTAAAACCACCAGATATTCGAGGATGAGAAATTTGGAATGAAATAAAATGAATGGATGAGTGGGTATTTATAGAAAAAGAGAGGTAAAGTTTTAATAATTTCAATGGGACACCTCATTAGTGGTTTTTTCCAAACCATGAGCTTGCCCATGGTATTTTCCCATGGTTTAATCCACTTGGGAAACCTCATGTCATAAGTTACTATACACAAGTCAACAATACTTTTATATTTAATTATTACATTATTATGATGTCATTAATCTACCAAAAACTCAAAACTGTATTTTTACTATTCATGAAAAAATCCTGTATTTTAGAAAAATCCCAAAAATTCACCACTACTATTTTTCGACGTGTAGAATTTAAAATTGAAATCCATTTTTCAAAAACAATTTTCTAAATATTATTAATTTAATTTTTAAATAAGGTCATAGTTAATTCGAAAAATAACAATCTTGAAGGGCAATTACTTTTATGTGACATTGAAAAATTAATTAAGATCCCCTTATCATATTTCCTTAAAAAAATAAAATAATAATATTATTTACTATTCAAGGGGAATATTACTATTCATATTACTATTCATAAGGGTATGTTACTATTCACAAAAAATCAAGTTTGTTCTATCAGAACCCAAATGACTTACCGAACACAACTCTAGATGGCCATTTTTTGAAATTCAAAACATAGAATGGGAAAAGTTGTGTTTATAAAATTCCATTCTATATTTATTTTTAAATCCTTGGGGTGTTACATTCTCTCCTCCTTACAAAAATTTCATCCTCAAAATTCACAGAATATTACCTAAAAATATTTGGGTATGTCTTTAACATAAGCTCCTCAGGGTCCCATGTTGCTTCCTCTATATTATGGTTCCTCCATAGAACCTTCACCAGACGAGTCGTACGATTTCTTAATACTTGTTCTCTAGTATCAAGAATCTTGGTAGGCTCTTCATAGTAAGATAAATCGGGCTCAAGTTCCACTTATTTATAAGTGAGTTCATGTGTTGGGTCTTGTATGTACTTTCTTAACATTGACACATGTGACACATTGTGAACCTTGGAGAGACTTGGCAGCATTTCCAAACGGTAAGCTACGAATACAATTTGGTCCATAATTTCAAAAGGTCCGATGTACCTGGGACTTAACTTTCCCTTCTTACCAAATCGTATAATACCCTTCCATGGAGATACCTTTAAGAAAATGTGATCACCTTCTTGAAACTCCAAATCCTTCCTTCGGTTATCTGCATAGCTCTTTTGCCTACTTTAATCTATTTTGATATGGTTCTGGATAATCTTCACCTTCTCCACTGTTTCTTCAACTAGTTATAGTCCCATGTGATTTCTTTCACCAATATCCTCCCAACAAGTTGGTGTACGACATCGCCTCCCATATAATGCTTCATAGGGTTCCATCTATATACTTGAATGAAAGATATTGTTGTAGGAAAATTATATGATAGGTAAATACTGATCCCACATGCCTTGAAAATCAAGTTAACAAGACCTCAACATGTCTTCCAATGTTTGAATTGTCCGTTCTGATTGTCCATCAGTTTGTGGGTGGTAGGCAGTGCTCAAACAAAGATCAGTATCTAGGGACTTCTGAAGAATTTTCCAGAATCTTGATGTAAAACATGGATCATGATCAGAAACAATAGATAGGGGTACTCCATGAAGTCTCACAACTTCATTAACATATAGTCTTTCTAGACGTTCAAGTGGTAGATCTTCTCTTATAGCAAGAGAATGTGCTGACTTGGTAAGACGTTGAACAATGACCCATATTTCATCGTTCCTTCTAGGAGTCTTTGTTAGTCCCATGACAAAGTCCATCATGATATTAGGTTGCAATATTCTCTAGGATGTTGCCTTCCATCTTTCACTTATTGACAAACCATACATCTGGACACAAAATTATCAATCTCCCTCTTCATGTTGTCCCACCAAAAATGTTCCTTCAAATATCTATACATCTTAGTGCTACCAGGGTGTATAGATAAATTGGAACTATGAGCATCATCCAACAATCCCCTTTTTAGATCAGGTATATTGGGAACAAAATGTCTCTTCCCAAATTTCAAGATTCCATCTTTATATACGAAGTAACTCAATCTCCCATCATTTACAGCTTTAATCTTCTTTTGAAACTCCTCATCATCATCCTGAGAATTTTTTATCCTTTCTAGTAAATATGGTTTGGAAACCATTTGAAAAAGCATTGATGTTTCACCTTCCATGGTTATTCCCATATCCATCATTACTAGATCTATGAAAATAGGATCCCTTTCAAATCTCATCTTGTTCAAAACTCCATGATCCTTTCTGATCAAGGCATCTGTCACCTTATTTTCCTTCCCCGAGTGGTAGTGTATTGTGCAATCATAATCCTTGAGTAGTTCAAGCCATCTCCTTTACCTCATGTTGAGTTATTTATATGAGAAAATGTACTTCAAACTCTTTTGATTAGTATAAATCTCACATTTTCACCATTGAGATAATGTCTCCATATCATCAAAGCAAATATTACAACTGCTAACTCAAGAGAATGAGTAGGATAGTTTTTCTCATGAATTTTTAGTTGTCATGATGCATAAGCAATAACCCTATAATTTTTCATAAGGACACAACCAAGTCATCTCTTTTAAGCATCACTATAAATAACAAACCCTTCATTCCCCGATGGTATAGTCAATATAGGAGCATTGACTAATCTTCTCTTCATTTCTTTGAAGCATTCTTCACAATATTTTGTCCAAAAAAATTTAACCCCTTTACGTGTGAGCTTCGTTAGTGGGTTAGCCAGTCGGGAAAAATTCTGTACGAAACACCGATAATATCCTACTAAGCCAATAAAATTGTGTACCTCAATTATGTTTGTTGGCGTGGGACAATATTGGATTGCCTTTGTCTTTACAGGATCCAATAGGATTCCATCCTTAGAAACAATAGGGCCAAGAGAAGAAATATCCTAAATCCAGAATTCACACTTGCTAAACTTCCCATATAATTCATGTCTTCTAAGAGTCTTTAGGATAATGCGCAAGTGATTTTCATGATCTTCGTAGCTTTTGGAGTATACCAAGATATAATCAATAAATACCACTACAAAATCATCAAGATTTTCCTTGAAAACTCTATTAATTAGTTTCATGAAAATAGAGGGTGCATTAGTCAATCCAAAAGGCATCACTGTAAACTTGTAATGCTCGTACCTGGTTCAAAATGCTGTTTTTGGAATATATTCCTTCCACACAAGCAACTGATGACATCCGGATCAATGATCAATCTTCAAAAAGTATTGAGCTCTATGCAGTTGGTCAAATAAATCATAAAATCTAGGTAGGGGATACTTGTTCTTTATTGTTATAGCATTTATCTCCCTGTAGTCGATACATAACCTCATAGATCCATCTTTCTTCTTAACAAAAAGGACAGGGGATCCCCATGGAGAAATAATAGGGCGAATAAATCCATTATTACTCAATTCTTCTAGTTGTTTATTTAGTTACACTAATTCCATAATGGCAATTCAATTAGGGGTCTTTGATATGGGCCTTGAACCAAGAATTAAATCAATGGAAAACTCAATTTCTCATTATGGAGGATGTCCAGGTAAATCTTCTGAAAACACATCAACATATTCTCTCACAATAGGTACATCATCTATTTGAACATTCCTTTCCCCACCCATTGCTATTTAATTCTCTTCCTCCCCAATAACTGAATTTAGTTGAGATACTAGGGGTGGATCTAGATAAGAATTAGGTGGTGACAATTCTTCTCTAAAGATAAGATGTTCCTTATCATCATCATCAAAAATCGTAACTTCCTTCTTATTATAATAAATTTTTGCATCATGGTCCGAAAGCCAATCCATACTGAGGATTATATCAAATTTAATCATGGGTATGAAGATTATATTAGAAGATAAAGAACATTTATATGAACTAATGGGAATTGATTCACAGAACTTTGTAGCAATGATACTTCTTTTAAGAGTTTTGACCGACAACTCCCTTGTTAAATAAAATTTGAAATATCTAATTTTCTTAGAAAACTGGGAAGATATGAAACAATGCGATGATCCAAAATCAAATAAAGCATTGGCTAATCTTGAGGAAACAATTAAAGTACCTGCCACAACATCATTAGGAACTTCAACCTCTGCAGTTGTGATTGCATAAGCATGTCCCTGATCCCTTGGCCTTTTCAGTTGAATATTTCCTTGATGTTTTGGAAAATCATTAGCGTAGTGTCCCATCTCCCGACAACTATAGCATTGAACATAATTGGATTCCTTCTTCCCTTTGAAATCACCAGCAAGATGGCCTTTCTGGCCACATTTGTAGCATACTCCTTTTCCTTTTAAGCATGCACCAGGGTGTTTTTTTCCACAATTGTCACATGGTGGAAATTCAACTCTTCCCTTCTTCCATATTTCCTTATTTTCATTCCTAGGGTTTTTAGCATCCCTCTTCTTTTCTTGGTTTCCCTTAAAGTCATAAGACATAGAGAATTCTTTTTCGGTCTTGATAGCACATGAAACTATGTCTTCATATGTTGAAAAATTTTGGGAGACCAGTGACTGCTGAAGAAATGGCTTTAGGCCATCAAAGAATCGATCGATTTCGATCCTTGGATTTTGTATGTAGTCCACAACATTTCATTCCAGCCTTGTAAAGTTGGCTTCATACATGGAAATATTTTCATCCTCCTTCTACCTTAGATTCAAGAATTTTCTCTCCATATCTGCTCACTGCTCAAGAGGGAAATATTTTTCTAAGAATATTTCCTTAAAATCCCTCCATTCCATCTCTTCTATCTCTTCCTCCTCCTTTGTGTTTTGGATTAATGTCCACCACTAATCTGCATCTTCTGATAGACGATATACTTCCATGACAACTTTATCTCTTTCATTACATCCCAAGGCTAGAAATATCTTCTCAAGGGAACATATACACTGCTCTGTTACAGACGAGTTTGTAGTCCCGTTGAATTATGGCGGCTGTTGTCGCATAAAGCGATCTAGAATGGATCCCCCATGTGGTGGATCTGGATGCTCAATACAGGCAAGTTTATTATGCATAACCTGAGTAAGTTGTCCCAGTATATTTATGAGTTTCTCAACACCAGTCACAGCACCAGAGCCAGCATCATTATCTTGCATCGGAGGAAAATCCCTACAGGGGACACATGCATTCGTGCGATTTCCATTCCATCCACTAGGCACCATATCTAGATAATGGAATACACTATATTAGGTTATGAATCATAATTTATAATCTTAACTTAAAAATACTAATAAAAATTAAGATCCTACGCATGACTAATCCCATATTCACAAAAATTGTTTCTTTGAGGAATATTTTACATTTCAATCCTTCATAATGTCTTGTAAAGAAAATGTGAATTAACCTAAGCATATCCCCCGAGAGTGTCGTAACCAAGAGTGTAGAAAGGCCTGTTGTCATGCACCAGTTCCCATTTGAGTCTACCTTAAAGCAGTGTTTTCTGGTTTTACCCCTCGATACTTCTGTGCCAGATCCGCCTCTACCTGCTCGTATCCAGACAAGGATGTATTTCTTAAAAGATCCACATAATCTATTCCTTTCCAAAATACCAGGATGTTATTGTATGTATATCCTCAAAGACTAACTTTGGGACTCTTCCCTAATTTTGCGTTTTCTAAATCTTGTTTCCAAGTATTCTACTAAACTTCCTCTGATACTAACTATAAGGACACGACCCTAGTTGCCTAGAGTCAGTGCCTTATTTGATTACGTTGGCATACATACAAGGAATACAAATCCCGAAGGACCGAGTAGTTTAGTATTATTGGAAACAAGATACTTACATAATTTCAAAATTACATATGGAAAGGAAAAACAAAACTAATTTATTCCACTGGAGTCATCACATCTTCTAGATTATGCTTGCAAGTCATTCATGAATTACTTCTTCATGTCCTGAGAAAATGAAACATAAGAAATGGGTGAGCTCAAATTCTCAGTAAGAGTAATCAATACAGTGGAAGATAATATAAACATTATACATGGTGAATAATTGAAAACACATTCCTTTAATAATAAACTTGAAACACATTATGGGAGGAATATGAGATGAGTAAATAATTCCATAATAAAATATAATCATGGGTATTCTACTAGTGGAATAACTACATGAACTTTCAATTAATATATTTAAAATGAGGTAAGTGCATATTCCGGACATTCTGAATCATTTTTTCATGGCCTCGGCTAAGACATCTAGTGATTAAGGCCTCGACCAAAATCCATATCACATTGGGAAAGGCCTCGGCCTATTCCACGTCTATTTGTCTCATGAGACCTACCTATGCATTGAGGGGATATAGAGGGACCCACCCATCACATAATAAGTCCAATTAATTCCTCATATGAGTGGGGATCAACATAAACAATATATACATTCATATTGAATCTATCATATGAAATGTAACTAACTTTCCCCAATCATTAAACATAAAGCACTAACCATTCAGAATAATATGGTGAATGGTTTTAGGATAGACCATCCACAATAGAGTTAGTCATAAACCATTAAATAAAATATGGTAGATGAATTCATAAATTATTAAAACCAATAATACCATGGAATCAACAAGAGTGTTGAATTAGACGAAAACACCCTTATAAAATCATTAAGCAATTCTAGAGATAAATACTCTTTTTGTTTTGAAAAGAAGAGTTCTTTTGGAAAAATATTTGTATAAAAATAGAAGTAAAGTAAGATAGTATTTTCATAATAAAACTAGTTTTTTTTTGAAGAATAATGGTTTCCAAAAACATATTATATATTTACCTTGATAATAGATATGAATTTGAGAAATTCCATTGTATCGAGCTCGTATTTTTGGAAATAGTTTTGAGAGCTTCTTTTAAAACATGTAACTATCCAGAAAATAAGGAAGGATTATGGTTTTTAAACATATATATGATTCTAACACAGAACATATGATGAGTACATAACAAAAAATAAGAATTACATCGAGGTAATTAGACAATGAAAGTATCCCGAATGAAAATGGAAGTTCGGGTGGAAAAACCCTAACATTAACTCCAAATGCATTCTTCTCTTGTACTTAAGCTCCTGGAATATGAAATTATACTTTTTAATAAATTATTTCAGAACCTATTAGACATGTATTTTGTTTACCATAATTCTGGTTAGTTCATTTATGTCTTTATTGATAAGTTATTATATTGAATTTTGTCGTTCTGGAGTGTTCGTTTCGTTTATTTTCATATTCTGTTCAATTGTTTTTAAGTAATGAAGTTCATGTGGAATGGTTATAACTCTCCAGGATTATAATTATATATTATTAATGAACATAAATAATTGATAATGTCAATTTCTATCATTTGGTTACATGTAATGAGGATGAATCATTAGATGACAACTACTTTGATTATTCGGCGGTATTTGGAATATTATGAACTAGTTGGGTCATATAACATAATTATATGTACATATTATGGTTTTTGAATAATAATTAGGTTATAAAACATATATTATAGTCTGTTTCAAGAATTAATATGGTTTCATGACTAGTAATGAAGAAGAAATTGAAGAGCAAAACTTTGTCGTCCACAAAGGTTATAAATCGAAACCTCATGGACGTCGATTTTGTTTATAAAAATAAAATGGAGGGAATAAGAATTTTTATGATGGTTATTCTATTCACATGATAAAAATCCAGTATATAGATTTTCCTGGAGTTATCATGATCATTTGGAAATAAGAGATGAGGAGATAAAAATAAAAGAGATGAACTTTAAAATAAAGAAAAGTTAAGAGACCCCTTATGAAAATTCGTCAGCCTAACGACGTCACTTAAAATTTCATAAAATCAAATGATGAGAAAAAAAAGGTATCTCATAATATTGAAATCAAAAGGACAGTAAGAAAAAAAAATGAAATCAAACCCAAAAATATGACAATGGAATTTCAAATAGCTAACATAAAATAAGTGTCGACTTAAAGAAGAGAATGAAGGATTCCCTTACCTTGAAGAATAACTCCTAGATCTTGAAGGATGGGACCTTGGGGGATTAGGGACACCTTGGGAGGAATAATAGAAGTAAAACCACCAGATCTTTGAGGATGAGAGATTTGGAATGAATTAAAACGAATGGATTAGTGGGTATTTATAGAAAAAGAGAGGTAATTTTTTTAATAATTTTAAAGGGACGCCTCATTAGTGGTTTTTGCCAAACCATGGGATTTCCCATGGTATTTTCCCATGGGTTAAGCCACTTGGGACACCTCATGTCATATGTTACTATACACAATTCGACCATATTTTTATATTTAATTATTACATCATTATGTTGTCATTAATCTACCGAAAACACAAAACTGTATTTTTACTATTAATGAAATTTTCATTTATTTTAGAAAAATCCAAAAAATTCACCCCTACTATTTTTCGACATGTTGATTTTAAAAGTGAAATACATTTTTCAAAAATAATTTTCTAAATTTTATTAATTTAATTTTTAAATAAGGTCATATTTAATTCGAAAAATAACAATCTTGAAGTGCAATTACTTTTATGTGACATTGAAAAATTAATTAAGATCCCATTATCATATTGCCTTAAAAAAATAAAATAATAATATTATTTACTATTCAAGGGGAATATTACTATTCATATTACTATTCATATTATTATTCATAAGGGTATCTTACTATTCACCAAAAATCAAGTTTGTTCTATCAGACTCCAAATGACTTACCGAACACAACTCTAGATGACCATCTTTCTAAATTCAAAACATAGAAGAGGCAAAGTTTTGTTTATAAAATTGCATTGTATATTTATTTTTAAAACCTTGGGGTGTTACAAAAACTATTATCATTGTTTATAATAAAATTATTTATAATATAAAATGGATAGATATAAGTATTTATAACATTCTGTAGTTAATATTAATAATTTATAAATAGAAATTAATCAAGATCATTAAATCAAATAAAGAAGGTAAATTTAAAGGAAAATATCATATCAAAACGTTTTAACTTTAATGATGATGTTAAATAAATATAATCCAATGATTAAAATTGGTGAACAGTTAAAAAATAATTTACTTCTATTTCAATTTTTTAATAAAATTAATTTTATTATTCAAGATGTGAAAAAGAGACAAAATAAAGAGAGATTTAAGGTACGAGAATTCTATGCTTCCTCTTTCCCGTTAAGTATCTCTTTTTTGGTATGACCTATAAGTGTAGAATTACTTCCCTATATTACTTTTTCTTATTATCCCATTACTAAAAAATTAGTGTTTTGTTAATGGGAAACATTTTTTTTCATCCCATTGTACCCTTTCCTTAATCCATCTTGTTTACTATTATTCTACCAAATTTATTTCATAAATTTCCCTCTTCAACATGAAATGTTATTATATTGTGAATACCCAAATACCTTCCTTATCCATGAGTATTCACCTAGATGTAAAAATAATTTATTTTTTCAATTATTTACAAATATGAAACCCAGATTTCCTTTTCTTGGGTTAAAAATGATGTAATGTTTGATTTTTAAATCACTTATATACTCAATGATTTTATATGAAACATGTTATTTATTGTCCATAATTTATTAATGAAATGATTCATTATAATCCTTTTTATGTCATTAATTAATACTTCTAAAAGTTGTACATTGATATCACTCTAATTCATTTGGTAAATAATTAATCTCTTGATATGACATGTTTTACGAAACTTTGGTGAACAATCTTGGTAATTTTGATTTATTAAACCTTGGTGATAAACCTTGGAGATATGATTTTGAATGTCTCACTTTTATGTTGCAATGAAATCTTTATGTTATAATTCATGATCTTTATATTATTATATACCTCGTTTTGTTATATTCATTCCTTATTGATATTCTTTATGATCACATGATAAATATCTCCTTTGTTTATCCCCTTGCTAGTGATTATTCCCACCCATTTATTTTAATGCTTGTCCCCAGGATATGAGATGTAGTAAAAGTAACTTGGGATGAACCTATGGAAAATCCTTTCAAGTGGATTAGAAAATATTTTATGGTATTTATGTATTACTTTCCTAATTTCCAAGAAAGTAAAGGTTAAAAGATCCTTTGTGTAATTAAGTGTTGTATCATGTAATGAATTCTTTACGTATTAAAAATGTGGGATTCCATAGTTGTTATCAGATCACAGTGTAGTTATTTTTAAAAATTTGGATTAGAAAAATTTATAAGAAACCCTAGGGATAAGTATAAACATATGGAAAATTCTGGGAATTTTGGTGAATTATTAAGTGAGTGGTTTCCAATAATGAAATCCCTATATAGATACTACAAGGGGATGTGTATATGGAATATTTATACCTAGGGATAATAACCTTGAAAAAGAACCTTTGGATTTGACTCGATCATCAACTGGTGTACAAAAATGAGCCTTGCCACACATTTCGTTTGACACTCCCAGGGGATATATTTAGTTAGTCACATGATTTTTGTGAACCATTTTAAAGGATATATAGAAAATGACATTTTTATTGTAGGATATAAAAAGAATAACATTTTTAATAATATATTTTAGGAAATAAACACCCTTTATAAATAAAGGATTCCTAAAATTAAAATTTTTCTTTTATTCTTATAGAAAATGGTAGGATATAGGAGGAATAATGTAAATAATGATTGAAATGGATAACACACTGATGGAAATCCTAACATGACTTAATATGGAATGGAAAACATCATGAGGATAAAAAATCAACTATCACAAGTTATGAATAATAACTAGAATCAAGTTGAGTGATTGAATTCACCTCAAAAGAAATAACTTTTAGTTTTAACCTACATGCATCAACAAAAACCTTATTTTAATGGATCATTTGATCCATTAATTTCTAAATAATGGATTTTTTTCTATAGAAAATATATTTTTGGAACTCCATTATTCATAGATATATAAAATCACCTTGGTAATATATCGGTTAAAAGTAGAAGCCGATTTGTCACACCCATTTTTTCATGTCTTGGTTTTGATCTAGTTTTTTGGAAATCACAATCCTTTTCTTGGGTTTTGTGTGAGGATAATGTTGTTTTTTGAACTTTTATATAGTTATAATAATTCTACCGTGGGTTCCCCATAGATATTTTGGGGGTTTTTGGAGAAAAGGGTGGTTACTTCAAGATTTGGGCTAACCATGAGCCCATTTCCATATTTAAAAACAAAATTTGTTTCTTTTATAAATCCGTTGGTTTTTCAACATTTTTCACTAATTACACTTCCCACATGGTCTAATATGACCTATTAAAACCACCATATCTATTTTCCCATTATAAATTCATAATCATGGTGTATTTGGGTTATTTATTCAGGTAGTGGGCCAACCCATGAGCTCATTTCTTTTTTTCAAAAATATTTTGTTTCTTTTATATTTTATTCATTTTTCAGTTATTACACCTATAAAAAGGAGGCCAAAATATTTTATATCTACCAGAGGCACCTAAACCTTCTTTATCCTCTGTTTTGTGCCTCTTTTTTTGGCGATTTATCATCAAATGTTAGTGGTTTTTCTTAATTTCTTCATCAAATCATTCTCTGTTCTCTTCCCTCTTCCTTCTTCCTTCATCTTTTCTTATATTTATCTTTTAATATGTTAATTATAGACCTAGGGTTCAGTTTATCATCATTTTTATGGGGGTTTTGTTTGTTTATGGAGGGTCTTCATAGATATAGGGTTTTGTAACCCGCAGCAGGTGTTTTCAGGTGTGCATCTCCATTACGCCATGGTTTTGAGGTTGGTTCTCCAAGTAAAATTCCTTTATTATTTAAGTTTTATATTTTTAGTTATTTTCTATATTTATACACATGTTTAGTATTTATGTTCAAACTTTTGATGATCTATTTGGTGTAAAAAACGTTTATTTATGCCGTATTTTGTGTAAAATGGAGTTGTTTCATTATAAAAGTTCACACCGCTTGTTGAAATAAATGTTCCGCTAATTTTTTAATATTTATTGAGATGTTTATGAATAGTTTTAACTATAATAATAAATATTTGTAATGAAAATTTGTGTTTTTACCCCTTTGGTTGTTAAATAGTAGTTGTTTTGCAAAATATTGCATGCTGAGTTTTTGGAAAAGTGCCCGGTAGGATTTTGTGTGCTAAATGTGATATAAAATGACTTGTTTGAATTTATTAAAATATGTTTAAAATTAAAAGTGAATATTTGGTGTCGTTTTATGGATTTAAATAGTGTTTTTGGTTCTGTAAAGATATGGCTATTTGTTTTTGACATGTTTTGGAAAGAGTTTCCGGTAATTGGCCCATTCGGCATTTTTATGAAAATGGTTGAGATTTGAATGTGTAAAATAAATATTTTAAAGGGTTTATTTAAAAAATGTTCTTCTGATAATGGAATCTGCACAAATCTTTATTAATGGAAAAATTTGTACCTTTGTTATACGTTGGTTTGATAAAATTATTAAAGGTCTATTTGACATTTTTCTTATGAAAACGGTATTCATGTGTGCCCCATGTTGCACCATGTGGGGTCATTTTATGATTCAAGAAATTGATTTATTAAATAGTTTTTTGGATTCCATATCTGGTTTGATATGGTATTGTTGGGAATTTGGCCTTAAAATAACATTTTTGAATATATTTTATGTGAAAATCCTTGTTATACTTCTTGAAATTGTTTTATAAAAATTTTCAGTGGTTAATTGATCTGTCAAAGAAATGTGAAACATGTTGGTAGGATGTTTGGTGTGCATATGATTTTGAAAAAGAGATTTTCATTTGAAAAGTGTATTTGATAACATGTGGAACATGATTGATCACAAAGAGAGAAACCCATGTATCTAGGTGGCAGGATGTGTACTAGTATGCTAGTGATCCAGAGTGGTTTCGTCCATGTTTCACGTAGAAAGTTCTTTGATGAAAACACTAACTAAACTATGATGATGATGTTGGGTCCACTAGGTTATGCGTATTGTTCCCTACTAGTGTCTCATACATGAGAACATATATTTTTATGGATACTTTTCACCATGATACGAGGTACTTGGTGCCCATAATGAACTAGTGCCTAGGGGTCTTCCCATGACTTGTGGTCATTGGACATTTTGTACTCCCCATCTTCATAAGATGCGTTTGTTTCATAAATTATACAGTGTGTGTGTTTTATTTAAAAAGGTACATTCTTTAAAGTATCCCTCTTGAAAACTGTTTTTATTTTGAAGTTGCATCTCATTAAAATTGGTTACTAGGATTTCTTGGTTATGAAAACTTGAAACCATTTTATTTTATAATTATTATACTATGGAACCATGTTTGGAAAAAATACTTTTATATATTTTATTCCAAACGTGGAATTGTTGTTTCTTCTATTTTAAAGTAAGTGTATTGGGAATAGAATACATGGATAACCTAATGAGTATTAAAACTCACACCTATAGTATTCTTCTATTTTTATCCCTTGTGCAGGTTTCAACTTGAGTTCGATTGCCTTGGGTGATGTCTAATCGATGTATTGGAGAGTGAATAGTGGAGTTACATGGAGATAGTTTGTTTTCAGGTTTGGTCGGTTGATTTTTCTGGTTCAGTTATACTTTTAGTTTCACATACAAATAATGTTTAGTTAAACATTTATATAAATGTATGTTGGGATGTCCGTTTATTTCTACTGCTTATTTACTATTTATTTTTTGGTGAAAATGTTCCGTTTTCACTCTAACTGATGCCCTCAGTGCTTTTCTCCATCTAGGAGGATTGAGAATGCCTCTCGAGACTTGTAGTGAAGTGGCCAGGGTGACCAGTTTAGGGTCGACCTAGATTGTTTCGTGACGTGATTAGTGGTGCAAACTAATTAAGAACATTAATCCAAGTGAAAAGATTCATGTTATTGAGTGGGAAGAGTTTAGGAAATTATTATCCAAAAATTATTTTACCTATTCAATCAGAACAAAAAAGAGAAGGAATTATTAAATCAAAATTATAGGGAAAATTAATTGATAGGAATCTATGAAATTAACTTTACAATACTTTCTCTAGACACCTCTAGCTTTTTTATGGATACTAAGGGAAAGGTTGAATGGTTATTTGGTGAGATGAGACCCCAATTGCAGTGGAATATAGAAAAGAAAGACTATAAAAGCTATGATGAGATAGTGAAGAGTAATTTTATAGTTGAAATATAGTTTGAAGAGATGAATTTGTCACATATTATAATTAAAAAGAAGAGATCAAAGGATCCAAACTCATGTAATAATTTTGATCATGGAAGTGGTGGAAAGAAACATCAACTACTAACATGTAAGAAATTTTGGAAGTAGAATTTGAGGAATTTATTTCTTGGGAGTGTAAAGTGTTACATGTGCAGAATAGATGATTGTATGTCTTTGAACTATCATAGAAAAGTGAATCCATGACATATTAATGAAAACAATACAGGGAATACAGTTCAATCATAGCATGAAGTTCAATGCTTTGAGTGTAGATAGCTTAGAATCTTTTAAAATCAAAGTTTGAATGAAAATAAAATAGAGTGAAACCACCATAAACATCATCATAGGACATAAATGAAAGGTCATGCTTTTACAATCACAATTAATGAATTAGAGGCTCCAAATGATGTGGTGGTAGGTATACTCTTTGATCTCTCAAATATATGAAGTAATTATTTTGAATCTGGTTCTATGCATTTCATTAATATATCAAAGATTGAAATGAATGTAGAATCAAAACCAAAAATGTTATTAGTAGATTTATCAGTTAAAACTCCTGAAAGAATTAACGAAGCATCAAAGGTGTATACAAACACTAGTATAAACTTTTGTGTGTACAATCTCATTGCAAATATACTATTTATTAACATGGTTGAATTAGACACTATAATAGGGATGAATTGGATATGAAAGTATAATGTTAAGATAAACTATATAATTAAGTAAATTTTAGTGGTCTTTAATGGAAAACCTATAGTTATTTTCAAAGGAGATATATCACGTCCTGAACGTTCTCTAGAATTACCTCCCATAACCTTCTTTATAGTTATCATCAGTAAAGAGAGATATGTAAATGAAAGTATAAAGATATAAAATTTTCCCATTGTTTGGGAATAAATTGATGTATTTCCTAAATATTTACCAAGACCTCCCCCAGAAAAAGAGGTAGAGTTCTCAATTGAAATCATACTTGGATCCAAGCCAATATCGAAGAACGCTTATAAAATAGCATCTATGGAGTTATATAAATTAAAGAAGAAGCCTGAAGATCTTATGTAGAAGGG
The DNA here is from genome assembly GCA_963277665.1 of Viscum album. Classification (NCBI taxonomy): domain Eukaryota; kingdom Viridiplantae; phylum Streptophyta; class Magnoliopsida; order Santalales; family Viscaceae; genus Viscum; species Viscum album. The sequence goes on from OY728141.1 coordinate 1,120,690,701, forward strand.
TTTTATTCGACTAAGTGTGCATCATTTAGGAGAACCTAATGTCTTTATAAAGAATAAGTATGGATCAATGTAGTTATGAATTGATTATTGGGACTTAATGGGATCATAATGAAGAACATATATCATCTTTCAAGGATTGATTATTTGTTCGACCAGCTTTGTGGGGATCAATTATTATCCAAAATTGACCTCCGTTTAAGGTATCATCAATTAAGGGTAATGAAATATGATATTCCAAAGAATTCCTTACAAACAAGATATGGGTATTACAAGTTTGTTGTTTTTTCCTTCATCTTGACTAATGATACTTCTATATTTAGGGATTTGATCAATAGAGTCTTTAAAGATTACCTTGATAAATTTGTGGTTGTATTTTTTTGATGATATTATAATATATTCCAAAACTAATGATGAGCATGAGGATTAGACAAGGGTCATATAAAAAAATTTTGTGAAGGAAAATTTGTTTTGTAAATTTAGAGAATATGAGTTCTAGTTATAATAATTTTCATTATTAGGGAACATCATGACCAATGAAGGGATCTCACATGATCTGCAAGAGAAAAATGTTGTGGAGTAAAGACCATTTGATACTATTGTAACCAATATTTTTAGTTTCCTTGGTCTAATAAGATACTATATACGGTTTTTTAGAGACTTTTCATGTCTTTAGAATCAACTAACCAAGTTAACTCAAAAGTAAGTTATGTTTATATAGAAAAAGGAGTGTGATGAAAGTTTCCATGATCTAAATAATTGGATGGTTAGTGCACCTATGATAACTTTACCCTCTAATGGAAAGTTATTTCTCATATATAGTGATGCATCTCTAAAAGGTCTTGGGTGTGTCCTTATGAAAAATTTAAAAGTTATTTCTTTTTCATCATGATAACTAAAGCCTCATGAACAGAACTATCCTACTCATTACATAGAGTTAGATATAGTCATCTTTGATTTAAAGATATATATTAACTATCTTTTTTGGAAAAAAATGTGATTAATACACAGACCAACAAAGTTTTAAGTATATATTCATGCATAAATATCTCAACATGCATTATCAAAGATGGTTATATTTAATCAAGGACTATGATTTCTCTATTCACTACCATCATTGAAGGGTGAATAAGGTAACTGATTCTCTTAGAAAAAAATAACATACTACTCTATCCACGGTGTGGATTGATAAATACCCTATCTTCTTAGATATGCAAGGATAGACCTGAAAATTATAACAATAGGTAATAAATCCTACGTTTCCCAAATGGTTTCCCAACCAGCTGTCCAAGATAGGATCAAGTAGGCACTAAAGGATGATCTAATGCTACAAAAGAAAGTGAGAGTAGAAAAAGAGGGAATTTTTTTAATTCCATAACAATAATGATGGTGTATTTTGGTTTGGAACTAGAATTTATGTTCCTTCATCAATTGATATAGATAAATTGATGTTTCATAATCCACCTAGATCTTATTTCTCCATCCATATTGGATGTACCAAGATGTATTGTTACTTTTAAGAGTACTTATAACGGGACTACATGAATAAATAGATCACACAATATCTTTCAATGTTCTTGGTATATCTAAAAGTAAATACTAAGTGACATAATTCCAAGGGGATGATGAAACCATTTCCTATACTTACATGGAAATGGAAGAAAATCACTATAGACATTGTCACTGGTCTCCCAAATACATCCAAGGATATAATGTGATATGGTTTGTGGTGGACAGAATCACCAAGACTTCCCAATTCATCCCTATTAGGGAGGATCTCTCTCTTGAATTACTTTATAGGATATATGAAAAGGAATTGGAGAGGAGACATGGAGTACCAATTTCAATCATTTTTAATAATTATACAGGGTTCACTTATAAATTCTGGATAAGTCTTCAACATGCTTTGAATACATAATTGAATCTTTATTTGGTATATCACCCCTAAACTAATGGTCAATCTGAAAGGTCAATTAATACAAATGAGGAAATTATAAGAGGCTATTCAATGTAATTTAAAGGTTGATGGGATAAAAATATCTAATTAGTTGAGTTCTCTTACAACAACTTCTTTCACTTGAGTATTCAAATGACACCACATGAAGCACAATATGTGAAGTGATGTAGAAATCATACCTATTGAGAAAAATTCGGTGAACGAAAGCTTATTAGACTCAATATTGTGAAATAGATGCCAGAAAAGGTTCAATCCATTCAACAACATATAGATGTTTCTCAATGATAGTAGAAGATCTAATTTGACACCATCAAAGGGACTTGGAATTTGATGTTAGAGACAAATACTTCCTTGAAATATTGCCACAGAAGATATTCATGTGGTTTAGAAAGAATGGGATTCTTAGAATTAGGTACCTCATCATCATCATTTCAATTTTTATTCAAGAAACATAAACAAGAGAAAAAGCACTAAGGGGGCCTAAAGTAATGCAGACCAAGGGCATCCCTCCGAATCAGGTTCACCCCCTTAGGAGCCAACTGAGAAAAATTAGAAATACAGGTGACCGCGATGTCCTCGCCTGCAAGGGATGCCAAGTGATCCACCACTTTGATTCCCTCTCTCTAGGTATGTCTAACATCAATGCCCCTGGTCATTAAGGATATTCATGCCCTAATCGTATATATTATTGACCATGAGAAATTGACCTTACTTTGAAGAGCATCGTGAGTGACATGGGTGTTCGTCTCCATCAGCGATAAATGAATTCCCCTCTGGCTACACAAGGAGAGGCTTGTGAGAACCTCTCTGTCCTACACTTGTAATGAGATCCTAGCACAAAAGTCACAGAGAATGCAAGTATCACACTTCCAGCCACATTGCGGACAACTCCTCCCCCACGCATCATCCCCTTCCAGAATGACCCATCGATGTTTAACTTCAATCCTACCTCCGACGGCCACCACCTCACCCAGCGCCCCTGCCTCCCGAGACCCGTCTCCTAAGCCAAAACTCTGGCCCCATACATTATCCCTTTTAAGATACCTGATAGAATAGGATAAATATAATATCAGTTATAAATTACAGCAATCATAGCACATGTTTGTGATTTTTTCCACATATCACTCTGTAGAAGGAACCTAATTGATCCCTAACATGTACTGAATCTGGAGGTGGTACAAATGGAGAATAACGTCTCTTATGAGGACCATTCAGTGAAGATATTAGGTCATAGAGAAAAATATATACACAATAAGATAACTCAAATTTTATAAGTTATATAGAGGAACCATAAATATGAAGATTCAAAGTGGGAACTAGATAAAAAATGAGAAAGAAGTACCCTCATTTATTCTCAACCGAGAATAAGAGTTAATTTTTTATGATAAAATGTCTAAAGTGGGGAAGAATTTAAGGACCCATACATTATTAGGAATATTTATTTCCTAAATAAATTTGTGTTATATTATATTAAATTAAATATTTCTATACACATAACACACATAATGAAACCAAAAAAAATTATTTCATTAATAGAGATTTTCATATTAGTCTACATCTAAACCCATGAAAATGGAAAAATAATATAAAATAGAAAAAATAAAATGTAAAAAAATGGATCACTCTAATATTATAGAATTATCATCCCCATGAACATAACTATATAAAAGAAACAAAATATTAGTAAACCTATTTTCATCTTAGAAAATGAAAAAAAAGAACCTTGGGTGGAATTTTAGTGAATATTTAATAAAGAATAAAGAAATATTTATAAGAAGTAATATTACCATTATAATATTAATATAACCATTTTAATATTAATATGATCATTTGAATAGTAATATGATCATAAGAACAGTAACCCAATCATTGGGAATAGTAACTTGACCATTGTGAATAGTAACCTGACCGTTTGGAATAGTAACATGACCATTTGGAAACTACCTATTAGAATAGTAATTTAACCTCAAAATAATAAATGTTGATATAAATAATATCTATGTCGATTAATTTAATAAAATATAAATATTATAATTTCATGAAATAAATATCAAGATTAAAAATATAAGCATTCTTTTTTACAAACTGTATTTTAATGAATTTTACAAAAATATCTTATTTTGTATTAAAATCACCTATTGTGAAAATTAATTTGATAAAATAAATTTTATATATTTTTAATAGAATTTTAAAATTTTCTAAGGGTGATTTTTTGGTAATTTTCTGAAATACTTCAATTTTTATGTGAATAGTAAAAATGTGATTTTTAAAATACTACATGTTTTATGACATAATGATAATGCAATAGAAACATAATAAATTTTTAATTTTTTAATTCATCCTATAATATATTTAATAATATCAATGGGTCATTCGAAAACATTAAATTTAATTTTCAAACCTAAAAAGAATTTTCCAAAGTCTAAAGTCAAAAGTATTTCATTAAAATTTTAAATTCTCATTTTTTAAACATTCCTTTTAATAAAACTAATAAATTAGGATTATAAGGTGTGTTAATGTTTTAAAATAAGTTTATTTAATTAAAAAATATATCATAATTTCAAAAATGTTACTATTTAAAGGGTTACCTTGATATTATATTTTATTCAATATTTTACCTTAAAAGCAGCCCTCTCTTTATGTATAAATAACCTCTCTCCCTACCATTATAAAACCACTCCTCTTTCACTTACAAAGGAAAAATATCTACCAAAATTCCTTACCTTAATCCCCTTATAATTCCTAGGGATGTTCTATATTAAACCAACTCTAATAGTCTAATGAATTTAGTGTCGTAGAGAAGAAGAAACACCGAGAAGAGGGGTTCTTTTCATCAATTATTTCTCTCATTTTCCTCTTCACTTTTTCTTTCCCGGTCACTTTCAGACCCAAATAATCTAAGGATAATTAATTATTATGTGGAAAATAAATTAATGATATTAATATAAAATAATTTTTTAATTTACAACATATTTAAATGTCATACTTATCTTTTCCCCATTCTTGGCAATGTCCCATCAATAGTCAGTTAACCGTCCATAAGGAAATTTCAAACTATCTACGTTTTACAACTATTATGGATATTTATAATAAATTATTTATAATATTAAATGAATAAATATATCTATTTATAATCTTATATATTGAATCTTAATAATTTATAAATAAAAACTATACAAGATCATTTAATTGAAGAAATATGGGAAATTTAAAGGAAACTATCATATTAAAATGTTTCAACTTTAATGATTGAATTTACGTAATATAATCCAATTATTATAATCGGTAAATAGTGATAAAATTTATTTTAATTCACTTATGGTTCCATATTTTAATAAACCTAATTCAATTATTTTGGAGGTTGAAAAGAGATGAAATAAACCATGATTTAAGATAAGGTAATTATCACATTCCTCTTTCCATTCAAGTACCTATTTTATGGTATGATCTAAAATTGTTTATTTACTTTACATTCTTACTTTTTTATTATACCATTACTTACAAATTATTGTTTTGTTAGCCTGAATGGCATGAAGGCCTTCTTTTTATTTTATTATAGATAATCCCCCTTTTAAGGGTTGAAGGGGAACCCGAACATGACCCGTAGGCCCAAGGCATAAGGCCCGACATAACCCGCAAAACATGACCCGAAGGCCCAGAGGCATGCCATGTGCATTACATGACTTGTAGTCCTAGCCCACTATAATTTCCCCTCCCCAGCATCTTGCATCATTGATCTCCTTAGCTTCCCACATTGCATTGCGGATCGGCTAGCATTGCCCCGTCCAAAAGCTGCATGGCGCCTGGTCCCGATGGCGGCTGCCATACCCTATCATTCTTCCAATCCGGTTAGCTCTACATCTGGTGGCTGCTACTCTTATTTCTCTGATCCTCTTCTGGGGCCTGTTCTGTGTGAACTGGGCTACTCCATGGTCCACGTGACCTGAAGGCCCTGTGGCCTGAAGGCCTTTGATGACACGAAGGCCCTGGAGACCCGTTGGCCCAAACCGGTGTCCCGAAGGCCCAAATCAGGTGAATAGTTCCGGCTACTACCGTACTGAACAATAACTGCTGCAATACTGCTATAGTATTGCTACAGTAACCCGAGATTCACCTCCACCCGATTTTTAAACCCGAGTCTCTTGGATGCCAAGTAGGAGCCCTTACCACTCGGGTACGAGCTCATTGGCAAATTATTGTTTTGTTAATCGGATATGTTTTCGCCTCCCATTATAACATGTTTCTTAATCAATGTTTTATACCATCTGTCCACCGAATTCATTTATTGAATCTACCTCTTTTACATGAAATATTCGTATATTATAGATAACCAAACACATTACTTATCCATGGTTATCCACTTAGATGTAAAAGTTATTTATTGGTTTGGGTATTTACATGTATGAAACTTGCATTCCATTTTCATGGGTTAAAAAAGATGTTATTATCAATCCTTTAAACACTAATATACATAATAATTTTATATAAAACTTGTTCTATATTCTCCATTTTTTATTGATGAAATGATTTATTATGATCAATGTGGCTCACATGGATTAATATATATGAAGGTTGCACCCTGATAACACTCTAATTAATTTGGTAAATAATTAGTCTCCATAGATGACATGTTTTATGATACCTTAGTGAATAAACATGATAAATTAAATTTATAACACCATGGAGATAACCTTGGAGAAGTGATTATGAATTTCTCATTTTTATATTGTATCCATATTTTTAGGTTATGATTCATGATATTTCTATTATGATATGCATCATTTATTTTATTCCCATGCCTTATTTATATTCCTCATGATCATATGCTAAATATTTCCTTTGATTTTCCCTTATTGGGATTTATTCTCACCCATTTATTTTGATGTATATCCCTAGGATATTATATGTAGTAAAAGTAACATAGGATAAACCTATAAAGAAGCCTTTCATGTGGTTTAGAAGTTATTTAATGTTATTCATTTATTATGTTCCTAATTTTTAAGATTCCTATCTTGAAAATATCATGTCTTTTATTATGATTTCTAACATGTAATGAAAGATTCTTGTATTAAATTGTGGGAATCCATAAAGAGAAACATTATTTATCTAAAATAAGATATAAGATCAGTATCACTTATAGGAAAATATATTTATATTTTATTAATGAATAATGAAGGAAATGTAAATTAAACATTTCTTTGTTAGGTTTTTATGGGGTGGAATGGGTTTCTCTTATCGGGATACCATTGTCACATTTCTTAAAAACTCCCAATGGTTAACCCATATGTAGCTGGGTACAGACCTTATTTCTAAAGGCGAGTGTTCATTCGGGTTTTCAGGCCCAAAGACTCTTGGGACTTGCACTGGTTGAGAGGATGGGAGGTCAGGATCATCACACACATTTTTGGGGAATTATTACCTACTTCGGTAATCTCCAATAGATTTAAGATATTTTCTTCAATCAATTCCTAACTCTGATATAGGACTAGTTACCCTAACAAAAGAACATGGGTTACCACACTCTTATGTACAAAATATTTGGATCTCTTTATCTAATCCATTGGTATGAATCTATGTTTCTCCATCATTTTATAGTAATAGGTGGATGCTTATATACTGAATCCATATAACCTAGTGCTTCAGAACATACTTCCATATAAGGAGATATTTAATATTCTGAGGAGGGGATTAGGCTATTGTGAGGAATCCTATGTATTTGAGTTCTTATAGGAATAAAAACCCCCATAGTTCATTTTACTTGTGAATTTTGACATCATACGAAGAGAACATATGTGTGGGTACTGAGACACTAAATATTTAATCTTGGGTATCGAGGAGACTTCCTACATATCTTGGTTTTGTCAGGAATCAGATTCATCATAGTTCAATTTATATCAGGGATTACACACTGAGGCTTCCCTATACTAATGTTGAGGTTTATAGTGTATATGGAATGATTGGTGCAATTACCGAAGCCTAGGTGAGTCATACTCATTGTAAAAACAAGGGTAATAAAATGATCAATGCCATTTCTTTAGATAATGGACTTAGATACTGAGATTTTCTTGGATGATCAATATATAGCCTGAACCTCGGGGAGAGGTCGCCTACATATCATGAATATAGAAGGAATCAGAGTCTTTATAGTTCACTTTAAGTTGAGGATTACACACTGAGGTTTCCCAAATGATCGGGGCTTACAAATTGAGGATAGACAATGTTATAATGTCCAAGGATTCCCTTTTGACCTGGAATTCTTGTCTAGAGGGTGTCGCATGACTCAGTCGACTTGTCTGAGGGATATCACAAGATCCATATGGTTCCCTCCATAGCCTATCGCATGTCCTGGATGACATATCTAGAGGGAATCATTAGTCTTAACTGAATTTCCCGTATGGTGTCATGAGATCTTGGTTTTCATGCCCAGATGCATCCGCGAGACACGAGTGATATGAGTGAATATGGTTTTATGATTCAGGAGGTATACCTGAAGTAAATCAAAAGTCTCGGATGATAGACCCAGAGGGTTTCATAATACCAAAGTGGTATCCACATAAGGACCAAGTATCTTACTCTAGCATGTACGGAGTGTTTCACATGTCCTAGATAGCATATTGGAGGAGTGTCACGAGATCTAGGTGACATGTGATGATGTTGTTGCATGTCTTTGTGTGAATATCATGGAGCACATGAGGGCCATCGAGTAGGACTTTCACTTAAGTCATCCACTTTTAATATTGGTTCTAACCCTTGAATTGCGAAGGCCTTAAGTTTAATAAATAAAATTTCCTTTGATTCTTTCTTGATATGGAAGGCATGCAATATGTTCTTCACAAGACATTATAGAAATCCTTCATGTGATATATACATTATCACGTGAAGAAAATTATGTGTGGAACATGATTGCTCCAACTGTCCGCCATTGTATTACCTAAGAGAATGTTTCCGATCGTGTGATCAGTTGCTCTGAGAAATCCACAGAGGCTGAGAGTTGAATCATCTAGTTTCCAAGTGTCCAAAGTCTTAGATTCAAACCATTTATTCATGTTGGAGTGGGTAATTTATAGGTATCACTACTACATTTGTCTGGATCTTTATGCGGCGTATCTATCGTGAGTCCAGGTTGGAGTCGGTGAAGGGGCCTGGCACCACGCAGCTTCGTGAGTCTCAGCCATGGACCACTCTGAGGGCATCACCTGATTTCCAATGGTTGCGATTCCCTCTCATCAATTCCCATTTTATTGGATTATATCCAATTCACGGGGACTCATTTGATCACGAAGATTCATCGAAGGACTTTCTTATTGTCATTTTGACATGTCCAAGGGCCTTTGTAAGATTCTAGTGGCTCTTGAAATGAATCCAAAAGATTCTTGGGGGATTTTCTAGGGATTTATATGAGATAAGGATTATTTGTTAGGGAGTTTCATGGGACCGCACGGTAGAATTCCCTAGCACATCAAAAATATTTTACAAGTGAAAGTACCTTATGTCTCCTCCCATTTTTATTTTCTTCATTTTATTTTAAAAATGCTGGGAGTGAAGAATGATTTCATGAGTAATGTCAGGGAAAATTAATCTATTTTTTGGTGATGCATCGTATGACCAATATGAGTCATATGGGTGTCTAAAATAATTTTGTTTGAAAAATCCATTTGTCTGTCCTTAGACCACCGTAGAGTTTCCAGGACATACCTGAGGACTTCTATATGGTGTGGCTGAAACGACTAAGGGCTTTCACAATGTATGTTTGAAATGTCATTGGGGACTTGTGCTGTCATTTGGATTGTTGGGGGCTCATCACATGTCCTTTAGTAACTTCAGAAACCTCTCACCTCCTCCCCCTTTATCTCCTTTATTTGATCCTATAAATGTTTGGGGGTCTCATGAGTTTTCTTGGATATTATCAAGGACATTTATCCTTTCCATCAGTGATATGGTGAATGAGTTTTATGACCACTATGAGTCTCTACCTTTGGGAATCATCCCTCCTTATTTTCAAAGGATTTTGGATTTTTAGTTAGAAACATTCCAATGACAAACTATACGGCCTAGGGGTACTCATTTAGTTTTCATCAGGGACCCTGGTTGTTTGGAGGGCCTTCAAAAGAGCAGAAAGTTTCATCAAAGGTGTATTTATGAGACTTTATATGGGTTTTGTGCTACACGTGGAGACTTAAAGTGACCTCAAAATGGTCACATGATCATAATTACCTTTAGGGATGCATGTGATCTGCATGTCTCATCCATCGTCTTCTTCCTTTTCTTTGATGGGGAAGGTAATACCCATATTTAGGTGTTTCTTCCTTTTTTATTTTTCCGATTCTCATTTGGAAGGTGTCAAAAAATTCTCCCCACCTCAGGATCGACCTCTAATGGAACTATGACTCAGTTTTGAGGAAAGAAAATTCCTTCTAGAGCGCTTAATGGTGTCCCGAACTGGTGATTCGTGTAATTTTTGGTCTACCGGGTGACATTTGGTCTATGGGGTGACGTTTGGTATTCTAAAAAATTCCCTATATATAGGGGTCAGAGATTAATTCATTCCACCAGACTCCCATTCTCTTAAGAACCCTCACCTTTGTATTTGTTACAAGACCGTGTCGCAAACCCTATCTGAGAGTCTTATTCACAAGTCTGTGTTGTGATTTTGTCCTGCCAGAACTCTTTCTCAAGATTGTTTCTTACCTAGGCACTAGTCTAACCTAGTTGTGAACTATAATTCAGTAATCTTTCAGACTATATCCATAAGAGCCATGGTTGTCTTGATAACTTCCTAGGATCATGAGGCTCAATAAATCAGTTATTCGTGACTCGAATGACCATGTTCAGGTCATGCGATCATGAATCTCTAGAAAACGGGTCATGTAGTTTTTGTAACACCCTATGGGGGTTATTCACTCCATGATTCCTTCAGAGTTCAAGAGATCCATGAAATCCTTATGTGGTTCATTAATCCCTTGATTATTCACATAATGAGTCTAATGAAATTGTAACTTTCATGCCTATATAATTTTTTAACAGGATTTTATATTCTCTTTGTCTGATATGTTCCACTTATTTTTATATGGAGTCTAGTTCTCATCAAGGTTCCTCAGTTGTGGCCAATCAAAGGGCCATGTTCTCTAGGAATTGAAATGATGATCCCATGTAACATGTACATACTAATAATAAGAGTCTAAAAGTCATACTCACACATGGCCTTTGAGACTACCCTTCGTCTCATCGACTCCCTCTATATGGGTTTGGTTTAATGGATGATGCTACCAACACCCCTCTGGGTTATAATCCACCATACCATTGGGTTTCTGGTTATCTTGACTATATTCAAACAATAATTGCTGCGGAGAGTCAACTGGTTATAGATCGATCCTAGTATTTCTCTTATCTATTCGCCAACTCTCCTCTAGGTCCAAAAGACTGTGATTTTTCCGGGAAGCCTATCGCTCAAAGCTATTCAAGCATATTTTCTTCTTATTTATGAATTTTCTAAGGTATATGGTATTTTAAATGGGATCTCCATCCAGGTGATAATTTCTCCTATGAGTGGGTGTGGCCCTTCTAGGTCAAACAATGATTCTTGGAGTTTTCTGGTGACTAATACAAGGTTCACATTGATGAAGATGTATGGATATCTCATTTAATCATCCATTGTTAGTCGAAACTCTTTTGAGAGATGATTATTCATTAGTAAATTGGTACCAACACATTTCACTTGTCCCATGGTAAATTAGTAAACAACCTATGAGACATTTATCAGTAGGGTGGAATTCATCCCCTTGGGGAAATGAATGATGAATTTCTCCCTATAGTGGATGTTTAGGATGACCCCAACAAACCCCAATTTTGTGAATGGATATGATTATTATTGTAATGAAGAAATCGAATAAAGAGTTTATAATTTGATCACTTGTCTCTTTCAAGGATTGTATTAGTGTCTTCCTTTGTAGCAGTAGGATCATTCCAACCAATATCCACCCTCATAGGTGCCCCTCCCAGAAATTTTGTGATAGTGATGGTTTGTATTGGGCCATCTTGGAAGTTGTGATTACACCTCATGGGGTTATCGAGTGAACCTATAAGTTTCTTAGGACCCTAGGATGGAAGCATTCTCAGATATGTTCCTGAACATGTGGCTTTTCTATGTTCCTAAACATGTGGCTTTTCTTGGCTGGGGACACATGTCCCAGAATTCATTTCAGTACACTAGTAATGGCAGTGCAACTTGTGGAAGGGTGGTGTATTAACTTGGTAGTACTAGTCCTTGCATGCCATTACCACATTTTGGTTCATGTTCAATAGGATGGCACCCCTTACAGGATTAGCGGTCCTCTCCATTTTTGATTTGGATGGATAGGGGATAATTTCCATTTTATGAATAATATAATGCTTCTAGGATCAAGGAATCGATATCCCATTATAAATTGGTTTAAATCTCTAGGTTCGAGGATATGTACCTAAGGCCGATTGAGGTCAAAGTTGAACTATATCAATCTGATAGTTTTTACTTCTCTTCTTTCCATGAAAGAGGTGTCTTGATCATTGATGATGACAACAAATCTCTTAATGAAAGATCTTATATTATCTCTCTTTAGGATGGGGTCCTCAAATCTATGGTGGAAGAGATAGTCATATGTGATCTGTACACACCATATTGATTCACTCAATAGTTTGGTTTCATTCAGATAGTTTCTCTCATCCCCTTGTTCAGTGTTCGAGGGGAGCGACATCAAGGGGTTATCTGCCAATTTTAGAGGACACTAACATGTGAAGACATCGAGGCTATGATTATGCTTCCACCTACTGATGATTATTATACCATCCTTACCTTGGATTATTACCATTCTGGGGTAACATCTTATCCTAGTGGTGTCTCAGGTCAGCCGGTCCATCATGTAGACATACATCTTGCACCACCAACACCTCTATATGTGGAATCAATTTAATTAATTTAAGACCTAAAAGAGGTTTTAAGAAAGATACCTCGTTCATGTGATGAATACTTAGATGGTGAAACTGATTTGGATGAGGAAGACAATTCTCCAACATAGGCTACAGATGATGTGCCTATTCAGGGAAGAGGACATGAGTATTCTTTTATTGTTTCAACATTTATACGATTGACTTGTTATCCTTCTCCCGTGTCTACCCCATTCACTGTAGAGGCTCAGTCACCTCAAAAAATGATCTGGTAATGGTTTCACACTTTTATTACTAATTCCCTCTTGTATATACTTTTCATGCAAGTGGAACATCTTCACCAGTTATTCCATGACCTAAGAGAAGATGAATTCAATCGATAACCATTTTATGAGATTATACATCAAATCATATTGGCTCTAAATAACTTGGACGTGAATGAAAAATATCTACACAATCTGGTGAGAGAGGCTTCCTTTTCTAGTCAAATGAGGGAGATGATGGAGGCATTGGAGAAGGTTAATTAGATGTTATTGGAAATACAATCTCAAATTGATTCTTGGAGTGTGTAGGTATGAAGACATGAGGAGATGATTTCTTATCTGAGGTCCAAACTTTTAGCATCATCAACCTCATTGGCCACTACTCAGAGGAGGGTTGAAGAGTTGACCACTCTGGATGAATCTCTCCATCATGTGGTAGAAGAGGAAGAGGTATGGAATGTGTCACTCTAACCCTCAATTGATGCATCTCACCAAACTCTTTCCAATATTTCTAGAACTACTAACCATATTTTATCATGAATAAAATTTTGTACTACACTTATTTTTATTTTTGATGAAGCCTCATAGGGACTCCAAAATGTAGAGATTCCCCCATTTTTTAAATTTTGAATGGATGGATTTTCTAATCTTTCTTCAATATTTTTCAGTTTCCTCCTCTTCATGATGTGCATGACTCTTTATTGGTCCAATATTATATGAATCACTATTGATAACCATCCCTTTATAACTTTACTTCCTATAATTAAATGTTGGAAATCTAACAGATTCCCTTTTAGAGATGCTCGTGAATTCCCGCCCACATGAGATTCTGTGTTGGTAATCCATTACATTTGTCTTGAGATCACCTGATCCGCAAAGGAATCAATGGGTAGAAGATTTATCATGAAGAATGAGTGCTCTATTATTTCTCAAAGCCGATAGGCTTGGTGAGAATATCTTGATGTTTCTAAGACCATATGGTGAGCCTTATAAGCTCCTATATACTGAATTGATTATGTGATTTAGTTTAATGTATTTTAGCTCATATCTTATGTTTCTTTAGTTTAGGGTCCTTTAGATTGTACCTTCTATTTATTTAATTTTGGTCCTTTTATCTCGGAACTTCTATTGCTTTTGTTTAGGGTATTTTAGATCATACCATCTGCGGATTTAGTTTAGGGTCTTTTATTTTGGACCTTATACTGCTTTAGTTTAGGTTCTTTTATCTTAGACATTCTATTTCTTTAGTTAAGGTATTTTAGCTCGGACCTTCTGTTTCTTTAATTTTGGGTCTTTTATCACGGACCTTCTATTGCTTTAGTTTAGGGTTTTAACTCAGAGAATTTATTACTTTAGTTTAGGGTCTTTTATCCTTGTTCTTCTACTACTTTAGTTTAGGGTTTTTATCTTAGACCTTTTGTTACTTTAGATTAGGTTTTTTTAGCTTGGAGATTATTTTGATTTAGTTTAGGGTCTTTCTGCTCGGACCTTCTACTACTTTAGTTTAGGTTCTTTTAGCTTAGACATATTTTTTTCTTTATTTTAGGGACTTTTAGATCAGACCTTTATGCTACTTTAGTTTAGGTTCTTTTAGCTCAAACATTATACTGATTAATTTTGGGGTCTTTTAGGTCGGACCTTTTGTTGCTTCAGTTTAGGGTCTTTTAGCTCGAACCTTATATATTTTAGTTTAGTGTATTTTATCTTGAACCTTCTATATGATCGTGGGATATGGTATAAACATGCTATGAATAACCTAAAACACTATGAGATTTTGGGTTTTTTCGTGGTTTTGTTGAGTCTCATGAGGATCAGAACACCCTTTTTGTATAGTGACACATTTAGTTGATAGCTGTAGGTGCATATGCAGGAGCCATGAGAATTTATTCATAGTCATGAAAAGTGTCGCTTGAAACTAGGTATCCTTTCCGATGGATATAAGAGATTTATGGTGGTAAAATTGGTGAGAATGAAATATTAGGGATACTAGGCCCGCCTGGGTAGTTGGAGTATAGATTATGTAAATCATAACTCAAAGTTTGAGACTATGGATATGGGATGGTGCATACATGCTGGGTATGGGATATCAAAGGTTCGATAATATAGTGCCGCATTACGACCTTGAGAAAGGGTAAAAAACACGGTGACGTAACGTCGATGATATCAAATCTTCTTGGATAGCTTGGTACAAGGATTGTAAATCATGACCGAGAGTGTTCGAGTTTGGAGAATGATGTGGGAAAATCATACAGGGAGTGGTTTAGACATGATAAGTTGTTGAGTGCTACCATGATGATGTTAGGGAATATGGGGATTGGAATGTCCTTTTTTCAGAGTGATGCATTTGGTTGATGGTCATAGGCGCATATGGAAGAGCCATGGGCATGTATACATAATCAAGAAAAGGGTCCTTGAAGATATATATCCCATCCAGTGGACATGGAAGATTATGGTGATTCTAGACACCCCAAATAATGAAGAGTGATCTGTGGATGGTGTAAAATCCAAGGAGGGTTTGAGTACCCTAAAATGTGTGTCACCACCTAACGAACATATTCTCATGATAAGGATATGTGGAGAACATTAGTCTATCTTTTTCCTGGACTAGTGGGTCCTGCGAGCATATCCTGGATTTTAATAGGGATACAAAATAGACCCTATGAGATTTATACCTAATATGTTTGAACCCTAATTTTTCTCTAAACTATGAGAATGAGAAGTTTAGTGGGTGAAGACTCGACTTTTGTTCAGGTAATCATTTGTGGGTTTTTAGCCTGAAATGTCTTGTGTCTCTTTCATTTGTAGTTTAAAGTCTTGCAATTTGGACCATTATGTGCTTGAGTTTGAGGTTGTACTAATTTGACCAAATCCTTGAAAGTTTAGGGTCATCACTTGCATGGTCCTATTATGAATCATGATGCACAAGAGCCTAATGAGGATATCTATGGTCAAGTGTAATCCAACATAATTCTAAGTGGGTGGTGGAAATGTGGTTGGTGGAAATGTTGTAAATCATTGATTGAGTTTCTCATATCATTATAAATTACATGATATATTCATACTAAAACTATTTCAGACACATTGAGGCGTTGAGTGCTGCCACAGTGGTGTTAGTGCTCATGAGAATTAGAATTTCCTTTTTTAGAGTGACAAATTTGGTTGATGCTATAAGAACATATGTATGATCCATGGGCATGTATACATAGTTAGGAAATAGTCCCTTGAAGCTGGATATCTTTTACATGGTCCATTGAAGGTTATGAAAACTAGAAATTCTTAAGACATGAATTGTGGAATATGGATTTGAGGCTCTATTGAAATACGGTGGGAGAACCCCATAGTCTGGTTGATCGAGGTAACTCTATTATGGTCCTTTGATAAGGAATGAAAAATGGGAGTAGGTTTTCACATTTTATTTTCATGTATTGGGGATGTTATTTCGTGTAGTTTAATGTTGTTTGGTAAAAAAAAATCATGTAGTTTATTGTCATGTGGTAAGGATGTACTTCTGTGCAGTTTAACATCTTGCAGTATGGACATAATTCCATGTAATTTATCATCATGCGGTAAGGATGTAATTTTGTATAGTTTAACATCATGCAGTAAGGATGTAAATCCATGTAGTTTCACATCATATGGTAAGGATGTGGGACCCTACTTGAAAATTAAGAAATATTGTATATGGGCCCAAAGATGGACCCTTTGGCGTCACTGCATATCTCATAAGGATGAGAATCAAGTCACACATCGTTCTTGAATGGGAAATACTCTAAGAAGGTTTGATCCATATGTATAGGTGGGAATTATTTCATTGGCTGTTGTAATTGGGCCCAGGATTGAAGATCCAGGCATCACTACGTATCTCATGAAGATGAGAATCAAGCCACACATAGTCCTTGAAATTCCATGTAGTTTAACATCGTGCAGAAAGAATGAAGGAAGACCAATGTTGATTAGTGGGGACACTGTGGTTTATCCCAAGAGTGAAATTTTGGATTTCACTACATATCTCATGAGGATGAGAATCTAACCACACATTGTTCTTAGATAATCATAGAGTTTAACGTCATGAGGAAAGAACATCAATTGTGCAGTTTAACATCATTCTATGAGGAATCATGGTATGCTTTTTATGGTCTTGAATTCAGGACCATAATGGACCTATTTTGTACCTTTATGCCTTGATTGTGAGGGTAATTCCCTATCAAAATTCCTAATCTCATGTGATCTATGCTCGGTGTGAGAGATAAGAAACGACACAGGTATCCCTACAATGCAGAGACATAAAGGGGTACAACCGGGGAAGTTTTTATCATGTACTGGATGACCCAGACATAGGATTGAGTCATCTCTATGTGTCTCATTTAAAATTAGAAACAATCCATACATAGTTAAATAATAACCATGATGTTTAACATCCTTCAAAAAGGATGTAGGTGACTCGACATGAATGGATATGGACATCATGGATCCATGCAATTTTATGTCATGTGGTAAGGACATTGGGTCACCCATTGTGAAGGGGGAAACTCTAGATCTATGTATTTTTACATCATACGGTAAAGAAATTGGATCGCCTAATGTAAAAAAATGATCATATGGATGGGCCCAATAATAAATGCATGAGAATCACTACATATCTTGTGATGATAGGAATCAAGCCATACATATTTCTAAAATAA